>CM065297.1:2500-2736528 GCA_032871835.1 Dipteronia dyeriana
AAACCCTAAACCCTAAACCCTAAACCCTAAACCCTAAACCCTCAACCCTAAACCCTCAACCCTAAACCCTCAACCCTAAACCCTCAACCCTAAACCCTAAACCCTAAACCCTAAACCCTCAACCCTAAACCCTCAACCCTACACCCTAAACCCTAAACCCTAAACCCTCAACCCTAAACCCACAACCCTAAATCCTAAACCCTAAACCCTAAACCCTAAACCCTAAACCCTAAACCCTAAACCCTAAACCCTCAACCCTCAACCCTCAACCCTAAACCCTAAACCCTAAACCCTCAACCCTAAACCCTCAACCCTCAACCCTAAACCCTCAACCCTAAACCCTCAACCCTAAACCCTCAACCCTAAACCCTAAACCCTAAACCCTAAACCCTAAACCCTAAACCCTAAACCCTAAACCCTCAACCGTAAACCCTAAACCCTCAACCCTCAACCGTAAATACTTTTATACAGACCGATACAACTCGGTGTCCATCGATATAGCTATTACATATGGTGTGATCATCCATAGTAGTTCATAATTAGAGTTGGGTCATAATGTCCGTTATACCCCACTAATTACATCTATCTTTTAAGTACTATTGATTCTCTAATGGACAGTAAATCCTATTTCATTACGAAATTAGGAGAGCGCTCATATTCTCTAATGGACAGTAAATCCTACTGTCCACTTCTCACAAGAAGAAGTGGATTCCATTACTGCGTACAAACCTTTCCAGCCACAAGCCAATTCCCAATCCCAACATACGGAGTATATTATTTAGGAAATGCATCTGACCTAACCCACGGTACATCAAAGACCACGATCTAACCTGAAGGAGTCGATAAGTCACTCAACATTAAGATCACCCACATATAGCAACCATTAGTTGATATATATAAATCTCATCGGTAAACAGATCTTGGAGAGAGATTCATATAGATCATGGCCCAGTCTTATATGATTACATCATACAAGGTGCCTCATTTCCCATATCTCATATGAATGATTGAGGATAGAATCACTGTCCATTACGGAATGGACAATAGGTATAGATTAATCGTAAATAAAGTACCCAGCTTTATTTGCTATCTATGGACTCTTTAGATTGCACGTCTCTTAATGTATCCATCTGTATATGACACTCATATACACAGTTCGAGATTACATCCGACAATCTTGGAAGTTAAATATTTACATAAGTTATAAAATAAACAACTCAACAAGAGTGAATTGAACATTTATTTTTATTTATTTCATAAATCCATTTACAAATTATATCTTTAGGGCATAACCCCTAATAATCTCCCACTTGCACTAAAGCATGTGAGGCATGTTTCGTAACGCTAGACCATCTAGGTGACCCGAAAATACTTTAGCCGGTAAGGTAAATGGATTAACATGATTAACTTGGGAGTCTATCTTGGTGATGATCGCATCTCCTCTCTGCACTATCTCTCTATTGAGATGATACTTTCTCTCTATATGCTTAACTCTTTTGTGGCTTCTTAGTTATTTGGAATTAGCCACAGTACCACTGTTTTCACAATAAATTGTTATAGGTTTATCCAGATCTGGAAGAACTTCCACTGAGCCATACTGCTTTTATACCGTCTGACGTGTTCTTTAGGATCTGTATCTTTCATGAACTGTTCCACGTGTGGCGTCTTGAACCTATCTAGGAATGGGGTTCGCAGGATGTCCCTAGTAAAAGGACTATCAGAATCATCAGCAGATAACTCGTTATATCCATATCGCCTGACCAACGCGTCCATTTGACGCTTGTTGTTTTCGACTTCTCGGGTCAGGCTTTGAATCATAACACCTCTGTCCCCCACTAATTCTTCATGATGGTTCAACTGTCGGGAGATTGTCATACCTGTTTCCAACCCCTCTTCACTCCGTTCCCAAGTCTCATGGGCCAATCCTTGTAGGCATATGGTTCCATGACGACGTTTGCGATTATGCTGATCACTATCTTTTGATGATGATTACCGATCCCAGCACCGGTCATATTTACTATGCCTATCATATGCCATCTGACCGTGACTCCACCTTTGGCATGGTTGTTCTTCTTCAGGCATTTCACGTCGTTTGTCCTAGTTGCGTGTTATACCCTAAGCTTGATTGATTTAACCCAAGTTCCTACCAGCTTCAGGTACATATAGTTTCGGCCCAACTATAACCGAACGGAGCCTTGTAGGCGAAGGGTTTGGAGGATGTGCCTATTCCGCAGCTAATTGATCTACTTCTTCTTTTGTTGCATCCGTTAGTAGCTGTTGCAGTGCCTCACGGGAACGACGTGCTATGTCCTCACTGGTAACAGGGATCTGTTGGATACCAACCACGTGTGCTAGTTGGTTCTCGGTGGTTGTGATGGGGTCTCATATACTTCTGCCTATATGAGCATTATCTGGAGATCTTCGAATATCCCTAGAACTATTTCTTCTTCCGCTACCAACCATTGCATAATTAGATCAGAGGTTTACCCCTTCCTTCTAGCGCCAATTGTTGACGTCGAGTTCTCGATGGATAAGAAAGTCAACAAGATTAAGCTTAGTTATGACCTATCAAAAAGAAAGAGAAAAAAAGTGCAATATGAAGCTAATGAGACAAGAGTTTACATGGTAAAACTCCGGTGATCGAATAAACGTCCACTGGTGGTTGAATAAACAACCGAGCCAAAATCCACAATTGGAATAAATAATTACATCACTCGATCTCTTTTTTCCTCTTCTTGTGATTTTTTTGGTACTTTTTCTTAATGACGAGATTAAGGGTCTATTTATACATGCATAGAACCGTAATCCCTATTGTACAAGTAAACGAAAAGAATTTATATTTAATTAGGAATGGTTGCTTGATTGAGTCGTCTTTATTTTCTTTCATACTTTGGAGATTGTATGGAGATCGAACGGGACTCTGGTGATATTGTCCATTTAGGACTTGTTTCCTTATAAATGTGAAGTTTTCACGAATAAGTAAAGTTGTTGCCTGATTTGGAACCTGTTTCCTGTTTGGTATTTTATTCTTCTAGAAACTCTTCTTAATATGGATGTCTTTGCGTATTTGAGTATGACTCTTGGTTTACCCACGTGGGAATTATGTACTGGATTTCTCTTATTCCTTTTTCTCGTTTTTGTCCCGAGTAGAATATGACATCACTTGGACCCGAGTAGAACATGATGTCACCTTGCAGGTATTAACTTGCCGAATACTTGTATTCACACTTACTCGGGTTCATATTTCTTAGTGATGTCTTGAAGGATATTTTCCTGGCGATTTTAAGGGATTATCCACCTTGTCATTGACGTGTACGTTCGACAAATGTAAACATATAACATACATAAATTTGCTATGAAAATGAGATTAGTTTTTAATGGTTTAAAAACGTGGTAATTCTCATTAATGTTAATCTAGTTATTAAAGAGTTTAATAAGTTAGATTAATAGGGTCATTTATTATAATTAGGATTAATAAGATTAATTTCCTAGTAATAAATGAACCGAATAAAGTGTTAGAGTTTAAATTGTTAAAACTTGGTGTTAACGGAGAATTTACTCGAGGTGAGAAACTCCGGTTAACACCCTCGAGACCACTACCACGTAGGCGGTGGCCGTGGTTTGTACAATAGGTACCTAACCTGATTGAACAAAGATGGATGTATGAATTTTGGTGCAATGAAGACGGGAATGTAATGGCTTTAATATCAACTGTGAATATTGTATAAAAAGACTCCTAAACACTCTTAATCTTTCTGGGATATAGTAAGATGGCAACCTCGTGCCTGTCAAATAGTAGATAATAGTGGAAGCCGTGTTCTGATTACAAAATTTAGGCCGAAGTCTAAAACTCTATTCGTCTCTTGTACTGTCAATTGTCGATTGCCCATTCTCAATTCTCCCTGCTTGGTCCATTTATACACAGTCCAAATAGGTTAAATTTATGACTCTCCCGCCAAGATTCCCAGAATCCTCTCCCTTCTTATCGGGTAGGATCTTTATTTAAAAGTCATTGATTTTAGATTAATAGCGGATTTGAGAATATCTTAGGTGGAGATAAGTTTGTTTCCTCTTTAGACTCAATCTCTTGCCCTACACGTACATAATGTTTCAATGTTCGTTCAAGTGTAGATGTGATCCCGTGTGCCTTCAAGGAGTGATGACTCAAGGAGGTCATTGAGTATTGTGTTCACTGATTCGTAGAACGAGGTAGATCCAGACCCTCTTATTGTTAAGAGATCGATCAGGTCCCTTTTTATGCTTGAAATGACCGTGCTAACGCCCGTGAGTGATGGCTGGGCTTCTACAAGCTTCCCGTTATCTACCTAGGTGGATTTGCTTCTTCCTTTGGTGAAGTGGAGCAGTGCTATAACATGAGCTTGATATCTTTATAGCTTCTACCTTTTTATGATTGGAGAGGTTAGCGGGCTTCTGGAAGGTTATGATGTAATCTCGATCTCCGAAAACCAGATAGTCACGTGTCAGGCTTTGCCCGAGTTCTAGTGTTGGCATAAGGGGCTCTATCTGGTGATGTCAGGCTCCATTCCTGATAGTTATGAAGTCCGATGATCCTTTCTTGCTTCTACGGGGTAGTTCTATAGCTCGCCCTTAGGACCCGGGTTTCAATGACTGGCGAGCTCGGGTTTTGACTCGGGTTAGGAGAGTGGAAAATTTCTCTTTGGTCCCCAAACCAAATTTTGTTATTAACACTTGGTAAACACTAACATAATAATCCAAACTTAGTAAATAGTTTACAAATGCTTAGATTATTCACTAATAGATTAGATTTTTAATTGTTAAAAATCGTTAATAATTTATTAGTTAATTAAAATTTAATTCTATTTAGTTAATGCTCTAGATAACTTGACTAAAGTTAGATGTTTGATCCTGTAAAGTCTAGGTGCATTTACGGATAATAGAAAACCCTAATTTTAAAATAGTGAGTGGGAGATGGATATATGACATATGTATCCCGCAGTCTCCATCATTAGTTCAACACTGTGAGATCCGAGTGGGATCTCGTGACGGCTTTGCTTTCGTTCTCCCTAAGGAGGGTTACCACAAAGGTCAATACCAAGGTTGACTTCCTAACAGATAAGATTTCTGAGGGTATTTCGGGTTTGACCGACCCTAAGGCGGCAATTCTCGAGTTAAGCTCATGAAATCTAAAATGGTGGGTTACACTCACGAAGGTTTTGATTAAGTTTGTTAATTAAAACCCTGACTAAATAAACGATGGTTGAATGATATGGAATAAGAGTTATTCTAGAATATCATTTAATTGAGTATGTCTCAGTCCAACATGCAAAGACTTGACCGACCCTAAGGCGACACTTCTTTGTGTTACGTTAGATTGTCGTGGTATAGTAACTAGTTTTATGGTAGTTCTAGTTCGTTAAACATGTTCATGCACCATGTTTAAATGTATACCAAAGCACTCGCACTTGTTTTAAATAATTGACTGAATGAATGTTTTATTTATTTCAACAATAACGTAAAGTTCAGTCTTACACAGTTGCTCAATGAGCTCGCTTCCTTTAAGTCACTGACTAAGGACAACAAGGGCAAGACTGATGAGGCAAGTGTTGTAGAACGATCTTCTTCAAATAATAAGAAGAGGAAGAGGTCTGCTTTGAAGGCAAAGGGCAAGCCCACACCCAAGAAAGCCTAAAAAAAAAGAAGTCAAAGAAAGGTAAATATGATGTACTTGTTCTTGTGTCATGTTTAGTGGAAGATGATTCTTCACCCTGGACAATTGATTCGGGGGCCACTAACCATGTTTGTTCATCTTTGGAATTGACTGATTCTTTGACACAGCTAGATAAAGGAGCCTTCTCAATATGTGTGGGGTCAAGGGATGTCATGTCGACACGAGCAGTGGGCATAATTCGATTACGTTTTTGTAATAATTATATGTTGTTGGACAATGTATTTTATATTCCTGAATTTACACGGAATTTAATTTCCATTTCTAAGTTTTTAGAACAAAAATGTTCTGCTTCTTTTAATAATAAGTTTGTTATTATGGGAAAGAATGGTCTGAATATTTGTTCAGGAATTAATGAAAACAATATGTATGTGTTAAGACCGTTCATACATACTACACTGCTCAATGCCGAAATGTTTAAGGTTGAAAAAACAAAAACTAAACAACATAAGATTTCTCCAGATAATGACTCGTATCTCTGGCATCTAAGGCTTCGTCATATCAACCTTGATCGGAGAGTCAGACTAGTAAAAAACGGATATTTAAGTGAGTTAAAGGTTGGCACCTTACCTGTGTGGGAATCTTGTCTGAAAGGTAAGATGACTAAGAAATCTTTTACTGGAAAAGGGCTTAAAGCTAAAGAACCGCTAGAACTTATACATACAGACATCTGTGGAACAATGAATTTTAAAGCTATGGGTGGTTATGAGTATTATGTCAATTTTATATATGACTACTCAAGATACGGATACGTTAACCTAATGCAACGAAAGTCGGAAACATTTTAAAAGTTCAAAGAATTTTGAGCTGAAACTGAGAATAAATTAGGTATGACTATCAAGTCACTACGATCAGATCATGGAGGTAAGTACCTTGACCAAGAGCTTGAAGACTTTATAGTCGGGCATGGGATAGTTTCCCAACACACAGCACCTGATACACCTCAGCAAAATGGTGTAGCGGAGAGGAAAAATATAACCCTAATGGAAATGGTGAGATCTATGATTAGTTTCTCATCATTACCAAATTCCTTCAAGGGATATACGTTACTAACAACGACATACATTTTAAATGTGGTACCATCCAAATATGTTCCTAACACTCCCCTAGAATTGTGGAATGGTCGTAAAGCTAGTTTGTGACATTTCCATATATAAGGGTGTCCAGCACACGTGCTGAAGAATTGAACAGTAAAGAAAGAAGCAATGATAGGGGAAGTGGGCATAATGCTGACCAGACCACGGAGAAGTTCTGAAGAAAATACACAAACTACACCCCTCTCCGAAAAAAATAGGAAGAAATTCTGGCAACATTAGAAAAAAAAAATCTGGTAAATGAGCCATGCCGACAGTCTCAATTTGCTCGACGAGACACAACAAAATACGGCAAATTCCATAAGAAAATCGGTCATGAGGCCTCCAAATGTTACTAACTTAGAGACTACATAGAGACCCTCATTTAGGAAAGACGCCTCCAAGATATAATCCTGAAGAAAGATGAGAAGTCAGAAACAAAGAAAGATACCAAGGCCGATCATAATTCTTGTCAGAACAAAAGGGTCAGTCTTGGGGCGAATGAAGTAATACAAACTATCTTTGGAGGACAATAACCTGGGAGAAGTAACCGAGAGCGAACTCAGGAAATTAGAGAAGCGGTGGAGGCAAGGTAGAATTTCGATGTCAACTCCGTCAAACCAGACCTGAAAAGAATAAAGGAATGATGAGACCCGATAATATTAACAGAGGCTGACTCACATGGGGTCGATATCCGACCAAACGATTCCCTCGTCATAAGTGCCCGAATTTGCCACAGGGAAGTCAGGAGAATTTTAGTAGACAATGACAGTTCAGATGATATTCTCAGTGTGGCTGTCTACGATCAACTTAGGTTGGACCGAAAGGATTTGCAACCTTTCCATACCCCACTCAGAGGATTCGGGGGTGTCGAGGTCAAGTCTCTCGGGACAACGAAGCTGCTCTTGAAAATCGGAGTAGCATCTTGTCAGAGAACAGTGTTACTCAACTTTGTAGTGGTAGACCCGGATAATTGGCATTATAATGCGCTGTTAGGTCGACCATTCTTGAATAAAACGAAGTCAGTAACAACTACCTATGCTTTAATGATCAAATTTCCAACTAAACAGGGGGTAGGAATAGTCAAGGGGTCTAGTAGATGACCAAAAGAGCTAATCTCTCGGTTTACAAAGACAGAGACAATAATGAGCAAGTGTGCACCATAACACAATAAAATCAGATCGAACAGGAATCACTGTTGTTTGAGTTCGATCCAAGGGAAGAGCCAAAGGTGTCTAAAAGTGAACCAATATAAGAAATAGTATTAAAGGAAGAGGAACCAGATAAGAAGATCAAAATCGGGGCCAATTTAGAAGAAAAGGTTAAGCAAGACCTTATTAATCTACTTAGAGAATACAAAGATTTGTTCACCTGGAGTCATGAAGACATGGTAGAGATAGATGCTCGAATAATATCACATCGTCTTTCGGTGGACCCAAATGCAAAACCAGTAATACAAAAAAAAAAGATCATTCAACCTTGAAAGAAGTCGGGCAATCAAGCAGGAAGTGGAGAAGTTATTCGCTGTAGGGTCGATCAGAGAAATCAGCTACCCTCAGTGGGTAACCAATGTGGTCCTCCTCCAGAAGAAAAATTGCCAATGGAGAATATGCGTGGACTTCACATACCTGAACAAAGCTTGCCCAAAAAGCAGTTTTCCACTTCCAAGGATAGACCAACTGCCGATGCTACATCAGGCCATGAATTACTTAGTTTCATGGATGCCTACTTGGGATATAATCAAATCCGGATGAATAAGGCTGATGAGGAAAAAATAGCATTCACAACCCATCAAGGCTTATACTGTTACACAGTAGTGCCTTTTAGGCTAAAGAATGCAGGGCAACATTCCAAAGATTGGTCAACAGGATCTTCGCACGTCAAATAGGATAAAACATGGAAGTTTACATAGATGACATGTTGACCAAGAGCATCTCAGCAGATGGGCACGCTTCATACCTGCGGGAAACATTTGATGTTTTGAGGAGATATCAGATGAAGTTGAAGTTAAAGTTGAAGTTAAAGTTGAATCCGAACAAATGCCTATTCTGAGTTCCTTCAGAAAGGTTCTTGGGTTTCCAAGTTCACCAAAAGGGAATTGAAGTGAACCCTGAGAAGATCCAAGCCCTGAGAAGATCCAAGCCCTTCAAAAAATGACTTCGCCAAGCACGCTAAAAAAGTACAATGATTGACGGGATGCTTAGCTTCCTTAGGCAAATTTATTTCAATGGCCTCAGATAGATGTGCTCCCTTTTTTAAAGTAATCAATAAAGGGAAAGAGCTCGAATAGAACGAAGAATGTGAGTAGGCATTCCTAAAAATCAAAGAGTACTTAGGGCAGGCTACCATCATTTCAAAACCCAAAAAGAGAGAAATACTCCACTTGTACTTATCAATTACGGAATTAGCAGCAAGCTGGGTTCTAGTCAGATCAGAAGATGGGGTACAGAGGCCAGTATACTATACCATCAAAGTTCTTCTTCCAGCCAAAACCAGGTATTCACAGGTAGAAAAAATGGATCTAGCATTGGTTTCCGCAGCAAGGAAGCTGACGCCATACTTTCAGGCTCATAAAATCTAGGTTCTCACTAATTGCCCACTTAAGCAAATCTTACAGAAGCTAGAAATTTTGGGGAGATTAACCAAATGGCCAATCGAGCTGAGCGAATTCAATATTCAGTACGTCCCTAGGACATCTCTCAAAGGCCAAGCAGTGACAGATTTTATAGCAGAATTCACAGAACCGAACCTGGAAGCAAAAAGGATGCTGGGCAGGAGTTTCTCATGGAGGTTATATGTCGATGGTTCCTCGAACACTCATGGCAGCAGGGCAGGGATTGTTGTATGCACCCCGAAAGGAGATGATGTTGAATGTTCCATGAGATTCGACTTCAACGTAACAAATAATCAAGCCGAGTATGAGGCGTTTCTGCTTGGACTTAGAATATTCATAGCCCTCAGAGCAGATGAGGTCGAGATATTCAGAGACAAAATAACTCATTCAAAAATTCAAATACCAAGCTAGAGATGAAGGTATGATAGCTTATCGAGGTATAGAAAAACAAATCCTTCAAAATTTTAAAGAATATAAGATTGTTCAGATTCCTAGGGAAGAGAATAAAATGGCAGACGCTTTGTCCAAACTAGCATCAGCAACACCACAATTAGGCCAAAAACTATTTCGGTCACGTATCTCCTCAGACCGAGTATAGTTGAGCAAAAAAACTTTAAAATCTCATAAATCCGAACACCGTTAGATGGTTGGATGACTCAGCTAAAAAGATACCTGGAAGAAAGCGTGCTTCTGGAAGATCCTTTATAAGCCAAATGTATCAGGTACCGATCAGCAAGATACACATTGATTGGAGGAGAACTGTACAGAAGGGGGTTTTCTCGAACACTCCAAATATGTGTATCAGAGGAAGATGCATGTTAGATACTACATGAAATCCACAGCGGAGTATACGGAAACCATATTGGGGGTAAAATTTTGGAACACAAGATACTCAGGCAAGGCTATTATTGGCCCTCTTTGTTCTCAGATGCACAACGATGTTCGGAAAGCTGTAATGCATGCCAAAGGATAGCCAACAATATCCGACAGCCCCCTGAACGACTCAAAAGCCTCATATCCCCATGGCCATTTGGCATTTTCCATGTTGGGCCTAGATTTAATTGGCTCAATGCTGGTAGGGACATGGGTGGAGCCAAGCATGCGATAGTAGCCGTTGATTATTTCACAAAGTGGGTAGAAGCCGAAGCATTGATACATAGCATAGAAGCAAATACCATAAACTTTGTGAAGAAAAATATACTCTACAGATTTGGAGTCCCGAGCACTATTATCACTGACAACGGCACCCAAATCAATAATCTAAAGTTCAGACAGTTGTACAACGAGTACCAAATTGTAAATTACTACGCCACACCTGCCCACCCTCAAACAAATGGGCAAGCTGAATCAGTAAACAAAATCATCAAGCACACACTCAAAGCAAAACTAGATGCCAAGAAAGGTAGTTAGGTTGAAAAACTTCCTGAGGTGCCATGGGCATATCGGACGACAACAAGAACTTCTACAGGAGAAACTCCATTCTCTTTGGTGTTTGGAACATAAGTTATTATCCCGGTAGAAACATCGTACACGTCACCTAGGGTCAGGCTGTATGATGAGGACCAGAATATTGATATGCTGTTACAAAACTTAGATAAGCTAGAAGAGAAAAGGGAGAAATCCCGAGTACGAAATATGGCATATCAGCAAAGAGTGACCGCCACTATAACTCTCATATTCGGATTAGGAAATTCAAACTAGAAGGCGTAGTACTCAGGAAAGTGTCATTGAACACAAAAAATAAAGTTGTAGGCTCCTTGGCCAACAAATGGGAAGACAAGTACAAGATTGAAGGAGTAGCTGGTCATTGAGCATATTTGATTGCCCGACCAGATGAAAGGTTTTACCCCGGCCATGCAATGCCCAATATCTGAAGATTTTTTATCCTTTAAATTTGTTTCTTTATTTTTAGTCAGGACAATTTTACTAGTAAGGATATTTTTAGCTTGAAATTTATCATATTGTTAATTTTACAGTTATGAATAAAAGCCGATATAAGATTTCAGAAATTTTGAGCAAGCTCATGATAATAAGAACATGTCGATAAAAACATGAAGTTGATAGAATGCTCAGGACCATTAATTTGTTAAATTTCCCAAAAGGGCAGAGAAGTTCGAAGGAGCAAGCCAGCCGTGCAAGGTCAGACGACCTTAGCCAAAAGGCAAACCCGACACACCAGATTCTGGAAAACGGATTGGGTTGCCGTCTGGAAAAATTTCGATGAGATGTGCATCTGTGTTAAGCAATTTAAAATCTTAACGATTCAGCAAATCCTTACGTATACAAAACTAGGAGACGTCCTTAGTGACTTGCGCAAGGACTCGAACGTATGATCATGGTGAGCCTCGATGTAACGTTCGGGTAGCAACCGAGTATGAAGCACAAGTGAATCTACTTGCCTGTTTCGAGATGACTCAGTTAATAATATTAGCCAGTTTAATAAGATACTTAACACTTAGAACAAATGCTAGTTTAATAAGATACTTGGCACAAGAAATAGAGTTTAATAAGATACTCGGCGTTTAAAGAGTCACACAGACTATTACTAAGTTAAATAAGACTCAAAGAAGTTACTCGGGAAACATAATTAGCCAGTTAATAAGATACTTGACATTAGAAATTGTTCGAGTAACAAAACTAAATTAAATAAGATGTTCGGTGAAGTTAGTTAGGCAATAAGTTAGCCGATTTAACAAAATACTTTGCATCCCAAATAAAACAGTGGGCAAAAATATACAACTTCATTGATCAAAATTTTTACAGCAAATTTTTTACAGAAATGACTACGGCTGGGATGATGATTTGGAACTCTTGCTGATTCTCGGGTTAGGCACCATCTCATAATCATGGAGGAGAATTTCATTTGAAGGCCAAGCGATTGTGTTGACCAAATCATCCTCTACTCGCTATAATCTGCTCCAAGGACCGGACTAACATCATGCGTCGAACTATCCACACTAGATTCCTGGCTAGCATAGAAGGTCGAGAGAGAATGCTCTGATGGGACCTCTAAATGCATAGGATGGGGCTCTTTACCTTTGTTGCGACAGTAAACTCTCCATTCTTTCATCTGAGTCCAAAGAGACTCCAAGACCGGTCCACATGATTCTTGATTGACAACTCCCAGTTGGTTCGAGCTTTATCAGTTGCCCGATTCTTGACCTTAAAAAATTCACCAGGTTCAACTAGCCCTCGCTGAAATTCCCTAAGGAGAATAGCATCATAAGTTGGAGACCTTTTGAAGTGATCAACCCCCTAGACCTCAAGTTCCAGCCTAGCCTCCTTTGAAAGGGATTCAACCGTCAAGGCTTGGCACTTCAAATCTTCAATTTTCTACTCATAAGATGACCGGGCTTGTTCAGCCTTGAGCATCAACTCCCGGGCAGCAGATAATAAATTTTTGAAGGACATCGCCTTCTCTTCTACAGTAGAGGCTCTCTCCTTAGCGTCCATTTACTTAGCCAAGTAATGATCGGTGAACTCTTGGGCACCTCCCTTTGATAATACGCTTCAAGCTGAGCAAGGCTATCCTCACTCTCTTTTAGTTGAGCTTTAAGATGCCTTATCCGATCAACTTAATATTGTTGCGTCTAAACCAACTCAGCACACTCGGCCACCACCTATAAGGAAGATTGAGTTAAAAATCTAATAGGCATTAAGATGATGGTTGGGATAGGAAACTTATGTAGGACGCGCTGTTGAAAATATTTTGAAGACGATCTGTTAAAGGACAATCCCTGAGGCAGTTCCAATGATCATCCCAAATGAAGGCCTGACCAGATGACATCACCCTTAGCATATCCTGGGGAGTGGGGTAAGAAGGGTCTCCGGAGGTTTTCACCTTTACGTGTTCAGCCTCAGAAGGAAAAGAAACCATGTTCAGGTTTGAAGTTTTCATCTTTCCTACAGACGCTTCAACTTGAACGCTTGGGGAAAATCTAACATCGGTATCATCATCACTCGATTCAATAAATGATACGACCCGAAGAACTTTGTGAGGACAAGCGGGAGAGTCGACCATTTTCCTCTTCTCAGTCCGAGTATGATGAAAGCTGATGTCAGCCATATGATCTTCTTGATCATCAACATCAAGGAAAGATCCGAAAAAACCATGATCAAGATTTACTTGTTCATATGAGGGTTTCCTAATTCCATCCCCATCCCCGACAGTAAACTGTACGGTAGAAACCTCATCAATCGGGGAGTTTGGCTCACCAGACACCTTGCCACTAAGATGACCTTCTTGCCCGCCTTCATCCTCAGGAAACCTCTGGCATTGACGGTTCCAATAGGGTCACTCGGATAGCTTAATTCCTCTGCGGATGACTGAATGATCTCTTCAAACACATACTCAAGAATGAACTTGGGAATTTGATCATCAAACTCATCAAACTCTTTATCCGATTCATCAGTCGGAGCAATTCCTTCTTTGTTTTGGCGAGAAGCTTCTTTTTGGCTCACTTGAATGATCGATTTCACCTGGCAACCTTGGACGTCGCAGATGATGCCCGAGCATACACTACGCAAGTTAGAGAAGAAAAAACCAAGTCATATATAATATCGTAGAAGCAAAATATAAATGAGAAAAATTCTACTTACATCGCCTACGATAATCTTAAATCTGATTAAAGAAGCCAAGGTCAATCATTTTCTTCTCATTAAAAAGATAGGACCTTCTACTCTTTTCCAAGGTACGCACAGCCACCCGAGAAAGTCTAGTCAACTTGGTGTCAGTGAAAATAAGTTTCATCTTATTATAGATGTCAGGAGAACAGAACAATTGGTGAACCCTTAGCACCTTCAGATTTTCCCCAGATAAGAGATTGACCTCAAGTCCTAAATTTTTCCCGGTAAAAAACCAACTATTCTTCCAATGCTTGTTTGAGGTAGGAAATCCCCACACAAAGCCTCTCTTTTTGGAGTTAGAAGAAATAGCAACTCCCCGGCTCACCTTCGTCCCCTTAGGAATCCAGTTATCTGGTTGGCTGGACATTAGAAAATAGGTTCCAGTCCGACCAGATTGCCTCAGGGTATAAAAATGCTTGATTTCGTTTAGAGAAGGCAGCGACAGGTTCATCCTGCTCCATATATGCCATATGCATATTAGAATTCTGTAGCTATTTGGGGCAAGTTAGGATGAAGTGATCCCCACCTCGGCTAGGAACCAAGCGATAAACGACCGGAGAGGAAAAGTCACACCATAGTAGACCATGGACCCATAAATCGCCATCATGCCTGGAGGTAGGTTCCATACGGCTCTATCACCAACAGGAATCATCATAACTGAGCATCATCATAACTGAGCATCTAGGTCGAATCGAGCACGATACTTCTCGATCTAAGCTTCCCCAACCACATTCGGCTCGGCATCATATCCACTCGGACGATCAAGAGAGAAAGGGATACGAGAAGCACTAAACTCCTCTTCAACATCCTTTTCGTCAACTATTTGCCTCTTGATTTGAACGTTGCCCAAGCCATGTTTGTGAAATACACGTTTACTCTGCTGCTTTCCCACCCTTAATCGCAAAGGAACCCTGTGATGATCAGAAATAGAAGATTCAAAACTGGAAGAATATTCAGAACTAGAACATAAACGAACGTCGGGATAAAGCCCAAAAACGTCAACGTCTAAAAAAGAAGGCTCATCAGGAGGGATTTCCCTTAATAATCTACGAACACAAGAGACTAAATGAAAATCTCCACGCTCAAGCGCTTCGAAAGCTATAACAAAAAGGCGTTGTCTTGAAACGGGATCCATCGAAACTAACCTTTAAAGTAAAACGCAAAGAAACCTGGAAAAGCTTCAATGGAGAATTGAGATGAATCTCCGTGCAAGAAATCTGGGTTGAATATTTACTTCTATAAAAATGAATTGGAATAGTTCCTTTTCGGCTTAAATAGGTTATTCAAAAAATGAAGACGCGAAACCCTAGGGCCTCAAAAAGCGAGAAAAAATCGAAAGAAAAGATTTGAGGAGGTAGGCGAAGCATCAGGAGACCCACAAGTCGCTTATCAAAAATGCTACTAGGGGAATGAAGCGGCTTAAAGACACATGTCAAGGAAATAACTTACCACGCCGTCAGAATTCCAAAACGTCTCAATTACTGAGATTTTACGTGAAGAGGCAAATTACATTTATGTGGTAGCCATTAAGACACGTCATAACTACAAAGGCGTTGTTCAAAGATTATTATTCTGGTACTAACGAGGCGTAAAAGATTAAAGGGTCGATTAAAACACTTTCGCCAGGAATAAATTCCTACTCGACAAAAATATTTTAAGGGGGTATTGTTATATGTATATTTTTGTCGAACGTACACGTCAATGACAAGGTAGATAATCCCTTAAAATTGCCAGGAAAATATCCTTCAAGACGCCACTATAAAATATGAACCCGAGTAAGTGTGAATACAAGTATTCGACAAGTTAAGACCTGCTCCGGACCAGGTGATGTCATGTTTTACTCGGGACCAAGTGACATTATATTCTACTCGGGACAAAAATGAGAAACCCGAATTTGCATGTGGGTAAACCAAGAGTCATACCCAAATACTCAAAGACATCCATATCAAGAATAGTTTCTAGAAGAATAAAATACCAAATAAGAAATAGGTTCCAATTCAGGTAACAACTTTACTTCTTTGTGAAGACTGCACATTTATAAGGAAACAAGTCCTAAATGGACTATATCACCGGAGTCTCGTTCGATCTCCATACAATCTTCGAAATAGGAAAGAAGATAAATACGACTCAATCAAGCAACCAGTCCTAATTAAATATAAATTCTTTCCTTTTACTTATACAATAGGGATTAGGGTTCTATGCATGTATAAATAGACCCTTAATGTCGTCATTAAGAAAAAGTACAGAAAAAATCACTAGAAGAGTGAAAAAAAGAGATCGAGTGGTGTAATTTTTTATTTCAATAGTGGATTTTGGCTCGGTTGTTTATTCAATCACCTGTGGACGTTTCTCCGATGACCGGAGTTTTACCACGTAAACTCTTGTCTTATTTGCTTTATATTGCACTCTTTTTCTCTTTCTCTCTGACAGGTCATAACGAAACTCAATCTTGTTGACTTTTTCATCCATCGAGAACTCGACGTTAACAATGTATATACCCATTTTAATCAATTTAAAAAATACATTAATTATCAGGCTATGATGCATGTATGTCATATTAAATATATTTGTGTAGACACATATAATCTAAGAGACATACGTATGCATGACAATATGATTAACACTGAAAAGTGTATGTTTACTAAGGGATAATATCATCATTTTACATTTCCAATATGATTAATTCCCAAATTTAGATATAATTTCGTTCGCTCGCTTAAATAAATGTGTTGTGTAGTAATCAATGTATTTTTCTTTGTATTTCAGAGGTAATTCGATCAATTCAGAATCATGGAGAAGTCGGATGGCAAAACAAATATCGTTTTCAAGTTTAGAACGTCAAAAACGTTAGGAAGGCCATGAAGGACATTTTTATAATTTTAACTATTCACTGTCACTGTTCACTGTTCACTATTCACTTCACGGATGCGTTACTGTTCACTGTTCACTTCACGGATGTGTTACTGTTCACTATCACTATTCACTGATGACGTGATGAAATTTGGACGCTTCATTCTAAATTCATCCGATGGTTAATTTTTATCAGTTTTTTTGTATAAATAGAGGGCCTCTCCCCCTTAATTTTCATATTATGAATCAAAATCTGATATTAGATTTGTGAAATTCTCTCTCTTTTGTTCTCAAATTCTCAATTGAAATAAAATAGCTATTTTCTAGTTAAATTATGTCTGGCTAATTTTATATAGCTGGGGTCAAAGATGATACTGTTGGTATGGAAAATATGATCAAATTATGGTAAGTTTATTATTCTTTTGCTTTCTCTCTTCTGATCTTTGTGGAGTTTTTGACTCACTGTAGTCAGACAGATATTATCGAGCACAATGAGTACTTTTACTCATATGTATCAGCTAGTGGTTTCTCCCCTTTGATCTTTGTGGAGTTTTCGATTCACTGCAGACAGATAGATATTGTCTAGCACAGTGAGTACTTTTACCCATATCTATCAGAGAGTGGTTTATCCCCTTTAATATTTGTGGAGTTTTGACTCACTGTAGACAGACAGATGTTGTCTCGCACAGTGAGTACTTTTACCCACATCTATCATAGAGTGGTTAGTGGAGTAGAATACCATCCTATTAATCTGGACTAAATATTAATTATTTGATCATATTCGAATTACAAACAGTGGATCCCTTAGCCCCAGTTTTATTTTTAATTGTTTTACATTGTATAACATTCTTAGTAATTAATCTAGGTAATTAATTCTACAAGGACAAGTGAACAACCTCCCTGTGGTTCGACCCGGTCTTACCGGTTAATTTATTACTATGACACTCTTATACTTGGGAGTAGGAACACTTCTTTAGGACGTGTCAAGTTTTTGGGGCCGCTGCCGGGGAGGTAAGTCCGTATTTTCTTTGTAGATGTAATTTCTTTTTAATTTTAATTTAGTGTTGCTATTTTTTCTCTATCTTCTTTGTTATTATTTTGTATTCAATTTTGCATGACTTATCTCAATCATAAACTTCATCCACTTAAAAAAAAAAAGCACTTATAATCATTAATCACATTTTGCATTTTAGACCTTCAACTTTTTATTTACATTTTAGCTTAGATCTAGTTTGTATTTGCATATAGGTCATTTTATTTTTCATTTTTGCATATCAATCCCTATAATTATCATATTTTCACTTTAGTCCCTATATTTATATTTATTTGCACTTTTGCCCCAATACTTATGTATATTTGCATTTACACCCCTAGAATTTTGGATCTTGTTATTTTTATTCATTTTTCTTTTATTTTATTCATTTTAGTGTATTTCACCTCCATGAACCCTCATTAAATTTGCATGAGACGTTGGTCTCGAACAACTAGTTGTAGATTAATAAGGAAATCCTTATCACCCACATTCACTAACAACATGGCTGAAAACCCACTTAGACATCCAGCAGGAAACTAAGCTGAGAACCTTTTAGACAACCTTGACAACGTGTCTTAACACAACAACCATCTGCCTTATGTTGACCGTGACCAACACATTAACCCAAATCCACCTAGAACTCTTAGAGACTACATGAACCCCACACGTACTGGAGCACCTTCATGCATAGCTTTCCCACAAAATACAGCACACTTTAATTTTAAATCGGGAACCATTCAACTTTTACCCAATTTTCACGGTCTTGAATCTGAAAACCCATATTTGCATCTTAGGGAGTTTGAGGAAGTCTGTAACACTTGCACTGACCAAAATGTCAGCATGGATATAATCAGGCTTATATTTTTCCCTTTTTCTTAAAAGATAAAGCTAAAACTTGGTTACAAAACCTTAGGTCAGGATAAATCCAAACTTGGAATGACATGCAACAACAGTTCTTAAAGAAATTTTTCCCACCTCATAGAACAAACTCTCTTAAGAGGCAAATCACTTCATTTGCCCAAAAACCTGGGGAAACACTTTACCAATGTTGGGATAGGTAAAAAGAGTTGTTAAATGTCTGTCCACTTCACGGTTTTGAAACATGGAGGATAGTGTCACATTTCTATGAGGGACTCACACCCCAAAGTAGACAAGTCATTGAAATGGTGTGTAATGGGGAGTTCAGTGACAAAAATCCTGAAGAAGCACTTGAATATCTTGACCATATCACCGAAAGTACTCAAAATTGGGACACCATTGGTTCCTATGAGTCCATGAGCAAACCATAACTATCTTCATCTAGTGGAGGCATTTACAATCTTAGAGAAGACCATGACCTTCAAGCTACATTTGCATCCCTAGCTAGGAAAGTTGAAGCTTTAGAAACTAAAAAGAGCGAACATGCAAAATCTGTACAAGAAATTGCATGTCATGTATGTGATTCTGATGATCATATCACTCATAGTTGCCCAACTTTGCCAGCCATAAAAGATAACCTTCATGAACAAGCCAATGTTTTGCACACTTACAACAAGCCAAATTCCAACCCATATTTAAAAACCTACAATCATGGTTGGAGAAATCAACCAAACTTTAGTTGGAGGAACAACAATCAAGCCCAGTCTTCACAACCACCAGGTCCACCACATCCACAAACACATAAGAATTTCCAAAACCCTCAAGGTTATACGCCTTATGTCCCACCATCTAGGATAAACCTTGAAGACACTTTGCACTCATTCATTGAGAAGCAAGAATCCATTAATAGCCAAACTGCCCAAACCTTGATATATGTTAAAGATACCTTGGCAAAGACTGCTTTTACACTCACCACACAAGAAAAAGGTAAGTTTTCATCTCAACCACAATCAAATCTCAAGAGTCAGTCAAGTTCCTATGATAATAACCAAAGCCCAGATCAAGTCAAATCAATTATCACTCTTCGCAGTGGTAAGGTCATCGAAAAACATATTCTTGAATCTTGTAAAAATGATAATGAGTCATTTTCCAAGGGTAAGGAAGGGGTTAATGAAACCACTGTTTATGAAAAAATAATTAAATCCCCACCTACACTTCCATATCTTCAGGCTATTAAAAATTCACAGAAATAGAAGCATCCCCTAGAGATTTTTGAAATTTTCAAACAGGTAAAGATCAATATCCCTTTGTTGGAAGCAATCAAATAGGTACCTTCATATTCCAAATTTTTGAAGGATCTGTGCACTGTGAAAATGAAGCATCAGGTAAGAAAGAAAGCCTTTATGGCTGAGCAGGTAAGTTCCATTCTTTCGAATAAAAATATTTTGAAATATAAAGATCTTGGTCGTCCCACTATTTCCTTCAAAATCGGTAACTGTAAAATTGAGCATGCTTTACTTGACCTAGGTGCTAGTTTAAATTTACTGTCAAACTCAGTTTATCAGCGACTTAAACTTGGTGAGTTAAAGTTTAAATTTCTTCTTAGAATGAAATGTAAGAGGGAAAGGGAATATAATGGAGAGAGAAAGAATGAAGCAAGAATGACCAAAATAGCCTCCTTTGTTATTGCGTCCCTGAGATGGGGCGTGGCCATCTCGGCTGCAACTCTTTGCTGCCCCGAGATGCCCACGCGCCATCTCAGGGAAGCAATAACAAAGGAGGCTATTTTGGTCATTCTTGCTTCATTCTTTCTCTCTCCTTTATATTCCTTTTCCCTCTCACATTTCATTCTGAGAAGAAATTTAAACTTGTGTGCAGAACTTTTCTCTCTACATTTTCTCACCATCCAAACACAATAACATATTCATTTAAACTCTAATTTGAGTGATTCAAAGTTTAGAGTGTTTGTCTATTCATCCTCCATCTTTTCTCTGAAGGTTTGAGTGAGTTTTATTGCTGTTTTTGTAGTCTAAACACACAAAAACGGGACTGCACCAAAATCAACTAAGGTATTGATTTTCTCTATAAGTTTTTTTTAAAACTTGGACAATTGCCTTGGCTTTCTTCTTCAACATATATATATGTGTATTGTGAGTGTTTTGATTTGAGTTTTACACTCTTTTAAAGCTAGGTTGAGTTTCAATTGAAATCATACATGTTGAGTTAGGTTTTGATTTTGCCTATGTTTTCACATGTTTGGGATTGTATTGTGCTAGCTTTGATTCTAGAACTATTTGATGATCTTTGATTGATTGATTTTGTGAAAAATAGTTCCTCACATGTATTAGGCTCTCTTGGCCGAATTCTCACATTAATACATGTGCTTATGTTCTTTTGAGCTATTCATCTGTTTTGTTGAATCTATGAATAGGAATATGCTCTAGAATTTTAGCTTTAATCTAATTGACTTTGTCATATGATTTTAGCATGTTTTTGGTTTTTGTGATTTAAACTTGATTATGTGTTAATTGAACATATCTTGTGATTCAAGTTTTAGATATATGCATGTATCTAGGTTGTAATTAATGTGGAACATATCTTACATGATCTAGATGGATTAAACATGCATGATTGACTAGACTACATTTGTTTTGTGCATTCATGCTCATGTCTAGTATTTTCCATAGGATGTTTTGATCATAACATTCTATGTTGCGTGCTTCCATTCATGATCACCTAGATGCCTTGGGAGAAGAAAGTCTTGACAATAGGTGTAAGACCTATGTTATTGAGCAAGTAAGTCTTGGCAAGAGGTGTGAGACCTTGGATTGCCATGCAAGGAAGTCTTGGCTAAAGTCGGGAGGGCTCGGATAGTCGAGTAAGAAGTCCTGCCTAGGATCGTGAGGATCTAGAAAGGTAAGCGAGGAAGTCTTGACTGGAGTCGGGACGACTCGGATAGTTGAGCATGAAGTCTTGCCTTGGGTCATGAGGATCCGGTAAGGTGAGCAAGGAATTCTTGACAAGAGGTGTGAGGCCTCAGATTGTTGAGAATGAGGGCGACATCTTCATAAGTAGGATAGGATGGTAGTTTCTAAGTGAAGGGGTCACTTGAGAGATTGTACTTGTCTTATCTACTAGTGGATTTTGTTTGTCCAGTGGTTGCTAACTTGTGAATGTTTCCTCTTCGGAGGTTTACCACGTTATATCTTGTGTCAACTTTTCTCTATTCCTATCTTTCTTACATTTGTATTTGTTATTTGAATACTATGGATAGAACTCTTTATGTAAATTGACTTCCTTTCAATAATATAGATTGTGTATGTGTTACCATTACTTGTTTGAATCACACTTTACTTGTTTTATATATTGATTAAGTGTCTTTACTTGGTATATATATATATTGTGATACAAGCAATCTAGAGGGACAAACTTTTGTTTGTTTCTAAGGGAGTCGAAAAATGTGTCTAACATATTCACCCCCCTCTAGGTTAGCCTTGAGCATTTAACCGTGTTTGTATTTCCAATTGGTATCAGAGCAGGACACTAAATTGTACTTAGCGAGAGTCCAGGTGATACATTCACAGTTTTTGCAAAGCTTTTGAAGTCATGGGTTTGCAAGATGATGTAATGGCGGAAGGAGCCTTAAGTACTAGGCCATCATTACTTTGAGGCACTAACTATGGGTATTGGATGTTGAGGATGAAAGCCTACATCCACTCTATTGATGAAAGGGCTTGGATGGTAGTGGAAGAAGGTTATAGTCCTCCTACCAAGGTTCAAGAGGATGGAACCATGATACTCAAGCCAATGAGTGAATGGACAACGAATGAGTTTGAGGTTGCTAAATGGCATCATCGTGCTATGAATGCTATCTTTGGAGGAGTTGATGGGCATCAATTCTCCTATATTCAAAATCTTGAATCCGTAAAGGAAGCTTGGGATACTTTCCAAGTTACTAATGAAGGAACCTTAGCGGTGAAGAAATTGAGGCTTCAAATGTTGGCATCATAATTTGAAGGTTTAAGTATGGGTGAAGAAGAAAAATTCAAAGACTTCCAATTTTGGCTTCTTAACATTGCTAACCAATGTCAAGCACTTGGAGTAGCTATCTCAAAAGAGCGTTGTAATTAGAAAATCCTTAGGTCTCTTCCTAAGAGATTCAAATCAAAGGTGACAGCCATTGAGGAAAGAAAGGATATGGATAGTATGAACATTGATGAGTTGATTGGGTCTCTCCAAACTTATGAGATGTGCTTGAAGCCAAAGATTAAGAGTAAGTGAATCGCTCTCAATGCTATAGAGAAGAAGAGTGAAGATGAAAATGAAGAGATGGCTATTTTGGTTAGAAAGTTTAAGAAGTTTCTAAAAAAGAATGCCAAGCCTAGTGGCAAGTCTTCTAAGGAAAAGGGAGTTAAGAGAACATCATCTCCAAGGAATGAGAAGAATAGTCAAGCCATGAACAAGAAAGATGTTCAATGCTATAATTGTCATTGTTTCGGTCACTTTGCTAGCGAGTGCACCAAGAAGCCATCTAAGAAGGACAAGAAAGACAAAGTGTTGGCGGCTACTTGAAGTGATGATAACTCTAGTGATAATGAGAGCTTTAGTAGTGAGTCTTCAAGTGATGAAGAGTTGGTGAGCAACTTTGTAGCTCTAACGGCTTCTCATTCTCCACTAGATGTTGATGGTACAATATCTTTGAACAAGAACTTTGATGCAAATAATCATGGAAGCTCTAGTTCCATTCCTACTAATCTTGAGCTATTGGACAAGATAGAAAAGCTTGTAGAAGCTAGAGATAAGGCTCAAAGAGAGGTAGTTGAGAAGGTTGATTTGATCAAGAAACAACTAGATGAGTTTGTGGTTGTCACTCGTAGACTTCTTGGTGAACAAGGTGATATTATGCAGAAGTTTAGAGAACTTGAAAAGATAAACCTTGAGAAGGATAATGTGATATCTTATTTGAGGAAGAGAGAACAAGAATTAATGGAAGAGATAGACAAGGCTAATAAGGCCATCAAAGACTTAGTGAATGATTTGATAAGTGTGTCTAGTGTTAGGAATCTTGTTAACTATCATAGTGGTGAAGACGACTTGGTAGTTGAAGAGGAGCTCTTGGAAGCACCACTTCCTACTCACTTTGATGAAGTCGTGATTGATAAGAAACCACACCAGAAGAGAAGATCAAAAACCAAGAAGAAGTTGGCGAACAAGGTATCTATGCAAACTCCTAGTGAAGCTAGTTCAACTCCAAAACGTACAATCTCATCTTTTATTCCAATTTGCCATTATTGCAACACAATAGGTCACATTAAGTCTAAGTGCTATAAATATATTGAAAAATGCAAATTAGGAAATGAATCTAGGGATAAGGAGATTAAACTTCAACTTGAGCATGCTAAGGATTTGAAAGTTGAAGAACATGATAAGTTTGCTAAGCATGAAAAGAAGTTTTGGAGTAGAAAGAATACTAATCTTGTTCAACTTGACAAAGCTTGTGTTGAAAATGTTAAGGAAGAGTGTGCTAATAATATTCTTGTTAATCAAGTCATTGAAGGACTTTACTCTAGATTTAACATTGTTGTCAAGGATGATATTGGAAATGTTTGTGTAGGTACACCCAAGAACAAGTGGTTCAAAGGTGAGTGCTCTTATCACTAATATAAGAAGCACATGTGAGATAGCTTTGAGACAATTTATCAATTGTGTTGAGAATTCTTGCTTGCTAGCTTTGAATACCCCATGTATTGATATGAACTTGGTTATCTCACATCATGTTTGTTATGATGGTCAAAATTTGTTGATTAACTTTAGAAAATTTCCTTGTGAACCTTATGCTATTATGAATCTTAGTTATAGCATTTATCAAGGGGGAACATTGTATGCTAGACATTGTTCTCTTTTATGATATGTTCACTTGCTTCATTTTGTTACATGTTGGCATATTTTTGACTTAATGATACTTGTAAGATATTACTCACTATCTTTTTATTGCATGATGATTCATTCTTAAGTCATATGTCATTGTTTTTGTATATTTGTGACTAATATGCTTGTTTTGTCTTTCACTCACTTTTGTTGTATGTATATAGCATCTTATAACACAAGAACAAATGGGAAGAACTATAGTTACCGGAAGTGGAAATCAATTGAATCCCGTTGTGAAAGCCAAGTCTACCTCAAAAGGATCCAAAGCTTCAAGGACAAAAGATTTAGGGATCTATGGAACTAAGAAGATATTTCAAGAGAGAGGTATTGACTTAGGTAAGTGTAAAGATTCTTATGTTCTTAAGTGCATAAAGGATAAAAATTAGGAATCTGGGATGAGCATGTTAGGAATAGTGAATGATACTCTTGTTAGAGAGTTACTTTGAATATAGAGAAAGTGCCACCTTATTGGATGCTTTGGTTGATATTAGGGGTGTTGTGTTTAGAGTTGACCCGAAAAACATTAACAAGTTTCTTGAGCTATCTAATGATAAAGATTCTAGTTTTCTTGACGTTAAAGTCATTGAGAATCTTAATATCATGGGTAGGACTCTTTGTGACAATGCTTCTTTTGAGTGGAAAGTTAGAGCATATATTAGTCAACATGAGTTAACTAAGGCTAGTGCATTTTGGCATCTTTTCATTTGCACTAACATTATTGGATCTTCGAATTCAATCAAGTTGAATAAAGACAAGTTCAAAATAGTGTATGCCTTGGTGACTAATCAACCTATAAACCTTAGGGATCTTTTAATGCTTTATATTGATAGTGCAACTTTCTCTACTAGAGGTGATAAAAAGCTTGCATTTCTGGGGTTTAGAACTTTAATGTGTTTAGCTTGTGGGGTTAAGAGTAGAGAAGATGATGTGTTGGTTCAACCCTTAGAAAAGTATTGTGATAAACGTGTGTCATACATGTCATATAAGGATAAAGGTAAGACATGTGATACTTTTGGACTATTTAGTAGTTCTCAAGTTGATTGTCATGTGATTAGCACACACATTCTTCCGGATTGGGCTATTCAATTGAAGGAAAAAGTTGATGAACTTAGTCTATAGTTGTTCAACAAGATGCTAGGATAAAAGAGTTGGAGGAATGCATTGCTTCAAGTTCAAGACCACCTCTCAAGCATTATGTTAGATCAATTACACGCACATCTTTCTTTGGTGGACCAAGTAGCTAGTATTTGAGTCTTGTGGTATATTTCTTACCTTTTGGCATCATTCATATCAAAAGGGGGAGAAAGAGATGCTAGTTACTTAGTTTCTTTTTATGTTGTTTTTGTGGACTTTTGAACTTTCAATGGCATGTAATAATTAGTCTTAAGATTTGGTTAAGAATTCTTGTGTTTTGGCATGTATTGAGGGGGAGATACATGTATTTGTGGACTTAATTGTATATTCTTATCCATATTATATGTTGCCATTTGTTGTTTTTCTCTTATATATGCATTGTGCTTTGAGATGATTTGTAGGTTGCTTCAAGAGAAGATCAAGATGAAGTTCAAGAGTTGATGAAGATTAGTTATAGGAATCTTACTCATTGTAATGTGAAGGAGTGATTTTGTGACCTCTTCATTTTTATATTTGTAGTAAATGTATAGGTGTTTAGACATGGAATTTGCCAAAGGGGGAGATTGTTAGGTTTTAGTTTGTGTTGGCATTAATTCCATATCAAAATGATGTTTACTTGTAATGATTTAGTTGTTTAGATTCATGGTGATTCAAGCATCAAAGAAGAAGGAATAACTAGTCAAAGCAAGTTCAAAGTCTTCAAAGAGAAAGTAGGCAATATGGTTCTACAAAGGTATACTAAGACCTTATCTTTCTCATACAAGGCCTAGGCACACACACGCAATTCATACATTTGTGTCCCTGCATCATTGTGCACCATTATAGGCACACACATACAATTCATTCATATGTGTCTCTGCATCGTTGTGCACCATGTATAACACATTCACACACTTGAAGATGAATGCTCATGCATTGGTATGAAAAAAAACATGTTTTGGAAAATGCATTTTTGGAGACTATCTCTATGTAGTTTGCATTCTAGTGTGAATTTTGTTTGTATGTGTATATGTTTGCTTAACATGGATATTGAACTTGAATTTAATCTTAAATCATTCTTGATTGAGTTCTGGTCATTTCAGTTACTCGTACTATTGATTTCAAGTTCTAAGTCAAAAGATACTATCCTTTCAACTCATGTTGCATACATTGTCTTCGTCTTCGTCTTTATATATCGAGTCGAATTATATTTTCTGGGTTGAGTATCTTATATCTCCATATCCGTGAGAGAGTTATGGTTCATAATCCATAAACAGATTCGAATTCCAAGTTCGGAGGCCGGAGAACGGTTAAAGAACGCAAAGGAAGTCCAAAAGGAGTTGCACCTTGGCCAAAGGCCATGAAGAGGTGCAAGCCCGAAATGGTGCGTGGCCATCTCGGCTGTAACTCCTTGCTGCCCCAAGATGCCCACACATCATCTCAGGAAAGCAATAACAAAGGAGGCTCTTTTGGTCATTCTTGCTTCATTCTTTCCCTCTTCTTTATATTCTATTTCCCTCTCACATTTCATTCTAAGAAGAAATGTAAACTTGTGTGCAAAAAATTTCTCTCTACATATTCTCACCTTCCAAACACCATAACTTCTTCATTCAAACTTTGATTTGAGTGATTTAAAGTTGAGAGTGTTTGTCTATTCATCCTCCATCTTTTCTCTGAAGGTTTGAGTGAGTTTTATTGCTCTTTTTGTATTCTAAACACACAAAAACGGGACTACACCAAAATCAACTAAGGTATTGATTTTCTCTCAAAGTTTTCTTTTAAAACTTGGTAAATTGCCTTGGGTTTTCTTCTTCAACAT
The DNA here is from genome assembly GCA_032871835.1 of Dipteronia dyeriana. Classification (NCBI taxonomy): domain Eukaryota; kingdom Viridiplantae; phylum Streptophyta; class Magnoliopsida; order Sapindales; family Sapindaceae; genus Dipteronia; species Dipteronia dyeriana. The sequence continues at coordinate 30,122 of CM065297.1, forward strand.
ATATATATATATATGTATTGTGAGTGTTTTGATTTGAGTTTTGAACTCTTTTAAAGTTAGGTTGAGTTTCAATTGAAATCATAATTGTTGAGTTAGGTTTTGATTTTGCCTATGTTTTCACATGTTTGGGATTGTATTGTGCTAGATTTGATTCTTGGACTATTTGATGATCTTTGATTGATTGATTTTGTGAAATAAGTTCCTCACATGTATTAGGCTCTCTTGGCCGAATTCTCATATTAATACATGTGCTTATGTTCTTTTGAGCAATTCATGTGTTTTGTTGAATCTATGAATAGGAATATGCTCTAGAACTTTAGCTTTAATCTAATTGACTTTGTCATATGATTTTAGCATGTTTTTGGTTTTTGTGATTTAAACTTGATTATGTGTTAATTGAACATATCTTGTGATTCAAGTTTTAGATCTATGCATGTATCTACGTTGTAATTAATGTTGAACATATCTTACATGATCTAGATGGATTAAACATGCATGATTGACTAGACTACATTTGTTTTGTGCATTCATGCTCATGTCTAGTATTTTCTATAGGATGTGTTGATCATAACATTTTATGTTGCGTGCTTGTTTGCGTTTTGCATTCATGATCACCTAGATGCCTTATGAAAAGGAAGTATTGACAATAGGTGTGAGACCTATGTTGTTGAGCAAGTAAGTCTTGGCAAGAGGTGTGAGACCTTGGATTGTCAAGCAAGGAAGTCTTGGCTAGAGTCTGGAGGACTCAGATAGTCGAGCAAGAAGTCTTGCCTAGGGTCGTGAGGATCCAGAATGGTGAGCGAGGAAGTCTTGACTAGAGTCGGGAGGACTCGGATAGTTGAGCAAGAAGTCTTGCCTTGGGTCGTGAGGATCTGGTAAGATGAGCAAGGAAGTCTTGACAAGAGGTGTGAGGCCTCGGATTGTTGAGCATGATAGCGAAATCTTTATGAGTAGGATTGGAGGGTAGTTTCTAGGTGAAGGGGTCACTTGAGAGATTGTACTAGTCTTATCTACTAGTGGATTTTGTTTGCCGGTGGTTGCTAACCATTGGATGTTTCCTCTTCGGAGGTTTACCACGTTATATCTTGTGCGTCAACTTTTCTCTATTCCTATCTCTCTTATATTTGTATTTGTTATTTGAATACAATGGATAGAACTCTTTATGTAAGTTGACTTCCTTTCAATAATATAGATTGTGTATATGTTACCATTACTTGTTTGTATCACACTTTACTTGTTTTATATATTGATTAAGTGTCCTTAATTGATATATATATCTAGAGGGACAAACTTTTGTTTGTTTCTAAGGGAGTCGAAAAAGATATCTGACCTATTCACCCCCCCCCCCCCCCCCTCTCTAGGTTAGCCTTAAGCATTTAACCGTATTTGTATTTTCAGTATTTGTCTTTGTATTTCAGAGGTAATTCGATCAATTCGGAATCATGGAGAAGTCGGATGGCAAAACAAACATCGTTTTCAAGTTTATAACGTCAAAAACTTAGGAAAGTCATGAAGGGTATTTTTATAATTTTGACTATTCACTGTTCACTATTCAGTTCACGGACGCGTTACTGTTCACTGTTCACTATACGAATGTGTTACTGTTCACTGTCACTGTTCAATGATGACGTGGTAAAATCAGGACGCTCCATTCTAAATTCATTTGTTGGTCAATTTTCATCCGTATTTTATATAAATAGGGGGCCTCTCCCCCATAATTTTCATATTCTAAATCCAAATCTCATATTATATTTGTGAAATTCTTTCTCTTTTATTCTCAAATTCTCAGTTTAAATAAAATAGCTATTTTCTAGTTAAATTATTTCTGGCTAATTTTATATAGTTGGGGTCAAAGGTGATACTGTTGGTATGGAAAATATGATCCGATTATGGTAAGTATATTATTCTCTTGCTTTCTCCCCTTTGATCTTTGAGGGTTTTTTGACTCACTATAGTCAGACTTTTGCCCATATTTATAAAAGAGTGGTTTCTCCCCTCTGATATTTGTGGAGTTTTTGACTCACTGTAGACAGATAGATATTGTCTAGCACAGTGAGTACTTTTACCCATTTCTATCAGATAGTAGTTTATCCCCTATAATCTTTGTGGAGTTTTGACTCACTGTAGACAGAAAGATGTTGTCTAGCACAGTGAGTACTTTTAGCCACATCTGTTAGAGAGTGGTCAGTGGAGTGGAATACCATCCCATTAATCTTGACTAAATATTAATTATTGGATCATATTCGAATAACCAACAGTGAATCCCTTAGCCCAGTTTTAATTTTAATTGTTTTACATTTTATAACAAGCTTAGTAATTAATCTAGATAATTAATTCTACAAGGACAAGTGAACAACCTCCCTGTGGTTTGACTCGGTCTTACCGGTTAATTTATTACTATGACACTCTTATACTTGAGAGTAAGAACACTTCTTTAGGACGTGTCACAATGCTTTTATCATCACATAATATAAAGCATACATGAATTGACCGAGTATTATGGATTATTTAACCTAAAAAATTGGAATCCAAAATTATAAAAATACCGCTAAGGCATTCCTTAGTCTTCTTGTCATTTTTAAGTCTTCTAGTCTCTTTAGGTCACTCCGATTCATCTCATGAATCCTTCTTCACGGTTTTCTAGGTCTTCAGTATAGGTTACAATTTTTTTTTACAATACAACAACAATATAAATAAAAAAATAAAAAAAATTATACAACGCATAAACTCTAAATCCACAGTACCATACAAAATTACGATCAACCATTTTTAAATTAAATAATTAAATTATAAACATCCATAAACTCATAAAGATGGTGTCTACACATTTATATATATAGGAGCATTGAAAACAATTTTCTGTTCCAAAAAATAAATTGGCTCGGATACCAATTGTTGGAACCCCGTTCACCAGTAACGCAACGGAAATGAGTTTTAAATTTTTTTATGCAGATCATAAAACGATCTAAAACCAGTGAACTTGAGATCATAATTATTTTTGAAAATCATACATATAAATTATTACAGAGTATATTAATCCGAAAATGCATATGACCTCACCTGTGGTACATCAAAGACCACAATCTAACCTGAAGGAGTTGATAAGACTCTTAGGATTAAGATCACCCACATATAGCCATCATTAGTTGATATATACGAATCTCATCGGTAAACGGATCTTGGTGAGGGATTCATATAGATCATGGCTCAGTCCTATATGGTTACATCATACAAGGTGCCTCTATTATCATATCTCATATGAATGATTCAGGATAGAATCACCGTATATTACGGAATGGACCGCAGCTATAGATTAACTGCAAATAATGTACCTAGCTTTATTTGTTATCTATGGACTCTTAAGATTGCACGTCTCTTACTGTATCCATCCATATATGACACTTATATACACAGTACGAGATTACATCAGACAATCTTGGATGTTAAATATTTACACAAGTTATAAAATAAACAACACAACAAGAATGAATTGAATTTTTCTTTTTATTTATTTCAAAAATCCATTTACAAATTAAATATTTAGGGCATAAACCCTAACATGTTTGTCCCTCTAGATTGTCTTTATTACAAGATATTAGGCAAATAAAGCATATATAGACTATTGACAAGCATTTTCAAATAATCTTGATTGGTCAAAAGTCAATAACTTGCAAGTGAAGTAACAACACTTGAAAAAAAAAACAAATCAACAACTACTTGTATGCATGTTTATATTTCTATTATAAACAAGTAATATATAACAACTTATCATGTACACATGATTTAATTTACAAAAATAATGAGATATACAACTATGATCAAATAAGTTGTTATCATATGACACTTTTACAAATCTTGTTATACAAAGATGTCTAGAAAATCTAATACGAACAAGATTCATACAAACAAAAATACAAATATTAAGAGATAGAGATAGAGTCACTTGACACAATACTTTTTATGTGGTAAAATCTTCGAAGAGGAAACATCCTTGGGTTAAATCCACAACCACCTGAAAAATGATTCCAATATCACGAATAAAAAATACACACTCAAAGACATGACCAAATCTCATGATAAACTTTCCAAGTTGTAAACTTCTATCCTACCCTAGGGCCTAGTGAATCACCTTACCTACTCCCTATCTAAGATGTGACTATCACACCTCTAGGAAGCAACTTCCTATCTAAGATCTCACATCTCTAGGAAGATTCCTTGCATGACTATATGAATCCTCCAAATCCTAGTAAAGACTTCTTGCTTAGCTATCTGGATCCTCTTGATCCTATCTAAGACTTTCTCACTTGGTTATCCGAGTTCTCCCAACTCTAACCAAGAATTTCTTGCTTGACTATCTGTGTTCTCAAAACTCTAGCCAAGACTTCATGTCTGCCTTTTACAAGGACTTTCTTAGCGATCATGAATACAAAATGCACCAGGACGTAACATATAACATGATGATCAACATATCCTATGTGAACTAGACATATACATGTAAGTTCACAAATCAAAGTTTTTCTTGTTACTATACATGAATAAAATTCTAGAATATATAAAACACCAAAACACAATTAATTCCTATATTTAATTATGCAACTAAAGCTTGAATCAATCATATACACTAAGCACATATTCAAGATTTAGTGGATAACAAAAAACATGCTAGATTCACATGATATGATCATTCAAAGTTCTAGCAAATATTTAGTATTCAATATATACCTAATAGGCTTTAAATATACAAGAAATTGTGCTAATCCTAGATATGGTCAATTAAAGAGATCTAGCTAGCACAAGTAGAGACTATCAATCATAGAAATCAATCAATTGATGCTTAAATAGTCCTAAATAGAAAGCTAACACAATACAATTCACTATCATGTGAAAACATAATAACCTAACTAAACATACATGTTTCTAATCAAATTCCAAACTAGCTTTAATAGAGTCTAAAACTCTAATCCAAGTTTATACATCAAACATACATATATATAATAATAAAACTCAAGGTAATTGAAGACTTTCAAGAACAAAACTCAAAGGATTAATCAATACCATAAGAAAAATATGCAGTCTCAAGTTTTTGATGTAGAGCCACCAAAAAATGTGATCAAATGAGAAACCTTTTTGGAAAGGATAGAGAATTGATAGATGAACAATCTCGAATTTGAATCACTTGAATCGGATTTCAAATGAGAAAGTTATGGTGTTTGGAAGATGATAAAGTTTGAGAGAAAAATCTGCACAATTGTTTTTCAAGTTTTTCTTCTTAGAATGAATTAAGAGGGAATGAGATATTTAAACGAAAAGATAGAGAGGGAATAAAAAAAAAAGCAAAGGTTGCCACCTCAGCATCCCTTGGAGGTGTGTAGCCTCCACGGGGGCAGAAGGCACTCTTTCCCGTGAGGCCCACGCGCCTCACAGGTAAGGTTATAGGCCACGTCTTTCTCCTCCGGCTTTTTTCGACTGTTCTTCGGCCTCCGAACTTTGATTTCAAATCCAATTTTGGATTATGAATCGAGACTCCCTCACACACAAGGAAGTCAATAAAACTTTCACAAAAAATATGTAATTAAACTTGATCCACAAGGATGAAAACCATGTATGATAAAGACACTGAAAGTTTCATAACTTCTTACTCGGAACTTGAAACTTAATGAATGAGTAACCGAATTGACCGAAACTCAATATAGAATAATATGAGAACATAATCAAGTCCAAAATTATAAAAACACAAACAAATAAACACAAGAACACACAAGTATGCCATTTCATAGATATAGTCCTAGAACTTGCAATTTTACAAAAGTTGTCAAATTAAATCTAATGCATGTGCATACTTTAATAAGTGTGTGAACTTGTTATACAAATTTGCCACAATGATGCAGGGACACATATGGATGCAATGTCTTTATGTGCACCTAAGCCTTGTAAGAGGAATAAGGTCTTATTATTAATCAATGGAGCCCATTCCTCTTGAAGACTTCAACGTTGCTTGGTAAGTTGTCCGATCTTCCTTAAAGCTTGATAAATCTTGAGACTTAGACAACTAATTAATGCAAATGAAATGTTGTTTTGATATGGAATTTTGCCAAAAAAACTCAAGAACCTAACAATCTCCCCATTTGACAAATTCCATGCCAAAAAACCTAAACAAAAACTAAAACATACTAAATATAGATTGGTCACAGACACTCCCTCACATTACAATGAGTTTGTACATTCTAGACTAATCTTTAACAAGTCTTGAACTCCTTCATTTTATCTTCTATTGATATCACCTAAAATCAACTTGAAGAACAATACATATACAAGAGAAAATATATGGCAAAATATATACTTTATTAAGATGAAAAAATAAAGCCCATGAGGATGCATGTATACTCCCCCTAAATCCATGCATATCCAAAAGCAATCTAATCAAGTTTACAAATATTACAAGACCATAAGTTCAAGATACCAATTAAAAAGAAGAAATAAACAACAAATAACAAAGATATAGATCAAATGAGCTAGTAGATATCATATATTTCTCCCCCTTTTTGACATGAAATGAAGCCAAAAGGTAAGAAAATAAAGTTATACCTCAAGATCATATAATCTTTGCTAGCCACTAATGCCACCAAAGAAAAATCTTTGATTGGTTGATCTCATATAACGTTTGATGGTTGTGTTGCTCGATGAAAGTCTTTCCTCTAAGCTTTTGACCATTTGCTCTTGTTGCTCCACCTTAGCATTTAGCTCTTTAATCTTTGTCACAAGCCCCTTTTATAGTTGCATGGCCTAATCCAGTAGAATGCTAGTACCAGACACTACACTTGAATCTTGATTCTCACTAAAGATCCTACAATTGTCATTTACGTTTCCCTTTTCCCATATAAGACATATAAGATATCCGTTTTTCATAAAATTTCTATGAGGGAAACGGAAATCATCATCCAACCTAGGAAATGTTGGTGCCCTGGTTTTACCGATTGCACAGCGGAAGGGTTTTTTTTTATATAAAGCGATCAAAAACATATAGCTATTATATACAGTAAAATATGATAACACTAAAAGAAGGAAGAAAATACTTTTCTTCACACCTGTGTTGCAGGCTCCTTCTCTTTCATTCAATCTGCTCCTAATCTGAACCAATAGGATCTTCCTTGTTATCTCACGGGATAAGTAACGGTGTGTGGGTGTGTCACGTAACTCAGGAATTACCGGATGTAGAAGAGAGAAGGGAGAAAATTTTTCTCAAAGAAAAAAAATAAGAACGCTTTTTTTCTTTTCTTGTTATTTTTATGATCAATACAATTTTTGATCGTATTCTTGTGTTGTACACTTATCAGTTACCGATATATATATAACTGATTTAAATTTAAACTTTTTAAATTTAAATAGATATTAATAAAGTTCGAATTTAAACTTTTTAAATTCAAACTCAATATTTAACTAAAATTAAAATAATCACATCATCTTATCTTTTAAAACTAAATATCAAAGAACACCCTCCAATAATGATTAATTACATAATTAAATAATCTAATTATTTAATTAACACAATTATTATTTTTCATTAATTAAATAATCTCATTATTAAACTAATTTCTGATTAAACACTTGTTACTTCTGTAACATAATTAATTGGACAATCACTCTTGTTACCTAAATCGATCGGGCTAACTGTTTGGATAATGCTCGATAGCAAGAGTGGAATAATGTATTTAACAATATTTTCAAATTAATAAATGTGATTTCTAGTTTAACAAATCTCATAGCATTTATAGTTTAATTATTATAATTGTCATAAGTAAATAATCATAAGGTCAAAAGACTGAGAAAAGAAGAATTGTTCGTACATCTGGATATGTATGAGGTATACACAATTCTTTAGTTAGTCTTGAATAATGTGTAAGGAAAAATCGCACAACGGAAGCGTGAAATTAGGGTTTTATATAAATAAATTTTTTTCCCTTTTTAATAACAAGAACTTTAACCCTAGATTAATTGATGTATATAAAAAGTGTCGTACCTTTTTTTCGTGACAATTGAACTAGCGTCGAATTGAATCCATAAGATCTTCCAATCCAATCACAAACATGAATCACCTAGGAGTGTGAGCTCCCTTTCTTTAAATTGTATACATGAGGATGGAAACAAACAAAATCTTTTTCTTTGTTAGTCACAATAATCCTCCATAGGAAAAACCAAGAACGTCCGATCACTTGTTAATTATCAATAAATTTGATTGAAACTCCCGTGAACCTTGATTCGATGCTGTACACAAAACCCTTTTGATGCAAAGGATACTAGTGTACTATTGAAAACAAAAAGATTCCCTATTTTCTCTATGCTTGGCCAAAATCTTCACACACTGGGTTGGACGAAGTTTTTTTTTATAACAATAAAAAACAAATTAAAACAACTTCTCACACCAAAAATTATAGCTTTGTCGAATTTAATAGGTAGTACATATAGGAGACCAAATCCTCTCCTAAGAAGGATTTACTTGGTGGGCAAGAATCATTTCCTTGGGTGGATTTACTTGGTGACCAAAAATCTTTTTCATAAAAAGAATTATTTTCTACACCAAGAATCCTAATCCAACTCATTAGTGTAGATGATCCATTGACATTTAAGAATGCAATAGAAGATCGTGATAAATAGGAATGGCTTAAAGCCATGAATCTCGAGATGTAGTCCATGTACTCTAACTCAGTCTAGGATCTTGTAGACTTACTGGATGGTGTAAAACCCATAGGGTGTAAGTGGATCTACAAGATAATGAGAGAAGTAGACGGGAAGGTAGAGACCTTCAAGGCAAGGCTAGTGGCTAAGGGTTATTCCTAGAAAGAAGGGGTCCATTATGAAGAGACCTTCTCGCCAGAAGCCATGTTTAAGTCTATTAGGATTCTCTTATCCATTGCTGCCTATTTTGATTATGAAATTTGGCAAATGGACGATAAGACTGCATTCTTGAATGGAAATCTTGATGAGAGCATCTATATGATGCAACCAGAGGGATTTGTGTCTCCAAATCAAGAGCAAAAGGTTTACAAGCTGCAAAGGTCCATCTATGGACTTAAGCAAGCATCTAGATCTTGGAACATTAGGTTTTATGATATATATCAAAACCTATGGCTTCGAGCAGAACGTCGATGAACCTTGTGTCTACAAGCGCATCGTTGATAACAAAGTAGTTTTCTTGGTTCTATATGTAGATGATATCCTAATCACTAGGAATGAAGTGGGAGTGTTGTCTGATGTAAAGGGCTTGCTAGCTAGCCAATTACAAATGAAAGATTTGGGAGAGGCAAGTTATGTTCTAGGGATCCAACTTATAAGGGATCGTAAGAACAAACTTATAGCACTGTCTCTAGCATCATATATCAACAAGATTCTTGTGCGATTTTTGATATAAAACTCCAAGAAAGGTAATTTACCTTCCAGGCATGGAGTTCACTTGTCTAAGGAACAGTTTCCTAAGACACCTCAAGAAGTTGAGGATATGAGACTTGTACCCTATGCATCGGCAGTAGGTAGTCTCATGTATGCTATGTTATGTAAGAGACCTGACATCTGCTATGCAGTGGGAGTAGTCAGCAGATACCAGTCCAACCTAGGATTGGATCATTGAGTTGTTGTCAAGACTATTCTCAAGTATCTTTGGAGAAAGAGAAGTTATATGCTAGTGTATTACGGAAAGGATTTGATCCCGTTAGGATACACGGATTCTGATTTTAGTCAGACAGGGATTCTAGGAAATCCATGTCTGGATCAATATTCACCCTAGGTGGTTGAGCCATTGTGTGGAGAAGTATCAAGCAATCTTACAATGCCGATTCCATCATGGAAGCTGAATATGTAGCCGCTTGTGAAGATGCTAAAAAGGTTGTTTGGCTCCGTAAATTCTTAAGTGATCTGGAAGTTATTCTAGATATGGATAGACCCATCACACTTTATTATGATAACAATGGTGCTGTAGCTAATTCCATAGAACCATGAAACCACAAGAGAGGGAAACATATAGAGAGAAAGTATCATCTCATTAGAGAGATAGTGCATAGAGGAGATGTGATCGTCACTAAGATAGCCTCACAAGACAATCATGCTGATCAATTTACGAAGACCTTACCGGCTAAAGTTTTTTAGATCACCTAGATGGTCCAAGGTTACGAGACATGCCTCACATGCTTTAGTGCAAGTGGGAGATTGTTGGGGTTTATGCCATAAAGATGTAATTTGTAAATGGATTTAGGAAATAAATACAAGGAAGAGTTCAATTAATTCTTATCGTGTTGTTTATTTTATAACTCGTGCATATATTTAATATCCAAGATTGTCGGATGTAATCTCGAACAATGTATATGAGTGTCATATATTGATTGATACAGTAACAGACATGCAATCTAAAGAGTCCATAGATAGCAAATAAAGTTGGATACTTTATTTGTGGTTAATCTATAGCTGTGGTCCATTCTGTAATGTACGGTTATTCTATCCTAAATCATTCATATGAGATATGGGAACGAAGGCACCTTGTTTGATGTGATCATATAGGACTGGGCCATGATCTATACAAATCTCTCACCAAGATCCGTTTACCAATAAGATTAATATATATCAACTAATGATGGCTATATGTGGGTGATCTTAATCCTGAGTTTCTTATCGACTCCTTCAGGTTAGATCATGGTCTTTGATATACCATGGGTGAGGTCGGATGCAGTTCCTGATCAATATGCTCTGTATGTTGGGATTGCGGTTTGGCTAGTGGCTGGGAAGGCTTGTACACAATAGTGGAATCCACTCCTTCTTATGAGAAGTAGACGACAGTTCCATTAAGGGTTGATTCGGGGCTTGGATAATATGAGAGCTCTCTTAATTTCATAAGGAAATAAGATTTATTGTCTATTAGAGAATCAATGGTACTTAAAGGATATATGTAATTAGAGGGGTATAATGGACATTATGACCCAACTCTAATTATGAACTATTGTGGAGGATCACACCATGTGTAATAGCATATCGATGGACACCGAGTTGTATCGGTCTGTGTAAAAGCGTTTACAGTTGAGAGAGTGCAGCTTCGGGTTTTTAATGGAATAACACCGAAGTTAATAATCGAGGAATATTAATTAAAGAGTTAAGTTAATAATTCTGAGGATTATTGGAGCTCAAAATACTGTGGGGCCATTAGGTCCCCTTGTTAGCCTGATTGACTTGGGTCACAGTAAATTATTTGGATTGTCCAATTAATTGTGTTACAAAAGTGACACGTATATATTCGAGAATTAATTGAATAATGAGATTATTTAATTAATGAATGTAAATAGTTAAATTAATTAAATAATTAGATTATTTAATTATATTTGTCGTATGTAAATTTTACCAAACATACACGTCATTGACAGGAAGGAAAAAATAGCCAGTTGGACGCCCAAATGTGCATTCGGGAAATATCCTATAAGGCATCATTAAGGAGAAGAAAGCCCGAGTAAGCACAAATTGAATGAAACCTACTCGGGATCAGTTAACAGCACTCGGGACTGGTTAAACAACGCTTCTACTCGGGCTCAAACGGTGCTACTCAGGACCATCAGGAATTACTCTTACTCGAGAATAAATACGACTCGAGTAAGAGTTTGATGCTTATTTCATACAGATGAAGTCATTAAATACGTGACGATATCCATCAAGAAGGAATCCCAAATAAAATAGAGCATTAATTAGAAGAGTCCCCAATCAAGAAATAACTTGATTTCTTTGCAAATGCTACATTCTTATAAGGAAACAAGTCCAAGTTGAACTGCACAACTAGAATCTCGCTCGATTTCCATAAGAGACTCCGAAACAGGAAAGAAGACAAATCGACCTCAAGAAAGTAACCGAATCACAATTAAATACAAAGATACTGTATTACTTGTACAAGGCAAATTAGGGTTCTATAAACATATAAATAGACCCATAATCTCGTCCAGAAAATATATAGGCAATATAGCATACAACTATTATAGTAAATACAAAGAGAAAAAGAGAGATCGAGAGCTTGTAAACATCTTATTCTCTTAGTGGATTTTGGCTTGGTTGATCCTTCAACCACCCGTGGATGTTTCTCCGGCCATCGGAGTTTTACCACATAAAACTGGTCTTTGTTACTCTCTCTGCATATCTTTCTCTTTAATTCAATAGCCGATGTCCAATCTTTGTTGGCTTTTTGGGCATAATCCAAAAATCGACGTCAACAATTGGCGCTAGAAGAAGGGCTTGAACCTTCGAACTTGTTAAAAAGCAATGGCAGGAAGCAGAAGTAGTTCAGGGAATGGCCGAAAATCACCAGGCAATTTCCATATTGGCAATACGTCACAAGATCCTGCAGCAAACACAAAAAACCAGCCTGCGCACCTGGCGGTGATCCAGCAAGTTCCTCCAACCAGCAGAGATCTTACACTGCGTTTTCAAGAGGCCCTGCAGCAATTGGTGACGGACGCAGCAAGGGAAAGGATTGATCTACTGGCCGTAGGAGCACATACTCCCAATCCTCCACCCGCAAGGCTCCGTTCGATGGTGGTGGGGCCCGGAATAACTATGCCAGAAACCATAAGGAACTCTTCCCCAATCAATTCAGCTGGACAGAAAACACTAGAAGAGGAAAATCACCAGAGGCTGGATCGCAATCAAACAATACGTGCCAGACAACGTAAATACGATCGGTGTAGAGGACGATCATCATCAAAAGACAGTGATCAACACCATCGTAAACGTCATCATGGATTCACACGAGAGTTCCGGTATCAGAGTGAAGAGTCTGAGGAAAGAATGACAGTCACCCAACGGTTCAACCGTCAAGGAAACTTTGTAGGGGACAGAGATGTCACAATCTAGAGCCTAACTCGAGAAGTAGATAATAACAGGCGACAGATAGAGGCACTAGTCAGATGTTACGGCTATAACGATATATCCGACGATGACTCCGTCAGTCCATTCACCAGGGAGATTTTACGGACCCTTTTCCTAGAAATATTCAGGATGTCGCATGTGGAGCAATTCAAAAAATATACAGATCCAAAGGATCACGTTAGACGCTATAAAAGTGTCATGGCTCAATATGCCCGCAGTGACCCCCTGTTGTGTCTCAACTTTCTGTAAACACTGGGGGACATAGGCTCAAGATGGTTTGGAAGACAACCCCCGACAAGCATCGAAAATTTCAGCGAGTTGAGCAGGAGCTTCTCAAGGCAATTCCTGAGCAACGTTCACAGAAAGAAGTCGGTGGCCTACCTCTCTCTAATAAAACTGGGGAAGGACGAGTCATTAAAAAAATACTTGGGCCGGTTCGGCCAAGCAGTATCAGAAATTAGCAGCGCTAATGATGAAGCAATTATTGCTGCCTTTACCAATAACTTGCAGAATGGACGACTACCCTTCGATTTGAGAAGAGCACGGCTGACTAGGTATGCCGACATGATGTATATGGCGGGAGGATACGCTCTGGCAGAGGAAGAGGAGTTAGCTACAGGAGGAAGATATATGCATGGAGGAAAGCCCGAACAGAAGAATACCGAATCCAAGGGGCAGAATCAAAAGGAAAAATGGAAAGGGAACAACAAGGAGAAAAACAAGGATGTGGGTAATGGGCTCAACGCCAAACGGTCCACAGAGAAATACCAAGGCAGATATACCAATTACACCCCTCTTCGGAAGAAACAAGAAGAAATTCTAGCCATCTTGGAAGAAAAGAATATGGTGCAAGAATCGCAGCGACAATCACAGTTCGCCCGGAGAGATACAGCCAAGTATTGCAGGTTTCATAAAGAAACTGGGCATGAGATTTCAAAGTGTTTTCAGCTCAGAGATTACATAGAGACTCTTATTCGGGAAGGGCACCTACGGGATGTAATCTTGAAAAAAGACGAGAGACCAGAAACTAAGAAAGTCAAGGTTGATCATAACCCTGGTCAAAACCAAAGAACCAGCCCCGAAGCCAATCAAGTAATACATACAATTTTCGAAAGACCTTCTATTGGGAGAATCAACCGAGAACGAACTCAGGAAATCAGAGAAGCAGTAGAAGCAAGGAATAACTTCAACGTAAACTAGGTTGAACCAGACCTGAAAAGGGTAAAGGAAGGATGGGACCCAATAGTCTTTACAGAGGCAGATTCCCATGGCGTTGATGTTCGACCTAATGACGATTTGGTTATAAGTGCCCGGATTGGCCATATGAAAGTCCGAAGAATTTTAATAGATAATGGGAGCTAAACAGACATCCTAAGTGTGACCGTATACGACCAGCTAAGACTAGACCGAAATGATTTATAGCCTTTCCATACTTCATTAAGAGGATTTGGAGGAATAGAGGTCAGGTCACTCGGGACGGTAAAACTACCTGTGAAGATTGGAACGGTACAATGCCAGAGGACTGTCCTGCTTGACTTCGTGGTAGTTGACTTGGATAATTGGCCGTATAATGCATTATTGGGACGGCCATTTATGTATTAATGATCAAGTTCCCAACAGAACAAGGGGTTGGGATAGTCAAGGGATCCCAAGAGATGGCCCGAAGAGCAAATCTGTCAGTATACAGAGACAAGCATGATGCTGAACAAGTGTGCACCATAATGCAATTAAATCAGTGTAAAAAATCCTTGTCATTCGAACTGGATCCAAGGGAGGGCTCGAATGAATACAAAACAGAATTGGTTGAAGTGGTACTTGAAGAAGACAAACCGAACAAGAAAATCAAGATAGGGACCAACTTAGTTGGAAAAGTCAAGCAAGACTTAACCAATCTACTTAGAGAATACAAAGATGTATTCGCCTGGAGTCACAAAGATATGATCGGGATAGATGCCCAAATAATATCCCACCACCTCGTAGTAAGCCTGAATGCAAAACCGGTAATACAAAAGAGAAGATCGTTCAATCCAGAAAGAAGTCAAGCAATCGAAAAAGAAGTGGAAAAGTTACTAGCGACTGGATCAATCAGAGAAGTCAGCTACCCTCAGTGGGTCGCCAACGTAGTCCTCATCCAGAAGAAAAATGTACAATGGAGGATGTTCGTACATTTCACGGATCTAAACAAGGCATGTCCAAAGGATAGCTTCCCACTTCCAAGGATAGATCAGCTGGTGGATGCCACAGCAGGTCATGAATTACTCAGCTTCATGGACGCTTACTCAGGATATAATCAGATCCGGATGAACAAAGATGATGAAGAAAAAACAGCTTTCACAACGGATCAGGGTTTGTTTTGCTACACAGTAATGCCCTTCGGTTTAAAAAATGCAGGAGCTACGTACCAAAGGTTGGTCATCAAAATCTTCACTCGGCAAATAGGAAGGAACATGGAAGTGTACGTTGATGACATGTTGACTAAAAGCGTCTCAGCAGATGAGCATGCCTGCGACCTCCGAGAGACATTTGATGTTTTGAGTAGATACCAGATGAAATTAAACCCAAACAAATGTTTATTCGGAGTCCATTTAGGAAGATTCTTGGGTTTTCAAGTCCATCAAAGAGGAATCGAAGTTAATCCCAAGAAGATTCAGGCTTTGCAAGAAATGACCTCACCTAAAACATTGAAAGAGGTACAACGCTTAACATGGTGTTTAGCCTCCTTGGGAAGATTCATCTCAAGGGCTACAGACAAGTGCGCACCTTTCTTCAAGATAATCAAAAAAGGGAAAGGCCTGGAGTGGAATAAAGAGTGTGAGCAGGCATTCTTAAAAATAAAAGTGTACTTGGGGCAAGCTCCTATCCTCTCAAAACCGTAAAAAGGGGAAATACTTCAGCTGTATCTGTCAATAACCGAGCTTGCAGCAAGTTCAGTCTTAGTTTGAACAGAAGATGAGTGTAGAAACCAGTGTATTATACTAGCAAGGCACTCGTATCGGCTGAGACCAGGTACTCACAGGCAGAGAAGATAGCCTTAGCATTGGTTACAACAGCAAAAAAGCTAAGACCATATTTTCAGGTCCATACGATACAGGTTCTCACCAATTGCCCATTAAGGCAAATCTTACAAAAGCCAGAGATATCAGGAAGACTTACTGAATGGGCAATCGAGTTAAGTGAATTCGATATCCATTATGTCCCCAGAACCTCCCTCAAAGGACAAGCGGTGGCAGACTTCATAGACGAGTTCACAGAACCAAACCTGGAAGCAAAAAGAATGTTGGATAAAAGTTTCCCATGGAAACTATATGTTGATGGTTCTTCAAACACTCATGGCAGCGGGGCAGGGATCGTAGTTCGTACCCCAGAAGGAGATGATGTTGAATGTTCCATGAGATTTGAATTCAAAGCAACCAATAATCAAGCCAAATAAGAGGCATTGTTAGCTGGACTCAGAGTCTGCATAGCTCTTGGGGCAGATGAAGTTGAGATATTCAGCGATTCACAGGTAGTTGTCAACCAGGTTACAGACGAATACCAGACCAAAGATGAAGGAATGATTGCCTACCGTGACATCGCAAAACAGCTCCTCAAGAAATTTGAAGAATACAAGATCGCTCAGATCCCTAGAGTAGAAAATGAAAAGGCAGACGCTTTATCTAAATTAGCGTCGGCAACAACCTCAATCAGACCTAAAACAATTCCAGTTGCATACCTCCTTAAACCGAGTACAGCTGAACCTAAGAATTTGAAATTTTAGAAATCTGAACACCGCAAGACGGTTGGATAATCCAGCTGGGATGGTTCCTGGAAGAAAGTGTGCTCCCGGAAGATCCGGTATTAGCAAAGCGTATCAGGTGTCGATCGGCTAGGTATACCATGATCGGAGGAGAATTATACAGAAGGGGGTTTTCTCGAGCTCTCCAGAGATATATACCGAAAGAAGATGCACATCGAATACTTCAAGAGATCCATGGAGGAGTTTGCGGGAACCACACTGGGGTAGGAGTCTGGCGCATAAGGTACTCAGGCAAGGCTATTATTGGCCTACACTTTTCTCAAATGCACAGCAATGGTCAAAAAGTTGCAACACCTGTCAAAGAATTGTCAATGATATCCGACAACCCCCAGAAAAACTCAGAAATCTCACTGCCCATGGCCATTCGCCATGTGGGGCCTAGACCTGATCGGGCCAATGCCAGCTGGGACAGGGGGTGGAGCAAAGCACGCCATAGTAGCTGTCGATTATTTTATAAAATGGGCAGAAGCTGAAGTGCTGATGCATATCACGGAAGCCAACACCATAAATTTTGTAAAGGAAAACATACTTTATAGGTTTGGAGTTTCGGACACTATAATCACCGAAAATGGAACTCAGTTTGATAACCAAAAGTTCAAAGAGTTGTGCGAGAAATATCATATTGCTAACTACTATGCGACACAAGCTCATCCATAAATAAACGGGCAAGTAGATGCAGTAAATAAAATTATCAAGCACACCATTAAAGCAAAGTTAGATGACAAAAAAGGAAGCCGGGTTGAAAAGCTTCATGAAGTATTACGGGCATATCGGACGACAACAAGAACTTCAACAGGAGAAACTCCGTTCACTCTATCATTCGGAACAGAAGCTGTCATCCCCATAGAAACATCGTATGCGTCTCCCCGGGTCAGGCTATACGTTGAAGAACAAAATATTGATACGCTACTACAAAGTTTGGATGAGCTAGAAGAAAAAAGGGAAAAGTCCCGAATAAGAAATACAGCCTATCAACAAAGAGTGGCTCGCCACTACAACTCTCGTGTTCGGATCAGGAAATTTCAGTTATGAGACCTGGTGCTCAGGAAGGTGTCACTGAACATAAAAAATATAGCCGTAGGATCCCTGGCTGACAAATGGGAAGGTCCATACAAGATCGAGGGGATAGCTGGCAATGGAGCTTATTGGATTGCTCGACCCAATGGAGGGGTTTTACCCCGACCATGCAATGCCCGATATCTGAAGATTTTCTATCCTTAAAATATATATATATATATTTAATGTTTTATTCTTTTATTGGTAAGATAAATATTAAACTGTAATTTAAATCTGTCGATTTTTTACAGTAATAAATAAAATTACTAGGAATTTCTGAAAGGATAGTATCTAGTTTGGGATTTCAAAAAAAAAGCATATGATAATAAGAACATATGGAAGCCGAGCATGATAATAAGAACATGCAAATAGAATTCTTGGGACCATCAAATCCTGAATGGGCGGAGAAGCTCGTAGAAGCATGCCAGTCGAGCAGGGTTAAAATAACCTTCGTAAAAAGGCAAACCCGATGCACCAGACTTTGGAAAAATGCTCGGGACGCTATCGGGAGAAATTCCTGTGAAATGCGTAGCTGTGTTGAAGCAACATTTTTTTTAAAAAAAAGTGCTCAACGGTTCGGCAAAACCTTGAGCATAAAAACTAGGGAGACGTCCTTGGTATTGCGTAAGGACTCGAACGTATGATCATGGTAAGCCTTGATGTAATGTTCAGGTAGCAATCGGGTATGAAACACAAGTGCAAACTTGCCTGTTTCAAGATGACTCGGTTAATAATAAAGAGCCAGTTTAATAAGATACTTGGCAATTGAAGTCATTCGGGTAAAAACCGGTTTAATAAGATACTCGGTTAAGTTACCCGAACATGAAGCCAGTTTAATAAGATACTAGGCAATTGAAGTCATTCGGGTAACAACCGGTTTAATAAGATACTCGGTTAAGTTACCCAAACATCAAAGAAGACAGTTTAATGAGATACTTGACAATTGAAGTCATTCGGGTAACAACCGGTTTAATAAGATACTCGGTTAAGTTAACCGAACATCGAAGAAGCCAGTTTAATAAGATACTTGGCAATTGAAGCCATTTAGGTAACAACCGGTTTAATAAGATACTCGGTTAAGTTACCCGAACATAAAGCCAATTTAATACGATACTTGGCAATTGAAGTTATTCGGGTAATGACCGGTTTAATAAGATACTCGGTTAAGTTACCCGACAATCATCCAGTTTAATAAAACACTCGGCAACAATCAGCAAAAAATAGACCAAAACCATTCAACTGAAAATAAAATTGAATTTTATTGCTTTTAAAAGAATGGTTACAGTTCAAAGAATGGTTTTTTACAAGTAAAAAATAAAGAATCATAATCTTCTACAAATCTACAAAATTAAGGTTGCGAGGATTTCGAGCATTTGCCAATACTCGGATCTGGCACCATCTCGTATTCACGAAACAGGCTCTCATTAGATGGCCAAGTAATATCATCAACAGTATCATCCCTCCACTGGCTGTAATCTTCACTCGGGACTGGCCCGACATCCGGGACAACACCCTCAACCGACTCTTGACTTGCGTAAAAGGTCGAGAGAGAATGCTCGGACGGAATCTCTAAATGCTTAAGATGAGACTCTTTGCCTCTACTACGACAGTAGGCTCTCCATTCATTCATCTGAATCCGAAGAGATTCCAAGGACCGGTCCACATGGTGTTTGATTGACAGCTCCCAATTAGCACGGGCTTTCTCGGTCGCCCTATTCATGACTTTGAAGAACTCACCGACCGAAACTAGCCCACGTTGAAATTCCCGAAGAAGTAGGGCATCGTAAGTAGGGGATATTTTAAAATGATCCACCCCTTGAACTTCCAGTTCCAACCTAGCCTCTCGGGAAGGGGATTCAACTATCAGCACTTGGCGCTCCAGATCTTTAAATTTTTTGTCATACGTTGACTTGCCTGCTCTGTCTCCTGCTCGGCCTTATGCATGGATTCTTCAACAGAAGAAAGAAGATTTTGAAGCGATGCAACCTTCTCCTCTGCCGGAGATACCTTGTCCTCGGCTTCAACCTGCTTCGTCAGGCAGTGGTCGGCAAATATCTGTACAGAGCAGACCTCCTGCTGATAAGCCTGCTCAGCTCGAGCATGACCCTCCTCACTCGCCTTCAGCTGAGCCTCTAGACGCCTTATCCGATCGGCTTGACATTGTTGCATCTGAACAAGCTCAGCAAATTCGGGCACCATCTGTAAAGGAATATACTTAGAAATCCGACAGAAGCAAAACAATAAAGGAGTCAGAATTAACTGAGTCAAATTTAACTTACATAAGATGCGCCGTTGAAAATGTTTTAGAGACGTTCGGTCAGTGAACCATCTCTAAAACTGCTCCAGCGGTCCTCCCCGATATAAGCCCGACCGGAGGACATCTTCTGTAGCATATCTTGGGGGAAAGGAATAAAGGAACCCCCGAGGGTTTAGCTCCCAAATTTCCAAACTCGGGGGCAGGAGAAACCCTATTCTACTCTAAGGTTGTAGAAGGAACCCTCGAAGGTTCAGCTCCCATATCTCCAACTTCGGGTGTAGAAAATGCCCTATTCGGTTCTGAAGTGGCTGCATCTACTGATGCTCCAGCACCAACACTCGGGGCAATCTCATCTGCAACATCTTCATCGCTGGAGTCAATGAATGAGACTACCTGAGGAACTTTGAGAGGACGAGACGGTGAACTAACTGCCTTTCGCTTCTCACCCCAAGAAAGGTGTAAGTTAAGATCAGCAGCAGGATCTTCCTGCGTATCGTCCTGAAAAGATTCAAAGAATTCGGCACCAGCAGACACTTGATCCGTCGAGACGTTACCACCATCGCCAGCTTCAAACCGTCCAACAGGCTCTTCACCTGGATCCTCATACTGCCTCTTTTTATTTTCAGGTAATTGGGTGTCAGTCGACTCACCTTGGCCACTTGGACCAGTAAAATCCTGAGTAGAAGGCTAAGCTTCCCGATCAACGCACTTGGGAATTTACTCAGCAATATCAGTTTCCTCATCAGGCTTGGGTGGAGCAATACCCTCATCACCCTGACGGGAAGCTTCCTTTCTACTCTTTTGTAGAATCGCCTTCACCAGGCGAGCATGAAGATCGCTGACAACGTCCGTATCAAACACTAAAAAAAACAAAAAAAGGAAAATTAATTATGTTTAAAAAAAAAGAAAAGTAATTATGTTTTTTTAAAAAATACAGAGAAATACAATAGAATGGGCGCCGGGTTACTTAAATTGCTTGCGATGGCCCAAAATCTGTCTGAAGAAGCCGAGCTTTATCAAGTCATCCTCTTTGAAAAGATAACTCTTGCTCCTCTCTTCCAGAGTACGAACTGTTGCCCGAGTCAGCCTCCTCAGCTCTGAATCACTATAGTCAATTGTTTTCTTGTTCCACACTTCGGGGGAACAAAAGAAGTCGGGAACACTCAACACCATTTGGGAATCCCCAGATTGAACAGTGATATCAAGCCTGAGAGCCCCTCCAGCAAAAAACCAACTGTTCTTCCAAAATTTGTTGGATGTAGGCAATCCCCATATGAAACCCTTCTTTTTTGGGTCATTAGAAGCATCGACCCCCTGATTCGCCTTTGCTTCTTTAGGGACCCAACCGTCTGAAGAAGTAGACGTAAGAAAATAGGTCCCCGTTCTGCTAACCTACCTCAGCGTAAAGAAATGCCTGATTTCATTCTGGGAAGGCGGCGAAAGGCTCATTCGACTGAACATGTGCCACATACACATCAAGGCTTTGTAACTATTCAGGACCAACTGAGCTGGGGCTATCCCTGCCTCAGCCAAAAACCAGGCAATAAAAGGCTGAAGGGGAAGTGTAACACCTCAGCAAAGCATCGATCAGTAAATCATGACCATGCCCTCAAGAGGATTCCATACGGTTCTATCCCCCGCAGGAACCAAAGTGACTGAGTCAGGCAAGTCGAATCGGGAGCGATATTTTTCTATCTCAGCTAGCCTGACCACATTCGACTCAGTATCAAAGCCACTCGGGCGAGTATCAGAAAACAAAAGACGAGACGCCCTGTACACTTCATCAACTTCACCCTCGTTAACAGTCTTTTCCCTGGTCTGAACGCTGCTCGAGCCATGCTTGTATACCTTACTTCTGCTCTGATGTTTACCCATCCTTCGAAAAGATACCCTGTGATCAGAAATATCAGAATCAGAACAAGATGGAGAACTCGATACAGGGCTAAAAGCAACGTCAGGGTGAAGCCCAGAAACATCAACCTCTAAGAATGGAGGTCCATCTATTGGGATATCCCCCAATAATTGTTTAATGCAAGATACTAACTGGAAATCCCCTCGTCCTAATGCATCAAAAGCGATTTTAAAGAGACGATGGCGGGAAGATGGCCCTATTAAAACTAACCTTGAATTGAGATGGATGCAAGATCTTCAAGCGGAGAATCGCGAACTTCTGGATTAAAAAAATCTGAGTCTAAAGAAATTTCTATTGAAGTTTTTATAATAAACCAACAATGTCTCTCAGCGAAGAATTTAAAGATGAGACGACACGAAACCCTAGGATTTCCAAGCGGGAAAATTTTTATGACAAAACTCGATGACGTAGGCGGCGTTTGAGGAAACGCAAAAAATCATTTTTCATAAATGATATTGAAAAACAAAGAGACAAAGGACGCGTGTCAAAACAAGAAGTAGCCCTCAACCGTCAGAACTTCAAAACGTCGCTATCATTTAAGATCTCGCGTGATGGAGCGAATCAAAATAACAGAGTCACCATTAAGATGCACCATTATGACAAGACGGCTATTCTGTCGAGAGAAAATTCCATGTCAACCTCGTGCCATGATCAGATTCCTACCGGGAGTAAATCACGTACGGTCGTAAGGTCGTTAGCAGACCACTTGTATTGCAACACCTTCCATCCCAGCGTATTCACTTCCCCGTTAGCATCACGAGGTATTATTCTATCCCACTGATACTCCAGTAATGATTATAGAAAAAATATTTACACGTCAGTTAGGATCACATAAAACAGTGGAGTTACGTACATTGAAAAATACTTACATAGAACTGGGTGCCAAGAATGTTCATCCTCTTGTACACAGTGGGGAATGCTCGGTGATACTTCCTAAGATGTTTAGGTACGCTTCCATGTGCTGAAACATAATTACAAATCAACGTTGGAATTCGAGTGATGAAAGTGAAACCATGTTAAAGATATCATAATACCGTGTCACAAAACTCCATGTAGTTACCTTGGAGCTGTTGGAATCAACCCACGTTTACTGGCTCAATGAGATCAACATTGTGCCTGAATTAAATTTTTCAAAACATCAGAACAATTAATGTAAAATAAACTAAAAGTGCTTCAGTTAAGTAAAAAAACTGATACTTACAATTCCCCCATCTTGTTCCTATTATATGCTCCGTAGGTCTCTAGCTGGTTAGCATCTACCATCGCAGTAGGAATGAATGCATGCTTTGATGATGCTAGCGTTGTCCTTGGCATCTTCGGGCAAGTCAGGTCTGTGTATGGGCTCATGAGTTGCCTCCCGCGCTTGCGAATACGGGGGATTCGGGGGGTGTGAGGGGTTCCATACGATCCTTTGGATGTGTCGGGGGGAGGAGGAGAGGTGCCACGGGATCGTTTGGACCTATCCCTCGATGGTGAATGGGTGCCACGAGATGGTGAGGATCTGTCTTTGACAGGTGCAGGGCACCCACGTGATAGGTCGGACCCCTTCCTAGGCGGATGAGACCAACGAGAATGTCTGGAGATATCTTTGGGATGAGGATGGGCGCTATGTGATGGTCCGAAAATGTCCCTTGGCAGAGAGGTATGATCGATGGCCCGAAGGTGTCCCTGGGAGGAAGGATACCACGAGATCGAACCACAGAGTCAACTCTGGTGCAGGAAACACTCAGACGACGCGATCGTTTGAACATAGCCTCCTACACCTCCATTAGCAGGGAAAACTCATGTGGACCTTCAATATGAGTCTCCTGCTGTCGCCCTGTAACTTCGGTCCTTATGCCCTGTGTCGGGTTCGATACCAGTACCCTGTGTCTCGGGTTCGGTACCTTGTATCTTACTTACGCTTCCAAGGTCTGTCCCCTCGACATTGCTACGTCGCCGCCTCTATCTTTGGGATTGGAGTCTCGATCATGGGATGGTGGACCCTCTCCTGCTGTCTATGATGTCGAACCCCACCGGCCTTAGACCAAGTCTATTAACTCTTGATGTTGCCTGATTCGTTCCATCTCACTTCTCCGGAGATCATCCCTTAAACAATGGACCGAAGCTTTCCATTATTCGATTATATGCTTCAGGCGGCTTTGAAGGGTAATTACACATTGTCAGTGACCCATTGTATATGCGATTGAATCAAGTAAATGTTAAACTTAAATTTGAACATACCCTCGCTCTCCTCCAACGTCTCCTCATGATCCAGTATCTCCAACAGTATGTGCATGCATCCTAAATCGTACCCACATCTGGCTCCAACGAGCTATCTTTGGGTTCGAATGCATCTGTTCACCACAACGAAAATGTTCCAAGTCTGAACCCTCTGTATCCGTCGGTCTGGCACTCACTATCTGGTATAACCTCCTTTCCGAGAGTCACTCCATCCGATATAACCTCCTATCCGGCATTCAATGAATCCGAAATCGTCTCATATATGCCTTCATAATATGGTTTACCCTTCTCAACTTCTGTGGGCTCCAATTTCTTCTTCACAAACATCTGAAACCGTTGTTAAAACGTTGTAAATGTAACAAGTGTTAACATTAACAATTAAGAAATCTAACCGCTCTGTGAATATCTTCGATAGCTTATCCATCTTCAGTTGTTTGTGTAATTCCCACTTAAGAATACAGGGAGACAAGTCGGTAACCCTCCTCCTTTCAAACCGGGTATCAAGCTGGGGGATCACCTCAAAAGCAAAAATCTGTATAAAATACAAGTACTTTAAGAATCTTTAATTTATTAAACGATAAATAACGTAAACATTGTAATTCAAAATTCTTACCAACAAAGCGTATGATAAACCGTAAATGTTGTAGGTCTCAATCTTGTGTACATCAGCGCCCTTCGCCTGTTGGCTTCTCTCCAACAGTTCCCGTCGCTCGTTAAGCGCATGCTTGAATGAGAATATCGAATGAGTGTACACGTGGGCACCCCACGGGAACGTGTTGAAAGCATCAAGATCCTCCATCAGTTGGAACTGCGAAACTTGAATCTTTACTCTCTCGTCCAACCCCATTAGTATCCAGTTCAACATATATGGGAGGCAGAGCTTCACACTATCGTATGCCTGATGCAATTGGTCCTGGCTCAAAACATAATTCAACTCCCAGGACGAAATCTCATTCCTACCACCAAAATAAATCTTTTGTTGTATGCCATTGTCCACTATAGTATACTGGCTCGTGTCTTGTGCATCTTTGAACCGCAACCCGGTGATCAGACAGAATTCTACCTTCGAGAACCTCACATCTTGATTCCCTAGCATAAAATGCATCTTATTTGACGGTTCAATATGATGCACTTCCCGTAAAAGCAACCGATGGATGACACCAACGGAAAACTTCATACGCCTATGCATCGTCATGAAATGCTCAAAGTATGATGTCATGAACCGACGACGGTCTACTATAGCAATTTCTGTAGGGACCAGGTAAAGTGCGTCGTTTATAACCCCAATGACATCAAAATGGTCGTGGCAAGTGACTTTACCCTCGTACCACTCTTCTGCTGGAGTTTTAAGCATTTCCTTCAACCGATTCGTCATCTGGAAAATCACACAAAAAAATACGTCAGTTTAATATAAATGCCTCTAAATAACTGCAAACAAGGTCCAGTATTTAAAAAATACCTCGGATCAAGTAAAAAAAAACTTCAAATGTAAGAATTAAAAGTTCGAATATATACAACAACGACAACACGATTGGATGAAAAAAAACTTGAATATATACTAAATCTCGGCCCTTAAATACAAAGTCTCGTAAAAAAGGAAAAAATCAATATACAAAAAAGCTCGAAATTCAATACAAATATCTCGAACGTGTACATAAAAAGCTCGGTTAGAGAGAAAAGAAACTCGATACGAGCAAAACCTATAATTAAAAAGGTCGGGTCTCGAACGTGTAAACAAGAAGCTCGGTTACGGGGAAAAAAAACTCGATACACCAAAACCTACATATTATAAAAAAAGCTCGGGTTCTTTAAAATAGGCTCGGAACTCTATCAAAAAGTGTCGAAAACCTAGAAAACGCATCTTCATTAAACTAAAGCTAAATTTAAAAAAAAAAGCTCCGATTCCTTTTAAAAAAGCTAGGGATTCCTTTTCAAAAAGCTCGGGTCTCCACTAGAAAGTCTCGAAAAACCACAAAAAACTCATCTTCCTAACTCACATTCATTCTCTGATCGACAAATCAAAACATAATCTACCATTTCATTCAACATTCAAACATGCACAACAATTGTTCTGAAACAAAAACGAAACCAAATGTAGAACAACTTACCTCAAATGATTGCAAATAATCTTTTCAAGTCTCCAAATGTCAATTCTCACCGTCGAAATCTAAGCCGTCCACACACTTCCGATCGGTCTCAAAAACTTCATTTTTCTCTCTCTACTTTGTCTCTCAATAGTCGCACGTTCAAACGAGTTCGGATCTCCAAATGGAGATCATCTTCATGGAAGTAGAGTCCATTCCATCTTTGTTGATAGATGGACTGTTTGTTTTTCAATGGATCTCCACTATTCATCACATAGATGATAAATGAATGGTGATTGGTGGACTGACCGTTTGTTTTTCCATGGATCTCAACCGTTATAGACGAATGGTGGATCCGTTTATATAAACATGATTTTTATTTTTAATTTGTTCACTTTTTATTTTTTATGTAAATTGATATCAACCTTCCATCCAAACCATTTAGATGGATGGTGGATATTTTATTTAATAAAGTTTTGCCTTAATTTTTTTTTATTTAAGGGATCATTGGTATTTTAGTCTTTTAGGCAGTTTGACAAGGTCAATGGAAATTTTAAATAGCCATTGATTAGCTGTAGGGGTAATTAGTGTCAATTAAAGGAAAAGTTGTCATTACAGTGTTAGCACAGTTTTATGGTATGCCAAACATGCCCTTAAGCTCTATTAAAATGATCCATTGTGAAACTTTTCACCATTGTAATTTGTAAGGTTTAGCATTTTTATTTTTATAGTTAATTCAGTATTTTAATCCTTTTAGTTTACCTTCATTTGATTTTTAAATTTAGAAAATTCTATTTTTATTTTTGATGCTTTTTAATTGGTTATATAAAACGGATATTATAAAAATCACCCTCTAGTTTTACATATTGGTCAAAAGCCAACCTAAAGTTTCATTCTTGGTCAAAATCCTCCCCTCCTGTTTAATAGAAATTTGAGGAATTTGATAATATCCCTACAAAAAATGTTTACGGCTTTTTAAAATTTGGTGGGGTGATCATTATTATTTTCACATTTTGCAGGGGTACCTGAAATCAATGCCTAAGGAATCGATGTCCTTGCAACTGCGATCAGGATTAATTTGAGTTTCCTGAAGGCAATAAACAACTCCCTTGAATTTTATTGTCCGTGAAATCCGCTATACTTTGAGATTACTGAAAATGAGGAATAATGTATAACTGAGACTTGTTTTGTCCTGTTTGGACGATTTCTGCAATTTCCATTTATGGTGTTTATCGATTTTGTAATTTGAAATATTATTAGATGTATGGTTATAAATGTTTTTATTTTTGTAACCTCATTTATGTATTAATACTATTAGCATTTTGTATGTGTTGACCGAGTTTGTTTACATTAACAAAATTGTAAATGAATCAAAAACAATTAAAATGGATATATGATTAGATTATATATATATATATAATTAAACAAATACGACGATTTCTATAATTTTTATTAACGGTGTTTATCGATTTTGTATTTTGAACTATTATTGGATGTATAGTTATAAATATTTTTATTTTTATAACCTCTCATATGTATTAATACTATTGTCTATATTAATAAAATTGTAAATGAATTAAAAACATTGAAAATGGATATATGATTAGATTTATATATATAGAAAATTAAACAAATACGAAAATGAATAAAATTGTCTATAAAATAAATTTTTTTATAGGTTAATATTCTTGGTTTTTTGTATCATTTTATTAATTTATTTTATAAAAATATGAATGTATAATAGTTAATTTATACAATTAAAGCTTAAATAGAGAATTTAGATTTTTTAATAGTTAATTTCAGTTAATATAAACGGAATGTTAACGTTGTTAGTCCATGAAGAAAGTTATTAAAATAAAAGTATTTATAACTATATATCTCAAAATACTTCAAAGGGCGATGTCGATGTTTTTAATATTTAACCTTTTTATGACTTAATTATAATATTGTTTTGCGTTTTTGGAACTCTTTTAAATTATTAAAAGTCAAACGCCTACCACCTATAATTTTTTTTGCCACAACCGTATTCTAATAAAACAAATTTATTACTAAGATACTCTTACATACAATTGCCATATTGTATAGCTTTATAATAACCCCCCTCTATATATAAAGTTAAAGCCAGTATAAGCACTACAATTTTTACATGCATGGAATCAAGGAATGAAAAGGAGTTGTATGTTTGTTTCATGCAAATATGTTATGTCTATGTTTATCTAGTTACCGGAAAAAAAAAGGTTCTTAAAAATTTGAAGGAAACCGAGCCTCCCACTTTTTCCATAGCGTGTAAACCATTTTTCCATTTTTCTTTTCAGACACATGGCAGAAGAAAATCTGACACTAAAGTCTTGTGAATAGGGAAGACAATGGATCACATCGGAAATGGATTTTCAATATCTATCTCCGTATCCTTTTGAGATATGTATCTCATCCATATATCCATCCTCATTTCTAAGATAGCTGGGCAGATTCGAATAATTCCCAAATTGAGGTAGATATATCCATCTTTGTTCCGTCTATATTTGTATATTTTAAATTTTTAAAGTTTACAAGGAAAAAAATATAATTAACGTGTGTAATAGTACATTTTATCATATTTAAATAGATAAACATACTTCCAATAAATTTCAAATGAAAAAAATAATAACGTAAGTGCCTCACTTTAATATTGACTTATTTCGTTGACAAAATCACAATGAGGTTCCAAACTATAAGGGTAGACTAGGATTAAAGATTCGCCTTCATCAATCCTATTGGACATCAAATGTTTCAAGGAAGGTAGTTAACTTGACTGCATTTTTAATTGAAGAGATTTAGTTGCGCGCGCGCACACACACACACACACACTTTATCTTGCGTTTGAGTATCCTTGATATGTGCATCTATGTTTTTCATCACACATCATGTAATATCCCGAAAAATAATACGGCAAACCGTTCTCAGGTAATTGGTCCCAATTATTATGAATTTAGGCTCAACTTAATTTCTATAAGATTTGAGACCCAAAATAATAGTGTTGAGGACATTATAATTGTGACAAGAGAAGTAATGTTTTTGGGCTAGACCCAAATCAATTAGTAATTTGGTTTATCCTTATTTTAAATGTTAAGGCCTATACCCGTTTAAGTTGCTAGTTGACCTAAACTGAATTTAGGGTAATTCAAGATATTATAATGCCCTATGCATTTGATGAGTTGACAGGAGGAAAAGAAATGAAAAAAAGGGATGCAACAATCAAACGAATGGAGGGAGAGAGAGTTGTGTTGGGATTTTTGAGTCACTATCCAGATTTCTTCTAGTGGCATTTCGGAGGTCAATTTGTGGTCCGATTGAGCTCGAATTTTGTCAGCATGTTCTACTCTGATAGTTCTTGAGTTTGACAGTGGAGATGTAAATTGGAGTTCGCTGAGGAGAGATCTGCGGCTCCGAACAGAGCTGGGTAGAAGCATGATACAAACAATGGTTTGAAGATATTGGTGCTAAGTAAGTTGTTCTCTCTTTCCCATGTCAAGGATTTCTTAGATATGTTAGACTGATTTTATGAATCATTTATGATAATAGACATATATAGGATTGATTTATATTCATATCATAGTTCATGGTCCATATCATGATTTTTATAGAATTTTCGAATTTGTATAGAGGTTGCTGAAATCCTCTGTTTTAGTAGACCAACCACATTTCGTATATCTGTTTTGGATTTTTTATTAATGTGGGAAAATTATTAAAATTTACATAGATGTAGGTTTATGAGTATATTATCACTCTGCCAAATTTCGT
Organism: Dipteronia dyeriana; assembly: GCA_032871835.1. Lineage (NCBI taxonomy): Eukaryota > Viridiplantae > Streptophyta > Magnoliopsida > Sapindales > Sapindaceae > Dipteronia > Dipteronia dyeriana. Next base: position 60,115 of record CM065297.1, read on the forward strand.
GATCTTTAGATATATATAGAAATACTATTATGAATTTTGGAATAGACATAGGTCAGTATTTGAATCATGCTGGATAGTTTCAGGAATCCATAAAAGATTGGTATTCTTGTAAGATCTAATGACTCCGTATTGATCTGAAAATTTTACTGAAGATTACCTTATATGTCTAGATTACATCTGCAAAGTTTCATAATTTATACTTGTGTAAAATATTTATATATATTTCGGAGTGGACTGTGGTTGGCTAAGGTCTTTACTGGACAGATTTGGGACAAGCAAGAATGTAATTAATTGTTTGGACATGCTATCGATCCTAGAATAAATTGAAACTTTTACTGTAGTATTAGCATTATGTCTAGACAATCCATATTAAATTTCATAATATTTGGAGCTGTAGAGAAATTATTAAAAATCAGAGATCAGAGGATGGTCAGTTGTATTAGCTGGAAACTTGATTTCTAAGTATAGTTTTATATATGTGAAGCTTATGTTAATTTACCTTACTGAGGTGATAAGGTTATGACAGTAAATCAATTTTTAAATTGATAGGTTTGAGTATTGCTTGAGCTTCTAGAGCTAGAGCCGATTCGTTCGTATTCGAGGTAAGTAAACTCATCCATGATGCATTATGTTTTCCAAAATGTGTATAATATGTAGCAAGCTCTTTTATGTTTTCAAATGTTTATATGGCATATTTATGTCTCAAATTATAGAACTACAGTTTCTAATATCCCTACCATTTTATATTTTATACTCTATCGTACTTTGTTAAGGATTTCACCGATTTTAAATAAGGTTGCTTTTATAAGTATTTGGTATTAATGACCTTGAACTAAATTCCTTACATATTTTGAATACAATTTGACTATTGTTATTTATACTGAAATGGTTCTACTGAAATTCTATTGTTATCTGTTCTGAGTACCGACATACTATTGATTTCAAATGTATATGAATTTGTAAAACCGTTTTGGCTTATTGTTCCGTAGTTACCGTTATTGTTATTGGCCTAGCTGGGATATTGTGTGCACACATACTGTAGCCGTGTCACTCGGGTAATTGTGACAAACTGTTATTGACGCATCACACGGGTAATTGTGACATACTGTTATTGCCGTGTCACATGGGTACTTGTGACACTACGAGACATGAGCTTACCGCTTTCCAAAATAGATTAAGGCATACTGTTTATATTGTAAAATAATTTACTCACCGTTTTATAAAGTGAATGATCTGTACCGTTTACTCCCATAAAATTATAGTGTTTTACTGTTTTAAATTTGGATTATTAGATAATCATTTGATTTAGTATATTATATCCTCTTTAATGAAATGATTTATAATTTAAGAATATGAATGAAGATGTTTTAAAGTATTGCTTCAACCGGTTTATTGATATTGAGTATGTATTTTGTATTAAAATATCCTCTTTAATGAAATGGTTTATATTTTAAGAATATGAATGAAGATGTTTTATAGTAGTGCTTCAACCGTTTTATTGATATTGAGTACGTATATTGTATTAAAATGTTAATTCACGTTTATAATATGTTTTATTGTTTAAATTCACTAGAATATTCATTATCAAGATTTTGAAGGTAAATGTTTTACAAAGGTCATTTTATTTTTACGTGTTATGTATGAATTTACTTACCGAGTTGACGGCTCACCCCTTGTAACCACCATTTTGCAGATTGAGTTTTTGATCATAGAAGTAATGGAGAATACACTAGCATATTGGAGATATGTATCGTCAGAAGAATTAGATTTTGTGTGTGTATGTATTGTAAGTGTCCGGTATTAGTTATTATTGTAATTAAGTTAGACTCTAGATATTTTAGTGAAATGAATGGTATCAGATATACATGTTGTAATTTGTGGATACATTATTGATGATATAAGTTGTGACTATTGTAAATTGAGGTTTTTGTAGGGTCAGGATCATGTAGCATTCCAATCCGTTGGGTCCCGGATTTAGGGGTGTTACACATCACACTTGCACAACATTCATAAAGGTTAGGTTGTTTGAAAGTGTATTTGATTGTATGGAAAAGAGATTTTATCTTCTCACTGCAGTACATGTCGTTGTCCATGCAGCTACCTAAACCGCGATCCCAACAGTTGTTGGTTCTAGAATGCCTTACATTGATTGTACCGCAGTTGGTGTTATTGCCTATCCAGCAGTCCAAACCGTGAAGTTGTCCAGTGTTGTGCTGCTGTGTTTACCGTGGTCATGACAACTTGCCTAAACCGCGGTATACACAATGGTTTTGACGGGGTTTTGTTATCCATGCTTAAAATGACATCACTTTCCCTAGGGTTTCATATAAATACATCTTCTTTTCTTCTTGGCCATTTGAGAGCTTCAGATTTTAGATTACTTGATATATCTTAGGGTGCCTTGCAAGAAAAGCCATCAAGATTCAATCTTTCTTGACCAAAACCCAAATACCCATCATCTATTCATGAATCAAGCATCATTTAGCATCATCTAGGTTATGTTCTTACCTTGGTCTTTATCAGCTCACATGATTTGGTAAGTAGAACACCATATTCATCCATTATAGTGTTCTTGCTTAACGAGAATCTCGTTTATGACTTCTTTGCATCAAGAATAGGCTTTTATCTACAAGTTGAGATTTTTATGTTGATTGTTGGGTGTTGTATTGTGATAGCTATTGCATCTAGGTTTGCATTTATTTTAAATAGCTAAGTTATATCTATATCATATAGAAACATGATATCTAAGATTGTTTAACTCATTCATCCATAGTTAGATAAGCATTAAATATGTTGACCTATCATTTATGCATTTAGAATATTCTTGATACTCACATTAGGTTGCATATCTCATCTCATGAGAGTTAAGTCATGTATGTACCCTGGTAGTGTACAAGCAAGAGCCTAAAATCAGTATTAAAGGCCTATGGGTAGGAAAAATGGATAAGTAACCAATTGGGTGTGATGTGGTCAACCTAGGTTGTAACCGCTTTTACAAATAGTGGATTTGAGGGTTCGATTGGCGATTTGGCCCCGTGAGTTTTTACCCTATTGAGGTTTTCTCACGTAAAACGGATTATTGTCTCATTGCTTTTTATATTCCACACATATCTTATGACAATGATTGGTTGTGTTAGAGATTAGAGGTGTGTGTTATTAATATTGATTAACCAAAAGTTGGCGGTTAATTTGGTTAAAGCCCATTCACCCCATGTAGGTTATTTTGACACATTTTTTTTTCAATTGATATCAGAGCGGGTTTCTAGACATACTCTGATGATCCTTTCTCTTGTTGTCTGTGTCATATTTTTGCATTTTGATTGCTGCACTCACTTCCATTTATCTCATCCATACCCAAACACTATGAGTGGGAACAGAGGCGGACACAAGGGAGCTTCAAGCACAAGACCCCTTTTACTCTCCGGGGTTAACTACGCCTCAAGGAAATGAAAGATGGAGTCCTACATTTGCCAAATAGATGATCGAGCATGGATGACCATAGAAGATGGCTACACTCATTTGGAAAAGACTCTTGAGGATGAAAGTGTGGTTCTGAAGCCAAAGTCAAAATGGACAACTCAAGAGTTCGAAGCATCTAAGTGGATCAACAAAGCAATGCATGCCATTCTCTATGCAATGGATGCAAACCAATATAAATTTATCTAACAACTTGGATTGCAAAAGTGGCATGAGAGATTCTAGAGACAGCCTACAAAAGAACCGAAGTGGTTAAGGACTCCAAGCTCAAGTCCTCCAAACACAATTTGAGCAAATTAGAATGAAGGATCATGAGAGCTTCAATGACTTTCAAGTGAAGTTGATGGACATTGTCATTCAAAATCATCAACTAGGTGACCCGTACTTAGATAAAAGGATCAAACAAAAGATCATGAGGTCTTTTCCTGAGAGGTTCGAATCCAAAGTGAAAACTTTAGAGGAAAATAATGACTACATAACAATGTAGCGGCTTGAGACGATTGGAAGGCTTCTAGCCTATGGGTATAGGAAGGCTCCTTTAATCACACCTCCAAAGAAACAAAAGAGAATTTCTTTGAATACCTTCAAGGTGGAAATGAGGAAGAAGATTCAAATGAAGAAATGACTTTAATGGCCAAAAAGTTCAAGCAATTCATAAAGTTTGAGCAGAAGGACTTTGGTTCCAAATGAGAACTTGTGAAGAAGAAGACTCCTTTCAAGAAGGTGGAGAAAATTCAAGAGAAAGACTCCAAGAAGGGTATTCAATGCTACGAATGTAGTGGGTATGCCACATTGCTCCAAAGTGTGCTAACTCAAAGAAGAAGAAGAAATGAAAGGCTATGACTGCTACTTGGAGTGATAGAGAAGACTTAGAAGAGGAAGAAAAGTCTTCGGATGATGAAAACCAAGTTACCAACTTCATTGTCTTCTTATCTGAAAATTTCCTTAATCACTTATAGTGTCAAACATACCTATAGAGAGAGGGGGGGGGGGGGGGGGGGGGGGGGGGTAGAGGGGGAGGGGGTGAATAGGTAAAAGCTTAAAACTCTTGCAATCTCGTTTTGTTTTAAAGAAACACAATTACATAAAGAAACTTTAACAAGTTGATTGATTCAACAAATGAGTATGATAACAATTTAACAATAGATGAATCAACACAATTCAAGGAATGTAAAAGGCAAAAATCGACACTAAGATTTTTACGTGGTAAAACCTCAAAAATGAGGAAAAATCTATGGGTTGATACTACAGCCACCGGCAAACACCTTTTACTAGTAAGATAAAAAGATACAATCACTCAAGTGACCACTCCACCTAGAAATCTACCCTTCAACCCTACACAATGAAAGAGATGCCACCTTACTTAACTATTTGGATCACCCCGATCCTAGTTAAGACTTCTAATGGTTAGCAATCCAAGACCTCACGTCTCTAGTCAAGACTTCCAATGCATAAATCAAAGAATCACCCTAAGAAATGTGACTTCCAATGCTTAACTATCCGGATCACCCAAATCCTAGTCAAGACTTCCAATGCTCAAATCAAAGAATCACTCTAAGAAATGAGACTTCCAATCTCTTCAGAAGGCATATGATCTAAGTGAATGCAAATGATGCAAACGCACACAACATAGTATATATGATCAATATATCCTATGAAAATAAGAAATGAATCAATAAGCTCATGTGAAATGTATTATGTATTATAGTCAAATATTAAAACAGTAGTGAGTGAGAAATTAAACAAACACCTGACAGGATACAGGTTGAGTCGAGTTAAGCAGACAAATTTTGCAATCTGAAGAATGTTTAAAAAATTACGGCTTAGACAAGAAAATTTTGGTTTTTAAGAGAAAGAAAAGAGATTGAAAGAATACCCGGATAAAAAGGTGAAAATACCTTGTTCTGCTATTGTTGTACTTATTAGTAACCTGTAAAAGACAGTAGCAGTAAGTGAAAAATTAAACAAACACATCACATATTGGAAAACATACAGGTCGAGTTGAGTTATTTAAGTAAACAGAATTTGCAATCTAAAAATAGTTCTAATTCGAAGAAAAGATTGAAATTTTATGGCTTAGACAAGAAAATTTTGGCTTGTTATTCTGCTGCGTGAACTTATTAGCAACCTTCAAAAGATTTTAGTATAGCGGACGTTGAGATCAAAGTCGGAAAACAAGAAAGTGATATTTTTCGATCGGGAAATTTTAAAGAAAATTAAAAAATAATAACCTCAAATACCTTCACTTCGTTATGCTTCGTAATGGCTAGAGAGAGGTGAGAGGTGAGAACTGAGAGAGGTTTCAATTTTATATGGTTAGGGTAATCATGACCACAGTTCGATTCAAACCGTGGAACCGAACCGTAACCGTATAAAATAAACCGTAACCGTAACCGTAACTGAAACTGTGGAACCAGTTCCGGAACTGTAACCAAAACCCTGATTCAGGTAAGGTTTAGTTCCGGTTCTTCAATTTCAAAAACCAACCTAGAACCGGTGATTCAGACCGCCGGTTCCAAACTACTTCTTTTTTAGGTTTGGCTAGAATATATATATATATATATATATATATATATATATATATATATATATTCTTCTCACTGTCTCTTTCGTCTTCCACTCCTACCTCTCTCTTCTCTCTCCCTCTCTCCCTCTCTCCCTCTCTCTATTTCTTTTTTCTTTCCTTCACTCCATCGATCCCTCCCTCACCTGCTCACCGACGATCTCTTCTTCATTCCGTCACCACCAATTACTGGTGATCTCTTGACTCTTCTTCTCTGTTCGATCTCTCCGTTCGATCTCTATCTCTCTTCAAAGTTTGATCGCTTCATCTTTTCTTCGATATCTCTCTCTTCTTCTTCTCTTATGGTTTGTGGTTTATGTGATGATTAGTGATTTGTGATTTGTGATTTGTGATTTGTGATTTTTTTTTCTTCTTCTCTTCCCGGTCTTGTGATTTTATGTGATGATTTAAGTGATGAAGACTTGAGGGATGATGATGATTGATGGCAGATCTGGGTAATTGGGTGTGAATGTGTGATATAGAGAGTTGGTTCAGAAGATGGTTGATCTGGTTGGGTTTGTGAGAAATAAGAATTGTATCACTGATAATTTTTTTTAAAGAACCGAACCTTTCGAACCTTTAGAACCGGATCGGAACCGGTTGAACCGGAACCTGCTTCAGACGATTTCGATTCCGGTTCCGGTTCCAAATGTTTTTGGAACCGAAACCGACTGTTCGGAACCAGAACCTGAATCGAACCGAACCGAAACCGTGGTCATCTCTAGGTTAGGGTTTCTTATAAATAACTTTAGATAAAATTACACTTATACTCTCCCTCGGACCCTCCCTTTGTGTAGAATTGATTAAATCAGACCCACATGTTGGTTGGTTGTAACTTATAACAAACGTCCTTTTGCAACCCAACAAAATTCCAATGTACGTCGTATGCTAATTGCCCATTGGATTCAAGAAATATTTTGAGTCCGTTTGGAAGAGTTTCTTTAAAAAGAGCAAATCGTTTAAACTTTAAAGTAAAACTTCTGCGAGTAGAGTTTATATTGGGATTTGGGAAGATGTTGGTCGTTTGGTTATCAATCAAAAAATGATTTTTTAAATGGTAGGATTACCAAAATATTAAAAAACTATTTTAACCAATAGGGTTATCTTAGATATTTGAGTATTATTAAAAAAAACTCAAAAATGACTATTTGGAAAAACCTAAAATTTGAGTTTCTCCAAGTAGACATAAAACAACTTTTTTAATCATCCAAAAGCTCTACTGAGTGACAATCAAATGACACCAAAAATTATAAAAAGAGATTTTTTTAAATAAAAAAACTCTTTTAATTAGTAGATAAACTCTTCCAAACAGACACTTTGTTTGATATCCCCTCCCCCTTCCCTTTTTTTAAAATGTTTTATCACTAAAGAAAAGTTACAAAAAAAATATTAAATATTTCTTGCTCTCATCAACTTTTTCAAAAAATATTTCTAGCAAGTGAATTGCATTATTGTTATAGCTATTATCATATGTTGATTGTGATTTTTGGATTGTTGAAAAATCAACCGTCAAACATTAACACGTACATAGATCAAAGCTTTACACAATCTAGGGTTGAATAATCAAAACCTCTTTCTCCACGTAGTAGCGATAAGATTTGTTCGTATATGTGAATGATAATGTAGAAAAGTAGGAAATAAAAGATATATCAAGTATAACACATGTGTTACATGGTAAAACCCCAAAGACGGGGAAACATCCATGGTGCCGGTAACAGTGAGAAGAAATCCACTATGAATAGAATGATTATACACTCAATCTCTCCTTCTCTCTTGCTATTGTTATGCTTTTTTACACATAGATGGATAGATCGATATATCGATCCTCTGATACCCAGATCGTTCAATCCCTTTTTTTAATACAACGAGATTATAGGCCTCTTTATCTATGCGTAGAACCCTAATTATTGTTGTAGGAGCAAGGAAAATGGGTGGTTTTTAATTAGAAATTGCTACTTGTTGAAGTCGTATTTAAATCTTTTAATGTTTCAAAGGTCTTGAGCATTGAATTTGAACCTTCGTAGGATTCTAGTTGAGTAGTCTGTTTAGGACTTATCAAACGTCGCCTTATTTACATCTAGTTAGTTTTCTTTCCGGTGGATCTCTCTGGTCAGTTTTGTATACCTGCACACTCATAACAATATTCAAGCATTTTATTCTTACCGAATGTATTATTTATTTCTTTGTTTAAGCTAAATATCTCATTTAACTTTATCTAGCCAAGTATCTCATTAACTGACATTTAAATTTGAGTAATTCACAGGCTTAATTAAGTCAAGTTTTTTTTTTGTTAGACTTGACTGGTTTATCCAAGTATTTAGTTACCTTGTGATAAACCAACTATTTAACCATGTATTTTATTAATTAGTTTTTCATCGAGTATCTAATTACCTCAGTCAGATCAAGTATCTTATTAAACCTGATCATTTATCTTATTAAACTAGCCGCTTTAAGACTGATCAATTATCTTACTAAACTGAGCAGTTTAGCTTTGATGAATGAGCAATCTCTAAGTTTGTCCGTTCCGGCTACTCTCCATCAATCTCGACATTTTCCAAGTAGTGTTCAATGTCATTTACATGGTATCTCATTTATAGACTCTTGTTTTTTATCTTGTAATTAAGTCACTAAGATGTCTTCAGTAGTCTATTACTCAAGACTCGTTGAATGGGGTTGTTATATATCTCATTTGACCTAACTCACCCAAGTATCTCATCAAATGGCATCCAGGTCTGAGTAATTCATTGCCCGATTCAACTTCACACATCTCATCAGGTTTCTAATACCTGAAGGTGTGCTAACAGTTCTTCTTAAGTACCCAGTTAGTTTCGGTGAGTATGCATTGTCTTTTGACTTTTATTTTTAGCCATCTCACTTGGCCCCTCGAGTACCTGGTTGGCCTTGGAAATCCTTGGCGATTCGCCATGAGAATCTTTGTTGCTACAGGTTTGTCTTTATGAGCTAAGACAATTTTATTTTGAATAGTTTTCTTGGTCTTTTGAGTTTTTAGACGTTTAGCATGACTATGTCCAACCTTTAACGCTTCTTTAAGTGCAGATGCCTGTTTGAGTAGGCTTTGTCTCTTTGTGCTGAGCATGTTAGTAACATTTGCATGAATAATAAACATATATTGATGTGTTGTAAGATCTTGTTATAAAAAATTAACTCGTAAGTGCATGAATCGTGATGACAAGTATAACGAAAAGTAGAGATCGTTCTCACGAGGAAAAATGATTTATCAATTATAACTAATTCTAATTCTAATTAAATTAAAATTAACCGATAGAATTGATAGTTGAATTAAGACTAAATTAAACTAAGTGTTAATGGCCTTTTTTTGCAAGGCGTGAAAGGGAAATTTTCCACTTGGTTAGAGCCTGGTAGAGAGCGTCTCCAAGCACCGGGTAGGTCCCTGGCATAGTAGTCTACCTTACTATACTAGGTCCAGCCCGACATAGGGATCTCGATATAGTTATAAAACCATGTTCTTACTCCTTCGCGAACCCTCCAGCCGGTATCTACACACCACGACAACGATCTACACTTATATCGAGGTACGTATTCTACCTCTCTAGTAGGAATAAAGATGTCTGCAAAGCTTCTAGAAGATCATAAGGCTCCAACAAGATCAACCAAGCATCTTCCCACCAAAATGGTACCCGAAGTACCTTGCTAGAGTGACCAATCAAGTGTCACCTCACTAGAATGGTATTCCAGGGTATTCCGCTAGTAGACTGGTACCTTAGGATGCCTCGTCTTTGTCATCTCTATCGGTTAAGCACCATCTTTGTAGGGTGGATACCTAAGGGCACCCCGGTAGCAGACTGGTACCCCGAGATACCCTGCCACCAGATTGATGCTTTGAGGTGCCCTTTGGCAATTAGAGGAAATCGGGTTATCCGCCGACATTGTGAGAAAGCTCCACGTGTACACTATAATGATTGAAGAGTTTAAAAGGGAAAAGATATTTTTCGTTTAATCCTCAGGATCATCACATTAAATATCAAACCCGTCAAATGGGGAAGAAGGATCAATCCGTGACCTCCGACTTGCTCGCCAAGGGAAAACCCTAGACTTTATGTATAAATATAATTAGAATATCGATAGAAAAAGAAAGAGGGAGGAAGAGCCATCACCATTGTGAGTAATATCCATTTATCAATAGAAACGTGTTCGCCATTTTCGTTCGTTGAAGTGAAATACAGAGAGAGTTACTGAATGTCCCATTTTTTTGTATTAGAGTTTTTATTTTGATTTATTAATAATAAAAAGAGCCTTGTTTTGGTCCACAATTTCGTTTGTCTTCATCCTCTTACCAAATTTTCACGTGTAACCAGTACCGAAGGTACCTAACCCCGATTGCGATCCACCGAGGTCGTGATCCTAAAGGTGTTAACAGGAATTCATCACTCATAGTGAAATTTTGGTTAACACATTTTGGCGCCATCTATGGGAAGATCCACACCCCTTTTTTAAACCATGTGTTCTTTTGGTCAATACATTCAAGCCATGAAGCTTTGATCCTCCCAGGGGCAGCCCAAGGCATTCGGGCACCAATCCACAGTTTCTACTCGGAAGGCTCAAAAGAAATTCAAGAAATAGAAGCACCCAGATCTTGCTCCAGCGTCGGTTAATACCGTTCAAGTTCTGGCTTCCCGGTGATAGGCCAAGCCATCCTTGATCAGCAGACTACGAATTTCGTTGAAAGTATATGTAAACGACTGGTTGTGGAGGGAATCACCCCTTAACAAGTAGGACCAAACATCCACGAGGAGCCAAACAAGCTTGAGGCTTGGACCACTGCTTTCGACAGGTTGGGGCCACCACCATTGGCACCAGTCCATGATAGGTTAGGGCTCCTCTCATCGATTAGAGGTCGGCTAGGGCCCATGCCCTCAAAACTGCTCAGGCCAACCCATTATCAACCCATACAAGTGAAGTCAGCCATTGACATTCCGTAAGAAAGACCTCACCACTTAGTTAGACCAGTGGTTATCGAAAGAGAGCCTAGACCGAAGGCAAGAGGTAGCCAAAGAAGTGACAGGAAGGATCTCGCCCACGAGGGCGACGGGAAAGAGACCTTCGTCTCTACAGTGGGCTCCAACAACGAGGATTCCTAGATCGAATCTAAGAACGCTGAAAATAAGCACCTACGGGATCAGCTTGCATATATGCAAAAAGAGACCTAGGAATTGAGGAAGAGTAAGCACAAGAGGTCAAGAAGGATCCCTGAGTGAGATGAATGCTCCTTTCACCAGAAGGATCAGGGAAGTCGAGCTTTTGCCCAAATTCTAGATGCCAACAGACAAGTTCTCTAGGACGAAGGACCCTTTGAGCAATTTGGAAAGTTTTATTTAGCAGACAAAGGTCCAGAACACTATCAGATGTTCCCTACCACGCTAACGGATTATGCCAAAATATGGTTCATGAAGCTACCGGCAGGTAACGTGGATAGCTTCACTAAGTTGTCCGGTGATTTCTGTTCACAGTTCCAAGATGTCAAGATGCAACCAAAGGATCTGATTCACCCCTAGTATGTAATCCAAGAGCTTGGGGAAACACTCTTGTCTTACGTGGAAAAGTTTCCATAAATAAGTAATCCAGTTGGGAGTCTTTGCTGAGAAGGAGACTTTATCCAACTTCGTAGGAACCTGTAGGCAGACAGGCTGTTTCGGTCATTCGTCAAGCTCCCTCCAGTGGCCTATTATGAGGCCTATGATAGAGCCCTCGAGCAGGTTAAGATCGACGAGCAGATCAAGGTCAAAATCTAGCACGATGACATGAGGACGGCTAAGCGCCAGAAAAAAGAAGCGCCTAAACCTGTAATAATCCAAAAAGCCCATAACAAACCTTCCAACTGGTCTACATACAACCCACTATCTCTCTAACTTTAGTGGGATTGGTATCCGACGAGGCGAACCTCTCATTGAGCTTCACCACCTCCAAGAGTAGTAGCCTCCGTGACCAAGGATAAGAGAGGTTACAACCATTACACCCCCTGAACGTTTCTCGTGAGACAATCTACCTACCTATCCGAGACAAGGGCTTGATCTGAAGGCCAACTCCCATGAAGGCACCGGTTGACCTAAGGAACCGGTACAAATTCTATGATTTCTACGAAGAAGTGGAGTATAACAGCTCAGAATGTTTTAGTTTACAAAACTTGATCTAAGCATTAGTAAGAGGTCTTACAGCAGGTCTGCGACAACATCCATACAGGAAATGAGGTGTAAACAGAGATCTGGGACCGTGCTGAAAAGAGAAAAAGAGAACAGAAGGACCTAATGCAACAAATCCAAGTCATACATACCATCAATTAAGGCTGTACCATGACCGAAACCTTTAACAACTCCAGAAAGAACCATGCCAGAAAGATTCTCCTGATCGAGGAAGGACAAGGGATTTTCAAGGTCGATCGGGGATCCCTAGGTACATCCCAGTCGGCTTAAATCATTTTCACTGAAGTCGATGTGTACAACACTATTCAACCAATCAAGCCGCTAAGTATTGTAAACATGCAGAATAGGTCTGGTCCAGGGGACACATCAATAGGAAATGTTATTTGCTTTCTCTATAACAATAGGAATTCACTTCTATGAAATAAAAGAGTTACGAAAATTGTCTTGATCGTCGAATATCATTGAGAAATAGGAATTTTAGAAACCAGGGCAGTGAAAGAGTACCGTGTGGTATTAGAAGTCAAAATCATGGTGCAGATCACCAATTGTTTAGTCCATGGCATGCTGGTCGACACATGTAGCAGCGTGGACACCCTATTCAAAGACACCTTGAAGAAGCTCAACTTGAAGCAATGGTTCTACAACTAAAGCACCACCCCTTATACGGTTTCACCAGGGACTCAATTGTTCTAGTGGGGTCGAAGATTCTACCAGTGATCGTAGGGACTGCACTTCTCCGGCAGAATATCATGATGGACTTTGTTGTGGTCGATACCCCATCGGCCTACAACGTCATTTTCGGAGGGTCTTTCTTGTCAGTCCTCAAGGGTTGTACTATCTATCTACCATAATGTCCTGAATTTTTTGGAAGGGAACGAGGTATGAGAGGTGCATGGAGACCAGCAAGCTGCCCACAAGTGTTATATAATATCTACAAATCCCATCACACTAGCGAAACAATACGCATAAGTAACCATGATATAGGGACAATGATCACCAAAATCAGAATCTGAGCTACTAGCTATGGCGAAAGAATGTACAGAAGAACCAAAGATTGACGTCCATGATGAGGATGAAGTAGAAGAAGATAGGGGGTAGGCCAGCGGCCACCCCATGGATAAGTTAGAAGAGATCCCAATCAAAGGAGACGACCCATCCAGAGTAGTCAAAATTGGCACAACCCTAGAACCAGGAGTAAAAGAAGGCTTGATCGAGCTCCTCCGAGAATATAGTGACAAATTTTCTTGGAGCTATAATAAGATGCTAGGGATCTTCATCTTATTGGCAGCTCATAGATTAGCAGTCAATCCTGCTTTCATGTCGGTCAAGCAAAAGAGATGACACTGCAACGCTAAGAGAAATGCAGCCATACATGCAGAGGTCGATAAATTGATAAAAACAGGTTTCATTAGGGAATCACGATACCCCAATTGTATCGCGAAAGTGGTCACGGTCATGGTCACTAAAACAAACAGAAAGCGGCGCATGTGCGTTGATTATGCCAACCTCAACCGTGCCTGCCCGAAGGGTATCTTTCCTTTATCCAAAATCGACGAGTTAGTGGACTCTACCATGGGAAACTAACTCCTAAGATTTATGGATGCCTTTTCAGGGTATAACAAGATCATGATGCACCCCGCAGACCAAGACAATACCAGTTTCATCATCGGGGAAGCCTTTACTTCTATAAGGTGATGCCTTTCGGCCTAAAAAATGTTGGAGCCACCTACTAGCGCCTAGTCAACTGGCTATTTAAGGAATAAATAGGAAATAAAATGGAGGTTTACATCGATGACAAGATTACCAAGTCCCGGGCGATGAGGGAGCATCGAGACCCCCTTCGTTGAGCTTTCCAAATTCTAAGAGAAAACCAGATACAGCTGAACCCCACAAAATGTACATTCGACGTAACTGCAGGTAAGTTCCTTGAGTTTGTTGTCCATAAGAGGGGTATAAAGGCCAACCCAGAGAAGATCCAAGCCGTACTGGACCTAGAATCCCCTACCTCACTCAAGCAGGTTTAGGTTTTGGCTGGTTGGGTGGCAGCGTTCAGCCGTTTCATCTAGCGATCAATAGATAAGTGCCTTCCCTTCTTCAAAGTGATCAAGCAAGGATGGAATATGAAATCGGATCAGGACAATGAACAGACTTTATAATCCCTTATGACCCTGGAGAGGAGCTACAAATTTACCTAGTCATGTCTGAAATGGCGATTAGTGGAGCTTTGGTCAAAGAATGTGAGGATGGGGTCTAGCGACCTGTCTACTACGTGAGCCATGCATTAACCAAGCCCGAGAATAATTATGTCTTCCTCGAGAAGCTCACATTCGCATTGGAAACATTTTCCGTTGTCTAGGTCGGCAGTGGCACCATTCTTCTTGCCTTGGGCTTTCTTGGGCTTGGGCCTAGACTTGGGCTTACTTTTTGCCTTTCCAACAGACCTCTTTCTCTTCTTATTATTAAAGAAGGATGGTTCGGTAACGTTTTCCTCACCGATCTTACTTTTGTTGTCCTTAGTCATGGACTTAAAAGTAGTGAGATCATTGAGCAACTGAGTGTGACTGAACCTTAGCTTGTTCATCCCATAGTTACTCTTAAACTGATCGAAACTCTTCGAAAGAGTCGTCAGTATGATGCTCACTTGATTGGGTTCATCAGTGGCCCGGCCATTGATCTCTACTGTGTTGAAGCAGGACATCATGCTCAGGACATGTTCCCAAACAGATGCGCACTCTTTCATATGAGTAAGCATAGCGGAACGAACAACTTCATGCCGCTTTTGCTTAGAGGGCTGTCTGAACATAGGTTACAATGATTCCATGCTTTCAAATGCAGTACCCATTGCTTCTTGCATAGTGACAAGTACATTTGTCATACTGTCTAACAAATATGTTTACACTTTCTTATCTAATGAGACCCAATTTTCATATGCCTCACGAACAGTTTGTGCATCATGGGCAGTAGGCGCTGAAGGAGATTCCTCTGTAAGCACAAACTTTAGGTCCTTGGTGACCAAGATTGCATTTATGTTATGTTTCCATTTAGTGTAGTTATCACCAATTAATTTATCATTGGCAAGGATTTGTAACAGTGCAGATGACATGGCAGAAGTAAACATAAAATAAGGATTCATTTAGTCATACATTCAAAACATGTGCAATTTTTCGGCATAAAATTAAACATGATGGTTGAAAATGTTTAATGAACAAGAACAACCCTAAAAAGTGTTTCTATGCCACGACAATCCAACATACCACAAGGAAGTGTTGTCTTAGGGTCGGTCAAGTTCTTGTATGTTGGATTCAGACCTTCTTAATCAAATGATATACAAGAATAACTCTTATTCCAACACCATTCAACCATTGTTTATTTAGTCAGGTTTTTAATTAACCAATTTAATTAAAACCTAGTGAGTATAACCCATTGTAAGTTCCTCGGTGTTTGATTGGCTCATTTCATTGACAACTACATCTGGGGATTAATATGTAAGGGTAGTTTAAGCCATCTTTGTTCGTGACAACTTCAAAGGTATATCTCTCGCTTAACCTTCTTTGAAGAGATAATAGTGCACACACTCACTCATATGCATGCTTTGATCATCTTGCATTAATGCTTAATTGCTTTCTTGTGTGTCTTATTTGTCATATCTCTTGCTTAGTTGTTTTATGTATCTAGTTTGCTCTTAGAAGAGGTTTTTCCTCATAATCATGGTCTAGACCGTTGCCCTTGCTTTGCCTCCGCCGCGGTCTACACAACAGTGTTTACCAGAGGCTGCACGTTGCTGCTACCATGGCTTGTGCAATTTGCATGCATAGCGGTCTCCCAAGCGGAGGTTCCTAGACGTCGTATGCTGTCTATACCGTTATCTGTACATATTCATGCACAACGGTCTACAGAGTGATATTTTACAGGCGATGCACCGTTCCCTATGCCACGGTCTGGGCACATTGCCTGTACCGTAATCCAGCCAGCGGTCTTGATAGGGTTTGGTTGCCTTTCATCTAAAATGATGTCACTTCGTGTAGGGTACCATATATATATATATATATATATATATATATATTCTCTTCTATTCTCTTTGGTTTTAAGGAGTCTGAAAAGCCATCTTTGAGTGATCTAGCTTTTCTAGAGAGAGAAAGACTTCTAAACACTCATTTTTACTTAACCAAACTTCATCTCATGGTCATCTAGTTTCATTACAGGATAATCTAAGCATGAGCATCATCTTTTTCTTGACTAACTAATTTCTACATGTACTAGACTTCATTATATCAATACTTACGTGGTCATGGTCACCAAAGCCAATGGAAAATGGTATATGTACGTCGACTACACTGATCTCAACTGCGTCTACCAAAAAGATAGCATCTGGTTGTCGAAGATCGATCAGCTAGTAGACTTCTCAGTAGGGAACAAACTCTTAAGCTTCATAGATGCATTCACAAGGTATAATCTAATCATGATGCACCCTGCATCCTAAGACAAGACCAGTTTTATCATCCTGCAGGGCCTTTACTACTACAAGGTCATGCCCTTTGGTCTCAAGAAAGCAGGAGCCATTTACCAACGACTGGTCAACCGGTTGTTTAAGCATTATATATGAAGAAAGATGAAGGTTTATATAGATTACATGATCACCAAGTCACAGGTTGCTGACCTACACCGGGACCACCTCCGCCGAACTTTCCAAACTGTCATGGAGAATCAGATGTGGTTGAACCATGCCAAGTGTGCTTTTGGGGTAACTTTAGGGAAATTCATTGGATTCATGGTCAATCAAAGTGGCATAGAAGCAAAACCAAAAAAGATCATTGCCATCATGGACCTAGAATCCCCAGCTCTATTAAACATGTACAAATATTGATCGATCAAGTAGGAGCGCTCAACGTTCAATATCACGGTCGACTAACAAGTTCCTCGCTGTTTTCATGGAAATTAATCATGGGAGAAACATGAAGTTGGACCGAGAAAGCGAGCAGGCCTTTGAGTTATTAAAGAAGTTCCTTTCCAGGCCGAGGTTACTAGTTAAGCCGGTGCCCGGAGAGGAGCTGCAGATCTACCTAGCTGTATCTGAGACAGTGGTGAGTGGGGCCTTGGTTAAAGAATGTGGAGATGGTGTTCAGTAGCCTATCTCCTACTATTAAATTCGACCAAGCTATAATTTTTGGTGTGAGAAGTTGTTTTTTATTTGTTTTTTATTGTTATAAAAAAAACTTAGTCGAACCCATTGTGTGAAGAATTCGGCCAAGCATAGAGAAAAGAGGGATTTTTTTTGTTTTCAATAGTACACTAGTATCCTTTGCATCAAAAAGGGTTTTGTGTACAACATCGAATCAAGGTTCACGTAAGTTTCAATCAAATTAATTGATAATTAACAAGTGATCGGACGTTCTCGGTTTTTCTTTTAGAGGATTATTGTGACTAACAAAGAAAAAGATTTTGTTTGTTTCCATCCTCATTTATACAATTTAAAGAAAGGGAGCCCACACTCCTAGGTGATTCACTTTCGTGATTGGATTGGAAGATCTTATGAATTCAATTCGACGCTAGTTCAATTGTCAAGAAAAAAAGGTACGACACTTTTTATATACATCAATTAATCTAGGGTTAAGGTTCTTGTTATTAAAAAGAGAAAAAAAATTATTTATACAAAACCCTAATTTAACGCTTCAGTTGTGCGATTTTTCCTTACACATTATTCAAGACTAACTAAAGAATTGTGTCTACCTAATACATATCCAGATGTACAAACAATTCTTCTTTTCTCATAGACTTTTGACCTTATGATTATTTACTTTTGACAATTATAATAATTAAACTATAAATGTTATAAGATTTGTTAAACTAGAAATCACATTTATTAATTTGAAAAGATTTTTAAAAACATTATTCCACTCTTGCTATCGAGCATTATCCCAACAGTTAGCCCGATCGATTTAGGTAATAAGGGTGATTGTCCAATTAATTATGTTACAAAAGTAACAAGTGTTTAATCAGAAATTAGTTGAATAATGAGATTATTTAATTAATGAAAATAATAATTGTGTTAATTAAATAAATAGATTATTTAATTATGTAATTAATCATTATTGGAGGGTGTTCTTTGATATTTAATTTTAAAAGATAAGATAATGTGATTATTTTATTTTTAGTTAAATATTGAGTTCGAATTTAAAAAGTTTAAATTCTAACTTTATTAATATCTATTTAAATTTATAAAGTTTAAATTTAAATCAGTGATATATATATATATATATATATATATCGGTAACTGATAAGTGTACAACACAAGAATACGATCAAAAATTGTATTGAGCATAACAATAACAAGAAAAGAAAAGAAAAAAGCGTTCTTATTTTTTTTCTTAGAGATAATTTTTCTCCCTTCTCTTTTCTACCTCCAGCAATTCTTGAGTTACGTGGCACACCCACACACCGTTACATATCCCGTGAGATAGCAAGGAAGATCCTATTGGTTTAGATTAGGAGAAGATTAAATTAAAGAGGAGGAGCCTACAGCATAAGTGTAAAGAAAAGTATTTTCTTCCTTATTTCCTTGTTATCATATTTTACTGTATATAATAGCTTTATGTTTTCGATCGCTTTATATTAAAAAAAAACCCTTCCGATGTGCGATCGGTAAAACCAGGGCACCAACATTTCCTAGGGAAAGATAAATGACAATTGTAGGATCTTTAGTGAGAATCAAGATTCAAGTTGTGTCTGGTACTAGCATTCTACTGGATTAGGCCATGCAACTACAAAAGAGGCTTGTGACAAAGATTGAAGAGCTAAATGCTAAGGTGGAGCAACAAGAGCAAATGATCAAAAGCTTAGAGGAAAGGCTTTCTTCGAGCAACACAACCATCAAGCGTTATAAGAGATCAACCAATCAAAGATTTTTCTTTGGTGGTACTAGTGGATAGCAAAGATTATATGATCTTGAGGTATAACTTTATTTTCTTACCTTTTGGCTTCATTTCATGTCAAAAAGGGGGAGAAATATATGATATCTACTAGCTCATTTGATCTATATCTTTGTTATTTGTTGTTAATTTCTTCTTTTTAATTGGTATCTTGAACTTATGGTCTTGTAATATTTGTAAACTTGATTAGATTGCTTTTGGATATGCATGGATTTAGGGGGAGTATACATTCATCCTCATGGACTTTAATTTTTCATCTTAATAGAGTATATATTTTGCCATATATTTTCTCTTGTATATGTATTGTTCTTCAAGTTGATTTTAGGTGATATCAATAGAAGATAAAATGAAGGAGTTCAAGACTTGTTAAAGATTAGTCTAGAATGTACAAACTCATTGTAATGTGAGGGAGTGTCTGTGACCAATCTTTATTTAGTATGTTTTAGTTTTTGTTTAGGTTTTTTGGCATGGAATTTGCCAAAGGGGGAGATTGTTATGTTCTTGAGTTTTTTTGGCTAAATTCCATATCAAAACAACATTTTATTTGTATTAATTAGTTGTCTAAGTCTCAAGATTTATTAAGTTTTAAGG
The DNA here is from genome assembly GCA_032871835.1 of Dipteronia dyeriana. Classification (NCBI taxonomy): domain Eukaryota; kingdom Viridiplantae; phylum Streptophyta; class Magnoliopsida; order Sapindales; family Sapindaceae; genus Dipteronia; species Dipteronia dyeriana. The sequence continues at coordinate 79,851 of CM065297.1, forward strand.
AAGATCGGACAACTTACCAAGCAAAGTTGAAGTCTTCAAGAGGAATGGGCTCCATTGATTAATAATAAGACTTTATTCCTCTTACAAGGCTTAGGTGCACATAAAGACATTGCATCCATATGTGTCACTGCATCATTGTGATAAATTTGTATAACAAGTTCACACACTTATTAAAGTATGCACATGCATTAGATTTAATTTGACAACTTTTGTAAAATTGCATGTTTTAGGACTATATCTAGGAAATGGCATACTTGTGTGTTATTGTGTTTATTTGTTTGTTTTTTTATAATTTTGTACTTGATTGTGTTCTCATATTATTCTATATTGAGTTTCGGTCAATTCGGTTACTCATTCATTAAGTTTCAAGTTCCGAGTAAGAAGTTATGAAACTTTCAGTGTCTTTATCATACATGGTTTTCATCCTTGTGGATCAAGTTTAATTACATAATTTTTGTGAAGTTTTATCGACTTCCTTGTTTGTGAGGGAATCTCGGTTCGTAATCCAAAAGTGGATTTGAAATCAAAGTTCGAAGGCCGAAGAACAGTCGAAGAACGCCGGAGGAGAAAGACGTGGCCTATAACCTTACTCGTGAGGCGTGTGGGCCTAACGGGAAAGAGTGCCTTTTGCCCCCATGGAGGCTTCACACCTCCAAGGGATGCTGAGGTGGAAACCTTTACTTTTTTTTTATTCTCTCTCTATCTTTTCGTTTAAATATCTCATTCCCTCTTAATTCATTCTAAGAAGAAAAACTTGAAAAACACGTGTGCAGAATTTTCTCTCAAACTTTATCATCTTCCAAACACCATAACTTTCTCATTTGAACTCTGAATCAAGTGATTCAAATTCGAGATTGTTCATCTATCAATTCTCTATCCTTTCCAAAAAGGATTGAGGTCATTTGATCATGTGTTTTGGTGGCTCTACTTCAAAAACTTGAGACTGCATATTTTTCTTATGGTATTGATTAATCCCTTGAGTTTTGATCTTAAAAGTATTCAATTACCTTGAGTTTTATTCTTATATATATATGTATGTTTGATGTATAAACTTGGATTAGAGTTTTAGACTCTATTAAAGCTAGTTTGGACTTGATTAGAAACATGTATGTTCAGTTAGGTTTTTATGTTTTCACATGATAGTGAATTGTATTGTGTTAGCTTTCTATTTAGGACTATTTAAGCATCATCAATTGATTGATTTCTATGATTGATAGTCTCTACTTGTGCTAGCTAGATCTCTTTAATTGACCATATCTAGGATTAGCACAATTGCTTGAATATTTAAAGCCTATTAGGTATCTATTGAATACTAAATATTTGCTAGAACTTTGATTGATCATATCATGTGAATCTAGCATGTTTTTTGTTCTCCACTAAATCTTGAATATGTGCTTAGTGTATATGATTGATTCAACCTTTAGTTGCATAATTAAATATAGGAATTAATTGTGTTTTGGTGTTTTATATATTCTAGAATTTTATTCATGTATAGAAACAAGAAAAACTTTGATTTGTGAACTTACATGCATATGTCTAGTTCACATAGGATATGTCGATCATCATGTTATATGTTGCGTGCTGGTGCATTTTGTATTCATGATCACTAAGAAAGTCCTTGTAAAAGGCATGAAGTCTTGGCTAGAGTTGTGAGAACACATATAGTCAAGCAAGAAATTCTTGGTTAGAGTTGGGAGAACTCGGATAACCAAGTGAGAAAGTCTTAGATAGGATCGAGAGGATCCAGATAGCTAAGCAAGAAGTCTTTACTAGGATTTGGAGGATCCATATAGTCATGCAAGGAATCTTCCTAGAGATGTGAGATCTCAGATAGGAATTTACTTCCTAGAGGTGTGATAGTCACATCTTAGATAGGGAGTAGGTAAGGTGATTCACTAGGCCCCAGGGTAGGATAGAAGTTTACAACTTGGAAAGTTTATCATGAGATTTGGTCATGTCTTTGAGTGTGTATTTTTTATTCGTGATATTGGAATCATTTTTCAGGTGGTTGTGGATTCAACCCAAGAATGTTTCCTCTTTGGAGGTTTTACTACATAAAAAGTATTGTGTCAAGTGACTCTCTCTCTATCTCTTTATATTTGTAATTTTGTTTGTATGAATCTTGTTCGTATTAGATTTTCTAGACATCTTTGAATAACAAGATTTGTAAAAGTGTCATACGATAACAACTTATTTGATCATAGTTGTGTATCTCATTATTTTTGTAAATTAAATCATGTGTACATGATAAGTTGTTATATATTACTTGTTTATAATAGAAATATAAACATGCATACAAGTAGTTGTTGATTTGATTTTTTTTTTCAAGTGTTGTTACTTCACTTGCAAGTTATTGACTTTTGACCAATCAAGATTATTTGAAAATGCTTGACAATAGTCTATTTGTGCTTTATTTGCCTAATATCTTGTAATAAAGACAATCTAGAGGGACAAACATGTTAGGGATTATGTCCTAAATATTTAATTTGTAAATGGATTTTTGAAATAAATAAAAAGAAAAGTTCAATTCATTCTTGTTGTGTTGTTTATTTTATAACTTGTGCAAATATTTAACATTCAAGGTTGTCTGATGCAATCTCAAACTGTGTATATAAGTGTCATATATGGATGGATACAATAAGAGACGTACAATCTAAAGAGTCCATAGATAGCAAATAAAGCTGGGTACTTTATTTACAGTTAATCTATAGCTGCGGTTCATTCTGTAATGTACGGTGATTCTATCCTAAATCATTCATATGAGATATGATAATGGAGACACCTTGTATGATGTAACCACATAGGACTAGGCCATGATCTATATGAATCCCTAACCAAGATCCGTTTACTGATGAGATTCGTATATATCAACTAATGATGGCTATATGTGGGTGATCTTAATCTTGAGAGTCTTATCAACTTCTTCAGGTAAGATTATGGTCTTTGATGTACCACAGGTGAGGTCATAGGCATTTTTGGATCAATATACTCCGTAATAACTTATATGTATGATTTTCAAAAATAATTATGATACCAAGTTCACTGGTTTTAGATTGTTTTATGATCTGCATAAAAAAATTTAAAACTCATTTCCGTTGTGTTACCAGTGAACGGGGTTCCAACAATTGGTATCCGAGCCAATTTATTTTTTGGAACAGAAAATTGTTTTCGATGCTCCTGTATATATGAATGTGTATACACCATCTTTATTAGTTTATGGATGTTTATAATTTAATTGTTTAATTTAAACATGGTTGATCGTAATTTTGTATGGTACTGTGGATTTAGAGTTTATGTGTTGTATATATTTTTTTTTTATATTGTTGTTGTATTGTAAAAAAAAATTGTAACCTATACTGAAGACCTGGAAAATCATGAAGAAGGATTCATGAGATGAATCGGAGTGACTTGAAGAGACTGGAAGACTCAAAAATGACAAGAAGACTAAGGAATGCCTTAGCGGTATTTTTATAATTTTGGATTCAAGTTTTTTAGGTTAAATAATCGATAGTACTCGGTCAATTCATGTATGCTTCATATTATGTGTGATAAAAGCATTGTGACACGTCCTAAAGAAGTGTTCCTACTCCCAAGTATAAGAGTGTCATAGTAATAAATTAACCGGTAAGACCAGGTCGAACCACGTGGAGGTTGTTCACTTGTCCTTGCAGAATTAATTATCTAGATTAATTACTAAGCTTGGTATAAAATGTAAAACAATTAAAATTAAAACTGGGCTAAAGGATCCACTGTTGGTAATTCGAATATGATCCAATAATTAATATTTAGTCCAGATTAATGGGATGGTATTCCACTCCACTGACCACTCTCTGATAGATATGGGTAAAAGTATTCACTGTGCTAGACAACATTTGTCTGTCTACAGTGAGTCAAAACTCCACAAAGATTAGAGGGGATAAACCACTATCTGATAGATATGGGTAAAAGTACTCACTGTGCTAGACAATATATATCCGTCTACGGTGAGTAAAAAACTCCACAAAGATCAGAGGGTAGAAACCACTCTCTGATAAATATGGGTAAAAGTACTCACTGTGGTCGACAATATCTGTCTGACTACAGTGAGTCAAAAACTCCACAAAGATCAGAGGAGAGAAAGCAAAAGAATAATAAACTTACCATAATTGGATCATATTTTTCATACCAATAGTATCACCTTTAACCTTAACTATATAAAATTAGCCAGACATAATTTAACTAGAAAATAGCTATTTTATTTAAACTGAGAATTTGAGAATAAAAGAGAGAGAATTTCACAAATATAATATGAGATTTGGATTCAGAATATGAAAATTAGGGGGGAGAGGCCCCCTATTTATATAAAATACGGATGAAAATTGACCATCGAATGAATTTAGAATGGAGCGTCCAGATTTCACCATGTCATCTGTGAATAGTGACAGTGAACAGTAACACATCCGTGAAGTGAACAGTGAACAGTAACGCATTCGTGATCTGAATAGTTAATAGTGAACAGTGAATAGTCAAAATTATAAAAATACCCTTCATGGCCTTCCTAAGGTTTTTGACGTTCTAAACTTGAAAACGATGTTTGTTTTGCCATATGACTTCTCCATGATTATGATGTTTGATCGAATTACCTCTGAAATACAATGACAAATACTGAAAATACAAATACGTTTAAATACTCAAGGCTAACCTAGAGGAGGGATGAATAGGTTAGACATCTTTTTCGACTCTCTTAGAAACATACAAAAGTTTGTCCATCTAGATTGCTTGTATCACAATATATATATAAATTAAAGACACTTAATCAATATATAAAACAATTAAAGTGTGATACAAACAAGTAATGGTAACATATACACAATCTATATTATTGAAGGAAGTCAACTTACATAAAGAGTTCTATCCATAGTATTCAAACAACAAATACAAATATAAGAGAGACAGGGACAGAGAAAAGTTGACACAAAATATATCGTGGTAAACCTCCGAAGTTGAAACATCCACGGGTTAGCAACCACCGGCAAACAAAATCCACTAGTAGATAAGACAAGTACAATCTCTCAAGTGACCCCTTCACCTAGAAACTACCCTCCAATCCTACTCATGAAGATGTCGCCCTCATGCTCAACAATCCTAGGCCTCACACTTGTTGTCAAGACTTCCTTGCTAACCTTACCGGATCCTCACGACCCAAGGCAAGACTTCTTGCTCAACTATCCGAGTCCTCCCGGCTCTAGTCAAGACTTTCTCGCTCACCATTTCGGATCCTCATGACCCTAGGCAAGACTTCTTGCTCGACTATTCGAGTCCTCCCGACTCTAGCCAAGACTTCCTTGCTTGACAATCCAAGGTCTCACACCTCTTGCCAAGACTTACTTGCTCAACAACATAGGTCTCACACATAATGTCAAGACTTCCTTTTCACAAGGCATCTAGGTGATCATGAATGCAAAACATAAACAAGCACACAACATAGAATGTTATGATCAACACATCCTATGGAAAATACTAGACATGAGCATGAATGCACAAAACAAATGTAGTCTAGTAAATCATGCATGTTTAATCCATCTAGATCATGTAAGATATGTTCAACATTAATTACAACCTAGATACATGCGTAGATCTAAAACTTGAATCACAAGATAGGTTCAATTAACACATAATCAAGTTTAAATCACAAAAACCAAAAACATGCTAAAATCATATGACAAAGTCAATTAGATTAAAACTAAAGTTCTAGAACATATTCCTATTCATAGATTCAACAAAACACATGAATAGCTCAAAAGAACATAAGCACATGCATTAATGTGAGAATTTGGCCAAGAGAGCCTAATACATGTGAGGAACTATTTTTCACAAAATCAATCAATCAAAGATCATCAAATAGTTCTAGAATCAAAGCTAGCACAATACAATCCTAAACATTTGAAAACATAGGCAAAATCAAAACCTAACTCAACATGTATGATTTCAATTGAAACTCAACCTAGCTTTAAAAGAGTTCAAAACTCAAATCAAAAAACTCACAATACACATATATATGTTGAAGAAGAAAACCCAAGGAAATTGACCAAGTTGTAAACAAAAACTTTGAGAGAAAATTAATACTTTAGTTGATTTTGGTACAGTCCCATTTTTGTGTGTTTAGATTCCAAAAACAGCAATAAAACTCACTCAAACCTTCAGAGAAAAGATGGAGGATGAATAGACAAACACTCTCAACTTCGAATCACTCAAATCGAAAATCAAATGAAGAAGTTATTGTTTTTGGAAGGTGAGAAAATGTAGAGAGAAAATTTCTGCACACAAGTTTACATTTCTTCTTAGAATGAAATGTGATAGGGAAAGGGAATATAAAGTAGAGGGAAAGAATGAAGCAAGAATGACCCAATTAGCCTCCTTTGTTATTGCTTTCCCAAGATGGTGCGTGGGCATCTTGGGGCAGCAAGGAGTTGCAACCGAGATGGCCACGCGCCATCTCGGGCTTGCACCTATTCATGGCCTTTGGCCAAGGTGCAATTCCCTTTGCACTTCCCTCGCGTTCTTCAACCGTTCTCCGGCCTTTGAACTCAGAATTCAAATTCCTTTATGGATTACAAACCATAACTCTCTCACGGATAAGGACATATAAAATACTTAACCCAGAAAATAATAATTCGACTCGATATATGAAGACGAAGAAATTGTATGCAACATGAGTTGAAAGTGTAGTATCTTTTGGCTTAGAACTTGAAATCAATAGTATGAGTAACCGAAATGACCGGAACTCAATCAAGAATGATTTAAGACTAAATTCAAGTTCAATATCCATGTTAAACAAACATATACACACATAAACACAATTCACACTAGAATGCAAACTACATAGAGATAGTCTCTAAACATGCATTTTCCAAAACATGTTATTTCCATACAAATGCATGAGCATTCATCTTCAAGTGTGTGAATGTGTTATACATGGTGCACAACGATGCAGGGACACATATGAATGAACTGTATGTGTGTGCCTATAATGGTGCACAATGATACAGGGGCACAAATGTATGAATTGTGTGTGTGTGCCTAAGCCTTGTAAGAGAAAGATAAGGTCTTAGTATACCTTTGTAGAACCATATTGCATCCTTTCTCTTAGAAGACTTTGAACTTGCTTTGACTAGTTGTTTATTCTTCTTTGAAGCTTGAATCATCATGAATCTAAACAACTAAATCATTACAAGTAAACATCATTTTGATATGGAATTAATGCCAAAACAAACTAAAACCTAACAATCTCCCCATTTGGCAAATTCCATGTCAAAACACCTTTACATTTACTACAAATATAAAAATGAAGATAGGTCACAAAATCGCTCCTTCACATTACAATGAGTAAGATTCCTATAACTAATCTTCATCAACTCTTGAACTTCATCTTGATCTTCTCTTGAAGCAACCTACAAATCATCTTAAAGCACAATACATATACAAGAGAAAAACAACAAATGACAACATATAGTATGGATAAGAATATATAATTAAGTCCACAAATACATGTATCTCCCCCTCAATACATGCCAAAACACAAGAATTCTTAACAGAATCTTAAGACTAATTATTACATGCCATTGAAAGTTCAAAAGTCCACAAAAACAACATAAAAAGAAACTAAGTAACTAGCATCTCTTTCTCCCTCTTTTGACATGAATGATGCCAAAAGGTAAGAAATATACCACAAGACTCAAATACTAGCTACTTGGTCCACCAAAGAAAGATGTGCGTTTAGTTGATCTAACATAATGCTTGAGAGGTGGTCTTGAACTTGAAGCAATACATTCCTCTAACTCTTTTACCCTAGCATCTTGTTGAACAACTATAGCACTATGCTCGTCAACTTTTTCCTTCAATTGAATAGCCCAATCCGAAAGAATGTGTGTGCTAATCACATGACAATCAACTTTAGAACCACTAAATAGTCTAAAAGTATCACATGTCTTACCCTTATCCTTATATGACATGTATGACACACGTTTATCACAATACTTTTCTAAGGGTTGAACCAACACAACATCTTCTCTACTCTTAACCCCACGAGCTAAACACATTGAAGTTATAAACCCCGGTAATGCATGTTTTTTATCATCTCTAGTAGAGAAAGCCGCACTGTGAATATAAAGCATTAGAAGATCCCCAAGTTTTATAGGTTGATTAGTCACCAAGGCATACACTATTTTGATCTTGTCTTTATCCAACTCGATTGAATTCGAAGATCCAATAATGTTAGTGCAAATGAAAAGATGTCAAAATGCACCAGCCTTAGTTAACTCATGTTGACTAATATATGCTCTACCTTTTCACTCAAAAGAAGCATTGTCACAAAGAGTCCTACCAATGATATTAAGATTCTCAATGACATCCATGTCTAGAAAACTAGAATCTATATCATTAGATAGTCCAAGAAACTTGTTAATGTTTTTCGGGTTAACTCTAAACACAACACCCCTAATATCCATCAAAGCATCCAATAAGGTGGCACTTTCTCTATATTCAAAGTAACTATCTAACAAGAGTATCATTCACTATTCCTAACATGCTCACCCAAGATTCCCAATTTCTATCCTTTATGCACTTAAGAACATAAGAATCTTTACACTTACCTAAGTCAATACCTCTCTCTTGAAATATCTTCTTAGTTCCATAGATCCCTAAATCTTTTGTCCTTGAAGCTTTGGATCCTTTTGAGGTAGACTTGGCTTTCACAATGGGATTCAATTGATTTCCACTTCCGGTAACTATAGTTCTTCCCATTTGTTCTTGTGTTATAAGAAGATATATACATACAACAAAAGTGAGTGAAAGACAAAACAAGCATATTAGTCACAAATATACAAAAACAATGACATATGACTTAAGAATGAATCATCATGCAAGACAAAGATAATGAGTAATATCTTACAAGTATCATTAAGTCAAAAATATGCCAACATGTAACAAAATGAAGCATGTGAACATATCATAAAAGAGAACAATGTCTAGCAAACAATGCCTAGCATACAATGCTCCCCCGTGATAAATGCTATAATTAAAATAAATGATAGCATAAAGTTCACAAAGATGTTCACACAATCACACATTCAAGCAATTTGAAGAAATATCAACAAAATAAGCTTCATATGCTAAGAGATATACACAAAGATTTTTCAAGTTCTCTCATAATTCTTCAACAATTGCTAAGATATCATCATACTCATAAACAAAGTGTGTGTGTGAGAGATATGCTTCAAATATACATCAAGAAGTAGTTTGATAATCAACATGCAAACAATTTCAAACAACTATTCATCTTAAGCTTTTTCCATAAAAAAGTCAAACCGATTATCATCCAGAATTTTTGCTTTTAAGAGAATAGATTTCAACATATGAGCGTGTGTGTGCATGTGGCTCATCATCCCATTTCTGTTTTTCAACCCGAGCTCATTTGATTTTCAACTATACTCCTTTTTAAGCCTTCCTCCTTTGTTTTTAGGCTTTGAATCAAAGATTTTTTTTTATGATTCCATTTCAACACTTCTTTGATTTTTTAATTTTTTTAACATAAACAAAATTCACTTTATGACGGCTTTCACTCATCACAATGGTATAGTTCTTTCCAACATTGGGTAGCTTTCACAACCAATGTGTGTAGCCCTTTCCATGAAGGTGCTCATTGATTTCTATGTATTTACTGAAGCAAAATGGATACTAACCATAGGTCATTTTAAATGTACTTAAGCATAAAAACTTCAAGGTGTATCCAAAGTTTACATATTAGTAAACTCAACCTACTAGCAAAACATATAAGAGAAGCAAGGTGCAATTTTAGAAAACCAAGATTTTATGGCTCATAAACACATGATCTAAAAGCAATAAGTAGAGACATATTCAAGATCATTACTTCTCTAATGAGTAGCTTTCAGAGAATATGAAGCTCATATTTTCAAAAGTATTACCACTCAATATATTATACACAAACAATCGTCAAGATTAAGATCAATGTGAACAATATCACTATTAGATCCTAAATTAGCAAATGTCAATGTGAACCATATGTATGCTATACAAAATTCTCTAATATGACATTCTATGAGATGTAAACCAAAAATTGAGTCAAAAGATGAATATCTAAGAGAACATGCATTAGAGTATAGAGATACCTTTTTGCACATTATATTCACCAAATATCATACTTCCACCCTTTTTATGAGCACACTTGCCTTGAATGTCCTCATGACACCAAGTTGACGATGTTTCATAACTAGAGTATAAAAAGCATAATATCTCAACTCAATTAACACATATATCAAAAGAACTTCTCTAAAGTTAATCAACAAATTTTGACCATCATAACAAACATGATGTGAGATAACCAAGTTCATATCAATACATGGAATATTCAAAGCTAGCAAGCAAGAATTCTCAACACAATTGATATATTGCCTCAAAGCTATCTCACATGTGCTTCTTATATTAGTGATAAGAGCACTCACCTTTGAACCACTTGTTCTTGGGTGTACCTACACAAACATTTCCAATATTATCCTTGACAACAATGTTAAATCTAGAGTAAAGTCCTTCAATGACTTGATTAACAAGAATATTATTAGCACACTCTTCCCTAACATTTTCAACACAAGCTTTGTCAAGTTGAACAAGATTAGTTTTCTTTCTACTCCAAAACTTCTTTTCATGCTTAGCAAACTTATCATGTTTTTCAACTTTCAAATCCTTAGCATGTTCAAGTTGAAGTTTAATCTCCTAATTTGCATTTTTCAATATATTTATAGCATCTAGGCTTAATGTGACCTATTGTGTTGCAATAATGGCAAATTGGAATAAAATATGAGATTGTACGTTTTGGAGTTGAACTAGCTTCACTAGGAGTTTGCATAGATACCTTGTTCGCCAACTTCTTCTTGGCTTTTGATCTTCTCTGGTGTGGTTTATTATCAATCACGACATCATCAAAGTGAGTAGAAAGTGGTGCTTCCAAGAGCTCCTCTTCAACTACCAAGTCGTATTCACCACTATGAGAGTTAACAAGATTCCTAACACTAGACACACTTATCGAATCATTCACTAAGTCTTTGATGGCCTTCTTAGCTGTGTCTATCTCTTCCATTAATTCTTGTTCTCTCTTCCTCAAAGAAGATATCACATTATCCTTCTCAAGGTTTATCTTTTCAAGCTCTCTAAACTTCTTCATAATATCACCTTTCTCACCAAGAAGTCTATGAGTGACAACCACAAACTCATCTAGTTGTTTCTTGATTAAATCAACCTTCTCAACTACCTCTATTTGAGCACTATCTCTAGCTTCTTCAAGCTTTTCTATCTTTTCCAACAACTCAAGATTAGTAGGAATGGAACTAGAGCTTCCATGATGATCTGCATCAAAGTTCTTGTTCAAAGATATTGTACCATCAACATCTAGTGGAGAATGAGAAGCCGTTAGAGCTACAAAGTTGCTCACCAACTCTTCATCACTTGAAGACTCACTACTAGAGCTCTCATTGTCATTAGAGTTATCATCACTCCAAGTAGCGCCAACATTTTACCTTTCTTGTTCTTCTTACATGGCTTCTTGGTGCACTCACTAGCAAAGTGACCGAAACCATGACAATTATAGCATTGAACATCTTTCTTGTTCATGGCTTGACTATTCTTCTCATTCCTTAGAGATGATGTTCTCTTAACTCACTTTTCCTTTGAAGACTTGGCTCTAGGCTTGGCATTCTTCTTTAGAAACTTCTTGAACTTTCTAATCAAAAGAGTCATCTTTTCATTTTCAACATCACTCTCCTCTTCTATAGCATTGAGAGCGATTCCCTTACTCTTAATCTTTGGCTTCAAGCACATCTCATAAGTTTGGAGAGACCCAAGCAACTCATCAATGTTCATACTATCCACATCCTTGCTTCCCTCAATGGTCGTCACCTTTGATTTGAATCTCTTAGGAAAAGACATAAGGATTTTCCAATTTAAACGCTCTTTTGAGATAGGTACTCCAAATGCTTGACATTGGTTAGCAATGTTAAGAAGCCGGAATTAGAAGTCTTCGAATTTTTCTTCTTCACCCATACTTAAACCTTCAAATTGTGATGCCAACATTTGAAGCCTTGATTTCTTCATCGCTAAGGTTCCTTAATTAGTAACTTTGTAAGTATCCCAAGCTTCCTTTACGGATTAAAGATTTTGAATGTAGAAGAATTGATGCCCATCAACTCCTCCAAACATAGCATTCATAGCACGATGATGCCATTTAGCAACCTCAAACTCATTCGTTGTCCATTCACTTCTTGGCTTGAGTATCATGGTTCCATCCTCTTGAACCTTGGTAGGAGGACTATAACCTTCTTCCACTACCATCCAAGCCCTTTCATCAATAGAGTGGATGTATTCTTTCATCCTCAACTTACAATACCCATAGTTAGTGCCTCGAAGTAATGGTGGCCTAGTATTTGAAGCTCCTTCCGCTATTACATCATCTTGTAAACCCATGACTTCAAAAGCTTTGCAAAAACTGTGAATGTATCACCTGGACTCTCACTAAGTACAATCTAGTGTCCTGCTCTGATACCAATTGAAAATACAAATACAGTCAAATGAACAAGGCTAACCTAGAGGGCGGGTGAATAGGTTAGACACCTTTTTCGACTCTTTTAGAAACAAACAAAAGTTTGTCCCTCTAGATTGCTTGTATCACAATATATATATATATATATATATATATATATATATCAATTAAATACACTTAATCAATATATAAAACAAGTAATGGTAACACATACACAATCTATATTATTGAAAGGAAGTCAAATTACATAAAGAGTTCTATCCATAGTATTCAAATAACAAATACAAATATAAGAGAGATAGAGATAGAAAAAAGTTGACACAAGATATAACGTGGCAAACCTTCGAAGAGGAAACATCCATGAGTAAGCAACCACCTGCAAACGAAATCCACAAGTAGATAAGACAAGTACAATCTCTCAAGTGACCCCTTCACCTAGAACTACCCTTCAATCTTACTCATGAAGATTTCACCCTCATGCTCAACAATCCGAGGCCTCACACCTGTTGTCAAGACTTCCTTGCTCACCTTACTGGATCCTCACGACCCAAGGCAAGACTTCTTGCTCAACTATCTGAGTTCTCCCGACTCTAGTTAAGACTTCCTCACTCACCCTTCGGGATCCTCATGACTCTAGGCAAGACTTCTTGCTCGACTATCCGAGTCCTCCCGACTCTAGCCAAAACTTCTTTGCTTGACAATCCAAAATCTCACACCTCTTGCCAAGACTTACATGCTTAACAACATAGGTCTTACACCTATTGTCAAGACTTCCTTCTTACAAGGCATCTAAATGTAAAATGTAAACAAACACACAACATAGAATGTTATGATCAACACATCCTATGGAAAATACTAGACATGAGCATGAATGCACAAAACAAATGTAGTCTAGTAAATCATGCATGTTTAATCCATCTAGATCATGTAAGATACGTTCAACATTAATTACAACCTAGATACATGCGTAGATCTAAAACTTGAATCACAAGATAGGTTCAATTAACACATAATCAAGTTTAAATCACAAAAACCAAAAACATGCTAAAATCATATGACAAAGTCAATTAGATTAAAACTAAAGATCTAGAACATATTCCTATTCATAGATTCAACAAAACACATGAATAGCTCAAAAGAACATAAGCACATGCATTATTGTGAGAATTTGGCCAAGAGAGCCTAATACATGTGAGGAACTATTTTTCACAAAATCAATCAATCAAAGATCATCAAATAGTTCTAGAATCAAAGCTAGCACAATACAATCCTAAACATTTGAAAACATAGGCAAAATCAAAACCTAACTCAACATGTATGATTTCAATTGAAACTCAACCTAGCTTTAAAAGAGTTCAAAACTCAAATCAAAACACTCATAATACACATATATATGTTGAAGAAGAAAACCCAAGGCAATTGACCAAGTTTTAAACAAAAACTTTGAGAGAAAATTAATACCATAGTTGATTTTGGTATAGTCCCGTTTTTGTGTGTTTAGATTCCAAAAACAGCAATAAAACTCACTCAAACCTTCAGAGAAAAGATGGAGGATGAATAGACAAACACTCTCAACTTTGAATCACTCAAATCGAAGTTTAAATGAATAAGTTATAGTGTTTGGATGATGAGAAAATGTAGAGAGAAATTTTCTGCATACAAGTTTAAATTTCTTCTTAGAATGAAATGTGGGAGGAAAAGGGAATATAAAGGAGAGGGAAAGAATGAAGAAAGAATGACCAAAATAGCCTCCTTTGTTATTGCTTCCCCAAGATGGCATGTGGGCATCTTGGGGCAGCAAGGAGTTGCAGCCGAGATGGCCACGCGCCATCTCGGGCTTGCACCTCTTCATGGCCTTTGACCAAGGTGCAACTCCCTTTGCACTTCCCTAGCGTTCTTCAACTGTTCTCCGGCCTCCAAACTCAGAATTAGAATCTGTTTATGGATTACGAACCGTAACTCTCTCACAGACATGGACATATAAAATACTTAACAAAAAAAATAATAATTCGACCCGATATATGAAGATGAAGACAATGTATGCAACATGAGTTGAAAGTGTAGTATATTTTGACTTTGAACTTGAAATCAATAGTATGAGTAACCGAAATGACCGGAACTCAATAAAGAATGTTTTAAGACTAAATTCAAGTTCAATATCCATGTTAAACAAACATATACACACATAAACACAATTCACACTAGAATGCAAACTACATAGAGATAGTCTCTAAATATGCATTTTCCAAAACATGTTATTTCCATACAAATGTATGAGCATTCATCTTCAAGTGTGTGAATGTGTTATACATGGTGCACAACAATGCAGGGACACATATGAATGAATTGTATGTGTGTGCCTATAATGGTGCACAATGATGAAGGGACACAAATGTATGAATTGTGTGTGTGTGCCTAAGCCTTGTAAGAGAAAGATAAGGTCTTAGTATACCTTTGTAGAACCATATTGTATCCTTTCTCTTTGAAGATTTTGAACTTGCTTTGACTAGTTGTTCCTTCTTCTTTGAAGCTTGAATCATCATGAATCTAAACAACTAAATCATTACAAGTAAACATCATTTTGATATGGAATTAATGCTAACACAAACTAAAACCTAACAAATACACTGATTACTACACAACACATTTATTTAAGCAAGCGAACGAAATTATATGTAAATTGGGGAATTAATCATATTGGAAGTGAAAAATGATGATATTATCCCATAGTAAATGTACACTTTTCAGTGTTAATCACACCCCCAACCAGCTTATTGCTAGTCCCTAGCACAATTAAAGAGAAAATAGTAAAAACTCAAATTCAAATCTCTAAACTACCAAATAGACAAACTCTCCCATACCTTTTTTCTCACCCTTTGAAAACCAATCATCAATTGAGTTATCAATCAAACTTTCTTGTGTTCAATAAATATCAACATAATAACTATGAGATTCAATTGAATTCAAACAACATTTTCATTGCGTAATCTCATCAGAGCTTCTTCCTTAGGCAGTAGTTTTATTTCTCTTTTTTTTTTAGTTTTTTTTTAATATAACAAAATTGGAAACAAACATTCCATCTTTAATCCATGTAGCGAGCTTTAGGCCAATGACTCCCAAACCAGTTGGCTTTAGGGCATTAAGTGTTAAAACACTCCTATGAGCTTAATCACTCGGATTGCAGATGTTTTTTTAGTAATATTTCCTTAAGCTTTCTCTTTAACTCGTGTAACAAGCTTTGGGTCAATGACTCCCAAACCAGTTGGTCTTAGGGCATTAGGTGTTGAAGCACCCTTCAGACTTAATTGCTCGAGTTAAAGAGGCTACAAAACTGTACTTTGTTCTTATCCTGACTTGACTGTTTTACATAAACACTCTATGCTTACTGAGGCATGAGGCCCGGCTACTAAGTAAGAGTTTTGATCACAACACACAAAATTATTATTATTATTATGACTATATATATATTTAAACAAGACCACTGCCTTCGGTTGTTACCCTTGAATGATGTTTCAAAACTAAATATCACAAAATCTCAACTTACTGCATATAATCACGTGTCAATGTGCGTGTGTGTCTAGAATAGTTCGAAAAATTTCTCAAGATGACCTAATGAACAAAAGGATTAGTTAATGATATCACAATGGAGAGTTTATAAATTTGAACAGTCAGAAGAGAGGAAAATGCATCATAACTACAAAGATGCGTCTTAGAAGTATCTAAAAGATCTCCTTACTCAGCCATCTTTACAAAAAAAATGGTCAGAAGTTAGTTTTTTTTTTTTTTGAAAAACAAAATTTATTGAATCAATTATCTCCTCCCCCCAACCAGAACGATACATTGTCCCCAATGTCATTAGAAAGAGGTAAGGTTTAGAAGATATCACCTAAACAACTTGAAAGACAAAAAAATCCTACAAAACAACATAAGAAATACAAAATATAGGAAAATAAAATACATAAAAACCATGGGATAATTACAAACTGAGATTCAGATCAATTCTACATTACTTGTTCTCTTCAAAAATCAAAAGTAAACAACAATCATTATAAAAGACATTAAATGCGGAAGGAAAAAGATAATAAAAACAAAAGGATATTTACTGGTAGTTGTCATTATGACTTACATCTTCCTCTAGTTTTATGTCCAGAAACAGCTTCAACGCCATCTATGGGTCGGGGATATGTTTTCCATCTAATTTTCTTATAAATTGGCAAACATGGTCTTTTAAAGTCAAATTCTCAAGACTATATTGTGCATGTTCTTTTTGAAATTGTGGCCATAATCGCTCAATTGCCATTTGCACATATCCACTAGGATGTGCATCAAGAGTGGTCAGGATATTATCCAATGACTCACTACGTAAACCATGCCTAATGAATAAAATTTTATCTTCCCGATTATTAGACACCATTCCTAAAGAACGACAACGTGTGTTACAAGTTGTACGTGCACATTTGTGACAAGTAACCCCTAACTTCTTAGCTCTTCATTTTTTTGCAAGGTTACTTATTCCAAAACCAGGCATGTAAGATATAAATGAATCAGCAGACTCACCTGCTAGACGTACCTTAGCTTCGATCAATCAGCGAATTTCAACAGGAATTTTGTTTATCATCAGTAAGCGTAATCTTTCAGAACGTGCTTTGTAAATCTTTTTCAAAGCATTTTAGGGTAACGATGGAAAATATTTTCGTACGTTTGTGAAAATTTCGTCCATGCCTTGTTTTGGGGATCAGTTATTTGGGAAACTGAATTAAACCGACTAGAATTGTCACGGAGTATCGTTATCCGCCACTTAACAGGGGTTATATAGCAAAACACACCAAGCAAAAATTGAACCTAGAAATTAATCCTGTTAAAATTCAAAACGTAAAAGCGATCAAAAACAAAAATAATAATTGCAAACACAAATAAAGTCAAAAGCAAAAGATTTGTTTACTCACCTTTGTAACAATGGTCAAAAAGGACGGCATAGTCTTTTTGAAAAACTGTATTTTCTAAGAATGGTTTCACACGTTGTCCATTTACTTTAAACACATTACCATTCCTAGGATTCTCAATGTCAAGGGCACCATATGGATACATGTGTTTCACAACAAATGGACCACTCCATTTTGATTTAAAATTGCTAGGAAATAAATGAAGTTGAGAATTATAAAGCAAAACCTTTTAATCAACTTCAAACGATCTTCTTAAAATTGGTCTATCATGAAAGGTTTTAGATTTTTCTTTAAGAATTTTTGCATTTTTGTATGCATCATTTCTTAATTCTTCAAGTTCATTTATTTGCAACTTGCATAATTCACCAGCATCATTTAGGTTAGAATTGAAAGCTTTAATGTCCCAATATGCTTTTTTCTCAAGTTCAACAGGTAAGTGGCAAGGTTTTCCATAAACTAAATGATAAGGAGACATACCCAAACATGTTTTGAATGCAGTGCGGTAAGCCAAAAGTGCATCATTTAGTCTAAGAGGCCAATCTTTTCGATCAGAGTTAACCATTTTTTGTAAGATATGTTTTATCTCCCTATTTGCTAACTCAGCTTGACCACTTGTTTGAGGGTGGTATAGTGTGTCAATTTTGTGTGTGACTCCATATTTCTTCATTAAAGACTCAAAATGTTTGTTACAAAAGTGTTTGCCTCCATCACTGATAATGGCTCGAGGGATTCCAAATCGACTCAAAAGATTTTCCTTTAAAAACTTAATCACTTTTTTGTGATCATTATTTCGACAAGGAATTGCCTCAACTCATTTTGACACATAATCAACGGCAATCAAAATGTACAAAAATCCAAATGACGGTGGAAATGGACCTATAAAATTAAAACCCCAACAATCAAATATTTCAATGACAAGAATGGGGTTTAAAGGCATCATGTTTCGCTTGGAAATGGATCCTTTTGACAATTTTCACAGGTTTTACAGAATGCATATGTGTCTTTAAACAAGGTGGCCCAATAAAATCCACACTGCAAGATTTTTGTAACCATTTTCTTTGACGAAAAATGACCACCACATGCTACAGAATGACAAAATTCAATGACACTACTTACCTCATTGACTGGAATACACCGTCGAACAATTTGATCAGAACAATTCTTGAATAAGTATGGGTCATCCCAGTAAAAACGTTTTACCTCGATCAAAATTTTCTTTTTTTCATGTGCATTCCAATCGAGTGGCAGCATTCCTGTTGCAAGATAATTAACAATATCAACATACCAAGGCAAAGTTTTGATAGAGAATAAAAGATCATCAGGAAAACAATCATTGATGGGTGCTTTTTCTTTTGGCTCTTCATCTTTCGGTTCCAATTCTTCAAAATCTGAAGTGTCTTCTTCTTCTTCGAAAACCTGCAAACAATCATCAAGATGTGAATGCATGCTTGACTCAGGTGAATTGATCAAACAAACTTCAGATGAGTTAAAAGAATCCTTTTGAACATGATCTTCAACAATGGTTTCAATAATGTCTATATCATCATCTTCATTTTCATCATCAAATGGTTCCTTAGACATGTTGAAAACATTAAGCTTAATTTCCATATTTCCAAAAGACATGCTCATTATTCCATTCCTACAATTAATCAAGGCATTAGCAGTAGCTAAAAAAGGTCGACCGAATATAACAGGAATTGATTTGTGCTCATTAATAACAGGTTGTGTTTCCAAGACAATAAAATCTACTGAGTAGATAAATTTATCGACTTGTACTAACATATCTTCCACTATTCCTTTTGGTATTTTAATTGACCTATCAACAAGACAAAGTGTGTTTGAAGTCGGCTTTAACTCACCAAGTTTAAGTCACTGATAAACTGAGTATGGCAGTAAATTTACACTAGCACCTAGGTCAAGTAAAGCATGCTCAATTTTATAGTTACCGATTGCGCAGGAAATAGTACGACAATCAAGATCTTTATATTTCAAAACATTTTTATTCGAAAAAATGGAACTTACCTGCTCAGCCATAAAGGCTTTCTTTCATACTTGATTCTTCATTTTCACAGTGTACAGATCCTTCAAAAATTTGGCATAGGAAGGTACCTGTTTGATTGCGTCCAACAAAGAGATATTGATCTTTACCTGTTTGAAAATTTCAACAATCTCTAGGGGATGCTTCGATTTCTGTGAATTATTAAAAGCCTGAGGATATGGGAGTGTAGGTGGGGATTCAATTATTTCTTTGTAAACAGTGGTTTCATCAACCGCTTCCTTACACTTGAAAAATGACTCATCATCATTTTTACCAGATTCAAGAATAGGTTTTTCGATGACCTTACCACTACGAAGAGTGATAATTGATTTGACTTGATCTGGGAGTTGGTTATCATCATAGGAACTTGAATGACTCTTAGGATTTGATTGTGGTTGAGATGAAAACTTACCTTTTTCGTGTGTGGTGAGTGTATAAGCAATCTTTGCCAAGGTATCTTTAACATCTATCAAGGTTTGTGCAATTTGGCTATTAATGGATTCTTGCTTTTCAATGAATGAGTGCAAAGTGTCTTTAAGGTTTTTTCTAGATGGTGGGACATAAGGCGCATAACCTTGAGGGTTTTGGAAATTCTTATGTGGCTATCTAAATTTAAGCTCCAATAGACACAACCCAATCACAATCAACAAATGATTCACTTAGGTCCGATCTATTTAATTTTAGTTCTTTAATTTTAGTTCATTCCACTAAAGAACTAAAATTGAACTCTTAAATTAAGATATAATAAGCTGATATTTACTCATTCATACCCTAACCAACCTTATTGGAGAAAGTGTATCCTCGTGAAGAATACAAGTAATTGCCAAGAGCTCATAGACCGCCTATAGCTCTCCAAGTTACCATATTTACTCATATGATCACATTTTGAACTTGTATATTTTGACTTGTCCAGAAGCCATGTTTCAAAAGACACCATTGAAAACTTAACATTAAGATTTAATATCCAATACCTCAAAACATCCATATGATGGTATTCTACTCTCATTCAATAAATGGAGCCACGATGTCCATATCTATAAATGAAGTCCTCTATTGATTAACAAATGAATACCACCAAACTATCGAGGATAGACTATGCTATATAATCGTACCCATTGATAGCTCAAATGATAACACTTGTAACCATAAGTCCATCATTTGTCTCAGGATTGAGATAGACTCTCCGATTGGCTTCAAATGAAAACGTTTATCCATTGACGGTTCTAGATAAAGTATTTCATTTTGATCCTATTCAATGGACCCAATGCACTAGATTCTTTTGCCCAAAGACACCACACTTTGATGATTTTTAGACTCATCATAACACATTTGATCCCACTCAAATGTCAGCAAAAGAATCTACAACTTTGATAAGATAAAGGCGCCCAACCTTCTATCTTAAGTTATGAATATTATTTTTGACTAACTAAAGAATTGTGTACCTCATACATATCTAGATGTATGAACAATTCTTCTTTTCTCATAGTCTTTTGACCCTATGATTATTTACTTTTGACAATTATAATAATTAAACTATAAATGCTATAAGATTTGTTAAACTAGAAATCTCTAGAAAGTAGTTACCAGTCCCGAGAATAACTAGAAAGATCTTTGGTACAGACCAAGAGCATATCGTAAAGTGACGGAACCTCTAAACGTTAGTATGGTTTTATTTTAATCTTCTAAATATATTGAGTTCGATTTCCTGTGTATACATATTTATTTATTATTGTAATAATTTATATGTATGAGTTTCGAAAATAATTATGATCCCCAGTTTACTGGTTTCATATCGTTTCACGATCTGTATTAAAAAATTTAAAACCCATTTCCGTTGTGTTATCGGTGAACAGGGTTCCAACAAAACACTGGTTTGTTTTAAAGTTACAGAAAGAGGTATAATAACCTATTCACCCTCCCTTTAGGTTGGTTTTAGACCATTTAACCGTGATTTTATATTTTCCATTTCGGTGCAATCTGGACGATTGAACCGGAACAGAGAATTTCGTGTGAAAAAGAAGTCAAAAAGGTGAAAAAGAAGAAATGAAGGACTAAATGCTAGGGTATTGTGCTGGTCGTCACTCGCGTACCACCCGCACAAGACCAGTGCACCAAGCGCTGGAGTCTTAAGGATTGCTCAGTGCGCACGTTCTACACGGGTTCCTACCCGCGCACTACCCACACAAATGCCAAAAACCAAACAAGCAAATAAGAGGTTATTAGGTCACTGAGTGTGTAAATACCCACGCACTACGCTCATCAGACACGCTACATCAGTATTTTCAGACCTAATCTTGGGACAAGGTAAATATATCCTTTCTTCAAACGAATAGGCTCTCACTTCCAAACTCTTCCAGCCACAAATACTCTCTTCCACCTTCTTATTTTCTCTCTCATATCATTAGCCATTAACCCCAGAGCTAGGAATCACCCCTCACGAATTCTTAACTATCTTACATCATCTTCATTATCCATTACTCTCAAACGACACTTGAAGATTGAATTTAAAGCTTTAAGAAGGAAGTCTATGTATGGGCATTCTCTATCTCTCTTCTTCTAGTTATTTTTATGTATTTGTCATGAGTAGCTAAATATCCAGCTAAGGGATTGATGTGAAACACTTATGGATGTTGGGCTTTGTATTCAACTTTATTAATTATATTAAATCTATCAATTATGTTTCACTCTATGATTTAATTGATTTAAAAACAAATGGGTATTTGATTGTACATTCCTCTCTTTGCTTGTTTGTGGAGAAATGATTTGAGTAGTTGATTAGTTATACATCTACTTGGTCCTTCTTAAGCTCAATTGAATAGAAGGGTCAAACAAGAGTACATCCTTCAAGTGAGGCCAGAACTTAATAATCTGAATTTCTATCTAATCTTAAATGGGTAACCAATTCTATGCATCTAGTTGGTTGCTTCATAGAGGTTAAGCATAAATACTATATCAGTACTACAAATCTAGACTGGACACTCATATGGAAAATTCAACGAATTCTTTATCTCTAGATTGGTTATAATAGATTAATGTGTTAGGATTATGCTCGATAGAAAGAGTGTAATATTGTAATTAACAATCGTTTCATATGAATAAAGTGATTTCTAGTTTAACAAATCTTATAGCATTTATACTTTAATTATTATAATTGTCAAAAGTAAATAATCATAAGGTCAAAAGACTATGAGAAAAGAATAATTGTTCATACATCTAGATATGTATGAGGTAGACACAATTCTTTAGTTAGTCTTGAATAATATTCACAACTAAAGATAGAAGGTTGGGCGCCTTTATCTTGTCAAAGTTGTAGATTCTTTTGCTAGCAATTGAGTGGGATCAAATGTGTTATGATGAGTCTAAAATCATCAAAGTGTGGTGTCTTTGGGCAAAAGAATCTAGTGCACTGGGTGCTTTGAATATGACCAAAATGAAATACTTTATCTAGAACCGTCAATGGATAAAAGTTTTCATTTAAAGACAATCGGAGAGTCTATCTCAATCCCGAGATAAATGATGGACTTATGGTTGCAAGTGTTATCATTTGAGATATCAATGAGTACGATTATATAACATAGTCTATCCTCGATAGTCTGGTGGTATTCATTTGTTAATCGATAGAGGACTTCATTTATAGATATGGACATCGTGGCTCCATTAATAGAATGAGAGTAGAATACCATCATATGGATGTTTTGAGGTATTGGATATTAAATCTTAACGTTAAGTTTTCAATAGTATCTATTGAAACATGGTTTCTGGACAAGTCAAAATAACCAAGTTCAAAATGTGGTCATATGAGTAAATATGGTAACTTGGAGAGCTATAGGTGGTCTATGAGCTCTTGGCGATTACTGGTATTCTTCACGAGGATACACTTTCTCCAATATGGTTGTCTAGGCTACGAATGAGTAACATCAACTTATTCTATCTTTATTTAAGAGTTCAATTTTAGTTATTTAGTGGAATGAACTAAAATTAAATAGATCGGACCTAAGTGAATCATTTGTTGATTGTGATTAGGTTGTGTCTATTGGAGCATAATTTAGATAGGCCACCAAGATCCCCAATCCAAACGAACTTGCATGGATCACTTGATATATTCTACCGGACCAATTTAGGGGTCCATCTAGAATTGTATTAAGGCACATGAACTTGTTTATTTTTGTAAGAATAGGTTTAAATCACATGTGGACATTTTATTAAGGTCCAATGGATTTAATAAAATAAGAAAAATAATATATGGCCTTTATATTAAGGTATGGGCGGCAAAGGCTATTAATAATAGCTTCAATATATTATTTTTGATTTTATTATTTAATTAAATCGGAATTAATTAATTTTTTGATTAATTAGTTATTTAATGAAAATCAAAATCTTTTCCTAGTAGTAGATGGTCTCCTAAAACTATACTATTGTTGGCAGTATAGTTAATGTTAAAGACTATATTTGATAAATAGATAAATAAAATGAGTTATTTATCTAATCAAATTAGGAAGTCTTTAATATTGTTACAAATACACTATTGAGTTGGATTAGGAGTCTTGGTGTAGAAAAGAATTCTTTTTGAAAAAAGATTCTTGGTCACCAAGTAAAACTACTTAGTGGTAGAATTCTTATTTGAAAAGGATTCATAGCCACCAAGTTAATCTACCTAAGGATATGATTCTTGTCCATCAAGTAATCCTTCTTAGAAAAGATTGAACTCTCCTAATCTATAACAAAGACATTAAATTCGGCCAACAACATATGGTTATAGGAGAAGTTAGATTTCCTTTTAGATAAGGACTCTTAACTACCAAATAAATCCACCTAAGGAAAGGATACTTGACAATCAAGCAAATCCTTCTTAGGAAAGGAATTATGATCCTATATATGTATGCATGGTGAATTTCATTCATTACTGAAGCAATTTAGAGGTGAATATCCACCAAGCTCTATTTTTCTTAGTTAAGTTTTCGGCCACCAAAGGAATTTTGTGGAAGATAAATCTGATTTTACTCTAGACAAAATTCGATCATCTCTAAACAATAGTGTGTGAATTCGGCCAAGTAGAGAAAAAAGGGGAACGTTTTTGTATTCGATATTATACTAATATCCTTTAAATCAAAATTGTTTTGTGTACAACATCGAATCAAGGTTCACGCGAGTTACAATCAAATTGATCGATAATTCACAAGTGACCGGATGTTCTTGGATTTTTTTCTTAGAGGATATTTGTAACTAACAAAGAAAAGATTTTTGCTTTGTCTCCATCCTCAAGAATACAATTTAAAGAAAGAGAGCCCACATTCCTAGGTGATTCACGTTCGTGATTGGATTGGAAGATCTTACAGAATCAATTTGGCGCTTGTTCAATCGTCACGTGGAAAAGGTACGATACTTTTATATACATCAATTAATCTAGGGTTAAGGTTCTCGTTGCGTAAAAGGGAAAATTTTTATTTATACGCAAACCCTAATCTTCATTTTTCTCACGCTTCTGTTGCGTTTCTAAACCATTTTTTTCCCTTCAATTGGTATCGAAGCCTGGTTGTACCCTTGATTAATTGATGTATGTGTTCGTGAATCTTTTTCTTTTTTATTGTATATATGCAAGTTTTCGAAAGAGATGGCACTCTACGTATTCACATTTATGTTTACATTGGAATGTATGGATATATATATGTTTTATATGTGGTTTGTTATTGCTCAATTTTGGTCCTAGAATTTCAATGTAATTTTGTTTTGGAATTGTAACAAGAAGGGTGGTCTATAATCGCCATAATTTCCTTCTTGGTGGTTGCTAAGTTTTTTTTTTATTTTGTTGATGAATTAAAAAAAACTGCAGTATTTTATTAATTAAATTCTTCTGTAATACATTCAAGTTTTGAAGACTCGAATGTTTGAAAAATTAGAAGCAACCGGAACAAGTTTGGGACCGTGCGAGCCATAACAACGAGCGTGCGTGCGAAGAGCACGCAGCCACGTTTGTTGTGGCATTGGCAGCTCACGGCAGCCCCATTGGTAGTCATGGGCTGCGTATGGCAGCCCTTTATGGGTTTGTGGCATGCGCATGCCCATGGGCAAGGGCAAGGGGTGCACACGCCCATGGGAGGTAGCCGAGGGAGTCCGAACGACGAAAGTCGCGTGAAGACTTGTTCGCCAAGAAAGGAGTTTTGGTATTCCAAGATATATGTAATTTACTTGTTTTTCTAGGCTGGACCAAAATTGTATCTATTTATATTTTTGTAAATATTCCAATGTTTGTCATTGTTTGATAACATGTCATATAGAATAAGAGTGCCACTCATATATCTCTTTCGGTATGAACATGCATTGAATGGTTTAAGTATCTAAATTGGCATCTAGATAACTTGGTAAATCATTCTTTGGAATTCCATCACACGCCTTAAACAATTGAGTGGGAGAAGGTGTTTTGGAACACCTACGGCCTCCAAGTTTAGTTGAGCTTTATATTTCGTGAATAACCTCCTAAGTGGTATTCATGAATGAAATTTAGCAAGATACTTCCTTACAA
Source organism: Dipteronia dyeriana (assembly GCA_032871835.1). Lineage (NCBI taxonomy): Eukaryota > Viridiplantae > Streptophyta > Magnoliopsida > Sapindales > Sapindaceae > Dipteronia > Dipteronia dyeriana. The sequence goes on from CM065297.1 coordinate 105,938, forward strand.
GGATAGACTAGACAATTAGCCCAAATGATATCTACTCCCAAAGGAGGGATATTCGTGAGGGATTATATTGAAGGTCGATAACTTGGTAACACACTAAATGTAATTTTATTAATATCCTCCCAAGAGTTCTTGTTAATAAAATTGCAAGGTTAAAATAGAAAACGTTGGTTGTTATGTTAACAATTAGGTGGGACCTAGTCCAACTAGTAAATGGTGCTTACTCCTAAAGGAGGCGTGACATTTATGGATGTTGGATCACCGTTGAATTTTTACGATTGAATTATTTTATTTAATTCAAGATAAATATTCTAAAGTGCTTTATCATGATTATTTACTTATATACTTTTTGTTAATATAAAGAAATCATGACACCATCCCTAATCAAATTCCTAAAAGATAATACTTTAACTAATGATAATTATGTCACATGGAAAAAGGAATATTGGGTTGTTGTTGCAAGCTGAAAAGTATAAATTCATTCTGTATATTCCTTAACCACCAAACTAATGAATCTAACTCAGGAAGCAAAGAGATGAGTATCAGTAGTAGAAGTCTTCAGATGAGATGACTAAATGTACGTTACATTATGGCCATCATTTCCGATGTGTTGCAACATCAACATTAAGGAATGGAGACTGCTACCGATATAATGATGTCTCTAGAGGAGATTTTTTCTATGAGGTCTAGGATGACTAAGAGAGAGAGGCAGTGATTGCTTTTATGAATCTTAGGACGAAACCTGGACAGGGTGTGAAAGATCACATGATAAAAGTCATAGCACATCTCAACATTGCTGAACTGAATGGTGCTAAGATAGATGGTGAGACCAAAATTGACATGATTGTCAACTCACTATCGGATTTCTTTGATCAATTCAAGTTGGACTACACCTTGAATAATAAGGAATGCATCTTGCAAAGCCTGATGCAAGATATTCAAAGCACGAAGATAATCCTTGAGAAAGGCGAGGGTAAAGAGATTCATATGCTTGGTAAGCTGCTACTGTTAAAGACACGTAAGAAAGTCAAGAGACAACAGAAGAAAAAGCAACTTGAGCTTTCTTAGAAGGAGATCAAGAAAGTAACCAAGATCAAAGGAAAGTGTTTCTTCTGTGGTGAAAAGGGTCAAACGAATAGACTGAATAAGAATGAATTCAACTTACATTAGGCAATGGATCGTTGGTGTCTACTAGTGTGTAGTGGGAGTTATTAGAATCAATTTTGATTCTTATAGGCATTTAGTTTTAATAAACGTTTATAATGTACCACAATTCAAGAGGAATTTAATTTCGGTCTCTTGTCTAAATAAATTTGGATATTCGGTTACTTTTAATAAAGGTTTTATTATTAGTAAGAATAACAAATTTGTTTGCAAAGGTACATTGGAAAATGGTTTATTCTATTTGCATGAAAATATCTCTCACTTGTTAGACACGGAATCAACGGAACCTAATCATAAAAGAGTAAAATTATCAAAAGATGAAACCTACCTGTGGCATTTGCGCCTAGGTCATATTAACCGTAATAGGATTAAAAGATTGGTAAGTGACGAACCACTAAGTGACTTAAAGGTTGATGATCTACCAACTTGTGAATCTTGTTTGGAAGGTAAAATCACCAAAAGGTCGTTTACAACCAAAGGCGCAAGAGCCATCGAATGTTTAGGATTGATACACACTGATGTGTGTGGACCTATAAGCATTCAAGCTAGAGGCGGATATGAGAACTTCATCACTTTCACGGATGATCATTCAAGATTTGGCTATGTATATCTCATGAGACATAAGTCGGATGCTTTTGATATATTCAAAGCATTTAAAGCTGAAGTAGAAAATAAATTTAAGAAACACATAAAAATCTTGAGGTCCGATCGTGGTGGAGAATATTTATCTGGTGAGTTTCAGCAATATCTTATTGATAATGGAATAATTTCTCAATTTTCTACAACATGCAAACCTCAACAAAATGGGGTGGCAGAAAGGAGAAATAGAACTCTTTTGGATATGGTTAGGTCTACGTTGAGTTATTCAACGCTCCCTAGTTCTTTTTGTTGATATGCCTTACAAACGGCCATGTATATTCTAAACGATGTACCATCTAAGTCGGTTTCTAAAAACACCGCATGAGTTGTGGACCGGGTGAAAGCCTAGTTTACAACACTTAAGGAAATTTGGATGTCCTGCGCATGTGTTAAAAGGAAAGACAGAAAAGATGGAGTCTCATTCTGAAACATGCATATTTGTAGGGTATCCAAAAGGAACACAAGGATCTTATTTTTATAGTCCTTCATATCTTAAAGTATTTGTTTCGACAAATGCCAAATTTCTAAAAATGGACTATATGAATAATTTTGTACCTAAAAGTAGAATTATCCTAAATGAGCTTTTAGGAGATACAATTCCACAAGAGGTTTTGCAACCAAGCCTAATTGTAAGTTTCGTACCAACACAAGATCAATAATCTACCATACCTCGTCGTAGTGGGAGGGTTGTTAGACAACCCGAGAGATACATCGGTCTAGGAGAATCTGTAGAGTATCTTCTGGACGACGATGATCCCTATACGTACAAGAAAGCAATGAAAGATGTTGATTGTCACCATTGGAAAAAGGCAATGCAATCCGAAATTAAATCTATGTTCAAAAATAAAGTCTAGTCTCTTATAGACTTGCCTGAAGGAATTAAACCCATCGGGTGCAAGTGGGTATACAAGAGGAAAAGAGGAATGGATGGAAAGGTGGAAACCTTTAAGGCTAGATTGGTAGCTAAAGGTTATACACAGAAGAAAGGTATCGATTATGAAGAAACCTTCTCTCATGTGGCCATGCTTAAATCCATTAGGATACTCTTATCCATTGGGCATCTCTAGACCTAGAGATTTGGCAAATGGACGTCAAGACAACTTGCCTTAATGGAAGTCTTGACGAAAGCATCTATATGATGCAACCAGAAGGATTAATTTAAAATGGCCAAGAGGAAAGGGTATGCAAGTTGCAAAGATCCATATATGGATTGAAGCAAGCATCCAGATCTTGGAACATAAGGTTCGATCAAGTCGTAAAAGGTTTTGGATTTATTCATAACCTTGATGAACCTTATGTATATAAAAGGATTAAAGGCGACAAATTGGTTTTCCTATTTCTTTACGTTGATGATATACTACTTATCGGAAACGATGTAGGTGTATTGACAACAATAAAAGAATGGTTAGCAAAACAATTTGATATGAAGGATTTAGGAGAAGCAAGTTATATTCTTGGTATCTAAGTCATAAGGGATAGAAAGAATAGAACGATTGCATTATCCCAAGCTTCATACATAGATAAAATATTGTCTAGGTTTTCCATGCAAGATTCCATGAAAGGTATGTTACCTTTTAGGCATGGAATTTCTAATTAACAAGTTCCTAAGAATGAGCATGAAGAGCAATTCATGAGTACGGTTCTATATGCATCGGCAATTGGAAGTCTCATGTATGCAATGCTCTGCACTAGACCAGATATTTGTTTTGCTGTAGACATAGTTAGCAGATTTCAATCAAAGCCTGGTCCTAATCACTGGACGACAGTCAAACATATTTTCAAGTATCTTAGGAGAACGAGAGATTATATGCTTGTATGCTCTGGAGGGGATTTAATTCCCGTTGGGTATACAGATTCTGATTTTGAGTCAGATTCTGACTCCAGGAGATCGACATCAGGATCTGTGTTTACTATTGGGAAAAGGTACAGTCATATGGAGGAGTATCAAGGAATCTTATATTGCTGATTCCACCATGAAAGCCGAGTATGTTGCCGCATAAGAGGATGCTAAAGAGGTTGTCTGGTTCCGCCAATTCTTGATTGACTTGAAAGTGGTTCCTGAAGTGAATAAGCAGATCACTATCTATTGTGACAAAAGTGGAGCAGTGGCTAATTCGAGAGAACCAAGAAGTCATAAGAGAGGGAAACACATTGAAAGAAGATATCACCTTCTAAGGGAAGTTGTGCATAGGGGTGGTGTGACGGTTACCAAGACCACGTCAGCAGAAAATCTAGCGGATCCCTTTACAAAGGCTCTTCCTAAAAAGAGTTTTGATGGGCATCTAGAGAACATGGGGATGAGAGATATGACACATTTGCTATAGAGCAAGTGGGAGATTGTAAGGATTATGCTCGATAGTAAAAGTGTAATATTGTAATTAACAATCGTTTCATATGAATAAAGTGATTTCTAGTTTAGCAAATCTTACAGCATTTATAGTTTAATTATTATAATTGTCAAAAGTAAATAATCATAAGGTCAAAAGACTATGAGAAAAGAATAATTGTTAATACATCTAGATATGTATGAGGTAGATACAACTGTTTAGTTAGTCTTGAATAATATTCACAACTTAAGATAGAAGGTTGGGCACCTTTATCTTGTCAAAGTTGCAGATTCTTTTGCTAGCATTTGAGTGGGATCAAATGTGTTATGATGAGTCTAAAATCATCAAAGTGTGGTGTCTTTGGGCAAAAGAATCTAGTGCACTGGGCGCATTGGATAGGATCAAAATGAAATACTTTATCTAGAACTGTCAATGGATAAAAGTTTTCATTTGAAGACAATTGGAGAGTCCATCTCAATCCTGAGATAAATGATGGACTTATGGTTGCAAGTGTTATCATTTAAGCAATCAATGAGTACGATTATATAGCATAGTCTATCCTCGATAGTTTTGTGGTATTCATTTGTTAATCGATAGAGGACTTCATTTATAGATATGGATATCGTGGCTCCATTTATAGAATGAGAGTAGAATACCATCATATGGATGTTTTGAGGTATTTGATATTAAATCTTAACGTTTAGTTTTCAATAGTGTCTATTGAAACGTGGCTTCTGGACAAGTCAAAATGTCCAAATTCAAAATGTGGTCATATGAGTAAATATGGTAACTTGGAGAGCTATAGGCATTCTATGAGCTCTTGGCGATTACTGGTATTCTTCACGAGGATACACTTTCTCCAATAAAGTTGTTTAGGGTATGAATGAGTAACATCAACTTATTTTATCTTTATTTAGGAGTTCAATTTTAATTCTTTAGTGGAATGAACTAAAATTAAATAGATCGGACCTAAGTGAATCATTTGTTGATTGTGATTAGGTTGTGTCTATTGGAGCTTAAATTTAGATAGGCCACCAAGATCCCCAATCCACACGAACTTGCATGGATCACCTGATATATTCTACCAGACCAATTAAGGGGTCCATCTAGAATTGTATTAAGGCATGTGAACTTGTTTCTTTTTGTAAGAATATGTCTAGTTCAGATGTGGACTTTTTATTAAGGTCCAATGGATTTAATAAAATAAGAAAAATAATATATGGCCTTTTTATTAAGGTATGGGAGGCAAAGGCTATTGATAATAGCTTTAATTTATTATTTTTTATTTTATTATTTAATTAAATAGGAATTAATTAATTTGTTTATTAATTAATTATTTAATTAAAAGTCTAAATCTTTTCCTTGTAGGAGATGGTCTCCTAAAACTATACTATTGTTGGTAGTATAGTTAATGTTAAAGACTATATTTGATAAGTAGATAAATAAAAGGAGTTATTTATCTAATCAAATTAGGAAGTCTTTAATATGGTTACAAATACACTATTGAGTTGGATTAGGAGTCTTGGTGTAGGAAAGAATTCTTTTTGGAAAAGGATTCTTGGTCACCAAGTAAAACTACTTAGTGGTAGAATTCTTATTTGAAAAGGATTCATAACCACCAAGTTAATCTACCTAAGGATAAGATTCTTGTCCATCAAGTAATCCTTCTTAGAAAAGTTTGAACTCTCCTAATCTATAACAAAGACATTAAATTCGGCCAACAACATATGGTTATAGGAGAAGTTAGATTTCCTTTTAGATAAGGACTCTTAACTACCAAATAAATCCACCTAAGGAAAGGATACTTGACAACCAAGCAAATCCTTCTTAGGAAAGGATTTATGATCCTATATATGTATGCATGGTGAATTTCATTCATTACTGAAGCAATTTAGAGGTGAATTTCGGCCAAGCTCTATTTTTCTTAGTGAAGAATTCGGCCATCATAGGTTTTTTGAGGGAGAAAAATCTGATTTTACTCTAGATAAAATTCGATCATCTCTAAACAATAGTGTGTGAAACGTGGGATATAATATGATTATTTTCATAGAATATGATAAGATTGGATTGGATGGGATCTAAATTTTTTGCTATCCTATGTTCGGCTCAACATAGGATGTGATTAATTGAGAAGATGAAGTGAGGAGAGTAGAGAGTAGAGAGTAGAGAGTAGAGATTTTGTTTTTGTTTTCACTTTATAGTGTGATGTGTTTTCGGATTTGTGGCATTTGAACAAATATGGAAAATTCCCAGATTTCTTCATATCTGAAAAATTCCTAGATTTCCTATAAAAAAAATTAAAAATTAAATATATTTTTTTGTAAGAGTCCATGTCTCTTCAAAAAAAAAAAATCTTCAAAAAAAGCTTGAAGAACAAAATAATAAAAAAAAAGATAGAAAGAGATTGAAGAGATCAGGAAATTGAAAAAGAAGAAATGAAATACGAATCCATATCTATGACCATGACCAAGTAAAAATCTCATCATAAATACAAAAAGAGACAAAAAGAAAACAAACAACAAGAAGGTTTTCAAGTTCTGTGTTATGTTTCTCATGCTTGCTCCAGTTTTAATTTTCTTCAGCTTCTTTAAGAACAATACTACCTCCTCAATTCCTGGTATGTGTTCTTATCATTTGTGTAATCAATTTTCTTACCTTCCATGGCTAATATGGTCTCTTTTTGTTTTCTTTTTTTATTTGGTTTTTCTATGCTAAAAAGCTTTCTTTTCAAATCCGGAAAAAAATCTAGAATTGAAGAAATATACACTTGAGAGAGATAAAGAGAGAGTCAAGTTAGGTGAAAGATAGGATTAAAATGAATCCCATTGTTTTTGGCTTGACTATTTTATCCCACGTTAATGTGATAACAGAATTGAGTGGGACAAGTTTTCCCTATCCCACCAGCCATCTAAACATGGGAATGAGACTAAAAATAAGTTAATTCCCATCCCATTCCATGTGCCAAACGTTCCTATGTGTTTTCATTGTGTAGAGTTCTTAGTGAAAAGATGAGAAAGAGATGTATAAATAAAGAGAGTCCCATCAAAACGTAGTGTTTTGGCCAAAACGCTAGTCGTATGGTCATAATGCACGGTTTTGGATCGCGTGACTAGGTTGTGTAACAAGACAACTGAAACATCGACACTCTCCATCACGGTCCATGACCATGCAAACCATTGGAAAAAAATGTGTTGGCAATAAACGCGGTTCACAACCACGTGAACTAGAACGCATGAAGACTCTAGAAAATGATCGTGGTCATACTACGTGGTTCACAACTATGTGACCTTGACTGCATGGAGTCTATGGAAAAACTCTACTGTCACCAAACACAGTCCACGACCGTGCGACACCCAACCCTGTCAAGAAAAGAAAAGATCCTTCTTGAGATATCTATAACTCTAACCTATATGCACGATGTGTAAGTGTGAAAAAGATATGATGCACACTAAAAAGAGGAAACACAGATAAATGGATTGTTTGTGTGTGTGGGATCGGAAATTTATATACCTATTTGAGGTCTCCATTTCCTATCATTTGTTTTATTTCTCAAAAGTATTTTTATATATAATGTATTTGTTAAGCCTTGTGTAGGTACATATTTCCTACAATAAGGTTTTGAACTTAAAGAATAGATTGGGAGGCAATTATAAGCCAAAAAGAGAATAAATGGAAGTATGCAGAGTGCCGTGCCTACGGTTGATACAGACCACGATGTGATCTAAACCCAAAACCATGGCCAAGCGAATCTAGATGTTTCTATAGTTGATCCCTCATCAAGCCAGAACGTAACACTAAGACCACGTGTAGGAACCCCTTTGCATTTTCCAGAAGCTTATAGGACAAATACGGATCAGATTCCACTCAATGGTTGGATTAGACGGTTACCCTAACCGCAATTTTAAAGACAGAATCTCCTAGAAGCTTCAGATGGAAAATTCGACGGTCACTCTGACTGCTATTACAAGACCGTAAACTTACATGTAATTCAACATTTTTGTCAACGGTCAACTTGATCGCCGTTTCATTTTCCGATCAACCAGCGATATATCGATTTTAGGCTAATTTCAGGGTCAGTTTTGACCTTTCACCCCTAATTCGTGCCCTTATCTTCTCCACTATATCAACACCACTTCTCATTCTCTTCAAGCAGAACACAACAACTCTTCATTTCCTTCATCACTTTCTTCATTTTATTCATCATTTTCTTCATTTCAAAATAGAGAAATGAGCTTCCAAGAGCATCCATGGAGATTTTCCTTCATGGATGTCCCCCTATTCCATTTTCTACATCCTCCACTGCACTTGAGAGTAGATAACAAGTCTTTGACCAATATCTAGCCAAGCATGGAAATGAGCTATTTGAGGGATTTCTTCAAGGGTTGTATCTCATTTATCTCATCTCTTTGAATTTCATGTTTCCTTGATGTGTAATACCCACTTGGAAATATTTGTAAACCTATATTTCTACTCAATATATGTGTTGGTTGCTCTTAAATTCAATTTTTGTTTTGTTTCATTCTTATTAGTATTGAATATATCTCTTATTTTGAAATTCTTATGTATGGAGATTGGTAATTGATATGAGTTCATTAATGGGGCTAGGAGTATATTAATGTAATTGTAGGGGTAGTTGTAATCAAATATCCCATTTGTGTGTGTGTCTTTGGAAGGTCGAAATTAACTTGTATGGATGGGTTTGTGTGAATTAGAGATAGGGTTATGCCTTTCGAAGAGCCTTTCCGGGCATAGTCTTGGCTAATTAGCCAGGAAGAATGGATGAAACTTGTTAATTGCCATATTAGATGATTTTTTAGTTCTATGTTTTTGTTATAGATTGGACTTTGCCTATTTCTCACTCTAGGAGCTCTATGTGAGTTATCGTTGGAGATACAATTACTCTTTCCACATTCATTAGACATAACGTTGTCATTTTACATTATCATGTTAGTATTGGGGCGCAATTTAGCATGGTTTGTAGAATTGGTTCACATATGTTGGTTGCACTTTCTTGTTTGAGAGGCAATCAACAAACTCTTTAACCGTTAGCTCTATGAATGAGTATAAATCAGACTAAGGCAAGAACCGAACCCTTAACTTGAATTGTATGAACTTCACTGTTTAACAACCCACTATGTGTGCACTTATGTATGGTGAGATTATAAACATTGTGTTTCCACCTTCATGTGTCTCTCCAAGCCACCCTCTTACTTTCGTAACTTAATTATGGTGTTTGCCTTTAGGAGTTGATTAACTTAATTAAGAGTACATTAATTTAGCAAAGGAAACAACTGGTTACATTTTCTTTTTAAACACCATTCTCACCCCTCCATATTCTCTTTGTCTTTACATTTGCATTCTTTTCATTTTTTTTTGTTTCACACACAACCGCACATGCACTTCACACACCATTCTTACCCTTCCGCATTCTATTTACACACTTTCAATAAACACTAAAGCATGAGACGACCTATGGATAATACCTCCCTATGAAACGATACTCTCACTTGTCGTTTTACTTGTTTTTAAACTTTAAAGCACGTTGTTAGGAACTTAATATTAATATCTTTTTGAATCACATTTTCGTAACGAAAGAAAAGCGAGTATCAATGTTCACATAATCTCTTCAAGAGAGCAAGTCGAGTAGATTACCTTCAAAGCTCAAACTCTTGAAGCTCTTAGGACGACGAGAAAGTTACCGATTGCGATGATGCAAACATGAAGTGCCAAAACTACTCACACAAAGCACCCATTGGTTTGTCCAAAAAATAAGCCAATTACAAAGTCGAAGACATTACAATCTCCCTAACTGACTATTTCGTAACAAAACCACTCTCACACAAAACAAGGAAAACAAAATAATGTCAACATTTTAATATATTCTCACTATACAAAGATAAATGTTAAAGATTTATTGGCTTAAGATAAATCTGTTGGCTTATAGCTAAAAATTAATGTTATAGATTTAAAGTCAAGACAAGGCTCATAGAGGGTTTAAACAGAAAAAAAAAAGGAATAAAAAAAATCTAATGACTCGATAACCAAATATTATATATATATATATATCAATTAAAAAATCTTAATTAAATTTATAAATTCATTCATAATTTATTCAATCATAAATTGATTCAATTAGAATTCACCCTATTAAAAAACAACAAACCAGTCCTCTCATGCAAACAAAACCAACACCACCTTGCTGAGAGTTTAAACAAAACCAAATCACCAAACACATTTAAGGGTTTTCAGTCAGGCATATTGGTTCAACAAAGAGCTGGTGAATGAAATTTTTCAAATACTTTGGATCTGTGTATCCGTCGTTTTCCTTGTAAGCAACATTCGCTACACGAGCACCGTTAGTAGCAACCGGAAGGAGAATCTCCATTGGGACGGCCGTTGGCTTCATGGATTCTTGGTTGATATCTTTCCAGGCATTTTCAACTATTATATTCAACTTTTTGATTGCCTCAGCTCTCGTGACACGGTATTGCTTCATGTAGCTTTCCACGCTAGAGGCTACATGCCCTCTCTCTTGCTCGAACTTCAAAAAAGAAAATATTTTTACAAGTTAACAAGACCTTTAAACCGACGGAAACTTCACATTATTAATCAAAACCGCATAGATTTAGGAGACGATAATACTGAATCGATAATACCTCGTTGCTCTTGATGTCATTCATAAGACGGATTATTATGTATGTAGCTCTGAGAATTTTCGGTTGAGTTTGTATCCATTTAAATGCATTGATCTCTGCTGCAGTCTCTCCCATTCCTAAAAATATAAATGCTGATATTGCAGACACACCCGTTGCAGCTAATGCATTCCTCATATACTCATCAAAGGAGGGTACATAATCTTGGTTGAACCATTCCACTTGAATTTGGTACGATCTCACCATATCTTTCAACTAATTATATATAAATATTAAAAGAAAATTAAATTATTAGATTGTATTAACACATACTCATATCTTTCAAAAATCAAAACTTACATTTTCTTTTGCGTAAGGGATCCTATAAGATCTTTCTTTCTCAGTTAAGTCATTGCGTATTTCATCAAAAAGGTTCAAGATGACATTATAAAGAATTTTCATATAATTTGGCAAGCCATCAAGTGAACTACTGTCCCATCTGTAAAACAAAAACAATATTTTAGTTAATTATTTGCTAAAAATTAAAATAATGAGAAAACAAATAAAAGGGAATGTACGACCTTTCAATTGCATCGGTAAAAAGTCGTAGCTCTTCAACAGTACCATATGCATCGTATGTATCATCTAACCTTGACATTATCATTAGCACATGAGTGAAAATTATCCGAGCACGTGAGTTATACGGCTCATAATATATTCCAACTGCCCAAAAGTAGTTCTCCAAAATTCGGTCTCTTGCATATGGCAGCTTTGATGTCAAGTTTAAATCATTCACCCAACTGAAAAAATAATACCATTAATAAGAGTTTTAATTCATTGAGAGGAAACTCAACTTGTGATATGTCGTACAGTTTCTATCCACCAACTACAATAAATAAATATCACTGAAAAAGTTAATCAGAGGCAGAGCCAATAACACAAAATAAAATTCAGGAGGACCAAAATGAATAAAAGTTAAACACATAAAGATAATTTTATAGTTTGGAGAATCAATATGATGATGATTTTGAAACACACAAAACTTTTTTTTTTTGATTAAAAAAAACAATAAAAAGTATTCATATATATTTACCTTGTGACTTGGGCTATCTCCTGTTGGTGAAGTAGTTGTACTCGATTAAAATCCAACTTTGCAAACAAGAGGAGGCTCTCATTTCTTGATTCGTCTTCTCCATAGATAGATATGTAATGGATTGCTTCGAGTCTTGGAATGTCATTGTGCAAGGGTTGTTGGATGGATTTCATTATTTGTCTTGCCAGATGGGGGCTTGATTTTCCAGCCAGGGACTTGAGATGTTCCTTGGAGAATGCAAGAGCCTCCTCAAGAATATCTTCTCCGTGTACTCTCAAATGGGTAGCTTCGTACAAACTTAATATTCCCCTTGCATCGCTTGTTAAAGTTGTCTTGAATTTTCCATCATCCTCCTTAAATCGATTAAACACGTCTGAAAAATCAAAATCGATCAATGTATAATAAGATATATAGATCAGTTGATTTAATAGATTAGATAGACTTGGACAATGACATAATTCATATCCAACCCACTAGAGGCGGAACCGTGCCCGGGCTGTAGCCCAAGCAGCCATCTAGGAAAAAAAAATTCAACATATAAAGCGCTAATTACAAAATTATGCCCTAAACTTTGATATTATTACACAAACATGATATTTTTGTCAAAATTTAGTGAGATTTAAATATTTTGTTTTTCATGGTAAGTTGTGAAAATACACATAACATTATGGCTTCTAACATTATAGAATTAGTCATTTGCAAGTTTTTTTCTTTTTCAAACTACAAATTTCAATAATTGTTTATGCATATATTTTACTATATATTTCATATTTTTGAGTAATCCATTATTGAATTGGTAATATCATATTATTATCAAATTAAACAAATACTTTCATCAATAATTGTATAGAAAGTATTTTGTTCTTAACCAATAGCTCACATGTCTTGCACTGACATTATTATATCAATGTACATCAAGGAGGAAATCACAAGAGTTTTCTCCATGTTGCCCATCGAATTTAAAAAATTTAGTTTGAAAGTCATTGAACATTAGAAGTCATTGAACAGTGGCAAGCATACAATCATGCTACAAAGCAGGAAGTCTAATTGGCTGTTAAACTTGCAAACTAAATTTTTTAAATTCGATGGGCACTTAACTATTGATAGTTAATGAACTAACTTTATAATATTAGTGCATAATGAGGAAAAAAAAGACTACTTATGCAAATAATTTAACCCAAGCTATAAATATTTACTAGGTTCCCCCCTGCATCCCAGTAAGGACTTGTAGTGGGATAACATATTTACCGCAAGAAATTGTGTAGCCATATTGTCTGAAAACTCGAAATAGAAGAGAAACAGTAAATAAATCATAATCCATATTATTAGTGAGATTAGGTTCCGCTGCAAGAATATGATTTAGTTGGAGATCAATCTCATCCTCAAAATGATATGATAGACCAAGCCGACACAATGAGTTGATAAAGATGACTTTCTCCACTGGATCATTTGTAGGAGTGATTAACGTTTCCTTCGCCTTGTCTTTAAGCTCTTCTATCAGGCTACTGTATGTTTGATCGTATTCCTCCAAAATAGACAACAAAACAATGTCAATATATATGGGAAAATTTAAATACTATTATTATTTTTTGTTTGAAAGTTATTAATATGGTTTCAGATACAAGTTTGACCTAGGAATTTTGGATTTGAATTCCTTAAGATAATTGAGAAATAAAATGAATATTGTAGTACATACAGAGATACGAGAGGCAGCTGAAGCAAAGAAGGCGTCAGTATCTTTCCACACGTTAGAGGGAAAGTCTGCCAATGGACGATAGGTTTCTTGGTTTGTTTTGCCTGGCAAACATGCTCGAAATTGGCCTCGGCCTCCATCTACTATCTTGTTAGTGAAGCAAGGTATGCGATTACTGGGCCATAACAATTTAGTGGGGAATTTGGCCCTTGAAAGTGGAAGGTAAGGCGGCAGAGAGCTGTTTGCTATCACATACGACACTTGTTGCGCCATGCAAATAATATTGAATTACTTTGAGAAACAAGACAGAGATTACAAGTTTAAGTAATCAATTGGCCCTTCTATCTGCAAACCACCTATTTATAGATATTTTATGTGTTATAGTAGGGGCTGGCTTCTATGAAGTGATTTAAAAAATCACTGCATCATACAGTGATTTAAAAAATCAGCATTATGCAGTGATGAATAGTAAATCGTTCGGTCTGTTGGATCATTTAAAAATGGATCTAAGGGTTTGCAATAATGGCCAACTAAAATATCTGATTGTAAAATGGAAAAAATCTAAAAACCCATTCAAACGGTTTGGCGGTCACTTTTAAACAATTTTTTTTTTAAACAATTTTTATAAAATGTTAAATAATAATATTGTGAAATTAAATTCCATTCAATTATTTTTCTTCGGACAAGATAAAATTGGTTAAATGGTTTGCCTCTCATACCAAACATAAGAGTGTGGATATTGTCACTCAAAAAATTAATTAGTACGTCCGTTTTTATAAGTAAACATGTGTAAAATTTTAAAAATAAATATTACGATAAACTTCCATCATAATGCCAATAGTATCCTTATTTAATTGAATATATTCATTTTAATACATTTTGTTTATAATCCTTTTAAATTATTTAAATGAGTTATGCCAATAAAACTATTTTTCTTGAATTTTTCTATATTTCACCTATTTTTCGATGGCTTCATATTTAACAAAAATTAGATAAATAGTTCTAGGACTCCAAAAATTCTCAAATTTTGTTCATATGTAGATTTAGTTGAACTCATCTTCTACAAAAAAAAAGATTAAAATTTATTAAAATCGATGTATTTTCATCAAGATCCTTAACGAAATTAAAATAAAGGATCCCTCATGAGAGACTCACTATATATATATATTAATAAATAAATTATTTAATATATTTTAAATAACAACACTATCAATAATTATTTAACAATTTAAAATTCATTTAAAACAAAACAATTAATTAATTAAAAATTATCACAATAGAATTACAACAACAATATAAAAATAGTGATACAACCCTGATCCAATCAAACTCACATCCTACTAGTGATAAGAATCAGTGTAGCTGTGAAGCAGTAAAGCAAGTAATGCAAGCAAGGTGAACCTGTGAAGCATTGAAGATCCAGTTTGTTCATAATAATCAATGAAGTAGCCATGCAACCAAGGTGAATCGGTGAATCAATGAATCAATCATGCAAGCAAGGTGAATCAGCTAAATAAGTGAAGTAGCCATGCAACCAAGGTGAAATCATGAATCAACAACAAGATATTATGGACTTTTTTAAAAAAATTCTTAAAAGTCATAATCGAATACCACATGACTTATCTTATCAAAAAGTCTCAATCCAATACCATCAAACTTTTACTTCCCAAAATTGTTTATTAAAATCCCAATCCAGTAACACCCCCCTAATTTATATTTTCCCTGCTTTTATATATAATTATTTAAATTTATAATTACTAATAACTATATATATATAGTTATATTATAAAAAAAAATTGAAAAAATAATGTTTTCATTCAAAAGATTTTAATTTCATTAAAATTAATGATTACCAAAACCGTAAAAATGGTAACCAAAACAGTTAAAATGGTTACAAGTAAAAATTTTAAAAATCATAAAATGTTACCAAACCCTTGATAAAACGGGTTACGAAGACGTACATGTTACTAAAGCCGTGAAAGTGATTACAAGCTAAATTTAAAAGGTTGAAAAATGATAACCGAAGCCGTACAAATAGTTACCAGAGACGTGAAGGTGGTTACCAACACCTTGAAAATGATTACAAGCCAAATTTTAATCACTAAAAAATGGTTACCAGAGCCGTAAAAATGGTTTTTCAAGCCATGAAGGTGGTTACAAAAACTGTTAAAAAGGTTATAAACCAAATTTAAAAAATTGAAAATTGGTTACTAAAGCCATACAAATGGTTACCAGAGCCGTGAAGGTAGTTACCCAAACCGTGAAAATGGTTACAAGTCAAAATTTCAAAATTTATAAAATGGTTACCAACGCCATACAAATTGTTACCGGATCCGTGAAGGTGGTTACCAAAACCGTGAAAATGGTTACAAGCTAAATTTCAAAAATTGAAAAATGGTTACTGAAACCGCACAAATTGTTACCAGAGCCGTGATGTTTGTTACCATAGCCATAACAATGATTACAAGTTAAAATTTCAAAATGTGAAAAATGGTTACCAAAACCGTAAAAATTGTTACCAGAGTTATGAAGGCGGTTACCAAAACCATGAAAATGGTCAAAAGCAAATTTCAAAATTTGAAAAATGGTTACCAAAACCTTATAAATGGTTACCAAAGCCATGAAGGTGGTTACCAAAACCGTTAAAATGGTTACAAGCCATATTTTAAAATTTTAAAAATGATTACCAAATTCGTAATATTGGCTACTGGAGCCATGAAAGTGGTTACCAAAACCATGAATATGATTATAAGCCAAATTTTAAAAAATGAAAAATGGTTAGAGAAGCTGTAAAATGAGTTACCATAGCCGTGAAAATGGTTACAAGTCAAAATTCAAAATTTGAAAATTCATTATCGGAGCCATACAAATGGTTACCATGGCCGTGAAGGTGGTTACCATATGCATGAAAATGGTTAATTGTCAAAATTTTAAAAATTTTAAAATGGTTACCAAAGCCGTAAAGGTGGTTACCAAAACTGTGAAATTGGTTACAAACCAAATTTCAAAACTTGAAAAATGGTTACCAAAGCCATACAAATGGTTACCGGAGACGTGATTGTGGTTACTATAGCTGTGAAAATGGTTATAAGTCAAAAGTATATGATTTTAAAAATGGTTATCAAAGTAGTAAACATTGTTACTGGAACCGTGATGGTGGTTACTATAGCCGTGAAAATGGTTACAAATCAAAATTTTAAAATTATGTGAAAAAATATTATTATTTAATTTATCTTAATTAAATAAAACTATTTATTATATAAATTATTTTTTAAAATTTTTATTTTCATTTTATGAATTTTATAATTATCAAATTTATATTTTTAAATTACAAATTTTGGGAGTGACCGGTTTCAAACCGGTTGTTCCATTAACTTTTTTTTTTTTTTTGTGCAACCGCTTGGCAACCATACCGTAGAGGAATGATAACTATTCATCTATGTACATACAGCGATGTTCATTCCATGTATAGCAGCCAACCCTGTTACAGCAAGTAACTGGTGTTATATACTAATATAGTAAATAATCAGAAATATATTTTTTCTATTTCAGTAGAACTTATTTTTTCTATATCTTTTTTGATTTCTTTCCTTTTTTATTTAGTTGAGGGGATCTGTCCTCGTTGGCATCCAATCCTGTTGGCCACCAAACAAAGGCATGCAGATCCCATAGACTTGTTTAAATAAGAAACAAATCAAAATAGATATAGGGAAATAAATTCTACTAAAATAGAAAATATGTATTATTGATTTAGAATAAATTCTACTAAAATAGAAAATATGTATTCTTGATTTACTATATTATGGAGGGACCATTATGTGGGAGCCTAGTTAAACCCACTGAAAAAAATATTATATTAAAAACTGTTACCCTAAAAATCCGGTAGGGAATTTTGAGGAACCAATTGATCGCAGCATACTGATGCACCACGGTTGGTCCGGGCTTGGTAGGTGTTAATAGTAAAATTTGGGAAGGGGTTCAAAGGAAAATTTTCCACCTAGTCAAATATCCTATAGAAGGTACCTCTCGATATCTGCCAACAAGAGCATGTTATGACCTGCCTTGAAAGTGCTTAATTCCATATGATCGAGGCACCCCAACATCATCATCAGGGTAAGGTAAGACCTCGCCACCTCTATAAAGTACCCAGCTGAGACTTGGACACCTCAGAATAATATCGTCTGTCCATCAGGGCACCTGTCCTACAGCTCTAGCAGGAAGGAGGAGGATCTTAAGCCACATCAATAGAGGGGTCCCTAGGATATCCCGTTAGCGGACCAGTACCACTGGATACCTCACACCCAGAATATTCAAGCTTCATACAACCAGAATAATGCCTCAAGGCACCTCACAACCATATTGGTACCTAGAGATACCTCGCCATTGAAAATAACCCTGCCGAGTATCTCCGTGCAATACCTTATTAACAGCGAGTAGAATCAGAATTATTCTCCAACATGTATCAAACTTCCACGTGCATGCAAACCGAGTTGAAAAGTCTACGAAGGAAACAAAAACATCTCTCTCCAAGATATCTTCAAAATAGTTAATTCTCCGGAGTCAACTGCATTAAAACTTAGAATCCCGTCTAAAAAGGAGGGAAGATCAGATCAGTGATTCATAGCTTGTACACCACGGATTAATCATAAAGGCTCATAATATAAATATATCGATAAAGACACGTAGAAGGGATCGCCATTTAGTGATCCAAATTCCCCATCCTCCAGTGAGAAGAATGTCCAGAAGGTCGTTGCTTAGTTTTAACCTTGGAAAGAAGCAAAGCCTTCTCCATTGATTTTTTATCCCATTGCCGACATATACGAGTTCACAACCTCTAGATTGTTGAGAGAGAGAGGGAGTTTAACACTTGCAATTTTCTTATAATCAAATACTTTAAATTCAATAAAATAGTACCATAATCTCCTATTGCTACATTATCAGTCCATTGTCTTTATTCCACTCCCATTTTTCATGTTCTAACCGGTACCGAAGGTACCTACCTCGACTGTAACCTACCTAGGTAGTGGTCTTGAGGGTTTCCCACAGGTAGCGTGGATAACTTCTCCAAATTATAGAGTGATTTTTTATCACAGTTTCGAGGGATCAAATCGCGGCGAAGGATTCGATACACCTATAGTATGTCATACAAAAGCATGGGGAGGCACTCAAGTCCTACGTGGAGAGGTTCCATAAAAAGGTGATTATGATGGGGGTTTTCACGGAAAAGGAAACCCTTGCTAACTTTATTATGAACCCATGGGTAGGCAAACTGTTCCGGCCCTTCGCCAAGCGTTTGCTGAAAATCTACCAAGAGACCTATGATATAGCCCTCGAGCAAGTGGAAATAGATGAGCAACTCAGAGTCAATATCGAACTTGATGACATGAAGACTGCCAAGTATGAGAAGAAGGAAACGCCCAAGCCTACACTAACCATGAAGGCTTAGAACAAACCCCCTAATCAATCCATTTACCGACCTCCACCTTTCTAACCTCAGCGGGACTGGTACCCGGCTAGGTGAACCCCTCATCGAGCCTCACCTCCACCTTGAGTGGTGGCCCTTGTAGCCCAGGATGAGAGGGGATACGACTACTATACTCATTTAAAGGCATCTTGGGAGACAATCTACCTCACCATCCAGTATAAAGGGCCACTAAGAAAGCTAGGTGCCATAAAAGCCATAGTAGATACAAGGAACCGGTACAAGTACTGCGATTTCCATGAGGATATGGGACACAACACCTTAGAGTACTTTAGTTTGCAAACCAAATCGAAATAGTAGTGAGGGGTGGCTGCTTGGTGGAATTCCTGAAACAGGTTTGGGATAGTATCCACACAGGTAAGAAGGTTCAAGTCGAGATCCGAGATCATACAAAGATGAGAAAAATAAAACAGAAACACCCGATGCAGCAAATCCAAGTCATACATACCATTAGTAGGGGACCCACCATGGTTGGTACCTCCAACAATTCAAGAAAGAACCATTTAAGAAAGATTCCCCAGATTGAAGAGGGGCTAAGTATCTTCAAGGTAGTTCAATTAAGGTCCGTGAGGAAATAAGATTTATTATCCATTAGAGAATCAATGGTACTTAAAGGATATATGTAATTAGAGGGGTATAACGGATATTATGACTCAGCTCTAATTATGAACTATTGTGGAGGATCACACCATACGTAATAGTTATATCGATTGACACCGAGTTGTATCGGTCTGTGTAAAAGCGTCTACAGTCACGGTTAACTAATTGGATTGTCCAATTAGTTGTGTTACGAAAGTGACACGTGTTTATGTAGGGAAAAACGGGTCAAAATGCAACGGAAGCGTGATAAAAACTAAATTAGGGTTTGCGTATATAAAAAAAAATCCCTTTATGCAACGAGAACCTTAACCCTAGTTTAATTGACATATTTAAAAGTATCGTACATTTTACTCGTGACGATTGAACAAGTGCCAAATTTATTCCGTAAGATCTTCCAATCCAATCACGAACGTGAATAACCTTGGAGTGTGGACTCCCTTTCTTTAAATTGTATTCCTAAGGATGGAGACAAAGTAAAAATCTTTTCTTTGTTAGTTACAAATATCCTTCAAGAGAAAAATCCAAGAACTTCTGGTCACTTGTGAATTATCAATCAATTTGATTGAAACTCGCTCAAACCTTGATTCGATGTTGTACACAAAACCCTTTTGATGTAAAGGATATTAGTATACTATCGAAAACAAAAACGTTCCTTTTTTTTCTCTACTTGGCCGAATTCCCTCACTATCGCTTAGAGATGATCGAATTTTGTCTAGAGTAAAATCAGATTTTTCTCTCTTAAAATTCCTATGATAACCTAATTCTTCTCTTAGAAAAATTAGCTTGGCCGAAATTCACCTCTAATTGCCTTAGGGCTGGCCGAATTTCACATGCACGTATATATAGGATCATAAATCCTTTCCTAAGAAGGATTCACTTGGTTGGCAAGAATCATTTCCTTAGGTGGATTTATTTAATAGTTAAGAATCCTTATCTAAAAGTAAATCTAACTTCTCCTATATTCCAATGGGCTGGCCGAATTTCATCTCTTTTATATGGATTAGAAGAGTTTATTCTTTCCTAAGAAGGATTACTTGATGGACAAGAATCCTATCCTTAGGTAGATTAACTTGGTGGTTATGAATCATTTTCAAAGAATAATTCTACCATTAAGTAGTTTTACTTGGTGACCAATAATCCTTTTCCAAAAAGAATTCTTTCTTATACCAAATCTCATAATCCAACTCAATAGTGTATTTGTAACCATATTAAAGACTTCCTAATTTGATTAGATAAATAATTCTGTTTATTTATCTACTTATCAAATATAGTCTTTAACATTAACTATACTACTAATAATAGTATAGTTTTAGGAAACCATCTCCTACTAGGAAAAAGATTTTTGACTTTTAATTAAATAATTAATTAATCAACAAATTAATTAATTTCTATTTAATTAAAAAATAAAATAACAATAATATATATAAGCTATTATTAATAGCCTTTGCCGCCCATACCTGATATAAGAGTCATATATTATTTTTCTTATTTTATTAAATCCATTGGACCGTAATAAAAAGTCCACATGTAAACTAGACCTATTCTTACAAAAAGAAACAAGTTCACATGCCTTATTACAAATCTAGATGGACCGGTAGAATATATTACGTGATCTATGCAAGTTCGTGTGGATTGGCGATCTTGGTGGGCTATCTAAATTTAAGCTCCAATAGACACAACCCAATCACAATCAACAAATGATTCACTTAGGTCCGATCTATTTAATTTTAGTTCATTCTACTAAAGAACTAAAATTGAACTCTTAAATAAAGATAGAATAGATTGATGTCACTCACTCATACCCTAGACAACCTTACTGGAGAAAGTGTATCCTCGTGAAGAATACCAGTAATCGCCAAGAGCTTATAGACCGCCTAAAGCTCTCCAAGTTACCATATTTACTCATATGACCACATTTTGAACTTGGATATTTTGACTTATCCAGAAGCCATGTTTCAATAGACACTATTCAAAACTTAACGTTAAGATTTAATATCCAATACCTCAAAACATCCATATGATGGTATTCTACTCTCATTCAATAAATGGAGCCACGATGTCCATATCTATAATTGAAGTCCTCTATCGATTAACAAATGAATACCACCAAACTATCGAGGACAGACTATGCTATATAATCATACTCATTCATAGCTCAAATGATAGCACTTGCAACCATAAGTCCTTCATTTATCTCAAAATTGAGATAGACTCTCCGATTGTCTTCAAATGAAAACTTTTATCCATTGACGGTTCTAAATAAAGTATTTCATTTTGATCCTATTCAATGCACCCAGTGCACTAGATTCTTTTGCCCAAAGACAACACACTTTGATGATTTTAGACTCATCATAACACATTTGATCCCACTCAAATGCTAGCAAAAGAATCTACAACTTTGACAAGATAAAGGTGTCTAACCTTTTATCTTAAGTTGTGAATATTATTCAAGACTAACCAAAGAATTGTATCTACCTCATACATATCTAGATGTATGAACAATTCTTCTTTTCTCATAGTCTTTTGATCTTATGAATATTTACTTTTGACAATTATAATAATTAAACTATAAATGCTATTAGATTTGTTAAACTAGAAATCACTTTATTCATATGAAAAGATTTTTAATTACAATATTACACTCTTGCTATCGAGCATAATCCTAACAATTTATTCGGGAATTAATTCAATAGTGAGATTATTTAATTAATAAATATTAATAGTTAAATTAATTAAATAATTAGATTATATAATTATATTGATAATTATGAATTATTAATTAACTATTGATAGGAGGGTGTTAGTTGATATAAGGATTTAGGTGAATATAAAATAATAAGATTATTTTGTTTTTACTAAATCATTTATCTAAGTATTTGAATTTAAGTTTAAATTTAAAATACTTATTATCACTTTTAATATATTTGATATATTTTAAATGGATAATTAAAAGATATATATCAATTAATAACACAAGAGATTGCATTGTATGTAAATTGGTATGTGCACATATATAAGTGTTTGTATAATATACAAACAAGGATATGTATATATATATATAAGAGAACACAAAAACAAAAAACAAAAAACAAAAAACAAGGGTAGAGAATTTGCATATAATGCAAGTGGAGGCGTGAGACATAGATTTAGGAAAAAAAGTTGATTTTTTTTTTGTGTACCTGATACACATGTAAAAAAAAAAGCATAAGTTTTGCATGAGATGCAATTTATGTGTGCGTGAAATCAATACACCAAATGAGAATAAAGAGTTTCTTCAAGTATTTCTTAACATCCTCCATTCAAGTTCTTGAGATCGTGACGCTCCCACACGCAGTTATCAGTCCCGGGAGATAGCGAGGAAGATCGAGTGGTCTAGACAGGAGCACATCGTAAAGTGAAGGAGTCTCCAAATGTTTGTAAGATTGGTTCAGACAGGAGCATATCGTAAAGTGAAGGAACCTCCAAACGTTGGTAAGATTTTCTTCTTCTGAATATATCAATTTCAATTTCCTGTGTATACATATTGTATATATTTGTTCTGAAAGATAATTACGATCCCAAGTTCACTGGTCCCATATACAGATTATGATATATATTAAAAATTTTAAAACCTAGTTTCGCTGCGTAACCGGTGAACGGGGTTACAACAATTGGTATCAGAGCCTGGTTTATTTCGGAACATGAAATTGTTTTCGATGCTCCTGTATGTATGAATGTATAGGCACCATCTTTATGATTGTATGAATGTTTATAATTAAATTGTTTAATTTAAACATGGTTGATCGTAAATTTTTATGGCACTGTGGATTTAGGGTTTATGGGTTGTATAATTTTTATTTTATTTATTTTTACTATTACTGTATTGCAAATAAATATAATTGTAACCTATAAACGAAGAACTAGAAACGTGCGACGCTGAACACTGTTCACCGGTAATGTTCACGACGGTACTGTTCATGGACACTATTCAAGGCAGGTACTATTCCTCGGGTGTACTGTTCACACAGGTTCCGTTAGCAAGTGTTGCCTAGTTTGTTCAGTACAGATTTCCCATTTCGGATTCATGAGATGAATCGAAGTGACCTGAAGAGACTGGAAGATATCTGAAATTACTAGAAGACCAAGGAATACCTTGGGAATTTTTTTGTAATTTTAAATTCCAATTTTTTAGGTTAAATAATTCACAGTACTCGGTCAATTTATATATACTATATATTATGTGATGACAAAAGCATTACCATTCATATGTATATCATTTAGATTAGATGTGCCTACACAATTATATTTGATATGTCATACATGCATCATAGTCTGATATTTTATGTATTTTTTTTTTATTTGATTAAAATGGGCAATACACATAATTGGCTACGAAAAATGAGATTAGTTTTTTAATGGTTAGAAAACTTGGTAATTCTCATTAATATTAATCTAGTTATTAAAGAGTTTAATAAGTTAGATTAATAGGCTCATTTATTGTAATTATGATTAATATGATTAATTACCTAATAATAAATGAACCGAATAAAGTGTTAGAGTTTTAATTATTAAAACTTGGTAAACACTATCATAATAATCTTATAAATAGTTTACTGAATCTTATATTGTTCACTAATAGATTAGATTTTTAATTGTTAAAAATCAATAATAATTTATTAGTTAATTAGAATTTATTTCTAATTAGTTAATGCACTAGATAGCTTGATTAAATTTAACTGTTTAATCCTGTAGAGTCTAGGTGTGTTGACGTCGATTTGTGGATGTATGAGAAAAGTCAACAAGATTGGATTTTAACTGTGATTTCAAAGAGAAAGAGAAGGAGAAAATAATTGGACACAGGTTGTACGTGGCAAAACTCCGTTGACGAAGGAAATGTCCACGGGTGGTTGAATAAACAACCGAGCCAAAATCCACTATTGAAAAAGATTTACAACTCTCGATCTCTCTTTTTTCTCTCTGTATATTGCTATATCTCTTTTATGACGAGATTATGGGTCTATTTATATGTACATAGAACCCTAATCCCTATTATACAAGTAATGAAAGATTCTTGTATTTAATTATGATTTGGTTACTTTGTTTGGAGTAGTCTGTCTTCCTTCCTATTTTGGAGATTCATATATAGATCGAATGGGACTTTAGTGATATAGTCCAGTTAGAACTTATTTCCTTATAAATACGTAGTCTTTTTGAAGAAATAAAATTGTTGCCTGGGTTGGACCTTTTTTCTTGTTTGGTATTCTATTCATCTTGGAATTCTTCTTTGACGCGGATATCTTTACGTGTTTTAAAATGATTCTTGGTTCGTGTGCGAGTTATGTGTTGGGCTTCTTTATCCGGGTTTCTTCATGTTTGTCCTGAGTAGAATATGATGTTACCTGGTCCCGAATGGTGTCATCTGATCCTGAGTAGAACATGAAGTCAGCTAACCCCGAGCGACTTTAACTGATCTCGAGACGTCAATTGATCCCGAGTAGGTTTTGCTTAATACTTATTTTTATATTTACTCAGATTCCTCTTCTTTGGAGGTATCTTGCGGGATTTTTTCTGGATGCCTATTCGGATGTCCACCTGGCAATCTTATCATCTTTGTCAATGACGTGTACATCTAATAAAATTTACATACGACAATACCCCCTTAAAATATTTTTACCGAATAGGGTTTCGTTCCAGGCACAAGTATTTTAATCAACTTCAATTTTTTCATCTCATTAACGCCAGAGTAAATGTCTTGTCATAATGATGTGTCTTAATGGTGACCATGTAAATTCAATTTGCCTTCTCACGCAAGATCTTAATGATTGCGACGTTTTGGAGTCCTGACGGTCTTGGTAAGTTCTTCTCTTAACACGTGTCCTCTATCGTTTCATTCCTCGATACCATTTATGAGAAATGACTTACGTGTCCCTTAGTGCGCCGTCTACATCATCAAATCTATCTTTTGATTTTTCCCGCTTCTTGAGATTGTAAGTTCCTTAGTTTTTTGATTGGCTTATTTCGTTGACAAGCACATTTGGGGATTAATGTGTAAGGGTAGTTTAGGCCATCATTGCTCAAGACCCAGCTCAAGCTTCAGAAGGTATATCACTTGCTTAAACTTTTCTGAAGAGTTTTTAGTGCACACACACACTCCCATGCATGTCTTTGATCATCTTGCATGAATGCTTAATTGTCTTAATTGTGTGCCTCTTTGCCATAAATATTGCTTGGGTGTTTGTTGCATTTAGTTTGCCCTTAGAAGAGGTTTGTCTCCTTGACCACGGCCGGGGACCGCTCCCTGTGCATTACCTCCACTGCGGTATGCACAGCGGTGTCCTCTAGACATTGTTTGCTGTTGCTACCGCGGCCTATTCACGTTGTAAGCACAACGGTCTCCCAAGCGGAGTTTCCTAGTGTTGCTTCGCTGGCTCTACAGCTGTCTGGACAACTGCCTGTACCGCGGTCCTGACAGCAGAGATTCCCAGACTATGCACCGCTCGTGATACCGCGGTCTGGACACTTGCCTAGGCCGCGGTACGCACAACGGTCATGACAGGAATCAGTTGCCCTTGTCCAAAATGACGCCATTTCGTGTAGGGCATATTATATATATATGTTCTATTCTCTTTTCTTTAGCCTCGTGAGTCCAAGAAGCAATTTTTACTCACCAAGCTTTTCTTTGAGAGAGAATTTAACTCCAAGAAAGAGAGAGCTCCCAAGAATTCATTTTGACTCAACCAAATTCCAATCCATGAGCATCTAGCATCTTCCAAGCATGGTTTTTCTTGTTTGCCATTGACAAGGTAATCTCTACATGCCCTAGAATTTCTTGTTCAATTCATATGACATGTTTGCCTAAGTTTGGCAATTATTGTTCATTAAATGTATGTTATTGAGTTTAATTACATTCATAACATGCTTGGGTTGTTGATTGTTGGTTGAGATTGATATTTTATGATAGCCAGGGTTTGTGACCATTTTACCCTTATAGCTAAATCTCTATGCTTTGCATTTAGATATTGTTTAGGACTCATTGATTGCATTTTGTGATTGCATTACAGTCCTTGCCATGATTAATGAAAACTTGTGTTGATTGGCTCTTTGTTTGATAACTAGGATATATTGTTGCATAACTATATCTAGTTAAGTCTTTATGAACATTCATTTAGACATTGATATCTAGGAATTGTACTTAGTGACATTCTTAAATCCCTAGATAAGCATTTAGTGTTGCCTAGCATTACTTGCATGTTCGAATATTTTATCATATTCACTTAGGTGGTGTTTGACTCTTTATTAAGGTTAAGTCTTGTGACTAAGTGGTTAGGGCACAAGCAAATAGATCAAGAATCACTATTAAGGCCCGTTGGGTAGAGTGAAAGGGTTAGTAACTGGAGGGTGTGATGGGAGGTCAACCTAGGTTGTAAACTTTCATTCAATAGTGGATTTTAGGATCTAGTGTGGCGCACATATCAGCCCGTGGTTTTTCCCATTTGGAGGGTTTCCACGTAAACATCAAGTGTTATTTATATTTCCACACTTTATACTTGATGTTGTATGTTTGTTTTATTGGGGTAATTTGTGTTTAAATTGATTAATCGAAAAATTGGTAATTGATTCGATTAAAACCTATTCACCCCTTATAGGTTATCGACACACGTTTTAGGGGAACTTTCAGAGATCCTAAGGTTTTATGCTATTATCCCTTTAAATGCTCCGTTGAACGGAGTTGTCTTGGTTTATTCTCAGAGACTCAAACCAGAAATTTTCCAACCCAGGTTTCTTTTCTTAGAAAATCTCTATTCTCCGTCGAAGTTTTTACATCAGGTTTCTTCACTCAAGGTTAGTTTTAATGAATCCGTTTTTCCATCGTCTACTCTTTACTATAGCTCTTGAAGCGCTTGATCTTGGAGATTTTAACTGGTTTCTTGCTCTCGTAGGTTATTGGGGGAAATCCCCACTGATGAACCTTCTTTTTTAGAAGTTGACGTTTCTGGGCTTTACCCTGACACCCGTTTTAGTTCTGAATCTAGTTCTGAATCTGTCATTTCTGATCACAGGGTACCTTTTCGATCGAGAATGAGGAAACATCAAAGAAAAAGTAAAGTTCATAAGCACAACTCGGGCAACGTCCAGATCAGAGAACAGATTATTGATGAGAAGGACGTTGAAGAAGAGTTCAGAAAATCTCGTCTCTCTTTTTCTGTTGATCACCCGAGTGGGTATGACACCGAGCTGAATGTGGTTGGGGAAAATGATATCGGGAAATATCGTGCTCGATTCGACTTGGATGACTCAGTCATACTATCTCCTATCGGTGATAGAGCCGTGTGGAACCCTTCCCCGGACATTGTGGCAATTTATGGGTCCATGCTTTGTTACGGCGTTACTCTTTCTCTTCAGTCGTTTATTACCTGGTTTCTGGCTGAAACAGGGATCGCTCTAGCCCAACTGGCCCCAAACAGCTACAAGATCTTGCTATGCATGTGGTACATGTGGTACATGTGGAGTCAAATGAACCTGTTGCCGCCTTCCCTGGGTGAAATTAGGCATTTCTACACATTAAGGCAGTCTGGTCGGACAGAGACTTATTTTCTCTTATCTAACCCGCCAGATTGTTGGGTCCCCGAGGGGACAAATTGAATCGGGGAGTTGATATCTCTGATGATGCTAAAAAGAGGGGCTTTGTTTAGGGATTTCCTTCGTCCAACAAGTAGTGGAAGAACAGTTGGTTTTTCGTCAGAACCTTGGACTTGAAGTTACTCTTTTGGTTGGGGAGACTCGGACGGTGCTAAAAAGTCTCCGTTTTTCTATTCCCTGATGTATGGAACAAGAAAAAACTTGAATTCTCTGATACTGAACTTACCAGACTTGCTAGGGCTGCAGTGCGTACTTTGGAAAAAGGAAACAGGTCTTATCTTTTCAGTGAGAAGAATATGATAGAGCTTGGCTTCTTCAGCAAGATTTCAGGTTATCACAAACGACGTTAGTGGCTTTCCCACCCTCTTTTCTTATATATTTTTTATTTTGCTATCTATACTGACTTGATTCTCCTTTTCATTTTAAGTGTATGACTCAGACATTGTCTATTACGTCCAGGCTCGCCAATTGAAATAAATCCTTAAGGCGAGCCAAAAAGAAGCTTCTAGTCAAAGCAAAGAAGACATTGCCCCGCTTAAGTCTGATGAGGATCGTGATGAAGATGATAAGCAAATCCCTGAAGATGTCCCCGAAGAAGTCGCCCGGCCGACCGTAGGGGGAATCTAGTGATCTGAGCGGCCCAGTTGACTACACTTAGAAATTGCTTAAAGACTGGAGGAGGCAAAATGATGGTATTAGTGAAGGGCCCGATGAGTCGAGCTCCCTGGTTGAGGTCCCTACTGAGCGGATGGACGCTGGTGATAGAGATTAAACCTCTGATAGACGAGTAAATACAGATCCCAATTTTTTTGAATCCTTCCGGGATGATGATCAGGAATATTCCTCAGCTGATCTCGGCTTCCACCTTTCTTTGGCTGAGAAACGGAAGGCGGTAGATTCTCCCGCTCATCCTTATAAAGTTCCTCGGGTGGTTTCATTTATTGACTCCAGTGATGAAGATACCGGGGCCGAGATTCCCCCGAGCGTTGATGTTGAAGAATCGGTGGGTGAAGAGACTTCTGACCCGACTAGGGGCTCCTTCCCCCCCGAGGTTAAAGATTTAAGGGTTGAATCTTCGAAAAGTCCTTCCTATCCTTCTCCCCAGGATATGCTTAGAGTTATGTCTTCTGGTCGGGCTTTCATCGGGGATGATCGCTGGAGCCATTTCAAGGATGCTTCTTTGACGATCCGTCTTTAGAATATTTTCAACGGTGCATCTTATGTAAGTTTTATTCCCAACTCTTATTTTATCTTGCTTGCTAGATTTTTAATTTCATTTCCTTATCAATGGTGGCTGAGTTTACTGAGTTGGTTCAGACGCAGCAACATCAAGCTGATCGAATAAGGTGCCTTGAAACTCAACTGAAAGAGAGTAAGGATAGCCGTGCTCGGGTTGAATCGGCTTATCAAAAAGAGGTGGGCTCTGCCCAAGTGTTTACCGACCACCATTTGGCAAAGCAAGTGGAGGCCGAGGAAAGAGCTTCTTTGGCAGAGGAGAAGGCTATGTCACTTCAAAACTTATTGTCTTCTGCCCAGGAATCGATGCTTAAAGCCAAACAGGAAGCGGAGCAGTCCAAGTTAGCATATGAACAGAAGATCGAGGACTTGGAGCGCCAAGCTTTGACGGTCGATTCCCTATCCAAAGAGGCCAGGCTAGAACTCGAAGTCCAGAAGGTTGATCATTTTAAAACATCGCCTGCTTATGACGCCCTTCTTCTTCAGGAATTTCAGCGAGGGTTAGTTTCCACTGGTGAATTTTTTAAGGTCAAGAATCGGGCAACTGAAAAAGCTCGAACCAACTGGGAGCTGTCTATCAAGAACCACATGGATCGGTCCCTGGAATCTCTCCGGACTTCGATAAAGGAGTAGAGAGCTTATTGCCACAGTCGAGGCAAAGAGCCCCTTCTTATGCATTTAGAGGTTCCATCAGAGCACTCTCTCTTGACCTTTTATGCTAGCCAGGAGTCCGGCGCGGATGGTTTGGTGCCTGACGTCGGCCCGATCCCTGGAGAAGATTACGGTGAATGGATGGATGATTCAGTTGATATAATTAATTGGCCTTTAAATGAAAGTCTCCTTCACGAGTACAAAATAGTGCCCGACCTGAGCATCGGCAAGAGTTCTAAATCCTCCTCTCAACCTTGATTTATTTTTGTAAAGATTCACTTGTAAAGGTTTTTATCTATGAAATTTTGTGAACTGTAATTCAAAAAACTGAGTGGTTTAATCCAATTCATTGCTTAAGAAATTTCACCGAATATCTTATCTAACTTGGTTTTATTATTGGTTCTAATGCCGAGTATCTTACTGAACTGGCTAATGTAATCACTGCCAGATCTTAAACTTGCTTACTGCAATTTGTGCAAAGTATCTTATTAAACCGGCTATTGCAATCTTTATGCCAAGTATCTTATTAAACTTGGTTTCGTTATCCAGTCTTTCAACGCCAAGTATCTTATTAAACTGTAACTTCACCGAATATCTTATTAAACTTGGTTTCGTTATCCATTCTTTCAACGCCAAGTATCTTATTAAACCGGCTTATATTTCTTCGAGTAACTTCACCGAGTATCTTATTAAACTTGGTTTCGTTACCCAGAGTTACTTTCAACGCCAAGTATCTTATTAAACTGGCTTATGTGAACGAGTCATCTTGCAAAAAATAAGTAGATTTACTCGTATTTCATACTCGGGTTATTACCCAAACATTACATCAAGGCTCACCATGATCTTATGTTTGAATCCTCACACATTGCCAAGGACGTCTTCCCAGTTTTTCGTGCAAGGGTTTGCCGAATCGTTAATCTTTTCAAACCGCTTAACACAGCTGCATATTTCACCAGAATTTTTCCCTACAGAGCCTCGAGCCGTTCTCTAGAATCTGGTGCATCGGGTTTACCTTTTTGCTAAGGTCGACTGACCTTGCTCGGCTGGCATGATCCTTCAAGCTTCTCCGCCCATTCGGGAATCAATGGTCTCGAGTATTCTATTTGCATGTAATTATTATCATGCTCGTCTTTCATATGCTCTTATTATCATATGATTTATTTTTTGGAAATCCCGAGTTTGACTTTTATTTATAACTGTAAAACCAACAATGATTTAAATTCCAAAGCTTAATAACTGATCTGACTAAAATTGTCCTAACTAAAAAGGGAAATAAAAAACAATTTTAAGGATAGAAAATCTTCAGGTATTGGGCATTGCATGGTCGGGGTAAGACCCCTCTATCGGGTCGTGCAATCCAATCTGCTCCATGGCTAGCTATTCCTTCAATTTTGTACGGGCTTTCCCACTTATCAGTCAGGGAACCTGCAGCTTTGTTTTTTGTATTAAATGACACTTTTTTGAGTACCAGGTCTCCTAGTTGGAATTTCATGACCCGAACATGAAAGTTGTAGTGGCGAGCTACTCTTTGTTGATATGTCATATTTCGTATTCGGAACTTCTCCCTTTTCTCTTCTAGCTCATCTAGACTATGTAACATCATATCAACATTCTGATCTTTATTACATAGCCTGACCCAGGGTGATGCATATGATGTTTCTACTGGGATAACAGCTTTTGTTCCAAACGCTAAAGTGAATGGAGTCTCTCCTATTGAAATTCTTGTTGTTATCCGATATGCCCATAATACTTCGAGAAGTTTTCAACCCAACTTCCTTTCTTGGCATCTAGCTTTGCTTTGAGTGTATGCTTGATGATTTTGTTTACCGCTTCAGCATGCCCGTTTGTTTGAAGGTGGGCAGGTGTGGCATAGTAATTGGCAAATTGTTACTCTTTGCACAACTGTCTAAATTTTAGATTATCGAACTGAGTGTCGTTGTCAGTGATGATAGTGTTTTGGACTCCAAACCTGTAGAGTATATTTTTCTTTACGACATTTGTGGTATTTACTTCTGTGATATGCACTAAGGCTTCAGCTTCTGCCCACTTCGTGAAATAGTCAGCGACTACTATGGCATGCTTCGCTCCACTCCCCTGTCTCAACTGGCATTGGGTCGATTAAGTCCAAGCCCCACATGGCAAATGGCCATGGGGAGGTGAGGTTTCTGAGTTGTTCAGGGGGTTGTTGGATATTATTAGCAATCCTTTGGCAAGTATTGCAGTTCTCCGAACATCGCTATGCATCTGAAAATAAAGTGGGCCAATAATAACCTTGCCTGAGTACCTTGTGTGCTAAACTTTTACCCCCAGTATGGTTTCTACAAACTCCCCCATGGATTTCCTATAATATCTGGCATGCATCTTCCTCTGATACACATCTTTAGAGTGTTCAGGAAAACCCTCTTCTATATAGTTCTCCTCCGATCAATGTGTATCTTGCTGACCGATACCTGATACATTTGGCATGTAGGGGATCTTTCAGGAGCATGGCTTCTTTCAAGAACCTTTTTAGCTGAGTCATCCAACCGTCTGGCGGTGTTCGAATTTCTGAAATTTCAAAGTTTTTTGGCTCAGCTGTGCTCGGTTTAAAAAGATGTGCGACCGAAAAAGTTTTTGGCCTGATTGTGGTTGTTGATGATGCTAGTTTGGATAAAGCATCTGCCTTTTCATTCTCCTCCCTGGGGATCTGGGCAATCTTATATTCTTTGAATTTTTGAAGAAGTTTTTTTACTATGTCACGATAAGCTATCATGCCTTTATCTCTGGCTTCGTATTTGTCCAGGATTTGGTTGACGACTACCTGTGAGTCACTAAATATCTCGACTTCATCTGCTCCGAGGGCTATGCATACTCTGAGTCCAGCTAGTAAAGCCTCCTACTCTGCTTTATTATTTGTCACTTTGAAGTTAAATCTCATGGCACACTCGACATCATCTTCTTCCGAGGTGCATATTACGATCCCTTCCCCGCTGCCATGAGTGTTTGAAGAGCCATCGACATATAATTTCCATGGGAAAGTTTTGCCCAACATCTTTTTTGCTTCCAGGTTTGGTTTTGTGAACTCTGCTATAAAATCTGCCACTGGCTGGCCTTTGAGAGATGTCATGGGGACGTACTGGATATCGAATTCACTTAGCTCGATTGCCCATTTGGTTAGTCTTCCTGAATTTTCTGCCTTTTATAGTATAAGCCTTGATTGGTTGTGAACGTCGTTTTTTCTTCGTCAGCCTTGTTCATCCAGATTTTTTTTTATCCTGAGTAGACGTCCATGATACTGAGTAATTCGTGACCTGATGTAGCGTCAACCAATTGGTCTATCCTTGGCAGTGGGAAACTATCTTTTAGGCATGCCTTATTTAAATTTGTGAAATCTACTCACATTCTCCACTGACCGTTTTTCTTTTGGCCTAGGACCACATTAGCTACCTATTGAGGATAGCTAATCTCACTAATTGACCCTACAACGAGTAACTTTTGCATTTTCTGCTTGATTGTCTGGCTTCTTTCTAGATTAAAAAACCTTCTCTTTTGTATTACTGGTTTTACATTCGGTATCTATCCCGACCATGTCTTCATGACTCCAGGCGAACACATCCTTGTATTCTTTGAGCAAATCAGTGAGGCTTTGTTTGACTTTTCCTTCCAAGTTGGCCCCGATCTTGATCTTCTTATCTGGTTCATCTTATTTCAAGATTAATTCTTCGACTGGTTCATTTTTGGACTCCTTTGGTTCTTCCCTCGGATCAAATTCCAATGATAGTGACTCTTTATTCTGATTTTGCTGTGTTATGGTGCATACTTGTTCACCATCATTTCTATCTTTGTAAACCGATAGATTAGCTCTTTGGGCCATCTCCTAGGACCCCTTGACTACTCCGACTCCCTGTTCGGTAGGGAATTTGATCATTAGGGCGTAAGTAGCTGTTACAGCCTTGGTTTTATTCAAGAATAGTCGACTTAACAATGCATTATATGACCAATTATCTAAGTCTACCACTACAAAATCGAGTAAAACTGTTCTTTGACACGGTGCCACTCTAATTTTTAAGAGTAACTTTACTGTCCTGAGAGCCCTGACCTTAACTCCCCCGAATCATCTAAGTGGAGTATGAAAATGCTGTAAATCTTTTCGGTCCAACCTGTGTTGATCGTAGACAGCTACATTGAGAATGTTTACTGAACTTCCATTGTCTTTTCAGATTCTCCTGACTTCATTGTGTCTTATTCGGCCACTTATGACCAGGGCGTTGTTTGGTTGAACTACGACCCCTTGTGAGTCAGCTTCTGTGAATATTATTAGGTCCCATCATTCCTTTACCCTTTTTGGGTCTGGTTCGACCGAGTTCACATCAAAGTATTGTCTCGCCTCTACCGCTTCTCTGATTTCTTGTGTTCGCTCTCGGTTACTTCTTCCAGTTGATGGCCCTCCAAAGATTGTTTGTATTACTTCATTGGCCTCGGGGCTTGCCCTTTGGTTTCGACCGAAGCTATAATCGACCCTAGTCTCTTTCTTTATTTCTGACCTCTCATCACTTTTCAAGATTATATCCTGTAAGTGTCCTTCCTGAATGAGGGTTTCTATGTAATCTCTTTGCTGGTAACACTTGGAAGTCTCATGACTGGTTTCGTTATGGAATCTGCAGTATTTGGTTGTATCTCGGAGGGCAAACTGAGATTGTCGGTGTGGCTTTTTTACCAGATTCTTTTCTTCCAGTATGGCCAGGATTTCTTTCTGTTTTTTTCTGAGGGGGGTGTAGTTTGCGTATTTTCCTTGGAATTTCTCAGTGGTTTAGTCGGCATTACGTCCGCTTGCTCCATTCTTGCTTTTTTCTTTGTCGTTTCTTTTTTGTTTTCCCTTTTGGTTTTGTACCTTTGACTCGGTATCTTTTTTGGATTTTCCTCCGTGCATATACTATCCTCCCCGTGGCTAACTCTTCTTTTTCGGCCAGTGCATATCCTCCTGCCATGTCCATCATATTTGCATATCTGGTTAGACGGGCTCTTCTTAAGTCAAAAGATAGTTGTCCATCATGTAAGTTATTTATGAATGCAGCAATTATTGCTTCGTCGTTTGCACTGCCGATTTCTGATACCGCCTGGCCGAATCTCACCAGGTATTTCTTTATCGACTCATCTTTCCCTTGTTTCAGCTGAGAAAAGTAAGCCACTGATTTCTTCCTGTGTAAGTTGCCTAGATATTGTCTTAAGAAACTTATGCTTAATTCACCAAAACTTCTGATGCATGCAGGGGGCAATCTTCCGAACCATCTTGAACTCGTGTCTCCTCGAGTCTGTGGGAAGTTGAGACATAATAAAGGGTCACTGCGGGCATACTGAGCTATATCACTTTTATACCGTATGAGGTGTTCTTTGGGATCTGTATCCTTCTTGAACTGTTCCACGTGCGGCATCCTAAATCTTTATGGGAATGGAGTTCGCAGGATGTCCCTAGTGAATGGACTATCAGAATAGTCGTTGGAAAAGTCATTGTACCCATTACGTCTAACCAGTGCATCCATTTGACGCCTATTATTTTCGACTTCTCAAATCATGCTCTAAATTATGACATCTCTATCTTCCACCAGATCCCCATGATGGTTAAACCACTGAGTGACTGTCATACCTATCTTAGGATCCTCATCGCTTTGCTACCGAGTCTCTCGAGTTGATCCTTATAGGTGTATCGTTCTGTGACGGCACTTGCGATGGTGACGATCATTTTCCTCTGATGAAGACCGATCCCTGTGTTGGTCATGCTTACGGTGTCTAGCATGGGCTGTTTGATCATGGCTCTACCTTTGGCCTGGTTGCTTTTCTTCGAATGTTTCACGTCTAGCTTGACTAATTGGAAAGGATTTCCTTCCAATTTCTGGTGCATCTGGCTCTGGACCGACTATAACCGAGCGAAGCCTTGTAAGTTGAGGATTAGGAGCTTGTGTCTTTTCTGCAGCTAGTAGATCGACTCCTTCCCTTCCCGCGTCCTCCACCAGCTATTGTAGTGCCTCATGAAAATGTCGTGTCAAATTTTCCCTGGTCAAAGGGATTTGTTAAATCCTCGCCAGAGATGTTGGTTGGTTGGTTCTCGGTGGTTATGGCGAGATCTCGTGAACTATTGCCAATATGGACATTATCTGGAGATTTTTGGATATCCCCAGAACTATTTTTGCTTCCCGCCAATACCTTTAATCAAATCAGAGGTTCAATGCCCCTCTTTCTAGCGCCAATTGTTGTTGTCGATTTATGGATGTATAAGAAAAGACAACAAGATTGGATTTTATTTGTGATTTCAAAGAGAAAGAGAAGGAGAAAGTAATTTAACACAGGTTTTACGTGGTAAAACTCTGATGACCGGAGAAATGTCCACAGGTGGCTGAATAAATAACTGAGCCAAAATCCACTATTGAAAAAGATTTACAACTCTCGATCTCTCTTTTTTCTCTCTGTATATTGCTATATCTCTTTTATGACAAGATTATAGGTCTATTTATATGTACATAGAACCCTAATTACTATTGTACAAGTAATGAAAGATTCTTGTATTTAATTATGATTTGGTTACTTTGTTTGGAGTAGTCTGTCTTCCTTCCTATTTTGGAGATTCGTATAGAGATCGAATGAGATTCTAGTGATATAGTCCAGTTAGAACTTATTTCCATATAATTGCGTTGTCTTTTTAAAGAAATAAATTTTTTCCCTTGTTTGGAACCTTTTTCCTGTTTGGTATTCTATTCATCTTGGAATTCTTCTTTGACACGGATATCTTTGCTTGTTTTAACATGATTCTTGGTTCGTGTGCGAGTTATGTGCTGGGCTTCTTTATCCGGGTTTCTTTATGTTTGTCCCGAGTAGAACATGATGCTAGCTGGTCCCAAATGACGTCATCTGATCCAGAGTAGAACATGACGTTAGCTAACCTCGAGCGACGTTAACTGATCCTGAGTAGAATATGACGTCAATTGATCCCGAGTAGGTTTTGCTCAATACTTATTTTTATATTTACTCGGGTTCCTCTTCTTTGGAGGTATCTTATGGGATATTTTCTGGATGCCAATTTGGATGTCTACCTAGCAATTTTATCCTGGCAATTTTATGCTAATTTTATGCCAACTCAGATGTACATTTAATAAAATTTGCATACCACAAGGTGCATTAAAATGTTGAGTGAGAGAGGAATATATGAGACATATATCCTGTGGTCTCCATCATTATTTCAACACCGTGAGATCCGAGTGGGGCCACGTGACGGCTTTGCTTTCGTCCTCCCTAAAGAGGATTTCCACAAACTTAAATACCAAGGTTGACTTCCTAACAGATAGGATTTCTGAAGGTATTTCGGGATTGACCGACCTTAAGGCGGCAATTCTCTAGTTAAGCTAATGAAATCTGAAATAGTGGGTTACACTCACGAAGGTTTTGATTAAGTTTGTTAATTAAAAACCTGACTGAATAAACGTTGGTTGAATGATATGGAATAAAAGTTATTCTAGAATATCATTTGATTGAGATTGTCTCGCTCCAACATGCAAAGACTTAACCGACCCTTAGGCGGCACTTCTTTGTGGTATGTTGGATTGTCGTGATATAGTAACTAGTTTTAGGGTAGTTCTAGTTCGTTAAACATCCGCATGCATTATTTTTAAATTGATGCCAAAACACTCGCACTTGTTTTAAATAAATGACTAAATGAATGTTTTATTTAATTCAGGAATAATGTCTACTGCATTACTCCAAATTCTCGCAAACGACATATTAACTGGTGATAACTACACTAAGTAGAAACTTAACATTAATGCAATTTTGGTCACCAAAGGCCTCAACTTTGTGCTTATGAAGGAATGTCCTCCAGTGCCTGCTGCCAATGCCACATGAACTGTTCGTGAGGCATACCAGCGATGGTTCTCATCTGATGAAGAGGACCGAACATATCTGTTGGCTTCAATGACAGACGTGATTGTCACAAAGTATGAAGCAATGATTCAACATTTTAAATCATAGAGTCATTGCAAGGTATGTTCGGCCAGCCCTTCAAGCAAAAGCGACACAAAGTTGCTCGTTCCACTATGCTCTCTCACATGAATGAAGGTACGTCAGTTTCGGAACATGTCCGGAGCATGATGTCTTACTTCAACAAGGCAAAAGTCAATGGCGGGGCTATTGATGAACCCAGTCAAGTGAGCATCATACTGACTACTCTTTCGAAGAGTTTCAATCGCTTTAAGAGTAACTACGAGATGAACAAGTTAAGGTTCAATCTCACATAGCTGCTCAATAAGCTCACTACATTTGAGTTCTTGAATAAGAACAATAAGGGCAAGACTGATGAGACAAATGTTGTTGAACCATCTTCCTCCAATAATAAAAAGAGGAAGAGGTCTGCTGGGAAGGCGATAGGTAAGCCCAAACCCAAGAAAGCCCAAAGAAAGAAGAAGTCCAAGAAAGATAAATATGATTTACTTGTTCTTGAGTCATGTTTAGTGGAAGATGATTCTTCACCCTGGATAGTTTATTCAGGGGCCACTAACCATGTTTGTTTTTCTTTGCAATGGATTGATTCTTGGACACAGCTAGAGGAGCAAGCCTTCTTAATACGTGTGAGGCTAGGGGATGTCGTGTTTGCACGAGCAGTGGACGTAATTAGATTACGTTTGTGTAATAATTATATATTGTTGGACAATGTATTTTATATTCCTGGATTTACACAGATTTTGATTTCCGTTTCTAAGTTGCTAGAACAAAAATATTATGTTTATTTTAATAATAAGTCTCTTATTATTGGAAAGAATGGTCTGAATATTTGTTCAAGAACAAATGAAAACAATTTGTTTATGTCAAGACCGTTAATACATATTACACTGCTCAACAATAAAATGTTTAAGGTTGAAAAACCAAAAACTAAATGACTTAAGATTTCTTCAGATAATGTCACGTATCTCTTGCATCTAAGGCATGGTCATATCAACCTTGGCCGGATAGAAAAACTTGTAAAAAACAGACCTTTAAGTGAGTTAAAGGTTGACACCTTACCTGTCTGTGAATCTTGTATGAAAGGTAAGATGACTAAGAGACCTTTTACTGGAAAAAGGCTTACAGCTAAAGAACCGTTAGAGCTAAAGAACCGCTAAAGCTTATACATACAGACATTTTCAGACCGATGAATGTTAAAGCTAGGGGTGGTTATGAGTATTATGTCACCTTTATAGATGACTACTCAAGATATGGATATGTCTACCTGATGCAACGAAAGTCAGAAACATTTGAAAAGTTCAAAGAATTTCGAGCAGAAGTTGAGAATCAATTAGGTGGGACTATCAAGTCACTACGATCGGAACGTGGAGGTGATTACCTTGACCAAAAGTTTGAAGACTTCATGGTCGAGCATGGGATAGTTTCCCAACCCACATCTCCCAGTACACCTCAGCAAAATGGTGTAGCGGAGAGGAAAAATAGAACCCTAATGGAAATGGTGAGATCTATGATTAGTTTCTCATCAATACCAAATTCCTTCGGGGGATATGCGTTACAAAGAGTGACATACATTTTGAATGTGGTGACATCCAAATCTGTTCCTAAGACTCCCCTAGAGTTGTGAAATGGTCGTAGAGCTAGTTTGTTACATTTCTACATATGGGGTTGTCCAGCACACTTGCCAAAGAATAGAAGTGGAAAGCTAGACTCCAATTTTGTTGTCTGCCTATTTGTAAGATACTCCATTGAGACCAGAGGTGGACACTTTTATAGTCCCGAAGATAACAAAGTATTTGTATCGACAAATGCAACATTTTTTGAGGAAAATTATATTATTGACCATAAACCTCGTTCTAAGATTGTATTGAATGAGTTAAAGCCTAGTGAGACTAGTGCTTCATCAGCAAGAGTTGTTGATCCATAAACATCTGAGAGTCAGATGGTTTTTAATCAGGATACACTACCGCCTAAACGTAGTGAGAGGGTTGTGAGAGGGTTGTGAGACAACCTGAATGCTATTTAGGTATAGATGAGGGATAAGGCATTGTCTCTGCTGATAGTGTGGATGATCCATTGACATTTAAGAATGCAATGGAAGATCCTGATAAAGTGGAATGGCTTAAAGCCATGAATCTCTAGATGGAGTCCATGTAATCTAACTCAGTCTCGGATCTTGTAGACTTATCGGATAGGGTAAAACCCATAGGGTGTAAGTGGATCTACAAGAGAAAGAGAAAGAGAAGAGTAGACGGAAAGGCAGAGACCTTCAAAGCAAGGCTAGTGGCCAAGGGTTATACCCAGAAAGAGGGGGTCGATTATGAAGAAACCTTCTCGCCAGTTGCTATGTTTAAGTCTATTAGGATTCTCTTATCCATTGTTGCCTATTTCG
Source organism: Dipteronia dyeriana (assembly GCA_032871835.1). NCBI lineage: Eukaryota > Viridiplantae > Streptophyta > Magnoliopsida > Sapindales > Sapindaceae > Dipteronia > Dipteronia dyeriana. The sequence continues at coordinate 146,425 of CM065297.1, forward strand.
ATTATTAAATTAGGTAAATAGATGTCAAGACTGCATTCTTGAATGACAATCTTGATGAGAGCATTTATATGATGCAACCAGAGGGATTTATGTCTCCAGATCAAGAGCAAGAGGTTTGCAAGCTGCAAAGGTCCATCTATGGACTTAAGTAAGCATCTAGATCTTGGAACAAAAGGTTTGACGATGTGATCAAAACCTATGACTTCGAGCAGAACGTCGACGAGCCTATTGTCTACAAGCGCATCATTGACAAGAAAGTAGTTTTCTTAATCCTCTAAGTATATGATATCCTACTTAATGGGAATGATGTGGGAGTATTGTCTGATGTAAAGGGATGGCTAGCTAGCCTATTCCAAATGAATTATTTGGGAGAGGCGAGTTATGTTCTAGGGATCCAACTTATAAGGGATCATAAGAACAAACTCATAGCACTGTCTCAGGCATCATATATCGACAAGATTCTTATACAATTTTTGATGTAAAACTCCAAGAAATGTAATTTACCTTCTAGGCATGAAGTTCACTTGCGTAAGGAATAGTGTCCTTAGACACCTCAAGAAGTTGAGGATATGAGATGTGTACCCTATGCATCGGCAGCAGGTAGTCTTATATATGCTATGTTATGCACGAGATCGAACATCTGCTATGCAATAAAAGTAGTCAGCAGATACCAGTCTAACACATGATTGGATCACTAGGTTGATGTCAAGACTATTCTCAAGTATCTTCGGAGAACGAGAAGTTATATGCTAGTGTATTCCAGGTAGGATTAAATTCAGTTAGGATACACGGATTCTGATTTTCAGTAAGACAGGGATTCTAAGAAATCCACGTCTGGATTAGTATTCACCCTGGGTGGTAGAGCCATTGTGTGGAGAAGTATCAAGCAATCTTGCATTGCTGGCTCCACCACAGAAGCCGAATATGTAGCTGCTTGTGAAGCTGCTAAAGAGGTTGTTTGGCTCCATAAGTTCTTGAGTGATCTTGAAGATGTCTATACCTGGATAAGTCCATCATACTTTATTTTGATAACATTGGTGTTGTGGCTAAGTCCAATGAATCAAGAAGCCATAAAAGAGGGAAGCATATAGAGAGAAAGTACCATCTCATTAGAGAGATAGTGTAGAGAAGAGATGTGATTGTCACAAAGATAGCCTCACAAGACAATCATGTTGATCAATTTATGAAGACATTACCGGCTAAAGTGTTTTTGGGTCACCTAGATGGCCTAGGGTTATGAGACATGCCTCACATGATTTAGTGCAGGTGGGAGATTGTTAGGGTTTATGCCCTAAAAATGTCATGGATTTATGAAATAAATAAAAGGAAAAGTTCAATTCATTCTTGTTGTGTTGTTTATTTTATAATATGTGTATATATTTAACATCCAAGATTGTCAGATGTAACCTCGAACAGTGTATATGAGTGTCATATACAGTATACAGATGGATACAGTAAGACGTGCAATCTAAAGAGTCTAAAGATAACAAATAAGGCTGGGTACTTTATTTGTGGTTAATCTATAGTTGCGGTCCATTCCGTAATGTATAGTGATTCTATTCTGAATCGTTCATATGAGATATGGGAATAGAGGCACATTGTATGATGTGATCATATAGGACTGGGCCATGATATATATGAATCTCTCACCAAGATCCGTTTACCGATGAGATTCATATATATATATATATCAACTAATGATGGCTATATGTGGGTGATCTTAATTCTGAGTGTCTTATCGATTTCTTTAGGTTAGATCATGGTCTTTGATTTACAATATACTCCGTATGTTAGGATTGCGGTTTGACTTGTGGCTGGGAAGGTTTGTACACAATAGTGGAATCCACTTCTTCTTGTGAGAAGTAGATGGTAGTTCAATTAAGGTCCGTGAGGAAATAAGATTTATTATCATTAGAGAATCAATGGTACTTAAAGGATATATGTAATTAGAGGGGTATAACGGATATTATGACCTAACTCTAATTATGAACTATTGTGGAGGATCACACCATATGTAATAGCTATATCGATGGACACCGAGTTGTATCGGTTTTCGTAAAAGCTTCTACAGTTGAAAGAGTGCAGCTTCGGGTTTTTAGAGGAATAAAACCGGAGTCAATAATCAAGAAATATTAATTAGAGAGTTTAATTAATGATTCTGAGGATTATTGGAGCTCAAAATACTATGGGTCCATTAGGTCCCCTTACTAGCCCGATCGATTTAGGTAACAAGGGTCACGGTTAACTAATTGGATTGTCCAATTAGTTGTGTTACGAAAGTGACACGTGTTTATTCGGGAATTACTTGAATAATGAGATTATTTAATTAATGAATGTTAATAGTTAAATTAATTAAATAATTAGATTATTTAATTATATTGATAATTATGAATTATTAATTAACTATTGATTGGAGGGTGTTAGTTGATATATGGATTTAAGTGAAGATAAAATAATAGAATTATTTTATTTTTACTAAATCATTTATCTAAGTATTTGAATTTAATTTTCAATTTAAAATACTTATTATCACTTTTAATATATTTGATATATTTGAAAAGAATAATTAAAAGATATATATCAATTAATAACACAAGAGATTGCATTGGATGCAAATTGGTGTATGCACATATATAAGTGTTTGTATATATATATATATATAAGAGAACACCCAAAAAAACAAAAGGGAAGAGAATTTTCATATAACGCAAGTAGAGGCGTGAGACATAGATTCAAAAAAAAAAGTTGATTTTGTTTCTTTTTTTGTGTGTACCTAGTACACATGCAAAATAAAAACATAAGTTTTATATGAGATGCAATTTATGTGTGCGTGAAATCAATACACCAAATTGAGAAGAAAGAGTTTCTTCAAGTATTTCTCTACATCCTCCATTCAAGTTCTTGAGACCGTGACGCGCCCACTCGCAGTTACTTGTCCCGGGAGATAGCGAGAAAGATCGAGTGGTTCAGACAGGAGCACATCGTAAAGTGAAAGAGTCTCTGAAAGTTGGAAAGATTGGTTCAGACAGGAGCATATCGTAAAGTGAAAGAGCCTCCAAACATTGGTAAGATTTTCTTCTTCTGATTATATCGATTTCAATTTTCTGTGTATACATATTGTATGTATTAGTTCTGAAAATTAATTACAATCCCAAGTTCACTGGTTTTAGATACAGATTATGATATGTATTACAAATTTTAAAACCTAGTTCCGTTGCGTAATCGGTGAACGGGGTTCCAACATCTTCAAGGTAGATTAAGGTTTGGCAGGAATCTTCTAGTCAGCCCAGATCATTTTACTGAAGAAGAAGCGTATAAAACCGTGCAGCCACACGACGACCCCATGGTGGTCACAATGCAGATCGGTAGTTGCTTGGTCCACCACGTCCTCATACACATATAGCAGCTTCGACATCCTTTTCAAGGACACCTGGAAAAGCTGAACTTGAAGCATTGGTGTTACAGTAGTTGCACTCCCCCTTGTACGGTTTTACTAGGGACTTGATTATACTATTGGGATCGAAAATTCTACAGGCGATCATTGGGACAATGCCTCTACAATAGAATATCATGACATACTTCATTGTGGTCGGCACCCCATCTGCCTATAACACCATTTTAGGAAGGTCTTTCTTATCAGCACTCAAGCTGGTGCTATCCATCTACCAAAATGTCCTGAAGTTTACAGTGGGGAACGAGGTAGGCGAGGTACGTGGAGATCAGTATGCCACCTATAAGTGTTATGCAGTGTCCACCAAACCCACAACATTAGAGAAACAGTATATGCATGTAGCTCCCTAAAGATAGATTCCGGGGTCCCAGGTGTTGCAAAAGAGTTAGCAAAATATCCGGAGAGGAAAGGCCAAACTGAAGACAAAGTAGAAAAGGACAAGGGGTTGTCCGATGGGCACCCCGTTGATGAGTTAAAAGAAATTCTGGTCAGAGAAGATGACCTATCCAAGGTAGTCAAGATTGGGGCCACCTTGAAACCAGGAGTGAAAGAAGGGCTAACCAAGCTCCTCCTGAAATATAGTGACATATTCACCTTGAGCCATGATGAAATGTCAGGGATCCCTATTTCCTTAGCCGCTTATAGGTTGGCAGTCGACCCCACTTTCAAACCGATCAAGTAGAAGCAGTGACATTTCAACGCCAAACGCTGCCATACAGGAAAATTTCGATAAATTGATAAAGGCTGGATTCATCAGGGAATCTCGATGCTCCGATTGGATCACGAATGCATTCATAGTCACTAACGCAAATGGGAAATGGTGCATGTGGGTTGATTACTTAGATCTTAGCCGCACCTGCCAAAAGGATAGTTTCACCCTGCCCAAAATCGATCAACTCGTGGACTCTGCTGCAGGAAACAAGCTTCTGAGCTTTATGGATGCGTTTTTAGGGTATAACCAGATCATGATGCACCCCGCTGACCAAGATAAAACCAGCTTCATCACCGAGCAGGGTCTTTACTGCTATAATATGATGCCATTCGACCTAAAAAGTATAGGTGCTAGATATCAGCATGTGGTTAATCCATAGTTCAAGCCAGAGATAGGAAGGAAGTTAGATGTATACATTGATGACATGATCACCAAATCCCAGCTAGTGGAAGAGCATCAGGAACATCTTCGCTGAACCTTTTAGATTGTAAGAAACAACCAAATGCGGTTGAACCATGCCAAATTTGCATTCGTGGTAACTGTAGGAAAATTTCTTGGGTTTATGGTTCACAAGAGAAACACAGAGGCCAACCCGGAGAAGGTTCGATCTATTCTGGACTTGGAATCTCCTACCTCACTTAAAATAAGTACAGGTGTTAACTGGTCAAGTGGCATTGCTCAATCGATTTATTTCACGATCGACTGACAAGTGTCTCCCCTTCAGTAAGGTGATCAAATAAGGAAGGAATATGAAGTGGTACTAGAACATTGAGCATGCTTTCCAATCTCTGAAGAAATATCTAGCCAGTCCACCACTGCTCAAGCTAGTTCTCGGAGAGGAACTACATATTTAACTAGCTGTGTCTGAAATGGCGGTTAGTGGGGCTTTGTTAAAGAGTGGGGAGATGGGGTTCATCAACCTATTTACTAAGTTGGCCATGTATTAACCAAGCCTTAAAAATATTACGTCCTCCTATAGAAGCTCACCTCAGCCTTGGTAACCTCGACAAGAAAGCTTTGTCCCTACTTCCAAACTCATTCAGTCATTGTTATGACTGACCAACTGCTCCTACAATTTTTGCATAGACCAGATATGTTGGGAAGGTTAGTTCTCTGGGTTTTTAAAATCGCAAAGTTTGACATAAAATACAAGACAAGGACGAAAATCAAAGCCTAGGCGCTAGAAGATTTCCTACCTGAATTCATAGCTCTTCTCAATCCTGATACTTCAATAGAGCTGGAACCGGTTCTTTAGAAAGATTTAGAAATTGGTAATTGACTAGCCGACTGTAATCCTTGGATCCTTTACACTGATGGAGCATCCGGACAAGCAGAGGGAGGAGCTGGAAACATCTTGACAGACCCAGGACAAGCAGAATGTTGCCACAGCTTCACGTTCGAGTTCAAGGCTACAAACAATGAAGCGGAGTATGAAGTCCTCAGAGCAGGAATAAGAATAACCATTAAGCTCGGAGATGACTACCTATACGTCAAAAGCAACTCTTAACTCGTCATTAACCGGGCCACCGGTTTGAACCAGACAAAAGGTGACAACATGATAGCTTACCTCTAGTTTGTCCAACAACTTAAAACCCGATTTAGAGGGTTGAAGATTGAATAAATCCCTCTTCAAAAGAATCATCGAGCAAATACCATTGCCAAGATAGCTGTCAATGGTACCTTTCCAGGTGATCTCTCAATCCAGCAAAACACTAAGTAATGAGGTCAACCCGGTTTATCGCCTACCTTATTGGATGGACCCAATAGCTACTATCTCGAGAAGGGAAAGATTTAAGATGATTCAAAGCATGCTCGAAAGCTAAGAAAGACCTCAATCCGATATTGACTGATTGACGGGTATTTCTACCGCAAGAGAAAGTCCCTTCCTCTACTCTGGTGCTTATATCCGGATGAGGCTGGTTGGGCACTAAAAGAAGTCCATTCAGGTGAATACGGGAACCATACCAGGGGTGAACCATTCGCCTACTAGGTGTTCTGTATAGGTTACTATTTCCCGACCATACACTAAGATGCAAGATCATTTGTACAGTCATGTAGACCCTGCCAAAAGACTTCAAACCTGAACAATCTATCTACAGAACACCTACCTTCAATCAGCTCACCATACCCCTTTGCTATCTAGGGACTTGATTTGATCAGACCTCTCCCTACCACTTCAGGTCAAGCTAAGCATGCTATTGTTACAATTGACAATTTCACTCTATAGGTGGAAGCAAGATCACTATCCTAGATCATAGAAGAGAACACAACTAAGTTTATCAAAACTAGCGTGGTGTGTAGAAGACCTACACGAGGTACTTTAGGCCTATTGGACCACCAAAAGAACCACGACCGGAGAAATGTCCTACTCCTTAGCATTTAGGGTAGAGGCGGTCCTACCTATTGAGCATAAACTGACCTCATTCCAAGTCCATCACTTCGAACCAGAAAGTAATTACACCAAGCTCAAGGCCAAACTAGATCTCCTAGAGGAAGAGCAAGACAGAGCGGTAGAGAGATTAGCAGTCTACCAAAGCCGAATTGTGAGGCATTTTAACATAAGGGTGAAGACACGGAGTTTCAAAGAAAGGGACTTAGTACTTTGGAAGGTGACTCAAAATACCAGGGTCAAAGTAGAAGGAGTCCTAGGACCTAACTCGGAAGGCCCTTACATGATAAAGGTAGTGATCCAGAGCGGGGCCTTTAAGCTTGAAGACATGATCAGACGACCCATCAACCATACATGGAACATTGATCATTTGAAAAGGTTTTACCCCTAGGTAGGGGACTTCGGGCAGATCAGCCCTACCCAAATATCAGCATTAGTAGTCCTTAAACATTTATGTACTTTTAGTTTAATCTTCAACAAAGTCTGTGGTTAGTTTCTTCATCTCCAATTACGTTTTCATTTTCACCAAGAGGAATTTCGCCATGATTACCGTGAACCAAGGATAGCTAGATAGCATTCTTGATGCCTTGGTTAGGTACTACCCCCCCGCCAAGAAGGGTCTGAGTGAAAAAATATAGTTGCCAACCAGATCTCGAGACCAGGATTGCTAGATAATCATTCTTGATGTCCCCAATCGGGTGACCCCCCCTCGGGAAGGGTCTGAGCATAAGAGCATAGTTTCTAGCCTGATCACAAGACCAATAGTACCAACTGGAACCTCTGATACCTTGGTTGGGCTATCACCCCTAAGAAGAATACAAGCATAAGTGTATAACTGCCTGCTAGATCAAGATTGCCATGGTTAGGTACCTCCCTCGTACAGAGATGAAGGGTACCCGGATTTGTTCGACCAGGTATTTCACCTAAGTATAAAAATTCCTAAAAATAGAGATACTTGGTACCTTGATTCTTCAGAAAGAGAAAATCACTTTAATAAAGGGTCCCATAAGGAATGCCTCGACGAAGTACCATGACAACCTAGTACCGGTCTTTTGTTTAATCCTGCTTATCACCTCACTTGTTTTCAAGTTGTTTTGTATTGTTAAGGTCCATTTGATCCAGGCATACACTAGGGACTTGGAGCAGTGGCAGTGAGCGCTTCAGCAAAGTCATTATCTGAGTACTAGGGTACCACGATAAACAAAAGGTTCCTAATACCCAAACATTTGCTACATGTACTTTAACCAAAAGTATTGTTACCAGAGAAATCCAAGATACAAATGCAATGTCCTCAAGAGATCGGGAAACCAAGGAAATAGGAAAAGCCTATGATCTTGAGGCTGCAGGACCAAAATCTTGACCAAGTACCTAAAATGGGCACCAATCACTCAGCCTATGTTGATCTCCTACACTTAGCAGAATTTTATGTTTTCTTGTTGTTAACCGAAAATTCGCTCAATGTGAGGAATTACAGCTAACACCCTCATAACTACCAACTCAAAAGGTCACGGTCAGGGTAGGTACCTTTGGTACTGATTTTAGGCCTGGTACAGGTTAGAAGACTGACTCATATAGAGGTAAAAATCGATGAAAATGGATACTGCTTTATTGATAGTGTGTGAATTAAGTACAAGGTATGTATATCACTCAATCTCTCCTAGTTGGGTTGAAGGTGGCAACCTCGTGCCTGTCGATCAGTGAAAACAATTTACTGATAGTGACCATGTTATAAGGTGACAATAGAGCTTCATTAACTGGTGGCGAATTTTGGTCCCCTCCACTTTCATTCATGTATTTATACTATAGAATTTAGGTTTAACTGGTTATTCTCCTACCTTAAATCACTAAATTAAATCCCTTCTTATAAGGTGGGATGTTACGTTTAAATGTCGTTGACTTTTGCTGATTAACGGATTCAATGATATCTTTCAGGGAGATAAGTTTATTTCCTCTACGGATTTAATGACTTGACCTACATGCATGTAATTGTATAATGAACGTTAGAGTTGACTTTGATCCTGTATGTTGCCCTGGCGAGGTGCATCACGAACGTCTCCGAATAAGGTGCCTGCTACATTGAATGACAAAGTACACTTCAGTACCGATATTATTACAAAGAGCTCGATCCTACCACTCTAGGCCTCCTTTGAAGCTTGACCTATTTCTGTTGGCGCTTTTTACTGATAACGGACCTTTGTGAGCTTCATCTTTCCCTACTTAGTTAGGTTGAGATTATACCTTGGCAAAACAAGAAGACATTGCAAGAAAAGTTTGACACTCTAATAGTCTCTTGGTGACGGTAGAGATGGTAGCATGCTTCAGGGGAGGTCTTGAGATACCTCAACCTTAGAGAACTCAGGTCTTCCCGTGTGGACCTAGCTTCGGACTCCTATCCTAATACAGGGAGCTTGATGCTGACATGTCGGGCTATAATTGGTGAGTCTGAATACGTGTAAGATGTTTGGGAGGTATGAGTGACTCCATTTGCTCTTGCAGGGTTGCATGGTAGCTCGACCTCAGAGACCTTGATACCTTGTTGCATAGGCCTGGATTTAAACCCTTGCATGAAGGTTGGAGGGTGGAAAATTTTCCTTTGGTCCCTTGCCAAATTTTGCTATTAATACCTGTATTGCTGGAGTTTTGGTTAATTCAGGTATGTATATAGGACTGACTTTCAGAGATAAGGCAAAATGCATTCGACCAAGATAGAGTTATATACAAATACGAAAAAGGAAGAAGTCTTCATTCATAGAATTCAGGGAGCCCATCCTTTCACTGGGCTACTTCGGAGTGTGCAAGGATCCCATCATCAGGTTCCCGGTTATATCCGGAAAAAAAAGGCTAACAAGAATGGATAAGCAACTGGCCATGATCTAGTAGAGTCCCTACCCCCTTTTTCAGGAAATAAAAATAAGCACAAAGTAGTAAGGTCATGCATCAGCATCCTCATAGTATCCCCCTCCAGCAGCTCTATCTTTTGGTGGTTCCGCGTCGGCCTGCTTATCAATTAGCACTTAGGCAACCTCGACTAGGATCTCAACAGGGACCAAATTAGTCTAGGGAGCCGTGGTGACCCTTGCTCTAACCTTCTCCTCCGCTGGCTTTACCTCAGCTACTCTCTCCACTCTAGTCGGACCATCTTGGCTTTCTACCAACTCCTTAGATGTAGGCTGGTATTCCACCACTCCTTGAGCAACAGGCAGATCTTCTTCAACCTTCTTGGAATCAGGCAATCCCAGACTGTTGGTCCTCATCGTTTGTACCTTCACCAGTACTAACAGTTTTGGTGGTACCTGCCTCTTCACCAGTTGGGGTAGATAGTTTCCTTGCCCTCTCCAGGTTTTCTTATCGGTTCCAATCTGTGTTAATGGATAGGTCGAAGGGAGGAGGTAATGTATGTGCCATTTGGAATGCCGTATAAAAGTAACCATCGTCAAGAGAGGAGTCAACTTTTGCCTACAAACCGACCATGCACAGAGTTTAATTCTCTTCCACCTGCTTCTTGACTTTCTTAGTTTAAGAGTTTCTCTCCATAGCTCGCTGCTCCGACCTGAGAGTTTCTTGATCAAGAGCACGTTTCAGCCCCTCCAGGTCACAACAAGTATCCTTTAATTCCTTCTTGATCGCATTCAGATTAAGGTTCAATGCATGCACCGTGCCCTAGTTAGAGCAGGCTCCCCTCTGGCCACCTCATCATCAAATTCAGCATTTTCGGTATGCCTCCTCAATACAGACATTTGATTGCTCACCGCTACGTTATACTTGAAAGTCTATAAATCACAACAACCAAGTTAACCATTACCTAAGTACTAGTTATGTGAATATTGGAATGATAATTAAATGGGATATGATTCCTTGCTTACCTCAGCAATAAGGGCAGAACCCTTGGTGAGCAGAACCTTAGAAGGCAGCGAAGTCATTAGAGCTATTATTGATCTTAGTTATAGCAATTATCAAGGGGGAGCATTGTATTCTAGACATTGTTCTCTTTTATGATATGTTCACATGCTTCATTTTGTTCTATGTTGACATATTCTTGATTTAATGATACTTGTAAGATACTACTCAATATCTTTATCTTGCATGATGATTCATTTTGGTCATATGTCTTTGTGACTAACTTGCTTAAATTGTTTCCACTCATTTTGGTTGTATGTGTTTAGCATCTTATTACACAAGAACATGAGGAGAACAAAAGTTACTAGAAGTGAAAATTCATCGAAACCCATTGTAAAGTCCAAGTCTTCCTCAAAAGGATCCAAAATTTCAAAGACAAAAGATTGAGGGATCATTGGAACTAAGAAAATGTATTAAGAGAGAGGAATTGACTTGAGTAAGTGTAAAGATTCTTACATTTATAAGTGCTTAAAAGATAGAAATTTGGAATCTTGGGTAAGCATGCTAGGAATGGTAAATGATAATCTTGTGAGAGAATTTTATCAAGAGTATAAAGAAAGTGCTACCTCTTTAGATGCTTTGATGGAAATTAGATGTGTTATTTTTAGAGTCAACCCGAAAAACATCAACAAGTTTCTTGTGTTGTCTAATGATATTGAGTCTAAATTTCTTGATATGGACATTTTTGAGAACCTTAATTTCATAGGTAGAACTCTTTGTGATAATGCTTTTTTTGAGTGGAAGAATAAAGCTTAATTACAACATGAGATAACTAAGGTAAGTGCTTTTTGGCATCTTTTTATATGCACTAATCTCATTGGATCTTTGAATTCAACGGAATTGAATAAGGACAATATCAAATTAGTGTATGTCTTAGTAACTTATCAACCAATAAACCTTGGAGAAATTCTCATGTATTACATAAATAGTACGGTTTTTGCTACTAGAATGGATAAAAAACTAGCATTACCGGGGTTTATTACTTAATTGTGCTTAGCTCATGAGATTGAGAGTAGAGAGGATGATTTGCTACTTCAACCCTTGGAGAAAAATAGTTATAAGCGTGTGACATTTATATCATACAAAAATAAGGGTATGGCTTGTGATACTTTTGGACTATATAGTAGTACTCAAGTTGATAGTCATGTGACTAACATAAGAGTTCTTCCAGAATGGACTACACAATTGAAGGAGAAGATGGATGAACTTAGTGCTAAAGGTGAGGACAACCAAGTGCGCACAACTTTCTTTGGTGAAGCAAGTGGCTAGTATTATCACTTTGAGGTACATTTTTTATCCTTTTGGTGTTATTTCATGTCAAAAAGGGGGACAAATAAAAGTGCTAGCATACCTGATTTCTTTTATGTTTTATGTTGTTTTTGTGAACACTTGAACTTATGGCATGTAATAATTAGGTTTAAGATTTGGTTAATAATTTGTTTTGCGATTTGGCATGTATTAAGGGAGAGATACATGTATTTGTGAACTTAATTGTTGATTCTTATCCAAAGTATATGTTGCCGTTTATGTTTCATTTTTCTATTGTACTTGTATATGCTTTGCTTTAAGATGAATTTAGGTTAATTCAAGAGAAGATCAAGATGAAGTTCAAGACTTGTGGAAGATTAGTCTTAAGAAACTATCTCATTGTAATGTGAGGGTGAGATTTTGTGACCAATCTTCATTTTATATTTTTTAGTATATGTATTGGTGTTTTGACATGGAATTTGCCAAAGGGGGAGATTGTTAGGATTTATCTTGTGTTGACATTAATTCCATATAAAAACAAAGATTTTTTTGCATTGCTTTAGTTGTTTAGTTTATGATGATTCAAGCTTCAAAGAAGAAATGACAACTATTCAAGCAAGTTCAAGTCTTCAAAGGGAAAAGTGCTTCATGATTCTACAAAGGTATATTAAGATCTCTTTTCTCTTTCAAGTCTTAGGCGTACACACACACAATTCATACATATTTTTCCCTGCACGTTGTGCACCATTTATAACACATTCACAAACTTGATGTTGAATGCTCTTGCATTGGTATAGAATTGACAAGTTTTGGAAAATGCATCTATGTAGACTATGTCTATGAAGTTTGCATTCTTGTGTGAAATGTGTTTGTATGTTTATATGTTTGTATAACATGGATCTTGAGCTTTATTTTAGTTTTAGATTGTTCATGATTGAGTTCAGGACATTTCGGTTACTCATACACTTGATTTCGAGTTCTATATCAAGAGTTTTGAAACTTTCCAGTCATGTTGCTTACATTGTATTCGTCTTCGTGTATCAAGTCAAATTCTTATTTTCTAGATTGAGTTTCATAGTAATCCATGTTCATGAGAGATTCCCAGTTTTTAATCCATAAACGGATTCGAATTCCGTGTTTGGAAGTTGGTGAACGATCGAAGAACGCGAAGGGAGTGCGCCAGGAAAAAAAGAGCAACCAAACCCTTCTTTCCTGAGAGGGCGTGTGGCCATCTCGGGCAAGAATGCTTTCTGCCCCGAGATGCCCACATGCTATCTCAGGCAGCAGCATGTCTTGGTAATTCTTGCTCATTTCACACTCCTTCTTTCCATCTCTTTTATATTTCCCTTCCCTTTCACACTTCATTTGAAGAAGAGATTTGAAAAATTGAGTGCAGAATTTTCTCAGCTTCCAAATACTCTATCTTCTTCCTTTGAACTCCGATTTGAGTGATTCAAAGTTGAGAGTGTTCATCTATCTTTCTTCTATCTTTTATGAGAAGGTTTGAGCTATTTTTGTTGCTGTTTTTTAGAGCATATTCTCACAAAAACGGGACTGCATCAATTTTACTAAGGTATTGATTTTCTTCTAAACTTTTGTTTCAAAACTTGATACATTGCCTTGGGTTTTCTTCTTCAATGAATGTATGTATGTTGTGATGAGTTTTATTTGAGTTTTGAACTCATTTAAAGCTAGATTGATCTTGGATTGAAATCTCACATGTTGAGCTAGGTTTTGCTTTTACCTATGTTTTCACATGATTGAGATTGTATTGTGCTAGCTTTGAATATCGGACTATTTGATGATCTTTGATTGATTGATTTTGTGAAAAATATTTCATAACTTGTATTAGATTCAACTTGTTCAAATCTACTCTTAAAATACTTGTTGTTGTGTTCTTAGAGCTATTCTTGTGTTTAGTTGAATCTATGAATATAATATGGTCTAGAACTTGTGCTAGAAATCTAAATGACTTTGTCATATGATTTTAGCTTATTTTTGTATATGTGATTAAAAGTTGTAACATATACTTAATGGTCATATCTTGTGATTCAAGTTTTATATTCATGAATGCATCTAGTTGATAAAATGATATTGAATATTTGTCGTGAGATCTAGATTTGTCATTCATGCATTTTAACTAGACTATATTTGATAAATGGATTTTCATTCATATATCTAGATTCCATAGAATTTTTTTATCATCATTTTCTATGTTGCGTGCATATTTACATTTTGCATTCATGATTACTTAGATGCCTTGTGATGAGGTTGGAAGTCTCATTTCATTGAGTGATTCTTTGATTTGAGAAAGAAGTCCTGACTAGAGGTGTGAAGCATCAGATAGTTGAGCAAGGAAGTCTTGACTAGAGATGTGAAGCCTTGGATATTTGAGCAATAAGTCTTGGCAAGAGGTGTGAAGCCTTGGATGGCTAGGCAAGAGGTGTGAAGCCTTAGATAGCAAGGAAGTCTTGACTAGAGTTAGGAGAACTTGGATAGTTGAGCAAGGTGGTATCATACTCATTGAGTAGGTTAGAAGGGTAGTTTCTTAGTGAAGGGGTCACTTGAGAGATTACACTCATTTTATCTACTAGTAGATTGTGTTTGCTAGTGGTTGTGGAATTAACCTATTGATGTTTCCTCTTTGGAGGTTTACCATGTAAAAATCTTGTGTCAATTTTCTCTAACTCTATCTCTCATTTATGTATGTGTAATTGATATACTGTGAATAGAATATCTTGTAAGTGGTTTCCTCTTTACAATATTAATTGTGTATATTTGTTGTATCACATTCTAAATACTCTATATGTTGATTAATTGTCAGTGATTGAAATATAAAAATTGTGATACAAGCAATCTAGAGGGATAAACTTAAGTTTGTTTCAAGGAACCTATTCACCCCTCCCCCATTCTAGGTTTACTTAAGGAATTTAACCGTGTTTGTATTTTCATATTAGTTTCTCATCATTACCAAATTATTTTTAGGGATATACATTACAAACAGCAACATATATTTTGAATGTAGTGTCATCCAAATCTATTCCTAAGACTTCTTTAGAGTTGTGGAATGGTCGTAAAGCTAGTTTTCAACTTTTCCATATATGGGGGTGTCCAGCACATGTGTTGAAGAACATAAGTGGAAAGCTAGACCTCAAGTATATGGTCTGCTTGTTTGTAGGATATTCCAAGGAGACCAGAGGTAAATACTTCTATAGTCCTGAAGTGAACAAAATGTTTGAATCGACAAATGCAACATTTCTTAAGGAAAGCTATATTAGTGGTCATAAACCTCGTAGTAAAATTGTATTGAATTAAATAGAGTCTGCTACGACCAGTGCTCAATTAACAAGAGTTGCTTATCTATTAACATCTGAGAGTCAGATGATTCTTAGTCAGAACACACTACCACCTAGACGTAGTGGGAGGGTTGTACGACAACCTGAACGTTATTTGGGTATAAGTGAGGGATGAGGTATTTTCTCTACTTATATTGTGGATGATCCATTGACATTTAAGAATGCAATGAAATATCATAACAAAGAGGAATGACATAAAGATATGAATCTCGAGATGAATTCTATGTACTCTAACTTAGTATGGAACTTGCAGACTTACCGGATGGGGTAAAACCCATAGTGTGTAAGTGGATCTACAAGTAAAATAGAGGAGTCTATGGGAAAATAGAGACCTTTATGGTAAGGTTCATGGTCAGGGGTTATACTCAGAAAGTGGGAGTCGATTATAAAGAGACTTTTTAGTTAGAAGCCATGTTTAAGTATATTCGGATTCTCTTATCCATTGTTGCCTATTTTGATTATGAAATTTGGTAAATGGACATCAAGACTGCATTCTTGAATGGCAATCTTGATGAAAGAATCTATATGATGCAACCAAAGGGATTCATGTCTCCAGATCAAGAGCAAAAGGTTTCAAAGTTACAGTGGTCCATTTATGGACTGAAGCAAACATCTAGATCTTGGAACACTAGGTTTGATGATGTAATCAAAACCTATGGTTTTGAGTAAAATGTTGATGAGTCTTGTAACTACAAGTGCATTGTTGAGAAAAAAGTAGTTTTCATAGTCCTATATGTAGATGATATCCTATTCATTAGGAATAATGTAGGGGTCTTATCGGATGTGAAGGGTTGACTGGCTAGCAAATTCCAAATGAAAGATTTGGGAGAGATGAGTTATATTCTAGGGATTCAAATTATAAGTGATCATAAGAACAAACTCATAGCACTGTCTCAAGCATCGTATATCTACAAGATTCTTGTGCGATTTTTGATGTAGAACTCCAAGAAAGGTAATTTACCTTCTATGCATGGAGTTCACTTGTCTGAGGAATAGAGTCCTAAGACACCTCAATAAGCTGAGGATATGAGACATGTTCCCTATGCATCTGCGGTAGGTAGTCTCATGTATGCTATGTTATGCACGAGACCTGACATCTGCTTATCAGTGGGATTAGTCAGTAGGTACCAGTCCAACCCAAGATTGGATCATTGGGTTGCTATCAAGACTATTCTCAAGTATCTTCGGAGAACAAGAAACTATATGTTAATGTATTCTATAAAGGATTTGATACCGTTAGGATATATGAATTCTGATTTTTGGTTAGACAAGATTCAAGGAAATCCACGTCTGGATCAGTATTCACCCTTGGTGGTAGAGTCATTGTGTGGAGGAGTGTGAAGCAATCCTGTATTGTTGATTCCATCAAGGAAGCTGAATTTGTAGTCGCTTATGAACCTATTAAAGAGGTTGTTTGGCTTCATAAGTTCATGAGTTATCTGGAAGTTGTTCCAGATCTGGATAAGCCCATCACACATTATTGTGGTAACAGTGGTGTTGTGGCTAATTCCAGAGAACCAAGAAGACACAAGAGGGGGAAGCATATTGAAAAAAGTATCTCATCAGTGAGATAGTGTAGAGAGGGGATATGACCGCCACAAAGATATCTCCACAGTATAATCATACTGATCCATTTACGAAGATTGTTGGGGTGTTTGTCCTAAAGCATGTAATTTGTAAATGTGATTTGAACATAAATAAAAGGAGTAGTCTATTCATTCATTTTATGTCACACTTTATATATAACATGTGCAGCTGACATCTAAGATTGCCGGATGTAATTTTGAACTAAGTATATGAGTGTCATATACAGATTGATTCAGTTTGAAACGAGCAATCTAAAGAATCTGTAGATAACAAATAAAGTTGGGTACTTTATTTATGGTTAATCTACAGCTGTGGTCTATTCCGTAATGTATGGTGATCTTATCCTGGATCATTCATATGTTGATATGAGAATGGAGGCACATTGTATGATGTGACCATATAGACTGGGCCACGTTTTCTATGAATCTCTCACTAAGATCCGTTTATGCTAAGATTCATATATATCAACAAATGATGGCTAAATGTAGGTGATCTTAATCCTGAGTGTCTTATCGACTCCTTTAGGTTAGGTTGTAGTGTTTGATGTACCATAGGTGAAGTCGAAGTTGCATTCTTGATCTATAAGCTCTGTATGCTGGGATTGTTGTTTGACTTGTGATTGGGAAGGTTTGTACACAATAGTTGAATTCACTCCTTCTTACGAGAAGTAAATAGTAGTTCCTTTAAGGGTTGATTCGTGGCTTTAACAATATGAGCGCTCTCCTTATTTCATGAGGAATGTAGAATTTATTGTTCATTAGAGAATCAATGGTACTTAATGGAAAGATGTAATTAGAGGGGTATAACGGACATTATGACTCATCTATAATTATGAACTACTTGTGGAGGATCATACCATATGTAATAGCTATATCGATGGACACCGAGAGTTATTGGTTTGTATAAAAACATCTATGGTTAAGAGAGTGCAACTTTGGGTTTTTAATGGAATAAAACCGAAGTTAATAATCATGAAATTTTAATTAAAGAGTTTAATTAATTATTTCTAAGAATTATTGGAGCTCAAAATAATGTGGGTTCATTAGGTCCCTTTGCTGACTCGGTCGATTTTTATAACAAGTGTCACGGTAATTAATTGAATTATCCAATTAATTGTGTTACGAAAGTAACAAGTGTTTAATCGGAAATTAGTTGAATACTGAGATTATTTAATTAATAGAAAATAATAATTATGGTAATTCAATAATTAGATTATTTAATTATGTAAATAATCATTATTGGAGGGTGTTCTTTGATATTTAATTTTAAAAGATAAGATAATGTGATTATTTTATTTTTAGTTAAATATTGAATTTTAATTTAGAAAGTTTAAATTCGAACTTTATTAATAGCTGTTAAAAGATATATGATATCTTTTAAAAGGATTTAACAAAATTTAAATCAGTTTTAAATATATATATATATATACACTTTAGGTAACTGATAAATGTACAACATAAGAATACAATAAAAAATTGATTTTAGCATAAAAAGTACAAGAAACGAAAAAAAAGGCGTTCTTATTTTTTTTCGTAGAGAAAAAGTTTCTCTCTTCTCTCTTCTACCACCAGCAGTTCCTGAGTTTTGTGAGGCACCCACTCGCTGTAACCAGTCTCGTGAGATAGCGAGGAAGATCATATTGGTTTACAACAGGAGCAGGTCGAATTAAAGAGAAGGAGCCTCTAGCACAGGTGTGAAAAAAAGTTCTTTTTTCCTCCTTTCCTTGTTATCGTATTTTACTGTACATAATAGGTTTATGTTTTTGATGGCTTTATTCCGCTGCGTGATCGGTAAAACTAGGGCACCAACATTTCCTAGGTTGGATGATGATTTCCTTTTCCCTCCCTTGGAGAAATTTTATGAAAAACAGATATCTTTTATGTCTTACATGGGAAAACGGAAAGGTAAATGATACTTGTAAGATCTTTAGTGAGAATCAAGCTTCAAGTGTAGTGTCAGATACAAGCATTCTACCGGATTAGGCCATGCAACTATAAGCGGGGCTTGTGACAAATATTGAAGAGCTAAATGCTAAGGTGGAGCAGCATGAGCAAAGGATCAAAAGCTTAAAGGAAAGACTTTCTTCAAGCAACACAACCATCAAGCATTATGAGAGATCAACCTATCAAAGTTTTTTCTTTGGTGGAACTAGTGGCTAGCAAAGATTATATGATTATGAGGTATCACTTTATTTTCTTACCTTTTGGCTTCATTTCATATCAAAAAGAGAGAGAAATATATGATATCTACTAGCTCATTTGATCTATATCTTTGTTTTTTGTTGTTTATTTCTTCTTTTTAATTGGTATCTTGAACTTATGGGCTTGTAATATTTCTAAACTTGATTAGATTGTTTTTGGATATGCACGGATTTAGGGGGTGTATACATGCATCCTCATGGACTTTATTATTTCATCTTAATAAAGTATATATTTTGCCATTTATTTTCTCTTGTATATGTATTGTTCTTCATGTTGATTTTAGATGATATCAAGAGAAGATAAAAGGAAGGAGTTCAAGACTTGTTGAAGATTAGTCAAGGATGTACAAACTCATTGTAATGTGAGGGAGTGTCTATGACCAATCTTCATTTAGTATGTTTTAGTAATTGTTTAGGTTTTTTTACATGGAATTTGCCAAAGAGGGGAATTGTTAGGGTCTTGAATTTTAATGGCATAATTCCATATCAAAACAACATTTCATTTGTATTGATTAGTTGTCTCAAGATTTATCAAGCTATAAGGAAGATCGGACAACATACGAAGTGAAGTTAAAGTCTTCAAGAGGAACGAGCTCCATTACTTAATAAAGGTATTATAAGACCTCATTCCTCTTACAAGGCTTAGGTGCACACACACACACACACACATTGCATCCATATGTGTCCCTGAGTCATTGTGGAAAATTTGTATAACAGGTTCAACCACTTATTAAAGTATGCACATGCATTAGATTTAATTTGAAAACATTTGTAAAATTGCATGTTCAAGGACTATATCTAGGAAACAACATACTTGTGTGTTCTTGTGTTTATTTGTTTATGTTTTTATAATTTTGGACTTGATTATGTTCTCATATTATTCTATATTGATTTCCGGTCATTTCGGTTACTCATTCATTAAGTTTCAAGTTCCGAGTAAGAAGTTACAAAACTTTCAGTGTCTTTATCGTATATGGTTTTCATCATTGTGAAACAAGTTTAATTCCATATTTTTTGTTAAAGTTTTGTTGACGTCCTTTTGTGTGATGGAGTCTCGGTTTGTAATCCGAAAACAGAATTCAAATCAGAGTTCAGAGGCCGAAGAATAGTTGATGAGCGCGAGGAGTACATGAGAGGAGAAAAAGGTGACCTACAACCTTTCCCATAAGGCGTGTGGGCCTCACGGGAAAGAGTGCCCTCTGCCCCCGTGGAGGAGACGCACCTTCACGGGATGCTGAGGTGGCACCCTTTAATTTGTTGTTTTATTGTCTCTCTCTCTCTTTTCGTTTAAATATCTCTTTTCCCTCTCATGTCATTCTAAGAAGAAAAACATGAAAAACACTTGTGCATAATTTTCTCTCAATCTTTCTCATCTTCAAAAAACCATAACTTTCTCATTCGAACTACGATTCAAATGATTAAAATTCAAGATTAATTCTCTATCATCTTCAAAAGGTTTGAGGTCAATTGTGAAAATACAAACACTGTTAAATGCTTAAGGCTAACCAGGAGGAGGGGGGTGAATAGGTTAGACAACTTTTTAGACTCCCTTGAAAAAAACAAAATTTTGTATCACAATATATATATATATATATATATATATATATGTATATCAATTAAATACAATAAATCAATATATAAAACATATAAAGTGTGATACAAACAAACATCCATAACATATACACAATTGATATTATAGTAAGGAAGTCAATCTGCATAAAATGTTCTATCCACAATATTCCAAAAACATATACAAATATAAGAGAGATAGGGATATAGAAAACTGACACAAGGTATTTACGTGGCAAACCTCCAAAGAGGAAATATCTACGGGTTAGCAACCACTGGAAAACATAATCCACTAGTAGATAAGACAAGTAAAATCTCTCAAGTGACCTATTCACCTAGAAACTACCCTACTTAACTACTCAATGAATATGTCACCTCCTTGCTCAACATTCCGATGCCTCACACCTCTTGTCAAGAATTCCTTGCTCAACAATCTGAGGTCTCACACATCTTGTCGAGACTTCCTTACTCAACATTCTGAGGTCTCCCACCTCTTGTTGAGACTTCTGTTGCACAAGTCAAAGACACCCTCTAAGACATGTGACTTTCGCTTGCACAAGCCAAACACTCACTCTAAGGAATGTGACTTCCACTTGCTCAACAAATCATAGGCCTCACGCCTATTGTCAAAACTTCATTCTCACAAGGCATCTAAGTGATCATGAATGTAAAACGTAAACAAGCACGCAACATAGAAAATGATAATTAACAAATTATATGGAAAATACTAGACATATGCATGAATGCACACAACAAATGTAGTCTAGTCAATAATACATGTTTAATAAATCCACATCATGAAAAAGATGTTCAATATTAATTTCAATCTAGATACATGCACAAATCTAAAACTTAAATCCCAAGATAAGTTTGATTAGCACATAATCATGTTTAATTCTTATATACCAAAAACATGCTAAAATCATGTGACAAATTCATTTAGATTAAAGCAAGAGTTCTAGAGCATATTATCTATTCATGTAATCAACTAGGCACAAGAATAGATCACAAGAACACAAGCACATGTATCATAGTGAGATTTCAGCCAAAGATAGCCTAATACATTTGAGGAACTATTTTTTACAAAATCAATCAAATAAAGATCATCAAATAGTCCCATATTCAAAGCTAGCACAATACAATCCAAAACATGTGAAAACATAGGCATTTCAAAACCTAACTCAACATGTGAGATTTCAATTGAAACTCAATCTGGTTTTAAATTAGTTCAAAACTCAAATCAAAACAATCACAATACACATACATTCATTGAAGAAGAAAACTCAAGGTGATTGACCAAGTTTTAAAAGAAAACTTTGAGAGAAAATCAATACCTTAGTTGATTTGGTGCAGTCACGTTTTTGTGAAGATAGCCTCTAAAAACAGTAATAAAACAAACTCAAACCTTCAGAAAAAAGATGGAGGATGAATAAACAAACATTCAAATTTGAATCACTTAAATTGGAGTTCAAATAAAGAAGATATAGTGTTTGGAAGGTGATAAAATTTGAGAGAAAGGGAATCTCTTCACTCAAATTTTGAATCTCTTCTTAGAATTAAAAGTGAGAGGGAAGGGATGTATAAAGGAAAGGGAAAAGAATGCATGTGAAATGACCAAAGATGGCATGAAGGCACCAAAAGCACTTGTTGCCTGAGATGGCACGTGGGTATCTTGGAGCAGCAAGCATTCTAGCTCAAGATGGCCACGCGTCATTCGTGGCCATCTCGGGAAAGAGTGCTTGGTTGCACTTCTTTTCCTCACGCATTCCCTTCACGTTCTTCGACCGTTCTCCGGCCTCGAAACTCAAAATTTGAATCTGGTTACGGATTATGAACCATAACTCTCTCACGGACATGGAAATTTAATATACTAAACCCAGAAAATAAGAAATCGACTCGATATAAGAATACAAAGACAATGTACACAACATGAGTGGAAAGTTTCTTATCTTTTGACTTAGAACTTGAAATCAAGAGTATGAGTAACCAATGTGTTTGGAACTCAATCAAGAATGATTTAACAATATCCATGTCTTACAAAAATATACACATACAAACACAATTCACACTAGAATTCAAACTACAAAGACGTAGTCTCCAATCATGCATTTTTCAAAACATGTTATTTTCATACCAATGCATGAACATTCAACTTTAAATGTGTAAATGTATTACAAATGGTGCACAACGATGCAGGGACACAAATGTATGATATGTGTGTGTGCCTAAGCCTTGTAAGAGAAAGATAATATCTTAATATACCTTTGTAGAACCATATAGCATCCGTTCTCTTTGAAGACTTTGTACTTGCTTTGATTAGCTGTTATTCCTTCTTTGAAGCTTGAATCATTGTAAACCTAAACAACTAAATCATACAAGTAAACATCATATTGATATGGAATTTATGCCAACATAATCTAAAACCTAACAATCTCCCCCTTTGAAAAAATTCCATGTCAAAACACCTATACATTTACTACAAATATAAAAATGAAGATAGGTCACAAAATCACTCCCTCACATTACAATGAGTAAGATTCCTAGAACTAATCTTTATCAATTCTTGAACTTCATCTTGATCATCTCTTGAAGCAATCTACAAATCATCTCAAAGTACAATGCATATATAAGAGAAAACAACAAATGGCAACATATAATATGGATAAGAATATACAATTAAATTCCACAAATGCATGTGTCTCCCCCTCAATACGTGCCAAATCACAAAAATTCTTAACCAAATCATAAGACTAGTTATTACAAGCCATTAAGTTCAAAATTTCACAAAGAGAAACTAAGCAACTAGCATATACTCTTTCTCCCCCTTTTTTACGTGAAATGACGACAAAAGGTTAAGAAATGTACCTCAAAGATTAAATACTAGCCACTTGTTCCATTAAAGAAAGTTGTGCGAGTAGTCTATATAACATAATGCTTGAGTGGTGGTCTTGAGCTTGAAGCAATGCCCTCCTCCAACTCTTTAATTCAAACATCTTGTTGAACAACTATTTCACCAAGTTCATCAACCTATTCCTTCAATTGTATAGCCCAATCCGAAAGAATACTTGTGCTATTCACATGACTATCAACTTGAGAACTACTAAATAGTCCAAAAGTATCACAAATCATACCTTTAATCTTATAAGACATGTAAGGCACACACTTATCACAATATTTCTTCAAGGGTTGAACTAACACATCATCTTCACTACACTTAGTCCCAAGAGCTAAACACAATGAAGTAATAAACCTCGGTAATGCAAGCTTTTTATCACCTCTAATAGAGAAAGCCGCGCTGTCAATGTAATACATGAGAAGATATCCAATGTCTATCGATTGATTAGTTACCAAGGCATAAACTATTTTGACCTTGTCCTTATTCAACTCGGTTGAATTTGAAGATCCAAGAATGTTAGTGCAAATGAATAGATGCCAAACTGCACAAGCCTTAGTTAACTCATGTTGACTAATGTATGCTCTATTTTTCCACTCAAAGTAAGCATTGTCACAAAGAGTTCTACCCATGACATTTAGATTCTCAAAAACATCCACATCTAGAAAATTAGAATCTATCAATGCATCTAACAAGGTGGCATTATCCTTATATTCATTATAAAACTCTCTAACAAGAGTATCATTTACAACTCCTAACATGCTCACCCAAGATTTTCATTTCCTATCCTTTAAGCACTTAAGAACATAAGAATCTTTACACTTACCAAAGTCAATGCCTCTTTCTTGAAATATCTTCTTTGTTCCAAAGATCCCTAAATCTTTTGTCCTTGAAGTTTTGGATCCTTTTGAGGTAGACTTGGCTTTCACAACGGGATTTGATTGATTTCCACTTCTGGTAATCTTAGTTCTTCCCATTTTCTTATGTGATAAGATGCTATACACATACAACCAAAATGAGTGGAAACAAAACAAACACATTAGTCACAAAAATATAAAACATAAAGACATATGATTTAAGAATGAATCATCATACAAGACAAAGATAGTAAGTAACATCTTACAAGCATCATTAAGTCAAAATATGCCACCATGTAACAAAATGAAGCATGTGAACATATCATAAAAGAGAACAATGTCTAGCATACAATGCCACCCCTTGATAAATGCCAGAACTAAAATCAATGATAGCATAAAGTTCACAAAGATATTCACACAATCATACACTCATGCAATTTGAAGAAATCTCAACAAAATAAGCTTCATATGCTAAGAGAGATACACAAAGATTTTCAGGTTCTCTCATAATTCTTCAACAATTGATAAAATATCAACATACTCATAAACAAAGAGAGTGTGAGAGAGATATGCTTCAAATATATGTTAAGAAGTAGTTTGATAATCAACATGCAAGCAAAATGTATACTAACCATTGGTTATTTTAAATGCACTCTAGCATAAAAACTTCAAGGTGTATCCAATATTTACATATTAGTAAACTCAACTTACTAGCAAAAAATATAAGAGAAGCAAAGTGCAATTTTAGAAAACCAAGATTTTATGGTTCATAAGCACATGATCTAAAAGCAATAAGTAGAGACTTAGTCAAGATCATTACTATTCTAATAAGTAGCTTTCAAAGAATATGAAGCTCATATTTTCAAAAGTAATGTCACTCAATATACTATACACAAACAATCATCAAAATTAATATCAATATGAACAATGTCACTATTTGATCCTAAAATAGCAAATGTCATTGAGAATATATATAAAATTCTCTAATATGACATGCTATGAGATGTATATCAAATATTGAGTTAAAAATGAATATCTAAGAGAACATGCATTAGAGTATAGAGATACCTTTTGCATATTATATTCACCAAATATCATACTTCCACCCTTTTTATGAGCACTCTTGCCTTGAATGTTCTCATGACACCAAGTTGACGATGTTTCACAACAAGATTATAAAAAGCATAATATCTCAACTCAACCAACACATATATCAAAAGAACTTCTCAAAAGTTAACCAACAAATTTTGACAATCATAGCAAAAATGATGTGAGATAACCAAGTACATACCAATGCATGGAGTATTCAAAGCTAGCAAGCTAGAATTCTTAACAAAATTGATATATTGCCTCAAAGCTACCTCACATATGCTTCTTACTTTAGTGGTAAGAGCACTCATCCTTGAACTACTTGTTCTTGGGTGTACCTGCATAAACATTTCCAATATCATCCTTGACAACAATGTTAATTTATAGTAAAGTCCTTCAATGACTTGATTAACAAGAATATCATTAATACACTCTTCCTTAAAATTTTCAACATAAGCTTTGTCAAATTGAACAAGATTATCTTTCTTTCTACTCCATAACTTCTTTTCATGTTTAGTAATATTATCATGTTTCTCAACTTTCAAAGCATTAGCATGTTCTATTGGATGTTTAATCTCCTTATCTCTAGATTCATTTCCTAATTTACATTTTTCAATTAATTTATAGCACCTAGGCTTAATGTGACCTATTATGTTGCAGTAATTGTAAATAGGAATAAAAGATGAGATTGTACCTTTTGCAGTTGAACTAACTTCACTAGAAGTTTGTAAAGATACTTTGTTCACTAGCTTCTTCTTAGCTTTTGATATCCTTTTCTTGTGTGGCATCGTGTCCATCACGACTTCTTTCACGACTTCACCACCATGAGAGTTAACAAGATTCCTAACACTAGACACACTAACCGAATCATTCACTAAGTTCCTGATGGCCTTTTGGCCATGTCTATCTCTTCCATTAATTCTTGTTCTCTCTTCTTTAAATAAGATATCACATTATCCTTCTCAAGGTTTGTCTTTTCAAGTTCTCTAAACTTCTTCATAATATCACCTTTCTCACAAAAAAGTCTACGAGTAACAATCACAAACTCATCTAATTGTTTCTTGATCAAAACATCCTTCTCAACTACCTCTCTTAGAGCATTATCTCTAGCTTCTTCAAGCTTCTCTATATTGGCCAACAACTCAAGATTGGTAGGAATGGAACTAGTGCTTCCATAATGATCTGTATCAAAGTTCTTGTTAAAAGGTATTGTACCATTAACACCTAGTGAAGAATGGGAAGCCGTTAGAGCCTCAAAGTTGCTCACCAATTCTTCATCACTTGAAGACTCATGACTAGAGCTCTCCTTATAACTAGAATCCTCATCACTCTAAGTAGCCACCAAAATTTTGCCCTTCTTATCCTTCTTAGATGGCATCTTGGTGCACTCACTAGCAAAGTGACCAAAACAATGACAATTGAAGCATTGAACACCTTTCTTATTCATGGCTTGACTATTCTTCTCATTTCTTGGAGATGATGCTTTCTTAACTCTATTTTCCTTAGAAGACTTGCCTCTAGGCTTAGCATTCTTCTTTAGAAACTTCTGGAACTTTCTAACCAAAAAGTCACCTCTTCATTTTCATCATTACTCTCCTCCTGAATAGCATTGAGAGCAATTTCCTTACTCTTGATCTTTGGCTTCATGCATATCTCATAAGTTTGGAGAGACCTAAGCAACTCATCAATGTTCAAGCTATCCACATCCTTGCTTTCCTCAATGGCATACACCTTTGATTTAAATATCTTAGGAAGAGACCTAAGGATTTTCCAATTTAAACGCTCACTTGAGATAGGTACTCCAAGTACTTGACATTGGTTAACAATGTTAAGAAGTCAGAATTGGAAGTATTCAAACTTTTCTTCTTCACCCATACTTAACCCTTCAAATTATGATGCCAGCATTTGAAGCCTTGATTTCTTCACCGCTAAGGTGGTGGGATTATGCTCAATAGCAAGAGTATAATAATGTATTTGACAATCTTTTTATATTAATCAAGTGATTTGTAGTTTAACAAATATTATAGCATTTATAGTTTAATTATTATAATTGTCAAAAGTAAATAATCATAAGGTCAAAAGACTATGAGAAAAGAAGAATTGTTCATATATCTAGATATGTATGAGGTAGACACAATTCTTTAGTTAGTATTAAATAATATTCATAACTTAAGATAAAGGTTGGGTGCATTTATCTTGTCAAAGTTGTAGATTCTTTTGCTAGCATTTAAGTGGGATCAAATGTGTTATGATGAGTCTAAAATCATCAAAGTGTGGTGTCTTTGGGTAAAAGAATCTAGTGCACTGGGTGCATTGAATTGGATCACAGTGAAATACTTTATTTAGAACCGTCAATGGATAAAAGTTTTCACTTGAAGACAATCGAAGTGTCTGTCTCAATCCTGAGAAAATTGATGGAATTATGGTTGCAAGTGTTATCATTTGAGCTATCAATGAGTACAATTATATAGCATAGTCTATCCTCGATAGTGTGGTGGTATTCATTTGTTACTCGATAAATGACTTCATTTATAGATATGGACATCATGGCTCCATTTATTAAATGTGAGTAGAATACCATCTTATGGATATTTTGAGGTATTGGATATTAAATCTTAACGTTAAGTTTTCAATAGTGTCTATTGAAACATGACTTCTAGACAAGTCAAAATATCCAAGTTTAAAATGTGGTCATATGAGTAAATATGGTAACTTGGAGAGCTATAGACGGTCTATGAGCTCTTGGCGATAACTGGTATTCTTCGCGAGGATACACTATCTCCAATAAAGTTGTCTAGGGTATAAATGAACATTATTAACTTATTCTATCTTTATTTAAGAGTTAAATTTTAGTTCTTTTGTGGAATGAACTAAAATTAATAGATCAGACCTAAGAGAATCATTTATTGATTGTGATTAGGTTATGTCTATTGGAGATTAAATTTAGATAGCCCGTCAAGATCCCTAATCCACACGAACTTGTATAAATCACTTGATATATTCTACCGGACCAATGTATGGGTCCATCTAGAATTGTATTAGGGCATGTGGACTTGTTTCTTTTAGTTAGAATGGGTTTAGTTCACATGTGAACTTTTTATTTAGGTCCAATGGATTTAATAAAATAAGAAAAATAATATATATGTCCATGTGTGGTCTTGGGCGGCAAGGCTATATAAAATAGCTTATTATATTATTTTTTATTTTATTATTTAATTAAATGGAAATTAAT
Organism: Dipteronia dyeriana; assembly: GCA_032871835.1. Lineage (NCBI taxonomy): Eukaryota > Viridiplantae > Streptophyta > Magnoliopsida > Sapindales > Sapindaceae > Dipteronia > Dipteronia dyeriana. Next base: position 174,905 of record CM065297.1, read on the forward strand.
TAATTTGGTCATTAATTTATTATTTAATTAAAAGTCAAAATATTTTTCCTAATAGGAGAAGGTCTCCTAATATTATAGTATTGTTGGTAGTATAATTAATATTAAATACTATATTTGATAGTAGTAGATAAATAAAAGGAATTATTTATCTAGTCAAATTAGGATGTCTTTAATACGGTCACAAATACACTGTTTTTTCTTTTTTCTTTTGTCTTTATTTATGAATTTAAAGAATTAACGAGTTGGATTAGGAGTCTTGGTGTAGAAAAGAATTCTTTTTTGAAAAGAATTCTTTTTTGAAAAGAATTCATTTTTGAAAAGGATTCTTGGTCAGAAAGTAAATCCACCTAAGAAAAGGATTCTTACTCACCAAGTAAATCCTTCTTAAGAGAGGATTTGGTCTCCTATATATACTACCTATTAAATTCGTCCAAGACATAATTTTTGTTGTAAGAAGTTGTTTTTTATTTGTTTTTTATTGCTATAAAAAAAACATTCGTCCAATTCATTGTGTGAAGGATTCGGCCAAGCATAGAGAAAAAAGGGAGCGTTTTGTTTTCAATAGTACACTAGTATCCTTTGCATCAAAAGGGTTTTGTATACAACATTAAATCAATGTTCACGCGAGTTTCAATCAAATTGATTGATAATTCACAAGTGACCAGACGTTCTTGGTTTTTCTCTTGGAGGATTATTTTGACTAACAAAGAAGAAGATTTTATTTGTTTCCATCCTCATGTATATGATTTAAATAAAGGGAGCCCACACTCCTAGGTGATTAACGCTCGTGATTGGATTGGAAGATCTTGTGGATTCAATTCAACGCTAGTTCAATCGTCACGAAAAAAATGGTATGATACGTTTAATATACATCAATTAATCTAGGGTTAAGGTTCTTTCTTTTAAAGGGAAATTTTTTTAAATATACTAAACCCTAATTTTTTTACGCTTCCATTGTACGATTTTCCCTACATTTGGTATCAGAGGCAGGTTATGCCCTTGATTAATTGATGTATGTGTACGTGAATATTTTTCTTTTATTTTATATATGCATGTTTTAGAAAGAAATGGCACTCTAGGTATTCTCATATATATATATATATATATATATATATATATATATATATGTTTTATATGTGGATTGTTATTGCTCAATTTTGGTCTTAGAATTTCAATGTATTTCGTTTTGGGATTGTAACAAGAAGGGTGGTCTATCATCGCCATAATTTCCTTCTTAGTAGTTGCTAATTTTTTATTTATTTTCCTATGTAGTAAAAATATTGCACTATATTGTAATAATAATAAAAAACTGCAGTAATTTTTTTATTTAAAATTCTTTTATAATACATTCAAGTATCGAAGACTCGAAGTTTTGAAGAATTGAAAGCAACCGGAACAAGTTTGGGACTGTGCGAGCCATAGCAACAAACGTGCGTGCGAAGAGCACGCGACAACGATTGTTGTGGCATGGGCTGCACACGGCAGCCCTATGGAAACCTTGGGCTGCGCATTGCAGCCCTTTATGGGGTTGTGGGCTGCGCACTCCCATGAGAGGGAGCCAAGGGTGCGCACGCCGATGGGAGGCAGCCGAGGGGGTCCAAACGATGAAGGTTGCATGAAGACTTGATTGCCAAGAAAGGATTTTATAGTATTACAAGACATATGTAATTTACTTGCTTTTCTAGGATGGACCAAAATTGTAGCTATTTATATACTTGTAAATATTGTAATGTTTGTCATTTTTTGATAACATGTCATATAGAATAGGAGTGTCACTATTATATCTCTTTTTGTATGAACACACATTGAATGATTTAGGTTATTTAATTGGCTTCTAGATAACTTGGTAAATCATTCTATAGAATTCGATCACACGCCTTAAACAATTGAGTGGGAGAAGGTGTTTTGAAACACCTACGGCCTCCAAGTTTAGTTGAGCTTATGTTTTGTGTAATAACCCCCTAAGGGATATTCATGAATGGAATTTAGCAAGATACTTGCTTACAAGGATAGACTAGACAATTAACCCAAATGATATCTACTCCCAAAGGAGGGATATTCGTGAAGGAATATATTGAAGGTCGATAACTTGGTAACACACTCAATGTGAGTTTATTAAGATCCTCCCAAGTGTTCTTGTTAATAAAATCACAAGGCTAAAATTGAAAACGCTGGTTGTTACGTTAACAATTATGTGGGACCTAGTCTAACTTGTAAATGGTGCGAACTCCAAAAGAAGACGTGACATTTATGGGTGTTTGATCACCGTTGAATTTTTACGCTTGAATTATTTTATTTAATTCAAGATAAATATTTAAAAGTGTTATATCATGATTGTTTACTTATATAATTTTTGTTATTAAAAAAAAATCATGACCCCATCCCTAATCAACATTCTAAAAGATAATACTTGAACGGGTGATAATTATGTAACATTGAAAAGGAAAATTGGGCTTTTGTTGCAATCCGAAAAGTATAAGTTCATTCTGTGCACTCCTAAACCACTTACTCCTACTAATGAATCTACTCAGGAGTAAAGAGATGAGTATTAGTAGTGGGAGTCTTCAGATTAGATGGCTAAATGTTACATTATGGCCACTATTTTCGACGTGTTGCAACAGCAACATGAAAAAATGGAGACTGCTGCCAATGTAATGATGTCTCTAAAGGAGATGTTTGCTTTGAGGTCTAGGACGACTAAGAGAGAGGCAGTGACTGCTTTCATAAATCTTAGGATGAAACCTGGACAGTCTGTGAGAGATTACATGATGAAATTCATAGCACATTTCAACATTGCTGAATTGAATGGTGTTGAGATAGATAGTGAGACAAAAATTGACATGATTGTTAACTCACTATCAGATTCCTTTGATCAATTCAAGTTGGACTACACCTTGAATAATAAGGAATACATCTTACAAGGCCTGATGCAAAATGTTCAAAGCATCAAAAAACACCTTGTGAACGGCAAGGGTCAAGAGATTTATACCGTAGGTAAAGTTGCTACTGTTAAGACCCGTAAGAAGGTCAAGAAACAACATAAGAAAAAAAAACTAGGACCTACTAAGAATGAGACAAAGATACTAACCAAAATCAAAGGAAAGTGTTTTCTTTGTGGTGAAAAGGGACAATGGAATAGAATGAATGTGAATGAATTCAACTTGCGTTAAGGCAACGGAGCGTTGGTGTCGACTAGTGCAGTGGGAGATATTAGAATTATTTTAGATTCTTATAAGCATTTAGATTTAATAAACGTTTATTATGTACCACAATTCTAGAGGAATTTAATTTCTGATTCTTGTCTAAATAAATTTGGATATTCGGTTACTTTTAATAAAGATTTTATTATTTGTAAGAATAACAAATTTGTTTGGAAAGGTACATTGGAAAATGGTTTATTCTACTTGCATAGAAATATCTCTCACTTTTTAGACACGAAATCAACACAAACTAATCATAAAAGAGTAAAATTATCAAAAGATTAAACCTACCTATGGCATTTGCGCCTAGATCAGATTAACCTTAATAGGATCAAAAGATCGGTTACTAGTGGACCTTTAAGTGGCTTAAATATTAATGATCTACCAACTTGTGAATCTTGTTTGGAAGGTACGATGACCAAAAGGTCGTTCACGAACAAAGGCACAAGAGCCATCGAATGTTTAGGATTGATACACACTGATGTGTGTGGTCCTATGAGCATTCAAGCTAGAAGTGGATATGAGTAATTCATTATTTTCACGGATGATTACTCAAGATCTGGCTATGTGTATCTCATGAGACATAAGTCAGATGCTTTTGACTTGTTCAAAGCATTTAAAGATAAAGTAGAAAATCAGCTTGAGAAACGCATAAAAATCTTGAGGTCTGATCATGGTAGAGAATATCTATGTGGTGAGTTTCAGCAATATCTGATTGATAATGGTATAATTTCTCATTTTCCTACACCAGATACACCTCAACAAAATGGGGTGGCAGAAAAGAGAAATAGAACTCTTTTGGACATGGTTAGGTCTATGTTGAGTTATTCAACGCTTCCTAATTCCTTTTGGGGATATGCTTTACAAACTGCCATGTACATTCTAAACGATGTACCATCTAAGTCAGTTCCTAAAACACCGCATGAGTTATGGACAAGGCGAAAGCCTAGCTTAGAACAATTAAGGATATTTGGATGTCCTATGCATGTGTTAAAAGGAAAGACAGAAAAGATGGAGTCCCCTTCAGAAACATACATATTTGTATGGTATCCAAAAGGAACAAAAGGATATTAATTTTATAGTCCTTCAGATCTTAAAGTATTTGTTTCGCCAAATGCTAAATTTCTAAAAGAGGACTATATGAATAGTTTTATGTCTAAAAGTATAATCGTCTTGAATGAGCTTTCAGGGGTTATAATTCCCTCTCAACCTAGCCCAATTGAAAGTTTCGCACCAACACAAGATCAACAATCTACCATACCTCGTCATAGTGAGAGGGTTAGTAGACTATCTGAGAGATACATCGGTTTAGGAGAATCTATAGATAATCTCTCGGATGATAATGATCCCTATACGTATAAGAAAGCAATGGAAGATGTTGATTGTCGCAATTGGCAAAAGGCAATGCAATCGGAAATTGAATCTATGTTTGAAAAAAAAGTCTAGTCTCTTGTGGACTTGCCTAAAGGGATAAAACTTATCGGGTGCAAATGGGTATACAAGAGGAAAAGAGGAATGGATGGAAATGTGGAAACCTTTAAAGCTAGATTGGTAGTTAATGGTTATACACAGAAGAAAGGTATCGATTATTAAGAAACCTTCTCTCCTATGGCCCTGCTTAAATCTATTGGGATACTCTTATCCATTAGGCATCTCTAGACCTAGAGATTTGGAAAATGGACATCAAGACATCTTTCCTTAATGGAAGTCTTGACGAAAGCATCTATATGATGCAACCAGAAGGATTCGTTGAAAAAGGCTAAGAGGAAAGGGTATGCAAGTTGCAAAGATCCATATATGGATTGAAGCAAGCATCCAGATCCTGGAACATAATGTTCGATCAAGCCGTGAAATGTTTTGGATTTATTCAAAACCTTAACAAACCCTGTGTATACAAAAGGATTAAAGGTGACATGTTGGTTTTTCTAGTTCTTTATGTTGATGACATACTACTCATCGAAAACGATGTAGGTGTATTGACATCAATAAAGAATGGTTAGAAAAACAATTTGATATAAAGGACTTAGGAGAAGCAAGTTATATTCTTGGTATCCAAGTCATAAGGGATAGAAAGAATAGAACTATTGCATTATCCCAAACTTCATACATAGATAAAATCTTGTCTAGGTATTCCATGCAAGATTCCATGAAAGGTATGTTCTCTTTTAGACATGGAATCAAACTTTCTAAGGAACAAGTTCCTAAGAATGAGTATGAAGAGCAATTCATGAGTAAGGTGCTATATGCACCGGCAGTTGGAAGTCTTATGTATTTAATGATCTGTACTAGACCAGATATTTGTTTTGTTGTGGGCATAATTAGTAGGTTTCAATCAAAACCTGCTCCTGATCACTGGACGGCAGTCAAGTATATTTTCAAGTATCTTAGAAGAATGATAGATTATATGCTTGTATACTATAAAAAGGATCTAATTCCTGTTGGGTATACAGATTTTGATTTCCATTCGGATTCTGACTCCAAAAGATCAACATCAGGATCTATGTTTACACTTGGAGGAGAGGCAACCATATAGAGGAGTATCAAGCAATCTTTTATTGTTGATTCCACTATGGAAGCCGAGTATGTTGCCGTATTCGAGGCTGCTAAAGTGGCTGTCTGGCTCTGACATGTCTAGATTGACTTGGAAGTGGTTCCTAATGCGAATAGCATTTATAGTTTAATTATTGTAATTGTCAAAAGTAAATAATCATAAGGTCAAAAGACTATGAGAAAAGAAGAATCGTTCATATATCTAGATATGTATGAGGTAGACACAATTCTTTAGTTAGTCTTAAATAATATTAACAACTTAAGAAAAAAGGTTGGGCGCCTTTATCTTGTCAAAGTTGCAGATTCTTTGGCTAGCATTTGAGTGGCTTCAAATGTGTTATGATAAGTCTAAAATCATCAAAGTATGGTGTCTTTGGGCAAAAGAATCTAGTGCACTGGGTGCATTGAATTGGATCACAGTGAAATACTTTATTTAGAACCGTCAATGGATAAAAGTTTTCACTTGAAGACAATCGAAGTGTCTGTCTCAATCTTGAGATAAATGATGGACTTATGGTTGCAAGTGTTATCATTTGAGCTATCAATGAGTACAATTATATAGCAGAGTCTATCCTCGATAGTGTGGTGGTATTAATTTGTTAATCGATAGAGGACTTCGTTTATAGATACGGACATCCTGGCTCCATTTATTAAATATGAGTAGAATACCATCATATGGTTATTTTGAGGTATTGGATATTAAATCTTAATGTTAAGTTTTTAATAGTGTCCATTGAAACATTGCTTCTGGACAAGTCAAAATATCCAAGTTCAAAATGTGGTCATATGAGTAAATATGGTAACTTGGAGAGCTATAGGCGGTCTATGAGCTCTTGGCTATTACTGGTATTCTTCACGAGGATACATTACCTCCGATAAAGTTGTCTAGGGAATGAATGAGCAATATAAACTTATTCTATCTTTATTTAAGAGTTCAATTTTGTTCTTTAGTGGAATGAACTAAAATTAATATATCAGACCTAAGTGAATCATTTGTTGATTTTGATTAGGTTATGTCTATTGGAGCTTAAATTTAGATAGCCCTCTAAGATCCCCAATTCACACGAACTTATTTGGATCACTTGATATATTCTACCGGACCAATATATGGGTCCATCTAAAATTGTATTAAGGCATGTAGACTTGTTTCTTTTAGTAAGAATGGGTCTAATTCACATGTGGACTTTTTATTTAGGTCCAATGGATTTAATAAAATAAGAAAAATAATATATATGCCCATGTGTGGTCTTGGGCGGCAATGCTATATAAAATAGCTTATTATATTGTTTTTTATTTTATTATTTAATTAAATGGAAATTAATTGATTTTGTAATTAATTAATTATTTAATTAAAGTTAAAATCTTTTTTTCTAATAAGAGAAGGTCTTCTAATATTATACTATTTTTGGTAGTATAATTAATATTAAAGATTATATTTGATTAGTAGATATATAAAAGGAGTTATTTATCTAGTCAAATTAGGATGTCTTTAATACGGTCACAAATACACTAATGAGCTGGATTAGGAGTCTTGGTGTAGAAAAGAACTTTTTTTTGAAAAGGATTATTGGTCACCATGTAAATCCACCTATGGAAAGGATTCTTGCCCACCAAGAAGAAGATTTTGTTTGTTTCCATCCTCGGGTAAACGATTTAAAGAAAGGGAGTCCACACTCCTAGGTGATTCACGTTCATCATTGGATTGGAAGATCTTACGGATTCAATTCGACGCTAGTTCATTCGTCACGAAAAAAAAAATGTACGACACTTTTAATAAACATCAATTTATCTAGGGTTAAGGTTCTTTCTTTTAAAGGAGAAATTTTTTAAATATACTAAACCCTAATTTTTTACGCTTCCATTGTGCGATTTTCCCTACATAAGGTTCCCTCATTAGTGACTTGAAGAGTATCCCAAGCCTCCTTTACGGATTTAACATTTTGAATGTATAAGTATTGATGCTCATCAACTCCTCCAAAGATGGCATTCATAGCACGATGGTGCTATTTTGTAACCTCAAACTCATTCGTTGTCCATTCACTCATTGGCTTGAGTATATTGGTTCCATCCTCTTCAACCTTGGTAGGAGGACTATAACCTTCTTCATCTACCATCCGCGCCCTCTCATCAATGGAGCTGATGTAAGCCTTCATCCTCAACTTCCAATACACATAGTTAGTGTCTCGAAGTAATGGTGACCTAGTATTTGAAGCTCCTTCCACCATTACATCATATTAAAAACCGATGACTTAAAAAAGCTTTGCAAATAAAAAAAAAGCTTTGTAAATACCGTGAATGTATCACCTGGATGCTCACTAAGTGCAATCTAGTGTCCTCTTTTGAAACTAATTGACACTACAAACACAATTAAATGCTCAAGGTGAACCTAGAGGGGGGTGAATAGGTTGGACACTTTTTTGACTCCTTTGAAACAAACAAAAGTTTGTCCCTCTAGATTGCTTGTATCACAATATATATATATATATATATATATATATATATATATGTGTGTGTGTGTGTGTGTGTGTGTGTGTGTGTGTGTGTATATATATATATATCAATTAAAGACAATTAATCAATATATAAAACATATAAAGTGTGATACAAACAAAAATCCATAACATATACACAATTGATATTATAGAAAGGAAGTCAATCTACATAAAATGTTCTATCCATAATATTCCAATATCTTATACAAATATAAGAGAGATAGGGATAGAGAAAATTCACACAAGGTATTTACATGGTAAAGCTCCGAAGAGGAAACATCCACGGGTTAGCAACCATTGGTAAACATAATCCACTAGTAGATAAGACAATTACAATCTCTCAAGTGACCCATTTACGTAGAAACTACCCTTTTATCCTACTCAATGAATATGTCACCTCCTTGCTCAACATTCTGATGCCTTACACCTCTTGTCAAGACTTCCATTCTCAACATTCTGAGGTCTCATATCTCTTGTCGAGGCTTCATTGCTCAACATTCCAAGGTCTCCCACCTCTTGTCGAGACTTCCATTGCACAAGTCAAAGACTCCCTCTAAGACATGTGACTTCTGCTTGCACAAACCAAAGACTCACTCTAAGGAATATGACTTCCACTTGCTCAACAAATCATAGGACTCATGTCTATTGTCAAGACTTTCTTTCCACAAGGCATCTAAGTGATCATAAATGCAAAACGCAAAAAAGCACGCAACATAGAAAATGATGATCAACAAATTCTATGGAAAATACTAGACATATGCATGAATGCACAAAACAAATGTAGTCTAGTCAATAATGCCTGTTTAATACATCTAGATCATGTAAAAGATGTTCAATATTAATTTTAATCTAGATACATGCATAGATCTAAAACTTGAATCTCAAGATAAGTTTGATTAGCACATTATCAAGTTTAAATCTTATATACCAAAAACATGCTAAAATCATGTGACAAAGTCATTTAGATTAAAGCAAGAGTTCTAAAGCATATTATCTATTCATGAAATCAACTAGGCACAAGAATAGCTCACAAGAACACAAGCACATGTATCATAGTGAGATTTCGGCAAAAGAGAGCCTAATACATGTGAGGAACTATTTTTCACAAAATCAATCAATTATAGATCATCAAATCGTTCTAGATTTAAAGTTAACACAATACAATCCCAAACATGTGAAAACATAGGCAAATCAAAACCTAACTCATCCTGTGAGATTTCAATTGAAACTCAATCTAGCTTTAAATGAGTTCAAAACTCAAATCAAAATAATCACAATACACATACATTCATTGAAGAAGAAAACCCAAGGTGATTGACCAAGTTTTGAAATAAAACTTTGAGAGAAAATCAATACCTTAGTTGATTTGGTGCAGTCCCGTTTTTGTGGAGATAAACTCCAAAAATAGCAACAAAACCAACTCAAACCTTTATAGAAAAGATGGAGGATGAATATACAAACAATCAACTTGAAATCACATAAATTGAAGTTCAAATGAAGAAGATAAAGTGTTTGGAAGGTGAGAAATTTTGAGAGAAAATTCTGCACTCAAATTTTGAATCTCTTCTTAGAACGAAAAGTGATATAGAAGAGATGTATAAAGGAGAGGGAAAAGAATGCATGTGAAATGACCAAAGAGGACATGAAGGCACCAAGCACACTTGCTGCTCGATATGGCACGTGGGCATCTCGGGGCAGCAAGCATTCTGGCCCGAGATGGCCACGTGCCATCTTAGGAAAGAGTGCTTGGTTGCACTTATTTTCCTTGCCCGTACCCTTTGCGTTCTTCGGCAGTTCTCCAGCCTTCGAACTCGAAATTTTAATCTGGTTACTGATTATGAACCATGACTCTCTCATGGACATGGACATTTAAGATAATCAACCCAGAAAATAACAAATCGACTCGATATAAGAAAACGAAGACAATGTACACAACATGAGTGGAAAGTATCATATCTTTTGACTTAGAACTTAAAATCAAGAGTATGAGTAACCATAGTGTTTGGAACTCAATCAATATTGATATAAGACTAAAATCAAGTTCAATATCCACATTTTATAAACATATACACATACAAACACAATTCACACTAGAATGCAAACTACAAAGACATAATCTCCAATCATGCATTTTCCAAAACTTGTTATTTTCATACCAATGCATGAGCATTCAACTTTAAGTGTGTGAATGTGTTATAAATGTGCACAATGATGTAGGGAAACAAATGTATGATATGTGTGTGTGTGCCTAAGCCTTGTAAGAGAAATATAAGATCTTAATATACCTTTGTAGAACCAATAGCATCCTTTCTTTTGAAGACTTTGTGCTTGCTTTGCTAGTTGTTATTCCTTCTTTGAAGTTTGAATCATCATAAATCTAAAAAACTAAATTATTACAAGTAAACATCAATTTGATATGAAATTTATGCCAACATAATCTAAAACCTAACAATTTGATCATGTTTTTTGGTGGCTCAACATCAAAAATTTGAGACTACATGTTTTTCTTGTGGTATTGATTAATCTCTTTAGTTTTGTTCTTAAAAGTATTCAATTTCCTTGGGTTTTCTTCTTTTATAAATGTATATTTGATGTATAAGCTTTCATTAGAGTTTTATACTCTATTGAAAGTAGTTTGTAGTTTATTAGAAACATGTATGTTGAGTTAGGTTTTTCTTAAGACCTATGTTTCCACAAGATTGTGAGTTGTATTGTGTTATCTTTCTATTTAGGACTATTTATGTTTCAATTGATTGATTTTGATGATTGATAGTTTTTACTTGTTGTCGATCTCTTTAATTGACCATATCTAGGATTAGCACAGTTTCTTGTATATTTAGAGCCTATTAGGTTTCTATTGAATACTTTGTGAATATATGCTTTAAATATTTGCTAGAATTTTGATTGATCATATCATGTAATCTAGCATGAATTTTGTTCTCTACAAAATCTTGAATATAAGATTAATGTATATGATTGATTCAAGCTTTAGTTGCATGATTAAATATAGGAATTACATGTGTTTTGGTGTTTCATATGTTCTACAAATTTTATTCATGCATAGTAACTAGACAACTTTTATTTGTGAACTTACATACATATGTCTAGTTCACGTAGGATAAGTTGATCATCGTGTTCTATGTTGCGTGCTTGGGTGCATTTTGCATTCATGATCACTTAGAAAGTCCATGAAAAAGGCATGAAGTCTTGGCTAGAGTTGTGAGAACTCGGATAGTCAAGCAAGAAATTATTGGTTAGAGTTGGGAGAACTCAGATAACCAAGTGAGAAAGTGTTAGATAGGATCGGAAGGATCCAGATAGCTAAGCAACAAGTCTTTACAAGGATCGGGAGGATCTAGATAGTCATGCATGGAATCTTCCAAGAGATGTGAGATCTCAGATAGGAAGTTGCTTCCTAGAGGTATGATAGTCACATCTTGGATAGGAAGTAGGTAAGGTGATTCACTAGGCCCGAGGGTAGGATAGAAGTTTATAGCTTTGAAAGTGTATCATGAGATTTGGTCATGTCTTTGAGTGTGTATCTTTTATTCGTAATAATGGATTCATTTTTCTGGTGGTTGTGGATTCAACCCGAGGATATTTCCTCTTCGGAGGTTTTACCACATAAAAAATATCGTGTCAAGCGACTCTATCTCTATCTCTTTATATTTGTATTTTTGTCTATATGAATCTTGTTCGTATTACATTTTCTAGATATCTTTCGAAAGTACCCTAAAAAATGAGTGTTTCTATAACCTAGAGGGGGGGTGAATAGGTTTTAATCAAGTCAATTACCAATTTTTCTTAATTAGTAAATATTCAAAATTCACCCAATAAAACAAACATACAACATCAACTGTAAGGTGCGGAAATATAAATAACACAAGATGTATACGTGGAACCCGCCAAATGGAAAAAACCACGGGCTGTTAAGTGCGCCACACTCGGTCACAGAAATCCACTATATAAATAAAAGGTTAAACTCTCAAGTGATTCTTGGACTTTCACTCTCGACAACCTCAGGCTTTGGACACCGCCACTCACCACTCTTGGTTCAGTCCCTAGTGATATCCCCTAATACATTACTCTTGGCGTGAACGCCTTCTACTCTACCCCCTTGGGCCTTTTACAATGGCACCCGACCAATTGCTTGCCAACCCTTCCTCTGGTTGCAAGACTTGAATTGCTTGTACAACTTCACACTGAAGCCACAAGACTTAACATCAATGAAGAGTCAAACACAACCTAAGTGAATATGAAAAAATGTTCAAACATACAAGTAATGCTAGGCAACACTAAATGCTTATCTAGGAATTTAAAAATGTCACTAAGTACAATTCCTAGATATCAATGTCTAAATGAATGTTCATAAAGACTTAACTAGATATAGTTATACAACAATATATCCTAGTTATCAAACAAAGAGCCAATCAACAAATGTTGGCATTAAGCATGGCATGGTCATAAAATGCAATCGTCAAAATGCAATCAATATGACCTAATTAGCTAGAGGCAACAATGACCTAAATGCTAGCTATCACAATTCAAACCCCAAACATGTCATAACTTCAATAAATATGCAATTAATATGAAGAAATGCTAATTTAAGCAATAAATGACATGTCTTGGTAAGCTAGAACAATAAATGAACAACAATGGTGGTTCTACTTACCAATCAATGAAAACCCATGCCCGGAATGATGTTTGAATGCAAGATGAAGATAGGTTTGGGGTTTGGGGTTTGGGGTTTGGAAAGTCAAACACAAAGCTTGAAGCTTTCTCTCACTAAGGGAGGTTCTCTCTCTCTAAAAATGTGTTCTTTAAGCTCTAAGAAGGCAAGGCAGAAGAAGAGAACATATATAAAGATGCCCTACACGAAACAGCATCGTTTTGGACAAAGGGCAACTGATTCTCGTCATGACCGTTGTGCATACCGCGGCCTAGGAAAGTGTCCAGACCGCAGTAGAGCGAGTGGTGCATCGCCTGTGAATCTTCGCTGTTTGGACAGTGGTACAGGCAATGTCCAAACCCCGGTAGAGCAAGCGGTGCATCACTGGGAAATTCCTCTTGGGAGACCGCTGTGCAAGTAACGTGCACAGGCCGCAGTAGTAGCAACGAGCAACATCTGGAGAACACCGTTGCGCATATCACGGTGGAGGTAATGCATAGGGAGCGGTCCCGACCGCGGTCAAGGGGAAAAAACTCTTCTAAGGGTAAACTAAATGCAACAAACACCCAAGCAAGATTTATGGCAAAGAGGCACACAATTAAGGCAATTAAGCATTCATGCAAGATGATCAAAGACATGCATGAGAGTGTGTATGTGCATTAAAAACTCTTCAGAAAAGATTAAGCAAGTGATTTACCTTCTGAAGCTTGAGCTTGGTCTTGAGCAATCATGGCCTAAACTACCCTTACATATTAATCCCCAAATGTGGTTGTCAACGAAATGAGACAATCAGAAACTGAAGAACTTACAATCTCCCCCTTTGGCTATTTCGTGACAAAACCACCACTCACAATTCATCCTCACAAATAAACTAAACAAAAAAAAACAGGGGTCAACAAAGTGTTTATATATTACAAAGAGATGCCTAATAACTAGATCTTCAAGTCATCCATCTCTTGCAGAATCAATATCCCTACAAAAAAAAAATACACTTTCCAAGACAAGTGTATGTGAGGTGATCAAAGACATAAAAACAAGAGCAATTTGCATACAATAGAAACAAGCAACGTGCATCAACAATGCAAATGCAAATTCTCCCCCTAAATAGGTTAAATCTCCCTCAATCAAACTCCCCTCATATGCAACTCTCAACTCCCCCTAAATCCACACTACTCCCCCTTTTTGTCATGAGATAGACAAAGGAGTATCCCCTTAAGAAAGCATTAGCAAGGAGAGCTTATGGCACATGACATATGTATAATCATATAACCAAATTTATGCAACTTAATTAAGAGGAGAGAAACAAGGAGTTTTATTAAAAAAAATGTGTGAACGAATGCCTTACATACAAGACAAGTTGTATTTAAGATCAAAACATGGTATTTGGAAAAGTAAAATGACAAGGGTTTCCAAGAGAATTCAAACCAATTTCACCCTTTGTCATGAAATAAGCAAGATATAGATTGTAAAATAAATTCATTTTAAAAACAACTATATCAACATTTACAAGCAAAACAAGACATGAGTGACTATTGCGCCCTTTTCAATTTTTCTGGGTGGAATGCCCGTATGATAGTAGCCTTGTTTGACAAGTAAAGAGAGAGAGACTTTTGATTGTAAAATCCTTGAATTGGATACAAGATCCTTATTGATTGAAGTCTCATAATTGCTTTCACACACAAATTTTTGCATTCATTTTAGAGCATTCAAAAAATCTCATCATGCATATCAATTTAAAGCATGTCATAGAAATAATCAACATGTCATGGAGATCAATTCTAGGTCATTCAAAATGTACTTCCAAATCAATTCTTCTATTCAAAAAATGCATGTTTGGTCATAAATAAGACATGGATTGCATGTAAAGCAAAGTTGCACACTTATTAAAAAAATATGTACAACCAATCATCTCAAGCAATTAATAAAGAAGCATAAATATTATTAATGAGCACAATGCAATGCCAATTTGCTCTCTTTGCTTGAGCTCCCCATATGGGGTCAATCAAAAACTAGTTAATAGGGGATATGAGTCCCTATAGACTTACCAAGTCCATTTGACCTAGTTGAGCCTATGAGTGAAACCTTAGCACAACGGCATGTGGGTTCATCTTTTCTAATCCACTAAGGTGACATATTATCATTCCTAGTGGTCAAGATCATCATATTACTCCTAGGATCATTAACACTAGCTTTCCTAGGCACATGCATATTGACTCTACCCCTTTTTCTTTAAATCATGCTCTTAGTTCTACACGTGTTAATGTACATAAAGAAATTTGGTCTAATATGACCATCAACACCATAAAAATGACATGAAGGAATAAAATGAGGGGTCATACCATTCCTTTGTGAGGACAAAGGTGTTTTCCCATGTCTTTGAGCTTTCCTTTGGTGTGGTATTGATTCTCTTCTCCTTTGTTATTGAGTTGGAGAAGATTGCTTCCTTGGTTGAGCTTGCTTGGCTTGCCTCCTTGGTTGAGGACAGCTTGGAGGTGGAGCTCTTGATTGTTGAGGTTTAGCTCCATTCTTTATTGGCCCCTTCACTTGGCCATTCTTGGATGTCTCTCTAAGATCAAACTTCCTCCTAGGATATTGTGGAGGTAAAGCTTTTCTCATGCCTTGAGCTTGAGGTTGCATGACCTTGGCTTTCTTCAGTTCTCCAAGGCACCTCATCTCATTCTCCTTGATGATCTTCAAGGAATTGTCTTTGTTGGCAAGTTCATCCTTCATTACCTTCATCCTTTGATGGCAATCATCAATCTCCTTCTCATACTTGGACACATCAACTATGTCCATCTTCAAGGAGTCATCTAACTTGGTCCTTAGTTGAAGATTTTCTTCCTTCAACTTCTTGATTTCTTCATTTTTCTTCTTCAAAAACCTTTGAAGACTTTTAATGAAGTCTTCGTAACCAAAGTCTTCATCACTCAAGTTCTTGGAACTTGAACTTTCTTTATCGAAGCTTCTACCATTTGTACTCTCATGGCAATCATCATCTAAACTAGCTTCTTCAATGTCAAACGTTAGTGAAGGGTGTCTTGTGGCTGCTTTAGAGTTGTCATTATGTAAAGCGTGCAAGACTATGTGATTCCTTTCACATCCCTTCTAACCCGAAGAGCATTCTTCCCTTTCACTACAAAAGTAAGCCTTTGGTTTGCCTCTTCGACTCTTGCTCTTTGAGTTTCCACAATCCGTGGAGATGTGCCCATGGCCACCATAATTAAAACATTTAAGCTTGATCTTTGAGGTACCTAATTTTTTATGTTCTTCTTTCACGGTACCTTCATGGATGATTCTTACAATCTCCCAAGCTTCTCGAACATCTGGAGTTGTTTGGATGAGTTTTGCATGACTCTCACCCACAGCACAATATAAGGCACGGAAGCTCTTTGAGTTCCATTCGGTAGCCTCGAGTTCATCAACTGTCCACTCGGACTTGGGCTTAGGAATAGAAGCCTCATTCTCTTATGTCTATGGGGAGGTGAAAACCCTTCTTCCACACACATCCACACATGTTGATCAAGGTCACAAAAAAAAAAACTTTCATCCTCACTTTCAAAGAAGAGTAGTTATCCTTGGTGAGCATGGGTGGTTCAGAGATCAAAGCACCCTCTAGTCTCTCAAAATCACTCATGGTGCTTTATGTTATATAAATGAGATGCAAATGCAATGCACCACACAAGATGTAAACAACAAAAATGCACAAGCAAGATACACACAGAAGAGCTTTGATCACCTAAGTGTGTCTAGAAACCAGCTTTGATACCAATTGAAAGTTCCCTAAACAATGCGTGTGTCTATAACCTAGAGGGGGGGTGAATAGGTTTTAATCAAGTCAATTACCAATTTTTCGTGATTAGTCAATATTCAAAATTCACCCAATAAAACAAACATATAATATCAAGTGTAAGGTGCGGAAACATAAACAACACAAGATGTATACATGAAAACCCTCCAAATGGGAAAAACCACGGGCTATTAAGTGCGCCACACTCGGTCACAGAAATCCACTATATGAATAAAAGGTTACACCCTCAAGTGATTCTCAGACTGTCACTCTCAACAACCTCAGGCTATGGACACCGCCACTCACCACTATTGGTTCAGTCCCTAGTGATATCCCCTGATACACTACACTTGGCGTGAACGTCTCCTACTCTACCCCCTTGAGCCTTTTACAGTGGCACCCGACCAATTGCTTACCAACCCTTCCTCTGGTTGCAAGACTTGAATTGCTTGTGCAAATTCACACCGAAGCCACAAGACTTAACCTCAATGAAGAGTCAAACACAACCTAAGTGAATATGATAAAATATTCAAACATGCAAGTAATGCTAGGCAACTCTAAATGCTTATCTAGGAATTTAAGAATGTCACTAAGTACAATTTCTAGATATCAATGTCTAAATGAATGTTCATAAAGACTTAACCAGATATAGTTATACAACAATATATCCTAGTTATCAACTAAACAGCCAATCAACATATGTTGTCATTAAGCATGCCATGTTCATAAAATGCAATCATCAAAATGCAATCAATAAGACCTAATTAGCTAGAGGAAACAATGACCTAAATGCTAGCTATCACAATTCAAACCCCAAACATGTCAAAACTTCAATAAATATGCAATTAATATGAAGAAATGCTAATTTAAGCAATAATTGACATGTCTTGGTAAACTAGAACAATAAATTAACAACAATGGTGGTTCTACTTACCAATCAATGAAAATGGAATGATACTTGAATGCAAGATGAAGATGGGTTTGAGGTTTGGGGTTTGGAGAGTCAAACACAAAGCTTAAAGCTTTCTCTCTCTAAGGGAGGTTCTCTCTCTCTCTAAAAATGAGTTCTCTGAGCTCTAAAAAGGCAAGGAAGAAGAAAAGAACATATATAAAGAAGCCCTACATGAAACGGCATCGTTTTGGACAAAGGGCAACTGATTCTCGTCATGACCGCTGTGCATACCGCGGCCTAGGAAAGTGTCCAGACCGCAGTAGAGCGAGCGGTGCATCGCCTGTGAATCTTCACTGTTTGGACCGCGGTACAGGCAATTTCCAAACCGCGGTAGAGCAAATGGTACATCACTGGGAAACTCCACTTGGGAGACCGTTGTGCATGCAACGTACACAGGCCGCGGTAGCAACAACGAGCAACGTCTGAAGAACACCGCTGTGCATACCGCGGTGGAGGCAATGCACAGGGAGCGGTCCTGACCGCGGTCAAGGGGAAAAAACTCTTCTAAGGGCAAACTAAATGCAACAAACACCCAAGCAAGATTTATGGAAAAGTGGCACACAATTAAGGCAATTAAGCATTCATGCAAGATGATCAAAGACATGCATGAGAGTGTGTGTGTGCACTAAAAACTCTTCAGAAATGGTTAAGCCAGTGATTTACCTTTTGAAGCTTGAGCTGGGTGTTAAGCAATGATGGCTTAAACTACCCTTACACATTAATCCTCAAATGTGGCTGTTAACGAAATTAGTCAATCAAAAACTGAGGAACTTACATCTTTGAATAACAAGATTTGTAAAAGTGTGGTATGATAATAACTTATTTAATCATAGTTTTATATATCATTATTCTTGTAAATTAAATCTTTTGTACATGATAAGTTGTTATATATTACGTGTTTATAATAGTAATATAAACATGCATACAAGTAGTTGTTGATTTTTTTTAAGTGTTTTTATTTCACTTGCAAGTTATTGACTTTTGACCAATCAAGATTATTTGTAAATGCTTGTCAATAGTTTATATGGGCTTTATTTGCCTAATATCTTTTAATAAAGACAATCTAGAGGGACAAAAATTGGTTTGTTTCTAAGGGACTGAAAGAAGTGAAAAAACCTGTTCACCACCCCCCCTCCCCCCCTCCTGGTTGGCTTTAGACCATTTAACCGTGATTGTATATTTTCTGATTCAGTACAATCTGGATGATTGAAAAGGAACTGAAACTTTCATGTGAAAACAGGTCAAAAAATGCAAAAGAAGAAACAAATTACAAAATGCTCCCGGTATTGTGCTGGTCATCACCCGTGCACCACCCGTACAAGACCTGTGCACCGGGAGATGGAGTCTAGGGGATTGCTCAGTGTGAGAGTACTACACGGGTTCCTACCTAAGCAAATGCCAAAACCAAAGAAGCATATTAGAGGTTATTAGGTCACTATACGGATAAGTACCCACACACTACGTTCTTCAGCCATACTACATCAACATTTTCAGACCTAATCTTAGGACAATAAAGTATATCCTTTCTTAAACGAATAGGCTCTCACTTCCAAACTCTTCCAGCCACGAATTCTCTCTTCCACCTTCCTATTTTCTTTCTCATATCATTAACCATCAACCACAGATCTAGAAAGCATCCCTCACCAATTCCTAACCATCTTACATCAACTTCATCATCCACTACTCTCAAAGGACACTTGGAGATTGGATTTGAAGCTTTAAGAAAGGAAATCTCTACATAGGCCTTCTCTATCTCTCTTCTCCTAGTTATTTTTATCTATTCGTCATGAGTATCAAAATATCCCAATAAGTGATTGATGTGAAACAATTATGGATGTTTGGCTTTGTATTGAACTCTATTCATTATATTAAATCTATAAATTATGTTTCATTCCTTGATTTAACTGATTTCAAAACAAATGGGTATCTGATTGTACATTCCTTTCTTTGCTTGTTTATGGAGAAATGGTTTGAGTAGTTGATTAGTATACATCTACTTGGTCTTCTTAAGCTCAATTGAATGGAAAGGTCAAACAAGAGCACATCCCTCAAGTGAGACCCGAACTTAATAATCTCAATTTCTATCTAATCTCAAATGGGTAACAAATTCTATACATCGAGTTGGTTGCTTGTGAGAGGTTAAGCATCAATACTATACATCCTAGGTTGGTGATGTTATAAAGAGATTAGTCCCTTAATTTGGTAGATGAGCATTCATGAACAATCACTTGTGGAGGCAAATACTACACATCTAGATTGGACACTCATATGGGAAATTCAACCAATTCTATACATCTAGATTGGTTTTAATAGATTAATGTACATTCATCAGAGTTCGTAATTTGCCCATAATTGACTTATTGGATCTGTCAATTCCTTAGTTCTCACTATCATATTTTAACATACATTTCTTATTGACTTAGTTGAATGTCAGATTAACTAGCCTAATTGTAGTGTGCATCATAGTTATTAACTTTTCAAACCCAACCATTGATAAATAGTCTAAGTGAACATGAATGAAATGATGAAAGTAAGTTTATGCGAGACCAACATAAAAAGCTTAACTAGATGTATATATAAATACCCAACAAACCTAGCTATTACCTAACTCCAATAATTTCCATAACATCATAATATATGCATTAAAGATGAAGTCCTGACAATAATAGAATAATAAGTGAGACAAGATGATGTCCTTACCTACTAGACGGAGATACAATGAAGACCTATGAATGGTGATGCTTTAAATGCTCATGGATTTGAAATTTAGGGAGGGAGAGTAAAAAAGATGAGAACTTTGTGCTTTCCCACTCTAGGAACCATAATTTATCTCTAGATACTCTATGACCCCATTTAAGGCGTGGAATAGAATATGATTACTTTCATAGAATGTGATAAGATTGGATTGGATGGGATCTAAATTTTTTGCTATCATATGTTTGGTGCAACATAGGATATGATTAAAAATAAAGTAATCTCACGTTTGGTGCAACATATGATAGGATTAAAAATAGAGTAATTTTGATATCATATATTCTTCAAAAATTCATATCATTCATTAATTCCAAAAAAAAACAAAAATTCTATATTGCTTTTTCTGTTTTTGTTTTCAAGTAGTAAAAATCTATGATTTCTCTCTCTTTATCTTTTAATCTTGATTTGTTAGAGTGATTATTAGTGAAGATGAAGAACAGAGCTTCTGGTTTGTTGAATTAGATAATAACAATTATAGTAGTCAGAAAGAGATAGAGAGTGTGAGAGAGAGAGAGAGACAAGGCTAAGGAAGGAGGATGCCATTTTTGTTGGACCAATTTTTTATGTGATTTTGTTAGAAGAGCATTGTAATAAGTAGAGATAAAAATGGAATCGTTTGATTTTGATGGTTGAAAAGATGAGGTGAGGAGAGTTGAGAGTAGAGAATTTGTTTTTGTTTTCACTTTATAGTGCGATGTATTTTTGGATTTGTGCCATTTGAACAAATATGTAAAATTCCCAGATTTCTTCATATATAAAAAAGTCCTAGATTTTCCAAAAAACATTTGTAAGAGTCCATGTTTCTTAAAACCAAAAAAAAAAACAAAAGTTCTTCAAAAAGAGCTTGAAGAACAAAATAATTTTTTTTAAAAAAGATAGAAACAGATTGAAGAGATCTGGAAATTGAAGAAGAAGAAATGAAATACGAAACCACATCTATGACCATGACCCAGTAAAAATCTCAACATACATACAAAGGAGATAAAAAGGAAACAAACAACAGGAAATTTTTCGAGTTCTGGGTTTTGTTTCTCATGCTTGCTCCAGCTTTAATGTTCTTCAGCTTCTTTAAGATCAATACTACCTCCTCAATTCCTGGTATGTGTTCTTATCTTCTGTGTAATCAATTTTCTTATCTTCCATTGCTCATACGATCTCTTTTAGTTTTCTTTTTTTATTGGGTCTTTTTACTGAAAAAAGCTTGCTTTTCAAATCTGAAAAAATATCTAGAATTGAAGAAATATATACTTGAGAGAGATAAAGAGAGTCAAGTTAGGAGAAAGATAGGATTAAAATGAATCCCATTGTTTTTGGCCGAACTATTTTATCCCACGTTAATGGGATAAAAAAATTAAGTGGGACTAATTTTTCCTATCCCATCAACCATCTAAGCATGGGAATGAGACTAAAAATAAGTTGATTCCCTCCCATCCCATGCGCCAAACGTCCATAAGTGTTTAAATTGTGTAGAGTTCTTAGTGAAAAGAAGGGAAAGAGATGTACAAATAGAGTGAGTCCCATCAAACTCTAGTTGTGCGGTCACAATACACGGTTTTGGACCGCGTGACTAGGTTGTGTAACAAGGCAAGTGAACTTTGCCACTATCCATCGTTGTCCATGATCGCACAAACCACTGGAAAAAATATATTGGCAACTGTAGGGAAAGTCACACAGCAGAATCGTAAAAATTAGGGTTTAGTATATTTTAAAATTTTTCCTTATTTTTATAACAAGAATCTTAACCCTAGATTAATTGATGTGTATAAAAAGTATCGTACCTTTTTCTCATGACGATTGAACTAGAGCCTAATTAAATCCGTAAGATCTTCCAATTCAATCATGAATGTGAATCGCCTAGGAGTGTGGGCTCCATTTTTTTAAATTGTATACTTGAGGATGGAAACAAACAAAATCTCTTTCTTTGTTAGTCACACTAATCCTCAAAGAAGAAAAACTATTAGGATTATGCTCGATATCAAGAGTGTAATATTGTAATTAACAATCGTTTCATATGAATAAAGTGATTTCTAGTTTAACAAATCTTATAGCATTTATAGTTTAATTATTATAACTGTCAAAAGTAAATAATTATAAGGTCAAAAGACTATGAGAAAAGAAGAATTGTTCATACATCTAGATATGTATGAGGTAGACACAATTCTTTAGTTAGTCTTGAATAATATTCACAACTTAAGATAGAAGGTTGGGCGCCTTTATCTTGTTAAAGTTGTAGATTATTTTGCTAGCATTTGAGTGGGATCAAATGTGTTATGATGAGTCTAAAATCATCAAAGTGTGGTGTCTTTGGGCAAAAGAATCTAGTGCATTGGGTGCGTTGAATAGGATCAAAATGAAATACTTTATCTAGAACCTTCAATGGATGAAAGTTTTCATTTAAAGACAATCGGAGAGTCTATCTCAATCCTGAGATAAATGATGGACTTATGGTTGCAAGTGTTATCATTTGAGCTATCAATGAGTACGATTATATAGCATAGTCTATCCTCGATAGTTTGGTGGTATTCATTTGTTAATCGATAGAGGACTTCATTTATAGATATGGATATCGTGGCTCCATTTATTGAATGAGAGTAGAATACCATCATATGGATGTTTTAAGGTATTGGATATTAAATCTTAACGTTAAGTTTTCAATAGTGTCTATTGAAACATGGCTTCTGGACAAGTCAAAATATCCAAGTTCAAAATGTGGTCATATGAGTAAATATGGTAACTTTGAGAGCTATAGGCTGTCTATGAGCTCTTAGCGATTACTGGTATTCTTCATGAGGATACACTTTCTCCAATAAGGTTTTCTAAGGTACGAATGAGTAACATCAGCTTATTCTATCTTTATTTAAGAGTTCAATTTTAGTTCTTTAGTGGAATGAAATAAAATAAAATAGATCGGACCTAAGTGAATCATTTGTTGATTATGATTAGGTTGTGTCTATTGTAGCATAAATTTAGATAGCCCACCAAGATCCCCAATCCACACGAACTTGTATGGATCACTTGATATATTCTACCGGACCAATTTAGGGGTCCATCTAGAATTGTAATAAGGTATGTGAACTTGTTTCTTTTTGTAAGACTAGGTATAGTTCACATGTGGACTATTTTATTAAGGTCCAATGGATTTAATAAAATGAGAAAAATAATATATGGCCTTTACACTAGGTATGGGCGGCAATGGCTATGGATAATAGCTTTAATATATTATTTTTATTTTATTATTATTTAATTAAATGGTAATTAATTTATTTATTGATTAATTGATTAATTAATTATTTAATTAAAAGTCAAAATCTTTTCCTATTAGGATATGGTCTCTTAAAACTATACTATTGTTGGTAAAATAGTTAATGTTAAAGACTATATTTGATAAGTAGATAAATAAAAGGAGTTATTTATCTAATCAAATTAGGAAGTCTTTAATATAGTTACAAACACATTATTGAGTAGGATTAGGAGTCTTGGTGTAGGAAAGAATTCTTTTTGGAAAAGGATTCTTGGTCACCAAGTAAAACTTCTTAGTGGTAGAATTCTTATTTAAAAAGGATTCATAACCACCAAGTTAATCTACCTAAGGATAGGATTCTTGTCCATCATGTAATCTTTCTTAAGAAAGATTAAACACTCCTAATCTACTTCAAACAAGGGAAATTCGGCCAACACAATATATAGTTAAAGGAGTAGTTAGTTTTCTTCTAAGATAAGGATTCTAACTACCAAATAAATCCATCTAAGTAAAAGATTCTTGTCAACCAAGTGAATCCTTCTTAAGAAAGGATTTATGAACCTATATATATGTGGATGATTATTTTCGGCCAGCCCTAAGGCATTTGAGAGGATTTTCGGCCAAGCCATATTTTTCTTAGTGAAGAATTCGGCTATCATAGAATTTTGAGGGAGAAAAATATGATTTTACTCTAGACAAAATTCAATCTTCTCTAAGCAATAGTGTGTGAATTCGGCCAAGCAGAGAAAAAAGGGGAACGTTTTTGTATTCGATAGCATACTAATATCCTTTACATCAAAAGGGTTTTGTGTACAACATCGAATCAAGGTTCACGCGAGTTACAATCAAATTGATTGATAATTCACAAG
This sequence comes from Dipteronia dyeriana, assembly GCA_032871835.1. Classification (NCBI taxonomy): domain Eukaryota; kingdom Viridiplantae; phylum Streptophyta; class Magnoliopsida; order Sapindales; family Sapindaceae; genus Dipteronia; species Dipteronia dyeriana. Next base: position 199,419 of record CM065297.1, read on the forward strand.
TGACAGAACGTTCTTGGATTTTTTCTCTTGGAGGATATTTGTAACTAACAAAGAAAAGATATTTGTTTTGTCTCCATCCTCAGCAATACAATTTAAAGAAAGGGATCCCACACTCTTAGGTGATTCACGTTCGTGATTGGATTGGAAGATCTTGCAGAATTAATTTGGCGCTTGTTCAATCGTCACGTGAAAAAAGGTACGATACTTTTATATACATCAATTAATCTAGGGTTAAGGTTCTCGTTGCATAAAAGGGAAAAAATTTATTTATACGCAAACCCTAATCTCGTTTTTCTCACTCTTCCGTTGCGTTTCTAAACCGTTTTTCCCTACAAAAACAAATAACGTTAGGTCACTTGTGAATTATTAATCAATTTGATTGAAACTCGCGTGAACCTAGATTCGATATTGTACACAAAACCTTTTAATGTAAAGGCTACTAGAGTACTATCGAATACAAAACGTTCTTTCTTCTTTTTCCATTTTGTCGAATTTTCACACCCCAATCTTTAGAGTTGGATGAATTTATCTAGAGCAAGAATCGAATTCTCTATCCCTATCCTCAAAATTCTATGGTGGCCAAAAACTCTTTTAGAAAAATTAGGGCTTTGCCGAATTTTTCTTCTTAGAATTATCTAATAGCCCGAATTTTTCCTCTCTCTAAATTTTCTTTGGCTTGCACAAAATTTTAAGCTTTAAAAATCTCTCTTAGCCTAAATTTAGAGGTAGTATAAATAGGCATACAAATCCTTTCCTAAGAATGATTTACTTAGTCAGCAAGAATCCTATCCTTAGGTGGATTTACTTGGTGACCAAGAATTCTCTTCCAAAAACAATTATTTCCTAAACCAAGACTCTTAATCCAACTCAAATAGCGTATTTGTGACCATATTAAAGATTTCATAATTTGACTAGATAAATTATTCCTTTTATTTATCTACTTATCAAATATAGTATTTAATATTAATTATACTACCAACAATAGTAAAATATTAGGAGATCATCTCCTATAAAGAAAAAGATTTTGACTTTTAATTAAATAATTAATTAATTAACAAATTAATTAATTTTCATTTAATTAAATAATAAAATAAATTAAAAACAATATATTAAACTATTTTATATAGCCTTGCCACCCAACACATATACATGGGCCAATATACTATTTTTCTTATTTTATTAAATTCATTGGACCTTAATAAAAAGTTCACATGTGAACTAGACTCATTCTTACAAAAAGAAACAAGTCCACACACCTTAATACAATTCTAGATGGACTCCTAAATTGGTCTGGTAGAATATATCAAGTGATCCATGTAAGTTTGTGTGGATTGGGGATCTTGGCGGGCTATCTAAATTTAAGCTTCAATATACACAACCCAATCACAATAACCAAATGATTCACTTAGGTCCGATCTATTAATTTTAGTTCATTCCAGTAAAGAACTAAAATTGAATTCTTAAATAAAGATAGAATAAGTTAATATTTCTCATTCATACCCTGGAAAATCTTAATGAAGAAAGTGCATCCTCGTGAAGAATACCAGTAATCGCCAAGAGCTCATAGACTTCCTATAGCTCTCCAAGTTACCATATTTACTCATATGACCACATTTTGAACTTGGATATTTTGACTTGACTAGAAGTCATGTTTCAATAGACGCTATTGAAAACTTAACGTTAAGATTTAATATCCAATACTTCAAAACATCCATATGATGATATTCTACTCTCATTTAGCAAATGGAGCCATGATGTCCATAACTATAAATGAAGCCCTCTATCGATTAACAAATGAATACCACCAAACTATTGAGGATAGACTATGCTATATAATCGTAATCATTGATAGCTCAAATTATAACACTTGCAACCTTAAGTCCATCATTTGTCTCAGGATTGAGAGAGACTCTCCGATTATCTTCAAGTGAAAACTTTTATCCATTGACGGTTCTTAATAAAGTATTTCACTATGATCCAATACAATGCACCCAGAGCACTAGATTCTTTTGCCTAAAGACACTACACTTTGATGATTTTAGACTCATCATAACACATTTGATCCCACTCAAACGCTAGCAAAAGAATCTACAACTTCAACAAGATAAAGGCGCCCAACCTTTATCTTAAATTGTGAATATTATTCACGACTAACTGAAGAATTGTGTCAACCTCTTTCATATCTAGATGTATGAACAATTCTTCTTTTCTCGTAGTCTTTTGACCTTATGATTATTTACTTTTGACAATTATAATAATTAAACTATAAATGCTATAAGATTTGTTAAACTAGAAATTACTTTATTAATATGAAAAGATTATCAAATACATTATTATACTCTTGCTATCGAGCATAATCCCAACAACATCAAACGCGATTCACAACCGCGTGAAGACTCTAGAAAATGAGTGTGGTCATACTACGTGGTTCACAACTACATGACCTTGACTGCATGGAGTCTATGGAAAAACTCCATTGTCACCAAACACAGTCCACGTCCGTGCGACACCTAACCTTGCCATGAGAAGAAAAGGGCCTTCTCGAGCTATTTATCACTCAAACCTATAAGCACGATCTGTAAGTGAGAAAAAGATGTGATGCACACTAAAATGGGGAAACACGGATGAATGGATTGTTTATGTGTGTGCGATCGGACATTTATATACCTATTTGAGGTCTCCATTTCCTATCATTTATTCTATTTTTTGAACGTATTTTTGTATATAATGTGTTTGTTAAGCCTTGTGTAGGTACATATTCCCTACAATAAGGTTTGAGCTTAAATAACAATTCGGGAGGCAATTATAAGCCAAAAAGAGAATAAATGGAAGTATGTAGAGTGTCGCGCCTACTGTTGATACAGACCGTAAGGTGATGTAAACCCAAAACCATGGCCAAGCGAATCTAGATGTTTCCATGGTTGATGCTTCGTCAAGCCAGAATGTAACACCGAGACCAAGTGCAAGAACCCCTCTGCATTTTCCAACAGCTTATGGGACAAATCAGGACCAGATGCCACTCGATGGTTGGATTAGGCGGTTACCCTAACCGCCGTTTGAAGGACAGAATCTCCTATAAGCTTCGGATGGCAAATTCAACGGTCACTCTGATCACTGTTACAAGACCATAATCTCACATGTATTTCAGTGGTTTTGTCGACGGTCAACTTGATCGCTGTTACATCTGCCAATCAGCCAACGGTAGGTCGATTTTAGGCTAATTTTAGGGTCAGTTTCGACCTTTCACCCCCAATTCGTTCCCTTATCTACCTCCACTATATAAACACCACTTCTCCTCTCTTAAAGCAGAACACAACAACTCCTTATTTCCTCATCACTTTCTTCATTTTATTCATCATTTTCTTCATTTCAAGAGAGAGAGAAGCTTCCAAGAGAATCCACGAAGGTTTTCCTTCATGGATGTCTCCCTATTCCATTTTCTACCATCCTCTACCACACTTGAGAGTAGATTACAATGAGAAAGGAGTATTCCTTGACCAATTTTGAGCCAAGCATGGAAAGGAGCTCTTAGAGGGATTTCTTCAAGGGTTGTATCTCATTTATCTCATCTCTTAGAATTTCATGTTTTCTTTATGCGTAATCCCCACTTGGAAATATTTGTGAACCTATATTTCTGCTCAATATATGTGTTGGTTGCTCTTAAATTCGATTTTGGTTTTGTTTCATTCTTATTATTATTGAATATATCTCTTATCTTGAAATTCTTGTGTATGGAGATTGGAAATTGATACGAGTTCATTAATAGGGCTAGAAGTAGATTAATGTAATTGCAGTGTTAGATGTAATCAAATATCCCATTTGTGTGTGTATGTCTTTGAAAGGTTGAAATTAACTTGTATGGATGGGTTTAAGTGAATTAGAGTTAGGGTTGTGCCTTTGGAAGAGCCTTTCCAGGCATAGTCTTGGCTAATTAGCTAGGAAGAATGGATGAAACTTGTTAATTGCCATATTAGATTATTTTTTAGTTCTATGTTTTTGTTATCAATTGGACTGGCTATTTCTCGCTCTAGGGGCTCTAGGTGAGTTATGGTTGGAGATACAATTACTCTTTCCACATTCATTAGACACAACGTTGCCATTTTACATTACCAAGTTATAGAATTGGTTCACAAATGTTGGTTGCGCTTTCTTGTTTGAGTGGCTCTCTTTAACCGTTAGCTCTATGAATGGGTATAAATCAGACTGAGGCAAGAACGAACCCTAAACTTGAATTTAATGAACTTTATTGTTTAACAACCCATTATGTGTGCACTTATGTATGGTGAGCTTATAAACATTGTGTTTCAACCTTCATGTATCTCTTCAAGCCACCCTTTTATTTTCGTAACTTTGGGTGTTTTCCTTTAGGAATAGATTAGTTTAGTAAGGCAAACACCTGGTTACATTTTCTTTTTAAACACCATTCTCACCCCTCCATATTCTCTTTGTCTTTATATTTGCATTCTTTTCATTTTTTTTTTGTTTTACACACATACAACCGCACATGCACTTCACACACCATTCTCACCCTTCCATATTCTATTTACACACTTTCAATAAACACTAAAGCAAGAGATGATCGATGGATAATACCTCCCTACGAAACGATACCCTTACTTGTCGTTATACTTGTTTTTAAACTTTAAAGCACATTGCTAGGAACTTAATATAAATATCTTTTTGAATCACAATTTCGTAACAACAGAAAAGCTAGTATCAATGTTCACATAATCTCTTCAAGAGAACAAGTCGAGTAGATTACCTTCCAAGCTCAAACTCTTGAAGCTTTTGGGATGTCGAGAAAGTTGCCGATTGTGATGAAGCAAACATGAAGTGCCAAAACTACTCACACAAAGCACCCCATTGGTTTGTCCAAAAAATAAGCCAATCACAAAGTCGGGGACATTACAATCTCCCTAACTGGCTATTTTGTAACAAAACCACTCCCACACAAAACAAGGAAAACAAACTAATGTCTACATCTTAATATATTCTCTCTATACAAAGAAATACTTAAAAACTAATATTCAATGTCTTCAATCTCTTGATCACACCTGTGGGAAATAGATAGCAAGCAACTTTTCCAAAATACAAGCACATGTGAGATATTCAAAACAATGCAATGCATGCATGCTTTTGTAAAACAGATTACACCCCTATCTATATAGCTAACCTCTTTAATGCACGAAACAAGAATAAAATTCCCCTTTATCAAACCTAAAACTACTCCCCATTTTTATGTTAAGATACACAAAGGAGTTCCCCATTTCAGTTTGTTTTGGTAAAGAAAGCTACTCAAAAATATATTGCAAATCCAATAAAACAAATTCAAAACACAACTCAAGCAATATATCGAGGGGTTCACGGAGATGTTCAAAAAATCGTGTGTGAGAGCATTGCCTTGAATATAATACATGAAATAACTTAGAAAACGTATGAAACCATGTAATGAAAATACCAAAAGGATTTCCAAAAGAAGTCAAACCAATTTAAACCCATATGTCAGAAAGAGGATTATATAGAATCATAAGAGCATTGTGTGTGCAAAGTGCTACTATATTATCTTTTCTTTTTCAGAACATAATTTTTTTCTTTTGATTTTGTTCCCTACAACACGTCATCAATAATAAAATTTTCCTTTAACAAATTTCGAAGTTTTTTAAATTGGATTTTGAAAAAAAATTGAGGACGGGGCCTTGGCTTAAGATAAATCTATTGGCTTATAGCTAAAAATTAATGTTATAGATTTAAAGTCATGATCAGGCTCATATAGGGTTTAAATATTAAAAAACAAATAAGCATAAAAATAATCTAATGACCGGATAACAATATATATATATATATATATATATATATCAATTAAAAAATCTTCATTAAATTTATAAATTCATTCATAATTTATTCAATCATAAATTGATTCAATTATAATCCACCTTATTAAAAAACAACAAAACAGTCCTCTTATGCAAACAAAGCCAACACCACCTTGTTAAGAGTTAAAACAAAACCAAATAATCAAACACATTGAAGGGTTTTCAATTAGGCATATTGATTCAACAAAGAGTTGGTGAATGAATTTTTTCAAATACTTTGGATCTGTGTATCCATCATTTTCCTTGTAAGCAACATTCGCTACACGAGCACCGTTAGTAGCAACTAGAAGGAGAATCTCCATTGGGACGGTCGTTGGCTTCATGGATCCTTGGTTGATACCTTTCCAGTTATTTTCAACTATTATATTCAACTTTTTGATTGCCTATGCTCTTGTGACTCGGTATTGCTTCATGTAGGTTTCCACGCTAGAGGTTACATGCCCTCTCTCTTGCTCGAACTTAAAAAAAAAAAGTTTCTTACTAGTTAACAAGACCTTTAAACCGACGAAAACTTCACATTATTAATCAAAACCGTACAGATTTAGGAGACGATAACACTGATTCGATAATACCTCGTTGCTCTTGATGTCATTCATATCCGTTGAGACACACCCATTGCATTTAATGAATTCCTCACATTCTCATCAAAGGAGGGCACATAATCTTAATTAAACCATTCCACTTGAATTTGGTACGATCTCACCATATCTTTCAACTAATTATATATAAATATTAAAAGAAAATTATTATTAGATTGTATTAACACATACTCATATCTTTCAAAAATAATAACTTACATTTTTCTTTGCGTAAGGGATCCTATGAGATCTTTCTTCTTTAGTCAAGTCATTGTGTATTTCATAAAAAAGGTTCAAGATGACATTATAAAGAATTTTCATACAATTTGGCAAGCCATCAAGGGAACTACTGTCCCATCTGAAAAACAAAAAAAAAATATTTTAGTTAATTATTTGCTACAAATTATGTAAGGAAAATCCGCGTAATGGAAGCGTGGAAAATTAGAAATTAGGGTTTCGGTATAAATATTTTTTTCCCTTTATAATAACAAGAACCTTAACCCTAGATTAATTGATGTATATAAAAAGAGTTATACCTTCGTAACGATTGAACAAGCGCCGAATTGAATCCGTAAGATCTTCCAATCCAATCATGAATGTGAATCATTTAGGAGTGTGGGTTCCCTTTCTTTAAATTGTATACTTGAGGATGGAAACAAACAAGATCTTTCTCTTTGTTAGTCACAATAATCATCTCAGAAGAAAACAAAGAACGTTAGGTCACTTGTGAATTATAAATCAATTGATTGAAACTCGCATGAACCTTGATTCGATGTTGTACACAAAAACTTTTAATGTAAAGGCTACTAGTGTACTATTGGAAACTAAACGTTCTTTCTTCCTTTTCTTCTTTGCCGAATCTCACACTATATCTTAGAGTTGATCGAATTTTTGTCTAAATCAATATATAACTAGGGCTGGCCGAATTCTTCTCTTGGAAAAACTATATGGCTGGCCGAAATTCTTCTTTGAAATTTAATAGGATTTCAAATATTTTCTTTGGAAGGATTTACTTGGTTGTTAAAGAATCATTTCCTTTGGTGAATTTACTTGGTGGTTAAGAATCCTTTTCAAAGAAGAATTCTACCCTTAGGTAGACTTAGTTGGTGACCAATAATCCTTTTCTACACCAAGACTTCTAATCTAACTCAACAGTGTATTTGTAACCATATTAAAGACTTACTAATTTGATTAGATAAATAATTCATTTTATTTATCTACTTATAAAATATAGTCTTTAATATAAATTATACTACCAACAATAGTTTAATATTAGGAGACCATCTCCTACTAGAAAAAACATTTTGACTTTTAATTAAATAATTAAATAATTACCAAATTAATTTATTTCCATTTAATTAAATAATAAAAAATAATAATATAATTAAGCTAAACTATATAGCTTTTCCACCCAACACAATATATGAGTAATTATATTAGTTTTTCTATTTTCATAAATTCATTGGACCTTAATAAAAAGTTCACATGTGAACTAAACCCATACTTACAAAAAAAAACAAATTCACATGCCTTAATACAATTCTAGATGGACCCCTAAATTGGAGGAGTGTATTGCATCAAGTTTAAGACCACCTCTCAAGCATTATGTTAGGTCAACTACATGCACATCTTTCTTTGGTGGATCTAGTAGCTAGTATTTGAGTCTCATGGTATGTTTCTTACCTTTTGGCATCATTTCATGTCAAAAAAAGGGGAGAAAGAGTTGTTAAGAGTTGCTAGTTACTTGGTTTCCTTTTTATGTTGTTTTTGTGAGCTTTTGAACTTTCAATGGCTTGTAATAATTAGTCTTAAGATTTGGTTAAGAATTCTTGTATTTGGCATGTATTGAGGGGGAGATACATGTATTTGTGGACTTTATTGTATATTCTTATCCATATTATATGTTGCCATTTGTTGTCTTTCTCTTGTATATGCATTGTGCTTTGAGATGATTTGTAGGTTTCTTCAAGAGAAGATCAAGATGAAGTTCAAGAGTTGGTAAAGATTAGTTATAGGAATCTTAGTCATTGTAATGTGAGGGAGTGATTTTGTGACCTATCTTCATTTTTATATATATAGTAAATGTATAAGTGTTTTTGACATGGAATTTGCCAAAGGGGGAGATTGTTAGGTTTTAGTTTGTGTTGGCATGAATTCCATATCAAAATGATGTTTACTTGTAATGAAGTAGTTGTTTAGTTTCATGATGATTCAAGATTCAAGGAAGAAGAAATAAAAAGTCAAAGCAAGTTCTAAGTCCTCAAAGAGAAAGGATTCAATATGGTTCTACAAAGGTATACTAAGACCTAATCTTTCTCTTACAAGGCTTAGGCACACACACACATATCATACATTTGTGTCCCAACATCATTGTGCACCATTATAGGCACACACATACAATTCATTCATATGTGTCCCTGCATCATTGTGCACCATGTATAACACATTCACACACTTGAAGATGAATGCTCATGCATTGGTATGAAAATAATATGTTTTGTAATATGCATGATTGGAAACTATCTCTATGAAGTTTGCATTCTAGTGTGAATTGTGTTTGTGTGTGCATATGTTTGTATAACATGGATATTGAACTTGGATTTAGTCTTAAATCATTATTGATTGAGTTCCGGTCATTTTGGTTACTCATACTATTGATTTCACGTTATAAGTCAAAAGATACTACACTTTCAACTCATGTTTCATACATTGTATTTGTCTTCATATATCGAGTCCAATTATTATTTTTTGGGTTGAGTATCTTATATGTCCATGTCCGTGTGAGAGTTTTGGTTGATAATCAATAAATGGATTCAGATTCTGAGTTTGGAGGCCAGAGAACGGTCAAAGAACGTGAAGGAAGGTCGAAGGAGAAAGAAGCAAGCATTGTCTTCTTTCCCGAGATGGCGCGTGGCCATTTCGGGGTAGAAGGCTTGCTGCCCCGAGATGCCCACGAACCATCTCGGACAGCAAGCTTGCTTGGCTTCTCTTTACCCCTCTTGGTCATTTCACTTGTCCAAGTTTTCCACTCCTTGATAAACTCTTTCCCTCTCACATTTCATTCTAAGAAGAAATTTAAATCAAGTGTGCAGAAAATTTCTCTCAAAATTTTCTCACATTCTAAACACCATAACTTCTTCATTTGAACTCCGATTTGAGTGATTCGAACTTGAGAGTGTTCATATATTCATTATCCATCTTTTCTCAGAAGGTTTCAGTTTATTTTATGTCTTTTTTTAGTGTCTAATCAGTAATCATACAAAAACAGGACTGCACCTAAATCAACCAAGGTATTGATTTTCTTTCAAAGTTTTCTTTTAAAACTTGGTCAATCGCCTTGGGTTTTCTTCTTATACATATATTTGTATATTGTGAGTGTTTTGATTTGTGTTTTGAACACTTTCAAAGCTAGATTGAATTTCAATTGAAATCATACATGTTGAGTTAGGTTTTGATTTTGCCTCTGTAATCACATGTTTGGGATTGTATTGTGCTAGCTTTGATTCTAGGACTATTTTATGATCTTTGATTGATTGATTTTGAGAAAAATAGGTCCTCACATGTATTAGGCTCTCTTGGCCGAAATTCTCACATAATACATGTGCTTATGTTCTTTTGAGCTATTCATGTGATTTGTTGAATCTATGATTAGGAATATGCTCTAGAACTTTTGTTTAAATCTATTTGACTTTGTCATATGATTTTAGGATGTTTTAGGTTTTTGTGATTTAAACTTGATCTTGTGATTTGTTGATCATATCTTGTGATTCAAGTTTAGATATATGCATGAATCTAGTTTGTGATTAATGTTGAACGTATCTTACATAATCTAGATTGATTTCACATGCATGATTAACTAGACTAAATGTGATTTGTGCATTCATGCTCATGTCTAGTATTTTCCATAGGATGTGTTGATCATAGCATTCTATGTTGCGTGCTTGTTTGTGTTTTACATTCATGATCACCTAGATTCCTTGTGAGAAGAAAGTATTGACAATAGGTGTGAAACCTATGGTGTTGAGCAGGAATTCTTGGCAAGAGGTGTGAATCCTCTGATTCTCGAGCAGGGAAGTCTTGGCTAGAGGTGTGAAGCCTTGGATAGTCGAACAAGAAATCTTCCCTAGAGTTGGGAGAACTCGGATAGGTGATCAAGGAAGTCTTGACTGGAGTCGGGAGGACTTGGATAGTTGAGCAAGAAGTCTTGCCTTGGGTTGTTGAGATCCGGATAAGGTGAGCAAGGAAGTCTTGACAAGAGATGTGAAGCCTCGGATTGTTGAGCATAGGGCGGCAACTTCTAGAGTAGGATATGAGGGTAGTTTCTAGGTGAAGAGGTCACTTGAGAGATTGTACTTGTCTTATCTACTAGTGGATTTTGTTTGCTGGTGGCTGCTAGCCTGTGGATGTTTCCTCTTCGGAGGTTTACCACGTTATATCTTGTGTCAACTTTTCTCTATCCCTATCTCTCTTATATTTATGTTGTGGATAGAATTCAATGTATGTTAACTTCCTTTCTATAATATAGATTGTATATGTGTTACGATTACTTGTTTGTATCACACTTTACTTGAGTTTATATATTGATTAATTGTCTTTAATAAATATATATATTGTGATACAAGAAATCTAGAGGGACAAACTTTTGTTTGTTTCTAAGGGAGTTGAAAATGGTGTCTAACCTATTCACCCCCCCTCTAGGTTAGCCTTGAGCATTTATCCATGATTGTATTTTCAACACATACATAATCTATATTATAGAAAGGAAGTCAACTTACATAAAGAGTTCTATCCATAGTATTCAAATAACAAATACAAATACTAAAGAGATAGGGATAGAGAGAAGTTGACACAAGATGTAACGTGGTAAATCTCTGAAGAGGAAACATCCTTGAGTTAGCAACCACCGGCAAACAAAATCCATAAGTAGATAAGACAAGTACAATCTCTCAAGTGACCCCTTCACCTAGAAACTACCCTCCTATCCTACTCATGAAGATGTCACCCTAATGCTCAACAATCCGAGGCCTCACTCCTCTTGTCAAGACTTCCTCGCTCACCTTTTTGGATCCTCACGACCCAAGGCAAGACTTCTTGCTCAACTATCCGAGTCCTCCTGACTCTAGTCAAGACTTCCTCGCTCACATATCTGGATCCTCAGGATCCTAGGTAAGATGTCTTGCTCGAATATCTGAGTCCTCCCGACTCTAGCCAAGACTTCTTTGCTTGACAATCCAAGGTCTCACACCTCTTGCAAACACTTCTTGCTCAACAACATAGGTCTCACACCTAGTGTCAAGACTTCCTTCTCACGAGGCATCTAGGTGAACATGAATGTAAAATGCAAACAAGCACACAACATAGAATGTTATGATCAACACATCCTATGGAAAATACTAGACATGAGCATGAATGCACAAATCACATGTAGTCTAGTCAATCATGCATGTTTAAATCATCTAGATCATGTAAGATATGTTCAACATTAATCACAACCTAGATACATGCATAAATCTAAACTTGATTCACAAGATATGTTCAATTAATCACAATATTAAGTTTTAATCACATAGCTAAAATCATATGACAAAGTCATTTAGATTTAGGCTAAAGTTCTAAAGCATATTCCTATTCATAAATTCAACAAAACACATGAATATCTCAAAAGAACATAAGCACATGTATTAATTTGAGAATTCGGCCAAGAGAGCCTAATACATGTGAGGAACTATTTTTCACAAAATCAATCAATCAAAGATCTTCAAACAGTCCTAGAATCAAAGCTAGCACAATGCAATCCCAAACATGTGAAAACATAGACAAAATTAAAACTTAACTCAACATGTATGATTTCAATTGAAACTCAACCTAGCTTTAAAAGAGTTCAAAACTCAAATCAAAACACTCACAATACACATATATAAGTTGAAGAAGTAAACCCAAGGCAATTGACCAAGTTTTAAAAGAAAACTTTGAGAGAAAATCAATACCTTAGTTGATTTTGGTGCAGTCCCGTTTTTGTGTATTTAGACTACAAAAACAGCAATAAAACTCACTCAAACCTTCAGAGAAAAGATGGAGGATGAATAGACAAACACTATAAACTTTGAATCACTCAAATCAGAGTTCAAATGAAGAATTTATGGTGTTTGGAAGGTAAGAAAATGTAGAGAGAAAATTTCTGCACACAAGTTTGAATTTCTTCTTAGAATGAAATGTGAGAGGGAAGAAGAATATAAAGGAGAGGGAAAGATAGAAGCCAAAAGAAAAATTTACCCTTCTTTGATATTGCTTCCCCGAGATGGCGCGTGGGCATCTCGGGGCAGCAAGGTGTTGCAACCGAGATGGCCACGCGCCATCTCAGGCTTGCACCAAAGAATGGCCTTTGGCCATGGTGCAATTTCCTTGCACTCCCTTCACGTTCTTCGACCGTTCTCCGGCATCCGAACTCAGAATTTCAATCCGTTTATGGATTACGAACCATAACTCTCACTCAGACATGGAAATATAAGATACTCAACCCAGAAAATAATAATTTGACTCGATATATGAAGACGAAGATAATGTATGCAACATGAGTTGAAAGTGTAGTATCTTTTGACTTAGAACTTGAAATCAATAGTATGAGCAGCCGAAATGACAGGAACTCAATCAAGAATGATTTAAGACTAAAATCAAGTTCAATATTCATGTTTTACAAACAAATGCACACACAAACACAATTCACACTAGAATGCAAACTACATAGAGATAGTCTTTAATCATGCATTTTTTAAAACATGTTATTTCCAGACCAATGCATGAGCATTCATCTTCAAGTGTGTGAATGTGTTATACATGGTGCACAGCGATGCAGGGACACAGATGAATGAATTGTATATGTGTGCCTATAATGGTGCACAATGATACAGGGACATAAATGTATGAATTGTGTGTGTGTGCCTATAATGGTGCACAACGATTCAGTGACACAAATTTATGAATTGTTTGTGTGTGCCTTAGCCTTGTAAGAGAAAGATAAGGTCTTAGTATACCTTTTTAGAACCATATTGCATTATTTATCTTTGAAGACTTAGAACTTGCTTTGACTTGTTGTTTATCTTTCTTTGAAGCTTGAATCATCATGAATCTAAACAACTAAATCATAACAAGTAAACACCATTTTGATATGGAATTAATGCCAACACAAACTAAAACCTAACACCTTGTAGAATTAATTATCTAGATTAATTAATAAGCTTGTTATAAAAAATGTAAATCAATTAAAATTAAAACAGAGGTTAAGGGATCCACTGTTGGTAATTCGAATATAATCAAATTAATAATATTTAGTCCAGATTAATGGGATGGTATTCCACTCCACTAACCACTCTCTAATAGATGTGGGTAAAAGTACTCACTGTTTTAGACAACATCTGTTTGTCTACAATGAGTCATAACTCCATAAAGATTAGAGGGGATAAACCACTCTCCCACAGATATAGGAAAAAGTACTCATTGTGCTAGACAATATCTGTCTGTCTACAGTGAGTCAAAAACTCCACAAAAAATCAGAAGGGAGAAAGAATAAAAATAATAAACTTACCATAATTGGATAATATTTTCCATACCAACAGTATCACATTTGACCCCAGTTATATAAAATTAGCCAGACATAATTTAACTAGAAAATATCTATTTTATTTAAACTGAGAATTTGAGAACAAAAGAGAGAGAATTTCACAAATCTAATATCATATTTGAATTCAGAATATGAAAATTACGGGGGAGAGGCTCTATATTTATACAAAATACGGATGAAAATTGACCATCAGATGAATTTAGAATGGAGCGTCCAGATTTCGCCACGTCATCAGTGAACAGTGATAGTGAGCAGTACACACATCCGTGAACAATGAACAGTGAACAGTGAACATTACTCATTCGTGAAGTGACTAGTGAATAGTGAACAATGAACAGTGACCGTGAACAGTAAACGCATCCGTGAAAGTGAATAGTGAACAGTGCACTGGCTTCTAGAATATTATTCTCTACAGCCGCGTGTATGGTGCACTCGCAGTTTAGGCCAATAGGAATGTGCCACATCATCAGGAACAGTGAAAGTCAATTTGTGAACAGTGAAATTCAACTATAAATAGTAAAAAAAATACAAAAATGCTCTTCGTGGCCTTTCTAAGGTTTTTGACGTTCTAAACTTGAAAACGATGTTTGTTTTGCCATTAGACTTCTCTATAATTCTGAATTGATCAAATTACCTATGAAATACAAAGAAAAATACACTGATTACTACACAACACATTTATTTAAGCGAGCGAACGAAATTATGTCTAAATTGGGGAAGTAATCGTATTGGAAGTGTAAAATGATGATATTATCCCTTAGTAAGCATACAATTTTCAGTGTTAATCAATCCTCTAAGTGAGATGAATGCTCCCTTCACCAGAAAGATTCGAGAGGTCAAGCTCTCGCCAAAATTCAAAATGGCGACTGATAGATTCTTTGGGACAGAGGATCCCTTGAGCCACTTGGAGAGCTTTCTCCAACATATGGAGGTTCAAAACATGACCAGATCCGCCATATGCCGGATGTTCCCAACTACGTTGACAGATTATGCTAAGATCAGGTTCAAAAAGCTACCCGCTGGCAGTGTGGATTCTTTCACGAAGCCATCAACCGATTTCTACTCACAATTCTAAGGAGTTAAACCCCGATTGAAGGATCCAATCCATTTACAGTACGTGATCCATGAGAGAGGGGAATCCCTCCGGGCTTATGTCGAGAGTTTCCGAAAGGAAGTCATCCAGATGGGAGTCTTCACTGAGAGAGAAACCCTCACTAATTTCAGGAGGAACCGGTGGGCGGATAAGCTTTTTTGGTCTTTTTCCAAGCGACCTTTAGAGACCTACCAAGAAACCTATGATCAGGCTCTGGAGCAGATTGAAGTCGACGAACAACTCAAGGTCAAGAAGGAACACGACAACATGAGAGCCGTGAAGAGAAAGCTCCCAAACCAGAGCAAGCTCAGAAAAGCCAGGACAAACCTCCAATAGGTCGACGTATCGCTTTCCCATTTCTCAACCTAGATCGGAAAGGTATCCAGTAAAACGAACTCCTCCGTAGGCTTCACTTTCTCCCATGACAATGGCCTCAATAGCTCTAGATGAGAGTTTATGATCATTACACCCCCTTAAATGTATCCCGTGAAAAAATCTATCTTGCCATTCAGAATAAGGGGTTCCTACAGAACCCGCACCCATGAAAGCCCCCGTCGATAAAAAGAATCGTTATAAGTATTGTGACTTTCACGAAGACGTGGGACACAACACTTTAGAGTGTTATAACCTGTGAAATCAGATTGAGGCTTTGATAAGGGGAGGTTGCTTGGTAGAATTCTTACAGCAGATCATGGATAACATTCAGACTGGAATGAAAGTGCAAGCCGAGATCTGTAAGCACACTGAGAAGAGAAAGAGGGAACAAGCGGATCTGATGTAGCAAATCTAGGTAATACATGCCATCAGTGGAGGGCATACTCTGGCTAGCACCTCTAATAATTCCAGGAAAAACCACGCCAGGAAAAACCCTCGTATGGACGAAGGACGGGGTATCTTCAAGGTTGACCAGAGCCCAACCAACCCCTCCCAGTTGTCACAGATCATTTTCACCGAAGCGGATGTCTACTGAAACAAATATTATGGTGTGTTTAATATTAATCTAAAGGGGGAGATGGTGAATAGATTTTAATTAAATTTTACCCAATTTTTGTTAATGGTCAATTAGACAAAATTACCCATAACTAGTCACAATAATATCACAAGTGTAATAAGTGCAAAAATAATAAAGACACTTGAGATATACGTGGAAACCCTTAAAATGGGAAAAACCACGGGCTAATGAGTTCGCCACACTAGAACCTTGAATCCACTAATGGCAAGAGAATTACAACCTAATCCCGGTTTAAATTCACTACCACTACCTAATCTCGGTATAAGTGAACCTAGTCCATCTTGCTTGCGATTCAGGCTACCTACTCTCGGAAGCAACACAAGTCTTACTTCTCAATGAAGAGATAAAAATGCCCTATGTGAATATATGATGATATTCAAAGAACAAACAAGGCAAGGACACCTTATATGCTTATCTAGGATAATGAGATGACAATTGATGCAATCCTAGATATCAAAAGCTAAATGACATGTTAAAAAACATAGGGCATTTTTATGAAGCTAATCATAGATCAAACAATCCTATGAAGCTATCACTATACAACACTCAATAATGTCATCACAACAATCTCTAATTTGTATCTAGAATATGTTCTAAGAGCATACAAATAATTAAAGAGATGGCTTAGCAAGCAAAACACTTAACTTGTAAGAAGATAGTGAAGAACTTACCAAACAAGATATGATGAAGCAAAACTATCCATAGATGCACTCTAAATGAATTTAGATTATGCAAGATGAAGTTTTTATACAAATGGGAATACTTTGAGTGTTTAAAGATGAGTTCTTGGAAGAGTTTTTCCTTTGAAATGTATTCTAAGGAAAAGATATGATGTTCTGAACTCTTACACGACCTTAATGCAAAGATTTATAATATATGAGATCCAAACAAACTGAGGTCGTTTTGGAAAAAAACGTTCCAGCTTCCTCTATATGCGCTGGTGACGTGCGCTGGTGACGTGCGCTGGTCAAGTAGCGCACCACCAGCGTATAACCTAATTTTTCAATAGGCGCTGGCCGAGCGGCGCAGCTCAGTGGCGCATCACATGCGACAATCCACTAGAATGTTACGCTGGTGAGGCTGCGGTAGGCGAGTAGCACACTGCCCATTTTTTTAACTTTGTGCGAGTGCAGTGGCGCATGACATGCGACAATCCACTGGAATGTTACGTTGGTGAGGCTGTGCTAGTCGAGTAGTGCACCACTAACGCAATGCCCACTTTTTCAACACTCAAACACACATTTTCAACAAGTCCTAGAGTGATGAAAATGTATCCTATACTAATGCCTAACTTGGTATAAAACTTTAATTACAAGATGCAAATATATCAACAAGAGTCATTTACACCAATATGCACACAAGTATAAACATACAACATATATGAATAAAAGTTATGCATGAATTTGTGAGTGTGTGCAACTATCTCTTTAAAGCAAGTAAGCACAAGAATTTTACCTTCGATGCTTCTCCTCTTGAGGTCTTGAGAGCCTAAGCTACCCTTACATAATACCTCAAAAATGTGATTTGTTCACGAAATAAGTCAATCAATAAATGAGGACTTTACAATCTCCCCCTTTGGCTATTTCGTGACAAAACCAGCACTCACATTAATCCTCATAAAATAAAATAAAGCACCGGAAAGATATTCTACATTTCAAAGAGATATACATGAAAGATAAACTTCAAATCTTCAATCTCTTGTAGAATCATCAACCCTACACACAAAACAACCAACAAGTACACTTTCCAAACCAAGTGCATGTGAGATGATCAAGTGGATTGAAAACAAAAGCATTTGCATACAAGAATATGAGTAATGCACCACATAATGCAATGCCCCTCTCAAAGGGTTACTCCCCCAAAATGTAATCTCCCCAAAAATAAGTACTACTCCCCTTAAAGCCAACATATGCTACCACATGCTACTCCCCTAACACCACAATGCTAGGTCAATGCTACTCCCCATTTTTGTCATGATATAGGCAAATGAGAAGTCCCCAACCGGGTCACTCAAGGCAAAGAAAGAAAGGAGCATACAAGATTGTTGCATAATTATAGAAGCCACATTTATGCAACTCAGTTAATAGGAGAGATGCAAGGAGATTTATTTGAAGAAAATGTGTGAATCGAAAATACTTTGCATATAAGACATGTTGCATTCAAGTCCAAAAACAATGGTATTTGGCAAAGCAAATGACAAAGGTTTCCAATATAATTCAAACATATTTAACCATTTGTCATGAGAGAAGCAAGGATATAGAGTTTTTATAGATATCAAGATTTAATGGCACTATATCCAACTTTATAAGCTAAACATGGCATGAGCAACTTTGCACCTTATTTGACTTTTTAGGGTAGGAAATGTTAGGATTATGCTCAATAGCAAGAGTGTAATATTGTAATTAACAATCATTTCATTTGAATAAAGTGATTTCTAGTTTAAACAAACCTTATAGCATTTATAGTTTAATTATTATAATTGTCAAAAGTAAATAATCATAAGGTCAAAAGACTATGAGAAAAGAAGAATTGTTCATACATCTAGATATGTATGAGGTAGACACAATTCTTTAGTTAGTCTTGAATAATATTCACAACTTAAGATAGAAGGTTTGGCGCCTTTATCTTGTCAAAGTTGTAGATTCTTTTACTAGCATTTTAGTGGGATCAAATGTGTTATGATGAGTCTAAAATCATCAAAGTGTGGTGTCTTTGGGCAAGAGAATCTAGTGCACTAGGTACATTGAATAGGATCAAAATGAAATACTTTATCTAGAACCGTCAATGGATAAAATTTTTCATTTGAAGACAATCGGAGAGTCTATCTCAATCCTTAGATAAATGATGGACTTATGGTTGCAAGTGTTATCATTTGAGCTATCAATGAGTACGATTATATAGCATAGTCTATCATCGATAGTTTGGTGGTATTCATTTGTTAATCGATAGAGGACTTCATTTATAGATATGGACATCGTGGCTCATTTATTGAATGAGAGTAGAATACCATCATATCGATGTTTTGAGGTATTGGATATTAAATCTTAACGTTAAGTTTTCAATAGTGTCTATTGAAACATGGCTTCTGGACAAATCAAAATATCCAAGTTCAAAATGTGGTCATATGAGTAAATATGGTAACTTGGAGAGCTATAGGCGGTCTATGAGCTCTTGGCGATTACTGATATTCTTCACGAGGATACACTTTCTCCATTAGGGTTGTCTAGGGTACGAATGAGTAACATCAACTTATTCTATCTTTATTTAAGAGTTCAATTTTAGCTCTTTAGTGGAATGAACTAAAATTAAATAGATTGGACCTAAGTGAATCATTTGTTGATTGTGATTAGGTTGTGTCTATTGGAGCTTAAATTTAGATAGCCCGCCAAGATGCCCAATCCACACGAACTTGCATGGATCACTTGATATATTCTACCGGACCAATTTAGGGGTCCATCTAGAATTGTAATAAGGCATGTGAACTTGTTTCTTTTTGTAAGAATAGGTCTAGTTCACACGTGGACTTTTTATTAAGGTCCAATGGATTTAATAAAATAAGAAAAATAATATATGACCTTTATACTAGGTATGGACGGCAATGGCTATGGTGAATAACTTAAATATATTATTTTTATTTTATTTTTATTTAATTAAATGGAAATTAATTAATTTGTTGATTAATTAATTATTTAATTAAAAGTCAAAATCTTTTCCTATTAGGAGATGGTCTCCTAAAACTATACTATTGTTGGTAGTATTGTTAATGTTAAAGACTATA
Organism: Dipteronia dyeriana; assembly: GCA_032871835.1. Classification (NCBI taxonomy): domain Eukaryota; kingdom Viridiplantae; phylum Streptophyta; class Magnoliopsida; order Sapindales; family Sapindaceae; genus Dipteronia; species Dipteronia dyeriana. The sequence goes on from CM065297.1 coordinate 219,371, forward strand.
TTTGATAAGTGGATAAATAAAAGGAGTTATTTATCTAATCAAATTAGGAAGTCTTTAATATGGATACAAATACACTTTTGAGTTGGATTAGGAGACTTGGTGTTAGGATAGAATTCCTTTTTGAAAAGGATTCTTAACCACCAAGTAAATCTACCTAATGAAAGGATTATTAACTACCAAGTAATCCTTCTTTGGAAAGGATTTGTGATCCTAATCTATATCATATAAAATTCGGCCAGCCCATATATATATACAAAAGGATAGAATTTCTTTAAGATAAGGATTCTTAACTACCAAATAAATCCATCTAAGGAAAGGATTCTTGCCAACCAAGTAAATCCTTCTTAGGAAAGGATTTATGATCCTATATATATGTGTGTGTGTGTGATTTTCGGCCAGCCCTATGAATTTTTTGATGAAAATTTCGGTCATGCCTAGGTAATTTTCAAGAGAGAATTTGGCATAGCAAGAGAGAAGTTTGAGGGAGAAAAATTAGTTTTGCTCTAGACAAAATTCGATCAACTCATAGATAAAGGGTGTGTGAATTCGGCCTAAAAGAGAAAAAAGGGGAACATTTTTGTTTTCAATAGTATACTAGTATCCTTTATATAAAAAGGGTTTTATGTACAACATTGAATCAAGGTTCACGCGAGTTTCAATCAAGTTGATTGATAATTCACAAGTGACCGAACGTTTTTGGATTTTTCTCTGGGAGGATATTTGTAACTAACAAAGAAAAGATTTTTGCTTTGTCTCCATCCTCAGGAATACAATTCAAGAAAGGGACCCCACACTCCTAGGTGATTCACGTTCGTGATAAGATTGGAAGATCTTGAGGAATCAATTCGGTGCTTGTTTAATCGTCACGCAAAAAAGGTATGATACTTTTATATACATCAATTAATCTAGAGTTAAGGTTCTCATTGCATAAAAGGGATTTTTTTTATTTATTTATACGCAAACCCTAAACTTCATTTTTTTATCACGCTTCGTTGCGTTTCTAAACCATTTTTCCCTACAGGAAACCCATACGATAGTAGCCATGTTCAACTAATAAAGAAAGAGAGACATTCATGAAACATTTTAGTCTCACTAGTTTTTTTCACACAATATTTTGCATTCAACAATTGCAATCATCAATTCATGCTTTATCATATTCATTAGCATGTCATTAAAGAATCATCATGTCATGGAGATAATTATAGGTCATTCAATATGTACTTTCTATGTAGATCTCCTAGTCCAAAAATGCATGTTTGAACATAAATATGACATGGATTGTAATCAAAGCAAAGTTCACACTTATTGAAGAAAATACAATATACTATAGTATAAGTGCAACCAAGCTACTCAAGCAATCAATAAAGGAGCATAAACATTTAAAAAAAAATTGATGCAACAAGTATACAATAGCTCTCTTTGCTTGAGTTCCTTTTATGGGGTCACAATACATCACTCAATTAAACAAATCCCAATAGATCTACTAAGAGTCTTAAATCGAGTAGCATCTAAGGGTTTAGTAAATAGATTCACTAGTTGATCATTAGTACCTACATACTCAAGTACTATGCATTTGCTCTCAACTATTTCTCTAACGGAATGATGACGGATGCCAATATGCTTTGTTCTAGAATGTTGAACCAGATTCTTGGAAATATTAATTGCACTCATGTTATCACAAAAAAAGAGTAAGAGTACCTTGATTGAATCCATAGTCGACTAGCATTTGCTTCATCCAAATGAGTTTTGTGTATCCACTCCCAGCAGCTATGTATTCGGCCTTAGCCGTGGAAAAAGAAATCGAATTTTGTTTCTTGTAAAACCAAGAGACAAGGTTGTTCCCAAGAAAAAAGCAACTGTCCGATGTACTTTTCATATCATCACAATTTCCTGCCCAATCTGCATCACTAAAGCCTACAAGACTAGCATTAGTGTCAAAAGAGTACCAAATTCTATAGTTAGATGTCCCATTCACATAACAATTGATTCTCTTAACTGAAGAGATATGGGACTCCTTAGGATCCGATTGGTACCAAGCACACACACGCACACTAAAAGAGATATCGGGCCTCCTTGCGGTCAAATAGAGCAAGCTACCAATCATGCCACAATATAAAGTTCGGTCCACACTTTTACCACTAGCATCCTTGCTTAGCTTCAAAGTGGTACTCATGGGTGTATCATAATGTTTGGCACCTTCAAGGCCAAATTTATTCATTAGGTTTTTGGCATACTTAGCTTGGGATATGAAAATCCCATCATCCATTTGCTTAATTTGTAAACCTAGAAAGTAACTTAGCTCACCAACAAAGCTCATCTCAAATTCATGAGACATGACATCAACAAATTGTTGGACTTTGGTGTCATTTGTGGAGCTAAAGACTATATCATCAACATAGATTTAAGCTATAAAAAGGTCATCTTTGTCTTTCTTGATGAATAGAGTCTTGTCAACACTACCCCTAGTGTAGTCATTGTCCATAAGAAATTGAGTGAACGCTCATACCGAGCCCTTGGTGCTTGTTTCAACCAATATAAAGCTTTCTTGAGATGATATACATGATTAGGGTGGTGAGGATCCACAAACCCTTAGGAATGCTCAACAAACACTTCCTCTTGCAAGAAACCATTGAGGAAGGCACTCTTAACATCCATTTGATATAATTTGAACTTGTGCAAACAAGAAATGGATAAAAGAAGCCTAATGGACTCAATCCTAGCAACGGGAGCAAATGTCTCCTCAAAGTCAATACCCTCAATTTGAGAGTACCCTTGTGCTACAAGCCTAGCCTTGTTTCGTACAATGTTGCCATCCTCATCGGATTTGTTCCTTTATACCCACTTGGTGCCTATCACATTGGTGTTCTTAGGCCTAGGAACTAGAGTCCAAACCTCATTCCTTTCAAATTGATTAAGCTCTTCTTGCATGACAAGAACCCAAAATTCATCCTTTAAGGCTTCATCAACCTTCTTGGGTTCTATTTGAGAGGTATGAATGATCACTACACACACAAAATGCAACACACACTAAAATGAGCAAGGATCACCTATGTATGTCTAGGAACATGGCTTTGATACCAATTGAAACAAATATTATGGTGTGTTTAATATTAATCTAGAGGGGGGGGGGGGGGGGGGTGAATAGATTTTAATCAAATTTTACCCAATTTTTGTTAATGGTCAATTAGACGAAAATACCTAAAACTAGTCACAATAATATCACAAGTGTAATAAGTAAGGAAATAATAAAGACACTTCAGATATACATGGAAACCCTCTAAATGGGAAAAACCACGGGCTGAAGGGTGCGCCACACTAGACCTCGAATCCACTAATGGCAAGAGAATTACAACCTAATCCCGGTTTAAATTCACCACCACTACCTAATCCCAGTATAAGTGACTTAGTCCATCTTGCTTGCGATTTAAGCTACCTACTCCCGTAAGCAACACAAGTCTTACTTCTCAATGAAGAGATAAAATTGCCCTATGTGAATATATGATGATATTCAAAGAACAAACAAGGCTAGAAAACCTTATATGCTTATCTAGGATAATGAGATGACATCTGATGCAATCCTAAATATCAAAAGCTGTATGACATGTTCAAAAAGCTTAGCTAAACATAGATCAAACAATCCTATGAAGCTATCACAATACAACACTCAATCATGTCATCACAACAATCCCTAATTTGTATCTAGAATATGTTCTAAGAGCATACAAATAATTAAAGAGATGGCTTAGCAAGCAAAACACTTAACTTGTAAGAAGATAGTGAAGAACTTACCAAACAAGATGTGATGAAGTAAAACTATTCATAGATGTACTCTAAACGACTTTAGATGATGCAAGATGAAGTTTTTATGCATATGGGAATGCTTTGAGTGTTTAAAGATGAGTTATTGGAAGAGTTTTTCCTTTGAAATGTGTTCTAAATAAAAAAAAATGATGTTTTGAACTCTTACACGACATTAATGCAAAGAGTTATATATATATATATATATATATATATATATATATGAGATCCAAACAAAGTGAGGTCGTTTTGGAAAAAACGTTCCAGCTTCCTCAATTTGCCCTGGAGACGTGCGTTGGTCGAGTAATGCACCATCAACTCACAACCTAATTTTTCAATAGGTCCTGGACGAGTGGCGCAGCTCAGTGGTGCATCACATGCGATAATCTACTGGAATGTTAAGCTGGTGAGGCTGCGCTAGTCAAGTAGTGTACTGCCCATTTTTTCAACTTTGCACGGGTGCAGTGGCGTATCTCAGTGGCACAGGACAATTGGCGTTCAATTGGAATGTTGTGCTAGTGAGGCTACTCTAGTCGAGTGGCGCACCACCAGCGCAATGCCTACTTTTTCAACACTCAAACACATATTTTCAACAAGTCCTAGAGTGATGAAAATGAATCCTATACTAATGTCTAACATGACATAAAACTTTAATTACAAGATGCAAATATATCAACAAGAGTCATTTAAACTAAAATGCACACAAGTATAAACACACAACATATATGAATAAAAGTTATGCATGAATTTGTGAGTGTGTGCAACTATCTCTTCAAAGCAAGTAAGCATAAGAATTTTACATTCAGTGCTTCTCCTATTGAGGTCTTAAGAGCCTAATCTACCCTTACATAATACCCTAAAAATTTGATTTGTTCACGAAATAAGCCAATCAATAAATGAAGACTTTACATCTATAATACTATGCAGCCTCATTAGGATCTCACGGTGATCATGGTACAGATTGCCAACTTCATGGTACATCATGTGCTTGTTGACACAGGAAGCAGCGTCGATATACTATTTAAAGATAATTTAGATAAGCTAAATTTGAAACAATGGTGCTATAATAGTTGCACTACCCCGCTGTATGGGTTCACTGCGGACTCAATCATACCCGTGGGATCAAAGATCCTGCCGGTAATTGTTGGAACATCCCCCCTCCAATAAAATATTATGACAGACTTTGTGGTGGTAGATACCTCATCGGTCTACAATGTGATACTGGGAAGGAATTTCCTATCATCCTTGAAGAGAATTCTATCTGTTTACCAGAACATCATGAAGTTCCCAGTAGGAGACAATGCGGGAGCTACATATCAACGGTTAGTCAATCGGCTGTTCAAGCCTTAAACTGGAAGGTCAATGGAGGTATACATCGATGACATGATCACCAAGTCATCAACCTCTGAAAGCCATCTGGACGACCTTCACAAAACTTTTATGATCTTAAGAGAGAACTATATGAGATTGAACCCCTCCAAATACACATTTGGGGTGACTGTGGGGAAGTTTCTGGGCTTAATGGTCCATGAGAGAGGCATAGAGGCTAACCCAGAAAATATTAAGGCTATCTTGGATTTAGAATCCCCCACGTCACTTAAACAGGTTCAAGTCTTGACTGGGCAGGTAGCAGCGCTCAACAGGTTCATTTCCCAGTCTACCGATAAGTGTCTCCTCTTCTTCAAAGCCATCAAGCAGGGAAGGAACATGAAATGGGACCACGAGAGTGAACAAGCTTTTAAAGCCTTAAAGAAATATATGTCAAGCCCTTCACTACTGGTTAAGCCAAGTCCTGGAGAAGTGCTGGAAATCTACTTAGCCGTTTTAGAGACTGCATTAGGTGAGGCTTTGGTTAAGAAATGTGGAGATAGGGTCCAGCAGCCTATCTACTACATGAGTCATGCTCTAACCAAACCAGAAAAGAATTATAATCTTCTGGAAAAGCTCGCTTATGCCTTGGTGACCTCAGTAAGAAAGCTCATTCCCTACTTCCAAACTTACTCAATTGCAGTAGTGACAGATCAACCTCTCTGCCAGTTTTTACAGAGACTGGATATATCCGGAAGGTTGGTTTTACAGGCTTTGAAGCTCACCTAGTTTGATTTAAGGTATAAGCCCATGACCGTGATTAAAGCCCAGGCTTTGGGGGACTTTGTATCAGAGCTCTCAGTGCCCCCAGGCAAAGCGACCTCTGCAACGATAAATATAGCCTCTGAATGGATTCCAGAATCTGACTGCTGGCCAGAAAATTGCAAGTCATGGATCCTCTAAACAAATGGAGCATTCGGGCAAGCCGAGAGAGGAACAGGTATAATTCTAATTGACCTAGAGGGGATTGAGTGCTGCCACTATTTCAGATTTGAATTCAAGGCCACTAATAATGAGGCAGAGTATGAAGCCCTTTTAGCTGGAATAAGGGCGGCCGCAGAGCTCAGGGTCGATTACCTGCAGGTCAGGAGTGACTCGTTGCTCATAGTCAACGAAGTCTTTGGGGATTATCAAGCAAAAGGGGATAGTATGATTACCTACCTGAAGCTAGTTCATCATCTTAAGAGTAAATTTAAAGGATTTAAGATTGAACAGGTACCTCGATAACAGAATCGTCGAGCTGACATCCTAGCCAAAATAGCTGCGAATGGTGGCCAGACCTTACCATAGGGTATCCCTCTTCAAGTGATCCCCCTACCAAGTATAGTAGCAGGTAAGGAGACTTATACCCTGGATCGGTAGCCATGCTGGATGGACCCAATAGTGGATTATCTCCAGGAAGGGAGGCTCCTCTAGGAGCCTGATCAAGCTAGGAGAATCAAGAGGCTCTCAGTCCGATATTGCTTGGTAGATGGATACTTATATAGAAGGGGCAAATCCCTTCTACTGCTTTGATGTTTACATCCTGATGAATCCTAATGGACATTGAGAGAGATTCACTCTGGGAATACGGGAACCATATTTGTGGGGAGGCTCTAGCGTATCAGGTACTCCTCATAGGGTATTATTGGCCAACCAACCATCAAGAAGCAAATAACTTAGTACGATCCCGTAAAGCACACCAAAAGACCGCAAACTTGAGTCACCTCCCGCCAGAGCGGTTGTCATCTCTTAGCTCACCTTACCCCTTTGCTATGTGGGGAGTCGACTTGATTGGATCGCTTACTACTGCCCATGGTCAAGCCAAGCATGCTATTGTAGCGATTGACTATTTTATAAGATGGTTCGAAGTCGGACAGTATTCCCCGATATCGGAAGAAAATACAACAAGATTCATCAAAATAATGTAATTTGTAGGTTCGGGACCCCTCTTGTCATTGTAGCTGACCTCGGCAAGCAGTTTATTAATGGCCGGTTAGAGGAATTTTGTGAGGACTTGGGGATCGACCTTTGATTCGCTTTAGTAGCCCACCCTCATACTAATGGGCTGGTGAAATCCACTGATAAGACTATTAAGAAGCTGCAACATAAAAAGGCCAGATGGGCCGAGGTGCTTCCTGAGGTCCTTTGGGATTACCGCACTACACGGAGAACGACCACCGGAGAAACACCTTATTCTTTGGCCTTCGGGGTTGAATCAGTTCTTCCCATTGAGTACAAACTGACATTCTTCAGAGTTCAACATTTTAAACAGGGAAGCAATGAGGATAAGCTCTGAGCTAGCTTAGATCTCTTGAAAGAAAAATAAGATCGGCTAGTTGAGAAGGTACCAATTTACTAGAGCAAGATTGCTAGATACTTTAACAGGAGGGTTAAAACCTGAAACTTTAAGGAAGGGGACCTAGTTCTCAGGAAAGTGACATTGAGTACCAGGAAGAGGTCATACGGGGTCCTGGGACCCAACTGTGAAGGACCTTACCTAGTAAAGGTTGTGGTCCACAACAGGGCGGACAAGCTCGAGGACATGAATGACTGACTCATCGATCATACTTGGAATGCAGATCACCTGAAAAAATTCTACCCCTAAGGGAACTCGTTAGCATACTACCTCTACCTAGTTTTTAATCTTCAACAATAATGTACTCCATTCTATTTTATTAATAAAGCCTGTTTTTTCTCCATCTTCAACTATGTTCTACAGTGATTTGGGTTTACATGGGAAATTCAACATTATCTTCCAAAGACCAGGGATTAGCCGGGGAAGCCCCCTTGCTATTCCTGATGCCTAGGCCGGGCACTACCCTCCGTGAAGAAGGGTCTGAGTATAAGAGCATAACTGCCATCCATATCTCGAGACCAGAAAATAGCTAGATAACCCTCCTGATGCCTTGGTCGGGCTACCACCCCTAAGAAGGGTCTGAGTATAAAAGTATAGTTGCCATCCAGATCTCGAGACCAAGAGGATAGCCCTCCTAATGCCTTGGTAGGGCTACCATCCCCAAGAAGGGTCTAAGTATAAGAGCATAGTTGCCGTCCAGATCTCGAGACCAGGGAATAGCTAGATAGCCCTCCTGATGCCTTGGTCGGGCTACCACCCCCAAGAAGGATATGAGTATAAGAGCATAGTTGCCATCCATATCACAAGACCAGAAAATAGCTAGGTAGCCCTTCTGATGCCTTGGTTGGGTTGCCGCCCCCAAGAAGGACTCGAGTTTAAGAGTGCAATTGCCATCCCGATCTCAAGACTAGGATATGGGTAGATAACCCTTCTTGATGCCTAAATCGGGCTATAACCCACCAGGGGGGCTCGGGAATGGAAAGCTATTTTACTTAAATTCCAATATCCCTGTTATTACTGGTTGCTAATTCTCCATGTATATATGGTTGCATGCTATGACATGTGTGAACTAGCCTTCAATCACACAAGGGGACTATTTACTAAAGTCACCAATCTATAAGTTTCTGTTAAGAGTTGAAAGCTCGAGCAAGCTGCCTACTTTCACACTTAAGCAGTTTTTATATCTTATTGCTTTTTCAAGTTGAGTTAAGTCAAGTTGTTTTAGAGGCCGCAACAAGATCGAGGTCAGAAGTGAAGCAAGTAAATGCCAATCAAGTCAAAATTCATTGAAGAAAGCATGAACGAGATCTAAAGTCAGTTTTCATTAATGGAATAGAAGCCTATTCCATGGTAAAGCTACAATAATCAAACAGGGAGCATAACCCCCAGTTTTGGGCTACAAAAGTAAAGAAACAAAAAGTAAAAAAATAGAGGATAATGATGATGGCGATCAAGCATGGGTAAGGTTGGGATGCTCACCCACCTTTCCGGGCTGTCAAGGCAAGATGTGAGTAAAACGTATTAGGCTTTTGCTTCTTCCGGATTCTCTTCTCCCCCTTCCTAGTGAACCTCGCCCCCTGTTTCTTCTTCTAGTGGTTGTTCATTTTGGAAGACCATCTCTGCTACTCCTTTCACTGGAGGATTCCTGATTGCCTGTGGTTCAGCTGGGTCCTCCTCCAAGACCTCATTAATCACCACCATGACCTCGGGTGGAATGGTTGCATCAAGAAGGTTGGCCATTGATTTTAGCCTGCTCTCTCCCACCGCTGGCTCTTCCCTTGAAGACATTACAGAGGGGTCTCGGGCTTCTGTAAGGCCTCCTTCAGGCTCTGCGAGTTGAACCCCCTTTGAGGATTCTCAGGGACCTGACGTTGGGAAGATGAGAGAAAAAGGAGGAAGGTTTGACACAGCAGGTTGCTTCGCAGCTTCATCCATATTGGACATACCCGATTCATCGCCCAGTGGATGAGACATCTCTACGACCTTGGCCAATGTCTCTTCCCTATCCCAGTTGGCGATAATTGATAGGTCAAAAGGGGAGGGGAAGGCTTCAGCAACCTTGTAGGAGACATAGAAGTATCCCTTGCTGAAGGAGAAGTCCACCTCAGACTAAAGCCTGGCAACTTGGGCTTGCAGACCTTGGTTTTCAATTTCCAGCGCCCTCGGTTCATCCTTCCAATTATCCCGCTGACTGACTCGATGCTAAGACTGGAGGGTTTCTCGATTGAAAGACTGCTACAACCTCTCATGGTCGCACTGAAGCTCAACCAATTCTGTTTCCATCCCCTTCTGGTTAGAGGTCATCTCTTGTACCAAGGCTTGAGCCCACACCAACAATTCCATGGCTCGCTCGGCTTTAGTTTCAGCCCTGGCTGTCCGATCACGGGGATAAGCTACCTGGTGGCCCATGGCTACTTGGAATTTAAAGGCCTGTAAAGGGAATTGAAGTTAGAAAATGACAAATCAAACTATTACATGAGAAAATAAAAGGCGATGACTACCTTGGCCAAGAGGGCAAAACCCTTGGTAACCAGAATATCTACAAACATTGAAGCCATCATAGAAAGACTACCCAGGGGTAGGAATTAACCAATTGCCCTATAACCTCATCTTGAAAGGTAGAGCTAGTTTGGTCAGGCGAGCAAACAGAGGAAACCCATTCATCACCAGCTTCGGGGTTCTTTGAAGTCTGGCATGCTGGGAATATAGAAGAAGAGGCAGAAGTATCTGGCAGGGACGAAGCAGGGGCGACAGGAGCAGAAGCAGAAGCAGAAGCAGAAGTAGGGGTACCTACAGCGAGAACTGACATTACAGCATCAACGACTTGAGAAATGAAGGCCTCTTTACCCTGTACCTTGGCAGCTCGAGATGCGAGGAGTGGTAACTTGGACCTATGCTAGGAAGAGAATGGAGCAAGAGCAGACGAAACCCCAGCTGGAGTGGGTAGCCTCTCATTCTCTTGCGAAATCAATGGGTTTTCCTGTTTTGACTTGGCAGTAAGGGGAAGAGTGCGAGTTTGCTGGGCTTCATGGGAAGCTGGAGCAATAACATAAACTATTAAAAAAAAAAGAGAAGAGCGTAAAGCCATCAGAACTGAACCATTCAACTACACTAAGCATGATGGTTCAAAGTATTTAAAAGGAATAGCATCGGATATTCACAGATAGTGGTTTACCAAACGAGGATAAAAAGGGTCAGCAATCAGGAAATTCAGGTTCAAATAGCTCCTGATAAGGTTGTTCTTCAGCACCACCTCAGACTTGGCAGGCAAGGAATATCAGCCCCATGAGGGCTTATCATTGAAAGTGGTTGGATTTGTGAACTCATACCCGCCTATAAAGGTCGAGCTTCCCCAATCCTTACCCATTAGGATCCACTCCTCCTTCTAAGTAGGATCTTTTCTAGAGGCGCCAGGGATGATAAAATTGAGTTTGTTTTTTGCCTTGACATAGAACTGACCTCGTGGAACCCCAAACAAGCTCCCAATTTAAAAGAGGTAAGCTATCTCCTCGACTTCTTGCTCCCGAGTGACCTTGCTTAACTAGCATTGTTACCTCCACAACACGAGTAAGTCGATGAGATGCCTCCAAAAGCCGGGTGTCAACTGGAGGGGAGCTAGCTGTAAGGCGTTGAGAGCCCGCCAAAGGGTAGGATGACATAGAAGCCTTACCCTGTTCTCGATGGCCACGATGTTGATGGGGAGCACGCATTTGGGACGATTAAAGATGTCATAGTTTTTATGAGGGACTGTGAAGGAGACGCTGTCAGGAATGCCATATTTGGACCTCATGCTACTAATCGACTTCGGGTCAATGGCGGAGTCTGGAATGACTCTGAAGTCATAGGGAATATGTCTTTTAAGAGCAGAACCAACAACCGTGACTTGGTCCTTTCCAGCAACGTCATCCCTATTTTGCACACCGGAATCCTCATCAACCAAGCTCAATGGGTTATCTGGTCGATAGAAAACTCGGAAGTGAATAGTCCCTATCTAGGTCTCGTCGAGTCCGCTTTCCTTAGGCAAGACTAGAAACCTTTGTACCATCAACGAGGGAATCGATGGAGTTATGGCTAACTTTCAACATGATGAATAAGGCTTGAAGGTGGAGGAAAAGAGCTTGAAGGTGGATAAAAAACAATGACGTAGCTGGAGAAGATAGCGAGAGAGTGGAAGTTTGAAAATTTGAAATTGAAAGAATGCGAGAGGAAGCGACGATGAGTTTGAATTTAAATAGAAGTTAGGATGGTAGTGACATCGATGAAATTCTCCAGAGGATTACCTCAAACCACGTAGAGGGCATTAACACAACCGGATTTCTTCAAGGAGTACACCATTCTGTGCTCGCCACATCACTTGAGCAATTAATGAGAAGATTTCATTTGAGATCCTCAGTAACGGTAAAAAAGGAAAATTTCACAATTAAAAACAAGGAATCTGACTCCGACCCCAACTCTATAACCGGTGTTCAAGTCAGAAGGGACTTCTGTTAATAGCAAAATTTGGCTAGGGGACTAAAGAGAAATTTTCCACTCACCTAGCTCGAATCAAAGCCCGGATTAACCATTTGAACCTGAGGGAGTCACAAATCTACCTCATAGAAGCAAGAAAGGGTCATCGGGATTCAAATCTGTCTGGAATAAAGCTCGGCACGACCATACAGAGCCTTTACGTAAAACATTGGAATTCAAGAAAAAGCCAGATGTGTGGATATCCGAGCTTCTCGAGATCACCTATCCTGGAACCCCGGACTTTGAGGCATGCCTCCAGAACCACCCCACGATAGCAAGGAAAGGTCACCGAGCTCAGAAAGCACTCAAGGGGAAGCCTGACACAAAAAAAAGTGAGCTCCTTCCAGATCAAGGCTTTCCGAGGTCAGATTTAACTCGTAGCCTAAGCCAGAAGCCCACCAACCTCTCTAGAAGCCCGTTGTCCCTGTCATATACGAATAAGGAGCCTATAAGTATATCAGATTCATGTTATAGCTAATGCTCCAATTCGCTAGGGACGCGTGTAACCTACTTGGACATGAAAGAAGAATCTCGTCTAATCTACACTACCCGCAGTAAGTGCTCACTAGGCCGTCCCAAGCTTTTGAGACCAGAACTAAAGCATGGATCTATCTTGCTCTACGAAAAAACGACCAGCTAACTCGATGCCCTCCGTGAAGAATCATGCCATGAATACACATAAGATCATATCTTTAAATTCTACAAACATGTAAGACAAGAGTTTGATTCCAAAAAGGAAACAAACTTATCTTTGTCAAAGATATCCTCGAATCCGTTATTAATTCGAAGTCAACAACTTTCAAATAATGGATCCAGCCCCATAAGGAGGGAACGAATTCATAGGATCGTGGAGGGATATTTATGAGTTTAAACGTACTTGGACCGGGTATAAATAGGGCCAAGCATGGAAGAAATAGAGACGAGAAGAAAATGAGAGTGAAAAGGATATAAATTCTGTGATCAGAATATGGCCGCCCATATATCTACTATTCAACAAGCACGAGCCTACTACCTCGTATTGCCCCAGTGAGGTTGAGATTATTAGAGATATATTACTTTGAGTATTTCCTGTGTAACTTAAATAGCCAATAATAAAAATTCACATTCTTGTTCATATAAAATCCATCATTGTTTAATAGGTTAGGTACTTAAGGTATCAACCCGGGGCGTCACTTCAATGGTAGTGGTCCTGAGGGTGTTACCGAAAACTTTCCACCCCGGACAAATTTTCGGTTAACACCATTCATGAATGCAGAGAATGTATAATCAACAATCTATTATAAATTTTTTTATTTTTTATTATTGTTATATGTAAATTTTATTGAATGTACACGTCAATGAAAGACAAGACAATCCCTAATGAAGATGGCCTGTTGGGTATCCGAGCTGGCATCTAGAAGACCATCCAGGACATCAAGGAACAAAAACCCGAGTAAGTCCGAGTACAGGTACTCAGCATGTTCAGTACCACTCAGAACATTATAGAAGCCTGGATAATGAAGGACAAACTCATGATCCATGCAAGTGAATAAGCCTGAGAATAAGTCGATGTCGTACTCCAATACGCATCAGTATAGAGAAAAAGTTTAGAAAGCTTCTAAAAGGGTAAAACACCAAACAAGAAGCAAATCCAAATCAGTCAACGACTCTATCATTCTAGAAGATAACATATCGATTAGGAAAATGAAATCCTAAATCATATTGTGTAATTAGAGTCTTATAAAGATTCAGATTCAACTCAAAAGATCTCCAAAACAGGAAAGAAGATAAAGACTACTCCAACAAGCTACTGATCATAATTCAATGCAAATCCCTTTCCTTACTTGTACAATAAGAATTAAGGTTCAATGCATGTATAAATAGACCCGTAATCTTATTAAAAAAGAGACACAGAGAGACAGAGAGAGGAAAAAAGAAACAAAAAAAATCACTGTAAGAGAGAGGCAAGGGAGATCGAGTGGTGTAGTTCTTCATTTCAATAGTTGAATTTGGCTAAGTTGTTCATACAACCACTCGTGGATGTTTCTCTGATCATCAGAGTTTTTACCACGTAAACTCGTGTCATAAACACGTCAATTTCATTATCTTTCTCTTTCTCTTTCTCTTTTGACATGTCATAACCAAACCAAACGTTGTTGACTTTTTCAACAAATCGAGAAATCCACGTCAACAATTGGCGCTAGAAGTAGGGGATATATAATGGTTGATAGTGGATGCAGAGACAGTTCCAGGGACATCTAGAAATCTCAAGATAATACTCATACAGGCGGGGTCGCTCAGGATCCCACAACAACTACAAAGAATCAACATATCCAGCAAGTCCCTCTCACCAGCGAGGATATAGCATGTCGTTTTCAAGATGCACTACAATAGGTGCTAACAAATGTGAAGCGAGAAGGAATAGATTTATTGGTTGCAGGAGAGGCGTATGTGCCAAACCCTCCACTTCTAAGGCTCTGATCGGTTGTAGTTGGGCTGGAACTAGATGCATCAGTATCTGTTAGGAACTCAGATATCAATCAAGCTGGGGGTATAACATGTAACCAGGATAAAGCTCATGAAATTCCCGTAGAAGAACGGCCACACCAAAAGCAGAGCCACTGTCAGTCGGGCCATGATAGGCACTGTAAATATGACCGGCGTAGAGATCAGTCATCATCGTCAGAGGATAGCGATTGGCACCATCGCTAACGTCGTCTTGGAACCATACGTCTGCAAGAATTAGCTTATGAGACTAGGGGACAGAACGAAGAGGATCTGGAAACAGGTATGACGATCACCTGATAACTTAACCATCATAGAGAACTGAAGGGTGATAGAGATGTCATGATTTAGAGCATGACCAGAGAAGTCGAGAACAACAGGCGTCAAATGGACGTGTTGATTAGACGATACGGATATAATGAGTTGTCTGATGAAGATTTTGACAACCTTTTCACTAGAATCGTCCTAAGAACGCCATTCCCGAAAAGATTCAGGATGCCACACATAGAACAATTTAAAAGGGATAAAGATCCAAAAAAACATGTCAGACGATATAAAAGCATCATGGCTCAGTATACAAACAGTGATCTGTTGTTGTGCCTTAATTTTCCACAAACTCTTGAAGATACGGGTTCAAGATGGTTCGGGAGATAGCCCCCGGCAAGTATTGGGAGTTTCAGTGAGTTGAGCAGAAGCTTCTCGAGACAGTTCCTAGGCAATGTACATAGGAAAAAGTCGGTGGCTTACCTTTCTCAGCTGAAACAAGGGAAAGATGAGTCGCTGAAGAAGTATCTCGGAAGGTTTGGCTAGACGATCTTAGAAATTGACTGCGCGAATAATGAAGCAATAATTACTGTATTCATAAACAACTTGCAGAATGGATGATTGTTTTTTGACCTAAGAAGGGCTCGTCTAACTAGATATGCAGATATGATGGATATGGCAGACAGATACGCTTTGGCGGAAGATGAAGAGTTGGCAACATGAGGTAGTTACATGCATGGGGGGAGACCCGAACGAAAGGATGCCGAGTCAAAATCACAAAACCATAAAAGTAAATAAAAAGGAAATAGCAAAGAGAGGAGCAAGGATGAGGGAAGTGGGCGTAATATTGACCAAACCAAGGAAAAGTTCCAAGGAAAATACACGAACTACACCCCACTAAAAAAAACAGGAAGAAATTCTAGCAGTACTAACAGAAAAGAATCTGGTGAAGGAGCCACATCACCAATCTTAATTTTCTCGATGAGACAATACGAAATATTACAGATTCTAAAAGGAAACCGGTCACGAGACCTCCATATGTTACCAGCTTAGAGACTATATAAAGACCCTCATTCAGGAAGGACGTCTATAAGAAATTAGGAAAGAGACCAAGGCAGGAGATCATAATTCTGGTCGGAACAAAAGAGCCAGTTCCGAGGTGAATGAAGTGATAAAAACTATTTTTGGAGGACCATCAACTGGGAGAAGAAACCGAGAGTGGACTCAGAAAATCAAAGAGGCGGTGGAAGCAAGGTAAAATTTTGATGTAAACTCCATCGAGCCCGATCCTAAGAGAATGAAAAAAGGATGGGACTAGATAATATTCTCGAAAACCGATTCACATGGGGTCGACGTCCGACCAAATGACGCTCTCGACATAAGTGCCCTAATTTGCCATAGAGAAGTCAAGAGAATTTTAGTAGACAATGGCAGCTCAGCAGACATTCTTAATGTGGCTATTTATGATCAGCTCAGGTTGGATCGAAAGGACTTGCAACCTTTCCATACCCCACTCTGAGGATTTGGGGGAGTCGAGGTCAGGTCTCTCGTGACAGTGAAGCTGCCCGTAAAGATCGGAGTAGCTCCTTGTCAGAAAATAGTGTTACTCGACTTTGTGGTCATAGACCTTGGAAACTGGCCTTATAATGCACTATTAGGTCGACCATTCCTGAATAAAACCAAGGCGGTGATAGGTACCTACACTCTAATGATCAAGTTCCAAACTGAATAGGGGGTAGAAATAATCAAGGGGTTCCAGGAGATGGCTAGAAAAGCTAATCTCTCGGTTTACAAAGACAGAGACAATAGTAAACAAGTATGCACCATAACACAGCCAGATTAGATCAAGAAAGAATCACTGTTGTTTGAGTTCTAACTGAGGGAAGAACCGAAGGTATCTAAAAGTGAACCAATTGAGGAGGTGGTCTTAAAGGAAGATGAACCATATAAGAAGATCAAAATTGGGGACAACTTTGAAGAAAAGGTTAAGCAGCACCTTATTAATTTGCTTAGAGAATACAAATATGTGTTCGCTTAGGGTCATGAAGACATGGTAGGGATAGATGCTCAAGTAATATCACATCATTTGGCGGTGGATCCAAATGTGAAACCAGTAATACAAAAGAGAAGGTCCTTCAACCTCGAAAGAAGTTGGGCAATTAAGCAGGAAGTAGAGAAGTTACTCGCTATAGGATCGATTAAAGAAATCAGCTACCTTTAGTGGGTAGTAAACGTTGTTTTTGTCCAGAAGAAAAATGGTCAGTGGAGAATGTACATGGACTTTATAGAACTAAACAAGGTCTGCCCAAAGGACAATTTTCCACTTCCGAGAATAGACCACCTGGTCGATGCTACATCAGGCCATGAATTACACAGTTTCATGGACACTTACTCTGGAAATGACCAAATCCGGATGTTAAGGCTGTTGAAGAAAGAACAACATTCACGACCGATCAAGGTTTGTAATGTTATACAGTAATGCCTTTTGGGTTAAAAGTGCTAGGGCAACATACCAAAGAATGGTCATTAGGATCTTTACTCCTCAAATAGGAAGAAACATGGAAGTTTACATAGACGATACGTTAACCAAAAGTGTCTCGGCACACAAACATACTTCAGACCTGCGGAAAACATTTGATGTCTTAAGAAGATATCAGATGAAGTTAAATCCGAACAAGTGCCTACTCGGGTTCCTTCAGGAAGGTTCCTTGGTTTCCAAGTTCACTAGGGGGAATCGAAGTGAACCCTGAAAAGATCCAAGCCTTTCAAAAATGACTTCACCAAGAACGCTAAAAGAAGTACAACGCCTAACAGAGTGCTTAGCTTCCTTGGACAGATTTATCTCAAAGGCCATAGATCGATGTGCTTCTTTTTTTAAAGTGATCAAAAAGGGGAAAAGACTCAAATGGAATAAAGAGTGTGAGCAGGCATTATTGAGAATCAAATAATACTTAGGGCAGGATCCCATACTTTCAAAACCTAAAATGGGAGAAATACTCCACTTGTACTTATTCCTTATAGAATTAGCAGCAAGCTCGATTCTAGTCATGACAGAAGACGGAATACAGAGGCTAGTGTACTACAACAGCAAGGCTCTTCTTCCAGCTGAACCACGTATCCACAGGTAAAAAAATGGTACAATTATTGGTTTTGGTAGCAGGGAAGCTGAGACCATACTTTCGGGCTCATATGATCCAGGTTCTCACCATTACCCGCTTAAGCAAATTCTACAGAGGCCAGAAATTTCGGGGAGATTAACTAAATGAGTGATCGAGCTGAGTGAATTCGATATTCAGTACATCCCAAGGACATCACTAAAAGTCCAAGCAGTAGCAGATTTTGTAGTAGAATTCACAGAACCAAATATGGAAGCAAAAAGAATGTTGGGCAAGAATTTGTTATGGAAATTATATGTTGATGGTTCCTTGAATACTCATGGCAGCGATGCAGGGATCGTGCTATGCACTTCAGAAGGAGATGATGTTGAATTTTCCATGATATTCGATTTCAAAGTGATAAATAACCAAACAGAATATGAGTGGTATTATTGGCAAGACTTAGAGTTTGCATAGCTCTCAGAGTAGATGAGGTTGACATATTCAGTGACTCACAGATAGTTGTCAACCAAGTTTCAGACGAGTATTATGCCAGAGATAAAGGTACGATGACTTATTTGGGCATAACAAAACAACTCCTTCAAAAATTCAAGGAATACATGATTGTCCAGATCCCTAGAGAAGAAAATTAAAATGCAGACACTTTCTCCAAACTAGCATCAATAACAATCACAATAAAGACAAAACGTATTCTGCTCGCACATCTTCTCAGACCAAGTATAGTTAAGCTGAAAAACTTTGAAGTATCAGAAATCCGAACACCGTTAGACGGTTGGATGACTCGGATAAAAAGATACCTGGAAGATGGTATACTCCCGAAAGATCCCTTAGAAGCCAAAGACATCAGGTATAAACACTGATTGGAGGAGAACTGTACAGAAGAGGGTTTCCCCGAACACTCCAAAGATGTGTATCAGAGGAAGATGCATATCGAATACTACAGAAAATCCATGGCGGAGTATGCGGAAACCATACTAGGGGTAGAAGTTTAGCACACAAGGTACTCAGGCAAGGTTACAATTGGTCCTCTTTGTTCTCGGATGCACAGCGATGCTCAGAAAGCTACAATGCTTGCCAATAAACGCTAATGATATTCAGCATATATGCCTCACATCCCCATGGCCATTTTCCATGTGATGATTAGACTTAATAGGTCCACTGTTGGCAGAAACAGGGGTGAAACTAAACACGCAATTGTGGTCGTCGATTATTTCACTAAGTGGGTAGAAGCTTAAGCATTAGTACATATCACGAAAGAAAATACCATAAACTTTCTGAAGAAAAATATACTCTACAGATTTGGAGTCCTAAATACTATTAGCACTGACAACGGTACCCAGTTCGATAATAAAAAATTCAGACAATTGTGCAACGAATACCAAATTGCAAATTATTATGCCACACCTGCTCACCCTCAAACAAATGGACAAGTTGAAGCAGTAAACAAAATCATCAAGCATACGCTCAAAGCAAAGCTAGATTCCAAAAAGGGTAATTGGGTCAAAAAACTTCCTGAAATGTTATGAGCCTATCGGACGACAGAAAGGACTTCTACAGGAGAAACTCCATTTTCCTTGGCATTTGGAATTGAGGCTGTCATCCCGGTATAAACATCGTGCATGCCACCTAGGGTCAGTCAATATGATAAAGATTTGAATGTTGATATGCTGTTACAAAGCTTAGATGAGTTGGAAGAGAAGAGAGAGAAATCTCTTGTATGAAACGTAGCATAATAGCAAATAGTGGCCCGACACTATAATTCTCATGTTTGGATTCAAAAGTTCCAGTTAGGAGACCTGGTGGTATCATTGAATACAAAGAACAAAGATGCAGGCTCGTTGGCTGACAAATGGGAAGGCCCGTACAAAATTGAAGGAATAGCTGGTCATGAATCATATTGGGTTACCCGACCAGATGAAGGGGTTTTACCCCGACCATGCAACACCCAATATTTAAAGATTTTTTTATCCCTGGTTTGTTTCCTTTTTACTAGTCAGGATAATTTTGTTAGTCAAAATATTTTTTTTGCTTGAGATTTATCATATTGTTAGTTTTGAAGTTAGGAATAAAAGCTTGACAAGGGATTTCAAAAGTCTGAGCACATGATAATAAGAACATGTGAAAGATGAGCGTATGAGAACATAAAGAAAGTAATTACATAAATAAAAGGCTCGGGGTCATTAACTTGGCAAAAATCTTGAATCGGTGGAGAATCTCAAAAGAGCATGCCAGCCAAGAAAGGTTAGCCAAGACCTTAGCCAAAAGGGAAACCCGATGCACAAGATTCAGGAAAAAGGCTCAGGGTGCCATCGAGAAAATTTCAGTGAGGTGCACATTTGTGTTAAGCAATTTAAAGTTTAACGATTTGGCAAACCCTTGCGCAGACAAACTAAGAGACGTCCTCAGTGACTTGCGTAAGGACTCGAACGTATGATCGTGGTGAGCCTCGATGTAACGTTCAGGTAACAACCGAGTATGAAACAATAGTAAAAATCTACTTGCCTGTTTTGAGATGACTCGGTTAATGTTAGCTAGTTTAATAAGATACTTGACACTTAAAATTGCGCTAGCCAGTTTAATAAGATACTTGGTGCATGAAATCGTATTTAATAGATACTTGACATTTAAAGAGTCGCTCAGAGAATGTTAGCCAGTTAAATAAGATATTTAAAGACATCCAAATTCACAACGAAGCAAATGGAAAAAAATGGAATTTTATTAATTAGAATAAATCTTTACAAATACGCCTTAGGTGGGGATGAAGATTTGGAAACCTTACTAATACTCGGATTAGGCACCATCTCATACTCATGGAGGAAACTCTTATTCGAAAGCCAGACGATTGTGTCGACCAAGTCAGTCAGCCATCCATTCGCTGTAATCTATTCCAGGGACCGGTCCAACATCAGGCTTCGACCCATCCACATCAGCCTTCTGACTTGCATAAAAGGTCAAAAAAGAATGCTTCGACGGGACCTCTAAATGCATAGGATGCGACTCTTTACCTTAGCTACGGCAGTATGCTCTCAGTTCCTTCATCTGAGTTCGAAGATATTCTAAGGACCGGTCCACATGGTTTTTGTTCGATGGCTCCCAGTTGGCTTGAGCCTTGTCAGTCACCTGATTTTGACTTTAAAGAATTCACCATCCGAGACTAACCCTCGTTGAAACTTCCTATGAAGCAGAGCATCATAAGCCGGTGACCTTTTAAAGTGATCAACACCTTGCATTTCAAGTTTTAGCTTGGCTTCCTTCAAAAGAGACTCAACCGTCAAGGCCTAGCGCTCAAGGCCTTCAATTTTACGCTCATAGGAAGACTTTGCCTATTCAGCTTCTTATTCAGCTCCAAGCATAGACTCATGGGCAACGGAGAGTAAGCATTCCATAGATTTAGCCTTTTCTTCCGCAGCACAGGTCTTCTCCTCGGCCTCCATTTTTTTAGCCAAGCAATGATAGGTAAATTTCTGGGTAGAGCTCACCTCTTTTCGATAGGTTGCCTCAATCCGAGCACGATTGTCCTCACTTTCCTTCAATTGAGCTTTAAGACATCTGATCTGATCAGCTTGATATTGTTACGTCTGAACAAACTTAAGAAACTCAACAACCACCTACAGGGAAGAATAAGTTAAAAATCTAAGTCAAAGAGCACTAAGACGAAGTTCGGAATCAAAGACTTACGTAGCTCGCACTGTTGAAAATGTTTTGAAGACGATCAGTCGGGGAACCATTCCTGAAAGGGCTCCAATGGTCATCCCCGATAAAAGCCCGACCAGATGATATCGTCCTCAACATATCCAAGGGGTTGGACAAGTAGGATTACCCGAGGATCCTACTCCTGTATCCGTAACTTCTAGGGGTAAAGAATCCTTGTTCAGATTGTCCGAAGTTTCCACTCATCCCAAAGGCGTATCAGCTTGGACATTCTGGCAAACCCTAGCATCAGTATCATCATAACTTGACTCAATAAATGACACCACCTGAGGAACTTTCTGGGGATGAGCGGAAGAATCAGTTGCCTTCCTTTTTTTGACCCAAGTACGATGGAAGCCGTGGTCAACCGTAGAATCTTCTTAATCTTCAGTAATATCTTGAAAGGATTCAAAAAGATCAGGATGAAGGTTAACCTACTCATAAGGGGTACCCTAACTCCTTCCTCATCCCCAAAAGTAAACTGATCAGCTGGAACTTCATCGGCCAGGGAGCTAGGTTCACCGGACACCGCACTACTAGGATGCCCTTCCTATCTGCCTTCATCCTCAGACACCCTCGGTGCAATATCAGTTCCATAAAGGTAACTCAGACAGCCTGACTTCCCCATGGCCGGCTGAATGACTTCATCAGGAATATACTCAGGGAGCTCGCTCATCCACTTCATCAGAATCTTCATCTGACTCATCATCAGGTGTAGCAATCCCCTCCTTATTTTGGCGAGAAGCTTCTTGACGACTCACTTGAGTAAACGATTTCACCTAGCGAGCCTAGACGTCACGTATGATGTTCGAGTCATGCACTGCACGAATATGAGTTAGAAAAGAGAACAAAAATGAGTACAACTGCAAACGAGAAGAAATTCTACTTATAACGTCTGCGATAATTCAAGATCTGAGGAAAGAAGTCGAGAGCTATCATTTTCTTCTCTTCAAAAAGATACAACCTACTTGTTTTCTTTAGAGTGCGCGCGACCGCTCGAGCAAGGTTAGTCAACTCAGCGTCAGTGTAAGTAGGCCGTGATGTGTTCTAACAATCGGAAGAGCAAAAGAAATGAGGAACCTTTAACACTTCCCGATCTTTCCCGGCTGAGAGCTCGATCTCAAGTCCCAAGCTCCCTCCTACAAAAAACCAGTTATTCTTCTAATGCTTGTTTGAGGTAGGAAAACCCCACTCAAAGCCTTTCTTCTTGGCATTCGAAGAAATATCAACCCCTTAAGAATCTAGCTATCTGGTTCGCTGGATAGAAGAAAATAAGTTCCTATATGACCAGATTGCCTTAGAGTATAGAAGGGTATAACTTCACGAGGAGAAGACGGTGGCAAGTTCAATTGGCTCCACATATGCCACATACACATCAGGATCCTATAGTTGTTCTGGGCAAGCTGGGCTGGAGCGATCCCCGCTTCAGCATGAAACCAATCAATGAAAGGCTGAAAGGGAAGAGTCACCCCACAACAGAGCATGGACCTATATATCGTTACCATGCCCGAATAAGGGTTCCATACGGCTCTATTACTAGCAGGAGCCATTAAAACTGAGTCATCCAGATCAAATCGAGTGTGATATTTTTTGATTTCAGCTTCCCCGACCATATTTGGCTCAGCATCATATACATTCGTGAAGTCAACTGAGAAGGGAATTCAAGATGCACTATTCCCTCTTCAACATCCTTCTCATCAACAACTTGCCTTCCAACCTGAATACCACTTGAACCGTGCTTGTAAACCGTACGGTTACTCTGATGCTTTTCCATCCTAGATCGTTAAGGAACCCTGTGATCAGAAACAAACAACTCAGAGCTAGAAGAAGATTCAGAGTTATAACTGAAACGAACATCAGGATAAAGCCCAGAGACATTAACATCTAAAAAACCAGGCTCGTTAGGAGGGATTTCCCCCAATAACCTACGAACACAAGAAACCAATTGAAAATCTTTAAGCTCAAGCACTTCGAAAGCTATAACAAAAAGGCACCGTCGTAAAGCATGATTCATCTAAACTGGCCTTTAAGGAAGATGCGAAGAAATCATAAAAAGCCTCGATGAAGAATAAAGATGTGTTTGCGCAAGAAAACCTGGGTTATTTTTTCCTTTTTACAAAAAATGAAACAAACGAAATTGCCCTTTAGTTTAAATAAGCCACTCGATGATTGAGTTTACTAATATGTAAACATTGGATACACCTTGAAGTTTTTGTGCTTAAGTACATTTAAAATGATCTATGGTTAGTATCCATTTTGCTTCAGCAATTACATAGAACTTAACGAGCACCTTCATGACAAGGGCTACACACATTGGTTATGAAAGCTACCCAATGTTAGAAAGAGCTACACCATTGTGATGAGTGAAAGCCGTCATGAAGTGAATTTTGTTTATGTAAAAAAATGGAAAAAAATGGAAAAATATCAAAGAAGTGTTGATATGAAATCAAAAAAAATCAAAGCCTAAAAAGAAAAGGAGGGAGGCTTAAAAAGAAATTTAGTTGAAAATCAAATGAGCTCGGGTTCAAAAACAGAAATGGGATGACGAGCCACATGCACACACACGCTCATATGTTAAAATCTATTCTCTGAAAAGTTAAAAATTCCGGATGATAATCGGTTTGACTTTTTATGGAAAAAGCTTAAGATGAATAGTTATTGAAAATTGTTTGCATGTTGATTATCAAACTACTTCTTGATATATATTTGAAGCATATCTCACACACACACACACTTTGTTTATGAGTATGATGATATTTTAGCAATTGTTGAAGAATTATGAGAGAACTCGAAAAATCTTTGTGTATCTCTCTTAGCATATGAAGCTTATTTTGTTAATATTTCTTCAAATTCCTTGAATGTGTGATTGTGTGAACATCTTTGTGAACTTTATGCTATCATTGATTTTTGTTATAGCATTTATCAAGGGGAGCATTTTATGCTAGACATTGTTCTCTTTTATGATATGTTTACATGCTTCATTATGTTACATATTGGTATATTTTGACTTAATGATACTTGTAAGATATTACTCACTATCTTTGTATTGCATGATGATTCATTCTTAAGTCATATGTCTTTGTGTTTATATATTTGTGACTAATATGCGTGTTTTGTCTTTCACTCACTTTTGTTGTATGTATATAGCATCTTATATCACAAGAACAAATGGGAAGAACTAAGGTTACCGAGAGTGGAAATCAATCGAATCTCATTGTGAAAGCTAAGTCTACCTCAAAGGGAACCAATGCTTCAAGGTCAAAGGATTTAGGGACCTTTGGAACTAAGAACAGATTTCAAGAAAGAGGCATTGACTTAGGTAAATGTAAAGATTCTTATGTTCTTAAATGCATTAAGAATAGGAATTGGGAATCTTGGGTGAGCATGTTAGGAATAGTGAATGATACTCTTGTTAGAGAGTTTTATCTTGAATATAGAGAGAGTGCCACCTTATTGGATGCTTTGATGGAGATTAGGGGTGTTGTGTTTAGAGTTAACCCGAAAAACATTAACAAGTTTCTTAGGCTATCTAATGATATAGATTCGAACTTCTTAGATGTAGATGTCATTGAGAATCTTAATATCATTGGTAGAACTCTTTATGACAATGCTTTTTTTGAGTGAAAAGGTAGAGCATATATTAGTCAACATGAGTTAACTAAGGCTAGTGCATTTTGGCATCTATTAATTTGCACTAATATTATTGGATCTTCGAATTCAACCGAGTTGAATAAAGACAAGATCAAAATAGTATATGCATTGGTGACTAACCAACCTATAAACCTTGGGGATTTACTTATGTTTTATTTTGATAATGCGGCTTTCTCAACTAGAGGAGATAAGAAGCTTGCATTACCGGGGTTTATAACTTCTTTGTGTTTAGCTCGTGGTGTTAAGAGTAGAGGAGATGATGTGTTGGTACAACCCTTGGAAAAACATAGTGATAAACGTGTGTCATACATGTCATATAACGATAAGGGTAAGACATGTGATGCTTTTGGACTATTTAGTAGTTCACAAGTTGATTGTCAAGAGACTAGCATAAACATTTTTTCGGATTGGGCTTTACATTTGAAGAAGAAGGTTGATGAGCTTAGTGCTATAGTTGATAAATAAGATGCTAGAATAAAAGCGTTGGAGGAGTTTATTGCTTCAAGTTAAAGACCACCTCTCAAGCATTATGTTAGGTCAACTACACACACATCTTTCTTTGATGGATTTAATAGCTATTATTCGAGTCTCATGGTATGTTTCTTACCTTTTGGCATCATTTCATTTCAAAAAGGGTGAGAAAGATTTGCTAGATACTTAGTTTCCTTTTTATGTTGTTTTTGTGAACTTTTGAACTTTCAATGGCATGTAATAATTAGCCTTAAGATTTGGTTAAGAATTCTTGTATTTTAGCATGTATTGAGGGGGAGATACATGTATTTGTGGACTTAATTGTATATTCTTTTCCATATTATATGTTACCATTTGTAGTTTTTCTCTTGTATATGCATTGTGCTTTGAGATGATTTGTAGGTTGCTTCAAGAGAAGATCAAGATAAAGTTCAAGAGTTGGTGAAGATTAGTTATAGGAATCTTACTAATTGTAATGTGAGGGAGTGATTTTGTGACCTATCTTCATTTTTATATTTTTAGTAAATGTATAGGTGTTTTGACATGGAATTTACCAAAAGAGGAGATTGTTAGGTTTTAGTTTGTATTGGTATTAATTCCATATCAAAATGATGTTTAGATTCATGATGATTCAAGCTTCAAAGAAGGATAAACATAAAGTCAAAGCAAGTTCTATGTCTTCAAAGAGAAAGGATGCAATTTGGTTCTACAAAGGTATACTAAGACCTTATCTTTCTCTTACAAGACTAAGGCACACACACACAATTCATACATTTGTGTCCCTGCATCATTGTGCATCATTATAGGCATACTTATACAATTCATTCATATTTTTCCCTGTATTGTTGTGCACCTTGTATAACACATTCACACACTTGAAGATTAATGCTCACGCACTGGTTTGGAAATAACATGTTTTGGAAAATGCATAATTGGAGACTATCTCTATGTAGTTTGGATTCTAGTGTGAATTGTGTTTGTATGTGTATATGTTTGTATAACATGGATATTGAACTTGAATTTAGTCCTATATCATTCTTGATTGAGTTTCGATCATTTCGGTTACTTATACTATTGATTTCAAATTCTAAGTAAAAAGATACTAGACTTTCAACTCATGTTGTATACATTGTCTTCGTATTCCTATATCGAGTCAAATTATTACATTCTAGGTTGAGTTTATTATATGTCCATTTTTGTATGAGAGTTACGGTTCGTAATCCATAAACGGATTCAAATTCTGAGTTCTGAGGCCGGAGAACAGTCGAAGAACAAGACGGAGGCGCGAGGGGATTGCACCATGACAGAAGGCCATGAAGTGGTGCTTGCCCGAGATGGCACGTGGCCATCTCGGCTGCAACACCTTGCCGCCCTGAGATGTCCACGTGCCATCTCGGGGAAGAAATAACAAAGAGGGATATTTTGGTCATTTGGCTTCTTTCTTTCCCTCTCCTTTATATTCTCTTTCCCTCTCATATTTCATTCTAAGAAGAAATTCAAACTAGTGTGCAGAATTTTTCTCTCTACATTTTCTCACCTTCCCAACACCATAACTTCTTCATTTGAACTCTGATTTGAGTGATTCAAATTTGAAAGTGTTTGTCTATTCATCCTCCATCATTTCTCTGAAGGTTTGAGTGAGTTTTATTGCATTTTTGGAGTCTAAACACACAAAAATGGGACTGCACCTAAATCAACTAAGGTAATGATTTTCTCTCCAAGTTTTCTTTTAAAACTTGGTCAATTGCCTTAGGTTTTCTTCTTCAACATATATTTGTATATTGTGAGTGTTTTGATTTGAGTTTTGAACTCTTTCAAAGCTAGGTTGAGTTTCAATTGAAATCATACATGTTGAGTTAGGTTTTGATTTTGCCTATGTTTTCACATGTTTGGGATTGTATTGTGCTAGCTTTGATTCTAGGACTATTTGATGATCTTTGATTGATTGATTTTGTGAAAAATAGTTACTCACATGTATTAGGCTCTCTTGGCCAAATTCTCACATCAATACATGTGCTTATGTTCTTTTGACCTATTCATGTGTTTTGTTAAATCTATGATTAGGAATATGCTCTAGAACTTTAGCTTAAATCTAAATGTCTTTGTCATATGATTTTAGCATGTTTTTGGTTTATGTGATTTAAACTTGATCTTGTGATTTATTGAACATATCTTGTGATTCAAGTTTAGATCTATGCATGTATCTAGGTTGTGATTATTGTTGAACATATCTTACATGATCCAGATTGTTTATAGATGCATAATTGACTAGACTACATGTGATTTGTGCATTCATGCTCATGTCAAGTATTTTCCATAGAATGTGTTGATCATAGCATTCTATGTTGTGTGCTTATTTGTGTTTTGCATTCATGATCACCTAGATGCCTTGTGAGAAGGAAGTATTGACAATAGGTGTAAGACCAATGTTGTTGAGCAAGAAGTCTTGGCTAGAGGTGTGAGACCTTGGATTGTCAAGCAAGGAAGTCTTGGCTAGAGTCAGGAGGACTCATATAGTTGAGCAAGAATTCTTGCCTAGGGTCGTGAGGATTCGGATAGGTGAGGAAAGAAGTATTGACTAGAGTCTGGAGGACTCGGATAGTTGAGCAAAAAGTCTTTCCTTGGGTCATGAGGATCTAGTAAGGTGAGCGAGGAATTCTTGACAAGAGGTGTGAGGCCTCAGATTGTTGAGTATTAGGGCGACATCTTCATAAGTAGGATAGGAGGGTAGTTTATAGGTGAAGGGGTCACTTGAGAGATTGTACTTGTCTTTTCTACTAATGGATTTTGTTTGCCGGTGGCTGCTAGCCCGTGGATGTTTCCTCTTTGGAGGTTTACCACGTTATATCATATGTCAACTTCTCTCTACCCCTATCTCTCTAGTATTTGTATTTGTTATTTAAATACTATGGATAGAACTCTTTATGTAAGTTGACTTCCTTTCTATGATGTAGATTGTGTATGTGTTACTTTTACTTGTTTGTATCACACTTCACTTGTTTTATATATTGATTAAGTATCTTTAATCAATATATATATTGTGATACAAGCAATCTAGAGGGACAAACTTTTGTTTTTTTCTAAGGGAGTCGGAAAAGGTGTCTAACCTATTCACCCCCCTAGGTTAGCCTTGAGCATTTAACCATGTTTGTATTTTAAAAATGCCTAGTAACCAACATCGACTTAATACAAATGTCCACTAGCTAAAAGTTAAGGTTATATATTTAATGGAAAGACGAGGGTTGTAGAGAGCTTAAAGAGGAAAAAAAGGTAGAATATTTTTTTTTATTGATCGGATAACTAAAACAAATATCAATTTAGAATTCTTAATTAAAATTATAAATTCAACGAATAATGTTCATATTTTATTCAAGAGAAAATTGCAGGAAATAAACAAAAAAATTATGGGTTTTTTTGTTTTTAGCCACATCCTAATATTTTATTACACGTATCATGTTTAGGCTTGAATTGACAAATTTCACTTCATTTTGCTTTACTTCACCTACCAAAAATTTTCCCTCGTTCTCATTTCCCCACCAACATTTCAAAATAGACCTCTTCACCTCTCTCACCTCTTCAACCCATATTTCCTTTTCTCTTCATCTCTCTCAATTTCCCTTTTATTAACTGAAACCCATCAACATTTCTTCTATCTCTCCAATTCAACCCATTTCTCCATTTCTCTTTGTCTCACTCTCTCTTCAATTGAAACCCAGCAACATTTCGTCTCTCTATCCTCTTCAACCTAGATCACCTTCATTCTTCATCTCTCTCTCTCTCTCAATTCAAATGATACCCAGAAACATTTAATTTCTCTGGTTGTCTATCTCATTAATCGAGACCCAATAATGTCGTTTTGTTTTCAAGGATTATGTCTCTCTCTCTCACTTCTGAAGTAGATCCAGAGCCGAACGATGTTCTTTTGGGTATGTAACACTTTCCCAATTTTTTAAAAGAACTTTAATGTTTGATATGAAGATTAAGAGAGTGGATTCGATTTGGAGTGAATCCCAACTACTGTCATAGTTTTTATTGAGGCAACAAGCCAGTTCATTTTAAAGTTATATATTAGTTATGGTAGACGTTACTTGCTAGTTGATTTCTATGTTACATGTCATTTGGATATTTTTGAAGTTACATACCATCGGTTATTTATTTATTAAATGTGAATTCAATTTAAAGTAACATACTGGTTAGTTATAAATTTACATGTCAGTTCCAAGTCACTTTAAATATTTGATCTCACTTTAAATTTACACCAATTGTTCTACTAAATTCCCATATAAAAACGAAGGGAAATGAAAACCTATTATTCAGTTAATTTTCCTCATTTTTCTCAACAATAAAACTTATTACTAGAAGAAAAAGAAAAACAAATATTCTTTAAACCAAGCTATACCACAGGAAAAATCAACTAGCTACTACCTAAACCGAATTGTAGTCCAAAACAATCCAAATTTAACCTAAAAAATGTAGTTGAATGAAAACAAACCACAACTCTTTATAAAATACTATAACCAAATTAACCTAAAAAATGTTATCAAAGGGTGAGGAATGGAAGGGACATGAAAAGGATCCATATATATTTTTTTTATTTTCTAGTCATACTTGGTACTAGAAAGTATGTCCTGCCAGGTACCATTTGGGTGAAAAATTTCTCTTTGGTCCCTTGCCAAAATGGATATTTATAGAAGTCCCTATGACTTTAACACCGGTAACAGGTTGGGGTTCGAGCTATGTTTCCCAAAATGTTTGGGAAATTTTCCATCTTCAATTGGTTACCAGAATCCGGGAGGAAATCTTTACATTAAATGCAAGGATCCACGTGTTAGGCTAAGAAACCTAGCCTGTCAGAAAAAATGAAATGGTTCACATGTATATCGAAATTGCCTTTCCCATCAGCCACGAACCTTTTAATAAAGGTAAAATGGATTTAATAAAATAAGATGTAAGTTCCTCAATGTTTGATTGGCTTATTTCGTTGACAACCACATTTTGGGATCAATATGTAAGGATAGTATAGGGCATCATTGTTCGTAACCAAGCTCAAGCATCAAAGGTAAAATCACTTGCTTAACCTTTATTGAAGAGGTATTAGTGCACACACGCACTCATGCATTTTCTTTCAATTATCTTGCTTGCATGATTATTTGCCATTTTGTGTGCCTTGTGTGTCTTATTATTATTTGGGTGTTGAATGTATGTTTGTGCCTCAAAAAGAAATTTTTTTCCTCTATTCCGCGGTTTAGACCGCTCTCTGTGCAGTGCCCTCGTCGTGGCCTGCACAACAGTGTTTACCAGAGGTTGCACATTATAGCTACCGCGGTCTGTGCTTGTTGCATACGCCGCGGTCTCCCAAACGGAGTTTCACAGGCGTTGCTTGTTATCCAGACCATGGTCTGTGCATATTGCATGCACATCGGCCTACAGAGCGGTGTTGTCCAGGCGATATACCGCTTTTTATGCCGTGGTCTGGACACTTACCTGGACTGCGATACAGCCAGCGGTCCCGACGGGATTTGGTTGCCTTTCTTTCAAAACGACACCACTTTGTGTAGGGCACCATATATATATATATATGTTCTCTTCTCTTCTCGTTGGTTCTTAAGAGTCCAATAAGCCATTTTTATGTGTTCTTAGTTTTTCCAGAGAGAGAGGGACTCTCAAACACTCATATTTACTTAACCCAACTTCATCTCATGATCATCTAGCTTCATTCTAGGATCATTCAAGCATGGAGCATCATCTTCATCTTGACTAGGTCAACCAATGTTGTAAACTTTCTCTCAATAGTGGATTTTATGGATCGAGTGTAACGCACTGAACAGTCCGTGGTTTTTCCCATTTGGAGGGTTTCCACGTATATAGTGCGTCTTGTTATTGTTTTATGTTTGTTATCTTTTATTGGAACATTTAGTATAATGGGGTAGAATTGTTAATATTGATTAATTCGTTAAATTGGTAATCTATAGAATTAAAACCTATTCACCCTCCCTCTAGGTTATAGACACACACTGTCTGGAGAATATCAATTGGTATCAAAGCCGATGCCTAGATATACTTAAGTGATCCATGCATCGTGTGTGTCTTACCTTGTGCATTTTGTCTGTTGCATTACATTTGCATCTTCAAATAATTTATTACCCTCAAACACTATAAGTGGAAACGGAAATAGTCATGAGGGAGCCTCAAGCACAAGACCCCCTTTGCTCACTATGGTGAATTATGCTTCTTAGAAGGGCAAGATGGAAGCATATCTTTGCTAAATAGATGATCGTGCTTGGATGGCTATTGAAGGTGGTTATACTCCTCCAATAATAACTACTGATAATGGTGTAAAAGCTCTCAAGCCCAAGTCTAGTTGGAGTACTCAAGAGTTTGAAGGGTCCAAGTGGAACAATAACGCTATGCATGCCATTCCGTGTGTCGTAGATGATAATAAGTACAAGCTGGTCAAAAACACTAGGATTGCAAAGGAGGCTTGGGACATTCTTCAAACGGCACATGAGGGAACCGAGGTAGTCAAGGACTCAAAGCCTCAAGTCCTCCAAATGTAATTTAAGATGATTATGATGGAGAAGCATGAATGTTTCAATGACTTCCAAGTGAAGTTGATAGATATTGTCAACCAAAGCCATCAACTTTGTGACCCCTATTCAAATATGAGAGTCAAGCAAAAAATTATGAGGTCACTTCCATCAAGGTTCAAATCAAAGGTGACGGTACTTGAAGAGAATAATGAGTACAAGAATATGAAGCCAAGTGAAGTCATTGGAAGACTTCTAGCTTATAAGTCAAGATGGAACACCTCACCCACACCTTCGAAGAAGCAAAAAAGCATTGCCTTGAAGACCACTAAAGTTGAAGAAGTGGATGAGGACTCAGATGAAGAAACGGCCCTCATGGTTAAAAGATTCAAGAAATTTATAAATTTTGAGAGGAAAGGATTTGGGTCCAAGGAAAAGGAAGTGAAAAAGAAAACTCATTTCAAGAAGATGGAAAAGTCTTAAGAAAGTGACTCCAAGAAGGGCATTCAATGCTATGAATGCAGTGGTTTTGGTCACATCGCTCCAGAATGTGTAAATTTAAAGAAGAATAAGATGGGAAAGGCAATGGGGACTACTTGAAGCGATAGTGAAGACTTAGAAGAGGAAGAAAAATCTTCGGATGATGAAGATAGAGTTGTCAACTTCATTGCCTTCAAAACATCTCATAATGGTAAGGAAGTTGTGAGTGATAAGGAAGAAATAAGTGACTCTAGTGTTGAGAGTACCTCTTCTAACTCTAGATTTGAGATTGATGAGGAAATGGACTATGTAGACTTTATGAAGTTTTTTGAAAAGTCTAGAATGAAAAAGAGGAAGGAGATTCAAGAGTTGAAAAATGAGAACCTAGAGTTGACTTTCAAGATTACTCACTTGAGTGAGAAAGTAAAGAGTGGAAAAGAGTTAGAAGAGAGTTTGAAGTTGGAGCTTGTTATCACTAAAAAGAGTGAAGAGAAATTAAAGGATGAGCTTAGGAAAGCGAAAGAATTAGTTGCCAAGATGACATCCGGAACCGAGAGACTTGACAATATGCTATCATGTGGGAAGAGTCCTAGTGATAAAACGGGCTTAGGATATGTGGAAGGCAAGGATGCCACTTCCTTGAAAAAGACCATCTTTGTTAAGAGTTAAAAGGATAAAGAGACTCAAGGTTCACACCAACAAATGAGATCGAATGAAGTTGGAGAATCATCAAAGCAAGCTCAAATGAAGGCTTAAACAAATTCTCAAGCTAAAGCTCATCCACCAAAAGCTAAAACTCATCAAACAAGACCTCAACTTCTAAGGAGCTCTCAAAGTCAACAAAGGATTTTTAACCCACAACCAAGAAAAGAAGCTAATTTGGCTCAATCACAAAGGGTGTTTCAAAGAAGAGATTCGGCTCAACACCAAAAGACAACTCAAATGAGAGGGAAGTCTTCCATGCTTGCACAAGGATATGGTATGAATTCTTACTTTACTCCCATTTGTCATTATTGTGGTGTTAAAGGTCACATAAGGCCGAATTGTTTTAAATTTATTAAGTTGTGTCATTTTAAAAGCATGATTGAGAAGAATATGCTTAGAATAGCCAAAATGCATGCACTTAGGAATTTTAGAGCCAATGAACCCAAGGATCTTAGAAATGACAATGTTGCTACTAGGTGGACTAGAACAAATGAGTATGCTTGCAATGTGGCCCAAGTGGCCGTGAAGGCGAAAGCCTCTAACATTTGATATCTTGATAGTGGGTGTTCTAGGCACATGACCGGAAATAAGAGTTTCCTTGAGACTCTTGTTATAGAGGATGGTGGATTTGTCACCTTTGGTGATGGTTCACGTAAGAAGGTTTTAGGAAAAGGAAACATATCCATCCCCGGTTTGCCCTCCTTACCTACTGCTTTGTATGTATATGGCTTGCAAGCTAATCTTATTAGCATATCACATTTGAATGATGAAGTGCTTTCGGTTTTGTTTGGGAAAGTTGATTGCTCTATTCTAAGAGAAGATGGACAAGTTATATTGAAAGGTAAAAGATAAAGTGACAACTGTTATTGTCTTGATTCTTGAAATTCCCTTTATCTTTATAGTGTGAATATACCTAGAGGGGGGGGGGTGAATAGGTATATGCTCTAATTTTTATCTTCTTATAAAAACAATGCTTAATGAAAATTTCAAACAAAGACACACAATATTTAAGTGGCAAAACCTCCAAAGAGGAAACATCCATAGGTTGATACCATAACCACCGGTAAAAGCAAATCCACTATTTCAAATAGAGTTACACACTCAAGCAATCACACATGCTCTACAATCTCTCACTCTCACTCTATCTTGAACCTAGTGATCTACTAAGCCAACTTCCTATCCAAGACCTTCTGTCTCTAGGAAGATTCCTTGCTCACCTATCCGGATCCTCTCAACCCTAAGCAAGACTTCTTGCTCAACTATCTGAGTCCTCCCCGACTCTAGTCAAGACTTCTTTGCTCAACAATCCGAGGTCTCACACCTCTTGTCAAGACTTCCTCTTGCTTAGCTATCAAAGTCCTCCCGACTCTAGCTAAGACATACAAATGCTCAAATCAAAGAATCACTCTAAGATATGAGACTTTCTACCTCTTCATAAGGCATCTAAGTGATCATGAATTCAAAACGCAAACAAGCACTCAACATAGAAAATGATTATCAATAAATTCTATGGACATGTAACTAGATAGCTAGATTATGCTTTCAAAGAACAATCAGAAATGCATCTAGACAACCTAAGCATGTTATCAACTAAGAACGTAGATATGAAGATATAGACATCAATTGAAATAAAACCTAGTTCTTATAAAATGAAATTACATCTAGAAACAATCAATCAAGCATAAGAACAAAGGATTTCTAGAAACAATTTAATGTTTATCAAGTTTAGCACAAATCTAGCTAAACTAGAAAATCAAATCAACAAACCATAAAATGATATCAAAATCATCCTAGTCATGCTTCTTTATCAAATAGCATCAATCAATAAGAAGATCTAAGAAGAAAACTAAGAAGAAGATGATTTTACCAACAAGGATTCAAACCATGAACTGAAGATCAAATCACAACAAACAATGTAGACATCCTTTAGTTCTAGAAATGCTTGGGGTTTGTTGAACTCTTCAAGGCACTCGAAATAAGGTTTTAAATCAAGTGATTCGGAGTAGAAATGAAGAAGTTATCACAAAAACAAAAACCAAAATGTTGGGAGAAAATTTTTGCACTTGTTCTTCAATTTCTCAACTTGTTCTTATCTTATGAAATGAGAGGGAATGAGAGGTTTTAAAGAGTAAAAAAGCCAAATGACCAAAATACCCTTGCTCTTTAGTGCCTCCCCAAGATGGTTCATGGGCATCTCGGGTAAGAACTCTCTTGGGCCCTAGATTTCCACGCGCCATCTCGGGTTGGTGCATGATGATGGCTTAAGCCATCGCACCTCACCCCTTGCGCTCCTCTCGCGTTCTTCGACCGTTCTTTGGCCTCCAAACTCTGAATTTGAATATGTTTGAAGATTACAAACCGGGACTCCCTCACGGACATGGACATATAAGATACTCAACCTAGAAAATAAGAATTCAACTTGATATACGAAGATGAAGACAATATATGCAACATGAGTTGAAAGTGTAGTATCTTTTGACTTAGAACTCGAAATCAATAGTATGAGTAACCGAAATGACCGGAACTCAATCATGAACAATATAAGGCTAAAATTAAGTTCAATATCCATGTTATACAAATATATACACAAACAAACACATTTCACACAAGAATGCAAACTACATAGAGATAGTCTCCAATCATGCATTTGCCAAAACATGCTACTTTCATACCAAATGCATGAGCATTCAACTTCAAGTGTGTGAAAGTGTTATACCAAATGATGCGCTATGTTGTAGGGAGACAAATGTATGAATTGTGTGTATGCGCACATATAATGATGCATAACTAAGCAGGGACACATATGAATTAATTGTGTGTATATATGCCTACGTCTTGCAAGAGGAAGAAGGATCTCGATACCTTAGCATCAAATAATAGTACCAATCCTCATGAAGACGAACTTTGCATCATGAGAAGTTGCTTTTCTTCCTTAAAGCTCTTATCATCATGAACCACTTAAGCAATTAAGTATTACAAAGAAATAAGGTTTTGTTATGGAATCAAGCCAACACAAATCTAGAACCTAACAATCTCCCCATTTGGCTATTCCATGACAAAACCTCTACCTCAGCATACAATGATCTCTCATAATAAATGTTGATTGCATTCTCACAATCTCACATTACAAATAGATATTCCTATACTAAAATGTCTTTATGAGTCTTCAAGAATATCTTCACACATTCAAAGCACCTGTGAGACAAGAACAACCAAAAGAAATTTTCTACAAAGAAGATAGGTGAGATAAACAAACAATATACAAAAAAAAACAGAAGATCCCTTAACTCTTCTTATGCAAACACAAATTTTTCTCCCCCTTACTTTCTCCCATAAAGCCAAAATTTCTCCCTCTTAATGGATTGTCTCCCTTTTACATCAAAAGTAAGTAACATGGTGAGGGAAACACTTTCTCCCTCTTTTTGACAAGGAATAGACAAAAACATATTACACAACTTAGAGAGAGATAAATGCCAATTGAAAATACCTACAAGGCAATAAGGGATGCATGATAGAATCATGAGATAGTGAGCAAAAAGGTTGTATAGAGAACTAAGTTTAACAAACTAAGCTCCTCCTTAACATATGCTTCACATATTAATAAGCAAGTAAACTTGTTCACAAGGGACTCACACAATCACACATTTCAAGCAATAAAAGATAGTAAACCATTATTTTTCAAAATTAACAAGAGAATCATAGATTTTCATTATTCTCTCAAAAATAATCTCTCATTGCTAATGAATCAAGCACATTAAGCAAAAATGTATGTGTGTGAAAAATGCTTCAAGCATATATAAAAGGAGTTATTGTGATATCAACATGTAAACTATTTCAACACCTATCAATCTAAAGCTTTTCCAATCAAGGTCAAACCGATTATCATCCGGATTTTTGCTTTAAAGAGAATAGATTTTAACATATGAGTGTGTGTGTGCATATGGCTCGTCATTTCATTTCTGTTTTTCAACCCGAGCAATCACAATTTTTAACTATACTCCATTTTAAGCCTTCCTCCGTTTCTTTTTAGGCTATATATCAAAGATTTTTAAATGATTCTTTTTCAACACTTCTTTGATTTTTCATACATAAACATATAATCTTCATGATGTATTTCACTCATCACAATGGTGTAGCTCTTTCCTACATTGGGTGGCTTCACAACCAAGGTGTGTAGCCCTTTCCATGAAGGTGCTCATTAAGTTCTATGTAGATTGCGAAGCAAAATAGATACTAACCATAGGTTATCTATCATGTACTAGACAATGAACTTTAAGATGCATCCATAATCTACATGCTTTCAATCTCAATTACTCAAACTTAAACATATAAGAGAAACATTTGTGCACTTTTAAAAATAAGATTTACAAAGACTTAAGTGCATGATCTAGAAGCAATAAAAGCTATTTTATCAAGATCATTACTTCTCACATGAGTAGCTCTCAAAGAAAAAGATATACAATATAGTTTTGCTTATCAAGCCACTCATAATCACACACAAGCATTAATCAACACAAACCATGCCAATGGATCTTCTAAGAGATACAAATCTCTCTTTGTCCAAGGGCTTTGTGAATAAGTCCGCAAGTTGATTCTTAGTAGGCATATGTTCAAGAGTTACTATTGAATGTTCAACAAGTTCTCTAATGAAATGATGCCTAATGTCTATATGCTTTGTGCGTGAGTGTTGAACCGGATTTTTAGAGATGTTAATGGCACTCATATTATCACAATAGAGAGTCATTTTACCCTGATTTATCTCATAATCCTTGAGAATTTGTTTCATCCATAGAAGTTGTGTGCAAGCACTTCTGGCCATAATGTACTCGGCTTCTAATGATGAAAGAGAGATAAAATTTTGCTTCTTGCTTAGCCAAGCAATCAAGTTATTCCTCAAGTAAAAGCAACCGCCCGATGTGCTTTTACGATCATCAATGTTTCCTGCCTAATCCACATCACAATAGCCAACAAGAATATCATTAGTATCAAAGGAATAGAATAAACTAAGATTATGTGTTCCTTTTGTATACCTAATGATTTTTTTAATGGCTTTCAAGTGAGATTCTTTTGGATTAGCTTGAAACCTACATTAAAACAAATATCTGGCCTACTAGCCATTAGGTAGAGAAGGCTACCTATCATGCTCCTATAGAGACTTTAATCAACATTTTTTTTCTTTTTTCATCTTTGTCAAGTTTTAAAGTTGTACTCATAGATGTTTCAAATTGTTTTCCACTTTCAAGGACAAATTTCTTAACAAGATTTCTAGCATATTTAGATTGAGACAACATGATACCATTCCTAGATTGTTTCACTTGCATGCCTCGAAAGTAATTGAGTTCACCTACCATACTCATTTCAAATTCTCTTGACATCACATTCACAAAATCATCAACCTTGGTTTTACATGTAGACCTAAACACAATATCATCAACATATATTTTTGCAACAAAAATATCATTGTTATAATGCTTGACAAATAATGTTCTATCAATACCATCTCTCCTGTATTGGTTGTCAATAAGATATTGAGTCAACCTATCATACCAAGCTCTAGAGGGTTGCTTAAGGCCATAAAGAGCCTTTTTCAACTTAAACACGTGATTAGGAGAGTGTGGGTCTACAAAACCCTTAGGTTATTCAACATACACTTCTTCTTGAAGGTATCCATTAAGAAAAGCACTTTTGACATCCATTTGAAACAATTTGAACTTCTTAAGGCATGCAATGGACAACAAAAGCCTAATGGACTCAAGACGTGCAACGGGTGCAAAAGTCTCATCAAAGTCTACACCCTCAACTTGAGTGTATCCTTGAGCCACTAGTCTTGCTTTATTTCTCACTATCTTGCCATATTCATCGGTCTTATTCCTAAACACCCATTTTGTACCAATCACATTGACATCTTTTGGTCTAGGAACTAAGGACCATACTTCATTCCTCTCAAATTGATTTAGTTCTTCTTGCATGGCATTAACCCAATATTCATCA
Organism: Dipteronia dyeriana; assembly: GCA_032871835.1. Classification (NCBI taxonomy): domain Eukaryota; kingdom Viridiplantae; phylum Streptophyta; class Magnoliopsida; order Sapindales; family Sapindaceae; genus Dipteronia; species Dipteronia dyeriana. The sequence goes on from CM065297.1 coordinate 258,763, forward strand.
ATAATTGCTTCATTAATATTTTTGGGTTCAGTTTGAGAAGTGTAGCAAGCATATGACATTTGGTTAGCTAGTTGCCTTCTAGTTCTAACCCTTTCATTCAAATCACCTATGATGTCTTATTGGTAATGCATGTTCCTAAGTCTAGAATTAGAATTTTTAACATCTTGTTGGTCATCATTTAAACCATTTTCTAACTCTTGACTTTCTTCTCTAGCAATACTACTATTGTCATCATTATGACTAGACTCACTTTCATCACAACTAGTCACATCAATAGGTGCTTTAGTGTCATTCAACAAATGTTCTTTAGATTCATTGATACCATGGTTATCACACAAATCAAGCATGCCAAGATCATCTATTTTCACATTAATTGACTCCATAATAGTCTTAGTTTTCAAATTGAACACTTTATATGTACGACTATTATTAACATACCCAAGAAAGAGACCAATATCACTTTTAGCATTAAACTTTCCTAAGGGATCTCTATCATTCAAAATAAAACACTTACTCCCAGAAGTGTGGAAGTAACTCACATTGGGCTTATTGCCCTTCCAAAGTTCATAGGAGGTTTGTTTTGTGTCGGGCCTTCTAAAAACTCTATTAGTGACATAGCATGCGGTATTGACCACTTCGGCCCAAAGATTTCTAGGGACTTTCTTGCTATTGAGCATGACCATAGCCATCTCTTGCAAGACACGATTCTTTCTCTCAACAATACCATTTTGTTGAGGAGTTCTATGAGCCGAGAACTCATGTGAAATCCCATCATCATCACAAAACTAAATAAATCTAGCATTTTCAAATTCACTCCCATGATCACTCCTAATGCGACATATTTTCTTGATTCCAAGACCTTTTTCATTTTGCATTTGATTACAAAACTTCTTAAAGTAACCAAAAGTTCCGGTCTTGTCTCTAAGAAAATATACCCAAGCAAACCGAGAAAAATCATCAACACATACAAAAATGTATTTCTTGTCATTTATGCTTTCGGTTTGGATTGGTCCCATTAGGTCCATATGCACAAGTTCTATGGGCTTCTTGGTAGCAAAATTAGTGTTCTTTTTATGAGACACTTTGGTTTGTTTACCTAATTGACAAGGTTCACAAACACCATCAAGCTATTTACCAAGACTAGGAAGACCTCTAACAATGTTATATTTCTCAAGCTTCTTTAAATCTTTATAATTCATGTGGCCCAATCTTTCATGCCATAATTCAAGCTTGTTGCACTCATGTGCCATATTACATGTTAGCCGATCAACCTCTAAACAATAGCAATTGTCCAAAGACCTTTTGACTTTCAAAACAATTTTGCCCTTTTTATCAATTATCGTGCACACATCCATTTTAAAGCTAACTTCTTAATTTCACACAAGTAAGTGATGCTTATTAGATTAGCTTGTAGACCATCTGCATACAAGGTGTCACGAAGTTTAGGTAATCTAGGGATACAAATTGTTCCCTTGCCTAGAACTTGCTTTTTGGTGCCATCACCAAATGTATCCCATCTACCATCATTCATAACAAGATTCTTAAAGAATTCCTTGTTACCGGTCATATTCCTAGAACAACAACTATTTAGGTACCAATAATAGGATCAAATAGCTCTTAAAGCATATTGTGCATCCAAACATTGTGTTGTGTTTTTCTTAACCCAAACTTTCTTGACAAGTTTCTCGTTCCTACTTTTATTAACATGCTTTGACTTGTTTTTAGGCACATTGACTCCATTAGTCACATTTTCAAACAAATCAAACAAAGCATTATCAACTTTCTTATGCATAGTAGAATGAGGCACAAAACAAGATTTAACAAACAAATCATCAACACATTTATTCTCAACATGCTTTTCCAAGGTCTTCTTAGATTTAATTCTAGATCCATACATGGATGATTGCCTAGGACCATTCAAAGACATATCATGTAAATCATTGGCAATTTTACATTTACGAATGCATTCATAACATCTAGGTTTTATGTGTCCTACCATGTTGCAATATTGACAAACAGGTATGAATTTGAGAAGTTTACCATTTGCTTGAGCATTCAACTCATTTTGTCTTCTCACATTTTTACCTCTTTGGCGTGCAACACTAGATGTCTTGCCTTTTTGCATTTGATGATGATATAGCTTGTCTTTGGCATTGTTGAGTCTTTTCCTTGTCTTTCATTGTTGATGTTAAGGCACCTCTGGTAGCATTCATGGATTTATCGTTAGAGAGTGTACCTAAATTTAAATTGCTACAACTTTTGACAAAAGTAGATTTGTTAGATGAAGGAGTTGATTTTTCATTAACATATCCTAAACCTCTTTTATCACTTGAAGGCTTTCTAACCTTAATGAGAGCTTTCACTTTGTTAGAGCTAGATAACATCTTGTTAATCATCTCTTTAGCCTCATTAAGTTTGTCATTAAGCACTTTCTCTTGATTCTCATGCTCTTTTAGTTTTGCTCTAAGCACATTTTCAATTCTCCTAGCACGATCAAGAGATTCATATCTTTGCTCAATTTCATGCTTCAAAATACTTAATCTATCATTGCTATCAATCAAGTTTTTCTCAAGATTAAGAATTTTGTCATTAAGATCAATAACACATTTTGAGCTACAATCATGATTTTCTAACTTCTTAGTTAGAGACCTATTGAACTTAGAAATCCTTTCAATTTCTTGAATAAGATCTTTGATCTTTTGATCATCTAAGTCAATAGACTCACCTTCAACAAGAGAAGCCACAAAAGAATACATTTCTTTAATCATGATAAAACAAATAAAGATAACAAACACTACAAAGAAGATCTATCTAAGTGCGTCTAGACACCGGCTCTGATACCAATTGAAATTCCCTTTATCTTTATAATGTGATTATACCTAGAGGGGGGGGGGGGGTGAATAGGTATATGCTCCAATTTTTATCTTCTTATAAAAACAATACAATTCTAACAATGCTTAATGAAAATTGCAAACAAAGACACACAATATTTACGTGGTAAAACCTCTAAAGAGGAAACATCCACTGGTTGATACCACAACAACCGGCAAAAGCAAATCCACTATTTCAAATAGAGTTACACACTCAAGCAATCACACATGCTCTACAATCTCTCACTCTCACTCTATCTTGAACCTAGTGATCTACTAAACCGACTTTCTAACCAAGACCTCTTGTCTCTAGGAAGATTCCTTGCTCACCTATCCGGATCCTCCTGACCGAGGCAAGACTTCTTGCTCAACTATCCGAGTCCTCCTGACTCTAGTCAAGACTTCCTTGCTTAACAATCTGAGGTCTCACACCTCTTGTCAAGACTTCCTCTTGCTTAGCTATCAAAGTCCTCCCTACTCTAGCTAAGACTTACAAATACTCAAATTAAAGAATCACTCTAAGATATGAGACTTTCTACCTCTTCATAAGGCATCTAAGTGATCATGAATGCAAAACGTAAACAAGCACTCAACATAGAAAATGATGATCCACAAAGTCTATGTACATGCAACTAGATAGCTAGATTATGCTTTCAAAGAACAATCACAAATGCATCTAGACAACCTAAGCATGTAGAACATAGATATGAAGATATAGACATCAATTGAAACAAAACCTAGTTCTTAGAAAATGAATTCAGATCTAGAAACAATCAATCAAGCATAAGAACAAAGGATTTCTAGAAATAATTTCATGTTTATCAAGTTTAGCACAAATCATTCAATATATCACAAATCTATCTAAACTTGAAAATTATATCAACAAAACTACAAAATGATATCAAAATCATCCTAGTCATGCTTCTTAATCAAATAGCATCAATCAATAAGAAGATCTAAGAAGAAAACTAAGAAGAAGATGATTTTACCAACAAGGATGCAAACCACGAACTGAAGATCAGATCACAACAAAAACTGTAGACATCCTTTGTTTCTGAAAATGCTTGGGGTTTTTAGAAATCTTTAAGACACTCAAAATCGGTTTTTGAATCACGTGATTCAGATTAGAAATGAAGAAGTTATCACAAAAACAAAAATCAAAATGTTGAGAGAAAAATTCTGCACGTGTTCTTCGATATCTCAACTTGTTCTTATCTTATGAAATGAGAGGGAATGAGAGGTTTTAAAGAGTGAAAAAGCCAAATGACCAAAATACCCTCTCCTTTTAGTGTCTCCCCAAGATGGCACGTGGGAATCTTATGGCAAAACACTCTTGGGGCCAAGATGGCCATGTGTCATCTCGGGTTGGTGCAAGATGATGGCTTAAGCCATCGCACCTCACCCCTTGCGCTCCTCTCGCGTTCTTCGACCGTTCTTTGGCCTTCGAACTCTGAATTCAAATCCGTTTGAAGATTATGAATTGGGACTCCCTCATTGACTTGGACATATAAGATAATTAACCCAAAAAATAAAAAATTGACTCGATATGCAAAGATGAAGATAATGTATGCAACATGAGTTGAAAGTGTAGTATCTTTTGACTTAGAACTCGAAATCAATAGTATGAGTAACCAAAATGACCGGAACTCAATCATGAACAATATAAGGCTAAAATCAAGTTTAACATCCATGTTATACAAATATATACACAAACAAAAAAAATTCACACAAGAATACAAACTACATAGATATAGTCTCCAATCATGCATTTTCCAAAACATGCTACTTTCATACCAAATGCATGAGCATTCAACTTCAAGTGTGTGAAAGTGTTATACCAAATGATGTGCTATGATGTAGGGACACAAATGTATGAATTATGTGTGTGTGTGTGCAGATAATGATGCACAACTAAGCAGGGATATATATGAATGAATTGTGTGTGTGTGCGCCTATGCCTTGCAAGAGGAAGAAGGATCTCGATACCTTAGCATCCAAGAATAGTACCAATCCTCTTGAAGATGAACATTTCATCATGAGAAGTTGTTTTTCTTCCTTAAAGCTCTTATCATCACGAACCACTTAAGCAACTAAGTATTATAAAAAAATGAGGTTTTGTTATGGAATCAAGCCAACACAAATCTAGAACCTAACAATTCTAATGACATCTCGTGTAATTTGTCTAGTTGTGATCAAGTTGAATTGTGGCACCAAAGGTTAGGTCATATGAATTTCAAAGACTTGAAAGTTCTTGAGAGGTTGAATGTTGTGAGAGGCCTTCCTAAGTTTGACAATAGGATTGAGATAGTTTGTGGACCTTGTAAACAAGGAAAGCAAACTAAGAGTGTGCATAAAAATGGTAAGTATCTTGCCACCAAGGAGCCACTAGAGCTTCTTCATATTGACATTATGGGTCCCATGCAAACCGAGAGTCTCGGAGGCAAGGGGTACATCTTTGTGTGTGTTGATGATTTTTCTAGATTAACATGGACCTACTTTCTTAGAGAAAAATTTGAAACATTTAAAATTTTTAAAATGCTTTGCACTAAAATTCAAAATGAGAAGGATTCTCACATAAAATGCATTAAGAGAATTAGGAGTGATCATGAGGGAGAATTTGAAAATGCTAGCTTTGAAAACTTTTGTGATAATTTTGGCATCTCTCATGAATTCTCAGCTCCTCGAACACCTAAACAAAATGGGGTAGAAAAGAGGAAGAATATAGTTCTCCAAGAAATGGTCTGTGTGATGTTGCATAGCGACAATGTACCTAGGAATCTTTGGGCTGAAGCTATCAATACGGCTTGTTATATAGGAAATAGGGTTTTTCTTAGGCACGGAACTAGGCAAATCTCCTATGAATTGTGGAAGGGTAGGAAGCCAAATGTTAGCTACTTCCACTCATTTGGAAGCAAGTGCTACATTCTAAATAGCCGTGATCAACTTGGCAAGTTTGATGGTAAGAGTGATGAAGGGATTTTCATTGGCTATGCCCTACACAATATGGCCTATAGAGTTTTTAATTTGAAGACACAAAGTGTAATGGAATCATCTAATGTGGTCATATATGATTGTAGGCCTAAGGTTAGTGACCATGATGAAGAAATTAGTGTTGTTGATGATTCTACCTTGGTGAATATTGATGAGATTTCTAGTGATGAAAAATCAAATCTTGAAAAAGAGGTCACTCAATCTCTTGATAGAGATCCTACTTTGGACTCTAAGGAACGCGCTTATTGGGTTAGACATCTCCACAATAGGAGTGACATTCTTGGAAATGTGAATGAGGGTGTGAGGACTAGACATCAATTAGCATATCAAATTATTTGATGAAGCTTTAAGTGATGAGTTTTGGGTTCTTGCTATGCAAGAAGAGCTAAACCAATTTGAAAGAAATGAGGTTTGGACTATATTTCCTAGGCCTAAGAACACTAATGTGATAGGCACCAAGTGGGTCTATAGGAACAAATTAGATGAGGATGGAAACATTGTACGAAACAAAGCTACACTTGTAGCACAAGGATACTCTCAAATTGAAGGTATCGACTTTGAGGAGACTTTTGCTCCTCGTTGCTCGATTAGAGTCCATTAGGCTTCTCTTATCCATATCGTGTGTTCACAAGTTTAAATTGTATCAAATGGATGTTAAGAGTGCCTTCATCAATGGCTTCTTACAAGAGGAAGTGTTTGTTGAGCAACCCAAGGGGTTTATGGATCCACACCACCCCAATCATGTTTATCGCCTCAAGAAGGTGCTATATGGGTTGAAACAAGCACCGAGGGCTTGGTATGAGTGCATCACTCTTTACCTTGTTGACAATGACTATTCTAGAGGTAGTGTTGACAAGACTTTGTTCATCAAGTGCACTAAAGATGAGCTATTCATAGCTCAAATTTATGTTGATGACATCATTTTTGGTTCCACTAACAACTTTAAAGTTCAACAATTTTTTGATGTCATGACTTATGAGTTTGAAATGAACATGGTTGGTGAACTCAATTACTTCATAGGCTTGCAAATCAAGCAAATGCATGATGGGATCTTCATATCCCAAGCTAAATATGCCAAGAACCTATTGAAGAAATTTGTCCTTGAGAATGCCAAGCAATGTGAAACACCTATGAGTACCACCTTGAAACTTAGTAAGGATGCTAGTGGAAAAAGTATGGATCAAAGTTTATATCGGGATATGATATGGAGTTTGCTATACTTGACTGCTAGTAGGCCCGATATAGCCTTTAGTGTTGGTGTTTGTGCTAGGTATCAAGCCAACCCCAAGGAATCCCATCTCTCTTCCGTGAAGAGAATCATTCGATATGTGAATGGGATATCCAACTATGGGATACGGTACTCTTTTGACACTAATGCTAGTTTAGTTGGCTTTAGTGATGCAGATTGGGTAGGTAATTGTGATGATATGAAGAGTACATCGGGCAGTTGCTTCTTCCTAGGGAACAATCTTGTGCCTTGGTTTTGCAAAAAGCAAAATTCCATCTTATTATCCACAGGCGAGGCCGAGTATATAGCCACTGGGACTGCTTGCACACAACTTCTTTGGATGAAGAAAATGCTTGTGGATTATGGCTTTGAGCAAGGTACTTTAACCCTTTATTGTGATAACATGAGTGCCATTAATATTTCAAAAAATCTTGTCCAACATTCTGGAACTAAGCATATTGACATTAGACATCATTTCATTAGAGAGCTAGTTGAGAGCAAATGCATTGCACTTGAACATGTGGGCACAAATGATCAACTAGCAGATTTGTTTACAAAACCATTAGATTCAACTAAGTTTAAATCTCTTAGTAGGTCTATTGGGATTTGTCATATGCATTGATGAGTTTTGGTGGTTGACCCCATATGGGGAGCTCAAGCAATGAGAGCGAACTTGCATTCTAATAAGCTAACAATTGTTCAATTTTATGCTCTTTAATTAATTGCTTGAGTATCTTGGATACATATATTATTATGACTTTTATTCAATAAGTGTGCCCTTGCCTTATTTGAAATGCATATCTCATTTGTGTTCAACCATGTATTTTTGGAGTAGGAAATTTGGTTGGAAAGTATATTTGATTGACCCAAAGTTTATCTCCATGTTTATGAAAACTTGATATTGACATGCTTACAGTGTTATGCATGATGAATTTATTGAATGATTGCAAATATATGTGCAAGTGACTTTTGAGACTTCATTCAATAAGGATATTGTATCCATTTCAAGGATTTCACATTCATATAGTCTCTCTCTCTCTTTACTTATTGAACAAGGCTACTATCATACGGGCATCTCCCCCGGAAAAATCTAAAAGGGTGCAATAGTTGCTCATGCCTTGTTCAACTTGTAAAGTTTGATAGTTTCTCTCATTTTTTTGGTTAAACTATATCTTGTTTTCCATTGACAATTTGGTGGAAATTGGTTTTACTTCTCTTGAAACCTCATGTGCTATTTTCCTTTGCCAAATACCATGCTTTTGGAAGTTGATGTTGCAGGTATTTCATTCAAGACAATCTTTCACACATATTCCAATCAATAAAACTTCCAAGAATTTCTCTCTCTTAATTAACCTGCATAAAGTTGTTGTATATGATTATGCATTTACATTGCAAATATCTCTCTTTGCTAAAGCGTCCCGGTTGGGGAATACTCCTTTGCCTATCTTGTGACAAAAGGGGAAGTAATATTGGATTTAGGGGGAGTGATATTTGCATGATTTAAGGGAAGATTGACCTATTGTGAGGGAGTTGACCTATTTATGGGGAGTTTTTGCTATGTGCATTGTTGATTGCATGTTACTTGTTTCTAATTCATGCAAATTGTGCTTGTTTTATTTATCTTGATCCCTCTCATACACTTGTCTTGGAAGTTTAGGGTTTAGGGTTTAGGGTTTAGGTTTTAGGGTTTAGGGTTTAGAGTTCTTTGTTTTGTAGGGATGACCATTCTACAAAAGATGAAAGATTTGAAGATTTAGCTTTAGGTATCTCTTGGAATATAGAATGTTTTTTGTTGACCTCTTGTTGTTTCTTTTTGTTGTGAGGATTCTTTGTGAGTGAGTGGTTTTGTAACGAAATAGCCAAAGAGGGAGATTGTAAGTTCCTCAGTGTTTGATTGGCTTATTTCGTTAGCAACCATATTTTGGGATCAATATGTAAGGGTAGTATAGGGCATCAGTGTTCGTAACCAAGCTCAAGCATCAAAGGTAAAATCACTTGCTTAACTTTTATTGAAGAGGTATTAGTGCAGACACACACTCATGCATTTTCTTTTAATTATCTTGCTTGCATGCTTATTTGCCATTTTGTGTGCCTTGTGTGTTTTATTTTTATTTGAGTGTTGAATGTATGTTTGTGACTTAAAAAGAGGATTTTTTTCCTCTATTCTGCGGTTCAGACCGCTCTCTGTGCAGTGCCCTCGCCGCGGCCTGCACAACGGTTTTTACCAGAGGTTGCACGCAGTGGCTACTGCGGCCTATGCTTGTTGCATACGCCGCGGTCTCCAAAACGGAGTTTCATAGGCGTTGCATGCTGTCCAGACCGCGGTCTGTGCATATTGCATGTACAACGGCCTACAGAGTGGCGTTGTCCAGGCGATATACCGCTCTCTGTGCCGCGGTCTGGACACTTACCTGGACCGCGGTACAACCAGCGGTCTTGACGGGATTTGGTTGTATTTATTTCAAAACGATGCCACTTTGTGTAGGGCACCATATATATTTATATACAAATATATATATATATATATATTCTCATCTTTTCTCTCTGGTTCTTAAGAGTCCAAGAAGCCATTTTTATGTGTTCTTTGTTTTTCTAGAGAGAGAGGGACTCCCAAACACTCATCTTTACTATACCCAACTTCATCTCATGATCATCTAGCTTCATTCTAGGATCATTCAAGCATGGAGCATCATCTTCTTCTTGACTAGGTAACTTCTACATGCTCTAGACTTCATAGTTTCATTACAAAGACATGTATGCCTAGGGTTTTAGTCTTTATTGCTTATTAAATGCTTGCTTGTATGGTTAATTACTGTTATGACATGCTTGAGTATTGATTGTTGGTTGAGATGCATTAATTTGTGATAGTTAGAATTTAGAACAGTCTTACCCTTCTAGCTAATTCTTCTTGCCTTTGCATTTAGAACATTGAAATCTAGGATTTGCTTTAATTGTCAATATTAATCCTAAATAAGCATGAATGTCTTGACCTAGCATTTTTGCATATAAAATATTCTTGCATATTCACTTAGGTTGCCATTATCTCTTCATTGTTTATCAAGCTTGTGGCTATGTGATTAGTGCACAAGGTTGGTGATCCAAAATCGCTATTAAGGCCCATTAGGTAGAGTGAAAGGGTTAGTAACTGGAGGGTTAGATGGGAGGTCAACCTAGGTTGTCAACTTTCTCTCAATAGTAAATTTTGAGGATAGAGTGTGGCGCACTGAACAGCCCGTGGTTTTTCCCATTTCGAAGGTTTCCGCGTATATATTGCGTGTTGTTATTATTTTATGTTTGTTGTCTTTTATTTGAACATTTAGTAGAATGGGGTAGAATTGTTAATATTGATTAATTCACAAAATTGGTAATCTATTGAATTAAAACCTATTCCCCCCCCCCCCCCCCCCCTCTGGGTTATAGACACACACTGTCTAGGGAATTTCATAAGAAAATAATATAATGGGCCTACATTGGTATGGGTGGCAAGGCTATTTAGAATAACTTAATTATATTATTTTATTTTATTATTTAATTAAATGAAAATTAATTAATTTGGTGATTAATTAATTATTTAATTAAAAGTCAAAAAAAATTCCTAGTAGGAGATGGTCTCCTAAAGTTATGCTATTGTTGGTAGTATAATTAATATTAAAGACTATATTTGATAAGTAGATAAATAAAATGAATTATTTATCTAATCAAATTAGGAAGTCTTTAATATAGTTATAAATACACTATTGAGTTGGATTAGAAGTCTTGGTGGAGGAAAGAATTCATTTAGAAAAAGGATTCTTAACCACCAAGTAAATCCACCTAAGGAAAGGATTCTTAACAACCAAGTAAATCCTTCTTAGGAAAGAATTTGTGATCCTAATATATATCCTATGAAATTCGGTCAGCTCATGTATATATATAAGAGGACAGAATTCCTTTTAGATAATGATTCTTAACTACCAAATAAATCCACCTAAGGAAATGATTCTTGCCAACCAAGTAAATCCTTCTTAGGAGAGGATTTATGTTGCTATATATATATATGTGTGTGTGTGTGTGTGTGTGTGTGTGTGTGTGTGTGTGTGTGTGTACGATTTTCAGCCAACTCTAAGGCAATTGATAGAGTATTTCGGCTAGCCCTATTTTTCTAAGAGAAGAATCCGGCCATCATAGGAATTTTGAGGGATAAAAATCTGATTTTACTATAGACAAAATTTAATCAACTCTAAGCAATAGTGTGTGAATTCGGCCAAGAAGAGAAAAAGGGGAACGTTTTTGTTTTCGATAGTACACTAGTATCCTTTATATCAAAAGGGTTTTGTGTACAACATCGAATCATGGTTCACACGAGTTTCAATCAAATTGATTGATAATTCACAAGTGGCCAGACGTTCTTGATTTTTCTCTTGGAGGATTATTGTGACTAACAAGGAGCAATATTTTGTTTGTTTCCATCCTCAAGTATACAAGATAAAGAAAGGGAGCCCACACTCCTAGTTGATTCACGTTCGTGATTGGATTGGAAGATTTTGCGGGATCAATTCGGCGCTTGTTCAATCATCACGAGAAAAAGGTACGACACTTTTTATATACATCAATTAATATAAGGTTAAGGTTCTCGTTGCATAAAAGGATTTTTTTTATTTATACACAAACCCTAATTTTTGTTTTTATCATGCTTCCGTTGTGTTTTGAAACCGATTTTCCCTTCAATTGGTATCAGAGCAAGGTTGTACCCTTGATTAATTGATGTATGTGTTCGTGAATCTTTTTCTTTTTATTGTATATATGCATGTTTTAGAAAGAGATGACACTCTAGTTATTCGCATATATATTGACATTAGAATGTATGGATATATATATATATATATATATATATATATATATATATATATATATATGTTTTATATGTGGTTTGTTATTGCTTAATTTTGGTCCTAGAATTTCATTGTATTTTGTTTTGGGATTGTAACAAGAATGGTGGTCTATTATCTCCATAATTTCTTTCTTGGTAGTTGCTAAGTTTTTTTTTATTTTGTTGTTGTAATAAAAAAAAACTGCAGTATTTATTATTTAAATTCTTATGCAATACATTCAAGTATCGAAGACTCGAAGGTTTGAAGAATTAGGAGCGACCGGAATTAGTTTGGGACCATGCGATCTGTAACAACGAACGTGCGTGAGAAGAGCGTGCAGCCACTTTTGTTGTTGCATGGGCTGTGCACACAGCCCTATCATAGCCATGGGCTGTGCATGGCAGCCCTTTATGGGCTTGTGGCATGCGCACACTCATGGGTAGGGGCCAAGGGTATGCACGTCCAGGGGAGGTAGCCAAGAGAGTCTGGACGACGAAGGCCGCGTGAAGACTTGTTCATCAAGAAAAGGAGTTTTTGTATTCCAAGATATATGTAATTTACTTGTTTTTCTAGGATGAACAAAAATTGTAGTATTTATATTTCCGTAAATATTGCAATGTTTGTCATTTTTTGATAACATGTCATATAGAATAGGAGTGCCGCTCATATATATCTTTTGGTATGAAAATGCATTGAATGGTTTAAGTATCTAAATTGGCATCTAGATAACTTGGTAAATCATTCTTTGGAATTCGATCACACGCCTTAAACAATTGAGTGGGAGAAGGTGTTTTGGAACACCTACAGCCTCCAAGTTTAGTTGAGCTTTATGTTTCGTGAATAAACTCCCAAGAGGTATTCAAGAATGGAATTTAGCAAGATACTTCCTTACAAAGATAGACTAGACAATTAGCCCAAACGATATCTACTCCTAAAGGAGGGATATTCGTGAGGGATTATATTGAAGGCCGATAACTTGGTAACACACTCGATATGAGTTTATTAATATCCTCCCAAGAGTTCCTGTTAATAAAATTACAAGGCTAAAATTGAAAACATTGGTTGTTATGTTAACAATTAGGTGGGACCTAGTCCAACTAGTAAATGTTGCGAACTCCCAAAGAAGGTGTGACATTTATGGGTGTTGGATCACCGTTGAATTTTTACAATTGAATTATTTTATTTAATTCAAGATAAATATTCGAAAGTGCTTTATCATGATTATTTACTTATATAATTTTTGTTATTGTTCAGAAATCATGACTCCATCCTAATCAACATCCCTAAAAACAATACTTTAACTAGTGATAATTATGTCACATGGAAAAGGAAAATTGGGCTTTTATTGCAATCCAAAATCATAAGTTCGTTCTGTGCACTTCTAAACCACCTACTCCTACTAATGAATCTACTCAGGAGTAAAGAGATGAGTATCAGTAGTGGGAGTCTTCTGATGAGATGGCTAAATGTTACATTATGGCCATCATCTCCGACGTGTTGCAACAACAACATGAATGAATGGAGACTGCTGCCGATATAATGATGTCTCTAGAAGAGATGTTTGCTATGAAGTCTAGGACGACTAAGAGAGAGGCAGTGACTGCTTTTATGAATCTTAGGATGAAACCTGGACAGGCTGTGAAAGATCACATGATGAAAGTCATAGCACATCTCAACATTGCTGAACTGAATGGTGCTGAGATTGATGGTGAGACCAAAATTGACATGGTTGTAAACTCACTATCGGATTCCTTTGATCAATTCAAGTTGGACTACACCTTGAGTAAAAAGGAATACACCTTGCAAAGCCTGATGCAAGATGTTCAAAGTGCGGAAAAATCCTTGTAAGAGGCAAGGGACAAGAGATTCATTCAGTAGGAAGGGTTGCTTCTGTTAAGACCCGTAAGAAGGTCAAGAAACAACAGAAAAAAAAGCAGCTAGGACCTACTAAGAAGGAGACAAATAAAGTAACCAAGATCAAAGGGAAATGTTTCCTTTGTGGTGAAAAGAGACATTGGAAAAAAAAATTGCCCAAAGTCTCAAGACAAAAAGGAAGAAGGTAATATTATTTATCTTGAAACATGTTTTTTTGGTGGATTATATAGATTCTTGGATCATAGACTCCGGAGTCACTAATCATGTTTGTTTTTCCTTACAGGGGTTCAAAGAAAGGAGAAGGCTTAATGAGAACGAATTCAACTTGCATTTAGGCAATAGAGCGTTGGTGTCTGCTAGTTCAGTGGGAGATATTAGAATTAGTTTAGATTCTTATAGGCATTTAGATTTAATAGACGTTTATTACGTACCTCAATTCTAGAGAAATTTCATTTCAGTTTCTTGTTTAAATAAATTTTGTTAGTTGGTTACTTTTAATAAAGCGTTTATTAAGAATGATAAAATTATTTGTAAAGGTACACTGGAAAACGGTTTATTCTATTTGCATGGAAATATCTCTCACTTGTTAAACATGGAATCAATGGAACCTAATCATAAAAGAGTAAAGTTATCAAAAGATGAAACCTACCTATGGCATTTGTGCCTAGGTCATATTAACCTTAATAGGATTAAAAGATTAGTATGTGATGAACCTCTAAGTGACTTAAAGGTTGATGATATACCAACTTGTGAATCTTATTTGGAAGGTAAAATGACCAAAAGGTCATTTACAACCAAAGGCACAAGAGCCATCGAATGTTTAGGATTGATACACACTGATGTGTGTGGACCTATGAGCATTCAAGCTAGAGGTGAATATGAGTATTTCATCACTTTCACAGATGATCACTCGAGATTTGGCTTCGTATATCTCATGAGACATAAGTCAGATTCTTTTGATATGTTCAAAGCATTTAAAGCTGAAGTAGAAAATCAGCTTGAGAAACAAATAAAAATCTTGAGGTCCGATCGTGGTGGAGAATATCTATCTGGTGAGTTTCAGCAATATTTTATTGATAATGAGATAATGTCTCAGTTTTCTGCACTAGGCACACCTCAACAAAATGGGGTGGCTGAAAGGAGAAATAGAACTCTTTTGGATATGGATAGGTCTATGTTGAGTTATTCAACGCTCCCAAATTCTTTTTGAGGATATGCTTTCCAAACAGCAATGTACATTCTAAATGATGTACCATCTAAGTCGGTTCCTAAAACACCGCATGAGTTGTGGACTGAGCGAAAGCCTGGTTTACAACACTAAAGGATATTTGGATGTCCTGCGCACGTGTTAAATGGAAAGACAGAAAATATGGTGTCCCGTTCAGAAACATGCATATTTGTAGGGTATCCAAAAGGAACAAAAGGATATTATTTTTATAGTCCTTCAGATCTTAAAGTATTTGTTTTGACAAATGCTAAATTTCAGGAAAAGAACTATATGAATAATTTTGAGCCTAAAAGTAGAATTGTCCTGAGTAAGCTTTTAGGAGATACAATCCCACAAGAGATTTCACAACCTAGCCAATTGTAAGTTCCGTACCAATATAAGATCAACAATCTACCATACCTCGTCATAGTGGGAGGGTTGTTAGACAACTCGAGAGATACATTGGTCTAGGAGAATCTGTAGAGAATCTTCTAGATGACGATGATCCCTATACGTGCAAGGAAGCAATGGAAGATGTTGATTGTCGCCATTAGCAAAAGGCAATACAATCCAAAATTGAATCTATGTTCAAAAACAAAGTCTGGTCTCTTGTAGACTTGCCTAAAGGGATAAAACTCATCGCAAGTGAGTATACAATAGGAAAAGAGGAATGGATGGAAAGGTGGAAACCTTTAAAGTTAGATTGGTAGCTAAAGGTTATACACAGAAGGAATGTATCGACTATGAAGAAACCTTCTCTCTTGTGGCCATGCTTAAATCCATTGGGATATTCTTATCCATTGCGGCATCTATAGACCTAGAGATTTGGCAAATGGACGTCAATACAGCTTTCCTTAATGGAAGTCTTGATGAAAGCATCTACATGATGCAACCAGAAGGATTCAATGAAAAAGGCCAAGAGGAAAGGGTATGCAACTTGCAAAGATCCATATATGGATTAAAGCAAGCATTTAGATCCTAGAACATAAGGTTCGATCAAGCAGTGAAAAGTTTTGGATTTATTCAAAACTTTGATGAACCTTGTGTATACAAAAGGATTAAAGGCGACAAGTTAGTTTTCCTAGTTCTTTATGTTGATGATATACTACTTATCGGAAACGATGTAGGTGTATTGACATCAAAAAAAGAATGGTTAGCAAAATAATTTGATATGAAGGACTTAGGAGAAGCAAGTTATATTCTTGGTATCCAAGTCATAAGGGATAGAAAGAATAGAACGATTGTATTATCCCAAGCTACATACATAGATAAAATATGGTCTAGGTTTTCCATGCAAGATTCCAAGAAAGGTATGTTACCTTTCAGACATGGAATCAAACTTTCTAAGGAACAAGTACCTAAGCATGAGCAGGAAGAGCAATTTGTGAGTAGGGTTCCATATGCATCAGCAGTTGGAAGTCTCATGTATGTAATGCTCTGTACTAGACTAGATATTTGTTTTACTGTGGGCATAGTTAGCAGGTTTCAATCGAAGCCTGGTCCAGATCACTGATCGGCAGTCAAGCATATTTTCAAGTATCTAAGGAGAACGAGAGATTATATGCTTGTATACTTTGAAGGGGATTTAATTTTTCGTTGTGTATACAGATTCTGATTTTCAGTCAGATTCTGACTCCAGGAGATCAACATCAGGATCTGTGTTTACTATTCGAGGAGGGGCAGTCATATGGAGGAGTATCAAGCATATTTTGTATTGCTGATTCCACCATGGAAGCCGAGTATGTTGCCGCTTTCGAGGCTGCTAAAGAGGTTGTCTGGCTCCGCCAATTCTTGATTGACTTGGAAATGGTTCCTGATATAAATAAGCAGATCACTATATATTATGACAATAGTGGAGCAGTGACTAATTTGAAAGAACCAATACGTCATAAGAGAGGGAAACACATTAAAAGAAAGTATCACCTTCTAAGGGAAATTGTGCCTAGAGGTGACGTGACGATTACCAAGATCACGTCAACAGAAAATTTAGCCGATCCCTTTACAAAGGCTTTATCACAAAAGAGTTTTGATTGGCATCTAGAGAACATGGGGATGAAATATATGACACATTTGCTATAGAGCAAGTGGGAGATTGTCAGGATTATGCTCGATAACAAGAGTATAATAATGTATATGACAATTTTTTTCATATTAATAAAGTGATTTATAGTTTAACAAATCTTATAGCATTTATAGTTTAATTATTATAATTGTCAAAAGTAAATAATCATAAGGTCAAAAAACTATGAGAAAAGAAGAATTGTTCATACATCTATATATGTATGAGGTAGACACAATTCCTTAGTTAGTCTTGAATAACATTCACAACTTAAGATAAAAGGTTGGGTGCCTTTATCTTGTCAAAGTTGAAGATTCTTTTACTAGCATTTGAGTGGGATCAAATGTGTTATGATGAGTCTAAAATCATCAAAGTGTGGTGTCTTTGGGCAAAAGAATCTAGTGCACTGGGTTCATTGAATAGGATCAAAATGAAATACTTTATTTAGAACCGTCAATGGATAAAAGTTTTCATTTGAAGACAATCGGAGGGTCTATCTCAATCCTGAGATAAATGATTGAATATGGTTGCAAGTGTTAATATTTGAGCTATCAATGAGTACGATTATATAGCATAGTCTAATATCGATAGTTTGGTGGTATTCACTTGTTAATAGATAGACGACTTCATTTATAGATATGGACATCGTGGCTCCATTTATTGAATGAGAGTAGAATAACATCATATGGATGTTTTGAGGTATTAGATATTAAATCTTAATGTTAAGTTTTCAGTAGTGTCTATTGAAACATGGCTTCTGGACAAGTCAAAATATCCAAGTTCAAAATGTGGTCATATGAGTAAATATGGTAACTTGGAAAGCTATAGGCGGTCTATGAGCTCTTGGCGATTACTGGTATTCTTCACGATGATACACTTTGTCCAATAAGGTTGTCTAGGGTATGAATGAGTAACATCAACTTATTCTATCTCTATTTAAGAGTTCAATTTTAGTTCTTTAGTGGAATGAACAAAAATTAAATAGATCAGATCTAAGTGAATCATTGTTGATTGTGATTGGGTTGTGTCTATTGGAGCTTAAATCTAGATTCCCCGCCAAGATCCCCAATCCACACGAACTTGCATGGATCACTTGATATATTCTACAGGACCAATTTAGAGCTTCATCTAGAATTGTACTGAGACATGTGGACTTGTTTCTTTTTGTAAGAATGGGTCTAGTTCACATGTGGACTTTTTATAAAGGTCAAATGGATTTAATAAAATAAGAAAATAATATAATTGGCCATATACATTGGTATGGGCGGCAACGCTATATAGAATAACTTAATTATATTATTTTATTTTATTATTTAATTAAATGGAAATTAATTAATTTGGTGATTAATTAATTATTTAATTAAAAGTCAAAATCTTTTTCCTAGTAGCAGATGGTCTCCTAAAATTAAGCTATTGTTGGTAGTATAAATAATATTAATGACTATATTTGATAAGTAGATAAATAAAATGAATTATTTATCTAATCAAATTAGGAAGTCTTTAATATAGTTACAAATACACTATTGAGTTGGATTAGGAGTCTTGGTGGAGGATAGAATTCATTTAGAAAAATGATTCTTAACCACCAAGTAAATCCACCTAAGGAAAGGATTCTTAACAACCAAGTAAATCCTTCTTAGGAAAGAATTTGTGATCCTAATATATATCCTATGAAATTCGGCCAGCCCATGTATATATATAAGAGGATAGAATTCCTTTTAGATAATGATTCTTAACTACCAAATAAATCCACATAAGGAAAGGATTCTTGCCAACCAAGTAAATCCTTCTTAGGAGAGGATTTATGATACTATATGTGTGTGTGTGTGTGTGTGTGTTTGTGTTTGTGTGTGTGTATGTGTGTGTGTGTGTGTGTGTGTGTGTGTGTGTGTTTGTGTGTGTGTGTGTGTGATTTTTGGCCAGCTCTAAGGAAATTGATAGAGAATTTCGGCCAGCCCTATTTTTCTAAGAGAAGAATTCGGCCCTCATAGGATTTTTTAGGGAGAAAAATCTAATTTTACTCTAGACAAAATTCTATCAACTCTAAGCAATAGTGTGTGAATTCTGCCAAGAAGAGAAAAAGGGGAACGTTTGTTTTTTCGATAGTACACTGGTATCCTTTACATCAAAAGGGTTTTGTGTACATATTGAAATGTTAATAGTCTGCAATAGGCTTGAAAATGTTAAATGTAATTGCTAAAACTACAAACATGTATAACATATTGCTAGAAAATCTACAAATAAGAGATGTTTTTTTTTTGCTTACCTTTACATATTCCCACAGTTTATCTTTAATATGTTGTGGGACATATCGCTAATCATCATATGTGATGGGAATTGTAGTTCGTGCTAAAATACCAAGAAGCTAACCAAGTTAGTTTTCACGTACCCCACCATTACTCCCATGTCATTATATTGCACCACTGGTTTAATTCCCTAGCTTCTGTTTTTTATAATCTAAGCCTTTGTTGTCAATCCTCTTGGTGCTCTAGCTAGTACTAATTGGTAAGTCATTCTCTTCTTGTTCCATGTCTACAACTGAAAAAAGATAAGAAAAAAAACATTAAAAATAGAGAAATAATTAAAAATATATGTATAATACATAAAAAAAATATTAAACTACCTTATATAGCAGTTTTTTACATATATATGAAATCAATAATAAAAAATAAAACTCGAATTCAATAAAAAAAATACCATTTAACATACAATAACAAATATCATTGAATCTTTACATTGCCTAGCTTATGCCCTGTTATTCCTAAGTTGTGTTATTATGAATCCAAAAATCTTCACAATCTGATCTCATATACGTTTTCTGTTTCTCTGTATATGATGCAAGTATATACAGAGAAACAGAAAGCATATTCACAATATCAAGACAACCAACTCATTTCAAATAAAATGATACATTTACCTAGAAATTAGATATAATTAAAATTAAGTTTCTCAAAAAATTTGAAGTTTGCGAGGTCTACCTTTTCAACAACTTAAGTTCTTTTTCCAGTCGAATATTTGGCTCAACCACAATTGACAAACCTGTAATATGCAAATAGAAAAGAAACGATGAATAAATTAGATTTAAAAAAATAGAAAATCAACATGAGAGTAAAATAGAATTTTCTCTAGCAAATACAATATATAAAGACAAATTAATATTATTAAAGAAAACTGTTTTTTATAAAAAAAATTCTTATAATCTGAATCAGGTTTGAGCACTGTATTTTTTTTTTATTCATAAAATTATTAGTGATTTCAAACAAAAAGTTTAACTAGTTAATTAATAGATCACTGCTCGTTATAAAAAAAATGATTAGAATGTAAAAGTGGAAAGAGTTGGTAAAAAAAAATCAAATACTATAATAACTTAGAGCATTTTAAATTCCTTACCTAACAACAAATCTTTAAACCTGCCAGAGTCTGTATTCCTTCATAATGACAACAACTGTAAAATCCAACCAAATTGAACTTAAAAACAAATAAATCTTGAATCTTAATAATCTTTTTCTGTAAAATTTCTAAAACAGCAGGAGAGATAAATACCCTAAAATTTTGGAATTTTAGGGATTTTAGTGTACTAACAAAAAAAAGTTAAAGATTTTAGCGCACTTACCACAAACAACTCAAACTGTTATGCAGATTTGAAAGAAGTTTGGTAGAATGGAGAAACAAAAAATCATAGAAATTTAAGCTATGAGAAATCTTAAGTTAAGGTGAGGGAAACAGTTACACTGAAAAAAAGATTTTTTTTTTTTTTTAGTTTTGATATAGTTAAATTATGAAGATTTTTTGTTTGTTTAGATATAGTGAAATTGTGATAGTGGGAACTTAATAAAAAGCAGGATTTTGTTTTGTGTTGAAAATAGGAAGTAAAAGGTTTTAAAAAAATTAGTGAAATAAATAAAAATTTTGAAAACAAATTTGTACACAGTTGTTAGAAACAATCAATCATATTTGACAGTTAATATATGACTGTTCTAAAAAACTGTCAACTTTTTTTTACAATTAAAAATGACTGCCAATTTTTATAAGTTAATTAACAGTTTTGAAAAACACTCAATAAAAGATTGTCAAGAAATATTGTTTTTCTTGTAGTGTAACTAGATAAATAAATAAAAGGAATTAATTATCTAGTCAAATTAGGAAATCTTTAATATGGTAACAAATATTCTAATTAGTTGGATTAGAAGTCTTGGTGTATAGTAGAATTCCTTTTGAAAGCAGATTCTTTATCACTAAGCAAAAAAGGAAAGGATTCTTGTTAACCAAGTAAATCCTTCTTAGGAGAGGATTTATGATCCTATATATACCACCGAATGAAATTCGGCCATCCCTATGTTGTTATGAGTAAAATTTCGGCCAAGCAAGGTTATTTTCTAAGAGAGAATTCGGCCAAGCAAGAGAGAATTTTGAGGGAAAAAAATATAGTGTTTTGCTCTAGACAAAATTCGGTCAACTCATAAATATAGGGTGTGAATTCGGCCAACTAGAGAAAAAAGGGGAACGTTTTTGTTTTTGATAGTACACTAGTATCCTTTAAATCAAAAGGGTTTTGTTTACAAAATCAATCGGGTTCACGCAAGTTTAAATCAAGTAGATTGATAGTACACAAGTGACCGGACATTCTTGGAGGATTAGTGTGACTAACAAAGAGAATGATTTTGTTTGCTTCCATCCTCAGGTACACAATTTAAAGAAAGGGAGCCCACACTCCTAGGTGATTCACGTTCGTGTTTGGTTTGGAAGATCTTACGGATTCAATTCGGCGCTTGTTCAATTGTCACAAGAAAAAGATACGATACTTTTATATACATCAATTAATATAGGGTTAAGGTTCTTGATATTAAAAGGGAAAAATTTTATTTATACCAAATCCTAATTTAACGATTCCGTTGCACGATTTTCCCTACAGTCCTTTCGATCTAATCTGAGTTGATCATAAACAGCCACATTGAGGATGCCTGTCGAGCTGCCATTATCTACTTATATCCTCATAACTTCTCTATGGCCAATTCGGGCACTAACGACAAGAGCATCATTTGGTCAGATGTCGACCCCATGTGAATCAGCTTCAGTGAATATTATTGGGTCTCATCCTTCCTTTATTCTCTTCGGATCAGGCTCGATGGAATTAACATTAAAATTCTGCCTTGCTTCCACTGCCTCTTGGATTTCCTTTGTCCGCTCTCGATTGCTTCTTCCAGTTGATGGTGGTATAGATCATTGTCTTCTAACGACGATGATCAATCTCTTCACCGGTCACATTTACGGTGCCTATCATGGCCCGTCTGACCGTGACTTTGCCTTTGGCATGGCCGTTCTTCTACAGGTGTTTCATGATCCTCATCATGGTTTTGTTTCGTACCCCAGTCTGGTTGATTGGGTCTGAGTTCCTAACAGCTACTAGTGCATCTAGTTCCGATCCAACTACAACTGATCAGAGCCTAGGTGGTGATGGAGGATTTGGCGGATGTGCCTCTCCCGTGGCCAATAGATCTATTCCTTCTCCTGTCGCATTTGTTAGTAATTGTTGTAATGCATCACTGAAATGATGCGCTACATACTCGTTGATAGGAGGGACTTGTAAGATGCCAATCAGGGATATCGGTTGATTCATGGAGGTTGTGGTGGGATCCTGAGTGGTCCCGCCTATACGCGTATTATCTAGAGATTTCTGGATGTCCCTGAAACTGTCTCTACTTCCACTACCAGCCATTGGTTAAATGGGTCGAAGGTTCAACCCTTTCTTTTAGTGCCAATTGTTGAAGTCAATTTCTCGATGGATGAGAAAGTCAACAACGTTGGGTTTCATTATAACCTGTCAAAAGAGAAAGAGAAAGAAAATGTAATGTAAGTAATGATAACACCAGATTACGTGGTAAAACTCCGATGATCGGAGAAACGTCTACGGGTTGAATGGACAACCAAGTCTTGGAACCCCAGTTCACCGGTCACGCAATGGAACTAGGTTTTAAAATTTTTATACAGATCATATCTGTATCTGGGACCAGTGAACTTTGGATCTAATTATTTTTCGGAACTAATATATACAATATGTAAATACAAGAAATTGTAATCAATAAAAATCAGAAAAAGAAAATCTTACCAACGTTTGGAGGCTCCTTCACTTTTCGATATGCTCTTGTCTGAACCAATCTTACAAACATTTGGAGACTCATTCTCTTTACGATGTGCTCCTGTCTGAACCACTTGATCTTCCTCGCTATCTCCCGGGACTTGTAACTGCGTGTGGGCGCGTCACGATCTCAAGAACTTGAATGGAGGATGTAGAGAGAATTGAAGAAACTTTTTTTTCTATGTGTTTCTAAAACACAAAAAACATGAAACAATATATATATATATATATCGCTTGCTTCGTTTTTCATGAATATATATATAAATAACGCATCCACACACACACACATATATATATATATATAACCCTGCACTTTTTCTCAAATATATATATATATCTAACATCTGGCTTCATTCATATATTTCTATATCAATATTTATCGCCTGCACATGCGTTTATATATATATCAAAATCTCTGCTTCCGCTCATTTATATGTTTTTTTTTATTTACTCCGCCGCCTCTTTTTAATATATATATATATATATATTCACTTTGTTTGTATCCCATACAAACACGTATATATGTGTACACACCAATTTGCATCAAATGCAATCTCTTGTGTTATAATTGATATATATATATCTTTTAATTATCCTTTTTAAATATATCAAATATATTAAAAGTGATAATTAGTAATTAAAATTTAAACTTAAATTCAAATACTTAGATAAATGATTTAGTAAAATAAAATAATCGTATTATTTTATCTTCAGCTAAATCCATATATCAACTAACACCATCCAATTAATAGTTAATTAATAATTCATAATTATTAATATAATTAAATAATCTAATTATTTAATTAATTTAACGATTAACATTCATTAATTAAATAATATCGTTATTCAATTAATTCCCGAATTATATACGTGTCACTTTTGTAGCACAAATAATTGAACAATCTAATTAATTAATCATGACCCTTGTTACCTAAATCGATTAGGCTAGCATAGGGACTTAATGGACCCACAGTATTTTGAGCTCCAACAATCCTTGGAATCATTAATTAAACTCTTCAATTAATATTCCTTGATTATTAACTTCGGTGTTATTCCACTAAAAACGTGAAGCTGCACTATCTCAACTGCAAACGCTTTTACACAGACCGATACAACTCAGTGTCCATCGATATAGCTATTACATATGGTGTGATCCTCCACAAAAGTTCATAATAAGAGCTGGGTCATAATGTTCATTATACCCCTCTAATTACATATATCCTTTAAGTACCATTGATTTTCTAATGGACAATATATTCTATTTCCTTACGGAATTAGGAGAGCGCTCATATTGTCCAAGCCCCGAATCAACTCTTAAGGGACTACCATCTACTTCTCACAAGAAGGAGTGGATTTCACTATTGTGTACAAACCTTCCCATCCACAAGCCAAACCGCAATCCCAACATACGGAGTATATTGATCAGGAAATGTATCTGACCTCACCCATGGTATATCAAAGACCACGATCTAACCTGAAAGAGCCGATAAGACACTCAGGATTAAGATCACCCACATAGAGCCATCTTTAGGTGATATATATAAATCTCATCGGTAAACGGATCTTGGTGAGAGATTCATATAGATCATGGCCCAGTCTTATATGATCACATCATACAAGTTGCCTTCATTTTCCATATCTCATATGAATGAATCAGGGTAGAATCATCGTATATTACGGAATGGACCGCAGCTATAGATTAACCGCAAATAAAGTATCCAGCTTTATTTGCTATCTATGAACTCTTTAGATTGCACGTCTCTTACTGTATCCATTTGTATATGACACTCATATACACAGTTTGAGATTACATCCGACAATCTTGGATGTTAAATAAATGCACAAGTTATATAATAAACAACACAACAAGAATGTATTAAACTTTTCCTTTTATTTATTTAATACATCCATTTACAAATTACATCTTTAGGGCATAAACCCCAACAATCTCCCACTTGCACTAAAGAATGTGAGGCATGTCTCGTAACCCTAGACTGTCTAGGTGACCCAAAAACACTTTAGCAGGTAAGGTCTTCGTAAATGGGTCAACATGATTGTCTTGTGAGGCTATCTTGGTGACGATCACATCTCCTCTCTGCACTATCTCTCTAATGAGATGGTACTTTCTTTCCATATGCGTCCCTCTTTTGTGGCTTTTTGGTGCTTTAGAATTAGCCATAGCACCACTGTTATCACAATAAAGTGTGATGGACCTATCCAGATCTGAAACAACTTCCAGGTCACTCAAGAACTTACGGAGCAAAACAACCTCTTTAGCAGCTTCACAAGCGGTTACTTATTCGGCTTCCATGGTGGAGTCAGCACTGCAAGATTACTTGATACTTCTCCACATAATGGCTCCACTACCCAGGGTGAATACTGATCCATACGTGGATTTCCTAGAATCCCTGTTTGACTAAAAATCAGAATCCATGTATCCTAACGGAATCAAATTCTGCCCAGAATACACTAGCATATAGTCTCTCGTTCTCCGAAGATACTTGAGAATTGTCTTGACAGCAACCCAATGATCCAATCCTGGGTTGGACTGGTATCTACTGACTACTCCTACTGCATAGCAGATGTTTGGTCTCGTGCATAACATAGCATACATGAGACTACCTATTACCGATGCATAGGGTACACGTCTCATATCCTCAACATCTTGAGGTGTCTTAGTACACTGTTCCTTAGACAAATTAACTCCATGCCTATAAGGTAAATTACCTTTCTTTGAGTTTTGCATCAAAAATCGCACAAGAATCTTGTCGATATATGATGCTTGAGACAGTTCTATGAGTTTGTTCTTACGATTCCTTATAAGCTAGATCCTAAGAACATAACTCGCCTCTCCCAAATCTTTCATTTGGAATTGGCTAGCTAGCCAGCCCTTTACATCAGACAACACTCCCACATCATTCCCAATGAGTAGGATATCATCTACGTATCGGACCAAGAAAACTACTTGTTGACGGAAAATTTACTCGAGGTGAGAAATTCTTGTTACTACCATCGAGACCACTACCACGAAAGAGATGGTCGGGGTCGGTACCGTTGGTTCTCGACCTGTTTGAGAGAGAGACGAGTGATTATAACAACGAATGGGGGCTCTATTATTGATACGTCATTTTAATATTCAAATAACTCTCTTGTTTGCTTACAATCTCTCGGAGGTATAGGGTGGTGGCAGTTCGGTGCCTGTCGAATAGTGGAAATGAAACTGACCGTGTTCTGAATCCAGAATTTAGGCCTACTTTTTGCCTGTATGTTGCTTATTCTCCTCCTCTTCTACTATGCTTGGCCTCTCATATATATATCGTCCAAGCAGGTCTTTAGTTTTCTTATACTCTACCGAATCTCATGAATCTGTTCCCTCCTTATCGGGCGGGATTCGTTATTTAAATTTGAATTGTTTCCGGATTTGATGATATCGTTAACGAAGATAAGTTTGTTCCCTTATTTGAATTTAAACTCTTGACGTGCATGTAAATATTACGTGTAGATGATCCTGTACGCACTCGTGCCATGGATCTTCATGGAGGTCATCCTGCCAACTGCTTATTGCCCCGTAGAGCGAGGTAGATCTCTGCTCTGGCTCTGTTCTTAGATGCTTAAGATGGATTTTCCCTGACCAATGGGGGCTTAAGGCGCTCTTGTGGACCTTCCCGAGAGGTAGCTGAGATAGTGTGGAGTTAGGCATGACTCTCTCTCTATATCTCGTAAGGACAACGGGCTTCTAGAGAGGTTGGCGGGCTTCTTTCGAATGTCTCTTAAGCTTAGAGATTTCCCCTGTTATTTTACGGGGCGATTGTGGAGCTTGACCTCAGAGCCGAGGTTCCCCGATAGATGGCCTGGAGAAGCCCAAGTTCCAGTACTCTGGTGGGAGCTCGTCCTGGTCATGCTGGCTTGTCTTCTGGTGACTTCAAAACCGAATCGGCCTTCCCTGCTCCTGCGGGGTGGTTTTATGGTCTTCACGGATTTCATGATTGCCGATTATGGGTGGAAAATTTCTCTTTGACCCCTGACCAAATTTTCCTATTAACAGAAGTCCCCTCTGACTTGAACACCGGTAATAGAGTTGGGGTTGGAGTCAGATTCCTTGTTTAATTGAGAAAGTTTTTCGCCATAAAGATAATTAATGAGAGCAAAGTTTTCTCATTAATTACCCAATTTTTTGAATTTGAAAACGGACGTTATTCGAAAAAAGAACGGCTGTGATATGGCTTCGGGTGACCTTCCCCAGGATATCGCCAACAGACCTCTATTTAAGCCTGGCCTGACCATCACTTTCTTCACACTCCCTCAAACCTTCAAATTTTAAAATTCCTTCTTTCTTGTTTTCTCTACCGAAGTATTCTGCTTGCTTTCTCACCCCTCTTCCCCATCAATGTCGACTTCTTCGGATAGTGTAGATGCCTTGGTAGAGGGCTCTGGGGCCCTAACCTAGCTCCTCTTAAGCGAGTGAGAAAGCTTTCAAGAGACAAAGAATCTTCCCCGATCCGCCAGCGTCGTCGCTCTAACATAAATGCTTCTACCGGTTCCAGTTTTCGAACCGTCCAGACTATCCTCTGCACCTAGTCGACGAAGACTCTAATGTCTGGGAGAGGTTAGATGCTGTGGGGAGGGCTCAAGTCACAGTGGCGGAACCTCCTCCAGTGATAATGCTTCTTTTTAAACCTAGGGTCATCCCCGACTCTACTGTTGATCCTCAATCGATCGACCGTCTACGGGATAAGTATGGTATCCCAGACACAGTTTCTCTATCAGTCCCCCATCGGAGTTATGGTATTTTTTACCCTCCCAAAGGAGTGCTCCCCATCCACGTCGCTGCTTTTAAGAGCGGGGTGAGGCTCCCTCTTCACCCCACCCTTCGGTGGGCTCTCAATGCCCTTCAGCTAACTCTACTTCAACTGACGCCCAGCTTCTGGAGGTATCTAATTGGCTTCCTAGTATTATGGAGGGAGCAATATAAGCTGAGCGGCGTAACCAGAGAGCCTGGGGCTAAGGAGCTCGCCTTTCTTTTCCAGATCGGTAGCTTGGCAGGAGTCCCACGAGGCCAATTCTACGCTAAGGCCAAGAATAGGCTTAATTTCATCATCCCCAGGGCTTCCAAGAAGAAGCCCGCTTGGAAAGAAGAGTGGATATTAGTGGGGGGAGACTGGGGGAGCTTCGTCTTCTTCGGCTGGCATGAGCTCGAGGTCCCTACCGCCTTTTGTGACAAAGCCACCTAGGGTCGGGATTCCTTGCCCGCAGAGTCTGAAGCCGTGCTGAAGACCATCCTAGCTCGAAACTATCTGAATCTGAAGTTTTCGACCGTCGACCCTTTTGATCCCCGTAGGGTAAACAGGTACCTGTTGATATCCAATGCAACCCTCATAAGTATCTTGGTCTATCCTGTTGTTGTTTTTTTTTTATTAGACGGTTAAGTTTTGTCTATCCTGGCTTCCCTCTCTAACAGTTTCTGTTGCTGCTCCAGCTTCTTAGAAGCCTGACAAGCTGGGATGCCTCCCCCTCCTTCCAGATTTTCCCCGGGAGTTCTCCCGACTGCTCCGAAGAAGGGTGGGTCAACCACTAAGGTAGTTGCCCTGCTCGTCTTTTCCCCTTCACCTTCCTAATCTAAGTCCAAGATGGCACTTCTCGCATCTCGGGCTGCAAAGGCCCTAGGTCGAGGGGGGTCTTCCCCCCAAGTTGTTGCTAAGTCCTCTCCTGCTTCCTTTTCAGTAATCACCTTTTCAGCCAGTGTTCCCAAAGCCACATTATCCCCCTCTGCTAATCCCGTCGTATCCCGGGTAATCGAGGTTCCCAAGGAGCCTGATGCTCCCGAAGTTACCCCCCCTTGCCACCACCTGCCATCAAGCTAGGCAGGTCAGAATGAGGTCCTTAAACAGTTTGTTGCATCATGTCTGGGTGGTGGGATTTCCAGGATGACCGCGTTGCATGTGGACATTATGATAACCAAAGGGTCCGCCCTTCTAACCGAGGTAATCATTACTCTTAGTTCTTCATTCAGCCGCATAACTTGTCGTTTCCTATAATGGTTTTCTCTTGCTAGCTTTCAAATTTTAGGTGGCTATGAGGCATCAAGCTGAGGCTGAAGTTGAGCGAGCCATGGGATTTCTTACGCGGGCTCAGACCCTAGTCTAGGAGATGACCTTTTGCCAGCAAGGAATGGAGATGCAGCTAACTGAGCTCCAATGCGATTATGAGAGATTAAAGCGGGCTTTTGATCAGGAAACTCTCTGGTCAAAACGGCGGGCTAGTCAGTGGGATGACTTGAGGGAAGAAGCGAATGTCCTAGATGTTGAAAACCAGACCTTGCAGGCTCGAATTACCCAGCTCCAAACTGAAGTGGAGGATTCTTTTAGCGAGGGGTATTTCTATGCCTCCTACCAGGTTGCAAAGGCTCTTCCTCCTCTATTCGACCTCTCCAGCATTGCTGTCAGGGACAAGGAATAGGTCATGTCGCTGGCTGTTGAGATGTCATTCCCTGAAGCTACGGGAGCTGGTTCTTTCGGGGAAGGAGATGAGAAACAATTAGAGGTGCCAAACCTATCTCCTACTATTTCTGCCTTTCCAGTATCTGGTCTTGGTGAATACTCGAAGGGGGTTCATAACAAGGAACAGGAATGAGGACTTGCTGAATCTCAAGAGCTTTCCGTAGTGCTCTCAGGAATGAAGTCCACAGAATGTGGGAACGTGCCTGAGTCGGTGGCCCTCCTTGATGCAACCATACCGCCTGAAGTTATGGCGGTGATAAATGAAATTGTGGAGGAAGATCCTGGTGACCTCTAGGTAGCCGAGGCTGATCCCTAGGAGGAGGCGGCCGAGGCGGCCGAGGCGGCAGATGCAGCTGGCCGGGATAAGCCACAACCGGAGAGAGGAGCAGAGGGCGAGGTTCATCATGTGGAGGAGGAGGCTGGAAGCCTTCGGGAGAATGAAGAAACTTGAGCTCTCTCATATGTAACCTATTTTCAATGCCCAAAAAGAGGGTGGGCATCCCATCTTCAACTGAGTTTTATCTTTCATTATTTTTCCTTTGTAGCCCGGAACCAGGGATTGGGCCCCCCTTGCACGTTGTAGCCTTGTTGAGGGATAAGCTCCCTTACTTGATAATAAAATCTTCAATCCAAGATCAAACTCTGGCTTCCATGTATTTGCTTGATCGTCCAGCTTTCATATCAAAATGAGCTATCTTTGGGAAAAAATAAGATGAGAAAAAAGGCTATTTGCATTGAGCCCCCATACCAATGGAACTCCTAGCTCCATTTCTTCAGCTGACAGTCCCCTTGTTTGACTGTGGGTTTGCTGTAGTAAGTAACCCTGTATCTAAGTGAGCTAGTAAAATAACAGGAGCATTTAGAGTTTAAGTAGGTCGAGCCCTCCATCCCCGAGCCCCTTTGGGAGGTTGTAGCCCGAGTAGAACATTAAAAAGAGAAAAACTTTTTAGTCCCTTCTTAGGTTCGGGATCAAGAGGGCTTTCGGGCTTTCAAGCTCGATTCTTTCTTGGGGGTGGTAGCCCGAACAAGGCATCAGGAGCACTATCCAACTATTTTCTAGTCTGGATGGCAACTATGCTCTTACACTCAAATCCTTCTTGGGGGTGGTAGCCCGACCAAGGCACCATGAGCGCTATCTAGTTATTTCCTGGTCTGGATGGCAGCTATGCTCTTACACTCAGATTCTTCTTGGGGTTGGAAGCCCGACCAAGGCATAAGGAGCGCTATCTAGCTATTTCCTGGTCTCAAGATCTGGACGGTAACTATGCTTTTACACTCAGACCCTTCTTGGCGGGGGGTGGTACGACCCCGTTTGACCTCTTCTTGGTGTTCAACGTCACTTTTCGGAGGACCAAATCCCCTTCTTTGAAGCTTCGGGTTTTAACCCTTTTGTTGAAGTACCTAGCAATCTTGCCTTGGTAGATTGCTACCTTTTCAACTATTCGATCTTGCTTTTCCTCCAAGAGGTCCAAACTAGCTCGGAGCTTTCTTTGATTGGTTCCCGGTTCAAACCGTTGGACTTTAAAGGAGGTCAACTTGTGCTCTATAGGTAGGACTGCTTCAACCCCGAAGGCCAGCGAGTAAGGCGTTTCCCCGGTATCTGTTCTCTTTGTACTGCGGTAAGCCCAGAGGATCTCGGGAAGCTCCTTTACCCATCTGTCTTTCTTTTGTAGTAGCTTTTTCTTCAACAACTTCTTGATGGCTTAGTTCCTGGATTCCACCAGACCATTGGTTTGACGGTGGGGTATCGAAGCAAACCGAAGGTCGATTCCCAAACCGTGATAGAAATCTATGAACCGGGTATTGTCAAACTGTTTTCTGAGGTTGGTTATGATGATCAGAAGGGTTACGAACCTGCAAACTACATTGGTATTGATGAACCTTGTTGTGTTTTCTTCCGTTATCTGGGAGATTGGTCCAGCTTTAACCCATCTTGTGAAGTAGTCAATTGCTATAATAGCATGCATGGCCTGTCTCGGAGCTGTAGGAAGCGGTCCAATCAAATCGACCCCCCACATAGCAAAGGGGTATGGCAAGCTAAGGGACGACAAACGCTCTGGAGGGAGGTGACTCAAGTTTGCGGTCTTCTGGCACGCCTCACAGGTTTGCACCAAGTTCTTAGCATCTTGATGGATGGTCGACCAGTAATACCCCATATGGAGAACCTGATATGCCAAGGCCTTTCCACCAATATGGTTCTCGTATTCCCCAGAATGAACCTCTCTCAAAGGCCACTTGGCATCTTTCGGGTGTAGACATCGGAGCAGGGGAAGGGATTTTCCCCTTCGGTATAAATGTCCATCCACCATGCAATATCGGACCGAGAGCCTTTTAACCCTCCTAGCTTGGTCGGGCTCTCCGGGGAGTTTTTTGTACTGTAGATACTCTGCTATTGGATCCATCCAGCATGGCTGTCGGTCCAGGGTATAAGCTTCCTTACCAGTCATAATGCTAGGTAGGGGAATTACTTGAATAGGGACTCTGTGTGGTAGGGTCTGGCCACCATAGACAGCTATCTTGGCTAGAATGTCAGCCCCGATGATTTAGCTGTCGAGGTATCTGCTCGATTCTGAATCCCCTAAATCTGGACTTGAGTTGTTGCACCAGTTTCAGGTAAGCGATCATGTTCTCCCCTTTGGCCTGATAATCCCCGAAAACTTGGTTGACCAAGAGTGAAGAGTCGCTCTTGATACTTAGGAAATCAATCCCGAGCTCTATGGCAACTTTTAACCCAAATAGCAGAGCTTCGTATTCCACTTCATTGTTCGTGGCTTTAAATTTGAACCTGAAACAATGGCAGCACTCAGTTCCTTCTGGGTCGATGTGGACTATGTCTGCTCTACCCCCGGACTGCTTGGAAGCTCTATCAGTGTAGAGAGTTCATGACTCGCAGCCCTCCGACCAGTTGTCAGATTCTGGAATCCCCTCGAGGGTGACATCTGTTACCGCGGGGTTGCCTGATCTGAAGGTACTGAAAGCTCGGCTACAAAGTCCGCTAGTGCTTGAGCTTTTATCGTGGTCCTAGACTTATACTTTAAATCGAACTGGGTAAGCTCTAGGGCCCATATAACCAGCCTTCCAGAAACATCCGGCCTTTGCAAGAACTGACGGAGGGATTGGTCCATCACCACTACTATTGAATGAGCATGAAAGTAAGGACGGAGTTTCCTTGCCGAAGTCACCAATGCATAAGCGAGCTTCTCCAGCAAAGTATAGTTTTTTTCGGGCTTGGTTAGAGTGAGACTCTCATAGTAGATAGGTCGCTGGATCCTATCCCCGCATTCCTTAACCAAAGCTCCACTTACAGCGGTTTCTGAAACGGCCAAGTATATTTGGAGTTCTTCTCTAGGATTTGGCTTGACTAGCAGTGGAGGGCTCATTAGGTATCTTTTCAAAGCTTGGAAAGCCTGTTCGCTCTTCTGATCCCACTTCATGTTTCCTCCATGCTTGATAGCTTTGAAGAATGGTAGGCACTTATTGGTAGACCGGGAGATGAACCTGTTGAGCGCTGCTACCTGTCCGATCAAGGCTTGAACCTGTTTAAGAGATACGGGGGATTCTAGATTTAGGATAGCCATGATTTTTTCTGGGTTAGCCTCTATGCCTCTCTCATGGACCATGAAGCCCAGAAACTTCCCCGCAGTTACACCAAAGACGCACTTGGAAGGGTTAAACCTCATCTGATTTTCCCTTAGGATCATGAAGGTCCTTCGAAGGTCGTCCAGGTGGCCTTCCGAGGTCGAATATTTAGTGATCATATCGTCGATATACACCTCTATTGATCTTCCAATTTCAGGCTTAAACAAACAGTTGACTAACCGCTGGTAAGTAGCTCCAGCATTTTTTACCCGAAAGATATAACCTTGTAACAGTATAAGCCTTAGGCGGTGATGAAACTGGTCTTTTCCTGGTCCGCGGGATGCATCATAATCTGATTGTAGCCGGAAAATGCATCCATAAAGCTCAGAAGCTTGTTCCTAGAGGTGGAATCGACCAATTGATCAATTTATGGCAGAGGAAAACTGTTTTTCGGGCATGCTCGATTGAGGTCGGTGTAGTCCACTCATATGTGCCACTTCTCATTCACCTTTGTGACCATGATCACGTTGGCGAGCCATTCGGGGTAGCAGGCTCCTCAAATGAAGCCTGCCTGGATGAGTTTATCCACCTCTTCTTGAACTGTCACATTTTTTTCAGTGTTGAAATGGCGTCTTTTCTGTTTGACGGGCTTGAAGGTCGGATCCACTGCTAGTAGATGTGTAGCTAATGTCATCTGATCCCCGGCATCTCCACATGACTCCATGCGAAAATATCGTTGAATTCGTGAGAAACTTAATCAAACCCTCTTTCATTCTTGGCTCAAGGGTAGCTCTGATCTTAACGGCCTTCGAGGGATCACCTAGTCGAACAGTAATCTCCTCCAACTGATCGATCGGGTGGCAGCTGGCCCATTCCCTTCTCTGTTCTTCCATGTCGGGAGCCATAAAGTCTTCTTTGGGATAATCGATGGAACCCGCGTCTTCCGTATTTAGTGCCGGGGTTCCCCCACCCTGGATAGTCGTTACTTGGGCGAGCTATTTAGCTAGAGTTGTTGGGTTAGCTAACACTGCGTAGCATTTCCTAGCTGCTTGTTGATCTCCCCGAACCTCTCCCACCTTGTCTCCTACTGGAAACTTCAGGACATTGTGGTAAATAGAAAAGACCCCCTTTAGGGATGATAGAAATGGCCTCCCTAATATTGCGTTGTAGGCTGATGGGGTATCCACCACCACAAAGTCGGTCATGATGTTTTGCTGGAGAGGTGTGGTTCCGATGATCACTGGTAAGATTTTTGACCCCACGGGCGTGATGGAGTTCCATTGAAACCGTATAATGGAGTAGTACAACTGTTGTAGCACCATTGCTTCAAGTTTAGTTTTTCCAAAGTGTCTTTGAACAAGACGTCTACGCTGCTACCTGTGTCAACGAGCACGCGATGTACCATAAAATTGGCAATTTGTACTGTAATGACCATAGGGTCATCATGTGGCTGTACGGTGTTAAAGACATCTACTACTCGGTGAAGATGATCTGAGATTGCTGGGAAGGGTTAGTCAGTCTCTGATTTACCTTGAAGATATCTTGCCCCTCGTCCGTACGAGGGACCTTCATCGCATGGTTTTTCCTGGAATTGTTTGAGGTGCCAGCCAGAGTGGGACCTCAACTGATGGTATGTATCACTTGAATTTGTTGCATCAGGTCCGCCTGCTCTCCCTTTCTCTTCTCAGCATATTCCTGGATCTCTGCTTGCACCTCACTTCCAGTTTAAATATTCTCCATGACTTGTTGTAAGAACTCTATTAAGTATCCTCCCCTTATCAAAGCCTCAATCTGGTTCCACAGGTTGTAACATTCTGAAGTATTGTGCCCTACGTCCTCGTGAAAGTCACAATATTTGTAACGATTTCTTTTATCAACCAGGGCTTTCATAGGAGCAGGCTTCTGTAACAGACCTTTATCCCGAATGGCGAGGTAAACCGTTTCTCAGGATGCATTCAAAGGTGTGTATGATCGTACCCCCTCTCATCGCGGGCTATAGGGACCACTATCCTAGGAGGCGATAAAGCTTGAGAAGGAACCCGTTTGTATGGATACCTATTTGATCTGGGCTGAGGAAGAGGGAAACCGAATGTTGACTTATTAAGAGGTTTGTTCAGGCTTTTCTGATCTTGCTTAGGTCGGTCAGCTTCCTTCTTTTATCGCTTTTCAGCTCTCATGTCGTCATGCTACATCTTGACCTTGAGTTGTTCTTCGACCTAGATCTGTTCCAAAGCCAGATCATAGGCTTCCTGGTAGGTTTCCGGGGGTCTTTTGGTAAAAGAACTGAATATTTTTCCTGCCCACAAGTTTCTTCTAAAGTTGGCGAGGGTTTCTCTCTCGGTGAATACCCCCATCTAGATGACTTCTCTGTGTAACCGCTTGAAATAAGGCCGGAGAGTTTTCCCTCTCTCCTGGATCACGTATTGTAAATGAATCGGGTCCTTCAGTCAGGCTTAACCCCCTGGAACTGTAAGCAGAAATCAGTTGATAATTTGGTGAAGGAATTTACGCTCCCGGTGGGTAGTTTCCTAAACCAGGTCTTAGCATAATCTGTGAGTGTAGTGGGGAACATCCGACACATAGCGGCTCTGGTTGTGTTCTGGACCTCTATCTATTGAACGAAACTCTCTAAGTGGCTCAGCGGATCTTCAGTCCCAGAGAACCTGTCAGTTGGCATTTTGAACTTAGGCGAGAGCTCTGCCTCCCGGATCCTTCTGGTGAATGGGATGTTCATTTCACTTAGAGGATATTTCTTATCCTCCTTGTACTTCTCCTTCTTCATCAATTGGACCTCTTTCTGTAGCTCTGCCAACAGGTCCCTTAGTCGCTTGCTTTCGGACTTCCTTGAGTCGATCTCAGATGCATCACTATCAGATCCCTCTGAAGAACTGGTAATCTCTACTCGGTTCCTTTTTTGGAGGGGGCTTGCTTGGGGACATGACTGACTTTCTTCTTCTCTACCCCGGGCTTCCTTCATTGTAGCCGTTGCGTAGATGAGCTCTTCCCATCCCCGGGAAAGGACATCTGCCGCGGATTTGACTTGTCGTGGTTGGTAGCATGGCAGCGCTTCCGGAATATGAGGCATGGGCCCTAGCCTATCTCGGATCGAGGTCGGGAGCCCCGTTTGTTACGAGTTGATTCCAGAGGGGCAGACCCCAAGCGATCAAAAGCGGGTTGCCTAGCCCCGGGCCTGCTTGATTCTCCCTGATTGCAGAGATCCGTTTGTTGGATAGCGATACCCTCAGCGAGTAGTCGAAGGCGGACGTTCTCTACAAAGGCCACTGCTTGTTGGTCAAGCTCGACCTGACTTCCCAGAGGGGGATCCAGAGCCTGTACAGTAGTTGGCTGGATGGGATTCTCTCTATGGAGCCCGGATTTTTTCCTTTTCCTCAGATTCTTTCTTGTCGATGTAGCAGAAGGTTGTCCTGAGGTGCCCTGCTGCCCTTGTGAGGAGCGGAGATTCATGATGACTTTGAAATAAAGAACTTTTTGAATGTAAAAAGATGGTGGTGTGAGAGGTTTTCCACAGACGGCGCCAGAAAGTGTTGACGGGAAATTTGCTCGAGGTGAGAAATTATTGTAAACACCCTCGAGACCACTACCACGAAAGCGGTGGCCGGGGTCGGTACCATTGGTTCGCGACCTGTATGAGAGAGAGACGAGTGATTATAACAACGAATGGGGGCTCTATTATTGATACGTCGTGTTAATATACAAATAGCTCTCTTGTTTGCTCACAATCTCTCAAAGGTATAGGGTGGTGGCAGCTCGGTGCATGTCGAATAGTGGAGATGAAAGTGACCGTGTTCTGAATCCAGAATTTAGGCCTTCTTTCTACCTGTATGTTGCTTATTCTCCTCCTCTTCTACTATGCTTGGCCTCTCATATATATATCGTCCAAACAGGTTTTTAGTTTTCATATACTCTACCGTAATCTCATGAATCTGTTTACTCCTTATTGGACGGGATTGGTTATTTAAATTTGAATTGTTTTCGGATTTGATGATATTGTTGACGAAGATAAGTTTGTTCCCTTATTTGAATTTAAACTCTTGACGTGCATGTAAATATTACTTGTAGATGATCCTGTACGTGCTCGTGCCATGGATTTTCATAGAGGTCATCCTGCCAACTGATTATTGCTCCGTAGAGCGAGGTAGATCCCTGCTCTGGCTCTGTTCTCAGAAGCTTAACATGGATTTTCCCTGACCCATGGGGGCTTAAGACGCTCTTGTAGACCTTCCCGGGAGGTAGCTGAGATAGTGTGGAGTTAGGCATGACTTTCCCTCTATATCTAGTAAGGATAGCGGGCTTCTGGAGAGGTTGGCGGGCTTCTTTCTAATGTCTCTTAATCTTAGAGATTTCCCCTGTTATTTTACGGGGCGATTATGAAGCTCGACCTCAGAGTCGAGGTTCCCCGATAGATGGCCTGGAGAAGCTCGGGTTCAAGTACTCTCGTAGGAGCTAGTCTCGGTCGCGTCTGGCTTGTCTTCTGGTGACTTCGAAACCGAATCTGCCTTCCCTGCTCCTACTGGGTGGTTTTATAGTCTTCGCGGATTTCATGATTGCGATTATGGGTGGAAAATTTCTCTTTGACCCCTAACCAAATTTCCTTATTAACACTACTTTCTTATTAATGATGCGCTTGTAGACACAAGGCTCATCGACATTCTGCTCGAAGCCATAGGTTTTGATCACATCATCAAACCTGATGTTCCAAGATCTATATGCTTGTTTAAGCCCATAAATGGACCCTTGCAGCTTGCAAACCTTTTGCTCTTGATCTGGACACACGAATCCCTCTGGTTGCATCATATAGATGCCCTTATCAAGATTGCCATTCAAGAATGCTGTCTTGATGTCCATTTGCCAAATTTCGTAATCGAAATAAGCAGCAATGGATAAGAGAATCCTAATAGACTTAAACATGGCTACTAGCGAGAAGGTCTCTTCATAATCGACCCCTTATTTCTGGGTATAACCCTTGGCCACTAGCCTTGCCTTAAACGTCTCTACCTTTCCGTCTACTCCTCTCTTTCTCTTTTAGATCCACTTACACCATATGGGTTTACCCCATCAAGTAAGTCTACAAGATCCCAGACTGAGTTAGAGTACATGGACTCCATCTCGAGATTCATGGCTTTAAGCCATTCCTCTTTATTAGGATCTTCCATTGCATTCTTAAATGTCAATGGATCATCAGCACTATCAGTAGAGACAACACCTTGTCCCTCACCTATACCTAAATAGCATTCAGGTTGTCTCACAACCCTCTCACTACGTCTAGGTGGTAGTGTATCCTGATCAGGAACCATCTGACTCTCAGATGTTTATGGATCAACAACTCTTGTTGATGAAGCATTAGTCTCACCAAGCTCCAACTCATTTAATACAAATTTAGAACGAGGTTTATGGTCACTAATATAATTGTCCTTAAAAAACGTCGCATTTGTCGATACAAATGCTTTGTTGTCTTCAGGACTATAGAAGTGTCCACCTCTAGTCTCCTTACAGTATCATACAAACAGGCAGACCACAAACTTGGAGTCTAGCTTTCCAGTTTTGTTCTTCAGCACGTGTGCTGGACACCCCCATGTGCGGAAATGTCACAAACTAGCTTTACGACCATTCCACAACTCTAGGGGAGTCTTAGAATCAGATTTGGATGGCACTACATGCAAAATGTATGTCGCTGTTTGTAACGCATATCCCCAGAAGGAATTTGGTAATGATGAGAAACTAATCATAGATCTCACCATTTCCATTATGGTTCTATTTCTCCTCTCCGCTATACCATTTTGTTGAGGTGTAGCGGGAGCTATGAGTTGGGAAACTATCCCATGCTCGACCATGAAGCCTTTAAACACCTGGTCAAGGTACTCACCTTCACAATTTAGTCGTGGTGACTTGATAGTCCTACCTAATTGATTCTCAACTTCAACTCGAAATTCTTTGAACATTTCAAATGTTTTCTACTTCCGTTGCATTAGGTAGACGTATCTTTATCTTGAGTAGTCATCTATAAAG
Source organism: Dipteronia dyeriana (assembly GCA_032871835.1). NCBI lineage: Eukaryota > Viridiplantae > Streptophyta > Magnoliopsida > Sapindales > Sapindaceae > Dipteronia > Dipteronia dyeriana. The sequence continues at coordinate 298,082 of CM065297.1, forward strand.
GTGACATAATACTCATAACCACCCCTAGTTTTAACATTCATCGGTCTGCAGATGTCTGTATGTGTAAGCTCTAGCGGTTTTTTAGCTCTAAGCCTTTTTCCAGTAAAAGGGTCTCTTAGTCATCTTACCTTCCAGACAAGATTCGTAGACAGGTAATGTGCCAACCTTTAACTCACTTAAAGATCCGCTTTTTACTAGTCTGTCTATCAGGTCAAGGTTGATATGACCAAGCCTTAGATGCCAGAGATACGTGTCATTATCTAGAGAAATCTTATGTCGTTTAGATTTTGGTTTTTCAACCTTAAACATTTCGGTGTTGAGCAGTATAGTATGTATTAACGATCTTAACACATACAAATTGTTTTCATTAATTCCTGAGCAAATATTCAGACCATTCTTTCCAATAATAACAGTCTTATTATTAAAAGAAACATAATATTTTTGTTGTAATTACTGAGAAACAGAAATCAAATTCTGTGTAAATCCAGGAATATAAAATACATTGTCCAATATATAATTATTACAAAAACGTAATCTAATTACGCCCACTGCTCATACCGGCACGACATCCCCTGACCCCACATGCATTGAGAAGGCTTGCTCCTCTAACTATGTCCAAGAATCAATCCATTGTAAAGAAGAACAAACATGGTTAGTGGCCCCCGAATCAACTATCCAGGGTGAAGAATCATCCTCTACTAAACACGACTCAAGAACAAGTAAATCATATTTACTTTTCTTACACTTATTTTTGCTTTGGGCTTTCTTGGGTTTGGGTTTACCCTTCGCTTTCCCAGTAGACCTCTTTCTCTTCTTATTATTAGAGTAGGAAGATTGTTGGACAACATTTGTCTCACCGGTCTTGCCCTTACATTCCTTATTTAAGAACTCAAAAGTAGTGAGCAGCTGTGTGAGATTGAATCTTAACTTGTTCATCATGTAGTTGCTCTTAAACTGATCCAAATTATTCGAAAAAGTCATCAGTATGATGATCACTTGACTGGGTTCGTCAATGGCCCCACCATTGACTTCTGCCTTGTTAAAGTAGGACATCATGCTCAGGACATCTTCCCGAACTGATGTACCTTTCTTCATACGAGTGAGCATAGCAGAACGAACAACTTCATGTCGCTTTTGCTCGAAGGGCTGCCCGAACATAGCTTGCAATGACTCCATGGTTTCGAATGCTGAAGTCATTGCTTCATGCTTTGTGACAAGCACGTCTGTTATAGAAGCAAACAGATATGTTCAGGCCTTCTCATCAGATGAGACCCATCGCTCGTATGCCTCACGAACAGTTCGTGTGGCATTGGCAGTAAGCGCTGAAGGACATTCCTCCGTAAGCACAAACTTGAGGTCTTTAGTGACCAATATTGTATTAATGTTAAGTTTCCACTTAGTGTAGTTATCACCAGTTAATTTGTCATTTATGAGAATATGAAGTAATGCAGAAGACATTATTGTTGAAATAAATAGAACATTCATTCAGTCATTTATTTAAAACAAGTGTGAGTGATTTGGCATAAATTTAAACATGATGCATGAACATGTTTAACGAACTAGAACTACCTTAAAACTAGTTGTTATACCACGACAATTCAACATACCACAAAGAAGTGCCGCCTTAGGGTCGGTCAAGTCTTTGCACGTTGGACCGAGATATTCTCAATCAAATGATATTCTAGAATAACTCTTATTCCATATCATTCAACCATCGTTCATTCAGTCAGGTTTTTAATTAACAAACTTAATCAAAACCTTTGTGAGTGTAACCCACCATTTCAGATCTCACGAACTTAACTTGAGAATTGCCGCCTTAGGGTCGGTCAATCCTGAAATACCCTCAGAAATCCTATCCGTTAGGAAGTCAACCTTGGTATTGACATTTGTGGAAACCCTCCTTAGGGAGAACGAAAGCAAAGTCCTCACGAGGCCCCACTCGGATCTCACGGTGTTGAACTAATGATGGAGACCGCGGGATATATATGTCATATATCCCTCTCCCACTCACTATTTTAAAATTAAGGTTTTCTATTAACCGTTAATGCACCTAGATTCTACAGGATTAAACGACTAACTTTAATCAAGTTATCTAGCGCATTAACTAATTAGAAACAAATTCTAATTAACTAATAAATTATTAATGATTTTTAACAATGAAAAATCTAATCTATTAGTGAATAATCTAAGCTTTTTGTAAACTATTTACTAAGGTCAGATTATTATATTAGTGTTTACCAAGTATTAACTATTAAAACCCTAACACTTTATTTAGATCATTTATTATTAGGTAATTAATCATATTAATCCTAATTACAATAAATGACCCTATTAATCTAACTTATTAAACTCTTTAATAACTAGATTAATATTAATGAGAATTACAAAGTTTTCTAACCATTAAAAACTAATTTCATTATTCATAGTCAATTATGTATATTACACATTTTAATCACATTAAAAAAAATACATAAAATACCAGGCTATGATGCATGTATGACATATCAAATATATTTATGTAGGCATATCTAATCTAAATGACATACGTATGCATGGCAATGCTTTTATCATCACATAATATAAAACATACATGAATTGACCGAGTACTGTGGATTATTTAATCTAAAACAAATTGGAATCTAAAATTTAAAAAAAAATCCCAAGGCATTCCTTGGTCTTCTAGTAACTTCAGATATCTTCCAGTCTCTTCAGGTCACTCCGATTCATCTCATGAATCCATCTTCACGATTTTTCCAGGTCTTCAATATAGGTTACATTTTTTTTTTTACAATACAATAACAACAAAAAAAATATATAAACAAATAATAATAATAATAATAATAATAATAATAATACAACTCATAAACCCTAAATCCACAGTACCATATAATTAACGATCAATCATGTTTTTTTAAATTTAAAAAATATATATACATACAAAAACATCATACAGTCAATTTAAATTGTGCCTACACAATTCATACATACAGGAGCATCGAAAACAATTTTCTATTCCGAAAAATAAATTGGCTCTGATACCAATTCTTGGAACCCCCGTTCACCTTTCACGCAGCGGAACTAGGTTTTAAAATTTTTATACATATCATATCTGTATCTGGGACCAGTGAACTTTGGATCTAATTATTTTTCGGAACTAATACATACAATATGTAAATACAGGAAATGGTAATCAACAAAAATCAGAAGAAGAAAATCATACAAACGTTTGGAGGCTCCTTCACTTTTCGATATGCTCCTGTCTGAACCAATCTTACCAATGTTTGGAGACTTCTTCTCTTTACGATGTGCTCCTGTCTGAACCACTTGATCTTCTTTGCTAACTCCCGTGACTGGTAACTGCGTGTGGGCGCATCACGATCTCAGGAACTTGAATGGAAGATGTAGAGAGAATTGAAGAAACTTTTTCTTCTATGTGTTTCGAAAACACACAAAACATGAAACAATATATATATATATATATATATATATATATGTAACGCCTGGCTTCATTCATATATTTCTATAACAATATTTATCGCCTACACATGCGCTTATATATCTATCAAATTCTCTGCTTCCGTTTTTTTAATATATGTTTTTTTTATTTACTCTGCTGCCACTTTTTAATATATATTCACTTTGTTTGTATCGTATACAAACACTTATATATGTGCACACACCAATTTGCATCAAGTGCAATCTCTTGTGTTATAATTGATATATATATACATATATCTTTTAATTATCATTTTTAAATATATCAAATATATTAAAAGTGATAATTTATATTTTAAATTTAAACTTAAATTCAAATACTTAAATAAATGATTTAGTAAAATAAAATAATCCTATTATTTTATCTTCACCTAAATCCATATATCAACTAACACCCTCCAATTAATAGTTAATTAATAATTTATAATTATTAATATAATTAAATAATATAATTATTTAATTAATTTAACTATTAACATTCATTAATTAAACAATTTCATTATTCAATTAATTCCCAAATTATATACGTGTCACTTTTCTAACACAATTAATTGGACAATCTAATTAATTAACCGTGACAGTTGTTACCTAAATCGATCGGGCTAGCAAGAGGACCTAATAGACCCACAATATTTTGAGCTCCAATAATTCTCGGAATCATTAATTAAACTCTTTAATTAATATTCATTGATTATTAACTCCGGTGTTATTCCACTAAAAACCTAAAGCTGCGCTCTCTCAACTGCAAACGCTTTTACACAGACCGATACAACTCGGTGACCATCAATATAGCTATTATATATGGTGTGATCCTCCACAATAGTTCATAATTAGAGCTAGGGCATAATGTCTGTTATACCCCTCTAATTACATATATCCTTTAAGTATAATTGATTCTTTAATGGACAATAAATCCTATTTCCTTACAGAATTAGAAGAGCGTTCATATTGTCCAAGCCCCGAATCAACCCTTAAGGGAACTAACATCTACTTCTCACAAGAAGGAGTGGATTCCACTATTGTGTACAAACCTTTCCAGCCACAAGTCAAACTGCAATCCCAACATATGGAGTATATTGATTAGGAAATACATCTGAGATCACCCATGGTATATCAAAGACAACGATCTAACCTGAAGATGTCGATAAGACACTCAGGATTAAGATCACCCACATATAGCCATCTTTAGTTGATATATATGAATCTCATCGGTAAACGGATCTTGGTGAGAGATTCATATAGATTATGGCCCAGTCCTATATGATCACATCATACAAGGTGCCTTCATTCCCATATCTCATATGAATGATTCAGGATAGAATCATCGTACATTACAGAATGGACCGCAGCTATAGATTAACCACAAATAAAGTATCCAGCTTTATTTGTTATCTATGGACTATTTAGATTGCACATCTCTTACTGTATCCTTCTGTATATGACACTCATATATACAGTTTGAGATTACATCCGACAATCTTGGATGTTAAATAAATGCACAAGTTATATAATAAACAATACAACAAGAATGTATTGAACTTTTCCTTTTATTTATTTAATAAATCCATTTACAAATTACATCTTTAGGGCATAAACCCCAACACCAAGCCAAATCCACTATTTAATTATAATGAATTATACCACTCGATCTCTCTTGACTCTCTTGACTCTCTCTTAAGTTTGTCTCTCTCTATCGTTCTCTGTATATATTTTCACAGTAAGATTATGGGTTTAGTTATACATGCATAGAACCCTAATCCTTGTTGTACAAGTAAGGAAAATAATTTGTATTTAATTATGATTGGTTGCTTGTTGGAGTCGTCTTTATCTTCTTTCCTATTTCGGAGATCTTATGAGTTGACTTTAAATCTTCGTGGGACTCTAGTTACACAATCTGATTTAGGATTTATTTTCCTAATCGACATGCAATCTTCTAGAATAATAAAGCCGTTGCATGATTTGGACTTGCTTCCTATTTGGTACATTGTCCTTCTATAAGCCCTCTAAACTTTTCCAACCTTTTGATATAGATGCGTATTGGAGTATGATACCGATTTCTTCTAGGGCTTATTCACTTGCATGGATCACGTATTTGAACTTCTTTACTCGGGCTTCTATATTGTTCCGAGTGGTACTGAACGTGCGGAGTACCTGTGCTCGGACTTACTCGGGTTCTTGTTCCTTGATGTCTTGGATGGTCTTCTAGATGCCAGCTCAGATACCCATCTAACAATCTTCTTTAGGGATTTGTCTGATCTGTCAGTGACATGTACATTTAATAAAACATACATATAACAATGTAAATTTTAGTTTTCTTACTTCTTAGTTCAATTTTGAGCTATTTAAGACTTTTGTTGTTTTACTTCAAGAAGAAAATGATTGTGGTTCTTTAATTGATCGATCTTAATAAATATCTAACTTAAATTTGGATATTCAAAATATATGAAAATTAATTATGTATGAACTTTGGGATATTAATTCCAAGTGTTACAAAACAATTTTAAAATGTCAGTAAATAAATCAAGAGTTGGAATGGCATTCATATTTTTTTTATAATTTTTTTATAGAAAGAAGAATTTTTAAAATTTAGTTCTAGATTAATGATATTTTTTTTTACACAAAAGAATTCTATTAAAGAATACAAATTACCATCATTCTATTTGCCAAATGAATACCATTAAAAAAATTGCAACTTCCACCAACAAACAAGTTTCTGCACACAGAGCAGAAGCATCTGTAACACAGTCCCTTCATCCTAAATCACAGCCCCTATCTAATACAAAATTAAGATACCATCCATATAATTTGTCTTTTTTTCATCTTGTACACTTTTTGTTTGGTTTTATTTCTTGTTTCATTTGCTAATAAAATATCATATGAACTTTGTGTCATATTTGATGATTCTATATATATACTAGGATATTGTAAAATATGTTGTTTGATTTTGATTGGTTATCTTCTGATTTATTTATATATTATTAGTTAATTATCTTCTGATTTATTTATTTGTAATTGTCGGAAATAAACAGTAAAACTCTATTACGTAAATAATGATATAAGATTTATGTGACGAACGAGTGATATTTGTATTTCCTTTATTGCAGAATAGTTATCTTTTCGTACCGACAAACGGACCTAGCTTTTCTCTGACACCAATGAAGTTATAATTTACAATGATACTTGTATTTCATATTTTATTCTTTTTAGAGTTTTAGTTTGTAAAATAAATATTTATCTATTATTTTTTCGAAGTTATCAAATATATACTGAGATGCAACAATTTTAATTATTGAATGTCAAGATTATTGTATATGTATTTATTTTGTTTTGTATTATTATTAATAACAAAATAATTAAATTAAGTATTGGTTTTAAAGAGATTTATATTCTTGAACTTACAAAATCTTTCATGTCTAAATAATATAATTAATTACTTTAATTGTCCATATGTACACCACCATATATAATAATAATAATAATAATTATTATTATTATTATTATTATTTATATAATTTGTAGGCATTTAGTAACCAAATAACTCATTACTATTAAAATTATTTTAGGAATGAAATAAAATCTATTAGCGACAAAATTCATATAACTAAATAAGAGATTCTAGTGAAGTTTAACTAATAAGTAACGATACTTTTAATTACTAATCCTAAGATATTTAGTGAAAAATATAGATATTTCGTGACTAAATAGAAGTACATTTACTGACAAAAATATAGATATTTCATGACAAAATAGAAGTACATTTAGTTACCACATGCAGTATGTTTGCAACCAAGTGTTCATTGCTAAAATACTTCTTATGAGTGACAAATTCATCACTAAAGACATATAAATGATCCAACCACAATCTCTTAAACGTAAGTAAGTAAAATAGCCGACACAAAGTTTAATTACAATTAGTGACAAGATTGTGGTAACTAATTATCTTTAGATACGAATTTTATGTCACCAATACTGCTTTTAAGGATCAATTACTAGATTTTGTAACCACAAGTTTTATTTATTAGTGATGAAAATGTTGGATCACAATTAGCTACTAAATTTGTAGTCACTAATGTTCTGGACGATTAGTAACTAATATTTTTTTAGTAACTAATTATCTTTAGAAACAAATTTTCACTGAAACGAATTAGTAACGAAATATTGTGGTCCACCGATGACCCCTTGCCATGTGAAATTGCACAGGGCGTGTCTAATACAACCTAGATGGGTGAATAGATCGTTAATCAATTATTACCAATTTTTTGATAATAGTAATTCAAAAATATATTTTCTATTTTAGTAGAATATATTTTCCTTTAAATGTTTTGGATTTGTTTCTGATTTAAACAAGACTAGAGGATCTTCATGCCCTTGATTAGTCATTGTTGGCCAACAGGATTGGATGCCAACAAGGGCAGATCCCCTCACCTAAATAAAATAAGAAGGAAATCCGAAAAGATATAGAAAAATAAATTATACTAAAATAGAAATATATATATATTCTGATTATATACTATATTAGTGCAGAACTCCCATAATACCAGTTACTAACTTACTACAACACAGAATATCTATAATAGGTGGTTAGTAGATAGTAGGCTCAATTGATTGATTAAATTTGTATTCTCTGTCTTGTTTCCCAAAGTAATTCAATATTATATGCATGGCGCAACAAGGGTTTGTGATAGCAAACAGCTCTCTACCGCCTTGCTTTTCTCTTTCGAGGGCCAAAATTCCCCCTAAATTGTTATTGCCCGGAAATCGCATACCTTGCTTCACTAACAAGACAGTAGATGGACGCCAAGGCCAATTTCGAGCATGTTTGGATGCCAAAACCAACCAAGAAACTCTTCGTCCATTGGCGGACTTTCCCGCTAACATATGGAAAGATACTGATGCCTTCTTCGCTTCAGCTGCCTCTCGTATCTCTGTGAGTACTACATCCTTTTTATTTATCATTAGGGACTCGGACCTAGGATTCTGAAGTCAAACCTGTCTCTTATACAATGTTAATAACTCCAAAAGAATAATAGTATTTAAGCACTCCAATATATATATATATATATATATATATATATATATATATATATATATATATATATATGGATCATTTTAGATTAACTTCAAATTTTTAACTTTAAATTTTGATTTCAACATCCATCCATCCATCCATATGAGTGAAAATAAATGGATGGACTTTGAAGTCAAATATTAATGTCAAAATTTGAAGTTGACATAGCTTAACCCTTTATAAATATTAATATATATTGAAAATATTTTGTTTCCTATTTTAAAGGAATATGATCGAACATACGGTAGCAAGAGAGAAGACCTCAAAAATAAGGTTAAGGAAATGTTAATCGCTCCTACAGATGATCCGGTGGAGAAAGTCATATTTATCAACTCATTGTGTCGGCTTGGTGTGTCGTATCATTTTGAGGATGAGATTGATCACCAATTAAATCTTATTCTTGCAGCGGAACCTAATATCACTAAACAAATGGAATATGATTTATATACGGTTTCTCTTTTCTTTCGAGTTTTCAGGCAACATGGCTACAAAATTTATTGTGGTACTTGAGTTATTCCATTACAAAGTCTTTAGATATGTCATCCATGTCTATCGAATCTAATAAAATTATCTACTTATCTATATATTCTATAATACATGGATCGATTGTGATTTTACAGACGTGTTTAACAAATTTACGGAGGATGATGGAAAATTCAAGGAAACTTTAACAAGCGATGGAAGGGGAATATTAAGTTTGTATGAAGCTGCTCATTTGAGTGTACACGGAGAAGATATTCTTGAGGAGGCTCTTGCATTCTCCAAGGCACATCTCAAGTCCTTGGCTGGAAAATCAAGCCCCCATCTGGCAAGACAAATAATGAAATCCATCCAACAACCCTTGCACAAAGACATACCAAGACTCGAAGCAATCCATTACATTTCTATCTACGGAGAAGATGAATCAAGAAATGAGATCCTCCTCTTGTTTGCAAAGTTGGATTTCAATCGAGTACAACTACTACACCAACAAGAGATAGCCCAAGTATCAAGGTATATATATATATATGATTACTTTTTATTGTTTTTTTATTATTATATATTATTAAAAAAATCAAACTTTGTATTAGTGTCTCAAAATCTTCATCGTATTTGTTTATGGTGATTTTCGGTTTCACATAAATTTAATCATGCGTCTAACAAGTTATTACAAGTTACTAACAATGTTAAGAGTAGAAAAGAGAAAAAGAGCATGTAAGCATAGATTTTACGTGGTAAAACCCCAGGTTGAGGAAACGTCCACGGTTGCCGGTGACGGCGGGAAAGACAATCCACTAAATAAAAATAGTTACACATAAGTTCTATCACTCTCTCATAATGTCTAGTTCGCAACCCCTACAATGAGTGTTTTCGGGTCTATTTATACAAGTATAAGAATCTTAATTCTAAATACACAAGTAAAGAAAATAGACGATATTCAATGGAACTCTGACTTGTCGGAGATGTGGTTATCCCCTTTCTCGTTCTGTGTCTTTTTCGTTTTAAACACATTAGACCTCTTGCCTAATCTGAACCATGATATATTTAAGGAAGTTTATTTCCTTATCTAAGTACATGCTTCAAGACATCTAGTTTGAGCAAGACTCTTTCTCTTGAGTCGTTGTTGCATTGAATTCGAGACTGTCTAGATGTCACTTAACCGACCATCTTTTAGACCTGACCAATCTTCATTCTCCATGACCAGTCACTTGATCCTGACATGATGCCTTGATCCGACTAGCTTGGTGATCCGACTGGATTACCTTTACCCGACCAATCTAATTACCTTAATCGAGTTATTTCCGCCCGACCATCTAGGTAGCCTGACCAGGTATTGTGAAAATTTCTTTGGTCAACTCACGTTGGTTTAGTCCAGTTGACTTTTGGTGACATTGCATCTCCAATCCCTGTCTATCCTAGTGATCATGTTGATTTGCTAGCCTCCCTAATTTGACAAATAAAATATTCATCCTCTAAATTTAATAAGTTGAAATTATAAAATTATATTTATTTAAACGTTTTTTCATTTTGTTCCGCCTGAATATTCTTGTTTTTAGTATTTCTGGCGCCACTGATTGAAGTGAAGATTGACATTTCCAGTGATATTTATTTCTTGTAGTTGGTGGAAAAATATACAATCCACATCCAACCTTACTTATGTAAGAGACAGAATAATTGAGCTATACTTCTGGATAAATGCGGTATTTTATCAGCCTTGTTACTCTCGTGCTCGGTTAATATTCAACAAAGTCATGAAGATTGCATCAGTTATTGATGATACATACGATGCATATGCAACTTTTGAAGAGCTCCAACGTTTCACCAATGCAGTCCAAAGGTTCTTTTTAATTTTAATTTTTCTTTTGTTGTTATTTTTAGTTTTAATTTTAATAACCTTTTTACATTATATCGGTGCACCTATGTATATATAATGTTATTGTATGTATATAAGTGCACGTAATCACAATGGGTGCACCGATGAACTAAATAGGACCCTAAAAATATTAATTCCCAAGTTGCTGATAATTATAATGAGTTTTTCGGTTATAATCATGTGAAGGTCTAATTATGTTGTGGAACTAAAATCTTTATTTTGAATTAGATGGGATGCTTGTGTCATTGATGAGTTGCCAGATTATATGAAAATTATTTATAGCACACTATTGAATCTTTTCGACGAAATTGACAAGGAAGTGACCCCTGAGGGAAGATCATATACTGTCTCCTGTGCAAAGGAATTGGTAATTAATATATATTTGCTTACGTAATTTATCTTATTTCTAATTCCATACTAACTAATCAGCTATCTATCAATCTTTAATAAATGTTTTTTTCTTGATGTTATTTGCATGATGATTATAGATGAAAGAGATGGTGAGAGCCTACCATCTTGAGGCCGAATGGTTGAATGAAAATTATGATCCAACATTTGATGAGTATTTGAGAAATGGAATTAAATCAGCAGGTTGTTTTGCATTCACAGCCATAGCCTTTGCTGGGATGGGACATATAGCAGATGTCAATGCTTTTCAATGGCTGCAAACTAGACCAAAAATTGTTAAAGCTTCATATACAGTTGGTCGTCTCATAGATGACATCAAGACTCACGAGGTAAGTGATTTATGAATGATTGTACGTTCTCTCTGTGTATATACAGTAACGCCGTGGCGGAGCCAAACATACAAAAAATGAAAAACCAAAAATTTTAGGGGGCCAAAATGATAAGGTTTTAAACTATAAAGTTAATTTTGTAATTTCATAAACCTTTTATACAAAACTTTTGTAATTTGTTTAAGGATGTTAACCAATTATATTCTAATATTAGTTTTTCACTTGACTAAATTATTCAAGTTTGAGCATAAGCGAGCACATGTAGTATCTGGCGTGGAATGTTACATGAAACAATACGGGGTTTCGATAGAGGAGGCGAATGAAAAGTTGATGAAAGTTGTCGAAAATGCATGGAAGGATATGAATGAAGAATGCATGAAACCGACACCAATCCCACTGCAACTCCTCATTCCAGTTATGAACGTTGCTCGTTTAACTGAAGTTACTTACTTGGAGAAAGATGGGTACACAAATCCACAATACATAAAAGACCATATCACTCAACTCTACATCAAGCAAATACCTATTTAAGATTAATCTGATCAAATGTTTTAATTGTGTTATTCCTTTGTGAGAATAAATTGACAGGTTTTATCTGTTGATATAAAATAATATTCTGTCATTTCTGATATTAAATAGTCAAGACTACTATACAACATGATATTCTTCTGGCTGGAAAACAAAGTGTTTGATAAAAAAATAAAGGTGTTGATGAAAGTCCTACACTAATAGAGAAATGAGACTTGACTCCATTAACGGATTCATCTTCATTAGATTAAACAACCTATACAATAAGCGCTGTCTTCCCAATAAAAACACACTTAAATAAGTCACATCCACCAAAAAAATAGTCTTCCCAAAAAATATATGTAACTGTTGGGAATCTTGGTCGACTCAAGATCCTAACTGAACCTGTCAAAAAATAACTTGTAAGAAAAAATTGACAGATAAAATTCTGAATCCAACTATATCAATTAAGATTAATTGATTCAAGAATAAGAAAACAAAACAAAACAGAGAAACACTAAATCATCAAACACATATATGAGCAGTAAAATAAAAACAGACACACAAGAATTATCGTGGTTCGGCCAAAATTGGGGCCTACATCCACGTTGAGCCTCTTTGGAGAGACCTTATCTCTATATATAATATTCTTATAGCCTTTACAAACCCAGAAACTACACAAGAACAGCCCTCACAAAAGAAACCCAGAAAATAGACACAAGAACAACCCTCACAAAAGGATCACAGAAACCAAAATGAAACACACTCAAAACCAGTGAGTAACTCAAACACTCTAACACCTGAGATACAACCCAGAAGAGTACACAAATTACATCAGCAGAACCACAATACTCAGATCTTCCTTTTTCTCTTCTAACACTCTCTGAGATTCACAACAGATAAGGCCAGAAATCACGATGAACATCAAGAACACAAAGAACAACAGAGAGAAAAAGCTTCAGTGAAAAATCAAAAAGAAACCTAGAAATCAGAAAACTGATTTCTCTCTCCATCACTTCCATTTATATACCCCTTTATCAGATAACGTCCAGCACATATGATAATAACCAATCAACGGTCGCCAAATCAGATGGAAATCCTGAGTCAGCAACCACAATTCGATAAGGCTCAAAACGGTGGCGTATAAGTAAGTAAAAAAAGCAGATCGGGCTGGGAGCAATTCCATTGGGCTTCTTGGGCTTCAACTTCCTTTTCATCATTGGGCTTGAAAGAAGATGGGTTACAATAACAAATTCCACCTAGTCCATCTTTACAGCAGAAACATGACTGCAAGGTCTATATATAGCAATAGGGATTCCTCCAAAGCATACCTGGCTTAAAACGAAACAGACAAGTTAACCATAATCACCTAATTTCAGTAAATTCAATCAATGCTTGAACTTACTATAGGGAACCACTTTAGTCCCCATATCTGCTGGATTTTCTTTAGTGGATATCTTTTCCGCCTCAACAATACCTTCAGATATTTTATCTCTAATAAAATGGTATTTTACTTCTGTATGTTTAGTTCTTTCATGAAAAACAGGATTTTTACATAAATGTAAATCACTTTGACTATCTGTGAAAATTACAGCTTTACCACTAAAAACGTTTATTTCTCCTAAAATACCTTGAAGCCAAATAGCTTCTTTTATAGCCTTAGTTATAGCAATATATTCAGCTTCAGTAGTGGACAAAGCTACTACTGATTGTAACTGACTTTTCCAACTCACACAGCATCCAGCAAAAGTAAAGAAATATGAAGATGTTGATCTTCTCTTCTCTCTATCACCAGCATAATCTGAATCAACATACCCTATTAAGTCTATAACAGAATTTGCACAATCATAAACTAACCTTGCAGAGGTAGTTGTACTAATGTATCTTAATAACCACTTCATGGCATTCCAATGGCTTTTACCGGGATTGGCCATATACCTAGACAATACACTAATAGATTGTGCTAAATCTGGTCTAGTACTAATCATTGCATACATAACAAATCCAACAGCACTAGAATAAAGTATGGATTCTATAAATCTTTTTTCTTCAATAGATCTAGGAGATAAAGCAGTGGACAGTTAAAAACTAGAAGAAAGAGGTATATTGACAGGTTTACAATTCTTCATAGAAAACCTATCTAATAGCTTTAACAAGTAACTTGCCTTTTTAAGACACAACCTTGACTCTTTTCTAGTTCTAACAATTTCTATTCCTAAATCCTTCATGTCAAATTTTGTTTTCAAATTTTCTTTTAGACCTTTAATCGTAGACATACTCTTACTAGCAATTAACATGTCATCAACATGGAAAAGCAAGTAAATTGAACTTAAAACATTTTCACTAGTGAAATAAAAACATGTATCAAATTTACTCTTATTAAAACCTAAGCTAGTAATGAAATTATCAAATTTCTTATACCATTGTCTATGAGCTTTTTTCAGCCCATAGAGAGATTTCTTTAGAAAGCAAACATGAGAAGGTTTAGTTTTAGACTCAAAACCCTTTGGTTGAGACATAAAAATAGTTTCATCTAAATCTCCATGCAAGAATGTTGTTTTAACATCCAGTTGCTCAAGTTCTAAATCATAGAAACTAACTAAGGCAAGCATAATTCTGATAGTTTTATACTTAACTACAGGTGAAAAAAATTTCATTATAGTCAATACCTTCTCTTTGAGTAAAGCCTTTAGCAACTAACCTAGCCTTATATCTTGGTGGGTTATTCTGCCCTAAATCTTCTTTTATCTTAAAGATCCATTTACAATCAACAAGTTTCTTTTTTTCAGTTTTCTTTGCAAGGTACCATGTTTCATTTTTATCAAGAGATCCTATCTCTTCTTTCATTACATTAAGCCGTTTCTACCTATCTATAGAGCTAACAGCCTCTTCAAAAGTCCTAGGTTCAGCTGATTCTAATTCTTGACTAGTATATAATGCAAATGAAATAATATAAGCATAGGCATACTTACTATTAGGCTTAATTACCATTTTAGCTATATTCCTAACAAGTTCATAATTAGCTAGAGATTCACATACCTGTTGATGTTCCTGTGATTCTTCCACCTGATCATCTATGTCTGAATGATCAGACCCATGATCCTCAATGGGATCAGATGGGGTTGTGTCATTATCTAGATCAAAATTTATAAGTTCCACATGAACTCTATTTTCATCATTTTTAGAGAAATTTAAATCAGTTTTAGTAGAGAAGTTAGTGTCCCTACAAGACATTCTAGTTTCATCAAACACTACATTTCTACTTATGATAACTTTAAAACCCTTTTGGTCCCTAAGCCAAATTCTATAACCCTTAACACCTAAAGGATAACCTAAGAAAACACCTCTTAGAGACCTAGGTTCTAATTTCCCTTCTGATTGATGAGCATAAGCAACACACCCAAACACCCTTAAATGTTTTAGACTAGGAGGTCTACCAATCCATTTTTCTTCTGGTGTTTTTTAACTTATAGCAGTAGATGAAGATCTATTTATTAAGTAAGTGGCAGCCATAACAGCCTCACCCTAGAATTTGTTTACTCAAACCAGAACTTATTAGCAATCACCTAACCTTATCTAGGATAGTTCTATTCATTCTCTCAGCTATACCATTCTGTTGGGGAGTATACCTAACTGTTCTATGTCTTTCAATACCATTATCACTACAGAATTTATTAAATTCATCTTTACAAAACTCTAGGCCATTATCAGTTCTTAGTACCTTGACTTTCTTAGAACTTCCAAGCCTTAAAGCTCTCAAAAGCATGATCTTTAGACTTCAATAGGTATACCCAGACCTTTCTAGTGAAATCATCTATCAAAGATAGAAAATACTGATTTCCACCATGAGTTGGGACCTTTGAGGGCCCCCAAAGATCTGAGTGTACATATTGAAGGATCTCTTTTGTGTTATGTTGAGCTGTACTAAAACTCAGCCTATGTTGTTTTCCTAAGACACAAATTTCACAAAATTCCAGATTATTAATCTTATCCCCATTGAGTAAATTCTGTTTACTTAATTCATTTAGACCTCTCTCACTCATATGACCAAGTCTCTTATGCCATAAGGATGAAATGTTATTAATTTTAGTTGCTACATTAGCAATATCATTAATGACAGTTTCACCCTTTAAGACATATAGGCCATTTCTCTTATCACCTTTCAAGATGATAAGAGAACCCTTAATTACTTTTATAACCCCTTTTTCAGCCTTGTAACAATACCCATCCTCATCTAATATACCCAAAGAAATCAAGTTTCTTTTAAGATTAGAAACATATCTAACATTCTTAAAGACCCTAATCATTTCATTATACATTCTAATAGCCACAGTCCTTATACCTTCAACTTGACATTGTTGATTATTACCCATCAACATACTATTACCTCTAAGTTCTTTGAATTCTGAAAGTCAATCCTTTCTAGGTGTCATATGAAAAGAACAACCTGAATCTAAAATCTATTCAGACTCTATATGCTCAGTTGTTACTGGAAATACTTCACTAGGCTCAAAAGACTTAGAAGCTACAGCTACATCACCATCATTATGAGTTTTATCTTGATTTTTTTTCTTAAGCCTATAACAATACTTTCTAATATGACCTTCTTTACCACAGTAATAACATTTTCTAGTACTGTTTCTGCTCTTAGATTGAGACCTATTTCGATTAGGAGTCTTACTTCTACCCTTGCCTTTGTTATTATTATTATTATTATTATTAGGGTTATGATTATTATTCCCATTTCTTACTGGCTGTCTACCTCTTTCAAACAAGTTTTCACCACTATCCTTTTTCTCAATCTTAAGTTCTAGGTCTTTCAATTTTAAAGCAGAGATACACTCCTCTAAGGATAAAGAAGTCCTACCATATTTAATAGCAGCCTTTACATCTTTAAAGGAATCAAGAAGAGAATTAAGCAAAATTATAGCTTTATTTTCATCACTAAGTTTTTCATCATCCCAGCATTAGCAAGTTCTATAGTCATTTTCTTGAATTCATCAAGATTCTGACAAAGATTCTTGCTTGGGTCCATTTTAAAACTAAAAGGTCTTTCCTTAAGATAGATTTTATTAGTAGATATAGGCTTTCTAATTTCTTCCACATATTATAGGCAGTAGATTCATCATTAACTTCCCTAAGAACATTATCAGACAAATTCAGAATTATAGTTCCTAAGGCCATTTCTAACATGTCATATTTCTGTTCTTTAGTTAATGATTTAGGCAATTTATCAGGACCTTCAATGGCTCTAAGGATTTTCTGTTGGGAGAGAAGGGCTTTCACCTTTCTTCTCCAAATCCCGAAATCCCCAGTGCAATCAAACTTATCTATTTCAAATTTCATGCTCATACCAGTAAAATTAAAATTTCTAAAATTATTACAGTCAGGGACTTTTACCTCTGATGCACTGCTATAGTCTTCTTCTCCAGCCGAGTCTTTGCCACCAGAGGAAACTGTTCCTCGTTGTTCACCGTTGGTTCAGTATTCAAGCTCTGATACCACTATTGAGAATCTTGGTTGACTCAAGATCCCAACTGAACCTGTCAAAAAATAACTTGCAAGAAAAAATTGACAGATAAAATTCTGAATCCAACTATGTCACTCAAGATTAATTGATTCAAGAATAAGAAAACGAAATAGAGAAATACTAAATCATCAAACACATATATGAGTAGTAAAATAAAAACAGACACACAAGAATTATCGTGGTTCGGCCAAAATTGGGGCCTACATCCACGTTGAGCCTCTTTGGAGAGACCCTACCACTATATATAATATTCTTACAGCCTTTACAAACCCAGAAACTACACAAGACTCACAAAAGTAACCCAGAAAATAGACACAAGAACAGCCCTCACAAAAGGAGCCCAGAAACCACACTGAAACACACTCAAAACCAGCGTTACTCAAACACTCAAACACCTGAGATACAACCCAGAAGAGTACACAAATTACAGTAGCAGAACCATAACACTCAGATCTTTCTTTTACTCTTCTAACACTCTCTGAGATTCACAAAAGAGAAGGCCAGAAATCACAACTAACATCAAGAACACAAAGAACAACAGAGAGAAAAGGCTTCAGTGAAAAATCAAAACGAAACCTAAAAATCAGAAAACTGATTTCTTTCTCCATCGCTTCCACATATATACCCTCTTATCTGATAACGTCCAGCACATATGATAATAACCAATCAGCGGTCACCAAATCAGATGGAAATCCTGAGTCAGCAACCACAATTCGATAAGGCTCAAAACGGTGGCGTATAAGTAAGTGAAAAAAGCAGATCGGGCTGGGAGCAATTCCATTGGGCTTCTTGAGCTTCAACTTCCTTTTCATCATTGGGCTTGGATTAGGCTTGAAAGAAGATGGGCTACAACAACAATAACAATCCCGCCCTTTGATGTTGAAAGAAAAAAACCGTACGCACAAATCCAAACATACATGCAGATAATATGAAAGCAATAAGAAGAAAAAGACGACACCAAAAATTTAACATGGTTCTACAATTTGTCTACGTCCATGGAGCGTACCGCACTACTATTTTCAGAGTTGAGCACAATCTCTCAGTCTCTCTACAATTGCTCTCTCTCTAGTAATCATCTCTCACACGGTGATTTTAACACACATATCAGAGTACACATAATGTTGATATTTACATGGGAGCACTAGGTTTGGCCAAATTATAATTGAAGTCTATTTCCTTTTCCTCTTTCTTCTCTACATTAGATTTCCTATTCTCATAAAAAATCGCCTAACCATTGTCAATATCACTATCGAAGCCATATCGTTTCCCACAATGTGATTCACTGGAGACAAAATAGCTTTCCCACCACTGTCCAAATTCACAGCACAATGCCTATTTAAGATTAATCTGATCAAATGTTTTAATTGTGTTATTCCTTTGTGAGAATAAATTGACAGGTTTTATCTGCTGATATAACATAATATTCTGTCATTTCTGGTATTAAATAGTCAATACTACTTACAACATGATATTCTTCCAGCTACAAAACAAAGTGTTTGATAAAAAAATAAATGTGTTGATGAAAGTCCTACACTAATAGAGAAATGAGACTTGACTCCATTAATGGAGATTTTATTTTCATCTTCATTAAATTAAACAACCTATACAATAAGCGTTGTCTTCCTAATAAAAGCACACTTAAATAAGTCACACCCACCAAAAATATAGTCTTCCCAAAAAATATATGTAACAATCCCGCCCCTTGATGATGTAAGAAAAAAATCGTACGCACAAATCCAAACATACATGTAGATAATATGAAAACAATAAAAAGAAAAAGACGACACCAAAAATTTAACGTGGTTTAGCAATTTGTCTACGTCCATGGAGTGCACCGCACTCAATCCACTATTTTCAGAGTTGATTACAATCTCTCAGTCTCTCTACAATTGCCCTCTCTCTAGTAATTTTCTCTCACACAGTGATTTTAACACACATGTCAGAGTACACATAATGGTGATATTTATATGGGAGCACTAGGGTTGGCCAAATCCTAATTGAAGTCTATTTCCTTTTCCTCTTCCTTCTACACATTAGATTTCCTATTTTCACAAAAAATTTGCCTGACCATTGTCAATACCACTATCGAAGCCATATCGTTTCCCACAACGTGATTCACTGAAGAAAAAATAGTTATCCCACCACTATCCAAATTCACAGCGCAATATACAGAGTGAAACACTGGTGACTGACTGTTGTCGAAGTTGTTATGGAAATGCACTGCGTAACGCTTGGCATTCTTCATGATTGGCAAACCGTTGTCACTGCTGCTGTGAGAGCTATAACACAATCCACATCACAAGCCACACATACCAACTTTTTAAATTAGACTTATCCTCAAGGTTGAAAATTTGGATAGCGCTGTTACAGGTGAAAAAAATTCTCCCAAGTAGCATCCTCTGGAAATGATTTCGACTAGTGAACAACCACTTGAGTAATGGTCTGTTATGTCACTTGACCACGCTAGGCTCCAAATTTGTAACAGGCTCCAACTGTATGCCTCTATAATCACGAACATTCAACAGTTGAGTTTGAGGAGTTATATAATCTCCTACCAGGGGCGGACGCAATAGAAAACTTACCTAGGCTATTTGTAAAAAAATTTAAATAATAAATATTCCTTTTATATTATTATTATTTTAATCACAATATTCTTTTATATCACCAGTTATGAGTGATTCTCTTCTCCCAATATTACAATATCAATCCGTGTTAGATATGGTCATCTCAAACATTAAAATCCATTCTTTTTTTTCCCTCTCCGTCATGTCTCAACTCTCAATCCTCTCTACCACACGAGTCAGTGAGTCACGTCCCAATTCTTTCTCCATCTATCTCTCTTCCCAATTAATTATTAATTATTTTCGTCCTAAAAAATCACTAATAATAGATAACCCAAGAAGTTAGCCCAAAATTAACCTAAATAATGTGACAAGTGATTTGTTCAAAGACCACATCATCTCAAGATTTGTGTGGTGATGACAACTCACTTGCCACCTTATTTCAGACAAATTTTGGTCAATTATTTGGGTTGTGTTTGAAATATGGGTTCTGAAAGAGAGAATCGATGTAGAGAAAAATGGTAAGTAAATGAAATAGATTATCAAGACTTCCAGGCTTGAAATTCGACTCTTTCAGACAATAATTCTCCCATTTCCCGTAAAACGGTGAGTACACAATAGGTTTGAGAGTTTAGCTGTCGGGATTCAATGAAGCCTAATAATCTAATTATTGATTTCAAGTTATGTATCACAAGAATTAACCACTTAGAACAGTCTAATTAAATTCTTGAGGATGCCTAAAAGAATTGAAGAAGAGAAGAAGATTTAGAAAGTGCAATGAGTTGTATTTTTTTCTGATACAAAAAACAAACTATATCAGTATATTTATATTACTTTTGTAAATAGTGTATCCTTTGATAACAAGTTGTGTCTCTACACAGTAAAGGTTGTGTTGCATCACGATTGAAAATTGTATCTATTATAAAGAGTCCCGTTTCTTTGTAAATAGTTACAACCTTTTGTTTTAAAATAACTAAAAATTCCAACAAAACCACCAATGTTCAAAAGGTTAAACAACTAAATTAGTTTTAATAAAAGAACAAGATGGATTATAGAGAAAAATACAAGGCATCATCATACAAGTCAAGAACATGATAAGTGTCTTTTGAACTTGAACTTACACTTTGTAAAGTCCTCAATTGTTGATTGGCTTATTTCGTGAACAAATCACATTTTTGGGGTATTTATGTAAGGGTAACTTAGGCTCTCAAGACCTCAAGAGGAGAAGCACCAAAGGTAAAATTCTTGTGCTTACATACTTTGAAGAGATAGGTACACACACTCACATATTCATGCATAACTCTTGATCATTTATGTTGAGTGTTTTCTTGTGTGCATTTTGTTTTTAATAACTCTTGTTGATCTACTTGCATCTTGTACTTAAAGTTTATGTCATGTTAGGCATACTATAATAGGATGCATTTTCATCACTCTTGTACATGTTCTTTGTATGGTTGGTTGAGTGTTGAAGTAGGCTTTGCGCTGGTGGTGTACTACTCGACCAGCGCAACATTCACAGTGGACTATCGCTAGTGTTGCGCCACTGAGCTGCGCTGTTGCACCAGTGCAATGTTAAAAAAGGTAGGTGTGCACTGGTGGTGCGCTACTCAACTAGCGCAGCCTCACCAGTGCAAACATTCTAGTGGTTTTACGCTTGTGTTGAGCCACTGACGTGTGCCACTCGTCCAGCACCTATTGTAAAAATAGGTTGTGCGCTGGTGGTGCTCTACTCGACTAGCGCATGTCACCAGCACACACAGTGGAAGATGGAATGTTTTTTTTCCAAAACGACCTCACTTTGTTTGGATCTTATATATATATCAGTGCCTTAAGGTCGTGTATGGGTTCAGAATATCACATTTCTTCCTTACAACACATTTCAAAGGAAAAACACTTCCAAGAACTCATTTTTAATCACTCAAAGCATTCCCATGAGCATTAAATCTTTATCTTGCATCATCTAAGTTCATCTAGAGTGCATCTATGGATAGGGTTGCTTCATCACATCTTGTTTGGTAAGCTCTTCACTATCTTCTTACAAGTTAAGTGTTTTTGCTTGCTAAACCATCTCTTTAATCAATTGTATTCTCTTAGAATATTTTCTTGATACAAATTAAAGATTGTTGTGATGTCATGATTGAGTGTTGTATTGTGATAGCTTCGTAGGATTGTTTGATCTATGTTTAGCTAAGCTATTTGAACATGTCATTTAGCACTTGATATCTAGGATTGCATTGATTGTCATCTCATTATCCTAGATAAGCATATAGGGTTTCCTAGCCTTGTTTGTTCATTGAATATCATCATATATTCACTTAGGACACTTTATCTCTTCATTGAGAAGTAAGACTTGTGTTGCTTCCAGGAGTAGGTAGCTTAAAGCACAAGCATGATGAACTAGGTTCACTTATACCGGGATTAGATAGTGGTGGAGGATTAAACCGGGATTAGGTTGTAATTCCTTTATCATTAATGGATTCGAGGTTCTAGTGTGGCGCACTCATCAGCCTGTGGTTTTTCCCATTTGGACGGTTTCCACGTATATCTCAAGTGTTTTTTACTATTTCCGCATTTATTACACTTGTGGTATCTTTGTAACTAGATAGAGGTATTTTTGTCAACTTGACTCTTAACGAAAATTGGGTAAAATTTAATTAAAATCTATTCACCCCCCTCTAGATATATATTACACACCATAGTATTTGTTTCAATTGGTATCAAAGCAGGTTCCTAGACATATATAGATGATCCTTGCTCTTTTTTTTTTGTGTGTTGCATTTTGTGTGTGTATTGATCATTCATACATTTGTATTCATATCATTCATTCATTAAACACAATGAGTTGAAATGGTGGCAATGAGGGAGCTTCTAGCACTAGACCTCCACTTCTCACCGAGTTATATTATGCCTCTTGGAAAGGCAAGATGGAGTCGTACATTTGCCAAATTCATGACAGGGCATGGATGGCAGTTGAAGATGGCTGCACTCTACCCATGATGACTCTTGCAGATGGAGGAGATGATGTGCTCAAACCTAAGGCACAGTGGAATGCAGAAGAGTTTGAGGCTTTAAAGTGGAATAGAAAGGCAATTCATGCCATCCTATGTGCAATGGATGATAACCAGTACAAGTTGGTTCAAAATACTAGGATAGCTAAGGAAGCATGGGATATCCTAGAAGTTGCACATGAGGGAACCGATGTGGTTAAGGAGTTGAAGCTTCAAGTTCTCCAAACACAATTTGAGTTGCTCAAGATGGATGAGAATGAGTGCTTCAATGACTTTGAAGTGAGGTTGATGGACATTGTGAACCAAAGTCATCAACTTGGTGATCCTTATTCGGATAGAAAGATCAAGCAGAAGATTATGAGATCTCTACCCAATCGATTTGAGTCTAAGGTGATGGCCTTAGAAGAGAATAGTGGGTACAAGGATATGACGCTAAGTGAAGTGATTGGGTGGCTTTTATCTTATGAATCTAGAAAATGTCCAAACCCCACACCATCGAAAAAGCAAAATGATATTGCTTTGAAAGCCTCGAAAGTTGAGAAGGAGGAGAGTGATGACTCAGATGAAGAAATGGCTTTGCTAATGAGGAAGTTCAAGAAATTCTACAAGTCCGAGAAGAAAGGTTTTGGATCCAAGGGTCAAGACTTGAAGAAAAAGGCTCCTTTCAAGAAGTTTGAGCCTAGGCAAGAAAATACCGAGAAGAAAGGAGTCCAATGCTATGAATGTGGTGGAATAGGTCACTTTGCCACGGAATGTGCAAATCATAAGGTGAAGAAGAAGGGAAAAGTAATGGCTGCCACATGGAGTGAAAGTGATAACTCTAATGAAAATATGAGTCTTCGGATGATGAAGAACTCATGGCTAACTTCATAGCATTGACATCCTCTCTTATGAGCAAAAATGCTAGTGAAGAAGAGAATGAAAGTGAAGAGGAAAATTACTCAAGTGATGATGGATCTTCATTACAATCCACAAATGGAATAGTGGATAATATGGATCTCAAGGACTACATGGCTAAGTTTGAGAGCTCAAGGTTAAAGAACAAGAATGAGATCAAGAGATTAAAAGAAGAAAACCTAGACCTCTCAACTCAAGTTGACCAACTAAATGAAGAGTTGGTGAGATCTAAGAGGAGTGAAGAAGGGTTGAAGAAAGAGCTTGAAGATGCTAGAGAGTTGTTGGCCAAGATAAACTCTAGCACCAAGAAACTTGACCATATGCTAGATGTTGGAAAGTGGCCAAGTGACAAAAAAGGGATTGGGTTTGAAGATGACAAAGTGTCCTCTACTCCAAGCAAGACCATCTTTGTAAGAAGCATGAACTTCAATGGGTCCTCTTCTCATCAATCACCTAGGAATAAACTTGACCTATGAGAGTGTTCAAGTAATGCTCAAGAGAAGGTGGCACCAAGAAGCCCACCTCAAGCTCATTCTACAAGGGCTTCTCAAGTTAACTTCCCTCAACCAAAAGCTCATAAAGAGAAGACACCTATCATGCATGCTCAACCAAGGAAGCAATCAAGTCTTGCTCAACAACAAAGAAGGAAAGCTCCTCAACAACAAGCAAGACAACCACAAAGACATGGGAAGGCTCCAATGCATCCTCAAGGATATGGTATAATTCCTAACTTTTTACCTACATGTCATTTTTGTGGTATTGATGGTCACATTAGACCAAATTGCTTTAGGTATATTAATTTGTGTAGGATTGAAAGCATAATAGAAAAGAAAAAGGCTAGAGCCATGAAGCATGATCCTAGGACATCTAGAGCCATGATGCATGTTCCTAGGACATCTAGAGCCATGATGCATGTCACTAGGAAAAGTGGAACACCTTTGCATGATCCTAGGACAATTAGAGCCCATGTACCATTGATCACTAGGAAGGAAAATACTACACCTAGGTGGATTAGAAAGGATGAACACCTTTTCCATGTTGCACAAATTGCTTTGAAAGCTCATTCTTGTGATTTTGGGTATTTGGATAGTGGGTGCTCTAGGCACATGATCGGAAATAAGAGTTTCTTTGAGACTCTTGTGATAGATGAGGGAGGTAATATCACATTTGGTGATAGATCCAAAAAGAAGGTCAAAGGGAAGGGAACCATTTTCATTCTTGGATTACCCTCCTTATCCAATGCTTTGTATGTTGATAGTCTAAAAGCCAATTTGATAAGCATTTCACATCTTAGTGATGATGGACTCTCCGTCTTGTTTAGGAAAAATGATTGTTCTATCCTATTGCCTAATGGACAAACCTTGTTAAAAGGTATGAGATCTAGTGATAATTGCTATTGTCTTGAGGCTAGAAGTGTGTCTTGTAATGTGTCCAAGGACGAACAAATAGAGTTGTGGCATGAAGGACTTGGTCACATGAACTTTAGGGATTTAAGAATCTTAGATAAGTTCAATGTTGTGCGAGGCCTTCCCAAGCTTGGGAAAAAGGTTAATGGTGTTTGTGGACCTTGTCATCAAGGGAAGCAAACCAAAAGTATGCATAAAAAGGGCAAGTACTTATCCACTAAGGAACCTCTAGAGCTTCTCCACATGAATCTAATGGGTCCTATAGAAACCGAGAGTTTAGGTGGAAAGAGGTCATTTTTGTGTGTGTAGATGACTTCTCTAGGTACACTTGGACTTATTTTCTTAGAGAAGAATCTGAAACTTTTGACAAGTTCATGATACTTTG
Organism: Dipteronia dyeriana; assembly: GCA_032871835.1. NCBI lineage: Eukaryota > Viridiplantae > Streptophyta > Magnoliopsida > Sapindales > Sapindaceae > Dipteronia > Dipteronia dyeriana. The sequence continues at coordinate 324,029 of CM065297.1, forward strand.
CTCCAAAATTCAAAATGAGATGAACTCTAAAATTAAAAGCATTAAAAGAATTAGGAGTGACCATGGGAAAGAGTTTGAGGATGCCCACTTTAAAAATTATTGCAATAGTCTAGGCATTTCTCATGAGTTTTCGCCTCCTAAGACACCTCAACAAAATGGAGTTGTTGAGAGGAAAAATAGAGTTCTTCAAGAAATGGCCCGTGTGATGTTGCTTAGCAACAATGTCCCTAGGAATATTTGGGCCGAGGCCGTCAATACGGCTTTCTACATAGGAAATAGAGTCTTCCTTAGGCCCCACACTAGGCAAACCTCCTATGAGTTATGGAAAGGTAGAAAGCCAAATGTTGGCTACTTCCACACCTTTGGAAGCAAATGTTACATTTTGAATGACCGTGATCAACTTGGCAAATTTGATGCTTAGAGTGATGAGGGTATCTTCATTGGCTATGCCTTGAATAGTTGAGCCAATAGAGTTTTCAATCTAAGGACTAGAACCGTAATGGAATCATCTAATGTTGTCATTGATGATACTAGGCTCAAATCTAGTGACCATGAGGAGGAGGTAGATTTAGTTGATGACTCACCTTTGGAGAAGGTTGTTAATGTCTCTAATGTTGAAAATACTAACCTTGATGATGATATAACACAACCTATTGATAGGATTCCTCCATTGAACTCAAAAGAACCTGCTCTATGGGTTAGGAAACTCCATGACAAGAATGACATTATTGAAGAGGTTAGTGAGGGTGTTAGGACTAGGCGTCAAATGGCTAATCTAATTAGCTACACTTGCTACACCTCACAAATAGAACCCAAGAAAATTGATGAAGCCTTAAAAGATGAATTTTGGGTTCTTACTATGCAAGAAGAGCTTAACCAATTTGAGAGAAATGAGGTTTGGACTCTAGTTCCTAGGCCTAAGAATACCGATGTGATAGGCACCAAGTGGGTATACAGGAATAAATCCGATGAGGATGGCAACATTGTGTGAAATAAGGCTAGGCTTGTAGCACAAAGGTACTCTCAAATTGAGGGTATTGACTTTGAGGAGACATTTGCTCCCGTTGCTAGGATTGAGTCCATTAGGCTTCTTTTGTCCATTTCTTGTTTGCACAAGTTCAAATTATATCAAATGGATGTTAAGAGTGCCTTCCTCAATGGTTTCTTGCAAGTGGAAGTGTTTGTTGAACAACCCAAAAGGTTTGTAGATCCTCACAACCCTAATCATGTCTATCACCTCAAGAAAGCTTTGTATGGGTTAAAACAAGCACCTAGGGCTTGGTATGAGCATCTCACTCAATTTCTCATAGATATTGGCTACACTAGGGGTAGTGTTGACAAGACTCTATTTGTCAAGAAAGACAAAGATGAGCTATTTATAGCTCAAATCTATGTTGATGATATAGTCTTTGGTTCCACAAATGATACCAAAGTCCAACAATTTGTTGATGTGATGTCTCATGAGTTTGAAATGAGTCTAGTTGGTGAGTTGAGTTACTTTATAGGTTTACAAATTAAGCAAATGGATGATGGGATTTTCATATCTCAAGCTAAGTATGCAAAAAACCTAGTGAAGAAATTTGGCCTTGAAGGTGCCAAACATTGTGATACACCCATGTGTACCACTTTAAAGCTAAGCAAGGATGCTAGTGGTAAAAGTGTGGACCAAACTTTATATCGTGGCATGATTGGTAGCTTGCTCTATTTGACCTCAAGTAGGCCCGATATCTCTTTCGGTGTGGGTGTGTGTGCTAGGTACCAAGCGGATCCTAAGGAGTCACATCTCTCTTCTGTTAAGAGAATCATTCGATATGTGAATGGGACATCCAACTATGGGATTTGGTACTCTTTTGACACTAATGCTAGTCTTGCAGGCTTTAGTGATGCAGATTGGGAAGGAAATTGTGATGATAGGAAAAGTACATTGGACGATTGCTTTTTCCTTGGGAACAACCTTGTCTCTTGGTTTTGCAAGAAGCAAAATTTGATTTCCTTGTCCACGACTGAAGCTGAATACATTGCTGCTGGGAGTGGATGCACACAACTTCTTTGGATGAAGCAAATGCTAGTTTACTACGGTTTCAATCAAGGTACTCTTACTCTCTTTTGTGATAACATGAGTGCTATTAATATTTCAAAGAATCCGGTTTAACACTCTAGGACTAAGCATATTGACATCCGTCATCATTTCATTAGAGAACTAGTTGAGAGAAAATGCATTGTACTTGAGCATGTAAGTACAAATGATCACTAGCGGATCTATTTACTAAACCTTTATATGCTACTCGATTCAAGACTCTTAGTAGATCTATTGGGATTTGTTTAATGGAGTGATGTGTTGTGGTTTTTGACCCCATATGGGGAACTCAAGCAAAGAGAGCTATTGTATACTTGTTACATCCAATTTTTCTTAAATATGTTTATGCCTCTTTATTGATTGCTTGAGTAGCTTGGTTGCACTTATAGTATATTGTATTTTCTTAAATAAGTGTGAACTTTGCTTTGATTGCAATCCATGTCATATTTTTGTTCAAACATGCATTTTTGGACTAGGAGATATACATTGGAAGTACATAATTGAATGACCCATAATTATCTCCATGACATGATGATTCCTTAAATGACATGCTAATGAAAAATGATAAAGCATGATTTGATGATTGCAATTGTTAAATGCAGCACATTGTGTGAAAAATGCTAGTGAGACAAAAATGTTTAATCAATGTCTCTCTTTCTTTATTAGTTGAACATGGCTACTATCATACGGGTATTCTCCCGGAAAAATCAAGTAGGGTGCAAAGTTTCTCATGCCATGTTTCACTTATAAAGTTGGATATAGTGCTATTAAAACTTGACATCTATGAACAATCTATATCCTTGCTTCTCTCATGACAAATGGTGAAATTGGTTTGAATTATTTTGGAAACCTTTGTCATTTGCTTTTCCAAATACCATTGTTTTTGGACCTAAATGCAACATGTCTTGTATGCAAATCATTTTTTGATTCACACATTGTCTTCAAATAAATCTCCTTATATCTCTCCAATCAATTGAGATTGCATAAATGTGGCTTATATAACTATGCAACAATCTTGTATGCTCTTTTCTTTCTTTGCCTTGAGTGACCCGGTTGGGGACTTCTCCTTTGACTATATCATGACAAAAAGGGGGAGTAGTGTTGGCTAAAGGAGAGTAGCATGTGTTGGTTTGAAAAGGGAGTTTACATATAAGGGGAGAAATTACATGTAGGGGGAGTAACCCGTTGAGGGGGAGCATTGCATTCACATACATTGCATGTTGTCGTATTCAAATTCTTAAATGCAAATGCTTTTGTTTTATATTCACTTGATCATCTCACATGCACTTGGTTTGGAAAGAGTATTTGTGCTTGCTTTGTGTGTAGGGTTGATAGTTCTACAAGAGACTGAAGATTTGAAGTTTTTTTTTTAATGTTTATCTTTTTGTAGTGTAGAATATCCTCTCGGCGTTTTGTTTTGTTTTGTGAGGATCAATGTGAGTGGTGGTTTTGTCACGAAATAGCCAAAGGGGGAGATTGTAAAGTCCTCAATTGTTGATTGGCTTATTTCGTGAACAAATCACATTTTTGGGGTATTTATGTAAGGGTAGCTTAGGCCGTCAAGAACTCAAGAGGAGAAGCACCAAAGGTAAAATTCTTGTGCTTACTTACTTTGAAGAGATAGGTACACAACTCACATGTTCATGCATAACTCTTGATCATATATGTTGAGTGTTTTCTTGTGTGCATTTTGTTTTTAATAACTCTTGTTGATTTACTTGCATCTTGTACTTAAAGTTTATGTCATGTTAGGCATATTAGAATAGGATGCATTTTCATCACTCTTGTACTTGTTCTTTGTATGGTTGGTTGAGTATTGAAGTAGGCTTTGCGCTGGTGGTGCGCTACTCGACCAGCGCAACATTCACAGTGGACTGTCGCTAGTGTTGCGCCACTGAGCTGCGCTGTTGCACCCACGCAATGTTTAAAAAAGTGGGTGTGCGCTACTCGACTAGCGCAACCTCACCAGCGCAAACATTCCAATGGTTTTGCGCTTGTGTTGTGCCACTGACGTGCGCCACTCATCCAGTGCTTGTTGTTAAAATAGGCTGTGCGTTGGTGGTGCGCTACTTGACCAGCGCACACAGAGGAAGCTGGAACGTTTTTTTCTAAAATGACCTCACTTTGTTTGGATATTATAAATATATAAATATATATATATATATATATATATATATATATATATCTCAGTGTCTTAAGGTCGTGTATGAGTTCAGAATATCACATTTCTTCCTTAGAACACATTTCAAAGGAAAAACACTTCCAAGAACTTATTTTTAATCACTCAAAGCATTCCCATGAGCATTAAATCTTCATCTTGCATCATCTAAGTTCATCTATAGTGCATCTATGGATAGGGTTGCTTCATCACATCTTGTTTGGTAAGCTCTTCACTATTTTCTTACAAGTTAAGTGATTTTGCTTGATAAACCATCTCTTTAATTAATTGTATTCTCTTAGAATATTTTCTTGACACAAATTAGAGATTGTTGTGATGTCATGATTGAGTGTTGTATTGTGATAGCTTCATAGGATTGTTTGATCTATGTTTAGCTAAGCTATTTGAACATGTCATTTAGCACTTGATATCTAGGATTGCATTGATTGTCATCTCATTATCCTAGATAAGCATATAGGGTTTCCTAGCCTTGTTTGTTCATTGAATATCATCATATATTCAATTAGGACACATTATCTATTCATTGAGAAGTAAAACTTGTGTTGCTTCCGGGAGTAGGTAGCTTAAAGCACAAGCATGATGAACTAGGTTCACTTATATCAGGATTAGGTAGTGGTGGAGGATTAAACCGGGATTAGGTTGTAATTCCTTTATCATTAGTGGATTCGAGGTTTTAGTGTGGCGCACTCATCAACCCGTAGTTTTTCCCATTTGGAGGGTTTCCATGCATATCTCAAGTGTTTTTTACTATTTCCGCATTTATTACACTTGTGGCATCTTTGTAACTAGATAGGGGTATTTTCGTCAACTTGACTCTTAACGAAAATTTGGTAAAAGTTAAATAAAATCTATTCACCCCCCCCCCCCCCCCCTCTAGATTAATATTAAACACCATAATATTTGTTTCACACTTAATTAGTACAAATATTTCAAAGCTTGATCAAGACACTGAGGTGAATATATCTTGAACCTAGAACCCTTATAGATCCGCTGGAATCATCGCACATACTGACTTTAAGTAGTAGAATATTGTGATTGCTCTGCATGCTAATGACCATGTGCATAAAATCCTTATCTCGTGAGCGCTCTTGGAAACGGTCTTGTTTTCCTAGGAAGTAACCTAACTTCCATTACCCACAATGTAAATTTACTAAATAATTCTATGAGTTACTCTTTTTAATTTTTGAATGTCTACATCTAACCTCTAATCATGCAGAAAACACTACTAGATTATGAAAACTCTAGGTTTTCCCTCTTTCACAGATTTCCTTTGCAATTTTTCTTTTTCTAAATTGCAACCCTAGCTTTTCCTTTTCTTTCTAGCCCAAGTTTCTCTTCTTACCAGATCTTCGATTCTGCTAGCATCAGTACTCATGTCATCTAGGTCACTCAACCCATTCAGGTATGGACCCTATTACCCATCATTGTTTTGTTGAGATGCTTATATGTGCTGTCGAGATGGGTGATAAAGAAAATGCTGATAGGATTATGTTTATATTGAGAGGTCGCCCTAAAGCTTTCACCCCTCTAGCTCAACCCATAACTATTAGTGTTGATTATTCAGTTTCTCAATCTGAATTTCGTTCTGCTCGTTCTAACCCAAACGTTTTTCCAGTTGACACATGCCCAGAGATGTCGAAGACAACAGGCACTAGGCGGGGCAGCAGGGCTTCTGCTAAGAACTCTCTGTTGATCGACTTAAAAATCTCTTCCCAACTATTAAAGTTAGCGGACATCCCCAATAGACTCCGAACGCATTTGTTGATATTTTCTATTGATCACCCATGTTCCTTTGATTTTGAGGTGGATGTGGTGACTGACCAGAATGTTGTAAAGTTTGTCGATAGATTTGACATTCCTGGTTCAGCGCAATTGTTCCAGAATGATTATCGTGCTATATGGAATCCTCTTACATATGTTGTTGCCATATATGGGCCAATGTTCACCTCAGAAGTGACTCTGCCTATTCGGTCGTTCATTGCTAGATTTTTGGCAAACTACGGAATTGCTCCTGCCAAACTCTCCCCTAACTCTTAAGGGATTTTGATCTGCCTATTGCACTTGTGATAGAAGATCGGGGCCAGATATCCCTAGATACCGTAAGAGATCTGTAACTTCTATACTTTGAGTCGGATAGACACATGAGGTGTTTTCCATCTTCAATCCAACTCCCCTAACCACTGGATTCCTAGTGAGTAAGAAGATAGACCCTCTCCCGTATCCAGTAAAGATCATAAGGGTTTTATCTAGGGTTTTCCCTCATCGAACAAGTATTAGAAGAACTTTTGGTTCTTTGTTAGAGGTGACTGGGGTGAAACAATAGTGGCTGCCCCTTATCAAAACTTGACTAGGAATAGTGTCTCGGTATATTTCTTTAACCTTGACATATGGAACAAAGTCTTCGACGCTGCTAACTAGACAACAGGCCAGTCATACGATTCAAGCTGCCTAAGAATCTTTAGAAGTGAGGGATCACCGTGTGCTGTTTGTGGAGAAGGACTTGATTAATCTGAATCTATTCCTAGCTATTTCTGATCGTCACAGATGATGTAAGTTTTTTTCCCTTTCACTTATCCTATTTCTTTCATATATTCCCTTTGTCATTGATTGGATTTGTCTTCCAGTGTATGATATTGATGTCGTTTCTATGGAGTAAGCCGAGAAAGCTAAGTACTTAGACAAACTTAGCAGGAAAAAGGTTGCTGACTAGCTGGCTAAAGGGATCGCTCCCCCCGAGCAAGACTTGGTGGAACACACCTATGTGCCTAATCATGACAACTCTTCAAGTTTGGTTGGGAAAGCACAAGTTGGTAGACATGACACCTCTTGAGAGAAGGTAAGAGGAAATTCACGTGGGAGATAGTTGCTATGAAGGTGGCCAAGACAGTAGATGGGACATTTGCCCCCCGAGGTAGCTCATCCAAAGAAAAGAGTTGCTCTTAAAGTTTGACCAGATCCACACTCTTTGGGAGCTAGACTGGATGATGTAGTCAAAGATGATGATGACCAGGAAACAATAGGCAGCTTGATTATAAGAGAATTGTGCTCTAAGAGTAGGCTGGATCATCCATCTACCACGCATGCCTCCTTTCCATCTGAACGAGTCCGATCGGGATGTTAGGGTTTTCATGAAATAATATACAATCATGGTTAAATGCCCTAAAGCCAACCTAGAGGGGGGGGGGGGGGGGGGTAAATTGGTTTTGCACCTTTTTCAATCCCACCTTTTTCAACCCATTAGAACAAACCAATGTTTATCCCTCTAGATAGTCTTCATCACACAATATTAGTCAAATATAATAAGTATATGTTAAGCTCAAATACTCTTGACATATTAAAAACCATTGACTTGCAAGTGAAGTAATCAATACTAAAACTCAAATTAACATTTACTTGTATACATGTTCACATTACTAGTATAAACAGGTAATATATATCAATTCATAATATATACAAGATTTATTATAAAAGGATAAAATATACGCAGCTTTGATCAAGTAAATTGTATTCAAATTAAACTTATACAAATCACGTGTTTAAAGGTATCAAGAAGAAGTAATACAAACAAGGTTATGCAAACACATATACAAATATAAAGAGATAGAGATATAGTCACTTGACACAATATTTTTACGTGGTAAAATCTCCGAAGAGGAAACATCCAGGAGTTGAATCCACAACCATCGGTAAAATGAATCCACTATAACGAATAAAAGATACACACTCAAAAAGTGACCAATCCCATGACACACTCTCTAAGCTATCTCTTATATCCTACCCTGGAGCCTAGTGAACCATCCTACCTACTCCCTATCCAAAATGTGCCTAACACACCTCTAGGATGCAACTTCCTATACAAAGCTTCTTGCCTCTTGGAAGATTCCGTGATTGCCTTTTCGAGTCCTCTTGACTCTATACAAGAAGTCTAGCTTAGCCATCTGAGTCCTCCCGACTCTAGTTAAGACTTTCTTGCTTGGTTATCTGGATCCTCTCAATCCTAACCAAGACTTCTTGCTTAACTATCTGAGACATCCCGCCTCAAGCCAAAACTTCGTGCCTTTTACAAGGACTTCTAAGTGATCATGATTGCAATGCACATCCAAGCACACAACATAGAATATAATGATCGACATATCCTATGGGAACTAGACATATGCATTAAAGCTCAGAAATCAAAGTTATCTAGTTATTATGCATGAATAAAATTATAGAACACGTGAAAACACCAAAACACATTTACCTTCTAGATTTGTTTTTGTCAGTAAAAATTGAATAAAAAATATACACTTTAAGCACATATTCAATACTCTGTATCAAATACAAGTCATGCTAGAATCACAAGATATTATCAATAAAAGTTCTAGTAAGAAATATAGATCATGTATTCACAAGGTATTCAATTGAAACCTAGTTAGCTCTAAATATACAAGAAATTGTGCTAAACTTAGATATAATCAATTTATTGGATCTAGCACACGTAGAGACTATTTATCATCAAAATCAATCAATTTCAAGCACAAATAGTCATAATTAGAAAGCTAGCACAATACAACTCACAAGCATGTGAAACACATAGATTTTGTAAAAACCTAACTCAAAATGCAAGTTCTAATCAAGTTCAATCTGGCTTTAATAAAGTCTAAAACTCTAATCAAACTATATACAACATACATACATGTATTTAAGAATAACGCTTAAGGTAATTGAACACTTTTAAGAACAAAACACAAGAGAAGATTCATTACCTCAAGAAAATTGGGCAGTCATGTTTGTTGATTTAGAACCACCAAAAACCTTGATCAAATGACCTCAAACCTTTATGCAGATGATAGAGAATTGATATACAAACAATCTCCAATTTGAGTCTCTAAATTTGTAGTTCAAACAAGTGAGATATGGTGTTTGGAATATGAGAAAGTTTGAGAGAAATTTCATGCATCTATGTTTTTCAATTTTTCTTCTTAGAATGAAAAAGAGAAAAAAAAGATATTGAAAGGAAAAGATAAGATGGAAATAACCCACCAATGGTAAGGAGCCTCATCTACCTTCCCGTAGAGGAGTGTGGCCTCCACGGGGGTAGAAGGCACCATTTCCCGTGAGGCCCACACGCTTCTATGGGAAAAAAATACTTGGCTCTTCTTCTTTCCCTTGAGTCCTCCTTGCGTTCTTCGACCATTCTCCAGCCTTCGAACTTCGATTTCGAATCTGTTTTAATATCACGAATTGGAACTCCTATTTTGACACAGAAAGTTTTGTAACTTCCTATTTCAAAATGAAACTTAATGAATGAGTAACCTAAGCATCCGGAACTCAGTGAGGCATATTATAAGCACAAATTCAAGTTTAATATCATGAAAATACAAAAAAATTAACACAAGAACATACAAGTATGTCATTCCCTATATATAGTCCTAGTACATGCAATTTCATAAAATTGTCAAAGTAAATCTAATTCATGTGCATACTTTAATAAGTGTGTGTGTATGTGTAATACAAATTTTGTACACCGACGTAGGGACACATATCGATGCAATGTGTTAATAACCAATTTTGGAAGGGGTCAAAGGAAAATTTTCCATCTAGTAGATACCAGGTAGAAAGCACCTTCTTGTGCAAGGTAAGCATGACACACTACAATCTACCTCGAAGGACCAGATCTCAAATGATCGAGGTACCTCAGTACCATTTTTACAACAGGGTAAGACTCTACCACCTCCATAAAGTATCCAGCTAATATCCAAGTACACCAAAGCTATCTCGTGGCCCATCGAGGAATATATCCTACCTTTCTGGCAGGAAGGAAGTTAACCTTAAAACTCCAATGTGATCGATCAAGCGCCACATCACTAGAACGGTACCCCAAGGTACATCGCTAGCAGACTGGTACCTTAGGGTACCTCACCATAAGAATGATCAAGTACCATATCTCCAGATCGATACCTTGAGGTATCTCGCCACTGGTAAGCGGAATCAGAGTTATTCTCCATACCATAACAAACTCCATGAATGCACTGCAATAATGGAAGAATCTAAAAAGAAAAATAACACATTTCCCTCCAAGATATCTTCTACTAACCAATTCCAATGGATCAACTGCATTGAATAGAAAATCCCTCCTAACAAGGAAGAAAGATCAATCCAGTGATCTTTAGTTGGCACGCCAAAAATTAACCCTAATTGCACTGGGTATAAATACCTCTGTAAAGGCACATAAAAAGATAAGAGGATAATATGAATGTTGGAATCCCGTTCACTGGTAATGCAACAAAAGTAGGTTTTAATTTTTTTTAACACAGATAATAATCTATCTAAAAAGAGTGAACTTTGGATCGTATTTTTTTCCTAAACTAATACATATAAAATTATTACAATAATAAAATACGCGTATATATAGGAAATTGTAATCAATATAATCCGAAAGTTTAGAGACTCCTTCACTTTAAAATATGCTTCTGTCTGAATCACTCGTTCTTTATCGATATACCCCGGCACTGGTAACTGCCTCTGGACGTGTCACGATCTCAAGAACAACGAATGGAGGATGTAGGGAAAAAAACCCGAAGAAACTCTTTCTTCTTTATTACTGTGCAACACTTGCTTTGATATTTTAACACACACACACATGCATTGTTATATATATTGTATGTGTTGATTAATATCCCTTTCTCACGCACATATCAATTGCAACTTATGCAATTTCATTCACAGAGCAAAAAACAACTTTTTGTCTTTTGTACGTAACACAATATGTATTTTAAGAGTAGGTCAAATTTGTCAAAAATATAAAAATCTTTTATATCTTTTTTAAAACTAACCGTAACAAATTTTTTGTGATCTATTATTCTCTTTTTGTTTCTTGTGTTAATTGATAACTTGTTTTGGATGGTTTTCAAAGAATATATATATAAGATATATATTTCCTCTTTTAAAAACCTCATGATATCTTTTTATTTAAAACAAAATATTTATTTTATTTTTATTAAAAAATATCATCTAATTTGAATTTAAACTATTTAAATTCAAAAATTAAATATTTAATTTACTAAAATAAAATAATCGTATTATCTTATTTTACTCCAAATAAAAATATCAACAAGCACCCTCCATTTAGTGATTGATAACATAACTAAATAATCTTATTATTTAATTTATTTAATAACCATTATTCATTGATCAAATAATCTCAATATTCAATTAATTTCTGAATAAATATGTCACTTTTGTAACACAATTAATTGGACAATTAAATAAAATAACCGCGACCCTTGTTACCTAAATCGATCAGGCTAGCAATGACATCTAATGGACCCACAATATTTTGAGCTCCAATATTCCTCAAAAACATTAGTTAAACTCTTTAATTAATATTCCTTTATTATTAACTCAGGTGTTACTGCACTAAAAACCCGATGTTGCACTCTCTCAACTGCAGATGCTTTTACATAGACTAATACAACTCAGTTGATTCCACAATTGTGTACAAACCTTCCTAGCCACAAGCCAAACTGTAATCCTAACAAACAGAGTATACTGATTAGAAATTGCATCCGACCTTACCCATGGTATATTATAGACCATGATATAACCTGAAGAAGTTGATAAGACACTCAAGATTAAGATCACCCATATATAGCCATCATTAGCTGATATATATAAATTTTATCAGTAAATGGATCTTGGTGAGAGATTCATATAGATGATGGCCTAGTCCTATATGATCACATCATACAAGGTGCCTCCATTCTCATATTTCATATGAATGATTCAGGATAGAATCACCTTACATTACGGAATAGACCACAGCTATAGATTAACTGTAAATAAAGTACCCATCTTTATCTGCTATCTATGGACTCTCTAGATTGCACGTCTCTTATTGTATCCATCCCGAATATGACACTCATATACACAGAACGAGATTACATCTGACAATCTAGGATGATTATATGCACAATTTATAAAATAAACAACATAACAAGAATGAATTAAACTTTTCTTTTATCTTCATAAATCCATTTATAAATTACATCTTTAAGGCATAAACCCCAATAATCTCCCACATGCACTAAAGCACATGAGACATGTTTCGTAACCCCAAACTATCTTAGTGCACGAAAAAACTTTAACCGATAAGGCCTTCGTAAATGGATCAACATGATTTTCTTGTGAGACTATCTTGATGACGACCACATCTCATCTCTACACTATCTCTCTGATGAGATGATATTTTCTCTTTATATGCTTACCTCTCTTGTGACTTCTTGGTTCTTTGGAATTAGCCACAGTACCACTGTTATCACAATAAAGTGTGATGAGCTTATCCAGATCTAGAACAGCTTCCAGATCACTCAAGAACTTAAGAAACCAAACAACCTCTTTAGCAGCTTCACAAGCTGCTACATATTCTACTTCCATGGTGGAGTCAACAATGCAAGATTGCTTGATACTTCACCACACAATGGCTCTACCACCCAAGGTGAATATTGATCCAGACGTGGATTTTATAGAATCCTTATCGGGCTGAAAATCAAAATTTATGAATTCTAACGGGACCAAATTCTGTCCAAAATACACTAGCATATAATTTCTTGTTCTTCGAAGATACTTGAGAATAGTCTTGACAACAACCCAATGATCCAATCCTAGGTTGGACTGGTATCTGTTGACTGCTCCCACTCTATAGCAGATGTCCGATCTTGTTCATAACATAGCATACATGAGACTACCTACTACTGAAGCATATGGTACATGTCTCATATCCTCAACTTCTTGAGGTGTCTTAGAACACTGTCCCTTAGACAAGTGAACTTGATACCTGGAAGGTAAATTACCTTTCTTAGAGTTCTGTATAAAAAACGCAAAAGAATCTTGTCGATATATGATGCCTGAGACAGTGCTTAAAGTTTGCTATTACTATCTTTTATAAGTTGTATCCCAAGAACATAACTCGCCTCTCCTAAATCTTTCATTTGGATTTGGCTAGTCAGCCAGCCCTTTACATCAGACAACACTCCTACATCATTCCCAATGAGTAGGATATCATCTACGTATAGGACCAAGAAACCTACTTTCTTATCAGTGATCTGATTGTAGATACAAGGCTCTTCGACATTCTGCTCAAAGCCATAGGTTTTGATCACATCATCAAACCTGATGTTCCAAGATCTAGATGCTTGCTTAAGTCCATAGATGGACCTTTACAGTCTGTAAACCTTTTACCTTTGATTTGGAGACACGAATCCCTCTGGTTGTATCATATAGATGCTCTCGTTAAGATTTCCATTCAAGAATTCAAGAATGCAGCCTTGATGTCCATTTTTAAAATTTCATAATTGAAATAGGCAACAATAGATAAGAGAATCCGAATAGATATAAACATGGCTACTGGCGAGATGGTATAACTCTTAGCCACTAGCCTTGTTTTGAAGGTCTCTACCTTCCCATCGACTCCTCTATTTCTCTTGTAGATCCACTTACACCCTATGGGTTTTACCCCATCTGGTAAGTCTACAAGATCCCAGACTGAGTTGAAGTACATGGACTCCATCTCAAGATTCATGGCTTTAAGCCATTCCTCTTTAACAAGCTCTTCCATTACATTCTTAAATGTCAATGGATCATCCACACTATCAGTAGAGACAACACATTGTCCCTCACCTATACCTAATAGCGTTCAGGTTGTCTTACAACCCTCTTACTACGTCTAGGTGGTAGTGTATCCCGATCAAGAACCATCTGACTCATAAATGTTTATGGATCAACAACTCTGTTTGATGAAACACTAGTCTCACCAAGCTCTAACTCATTCATTACAATCTTAGAACGAGATTTATGGTCACTAATATAAGTGTCCTCAAGAAACATTTCATTTGTCGATACAAATACTTTGTTTTCTTCAGTACTATAAAAGTGTCCACCTCTGGTCTTCTCGGAGTATCCTACAAACAAGCAGACCATAAATTTGGAGTCTAGCTTTCCACTTATGTTCTTCAACACATGTGCTGGACACCTCTATATGCGAAAATATTGTAAACTAGCTTTACAATCATTCCACAACTATAATAGAGTCTTAGAAATAGATTTGGATTGTATTACATTCAAAATGAATGCCGCTGTTTGTAATGCATATCCCTAGAAGGAATTTGGCAATGATGAGAAACTAATCATAGATATCACCATTTCCATCAGGGTTCCATTTCTCTTTCTGTTACACCATTTTACTGAGATGTACCGGGAACTGTGAGTTGGAAAACTATCCCATGCTCGACCATGTAGGCTTCACACTCTTGGACAAGGTATTCACCTTCACGATCTGATCGTAGTGAGTTTATAATCCTACCTAATTGATTCTCAAATTCAGCTTGGAATTCTTTAAAGATTTCAAATGTTTTCGACTTTCATTACATCAGGTAGACACATCTATATCTTGAGCAGTCATATATAACAGTGACATAATACTCATAGTTGCCCCTAGTTCTAACATTCATTGGTCCGCAGACGTTTGTATGTATGAGTTATAGTGGCTCTATAGCTCTTAGCCATTTTCCTGTAAAAGGTCTCTTAGTCATCTTACCTTATAAACAAGATTCGCAGATAGGTAAGGTGCAAACCTTTAACTCATTTAAAGGTATGCTTTTTACTAGTCTGTCTATTCGGTCAATGTTGATAGGACTAAGCCTTAGATATAAGAGATACGTGTCATTATCTGGAGAAATCTTATATCGTTTAGTTTTTTGGTTTTTCAATCTTAAACATTTCGGTGTTAAGTAGTGTAGTATGTATTAATGGTTTTAACACATACAAATTGTTTTCATTAATTCCTGAACAAAGATTTAGACCATTCTTTCCAATAATTATAGACTTATTATTAAAAGAAACAGAATACAGTTGTTCTAACATTTTAAAAATGGAAATCAAATTCCGTGTAAATCAAGAAATATAAAAAACATTGTTCAATAATAAAAAACTATTATTATTACAAAATTGCAATCTTATTGCTCCTACTGCTTTGGCCGATATGACATCCCTCAACCCCACAGGCACTGAGAAGGCTCCTTCTTCTAGCTGTGTCCAAGAAGCAGTCCACTGCAAAAATGAACAAACAAGGTTAGTGGCCCACAAATCAACTATCCAGGGTAAAGAATCATCTTCCACTAAACAGGATTCAAGAACAAGTAAATCATATTTACCTTTCATTTTCTTCTTCTTGACTGCCTCCTCCAGATTTTGAGTTCAGTTCCTCTTTCAGTGCCCAACCTTGTCACAATGGAAACATTTTCCCTTGCCTTGGTCGATAGAGCCGTCTTTCTTTTTGGTTTGGGCTTTCTTTGGTTTGGGCTTACCCTTCACCTTCCTAGCAGACCTCTTCCTCTTTTTATTATTAGAGAAGAAAGATGGTTCGACAACATTTGACTCACTTGTCTTACCCTTGTTGTCCTTAGTCAAGAACTCAAAGGTTATAAGCTCATTTAGCAATTGTATGAGACTGAACTTTAACTTGTTCATCTCGTAGTTACTCTTAAACTGACTGAAACTCTTCAGAAGAGTCATTAGTATGACACTCACTTGACTGAGTTCATCAATGGCTTCGCCATTGGTTTCTGCTGTGTTGAAGTAGGACATCATGCTCAAGACATGTTCCCAAACAGACGTACCTTCCTTCATGCGAGCGAGCATAGTGGAACGAATATCTTCGTGTCACTTTTTCTATGAGGGCTGCCCGAACATAGCTTTTAATGACTCCATGATTTTGAATACCGAAGTCATTGCTTCGTGCTTTGTGATAAGCACGTCTGTCATATAAGCCAACATATATGTATGGGCTTTCTCATCAGATGAGACCCATTGATAGTATGACTCACAAACAGTTCGTGTGGCATTGGCAGCAGGTGCTGGAGAACATTCCTCCGTAAGCGCAAAGTTGAGGTCTTTGGTGACCAATATTGTATTAATGTTAAGTTTTCACTTAGTGTAGTTATCACTAATTAATTTGTCGTTTATGAGAGTTTGAAGTAATGCAAAAGACATAATTGTTGAAATAAAATAAAACATTCATTCAGTCATTTATTTAAAACAAGTACGAGTGTTTTGGCATAAATTTAAACATGATGCATATACATGTTTAACGAACTAGAACTACCCTAAAACCAGTTACTATAACAAGACAATCCAACATACCACAAAGAAGTGTCGTCTTAGGGTCGGTCAAGTCTTTGCATGTTGGATCGAGACATTCTCAATCAAATGATATCCTAGAATAACTATTATTCCATATCATTCAATCATCATTTAGTCATTCAGGTTTTAATTAACAAAACTTAGTCAAAAACTTTGAGAATTGCCGCTTTAAGGTCAGTCAATTCCAAAATACCCTCAGAAATCCTATATGTTAGGAAGTCAACCTTGGCATTGATCTTTGTGGAAACCCTTATGAGGGAGGATGAAAGCAAAGCTGTCGTGAGGCCCCACTCGGATCTCATGGTGTTGAACTATTGATGGAGACTGCGGGATATATATGTCATATATCCCTCTCCCACTCAATATTTTAAAAATAAGGTTTTCTACTATCCGTTAATGCACCTATACTCTACAGGATCAAACAGCTAACTTTAATCAAGTTATCTAGTGCATTAACTAATTTATTATTAGAATCAAATTCTAATTGACTAATAAATTATTAATGACCTATTAAAAATCTAATCTATTAGTGAATAATCTAAGCCTTTGTAAACTTTTTACTAAGGTCAGATTATTTTGTGAGTGTTTACCAAGTTTTAACTATTATAACTCTAACACTTTATTCGGATAATTTATTATTAGGTTATTAATCATATTAATTTGATTACAATAAATGAACTTATTAACCTAAATTATTAAACTCTTTAATAACTTGATTAATATTAATGAGAATTACCAAGTTTTCTAACCATTAAAAAAGTAATCTCATTTTCATAGTCAGTTATTTATATACCCATTTGAATCATATTATAAAAAATACATATAACATAGGCTGTGATACATGCATGACATATCAAATATATTTGTGTAGGCACATCTAATCTAAATGACAGAGTATGGATGACAATGCTTTTATTATCACATAATATAAAGTATACATGAATTGGCCAAGTACTGTGAATTATTTAACCTAAAAAAATGGAATCTAAAATTACAAAAATACCCTTAAGGCATTCTTTGGTCTTCTTGTAACTTCATAATTCTTCCAGCCTCTTCAGGTCACTTGATTCATCTTATGAATCCATCTTCACGATTTTTCTAGGTCTTCAATATAGGTTACATTCTTTTTTCTTTTTTTTGTCTATTTTTTTTTTACAATACAACTACAATAAAAATAATAAAAATAATAATATAAATATTATAAACCCATGAACCCTACATCCACAGTACCATATAATTAACTATCAATCATGTTTTTGTAAATTAATAAATTTAATATATATACAAAAACAATATACAGTCAATTTAAACAATGCTTACACAATCATACATACAGGAGCATCGAAAACAATTTTCTGTTTTGAAAAACATATTATGCTGATACCAATTGTTAGAACACCATTCATTGGTAACGCAACAGAAGTAGGTTTTATTTTTTTTAAACATAGATCGTAATCAATCTAGAACTAGTGAGCTTGGGATCGTAATTTTTTTTTTATTTCGAAACTATTTCACATAAATTTTTTACATTAATATAAAAAATGAATATACAGGAAATTGTAATCAATATAATCAGAAGAAGAAAATATTACCAATGTTTGGAGGCTCCTTCAATTTAAAATATGCTCCTGTCTGAACTACTCAATCATCATCGCTACATTCGGGGACAGGTAACTATATGTGGGTGCGTCACAATCTCAGGAACAATGAATAGAGGATGTAGAGAAAAAAAAAACTTGAAGAAACTCTTTCTTCTTGATTACTGTGCAACACTTGCTTTGATATTTCCACACGCACACATGCATTGATTAATATCCCTTTCTCACGCACATACCAATTGCATCTTATGCAATTTCATTCACAGAGCAAAAAACAACTTTTTGTCTTTTGTGCATAACACAATATGTATTTTAATAGCAGATCAAATTTGTAAAAAATATAAAAATCTTTAATATCTTTTTTAAAATTAACCGTAACAATTTTTTGCGATCTCTTATTCTCTTTTTGTTTCTTGTGTTAATTGATAACTTGTTTTGGATGGTTTTCAAAGAATATATATCAGATATATATTTCCTCTTTTAAAAACCTCATGATATCTTTTTATTTAAAACAAAATCTTTATTTTATTTTTGTTAAAAGATATCATCTAAATTGAATTTAAACCATTTAAATTCAAAAAAAAAATATTTAATTTAATAAAATAAAATAATCATATTATCTTATTTGATTAAAAAAATATTAACAAACACCCTCTATTTAGTGATTAATAACTTAATTAAATAATCTTATTAATTAATTTATTTAATTACCATTATTCATTAATCAAATAATCTCAATATTCAATTAATTCTTGAATAAATACGTGTCACTTTCGTAACACAATCAATTAGACAATCTATTTAAATAACTGTGAGCCTTATTACCTAATAGACCCACAGTATTTTGAGCTCCAATAATCCTCATAAACATTAATTAAACTCTTTAATTAATATTCTTTTTTTATTAACTCTGGTGTTATTCCACTAAAACTCGAAGCTGCACTCTCTCAACTGCATATGCTTTTACAAAGACCGATACAACTCGGTGTCCATAGATATAGCTATTGCACATGGTGTGATTCTCCACAGTAGTTCGTAATTAGGGAGGAGTTGGGTCATAATGTCCATTATACCCCTCAATTACATATATCCTTTAAGTACCGTTGATTCTCTAATGGATAATAAATCATATTTCCTTACGGAATTAGAAGAGCACTCATATTGTTCAAGCCCCGAATCATACCTTAAAGGAACTACCATATACTTCTCACAAGAATGAGTGGATTCCACTATTGTTTACAAACCTTCCTAGCCACAAGCCAAACTACAATCCCGGCTTATGGAGCATATTGATCATGAATTGCATCCGACCTCACCCATGGTATATCAAATACCATAATCTAACCTGAAGGAGTCATTAAGACACTCAAGATTAAGATCACCCACATATAGCCATCATTAGTTGATATAAATGAATCTCATCTGTAAACGGATCTTAGTGAGAGATTCATATAGATCATAGCTCAGTCCTATATGATCACATCATACAAGGTGCCTCAATTCTTATATCTCATATGAATGATTCAGGATAGAATCACGGTACATTACGGAATGGACCGCAACTATAGATTGATCTCAAATTATGTACCCAGATTTATTTGTTATCTATGGACTCTTTGGATTGCACGTCTCTTACTGTATCCAACCATATATGACACTCATATACACAGTTCGAGTTTACATCCGGCAATCTAGGATGTTTATATGCACAAGTTATAAAATAAACAACACAACAAGATTGAATTGAACTTTTCTTTTATTTATTTTAGAAAACCATTTACAAATTAAATCTTTAGGGCATAAACCCCAGCACTGAAATCTCAATTCCCTAGCAATGAGAATAACCTAAAAGGTTATTGTTTAGTTCTGCACTTAGAATCCAACATACCCATCTCCATTGATAATTTATGTCCACTTATCGACATATACAAATTCGCCACCTCAAGTTAGTTAAAGAAAGAGATGAGATGTTGAGAGGCATTTCATGTAATTGTACTTACTACATTATTGAATAAAATAACATCCTCAGTTCATTAATAATCTTTCACTTATTTCATCCATTTTTACATGTGAAATCAGTATCTAAGGTATCCACCACGATCGTGATCTACCTAGGTAGTGGTCCCGAGAGTGTTAACTTAGATTACTCTCCCAAAGTGAATTTTTAGTTAATACTTTTTAGCATCGTCAGTGGGAAAATTTCATACCCTTTTTCAAATCATGTGTTTAATCTTCTGTGAAGGAATAAAAACATTCTGAGACTTCGATCCTCCCAAGGGCAACTCAAAGCATCCGAGCACCAATCCGTGGCCTTCACTCGAAAAGCTCAAAGGAAGGGTAAGAAATTGAAACATCAAAATCCTACTCCAGCACCGACTGGTATGGTTCAAGCTCCGGTCCCCCAGATGATCGGCCAGGCAATTCTAGAGCAATAGGCTGTGGAATTTGTTGAAAGTGTCCGTCTATGGTTGGTTACGGAGGGAATTACCACACAACAGATAAAACCTTGAACCTAGTGCCCGAGACGACCTCTTTTGATAGGTTGGGACTGCCACCACCAGTACCAGTCCATAACAAGTAGGGGCATTTACCCTCGGTTCAAAATCAGCTAGGATTCATGCCCCCAGATCAGCGTCAGCCAACTAGTTACCAACCTCGACATGTGAAGTCAGCTGTTGACGTCCCACGAGGGAACCCTGCCACTCATTTCAACAAACAGCTGATAGATGAGAACCTCGGCCTGACATAAGAGGTAGCAGGAAGAGTGCCCGAGAGAATCCTTCCCAGGAGGATATTCGGGGTGAGGTCTCCATCTCATTAGAGGGATCTGACAATGAAGACTCTATGGTCGAGTCTAAGGATTCCAGAAACAAGCGCCTACGAGATCAGCTATCTCGAATGAAAAAGGAAATGAGTTGAAGAAGGGCAAGCATCAGGCCGAAAGGATCTCTTGGGCTAGATGTATTCCCCACTCTCCGGAAGGATCACAGAAGCAGATCTCCCTCCAAAATTCAAAATTCCAACTGATAAGCACTCTAGCACTGAGGATCCCTTGAGCCACCTGGAAAGCTTTGTTCAGCAAATAGAGGTCTAGAATACGACCAGGGCAGCCATGTGCAGGATATTCTCAATCAAGTTGACTGATTATGCCAAGACATGGTTTAGAAAGTTACCCGTAGGTAGTGTGGACAATTTTACTAAACTATCTAGTTATTTTTATTCACAGTTTCAGGGGACTAATCGACATCTGAATGATCCAATCCACCTGCAGTACGTGATTCAAGAACGAGGTGTGAAATTCCCTAGAAATTGTGTGTCTATAACCTAGAAGGGGGGTGAATAGGTTTTAATTCGATAGATTACCAAATTTCCGAATTAATCAATATTATCAATTCTACCCCATTGTTCAAATAAAAGACAACAAACATAAAACAATAACAACACGCAATATATACATGGAAACCCTCCAAATAGGGAAAACCACAAGCTGTTCAGTGCGCCACATTCGATCCTCAAGATCAACTATTGAGAGAAAGTTTACAACCCAAGTTAACCTCCCGTCTAACCCTCCATTTACTAACCCTTTCACTCTATCCAACGGGCCTTAATAGTGATTTTGGATCACCAACCTTGTGCACTAATCACATTGCCACAAGCTTAATCAACAATGAAGAGACAATGGCAACCTAAGTGAATATGCAAGAATATTCAATATACAAAAATGCTAGGTCAAAACATTCAAGCTTATCTAGGATTAATAATGACAATTAATGCAAATCCTAGATATCAATGTTCTAAATGCAAAGGCAAGAAGAATTAGCTAGAAGGGTAAAACCGTCCTAAATTCTAGCTTTCACAAATTAATACTTCTCAACCAACCATCAATACACAAGCATGTCATAAAAGCAATTAAACATACAAGCAAGCATTTAATATGCAATAAGGACTAAAACCATAGGTATACATGTCTTAGTAATGAAACTATAAAGTCTAGAACATGTAGAAGTTACCTAGTCAAGAAAAAGATGATACTCCATGCTTAGATGATCATGAGATGAAGTTGGGTTGAGTAAAAATAAGTGTTTGGGAGTCCCCCTTTCTCTAGAAAAGCTAGATCACACAAAGATGGCTTTTTGGACTCTTGAAAGCCAAAGAGAAGATAAGAGAATATATTTATATTGTGCCCTACACAAAATGACGTCATTTTGGATGAAAGGCAACCAAATCCCATCAGGACCGCTGGCTGTACCGCAGTACAGGTAAGTGTCCAGACCGCGGCACAAGAAGCGGTGGATCGCCTGGACAACACCGCTCTGTAGGCCGCTGTGCATGCAAGTGCACAGATGGTGGTCTGGACAGCATGCAACGCCTGTGAAACTCTGATTGGGAGACCGTGGTGCATGCAACATGCACAGGACGCGGTATCCATAACGTACAACCTCTGGTAAACACTGTTGTGCATACCGCGGCGTAGGCATTGCACAGAGAACGGTCTAAACCGTGGACCAGAGGAAAAAAAATCCTCTTTTTAAGGCTCAAAAATGCATTCAACACTCAAACAAGAATTAAGACACACAAGGCACACAAGATGGCAAATAAGCATGCATGCAAGATAATTAAAGGAAAATGCATAAGTGTGTGTGTGCACTAATACCTTTTCAATGAAAGTTAAACAAGTGATTTTACCTTTGATACTTGAGCTTGGTTACGAAATGATGCCCTAAACTACCCTTACATATTGATCCCCAAATGTAGTTGTTAGCGAAATAAACCAATCATACACCAAGGAACTTATAATTTCCCTCTTTGGCTATTTTGTGACAAAACCACTCACTCACAAAGTATCCTCACAACAAAAAGAAACAACAAGAGGTCAACAAATACATTATATAATACAAGAGATACCTAAATCTAAATCTTTAAATCTTTCATCTCTTGTAGAATGATCATCCCTACAACTCAAAGAACTACACTTTCCAAGACAAGTGTATGAGAGGGATCAAGAAAAATAAATACAAGTGCAATTTGCATGAATTAGAAACAAGTAACATGCAATCAACAATGCGCATAAGCTAACAACACAAAGTCAACTCCCCCTAAAAATGGCATTCTCCGATATATGCAAAATCAACACAAACTCCCCCTAAATCCAACATTACTCCCCTTTTTTGTCACAAGATAGGCAAAAGAGTATTCCCCAACCAGGACGCTTTAGCTAAGAGAGATATTTGCAATGTAAATGCATAATCATATACAACAACTTTATACAATTGCATTAAGAGAGAGAGAGAAATTCATGGAAGTTTTATTTATTGGAATATGTGAGAAAAGATAAGATTGCCTTGAATGAAATACATGCAACATCAACTTCCAAAAAACATGGTATTTGGCAAAGGAAAATAGCATATGAGGTTCCAAGAGAAGTCAAACCAATTTGCACCAATTTGTCGATGGAAAACAAGATATAGTTTAACAAAAATAAGAGCAACTAGCAAGCTTTACAAGTTAAACAAGACATGAGCGACTATTGCGCCATTTTAGATTTTTCCGGGTGAATTGCTCGTATGATAGTAGCCTTGTTCAACAAATAAAGAGATAGAGAGACTATTCGATTGTGAAATCCTTGAAATAGATACAATATCCTTATTGATTGAAGTCTCAAAAGTCACTCTCACACAAATTTGCAATCATTTTTAAGCATTCAATAAATTCATCATGCACAACAACTTAAGCCTGTCAAGATCAAGTTTTCATAAACATGGAGATAAACTTTGGGTCAATCAAATGTACTTCTGAATCAAATTTCCTAGTCCAAAAATACATGTTTGAACACAAATGAGACATGCATTTCAAATAAAGCAAAGACACATTTATTGAATAAAAAGACATATAATAATATATGCATCCAAGATACTCAAGCAATTAAATAAAGAGTATAAAATTGAACAATTATTTGCTAATTAGAATGCAAGTTCGCTCACTTTGCTTGAGCTCCCCATATGGGTCAAACACCAAAACTCATCAATGCATATGACAAATCCCAATAGACCTACTAAGAGATTTAAACTTAGTTGAATCTAATGGTTTTGTAAACAAGTCCACTAGTTGATCATTTGTGCCCACATGTTCAAGTGTAATGCATTTACTCTCAACCAGCTCTCTAATGAAATCATGTCTAATGTTAATATGCTTGGTTCTAGAATGTTGGACAGGATTTTTTAAAATATTAATGGCACTTATGTTATCACAATAAGGGGTTAGAGTACCGTTCTCAAAGCCATAATCCACAAGCATTTGCTTCATCAATAAGAGTTGTGTGCATGCACTCCCAGCGGCTATATACTCGGCCTCAGCTGTGGATAATGATATGAAATTTTGCTTCTTGCAAAACCATGACACAAGATTTTTCCCTAGGAAGAAGCAACCGCTCGATGTACTCTTCCTATCATCATAGTTACCTGCCTAATATGCATCACTAAAGCCAACTAAACTAGCATTAGTGTCAAAAGAGTACCATATCCAATAGTTGGATTTCCCATTCACATATCGAATGATTCTTTTCACAGAGAAGAGATGGGATTCCTTAGGATTGGCTTGATACCTAGCACACACACCAACACTAAAAGCTATATCGGGCCTACGAGCAGTCAAGTATAGCAAGCTCCCTATCATGCCACGATATAGACTTTGATCCTCAGTTTTTCCACTAGCATTCTTGCTAAGTTTCAATGTGGTGCTCATAGGTGTGTCACAATGCTTAGCATTCTCAAGGCCAAATTTCTTCACTAGGTTATTGGCATATTTAGCTTGGGATATGAGGATCCCATCATGCCTTTGCTTGATTTGCAAGCCTAGGAAGTAATTAAGTTCACCAACATGCTTATTTTCAAACTCATGAGTCATGACATCAACAAATTGTTTAACTTTCAAGTTGTTTGTGGAACCAAAAATGATGTCATCAACATAACTTTAAGCTTTAGTATACTTGATGAACAAATTCTTGTCAACACTTCCTCTAGAGTAGCCATTGTCAACAAGATAAAGAGTAAGATGCTCATACCAAGCCCTTGGTGCTTGTTTCAACCCATATAGAGCCTTTTTGAGACGATAAACATGATTAGGGTGGTATGGATCCACAAACCACTTGGGTTACTCAATAGACATTTCCTCTTGCAAGAAGCCATTGAGGAAGGCACTCTTAACATTCATTTGATGCAATTTAAACTTGTGCACACAAGATATGGATAAAATAAGCTTAATGGACTCTAATCGGGCAACGGGAGCAAAAGTCTCCTCAAAGTCGATACCCTCAATCTGTGAGTACCCTTGTGCTACAAGTCTAGTCTTGTTCTACACGATGTTGCCATCCTCATCTGATTTATTCCTATAGACCCACTTGGTGCCTATCACATTAGCGTTCTTAGGCCTAGGAACTAGAGCCCAATCCTCATTTCTTTCAAATTGATTTAGCTCTTCTTGCATAGCAAGAACCTAAAACTCATCACTTAAAGCTTTATCAACCTTTTGGGATTCAATTTTAAAGGTGAAGCAAGTATAGCTAATTTGATTTTCTAATTGATGCATAGTCCTAACACCTTCATTCACATCCCCAATGATGTCACTCTTGTTGTGAAGATGTCTAACTCAAGAAGCAGGTTCCTTGGAGTCCAAGGTAGAATCTCTATCAAGAAATTAAGAGACCTCTTTCTCAAGATTCGGCTTTCATCATTTGAAGTCTCACCAATCTTCTCCAAGGGAGAATCATCAGCCATTCTAATCTCCTCATCATGGTTACTAACCGTAGGCCTACAATCATCTATGATCATATTGGATGATCCCATAACACTTCGTGTCTTCAAATTAAAAACTCTATAGGCCTTACTATTTAGGGCATAGCCGATGAAAATCCATTCATCACTTTTAGCATCAAACTTGCCAAGTTGATCACGGTCATTTAGAATGTAACAAGAGATGCCATTAGAATCGAGATAATAACAGTTGTCACTTAATCTCTTGTCTTTTAATATAACTTGTCCATTTTCTATTAGGATAGAGCAATCAACTTTGCCAAACATAACCGAAAGCCCTTCATCACTTAAATGTGATATGCTAATAAGATTGGCTTGCAAGCCATCTACACAAAGAGCATTAGGCAAGGAGGGCAAACCGGGGATGGATATGTTTCCTTTTCCTAAAACCTTCTTACGTGAACCATCACCAAAGGTGACAAATCTACCATCTTCCATCATAAGAGTATCAAAGAAACTCTTGTTTCCTATCATGTGCCTAGAACACCCACTATCAAGGTATCAAGTATTGATGGCTTTGGCTTTCAAGGCTACTTAAGCCATATTACAACAATATCCATCCCTTCTAATCCACCTAGATGAAATATTACTACTTCTTGGAGCCATGTGTTCATTTTCTCTAAAATTCCTAGGTGCATGCATTTTGGCTCTTCTAAGCATATTCTTCTCAATCATGCTTTCAAAATGACACAACTTAATAAATTTAAAACAATTCGATCTTATGTGACCTTCAACACCACAATAATGACAAATTGGAGTAAATTAAGAATTCATACCATATCCTTGTGCAAACATGGAAGAATTCCCTTTCCTTTGAGTCGTCCTTTGGTATTGAGCCGAATCTCTTCTTTGAAACACCCTTTATGGTTGAGCCAAATTAGCCTCCGTTATTGGTTGTGGGTGAAAAATCCTTTGTTGACTTTGAGAGATCATTGGAAGTTGAGGTCTTATTTGATGAGTTCTAGCTTTTGGTGGATGAGTTTTAGCTTGAGATTTTGTTTGAGCCTTCATTTGGCTCAAACAAAATCTCCAACTTCATTCAATCTCATTTGTTGATGTGAACCTTGAACCTCTTTATCCTCTTGACTCTTGACAAAGATGGTATTTTTCAAGGAAATGGCATCCTTGCCTTCCACATATCCTAAGCCCGTTTTATCACTAGGACTTTTCCTACATGATAGCATTTTGTCAAGTTTCTCGGTTCCGATTGTCATCTTAGCAACCAATTCTTTCTCTTCCCTAAGCTCAATCTTCAAGTTATGTTCCCTATTCTTAGTGATCAAAAGCTCCAATTCCAAGCTCTCTTCTAACTCTTTTCCACTCTTTACTTTCTCACTCAAGTGAGTTATCTTCAAAGTCAACTCTAGATTCTTCTTTTTCAACTCTTGAGTCTCCTTCTTCTTTTTCAATCTAGACTTTTCAAAAACTTCATGAAGTCTACATAGTCCATCTCCTCATCAATCTCAAACCTAGAGTTAGAAGAGGTGCTCTCATTACTAGAGTCATCTACTTTTTCCTTATCACTCACAACTTCCTTGCCATTATGAGATGTTGTGAAGGCAATGTAGTTTGCAACTCTATCTTAATCATCCAAAGATTTTTCTTCCTCTTCCAAGTCCTCACTATCGCTCATAGTGGCCGCCATCGCATTCCCCTTTTTTCCTTTTCCTCAAAATTGCACATTTTGGAGCAATGTGACCAAAACCACTGCATTTATAGCATTGAATGTCCTTCTTGGAGTCACTTTCTTGAGACTTTTCCATCTTATTGAAAAGGAGTTTTCTTTTTCACTTCCTTTCCCTTGGACCCAAATCCTTTCCTCTCAAACTTCATGAATTTCTTGAATCTTTTAACCATTAAGGCCATTTCTTCATCCGAGTCCTCCTCCTCTTCTTCAACCTTGGTGGTCTTCAAGGCAATGCTCTTTTGCTTCTTCAGAGGTGTGGGTGTGGTGTTCCATCTTGACTCATAATCTAAAAGTCTTCTAATGACTTTATTTGGCTTCATATTCTTGTACTCACTATTCTCTTCAAGTGCCGTCACCTTTGATTCAAACCTTGACGGAAGTGACCTCATAATCTTTTGCTTGACTCTCCGATCCGAATAGGGATCACCAAGTTGATGGCTTTGGTTGACGATATCCATCAACTTCACTTGAAAGTCATTGAAGCGATCATGCTCCTCCATCCTAATCATCTCAAATTGCATTTGGAGGACTTAGAGCTTTAAGTCCTTGACTACCTCGGTTCCCTCATGTGTCGTTTGAAGAATGTCCCAAGCCTTCTTTGCAATCCTAGTATTTTGGGCCAACTTGTATTGATTATCATCCATAGAGCAAAGGATAGCATGCATGGCCTTGTTGTTCCTCTTGGATGCTTCAAACTCTTGAGTACTCCAACTAGACTTGGGCTTAAGAGCTTCTACACCATCGTCAGTGGTCATTGTTAGAGGAATATACCCATGTTTAATAGCCATCCAAGCACGGTCATCAATCTGGCAAAGATAGGCTTCCATGTTGCCCTTCCAAGAAGCATAATTCACCTCATTGAGCAAAGGGGGTCTTGTGCTTGAGGCTCCCTCATGACTATTACTGTTTCCACTCTTAGTGTTTGAGGGGAATGGATGTAATGCAAATGCAATGTCACACAAAAAGAAAACAATCAACCTAAATGCACTAAGTAAGATACACACATAGAGCAAGGATCACCTAAGTATTTCTAGGCACCAGCACTGATACCATTTGAAATTCCGTAGAAAGTGTGTGTCTATAACCTAGAGAGGGGCTAATAGGTTTTAATTCGATAGATTACCAATTTTAGGAATTAATAAATATTATCAATTCCACCTCATTGTTCAAATAAAAGACAACAAACATAAAACAATAACAACACGCAATATATAAGTGGAAACCCTCCAAATGGGAAAAACCACGGGCTGTTCTGTGCACCACACTCGATCCTCAAAATCCACTATTGAGAGAAAATTTACAATCTAGGTTGACCTCCCGTCTAACCCAACAGTTACTAACCCTTTCACCCTACCCAGCGGGCCTTAATAGTGATTTTAGATCACCAACTTTGTGCATTAATCACATAGCCACAAGCTTAATCAACAATGAAGAGATAATGTCAACCTAAGTGAATATGCAAGAATATTCAATATGCAAAAATTCTAGGTCAAATCATTCATGCTTATCTAGGATTAATAATGACAATTAATTCAAATCCTAGATATCAATGATCTAAATGCAAATGCAAGAAGAATTAGCTAGAAGGGTAAAGTCGTCCTAAATTCTAGCTATCACAAATCAATACTTCTCAATCAACCATCAATACACAAGTATGTCATAAAAGCAATTAAACATACAAGCAAGCATTTAATATGCAATAAGGACTAAAACCCTAGGTATACATGTCTCAGTAATAAAACTATAAAGTCTAGAGCATGTAGAAATTACCTAGTCAAGAAGATGATGATGCTCCATGCTTAGATGATCCTAGAATGAAGCTAGATGATCATGAGATGAAGTTGGGTTGAATAAAAATGAGTGTTTGGGAGTCCATTTTTCTCTAGAAAAGCTAGATCACACAAAAAAGGCTTTTTGGACTCTTGAAAGCCAAAGAAAATAGAAGAGAACATATATATATATATGGTGCCCTATATAAAGTGACATCAATATGGATGAAAGGCAATAAAATCCTGTATGGACCACTGGTTGTACCGCAGTACTGGTAAGTGTCCAGACCGCGGCACAGGGAGCGGTGCATTGCCTGGACAACACCACTCTGTAGGCCGATGTGCATGCAAGTGCACATACCGCAGTCTGGACAACATGCAATGCCTGTGAAACTCTGCTTGGGAAACTGTGGTGCACGCAACATGCACAGGACACGGTAGCCACAGCGTGCAGACTTTGGTAAACACCGTTGTGCAGACCGCGGTGTAGGCATTGCATAGAGAGCGGTTTGAACCACAGACCAAAGGAAACAAAATCCTCATTTTAAGGCATAAAAAATGCATTCAACACTCAAACAAGATTTAAGACACATAAGGCACATAAGATGGCAAATAAGCATGCACGTAAGATAATTAAAGGAAAATGCATGAGTATGTGTGTGCACAAATACCTCTTCAATGAAAGTTAAGCAAGTGATTTTACATTTGATGCTTGACCTTGGTTACGAACAATGATGCCATAAACTACCCTTACATATTGATCCCCAAATGTGGTTGTCAATGAAATAAGCCAATCAAACACCGAGAAACTTACAAGGTGAATCACTCAAGTCTTATGTGGAGGTTCCACAAGGAAGTGATCCAGATAAGGGTATTCACTGAGAAGAAAACCCCGCCAACTTCAACAAAATTCAACGGGGGGGTAGAATATTTTGGTCGTTCACCAAGCATCCACCAAAGACCTACCAAGAAGCCTATGATAGGGCCCTCGAGAAAGTGGAGAAAGATGAGCAACTCAGAGTCAAGATTGAGCATGATGACATGATGACTGCCAAGAACCAAAATAAAGAGGTGCCCAAACCTGCACCAGTCTATAAGGCTAAAAATAGACCTCTCAATAGGTCTACTTACCGGCCCTACAGTTCCAGCCTCAATGGGAGTGATACCTGTTAGGATTATGCTCGATAGCAAGAGTGTAATATTGTAAATAACAATCTTTTCATATGAACAAAGTGTTTCTAGTTTAACAAATCTTATAGCATTTATAGTTTAATTATTATAATTGTCAAAAGTAAATAATCATAAGGTCAAAAGACTATGAGAAAAGAAGAATTGTTCATACATCTATATATGTATGAGGTAGACACAATTCCTTAGTTAGTCTTGAATAATATTCACAACTTAAGATAGAAGGTTGGGCGCCTTTATCTTGTCAAAGTTGTAGATTCTTTTGCTAGCATTTGAGTGGGATCAAATGTGTTATGATGAGTCTAAAATCATCAAAGTGTGGTGTCTTTGGGCAAAAGAATCTAGTGCACTGGGTGCATAGAATAGGATCAAAATGAAATACTTTTTCTAGAACCGTCAATAGATAAAAGTTTTCATTTAAAGACAATCAGAGAGTCTATCTCAATCCTGAGATAAATGATGGACTTATGGTTGCAAGTGTTGTCATTTGAGCTATCAATGAGTACAATTATATAGCATAGTCTATCCTCGATAGTTTTGTGGTATTCATTTGTTAATTGATAGAGGACTTCATTTATAGATATGGACACCGTGGCTCCATTTATTGAGTGAGAGTAGAAAACCATAATATGGATGTTTTGAGGTATTGGATATTAAATCTTAACGTTAAGTTTTCAATAATGTCTATTGAAACATGGCTTCTGGACTAGTCAAAATATCCAAATTTAAAATGTGGTCATATGAGTAAATATGGTAACTTGGAGAGCTATAGGTGGTCTATAAGCTCTAGGCGATTACTGGTATTCTTCACGAGGATACACTTTCTACAAAAAGGTTATCTAGGGTACGAATGAGTAACATCAACTTATTCTATCATTATTTAAGAGTTCAATTTTAGTTCTTTATTGAAATGAACTAAAATTAAATAGATCAGACCTAAGTGAATCATTTGTTGATTGTGATTAGGTTGTGTCTATTGGAGCTTAAATTTAGATAGCCCGCAAAGATCCTCAATCCACACGAACTTGCATGGATCACTTGATATATTCTACCGGACCAATTTAGTGGTCCATCTAGAATTGTATTAAGGCATGTGCACTTGTTTGTTTTTGTAAGAATAGGTCTAGTTCACATGTGGGCCTTTTATTAAGGTCCAATGGATTTAATAAAATAAGAAAAATAATATATGGCCTTTATATTAGAGTATTTGAGACAAAGGCTATTAATAATAGCTTTAATATATTATTTTTTATTTTATTATTTAATTAAAAAGGAATTAATTAATTTGTTGATTAATTAATTATTTACTTTAAAGTCAAAATATTTTCCTAGTAGGAGATGGTTTCCTAAAACTATACTATTGTTGGTAGTATAGTTAATGTTAAAGACTATATTTGATAAGTAGATAAATAAAATGGGTTATTTATCTAATCAAATTAGGAAATCTTTAATATGGTTACAAATACACAATTGAGTTGGATTAGGAGTCTTGGTGTAGGAAAGAATTCTTTTTGGAAAAGGATCCTTGGTCACCAAGTAAAACTACTTAGTGGTAGAATTCTTATTTGAAAAGGATTCATAACCACCAAGTTAATCTACCTAAGGATAGGATTCATGTCCATCAAGTAATCCTTCTTAGAAAATATTGAACTCTCCTAATCTATAACAAAGACATAAAATTCGGCCAACAACATACGGTTATAGGAGAAGTTAGATTTCCTTTTAGATAGGGACTCTTAACTACCAAATAAATTCACCTAAGGAAAGGATACTTGACAACCAAGTAAATCCTTCTTAGGAAATGATTTATGATCCTATATATATGTGCATGGTGAATTTCGGTCATGACTAAGGAAATTAGAGGTGAATTCGGCCAAGCTAATTTTTTCTAAGAAAAGAATTAGGTCATCATAGGAATTTTGAGGGATAAAAATTTGATTTTACTCTAGACAAAATTCGATCATCTCTAAGCAATAGTGTGGGTATTCGGCCAAGTAGAGAAAAAAAGGGAACGTTTTTGTTTTTGATAGTATACTAATATCCTTTACATCAAAAGGGTTTTGTGTACAACATCAAATCAAGGTTCACGCGAGTTTCAATCAAATTGATTGATAATTCACAAGTGACTGGACGTTCTTGGATTTTTCTCTTGGAGGATATTGGTAACTAATAAAGAAAAGATTTTTGCTATGTCTCCATCCTTAGGAATACAATTTAAAGAAAGGGAGCCCACACTCCAAGGTGATTCACGCTCGTGATTGGATTGGAAGATCTTGCGGAATAAATTTGGCACTTGTTCAATCGTCACAAGTAAAAGGCACGATACTTTTATATACATCAATTAATCTAGGGTTAACGTTCTCGTTGCATAAAAGGGAAAAAAAAAATTATACGCAAACCCTAAATTTTCAATTTTATCACGCTTTCGTTGTGTTTTTAAACTCGTTTTTCCCTACAATACCTAGCAAGGCGAGCCCCTCTTAGAGCTTCACCACCTCCTAGAGTGGTAGCTCCCATAGCATAGGACGAGAAAGGGTACAACCGTTACACCCTGCTGGACGTATCCCATGTGATGATCTACCTTGCCATTCGAGACAAGAGACTACTCAGAAAGCCTGGTCCTATGAAAGCACCACCCGACATGAGGAATAGCTACAAATAATTAGACTTCCATGAGGATTTTAGGCATAACATCTAAGAATGCTACAACCTGTGAAACCAGATTGAGGCATTGGTAAAAGATGGTTGCCCGGTAGAGTTCCTGCAGCAGGTATGGGACAACATTAAAATAGGGAAGGAGGTAGAGGTTGAGATCCAATAGGATAAAGAGAAAAGAATAGGAAAGCAGAAAGACCTGATGTAGTAAATCCAGGTCATACACACCATCATTGGAGGACCTACCCTGGTTGGTACCACATTTCCACTAAGAATCACGCCAGAAAGATACCCAGGATAGGAGAAGGACAAGGTATCTTCAAGGTTGAATGGGGCTCGATAGGAACTTATAAGTTAATCAAGATAAATTTTACTGAAGTAAATGCATACAACACCGTGCAATCGCATGATGATCCCTTGATGGTCACAGTACAGATCGCCAATTGCTTGGTCCACCCCATACTAATTGATGCAGGTAGTAGTGTAGACTTCCTTTTCAAGAACACATTAAAGCAGACTTAGTGGTAATGGACACTCCATCAGCCTACAACATTATCCTAGGGATGCCTTTCCTGTCGGCCATCAAAGGGGTATTGTCCATCTACCAAAACGTTCTGAAGTTTCTAATGGGAAACGAGGTTAGCGAGGTACACGATGACCAACAGGCAGCCCACAAATGTTACACTGTATCGACTAACCCAGCGACCTTACCAAACAGTTTTTACAGGTATCAATTATACAAGAGCAGATGCCACCAGAGGAAGATCTTGATACCCAAACCTTATGGGGGAGGTTGAAGTAGCAGTAGAAGAGCCCGAGTCAGAGATCCTGCTAGAAGAAGCCATAAAGGAAGACAGAAGGTGGGCCAGTGTCTACCCGGATGATGCCTTATAAGAGGTACTAGTCAAGAAGGATGACCCCTCCATGGTAGTCAAGGTCGGAGCCACATTAGAAGCTGGAGTGAAGGAAGGCTTGATCAATCTCCTCAAAGAGTACAATGATATATTTGCTCGGAGCCATGATGAGATGCTAGGAATCCCGATTTGCCTAGCAGATCACCAGTTAACAGTCGACCCTGCCCTCAAACCTGTTAAACAGAAGAGTCGACATTTCAATCCTATGGGGAATGCTGCAGTTCAGGAATTGGTTGACAAAGTTCTAAAATCCAGATTCATCCGGGAATCACGATAATCAGAGTGGGTCGCTAACGTGGTCATGGTCACCAAAGCCAATGGAAAGTGGCACATGTGCATTGACGGCATAAACGTCAACCTCGCCAATGCAAAAGATAGTTTTCACTGCCAAAGGTTGATGATTTGGTAGACTCCACAGCAGGGAACAAGGTCTTAAGCTTTATGGATACATTCGCAGGGTAAAATCAGATCATGATGCATCTCGCAGACCAAGACAAAACCAGTTTCATTACCGGGCAAGGCCTTTACTGTTACCACTTCATGCCCTTTGGTCTCAAGAATACAGGGGCCACTTACCAATGACTAGTCAACCATTTGTTTAAGCACGAGATAGGGAAAACAATGGAAGTTTTTAAAGATGACACGATCACTAAGTCACAGGTGGCTAACCAGCACCGCGACAACCTTCGTCAAACTTTTCAAATTATCAAAGATAATTTAATGAGGTTGAACCCTACCAATTGCACCTTCGGGTTAACTGCATGGAATTTCCTTAGATTCATGGTCCATGAGAGGGGTATAGAAGTGAACCTAGAGAAAATCAAAACCATCATGGACCAAGAATCCCCCAGCTCTCTCAAACAGGTATAGATATTGATCGATCGAGTAGTAGCACTCAATCGCTTTATATTGCGGTCGATTGATAAATGCCTCCCCATTCGTAAAGAAATTAAGTAGTGGAAAAATATGAAATGGGACAAGGAAAATGAGCAGACCTTCCAGTTATTAAACAAGTTAAGCTGGAAAAAAAAGAGGACCTACAGATCTACCTAACAGTGTTTAAAACAGCCTGTAAGTGCAGCCTTAATTAAAGAATATGGATATGAGGTTCAACGGCCTATCTATTATGTGAGCCATGTCTTGACCAAGCCAAATAAGAATCACACTCTTCTGGAGAAGTGATTAAAAATGAAAAGTGTATGTTTACTAAGGGATAATATCATCATTTTACACTTCCAATATGATTAATTTCTCAATTTAGACATAATTTGGTTCGCTCGCTTAAACAAATGTGTTGTGTAGTAATCAATGTATTTTTCTTTGTATTTTAGAGGTAATTCGATCAATTTAGAATTATGGAGAAGTCAGATGGCAAAACAAACATCGTTTTCTAGTTTAGAACTTCAAAAACCTTAGGAAGGCCACAAAGGGCATTTTTGTAATTTTGACTATTCACTGTTCACAGTTAACTTTCACTGTTCCTGATGACGTGACACATTACTATTGGACCAAACTGTGAGTGCACCGTACACGCGGCTACAGAGAATCATAATCTAGAAGTCGGTGCATTGTTCATAGTTGACTTTCTAGAAGATTATTGACCGATGACGTGGCACAATTCTATTGCCCCGAGTTGTGAGTGCACCGTACACGTGCTGCAGAGAATCATATTCTAGAAGCTGGTACACTATTCACTATTGACTTTCACGGGGGCGGCACTGTTCACTGTTCACTGTTCACTGTTCACTGTTCACTGTTCATTGATGACGTAGCGAAATCTGGACGCTCCATTCTAAATTCATCCGATGGTCAATTTTGATCCGTATTTTGTATAAATATGGGACCTCTTCCCCCTAATTTACACATTCTGAATCCAAATTTGATATTAGATTTGTGAAATTCTCTATCTTTTGTTCTCAAATTCTCAGTTTAAATAAAATAGCTATTTTCCAGTTAAATTATGTCTGGCTAATTTTATATATGGCTGGGGCCAAAGGTGATATTGTTGGTATGGAAAATATGATCCAATTATGGTAAGTTTATTATTTTTTTTTGCTTTCTCCTCTCTGATCTTTGTGGAGTTTTTGACTCACTGTAGTCAGACAGACATTGTCTAGCACAGTGAGTACTTTTACCCATATTTATTAGAGAGTGGTTTATCCCCTCTGATCTTTGTGGAGTTTTTGACTCACTGTAGACAGACAGATATTGTCTAGTACAGTGAGTACTTTTACCCATATCTATCAGAGAGTGGTTTATCCCCTCTGATCTTTGTGGAGTTTTGACTAACTGTAGACAGACAGATGTTGACTAGCACAGTGGGTACTTTTATCCACATCTATCAGAGAGAGGTCAGTGGTGTGGAATACCCTCCCATTAATCTGAACTAAATATTAATTATTTGATCATATTCGAATTACCAATAGTGGATTCCTTAGCCCCAATTCTAATTTTAATTGATTTACAATTTATAACAAGCTTAGTAATTAATCTAGATAAATATTTCTACAAGGACAAGTGAACAACCTCCATATGGTTCGACCCGATCTTACCGGTTAATTTATTACTATGACACTCTTATACTTGGGAGTAGGAACACCTCTTTAGGACGTGTCAAGTTTTTGGCGCTGCTGCCGGAGAGGTAAGTCCGTCTTTTCTTTGTAGAAGTAATTTCTTTTTAATTTTATTTTAGTTTTACTATTTCTTTCTATCTTCTTTGTTCTTATTTTGTATTCCATTTTGCATCACTCATTTCAATCTTAAACTTCTTCCACTTAAAAAAAAAAACACTTGTAATCATTAAACACATTCTTGCATTTTAGTCCTTCAACTTGTTATTTGCATTTTAGTTGAGATCTAGTTTATATTTGCATATAGGTCATTTTATTTTTCATTTTAGCATATCAGTCCGTGTAATTATCATATTTTCACTTTAGTCCCTATATTTATAATTATTTGCACTTTTGCCCCAACACTTGTGTATATTTGCATTTACACCCTTAGATTTTTGCATCTTGTTAATTTTATCACTTTTTCTTTTATTTTCTTCATTCTTATGTATTTCACTTCCATGAACCCTCATTAAATTTGCATGGAACGTTGGTCTCGAACATCTAGTGGTAGATTAATTAGGAGATCACAATCACCCACATTCACCAACAATATGGTTGAAAACCCACTTAGACATCCAACAGGAAACAAACCTTTTGCTTTTGACTTTATTTGTATTTGTAATTATTATTTTTGTTTTTGTTCGCTTTTACGTTCAGAATTTTTATAGGATTAATTTCTAGTTTCAGTTTTTGCTTGGTGTGTTTTGCTATATAACCTCGGTTAAGTGGTGGATAACGGTACTCCGTGACAAGTCAAGTTGGTTTATTCAGTTTCCCAAAAAACTGATCCCCAAAACAAGGCATGAACGAAATTTTCAAAAATTTGTGAAAACATTTTCCATCGTTACACCTAAATGCTCTGAAAAAGATTTACAAAGCACGTTTCGAAAGATTACGCTTACTGATGATAAATAAAATTCTTGTTGAAATTCGCTGGTTGATCGAAGCTAAGGT
The DNA here is from genome assembly GCA_032871835.1 of Dipteronia dyeriana. Lineage (NCBI taxonomy): Eukaryota > Viridiplantae > Streptophyta > Magnoliopsida > Sapindales > Sapindaceae > Dipteronia > Dipteronia dyeriana. Next base: position 361,647 of record CM065297.1, read on the forward strand.
ATGTCTAGTAGGTAAGTCTAATGATTCATTTATATATTACATGTCTGGTTTTGGAAGAAGTAACCTTGTAAAAAAATGAAGAGCTAAGAAGTTAGGGATTACTTGTCACAAATGTGCAAATACAACTTGCAACACACGTTGTCGTTCTTTAGGAATGGTGTCTAATAATCGGGAAGATAAAATTTTATTCATTAGGCATGGTTTGCGTAGGGAGTCATTGGATAATATCCGAACGACTCTTAATGTATATCCTAGTGGATATGTGCAAATGGCAATTGACCGATTATGGCCACAATTTCAAAAAGAACATGCACAATATAGTCTTGGGAATATGACTTTAAAAGATCCTGTTTGCCAATTTATAAGAAAATTGGATGGGAAGCATAGCCCTGACCTATAGAGGGCGTTAAAGCCATTTCTGGACATAAAATTAGAAGAAGATGCGAGCCATAATCACAACTACCAGTAAATATCCTTTTGTTTTTATTATCTTTTTCCTTCCGCATTTAATGTCTTTTGTAATTATTGTTGTTTACTTTTGATTTTTGAACCATTTGGATCTAATATCATTGACAAATACGTCGCCCTATACATATAGGTGTATTATTGTATTACCTTTTCAAGATCTATAAATACTAGCATTTGTTTTTCATTTTTGCTTCAAGCACTCATAAACATTCAAAAGAAAAGTTCAGAGAGTGCATTAATGGCGTCACCTTCAAATAAACGATTCACAAACATTTGTGTGTTTGGTGGCACCAATTATGGGAAATACAAAGAGTTTGTTGATGCTGCAACTCATCTTGGTAAGGTTTTGGCTGAGCGAAAAATACACCTAGTGTATGGAGGAGGTAACTTGGGATTAATGGGGTGTGTTTCATAAGCTGCACCAGACAGAGGTAGTCAAGTTTTGGGTATTGTCCCAAAACCTATGGTCGCAGCAGACATCATCGGAAAGACAAAAGGCGAAGAGCTAGCTGTTTCAGGTATACCTGAAAGATTGACTGCTATGTTACATCATGCTGATGCGTTTATAGATTTGCCAGGTGATTTTGGATCCTTAGAAGAAATCTTTACAATAGCATCTTGGGCGCAACTACACATCCATTAGAAACCCATCGGTTTGTTGAATGTTAATAAATTTTATTATTGTTTGCTTTCATTTCTTGATCATGCTCAGAAAAATTATTACATTCCACCTTCAATCCGAAAAATCTTTATCTCTAATTCAAGTCCTCATGAGCTGATTGACCAGTTACAAGCTTTTAATTATGAGCCAGATACCTCAACCTCTAAAATAGATTTGTCCATTGATGAAGAGAACAAGAAACGCAGAATTGATATGAATCTCAGTTTGTAACTGTCCCATGGTTTTTATGCATTTTATTGTCCTTTATTTTGTATTTCTTTTGTTGTTTTATAGGATTTTTTTGTCTTTCAAGTTGTTCAGGTGATATCTTTTAAACCTTAACTCTTTATAAAGACATTAGGGACAATGTCTCGTTCTGGTTGGGGGGAGAGGATAGTTGATTCAATAACCTTTATTTTTCAAATAAAAAATAACTTCTGACCATTCTTTTTGTAAAGATGACCGAGTAAGGAGATCTTTTAGATACTTTTGAGACGTATCTTTGTAGTTTTGATGCATTTTTTTTCATCTCTTATTACTATTTAAACTTATAAACTCTCTATTATGATATCATTGACTAATCCTTTTGTTCATTAAGTCATCTTGAGAAATTTTTTGAGCTATTCTGGACACACACGCACATTGACACGTGATTGTGTGAAGTAAGTTGAGATTTTGTGATATTTAGTTCTGAAACATCATTCAAGGGTAACAACCGAAAGCAGTGGTCTTGTTTAAAAATATATATAGTAATAATAATAATAATAATAATAATTTTATGTGTTTTGACCAAAACTCTTACATAGTAGCCGGGTCTCATGCCTTAGTAAGCATAAAGTGTTTGCGTAAAACGGTGGAGTCTGGATAAGAATAAAGTGCAGTTTTGTAGCCTCTTTAACTCGAGCAATTAAGTTCGAGGGGTGGTTCAACACCTAATGCCCTAAGACCAACTGGTTTGGGAGTAATTGACCCAAAGCTCGTTACACGGGTTAAAGAGAAAGCTTAAGTGAATTATACTATTAAAAAAAACATCTGCAATCCGAGTAATTAAGCCCGTAGGAGTGTTTTAACACTTAATCCCCTAAAGCCAACTGGTTTGGGAGTCATTGACCTAAAGCTCACTACATGGATTAAAGATGGAATGTTTGTTTCCAATTTTGTTATATTAAAATAAAAAACCAAAAAAAAGAAATAAAACTACTGCCTAAGAAAGAAGCCCCGATGAGATTTCAGAATGAAAATGTTGCTTGATTTCAATTGAATCTCATAGTTATTGTGTTGATCTTTATTGAGCACAAGAAAGTTTGATTGATAACTCAATTGATGACTGGTTGTCAAAGAGTGAGAAAAGAGGTATGAAAGAGTTTGTCTATTTGGTAGTTTAGAGATTTGAAATTGAGTTTTTACTATTTTCGCTTTAGTTGCTAGGGACTAGCAATAAGCTAGTTGGGGGGTGTGATTAACACTGAAAAGTGTATGTTTACTAAGGGATAATATCATCATTTTACACTTTTAATATGATTAATTCCCCAATTTAGACATAATTTTGTTCGTTCTCTTAAATAAATGTGTTGTGTAGTAATCAGTGTATTTTTCTTAGTATTTGATAGGTAATTCGATCAAATCAGAATTATGGAGAAGTCAGATGACAAAACAAACATCGTTTTCAAATTTAGAACGTCAAAAACCTTAGGAAGGCCACGAAGAGCATTTTATAATTTTGACTATTCACTGTTCACTGTTGACTTTCACTGTTCCTGATGATGTGGCACATTACTATTGGACCAAACTGCGAGTGCACCGTACACGAAGCTGTAGAGAATCACATTCTAGAAGTCGGTGCATTGTTCATTGTTGACTTTCTAGAAGATTACTGACTGATGACGTGGCACAATTCTATTGCCCCGAGTTGTGAGTGCACTGTACACGTGTTGCAGAGAATCATATTCTAGAAGCCGGTGCACTGTTCACTATTGACTTTCACGGATGCGTTTACTGTTCACTGTGCACTATTCACTGATGACATGGTGAAATCTGGACGCTCCATTCTAAATTCATCCGATGGTCAATTTTCATCCGTATTTTGTATAAATATGGGACATCTCCCCCCTAATTTACACATTCTTAATCCAAATATGATATTAGATTTGTGAAATTCTCTCTCTTTTGTTCTCAAATTCTCAGTTTAAATAAAATAGCTATTTTCTAGTTAAATTATGTCAGGCTAATTTTTTATAGTTGGGACCAAAGGTGATACTGTTGGTATGGAAAATATGATCAAATTATGGTAAGTTTATTATTTTTTTGCTTTCTCCCCTCTGATCTTTATGGACTTTTTGACTCACTGTAGTCAGACAGACATTGTCTAGCACAGTGAGTACTTTTACCCATATTTATTAGAGAGTGGTTTATCCCCTCTAATCTTTGTGGAGTTTTTGACTCACTGTAGACAGACAGATATTGTCTAGCCCAGTTAGTACTTTTACCCATATCTATCAGAGAGTGGTTTATCCCCTCTGATCTTTGTGGAGTTTTGACTCACTGTAGACAAACAGATGTTGTCTAGCATAGTTGGCACTTTTACCCACATCTATCAGAGAGTGGTCAGTAGAGTGGAATACCCTCCCATTAATCTGGACTAAATATTAATTATTGGATCATATTCGAATTACCAACAGTGGGTCCCTTAGCCTATGTTCTAATTTTAATTGATTTACAATTTATAACAAGCTTAGTACTTAATCTATATAATTATTTCTACAAGGACAAGTGAACAACCTCCATGTGGTTCAACCCATTATTACCGGTTAATTTATTACTATAACACTCTTATACTTGGGAGTAGGAACACTTCTTTTGGACATGTCAAGAATCTCACTTTTACCTTACTTACTACGATGAGGAAGTTCTATCCTTATTTCCAAGCACATACCATCACGGTAGTAATCGATCAACTTCTTCGCCGGTTCTTACAAAGGCATGACATATCCTGGAGGTTAGTACTCTCGGCTCTCAAACTCACTCAATTTGACATTCAGTATAAGGTGAGGACTACCTTCAAGACCTAGGCGTTAGTAGATTTTATGGCTAAATTCTCAGCCCTTTCTAATCCTGGCACCTCCACAAACCCGGGCTTAATTCACCATAAAGATCAAGATCTTTAGGACTGGCCAGTAAACCGAGAAGTCTGGTTCTCTACACTAATATAGCATCTGGTGAAGCAGGAAATGGAGTGTGCATTGTCCTGATGGATCCAAAAAAAAAAGGAGTGCTGCCATTACTTCAGGTTTGAGTTCAAAGCTACCAACAAGGAAGCAGAATATGAAGTTGTCCTAGTTAGATGAGAGCAGTGGTTGAACTAGGAGCTGACTACCTCCATGTGAAAAGTGATTCCCATCTTGTTATCAACTTGGTCACCAGGTTATATTAGGCAAAAGGTAACAATATGATAGCTTACCTCAAATTGGTCCAGCAACATAAGACCCGATTTAAGAGGTTCAAGCCAGGACAGTTACAAATGGGGGGTAGACCTTACCCAAAGGAGTACTCCTCCAAGTAATTCCCCAATCTATCCTAACACCAGGCAAATAAGTTAGCCTGATTGATCGCCTCCCTTGCTGGATGGATCCGATAGTTGCTTACCTCTAGGAAGGAAAGCTCTAGAGAACCCAAAGCAACCTCGAAAGCTCAAAAAGACCTCAGTCCGCTACTGCATGGTAGATAGATACCTCTACCGTAATCCCCTACTCCAATGTTTACATCCTGATAATGATAGTTAGGCATTTCAGGAGGTTCATTTGAGCGAATGTGGGAACAATACCAGAGGAGAAGCACTAGCATATCAGGTGCTTCGCATGGGTTACTACTGGTCAACCATGCATCATGACGTAAGGCTGTTCGTACAGTCATGTGGACCATGCCAGAAGACATCTAATATAAACCATCTACCTCTGAAATGTCTTCCTTTAATTAGCTTGCCCTATCCCTTTGCCATCTGGGGGGTTGATTTGATCAGACCACTCTCCACTACTCTTAGTCAGGAAAAACATGCAATAGTCATGATCAACTACTTCACCCGATGGGTAAAAACAGGATCGCTAACCCAAATACTGGAAAAACACAACCAAATTTATCAAGACTAATGTGGTTTATAGGTTAGATACCCCGATGATCATCATTACTGATCTAGGCAAGTAGTTCGACAATGCACGGTTTAGGGATTTATGTGAAGACCTATGTATTGACCTCTGCTTTGCATCAATAGCTCAACCCCAAACCAATGGCTTGGTAGAAGCTACAAGCAAAACTATTGAAGAAATTCTGAAGAAGAAACTACAATAGAGAAAAGGCAAGTGGGCAGAAGAGCTTCATAAGGTACTCCGGGCCTACCGGACTGAAATTTCACTTAATCTTTATAGTGTAAATATACCTAGAGGCTCAAATTTTAATCTTCTTTAAAAAAAAATGCCATATTAAATATGCTTGATGATAATTGTAAACAATGACACAAGATATTTTCGTGGTAAACTACTGAAAAGGAAACATTCACGGGTTAGCAACCATCGGCTAAAGCAAATTCACTAGTAGATAAAACAAGTACAATCTCTCAAATGACCCCTTCACCTAGAAACTACCCTTCTAACCTACTCAATGAACTTGTTGCCACTTTTCTCACCTTTCTGGATCCTCCCGACCCGAGGCAAGATTTCCTTGCTTAGTTATCTGAGTCCTCTAGACTCTAACTAGGACTTCCTTGCTAAACAATTCGTGATCTCCTACCTCTTGCCGAGACTTCCACTTGCTTAGCTATCCAAGTCCTTCCGACTCTAGCTAAGACTTCCAATTGCTTAAATCAAATAATCAATCTAAGATATAAGACTTCATACCTCTTCACAAGGCAAATGGTCTAAGTGGATGCAAATGATGCAATCACAATCAAATAGAGAATGTAGATCAAACCAAACTCTATGAACATGCAACAAAATATTTAGATGAGTCTATCAAAGCACAATCACAAATACATCAAGATATCTAAGCATGTTATCTAATAAGAACCAAATCAAAGAAATAGAATTTATCAATCGAAATAGACCTAGTTCTTAGGAAATGAAATTAAATCTAGAAATGGACAATCAAGCATAAGAACAAAAGATTTCTAGAAACAATCTCATGTTTTATCAAGTTTAGCACAAATCATTCAATCTACCATAAACCTAGCTAAACTTGAAAAAAAAACACAAAATGAAATCAAAATCATTCTATTCGTGCTTCTTAATCACATAACATCAATCAAAAAGAAGATCACAGAAGAAAACTAAGAAGAATATGATTTTACCAACTAAGGATGAAATTTCGAAATGAAGATCTGATCACCGTGAAAACTAAAGACATACTTTGGTTCTAGAAATTATTGGGGTTTGTAGATCTCTTCAAGACACTCGAAATGGATTTTTGAATCAAGTGATTCGGGGGAGAATTGAAGAAGTTATCACAAAAATAAAAATCAAAAAGTTGAAAGAAAATTTCTGCTCTTGTTCTTTGAATCTCAACTCATAATGATTGAGAGGGAATAAGAGGTTTTAAGGAGAAACAAACCAAAAGACCAAAATGATCCTTTACCTTTGTGTCTCCCTAAGATGGCACATGGGCAACTCGGGCAGCAAGGCTATAGGGAAGAGATGGCCACGCGCCATCTCGGGCTTGGACTGCTTGGACTATCTCATTGCCTTAGGCCATGGTGCTCCTTCATTGCGCTTCTCTCGCGTTCTTTGGCCTCCGAACTCTGAATTCGAATCCGTTTGAAGATTACAAACCAGGACTCAATTAGAAACATGGAAAAATAAGAAACTCAACCCAAAACATAATAATTCAACTCAATACATGAAGACGAAGACAATGTATGCAACATAACTGAAAGGTTTCATAACTTTTGACTTAGAACTCGAAATCAATTGTATGAGTAACCGAAATGACCGGAACTCAATCATGAAAAATCTAAGGCTAAAATCAAGTTTAGGATCCATGTTATATGAACAAATAAACATACAAACACATTTCACACAAGAATACAAACTACATAGACATAGTCTTAATACATGTATTTTACCAAAACATGTCACTTTCATGGGCATTCAATATCAAGTGTGTGAATGTGTTATACCAATTAATGTGGTACGATGCAGGGACACAAATATATGATATATGTGTGTGTGCACCTATGCCTTGCAAGAGGAAGAAGAATCTTGATACCTTAGCATCCAAGAATAGTACCAATCCTCATGAAGACGAACTTTGCATTATGAGTAGTTGCTTATCTTCCTTGAAGCTTGATCTAATCACGAACCACCTAAGCAACTAAACAATACAAACAAAGAGTGTTTTGTTATGGAACCAAGCCAACACAAATCTAAAACCTAATAATCTCCCCATTTGGCTATTCCATGAAAAAACCTCAACCTCACCATATAATGATCACTCATAGCTGATAGCATTCTCACAGCCTCACATTACAAAGAGAACCCTAAACTAACATATCTTCAAGTCTTCATGAGTCTTCAAGATTATCCTCTTTAATCATCAAGGCACCTGTGAGACAAGCACAACCAAACAAATAAGAGATCTTCTACAAAGAAGATTGGTAAGAAATATATGCAAAATCAAACAAGAAATCTTTTATCTCATATAAAAGTTCACTTTAAAGCACTCCCTTAGTTCCTTAACCTCAACATTACAAGAATTCTTTACTCCCCCTTAAGAAAAGAATTATCCCCCTTTATACAAGAATGTAAATAATCCACAACGAGGTACATTTCTTCCACACATGGTAAGGTTTACATTTCTCTCCCTCTTTGTTAAGGAATAGTCAAAGAAACAAACAAGTGATAATCAAGGGAACCAAATCAAATATATGAGATAAGTAACATGCATTTTCAATGTTCAATTATGTCATGTTTTTATCAAAATAAAATCATGTGAACTTATCATAAAAGAGAACAAAGTCCAGCATCCTATGCTCCTCTATACTAAGGGCTCTATCTAAGATTAAGATAGGATATTGTTCACAATGATATCCACACATTCACACAATCAAGCAATTTTAAAGAAGTCCAACAAAAATAAGCTTCACAAACTATGAGAGATACACCGAGATTTTCAATCTCTCTCATAATTCTTCTAAAATTGCTAGCATATCAAATTCACTTGAAAGCAAAATAAGTGTGTGTGGATTTGCTCCAAACATAAATGAAGGAGTAGTTGGATCATCAACATGCAAACCATATCAACATCTATTCATCCTAAGCTTTTCCATAAAAGGTCAAACTGATTATCATTCGGATTTTATGCTTTTCAAGAGAATAGATTTCAATATTTGAGCATGTGTGTGCATGTGGCTCGTCATCCCATTTCTGTTTTTCAACCCGAGCAATCACAATTTTTAACTATACTCCATTTTAAGCCTTACTCCATTTCCTTTTAGGTTTTGAATCAAAGATTTTTTTTATTGATTCTTTTCAACACTTCTTTGATTTTTCTAACATAAATGTTTACACTTCATGACGACTTTCATTCATCTTAATGGTGTAGCCCTTCCCCACAATGGGTGGCTTCACAACCAAAATGTGTAGCCCTTTTCATGAAGGTGCTCATTGATTTCTATGTGGTTGTCGAAGCAAAATGGATACTAACCATAGGCCATCTTTAATGTACTAATCGAAAGACTTTAAGGTGCATCCATAACTCACATATCTTCAAACTCAACTTACTCAAACTAAACATATAAGAGAAGCAAAGTGTGCACTTTTGAAAACCAAGTTTTAAGACTTCAAAGCACATGATCTAAAAGCAATACAAAGAGACTTACTTTAGTTCTTTACTCAATAAAGTAGCTTTTATTGAATATGAAGCGAATATTTTTCAAAAGTATGCTACTCATCAATCAAACAAGCATTTCATACATCATATATAAGATCATTGTTAACAAATCACTAAATGATCTTTAGAGAGAAAATGTCACTAAGAGCCATATGAAAGCTATAGTAGTTCTCTAATATGACATGCTACATAATGTAATGCACATATAGAATTGAAAAGATGAAACAAGAAAGCAAGCTTTAGAGTAGAGATATACCTTAGCATGCCTTTTCATCAATGTAAAGCCTTCACCCTTTTTATGAGCTCTCTTGGCTTGTTTATCCTCATGACAAGAAGTTATTGGTGTGTCTTCCCAAGATATTAAAGACTAAACATCTCAACTCAAACAAGCATAGAAAATGACTTTCTCCAAAAGTCTTAACAAAATACACCAAATAGATTTTAAAATTAGACTTCTCTAAAGTCAACCAACAAATTTTGACCATCATAGTGAAAGGATAAGAATATAGAGTTCGTGTATTGACTAGAGACACCAAGCTTGAATACTAGACCTATCATATTACAAAATAGCTTAGTAAAGCATAAAACTTAGAACTCTTATCAAACAAGAACAAAAGAAATATTCTCATATGTGCTACACAATAAAATATGAGAGCACTTGTCTTTGACCATATTGGTCTTTGGTGAACCAACACAAACAACATCATGATCATTACACAGGGCAATATGAATTCTAGAAGATAACTTATAAACTATCTTCTTCATAAAAATATCACTCATACCAAACCTATCATTAATGCCATGCACAAATATTTTATCAAGCTTCTTCAAATGATCATGGTTAACACTCTTCTTTACCAACCTCTTCTCAATATTTTTCTTAACATGATTATTATTAATATGCACACCATTCTTTTCAACTCAAATCTTCTTAGAAGGTTTCTTCACATGAATATTATCAATATGCATATTTCTCGAAGCATCAAAGCTAATATAATGTTTAAAGACTTTCAAAGAAGACTTATCCATTTCACAAGCATGCATATTATTCTTCTTAACCCAAACTTTCCTCGTTGATTTCTTTTCATTAACATGTTCATCATGCATAGTCTCTAATGCCCTAACATGTTTAGAAACAACCAAATGAAGTCTTTTCATCTCATTAGCATGCATCTAATTCCCTAGTTTGCATTGTCTAATATACTTGTAGCATTTAGGTTTGATATACCCTACAACATTGCAAAAATGACAAACCGGAATAAATTTAGAAAAATTACCTTTTGAGTGTGCATGCATTGGCTGAGAATTTCCGTTGCTCTTTTTATCTTTGTCTTTGATTTTGGAAGAAATAGTAGTTGAGCCTTTTCTAATCCAAACTTTCTTAACACCATGCTTCTCATTACTACTAACAACATGCTTTGGCTTATTCTTTAGTTTACTATCATGCAAATCAACTTTATTAGCCACATTTTCAAATAAGTCAAACAAAGCATTATCAACCTTTTTATGCATAGTAATATAAGGCACAACATGTGTTTTCACAAGCAAGTCATCAACAACATTTTTCTCATCAAGCTTTTCCAAGCTCTTCCTAGGTCTAGATCTAGATCCATGCATGGATGATTGCCTAAGACCATTCATCAAAGACATATCATATAAATCATTCTCATATTTGCATTTACAAATGTATTCATAGCATCTCGGTCTTATATGTCCTACCATGTTACAAAAATGGCAAATAGGTACAAATTTAAGAGTGTTACCTTTAGCTTGAGCATTTAAAGTAGTATACCTTCTCACAATGTTACCTCTTTGATGTCCATTCCTTTATGCTTTATCTTTTGCATGAGAAAATGATGATTGTTGTCTTTGACCTTGTTGAGATTTTCCTTTATTGCTCCTTGTTGATGTTGAGGCACCTCCGGTTGCATCCATGGCTTCACCGCTAGAGAGAGTACCTACATTCACTTTACCACTTGCTTTGACAAAAGTAGAATTGTTAGATGAAGGTGTAACTTTTTCATTCACATAACCTAATCCTCTTTTGTCTTTAGGATGCTTACCACTCTTAATGAGATTTTCTACTTTACTAGCACTAGATGACATCTTACCTATCATCTTGTTAGCCTTATCAAGTTTATCACTAAGCATCTTCTTTTGACACTCATGCTTACTAATTTTGACTTTAAGCACATTTTTAAGTCTTTTTGCACAATCAAGAGAATCATCTCTTTGCTCAACTTCTTGTTTCAAAATTCCTAGTCTTTCATTACTATCTTCAAGTTATTCTCTAGACTAAGAATTTTGTCTTTTAGCTCATTATTCTTTTTTTGCTTATTCTCTCCATCCATGATAAACAACTTCATAGTAAAGTCTTCTTTTAAATCCTCTAGCTATTGAGCACTTTCCTCCATCTTTGAAAAATACTTTTCAGTGGTCTCTTTATGCTCCTTAATGACTTTACTTTTCTTTCTAATCTTCTCCAAAGACATCTTCTTCTCATTTTCAAGAGCTTTGATTATCATCTCTAATATCAACTTCAACTTATTGTTCTCATTATTCTTCTTGACATTTTCATAAGTAAGTTGAAAGATCTTGTCATTAAAGCTTATTTCATCATGATTTGAGTAAACTTCGATCTCTTCATGATTGAAGGAGATTGCACTATCTTCACTACTTGAAGAGTATTCACTTTCCCCACTACTTGAGGAGTCCTCACCACTATCCTTAAATCTTCCTTCATATATGGTAGGGTGAGCAATGTAATTGCTAGTATATTTTCGATCATCCGAGGTCTCCTCTTCCTCTTCTACATCACTCACACTCACATCACTTCAAGTAGCCACCATTGTTAAGCCTTTCTTTGACTCTTTCTTCTCATTAGCACTCTTGGTAGAAATAAATCCAATTCCTTTACATTCAAGACATCGAATTAGCTTCTTCTTAGATTTATCCATGCAATCTACAACTTTTTTTTGGAGTGATCTTTTTATCGACTTCCTCTCTCTTAGAACATATGTTCTTTAGAAATTTCTTGAAAGTCATCACTATTCTAACCATATCATCTTCACTCTTCTCATTGGTTACTTCGAGTGTTATTCTCTTATCCTCAAACCTTGGTTTTAACCTAAGCTCATATGCTTGTAGTGACCCAAAAAGCTCATCAACCCTCATAAGATCGACGTTATTGGTTTCTTCAATTGCGGTCACCTTTGCTTTAAATCTCTTAGGTAAGGATCTTAATATTTTACAATTAATTCTCTTTTGTGGATATGGCTCTCCCAAAGTTTGACTTTGATTGGTGATATTCAAGAGTCTATTTAGAAAGTCTACAAATTTCTCATCCTCATCCATAACAAGACTATCAAATTGAGAGGTAAGCATTTGTACTCTTGACGTTCGAACCTCCAATGTACCCTCATTGATAGTTTTCAAAGTATCCCATGCTTCCTTTACCGATTTAAGGTTTTGGATGTAGATAAATTGAGTACCATCTACACCACAAAATACTGCATTCATTGCCCTATGATGACACTTAGCATTATCAAATTCAATAACCGTCCATTTGGCTCTAGGCTTCAAAATCATAGTGCCATCTTCTAGCCTTTTGGTAAGTATCTCATAACCTTCCTCAATACTCATCCATGCCTTTTCATTTGTTGGATCTAATGTAGGCTCTCATCCTAATTTTCCAAAAGGAGTAGTTACCACTATTCAAGAGTGGAGGTCTAGCACTAGACAAACCTTCCAACAAAGAATCACCCATAGCATAAAGACAATGAACACTATAAAGAAGATCTATCTAAGTACTTCTAGACACCCGCTCTAATACCAATTAAAATTTTCCTTAATCTTTATAGTGTAAATATACCTAGAGAGGGGGTGAATAGGTATATGCTAAAATTTAAATCTTCTTTTAAAAAAAATGCCATATTAAAGATGCTCAATGATAATTGCAAACAGTGACGCAAGATATTTACGTGGTAAACCTCCAAAGAGGAAACATCAATGGGTTAGCAACCACTGGTAAAAGAAAATCCACTAGTAGATAAAATAAGTACAATCTCTCAAGTGACCCCTTCACTTAAAAACTACCCTTATATCCTACTTAATGAACTTGTTACCACCTTGCTTACCTTTCTGGATCCTCCCGACCCTAGGCAAGACTTCATTGCTTAGTTATCTATGTCCTCTCAACTCTAACTAAGACTTCTTTGCTCAACAATCTGAGTTCTCCAACCTCTTGTCGAGACTTCCACTTGTTTAGCTATCCGAGTCCTCCTAACTCTAGCTAAGACTTCCAATTGCTCAAATTAAAGAATCACTACAAGATATGAGACTTCCTACCTCTTCAGAAGGAAAATGATCTAAGTGGATGCAAATGATGCAATCATAATCAAATATAGAATGTAGATCAAACCAAAATCTATGAACATGCAATAAGATATTTAGAAGAGTCTATCAAAGCACAATCACAAATACATCAAGATATCTAAGCATGTTATCCAATAATAACCAAATCAAAGAAATAGAATATATCAATAGAAATAGACCTAGTTCTTAGGAAGTGAAACTAAATCTAGAAATGGACAATCAAGCATAAGAACAAAATATTTCTAGAAACAATCTCTCGTTTTATCAAGTTTAGCACAAATCATTCAATCTATCATAAACCTGCCTAAACTTGAAAATCAGTTAAACAAACCACAAAATAAAATCAAAATCATCAGAGTCATGCTTCTTAATCACATAACATCAATCAATAAGAAGATCACAAAAGAAAAATAAGAAGAAGATGATTTGACCAACTAAGGATGAAATCTTGAACTGAAAATCTGATCACCGTGAAAAATAAAGACTTACTTTGGTTCTGTAAATGCTTCTGGTTTGTATATCTCTTTAAGACACTCGAAATAGGTTTTAACTCAGGTGATTCGAAGTAAAATTGAAGAAGTTATTACAAAAAAAAAATCAAAAAGTTGAAAGAAATTTATGCTCTTGTTCTTCAAATCTTCAACTTATAATAAATGATAGGGAATAAGAGGTTTTAAGGAGAAACAAACAAAAGACCAAAATGAACCTCTGCCTTTGTACCTCCCTAAGATGGCACATGGGCATCTTGGGGTAGCAAGGCTTTAGGGCTGAGCTGGCCACGCGCCAACTCAGCATTGCACCATCTTATGGCCTTTGGCCATGGTGCTCCTCCCTTGCGCTCCTCTCACGTTCTTTTACCGTTCTTTGGCCTTCGAACTCTGAATTTGAATCCGTTTTAAGATAACAAATTGGGACTCAATTATGAACATGGAAGTATATGAAACTCAAACCATAAAATAATAATTTGACTCAATACATGAATACGAAGACAATGTATACAACATGACTAGAAAATTTCATAACTTTTGACTTGGAAATCGAAATCAATAGTATGAGTAACCGAAATGATCGGAACTCAATCTTGAAACATCTAAGGCTAAATTCAAGTTCAAGATCCATGTTATACATGTTAGGTTTTAATTTGTGTTGGCATTAATTCCATATCAAAATGATGTTTACTTGCAATGATTTAGTTGTTTAGATTCGAGATGATTCAAGCTTCAAAGAAGGATGAACAACAAGTCAAAGCAAGTTCCATGTCTTCAAAGAGAAATGATGCAATTTGATTCTACAAAGGTATACTAAGACCTTATCTTTCTCTTACAAGGCTTAGGCACACACACACAATTCATTCATATGTGTCCCTACATCGTTGTGCACCATGTATAACACATTCACACACTTGAAGATGAATGCTCATGCATTGGTATGTAAATAACATGTTTTGGAAAATGTATGATTGAAAGCTATCTCTATGTAGTTTTCATTCTAGTGTGAATTGCGTTTGTGTGTGTATATGTTTGTATAACATGGATATTGAACTTGAATTTAGTCCTAAATCTTTCTTGATTGAGTTCTGGTCATTTCGGTTACTCATACTATTGATTTCAAGTTCTAAGTCAAAAGATACTACACTTTCAACTCATGTTGCATACATTGTCTTCTTATTCATATATCAAGTCGAATTATTATGTTCTGGGTTGAGTATCTTATATGTCCATGTTTGTGTGAGAGTTATGGTTCATAATCCATAAACGGATTCGAATTCCAAATTTGAAGGCCAGAGAACGGTCGAAGAACACGAGGGAAGCGTGAGGGGATTGCACCATGGCCGAAGGCCATGGAGTGGTGCATGTCCGAGATGGCACGTGGCCGTCTCGGCTGCAACACCTTGCTGCCCCGAGATGCCCACGTGACTTCTCAGGGAAGCAATAATAAAGAGGGATATTTTTGTCATTTGGCTTCTTTCTTTCCCTCTCCATTATATTCTCTTTCCCTCTCACATTTCATTCTAAGAAGAAATTCAAACTAGTGTGCGGAAATTTTCTCTCTACATTTTCTCACCTTCTAAATACCATAGCTTCTTCATTTGAACTCCGATTTGAGTGATTCGAAGTTGAGAGTGTTTGTCTATTCATCCTTCATCATTTCTCTAAAGGTTAAGTGAGTTGTATTGCTGTTTTTGGAGTCTAAACACATAAAAACGGGATTGCACCTAAATCAACTAAGGTATTGATTTTCTCTCAAAGATTTCTTTTAAAACTTGGTCAATAGCCTTGGGTTTTCTTCTTCAACATATATTTGTATATTGTGAGTGTTTTGACTTGATTTTTGAACTCTTTCAAAGCTAGGTTGAGTTTCAATTGAAATCGTACATGTTGAGTTAGGTTTTGATTTTGCCGATGTTTTCACATGTTTGGGATTGTATTTTGACAGCTTTGATTCCAGGACTATTTGATGATCTTTGATTGATTGATTTTGTAAAAAATAGTTCCTTACATGTATTAGGCTCTCTTGGCCGAATTATCACATTAATACATGTGCTTATGTTCTTTTGAGCTATTCAAGTGTTTTGTTGAATCTATGATTAGGAATATGCTCTAGAACTTTAGCTTAAATCTAAATGAGTTTGTCATATGATTTTAGCATATTTTTGGTTTATGCGATTTAAACTTGATCTTGTGATTTATTGAACATATCTTGTGATTCAAGTTTAGATCTATGCATGTATCTAGTTTATGATTATTATTGAACATATCTTACATGATCTAGATTGTTTATACATGCATGATTGACTAGACTACATGTGATTTGTGCATTCATGCTCATGTCTAGTATTTTCCATAGGATATGTTGATCATAGCATTCTATGTTGTGTGCTTCTTTGCATTTTGCATTCTTAATCACCTAGATGCCTTGTGAGAAAGAAGTCTTGACAATAGGTGTGAGACCTATGTTGTTGAGTAAGGTCTTGGCAAGAGGTGTGAGACCTTGGATTGTCAAGCAAGAAAGTCTTGGCTAGAGTCAGGAGGACTCGGATAGTCGAGCAAGAAGTCTTGCCTATGGTCATGAGGATCCAGATAGGTGAGCGAAGAAGTCTTTACTAGAGTCGAGAGGACTCGGATAGTTGAGCAAGAAGTCTTGCCTTGGGTCGTGAGGATCCGGGTAAGGTGAGTGAGGAAGTCTTGACAAGAGCTGTGAGGCCTCAGATTGTTGAGCATTAGGGCGACATCTTTATGAGTAGGATAGGAGGGTAGTTTCTAGGTGAAGGGGTCACTTTAGAGATTGTACTTGTCTTATCTACTAGTGGATTTTGTTTGCCGGCGGCTGCTAGCCCCTAGATGTTTCCTCTTTGGAGGTTTACCACGTTATATCTTTTGTCAACTTTTATCTATCCCTATCTCTCTAGTATTTGTATTTGTTATTTGAATACTATGGATAGAACTCTTTATGTAAGTTGACTTCCTTTCTATAATATAAATTATGTATGTGTTACAATTACTTGTTTATATCACACTTTACTTGTTTTATATATTGATTAAGTATCTTTAATTAATATATATTGTGATACAAGCAATCTAGAGGGACAAACTTTTATTTTTTTCTAAGGGAGTCGAAAAAGGTGTCTAACCTATTCACCCCCCCCCCCCCCCTCTAGGTTAGCCTTGAGCATTTAACCGTGTTTGTATTTTCAATTGGTATCAGAGCAGGACACTGGATTGCACTTAGTATGAGTCTGGGGTGATACATTCACGGTTTTTTGCAAGGCATTTGAAGTCATGGGTTTACAAAATGATGTAATGGCAGAAGGAGCCTCAAATACTAGGCCATCATTACTTTGTGGCACTAACTATGGGTATTGGAAGTTGAGGATGAAAACCTATATCCGCTCTATTGATGAAAGGGCTTGGATGGTTGTGGAAGAAGGTTATAGTCCTCCTACCAAGGTTCAAGAGGATGGAACCATGATACTCAAGCCAAAGAGTGAATGGACAACAAATGAGTTTGAGGTTGCAAAATGGCACCATCGTGCTATGAATGCCATCTTTGGAGGAGTTGATAGGCATCAATTCTTCTACATTCAAAATCTTGAATCCGTAAAGGAAACTTGGGATACTCTCCAAGTTACTGATGAAGGAACCTTAGCGGTGAAGAAATTGAGGCTTCAAATGTTGGCATCACAATTTGAAGGTTTAAGTATGAGTGAAGAAGAAAAGTTCGAAGACTTCCAATATCGACTTCTTAATATTGCTAACCAATGTCAAGCATATGGAGTACCTATCTCAAAAGAGCGTTTAAATTGGAAAATCCTTAGGTCTCTTCTTAAGATATTCAAATCAAAGGTGATGGCCATTGAGGAAAGCAAGGATATGGATAGTATAAACATTGATGAGTTGATTGGGTCTCTCCAAACGTATGAGATGTGCTTGAAGCCAAAGATTAAAAGTAAGGGAATCGCTCTCAATGCTATTGAGGAGGAAAGTGATGATGAAAATAAAGAGATGGCTCTTTTGGTTAGAAGGTTCAAGAAGTTTCTAAAGAAGAATGCCAAGCCTAGAGGCAACTCTTCTAAGGAAAAGGGAGTCAAGAGAACATCATCTCCAAGGATTGAGAAGAATAGTCAAGCCATGAACAAGAAAGAGGTTCAGTGCTATAATTGTCATGGTTTTGGTAACTTTGCTAGTGAGTGCACCAAGAAGCCATCTAAGAAAGATAAGAAAAGCAAAGTGTTGGTGGCTACTTGGAGTGATTATAATTCTAGTGATAATGAGAGCTCTAGTAGTGAGTCTTAAAGTGATGAAGAGTTGGTGAGCAACTTTGTAGCTCTAACAGCTTCTCATTCTCCACTAGATGTTGATGATTCAATATCTTTGAACAAGAACTTTGATGCAAATCATCATGGAAGATCTAGTTCCATTTCTACTAATCTTGAGCTGTTGAAAAAGATAGAAAAGCTTGAATAAGCTAGAGATAATGCTCAAAGAGAAGTAGTTGAGAAGGATAATTTGATTAAGAAACAACTAGATGAGTTTGTGGTTGTTACTCGTTGACTTCTTGGTGAGAAAGGTGATATTATGAAGAAGTTTAGAGAACTTGAAAAGATAAACCTTGAGAAGGATAATGTGATATCTTCTTTGAAGAAGAGAGAATAAGAATTGATGGAAGAGATAGACACAGCTAAGGAGGCCATTAAGGACTTAGTGAACAATTCGGTTAGTGTGTATAGTGTTAGGAATCTTGTTAACTCTCATAGTGATGAAGATGACTTTGTAGTTGAAGAGGAGCTCTTGGAAGCACCACTTTCTACACACTTTGATGAAGTCGTGATTGATAAAAAATCACACAATAAGAGAAGATCAAAAGCCAAGAAGAAGTTGGCTAACAATGTATCTTTCCAAACTCCTAGTGAAGCTAGTTCAACTCCAAAAGGTACAATCTCATCTTTTATTCTAATTTGCCATTATTGCAACACAATAGGTCACATTAAGCCTAGGTGTTATAAATATATTGAAAAATGAAAATTAGGAAATGAATCTAGAGATAAGAAGATTAAAATTCAACTTGAACATGCTAAGGTTTTGAAAGTTGAGAAACATGATAATATAGCTAAGCATGAGAAGAAGTTGTGGAGTAGAAAGAATACTAATCTTGTTCAACTTGACAAAGCTTGTGTTGAAAATGTTAAGGAAGAGTGTATTAATGATATTCTTGTTAATCAAGTCATTGAAGGACTTTATTTAACATTGTTGTCAAGGATGATATTGGAAATGTTTGTGTAGGTACACCCAAGAACAAGTGGTTCAAGGGTGAGTGCTCTTATCACTAAAATAAAAAGCACATGTGAGATAGCTTTGAGGCTATATATCAATTGTGTTGAGAATTCTTGCTTGCTAGTTTTGAATACACCATGTATTGATATAAACTTGGTTATCTCACATCATGGTTGTTATGATGGTCAAAATTATAATTATTTAATTAAAAGTCAAAATCTTTTTCCTATTAGGAGATGGTCTCCTAATATTATACTATTGTTGGTAGTATAGTTAATATTAAAAACTATATTTGATAAGTAGATAAATAAAAGAAATTATTTATCTAGTCAAATTAGGAAATCTTTAATATGGTCACAGATACACTAATGAGTTGGATTAGGAGTCTTGGTGTAGGAAAGAATTCTTTTTGGAAAAAGATTCTTGGTCACTAAGTAAATCCACCTAAGAATAGGATTCTTGCCTACCGCATAAATCCTCTTTAGGAGAGGATTTACAAACCTATATTGTTCCTTATTTTATTCTAGTCATTTCGGTTACTCATACATTTGATTTCGAGTTCCGAGTCAAAAGTTACGATACTTTCCAATCATGTTGCAAACATTGTATTCATCTGAGTATATCGAGTGTAATTTGTAACTTCTGGTCAAATTTTTATAGTCTTCCATGTTTTTGAGAGAGTCTCGGTTCATAATCTTTAAACAGATTTGAATTCAGAGTTTGGAGGCCTGAGAACGGTCAAAGAACGCGGAAGGAGCGCAAGGGAAAATGAGCAATGGCCAAAGGCAATTTTAGGGCACCTACCTGAGATGGCGCGTGACCATCTCAGGCTAGACTCTTTGCTGCCCCTGAGATGGTCACGCACCATCTCGGGAGGCACTGAGCAAGGGGCACGTTTGGTCTTTTCACACATTTCTCTTCCTCTCATTTATAAACTCTTTCCCTCTCACATTTCATTCTAACAAGACATTTGAAAATAAATGCAGAATTTTCTCTCTACAATTTCTCACCTTCCAAACACTCTATCTTCTTCGTTTGAGCTTTGATTTGAGTGATTCAAAGTTGAGAGTGTTCATCTATCATTCTTCTATCTTTTCTAATAAGGTTTGAGGAGTTTTTGTTGCTGTTTTTGGAGGCTATTCTCAAAAAAACGGGACTGCACTATTTTCACTAAGGTATTGATTTTCTTCTTGAGTTTTTGTTTCAAAACTTGATCAATTGCCTTGGGTTATCTTCTTCAATGAATGTATATTTATTGTGATTATTTTAATTTGAGTTTTGAACTCTTTTGGAGCTAAATTGATTTTGATTGAAATCTCACATGTTGAGTTAGGTTTTGATTTTACCTATGTTTTCACATGATTGAGATTGTATTGTGCTAGCTTCTTATCTAGGACTATTTTGTGAACTTTAATTGTTTGATTTTGTGTTAAAATAGTCTCTACATGTGTTAGATTCATTGGATTGAATATCTTAAGGAATAACACATTTGATTGTTATCTTAGAGCTATTCTTGAGTTTAATTGAACATTGTGAAAGTTATATGCTCTAGATTTTTGCTAGAAAACTTGATTGAGATGTTCACATGTTTCTAGCATATTTTAGTGTATGTGACTAAAACTTTGAATATGTGCTAAGTGTTCATATTGTGATTCAAGTTTTAGTATCATGAATGATTCTAGAAGTTGTTTTCATTTTTAGTGTTTTTACATGCTCTAGGTTTGTCATTCATGCATAGTAACTAGATTATATTTGTGATGTGAACTTACATGCATATATCTAGTTCCATAGAATATGTTTGATCATTATATTCTATGTTACGTGCTTGTTTTCATTTTCCATTCATGTGCACATAAGATTCCTTGTGAAAAGGTTAAAAGTGTTAGTCCTTTAAGTGATTCATTGGATTGAGCATTGGAAGTCGCTTTTGGAGAGTGAATCTTTGAGTGGCTCAATGAAAGTCACATTCCTTAGAGTGATTATTTGGTTTGTGCATTAGAAGTCACATTTCTTAGAGTGATTCTTTGACTTGTGCATTGGAAGTCTCATTTGAAGAGTGAATCTTCAAGTTGAGCATTGGAAGTCTCGTTTGGAGAGTGAATCTTCAAGTTGAGCATTGGAAGTCACATCTTGGGGAGTGATTCTTTGATTTGTGCAAGATGGCATCATGTTCATTGAGTAGAACATTAGGGTAGTTTCTAGATGAAGTGGTCACTTGAGAGATTGTACTCTTTTATCTACTAGTGGATTGTGTTTTCCGGTGGTTGTGGAATCAACATGTGGTTGTTTCCTCTTCGGAGGTTTACCACGTGAAAATCTTGTGTCAAATTCTCTCTATCTCCATCTCTCATATATGTATGTGTAATTGATATATTGTGTATAGTCATATTTGTGATAGACTTCCTTATAATATATTGCTTATGTATGTTGAGGATAAATGAGTTTGCATCACATGATTGATTCTTAACTACATTGTTTTCAATTAATCAAGCACTTCATTATCTAATTGACTGTGCTTATAGAATTAACAAAATTATGATACAAGCTATCTAGAGGGACAAACTTAAGTTTGTTTCAAGGGATTGAAAAAGGTGTACTAGCCTATTCAACACCCCCCCCCCCCCCCCCCCCCCCCCTCTCCCCTCTCCCCTCTAAGTTAGCTTAAGAAAAATTAATCGTGTTTGTATTTTTACACAACAACAAAAAAAAAATCGAGTAAAACTCAAATACTTGATTCAGGTGGAGTGCATGTGGTGTACATTGAACCAAAAAAGAAAAAATAAATTACTATCTTTTATTTAACTAGAAACGTTCTAGGTGTTTTAGTTTTGGAAGAAAAAGTTTCTTCAATCTTCTATATATCCTCCTTGTTCATGAGCATCGTGACACGCCCACATGTCGTTACCAATCCCAGGAGATAGCCGAGAAGATCAAGTGGTCCAAATCAGAAGTAGATCAAATTAAAGAGAAGAAGCCACCAATGTAGGTTTGAAGAAATTGTTTCTTCTCTTCTCTTCTCTTTTTTATTTCAATTTTGATTTCTTGTTTTTATTGTTTCGAGAATTAGATACTAGGGTTTACTGGTCGCAGTTTATTTATTAAATAAAATTTTAAAAAGTTCCTTCCATTGCGCGATTGGTAAATCAGGGACTCAACAAAGTCAAGATTCTCTAGACTACATGACTGAATAACGATAGCGGGGAGATAAAAGATTGTGAAACACTTTCTTCACACTTAATCATCTATACTATGCTTCTAACATGATATGCAACGCATGTAGTTTTTGCCTATTTCTCCTAACATTATACCATGCATACATATACAGCCATAATGTGATTATCAATTACATGATAGATGTTACAAACACATATACTTTACAAAATGCATACCACATGTTTTTTTATACAAAGCACTCTTCATGAAGGATTCATAGGTACTGTATCCTGAACGATAATCATATGAAATACGATGCATAGATCTGACTATTCGTGTTTGGCATTTATGTATGTTATTATTTGTGCAAATGTTACTAACACGCTCGGCACAAAGAAATAAAGCTTGGTCAAACAAGGCATCTGCACTCACATAAGCGTTAAAGATCGGACTAAGTCCAGCTAAACATCCAAAAACTCAAAAGACCATTAAAGGAGAAATTCTCCTGATAAAATCCAGGTAAAAGTGTTCAAAATTTATTTCCGCCACACAGATACATGTTTAAACACCCGAGTTTTCTTAGGCAAAGGGTGCTTAAGGAGCCAAGTGAGGGGGCCTAAAGCAAAGTCCAAACAAAGGGCGGTGCATACTCACCAAAACTAACTGGGGTATTAAAAGCAATGTTAAAGTGCCTTCAGTTGATTAGATACCTGATGGGATGCACAGAAAGTTGGATGAGGTAATGAAATTCTCATACTTGAATGCCAGTTAACCAGATACTCCGCTAAGAAAAGTTAAGTTAATGAGATACAGACCATCCCTCATCGCAATGAATCTTGAGTAACAGGTTATTGGGAGACGTCCTAGTGACTTAGTTGTCAGATAAAAGATAAATGTATATAAACTAGATACCATGAAAATGGTCCCAAAGAACACTACTTGGAAAATATCAAGATTGATAATGAGTTGCTCAAGCAAGAAAGGTCAAAAATTGTTCACATAACCAACCAGAGATGATCGGTTAATAAGATAACTGATCAGATTAGACAAAATTCAACAGTTAATATGATAACTGATCTGGTCAGAGACAAATAAGCTAATAAGATAGTTGATCAAGATCAAAGACGGTCAGCACACAAGATAGCTGATTGGATAAAAAACGATCAGCCAATAAGATAAGTGATAAGATAAAAACGATCAGCCAACAAAATGACTGATCAACTCAGCGATCGATTTAACAAGATGACTGACTGGCCATAAAATTGATAATTGTAATAAAATACCTGATCAGACTAAGGTAATAAGATACTCAGGATAAAACCAATAAAAAAAATAACATATGGTTAAGAATACAGTTTGCTACTGTGTAATCAGGTACTCGAGCAAACCAGTTAGCTAAGTCAATGGGTTACTCAGACTTAAAACCAGTCAAAATGACATTTGGTTCAGTTAAGTCAAATGAGATACTCAGCTTAGGAAAATAAAAACTGCTTGAGAAATGACAAGACTGATTGAGAGTGACCCCGGGCGAATCAATGCAAAAGCCAATTGGAACTATCGACTAGAGCGAAGATAACTGATCGGTTGCAGAATGGTCAGTATAATGAGATAGATAATCGGTTCAAAGGTGATTAGTTCAGTAAGATAACTAATCAGTATCAAAGCAATCAATTCAACAAGATAACTACTCAGCTACAACGTGATCAGTTTGATAAAGATAACTTTTCATATCTAAAGTGATCAACTCGACAAGGTAACTGATTAAATCTAAAAGTGACCAGTTTAATAAAATTACTTGGTTAGATTGAGGTAATGAGATACTTAGTATAAAATCAATTGAAGAAATACTAGCCTAGAAATTCAGTTTGTCACAAGGTAATAAGATACTTGGGCAAATCGAATAGGTACAGTAAAACGTACAAATTAACTAAGCCAATGGGCTATTCTGACTTAAAACCAGTTCAACATTTGGTCAAATTAAGTTAAGTTAGTTACTCGACTTGAAATGAAAGTTGATAATATGCTTAACAACTCACCGAGCAGATTGTTTTAGAAAGTAGATCAAGATGCTCAAGTCAAGTATATAAGAAGGTATCGTTATTGGTAAAGATTGGTCAACTGACAAACTAGCATTGTTACTAGAGTATCGGTAACTAAGTACGCAATATCACCAAAAGTAAGCCAAACAACCAGTCATTACCTAATTAAATCTTCAACATGATTAAGCCAGTGTAGACAAACTCAAATACCAATCATCTGTTAAAGCACAACTGATCGGTTCAACAAGATAATTGATCAGCCTCATAAGATCAGGTTTAATAAGATATATGGTTAGAATAATGAGTCTAGCGAGATACCTAGATGATCGAGTCCATCGAGATACTTTATTATATTGAGAAAGATCAGTTGGAAAGGAAATTGACTAAATTCAGATAAAGCAATATAAGACCTAAAACAGACTTGGTGCAAATAAAGTGCTGTCAACGATCTAGCATTCTGAAAAGAAAAAACATTTTTTGCTTGAGTTATATTTTTGTTAAGTTTAAATTGTGCAGGTACACGGCTCTAATAGACAAGCGCACAAAAAGAAAAACAGTCATAAGGCTATCAAAAGTAAGATCGGGGTCGTTAAAGCTAAACGCCTTGAGGTTGGCTTGGCTTACTAAAAATCAAGTAAGAACAAAGAATGTGAGTGGAAACTTAGATACGGTGAGTCATGACCCCCTAAGGTGCAAAATAAACGTTCGAGTTTCCCTGAGCTAGAAAGCTTAAATCCTTGTTTGTCAATTGATCGAGCCTCTGGAACAATTTGCGAGAAGTGCGAAAACCAGTGAGCAATTGCAAAATAGCCAATAGTGGTCAAAATTGAATACAAGTAAGTCAAAAGTATAAATTGTATTTATACATATAAAATATTTTTTCTTTTGCAAAAATAGTAGCCGAAAGATCTAAAAAAAAAGGATTGATCCAAAAGATAGATCGACCAAAACAAAGATCGGCCAAAAGTAAGAATTTGGTCTGTGAATGATAGAATATATTTGACCAAAGATAAAGCTTGTTCGGCCAAAGATTCTAGTTGACCAAAATTATGGCCTGCCAAAGATAGAATCTAGTTGGTTAGAGTTTCTAGTAAGCTAAAGACAGAATTCGATTCTAAAAAAAAAATCAACTGAGAAAAAGTTTAAAAGGGCACTAAAGATCCAGTTCGAATGCTTGGAATGTCCCCTAAAAAGAAACATTTTACTCGGGCCAACAAACAAGGTAGAAAGTCTACCAAGATTAACGAAAGAAAAATGGAGGGGCGAGCTAAAGTGCCTAAAGTATGTTAGGGGGTAGATTTCGAGCAACATGAACACCTGGAGAACAAGAGCCTTCAACTCGCCATGAACATGTACATATGTGGCAGTGGCCTTAGGGGTCCGCACTAAGAATCACAAGCTCGATAGAGCATCATCTTACTTATTCGAGAGCAACGACATCTACTGCATTTTTCTCATCTTGTAAGGAAAGATGCTACTTAGGGAAACCTTAATCAGTTCCTCTTGTAGTCTTCAACTTTGAAATTTTGAAGTTGTCTCGAGCATTAAAAAGATCGTCAAAACTTGCATTTAAAGGATATCCTTTATGCGGTAATAAAAGTGTTAGGTGGGGAAGTACTGTACAGTGAAAGAAAATATGCTCCGGGTAGAAGCAGTGCAAAGAAAACAATATTAGGTTAAGACACCCAGCCTAAAAGGATCCGAGCATTGGTAAGATATGTTCAAAGATGGATCCAAGAAAAAGGCAAAAAAGGATTCGACAGCTAGTAATATCCGCTCAAAGATGGATCTAAACGAAACCGAATTAGGACAAAAAATGATCCGAGTGCCAGTAAGATCTGCTCAAAGATGGATTCAAGTAAAGCTGAATAAAGTTAAAATTGGGTCTCAGATTCTCCTAGATGAGTGAGAGGATCTAAGTGTAAAAAAAAAGAAAAAAATGAATCAGAAGCTGATTAATTAGAAAGATGACTAGAATCATTTGGAGATTAGCCAAGGTCTGACTAGACCAATAGCAAGTTCATCTCACAATAAAGTATCCAAAGGCATCTCAACGACCTAATTTGTGTCCTAAAGACACTTATAGATATAGATGTAGGGAAAAAACAGTTTAGAAACGCAGTGGAAGCGTGAGAAAAAACGAGATTAGAGTTTGCGTATAAAAAAAATCCCTTTTATGCAACGAGAACCTTAACCCTAGATTAATTGATGTATATAAAAGTATCATACCTTTTTCGCATGACAATTGAACAAGCGTCGAATTGATTCCGCAAGATCTTCCAATCCAATCACGAACGTGAATCACCTAGATGTGTGGGCTTCCTTTCTTTAAATGGTATTCCTGAGGATGGAGACAAAGCAAATATCTTTTATTTGTTAGTTACAAATATCCTCCAAGAGAAAATCCAAGAACGTTCGGTCACTTGTGAATTATCAATCAATTTGATTGTAACTCGCGTGAACCTTGATTCGATGTTGTACACAAAACCCTTTTGATGTAAAGGATATTAGTATACTATCGAATACAAAAATGTTCCCCTTTTTTCTTTACTTGGCCGAATTCACACATTATTGATTAGCGATGATCGAATTTTGTCTAGAGTAAAATTAGATTTTTCTCCCTCAAAATTCCTGTGATGGCCGAAACTTTTTCTTTCTCAAATAAAGCTTGGCCGAAATTACCTCTAATTGCCTTAGTCATGACCGAAATTATTCACACATATATATAGGTTCATAAATCCTTTCCTAAGAAGGATTCACTTGGCTGGCAAGGATCCTTTCCTTAGGTGGATTTATTTGGTAGTTAGAATCCTTATCTAAAAAGAAAACTAACTACTCCTATAACTATATTGTGTTGGACGAAATTTTGGTCTTTTATATAGGTTAGGAGAGTTCAATCTTTCCTAAGAAGGATTACTTGATAAACAAGAATCCTATCCTTATGTAGATTAACTTGGTGGTTATGAATCCTTTTCAAATAAGAATTCTACCACTAAGTAGTTTTACTTGGTGACCAAGAATCCTTTTCCAAAAAGAATTCTTTCCTACACCAAGACTCCTAATCCTACTCAATAGTGTGTTTGTAACCATATTAAAGACTTCCTAATTTGATTAGATAAATAACTTCTTTTATTTATCTACTTATCAAATATAGTCTTTGACATTAACTATACTACCAACAATAGTATAGTTTTAGAAGACCATCTCCTAATAGGAAAAGATTTTGACTTTTAATTAAATAATTAATTAATCAAACAATTAATTAATTGCCATTTAATTAAATAATAAAATATAATAAAATATTAAAGCTATTATCCATAGCCATTGCAGCTCATACACAGTATTAAGGCCATATATTATTTTTCTCATTTTATTAAATCCATTGGACCTTAATAAAAGAGTCCATATGTGAACTTGACTTATTCTTACAAAAAGAAACAAGTTTACATGCCCTATTACAATTCTAGATTGACCCCTATTAGTCCGGTAGAATATATCAAGTGATCCATGCAAGTTCGTGTCGATTGGGGATCTTGGCGGGCTATCTAAATTTAAGCTCCAATAGACACAACCTAATCACAATCAACAAATGATTCACTTAGGTTCGATCTATTTAATTTTAGTTCATTCCAATAAAGAACTAAAATTGAACTCTTAAATAAAGATAGAATAAGTTGATGCTACTCATTCGTACCCTAGACAACCTTATTGGAGAAAGTGTATCCTCGTGAAGAATACAAGTAATCGCCAAGAGCTCATTGACCGCCTATAGCTCTCCAAGTTACCATATTTACTCATATGACCACATTTTGAACTTGGATATTTTGACTTATCCAGAAGCCATGTTTCAATAGACACTGTTGAAAACTTAACGTTAAGATTTAATATCTAATACCTCAAAACATCCATATTATGGTATTCTACTCTCATTCAATAAATGGAGCCACGATGTCCATATCTATAAATGAAGTCCTCTATCGATTAACAAATGAATACCACCAAACTATCAAGGATAGACTATGCTATATAATCGTACTCATTGATAGCTCAAATGATAACACTTGCAACTATAAGTCCATTTATCTCAAGATTGAGATAGACTCTCTGATTGTCTTCAAATGAAAACTTTTATCCATTGACGGTTCTAGATAAAGTATTTCATTTTGATCCTATTCAATTCACCCAGTGCACTAGATTATTTTGCCCAAAGACACCACACTTTGATAATTTTAGACTTATCATAACACATTTGATCCCACTCAAATGCTAGCAAAAGAATCTACAACTTTAACAAGATAAAGGCGCCCAACCTTCTATCTTAAGTTGTGAATATTATTCAAGACTAATTAAAGAATTGTGTCTACCTCATACATATCTAGATGTATGAACAATTCTTCTTTTCTCATAGTCTTTTGACCTTATGATTATTTACTTTTGACAATTATAATAATGAAATTATAAATGCTATAAGATTTGTTAAACTAGAAATCACTTTATTCATATGAAAAAGATTGTTAATTACACTATTACACTCTTGCTATCGAGCATAATCCTAACAATAGGTCCAAAGATGTATCTCAACTACATAATTGTCTTAAAAATTATCAGTCTGCAAAAAAAATGATGAGGTTAGAGCATCAAAAATCAAAGGAAAACTATTCAAAACCCCTATAATGAGTCACCAATAAATCATCTCTCGGATTTGAAGTTGTATTATTATAGGGATTTGAAGGTAGCTTGACACATCAGCAAAGATAGCGGATAATCTAGAATATATTGCAGACCACGTCATCAGAGAAGAAAAATAGTCTCTAGTGATTGGCAAACGGTCGAATGAACCGATTGGGTAAAATAAGCATGGTTAGGAAAGTCAATCGGTCAACATTTGACCAAGCAAAGTTGATGTTACTAGATGGGATGGCCAGACTGAACTGATAGGCCAAGATAGGTTTAAACCTATCGGATAGTAAAACAGATCGGGGAAATAGACCTAGTTGGGATGAGAAATGATCAGCCAAAAGGGTCTCAATCAAGACAGTAACATGAATTTAAATACGACTCAAATATGAAGAAGAATGTTCTTACTTAAAGTAAGAATCTAGAATCACACGCCAATAAGAAAATAGTACTATTTGTTGGGGTTTATGCCCTAAAGACATAATTTATAAATGAATTTATGAAATAAATAAAAGAAAAATTCAATTCATTCTTATTGTGTTGTTTGTTTTATAACTTGTGCTTATATTTAACATATAGGATTACCGGATGTAATTTTGAACTGTGTATATGAATGTCATATACATATGGATACTGTAAAAGACGTGTAATCTAAATAGTCCGTAGATAGCAAATAAAGATGGGTACTTTATTTATGGTTAATCTACAACGGCGATCCATTCTGTAGTGTTTTGTGATCCTATCCTGGATCATTCATATGGAGATATGAGAATTGAGGCACCTTGTATGACGTGATCATATAGAAATAGGCCATGATCTTTATAAATCTCTCACCAAGATCCATTTACTAGTGAGTTTCATATATATCAACTAATGATGGTTATATGTTGGTGATCTTAATCCTGAGTGTCTTATCGACTCTTTCAGGTTAGATCATGGTCTTAGATATACCATGGGTGAGGTTGGATGCAGTTCCTAGTCAATATACTCTGTATGTTAGGATTGGGGTTTGACTTGTGGCTAGGAACGTTTGTACACAATAGTGGAATCCACTCTTTTTTATGAGAAGTAGATGGTAATTCCTTTAAGGGTTGATTCGGGGCTTGGACAATATGAGCGCTCTTCTAATTCTGTGAGAAAATGGGATTTATTGTCCTTTAAAGAATCAACGGTACTTAAAGGATATATGTAATTACAGGGGTATAACAAACATTATGACCCATCTCTAGTTATGAACTACTGTGAAGGATCACTCCTTATGTAATAGCTATATCGATGGACACCGAGTTGTATCAGTCTGTGTAAAAGCGTCTACAGTTGAGAGAGTGCAGTTTCGGATTTTTAGTAGAATAAAACCGGAGTTAATAATCAAGAAATATTAATTAAAGACTTTAATTAATGATTTTGATGATTATTGGAGCTTAAAATACTATGGGTTCATTAGGTCCCCTTGCTAGCTCGATCGATTTAGGTAACAGGGGTCACGGTTAATTAATTGGATTGTCAATTAATTATGTTGCGAAAATGACACGTATTTATTCGGGAATTAATTGAGTAATGAGATTATTTAATTAAAGAATAATGTGATTAAATAAATTAAATAATGAGATTATTTAATTATGTTATTAATCACAAAATGGAAGGTGTTAGTTTATATTTGATTTTAAATAGAATAAGATAATGTGATTATTTTATTTTATTAATTAAATATTTGAAATTGGATTTAAAATGTTTAAATTCAAAAACAATTATTTATTTATCTTTTAAAGATATGATATATCATTTAAAAGATTTCAAAAATCAAAATAGATATGATTAGTTTTTAAATGACAAAATATATATTTGATATATTGTTTTTCTTTAAAACCGATCAAAAATCAACTAATATTAAAAAAGAGAAAAAAAACGCATAAGTTGAGATCAATACACACAAAGGAAACCAAAAACTGATCAAGTCTCTTTGAGTTTCATTTGATGCAATTGAAGTGTATAACGTTATACAAGAGAAGTTATTAACTCTCTTAAATGTCTTATAATTGATATGCATGAGTTGAGACTAAAAAGAGACTACGAATATATATCAAAGACATCGGTTTTTGTGTTGTGGCTTGACATTGTGTGCGTGAGATATCAAAGAGTGAAAAAAGAGTTGCACAACAACTTTTTTTTTTGTGCATCGTGCACTTTGAAACAAAAGAAAAAAAATATAAGATATTTTTTTTAACACTTAGAATTGTTCTAGATGGTTTTGATTTTGAAGAAATATTTTCTTTCTTTTTTCTCTACATCTTCCATTCAAGTTTCTGATACTGTGGTGCATCCACACACAGTTTCCAGTCCTGAGATATAACGAGGAAGATCAGTGGTATAGACTAAGAGCATTGCAAGAAGTGAAGAAGCCTCCAAACGTTGGTAAGGTTCTATCTTCTTCTCATTATATTGATTTCAATTTCATGTATATACGTAAATTTTATTATTGTAATAATTTTATATATATTAGTTCCAAAAAATTATGATCTCAAGTTCGCTGGTTCCAGATCAATTACGATCTTTATTAAAAAAAAATTAAACCAATTTACGCTATGTCACAAGTAAACGGGGTTCCAATACTATTTCCTCCTGCATATCAAATAGTCCAGATCGAGCAATAACTCTGCTCTTCTAGAAGATTGCACACTTATCAGGAAATAAGTCAAAAACGAACTACTCAACTAAAAGTCCTACAAAGATTCGAATTCAATGTGCAAGATCTCTGAGACAGGAAAGAAGACCAAGACAATTTCAACAAGTAACAAGTCCTGATTAAATGCTACCATATTTCCTTAACTGTATAACAAGGATTATGGTTCTATGCACATATAAATAGACCCATAATCTCATTGTAAAAGATATATAAAAAAAAAGATACACAAATAGACATATAAAAAAAGAGAGAGATACGCCATAAAAGGAGAGATTGAGTGTGTAATTATTCTATTCATAGTGGATTTCTTCTCGTTGTCGCCGGCAACCGTGAATGTTTCCCTGCCTTGGGGTTTTACCACGTAAAATACGTGTTATGCTTGATTTATCTTTTATTTCTTACTTTTCTACATTATCATTCACAAATACAAGCAAATTGTATCGCATCCACGTGGAGAAAGAGGCTTTGATCATTTAACCCTAGACTAGTTAAAGTTTTGATCTACCTACGTGTTATTATTTGGCGGTTGACTTTTTAACGATCCAAAAATCACTGTCAACAAAGTTGCTCATTGAGTTCTATGTAGTTGCCAAAGAAAAGTAGATACTAACCATAGGTCATCTTAAATGTGCTAGTCATAAGACTTCAAGTTATTCAAAACTTACATATTAGCAAACTCAACTTACTCAACAAAACATACAAGAGAAGCATAGTACATTTTTGAAAAAAAAAAGTTTTTATGGCTTACAAGCACATGATCTAAAAGCAATACAAATATATTTACTTAAGATTGTTACTTCTCAAGTGAGTTTCTTTCAAAGAATAAGAAGCTCATATTTTTCAAAAATATGTCATTCAACATTCAAAAAAACAATTCACACATCATGTATAAGATCTTTGTGAACAACATCACTATAAGATTTTTAGAAAGCAAATGTCAATGAGAATCATAAGATTACTATACTTAGTTCTCTAAAATGACATGCTTCATGATGTAGTGCAAATAATGAGTTGAAAGATGAAAAACCTAGAATGTAAGCATTAGGATATAGAGATACTTTAGAATGCATTTTTCATCATATGCAAAGTCTTTTCCCTTTTTATGAGCTCTCTTGGCTTGTTTGTCCTCATGAAAACAAGTTGTTGGTGTGTCATCCCAAGAGAATAAAAAATTAACATTTCAACTCAAACACATATGAAAATGAACTTCTCATAAAGTTAATCAAAAGATTTCGACTATCATGGCAAATATGTGAGATAGCTAAGTTCATGTCAAATTATAGAGAAACAAAGCTTGCTAGCTAAATTTCTAGATAACTTGACACTAATTTTAAAGCTAACTCACATGTGCACCTGACACTAATGGTAAGAGTACTCACCCTTGACCCATTTGGTCTTGGGTGCACTAACACAAAAATCATCATCATTCTTGACCTTAATGTTGAACCTAGAGTGGAGACTTTCAATAATTTGATTCATAAGAATATCATTGATATTCATCTCCTCAACATTACTAGCAACACATGCTTTGTTAAGATTATCATAACTTTCACACTTTTTCATCCAATTCTTTCTAACATGCATCTTAGAAACATCATGCTTATTAACATCTAATGCCTTGGCATGCTTCAATTTAAGTTCAATCTCCTTTTCTCTTGATGCATTTCCTAATTTACAAAATTCAATGTACTTATAACTCTTTGGTTTAATGTGACCAACTGTATTACAAAAATGACAAATAGGAATAAAAGATGAGATTATACATTATGGATTTGAAGAAGTATTAGGAGTATATAGAGATACATTGTCTTTGCTTTTCCCATTAGCTTTGGGAAGATTGTTCTATGGAGATTTCTTGATCTTTTTGTTCCTAGCCTTCTTTGAGGGAGGTGATGCTATCACAAGCCTCTCCTTACCCTTCAAGATACTAGATGCTCCTTAAGGTTGTGAAAGACTTATGAATTTCTTCATTTTGATCGAACCATTGACTAAGTCTTTGATAGCTTGCTTAGCAATGTTGATCTCCTCAATATGTTTTTACTCCTTTATGTTCATAGAAGACACAATCCCCTTGTACTTAAAGACAACTCTCTCAACCTCTTTTAGCTTTTTCAAGATATCACTCTTTTCACTCAAATGCCTATAAGAAGTCTTAATATACTCATCCACTTGTGTTTTGATCAAGTCATCTCTTTCCTTAATCTCTCTCAAAGCTTCTTCTCTTTGCTTTTCAAGATCCCCAATTTTGGTCATAAGATCGAGATTGGTTATGAAAATTCCCTTTAGAATGTGTGTGTCTAAACTTAGAGGGGGGTGAATAGGTTTCAATCAAATCAATTACCAATTTTTTGATTAATCAATATTAACACAAATTACCCCGAATAAACGAGCATTCAATAAAACCAATTATGCTTAAAACAATAACAACACACAATATTTGCGTGGAAACCCTCCAAATGGGAAAAACCACGGGCTGATATGTGCGCCACACTCGATCCTCAAATATACTATTGAATGAAAGTTTACAACCTAGGTTGACCTCTTGTCACACCCTCCAGTTACTAACCTTTTCACTCTACCCAACGAGTCTTAATAGTGATTCTTGATCAACATGCTTGTACACTAACCAATTAGTCACAAGACTTAACCTCAAAGAAGAGTCAAACACAACCTAAGTGAATATGATAAAATATTCAAACATGCAAGTAATGCTAGGTAACACTAAATGCTTATCTAGGAATTTAAGAATGTCACTAAGTACAATTCCTATATATCAATGTCTAAATGAATGTTCATAAAGACTTAACTAGATATAGTTATGCAACATTATATCCTAGTTATCAAACAAAGCAATTTCAACATATGTTGTCATTAAGCATGACATGGTCATAAAATGCAATCATCAAAATGCAATCAATATGACCTAATTAGCTAGAGGCAACAATGACCTAAATGCTAGCTATCACAAAAGCCATATCAACACAAGTTGTCATTGCGCATGGCAAGGACTTTAATGCAATCACAAAATGCAATCAATGAATCCTAAACAATATCTAAATGCAAAGCATAGAGATTTAGCTAGAAGGGCAAAATGGTCACAAATCCTAGCTATCACAAAATATAAATCTCAACCAACAATCAACAATCCAAGCATGTTATAAATGCAATTAAACTCAATGGCATGCATTTAATCAACAATAATTGCTAAACCTAGGCATATATGTCATAAGAATGGAACAAGATATTCTAGGGTATGTAGAGATTACCTAGTCAAACACAAACAAGAGAATCCATGCTTGAATGATGAAGAATGATGCTAGATGTTCATGGATTGAAGGTTGGTTGAGTCAAGAAGTGCTCTTGGGAGCTTCTCTCACTAAGAAATCTTTTGTCACACTAAAATAGGGTTTTTAAGCTCTAAAAAATGAGTGAGGAAGAAGATGGTATATAAATATGAGCCCTAGAGCAAAACTACTGTCCAGGGGCGCTGGTGAGGTGCACTTGAGGACAAGTGCAGCTGCGACAGCACAAAAACTCTAGATTCGAGCGACCCAAAACATGACCAAACGACATCCAAACCTTTCGTATAATATACCGTTGAAAGGTATGGAAGTCTACTTTCTACTACAATTTATAAAACAAGATTTAGAAGTCTGTAGAAAAAGTTATGGTCATTTGAGTGACCAAAGGTCAGAAACGGACAATAGAGATGCTCTGTTTTTATGGTCACTTTGGAGATTTTAAAACTCATCCAAACGATCATGAAATATTACAAATAATATACCGTTGGAAAGGTATGGGTGTCTAGTTTGTACAGAAATTTTTAAAACTCATTTTGAATCATTGTATAAAAATATATGGTCATAAGACCATACAAAGGTCAGTTTTGAAAAATATTTAAATCATTGAAATACACTCTTTTGAAACTAGACACCTTACTCCATATAACCAAACCAAGAGAAAAATGAGACCTTCTCAAATGGTCACTCAACATGCTAAGACAAGCACACCATCATGCGAGTGTGGACACAACACAAGCACACCACACAAAACCACACTTAAATCTAGAAATGAAGTACAAGTATCATAGTGAAGGAATGCACACATGAGTAACAAGGAATAAATGCATGTCAATACAAATTCATGTAAGTGTGTGTGTGCAATATGTAAATGATGCACACATATAAGCAGTAAAGAACACAAATGCAAGGTGAAAAAACATGCATTAAGTGTGTGTGTGCAACTAAATCTCTTCAAAGAGTTAAGCAAGTGATATACCTTAGAAGCTTGAGCTTGGTCACGAACAAAGCCGGCCTAAACTATCCTTACATTTTAATTCCAAAAGTGGTTTGTCAATCGAAATAAGCCAATAAATACCGAGGAACTTATAGGTTATATTAGAACTTGAGCCATTTTGATGACTTTGATCAACCTCCTTATCTACGAAAACCATACAATCATCCTCTAGCTTTATGAAAGAGGCCGTAAGTGTAACAAAGTTGCTTACATGCTTTACTTCACTTGAGGACTCATCACTCGATCTTTCTTCACTACTAGAGCTATTATCACTCCATAAAGCCGCCATTGCTTTCCCTTTTTTATCTTCTTTAGATTCCTCATTAGAACAAGCACTAGCATAGTGACCAAACTTTTTGCACTTGAAACATTGAACCTTCTTATTGTTCTTTGCATGGCCACCTTTATCATGCTTTGGAGTAGATGTCTTCTTGACTTCCTTTTCCTTTGAGAATCTGCCGCTAGGCTTGGCACTTCTTCTCAAGAACTTCTTAAACTTACTAACCAAGAGTGCCATCTTTTCATCATCACCTTCACTATCTTCATCTATAGCCTTGAGAGTAATACCTTTGTTCTTGGCATTAGGTTTCAAGCTCAACTCATATGTTTGAAGCGATTCAATCAATTCGTCAATGCACATACAATCAATGTCTTTGCTTTCTTCAATAGCAGTCACCTTAGCCTTGAACCTATAGCCTAGAGATGGGCATACCAAGTGCTTGACATTGATTGGCTATGTTAAGAAGCTTGAATTGAAAATCTTCAAACTTGTAATCATCACTCATTTACAAGCTTTTGAACTGTGATGTGAGCATTTGAAGCCTAGACTTTCTCACCACCAAAGTACCTTCATTAGTAACTTGAAAGGTATCCCAATCTTCCTTGGTGGACTCAAGATTTTGAATATAGGAGAATTGATGCTCAACAACTCCTCCAAAGATGGCATTCATGGCTTAGTGATGTCATTTAGCCATTTCAAATTCATTTGTCGTCCATTCACTTCTAGGTATGGAAACTATGGAGCCATCCTCAAATGTCTTACTTAGAATTGTATAACCTTCTTCTACTAGAAAAAAGATTATGACTTTTAATGAAATAATTAATTAATTAATTTTCATTTATTCAAATAAAAAGCTAAAAAACAATATATTAGGCTATTATATTATCCCTTGCCCCCAAGCCATATATATGGGTCATATATTGTTTTTCCATTTTATTAAATCCATTTGACTTTATTAAAAAAGTATACATATGAACTAGACTCATTCTTACTATAAAAGAAACAAGTCAACATGCCTTAAATTAATACATTAATATAATTAAACAGCCTATTTAATTAAAATGTGCAAATTATATTCTTAATGTATTAATGGATTGCCTATCGCACCCCATTAGGGCCGCCCAAGGATTCCCACATCCTTGGCCGCCCATTGCAGGTATTTTAAAGAGTTCCTGCTTGTTTTGATCACACGTGACCGCACCTCACCAAAAATTTTGGATTTCGAAATCCAAAAACAATTCTAGATAGACCCAGAAATTGGTCTGGTAGAATATATCATGTGATCCCTGCAAGTTCATATGGGTTGGGGATATTGGCGGGCTGTTTGAATTTAAGCTCCAATAGACATAATCTGATCACAGTCAACAAATGATTCACTTAGGTCTGATCTATTAATTTTAGTTCATTCCACCAAAGAACTAAAATTGAACTCTTAAATAAAGATAGAATATGCTAATGTTCCTCATTCGTACAGTAGAAAATCTTAATGGAGATAACGTATCCTAGTGAATAATACCAGTAATCGCCAAGAGCTCATAGACCGCTTATAGCTCTCCTAGTTACCGTATTTACTCATATGACCACATTTTGAACTTGGATATGTTGACTTGTTCAGAAACCATACTTCAGTAAACACTATTGAAAACTTAAAGTTCAGATTTAATATCCAATACCTCAAAATATCCATATGATGGTATTTTACTCACATTTAATAAATGAAGTCCTTTATCGATTAACAAATGAATACCACCAAACTATCAAGGATAGACTATGCTATATAATCGTACTCATTGATAGCTCAAATGATAACATTTGTAACCATAAGTCTGTCATTTATCTCAGGATTGAGACAGACTCTCCGATTTTTTTTAAGTGAAAACTTTTATCCAGTGATGATTCTGTATAAAGTATTTCACTGTGATCCTATTCAATGCACCTAGTGCACTAGATCCTTTTGCCCAACGACACCAAACTTTGATGTTTTTAGACTCATCATAAAACATTTGATCTCACTCAAATGCTAGCAAAAGAATCTACAACTTTAACAAGGTAAATGTGCCCAACCTTTCTCTTAAGTTGTTAATATTGTTCAAACCTAACTAAAGAATTGTGTCTTCCTCATACATATCTAGATGTACGAACAGTTTTTCTTTTCTCATAGTATTTTGACCGTATGATTATCTACTTTTGACAATTATTATAATTAAACTATAAATGTTATAACGTTAAACAAGAAATCACTTTGTTAATATGAAAAGATTGTCAAATACATTATTACACTCTTGCTATTGAGCATAATCCTAACAATATAGACTATTGACAAACAATATCAAATAAAAACTTGCAAGTGAAGTAACAATACTAGTAAACTTAAATCAACATCTACTTGTATACAAGAATTACTTTACAAAAATTGAGATATTATATAGCTATGATCAACTAAGTTGTATTCATATCACACTTATACAAATATTGTTATTTAAAGAAGTTTAGAAGATGTAGTACAAACAAGATTTATACAAACACATATACATATGGGTGGGCATTAAGTTGTGAATCGAATCGAATCGAACCGAATTGAATCGAAAAATGGGTATTCGAATTGATTCGTAACATTAATTAGGTATAAATCGGTTTATAAAATGAAAACCAAAATTTTTTTAGGTTCAAACCGGTTTGGTTTTTTAAAAACCGGATTGGTTTTTTAAAAACCGGATTGAACCAAATAAACCGAGTATATAACTTTTAAAAAAAACCCTAATATTATTTTGGAGTTTGGAATGAATTTGTTATTAACTTATTATTATTTAATATGTTTTTAACTGATTTATTTTTTATATATATAATTTTAAGTTAGGTTTGATTTGGGTTTTTTGGCTTTGGGCTATACAAATGTCCAAAATTAGTATCCAACAACCCATTAATGTTAAAAATAAATTCAAAAGACCAATTAAGCTAGCCGGCCCATTAGGTCCAAAACCCTATTGAATTGAACCGAATCGAACCGATTAAAATAGATTCAATTCAATTCGGTTCCCATTTCTTATTAGGTTTAAATCGGTTCAATTTTTGATGAATCGAAATATTTTAGGTTCAATTGGGTTTTACTCAAAATCGAATCGAATCGAATCGAACCGTGTCCACCCCTACATATACAAATATAAAGAGATAGAGATAAAGTTACTTGACATAATATTTTTACGTGGTAAAACCTACTAAGAGGAAACATCCACGGGTTGAATCCACAACCACCGGTAAAATGAATCCACTATGACGGATAAAAGATACACACTCAAAGTAGTGACCAAATCCCATGATACACACTCCAAGTTATTACTTCTCTCTTACCGTCGGGCCTAGTGAACCACATTACCTACTTCTTATCTAAGATGTGCCTAACACACCTCTAGGAAGCAACTTCCTATCCAAAACCTCTAGTCTCTGGGAAGATTCCTTGCTTGTCTATCTAGATCCTTATGATCCTAGACAAAACTTCTTGCTTAGCTATCCAAGTCCTCCAGACTCTAGCTAAGACTTTCTCACTTGGTTATCCGAGTTCTTTCAACTCTAACTAATAATTTCTTGCTTGACTATCCGTGTTCTCTCAACTCTAGCCAAGACTTCATACCTTTTACAAGGACTTTCTAAGTGATCATGAATGTAAAACACACCCAAGCACAAAACATTAAATATGATGATCAACACATCCTATGAGAACTAGACATTAGCATAAAAGGTCAAAAATCAAATTTTCTGGTTCCTATGCATGAATAAAAATTCTAGAATATATGAAACACCAAAACACATTTAATTTCTAGATTTAATCATGTCACTAAACCTTGAATCAATCATATGCATTTAAGCACATACTCAAGATTTAGTAACAAACAACAAATCATGCTAGATTCACAGGATATGATCAATAAAAGTTTTAGCAAGAAATTTATAGCATGTATTCACAAAGTACTCAATACAAACCTATTAAGCTCTATAATACAAGTAACTATGCTAAACTTAGATATAATCAATTAATGACACCTAGCACAAGTGGAGACTATTACTTATCAAGATGAATCAATTGAAGTACAAATAGTCCAAGATAGAAAGTTAGCACAACACAACTCGCAAGCATGTGAAAACATAGATTTTGAGGAAATTAACCGCTCAACATGAAAGATTCTAATCAAGTTCAATCTAGATTTAATAAAGTCTAAACTCTAATCAAACTTTATACATCATACATAAAAGTATTGAAGAAGAAAACCCAAGGTAATTGAACACTTTTAAGAACAAAACTCAAAAGAAGATTCAATACCTCATGAAAACTATGCAGTCACGGTTTGTATTGTAGAGCCACCTAAAACCTTGATCAAATGACCTCAAACATTCTTGGAGATGATAGAAAATTGATAGACAAATAATCTCCAAATTTAATCACTTGAATCGAAGTTGGAAGATGAGAAATTTTGAGAGAAAATTCTACACTAGTGTTTTTAAATTTTTCTTCTTAGAATGGAATGAGAGGGAAAAAAAGATATTTGAATAAGGGAACCCAAAAGCAAAAATGAAGGCCCAATTAAGAGGTGCTACCTCTGCAGCCCGTGGAGGCATGTGGCTTACATGGTGGTAGATGGCAGCTTTTCCTACGGAGGCACGTGGCTTCCTCGATTATATGCACTAATGCCTCTGCTTCTACCCTTTTTCTGAAGTAGTCTTCAGCCATAATGGCATGCTTTGCACCTCATTTGGTTTCCATTTACATTAGGTCGATCAGATCTAGCCCTCATATGGCAAATAACCAATGGGATGTTAAATTCTTTAACTGCTCATGTGGCTTTTTGATGTCATTGGCTATTCTCTCGCAATTATCACACTGTTCTGTGACTGTCTGGGCTTCCTAGAATAGGGTTGACTAAAAGAAACCTTGTCTGAGGGTCTTATGTGCCAAACTTTTACCCTCAGAGTGATTCCCACAAACTCCTCTGTGAGTGCTTTCTAATATATGTCTTCCTTCTGCTGGGCAGATATATATCTACAGAGCCTTCGAATATCCTTTCTTGTAGAGCTTTCCACCAACCATCGATTATCTAGTGGCTCGATATCTGAGGCACTTTACTTTAGTCACTTCTGTCGGGAGTGTTCCATCTTATAGGTACATTCTGATCGGGGTCATCCAGGTTGCTTGCCTTTTTTTAACCACCCCCACTTCTGGTACCTCCTCCACATCTTCGATACTAGGTCTCTTGAGGTGAGCCAATGGGATAGTCTTTGACCGTATACTTGCGATCTCTGAGGCCAATTTTGACAGTGCATCAGTCTTCTCATTCTTCTCCTTCTGGATTTTAGTGATTCTATAGGTCTTGAATCTCTCGAGCAATACTCTGGCTATCTTTAGATATGCGACCATGTTGCTATATTTGGCTTTGTACTCATCCAAGATTTTGTTGGCTATTACTTGAGAGTCAATAAATATTTCCATCTCATCCACTCCTAGCGCAGTGCAAACCCTGAGACCTGCCAGAAGTGCCTCATACTCGGCCATTTTGTTATAGCTTTGAAGTCAAACCATAGGGGACATTATACCTGATTACGTTCTGGAATGGATACCACTATACCTGCCCTGCTTCCATACGTGTTTGATGACCCATCTATGTTCAATTTCCAGTCGAACTCTTTCTTTTCTTTTTCCCTAAGCATCATAATCACCTCGCTATTTGGCTCAGCGAACTCGGTGATCAGGTCGACCACAGCTTGGCCTTTTATTACGGCTCTCGATAGGTATGTGATACTTAATTTGCTCAGCTCCACTGCCTATTTGGTTAAACTTCCAAATACTTCTAGTTTGGATAAAATCTGCTTGAGCGAACAGTCCGTGCAAACTTCGATTTTGTGAGCTTGAAAGTATAATCTCAATTTTCTTACTGCAGTTACCAACGCTAATGCCATCTACTTGGCTATTGAATATCTTGTTTATGCTGATAACAAAGCCTTCCTAGTGTAGTACACTGGCTTATGCACCCATTCATTCGTCCTAACCGGCACTGATCTCGTTGCCATAGTCGTGAAAGATAAGTACAAGTAGAACACTTCTCTGTTAAGAGGTTCAGATAGGATTGGTGATTTAACTAGGTACTCCTTGATCTTCTGAAATGTCCTGCTCACATTCATCTTTCTACTCTACCCCCTTATCCTTTTTAATTGTCTTGAAAAAGAGTAAGAACTTGTCGATTGACTTGCTGGTAAACCGATTCAGGGATGCTAGACAGCTTGTCAACCTTTGGATTTCTTTCAGTGTGCTTGGTGATCTCATCTTTTCTAATACCTTTATCTTCTCTGGGTTTTCCTCGATTCCCTTCTAGTGAACTTGGAAACTGAGAAACCTTCATGAGGGCACCCCAAAAACAAACTTTTTAGGTTGAGTTTCATTCCTCAGTACCTCGAACGTTTCCCTGAGATCTGCTGCGTACTTTCTGGTTGTTATGCTTTTTGTCAACATATCATCCACATATAGCTCCATATTTTTGTCGATCTGTTGGGAAAAAAATCTTATTTACTAGTCTCTGGTAGGTTGCTCAGCATTCTTGAGACCAAAGATCATCACTTTATAGCAATATAACCCTTGGTCAGTGGTAAAGAATTTTTTTTTCCTCATCTGGTTCGAACATTCGGATCTAGTTGTAGCCCGAGTAGGCATCCATGAAGCTCAGTAGCTCTTGGCCCACTATTGTATCTACCCGCTGGTCGATTCGGGGCAAGGGGAAGTTATCCTATGGGCATGCTTTGTTGAGGTCAGTGAAGTCTACACACATCCTCTAATATCCATTCTTCTTTTTCACCAGTACCACGTTGGCGACCCAATAGAGGTACTGTACCTCTCTTATTGACCCTGTTGTCAACAATTTTTCTACTACTTCCTTAATTGTCTGGTTTTTCTCGGGGTTGAACCTCCTTCTTTTCTAGATGACTGGTTTCCCATCGGGGTCGACCGCTAGGTAATGGGAGATTACTTTTGCATCGATTCATGGCATATCTTTATGATTCCATATGAATACATCCTTGTACTCTCTCAATAAGTCGATCATTTCCTTCCCAACGTTCTCCATCTAGCGGGCTCCAAGTTTTATTGTTCACTCTAGGCTACTGTCATCGATCATTACTTCTATGGTCAATTCATCATCGTGGTCTTTCCCATCTTCTGGAGGTGTATCCCTAGAATCCAGGTCAAATATAGTTTTGTTTCAACTTTAGCTTCTCCCTCATCTATCTTTGGGTCATCTCTTCTTCAAAAAGGTCTATCTACATCACTCCTGGTTTTGCTTTTTCCCTGTACACAACTAGATTCTCCTTTCTTGCCCATTATTGAGAGCTTTTTATGACACCAATCTAGACTTCTATTTGGAACTTCACAGCCAGGGAATATGTTGTGGTGACAACTTTTAACTTGTTTAAAAATGGTCTTCCTAATAAGGCATTGTAAGGATAATATTTTGAGCTTTTTATGATGCCTACCCTGACTTCTGTTGGGAACATCCAGTCAAGGCATATATTGCGGTGACAGCTTTTGACTTGCTTAAGAACGGTCTTCCTAATAAAGCGTTGTAAGACCAATTTTCCATATCTACGACCATAAAGTCTAAGAGTACGGTCTACATTCGGGGGTAACTCTTGATCTCCACCATTAGTTTTACTATTCCCAATGACCTCACTTCCACTCATTCAAAGCCTCTTATTGAGACGTTGAGTAGTTGTAGGTTTTTTCTCTATAGCCCCAGTTGATCAAACACTTCTATGCTCAAGATATTTGATGAGCTTCTATTATCAATCAATACTCTTCTCACTTCCTTGTGGCTTATGCAAACAGATACTGCAGTCGCATCATTTGGCCTCACTTCTAATCCACATACGTTTAACTCAAATAACACTATCAGATCCCACCCTAATTTGAGTTCTTTTGGTCAGGACTCAGCAAGTTTACTTCCAAACTTCTTTGACCAACTATAGCTTATATGACCTCTGCCATTCTTTCCCGACAATTGTTCCCCGTGTGCAGCCCATCAAAAATGATGTTGATCACTCCGTTATTCGAACCTCTTCTAGGACTGTCTTTTCTAACATGTTCTCCCTTTAGGGGGTCCTGCTGTTGGTCACCCTCATTCTTTAGGACTACATCTTTGAGATGTCCTTCCCTGATCAATTTTTCAATATAGTCCCTTAACTGGTAACATTTAGAAGTTTCATAACCGTTTTCTTAGTGGAAGAGGTAGTAATTTGTGGTATCTCTTCTTGTAAAGTTGGACTATCTTAGGGGTATTTTGTACAGGTTTTTCTCTTCTATCATATTCATGACCTCTTATTGTCTATTGACCAACGGGGTATAATTGGTGTACGTTCTTTTGAAAGACTTGCCACCCTTCTGATCGTCATCTTTATGCCCATCCTTGATCTTTCCCTTATTACACTTATGGTCCCACTTATCGTTATTCTTCGAGTTGTCATCCTTAGATTTTTGGCTACTCTTGTGTCGGCCTTCATGTATAAGCTCCCCTATGTGGGCTATCTGCCCTTCTTCTACCATAGCGTATCCTCCAACATCATCCAACATTCTTGCATAAGTGGTCGATCTCTTCTGTCTTAGGCT
This sequence comes from Dipteronia dyeriana, assembly GCA_032871835.1. NCBI lineage: Eukaryota > Viridiplantae > Streptophyta > Magnoliopsida > Sapindales > Sapindaceae > Dipteronia > Dipteronia dyeriana. The sequence goes on from CM065297.1 coordinate 406,559, forward strand.
TAGTGACAGTTTGTTGTATTGCAAACTGTTTACAAATATCGACACTACGACATCGTCATTGGGGTCTTACACCTCCGAAACCTCCTGTGAGAACCAAGTAAGATAATCTTTCAGCTTCGCATCTTTCTTTTGCTTCAAGGTTGACAAGACCGAATGGACTTCCTCCGCTAGATATTCCCCATGAATTGTCTGGTGAAAGCTTGCACGAGTTCCTCAAAATTCCAGATGGACCATCCTGTGAGGCATCCGAACCACCTAGACCTTTGGTATCCCAATGTCTGAGGGAACATCGGACACATGAGTGCATCGTTGTAATCATACTGCACCATCACGCTTTGGTATCTCTTGACATGCTCTTGCGGGTCGGTATTGGCCTTGAGTTGCTCCACGTGTGGCATTCTAAACTTGTCCGAGAGCGGGTATGCCTTATTGATTCGGTGAGCAGACTACTGGAGTTACCAATTAGCAGGTTTCCTCTACTTTGTCTCCGCTCGAGGGACTCTATCCTTTTGAGAAGGACTTCTCTTTCTCCCTCCTGTTCTCCATGCTCGTTAAATCTTTGACAGATGGTGAGCCCGTATAGGTCTTTAGGGATTCACCATGTGATCTGGGCATCATGTGGGTTGTCCCTGACGGTAGGAGTTGGCTCCATATGCCTCATAGGTGGAGATTCGTCGCCAATTGAGACTGAACGAGATCTCCTCATTAGGTTGTTTCACCTATCTTTCTGCTCATGTTGGATATCACCCTCATCATACCTCCTCATATCTTCTCATGATCTAGACTCCTTGTGCTCCCTTGTTCCTCAGTTTTCTTTACGGTTGTCCCTCTTTGTGAACTTTCTCTTGTTTCGCGACGCTCTGCCCTATCTATTTCGGATTTTTGGAGTGCTCCTAAAGTTGTTGCCACTATTTCAGAGTGTATCCAGAGATCCTGAGCCACCACCGATGTGGAGCGCTGGGATGGTGAACTCATTGGCATTAGTCATTATGTTGATTCCCTGTTTAGCGGCGTCGTCAATAACTTTCCATAGGGATTCCTAGATCTGCTAGAATGTGTCTGGGGAGATGCCAATGATTACATCCATGGATGTTACTATGCCAGGTCTAGCAGATGGCAGAGTCCTTGAAGGTGAATCTTATCAAGCGACATTAATGTTTGCTGAGCTAGGGATGTTGGCACCGCGTGAGGCATCGGTGTTGCGGGGAGACTGGCTTCTATCTCTGCTGGTGGCCATGATATCGTCTTTCACAAATTTTTCCTAGAGTTAATTGTTTCAATTCGACTACCCCTTCCTTCTTGCGTCAATTATTGACAGTGATTTTTGGATTAAATTCGATTAGTCACATGTCGAACAAGAAAATACGGATTAACAATTGAATTACGAAGTAAAATAAACAAAAAGCAAACAAGGAACACAATTTTACGTGGTAAAACCCCAAAGTGGTCGAGGACGGCGAAAAGGAAAATCATTATGACACTCAATCTTTCTAAGCTCATATTTGCATTAACCCTTTCAAGATTGCTATTAGGGTCTATTTAAACTTGCATAGAATCTTAATTCTTGACGTACAAGTAAGGAGAATTCCCGTATTTAAATGAAACTCTAACTTATGGGAGTCGTATTATCCTTTTTCCTTGATTTGTGTTGATTATGTTTCGATTGTATTAGATTTCATACATAATCTAGACTTTGATATCTCTAAGGAAATTTATTTCCTCATCAAAGTATGCTTCTAGACATCTTATTTGAGTGAGACTCATTCTCTGCGTGTTTGAGTCGTTGTGGTATTAAATTTGTGGTTGTCCACGTGTTGTTCAGCTGACCACCCGCCAATCCCGACCAAGCTTCTTTTTTCTCGACCGGTTGTTTTTTCCCGAGCGTTGGCTTGGACCCAACCGTCAAGGCATTCTCGATCGGTTTTATCAGTACCATGTTAATCCGATTATCTCAATGGGACTATCTCTATCCGATCATTTAGGTAACCCGATTGGGTGTTGCGAAGCTATCTTTGGTCACAGTCTGGTTGACTTTTGGTAGCTTGGCAACCTCGAATCTTGTCTATCGCTGATGTGTCATATTATCCGAATTATACCAACAACAATAGTGTTGTTTCTAAACAATTACGGCCCTACGTGTGAATGTCTGGAATCTGGATTTTCCAAATCCTTGATCAGCTGATGAGATGAGCCTGCGGACGCCCTGTTTAAAATATTCAATTTAAAGTCCAATTTACTCAATAATGTTTCTTTTGTGTGTCAAAGATATTTTATCAGCAAACAGTGAAAGAGCATCCAAATTGCATAATTGAAAAACTGCCCTCATACTTCATCATCAACACCTACCTGCCTAGAAAATTTTACGGTCACAACTCAAACAAACCATAAATTCTTCAAAATAGAAATAGTCAAAGTGATGGTAGATTTATTAAGTTACTAGTATTAACCATCTTAGATGTACTAAGAGAGATGTTGACTTGTAATTGTAAGATGATGTTCAATCCTAATAGCTATTGGTAAGGTGGAACAGCTGCATATTGTCTGTCCATAACCTCAATGAGCTTGTTGGCGATGGCACCAGCATAAACAGAAGAACCTTCAATTATCTAGAAAATTCAAAAAATATATATAATATAAATACAAATATAATGCCCAAAAAAAACCCACAAAGCATAAAATGAATGGCGCACCTTGGTGTTGAAGAGAAAACTGTAGTAATCACCAATATGGCCTCCGGCTACATGATGAAGATCCAGCTGAAGGTGGTCGAGAGCCTTGGAAACGAACAACAAGCAATCGATTTTCTTTCGTTGGATGAGTTTGATGGTTACTTCATCGTCAATGATACGAACATCAACTTCCGTATCCTTAGATTTCCTCTGAAGCCAAGAGCTCCTTAAAGATCCATTATTATAGGACTGGTCTGGGTCACCAAGAGGCTTCATGTTACAGCTCTCAACATCCCCTGCACCATCGTCCTCTGTTTTGTGTCTCTTGCTCCTTTCCCTACCACACCTCTTTTTCTCCACCAGTAATTTTAGCTCATTCACTGTTCTCAAAAGCTCTTTGATATAGTCAATAGCATCTCCCACCACTGAAGCTCTATCAGTCTAAGCAGAGTGATTTTATTTTATCATCAAAATGAAATTAAATTAATTAATAAAAGATTTATAATATAATAGGAAGGAGTTGAGTAATTTGTATTTACCTTGCTGGGGTTGGGAACCAAACTCCTCAAAACCTTGTACTTATCATTCAACTGTTCTCTCCGTTGGCGCTCGGTAGCAAAGTGTTTTTTAATCTTGCCTCTTCCAGCTTCCCTTCCTCCTCTACCAATACAAGCAATTTCTTTAGTGAACTCCAGGTCAGCTCCTCCATTTGTGTCTCTCTCATCCCCAAACAAGGAATTTTGCAAGCTGTAACCATGTGGAATAGATTGGAATAACTCCCTGAACAAGGGAGGCTGTGGAGGAAGGTTCAAATGAAATAAGGGGTCATAAACAGATGGAGTTTGGTTTGGATTTGCAAAGGAGATGGATGAATTTGAGGCTGTACATCTGGGCAAGTGTAAGAGATTGAGAAGGTCTGGTGTAGTTGGTGATAATGAAGAGGAAACATTGATATTACAATGCTGTCGGTCATCTTGGGAAATATGGCTGAAATCAACATGATCATGTCCAGTCTCGTATGTGAGAACCTGAACACCGGCATCCCAATTCGACTGATTAGGGTCATGTTGCATCAAATGGTTGGTGTTATCGCTGTTGTCCATGTTGAAGGACAGCTGGTTTTGAAGTTCGAGTTCCATATTCTCTTCGACTGCACCTTCTGCCATGGAGGTGGAATCAAAGCAACCTGTCTCCTCGTACATATTTGGCTGATTTTCGTTATAGGATATCACTTACTAGTAGTTCAAGTTCAAGCAGCCTTGAATTGGAAATCAATACGGGGATGACACGCGTTAATGTTTTTATTAGTCCCCTTTTCATTCATGCTAACCGCCCTCTCTAACTAACAATGAAAACCGTGTGGCCTTCAACAACCCACAACAGAATGCAAGACTTGTGTTTGTTAGTTGGCTCTCTCCAAATCACCTGCAGCTGAAAGAGTATCAATTAGTTCTTTTATAAGTTTGAAACCATGGAAAGTTGGTGACTTCCAATGTATAAGTTATTTGGACAGGAAATAATATTATTTAAAATATTAATCAGGTAGCTAGCTCACAAATAAGGCATCCAACTCTGATGATGCTTTTAGAGGCTGTTACGGATTGGCAATAACCTCAACACTGTTATTGCAATTTGATTGCCAAACTTCCAAAATTCAAATAAAAGATTTAATATGACCAGCACATCTTCCCATGGTCTAATTACTTGATCAAAAATTGATTACAAATATTTATCTTTTGATTCAAATGTTACAAAAGGTTTACGTATGTACACTACATAAATTAACAAATATCAAATCTACAGATTTGGATGCTAGGACACCTAAAAAAATATTTATCTCTGGAAGTGAATATTCACAACTGCTGGTTGCAAGAACAAAGTCTGTTGAATGGAGAGATCAAGGGGCGAAAATGGATGGAATAGGAATGAAGAAATCCTTTTTGTCCGACCATCCATACTACCCGCTTCAGGACCTAAATAAAAACACAACATCACTAACATGAACCTGGTTTAATCAACTGTTTCAAAATGAAACAATATTTATGAAAATGATTTCTTTGTATTGGTCTAAAAAGCCGCTGCAGAGCTAAAATAATATAAAATATATACCTTGTTTAATCTTAAATTTAAGAGTATGTGGTTGCCTTCTAGATATGAACTTGATGGGATGATCTGTCAATTGCCTATATATGTAGGTTAGTTGCAGAAATCAACTGTTTCAAACTAACATGAACATAAAAACAAATCTAAGCAGAAGAGGCATCTTTATTTACAGAATTAGTTTCCCAAAAGGAAAGTCGTCAAAATCTATAAATGGTACTTTATTTATGAGTGAAAGCAAAATAGAATCCAACACTAATACCCTTTCTGTAGGCGAACACACATATAATCAAAGAACAATCCATCTCTAGCTGTAATTTTGTCAAAGAGCACAAATAAAAATGAACAGCAGGATACAAAAATTTTCACTCAACTCTGCTGGAAAACTGCTTTCTTGACCCACCCAACTACCCAATGAGGCAAGGAGATGATGGAATCAGCACGCAAACCAACTAAAAGCTCAACTATTCTTAAAATAGACTATTTACGTGTTAGAATACTTCAATAAACTCAACTATTTACATATGACAACGAATTAATGAGTTGCAAGATAAAGATAAAAAATAAAAAATAAACACCTGATGAAATGCAACAACTTCAGTTGTTTCCATATTATATACAACAAAGAATGCAGGATGTTGATCAGCATTCCATGACACCTAAATATACGTTAGCGAACAGTCAACACATACACACCACATATATCGTCAAAATTATAGAGTAAAATAACTATTCATTTTCTAGAAACGATGGAACAAGCATTTATTTAAAGACTTCAAACACAAACAGTAATACCTTTCAAACACACCCGGTTTCTAGAAATGATGGAACAAGCATTTATGTTACCTTTCAGATATGGTATCAAATTTTCTAAGGAACAAGTTCCTAAGAATGAGCAGGAAGAGCAATTCAAGAGTAGGGTTTCATATGCATCGATAGTTGGAAGTCTCAAGTATGCAATGCTCTGTACTAGATCAGATATTTGTTTTGCTGTGGGCATAGTTAGCAGGTTTCAATCGAAACCTGGTCATGATCACTAGACGGCAGTCAAGCATATTTTCAAGTATCTCAAGAGAACGAAAGATTATATGCCTGTATACTATGGAGGGGATTTGATTCCTGTTTGGTATACAGACGGCAGTCAAGCATATTCCCGTTGATCTAAAATGTTACCAGAATCAGTTGTGGTTGGGTTTGATTTCTGCCATTATTTAAAGTCCCAAATACCCAACATATCATCTTGTATATCACTAAGAAAGTTAACAAACACAAAGCGATTAATTGCTATAGAAAAAAAATTACTCAAGCTTACAGCTAGTCAGCTACTACCTTAAAAATCTATCCATAAAAAACATCTTGCATAAAAAGGAAATACGGATCTCTTCCATCTTGTCTCCATTGATGGAGAACACCATCACCATATGAACCAAACCTAGAAACCACCACCACCACCACCATCGTCAACTCCAAACCACTACCACAAACCACCATATTAGCCTTCAAAGTTAACTGAGATCTCAATTAGTCCAAAATCTAGCATCCATCTCTTAAATCCAGCCACAACCACCCCCAATCAAAAACCTAAATCGAAATCAACCACAACCACCACCCCCAAACCAATACCCTAAAGTGAAATCATTCATAGTCATTATCCCAATCCAAACCCAGAAACCAAACCTCTCACCAAACACATAAACCAAATCTCTTACCAAACCTAGAAACTAAACCTACCATCGTGTTGGAACCAAATTCAACGGTCGTGCAGCAGAAACGGGTTTTAAAATTTTTAATACAAATCGTAATCTGTATTTAGGACCGGTGAACTTTTGATCGTAATTATTTTCGGAACAAATACATATAAAAATTATTACACTAATAAAATATATATGTAAATACAGGAAATTATAATCAACAACAAAAAAAATATTAAAAGTACCATACTAACGTTTGGAGGCTCCTTCACTTATTCAATATGCTCCTGGTCTGTACCACTGATCTTCCAATTATTCTCGGGATTGGTAACTGCGTGTGGGCATGTCACGGTTATCAGAAACTTAGGATGGAGGGTGTAGAAGAGAAAAGAATAAGAAACTCTTTCTTTATATTAATGAACAACACCTATACATAAAACCTTTTCTCTCTTTGTGGTGTTTGTTCATACACACACTTGCACACAAAATAACTCACAAAAAAAAAACTCACTCACCAGCTTTTTTTAACCAAAAGCCAACCAACTTTGTTCTTTTGTTATATATATATAAGTATGTTGCTATGCGTTTCACGCACAACAACTTTTTTTATCTTATTTTAAATAAAATATATCTTATATATAATATTAAAAAAATTGATCAAATCTATATTTGATTTTTAAAAACTTTCAAATAAAAAATATCTCATATCTTTAATTTGATTTTAATTTTGAATTCAAACTATTTAAATTTAAAAATAAATTATTTAATTTAATAAAATAAAATAATCACATTATCTTATTTTATTCAAAAATAAATATCAACATACACCCTCCATTTAGTGATTAATAACATAATTAAATAATCTCATTATTTAAGTTATTTAATCACCATTATCCATTAATTGAATAATCTCATTATTCAATTAATTCCCGAATAAATACGTGTCACTTTTGTAACATAATTAACTGGACAATCCAATTTATTAACCGTGACCCTTGTTACCTAAATCGACCGGGCTAGCAAGGGGACCTAATGGACCCACAGTATTTTGAGCTCAAATAATTCTTAGAATCATTAATTAAACTCTTTAATTAATATTCCTTGATTATTAACTCCGGTGTTATTCCACTAAAAACCCGAAGCTGCACTCTCTCAACTGCAGACGTTTTTACACAGACCGACACAACTCGGTGTCCATCGATATAGCTATTACATATGGTGTGATCCTCCACAATAGTTCATAATTAGAGCTGGGTCATAATGTCCGTTATACCCCTCTAATTACATATATCCTTTAAGTACTATTGATTCTCTAATGGACAATAAATCCTACTTCCTCACAGAATTAGGAGAGCGCTCATATTGTCCAAGCCCCGAATCAACCCTTAAGGGAACTACCATCTACTTCTCACAAGAAGGAGTGGATTCCACTATTGTGTACAAACCTTCCCAGCCACAAGCCAAACCGCAATCCCAACATACGAAGTATATTGATCAGGAAATACATCTGACCTCACCCATGGTATATCAAAGACCACGATCTAACCTGATGGAGTCGATAAGACACTCAGGATTAAGATCACCCATATATAGCCATCATTAGTTTATATATATGAATCTCATCGGTAAACGGATCTTTGTGTGAGATTCATATAGATCATGACCCAGTCCTATATGATCACATCATACAAGGTGTCTCCATTCCCATATCTCATATGAATGATTCAGGATAGAATCACTGTACATTACGAAATGGACCACAGCTATAGATTAACCACAAATAAAGTACTCAGCTTTATTTGCTATCTATGGACTCTTTAGATTGCACGTCTCTTACTGTATCCATCTGTATATGACACTCATATACACAGTTCGAGATTACATCCGGTAATCCAGGATATTAATATATATACAAGTTTATAAAATAAATAACATAACAGAATGAATTGAACCTTTCCTTTTATTTACTTCATAAACCCATTTACAAATTACATGCTTAGGGCATAAACCCCAACACATCGAACCCATAAACCGAATGCACCTCCTACCACGACAACACCCAAACCTAGAAACCAAACATCCAAATCTATGAATCAAGCCACCCGCCTTCAAACACCTAACAACCAAAACCATCGGGTTTTTTTTTTCTTTAACAACACAAACAGATTGGAGATCACATAAGTGAGAAGAGAGAGCTGTAGAAGAAGAGTAAGATGTAAGATGGGATCATGAGAGAGAGATGAACTGATCGAGAGAGAAGTGATGATGAGAAAAAAGAGAGAGAGAAAGTGATGAGGAGAGATAAGACAGAATGTGAGAGGAGTTTTACCATATTACCCTTCGACGTTAATGATCGACGAGTGTTTTGACGAAAATTCTAACGAAAAGGGGGAATATGGCAAATACTTTCAGTTTCAGGGTATTGTCCATTAAGCAAAATATAGGGGGCAGATTTACTAATAAATTATAATTAAGGGGGGAAGATGATACTATCCCTTTAATCTACACATAACGAGGGATGGTATAAGTGTAATTTTACTATAATTAATATCTAAGAATTCCTAACCATATATTGTTGAAACCTCTCTCAGCCTGCCTCTCACAGTTTCACCTCTCTGGAGTCCTTACGAGGCAGAACGAACTGAAGGTATTTGCGGTTATTATTTTTTAATTTTGTTTAAAATTTCCCGATCGAAAAGTATCACTTTCTTGTTTTCCGACTTTGATCCCGACGTCCACTGTACTGAAATCTTTTGAAGGTTACTAATAGGCTCACGCAGCAGAATAACAAACCAAAATTTTCTTGTCTAAGCCATAAAATTTCAATAGTTTCTTCGAATTAGAACTATTTTTAGATTGCAAAATCTGCGTACTTATTAACTCAACTCAGCCTGTAGGTTTTCCATTCTGTGAGGTGTTTGTTTAATTGTTCACTTACTACTGCTGTCTTTTGCAGGTTACTAATAAGCACAACAAGGTAATTTCACTTTTTACCCGGGTATTCCTTCAATCTCCTTTCTTTCTTTTAAAAACCAATTTTTTATTGTCTAAGCCATAAATTTTTAAACTTTTTTCAGATCGCTAAATCTGTTTAGTTAACTGAAGTCAACCTGTCTGTATGTTTTCCATTCTGTGAGGTGTTTGTTTAATTTTTCACTTATTACTACTGTTTTATTATTTGACTCTATCAAACTCAACCTGTTATTCTATTTTGAATAACTGTTTGATATTTGACTCCATGAATTGAATGCTAGATGATGTACATGAAGCCCTTGACCTTGTACAAAGAATCACTGAAGAGAAGACCTTTCAAATGCCGATTGTTGGGTATAGATGTTGTGGATAAATATGTGAAAATCGATGTGTCATGCGAGGAATACCTTCTTACACGCCAAGCAGAGTATGACATCTAATTATTGCATTACCTTAACAAAAAATAATTTGATTCTTTATTGAAAAGATAAAACTGTATAAACAACCCAAAAGAAAGCCTTGGCTTCTTATACGACAAGGTGCACTTCATAAGAGAATTTCTATTCAAATGGTGCAATTTGATAGTTGCATTTTTTTTTGTTTTTGTTGAAGTATTCTTACATGTTTTTTGTATGAATAGGCATTAGCTATTACAAATTTACAACTTAAATCTTTATTTTTGAATAGTTTAAAAATTGTATTTTGTTTTCATTACGTGTTCCATTTTAATGTAATAGAAATATCTTATATCGAATTAATAAAATAAATTAAACAGAAAATATACAAAAACATTAGGGAATATCATCAATTTATGTAAAAATACACTACAAGTTCACTAATATGGATATGTTATAGAAATATCGCTCATTTTTTTAGATATTTCCTTGATATTTTGCGTCCTATCTATATCTATATCTGTACCCCAAAAATACGGATATATCGTTGAAACTGTGGATATGTTAAACCAAGGATTGTATTTGATTGTTATTAAGTTGAATAATAAGTTATCGGTTGAAAAATTGGTTTTTTATTTGATCCTTTCACATCTTATATTATTATTTGTTAGAAACATTGAATAATTGTTGATGACATGCTTTTTTTTTTTTTTTTATGTTTGTGTACTCGATATATCATGTTATTAATGTTTACACGTGTCTATACATGTGTCTGCAGTTGTATCCTTAGAGAGAAAAATAATATGGGTTTAATGGTAGCTGAATCTGTGCAAAATTTGGCAAGTTTTCTTCTTTCTTTTATTATGTTAGTTGTTCTCCTTTTTTAAAGGTTTAATTAATCGTAGAAACTTTTCTTTTGTTAAATATGGATGTCAAATGTGATTAATTAAAGTTCTTTTTCTGGCACTGATGCTTCTATCTCAGAACATTTCTAATTTGCTTTTGTTGGAACTTTGAATTGTCTTCAGACTTTAAGTTGTCTTTTTCTCCATCTTTGTGCAGGCAGAAAATTATAAACTATTGGGACTTGTTTTTGGCTATTCTTTTATGAGAAACAGGAAAGCTAATGTGAGTTTTTTTGTCATGAATAAATATTTAATATCATTTCTCTCTCTGATGTGATTTATTTTATTTGATAAGGATGTCCAAACAAAGATTTTGATCGATGAACTGCACAAATCTGGAAAATTTGAGGGTTTAAGGTATACATTTTGGGATAAGGGGATTTCATCTAAGGTATGTGTGTAAATCATTATTGAAAAGATTTGGAGCTCAACATTTTCACTTCTGAAGCACATGTATTACTATAATTTCTTATTTGATTGGTGGATTGTCTTTTTGGGACTGTTGTCAAGTAAATGGTTATGACTATATACTATTAAATAAACTTAATTTTGTTTGTCTTGTTTCAGATTATTTTTCAAAATAAAAAACAAAACATAGTTTGCATTATTGATACAAATTACAGGATCTCATAGTTTATTGTGTTGATAGCGTACGGAAATGTCACTAGAGAAGGTTGTGCTTAAAATTTTAGAGGACGCCTGTCATCCTTATCCTCAGCCACTTGTTCAAGAACTTGAGCGCAGATTAATTGACGATGTTATGGCTGCTAATACACTGCAGATAACTGTCTGGTCATCCTCCTGCCCAAAATTTAATTTGGTTAAGGCTATAGTTTGTTGTTGAATGTTTTATGATTTATTTCTAACCTTGATGGAGACTAAAGGCCAGTTTGGCAAGGCTTTTGAAATGCTTAAAAGAGCTTTATGAATGCAAACATAGTTTTAAAACTCGAAAGGCGGTGCGAGGCGGGAAGGCCTTCGTGACGTGAGGCGAGGCGGTTGCCTCGAGCCGCCTCGGTCGGAAAATGGGAAAATAATTAAAAAAAAATAAAAAAAAAGTTAAAAATTAAAAAAGTAGAATAATATTCCATAAAATTCATAATAAGTCATATTCAATCTCAAACAAATTAAACATTACTAAAAACAACGTCCTCCTAATAAGAAATGACCACTATATATCCAATGTATCCCATAAACTATCATTAGTGTCATGTGGTTTGAAATGTGGATCAAAAGAGTAATCTCCTCCATCATCATCATCATCTGAAATATCTAAAGAGTCGTTCCGGTTTGAAATGTCCTCCCACCCATCTTTATCCACCCGTTGCAAAGCCTTTCCTTTATCTATAAGGAAATATAAAGTAATATTTTAATTAAATATATCATTTTATCTAAGTAAAAATTATTAAATTTAATTGGAGAATTACTTACTTGTATTTCTCTTTCTCTTTCTAGGAACTTGTTGGCTTCCACTCGGTTGACTAATGTCCACATCCGCGGATGGAACTTCTTCCGTAACCAACCACTCATCATCCGAAGGCACATCTTCACTAACCAATGGATCCTCATCATCCTTTAGTGCCTGTCTCTTAACGAATTTGTGTTGCAACCTTCTATTGTACATTATGTACACTAAGGAATTCAACTTTGTTGTCTTCAATCGATTCCTCTTCTTTGTATGAATCTACAATTTTTTTTTATGAAATTGTTAATTAAGTAATACTAAATTAATTTATATCTAGTATTTAGAATTCTAAGTAAACACATACCAAATTAAATGTACTCCAATTCCTCTCACAAGCCGAGGATGAGCAAGTGAGACTTGAAACTTTCACATCAAAACCCATAAGTTCTGGAGCATCGTCTCCTTATGTAGTCCACCAATCGGCTACAATGAGAATAAAAAACATTGATTAGTTACGACATTACTATAAATTTCATATAGAAATTGATAAATGTAAACAATAGCTTTACGCTTTTACATACAAGGGCTAAGTTTGTCAATGATAGTTTATTGACGTCCATAGGCAAACAACCCTTTCTTATTTTGAAAGAGTTGAAGTTGGATATTAGCCTGTAATCTGTCCTCCTCATTAGGAATAAGTTTTTCCATACACACCATCAACCCAATCTTTATCTCTCGATGAGTGGAAAAATTATCTGAATATTGGAATCGGAGATTCAAGTAGTATGCAGCTGCGTGTAAATGCCGGTGCAATTGAAACTCCCACTTATCATCAATTATTTTCCAAATTTCCTTGTATGCTCCTTCCTCATTTCCCAAATTTTCGGCTATCTCCTCCTTAGCCTTGTCCATTGAATCATAAATGAACCCCATACCGGGCAATTTTTCAGAATCTGTCATCCTCAACACATTTACTAGCGGTCTAGTTGTCTTTAATGCATAAGACATGCTACTCCAAAAACTACCGTCCCTCAAGATAATCTTCTTCTTGATTTCCCTTCCGTCGGCCTTTTTTGCCCAACTACAATCATCCCATTCCTTAGAAGTGAACATTTGCTCCAAAGGTTGCTTCAAACTTAACATTCTATCTAATGTCAAGTATACAGTAGCAAATCGTGTAGGAGCGGCACGAACCAACTCTTTTTTTGTGTGCTTCCTCATTAAAGCTAACACCTATCCATGATTGTATATGAAGTTACTCACCTATGGCAACACAATCATAAAAACATTAAGTTATTAATAGATTTTAATGATTTATACTAAATAAGTAAATATTAGAGCATTTATGTAATTATTTATACCTTTTTCGCTTTCGTTAGAGCATTTTCGTGTTGAGGAAGAGATCCGATTTTCTCAAGGATTAGATCAATACAATGAGCAGCACATGGCGTCCACCATAGTCGTGTCCTCTTCTTCATCAACATTTCACCCGCTTTCTTATAGTTTGATGCATTATCAGTTACCACTTGAATCACAAGATCTTCACCAACTTCTTCAACCACTGAATCCAGTAGCTCAAACAATAATGTAGCATCTTTAACTACATCACTAGCATCAACTGACTTTAAAAACACGGTGCCATAAGGATTGTTTACGAGGAAGTTTAACAACTGCCTTCCTCTCATATCCTTCCACCCATCCGACATAATGGACACCCCTGTTTGAATCCATGTTTTCTTTACTTCGGCAACAATTGATTATGTATTTGCTTCTTCTGCCATCAATAATGTTGTGCTCAACTCATGTGCAGTAGGCCCTTTCAAACCACGCCCGTAATTCCCAACCGAACGCAACATATTGGTGAATGATGGACTATTAGCAACATTGAAGGCTAGTCCATTCTCGTAGAAGAATCTGGCTATGTCCATACACGTGTTTTCACGTGCATCCTTGTCAAGTCCTTGTTTGCTTCCCTCCACATCATCCACCGAGTCCTTTTCAAGAAATCTATCCATCGGTCCTCTGATTCCTCTTTGAGTAACGCTACCCGAGCTTGAACCTTTTTGACTGTTGAGGGTGACACACTTGTCGATCATTTCTTCACGCGTCAATTGTGTCCTCTTTTTCGCACTTTAATTTTTTTCCAAATATGTTTTTTTTTCATCTCTCACCTCTGGAGTGACTTTTGCACACGGGGCAACATTACCATGAATACCCGCAAGGTGTTCTTTCATCCGATACACACCTCCCTTCAAAAATTTATCACAAAATTTACATTGAAGGTACTTGTATCCCTTCTTTCCATCCATTTCAACCTCAACTCCATACTTCCATGCCGGATCTTTTCGATTCGACATCTCTAACACAAGTCTATAACAAAATAGCAAATAAAAAATTCAGTAATATTCTCATACAAAACAGTGGTATATAAGGCAAAATGACCAAATATTTAAGGCAAAACATATAAATATGTCACTGTTTCTAACTCAAGATGTCAGGTAAAATGTCAACATATATATAAGGCAAAACATATAATTTATAACACTGATTCACTGGTTGGTCGGCACATCAAAACATATATGAATTATATGAATCGTAAAAGGCAACAAACAATGTCACCTAAAGTCAAACATTAAAAACAAAATGTTGAAATCAGAAAACAGATGGTGCGATGTTTAACATAATATATATATATATATATATATATATATATATATGTTTTCTGAAATCAGAAATCGGAAAACAGTTTCGCATGACCATCAAAACAGATGGTCATGCGAAACTGAAGAAGAGAAACTGAAAGAAGAGAAAACTGAAGAGAGATCGTGCGAAACCGAAGAAGAGAACAAAAAAGAAGAGAAAAAAAATGAAAGAAGAGAGTCGAAGAAGAGAGAAAACATACCAGAGGTGAAGAGTGACGACTGACGAGAACTGTTGAAGCTGAGGAGTCACCGCCGCCGCCGCCGAAGAGGAGTCGCCGCTGTAGAAGAGTCGTCGACGATGAGGAGATGTCGCCGTCGCCGATGATGGAGGAGATTGAAGATTGAAATGCAATTTAGGTTTGGAAATCCAATTTGATCGACGAATTTGGGTTTTATTTTTTTAGCTTTCATCTTTTTCTATTTCTTTTTAATTCAATTTTCGCCTCTGTTCGCCACTCGACCGAACCGATTCGAGGCGGCCAGAGGCGGACGCCTCAGGGCGTGGGAGGCGGGATTTTCCCTCTTAAGTGATGGTTCAGTCGCCTCAGCGCGAAAACTGAGCGAGGCGGGGTGAGGCGGCCGCCTCAGTTCGAATTTTAAAACTATGAATGCAAAAGCGAATTTTAGGAGTGTTTTGAGTTATTTAGGAAAAGAGCTTATGGAGCTCAGAAGCTCTTTTACCATAAGCCAAGCCCAACCTAAATAAATGTACGATTAACACTTCTCTCGTTAGGATAAGATATTTGGCATTGACAATTTAAATTCTTATAAATTGCATAGGATAGGATATTTGGCATCGGCAAATTAAGTTCTTATAAATGGAGCTAAGGTTAAACTTTTTGTAATGTTTTCAAATTCTAATTCAAAATTTTGAACCCGTGCTTCAAAATTTTTAAAATTTTTTAATCTTTTACTTTTGTTGACACTTTGACATGATTTCAAAGTCCCATTTTAAAGTTTGGAGTCACATTGTTATTTTAACATTTGATAGGCGTACCTCAATACTGCAAGAATGTTTGGTGTGGAAGACGAAATGATCGAGGGAAAGTATCCCTTTCAATAGTTGGATATTATGCACAATTGCACCGTCAAATGGATGTAGGTGGCCTGCCGAAAATGCCCTCAATCATGTGGACATTTTCTAATGATAGTTGGTGTTGGTACTATAGTCCCATTTGGATTGGATACTAAATTAGTATTGTGATGTGTTTTGATTGGATACTACTAAATTTGTATTGTGATAGTCTCACCTATATCTAAACCGGCAATGTACTAATGTGAATGTCTTCTCAATATCTTTAAGTCTTAATATTATTTGTTTTTTTTTGTTTTTTAATTTTATAGATTTTTTATTATAAATTTGTAAGAAGTTAAATTTTTTATTATTAGTAATTTTTTTATTTTCCTTCTTTGTTCAGTTAAATAATTAAAAAATCCATGAATACACATTTTCTTATATTTACATATAGTAAATTAACGGTCATCTGACATTAGTTTAGGTTTAGGGTTTAGTTTTTGTTGATTTTTCAATAACCCTTGAAATTAGATTTTGTTGATTTTTCCATCACCTTTGAAATCATGCCAAATTGCTATTGTCAAACAGTTTTTGTTATTATTCGGTATATCTAATGATATTATCTATTGATACAAGCTTTTAGGACCATATACAGCATTAAGAGAAAATATGATCTGCCTATAAATTAGCAACAAATCATAATCCAATTGAGGGATTGTGAAACCTATTAGAGATACTGGTAATTCAAATTTCCGAACATGGAATATAGTCCAACTATACAGTTGTATTTTCGCACACTACCCTCCAAACTGATTTCCTGAAATGCTGTAGTTTGAAGACCTTTTGTCAACACATCTGCAAGCTGTCCCTTGGTTGAGACATAGGGTGTGCAAATCCACCCACTGCCGACAGTGTGCAAATCAACCCACCGACCCATTTTTCTTTTATGACGTCTGTATACTTTGATGTATTTTGTCCTATAGTGTTGCACTAGTTTGTGCAATGCTTGATGTGTTTCGCCTTGTCATGTTGTACTGGGCTGTATGTAACGCTTATCGTGGATTTGTTATCATAGTAGAGCCTCATCGATCCATCCCACTTGATTTTTAGGTTTTCAAATAATAAAATAAAAATTATATATTTAAGCTATTCTTAATAGCCTTGTCTTCCATACCATATATAAAAGCTATATATATATTTTTTTATTTTATTAAATTCATTGGACCTTAATAAAAAGTCCACATGTGAACTAGACCTATTCTTACAAAAAGATACAAGTTCTCATGTCTTATTACAATTCTAGATGGACTCCTAAATTGGTCTGATAGAATATATCAAGTGATCCATGTAAGTTTGTGTGGATTGAGGATCTTGGCAGGCTATCTAAATTTAAGCTCCAATAGACACAACCCAATCACAATCAACAAATGATTCACTTATGTCCTATCTATTTAATTTTAGTTCATTCCACTAAAGAACTAAAATTGAACTCTTAAATAAAGATAGAATAAGTTGATGTTTACTCACTTATACCCTAGACAACCTTATTGGCGAAAGTGTATCCTCGTGAAGAATACCAGTAATCGCCAATAGCTCATAAACCGAATATATCTCTCTAAGTTACCATATTTACTCATATTACCACATTTTGAACTTGGATATTTTGACTTGTCCAGAAGCCATGTTTCAATAGACATTATCGAAAACTTAACGTTAAGATTTAATATCCAATACCTCAAAACATCCATATGATGGTATTCTACTCTCATTCAATAAATAGAGCTACGATATCCATATCTATAAATGAAGTTCTCTATCGATTAACAAATGAATACCACTAAACTATCGAGGATAGACTATGCTATATAATCGTACTCATTGATAGCTCAAATGATAACACTTGCAACCATAAGTCCATCATTTATCTCAGGATTGAGATAGATTCTCTTATCGTCTTCAAATGAAAAACTTTTATCTATTGACGGTTCTAGATAAAGTATTTCATTGTGATCCTATTCAATGCACCCAATGCACTAGATTCTTTTACCCAAAGACACCACACTTTGATGATTTTAGACTTATCATAACACATTTGACCCCACTCAAATGCTAGTGAAAGAATCTACAATTTTGACAAGATAAAGACGCACAACCTTTTATCTTAAGTTGTGAATATTATTCAAGACTAACTAAAGAATTGTGTCTACCTAATACATATCTAGATGTATAAACAATTCTTCTTTTCTCATAGTCTTTTGACCTTATGATTATTTACTTTTGACAATTATAATTATTAAACTATAAATGTTATAAGATTTGTTAAACTAGAAATCACTTTATTAATATGAAAAGATTGTTAATTACAATATTACACTCTTGCTATCGAGCATAATCCTAACACATGCTCCCGTGAAATTCTGGAATCTCTAACCGTATCCCTAACTCCCAACGCTTGACTTTTTCAACTTTGTCATTAGCCCTAACATCAGTCATAGACGCCTTATGACAGTGTTGTGGATCATCTTCCTCTCTATTGCTTTCTTCCCTTTCATCACTGTCACCACCTGTTTCAGGATTCAGGTTTTGAAAAGGGTTTTGGTTGGCCCTCATCGTCGCAAGCTGCTCCGTTAATTGCGCATCCTGTCGCTCCAACTACGCCATGCGGTCACGTTCGATGGCTTTTTCTATGGGGTTCTGGTGTTGTGAGCGTCTTCTCGACGGCATGTCGATGTCCCGAACGAACCATGCTCAGAAACCAAACTTATGTAGGGGAAGCTCTGTCGAGAAAAACCTACAAGAAACAATTAGAAACAACCTACTAAAATTCTGTTGATTCGCTCACGAATACCGGAATATTAGGCTTCCAATTCGTTGATTCACAAAGAATACCGAAATTGGAGATAATTAGAGAAAACTCTAAATTTTTATTAAATAAAAAAAAAACGATTTGCCTTTCGGCTTGCATCCTTATTTAAAGCAAATAAATCATAAACCTTATCGTATTCCTTGAAAAACAAGAAAACGAGCCAAAAAAAAGGAAAAATTACCAAAAAAGGAAAAAAACGAGATTAAAGCAAAAACTAATTCTACTAAGAATCCTAAGCATTCCGGAATTGACGGAAGTCAATTCGGATTTGGGAAACTCGATTTATTATAAAAACGAAACTTTCCTAAAATGACAAAAACGGTCTTTTCAGGGCCTAAACGATGGAATTTGGCTAAAAAAGGGTATGCCACTCAAGCATAGCTTGTGAATTTGAAAGGTCTTGCCGAAACGCATCAACTGTCAAAATTTCAAGTCATTCCGACTCCGTCGCCTGGGCTAGTAGGATTGAAATGACCATTTTCCTTGGATTTTCTCATATCCCACCTCTCCATATAATCTAATGCCAATTGATCTACTGCTGCTGCATAACATTTGGTGCCAATGACATTGGTGTTTTTGGGTCTAAGAACCAGAGTCCAAACCTTGTTTCTTTCAAATTGGTTTAACTTTTCTTGTATAGCAAGAACCCAAAACTCATCACTCAAGGCTTCATCAACCTTTTTACGTTCAATTTGATAGGTGTAGGAAGTATAGCTAATTTGATTAGCCAATTGATGCCTAGTCCTAGCACTCTTATCACATCTTCCAGAATGTCATTCTTGTTATGGATATTTCTAACCTAAGGAGCAGGTTCTTTAGAGTCCAAAGAAGGATCTCCATCAAAAGGTTGAAAGGCCTCTTTACCAAGGTTTGACTTCTCATCAGTTGAAGTCTCACCATTATTCTCCAAGGAAAAACAATCAATTGTTGGAACCCCGTTCACCGGTCACGCAGCGGAAGTAATGTTTTAAATTTTTTTATACAAATCATAATCTATATTCCGTACCAGTGAACTTGGGATCGTAGTTATTTTTCGGAACTAATACATTCAATATGTAAACACAGGAAATTGAAATCGATATAATCAAGAAAAAAGTCTTACTTACGTTTGGAGGCTCCTTCACTTTTCGATATGCTCATGTCTGAACTAATCTTACCAATGTTTGGAAGCTCATTCACTTTACGATGTGCTCCTGTCTGAACCACTCGATCTTTCTCGCTATCTCCCGGGACTGGTAACTGCGTGTGGGCACGTCACGATCTCAAGAACTTGAATGGAGGATGTAGAGAGAATCGAAGAAACTCTTTCTTGTAAGAGAAAACTAACTAGAACAATTCTAGTTATAAAAGAATATTATTCTTATTTTTGTTTCAATGGTGTACAGTGCAAAAAAAAATATTCTTATTTTTCAATCAATTGATGCATCACAATCCTTACACAATATATATATATATACCCATGTTTGTATCCTATACAAACACTTATATATGTGTACACACCGATTTGCATCCAATGCAATCTCTTGTGTTATAATTGATATATATATCTTTTAATTATCCTTTTCAAATATATCTAATATATTAAAAGTGATAATATGTATTTTAAATTTAAACTTAAATTCAAATACTTAGATAAAAAATTTAGTAAAATAAAATAATCCTATTATTTTATCTTCACCTAAATCCGTATATCAACTAACACCCTCCCATTAATAGTTAATTAATAATTCATAACTATCAATATAATTAAATAATCTAATTATTTAATTAATTTAACTGTTAACATTCATTAATTAAATAATCTCATTATTCAATTAATTTCCGAATATTTACGTGTCACTTTTGTAACACAATTAATTGGACAATCCAATTAATTAACTGTGACCTTTGTTACATAAATCGATCGGGCTAACAAGGGGACCTAATGGACCCACGGTATTTTGAGCTTCAATAATCCTCAGAATCATTAATTAAACTCTTTAATTAATATTCCTTGATTATTAACTCCGGTGTTATTCCACTAAAAACCCAAAGCTTCACTCTCTCAACTGCAGACGCTTTTACACATACCGATACAACTCGGTGTCCATCGATATAGCTATTACATATGGTGTGATCCTCCACAGTAGTTCATACCCCTAATTACATATATCCTTTAAGTACCGTTGATTCTATAATGAACAATAAATCCTATTTCCTCACGGAATAAAGAGAGCGCTTATATTGTCCAAGCCCTGAAACAACCCATAAGGGAACTACCATCTACTTCTCACAAGAAGGAGTGAATTCCACTATTGTGTACAAACCTTCCCAGTTATAAACCAAACCGCAATCCCAACATACAGAGTATATTGATCAGGAAATACATCTGACCTCACCCATGGTATATCAAAGACTATGATTTAACCTGAAGGAGTCGATAAGACACTCAAGATTAAGATCACCCACATATAGCCATCATTAGTTGATATATATGAATCTCATCGGTAAACAGATCATGGTGAGAGATTCATATAGATCATGGCCCAGATCTATAAGATCACATCACACAAGGTGCTTCCATTCCCATATCTCATATGAATGATTCAGGATAGAATCATCGTACATTACAAAATGGACAACAGCTATAGATTAACCACAAATAAAGTACCCAGCTTTATTTGCTATTTATGGACTCTTTAGATTGCACGTCTCTTACTGTATCCATCTGTATATGGCATTCATATACACAGTTCGAGATTACACCCGGCAATCTTGGATGTTCATTATATGCACAAGTTATAAAATAAACAACACAACAATAATGAATTGAACTTTTCCTTTTATTTATTTCATAAATCCATTTAAAAATTACATCTTTAGGGAATAAACCTCAACAATCTCCCACTTCCAATGGAATGGTACCTCCCTGGTATAGAGTTCAAAGGTACCTGGATCAATTCAACCAAGGTATCTTGCCAAAGTACCAAAATCCCAAAAAATAGGGATACCTGGTACCTAAACACTCATAAAAAGGGAAATCATTGTGGTAAGGGGCACCAAGAGGGACACCTCGACTAAAGTACCTCGACAACCATGTACATATGATTTATCAACTCTTACCTATCCTTTCACCAATTTTTCAAATCATTTTGTATTGTTAGGCCCCGATTAGACCAAGCTCACATTGGGGACTCGGGTCGGCGGCCAAGAGCGCCTTAACCGAACAGTCATCCGGGTACTAGGGTACCACAACTAACGGAGGATCCCTGGTGCTTAAACATTTTCCATATGCTGTTTCACCAAAGTCTTGCTATGAGAACAATCCAAGGTATGAGTGCAGTGTCCACTGGGACCCGGAAACCAAGAAAATAGGAGATCCTGCTGTCACAAGGACTATGTACCCAAGAAGGATATTAATCACTTAATCAACACTAAACCTTTACACTAAGTTAGATATACATAGAGTTAGTCAAGGTAGTGATGAACTAGATACATACAAAAAGAAGAAAGAAGATATCGTTCATATAATCAAAAGAGCTCATCCCCTCAATTGAGCTACATCAGATCAAGCGGGGAGCCTATCCCCTGGTTCTGGGCAATACAAAAAAAAAAGAGAAAAGAAGATAGAAGTATGAGTTATGAAGCCTGGTTCATGATAAAGCGAGGTGCCCACCACCTTTCCGGGCAACAGAAATAAAGCCAAGATCAAAGTTATACGAAGAACTTATCCTAGTGATCTCCTCATGCCACTCCACCCTCTGGTGGTTGCACGCTTTCCTCCTGCTCCGCAACCTACTCTTCAATAAGTACCTGGTTGGTCGTTATATTTCTATACATGTTTTAGGTCCCCATTTCCTATTATTTATGCTTTGTTCTTGGGAAAAATTAGGTATTTTATGTGTTTGGTGAACATGTGTAGGTCATATTTCATTCACGAGGTGTTGGATGTTATTTTGGAAAAAATGAGCAAAAAGACAACTTTCGGACCAGTGTAAAATAGTCATATTATGAGGTTCATATCTCTCATTTAAGATCGAATTGCGTGTCCTACTACCTATGGATTGACAGCCTTGGAAGTCTAGTTTCTAGCGCACTTTATATATTGTAATTCCGATATTCCTAGAAGAAATTAGGTGCAATTCAGTAACCGAAGGTTAGTGTTAGAAAGTCAACCGTGGGCTAGACAGCCGTTCATGCATAAGACCTACCCAGCAGTCTGAGGAGAGGTACATGGCGGAAGAATTTCACGGTTTGGACCGTGGTGACCTATGGAGTGACCCAGGCAACAGTTTGATCGATTTTTGTTAGAAAACCACTCTGAGTTGGTCCTGAATTGTTCCAAAACTTCTCAAATCAATTTTTTTATTTTATTTTAGAAGTCCAAATCATTTTTGGGAAACTTCCAAAATTCAAATTATGAGTCAAACATCTAAAAAGGAAATTCAATTTAGGAAAGGATTCACATTCCTTGTTTCATTCTACTTTCTCACTCGATGGATTTCCTAAACCTAAGAAGAATTGGGGGTTCACAAGGAAAAATCACATATAAATAGTTCCTATTCTTAGCAATTCAAAAGGCACAAGCCAAAGGAGGTCCCAAGCGACCAAGGGGACCTTCCCCCACCACTCAATCACCACACATCATTATACAATTTTCATTCATCTTGCACATCCAAAGATTCGAAGACAAAAGATTTCAACATTGAAGATTTGAAGAATCCGTTTGAGGCCTCAATGGGTTTTATCTTTTCTTTCTCTTCTCTTGTTGTCATGATGTGTAACTAATTCCATAACTAGGGAATAAATGTGAACCTTTTGTGAATGCTCATGTTTGGATTAATATTATTTCATCAATGCAATTCATGATTTATTCATTGTTTTTAATATTTATCACACCATAGACCCATGGTGGATGATTATTTGGCTTGATTTTAGGGTTAAGACTATATGAGAAATAGGGTTAGAGTCTAGACCAAACATAACCTTGATTAATGCTTTTTTGAAAGAATGAATTTATCTTTAGCATAGACCAAGCAAAGTATAGAATTTGGTTCTTATTTCTTGCACTTAATGGGTTTCCGATCATTGTTCACACCATAGACCAATGGTGAATAGTGGTTGGGAATACTTGACTCATCCCGTGATCATGCGGTAATAGTCATATTAAAGACAAATAATGAACCCTTGAACTGATTGAATTTTGTTCACAAATTAATTCCAAACATTGAGTGTTCATAATTTGGGATCATTGATGACCTAGTGCTTTCTCACCCTTGATCACAACCAAATATTTTCAATAGTTTTTTTTAGTTTAATTTAATTTAGTTTTAGTTTTAATTCGATCTTCAAACAATCTTTTGGTTACTTTCAATTTAACTTAATTAGAATATATTTAATCGATAAATGTCTAGTCTTCATGAGAATGATTCTTAATTGCCGCTGCACTAATCTTCATGATTCGTGCACTTGCAAGAATTGTTTTTATGAACACGATTTTACACAATCAAGTTTTTTGGCGCCGTTGCCGGGGATTAGTGAATTTATTGGTTATTATAGTTTTAGTTTTAGTGAATAGATTTATTTTTTAGGTAGTCCTGTCATTAGTTAATAGTTTATTTTTTTATTTAGATTTTGTTTTTCTTTGTTCTTTCTTATTGGTACAATGGACGTTTTTTCTTTCTTATTGGTACAATGGACGTCGACGAGTGGGAAACAACCCTTTGCAACACAATCCTTCAAGTTATGAGAACATGATCGAGCAATTGAAAGAAGACAAGCAAATGGCCCTAAATTTTGATTTGACAACGAAGGTTAATGAGCTACTAAAAGAAAAGGAGTCTTCTTTGAGGGAGTTTGCAAATTTCTCTAAAGAAGTGGAAGAATTGAAAGATGAGTTCACCCAACGCATGCGGTTGATGCGGGCCAAAATCAAACAACGAGATAGAGCTCTGGAGATCATGAAGAATAAACAGCTCGATAGTATTGAAAGGCTAGCAAGAGCTTGTGAGGAAAAAACTGCGCAACAGAAGCGTGAAAAATTAAAATTTTGGGTTTCAGTATAAATAATTTTTTTCCCTCTATAATAACGAGAACCTTAACCCTATATTAATTGATGTATATAAAAAGTGTCGTACATTTTTCTCGTGATGATTGAACTAGCACCGATTTGAATTCGCAAGTTCTTCCAATCCAATCACGAACGTGAATCACCTAGGAGTGTGGGCACCCTCTCTTTCTAAATGTATACCTGAGGATGAAACAAACAAAATATTCTTCTTTGTTAGTCACAATAATCCTCCAAGAAGAAAACAAAGAACGTTAGGTCACTTGTGAATTATCAATCAATTTGATTGAAACTCGCGTGAACCTTGATTCGATGTTGTACACAAAACCTTTTAATGTAAAGGCTACTAGTGTACTATCGAAAACTAAATGTTCTTTCTTCCTTTTCTTTTTTGCCTAATCTCACACTATTTTTTAGAGTTGATCGAATTTTGTCTAGAGCAAAAACATATTTTTTTCCCTAAAAAATCTATGGTGGCCGAATTCTCTCCAAGTTGAATTCCCTATAGCTGGCTGAAATTTTTCTATTTTGAAAACTATAAGGCTGGCCGAAATTCCTTCCATATATATTTAGGGCTGGCCAAAATTCTAAATCCTTTCCTAAAAAGGATTTACTTGGTGGTTAAGAATCCTATCCTTAGGTGGATTTACTTGGTGACTAAGAATCATTTTCCAAAAAGAATTCTTTCCTACACCAAGACTCCTAATCCAACTCAATAATGTATTTGTAACCATATTAAAGACTTCCTAATTTGATTAGATAAATAATTTCTTTTATTTATCTACTTATCAAATACAGTTTTTAATAATAATTATACTACCAACAATAGTATAATATTAGGAGACCATCTCTTACTCAGAAAAAGATTCTGACTTTTAATTTAATAATTAATTAATTACCAAATTAATTCATTTCCATTTAATTAATATAATAAAATAAAAATAATATAATTAAGTTAAACTATATAGCTTTGCCTCCCAACACCATATATGGGCCATTATATTATTTTTTCTATTTTATTAAATCCATTGGGCCTTAATAAAAAGTTCACATGTGAACTAGACCCATTCTTACAAAATGAAGCTAGTCCACATGTCTCGATACAATTCTAGATGGACCCCTAAATTGGTCTGGTAAAATATATCAAGTGATCCATGTAAGTTCGTGTGGATTGGGAATCTTGGTGGGCTATCTAAATTTAAACTCCAATAGACACAACCCAATCATAATCAACAAATGATTCACTTAGGTTCAATCTATAAATTTTAGTTCACTCCATTAAAGAACTAACATTGAACTCTTAAATAAAGATAGAAAAAGTTAATATTCCTCATTCGTACCTTAGACAATTTTAATGGAGAAAGTGTACCCTTTTGAAGAATACCAGTAATCGCCAAGAGCTCATAGACCGCCTATAGCTCTCCAAGTTACCATATTTACTCATAGGACCACATTTTGAACTTGGATATTTTGACTTGTCCAGAAGTCATGTTCCAATAGACACTATTGAAAACTTAACGTTAAGATTTTGTTGGGATTATGCTCGATAGCAATAGTATAATAATGTATTGGACAATCTTTTCATATTAATGAAGTGATTTCTTGTTTAACAAATCTTATTGCATTTATAGTTTAATTAGTATAATTGTCAAAAGTAAATAATCATAATGTCAAAAGACTATGAGAAAAGAAGAATCGTTCATACATCTAGATATGTATGAGGTAGACACTATTCTTTAGTTAGTCTTGAATAATATTCACAACCTAAGATAAAGGTTAGAAGCTGTTGACGTCGATTTCTAAATGGATGAGAAAGTCAACAAGGTTGGATTTAGTTATAACCAGTCAAAGAGAAAGAGAAAGAGAAAAAGAATGTAATTTAAAGTGAATAAGAAACGAGTTTAAGTGGTAAAACTCTGGTGATCGGAGAAACGTCTATAAGTGGTTGAGTAAACAACCGAGCCAAATCCACTATTGAAATAAAGAATTACACCACTCGATCTCTTTTTTCTCTCTATTCTAGTGATTTTTTGCGTACTTTTTTGTTCTATCCCTTGTGTCGCCTTTTACAATGAGATCATGGGTCTATTTATATGTGCATAGAACCCTATTATTTGTTTTACAAGTAAAAGAAAAGTATTTATATTTAATTAGGACTGGCTACTTGATGGAGTCGTCTTTATCTTCTTTCCTATTTCAAAGATCGTGTAAAGATCGAATGGGACTCTGGTGGTATAGTCCGTTTAGGACTTATGTCCTTATAGATGTGAAGTCTTCTCGAATAAGTAAAGTTATTGCCTGATTTGGAATCTGTTTCCTGTTTGGTGTTTTATTCTTCTAGAATCTCTTCTTGATATGGTTGTCTTGTGTATTTGAGCATGAGTCTTGGTTCACCCACTTGCGAATCATGTGCTAGATTTCTTTATTCGGGTTTTTTGTATTTGTCCCTAGTAGAACATTATATGCTGGATACTCATTTCCCGATTAAGACACATTGTGCCGAGTACCTGTGTTTGGACTTGCTAGGGGTTTTTCATTCCTTTGTGTGACGTCTTCAAGGGTTATTCTAGATGCTTACTTGGATGCCCATCTGGTAATTTTTTCAAGGGACTGTCCACCTTATTAGTGACGTGTACATTCAATAAAAATATACATATAACAATACCCCCTTAAAATATTTTTGCCGAGTAGGAATTTGCTCTTGGCAAAAGTATTTTAATCGACCCTTTATTATTTTATGCCTCGTTAAAGCCAGAATAATAATCTTTAAACAGTGCCTTGCAGTAATGACATTTCTCAATGGCCACCACGTAAATGCAATTTGCCCCTTCACATGAAATCTCAGTGATTGCGACATTTTGGAATTCTGACGGTTTGGTCAGTTCTTTCCTTGACACATGTCCTCCAACCGCTTCATTCCCCTAGTAGAATTTATAAGAAGCGACTTGTGGGTTTCCTGATACGCCACCTACATCATCAAATCCTTCTTTTTGTTTTTTTCCCACTTTTTGAGGCCCTAGAGTTTTGAGTCTTCGTTTTTGAATAACCTATTTAAGCCAAAATGGAACTATTCTAGCTAATTTTTTACAGAAGTAAATAAACAACCCAGATTTTCTTGCGTGGAGATTCATCTTAACTTTTCATTGAAGCTTTTCCAGGTTTCTTTGCAGTGACTTTAAAGATTAGTTCTTATGGATCCTGAGTGCCGTCATCGCCTTTTTGTTATAGCTTTCGAAACGCTCGAACGTGGAGACCTTCAATTGGTTTCCTGTGTTCAAAGATTATTAGGGGAAATTCCCCATAATTAGCCTCCTTTTTTAGATGTTGATGTTTCTGGGCATTATCTTGACACTCACTTTAGTTCTAGTTCTGAATCTTCTTCCAGTTCTGAATCTCTCATTTCTGATCATAGGATTCCTATACGATCCGGGATGGGAAAACAGCAGAGTAGACGTGTGATTCACAAACATGGCTCATGCGACATTCAAATCGGGAGGTAAGTAGTTGATGAAAGGGATGTTGAGGCGGAGCATAGTGCATCTCGTATACCCTTTACCCTTTTCTCTTGATCGTCCGAGTGAATATGATACTAAGCCGAATGTGGTTAGAAAAAATTAAATCGAAAAGTACCGCGCCCAATTCGATCTAGACGACTGGTTTTGATTATTCCTGCTGGTAATAGGGCCGCATGGAACCCACCTTCGGCATGGTGGTGATTTATGGGTCCATGCTCTGCTGTTGTGTGACTTTTTCTCTTCAGCCGTTCATCGCTTGGTTCCTTGCCGAAGCGGGGATTGCCCCTGCTCAACTTTTCCTAAACAGCTATAGAATACTAATGTGTATGTGGCACATGTGGAGTCGGATTAACTTGTCACCGCCTTTTCCCCATGAAATCAGGCATTTTCACATATTAAGGCAATCTGGTCAGACTGGAACTTATTTTTTTATGTCCAGCCCTCTAGATAACTGGGTCCCTGAGGGGGCGAAAGTGAACCGGGGAGTTGATATTTCTTTTGAAGCCAAAAATAAAGGTTTTGTGTGGGGATTTCCTACCTCGAACAAGCATTGGAAGAATAGCTGGTTCTTTGCTGGAGAAAACTTAGGACTAAAGGTCAAGTTCTTCGATGGGGAAACTTAGAAAGTGCTAAGGGTTCCTCATTTTTTCTACTTCTCTGACAGCTGGAATAAGACAAAACTTATTTTCACTAATGTCGAACTGACTAGACTTGCTCGGACGGTCTTGCGTACTCTGGAAAGGAAGAGCAGGTCCTATCTTTTTAATGAGAAGAAAATGATAGACCTTGGCTTCTTTGATCAGATTTCAGATTATCGCAGGCGATGTAAGTAGAATTCTTCTTGTTTATATTTCACTTCAACGTTGCTATTTCTGATTTATTTCTTTTCTAACTTGTGTAGTATACGATTCAGACATCATCTGTGATGTCCAAACTCACCAGGTGATATCGATCATTCAGGCGAGCCGAAAAGAAGCTTCTCACCACAATAAGGAAGGGTTGCTCCGCCTGATGAGTCGTATGAAGAGTTTGATGAAATGGACGAGCAAATTCCTGAGTTTATTCCTAAAGAGCTCATTCAGCAGACCGTAGGGGAATCAAACGGCTCGAGTGGCCATATGGGAGCGGATGCCCAGAGGGTGTCTAAGAACGAAGATGGCCATAAAGGTCATTTTGGTGGCGCTGTACCCAGAGGGCCTTACTCTATTATCGATGAAATTCCCACCGAGTAGTTTGTTGCTAGGGATAAGGAGGGAATTAGGATGCCCTCAGATGAACAAGTAAATCTTGATCATGGTCTTTTCAGATCCTTCCAAGATATTGATCAGGAAGATCCTACGGATGACCTTAGCTATAAGGTCCATGTCATTCAGACCCAATTGAGAGGCCCAAATTGAAAAACAAAGGATAAACGTTAAATGAAAAGCCATCAGGTGAGTAAGCCGCCATAGTCTGTATAACTGACATACAGTTGTGAGCTTAGTTAACTAGCTCACAACTTTAGCTGTGTCTTTTCATACGTATATATATATATATATATATATATATATATATATATATATATATATATATATATATATATATATATTGGAGGATAAACATTATGAGAGCTAGAAAGCAGTAGAATCGACCGGAAGAAAGGAAAGAGAAGGAAGAAAAAGAAAGAGAAGTCAGTGGAGCTCTATTGTGATACTGTAGATTTTCAGCTGATTCTTTTTTGAGTCCAATTTCTAATTGGATTTTGTGTGATTGTTAGGTAAAGAAGACAAAGTAGGGGAACCTAGCATACTTGGACCAAATTAAGCACGACATCTAAGTTGTGAGTGAATTAAGTTTTCAGTTTTGTTTTTTTTAACTCAAAAGTTTCCAGTTTTGTGCTTAAGATTAATTGCTGCAAATCATTTAAGCGTTTTATTTCTTTTAATGATTTATGGCGATTATACAGAGAACTGAGTATGTTTTTATGCTTATATTAGCACTCAGAATATTAGTTATAATGCTCTTCTAAATATCAAGAAGAGATTATGATTTATACAAAAGCACCATGTCTGTACCCTTCTCCAGTTATGATTATTGTTGGCTTTTAGGGCCGTTCTACACATGTGTATGTCAGATGAATCGCTCTGCACATGTATGACCAGATGTAAAAGAGTATTGAGTCGCTCTGCACGTGTATGAATAGAAGTTATTCCCGACTCTGCGTTTGCACGAAGAAATTCGGCTTACGTATTGAAGATATCCATGGGTACTAATTTGGTGCAGATTCAGATTTTATAAATTATCTTATTCTTGTTTAGAAAAGAGATGCATTCAGTTATTAAGTACGAAATAAGATATATTATCTTCTACTATAGAAATCTTTTGACATGATGAAATGATATAGTATATATTACTGGATGCATATTGAAAAATTGTTTAGAAATGTTTTTAAACGTTTTCATTCACTCACTTGGCATTAGCGCTCATCCTTTTACTTTAAAAATATTTTTCCACGTAGCTGCTCGGTTGTGCGGACTCAGAAGTTTTGAGGTGGGCCACTCGATGACATCATGAAACATAAAAATCTTTCATTTTAATTTTCATGTACATATTTATAGATGTGTGGTCGGCATGGTCGGCATCGTCGGCATGGTCAGAACGGGGTCAGATTTCTACTAGGCCTACCCGGCCTATTCGGCCTACTCGACCGTGGTCGGTTTCTTACTCGGCCGTGGTCGGTTTCTTGTTCGGCCGTGGTCGGTTTCTTACTCGGCCTGTTCGGTTTTATGGTCGGGATTTTGATTGGTTAGTTTTAAAAAGTGGTCGGTTTTTGGTTCGATCGGTCATTTTTTTGACAAGTTTTTGCAATGAATGAAAATGACAATAAAGGACTTGCAGTTATGAACATTTTGTACTCTCTAATATTTGTAATATTTTCCTTCTTTTTATGTTTAAAAGCAAGTATTTTCTATGGAATTTTAGTCAAAATTCTTTTATCATGCTAGTAAAAGTACAGCCCACAGAGCCTCCCTGAAACTCAAGAGAGGAGTCGGGGTGGGTCTTGTCAACTTGGTATTAGAGCCATGGTTTATAAATCCTTAAACTGCAGAATCATTGATTGCATTTAGTTTAATGCATTTAAGTATAACTTTGATTTTATGACAGCATCATGCGTCGAGTTTGCCGCCCACGCACGAGACCGGTAGCTGACCAAGAAGAGAGGAGTGGTAACCAAGATGAAAATGAGGTAGAATCACACCCACCTATAGCTCAACCTCATGTGCCAGAACTTAGGGAGGAACCAATGGATAGAATTGCAAAACTGTTGACTGCCATGGTTCAGTACCAAACGCGAGTGCCAGAGAATTCTATTGAGCGTGCACGTAAATTAGGAGCTACGAATTTTGGAGATCCAGATAGTGCTAGTTCTTGGTTAAATGAACTAGAACGTTTATTTGAAGTTATGAGGTGCACAGATGAACAGAAGGTCTCTTTTGCTACGTTTTTGCTAAAGGAAAAAACATATGATTAGTGGGCCTCAGTTCAACGAAGAACTCTTGAGGGAATTACTTGGGAGGATTTTAAGAAGCAGTTTAATGATTGTTATTATCCTCGTTTCTATCAAGATTTGAAAAGAACTTAATTTTTCAAATTATTGCAGGGATCTATGACAGTAGAAGAGTATGAGAAGAAATTTATAGAACTTTCGAGGGTTGCTCCGTATGTAGTCGTTGATAAAGAAAATAAGTGTAGAAAATTTGAAGATAGACTTAGATCAGAAATCAAGACAATAGTGACTACTTTTGGGCATGTTGAGTTTGGAAAGTTGTTTGAAGCTGCAATGAGAGTTGAGAGAGGCCTTAATGACTCTCGCAGATTTGAACAATAGAAGCAAAAGCACAGTAATTGTTCAGTATGGGGCTCTTATAGCAAAATGCCTAAGGCAACATACATTTTTTCAGGTCAGACTAGTAATTATCAACCGAGTCGTGGACCTGGTTCTAGCCAAGCATAAGTCCAACAACCAATGGGTAGTCATCAACAGAGTGTTAGTATGGGTAGAGGTAGGCGTCCTCTATGTCAGACATGTGGAAAGCACCATGATGGTAAGTGTTATTTAGGAAGATCAGGTTGTTATCAATGTGGGTAGCCTGGACATCTAAAAAGAGATTGCCTCGAGTTAGTCCAGGCAGGCAATGCAGAGAGAAACATAGTTTTTCAACCAATGCAAAGTGGTGCTAGTCAGATTTAAGGACAAAAGGGATCCCGAGTAGGAGGATCTATAACTACAGGGAAAACCCAAGCTAGTACTGCAGGGGTTGGAGGTAACCAACAGAGAGCTCAGTCAAGTAGACCTCGTACTCAAGCAAGAGTTTTTACTATGACTCAACAAAATACCGAGACCACTCCAGATGTCGTTACAGGTATGTTAACAATTTTTGGCCACGATGCTCATGTTCTCATTGATCTTGAATCTACTCATTCCTTTGTATTTCGATTTTTTATGGTGTATGCGGATGTAGAATTAAGACCACTAGATTCTAGTATAGTAGTGGCTACACCTACTGGTGAATCTTTATTGGCTGAGAATATATATAGAAACAGTAAGGTTATAGTTGGTAAGCATGAGCTATGTATGGATTTAATTCCGCTTGATATATGTGATTTTGATGTTATTTTGGGAATTGATTGGCTGGCTACACACCATACTACAGTAGACTGTTTTCGAAAAGAAGTAAAATTTACACTTCAAGGAGAGTCGGATGTCATTTTTTATGGTGAACGTCAGATTCTTCCTTCTTGTGTTATATCTGCTATTATTGTCAGATGGTTACTCAGGAAACAATGTTTAACATATTTGGCTAATATAATTGATACTCGGGATATTGAGGTGAAGTTAGAAGATATATCTATGGTAAGACAATTTCCAGACGTATTTCCTGAAGATCTTTATGGATTACCACCAAATAGAGACATTGAGTTTGTGATAGATTTGGTTCCAGACACAAATCCAATTTCTATTCCACCTTATAGATTGGCTCCAACTGAATTGAAAGAGTTGAAGATTCAATTAGAAGAATTGGTGAACAAATTTTTTAATAAACCTAGTGTGTCACCATAGGGAGCGTCGGTTTTGTTTGTGAAGAAGAAAGATGGAACATTACATTTATGCATCGATTATCGACAATTGAATAAAGCAACGGTGTGTAATAAATACCCATTAAGGATAAAAAATCTTTATATATTGGGCGTTGCATGGCCGGGGTAAAACCCCTTCATCTGGTCGGGCGACCCAATATGCTTCGTGACCAGCTATTCCTTCAATCGTGTATGGGCCTTCCCATTTGTCAGCCAACGAGCCTGCAACTTTGTTTTTTATGTTCAGCGACAATTTCCTGAGCACCTGGTCTTCTAGTTAGAATTTCCTGATCTGAACATGGGAGTTGTAGTGCCGGGCCACTCTTTGCTAATGCCACATTTCGTATTCAGGATTTCTCCCTATTCTCTTCTAACTCATCTAAGCTTTGTAAAAGCATATCAACATCCTGGTCTTCATCATATAGTCTGACCCTTGGTGACATGTATGATGTTTCTATTAGGATAACAGCCTCAGTTCCGAAAGCCACACTGAACGGAGTCTATCCTGTTGAAGTTCTTGTTGTCGTCCGATATGCCCATAATACTTCAGGAAGTTTTTCAACCCAACTACCTTTCTCAGCATCTAACTTTGATTTAAGTGTGCGCTTGATGATTTTGTTTACTACTTCTGCTTGCCTATTCGTTTGAGGATGAGCAGGTGTGGCATAATAATTCACAATTTGGTACTCATTGCACAACTGTCTGAATTTTTTATTATCAAACTGGGTGCCGTTGTCAGTAATAATAATACTCGGGACTCCAAATCTATAAACTATATTTTTCTTCACAAAGTTTGTGGTATTTGCTTAAGTGATATGTACCAACGCTTCAGCTTCTACCCACTTCGTGAAATAATCAACTGCCATAATTGCGTGCATAGCTCCACCCCTGCCCCTGTCCCTGCCGGCATTGGACCAATTAAGTTTAGTCCCCACATGGAAAACGACCATGGGGATGTGAGGCTTATAAGTTGTTCAGGGGGCTGCCGAATATCATTGGCGATCCTTTGGCAAGCATTACAACTTTCTGAGCATAGTTGTGCACTCGAGAACAAAGAGGGCCAATAATAACCTTGCATGAGTACCTTGTGTGCTAATATTTTGCCCCCATTATGGTTTCCGCATACTCCACTGTGGATTTTCTGTAGTATCCAACATGTATCTTCCTCTGATACACATAGTTGGAGTGTTCGGGAAAACCCCCTTTTTGTACAATTTTCCTTAAATCAATGTGTATCTTGCTAACCGGCACCTGATGCGTTTGGCTTCTAGAGGATCTTCCGAGAGCACACCTTCTTCCAAGTATCTTTTTAGCTGAGTCATCAAACCGTCTGACAGTGTTCGGATTTTTGAGATTTTGAAATTTTGAAATTTTTCTGCTCAACTATACTCGGTTTGAGAAGATGTGCGACCGAAATAGTTTTTGACCTGATTATTGTTGTTGATGATGCTAGTTTGGTCAAAGCGTCTACTTTTTCATTCTCTTCCATAGGAATATGGACAATCTTATATTCCTTGAATTTTTGAAGGATCTGTTTTGCTATACCCCGATAGGCTATCATACCTTCGTTTCTAGCTTGGTATTCATCCAAGACTTAGTTGACGATTACCTACGAGTCACTGAATATCTCGACCTCATCTGCTCTGAGGGCTATGCATACTCAAAGTCCAGCTAGTAATGCCTCATACTCAGCTTGGTTATTTGTTGTTCTGAAGCCAAATCTCATGGCACATTCAATATCATCTAATTCCGAGGTGCATACTACGATCCCTGCTTCGCTGCCATGAGTTTTTGAGGAACCATCGACTTATAACCTCCACAAGAAATTCTTGCCCAGCATCATTTTCGCTTATGGGTTTGGTTCTGTGAATTCTGTTACAAAATCTGCCACTGGTTGGCCTTTGAGAGATGTCCTGGGGACGTACTGAATATCGAATTCACTAAGCTCGATTGCCCATTCAGTTAATCTCCTCGAAATTTCCGTCTTCTGTTAGAATTGCTTAAGTAGGCAATCGATGAGAACCTGGATTGTATAAGCCTGAAAGTATATGTAGGGAAAATAAAACAACCACAGCGGAAGCGTGAGAAAATTTTATAAACTTTTTCCCTTTTAATAACAAGATTCTTAACCCTAGATTAATTGATGTATATAAAAAGTATCGTACCTTTTTTTCGTGACGATAGAACTAGCGTCGAATTGAATCCGCATTATCTTCCAATCCAATCACGAACGTGAATCACCTTGGAGTGTGGGCTCCCTTTCTTTAAATTGTATACATGAGGATGGAAACAAACAAAATCTTTTTCTTTGTTAGTTACAAATATCCTCCAAGAGAAAAATCCAGAATGTTCGGCCACTTGTGAATTATCAATCAATTTGATTGAAACTCGCTTGAACCTTGATTCGATGTTGTACACAAAACCCTTTTGATGTAAAGGATACTAGTGTACTATCGAAAACAAAAATGTTCTCTTTTTCGCTTTTCTCCTTGGCCGAATTCCTCACCCTATGTCTTAGAGTTGATTGAATTTTGTCTAGAGTAAAATACCAAATGTTCTCTATAAAAATTCTCTATTGCCAAGCAAAATTCTTTCTTAGAAAACTCTTAGGTTGGCAAAAATTTTCACTCTAAAATTCATAGGGCTGGCTAAAATTCACAAGGATATATATATATATAGGATCACAAATCCTTTCCTAAGAAGGATTTACTTGGTTGGCAAGAATCCTTTCCTTAGGTGGATTTAATTGGTTGTTAAGAATCATTTTCTAAAAGGAATTCTATCCTCTTATATATATTTATGAGCTGGCTGAAATTCATATGATTATAATTAGGAGATTTAATTCTTTTCCTAAGAAGGATTACTTGGTAGTTAAGAATCATGTCCTTAGGTAGATTTACTTGGTTGTTAAGAATCCTTTTCAAAAAGGAATTTTATCCTAACACCAAGACTCCTAATCCAACTCAATAGTGTATTTGTAACCATATTAAAGACTTATTAATTTGATTAGGTTAATAATTCCTTTTATTTATCTACTTATCAAATATAGTCTTCAACATTAACTATACTACCAACAATAGTATAGTTTTAGGAGACCATCTCCTACTAGGAAAAAGATTTTGACTTTTAATTAAATAATTAATTACTCAACAAATTAATTAATTTACATTTAAATAATAAAATAAAAATTATATATTTAAGCTATTCTCAATAGCCTTGCCGCCCATACCATATATATATAGGCCAAATATTATTTTTTTTATTTTATTAAATCCATTGGACATTAATAAAAAATCCACGTGTGAACTAGACCTATTCTTACAAAAAGAAACAAGTTCTCATGCCTTAATACAATTCTAAATGGACCCTAAATTGGTCCGGTAGAATATATCATGTGATCCATGCAAGTTTCTGTGGATTGGGAATCTTGGCGGGCTATCTAAATTTAAGCACCAATAGACACAACCCAATCACAATCAACAAATGATTCACTTAGGTCTGATCTATTTAATATTAGTTCATTCAACTAAATAACTAAAATTGAACTCTTAAATAAAGATAGAATAAGTTGATGTTACTCACTCATACCCTAGACAACCTTATAGGAGAAAGTGTATCCTCGTGAAGAATACCAGTAATCGCCAAGAGCTCATAGACCGCCTATAGCTCTCCAAGTTACCATATTTACTCATAAGACCATATTTTGAACTTGGATATTTTGACTTGTCCAGAAGCCATGTTTCAATAGACATCACTGAAAACTTAATGTTAAGATTTAATACCCAATACCTCAAAACATCCATATGATGGTATTTAAGCATATAATCTTTCGTTCTCCTAAGATACTTGAAAATATGCTTGACTGTCGTCCAGTGATCAGGACCAGGCTTCGAATGAAACATGCTAACTATGCCTACAGCAAAACACATATCTGGTATAGTACAGAGCATTGCATACATGAGACTTCCTACTGCCGAAGCATATGGAATCCTTCACATGAATTGTTCTTCATGCTCATTCTTAGGAACTTGTTCCTTAGAAAGTTTGATTCCATGTCTGAAAGGTAACATACCCTTCTTGGAATCTTCCATGGA
Organism: Dipteronia dyeriana; assembly: GCA_032871835.1. Classification (NCBI taxonomy): domain Eukaryota; kingdom Viridiplantae; phylum Streptophyta; class Magnoliopsida; order Sapindales; family Sapindaceae; genus Dipteronia; species Dipteronia dyeriana. The sequence continues at coordinate 444,053 of CM065297.1, forward strand.
AAACCTAGACAAGATTTTATATATGTATGAAGCTTGGGATAATGGAATCGTTCTATTCTTTCTATCCCTTATGACTTGGATACAAAGAATATAACTTGTTTCTCCTATGTCCTTAATATCAAATTATTTTGCTAACCATTCTTTTAATGATGTCAATACACCTATATCGTTTCTGATGAGTAGTATATCATCAACGTAAAGAACGAGGAAAACCAACTTGTCGCCTTTAATCCTTTTTTTTATACACAAGGTTCATCAAGGTTTTGAATAAATCCAAAACTTTTTACGGCTTGATGAACCTTATGTTTCAGGATCTGGATGCTTGCTTCAATCTATATATGGATCTTTACAACTTGCATACCCTTTCCTCTTGGCCCTTTTCAATGAATCCTTCTGGTTGCATCATATAGATGCTTTCTTCAAGACTTCCATTAAGGAAAGCTGTCTTGACGTCTATTTGCCAAATCTCTAGGTCTAGAGGCCGCAATGGATAAGAGTATCCTAATGGATTTAAGCATGGCCACAGGAGAGAAAGTTTCTTCATAATCGATACCTTACTTCTGTGTATAACCTTTAGCTACCAATCTAGCGTTAATGGTTTCCACCTTTCCATCCATTCCTCTTTTCCTCTTGTATACCCACTTGCACCCAATGGGTTTTATCCCTTTAGGCAAGTCTACAAGAGACCAGACTTTGTTTTTGGACATAGATTCAATTTCGGATTGCATTGCCTTTTGCCAATGGCGACAATCAACATCTTCCATTGCTTCCTTGTAAGTACAGGGGTCATCGTCGTCCGAAAGATTCTCTACAGATTCTCTTAGGCCGATGTATCTCTTGGGTTATGTAACAACCCTTCCACTACGACGAGGTATGGTAGATTGTTGATCTTGTGTTGGTACGGAACTTACAATTGGGCTTGGTTGCGAAACCTCTTGTGGAATTGTATCTCCTAAAAGCTCATTTTGGACAATTCTACTTTTAGGCACAAAATTATTCATATAGTCCTCTTTTAGAAATTTGGCATTTGTCGAAACAAATACTTTAAGATCTGAAGGACTATAAAAATAGTATCCTTTTGTTCCTTTTGGATACCCTACAAATATGCATGTTTCTGAACGGGACTCCATCTTTTCTTTCTTTCCTTTTAACACGTGCGCAGAACATCCAAATATCCTTAAGTGTTGTAAACTAGGCTTTCGCCCGGTCTACAACTCATGTGGTGTTTTAGGAACCGACTTAGATGGTACATCGTTTAGAATATACATGGCAGTTTGTAAAGCATATCCCTTAAAGAACTAGGGAGCGTTGAATAACTCAACATAGACCTAACCATATCCAAAGGAGTTCTATTTCTCCTTTCAGCCACCCCATTTTGCTGAGGTGTGCCTGGTGCAGAAAACTGAGAAATTATTCCATTATCAATAAGATATTGTTGAAACTCACAAGATAGATATTCTCCACCACGATCGGACCTCAAGATTTTTATGGTTTTCTCAAGCTGATTTTCTACTTCAGCTTTCAATGCTTTGAACATGTCAAAAGCACCCGACTTATGTCTCATGAGATACACATAGCCAAATCTTGAGTGATCATCCGTGAAAGTGATGAAGTACTTATATCCACCTCTAGCTTGAATGCTCATAGGTCCACACACATCAGTGTGTATCAATCCTAAAAATTTGATGGCTCTTACGCCTTTGGTTGTAAATGACCTTTTGGTCATTTTACCTTCCAAACAAGATTCACAAGTTGTTAGATCATCAACCTTTAAGTCACTTAGAGGTCCATCACTTACCAATCTATTAATCCTATTAAGGTTAATATGACCTAAGCACAAATGCCATAGGTAGGTTTCATCTTTTGATAATTTTACTCTATTATGTTTAGGTTCTGTTGATTTTGTGTCTAACAAGTGAGAGATATTTCTATGTAAGTAGAATAAACCGTTTTTCAATGTACCTTTGCAAATAATTTTATCATTCTTACTAATAATAAAAGCTTTATTAAAAGTTACCGAATAACCAAATTTATTTAAACAAGAAACTGAAATTAAATTTCTCTTGAATTGAGGTACAGAATAAACGTTTATTAAATCTAAATGCCTATAAGAATCAAAATTGATTCTAATATCTCCCACTACACTAGTAGACACCAACGCTCCATTGCCTAAATGCAAGTTGAATTCATTCTTATTCAGTCTATTCCTTTGACCCTTTTCACCACAAAAGAAACACTTTCCTTTGATCTTGCTTACTTTCTTGGTCTCCTTCTAAGAATGTTCAAGTTGCTTTTTCTTCTGTTGTCTCTTGACCTTCTTATGGGTCTTTAACAGTAGCAACTTACCAAGCATATGAATCTCCTTACCCTCGCCTTTCACAAGGATTATCTTGGTGCTTTGAATATCTTGCATCAGGCTTTGCAAGGTGCATTCCATATTATTCAAGGTGTATTCCAACTTGAATTGATCAAAGGAATCCGATATTGAGTTGACAATCATGTCAATTTTGGTCTCACCATCTATCTTAGCACAATTCAGTTCAACAATGTTGAGATGTGCTATGACTTTTATCATGTGATCTTTCACACCCTGTCCAAGTTTCGTCCTAAGATTTATAAAAGCAATCACTGCCTCTCTCTCTTTGTCATCCTAGACCTCATAGCAAACATCTCCTCTAGAGACATCATTATATCGGTAGCAGTCTCCATTCCTTAATTTTGCTGTTGCAACACATCGGAGATGTGGCCATAATGTAACGTACATTTAGCCATCTCATCTGAAGACTTCCACTATTGATACTCATCTCTTTGCTTCCTGAGTTAGATTCATTAGTTTTGTGGTTAAGGAATATACACAATGAACTTATACTTTTCAGTTTGCAACAACAACCTAATATTCCTTTTTCCATGTGACATAATTATCATCAGTTAAAGTATTATCTTTTAGGATATTGATTAGGGATGGGGTCATGATTTCTTTTTAATAACAAAAATTATATAAGTAAACAATCATGATATAGTACTTTTGAATATTTATCTTGAATTAAATAAAATAATTCAATCGTAAAAAGTCAACGGTGATCCAACACCCATAAATGTCACGTCTCCTTTGGGAGTACGCACCATTTACTAGTTGGACTAGGTCCCATCTAATTGTTAACATAACAACCAACGTTTTCTATTTTAGCCTTGCAATTTTATTAACAAGAACTCATGGGAGGATATTAATAAAATTACATTAAGTGTGTTACCAAGTTATCGACCTTCAATATAATCCCTCACGAATATCCCTCCTTTGGGAGTAGATATCGTTTGGGCTAATTGTCTAGTCTATCCTTGTAAGGAAGTATCTTGCTAAATTCCATTCAAGAATACTTCTTGAAAGGTTATTCATGAAACATAAAGCTTAACTAAACTTGGAGTCCGTAGGTGTTTCAAAACACCTTCTCCCACTCAATTGTTTAAGGCGTGTGATCGAATTCCAAAGAATGATTTACCAAGTTATCTATATGCCAATTTAGATACTTAAACCATTCAATGCATGTTCATACCAAAAGAGATATTCTATATGACACGTTATCAAACAATGACAAACATTGCAATATTTACAAAAATATAAATAGCTACAATTTTGGTCCATCCTAGAAAAACAAGTAAATTACATATATCTTGGAATACAAGAACTCCTTTCTTGGCGAACAAGTCTTCACGCGACCTTCGTCGTTCAGACTCCCTCTGCTACTTCCTATGGGCGTACGCACCCCTTGCCCTTACCCATGGGCATGTGCATGCCACAAACCCATAAAGGGCTGCCATGCGCAGCCCATGGCTACCAAAGGGCTGTCGTGCGCAACACATGCCACAACAAACGTGGTTGCGCGCTCTTAGCACGCACGTTAGTTGTTACGGCTTGCACGGTCCCAAACTTGTTCCGATTTCTCATAATTCTTCAAACCTTCGAGTTTTCGATACTTTAAAGTATTACAGAAGAATTAAAATAAAAAAAAAATACTGCAGTTTTTTTTATTATTACAATACTGCAGTTTTTTTTATTACGACGACAAAATAAATAAAAAAACTTAGCAACTACCAAGAAGCAAATTATGACGATGATAGACAATCCTTCTTGTTACAATATTAAAACAAAATACATTGAAATTCTAGGACCAAAATTGAGCAATAACAAACCATATATTAAACATATATATATATATATATATATATATATATGCATACATTCCAATGTAAATATATATGTGATTACCTAGAGTGTCATCTCTTTCTAAAACTTGCATATATACAAAAAAAAGATTCACGAACACATACATCAATTAATCAAGGGTACAACCAGGCTCTGATACCAACTGTAGGGAAAAAACGGTTCAAAACGCAACGGAAGCGTGATAAAAATGAAATTTAGGGTTTGTGTATAAATAAAAAATTTCCCTTTAAGCAACGAGAACCTTAACCCTAGATTAATTGACAAATATAAAAGTATTGTACCTTTTTTTTCGTGACGATTGAACTAGCGTTGAATTGAATCAACAAGATCTTCCAATCCAATCACGAACGTGAATCACCTAAGAGTGTGGGCTCCCTTTCTTTAAATTGTATACCTAAGTATGGAGACAAACAAAATATTTTCTTTGTTAGTTACAAATATCCTCCAAGAGAAAAATCCAAGAACGTCCGGTCACTTGTGAATTATCAATCAATTTGATTGAAACTCGCGTGAACCTTGATTCGATGTTGTACACAAAACCCTTTTGATGTAAAGGATACTAGTGTACTATCGAAAACAAAAACGTTCTCTTTTTCTCATTTCTCCATGGCCGAATTCCACGCTCTTTATCTATGAGTTGATCGAATTTTGTCTAGAGCAAAAAACTAAATTTTTCTCCCTCTAAATTCTCTCTTGTTATGCCAAATTCTCTCTTGAAAATTACCTAGCATGGTCGAAAGTTTCATCATAGAATTCTTAGGGCTGGCCGAAAATCACACATACATATATATAGGATCATAAATTCTTTCCTAAGAAGGATTTACTTGGTTGGCAAGAATCCTTTCCTTAGGTGGATTTATTTGGTAGTTAAGAATCCTTATCTAAAAGAAATTCTATCCTTTTGTATATATATATATATATATGGGCTGGTCGAAATTCATATGAATATAATTAGGAGATTTAATTCTTATCCTAAGAAGGATTACTTGGCAGTTAAGAATCCTTTCCTTAGGTAGATTTACTTGGTGGTTAAGAATCCTTTTTAAAAAGGAATTCAATCCTAACACCAAGACTCCTAATCCAACTCAAAAGTGTATTTTTAACCATATTAAAGACTTCCTAATTTGTTAAGATAAATAATTCCATTTATTTATCTACTTATCAAATATAGTCTTTAACATTAACTATACTACCGACGATAGTATAATTTTAGGAGATCATCTCCTACTAGGAAAAAGATTTTGACTTTTAAGTAAATAATTAATTAATTAACAAATTAATTAATTTCCATTTAATTAAATAATAAAATAAAAATAATATATTTAAGCTATTCTTAATAGCCTTGCCGCCCATACCATATTTAATGGTCATATATTATTTTTATTATTTTATTAAATCCATTAGACCTTAATAAAAAGTCCACATGTGAACTAGACATATTCTTACAAAAAGAAACAAGTTCTCTTGCCTTATTACAATTCTAGATGGACCCCTAAATTGGTACGGTAAAATATATCAAGTGATCCATTCAAGTTCGTGTGGATTGGGGATCTTGGCTGGCTATCTAAATTTAAGCTCCAATAGACACAACCCAATTACAATCAACAAATGATTCACTTAGGTCCGATCTATTTAATTTTAGTTCATTCCACTAAAGAACTAAAATTGAACTCTTAAATAAAGATAGAATAAGTTGATGTCACTCACTCATACCCTAGACAACCTTATTGAAGAAAGTGTATCCTCTTGAAGAATACCAGTAATCACCAATAGCTCATAGACCGCCTATAGCTCTCCAAGTTATCATATTTACTCATATGACCACATTTTGAACTTGGATATTTTGACTTGTCCAGAAGCCATGTTTCAATAGACACTATTGAAAACTTAACGTTAATATTTAATATCCAGTACCTCAAAACATCCATATGATGGAATTCTACTCTCATGAAAATATGATGTTTATAAGCTCTCGATCTCTCTTTCTTCTCTCTGTATTTTTATGTTGCTTGTTATGTATGCTAAATTGCCTATATCTTTTCTGGACGAGATTATGGGTCTTTTTATATATTTATAGAACCCTAATCTGCTTTGTACAAATAATACAGGATCTTTGTATTTAATTGTGATTCGGTTACTTGCTTGAGATTGATTTGTATTCTTTCCTGTTTTGGAGTCTGTTATGGAAATCGAGTGAGATTCTAGTAGTACAGTTTTATTTGGACTTGTTTTCTTATAGGAATGTAGTATTTGTAACGAAATCAAGTTGTTTCCTGATTGAGGATTCTTCTAGCTCAGTATTCTGTTCTTGTGGGATTCTTCCTGATGGATATCTTTGCGTATTTAATGACTGAATCCGTGTGAATTAAGCACTAAGTTTCTTACTCGGGTTGCATTCATCCCGAGTAAGAATAACACTTGTTGGTCCCGAGCATCGCCGTTTAAATCCGAGTAGAAGGTGTTTTTTTGTCTACCCCGAGTACTTTTAATTGATTTGAAGTAATTTAGTTGATCCCGAGTAGGTCTTGCATATCCATACATTCCAATGTAAATGTATATTCGAATACCTAGAATGCCATCTCTTTCTAAAACATGCATATATACAATAAAAATAAAAAGATTCACGTACACATACATCAATTAATCAAGGGTACAACCAGGCTCCGATACCAATTAAAGGGAAAACCCGCACAACGGAAGCTTGAAAAATCAAAATTAAGGTTTGCATATAATTTTTTTTTCCGTTTATAATAACAAGAACCTTAACCCTAGATTAATTGATGTATATAAAAAGTGTCATACCTTTTTCTCGTAACGATTGAACAAGCGCCGAATTCAATCCGCAAGATCTTCCAATCCAGTCACGAATATGAATCACCTAGGAGTGTGGGATCCCTTTCTTTAAATTGTATACCTGAGGATGGAAACAAACAAAATCTTTTTCTTTGTTAGTTACAATTATCCTCCAAGAGAAAAATCCAAAAGCGTCCGGTCACTTGTGAACTATCAATCTAATTGATTGAAACTCGTGTGAACCAGATTTGATTCTGTACACAAAAAACCTTTTGATGTAAAGGATACTAGTGTACTATCAAAACCAAAAACGTTCACTTTTTCTCTTTTCTACTGGGCCGAATTCTACACCCTATATCTATGAGTTGATCGAATTTTGTCTAGAGTAAAAAATAATTTTTTCTCCCTCAAAATTTTCTCTTGAAAAATACCTAGCTTGGCCAAATTTTTTGATCATAAAATCATAGGGTTGGCCGAATTTAACAAGGTGGTATTTATAGGATCACAAATCCTTTCCTAAGAAAGATTTAGTTGGTTGTTAAGAATCATTTCCTTAGGTGGATTTACTTGGTGGTTAAGAATCCTTTTCAAAGAAGTATTCTACCCTTAGGTTGATTTACTTGGTGAACAAGAATCCTTTTCCAAAAACAATTCTTTCCTACACCAAGACTCCTAATCAAACTCAATTGTGTATTTGTAACCATATAAAAGATTTCATAATTTGACTAGATAAATAATTCCTATTATTTATCTACTTATCAAATATAATCTTTAATATTAATTATACTACCAACAATAGTATAATATTAGGAGACCATCTCCTACTAGAAAAATGATTTTGACTTTTAATTACCAAATTAATTAATTTCCATTTAATTAAATAATAAAATAAAAATAATATAATTAAGCTAAACTCAATATATGGACCATTATATTATTTTTGCTATTTTATTAAATCCAATGGACCTTAACAAAAAGTCCACATGTGAACTAGACCCATTCTTACAAAAAGAAACAAGTCCACATGCCTTAATACAATTCTAGATGAACCCTTAAATTGGTCTGGTAGAATATATCAAGTGATCTATTCAAGTTCGTGTGGATTGAGGATCTTGGCGGGCTATCTAAATTTAAGCTCCAAAAGACACAACTCAATCACAATCAACAATTGATTCACTTAGGTCCGATATATTAATTTTAGTTCATTCCACTAAAGAACAAAAATTGAACTCTTAACTAAAGATAAAATAAGTTAATATTTCTTACTCATACATTAGACAACCTTATTGGAGAAAGTGTATCCTCTTGAAGAATATCAGTAATCGCTAAGAGCTATAGACCGCCTATAGACCGCCTATAGCTCTCCAATTTACCATATTTACTCATATGACCACATTTTGAACTTGGGTATTTTGACTTGTCCAGAAGCCATGTTTCAATAGACACTATTGAAAACTTAACGTTAAGATTTAAAATCCAGTACCTCAAAACATCCATATGATGATATTTTACTCTCATTTATTAAATGGAGCCACGATGTCCATATCTATTAATGAAGTCCTCTATTGATTAACAAATGAATACCACCAAACTATCGAGGATAGACTATACTATATAGTCGTACTCACTGATAGCTCAAATGATAACACTTGCAACCATAAGTCCATCATTTATCTCAGGATTGAGATAGACTCTCCGATTGTCTTCAAATGAAAACTTTTATCCATTGACGGTTCTAGATAAAGTATTTCATTATGATCCAATTCAATGCACCCAGTGCACTAGATTATTTTATCGAAAGACACAACACTTTGATGATTTTAGAGTCATCATAACACATTTGATCCCACTCAAATGCTAGCAAAAGAATCTACAACTTTAACAAGATAAAGGCGCCCAACCCTTATCTTAAGTTGTGAATATTATTCATGACTAACTAAAGAATTTTGTCTACCTCATACATATCTAGATGTATGAATAATTCTTCTTTTCTCATAGTCTTTTGACCTTATGATTATTTATTTTTTAAAATTATAATAATTAAACTATAAATTCTATAAGATTTGTTAAACTAGAAATCACTTTATTAATATGAAAAGATTGTCAAATACATTATTATACTATTGTTTTTTAACATAATCCCAACATATTTCTCCAAAGTGTGTTTGATTGGAGTGTTTTCTAGGTCTTCTAGGTCCAGCCCTCTTTCGGGAAGTACGGTTCACCTCCTAAACTATTGTAGTCTGTTATGAAAATCTTCATTTTGGATGCATTCTGCTTTAGAAGGGGCTTGTTTCCTCTTCCTCCAGTGGCTCGGCCTCTAATCCACAGTCATCTTGGATGACATATGAGATTACAAACATCTGAATTAGGAGGAAAATAACAACAAACCAATAAGAAAAACACTCCTCGTGAAATAACAGAAAAGATTAAATTTTTGAAAACTTCAGCTTGCAGTACGGGGGTTGAGACCCCATACAAGACCCACGTATCGTGTGAAATTCATGTAAACAGGGCAACATACAATGGACTTCTAATCCTTATTTCAAGCATGATTTTGTGCACACATTTAATCCAAATTACTAACACATCATGAATTTCAACAAATATATGAGATTAGAATCCATTCACGCAATTAATCACCTGTATTCAATCAAAACCTTAAAAATGATTCTATCAATACCATAAACTGATCATGTTCTAATTATTCTCTAATCAAAACCACATGCATCACTTAATCAAACCCACAACATATACGAGAAATCAAATGAAAATTGGGCATAAATTATTGGGTAATAGAACACTTAAGGTTTATGCAGAATGGTAGAGATATATAGAGAGATAGATGAATTTAAAGATTTAAACTTTGATAGAACAGGATAATTACCTTTTGGTCTTGAATTGATATGTGGGACACAAGTTTACCTTCTAGGGAATGAGGGAAAAGTGAGAGAATTCGGTTTGGGGCAAGCATTTGAAAGTGAAGGGTGTATATATATACACGTCACGATGTGTGGGTCATAGCATGGGTTAGAACCAGCACAGAACCCATGCAGGACCCTGGCCACTACTTCTTCATTTCTGGTATACGGGTATAGCACGGTTATAGCGATGGTGCTAACCCTCACACCTTATGCTTGCTTCCACATTTTTGCATCTTTTTCATGCCCTTAATTGTTTGGAGCTGATTGCTTAACCTACATAAGACAATTACATCGATTAACTCTTCTTGTATTAATCAACAAACAATACTATAAAGACTTAAAAACTTAAAAACTTGAAATCAAATTTCAATAATATGCAACCTAAAAAAGACTTCACAATAGGTTTTCCCTACACTTCCAGCAAATGACATCAATTCCAAACAAGCCAGCTCAAAGACATGAGAAAACTAATGGTGAAATCTAACTACCACCAGAGACTATCAACTCAATGCATGCAAGGTAGGACTGTTGGGATTATGTTCAATAGCATGAGTATAATAATGTATTTGACAATCTTTTCATATTATAAAGTGATTTTTTGTTTAAAAAATCTTATATCATTTATAGTTTAATTATTATAATTGCCAAAAGTAAATAATCATAAGGTCAAAAGACAATGATAAAAGAAGAATTGTTCGTACATCTGGATATGTATGAGGTAGACACAGTTCTAGAGTTAGTCAAGAACAGTATTAACAACATAAGATAAAGGTTAGGCATCTTTATATTTAAAGTTGTAGATTCTATTGCTAGCATTTGAGTGGGATCAAATGTGTTACGATGAGTCTAAAATCATCAAAGTGTGGCGTCTTTCGGTAAAATAATCTAGTGCAATGGGTGCATTAAATTAGATCACAATGAAATACTTTAACTAGAACCGTCAATGGATAATTTTTTTTCATTTTCAGACAATCGAAGAGTCTATCTCAATCCTAAGATAAATGATGGACTTATGGTTACAAGTGTTATCATTTGAACTATCAATGAGTACGATTATATAGCTTAGTCAATCCTTGATAGTTTAGTGGTATTCATTTGTTAATCGATAGAGGACTTCATTTAAAAATATGGACATCGTGGCTCCATTTATTACATGTGAGTAGAATATCATCATCTGGATATTTTTGTTGGGGCTTATGCTCTAAAGATGTAATTTGTAAATGGATTTATGAAATAAAAAAAGCAAAAGTTCAATTCATTCATGTTGTGTTGTATATTTTATAACCTGTGCATATATTTAACATCCAAGATTGTCGGATGTAATCTCAAACTGTGTATATGAATGTCATATACAGATGAATACAGTAAGAGACGTGCAATCTAAAGAGTCCATAGATAGCAAATAAAGCTGGTACTATATTTGTGGTTAATCTATAGCTGCGGTCCATTCTGTAATGTACGATGATTCTATCCTGAATCATTCATATGAGATATGAGAATGGAGGCACCTTGTATGATGTGATCATATAGGACTGGGTCATGATCTATATGAATCTCTCACCAAGATCCGTTTACCGATGAGATTTATATATATCAACTATTGATGGCTATACGTGGGTGATCTTAATCCTGAGTGTCTTATTGACTCCTTCAGGTTAGATCGTGGTCTTTGATTTACCATGGGTAAGGTCAGATGCAGTTCCCGATCAATATGCTCTATATGTTGGGATTGCGGTTTGGCATGTGGTTGGGGAGGTTTGTACACAATAGTGGAATCCACTCCTTCTTTTAAGAAATAGACAGTAGTTTCCTTGAGGGTTGATTCGGTGCTTGGACAATATGAGCGCTCTCCTAATTCCGTAAGGAAGTAAGATTTATTGTCTGTTAAAGAATCAATGGTACTTAAAGGATATATGTAATTAGAGGGGTATAACGGACATTATGACCCAGCTCTAATTATGAACTATTGTAGAGGATCACATTATGTGTAATAGCTATATCGATGGACACCGAGTTGTATCGGTCTATGTAAAAGCGTCTACAGTTGAGTGAGTGTAGGTTCGAGTTTTTAGCGGAATAACACCGGAGTTAATAATCAAGGAATATTAATTAAAGAGTTTAATTAATGATTCCGAGGATTATTGGAGCTCAAAATACTGTGGGTCCATTAGGTCCCCTTGCTAGCCCGATCGATTTAGGTAACAAGGGTCACGGTTAATTAATTGGATTGTCCAATTAATTGAGTTATAAAAGTGACACATATATATTCAAGAATTAATTGAATAATGAGATTATTTAATTAATGAATGTTAATAGTTAAATGAATTAAATAATTAGATTATTTAATTATATTAATAATTATGAATTATTAATGAACTATTAATTGGAGGGTGTTAGTTGATAAATGGATTTAAATGAAGATAAAATAATATGATTATTTTAATTTACTAAATCATTTATCTAAATATTTGAATTTAAGTTTAAATTTAAAATACTTATTATCACTTTTAATATATTAGATATATTTGAAAAGGATAATTAAAATATATATATCAATTATAATATAAGAGATTGCATTGGATGAAAATTAGTGTGTGCACATATATAAGTGTTTGTATAGGATACAAACAAGTATATATATATATATATATATATATATATATATATATATATATATATATATATAAAAGAGAGATGCAGATATGTATTTTTTTTTTTTTGCTTTGTGATTTGCGATTTGGCAAGCAACATGTGGGTGCGTGAAACGAGAAATAAGAAGAAGAATATGCATATATTTGCAAGTAGAGGCATGATGCAGAGATTGAGGGCAAAAGTTGATTTGTTTTTTTTGGTGTGAACCTGATACACACGGAAAAAAAACATATGTTTTGTGTGAGATGCAATTTATGTGTGCGTGAAATCAATACACCAAATTGAGAAGAAAGAGTTTCTTAAGTATTTCTCTACATCCTCCATTCAAGTTCCTGAGATCATGACACGCCCACATGCAGTTATCATTTCCGAGAGATAGCGAGGTAGATCGAATTATTCAGACAGGAGCAAATCGCAAATCGCAAAGTGAAGGAGTTTCCAAATGTTGGTAAGAGTGGTTCAGACAGGAGCATATCATAAAGTAAATGAGCCTCAAAACGTTGGTATGATTTTCTTCTCTTTATATTGATTACAATTTCCTGTGTTTACATATTGTATGTAATAGTTACGAAAAATAATTACGATCCAAAGTTCACTGGTATGAGATACAGATTATGATCTATATAAAAATTTTAAAACCTTACTTCCGCTGCGTGACCGGTGAACGGGGTTCCAACAATTGGTATCAAATGCATTTTTATTTTCGGAACAGAAAATTGTTTTCGATGCTCCTGTATGTATGATTGTGTAGGCACAATTTAAATTGATTGTATGTTGTTATATATATATATATATTTTTTTTAAAAAATTTATAAAAATATGATTGATCGTTAATTATATGGTACTATGGATTTAGAGAATATGGGTTGTATTATTATTTTTTTATATTTTTTTTTACTATTATTGCATTGTAAAAAAAAAAAATTGTAACCTATATTGAAGACTTGGAAAAATTGCGAAGAAGGATTCATGAGATGATTCGGAGTGACCTGAAGAGACTGGAAGACTCGAAAATTACAAGAAGACCATGGAATGGCTTGGGGGTATTTTTATAATTTTAGATTCCAATTTTTTTTAGGTTAAATAATCCACAGTACTCGGTCAATTCATGTATGCTTTATATTATGTGATGATAAAAGCATTGTCATGCATACGTATGTCATTTAGATTAGATGTGCCTACACAAATATATTTGATATGTCATACATGCATCATAGCCTGATATTTTATGTATTTTTTTAATGAGATTAAAATGGGTAAATACGTAAAATGGCTATGAAAATATGATAAGTTTTTTTTAATGGTTAAAAAACTTGGTAATTCTTATTAATATTAATCTAGTTATTAAAGAGTTTAATAAGTTAGATTAATAGGGTCATTTACTGTAATTAGGATTAATATGATTAATTACCTAATAATAAATTAACCGAATAAAGTGTTAGAGTTTTAATTGTTAAAACCTGGTAAACACTATTATAATAATCTGACCTTAGTAAATAGTTTACTGAATCTTAGACTGTTCACTAATAGATTAGATTTTTAATTGTTAAAAATCATTAATAATTTATTAGTTAATTAGAATTTGGTTCTAAATAGTTAATGTGCTAGATAACTTGATTAAAGTTAGTTGTTTAATCATGTAGAGTCTATGTGCATTAACGGTTAATAGAAAAGCCTGATTTTAAATATTGAGTGGGAGATGAATATATGACATATATATCCTGCGGTCTCCATCATTAGTTCAACACAGTTAGATCCGAGTGGGGCCTCGTGACGGCTTTGCTTTCATCCTCCCTAAGGATGGTTTCCACAAAGGCCAATACCAAGGTTGACTTCTTAACGGATAGGATTTCTGAGGGTATTTCAGGATTGACCGACCTAAGGTGGCAATTCTCGAGTCAGGCTCGTGAGATCTGAAATGGTGGGTTACACTCACGAAGGTTTTGATTAAGTTTTGTTAATTAAAAACCTGAGTGAATGAACGATGGTTGAATGATATGGAATAAGAGTTATTCTAGAATATCATTTGATTGAGAATGTCTCGGTCCAACATGCAAAGACTTGACCGACCTTAAGGTGGCACTTCTTTGTGGTATGTTGGATTGTCGTGGTATAGTAACTAGTTTTAGGGTAGTTTTAGTTCATTAAACTTCTGTATGCATCATGTTTAAATTTATACCAAAGCACTCGCACTCAAATTCTTGCAAACGACATATTAACCGGTGATAACTGCACTAAGTGGAAACTTAACGTTAATGCAATATTGGTCACCAAAGACCTCAAATTTGTGCTTACTGAGGAATGTCCTCCAGCTCCTACTACCAATGCCACACGAACTGTTCGTGAGGTATACGAGCGATGGGTCTCATCTGATGAGAAGGCCTACACATATATGTTGGCTTCTATAACAGACGTGCTTACCACAAAGCATAAAGCAATGACTTCAGCATTCGAAATCATGGAGTCATTGCACGTTATGTTCGGGCTGCCCTCCGAGCAAAAGCAACACGAAGCATGATGTCCTAAGCATGATGTCCTACTTCAACACGGTAGAAGTCAATGGCGAGGCCATTGACAAACCCAGTCAAGTAAACATCGTACTGACGACTCTTCCGAAGAGTTTCAATCAGTTTAAGAGCAACCATGGGATGAACAAGTTAAGGTTCAATCTCACATAGTTGCTTAATGAGCTCACTACCTTTGAGTCCTTGATTAAGGACAACAAGGGTAAGACCGGTGAGGCAAATGTTGTCGAACCGTCTTTCTACTCTAATAATAAGAAGAGAAAGAGGTCTAATGGGAAATAGAAGGGTAAGCCCAAACCCAAGAAAGCCCAAAGCAAGAAGAAGTCCAAGAAAAGTAAATATGATTTACTTGTTCTTGAGTCGTGTTTAGTGGAAGATGATTCTTCACCCTGGATAATTAATTCAGGGCCACTAACCATGTTTGTTCTTATTTACAATGGACTGATTCTTGGACACAACTAGAGGAGCAAGCCTTCTCAATGTTTGTGGGATCAGGGGATGTCATGTCGGCACGAACAGTGGGCATAATTAGATTATGTTTTTGTAATAATTATATATTGTTGGACAATGTATTTTATATTCCTGGATTTACACGGAATTTGATTTATGTTTCTAAGTTGTCAGAACAAAAATATTATGTTTCTTTTAATAATAAGTCTGTTATTACTGGAATGAATGGTCTGAATATTTGTTCAGGAATTAATGAAAACAATTTGCATGTGTTAAGACCGTTAATACATACTATACTGCTCAACACTGAAATGTTTGAGGTTGAAAAACCAAGAACTAAACGACATAAGATTTATCCAGATAATGACACGTATCTCTAGCATCTAAGACTTGGTCATATCAACCTTGACCGGATAGACAGACTAGTAAACAGCGGACCTTTTAGTGAGTTAAAGGATGGCACCTTACCTGTCTGTGAATCTTGTCTGGAAGGTAAGATGACTAAGAGATCTTTTACTGAAAAAAGGGCTTATAGCTAAAGAACTGTTATAGCTTATACATACAGTCGTCTGCAAATCGGTGAATGTTAAAGCTACGGGTGGTCATGAGTATTATGTCACCTTTATAGATGACTACTCAAGATACAGATACGTCTACCTAATGCAACGGAAGTCGGAAAAATTTGAATTGTTCAAAGAATTCCGAGCTGAAGTTGATAATCAATTAGGTAGGACTATCAAGTCACTACGATCAGATCGTGAAAGTGAGTACATTGACCAAGAGTTTGAAGACATCATGGTCGAGCTAACATTACCAATTCCTTTAAGGGATATGCGCTACAAACAGCGGCATACATTTTGAATGTAGTGCCATCAAAATCTGTTCCTAAGACTCCCTTAGAGTTATGGATTGTTCGTAAAGCTAGTTTACGCCATTTCCGCATATGGGGGTGTCCAGCACACGTGCTGAAGAACAGAACTGGAAAGCTAGACTCAAAGTCTGTTGTCTGCTTGTTTGTAAGATACTCTAAGGAGACCAGAGGTGGACACTCCTGTAGTCCTCAAGACAACAAAGTATTTGTGTTGACAAATGCAATGTTTCTTGAGGACAATTACATTAGTGACCATAAACCCCATTCCAAGATTGTATTAAATGAGTTAGATCCTGGTGAGACTAGTGCTTCATCAACAAGAGTTGTTGATCCATAAACATCTGAGAGTCAGATGGTTCCTGATCAGGATACAATACCACCTAGATGTAGTAAAAGGGTTGTGAGACAATCTGACTGCTATTTAGGTATAGGTGAGGGACAAGGTGTTGTCTCTACTGATAGTGTGGATGATCAATTGACATTAAAGAATGCAATGAAAGATCCTGATAAAGAGGAATGACTTAAAGCCATGAATCTTGAGATAGAGTCCATGTACTCTAACTCAGTCTGGGATCTTATAGACTTACCGGATGGGGTAAAGCCCATGGGATATATGTGGATCTACAAGAGAAAGAGAGGAGTAGATGGAAAGGTAGAGACCTTCAAAGCAAGGCCAGTGGATAAGGGTTATGCCCAGAAAGAAGGGGTCGATTATGAAGAGACCTTCTCGCTAGTAGCCATGTTTAAGTCTATTAGGATTCTCTTATCCATTGCTGCCTATTTCGATTACGAAATTTGGTAAATGGACGTCAATACTGCATTCTTGAATGACAATCTTGATGAGAGCATCAATATGATACAACTAGAGGGATTAGTGTCTCCAGATCAAGAGCAGAAGGTTTACAAGCTGCAAAGGTCCATCTATGGACTTAAGCAAGCATCTAGATCTTAGAGCATTAGGTTTGATGATGTGTTCAAAACCTATGGCTTCGAGTATAACATCGATGAGCCTTGTGAAAATACAATCACGGTTAAATGCTCAAAGCTAACCTAGAGGGGGGTGAATAGGTTAGACACCTTTTTCGACTCCCTTAGAAACAAACAAAAGTTTGTCCCTCTAGATTGCTTGTATCACAATATATATATTGATTAAAATTAAAGACTATTAATCAATATATAAACTCAAGTAAAGTGTGATACAAACAAGTAATCGTAACACATACACAATCTATATTATAGAAAGGAAGTTAACATACATAGAATTCTATCCACAACACAAATATAAGAGAGATAGGGATAGAGAAAAGTTGATACAAGATATAACATGGTAAACCTCCGAAGAGGAAACATCCACTGGCTAGCAGCCACCGACAAACAAAATCCACTAGTAGATAAGAAAAGTACAATCTCGCACGTGACCTCTTCACCTAGAAACTACCCTCTTATCCTACTCTAGAAGTTGCTGCCCTATGCTCAACAATCCGAGGCTTCACACCTCTTGTAAAGACTTCCTTGCTCATCTTATCCGGATCTTCACAACCCAAGGCAAGACTTCTTGCTCAACTATCCGAGTCCTCCCGACTCTAGTCAAGACTTCCTTGCTCACCTATCCGATTTCTCCCAATTATAGGCAAGACTTCTTGCTCGAATATCCAAGGCTTCACACCTCTAGCCAAGACTTCTTTGCTCGACAATCCGAGGCTTCACACCTCATGCTAAGACTTCTTACTCAACACCATAGGTTTCACACATATTGTCAAGACTTCCTTCTCACAAGGCATCTAGGTGAACATAAATGCAAAACGCAAACAAGCACGCAACATAGAATGCTATGATCAACACATCTTATGGAAAATACTATACATGAGCATGAATGCACAAATCACATATAGTCTAGTTAATCATGCATGTGAAATCAATCTAGATTATGTAAGATATGTTCAACATTAATCACAAACTAGATTCATGCATATATCTAAATTTGAATCACAAGATATGATCAACAAATCACAAGATCAAGTTTAAATCACAAAAACCTAAAACATGGTAAAATCAAATGACAAAGTCAAATAGATTTAAGTAAAAGTGTTAGGTTTTAGATTTGTGTTCGCTTGATTCCAACACAAAACACTATTTGTTTGTATTGCTTAGTTGCTTATGTGATTCATGATTAGATCGGGCTTCAATGATGGAAAGCGACCTCGCATTCAAAGTTCGTCTTCAAGAGGATATATGCTTACTTGGATGCTAAGGTATCAAGATTCTTCCTCCTCTTGCAAGCGTAGGTGCACACACACACAGTTCATACATTTGTGTCCCTTAATCATAGCACATCACTTGGTATAACACATACACACACTTGAAGTTGAATGCTCATGCATTGGTATGAAAGTAACATGTTTTGGAAAATGCATGATTGTAGACTATCTCTATATAGTTTGCATTCTTGTGTGAAATGTGTTTGTTTGTTTATATGTTTGTATAACATGGATCTTGAACTTGATTTTAGTCTTAGATTATTCATGATTGATTTCCGGTCATTTTGGTTACTCATACTATTGATTTCGAGTTCTGAGTCAAAAGATACTACACTTTCAACTCATGTTGCATACATTGTCTTCATCTTCGTATATCAAGTCGAATTCATATTTACTGGATTGAGTATCTTATATTTCCATGTCCTTGAGGGATTCCTGGTTTGTAATCTTTAAACGGATTCAAATTAGGAGTTCGGAGGCCAAAGAACGGTCGAAGAACGCGAGGAGAGTGCAAGGGGTAAGGTGCGATGGCTTAAGCCATCACCATGCACCAACCCGAGATGGCGCAAGGCCATCTCGGCCCCAAGAGTGTTCTGACCGGAGATGCCCACGCGCCAACTCGATGAGACACTAAGGAAAGAGGGTATTTTGTTCATTTGGTGTTTCCACTCTTTAAAACCTCTCATTCCCTCTCATTCATCATAAGTTGAGAAAAAAAAAACGAATTTGAAGAACAAGTGCAGAAATTCTCTCAACATTTTGATTTTAGTTTTTGTGATAACTTTTTCATTTATACTCCGAATCACTTGATTCAAAACCCGATTTCGTGTGTCTTGAAGAATTCTACAAACTCCAAGCATTTCCAGAACCAAAGGATGTTTAGATCTTTCGTTGTGATCAGATCTTCAGTTCGTGATTTTCATCCTTGTTGGTAAAATCATCTTCTTCTTAGTTTTCTTCTTAGATCTTCTTATTGATTGATTCTTTTTGATTAAGAAGCATGAATAAGATGATTTTGATATCATTTTGTGGTTTTTTGATTAGATTTTCCTGTTTAGCTAGATTTATGATAAATTGATTGATTTGTGCTAAACTTGATAAATATGAAATTGTTTCTAGAAATCTTTTGTTCTTATGCTTGATTGACTATTTCTAGATTTAATTTCATTTTATAAGAACTAGGTCTACATCAATTGGTATATTTATTTCATTGATTTGGTTCTTAGTTGATAACATGCTTAGGTTATCTAGATACATTTGTGATTGTTCCTTGAAAGCATAATCTAGCTATCTAGTTGCATGTCCATAGATTTTGTTGATCATCATTTTCTATGTTGAGTACTTGTTTGCATTTTGCATTCATGATCACTTAGATGCCTTGTGAAGAGGTAGAAAGTCTCATATCTTAGAGTGATTCTTTGATTTAAGCAATTGGAAGTCTTAGCTAGAGTCAGGAGGACTTGGATAGCTAAGCAAATGGAAGTCTCGACAAGAGGTGTGAGACCTAGGATTATTGAGCAAGGAAGTCTTGACTGGAGTCGGGAGGACTCAGATAGTTGAGCAAGAAGTCTTGCCTAGGGTCTGGAGGATCCGGAAAGGTGATCAAGAAATCTTCCTAGAGACAGGAGGTCTTGGATATGAATCGGCTTAGTAGATCACTAGGTTCAAGGGTAGAGTAAGAGTGATAGCATGGAGAGCATGTGTTGATTGCTTGAGTGTGTAACTCTTATTTGAAATAGTGAATTTGCTTTTGTCGGTGGTTGTGGTATCAACCCGTGGATGTTTCCTCTTAAGAGGTTTTACCACGTAAATATCTTCTGTTGACTTTTTAGCATCTTTAATTTATTCACTTAGTTGATTTGTGTTGCTAGAACATTTTCTTTGTCATATATCATTTTGGATATTATACTAAGTGTTGTATAAGATTGCTTGTGTTTTTAAAGAAGATTAAAATTTGAGCATATATCTATTCACCCATCCCCCCCCCCCCCTCTAGGTATATTTTACACTATAATTGGTTAAGGGAATTTACAATTGGTATCAGAGCTGGTGTCTAGAAGTAATTAGATAGGTCCATATTATAGTGTTTGTTGTTTTTATGCTATGGGCGATTTGTTACCGGAAGGTTCTTCTAGTGCTAGGCTTCCACTATTAAATAGTGGTAACTACTCATTTTGGAAAAGTATGATGAAAGCCTATATTAGATCCATGAGTGATGTGGAAGAGGAAAAGGAGTCCTCGGATATTCATGAATATTCTAGAAATTGCGTTGCTCATGTGGCCATATATGAAGGAGGATTTGAGGATAGTAGTGAAGAATCCTCAAGTAGTGAGGAAAGTGAATACTTTTCAAGTAATAAAGATAGTGAATTCTCCTCAAATCACGATAAAACAAGCTTAAATGACAAGATCCTTCAACTAACCACTGAAAATGTCGAGAAGAATGATGAGAACAATAAGTTGAAGTTGATCAATGCCAATTTAGTGGTGATAATCAAAGCTCTTGAAAATGAGAAGAATATGTCTTTGGAGAAGATAAGCAAGCAAAGTGAAGTCATTAAGGAGCATAAAGAAACCATTGAAAAATATTTTTCAAAGATAGAAGAAAGTGCTCAAGAGATAGATGATTTAAAAGAAGACTTTACTATGAAGTTGTTTATCATGGAAGGAGAGAATAAGCAAAAAGAGAATAAAGATCTTAAAGACAAAATCCTTAGTCTAGAGAATAACTTGAAAGATAGTAATGAAAGACTAGGAATTTTGAAACAAGAAGTTGAGCAAAGAGATGATTCTCTTGATCGTGCTCAAGGATTTGAAAATGTGCTTAGAGTCAAAATTAGTAAGCATGAGTGTCAAAAGAAGATGCTTAGTGATAAGCTTGATGAGGTTAACAAGATGATAGGTAAGATGTCATCTAGTGCTAGTGAAGTAGAAACTCTCATCAAGATTGGTAAGCATCCTAGTGACAAAAGAGGATTAGGTTATGTGAATGAAAATGTTACACCTTCATCTAACAATTCTACTTTTGTCAAAGCAAGTGGTAAAGTGAATATAGGTACTCTCTCTAACGGTGAAGCCATGGATGCAACCGGAGGTGCCTCAACATCAACAAGGAGCAACAAAGGAAATTCTCAACAAGGTCAAAGACAAAAATCATCATTTTCTCATGAAAAAGACAGAGCATCAAGGAATGGACATCAAAGAGGTAAGAATGTGAGAAGGTATGCTACTTCAAATGCTCAAGCTAAAGGTAACCCTCTCAAATTTGTACCTATTTGCCATTTTTGTAACATGGTAGGACATATAAGACCTAGATGCTATGAATACATTCGTAAATGCAAATATGAGAATGATTTGTATGATATGTCTTTGATGAATGGTTCTAGGAAATCATCCATGTATGGACCTAGATCTAGACCTAGGAAGACCTTGGAAAAGCATGTTGAGAAAAATATTGTTGATGACTTGATTGTGAAAACACATGTTGTGCCTCATACTATTATGCATAAAAAGGTTGATAATGCTTTGCTTGACTTGTTTGAAAATGTGACTAATAAAGTCGATTTGCATGATAGTAAGCCAAAGAATAAGTCAAAGCATGTTGTTAGTAGTAATGAGAAGCATGGTGTTAATAAAATTTGGATTAGAAAAGGCTCAACTACTATTTCTTCCAAAACCAAAGACAAAGACAAGAAGAGCTATGGAATTTCTCAACCAAAGCATACACACTCAAAAGGTAATTTTTCTAAATTTATTCTGGTTTGTCATTATTGCAATGTAATTGGTCACACTAGGCCTATATGTTATGGATATATTAGACAAAGCAAACTAGGGAATAATATGCATGCTAGTGAGTTGAAAAAATCTTATTTGAAAGATTCTAAACATGATAATGGTTTTGATGTTTTGAAAAATGTGCATATTGGTCATGATCATGTGAAGAAACTTACTAGGAAAGTTTGGATTAAAAAGCATGATATAAAAAAGGTTCCTAGTCATTCTTCTAAACATGTTTATATTGATAAGTCTTTGAATGTTGTGCATAATAATGATAAACATGTGAAGAAGAATGTCAAGAAGATTTGTATGGATGAGAATGTGAAAAAGCATGATGGTCATATATCTTGTATTGATGAAATATTTGTGCGTGGCAATAACAATGAGTTTAAAATGAGTGATATTTTCATGAAGAAGATAGTTGATGATTTGTCTTCTAGATTTCATATTGCCATGAGTAATGATCATGATGTTATTTGTGTTGGTTCACCTAAGACCAATATGGTCAAAGGTGAGTGCTCTCATACATGATAGAGTAGCACATATGAGAATATTTTTTTGTTCATGTTTGATAAGAGTTCTAAGTTTGAAGCTTGACTAAGTCATTTGTAATATACTCGATTTACTATTCAAACTTGGTGTCTCTAGTCAATACATGGACTTAAAATTCTCATACTTTCACTATGATGGTTAAAATTTGTTGGTTGACTTTAGAGAAGTCCAATTTTGAAATCTATTTGGTGCAATTTGTTAAGACTTTTGGAGAAAATCATTTTATATGTTTGTTTGAGTTGAGATGTTTAGTCTTTATTCTCTTGGGAAGACACACCAACAAATTGTTGTCATGAGGACAAACAAGCCAAGAGAGCTCATAAAAAGGGTGAAGACTTTACGTTGATGAAAAAGCTTGCTAAGGTATATCTCTACTCTAAAGCTTGCTTTCTTGATTCATATTTTCAACTCTATGTGTGCATTACATCATGTAGCATGTCATATTAGAGAACTAGTATAGCTTCATATGGTTCTTGATGACATTTGCTATCTAAAGATCATTTAGTGATTTGTTAACAATGATCTTATATATGATGTGTGAAATGCTTGTTTGATTGATGAGTGACATACTTTTGAAAAATATGAGCTTCATATTCAATGAAAGCTACTCTATTGAGAAGTAAAGATCTTAAGTAAGTCTCTTTGTATTGCTTTTAGATCATGTGCTTTAAAGCCTTAAAAAAAATTTGGTTTTCAAAAGTGCACACTTTGTTTCTCTCATATGTTTAGTTTGAGTAAGTTGAGTTTAAAGATATGTGAGTTATGGATGCACCTTGAAGTCTTTTGACTAGTACATTTAAGATGACCTATGGTTAGTATCCATTTTTCTTCGGCAACTACATAGAACTCAACGAGCACCTTCATTAAAAGGGCTACACACTTTGGTTGTGAAGCCACCCAATGTGGGAAAGGGCTACACCATTGTGATGAGTGAAAGCCGTCATGAAGTGTATATTTTTATGTTAAAAAAAAATCAAAGAAGTATTACAAAGAATCAATAAAAAAAATCTTTGATTCAAAGCCTAAAAAGAAGTAGAGGAAGGCTTAAAAGGAGTATTGTTGAAAACTGTGATTTCTCGGGTTGAAAAACAGAAATGGGATTACGAGCCACATGCACACACATGCTCATATGTTGAAATCTATTCTCTTACAAGCAAAAAAAAATCGGATGATAATCGGTTTGACCTTTTATGGAAAAGCTTAGGATGAATAGATGTTGATATGGTTTGCATGTTGATGATCCAATTACTCATTTATATATGTTTGAAGCAAATCCACACACACTTATTTTGCTTACAAGTGAATTTGATTTGCTAGCAATTTTAGAAGAACTATGAGAGAGATTGAAAATCTTGGTGTATCTCTCAAAGTTTGTGGAGCTTATTTTTGTTGAATTTCTTTAAAATTGCATGATTGCATGATTGTGTGGATATCATTGTGAACAATATCCTATCTTAATCTTAGCTAGAGCACTTATCAAGGGGGAGCATAGTATGCTAGACATTGTTCTCTTTTATGATAAGTTCACGTGATTTTATTTAGATAAAAACATGACATACTTGAACAATGAAAATGCATGTTACTTATCTCATATATTTCACTCAATTCCCTTGATTATCCCTTGTTTGTCTATTTGACTATTCCTTGATAAAAAGGGGGAGAAATGTATACCTCACCATGTGTGGAAGAAATATACCTCTTTGTGGATTATTGACAATCTTGTATTAAGGGGGAGAGTTCTTTTCTTAAGGGGGAGTAAAGAATTCTTGTATTTTAAGGTTAAGGAACTAAAGGGAGTGCTTTAAAGTGAACTTTTATATGAGATAAATGATTTCTTGTTTGATTTTTGTGGATATATCTCACCAATCTTCTTTGTAGAAGATCTCTTGTTTGTTTGGTTGTGTTTTTCTCATAGATGCCTTAATGATTAAATAGGAGAATCTTGAAGACTCATGAAGACTTGAAGATATGTTAGTTTAGGGTTCTTAGTGTAATGTGAGGATGTAAGAATGCAATCAACCATGAGTGGTCATTGTATGGTGAGGTTGAGGTTTTGTCATGGAATAGCCAAAGGGGGAGATTGTTAGGTTTTAGATTTGAGTTGGCTTGATTCCATAACAAAACGCTCTTTGTTTGTATTGCTTATTTGCTTATGTGGTTCGTGATTAGATTGGGCTTCAATGATGGAAAGCGACTTCGCATGCAAAGTTCGTCTTCAAGAGGATATATGCTTACTTGGATGCTAAGGTATCAAGATTCTTCCTCCACTTGCAAGGCATAGGCGCACACACACACAATTCATACATTTGTGTCCCTGCATCGTAGCGCATCATTTGGTATAACACATTAACACACTTGAAGTTGAATGCTCATGCATTGGTATGAAAGTAACATGTTTTGGAAAATGCATGATTGGAGACTATCTCTATGTAGTTTGCATTCTTGTATGAAATGTGTTTGTTTGTTTATATGTTTGTATAACATGGATCTTGAACTTGATTTTAGTCTTAGATTATTCATAATTGATTTCCGGTCATTTCGATTACTCATACTATTGATTTCGAGTTTTGAGTTAAAAGATATTACACTTTCAACTCATGTTGCATACATTGTCTTCGTCTTCATATATCGAGTCGAATTCTTATTTTCTGGGTTGAGTATCTTATATTTCCATGTCCGTAGGGAATCCTGGTTCGTAATCTTCAAACGGATTCAAATTCGAAGTTCAGAGGCCAAAGAACGGTCGAAGAACGCGAGGAGAGCGCAAGGGATAAGGTGTGATGGCTTAAGCCATCACCATGCACCAACCTGAGATGGCGCGTGGCCTTCTCGGACCCAAGAGTGTTCCGCCCGAAGATGCCCACGTGCCATCTCGGGGAGACACTAAGGAAGGAGGGTGTTTTGGTCAATTGGTCTTTTCATTCTTTAAAACCTCTCATTCCCTCTCATTCATCTTAAGTTAAGAAAAAAAACGAATTTGAAGAACAAGTGCAGAAATTTTCTCACAACATTTTGATTTTAGTTTTTGTGATAACTTCTTCATTTCAACTCCGAATCACTTGATTCAAAAACCGATTTCGAGTATCTTGAAGATTTCTACAAACCACAATCATTTCCAGAACTAAAATATGTCTATATCTTTCGTTGTGATCAGATCTTCAGTTCCTGATTTTCATCCTTGTTGGTAAAATTGTCTTCGTTCGTGATTTTCATCCTTGTTGGTAAAATCATCTTCTTCTTACTTTTATTTTTAGATCTTCTTATTGATTGATTCCTTTTGATTATGAAGCATGAATAAGATGATTTTGATATCATTTTGTGGTTTTTTGATTTGATTTTCAAGTTTAGCTAGATTTATGATAAATTGATTGATTTGTGCTAAACTGGATAAACATGAAATTGTTTCTAGAAATCTTTTGTTCTTATGCTTGATTGAATATTTCTAGATTTAATTTCATTTTCTAAGAACTAGGTATACATCAATTGGTATATTCATTTCATTGATTTGTTTCTTAGCTGATAACATGCTTAGGTTATCTAGATACATTTGTGATTGTTCTTTGAAAGCATAATCTAGCTATCTAGTTGCATGTCCATAGATTTTGCTGATCATCATTTTTTATGTTGAGTACTTGTTTACGTTTTACATTCATGATCACTTAGATGCCTTGTGAAGAGTTAGAAAGTCTCATATCTTAGAGTGATTCTTTGATTTACGCAATTGGAAGTCTTAGCTAGAGTCAGGAGGACTTGGATAGCTAAGCAAGTGGAAGTCTCGACAAGAGGTGTGAGACCTCGGATTGTTGAACAAGGAAGTCTTGAGTAGAGTCAGGAGGACTCGAATAGTTGAGCAAGAAGTCTTGCCTAGGGTTGGGAGGATCCAGAAAGGTGAGCAAGAAATCTTCCTAGAGACAGGAGGTCTTGGATAGGAAGTCGGCTTATTAGATCACTAACTTCAAGGGTAGAGTAAGAGTGATAGCTTGGAGAGCATGTGTTGATTACTTGAGTGTGTAACTCTTATTTGAAATAGTGTCTTTGCTTTTACCGGTGGTTGTGGTATCAACCCGTGGATGTTTCCTCTTAGGAGGTTTTACCACGTAAATATCTTGTGTTGACTTTTTCGCATCTTTAATTTCTTCACTTAGTTGATTTGTGTTGACAGAACATTTGCTTTGTCATATATCAATTTTGGATATTATACTAAGTGTTGTATAAGATTGCTTGTGTTTTTAAAGAAGATTAAAATTTGAGCATATACCTATTCACCCCCCCCCCCCCCTCTAGGTATATTTTACACTATAATTGGTTAAGGGAATTTACAAAACGTTATAGAGCATATTCCTAATCATAGATTCAACAAAATCACATGAATAGCTCAAAAGAACATAAAAACATGTATTATGTGAAAATTTCTGCCAAGAGAGCCTAATACATGTGAGGACCTATTTTTCTCAAAATCAATCAATCAAAGATCATAAAATAGTCCTAGAATCAAAGCTAGCACAATACAATCCCAAACATGTGATAACATAGGCAAAATCAAAACCTAACTCAACATGTAAGATTTCAATTGAAATTTAATCTAGCTTTGAAAGTGTTCAAAAATCAAATCAAAACACTCACAATATACAAATATATGTAGAAGAAGAAAACCCAAGGCAATTGACCAAGTTTTAAAAGAAAACTTTGAGAGAAAATCAATACCTTAGTTGATTTAGGTGCAGTCTCTTTTTTGTATGATTAGACACCAAATAAAGCAGAAAAATAAACTAAAACCTCCTGATAAAAGATGTAGAATGAATAGATGAACACTTTCAACTTTGAATCACTCAAATCGGAGTTCAAATGAAGAAGTTATGATGTTTGGAAGGTGAGAAAATTTTGAAATAAAATTTCTGCACACTTGATTTAAATTTCTTCTTAGAATGAAATGTGAGAGGGAAAGAGTTTATAAAGGAGTGGAAAACTTGGCCAAGTGAAATGACCAAGAGGGGCAAAGAGAACCCAAGCAAGCTTGCTTTCCGAGATGGCATGTGGGCATCTCGGGGCAGCAAGCCTTCTGCCCCAAGATGGCCACGCGCCATCTCGGGAAAGAAGACAATGCTTGCTTCTTTCTCCTTCGACCTTCCTTTGTGTTCTTCGACCCTTCTCCGGCCTCCGAACTCGGAATTTGAATCCATTTGCGGATTACGAACCATAACTCTCACACAGACATGAAAATATAAGATACTCAACCCAGAAAATAATAATTTGACTAGATATATGAAGACGAAGACAATATATGAAACATGAGTTGAAAGTGTAGTATCTTTTGACTTAGAACTTGAAATCAAAAGTATGAGTAACCGAAATGACTGGAACTCAATCAAGAATGATTTAAGACTAAATCCAAGTTCAATATCCATGTTATACAAACATATACACACACAAACACAATTTACACTAGAATACAAACTACATAGAGATAGTTTCCAATCATGCATATTCCAAAACATGTTATTTCCAAACCAATGCATGAGCATTCATCTTCAAGTTTGTGAATGTGTTATACATGGTGCACAAAGATGCAGGGACACATGAAATATGTGTGCCTATAATGGTGCACAACGATGCAGGGACACAAATGTATGATATATGTGTGTGCCTATAATGGTGCACAACGATGTAGGTACACAAATGTATGATATGTGTGTGTGTGTGCCTAAGCCTTGTAAGAGAAAGATAAGGTCTTAGTATACTTTTGTAGAACCATATTGCATCCTTTCTCTTTGAAGACTTAGAACTTGCTTTGACTTGTTGTTTCTTCTTCCTTGAAGCTTGAATCATCATGAACGTAAACAACTAGGTCATTACAAGTAAACATCATTTTGATATGGAATTCATGCCAACACAAACTAAAACCTAACAATCTCCCCCTTTGGCAAATTCCATGTCAAAAACACCTACACATTTACTATAAATATAAAATAAAGATAGGTCACAAAATCACTCCCTCACATTACAATGAGTAAGATTCCTATAACTAATCTTCACCAACTCTTGAACTTCATCTTGATCTTCTCTTGAAGCAACCTACAAATCATCTCAAAACACAATGCATATACAAAAGAAAGACAACAAATGACAACATATAATATGGATAAGAATATACAATTAAGTCCACTAATACATGTATCTCCCCTTCAATACATGCCAAATACAAGAATTCTTAACCAAATCTTAAGACTAATTATTACAAGCCATTGAAAGTTCAAAAGTTCAAAAGTTCACAAAAACAACATAAAAAGGAAACCAAGTAACTAGCAACTCTTAACAACTCTTTCTCAACCTTTTTCACATGAAATGATGCCAAAAGGTAAGAAACATACCATGAGACTCAAATACTAGCTACTAGATCCACCAAAGAAAGATGTGCATGTAGTTGACCTAACATAATGCTTGAGAGGTGGTCTTGAACTTGATGCAATACACTCCTCCAACTCTTTTATTCTAGCTTCTTGTATTTCAACCATGGCACTAAGCTCATCAACCTTCTTCTTCAAATGTAAAGCCCAATCCGGAAGAATGTTTATGCTAGTCACTTGACAATCAACTTGTGAACTACTAAATAGTCCAAAAGTATCACTTGTCTTACCCTTATCCTTATATGACATGTATGACACACATTTATCACTGTACTTTTCCAAGGGTTGTACCAACATATCATCTCCACTACTTTGAACACCATGAGCTAAACACAAAGAAGTTATAAACCCCGGTAATGCAAGCTTCTTATCTCCTCTGGTTGAGAAAGCCGCATTGTCTAAGTAAAACATAAGCAAATCCCCAAGGTTTATAGGTTGATTAGTCACTAAGGCATATACTATTTTAATCTTGTTTTTATTCAACTCGGTTGAATTCGAAGATCCAATAATATTTGTGCAAATGAAAAGATGCCAAAATGCACTTGCCTTAGTTAACTCATATTGACTAATATATGCTCTACCTTTCCACTCAAAAGAAGCATTGTCACATAGAGTTCTACCCATGATATTAAGATTCTCAATGATATCAACATCTAGAAAGTTTGAATCAATATCAGTAGATAGCCCAAGAAACTTGTTAATGTTTACCGGGTTAACTCTAAACACAACACCCCTGATCTCCATCAAAGCATCTAATAAGGTGTCACTCTCTCTATATCCATGATAAAATTCTCTAACAATAGTGTCATTCACTATTCCTAGCATGCTCACCCAAGATTCCCAATTTCTATCCTTAATGCATTTAAGAACACAAGAATCTTTACATTTACCTAAATCAATGCCTCTCTCTTGAAATATCTTTTTAGTTACAAAGATCCCTAAATCCTTTAACCTTGAAGCTTTGGATCCCTTTGAGGTTGACTTGGCTTTCGTAATGGGATTCGATTGATTTCCACTTCCGGTAACTTTAGTTCTTCCCATTTGTTATTATGAAATAAGATGCTGTAAATATACAAAAATGAGTGAAAGACGAAACAAGTTTATTAGTCACAAATATATAAAACAATGACTTATGACTTAAGAATGAATCATCATGCGAGACAAAGATAGTGAGTAATGTCTTACAAGTATCATTAAGTCAAAATATGCCAACATGTAACAAAATGAAGCATGTGAACATATCATAAAAGAGAACAATGTCTAGCATACAATGCTCCCCCTTGATAAATGCTATAACTAAGATTCATAATAGCATAAGGTTCACAAGGAAATTCACAAAATCACACATTCAAGCAATTTGAAGAAACAAAATAAGCTTCATATGCTAAGAGAGATACACAAAGATTTATTCAAGTTCTCTCATAATTCTTCAACAATTGCAAAGATATCATCATACTCATAAACAAAGTGTGTGTGTGAGAGATATGCTTCAAATATATATCAAGAAGTAGTTTGATAATCAACATGCAAACAATTTCCAATAACTATTCATCTTAATCTTTTTCCAGAAAAAGTCAAACCGATTATCATCCGGAATTTTTGCTTTTAAGAGAATAGATTTCAACATATGAGCGTGTGTGTGCATGTGGCCCATCATCCCATTTCTGTTTTTCAACCCGAGCTCATTTGATTTTCAACTAAACTCCTTTTTAAGCCTTCCTCCTTTTCTTTTTAGGCTTTGAATCAAAGATTTTTTTTTATATAATTTCATTTCAACACTTCTTTGATTTTTCTCCATTTTTTACATAAACAAAAATTCACTTCATGACGGCTTTCACTCATCACAATGGTGTAGCTCTTTCCGACATTGGGTAGCTTTCACAACCAATATGTGTAGCCCTTTCCATGAAGGTGCTCGTTGAGTTCTATGTAATTGCCAAAGCAAAATGGATACTACCCATATGTCATTTTAAATGTAACTAAGCATAAAAACTTCAAGATGTATCCAATGTTTACATATTAGTAAACTTAACCTACTAGCAAAACATATAAGAGAAGCAAGGTGCAATTATAAAAAACCAAGATTTTATGGCTCATAAGCACATGATCTAAAAGCAATAAGTAGAGACTTATTCAAGATCATTACTTCTCTAATGAGTAGCTTTCAAAGAATATGAAGCTCATATTTTCAAAAATAATGCCACTCAATATAATATACACAAACAATCATCAAAGTTAAGATCAATGTGAACAATATCATTATTAGATCCTAAAATAGCAAATGTCAATGAGAACCATATTTATGCTATACAAAATTCTCTAATATGACATGCTATGAGATGTATGTCAAAAATTGAGTCAAAAGATGAATATCTAAGAAAACATGCATTAGAGTATAGAGATACCTTTTTGCACATTATATTCGCCAAATATCATACTTCCGCCCTTTTTATGAGCACTCTTGCCTTGAATGTCCTCATGACATCAAGTTGACGATGTTTCACAACAAGAGTATAAAAATTATAATATCTCAACCCAATCAACACATATAACAAAAGAACTTCTTCAAAGTTAATCAACAAATTTTGACCATCATAACAAACATGATGTGAGATAACCAAGTTCATATAAATACATGAAGTATCCAAAGTTAGCAAGCAAGAATTCTCAACATAATTGATATATAGCCTCAAAGCTAGTAAGCAAGAATTCTTATTTTAGTGATAAGAGCACTCACCCTTGAACCACTTGTTCTTGGGTGTACCTACACAAACATTTCCAATATCATCCTTGACAACAATGTTAAATCTAGAGTAAAGTCCTTTAATGGCTTGATTAACAAGAATATCATTAACACACTCTTCTTTAACATTATCAACACAAGCTTTGTCAAGTTGAAGAAGACTAAAATTCTTTCTACTCCACAACTTATTCTCATGCTTTGCAAAATTATCATATGTCTCGAGTTTCAAAGCCTTAGCATGTTCAAGTTGAAGTTTAATCTCCTTATCCCTAGATTCATTTCCTAATTTGCATTTTTCTATAAATTTATAACACCTAGGCTTAATATGACCTACTGTGTTGCAATAATGGCAAATTAGAATAAAAGATGAGATTGTACCTTTTGGAGTTGAACTAGCTTCACTAGGAGTTTGGAAAGATACCTTGTTTGCCAACTTCTTCTTGTCTTTTGATCTTCTCTTCTTGTGTGGTTTCTTATCAATCACGACTTCATCAAAGTGTGTAGAAAGTGGTGCTTCCAAGAGCTCCTCTTCAACTACCAAGTCGTCTTCACCACTATGAGAGTTAACAAGATTCCTAACACTAGACATACTAACCGAATCATTCACTAAGTCCTTGATAGCCTCCTTAGCCGTGTCTATCTCTTCCATCAATTATTGTTCTCTCTTCCTCAAAGAAGATATCACAATATCCTTCTCAATGTTTATCTTTTCAAGTTCTCTAAACTTCTTCATAATATCACCTTTTTCACCAAGAAGTCTACGAGTAACAACCACAAACTCATCTAGTTGCTTCTTGATCAAATCATCCTTCTCAACTGCTTCTTTTTGAGCATTATCTCTAGCTTGTTTAAGCTTTTCTATTTTGCTCAACAACTCAAGATTAGTAGGAATGGAACTAGAGCTTCCATCATGATTTGCATCAAGGTTCTTGTTCAAAGATATTAAACTACCAACACGTAGTGAAGAATGAGAAGCCGTTAGAGCTACAAAGTTGCTCACCAACTCTTCATCACTTGAAAACTCACTACTAGAGCTCTCATTGTCACTAGAATTATCATCACTCCAAGTAGCCGCCAACACTTTTCCTTTCTTGTCTTTCTTAGATGGCTTCTTGGTGCACTCACTAGCAAAGTGACCAAAACCTTGACAATTATAGCATTGAACTTCTTTCTTGTTCATGGCTTGACTATTCTTCACAATTCTTGGAGATGATATTCTCTTGACTTCTTTTTCCTTAGAAGACTTGCCTTTAGGCTTGGCATTCTTCTTTAGAAACTTCTTGAACCTTCTAACCAAGAGTGCCATTTCTTAATTTTCATCATCACTCTCCTCCTCAATGGCATTGAGAGCAATTCCTTTACTCTTGATCTTTGGCTTTAAGCACATCTCATAAGTTTGGGAAGACCCAAGCAATTCATCAATATTAATACTATCCACATCCTTGCTTTCCTCAATGGCCGTCACCTTTGATTTGAATCTCTTAGGAAGAGACCTAAGGATTTCCAATTTAAATGCTCTTTTGAGATAGGTACTCCAAGTGCTTGACATTGGTTAGCTATGTTAAGAAGCCAGAATTAGAAGTCTTTGAACTTTTCTTCCTCACCCATACTTAAACCTTCAAATTGTGATGCCAACATTTGAAGCCTCGATTTCTTCACCTCTAAAGTTCCTTCATTAGTAACTTGGAGAGTATCCCAAGCTTTCTTTACAGATTCAAGATTTTGAATGTAGGAGAATTGATGCCCATCAACTCCTCTAAAGATGGCATTCATAGCACGATGGTGCCATTTAGCAACCTCAAACTCATTTGTTATCCACTCACTCCTTGGCTTGAGTATCATGGTTCCATCCTCTAAAACCTTGGTAGGAGGACTATAACCTTCTTCAACTACCATCCAAGTCCTTTCATCAATAGAGCGGATGTAAGCTTTTATTCTCAACTTCCAATACCCATAGTTAGTGCCACAAAGTAATGGTGGCCTAGTATTTGAGGCTTCTTCCGCCATTACATCATCTTGTAAACCTATGACTTCAAACGCCGTGCAAAAACCGTGAAAGTATCACCTTGGACTCACACTAAGTGTAATCTAGTGTCTTGCTCTGATACCAATTGAAAATACAATCATGGTTAAATCCTTAAGGCTAACCTAGAGGGGGGTGAATAGGTTAGACACCTTTTTCGACTCCCTTGGAAACAAACAAAAATTTGTCCCTCTAGATTGCTTGTATCACAATATATATATTAATTAAAGACAATTAATCAATATATAAACTTAAGTAAAGTGTGATACAAACAAGTAATCCTAACACATACACAATCTATATTATAGAAATAAAGTTAACATACATAGAATTCTATCCACAACACAAATATAAGAGAGATAGGGATAGAGAAAAGTTGACACAAGATATAACGTGGTAAACCTCCAAAGAGGAAACATCCACGGGCTAGCAGCCACTGGCAAACAAAATCCACTAGTAGATAAGACAAGTACAATCTCTCAAGTGACCTATTCACCTAGAAACTACCCTCCTATCCTACTCTAGAAGTTGCCGCCCTATGCTTAACAATCCGAGGTTTCACACCTCTTGTCAAGACTTCCTTGCTCACCTTATCTGGATCCTCAACTATCCAAGTCCTCTTGCTCAACTATCCAAGTCCTCCCGACTCTAGTCAAGACTTCCTTACTCACCTATCCGAGTTCTCCCAACTCTAGGCAAGACTTCTTGCTCGACTATCCAAGGCTTCACACCTCTAGCCAAGACTTTCTTGCTCGACAATCCGAGGCTTCACACCTCTTGCCAAGAATTCTTGCTCAACATCATAGGTTTCACACCTATTGTCAAGATTTACTTCTCATAATGCATCTAGGTGATCATAAATGCAAAATGCAAACAAGCACGCAATATAGAATGCTATTATCAACACATCCTATGGAAAATACTAGACATGAGCATGAATGCACAAATCACATATAGTCTAGTTAATCATGCATGTGAAATCAATCTAGATTATGTAAGATATGTTCAACATTAATCACAAACTAGATTCATGCATATATCTAAACTTGAATCACAAGATATGATCAACAAATCACAAGATCAAGTTTAAATCACAAAAACCTAAAACATGCTAAAATCATATGACAAAGTCAAATACATTTAAGCAAAAGTTTTAGAGCATATTCCAAATCATAGATTCAACAAAAAGACATGAATAGCTCAAAAGAACATAAGCACATGTATTATGTGAGAATTTCTGCCAAGAAAGCCTAATACATGTGAGGACCTATTTTTCTCAAAATCAATCAATCAATCAAAGATCTAAAATAGTCCCAGAATCAAAGCTAGCACAATACAATCCCAAACATGTGATAACATAGGCAAAATCAAAACCTAACTCAACATGTATGATTTCAATTGAAATTCAATCTAGCTTTGAAAGTGTTCAAAACAAAAATCAAAACACTCACAATATAAAAATATATGTAGAAGAAGAAAACCCAAGGCAATTGACCAAGTTTTAAAAGAAAACTTTGAGAGAAAATCAATACCTTATTTGATTTAGGTACAGTCCAATTTTTGTATGATTAGACACCGAAAACAGCAGAGAAAAAACTCAAACCCTTTTGAGAAAAGATGGAGGATGAATAGATGAACACTCTCAACTTTGAATCACTCAAATCGGAGTTCAAATGAAGAAGTTATGATGTTTGGAAGGTGAGAAAAGTTTGAAAGAAAATTTCTGCACACTTGATTTAAATTTCTTCTTCGAATGAAATGTGAGAGGTAAAGAGTTTATAAAGGAGTGGGAAACTTGGACAAGTGAAATGACCAAGAGGGGCAAAGAGAAGAAAAGCAAGCTTGCTGCCCGAGATGGCATGTGGGCATCTCGGGGTAGGAAGCCTTCTGCCCCGAGTTGGCCACGCGCCATCTCTGGAAAGAAGACGATGCTTGCTTCTTTCTTCTTCGACCTTCCTTCCCGTTCTTCGACCGTTCTCCTGTCTTCGAACTCAGAATTTGAATCTATTTGCGGATTAAGAACCGTAACTCTCACATGGATATGGAAATGTAAGATACTCAACCCAGAAAATAATAATTTGACTGGATATACGAAGACAAAGACAATGTATGAAACATGAGTTGAAAGGGAAGTATCTTTTGACTTAGAACTTGAAATCAAAAGTATGAGTAACCGTAATGACCAGAACTCAATCAAGAATGATTTAAGACTAAATCCAAGTTCAATATCCATGTTATACAAACATATACACATACAAACACAATTCACACTAGAATGCAAACTACATAGAGATAGTTTCCAATCATGCATATTCCAAAACATGTTTTTTCCAAACCAATGCATGAGCATTCATCTTCAAGTGTATGAATGTGTTATACATGGTGCACAACGATGTAGGGACACATATGAATGAATTGTATGTATGTGCCTATAATGGTGCACAACGATGCAGGGACACAAATGTATGATATGTGTGTATGTGCCTATAATGGTGCACAATGATGCAGTGACACAAATGTATGATATGTGTGTGTATGCATAAGCCTTGTAAGAGAAAGATAAGGTCTTAGTATACCTTTGTAGAACCATATTGCATAATTTCTCTTTGAAGACTTAGAACTTGCTTTGATTTGTTGTTTCTTCTTCCTTGAATCTTGAACCATCATGAACCTAAACAACTAAGTCATTACAAGTAAACATCATTTTGATATGGAATTCATGCCAACACAAACTAAAACCTAACACCTTTTATCTACAAGCGCATCATTGGTAAGAAAGTAGTTTTATTAGTCCAATACGAAGATGATATCCTACTCATTGGGAATGATATGGGAGTGTTGTCTGATGTAAAGGGCTGGCTAGCTAGCCAATTCCAAATGAAATATTTGGGAGAAACGAGTTATGTTATAGGGATCCACTTATAAGGGATCGTAAGAAAAAACTTATAGCACTGTCTCAGACATCATATATCGATAAGATTCTTATGCGATTTTCGATGTAAAACTCCAAGAAAGTTAATTTACCTTCCAGACATGGAGTTCACTTGTCTAAGGAACAATGTCCTAAGACACCTTAAGAAGTTGAGGATATGAGATGTGTACCCTATGCATCTGCAGTAGGTAGTCTCATGTATTCTATGTTATGCACGAGACCAGACATCTGCTATGCAGTGGGAGTAGTCAGCAGATACCAGTCCAACCCAGGATTGGATCATTGGGTTGCTGTCAAGACAATTCTCAAGTATCTTCGGAGAATGAGAGACTATATGCTAGTGTATTTCGGACAGGATTTGATCTCGTTAGGATACACGAATTTGGATTATCAGTCAGACAGGGATTCTAGGGAATCTACGTCTGGATCATTATTTACCCTAGGTGGTGGAACCATTGTGTGGAGAAGTATCAAGCAATCTTGCATTGCTGACTCCACCATGAAAGCCTAATATGCAGCCGCTTGTGAAGGTGCTAAAGAGATTGTTTGGCTTTGTAAGTTCTTGAGTGATCTGGAAGTTGTTCCAGATCTGGATAAGCCGATCACAATTTATTGTGATATCAATGGTGCTGTGGCTAATTCCAAAGAACCAACAAGCCACAAAAAGAAGCATATAGAGAGAAAGTATCATCACATTAGAGAGATAGTGCATAGAGGAGATGTGATCATCACAAAGATAGCCTCACAAGACAATCATGCTGATCCATTTACGAAGACCTTACCGGCTAAAGTGTTTTCGTGTCACCTATATGGTCAAGGGTTACAAGACATGCCTCACATGCTTTAGTGCAAGTGGGAGATTGTTGGGGTTTATGCCCTAAATATGTAATTTGTAAATGGATTTATGAAATAAATAAAAGGAAAAGTTAAATTCATTCATGTTGTGTTGTTTATTTTATAACTTGTGCATATATTTAACATCTAAAATTCCTGGATGTAATCTCAAACAGTGTATATGAATGTCATATACAGATGGATACATTAAGAAACGTGCAATCTAAAGAGTCCATAGATAGCAAATAAAGCTGGTACTTTATTTGTGGTTAATCTATAGTTGCATCCATTCCGTAATGTATGATGATTCTATCCTGAATCATTCATATGAGATATGGGAATGGAGGCACCTTATATAATGTGATCATATAGGACTGGGCCATGATCTATATGAATCTGTCACTAAGATCCGTTTACCGATGAGATTCATATATATCAACTATTGATGGAAATATATGGTGATCTTAATCCTGATTGTCTTATCGACTCCTTCAGGTTAGATCGTGGTCTTTGATATTCCATGGGTGAGGTCGGATCCAGTTCCCGATCAATATGCTCCGTCTGTTAGGATTGCTGTTTGGCTTGTGGCTGGGAAGGTTTGTACACAATAGTGGAATCCACTCATTCTTTTGAGAAGTAGACAATAGTTCCTTTGAGGGTTGATTCAGGGCTTTGACAATATGAGCGCTCTCTTAATTCCGTAAGGAAATAGGATTTATTGTCCATTAGAAAATCAATGGTACTTAAAGGATATATGTAATTAGAGGGGTATAACGAACATTATGACCCAACTCTAATTATGAACTATTGTGGAGGATCACACCATGTGTAATAGCTATATCGATAAACACCGAGTTGTATATGTCTGTGTAAAAGCGTCTACAATTGAGTGATTACAGCTTCGGGTTTTAGTGGAATAACACCGGATTTA
Organism: Dipteronia dyeriana; assembly: GCA_032871835.1. Lineage (NCBI taxonomy): Eukaryota > Viridiplantae > Streptophyta > Magnoliopsida > Sapindales > Sapindaceae > Dipteronia > Dipteronia dyeriana. The sequence goes on from CM065297.1 coordinate 482,944, forward strand.
ATAATCAAGGAATATTAATTAAAGAGTTTAATTAATCATTTCAAGGATTATTGGACCTCAAAATATTGTGGGTCCATTAGGTCCCCTTGCTAGCCCGATCTATTTAGGTAACAAGGGTATTGGATTGTCCAATTAATTGTGTTACAAAAGTGACACATATATATATATTCAGGAATTAATTGAATAACGAGATTATTTAATTAATGAATGTTAATAGTTAAATGAATTAAATAATTAGATTATTTAATTATATTAATAATTATGAATTATTAATTAATTATTAATTGGAGGGTGTTAATTGTTGTATGGATTTAAGTGAAGATAAATTAATATGATTATTTTTATTTACTAAATCATTAATCTAAGTATTTGAATTTAAGTTTAAATTTAAAATACTTATTATCACTTTTAATATATTAGATATATTTGAAATGGATAATTAAAAAATATATATCAACTATAACACAAGAGATTGCATTGAATGCAAATTAGTGTGTGCACATATATAAGTGTTTGTATAGGATACAAACAAGGATATATATATATATATAAAAGAGAGATGCAGATATGTTTAGTTTTTTTTTTTGCTCTGTGATTTGCAATTTGGCAAGCAACATGTGGGTGCGTGAAACGACAAAAAAAGAAGAAGAATATGCATATAAATGCAAGTAGAGGCGTGATGCAGAGATTGAGGGCAAAAGTTGATTTTGTTTTTTTGGTGTGTACCTGATACACAAGGGAAAAGAACATAAGTTTTGCATGAGATGTAATTTTTGTGTGCATGAAATCAATAAACCAAATTGAGAAGAAAGAGTTTCTTCAAGAATTTCTCTACATCCTCCATTCAAGTTTCCGAGACCGTGACGCGCCCACATGTAGTTACCAGTTTCGGGAGTTAGCGAGGAAGATCGAGTGATATAGACTGGAACACATCGCAAAGTGAAAAAGTTTCCAAACGTTGGTAAGAGTGGTTCAGACAAGAGCATACCATAAAGTGAAGGAGCCTTCAAACATTGATATGATTTTCTTCTCTTTATATTGATTACAATTTCCTGTGTATACATATTGTATGTATTAGTTCTGAAAAATAATTACGATCCAAAGTTCACTGGTCCGAGATATAGATTATGATCTATATAAAAATTTTGAAACCTTACTTTCGCTGCATGACCAGTGAACAGGGTTCTAACAATTTTGAGGTAGTGGATATTAAATCTTAATGTTAAGTATTTAATAGTGTCTATTGAAATATGACTGCTGGACAAGTCAAAATATCCAAGTTTAAAATGTGGTTGTATGAGTAAATATTGTAACTAGGAGAGCTATAGGCGGTCTATGAGCTCTTAGCGATTACTTGTATTCTTCACGAGGATACACTATCTCCATTAAGATTGTCTAGGGTACGAATGTTAAACATTAACTTATTCTATCTTTATTTAAGAGTTTAGTTTTAGTTATTCAGTAGAGTGAACTAAAATTAATAGATCTGACCTAAATAAAGCATTTGTTGGTTGTGATTAGGTTATGTCTGTTGGAGCTTAAATTTAGATAGCTCACCAAAATCCCCAACTCACACAAACTTGCATAGATCACTTGATATATTCTACCGGACCAATTTCTAGGTCTATCTAGAATTGTTTTGGATTTTAGAATCCAAAAGTTGTGAAGAGGTACAGTCATGAGTGATCAAGACAAGCAAGAACTCATCAAAATACCTTGATTGGGTGGCCAAGGATGTGGGATTCCTTGGGCGGCCCTAATAGGGTGCGCTTAGAATTCAATTATTACATTAAGAATATAATTTGCATATTTTAATTAAATGGACTGTTTAAATTAAATTAATGTATTAATTTAAGACATATAGACTTGTTTCTTTTTTAGTAAGAATGAGTCTAGTTCACTGGTGGACATTTTTATTGAAGTCCAATGGATTTAATAAAATGGAAAAAACAATATTTGACACACGTATATGGCTTGGGCAGCAAGGCTATGGATATTAGCCTAATATATTATTTTTATTTTATTTTTTAATTAAATGGAAATTAATGAACTATTTAATTAATGGATAAAATCTTTTTCTTAGTAGGAAAAGGTCTCCTAGTGTCGTACTATTGTTGGTAGTATGATAAGTATAAAATACTTTATTTGATAAGCAGATAAATAAAAGAAATTTATTTATCTACTCAAATTAGGAAGTATTTGATATCTATCAAAACTCTAACTGAAAATTAGTCAAATCAGGAAGTTTTTATTAAAGTCACAATTTAATTTTTATTCAATAATGAGTTATTGGATAAATATACTAATGAGTTGGAATAGGAGTCTTGGTGTGAAAAGGAATTCTTCAAAGAGTGAGGATTATTTGCCACCAAGTAAATCCTCCTAGAGAGTGGATTCTTGCCCACCTAGTAAACCCTCCTTAGAGAGGATTTCGCCACCAATTTGTTTGGCCTTGAAGATTTTGGCCATGGCTAATAGAAATCATGGAGAGATTTCGGCCAAGGCTTGGTTGAGACTTGTAAGAAGGTTTTTTATTTATTATTATTTGCTTATTATAGTTAAAAAAAGCTTCATCCAACCCATTGTGTGTAGAATTCGGCCAAAAACAGAGAAAAGAGGGAACATTTTTGTTTTCGATAGTGCACTAGTATCCTTTACATCAAAAGGGTTTTGTATACAAAAATCGAATCGGGCTCACGCGAGTTTCAATCAAATAGATTGATAATTCACAAGTGACCAAACGTTCTTGGGTTTTCTCTAGGAGGATTATTATGACTAAGAAAAGAAAAAGATTTTGTTTGTTTCTATCCTCAAGTATACAATTCAAAGAAAGGGAGCTCACACTCATAAGTGATTCAAGTTCGAGATTGGATTGGAAGATCTTAGGGATTTAGTTCGGTGCAACTTCAATCCTCACGAGAAAAATGTATGATACTTTATTATATGTTAATTAATCAAGGGTTAAGGTTCATTCATTTAAAGGAATTTTTTTAAAATATACAAAACCTATTTTTTTCCTGCTTCCGCCACGCGATTTTTCCTACAATTGGTATCACAGTGTGGTTGTACCCTTGATTAATTGAGGTATATATACGTTAATCTATTTCTTTTTATTGTAAATATGCATGTTTTAGAAAGAGAAGACACTATAGGTATTCGCATATATATTTACATTGGAATGTATGGATATATATATATATATATGTGCTTTTATAATGTGATTTATTATTACTCAATTTTGGTCCCAGAATTTTAATGTATTTTTGTTTTGGAATTGTAACAAAAATGGTGGCCTATCATCGCCATAATTTCCTTCTTTATAGTTGTTAAGTTTTTTTTTTAATATTATAACAAAACAATCTGTTGTAATATATGTAATTTATGAAGAATTGAATAATTGAAGAGTTCGAAGCAGAAAAAGTAGCAACAGAGTAACCCGGAATAGCCGCACAAGGGTTCGGGCCCATAAGTGCCCGGACACGAGACCTTTGGACGATGGCAGCTTGATGACTTGTTTGCCAAGTTAGATTTAGGGTTTTGTATTTTAAACAAATGTAATTTACTTGTTTTTCTAGGACAGACCAAAATTGTGGTTATTTACTTTACCGTAAATATTGCAATGTTTGTCATTGATTGATAACATGTCATGTAGAATAAGAGTGCCACTTATATATCTCTTTTGATATGAACATGCATTGAATGGTTTAGGTGTCTAATTGGCATCTAGATAACTTGGTATATCATTCAATGGAATTCGATCATAAGCCTTAAACAATTGAATAACAAAAAGTGTTTTGGAACACCTACGGCCTCCAAGTTTAGTTAAGCTTTATGTTTCGTGTAATAACCCCCTAAGGGGTATTCATGAATAGAATTAAGCAAGATACTTCCTTATGAGGATAGACTAGAAAATTGATCCAAATGATATCTACTCCCAAATGAGGGATATTCGTGAGGGAATATATTGAAGGCCGATAACTTAGTAACACACTCAATTCGATTTTATTAATATCCTCCCAAGAGTTCTTGTTAAAATATTCTCAAGGCTAAAGTTGAAAACACTAATTGTTATGTTAACAATTAGGTGGAACCTAGTCCAACTAGTAAATGGTGCGATCTCCTAAAAGAGGCGTGACATTTATGGGTGTTGGACCACCATTGAATTTTATGATTGAATTATTTTATTTAATTCAAGACAAATATTCGAAAGTGCTTTATCATGATTATTTACATATATAATTTTGTTATCGTTCAGAAATCATGACTCCATCCCTAATCAACATCCTAAATGATAATACTCAACTGGTGATAATTACGTCACATGGAAAAGGAAAATTGGGTTGTTGCTGCAAGCTGAAAAGCATAAGTTTGTTTTGTGTACCCCTAAACCACCAACTACTACTAATGTTCTACTGAGATGTAAAGAAATGAGTATCAGTAGTGGAAGACTGGTCAAATGTTACATTATGGTTACCATCTCTGATGTGTTACAACATCAACATGAAGGAATGGAGACTACTGTCGATATAATGATGTCTTTGGTAGAGATGTTGGCTATGAAGTCTAGGACAACAAAGAGAGTGGTAACTGCTTTCATGAATCTTAGGATTAAACCTGGATAAGCTACGAAATATCACATGATGAAAATCGTAGCACATCTCAACAGTGTTGAACTCAATGGTGCTGAGATAGATGGAGAAACAAAAATTGACAGTTCAAGTTGGACTATTCCTTGAACAATCAGGAATACACCTCACAGGGCCTGATGCAAGATGCTCAATGCATTGAGAAAATCCTTGTAAAAAGCAAGGGTCAAGAGATTCATATGCCTGGTAAAGTTTCTAATGTTAAGACCCGTAAGAAGGTCAAGAAACAACAAATTGGGCCTAACAAGAAGGAGACCAAGGACATAACCAAGATCAAAGGAAAGTGTTTCCTTTGTAGTGAAAATGAACATTTGAAAAGAAATTGCTCAACGTCTAGAAAAAGAAGGAAGAAGGTAATATTAATTATCTTGAAACATGTTTTCTGGGATTATAGACTCTAAAGCCACTGATCATGTTTGTTATTCCTTGCATGGGTTTTAGGAAAGGAAAAGAATGAATGAAAATGAATTCAACTTGCGTTTAGGCAACAGAGCCTTGGTTTCTACCTGTGCAGTGGGAGATATAAGAGTTAATCTTGATACTAGTATGCATTTAGCCTTTATAGACGTTTATTATGTACCTCAATTCAAGAGGATTTTAATTTTAGTTTCTTGTTTAAATAAATTTGGATATTCGGTAACTTTTGATAAAGGTTTTATTATTAGTAGGAATAACAAATTTGCTTGCAAATGTATATTGAAAAACTGCTTATTTTATTTGCGTAGAAATATCTCTCACTTGTTAGACACGAAAACAACAGAATCTAATCATAAAAGAGTAAAATTGTCAACAGATGGAACCTACCTATGGCATTCGCGCCTAGGTCATATTAACCTTGATAGGATCAAAATATTGGTTAGTGATGGACCTTTAAGTGACTTAAAGGTTGATGATCTACCAACTTATGAATCTTGTTTGGAAGGTAAGATGACCAAAAGATTGTTCATGACCAAAGGCACAAGAGCTACTGAATGTTTAGGATTAATACATGAAACATAAGTCGAGATTTGGCTATGTGTATCTCATGAAACATAAGTCAGATGCTTTTGGCATGTTCAAAGCATTTAAAGCCGAAGTGGAAAATCAGCTTGAGAAACACATAAAAATCTAGAGGTCTGATCGTGGAGGAGAATATCTCTCTGGTGAGTTTCAACAATATCTTATTGATAATAGGCTAATTTCATAGTTTTCTATGCTAGGCACACCTCAACAAAATGGGGTGGCAGAAAAGAGACATAGAAATCTTTTGAACATGGTTAGGTCTATGTTGAGTTATTCAACATTTCCTAATTCTTTTGGGGGATATGCTTTACAAACTACTATGTACATTATAAATGATTTACCATCTAAGTCGGTTCCTCAAATGTGGCATGAGTTGTGGACTAGGCGAGAGCCTAGTCTATAACACTTAAGGATATATGGATATCCTGCGCACGTGTTAAAAGGAAAGATAAAAGATGGAGTTCCATTCAGAAACATGTATTTTTGTATGGTATCCAAAAGGAACCAAAGGATATTATTTCCATAGTTCTTCAGATCTTAAAGTATTTGTTTCGACAAATGCCAAATTTCTGGAAGAGGACTATATGGAAAATTTCGTGCCTAAAAGTAGAATTATCCTGAATGAGCTTTCAGGAGATACAATTCTATAAGAGGTTTCACAACTTAGCCCAATTGTAAGTTTCACACCAACACAAGATCAACAACCTACCATTCCTCATCGTAGTAAAAGGGTTAGTAGATAAGACATAGATCTAGGAGAATCAGTAGAGAATCTCCCGAACAAGGATGATCCCTACACGTACAAGGAAGCCATTGAAGATGTTGATTGTTGCCATTGGCAAAAGGCAATGCAATCCGAAATTGAATCTATGTTCAAAAACAAAGTCTGGTCTCTTGTGGACTTTCCAAAAGGGATAAAACCCATTGGGTGAAAGTGGGTATACAAGAGAAAGAGTGGAATGGATGGAAATGTGGAAACCTTTACAGCTAGATTGGTAGCCAAAGGTTACACACGAAAGGAATGTATTGATTATGAGGAAACCTTCTCTCATGTGGTCATGCTTTAATCCATTAGGATACTCTTATCCATTGTGGAATCTCTAGACCTAGAGATTTGGCAAATGGACGTCAAGACAACTTTCCTTAATGGAAGTCTTGACGAAAGCATCTATATGATGCAACCAGAAGGATTCATTGAAAAGGGCCAAGAGGAAAAGGTTTGCAAGTTGCGAAGAACCATAAATGGATTGCAGCAAGCATCCATATCCTGGAACATAAGGTTCGATCAAGCTATAAAATGTTTTGGATTTATTCAAAACCTTGACAAACCTTGTGTATACAAAAAAATCAAAGATGACAAGTTTGTTTTCCTAGTTCTTTACGTTGATGATATATTACTCATCAGAAACGATGTAGGTGTATTGATATTAGTAAAAGAATGGTTAACAAAACAATTTGATATGTAGGACTTAGGAAAAGCAAGTAATATTCTCTATATCTAAGTAATAAGGGATAGAAAGAATATAACGATTGCATTATCTCAAGCTTCAAACATAGATAAAATCTCGTCTAGGTTTTCCAAGCAAGATTCCAAGAAAGGTATGTTACCTTTCAGACATGGATCAAACTCTACTTTCAGACATGGATCAAAATCTATAAGGAACAAGCTCCTAAGAATGAACATGAGGAGCTATTCATGAGTAGGGTTTCATATGCAATGGAAGTTGGAAGTCTCATGTATGCAATGTTCTGCACTAAAATAGATATTTATTTTAATGTTGGCATAGCTAGTAGGTTTCAATCAAAACCTGGTCTTGCTCAGTGGAAGGTAGTCAAGCATATTATCAAGTATCTTAGGAGAATGAGATATTATATGCTTTTATACTCCAAAAGGGATTTAATTCCTCTTGGGTATACAGATTCTATTTTCTAGAAGATCAACATCAAGATCTGTGTTTACTCTTGAAGGAGGCGGAATCATATGGAGGAGTATCAAGCAATCTTGTATTGCTGATTCCACCATGAAAGCTGAGTATGTTGCTACATACGAAGCTGCTAAAGAGGTTGTCTGGCTCCGCCAATTCTTGATTGACTTGGAAGTGGTTCCTGATGCGAATAAGCAGATCCTTATCTATTGTGACAATAATGAAGCAGTGTCTAATTCGATAGGACCAAGAAGTCATAAGAGAGGAAAACACATTAAAAGAAAGTATAATCTTATGAGGTAAATTGTGCATAGGGGAGAAGTGACAATTACCAAGATCGCGTCAGTAGAAAATCTACTAGATCCCTTTACAATGGCTCTACTAAAAAAGTGTTTTGATGGACACCTAGAGAATATGGGGATAAGAGATGTGACACATTTGCTATACAGCAAGTGGGAGATTGTTGGGATTACGCTCAATAGCAAGAATGTACGTGTTTGACAATCTTTTCATATTAATAAACTGATTTCTAGTTTAACTAATCTTATAGCAATTATAGTTTAATTATTATAATTTTCAAAAGTAAATAATCATAAGGTCAAAAGACTATAAGAAATGAAGAATTGTAAGTACATCAGGATATGTATGAGGTAGACATAGTTTTTTAGTTAGTCTTGAACAATAGTAACAACTTAAGATAAAGCTTGGGCACCTTTATCTTGTTAAAGTTGTAGATTCTTTTGCTAGCATATGAGTGTGATCAAAGGTGTTATGTTGAGTCTAAAATCATCAAAGTGTGGTCTCTTTGGGTAAAAAATTCTAGTGCACTAGGTGCATTGAATAGGATCATAGTGAAATACTTTATCTAGAACCATCAATGGATAAAAGTTTTTAGTTGATAACAATCGGAGAGTCTATCTCAATCCTGAGATAAAATGATGGACTTACGGTTACAAGTGTTACCAATTGAGCTATCAATGAGTACGATTATATAGTATAGTCTATCCTCGATAGTTGGTGGTATTCATTTGTTAATTGATAAAGGACTTCTTTTATAGATATTGACATCATGGCTCTATTTATTGAATTTGAGTGGACTAATCGTATGGATATTTTAATGTATTGGATATAAATCTTAATGTTAAGTTTTCAATAGTGTCTATTGAAACATGGCTTCTGGACAAGTAAAAATATCCAAGTTCAAAATGTGGTCATATGAGTAAATATGGTAACTTGGAGAGCTAGAGACGGTCTATGAGCTCTTGGCGATTACTGATATTCTTCACGAGGATACATTTTCTCCAATAAGGTTGTCTAGGGTATGAATGAGTAACATCAACTTATTCTATCTTTATTTAAGAGTGTAATTTTAGTTCTTTAGTGGAATGAACAAAAATTAATATATCGGACCTACAAAAATCATTTGTTGGTTGTGATTAGGTTATGTCATTGGAGCTAAATTTAGATAGCCCGCCAAAATCCCCAATTCACATGAAATTGCATGTATCACTTGATATATTCTACCGGACCAATTTATGGGTCCATCTAGAATTGTTTTTGGAATTCGAAATCCATAAGTTTTAAATAGGTGCGGTCTTGTGTGATCAAGACACGCGAGAACTCTTCAAAATACCTGGATTGGGCAGCCAAGGATGTGGGATACCTTGGGCGGCCCTAATGGGGTGCGATTAGCATTCCATTAATACATTAAGAATATAATTTGCACATTTTAATTACATTGACAGTTTAAATTATGTTAATTTATTAATTTAAGGCAAGTGGACTTGTTTCTTTTTTAGTAAAAATAGGTCTAGTGAACGCGTGGACTTTTTTATTAAAGTCCAATGGATTTAATAAAATGAAAGAAAACAATATTTGGCGTTTATGGCTTGGCCGGCAAGGCTACGGATATTAGCCTAATATATTGTTTTTATTTTATTATTTAATTAAATGGAAATTAATTAATTTTTATTCAATAATTAGTTATTGGATAAATACACTAATGAGTTGGAATAGAAGTCTTGGTGTGGAAAAGAATTCTTCTTTGATTGAGGATTCTTGGCCACCAAGTAAATCCTCCTAGAGAGAGGATTCTTGTCTACCAAGTAAACCCTCCTTAGTAGAGGATTTACCCACCTACATATATGGCCTTGGAGATTTCAGCCAAGGCTAATTGAAATCGTAGAGAGATTTTGGCCAACACTTGGTAAAGAATTGTTACAAGTTTTTTTTTTATTTGCTTGTTATAGTTTAAAAAAAATAAGTTAATCCAACCCATTGTGTGTAGAATTCGGCCAAACATAGAGAAAACATGGAACGTTTTTGTTTTCAATAGTGCAATGGTATCCTTTACATTAAAAGGGTTTTGTTTACAAAAATTGAATCGGGCTCACGCGAGTTTCAATCAAATAAATTGACAATTCACAAGTAGCCAAACGTTCTTAGGTTTTCTATAAGAGGATTATTGTGACTAGGAAAAGAAAAAGATTTTGTTTGTTTCCATCCTCAGGTAAACAATTCTAAGAAATGGAGTCCACACTCCTAGGTGATTCACGCTCGTGATTGGGTTGGAAGATCTTACGGATTCAATTAGGCACAACTTCAATCGTCATGCGAAAAAGGAACAATACTTTATTATATGTTAATTAATCATGGGTTAAGGTTCATTATTTTAAAGGATTTTTTTTTAAAAATATACTAAACCTTTTTTTTTCTACTTCCACCGTGCGATTTTTCCTTCACGCACAATGGTCAACCAAACGTGGTTTGACCGAATGGGGAGGTTCTTTATTCTTTATCACCCAAATGGATGCCATTGACTCGTCTAATTTTACCTCTCGCTTTGTCCTTTCCCTATCTAACAAGTCTTTTCTAACCCAGATTTTCTTGACTATTGGTGGGTCTTCCTAGACTTATTTCTATTCCTTTTAAATTTTTGATACTTGAAACACTTGGCCTTAATGTGCTATTCCTTAGATCAAAATAAGCATGTAGGATGGGTATAAGGAAAGCTCTTTATTTGTTTAGGGCTTTGAGGTCCCCTTGAGTGTTGTGCTTGGAGTGAATTGACTTCCTTCTCTACTTTGTCTAGCTAAACAATGTAGTCACACTCCCTTAATCTTGAAATTTTTATGGCCTCCTCTTTCTTCTTAAGCACTTCCTTCATCTTTCCCAAAGCACTTGAGCTCTTCTCAATCTTCATCAATAGCCTCATATTTTTTCTTGCATATTCTTCTTCAAACTCCTCTGAAAGTTTAGCTAGCTCAACTAGGTCTTTGATATCTTCTTCTTCATATTTTTTTTGAGGTTGGAGAGTTCTAGCACTTTCTTCCTCAAAGATTCATTTTCCTCCTTAAGAAACTCAATTTCTTAATGGAGATTATTGTTTTTCTCTTCTAAATTCTTCTCTTTCTCGTGCTAAAAGTTTTTAGAAATCTTTTCAAGCATCTCTTCATCAAGATTTTTTCTCTTTCATGCCATCAAATGGCCTTCTTCCATTTCTGCTGCCAATTCAAATGCATTGATAAGTTCACAAACTTTGCTCTTCTTTTTACTGATCTTGGGCACTTCCATGAAGCACCCTCATTCACTCACATTTTCTTCCGGTCCACTCATAACTAATTCAACTTTTTTACACCAATAGCTTAGAGATAACTCCCTTGAAACCACATTAATATCTTTCTCGTTATAGCAATGAAGATTCTTCACAAAAGCAACTTCTAGTCACGATCCTCAATTTCTTCTTCTCTCACCTCCAAGATCACAAAATCGGTCGTTGCTTTGAAGCCATGTATATCCAACTACACATCTTCAATCACACCAATTGGAGCCTTAGTAGAATTGCCAACCATCTTCAAAGTTATGGAGGTAGGCTTAATACAATCAATCTTCAATTTCCTACAAATTTGGAGGGGCATCATGTTGATGCTTGCCCCCATATAGAGCACTACTTCCATGACTTTCGAGTCTCCAATGCTAACTAGAGTGATGAAACTCCCAGGGTTTTCTAACTTTAATGGAATGATCTCCCCCACTAACTGCTCACTAACCACTAAAGCCACCACCCCTTCAACTAGCTACTCACCCTTAGCTTTTTCACAAGATATCTATGACTCTTACACCACTCCTTCCTCCTTTGACTCTATTTTTCCATCTTGTACTACTTCCACAACCTTTGCATGCTCTTTCTCACTCACTGATTTTCCCTTTTTTCTACTAGAGAATGTATTTTGCTATCAGAGTCATCTGGGTCTCCATTCTCTTGAGTACGGCATCATGGCCATGAATCTTCTGGTTATTAGAGTCAATGTAGTTCTGGAGTTTTTATTGAGTAGCATTCTGAGTATTACGGAAGTCTTGGTTTGATTTCTAGGTACTATGTACCAACTCCTTCATCATATCTTAAAGTGACATGGTCTTGTTTTGCTATTGTCCGGGTTGGTTGTTGAAATTTGTTTGAGGTTGATTATGTGTATTTTGACATTGATTTCTTAGGCCACTTTGATTTTTATACCTATTATATCCTTGGTTCTGAAATCCCTAATTAAGGTTGGAGTTGTTGTTGCTCCACGAAAAGTTTGGATGGCTTCTCCTACCCCAATTGTATGTGTTAGAGTACGGGTCATTTCTCTATCGTTGGAATCCCCATGACATTTGAGCCTCTTATTGCTCAGATTGACCCTCCCCCATTGTAGGATCATACACAACTTGGTTCACTTGGGCACCTGTCTTATACATATTTTCTATCATGTCTTCATGGATTGCATTTCTTTCTTCAATCTTGTCGTTTCGATTGCAACACATGTGCCTTCATCAATTCCTATCTTGCCACCTCTTCTTATATTGGATGACCTCTGCTGAAAATTTTGGACCAACTTTTCCATGACCTCATAAGCCACTAGAGCCCACTTATATACAATTTTGCTCCCACGGACATTGTCTACCATCATCCAGGTAATAGTGTAGAGTCTCCTGTAAAAGAAAGTGACCTTCAATTCATACGGATAAGTGTGTGGTGGCACTTATGATCGCAGAAGATGGAATCTCTCTCATGCTTCATGGAGCGGCTCATCGTCCTCCTCATTAAATGTGGCAATCTTTATCTTCAATTCTCTAGCTTTGGCAGTTGGGAAAAATTTGTTGTAAAAAGCTTTACACACATATGGCCATACAGTGAGAGTTCTTGGCCTTAGTTCCATATAACATTGCATGACACGGTCCTTCAAGCAATACTGGAAGTATCTTATCCGAAGTTGACCCCTAGTCAAAACTGTTTTATGGACCACAATTGGAAAAGTTTCTAGAATTACATTGTATTGATTGATAAATTGTAACCAATCCTCCAAAGGTAGCCCATGGATGATGGCAATAAGTTCACGTGCATGCCTTTCAATTCATACTACCTTGTGATTTCATCTAGAACAATGGCAGTAGATTGCTCATCTCCTATCGATGGGAGTGTATACTCCCCAATTATTATCCCTAAGTCATTCCCATGAGTTCCTTTTTCTCAACTGGCATGTTAGGTAGACTTTTGTCAGCAATATGTTCTTCCAACTGATTCCTCTCAAACTGTCGAATAATATTGCCAATCCGATTATGTTGTCCTAAGCAGGCAATACCGCTTTTTCTAAACGAATGCCTTCTGTGCATAAACCTGATCACCTAAGACTATAAAAACAAAAGAAACACAAGGTAAAAAAGAAATTAAAACTATAAACTACACACTAAGGCTAAATCTAATCATAATATATTCGTCGATCTCCGGCAGCGGTGCCATTTTGACAAGTGTTATTTTGTATATGAAAATAGCTTGTCAAACAAAATTTATAAACCCTATTTGCACTTAAAATTGATAAACAATATAATGGGAAGTATGGGTATCGTCTACAGAGATCATGTTATAGCTGGCAAACATCAAAAGAAAGAAGCACCCAAGCTAGCATCGGTCCAGAAGGCCCAAAATAAACCTCTTTACCGGTTTACATACCGCACCCAACCTTTTCAACCTCAACAAGAGCAGTATAGGGTAAGAATAACTCCACCTCGAGCTTCTCTTCCTTCTCCAAGACAAGTAGCCTCAATAGACCGATAAGAAAGGGGGAACTGCCACTACACCCTCCTTAATGCATTTCACGAGATGATCTACCTTGCCATTTCTGACAAGAGACTACTCAGGAAGCCAGTCCCATGAAAGCACCCCTTGACACAAGGAATCGCTAAAAATATTACAACTTTCATAAGAGTGTAAGATGTAAAACCTCAGAATGCCACAGCCTGATTGAGGTGCGGGATATCATCCACACGGGAATGGAGGTACATGCCGAAATCATAAAATTTACAGAGAGAAGGAAAGTGAAGAGAAATTACCTGATGCAATATATCCAAGTCATACACACTATCGCGGGGACCTACCCTGATTGGGACTTCCAATAACTCTAGGGAGAACCATGCTAGAAAAGTACCTCGGGTAGAAGAAGGGTGAGATATTTTCAATGTAACCCAGGGACCTGTAGGAACCTCACATTTAGCCAAGATAATCTTCACTAAAGAAGATGTATACAATACTATTAACCAAAAATTCGTTTTAGGTGATGAATTCCAGTTAACACCCCCGACCTGCTACCCAATAGGCTACGGGGGATAGGTACCTCGTACCTTTGTGAATATTGTATGAATAAGGAGTACAGGAGTCTAGTGCGGTAGGTAATAGTGAAGTCATCCCGCCTATTAGGCTTCGTGCATATAGAGGAAACATGGTGCTTGTGATTCCCTTGCTGGTGTGAAGGGCTGGTCCTAGCACCCTATCCTAGTATCCTGAGAATGATACTTGGGTCTTGGTTCTCTGGTCCTGGTCCAGGTACTTGGTACCCAGTACCCTGATTCTAGTACCAGTCTCTTCTCTAGGTCTTCTTTGTAGTTTCCTAATCTAAGTAGCATGCAAGGAGGAAAGATATGAGAGCTAGAATGATGTAGATATGGTCATGAAGGATTGGACAACCCGGTAGCGATTCTTTACCTTTAGGTATTTTTGTTCTGGGTCAGAACCTAACCTTGTTCTCCTAACTTTTTATAGCGGATCCAAATGGTCAGCGGGGTAGGAGTATAGCTCAAACACATACATACATGCGTAATAAAGGAGATAGATGAAAGAAAGACAAATATTTGGTGGAGGTTAACTAACCTAGGGGGAAAAAACACCATGAATGATCATATGCTGAAAAACCCCTAGGTAGCACCTAAAGGAAGGAGAGAAAAACCCTTCCTTATATATATTTCAAGGAGTGCTCCTAGGAGCTTACAAAAATGGTGAAATAGTACAATCATGGTGCTCCGGAGAGCTTACAATAGTAGTCGAATGTTAACCGATATCGGTATGTTCCTAGTTAAGGTAAATAAGTGTAAGTGAGATGATAATCTAGCGTAGGTGTAGGGACAATCAGGTAGGATGCCTTTTACACTATTAGCGAGACATTTCTAGTGACAGATTTTATGTGTAGTAGATGATCTCAGTTTGGGATCTCTCAATAGGTGATTTTTGGTCAGATATGAGGTTGGTCTCAAGCGTCGAATACAGTCCCCCTATTCATACATGAAGTTGCTAGTGTTTGGGTTTATGGCCTAATTATGTAATTTCTAAATGGATTTATGAAATAAATAAAAGAAAATTTCAATTCATTCTTGTTGTGTTAATTATTTTATAACTTTTGCATATTAACATCTTAGATTGCCGGATGTAATCTCGAACTGTGTATATGAGTGTCATATACAGATGGATATAGTGAGAGACGTGCAATCTAAAGAGTCAATAGAAAGAAAATAAAGTTGGGTACTTTATTTGCGGTTAATCTATAGTTGTGGTCCATTCTGCAATGTATGGTAATTCTATCTTGAATCATTCATATAAGTTATGGGAATGAAGGCACCTTGTATGATGTGATCATATAGGACTGGGCCATGATCTATATGAATCTCTCACCAAGATCCCTTTACAGATGAGATTAATATATATCAACTAATGATGGCTATATGTGGGTGATCTTAATTTTAAGTGTCTTATTGACTCCTTCAGGTTAGATCGTGATCTTTGATATACCATGGGTGAGGTTAGATGCATTTTCTGATCAATATATTTCGTATGTTGGGATTACGACTTGGGTTATGGTGGGAAGGTTTGTTCACAATAGTGGAATCCACTCATTCTTATGAGAAGTAGATGGTAGTTCCCTTAAGGGTTGATTCGGGGTTTGGATAATATGAGTGCTCTTCTAGTTTCGTGAGGAAATTGGATTTATTGTTCATTATTGAATCAACGGTACTTTAGTATATATGTAATTAGAGGGGTATAACGGACATTATGGCCTAGCTCTAATTATGAACTACTGTGGAGGATCACATCATGTGTAATAACTATATCGATGGACACCGAGTTGTATCGGTCTGTGCAAAAGCGTCTACAGTTGAGAGAGTGCAGCTTCAGGTTTTTAATGGAACAACACCGAAGTTATTAATTGTGAAATATTTATGAAAGAGTTTAATTAATTATTTCTGAGGATTATTGAAGCTCCAAATACTGTGGGTCCATTAGGTCCCCTTGCTAGCCCAAACGATTTCGGTAACAAGGGTCATGCTTAAATGATTGGATTGTCTAATTAATTGTGTTACGAAAGTGACACGTATTTATTCAAGAATTAATTGAATAATGAGATCATTTAATTAATAAATGATAATGATTATGTTAATTAAATAATTAGATTATTTAATTATGTAATTAATCATTAGTTGAAGGGTGTTGGTTGATATTTAATTTTAAAAGATAAGATAATTTGATTATTTTAATTTTATTAAATTAGATATTTAATTTTGAATTTAAAGAGTTTGAATTCAAAACAAATTGATTAATATATTTAAAGATATAAGATAATTTAAAATATTTAAATTGATTAGTTTAATCAATATATATATATATATATATATATTATGTTTTATATAAAAAATGATAAGAAACAATCAATTTTGATAAGAAACGCATATATGAGTTTGTATATGATACAAACAGGTGTTGCGTGTGGATCAAATAAAAGTGTCGGCAATTGATGGCAATTAAAATAGTGTGCGTGAAACAACAATTAAGGCATGAGATGCAATTTGTATTCATGTGTTGAAAGAAAGAAACACTGATACACGCGTACAACAGACTGATCAATGCATGTATGCATTATTGGTATCAAAGAGAGAAAAATATTGATAACAACTAGAATTGTTCTAAGTTGTTTTCTCTTGAGAATAAGGAGTTTTTTCAAGTCTTTTCTCTACATCCTCCATTACAGTTCTTGAGATCGTGACGTGCCCACACGTAGTTACCAGTGTCGGGAGATAGCGAGGAAGATAAAGTGGTTTAGACAGGAACATATCGTAAAGTGAAAAAGCCTCCAAATGTTGGTAAGATTGGTTCAGATATAAGCATATCGTAAAGTGAAGGAGCCTCCAAACGTTGATAAGATTTTCTTCTTCTAATTATATTGATTATAATTTCCTATGTTTACATACTGTATGTATTAGTTTCGAAAATAATTATGATCCCAAGTTCAGTGGTTCCAAATTGTTTACTATCGGTATATAACATTTTTTTAAAAACTTACTTCCGCTGCGTGATCAATGAACAAGGTTCTAACAATCGCTATCAGAGCCAATTTCTTTTTCGGAACAGTAAATTATTTTCGATGCTCCTGTATGTACGAATGTGTATGCACCATCTATATGATTGTATGAATGTTTATAACTAAATTATTTAATTTAAACATAGTTTATCGTAAATTTTTATGGCACTGTGGATTTAGGGTTTCTGGGTTGTATAATTTTTTTTTAATGTTTAATATTCACCGAGGGCATTGTTCATGTGTACTGTTCACGCGTACTGTTCATGACACTGTTCACGGTACTATTCATGTCGTCTTTCACAGTTCCGTTGGCAAGTGTTGCCTAGTGCGTTCCTTTCGGATTTCCTGTTTCGGATTAATGAGATGAATCAGAGTGACCTGAATAGACTGGAAGATTTCTGAAGTTACAAGAAGACCAAGGAATGTCCTGGAGGAATTTTTGTAATTTTAGATTCCAATTTTCTAGGTTAAATAATCCACATTACTTGGTCAATTTATGTATGCATACGTATGTCATTTAGATTAGATGTGCCTACACAAATATATTTGATATGTCATACATGCATCACAACCTGATATTATATATATATTTTTTAATGTGATTAAAATGTGCAATATACATAAATGGCTATGAATAATGAGATTAGTTTTTTAATGGTTTGAAAAATTGGTAATTCTCATTAATATTAATCCAGTTATTAAATAGTTTAATAATTTAGATTAATAGGGTCATTTATTGTAATTAGGATTAATATGATTAATAACCTAATAATAAATTATCCGAATGAAGTGTTAGAGTTTTAATAGTTAAAACTTGGTAAGCACTAACATAATAATCCGACCTTAGTAAATAATTTACAAAGGCTTAGATTATTGACTAATAAATTAGATTTTTAGTAGTTAAAAATCATAACAATTTTATTAGTTAATTAGAACTTGTTTCTGATAATGAATTAGTTAATGCGCTAGATAACTTGATTAAAGTTAACCGTTTGATTCTGTAGAGTCTAGGTGCATTAACAGATAATAGAAAACCATAGTTTATAAAATAGTGAGTAGGAGAGGGATATATGACATATATATCCCGCAGTCTCCATCATTAGTTCAACACCGTGAGATCCAAGTGGGACCTCGTGACGACTTTGCTTTCGTCCTCCCTAAGGAGGGTTTCACAAATGTCAATAACAAGGTTAACTTCCTAATGGATAGGATTTCTGAGGGTATTTTAGGATTGATCGACCCTAAGGCGGTAATACTCGAGTTAAGCTCTTTAGATCTGAAATGGTAGGTTACACTCACGTAGGTTTTGATTAAGTTTTTTAATTAAAAACCTGACAGAATAAACGATGGTTGAATGATATAGAATAAGAGTTATTCTAGAATATCATTTGATTGAGAATGTCTCGGTCCAACATGCAAAAACTTGACCCACCCTAAGGCAGCACTTTTTTGTGGTATGTTGGATTGTCGTGGTATAGTAACTAGTTTTAGGGTAGTTCTAGTTCGTTAAACATGTTCATACATCATGTTTAAATTTAAACCAAAGCACTCACACTTGTTTTAAATAAATGACTGAATGAATGTTTTATTTATTTTAGCAATAATGTCTTCTGTATTACTTCAAATTCTCGCAAACGACATATTAATTGGTGATAATTACACTAAGTGGAAACTTAACATTAATGCAATTTCGGTCACCAATGACCTCAAGTTTGTGCTTACGTAGGAATGTCCTCCAGCGTCTGCTACCAATGGCACACGAACTGTTCGTGAGGCATACCAGCGATGGGTTTCATATGATGAGATGGCCCGAACATATTTGTTGGCATCAATGATAGACGTGCTTGTCACAAAGCATGAAGCAATGACTTCAGTATTCGAAATCTTAGAGTCATTGCAAGCTATGTTTGGGAAGCCCTCCTAGCAAAAGTGACACGAAGCTGTTCGGTCCGCTATGCTCGCTCCCATGAAGGAAGGTACGTCAGTTCGGGAACATGTCCTAAGCATGATGTCCTACTTTAACATGGTAAAACTCAATGGAGTGGCCATTTATGAACCCATTCAAGTTAGCATCATATTGATGACTCTTCCAAAGAGTTTCGATCAAATTAAGACCAACTACAGGATGAACAAGTTAAAGTTCAGTCTCACATAATTGCTCAATGAGCTCACTACTTTTGAGTCCTTGACTAAGGAGTGCAAGGGCAAGACTGGTGAGGAATATGTTGACAAACCATCTTCTTCCAATAATAAGAAGAGGAAGAAGTATGCTAGGAAGACGAAGAGTAAGCCTAAACCCAAGAAATCCCAAGGCAAAAAGAAGTCCAAGAAAGGTAAATATGATTTACTTGTTCTTGAGTCATGTTTAGTGGAAGATGATTCTTCACCTTGGATAATTGATTCGGGGGCTACTAACCATATTTGTTCTTCTTTGTAATGGACTGATTCTTCTACACAACTAGAGAATGGAGCCTCTTCATTGTATGTGGGGTCAGGGGATATCGTGTCGGCACACGCAATAGGCGTAATCAGATTACATTTTTGTAATAATTATATATTGTTGGATAATATATTTTATATTCCTGGATTTACACAGAATTTGATTTCTGTTTCTAAATTTTTGAACAAAAATATTCTATTTCTTTTAATAATAAGTATGTTATTATTGGAAAGAATGGTCTGTATATTTGTTTAGAAGTTAATGAAAACAATTCGTATGTGTTATTGTTAGGTTTTAGATTATGTTGGCATTAATTCCATATCAAAATGTTGTTTACTTGTTATGATGTAGCTTTTTAGGTTCATGATGATTCAAGCTTCAAAGAAGAAATAACAACTAGTCAAAGCAAGTTCAAGTCTTCAAAGAGAAATGATGCTATATGGCTCTACAAATATATATTGAGACATTATATTTCTCTTACAAGGCTTAAGGCACACACAAAAAAATCATACATATGTGTCCCTGCATCGTTGTGCCCCTTTTACAACATATTCACACATTTAAAGATGAATGCTCAAGCATTGGTATGAAAATAACATGTTTTGGAAAATGCATGATTGGAGACTATCTCAATGTAGTTTGCATTCTAGTGTGAATTGTGTTTGCATGTGTATATGTTTGTAAAACAAGGATAATGAACTTGATTGTAGTCTCAAATCATTCTTGATTAAGTTCCAAACACTTTGGTTACTCACACTTTCAATTTCAAGTTCTAAGTCCAAAGATACTACACTTTCAACTCATGTTGTGTACATTGTCTTCGTATTCATATATCGAGTTGATTTTTCATTTTTTGGGTTAAGTATCATATATTTCCTTGTCTATAATAGAGATATGGTTTGTAATCAACAAACATATTTGAATTCCCAGTTCGGAGGCCGGAGAACGGTTGAAGAACGTGAAGGGAGCGCACGAGGAAAATAAGTGCATCCATGCACTCTTTCCCGATATGGCCACGATGGCACGTGGCCATCTCGGGCAAGAATGCTTGCTGCGCAGAGATGCCCATTCGCCATCTCGGGCAGTATGTGTGCTTTGTGTACTTAAGTCTTTATTGGTCATTTTTCTTGTATTCTTTTCCCTCTCCTTTATATATCCCTTCCCTCTCACATTTCATTCTAAGAAGAGATTCAAAATTTGAGTGCAGAATTTTCTCCCAAATTTTCTCACATTCCAAAAACCATAACTTCTTCATTTGAACTCTGGTATGAGTGATTCAAAGTTGAGAGTGTTTGTCTATTCATCCTCCATCTTTTCTATGAAGGTTTGAGTTAGTTTTATTGCTGTTTTTGGAGTCTAATCTCACCAAAACGGGACTGCACCAAATCAACTAAGGTATTGATTTTCTCTTAAAGTTTCCTTTTAAAACTTGGTCAATTGCCTTGGGTTTTGTTCTTTAATATATATATATATATATATATATATATATATATATATATCTTGTGATTGTTTTTATTTGAGTTTTGAACTCATTTAAAGGTAGATTGAGTTTCAATTGAAATCTCACATGTTGAGTTAGGTTTTGATTTACCTATGATTTCACATGTTTGGGATTGTATTGTGCTAGCTTTGAATCTAGGACTATTTGATGATCTTTAATTGATTGATTTTGTGAAAAATAGTCTCTCACATGTATTAGGCTCTCTTTGGCCGAAATCTCACTATGATACATGTGCTTGTGTTCTTGTGTGCTATTCTTATGCTTAGCTGATTTCATGAATTGATAATATGCTCTAGAACTCTTGCTTTAATCTAAATGACTTTGTCACATGATTTTAGCATATTTTTTGGTATATGTGATTTAAACTTGACTCTATGATTAATTGAATATATCTTGTGATTCAAGTTTAGATTTATGCATGTATCTAGGTCGAAATTAACTTGTCATATATTATGTATGAACTAGATGAATTAAACATACATGATTGACTAGACTACATTTGTAATATGCATTCATGAATATGTTTAGTAATTTCCATAGGATGTGTTGATCATAACATTCTATGTTGCATGCTTGTTTGCATTTTGCATTCATGATCACCTAGATGCCTTGTGAGAAAGAAGTCTTGACAATAGGTGTGAGGCCTATGGTGTTGAGCATGGATGTCTTGGCAAGAGGTGGGAGACCTCGGAATGTCAATCAAGGAAATCTTGCCTGGGGTCGTGAGGATCTGGAAAAGTGAGCAAGGAAGTCTTTCCTAAGGTCATGAGGATCCAGAAGGGTGAGCAAGGGAGTCTTGCCTAGGGCCGGGAGGATCCGAAAGGGGGAGCAATGAAGTCTTGATAAGAGGTGTGAGGCCTCAGAATATTAAGCAAGATGCTGACATATTCATGAATAGGACAGGAGGGTGGTTTCTAGGTGAAAGGGTCACTTGAGAGATTGTACTTTTATTATCTACTAGTGGATTTTGTTTGCCGGTGGTTGCTAAACCATGGATGTTTCCTCTTTGGAAGTTTACCACGTTATATCTTGTGTCAACTTTTCTCTATCTCTATCTCTCTTATATTTGTATTTGTTATTTGAATACTATGGATAGAACTTTATATGTAAGTTGACTTCCTTACTATAAAATTGTTGATATATGCATTATGTATGGTTTTTGTGTCACATTTTATATGCTTACATATATTGATTAGTTAGCTTCATTTAATATATATAATGTGATACAAGCAATTTAGAGAGACAAACATTTGTTTGTTTCAAGGGAGTCTAAAAAGGTGTCTAACCTATTCACCCCCCTCTCTAGGTTAGCCTTGAGCATTTAACCGTGTTTGTATTTTCAATTGGTATTAGAGCAGGACACTAGATTGTACCTAGTGAGTATACAGGTGATACATCCATGGTATTTGCAAAGCTTTTGAAGTCATGGGTTTACAAGAAAATGTAATGGTGGAAGGAGCCTCAAATACTAGGCCACCATTACTTTGAGGCACTAACTATAGGTATTGTAAGTTGAGGATGAAAGCCTACATCTGCTCAATTGATGAAAAGGCATGGATGGTAGTGGAAAATGGTTATAGTCCTCCTACCAAGGTTTAAGAGGATGGAACCAATATACTCAAGCCAATGACTGAATGGACAACAAATGAGTTTAAGGTTGCTAAATGGCAACACCGTGCTATGAATGCCATCTTTAGAAGAGTTGATGGGTATCAATTCTCCTACATTCAAAATCTTAAATCCGTAAAGGAGGCTTGGGATACTCTTCAAGTCACTAATGAAGGAACCTTAGCAGTGAAGAAATCAAGGCTTTAAATGTTGGCATCACAATTTGAAATTTTAAGTATGAGTGAAGAAGAAAGGTTTGAAGACTTCCGATTCCGGCTTCTTAACATTGCTAACCAATGTCAAGCACTTGGAGTATCTATCTCAAGAGAGTGTATAAATTGGAAAATCCTTAGGTATCTTTCTAAGAGATTTAAATCAAAGGTGACAGCCATTAAGGAAAGCAAGGATGAAGATAGCATGAATATCGATGAGTTGCTTGGGTCTCTCCAAACTTATGAGATGTGCTTAAAGCCAAAGACCAAAAGTAAAGGAATTGCTCTCAATGTCATAGAGGAAGCGAGTGATGATGAAAATGAAGAAATGGCTCTTTTTGTTAGAAAGTTCAAGAAGTTTATAAAGAAAAATGCCATGCCTAGTGGAAAGATTTATAAGGAAAAGGTAGTTAAGAAACCATCATCTCTAAGAAATGAGAAGAATAGTCAAGCCATGAACAAGTAAGGTGTTCAATGCTACAATTATCATGGTTTCGGTCACTTTGTTAGTGAGTGTTGTTGGGATTATGCTCGATAGCAAGAGTGTAATAATGTATTTGACAATCTTTTCATATTAATAAAGTGATTTCTAGTTTAACAAATCTTATGGCATTTATAGTTTAATTATTATAATTGTCAAAAGTAAATAATTATAAGGTCAAAAGACTATGAGAAAAGAAGAATTTCTCATACATCTAGATATGTATGAGGTAGGCACAATTCTTTAGTTAGTCTTGAATAATATTCACAACTTAAGATAAATGTTGGGCGCCTTTATCTTGCTAAAGTTGTAGATTCTTTTGCTAGCATTTGAGTGGGATCAATTGTGTTATGATGAGTCTAAATCATCAAAGTGTGGTGTCTTTGGTCAAAAGAATCTAGTGCACTGGGTGCATTGAATTGGATCACAATGAAATAGTTAAACTAGAACCGTCAATGGATGAAAGTTTTTTATTTTAACACAATCGGAGAGCCTATCTCAATCCAGAGATAAATGATGGACTTATGGTTGCAAGTGTTATCATTTGAGCTATCAATGAGTACAATTATATAGCATAGTCTATCCTCGATTGTTTGGTGGTTTTCATTTGTTAATCAATAGAGGACTTCATTTATAGATATGTACATCGTGGCTCCATTTATTAAATGAGAGTAGAATATCATCATATGGATGTTTTTTAGATATTGGATATAAATCTTAGTGCTAAGTTTTCATTAGAGTCTATTGAAACTATGCTTCTAGACAAGTCAAAATATCCAAGTTCAAAATGTGGTCATATGAGTAAATATGGTAACTTGGAGAGCTATAGGTGGTCTATGAGCTCTTGGTGATAACTGTTATTCTTCATGAGGATACACTTTCTCCAATAAGGTTGTCTAGGGTATGAATGAGTAACATCAACTTATTCTGTCCTTATTTAAGAGTTCAATTTTTGTTCGTTAGTGGAATGAACTAAAATTAATAGATCGGACCTAAGTGAATCATTTGTTGATTGTGATTGGGTTGTATCTATTGGAGCTTAAACTTAGATAGCCCGCCAAGATCCCCAATCCACACGAACATGCATGGATCATCGGACCAATTTAGGGGTCCATCTAGAATTGTATTAAGGCATGTGGACTTGTTTCTTTTTGTAAGAATGGGTCTAGTTCACATGTGGACTTTTTATTAATGTCCAATGGATTTAATAAAATAAGAAAAATAATATATATACCAATATATTGTTATGTGCGGCAAGGCTAATGTATAAAAGCCTAAATATATTATTTTTTATTTTATTTTATTATTTAGTTAAATGGAAATTAATTAATTTATTGATTAATTGATTATTTAATTAAAAGTCAAAAAATATTTCCTAGTAGGGGATGGTCTCTTAAAATTATACTATTATTGGTAGTATAATTAATATTAAAGACTATATTTGATAAGTCGATAAATAAAAGTAATTATTTATCTAATCAAACTAGGAAGTCTTTAATATGGTTGCAAATACACTATTGAGTTGGATTAAGAGTCTTGGTGTAGGAAAGAATTCTTTTTGGAAAAGAATTCTTCACGACCAAGTAAATCCACCTAAGGAAAGGATTCTTAACAACCAAGTAAATCCTTCTTAGGAAAGAATTTATACCGAAACTCTAATTTTAAAATTTTTAAGCTTGCGCTGCTCGTATTTTCCCTTCAAATGCACCAAGAAGCCATCTAAGAAATACAAGAAGGGAAAAGTGTTAGTGGCTACTTGGAGTGATAATGATTCTAGTGATGATGAGAGCTTTAGTAGTGAGTCTTCAGGTGATGAAGAGTTGGTGAGCAACTTTGTAGCACTAACAGCTTCTCATTCTCCATTAGATGTTGATAGTACAATATCTTTGAACAAGAACTTTGATACAAATCATCGTGGAAGCTCTAGTTCCATTCCTACCAATCTTGAGTTGTTGGCCAAGATAGAGAAGCTTGAAAGAGCTAGAGATAATGCTCTAAAAGAGGTTGTTGAAAAGGATGATTTGATCAAGAAACAACTAGATGAGTTTGTGATTATTACTCGTAAACTTCTTGGTGAGAAAGGTGATATTATGAAGAATTTTAGAGAACTTGAAAAGATAAACCTTGACAAGGATAATGTGATATCTTCTTTGAAGAAGAGAAAACAAGAACTAATGGAATAGATAAACTTGGTTAAGGAGGCCATCAAGGACTTAGTGAATGATTCGATAAGTGCTTCTAGTGTTAGGAATCTTGTTAACTTCTATAGTGGTGAAGACGACTTGGTAGTTGAAGATGAGCCCTTGGAAGCATCATTTCCTACTCACTTGGATGAAGTTGTGATTGACAAGAAACTACGCAAGAAGAGAAGATTAAAAGCCAAAAAAAAGTTGGCAAACAAGGTATCTTTGCAAACTGCTAGTGAAGCTAGTTCAACTCCAAAAGGTACAATCTCATCATTTTTTCCAATTTGTCATTATTGTAACACAATAGGTCACATTAAGCCTAGGTGTTATAAATTCATTGAAAAATGCAAATTAGGAAATGAATCTAGAAATAAGGAGAGTAAACTTCAATTTGAACATGTTAAGGCTTTGAAGGTTGAGAAACATGATAATATTGCTAAGCATGAAAAGAAGTTGTGGAGTAGAAAGAAAGCTAACCTTGTTCAACTTGACAAAGCTTGTATTGAAAATGTTAAGGAAGAGAGTTTTAATGATATTCTTGTTAATCAAGTCATTGAAGTACTTTACTCTAGATATAACATTATTGTCAAGGATAATAATGGAAATGTTTGTGTAGGTACACCCAAGAACAAGTGGTTCAAAGGTGAGTGCTGATTAACACTGAAAAGTGTATGTTTACTAAGGGATAATATCATCATTTTACACTTCCAATATGATTAATTCCCCAATTTAGACATAATTTCGTTCACTCGCTTAAATAAATTTGTTGTGTATTAATCAATGTATTTTTCTTTATATTTCAGAGGTAATTCAGTCAATTCAGAATTATGAAGAAGCCAGATGGCAAAACACACATCATTTTCAATTTCAGAATGTCAAAAACCTTAGGAAGGTCACGAATGGCATTTTTATATTTTTGACTATTCACTGTTCAGAGTTGACTTTCACTGTATACAGTTGACTTTCACTGTTCCTGATGACGTGTCACATTCCTATTGGACCAAACTATGAGTGCACTGTACACGCGACTACAAAGAATCATATTCTAGAAGTCGGTGCACTGTTCATAATTAACTTTCTAAAAGATTATTGATTTATGACGTGACACATTTCTATTGGCCCGAATTGTGAGTGCACCGTACACGTGCTGTAGGGAATCATATTCTAGAAGTCGGTGCACTGTTCACTGTTGACTTTCACTGACGCGGTTAATGTTCACTAATCACTGATGACGTGGCAAAATCTGGACGCTCCATTCTAAATTCATCAAATGGTCATTTTTCATCCATATTTTGTATAAATAGGAGACCTCTCCCCCCTAATTTACACATCCTAAATCCAAATATAATATTAAATTTGTGAAATTCTCTCTCCTTTTTTCTCAAATTCTCAGTTTAAATAAAATATTTATTTTCTAGTTAAATTATGTATGGCTAATTTTATATAGTTAGGGCCAGTTTTAATTTTAATTGATTTACATTTTATAACAAGCTTAGTAATTAATCTAGATAATTAATTCTACAAGGACAAGTGAACAATCTGCCTATGGTTCGATCCGGTCTTACCGGTTAATTTATTATTATGACACTCTTATACTTGGGAGTAGGAACACTTTTTTAGGACGTGTCAAGTTTTTGGTGCCGCTGCTGGGGAGGTAAGTCCGACTTTTCTTTGTAGAAGTAATTTCTTTTTAATTTTATTTTAGTTTTGCTATTTTTTTCTATCTTCGTTTGTTATTATTTTGTATCCAGTTTTGTATCATTCATCTCAATCACAAACTTCATCCACTTAAAAAAAAATACTTGGAATCAGTAATCACATTTTTGCATTTTAGTCCTTCAACTTTTTATTTGTATTTTAGCTTAGATCTAGTTTGCATTTGCATATAGGTCATTTTATTTTTCATTTTTGTATATCAGTCCTCGTAATTATCGTAATTTCACTTTAGTCCATATATTTATAATTATTTATACTTTTACCCTAACACTTGTGCATATTTACATTTACACCCCTAGAATTTTGCATCTTGTTATTTTTATCGCTTTTTCTTTTATTTTCTTTATTTTTGTGTATTTCTCCTCCATGAACCCTCATTAAATTTGCATGATACGTTGGTCTCGAACATCTAGTGGTAGGTTAATTAGGAAATCACAATCACCCACATTCACTAACAACATGGCTGAAAACCCACTTAGACATCCAGCAGGAAACCAAGCCGAGAACCTTTTAGACAACCTTGAAAACATATCTCAACAGAGCAACCATCCGCCTTATGTTGCCCTTTACCAACATATTAACCCAAATCCACCTAGAACTCTTAGAGACTACATGAACCCCCCACGTACTGGAGCACCTTCATGCATAGTTTTCCCACCAAATGCAGCACACTTTAACTTTAAACCGGGAATCATTGAACTTTTACCCAATTTTCACGGTCTTGAATCTGAAAACCTGTATTTGCATCTTGGGGAGTTTGATGAAGTCTGTAACACTTGCACTGACCAAAATGTTAGCATGGATATAATCAGGCTTAAGTTTTTCCCTTTTTCCTTAAAAGATAAAGCTAAAACTTGGTTACAAAACCTTAGGTCAGGATCAATCCAAACTTGGAATGACATGCAACAACAGTTCTTAAAGAAATTTTTTCCACCTCATAGAACAAACTCTCTTAAGATGCAAATCACTTCATTTACCCAAAAACCTAGGGAAACACTTTACCAATGTTGGGATAGGTTCAAATGTTGGGATAGGTTCAAAGAGTTGTTAAATGTCTGTCCACATCACGGTTTTGAAACATGGAGGATATTGTCATATTTCTATGAGGGATTCACACCCTAAAGTAGACAAGTCATTGAAATGATGTGTAATGGGGAGTTCAAGGACAAAATCCTGAAGAATCACTTAACTATCTTGACCATATCGCTGAAAATGCTCAAAATTAAGACATCATTGATTCCTATGAGTCCATCAGCAAGCCACAACCATCTCCTTCTAGTGGGGGCATTTATAATCTTAGGGAAGACCATGATCTTCAAGCTAGATTTGCATCCCTAGCTAGGAAAGTTTAAGCTTTAGAAACTAAAAGGATTGAACATGTAAAATCTGTACAAGAAATTGCATGCCATGTATGTGATTCTGATGATCATATCACTCATAGTTGCCCAACTTTACCAGTTTTAAAATATTGCCCTCATGAACAAGCCAATGCTTTACACGCTTTCAACAAGACAAATTCTAACCCATACTCACAATCCTACAATCGTGGCTGGAGAAATCATCCAAACTTTAGTTGGAGGAACAACAATCAAGCCCAGTCTTCACAACCACCAAGTCCATCACATCCACAAACACACCAAAATTTCCAAAACCCTCAAGGTTATGCACCTTATGTCCCACCATCTAGGAAAAACCTTGAAGACACTTTGCACTCATTCATTGAGAAGCAAGAATCCATTAACAACCAAACTGCACAAACCTTGACAGATGTTAAAGACACTTTGGAAAAGATTGCTACCACACTCACCATACACGAAAAAGGTAAGTTTCCATCTCAACCACAACCAAATCCCAAGAGTCAGTCAAGTTCCTATGATAATAACCAATGGTCAGATCAAGTCACATCGATTATCACTCTTTGTAGTGGTAAGGTCATCGAAAAACCTATTCTTGAATTCGGTAAAAATGATGATGAGTCATTTTCCAAGGGTAAGGAAGGGGTTGATGAAACCACTATTGACGAAGAAATAATTGAATCCCCACCTACACTCTCATATCCTCAGGCTCTTAAAAATTCACAGAAATTAAAGCATCCCTCAAAGATTTTTGAAATTTTCAAATAGGTAAAGATCAATATCCCTTTGTTGGACGCAATCAAACAGGTACCTTCCTATGCCAAATTTTTGAAAGATCTGTGCATGTGAAAATGAAGCATCATGTAAGAAAAAACCCTTTATGGCTGAACAGTTAAGTTCTATTCTTTCCAATAAAAATGTTTCCTGCATAGTTGGTAACTGAAAAATTGAGCATACTTTACTTGACCTAGGTGCTAGTGTAAATTTGCTCCCATACTCATTTTATCAGCGACTTGAACTTGGTGAGTTAAAGCTGACTTCAACCACACTTTGTCTTACTGATAGGTCAATTAAAATACCAAAAGGAATAGTGGAAGATGTGTTAGTACAAGTCGATAAATTTATCTACCAAATAGATTTTATTGTCTTGGAAACACAACCTGTTGTTAATGAGCACAAATCAATTCCTGTTATATTGGGTCGTCCATTTTTGTCTACTACAAATGCCGTGATTAATTGCAGGAATGGAATAATGAACATGTCTTTTGGAAATATAGAAATTAAGCTTAATGTTTTCAACATGTCTAAGGAACCATTTGATGATGAAAATGAAGATAAAGATGTAGACATTATTGAAACCATTGTTAAAGATCATGTTCAAAAGGATTCTTTTAACTCATCTGAAGTTTATTTGATCAATTCACCTAAGTCTTGCACGTATTCACATCTTGAAAATTGTTTGTAGGTTGCCGAAGAAGAAGGATACACTTCAAATTTTGAAGAATTAGAATAGGAAGATGATGTGCCAGAAGAAAAAGCACCTCAACTGGATTTGAAGCCCCTACCAGAAAGACTCAAATATGCGTACCTTAGAGATGAGCAGACCTGCCTAGTGATAATCTCTTCTAACCTCACAGAAGTGGAAAAAGGTAAGTTGCTACATGCTTTAAAGAAAAATAATAATGCAATTGGTTGGACTTTGAAAGATTTGAAAGGTATTAACCCATTGATTTGTTCACATCGAATAAATTTAGAGGAAAATGCTAAAAATATCGACAACCCCAAAGAAGACTTAACCCACACATGAAAGAAGTTGTCAAGACCGAAGTCCTTAAATTACTTGATGTGGGAATTATCTACCTTATCTCTGATTGTAAGTGGGTGAGTCCTACACAAGTTGTGCCAAAAAAATATGGAATCACTGTTGTTAAAAATGAAAAGGGTGAGCTAATTCCAACTCGAGTTCCATCTAGTTGGCGCATGTGCAATGATTATAGAAAATTAAATGATGCCACTAGAAAATATCATTTTCCCTTCCATTCCTTGACCACATTTTATAAAGAGTAATAGGACATCCCTACTACTGTTTTCTTAATGGGTATTCAGGATACTATCAAATTCCCATTGCATTAGAAGACCAAGAAAAGACCACATTCACATGTCTTTTTGGAACCTTTTCATTTAAAAGAATGCAATTTGGTTTGTGTAATGCTCCAGCCACATTTCAATGATGCATGCTAAGCATTTTTAGTGACATGATTGAACATTGTTTAGAGGTCTTTATGTATGATTTAACTGTGTTTGGGAATTCTTTTGATGAATGTCTGAATAACTTGGAAAGAGTCTTGAAACATTGCATAGAAAAAGGACTTGTGCTTAACTGGGAAAAGTGTCATTATATGACCACATCTAGAATTATTTTGGGTCATATTGTGTCATCTAAAGGAATTGAGGTTGATAAGGCGAAAATTGAAGTCATTTCGAAGTTACCACCACCACAAAGAGTCAAAGATGTGCAGTCATTTTTAGGGCATGCAGGATTTTATAGGAGGTTTAATAAAGATTTAAGTGTCATATCTAAACCACTTTGTAACCTCTTATTAAAAGATGCAAAGTTCGATTGGACACAAGAGTGTAAAGAGTCCTTTAAAAAGATAATTGACCTTTTAACATCTGCTCCCATCATGCAATCCCCTGATTGGTCCTTGCCTTTTGAATTAATGTGTGATGCGAGTGATTTTGCTGTTGGAGCTGTCTTAGGACAAAGAAGAGAAGGTAAGCCTTCTGTGATTTATTACACAAGTAAAACTTTGAATTGTGCACAAACGAATTACACCACCATTGAGAAAGAATTACTTGTTGTGATATTTGCATTGGATAAATTTTAGTCATACTTGATTGGCGCTTCAACCATTGTTTTTACTGATCATGCTGCTTTGAAGTATTTAATGTCTAAATAAGATGCAAAGCCAAAATTGATTTGCTGGATTTTGTTGCTACAAGAATTCAATCTCACAATCAAGGACAAAAAGGGTGATGAAAATATCGTTGTAGACCATTTATCACAACTCATTGTTGAGTTGTCATTTGATAAAGCACTCATCAATGATTCTTTTCCTGATAATATTTTATTATCTATCATAACTTTGCCTTGGTATACTGACACTATTAATTATCTTGCAACATGAATGATGCCACACGATTGGAATCCGCAGGACAAAAATAAATTTTTGACCAATGTAAAATGTTTTTACTGGGACGACTCATACTTATTCAAGTATTGTCCTGATCAAATTGTTCGACGGTGTATTCTAGACAATAAGATAAGTAGTGTCATTGAATTTTGTCATTATGAAGCATGTGGTGGTCATTTTTTGTCAAAGAAAACGGCTGCAAAAATCTTATAGTGTGGATTTTATTGACCCACCATGTTTAAAGACGCATATGCATTCTGTAAAACCTAAGAAAATTGTCAAAAGTTAGGATCCATTTCCAAGCGAAACATGATGCCTTTAAACCCCATTCTTGTCATTGAAATATTTGATTGTTGGAGGATTGATTTTATGGGTCCATTTCCACCGTCATTTGGATTTTTTTACATTTTGTTACCGTTGATTATGTGTCAAAATGGGTTGAGGCAATTTCTAGTCAAAATAATGATCACAAAACAGTGATTAAGTTTTTAAAGGAAAATCTTTTGAGTAGATTTGGAATCCCTCAAGCCATTATCAGTGATGAAGGCAAACACTTTTGTAACAAATCTTTTGAGTCTTTAATGAAGAAATATGGAGTCACACATAAAATTGCCACACCATACCACCCTCAAACAAGTGGTCAAGTTAAGTTAGCAAATAGGGAGATAAAACATATCTTGCAAAAAACGGTTAACCCTGATCGAAAAGATTGGTCTCTTAGACTAAATGATGCACTTTGGGCTTACAATACTGCATTCAAAATATCTTTAGGCATTTAGTTTATGGAAAACCTTGCCACTTACCTGTTAAACTTGAGAAAAAAACGTATTGGGCCATTAAAGCTTTCTATTCTTACCTAAATAATGCTGATGAATTGCACAAGTTGCAAATAGATGAACTTGAAGAATTAAGAAATGATGCATATGAAAATGCAAAAGTTCTTAAGGAAAAATCTAAAACCTTTCATGACAGACGAATTTTAAGAAGATCATTTGAAGTTGGTCAAAAGGTTTTGCTTTATAATTCTCGACTTCATTTATTTCCTGGCAAATTTAAATCAAAATGGAGTGGTCCATTTGTTGTGAAACACATGTATCCATATGGTGCCATTAACATTGAGAATCCTAGGAATGGTAACGTGTTTAAAGTAAATGGACAACTTGTGAAACCATTCTTAGAAAATACAGATTTTCAAAAAGACTCTACCGTCCTTTCTAACCCTTGTTACAAAGGTGAGTAATTGAATTTATTTGTGTTTGCAATTATTATTTATGTTTTTTTTCGCTTTTACGTTTTGAATTTTTGTAGGATTAATTTCTAGGTTATATTTTTGATTGGTGTTTTTTGCTATATAACCCCGGTTAAGTGGCAGATAACGGTACACCTTGACAATTCAAGTCGGTTTAATTCAGTTTCCCAAATAACAGATCCCTAAAACAAGGCATGGATAAAATTTTCACAAACCTGTAAAAATATTTTCCATCGTTGCCTCAAATTGCTCTGAAAAAGATTTACAAAGCAAGTTCTAAAAGATTATGCTTACAGATGATAAACAACACTCCAGTTGAAATTCGCTGGTTGATCGAAGCTAATGGACGTCTAGTAGGTGAGTCTGCTGATTCATTTATATCTTACATGCTTGGTTTTGGAAGAAGTAACCTTGTAAGAAAATGAAGAGCTAAGAAGTTAGGCGTTACTTGTCACAAATGTGCACATACAACTTGTAACACACGTTGTTGTTCTTTAGGAATGGTGTTTAATAATCGGGAAGATAAAATTTTATTTATTAGGCATGGTTTGCGTAGGGAGTCATTGGATAATATCCTACCGACTCTTTATCCACATCCTAGTGGATATGTGCAAATGGCAATTGACCGATTATGGTCACAATTTCAAAATGAACATGCAAAATATAGTCTTGGGAATCTGACTTTAAAAGACCCTGTTTGCTAATTTATATGAAAATTGGATAGGAAGCATATCTCCGACCCATAGAGGGCGTTGAAGCTGTTTCTGGACGTAAAACCAGAGGAAGATGTGAGCCCCAATCACAACTACCTATAAATATCCTTTTGTTTTTATTATCTTTTTCCTTCCGTATTTAATGTCTTTTGTAATTATTGTTGTTTACTTTTGAATTTTGAACCATTTGGATCTAATATCATTGACAGATTCGTTGCCCTATACATATAGGTGTATCATTGTGTTTCCTTTTGGGATCTATAAATACAAGCACTTGTGTTCCTTTTTGCTTCAAGCACTCATAAACATTCAAAAGAAAAATTCAGAGAGTGCATTAATGGCATCACCTTCAACTAAACGATTCATAAATATTTGCGTGTTTGGGGACACCAATTATCTAAAATACAGAGAGTTTGTTGATGTTGCAACTCATCTTGGTAAGGTTTTGGCTGAACGGAAACTACACCTAGTGTATGGAGGAGGTAACCTGGGATTAATAGGGTGTGTTTCATGAGCAGCACGAGACGGATGTAGTCAAGTTCTGGGTATTATCCCAAAACCTATGGCCGTAGTAGACATCATCGAAAAGATAAACGTCGAAGAGCTAGTTGTTTTAGGTATGCCTAAAAGATTGACTGCTATGTTACATCATGCTGATGCGTTTATAGCTTTGCCAGGTGATTTTGGAACCTTAGAAGAAATCTTTAAAATGGCATCCTGGGTGCAACTACACATCCATGAGAAACCTATCGGTTTGTTGAATGTTAATAAATTTTACGATGGTTTGCTTTCATTTCTTGATCATGCTCAGAAAAATTATTACATTTCACCTTTAATCCGAAAAATCTTTATCTCTGTTTCAAGTTTTTATGAGCTGATTGACCAGTTACAAGCTTTTAATTATGAGTCACATCCCTCAACCTCCAAAATAGATTGGTCCATTGATGAGGAGAACAAGAAACGCAGAATTTATATGAATCTCAGTTTTGATTTTCCTATGGTTTTTATGCATTTTATTTTCCTTTATTTTTCATTTCTTTTGTTGTTTTGTAGGATTTTATTATTTTTCAAGTTGTTCAGGCTATATCTTCTAAACCTTAACTCTTTCTAAAGACATTGGGGATAATGTCTCGTTCTGGTTGGGGGAGAAGGATAGTTGATTCAACAACTTTTGTTTTTCAAAAAATAAAAAAACCCTAACTTCTGACCTTTTTTTTTGTATAAAGATGGCCAAGTAAGAAGATCTTTTAGATACTTCTGAGATGCATCTTTGTAGTTCTTATGCATTTTTTTCCTCTCTCCTGACTATTTAAATTTATAAACTCTCCATTGTGATATCATTGACTAATCCTTTTGTTCATTAAGTCATCTTGAGAAATTTTTGAACTCTTCTGGACACACACGCATATTGACACGTGATTATATGCAGTAAGTTGAGATTTTGCGATATTTAATTCTGAAACATCATTCAAGGGTAACAACCTAAGGCAGTGGTCTAGTTTAAAAAAATATATAGTAATAATAATAATAATAATTTTGTGTATTGTGACCAAAACTCTTACTTAGTAGTCGGGCATCATGCCTCAGTAAGCATAGAGTGTTCGCACAAAATGGTGGAGTCTAGATAAGAATAAAGTGTAGTTCCATAACCTCTTTAACTCGAGCAATTAAGTCCGAGGGGTGCTTCAACACCTAATGCCCTAAGACCAACTAGTTTGGGATTCATTGACCCAAAGCTCGTTACAGTGGTTAAAGAGAGAGCTTAAGGGAATTGTATTAAAAAAAACATCTACAATCCGAGTAATTAAGCCCGTAGAAGTGTTTTAACACTTAATGCCCTAAAGCCAACTGGTTTGGGAGTCATTGGCCTAAATCTCGCTACATGGACTAAAGATGGAATGTTTTTTTTCAATTTTATTATATTTTCTAGTTAAAAAAAAAGAAAAAAAAAGTAGAAGAAGAAAAAAAAACTATTGCCTAAGAAAGAAGCCCTGATGAGATTTCGGAATGAAAATGTTGCATGATTTCAATTGAATCTCATTGTTATTGTATTGATCTTTTTTGAAGACAAGAAATTTTGATTGATATCTCTATTGATGACTGATTGACAAAGGGTGAGAAAAAAGGTCTGGGAGAGTTTGTTATCTGGTAATTTTTTTAGATTTGAATTTGAGTTTTCACTATTTTCGCTTTAATTGCTAGGGACTAGCAATAAGCTGGTTAGGAGGTGTGATTAACACTGAAAGGTGTATGTTTACTAAGAGATAATATCATCATTTTACACTTCCAATATGATTAATTTCCCAATTTATACATAATTTCGTTCACTCGCTTAAATAAATGTGTTGTGTATTAATCAATGTATTTTTCTTTGTATTTCAAAGGTAATTCAGTCAATTCATAATTATGGAGAAGTCAGATGGCAAAACAAAGATCATTTTCAAGTTCAGAACGTCAAAAACCTTAGGAAGGCCACGAAGGGCATTTTTATAATTTTGACTATTCACTGTTCAGAGTTGACTTGCATTGTTCTTGATGACGTGGCACATTCCTATTGGACCGAATTGGGAGTGCACCGTGCACGCGACTGCAGAGAATCACATTCTAAAAGTCAGTGCACTGTTCATAGTTGACTTTCTAGAAGATTATTGACCGCTGATGTGGCACATTTCTATTGGCCCGAATTGTAAGTGCACCGTACACGTGCTGTAGGGAATCATATTCTAGAAGTCGGTGCACTGTTCACTGTTGACTTTCACTGACGCGGTTACTGTTCACTATTCACTGACATGGCAAAATCTGGACATTCCATTCTAAATTCATCTGATGGTCATTTTTCATATGTATTTTGTATAAATAGGGGACCTCTCCCCCCTAATTTGCACATCCTAAATCCAAATATGATATTATATTTGTGAAATTCTCTCTCCTAGTTTCTCAAATTCTCAGTTTAAATAAAATAGTTATTTTCTAGTTAAATTATGTCTGGCTAATTTTATATAGCTGAGGCCAAAGATGATGCTGTTGGTATGGAAAATATGATCCAATTTTAGTAAGTTTATTATTTCCTTACTTTCTCCCCTCTGATCTTTGTGGAGTTTTTGACTCACTGTAGACAGAAAGATATTGTCTAGCACAATGGGTACTTTACCCATATTCATCAGATAGTGGTTTCTCCCCTATGATCTTTGTAGAGTTTTGACTTACTGTAGACAGACGGATGTTGTATAGCATAGTGGGTACTTTTATCCATATCTATCAGAGAGTGGTCAGTAGAGTGGAATACCCTCCCATTAATCTAGATTAAATATTAATGATTGGACCATAATCGAATTACCAACAGTGGATCCGTTAGCCCCACTTTTAATTTTAATTGATTTACATTTTATAACAAGCTTAGTAATTAATCTAGATAATTAATTCTACAAGAACAAGTGAACAATCTCCCTGTGGTTCGACTCAGTCTTACCGATTAATTTATTACTATGACACTCTTATACTTGGGAGTAGGATCACTTCTTTAGGACGTGTCAAGTGCTCTTATCACTAATGTAAGAAGCACATGTGAGATAACTTTGTTATGATGGTCAAAATTTATTGGTTAACTTTAGAGAAGTTCTTTTTGATATATGTGTTGGTTGAGTTGAGATATTGCGCTTTTTATACTCTTGTTGTGAAACATCGTCAACTTGGTATCATGAGGACATTCAAGGCAAGAGTGCTCATAAAAAGGGCGGAAGTATAATATTTGGTGAATATAATGTACAAAAGGTATCTCTATACTCCAATGCATGTTCTCTTAGGTATTCATTTTTAACTCAATCTTTGTTATACATCTCATACCATGTCATATTAGAGAATTTTGTATAGCGTACATATGATTCTCATTGACATTTGCTATTTTAGGATCTAATAGTGATATTGTTCACATTGATCTTAACTTTAATGATTGTTTGTGTATAGTCTATTGAATGGCATTGGTTTTGAAAATATGAGCTTCATATTCTTTGAAAGCTACTCATTAGAGAATTAATGATCTTGAATAAGTCTCCACTTATTGCTTTTACTTCTCTTGAATGAGTCTCTACTTATTGCTTTTAGATCAAGTGCCTATGAGCTATAAAATCTTGGTTTTCTATTATTGCACTTTGCTTCTCTTATATGTTTTGCTATTAGATTGAGTTTACTAATATGTAAACTTTGGATACACCTTGAAGTTTTTATGCTTAAGTACATTTAAAATGACTTATGGTTAGTATCCATTTTGCTTCGACAAATACATAGAACTCAGTGAGCACTTTCACAGAAAGAGCGACACAAATTGGTTATGAAGGCTACCCAATGTTGGAAAGAGCTACACCATTGTGATGAGTGAAAGCCGCTATAAAGTGAATTTTGATTATTGTTTTAAAGAAAAATCAAAATAGTGTTGAATTAGAATCACGAAAAGAAAATTCTTTGATTCAAAGCCTAAAAAGAAAAGGAAGAGGGCTTAAAAAGGAGTATAGTTGAAAAATAAAATGAGCTCGGTTTGAAAAACAGAAATGAGAAAGCGAGCCACATGCACACACATGCTCATATGTTGAAATCTATTGTCTTAAAAGCAAAAGTTCTGGATGATAATCGATTTGACTTTTTATGGAAAAGGCTTAAGATGAATAGATGTTGAAAATTGTTTGCACGTTGATTATCAAACTACTTCTTGATATATATTTGAAGCATATCTCTCACACACACACTTTTTTTATGAGTATGTTGATATTTTAGCAATTGTTGAAGAATTATGAGAAAACTTGAAAATCTTTGTGTATCTCTCTTAGCATATGAAGCTTATTTTGTTAAGATTTCTTCAAATTGCTTGAATGTGTGATTGTGTGAATATCTTTGTGAACTTTATGCTATCATTGACTTTAGTTATGACATTTATCAAGGGGGAGCATTGTATGCTAGATATTGGGATCTTTTATGATATGTTCACATGCTTCATTTTGTTACATGTAGGCATATCTTGACTTAATGATACTTATAAGATATTACTCACTATCTTTGTATTTCATGATGATTCATTCTTAAGTCATATGTCTTTGTTTTTATATTGATGTGACTAATGTGTTTGTTTTGTTTGCACTCACTTTGGTTGTATGCATATAGCATCTTATCACACACAAAAAATGGGAAGAACTAAGATTACCGGAAGTGGAAATCAATCAAATCCCATTTTGAAAGCCAAGTCTACCTCAAAAGGATCCAAGACTTCAAGGATAAAAAATTTAGGGATCTTTGGAACAAAGAAGATATTTCAAGAGAGAGGCAT
Organism: Dipteronia dyeriana; assembly: GCA_032871835.1. NCBI lineage: Eukaryota > Viridiplantae > Streptophyta > Magnoliopsida > Sapindales > Sapindaceae > Dipteronia > Dipteronia dyeriana. The sequence goes on from CM065297.1 coordinate 522,145, forward strand.
TGACTTTGGTAAGTGTAAAGATTCTTATGTTCTGAATTGCCTAAAGGATTGGAAATGGGAATCTTGGGTGAGCATGTTAGGAGTTGTAAATGATACACTTGTTAGGGAGTTTTATCATGAATATAAGAAAAGTGCCACATTGTTAGATGCTTTTATGAAAATACGGGGTATTGTGTTTAGAGTTAACCCAAAAAATATTAACAAGTTTCTTGGGTTATCCAATGATATAGAATCTAAGTTTCTAGATATGGATGTTATTGAAATCTAAATGTCATGGGTAGAACTCTTTGTGACAATACTTCCTTTGAGTGGAAAAATAGGGCATACATTAGTCAACATGAGTTAACTAAGGCTAGTGCATTTTGGCATCTATTCATTTGCACTAATGTTATTGGATCTTCGAATTCAACCGAGTTGAATAAGGACAAGATCAAAATAGTGTATGCCTTGGTAACTAATCAACCAATGAACATTGGAGATATTCTCATGTATTACATTGATAGTGCGGCTTTCTCTACTGGAGGTTATAAAAAGCTTGCATTACCGGAGATTATTACTTTATTGTGTTTAGCTTGTGGGATTAAGAGTAGAGAAGATGATTTGTTAGTTCAATCCTTGGACAAATATTGTGATAAGCGTGTGTCTTACGTGTCCTATAATAATAAGGGTATGACTTGTGATACTTTTGGACTATTTAGTAGTTCTCAAGTTGATAGTCATGTGATTAGCACAAGTATTCTTCCGGATTGGGCAATACAATTGAAGGAGATGGTTGATGAACTTGGTACAATAGTTGTTCAACAAAATGCTAGGATCAAAGAGTTGGAGGAGTACACTATTTCAAGCTCAAGTCTACCACTCCAGCATTATGTTAGATCAACTACCCGCACGATTTTCTTTGGTGGAACAAGTGGCTAGTATTTGATCTTTGAGGTACATTTCTTAACTTTTTGGTGTCATTTCATATCAAAAAGGGGGAGAAAGAGTATATGTTAGTTGCTTAGTTTCTTTTTATGTTATTTGTGAACTTTTGAACTTGATGGTTTGTAATAATTAGTTTCAAAGTTTTGTTTAAGGATTTTTGTGATTATGCATGTATTTAGGGAGAGATACATGTATTTGTGGACTTTAATTGTATATTCTTATCCATATTATATGTTGCCATTTGTCATTTTCTCTTGTATATGCATTGTGCTTTGTGATGATTTGTAGGTTGCTTTAAGAGAAGATCAAGATGAAGTTCAAGAGTTGACGAAGATTATTTCTAGGAATCTTACACATTGTAATGTGAGGGGGTGATTTTGTGACATATCTTCATTTTTATATTTGTAGAAATGTATAAGTGTTTTGACATGGAATTTGCCAAAGGGGGAGATTGTTATGTTTTAGATTATGCTGGCATTAATTCCATATCAAAATGTTGTTTACTTGTAATGATTTAGTTGTTTAGGTTCATGATGATTCAAGCTTCAAAGAAGAAATAACAACTAGTCAAAGCAAGTTCAAGTCTTCAAAGAGAAATGATGTTATATGGTTCTACAAAGGTATATTAAGACCTTATCTTTCTCCTACAAGGCTTTAGGCACACACACACAAATCATACATATGTGTCTCTGCATCGTTGTGCCCCATTTATAACACATCCACACATTTAAAGTTGAATGTTCATGCATTGGTATGAAAATAACATGTTTTGGAAAATGCAAGATTGGAGACTATCTCTATGTAGTTTGTATTCTAGTGTGAATTGTGTTTGTATGTGTATATGTTTGTATAACATGGATAATGAACTTTATTTTAGTCTTAAATCATTCTTGATTGAGTTCCAAACACTTTGGTTACTCACACTTTCAATTTCAACTTCTAAGTCAAAAGATACTACACTTTCAACTCATGTTGTGTACATTGTCTTCGTATTCATATATCGAGTTGATTTCTCATTTTCTAGGTTAAGTATCTTATATATCCATGTCCTTTAGAGAGATATGGTTTGTAATCCACAAACAGATTCGAATTCTGAGTTCAGTGACCGGAGAACGGTCGAAGAATGCAAAGGGAGCGCGCGAGGAAAATAAGTGCAACCAAGCACTCTTTCCCGAGATGGCACGTGGCCATCTCAAGCAAGAATGCTTGCTGCCTTGAGATGCCCACATGCCATCTCAGGCAGCAAGTATGCTTGGTGCACTTAAGTTCTTTTTGGTCATTTTTCTTGTATTCTTTTCCCTCTCCTTTATATATCTCTTCCCTCTTACATTTCATTCTAAGAAGAGATTCAAAATTTGAGTGCAGAATTCTCTCCTAAATTTTCTCACATTCCAAACACCATAACTTCTTTATTTGAACTCTGATCTGAGTGATTCAAAGTTGAGAGTGTTTGTCTATTAATCATCCATCTTTTCTATAAAGGTTTAAGTTAGTTTTATTGCTATTTTTGAAGTCTAATCTCACAAAAACGGGACTGCACCAAATCAACTAAGGTATTGATTTTCTCTCAAAGTTTTCTTTTAAAACTTTGTCAATTGCCTTGGGTTTTCTTCTTCAATATATATATATATATGTGTCTTGTGATTGTTTTGGTTTGAGTTTTGAACTCATTTAAAGCTAGATTTAGTTTCAATTGAAATCTCACATGTTAAGTTAGGTTTTGATTTACCTATGTTTTCACATGTTTGAGATTGTATTATGCTCGCCTTTAATCTAGGACTATTTGATAATCTTTAATTGATTGATTTTGTAAAAAATAGTCTCTCACATGTATTAGGCTCTCTTTGGCCTAAATCTCACTGTGATACATGTGCTTGTGTCTTGTGAGCTATGCTTGTGCTTAGTTGATTTCATGAATTGATAATATGCTCTAGAACTCTTGCTTTAATCTAAATGACTTGGTCACATGATTTTAGCATATTTTTTGGTATATGTGATTTAAACTTGACTCTATGATTAATTGAATATATCTTGTGATTCAAGTTTAGATTTATGCATGTATCTAGGTTGAAATTAACTTGTCATTTATTTTGTATGAACTAGATGAATTAAACATGCATGATTGACTAGACTACATTTGTGTTGTGCATTCATGCATTCTAGTATTTTCCATAGGATGTGTTGATCCTAACATTCTATGTTGCGTGCTTGTTTGCTTTTTGCATTCATGATCACCTAGATGCCTTGTGAGAAGGAAGTCTTGACAATAGCTGTGAGGCCTATGGTGTTTAGCATGGAAGTTCTAGCAAGAGGTGGGAGACCTCTGAATGTCAAGTAAGGAAGTCTTGCCTAGGGTCGTGAGGATCTAGAAGGGAGAGCAATGAAGTCTTACCTAGGGTCTTGAGGATCCAGAAGGGTGAGCAAGGAAGTCTTACATAGGGTAGGGATTATCTGTAAGGGTGAGCAAGTAAGTCTTGACAAGAGGTATGAGTCCTCAGAAAGTTGAGCAAGATGGTGACATATTCATGAGTATGACAGAAGGGTAGTTTCTAGGTGAAAGGGTCACTTGAGAGATTTTACTTTTATTATCTACTATGGTCACTTGAGCATTTAACCGTGTTTGTATTTTCAGTTAAGACCGTTAATACATACTACACTGCTCAACACCGAAATGTTTAAGGTTGAAAAACCAAAAATTAAACGGCATACTACACTTTTTCAGATAATGACACGTATCTCTGGCATCTACGGCTTGGTCATATTAACCTTTACCGGATTGACAGACTAGTAAAAAGTGGACCTTTAAGTGAGTTAAAGATTGACACCTTACTTGTCTACGAATCTTGTCTGGAAGGTTAGATGACTAAGGGACATTTTACTAGAAAAAGACTTAACGCTAAAGAACCGCTAGAGTTTATTCATGCAGACTGATTAATGTTAAAGCTAGGGGTGGTTCTGAGTATTATGTCACCTTTATAGATGACTACTCAAGATACAGATACGTCTACCTAATGTAACGGAAGTTAAAAACATTTGAAAGGTTTAAAGAATTCTGAGCTAAAGTTGAGAATCAATTAGATAGGAATATAAAGTCACTACGATCAGATCGTGGAGGTGAGTACCTTGACCAAGAGTTTAAAGACTTCACTATCGGGCACGGGATAATTTCCCAACTCACAGCTCTTGGTACACCTCAGTAAAATGGTGTAGTGAAGAGGACCATGATGGAAATGGTGAGATCTATGATTAGTTTCTCATCATTACCAAATTACTTTTAGGTATATGCGCTACAAATAGTGGCACACATTTTGAATGTAGTGCCATCTAAATCTGTTCCTAAGACTCCTATAGAGTTGTGGAATGTCTGTAAAGCTAGTGTGCGACATTTTCGCATATGGGGGTGTCCAGTACACGTGTTGAAGAACAAAAGTGGAAAGCTAGACTCCAAGTCTGTGGTCTGCCTGTTTGTAGGATACTCCAAGGAGACAAGAGGTGGACACTTCTATAGTCCCAAAGATAACAAATTATTTGTATCGATAAATGTAATGTTTCATGAGGAAAATTATATTAGTGACCATAAACCTCGTTCTAAGATTGTATTAAATAAGTTAGAGCCTAGTGAGACTAGTGCTTCATAAACAAGAGTTGTTGATCCACAAACATCTGAAAGTCAGATGGTTCCTAATCAGGATACACTGCTACCTAGACGCGGTAAGAGGGTTATGAGACAACCTGAACGCTATTTAGAGGTGAGGGACAAGGTGTTGTCTTCGCTGATAGTGTAGATAATCCATTGACATTGAAGAATGCAATGGAAGATCCTGATAAAGAGGAATGGCTTAAAGCCATGAATCTTGAGATGCAGTCCATGTACTTTAACTCATTATGGGATCTTGTAGACTTACCGGATAGGGTAAAATATATAGGGTGTAAGTGGATCTTGAAACAAATATTATGGTGTGTTTAATATTAATCTAGAGGGGGGGTGAGTAGATTTAAATTTTTTTTACCAAATTTTCGTTAATGGTCAAGTTGACGAAAATACCCCTAGCTAGTTATATTAATATCACAAGTGTAATAAGTGTGAAAATAATAAAGACACTTGAGATATACGTGGAAACCCTCCAAATGGGAAAAACCACGGGCTGTTAAGTGCGCCACACTCGAACCTCGAATCCACTAATGGCAAAGGAATTACTACCTAATCTCGGTTTAAAATCCACCACCGCTACCTAATCCCGGTATAAGTGCACCTAGTCCGTCTTGCTTGCGATTTAAGCTACCTAATCCCGGATGCAACACAGGTCTTACTTCTCGATGAAGAGATAAAATGGCCTATGTGAATATATTATGATATTCATGTAGGGAAAAATGGGTTCAAAAACTCAACGGAAGCTTGATAAAAATGAAATTAGAAAATTAGGGTTTGCGTATAAATAAATAAAAATTCCTTTATGCAACGAGAACCTTAACCCTAGATTAATTGACGTATATAAAAGTATTGTACCTTTTTCTCGTGACGATTGAACAAGCGCTGAATTAATTCCATAAGATCTTCCAATCCAATCACGAAAGTGAATAACCTTGGAGTGTGGGCTCCCTTGCTTTTTAATTTGTATACCTGAGGATGGAAAAAAACAAAATCTATTTCGTTGTCAGTTACAAATATCCTCCAAAAGAAAAATCAAGAACGTCCGGCCACTTGTGAATTATCAATCAATTTTATTGAAACTCGCGTGAACCTTGATTAGATGTTGTACACAAAACCCTTTTGATGTAAAAGATACTATTGTACTACCGAAAACAAAAACGTTCTCTTTTCCTCTTTTCTCCTTGGCCGATTTCCACATCCTTTTTTCTATGAGTTGATTGAACTTTGTCTAGAGCAAAAACTAATTTTTCTCCCTCAAAATTCTCTCTTGCTATGCCAAATTCTCTCTTGAAAATTACCTAGCATGGCCGAAATTTTCATCATATAATTCTTAGGGCTGGCCGAAAATCACACACACATATATATACGATCATAAATCCTTTCCTAAGAAGAATTTACTTGGTTGGCAAGAATCCTTTCCATAGGTGGATTTATTTGGTAGTTAAGAATCCTTATCTAAAAGGAAATCTAACTTCTCCTATATCCATATGGGCTGACCGAATTTATCAATGATATAGATTAGGAGAGTTTATTCTTTTCCTAAGAAGGATTACTTGGTAGTTAAGAATCCTTTCCTTAGGTAGATTTACTTGGTGGTTAAGAATCCTTTTCAAAAAGAAATTCTATCCTAACACCAAACTCCTAATCCAACTCAATAGTGTATTTGTAACCATATTAAAGACTTCCTAATTTGATTAGATAAATAATTCCTTTTATTTATCTACTTATCAAATATAGTCTTTAATATTAACAATACTACCAACAATAGTATAGTTTTAGGAGACCATCTCCTACTAGAAAAAAGATTTTGACTTTTAATTAAATAATTAATTAATCAACAAATTAATTAATTTCCATTTAATTAAATAATAAAATAAAAAATAATATATTTAAGCTATTTATAATAGCCTTTGCCGCTCATACCAAATATATGGGCCATATATTTTTTTTCTTATTTTATTAAATCCATTGGACCTTAATAAAAAGTCCACATGTGAACTAGACCTATTCTTACAAAAAGAAACAAGTTCACATGCCTTGATACAATTCTAGATGGACCCCTATATTGGTCCGGTAGAATATATCAAGTGATTCATGCAAGTTCGTGGGGATTTGGGATCCTCGCGGGCTTTTAAAATTTAAGCTCCAATAGACACAACCCAATCACAATCAATAAATGATTCACTTAGGTCCGATCTATTTAATTTTAGTTCATTCAACTAAAGAACTAAAATTGAACTCTTAAATAAAGATAGAATAAGTTGATGTTACTCATTCATACCCTAGACAACCTTTTTGGAGAAAGTGTATTATCGTGAAGAATACCAGTAATCGCCAAGAGCTCATAGACCGTCTATAGCTCTCCAAGTTACCAAATTTACTCATATGACCACATTTTGAACTTGGATATTTTGACTTGTCCAGAAACCATGTTTCAATAAATACTATTGAAAACTTAACGTTAAGGTTTAATATCCAATACCTCAAAACATCCATATGATGGTATTATATTCTCATTCAATAAATGGAGCCACGATGTCCATATCTATAAATGAAGTCTTCTATCGATTAACAAATGAATACCACCAAACTATCAAGGATAGACTATGCTATATAATCGTACTCATTGATAGCTTAAATGATAACATTTGAAACCATAAGTCCATCATTTATCTCAGAACTGAGATAGACTCTCCGATTGTCTTCAAATGAAACTTTTATCCATTGACGGTTCTAGATAAAGTATTTCATTTTCATCCTGTTCAATGAACCCTATGCACTAGATTCATTTTCCCAGATACACCACACTTTAATGATTTTAGACTCATCATAACACATTTGATCCCACTCAAATGCTAGCAAAAGAATCTACAACTTTGACAAGATAAAGGCGCCCAACCTTCTATCTTAAGTTGTGAATATTATTCAAGACTAACTAAAGAATTGTGTCTACCTCATACATATCTAGATGTATTAACAATTCTTCTTTTCTCATAGTCTTTTGACCTTATGATTATTTACTTTTGACAATTATAATAATTAACTTATAAATTCTATAAGATTTGTTAAACTAGAAATCTATTTATTCATATGGAAAGATTGTTAATTAAAATATTACACTCTTGTTATCGAGCATAATCCTAACAATCTCCCACTTTCTCTATTGTAAATAAGTCATATCTCTCATCCACATGTTCTCTAGATGCCAATCAAAACTCTTTTGAGGAAGAGCCTTTGTAAAGGGATCCGCTAGATTTTCTGCTGACGCGATCTTGGTAATCGTCACCTTACCCCTGTGCACAATTTTCCTTAGAAGGTGATACTTGCTTTCAATGTGTTTCCCTCTCTTATGACTTCTTGGTTCTCTTGAATTAGCCACTATTGGTCCACTATTGTCACAATAGATAGTGATCTGCTTATTCACATCAGAAGCCTCTTTAGCAGCTTCACATACGGCTACATACTCAGCTTCCATGGTGGAATCGATAATACAAGATTGCTTGATACTCCTTCATATGACTGCCCCTCCTCCAATAGTAAACACAGATCCTTATGTTGATCTCCTGAAGTCAGAATCTGACTGAAAATCAAAATTTGTATACCCAACGGGAATTAAATCCCCTCTAGAGTATAGAAGCATATAATCTCTTATTCTCCTAAGATACTTGAAAATATGCTTGACTGTCATCTAGTGATCAGGACCAGGCTTTGATTGAAACCTGCTAATTATGCCCACAGCAAAACAAATATCTGGTCTAGTACAGAGCATTGCATACATGAGACTTCAACTACCAAAGCATATGGAATCCTTCTCTTGAATTGCTTCATGCTCATTCTTAGGAACTTGTTCCTTAGAAAGTTTGATTCCATGTCTGAAAGGTAACATACCTTTCTTGGAATCTTGCATGGAAAACATAGGCAAGATTTTATCTATGTATGAAACTTGGGATAATGCAATCGTTCTATTCTTTCTATTCCTTATGACTTGGACACCAAGAATATAACTTGCTTTCACTTAAGTCCTTCATATCAAACTGTTTTGCTAACCAGTCTTTTATTGATGTCAATACACCTACATCGTTTCCGATGAGTAGTATATTATCAACGTAAGGAACTAGGAAAACCAACTTGTCGCCTTTAATCCTTTTGTATACATAAGGTTCATCAAGGTTTTCAATAAATCCAAAACTTTTTACGGCTTGATCGAACCTTATGTTTCCAGGATCTGGGTGCTTGCTTCAATCCATATATGGATCCTTGCAACTTGCATACCCTTTCCTCTTGGCCCTTTTCAATGAATCCTTCTGAATGCATCATATAGATGCTTTCGTCAAGACTTCTATTAAGGAAAGCTGTCTTGATGTCCATTTACCAAATCTCTAGGTCTAGAGATGCCGCAATGGTTAAGAGTATCCTAATGAATTTAAGCATGGCCACAGGAGAGAAGGTTTCTTCATATTCGATACCTTCCTTCTGTGTATAACCTTTAGCTACCAATCTAGCTTTAAAGGTTTCCACCTTACCATCCATTCCTCTTTTCCTGTTGTATACCCACTTGCACCCAATGGGTTTTATCCCTTTTTGGCAAGTCTACAAGAGACCAAACTTTTTTTTTGAACATAGATTCAATTTCGGATTGCATTGCCTTTTGCCAATGGCGAAATTCAACATCTTTCATTACTTCCTTGTACGTATAGGGATCATCGTCATCCGGAAGATTCTCTACAGATTCTCCTAGACCAATGTATTTGTCGAGTTGTCTAACAACCCTCCCACTACGACGAGGTATGGTAGATTGTGGATTTTGTGTTGGTACGGAACTTATAATTAGGCTTGGTTACGAAACCTTTTGTGGAATTGTATCTCCTAAAAGCTCATGTAGGACAATTCTACTTTTAGGCACAAAATTATTCATATAGTCCTCTTCTAGAAATTTGGCATTTGACGAAACAAATACTTTAAGATCTGAAGGACTATAAAAATAATATCCTTTTGTTCTTTTTGGATACCCTACAAATATGCATGTTTCTAAACGAGACTCCATCTTTTCTGTCTTTCTTTTTAACACATGCGCGAGACATCCAAATATCCTTAAGTGTTGTAAACTAGGCTTTCACCCGGTCTACAACTCATGCGGTGTTTTAGGAACTGATTTAGATGGTACATCGTTTAGAATATACATGACAGTTTGTAAAGCATATCCCCAAAAGAACTAGGGAGCGTTAAATAACTCAACATAGACCTAACCATATCCAAAAGAGTTCTATTTCTCCTTTCTGCCACCCTATTTTGTTGAGGTGTGTCTGGTGTAGAAAATTGAGAATTTATTCTATTATCAATAAGATATTGCTGAAACTCACCAGATAGATATTCTCCACCACGATCGGACCTCAAGATTTTTATGCATTTCTCAAGCTGATTTTCTACTTCAGCTTTAAATGCTTTGAACATATCAAAAGCATCTGACTTATGTCTCATGAGATACACATAGCCAAATACTGAGTGATCATCCGTGAAAGTGATGAAATACCCATATCCACCTCTAGCTTGAATGCTTATAGGTCCACACACATCAGTGTGTATCAATCCTAAACATTCGATGGCTCTTGCACCTTTGGTCGTAAACGAACTTTTGGTCATTTTACCTTTCAAACAAGATTCACAAGTTGGTAGATCATCAACCTTTAACTCACTTAGAGGTCCGTCACTTACCAATCTTTTAATCCTATTAAGGTTAATATGACCTAGGTGCAAATGCCATAGGTAGGTTTCATCTTTTGATAATTTTACTTTTTTATGATTAGGTTCCGTTGATTTCATATCTAACAAGTGAGAGATATTTCCATGTAAATAGAATAAACCGTTTTCCAATGTACCTTTGCAAACAAATTTGTTATTCTTACTAATAATAAAACCTTTATTAAAAGTAACCGAATATCCAAATTTATTTAGACAAGAGACCGAAATTAAATTCCTCTTGAATTGTGGTAAATAATAAACATTTATTAAAACTAAATGCCTATAAGAATCAAAATTGATTCTAATATATCCCACTACACTAGAAGACACCAACGCTTCATTGCCTAATGCAAGTTGAATTCATTCTTATTCAGTCTATTCCTTTAACCCTTTTCACCACAAAAGAAACACTTTCCTTTGATCTTGGTTACTTTCTTGGTCTCCTTCTAAGAAGGCTCAAGTTGCTTTTTCTTCTGTTATCTCTTGACCTTCTTACGAGTCTTTAACAGTAGCAACTTACCTAGCATATGAATCTCTTTACCCTTGCCATTCACAAGGATTATCTTGGTGCTTTGAATATCTTGCATCAGGCCTTGCAAGGTGTATTCCTTATTATTCAAGGTGTAGTCTAACTTGAATTGATCAAAGGAATCTGATAGTGAGTTGACAATCATGTCAATTTTGGTCTAACCATCTATCTTAGCACCATTCAGTTCAGCAATGTTGAGATGTGCTATGACTTTTATCATGTGATATTTCACACCCTATCCAGGTTTTGTCTTAAGATTCATAAAAGCAATCACTGCCTCTCTCTCTTAGTCATCCTAGACCTCATAGCAAATATCTCCTCTAGAGTCATCATTATATCGATAGCAGTCTCCATTCCTTCATATTGCTATTGCAACATGTCGGAGATGATGACCATAATGTAACGTGCATTTAGCCATCTCATCTGAAGACTTCCACTACTGATACTTATATCTTTGCTTCCTGAGTTAGATTCATTAGTTTGGTAGTTAAGGAATATACAGAATGAACTTATACTTTTTAGCTTGCAACAACAACCCAATATTCCTTTTCCATGTGACATAATTATCATCAGTTGAAGTATTATCTTTTAGGATATTGATTAGGGATGGGCTCATGATTTCTTTTTAATAACAAAAATTATATAAGTAAACAATCATGATATAGCACTTTTGAATATTTATCTTGAATAAAATAATTCAATCGAAAAAAAAATCAACGGTGATCCAACACCCATAAATGTCACGCCTCCTTTAGGAGTACGCACCATTTACTAGTTGGACTAGGTCCCACCTAATTGTTAACATAACAACCAACGTTTTCTATTTGAGCCTTGCAATTTTATTAACAAGAACTCTTGGGAGGATATTAATAAAATTACATTAAGTGTGTTACCAAGTTATCGACCTTCAATTTAATCCCTCACGAATATCCCTCCTTTGGGCTAGTTGTCTAGTCTATCCTTGTAAGGAAGTATCTTGATAAATTCCATTCATGAATACCTCTTGGAAGGTTATTCACGAAACATAAAGCTCAACTAACTTGGAGGCCGTAGGTGTTCCAAAACACCTTCTCCCACTTAATTGTTTAAGGCGTGTGATCGAATTCCAAAGAATGATTTACCAAGTTATCTAGATGCCAATTTAGATACTTAAACCATTCAATGCATGTTCATACCAAAAGAGATATATGAGTGACACTCCTATTCTATATGACATGTTATCAAACAATGACAAACATTGAAATATTTACAAAAATATAAATTGCTACAATTTTGGTCCATCCTAGAAAAACAAGTAAATTACATATATCTTGGAATACAAGAACTCCTTTCTTGGCGAACAAGTCTTCACGCGACCTTTGTTGTTCGGCCTCCCTCGGCTACCTCCCATAGGCGTGCACACCCCTTGCCCTTACCCATGGGCGTGCGCATGCCACAAACCTATAAAGGGTTGCCATTCGCAGCCCATGGCTACCAAAAGGGCTGCCGTGCGCAGCCCATGCCACAACAAACGTGGTTGCGCGCTTTGCGCACGTACGTTCGTTGTTACTGCTCGCACGGTCCCAAACTTGTTCCGGTTGCTCCTAATTCTTCAAACCTTCGAGTTTTCAAAACTTAAAAGTATTACAAAAGAATTTAAATAACAAAATACTGCAGTTTTTTTTTATTACAACAACAGAATTAAAAAAAAAACTTAGCAACTACCAAGAAGGAAATTATGGCGATGATAGACCGCCCTTCTTATTACAATCCCAAAACAAAATACATTGAAATCTAGGACAAAAATTGAGCAATAACAAACCACATATAAAACATATATATATATCCATACATTCCAATGTAAATATATATGCGAATACCCAGAGTGTCATCTCTTTCTAAAACATGCATATATACAATAAAAAGAAAAAGATTCACGTACGTACATCAATTAATCAAGGTTACAATCAGGCTCTGATAACAATTGTAGGGAAAAACAGGTTCAAAAATGCAACGGAAGCGTGATAAAAATGAAATTAGGGTTTGCGTATAAATAAAAAAAAATCCCTTTATGCAACGAGAACCTTAACCCTAGATTAATTGACGTATAGAAAAGTATCGTATCTTTTTCTCGTGACGATTGAACAAGCACCGAATTAATTCCACAAGATCTTCCAATCCAATCACGAACATGAAGCACCTTGGAGTGTGGGCTCCCTTACTTTTTAAATTGTATACCTGATGATGGAAACAAACAAAATCTATTTCGTTGTTAGTTACAAATATCCTCCAAAAGAAAAATCAAGACCGTCCGACCACTTGTGAATTATCAATCAATTTGATTGAAACTCGCGTGAACCTTGATTCGATGTTGTACACAAAACCTTTTTGATGTAAAGGATACTAGTGTACTATAGAAAACAAAAACGTTCTCTTTTTCTCTTTTCTCCTGGGCCGATTTCCACACCCTTTTTTCTATGAGTTGATTGAATTTTATCTAGAGCAAAAACTAATTTTCTCCCTCAAAATTCTCTCTTGCTATGCCAAATTCTCTCTTGAAAATTACCTAGCATGGCTGAAATTTTCATCATAGAATTCTTACGGCTGACCGAAAATCACACACACATATATATAGGATCATAAATCCTTTCATAAGAAGGATTTACTTTATCGGCAAGAATCCTTTGCTTAGGTGGATTTATGTGGTAGTTAAGAATTCTTATCTAAAAGTAAATCTAACTTCTCCTATATCCATATGGGCAAGCCGAATTCATCATTGATATAGACTAAGAGAGTTTATTCTTTTCCTAAGAAGGATTACTTAGTAGTTAAGAATCCTTTCCTTAGGTAGATTTACTTGGTGGTTAAGAATCCTTTTCAAAAAGGAATTCTACCCTAACGCCAAACTCTTAATCCAACTCAATAGTGTATTTGTAACCATATTAAAGACTTCCTAATTTGATTAGATAAATAATATCTTTTATTTATATACTTATCAAATATAGTTTTTAACATTAACTATACTACCAACAATAGTATAGTTTTAGGAGACCATCTCCTACTAGGAAAAAGATTTTGACTTTTAATTAAATAATTAATTAATCAACAAATTAATTAATTTCCATTTAATTAAATAATAAAATAAAAATAATATATTTAAGCTATTTTTAATAGCCTTTGCCACCCATACCAAATATATGGGCCATATATTATTTTTCTTATTTTATTAAATCCATTGGACCTTAATAAAAAGTCCACATGTGAACTAGACTTATTCTTACAAATGAAACAAGTTCACATGCATTAATACAATTCTAGATGGACCCCTAAATTGGTCCGGTAGAATATATCAAGTGAACCATGCAAGTTCGTGTGGATTGGGGATCTTGGCGGGATATATAAATTTAAGCTCCAATAGACACAACCCAATCACAATCAATAAATGATTCACTTAGGTTCGATCTATTTAATTTTATTTCATTCCAGTAAAGAACTAAAATTGAACTCTTAAATAAAGATAGAATAAGTTGATGGTCCTCATTCATACCCTAGACAACCTTATTGGAGAAAGTGTATCCTCGTGAAGAAATCCAGTAATCGCCAAGAGCTCATATATCGCCTATAGCTCTCCAAGTTTCCATATTTACTCATATGACCACATTTTGAACTTGGATATTTTGATATGGCCGGAAGCCATGTTTCAATAGACACTACTGAAAACTTAACGTTAAGATTTAATATCCAATACCTCAAAACATCCATATGAAGGTATTCTACTTTTATTCAATAAATGGAGCCACGATGTCCATATCTATAAATGAAGTTCTCTATCGATTAACAAATGAATACCACCAAACTATCGAGGATAGACTATGCTATATAATCGTACTCATTGATTGCTCAAATGATAACATTTGAAACAATAAGTCCATCATTTATCTCAGAACTGAGATTGACTCTCCGATTGTCTTCAAATGAAAAGTTTTATCCATTGACGGTTCTAGATAAAGTATTTCATTTTGATCCTAATCAATGCACCTAGTGCACTAGATTCTTTTTCCCAAAGACACCACACTTTGATGATTTTAGACTCATCATAACACATTTGATACCACTCAAATGCTAGCAAAAGAATCTACAACTTTGACAAGATAAATGCGCCCAACCTTCTATCTTAAGTTGTGAATATTATTCAAGACTAACTAAAGAATTGTGTCTACCTCATACATATCTAAATTTATGAACAATTCTTCTTTTCTCATAGTCTTTTAACCTTATGATTATTTACTTTTGACAATTATAATAATTAACTTATAAATGCTATAAGATTTGTTAAACTAGAAATCTATTTATTCATATGAAAAGATTTTTAATTACAATATTACACTCTTGCTATCGAGCATAATCCTAACAATTCAAATAATAAACAAGGCTTGGAAACCTTATATGCTTATCTAGGAAAATGAGATGGCAATTAATGCAATCCTAGATATCAAGAGCTAAATGACATTTTCAAAAAGCTTAGTTAAAGATAGATCAAACAATCCTATGAAGCTATCATAATACAACACTCAATCATGTCATCACAACAATCTCTAATCTGTATCTAGAATATATTCTAAGAGCATACAAATGATTAAAGAGATGGCTTAGCAAGAAAAACGCTTAACTTGTAAGAAGATAGTGAGAAACTTACCAAACAAGATGTGATGATGCAAAACTATCCATTGATGCACTCTAAATGACCTTAGATGATGCAAGATGAAGTTTTTATGCACATGGGAATCCTCTGAGTGTTTGAAGATGAGTTCTTGGAAGATTTTTTCTTTTGAAATGTGTTCTAAGGAAAAGATATGATGTTCTGAACTCTTTTTCAACCTGAATACAAAGAGTTATATATAAATGAATTTCAACCAAAGTGAGGTCGTTTTAAAAAAAATGTTCCAGCTCCCGTAATGTGCGCTGGTGAGGTGCGTTGTTCGAGTAGCACACCACCAGCGCATAACCTAAATTATCAATAGGCGCTGGTGGAGTGGCGTTGCTCAGTGGCGCATGACAAGCGACGATCCACTGGAATGGTGCACTGGTGAGGCTGCGCTAGTAGAGTAGCGCACCACCAGCGCACTGCCCACTTTTTCAATATTACGCGGGTGAAATGGCGTAGCTTAGTGGTACATGACAAGCGATGATCCACTGGAATGTTGCATTGGTGAGGCTGCTCTAGTCGAGTAGCGCACCACCAGCGCACTACCCACTTTTTCAACACTTAAACACACATTTTCAACAAGTCCTAGAGTAATAAAGATGCATCCTATACTAATGCCTATCATGACATGGTATTTTAATCACAGGATACAAATAAATCAAGAAGAGTCATTTAAACAAAAAATGCACACAAGTATAAACACATAACATGTATGAATTTGTGAGTGTGTGCAACTATCTCTTCAAAGCAAGTAAGCACAAGAATTTTACCTTTAGTGCTTCTTCTCTTGAGGTCTTGAGATCCTAAGCTACCGTTACATAAAATCCCAAAAAAGTTGTTTGTTCACAAAACAAGCCAATCAATAAATGAGGACTTTACAATCTCCCCATTTGGCTATTTCGTGACAAAACCACCACTCACATTGATCCTTACAAAACAAAATAAAACACTGGGAAGATATTCTACATTACAAAGAGACATACATAAAAAAAACTTTAAATCTTCAATCTCTTGTAGAACTATCAACCCTACACAAAAAACAGAAAACAAGTACACTTTCCAAACCAAGTGTATGTGAGATGATCATGTGAATATAAAACAAAAGCATTTGCATTTAATAATATAAATACAACATCATGCAATGTATGTTCCCCCTTAAACCATATGCTACTCCCCTTTTTTGTCATGATATAGGCAAAGGAGTAGTCCCTAACCGGGTGACTTAAGGCAAAGAGAGAAAGGAGCATACAAGATATTTGCATAATCATATAAGCCACATTTATGCAACTCAAGTAATAAGAGAGAAACAAGGAGATTTATTTTATGAAAATGTGTGAATCAAAAAAGCTTTGCATACATGACATGTTGCATTCAAGTTCAAAAATAATGGTATTTGGCAAAGCAAATGACAAAGGTTTCCAATAGAATTCAAACCAATTTCACCATTTGTCATGAGAGAGGCAAGGATATAGAGTTTCTATAGATATCAAGTTTAAAGAGTACTATATCCAACTTTATAAGCGAAACATGGCATGAGCGACTTTGCACCCTTTTTGATTTTTTCGGGTAGGATACCCGTATGATAGTAGCCATGTTCAACTAATAAAGAAAGAGAGACATTGATTAAACATTTTTGTCTCACTAGCATTTTCACACAATCTTTTACATTTAACAATTGCAGTCATCAATTCATGCTTGATCATTTTTCATTAGCATGTCATTAAAGAATCATCATGTCATGGAGATAACTATAGGTCATTCAATATGTAATTCCTATTTAGGTCTCCTAGTCCAAAAATGCATGTTAGAACATAAATATGACATGGATTGTAATCAAAGCAAAGTTCACACTTATTGAAGAAAATACAAATCCTTTCCTAAGAAGGATTTACTTGGTTGTTAAGAATCCTTTCCTTAGGTGGATTTACTTGGTGGTTAAGAACCCTTTTCAAAAAGGAATTCTACTCTACACAAAGACTCATAATCCAACTCATTAATGTATTTGTAACAATATTAATGATTTCCTAATTTGACTAGATAAATAATTCATATTATTTATCTACTTATCAAATATAATCTTTAATATTAATTATACTACAAACAATAATATAATATTAGGAGACCTTCTCCTACTAGAAAAAAGATATTGACTTTTAATTAAATAATTAATTAATTTCCATTTAATTAATTTAATAAAATAAAAATAATATAGTTAAACTAAACTATATAGCTTTGCCGCCAATCATCATATATGGACCATTATATTTTTTTTTTCTATTTTATTAAATCCACTAGACCTTAATAAAAGTCCACATGTGAACTAGACCCTTCTTAGAAAAAGAAATAAGACCACATGTCTTAATACAATTCTAGATGGACCCCTAAATTGGTCAAGTAGAATATATCAAATGATCCATGCAAGTTCGTATGGATTGGGGATCTTGGCGGACTATCTAAATTTAAGTTTCAATAGACACAACCCAATCACAATCAACAAATGATTCACTTAGGTCTGATCCACTAATTTTAGTTCATTCCACTAAAGAACTAAAATTGAACTCTTAAATAAAGATAGAATAAGTTAATATTCTTTTTTCATACCCTAGACAATCTTAATGGAGAAAGTGTATCCTCGTGAAGAATACTAATAATCGCCAAGAGCTCATAGACCGCCTATAGCTCTCCAAGTTACCATATTTACTCATATGACCACATTTTTAACTTGAATATTTTGACTTGTCCAAAAGCCATGTTTCAATAGACACTATTGAAAACTTAACGTTAAGATTTAATATCCAATACCTCAAAACATCAATATGATGATATTCTACTCTCGTTTAATAAATGTAGCCACGATGTCCATATCTATAAATGAAGCCCTCTATCAATTAACAAATGAATACCACCAAACTATCAAGGATAGACTATGCTATATAATTGTACTCATTGATAGCTCAATTGATAACACTTGCAACCATAATTCCATCATTTATCTCAGGATTGAGATAGACTCTCCGATTGTCTTCAAATGAAAATTTTTATCCATTGACGGTTCTAAATAAAGTATTTCATTGTGATCCAACTAAATGAACCCAGTGCACTATATTCTTTTGCCCAAAGACACCACACTTTGATGATTTTAGACTCTTCATAACACATTTGATCCCACTCAAATGCTGGCAAAAGTGTCTACAACTTTGACAAGATAAAGGCACCCAACCTTTATCTTAAGTTGTGAATACTATTCAAGACTAACTAAAGAATTGTGTCTACCTCATACATACATAGATGTATGAATAATTCTTCTTTTCTCGTAGTCATTTGACCTTATGATTATTTACTTTTGACAATTATAATAATTAAACTATAAATACTATAAGATTTGTTAAACTATAAATCACTTTATTAATATAAAAAAATTGTCAAATACATTATTATACTCTTGCTATCGAGCATAATCCCAATAATTGGTGGATATGAGTACTTCATCACTTTTATGGATGATTACTCATGATTTGGCTATGTGTTTCTCATGGGACATAAGTAGGATGATATTCACATGTTCAAAGTATTTAAAGCTGAAGTAGAATATAAGCTTGAGAAAAACATAAAAATCTTGATGTCTGACCGTGGTTGAGAATTTGTATTTGGTGAGTATTAGCAATATCTTATTTATAATGGGATAATTTCTCAGTTTTCTATGCAAGGTACACCTTAACAAAATGGGGTGGCAGAAAAGAAAAGAAAAACTCTTTTGGACTTGGTTAGGTCTATGTTTAATTACTGAACGCTTCCTAATTCCTTTTAGGGATATGTTTTACAAACTAATATATATATTCTAAACGATATACCATCTAAGTCGGTTCCTCGAACACCACATGAGTTATGGATTAGGCAACACTTACGGTTACTTGGATGTCCCACACACGTGTTAAAAGGAAAGACAGAAAATATAGAGTCCCATTCAGAAACGTGCACATTCATAGGTATCAAAAAGGAACCAAAGGACATTATTTCTATAGTCCTTCAGTTCTTAAAGTATTTGTTTCGACAAATGCTAAATTTCTTAAATAGGACTATATGAAAAAATTTATGCCTATGAGTGGAATTGTCCGGAATGAGCTTTCAGAAGATACAATTCCACAAGAGGTTTCACAACCTAGCCCAATTGTAAGTTCCGTACCATCACAAGATCAATAACCTACCATTCCTTGTCATAGTGAGAGGGTTAGTAGACAACCTGAGAGATATATCGGTCTAGGAGAATCATCGAAGAATCTCCTTGACGACAACGATCCTTATACATACAAGGAAGCCATGGAGGATGTTGATTGTCGCCATTGGCAAAAGGTAACACATTCTGAAATTAAGTCTACTTTCAAAAACAAAGTTTGGTCACTTGTAGACTTGCCTGAAGGAATAAAACTCATCGGGTGTAAGTGGTTATACAAGAGGAAAAAAGGTATGGATGGAAATGTGGAAACATTTAAAACTAGATTGGTAGCTAAAGGTTACACACAAAAGAAAGGTATCGATTACGAGGAAACCTTCTCTTTTGTTATGAGGAAACCTTTTCTTTTGTGGCCATGCTTAAATCCATTAAGACACTCTTATCCATTGAAACATCTCTAGACTTAGAGATTTAGCAAATGGACATCAAGACAACTTTCCTTAAAGGAAGTTTTGATGAAAGCATCTATATGATGCAACCCGAAGGATTCATTGAAAAAGGCCAAGTGGAAAGGGTATGCACGTTGCAAAGATCCATAAATGGACTCAAGCAAGCATCCAGATCCATATATGGACTCAAGCAAGCTGTGAATGGTTTTGGATTTATTCACAACCTTGATGAACCATGTTTATACAAAAGGATTAATGGCGACAAGTTGGTTTTCCAAGTTCTTTACGTTGATGATATACTACTCAATGGGAACGATGTAGGTGTACTGACATCAGCAAAAAATAATGATTAGCAAAACAATTTGATATGAAGGACTTAGGAGAAGTAAGTTATATTCTTGGTATCCAATAAATAAGGGATATAAATAATAGAACGATTGCATTATCCCAAGCTTTATACATAGATAAAATCTTGTCTAGGTTCTCTATGCAAGATTCCTAGACAATTATGTTACCTTTCAGACATGGAATCAAACTTTTTAAGGAACCAATTCCTAAGAATGAGCATGAAGAGCAATTCATGAGTAGGATTCCATACGCCTCGGCAGTTGGAAGTTCCATGTATGCAATACTCTGCACTAGATCAGATATTTGATTTGTTGTTGGCATAGTTAGTAGGTTTCAATCAAAACCTGGTCTTGATCACTGGACGACAGTCAAACATATTTTCAAGTATCTCAGGAGAATGAGAGATCACATGCTTGTACACTTAATAGGGGATTTAATTCCTGCTACATATGTAAATTCTGATTTCCAGACTGATTCTGACTCCGACTCCATGAGATCTGTATCAAGATCTGTGTTTACTCTTAGAGGAGGCACAATCATATTGACGAGTATCAAGCAATCCTGAATTACTAATTCTACCATGTAAGCTAAGTATATTGTCGAATACGAAGCTGCTAAAGTGGTTGTCTGGCTCCGCCAATTTTTGTTTGACTTGGAAGATCACGTCAGTAGAAAATCTAGCAGATCACTTTATAAAGGCTTTACCATAAAAGAGTTTTGATGGGAACCTAATGAGCATGAGAATGAAAGACACAACACACTTGCTACAGAGAAAGTGGGAGATTGTTAGGATTATGCTTAATAGCAAGAGTGTAAAAATGTATTTGACAATCTTTTCATATTAATAAAGTGATTTTTAGTTTAACAAATCTTATAGCTTTTATAGCTTGATTATTAAAATTGTTAAAAGCAAATGATCATAAGATGAAAAGGCTTTGACAAATGAAGAATTATTCGTACATCAAGATATGTATGAGGTAGATGCAATTCTTTAGTTGGTCATGAACAATATTTACAACTTAAGATAAAGGTTGGGCGTCTTTACCCTGTTAAAGTCATAGATTCTTTTGCTAGCATTTGAGTGGGATCAAATGTGTTATGATGAGTCTAAAATCATCAAAGTGTAGTGTCTTTTGGTAAAAGAATCTAGTGAACAAGGTGCATTGACTAGAATCACAGTGAAATACTTTATCCAGAACCGTCACTGGATACAAGTTTTCACTTGAGGACAATCGGAGAGTCTATCTCTATCTTGAGATAAATGATGGACTTTGGTTGCAAGTGTTATCATTTGAGCGGTTGATGAGTACAATTATATAGCATAGTCTATCTTCAATGGTTTGGTATTATTCTTTTGTTAATCGATAGAGGACTTCATTTATAGATATGGACATTGAGGGTCCATTTATTAAATGTGACTGAAATATCATAATATGGATATTTTGAGGTATTGGATAATAAATCTTAACGTTAAGTTTTCAATAGTGTCCATTGAAATATTGTTTCTGGACTAGTCAAAATATCTAAGTTCAGAATGTGGTCATATGAGTAAATATGGTAAATAGGTGAGCTATAGGCGGTCTATGAGCTCTTGGCTATTACTATTATTTTTCACGAGGATACAGTATCTCTAATAAGGTTGTCTACGGTAAGAATGAGGAACATTAACTTATTCTATTTTTATTTAAGAGTTCAATTTTAGTTCTTCAGTGGAATTAAATAAAATTAATAGATCGAATATAAGTGAATCATTTGTTGATTGTGATTATATTATGTCTATTGAAGCTTAAATTCAAACAGCTTGCCAAGATCCGTAATCCATACGAACTTGTATTGATCACTTGATATATTCTACCGGCCTAATTTCTGGATCCATCTAGAATTGTTTTTGGATTTCGGAATCCAAAGTTTTGGAGAGGTGAGGTCATTTGTGATCAAGACACTCGGTAACTCTTCAAATACCTGGTATGGACGGCCAAGGGCATGGGAATCCTTGGGCGGCTCTAATGGGGTGCGATTAGCATTCCATTAATACTTTAAAAGTATAATTGCACATTTTAATTAAATGGGTTGTTTAAATTATATTAATGTATTAATTTAATGCCTGTGGACTTGTTTCTTTTTTAGTAAGAATGGGTCTAGTTCACATGTGGAATGGATTTAATGAAATGGAAAAACAATATATTGCAATGTTATATGCTTGGGAGGCAAGGCTAAGAACACTAGCCTAATACATTGTTTTATTTTTATTATTTAATTAAATGGAAGTTAATTAATTAAGTATTTAATTAAAAGTCAAAATCTTTTCCTAAGAAGGAGAAGGTCTTTTTTTGCCATACTATTGTTGGTAGTATGATAAGTACCAAAAACTTTATTTGATAAGTATGTAAACAAAAGGAATTTATTTATCTAGTCAAATTAGAAAGTCTTTGATATCTATCAAAACTCCAATTGATAATTGGTCAAATTATGAAGTTTTTGATAAAGTCACACTTTATTTATATTAAGTTATTTATTATTGGATAATACACTAACAAGTTGGAATAAGATTGAATTTCGAAAGTTGATAGGAGTCTTGGTGAAACAAATCCTCTTTGTGTGAGGATTTTGGGCCATCAAACAAAACCCCTTGCTTGAGGATTCAGCCACCTATATATATTCCCATCATAGAATTCAACCTACCCTAGTCTTAAGAGAGCTTTTTATTTTGCTATTAAAATTCGTCAAACTCTAAGAAAGGTGTGTGAGAATTGGGGCAAGAGGAAAACAAAGAAAGAAAGTTTTATTTTTGATCGTGCACTAGTAGCTTTTACATCAAAAGGCTTTGTGCACAATATCGAATTAGGTTCATGCGAGTTTTTGATTAAAAGATTGAGAATTCACTAGTGATCGAACGTTCTTTGTTTTTATTTAGTAGGGTTATTGTGACCAACAAAAGAAAAAGATTTTTGTTTTCCATCCTCAGGTATACAAATCAAAGAAAATAAGCCTACACTCCTAGTTGATTCAAGTTCAAGATTAGATTGGAAGATCTTGCAGATTCAATTCTAACGCAATATCAATCGTCACGTGAAAAAAGTACGATACTTTTAAATATATGTTAATTAATCATGGGTTAAGGTTCTCAAACGTGAGCTTCTTGTTTCCTTGTTCAAGCTCATGAACTTTCACCTTTTCTACATTTAAGGCTTCTTTCTTTTTGTTAAGTTTTTTTTTCATTTTCGAGGGCATTATCTTTTTGTTCAAGATCCATCTCTATCTTCATTGATTACTCGCTAGATCTTCTAAGGCCTTTAAAGCAACATTCTTTTCCACTTCTAGTCTCTTTATTTGTTCCACCAAATCATTGTTTTTGTTAGAGACTTCTTTTTCCTACTTCTTGAGTGTACCATTTTCTTTCTTTTGAAATTTTACTTCAAGAGTGAGCTTTTGATTTTGCACTTAAAGCTCTTCCACTTTCACCTTTCCCAAGGCCTCTTTGTCTTTAGATTCCATCTCCATGAGCCTTAACTTCTTCTCAAATTCTTCTCTCATCTCTTATCTCTCTTGGGAAGTTTTCACCAACTTATTTTAAAGTAAATACACTTTTTCTTCCAATCTATTGAATTGCTCCTGTTTTCATTTGCATTCTTCATCCATTTTTGCCTCCTTCTCAAATGATTGTGTAAGAGCACGTACACTATTTCTATTTTTTATTACAAAACCTCTCTTCTAACAGTCTTCAAATGATTAGGGTAACTCAAAGGCATTGTCCTCATTATAAGTCTATAAGGGGTCTTGGTGAGTACTCCAATCCTTGTTATGAGAGTTGTTGTATGGCTTGTAGTCTAGCTCTGATTTGTAAGAATCTTTAAATGTGCTCGTGGGTTTTAGACTTTAAGATTTCAATGTTCGAGCTTGCTTCTGACAATACTCCCACAATTCATCTCATAACTGATAACTCTCTAAGTCATGCCTAACTTCATCACATGTCTTGCACACCACCACCATTTGCACATTAAAGTCCATTGTCTCTTGAACAAAGAAAAACAAAAATACCAAAAATGTAAAAAGAAACAAATGAAAGCTAAAAATAACTAAGAAACTAGCTATATAACTAAGATTCGCTAACTAATTAGCAATTTTCCCTGGCAGCATTACCACTTTTTACATGTACGCTTTTGTTGTTAGAAATCGTAAGACAAAACAAAATTTATAAGAACCACAACTATGTCACAAAACTTTACAAAACTAGTACAATGGCAAGTCGGGTGTCGTCAATAGGGAAAGGGAAATCAAATGGGTAAAACTAGTTAACAAATATTAAACTAAAACAATGCATGAAAAGTAAATAAAAATGGTTGGGTTTTGAAAGGCAAATAACTAAGATGCAAACTACAATTATGTTAGTTAATCTAGCAATTAGCATGAATGTAGAGAGATAAGATAATGAGATGAGTGGCAGTCAGTGCAATAAAAAATGAAGAGTGCACAATCCATTCTTTAATAACCAATTTGATCAATTTGGGCTCATCTTATGATCGGACCCAAATTGTCATATATTTTGGCCCTTTTTTCCATTACCTTTGTCTCATTTTTGAGTGTTTTTGCTTGTCAAATGGTTCATTTGATATGTTTATAGGCAATTAGGTACATGTCAGAAGAAAGGATGAAAAGCACGAAGATTGGGCAAAAACGGTTCTAAATCGGTGAAGAAAAGATAGGGAATACAGGTCACTGCGTTGGTCCACAACTCGTGCGCCAACTGTACATTTGTTCTCGCATTTACCAAAACCCGAGAGATGGAAATCAGCATTCAAGTCATTGCGTGGATCCTACTTGGGACCCCGTGCACAACCGGTGCCAACATCAAGATCTATAATTAGATTAGAGGAAATCTAGTCATTGTGCGGGTCACAAAACGAGTCAAAAAGAGCAAAGGTTATATTCTGTGTCAATGGTGTTTAAGCTTAAAGTAAGTTTGGGAGGCAAAAATTCGCAAAGATTGAGATTTGGAGGCAAAAGGAGCTGAAATTGTAATGAGGTCATGCTAGTCAACCAACTTCAAAGGGTCATATCTCCCAACTAAGAACAATCCACATGTCGAATTACATATATTCAAAAAGCCCCAAAATCCTAGTTTCCAACGGTTTTTATGGATTGTGATTTCTAGTCTTCTAGTGGAAGTTATGCCTATTTTACTGACTATTGTGAATAAATACACGGGTCCTGCATTTTTGTCTGCGCACCGAGAGTTGTGAATATGAAGGAATCAGCTCTTGGGATGAAAATCCACCATTTTTAGAGGGGCAAATGTGTCTTTTCATGCCCAGATCATGCCCTAGCCTCCCAAGCATATAAATGCATCATTTTCTTATTGAAAACTCTCTCTCTTTTTCTTCTAAGAATCTTCCCATCATCTCTTACACCTATCCTCTCCTACACTTTCTCACATCACTAATTACTAACATAGGCTTTGGAATCATTCCCCACCAAATCTAATCATCCTTCATCATCATCTACTTAAGGACACTTGGAGAATTGGAATCAATCCTAAAAAAGGGAGAATCTCCATATAGGTCTTCTCTTTATCTTTTCTCCTTGTTATCTTATTTTAATTGTCAGGAGTAGCTAAACCCCTTTTGTGGGAGTTGATGTAATAATTCATGGATTGCGGGTTTTCCACCTTATTCTTCCTATTTGATTATTTTGCTTCATTCAATGGTTTATAATGCAATTGATTACCTCTTGAATTAGGTAGATATGCCCACTCTTAATTCTTGTTGATTATCAATTTATTTTGAGTTTTATATTGGAATATATATCTTCTCGGATTGGGTAGATATGCCATCTCTCAAGCCAAGTTAGATACACACTTTTAGATGATTAAAACTAGCTAAATTGAATGGAATAGATGTGTGGTTAATATTACCTTCCTATGCATCTAGAATTGTCCTGAATGAGCTTTCAGGAGATAAAATTCCACAAGAGGTTTCACAACCAAGCCCAATTGTAAGTTTCGTACCAACACAAGAACAACAATCTACCATACCTCGTCATAGTGGGGGGGGGGGGGGGGGGTTAGTAGACAACCCGAGAGATACATCAGTCTAGGAGAATCTGTGGAGAATCTCCTGGACGATGATGATCCCTATACATATAAGGAAGCAATAGAAGATGTTGATTGTCGTTGTTGGCAAAAGGCAATGCAATCTGAAATAGAATCTACTTTCAAAAATAAAGTCGTGTCTCTTGTAGACTTGCCTAAAGGGATAAACCCATTAGGTGCTAATGGGTATACAAGAGGAAAAGAAGAATGGATGGAAAGGTGGAGACCTTTAAAGCTAGGTTGGTCGCTAAAGGTTATACACAGAAGGAAGGTATCGATTATGAAGAAACCTTCTCCCTTGTGGCAATGCTTAAATCTATTAGGATACTCTTATCCATTGTGGCATCTCTAGACCTAGAGATTTGGCAATTGGATGTCAAGACAGCTTTCCTTAATGAAAGTCTTGATGAAAGAATCTATATAATGCAACCAAAAGGATTCATCGAAAAAGGCCAAGAGGAAAGGGTATGCTAGTTACAAAGATCCATATAAGGATTGAAGCAAGAATCCAGATCCTGAAACATAAGGTTCGATCAAGTCATGAAATTTTTTGGATTTATTCAAAACATTGACGAACCTTGTGTATACAAAATGATTAAAGGTGACAAGTTGGTTTTTCTAGTTCTTTACATTGATGATATACTACTCATCAAAAACGATATAGGTGTATTGACATCAATAAAAAAATGGTTAACAAAACAATTTGATATGAACAACTTAGGAGAAACAAGTTATATTCTTAGTGTCCAAAACATAGGGGATAGAAAGAATAGTACAGTTGCATTATCCCAAGCTTCATACATTGATAAAATCTTGTCTAGGTTTTCCATGCAAAATTCCAAGAAAGGTATGTTACCTTTCATACATGGAATCAAACTTTCTAAGGAACAAGTTCTTAAAAATGAGCATGAAGAGCAATTCATGAGTAGGGCTCTATATGCATTGGCTGTTGGAAGTCTCATGTGTACAATGCTCTGTACTAGACTAGATATTTGTTTTGTTGTGGTCATAGTTAGTAGGTTTCAATCGAAGCTTGGTCCTGATCATTAGACTACAGTCATGCATATTTTCAAGTATCTTAAGAGAACGAGAGATTATATGCTTGTATACTTTGGAGGGGATGTAATTCCCGTTGGGTATATAGATTCTGGTTTTTTAGTCAAATTCTGACTCCTGGATATGTGTTTACTATTGAAGAGGGGCTGTCATATGGAGGAGTATCAAGTAATCTTGTATTACCGATTCTACCATAGAAGCCGAGTATGTTGCAGCATGCAAGACTGCTAAAGAGGCTGTCTGGCTCCGCCAATTCTTGATTGCTTGTAAGTAGTTTCTAATGCTAATAAGTAGAATACTATCTATTGTGACAATAGTGAAGTAGTGGCTAATTCTAGAGAACCAAGAAGTCATAAGAGAGGGAAATACATTGAAAGAGAGTATCACCTTCTGAGGGAAATTATGCATAGTGGTGACGTGATAATTACCAGAATTCTGCAGATAATCTAGCGGATCCCATTACAAAGGCTCTTCCATAAAAGAGTTTTGATGGGAATCTAGAGAACATGGAGATGAGAGATATGACACATTTGCTATAGAGTAAATGGGAGATTGTTAGGATTATGCTCGATAGCAAGAGTGTATTAATGTATTTGACAATCTTTTCATATTAATAAAGTGATTTCTAGTTTAACAAATCTTATAGCATTTATAGTTTAATTATTATAATTGTCAAAAAAAAAATAATCATAAGGTCAAAAGACTATGGGAAAAGAAGAATTGTTCATATATCTAGATATGTATGAGGTAGACACAATTCTTTAGTTAGTCTTGAATGATATTTACAACTTAAGATAAAAGGTTAGACGCCTATATCTTGTCAAAGTTGTAGATTCTTTTGCTAGCATTTAAGTGGGATCAAATGTGTTATTATGAGTCTAAAATCATCAAAGTGTGGTGTCTTTGGGTAAAAGAATCTAATGTACTGGGTACATTAAATTGGATTACAATGAAATACTTTATCGAGAACCGTCAATGGATAAAAGTTTTTCATTTGAAGACAATCAGAGAGTCTATCTCAATCCTAGGATAAATGATGGACTTATGGTTGCAAGTGTTATCATTTAAGATATCAATGAGTACGATTATATAGCATAGTCTATTCTAGATGTTTTGGTGGTTTTCATTTGTTAATCGATAGAGGACTTCATTTATAGAAATGGACATCGTGGCTCCGTTTATTAAATGAGAGTAGAATATCATCATATGGATGTTTTGAGGTATTGGATATTAAATTTTAACGTTAAGTTTTCAATAGTGTCTATTGAAACATGGCTTCTGGACTAGTCAAAATATCCAAGTTCAAAATGTGGTCATATGAGTAAATATGGCAACTTGGAGAGTTATAGGTGGTCTATGAGCTCTTGACGATTGCTGATATTCTTCAAGAGGATACACTTTCTCCAATAAGATTGTCTAGTGTATGAATGAGTAACATCAACTTATTCTGTCTTTATTTAAGAGTTCAATTTTAGTTCTTTAGTAGAATGAACTAAAATTAATCGTTCGGACTTAAGTGAATCATTTTTTGATTGTGATTGGGTTGTGTCTATTGGAGCTTAAATTTACATAGCCCGTCAAGGTCCCCAATCCACACGAACTTGCATGGACTGGATATATTCTACCAGACCAATTTAGGGGTCCATTTAGAATTGTATTGAGGCATGTGGACTTCCTTCTTTTTATAAGAATGGGTCTAGTTCACATGTGAACTTTTTATTAAGGTCCAATGGATTTAATAAAATAAGAAAAATGATATATTGGCCCATATATATATATATATATACATACAAGAAAATAAAAATAAAAATAATATAATTAAGCTATTTTAAATAGTCTTGCCGCCCAACACACACACACACACTTATATATATATATATATATATATATATATATATATATATATATATGTATGTATGTGTGTGTGTGTGTGTGTGTGTGTGTGCGAGTGTGTGTGTGTGTGTGTTGGGCGCAAGGCTATTTAAAATAGCTTAATTATATTATTTTTAGTTTATTATTTAATTAAATGAAAATTAATTAATTTGTTGATTAATTAATTATTTAATTAAAAGTCGAAATCTTTTCCCTAATAGCAGATGGTCTCCTAAATTTATACTATTGTTGGTAGTATAATTAATATTATATACTATATTTGATACGTAGATAAATAAAAGGAATTATTTATCTAATCAAATTAGGAAGTCTTTAATATGGTTACAAATACATTATTGAGTTGGATTAGGAGTCTTGATGTAGGATAGATTTTTTTTAGAAAAGGATTCTTAACCACCATGTATATCCACCTAAGGAAAGGATTCTTAACAACCAAGTAAATATTTCTTAGGAAATTGATTTGAAATCCTAATAGATTCCAAGAAGGAATTTTGGCCAGCCCTTATATATTTACATGAAGAATTTCGGCCGGTCGTAATTAATTTCAAGAGAAGATTTTGGCTAGCATAGGTTTTTCTTTAAGGAGAGAACTCGGCCACCAAAGAATTTTGAGGGAGAAAAATCTTTTTTTACTCTAGACAAAATTCGATCAACTCTAAGAAATAGTGTGAGATTCAGGAAAGAATAAAAGGAAGAAAGAACATTTAGTTTTCGATAGTACACTAGTAGCCTTTACATTAAAAGGTTTGGGGTACAACATCGAATCAAGATTCATGCGAGTTTCAATCAAATTGATTGATAATTAACAAGTGACCTAACGTTCTTTGTTTTCTTCTTGGAGGATTATTGTAACTAACAAAGAGAAAGATTTTGTTTGTTTCTGTCCTCAGGTATACAATTAAAGGAGAAGGAGCCCACACTCCTAGTTGATTCAAGTTCATGATTTGATTGGAAGATCTTGCTGATTCAATTCGGTGCTAGTTCAATCATCACGAGAAAAAGGTAAGATACTTTTATATACATCAATTAATCTAGGGTTAAGGTTCTTGTTATTTAAAAGGGAATTTTTTTTTATTTATACGCAAACCCTATTTTTGATTTCTCACGCTTCCGTTGCATGGGTTTTTCCCTATATTATGGATTCAATTTGACGCTAGTTCAACTGTCACGAGGAAAAAGGTACGATACTTTTAATTATATGTCAATTGATCTAGAGTTAAGGTTCTTTCGTTTTAAAGGAAAAATTTTAAATTATATCAAACCCTAATTTTAAGCTTCCGTCGCGTTTTGAACCGAATTTTCCCTACATTTGGTATCAGAGCTAGGTAGTACACTTGATTAATTGATGTAAATATATATGTGAATCTATTTCTTTTATTGTAAATATGCATGTTTTAGAAAGAGATGTCACTCTAGGTATTCACATATGTATTTACATTGTACTATATGGATATATATATGTTTTATAATGTGATTGTTACTGCTCAATTTTGGATGTAAAATTACAATGTATTTTTGTTTTGGGATTGTAAGAAGAAGGGTGACCTATCATCGCCATAATTCCCTTTTTGGTAGTTGCTAAGTTTTTTTCTTTGTTATAATAATAAATAATAATAAAAAAATTGTATTACTTTTTTATTTAAAATATTGGTGCAATATATTCAAGTATCGAAGATTCAAAGATTTATATTGTAGCTATTTATATTTTCGTATATATTGCATTGTTTGTCATTGTTTGATAACATGTCATATAAATAGGAGTTTCACTCATATATCTCTTTTGGTATGAACATGCATTGAATAATTTATGTATCTAAATGGCATCTAGGTAACTTGGTAAATCAATATATAGAATTCGATCACATGCCTTAAATAATTGAGTTGGAGAATGTGTTTTGGAACACCTTTGGCCTCCAAGTTTAGTTTAGCTTTATGTTTCGTGCAATAACCCACCCCCCAATGGGTATTCATGAATGGAATTTAGCAAGATACTTCTTTACAAGGATAGACTAGACAATTGGCCCAAACGATATCTACTCCCAAAGGAAGGATATTAGCGAGGGAATATATTAAAGGTCGATAACTTGGTAACACACTCAATGTGATTTTATTAATTTACTCCCAAGAGTTCTTGTCAATAAAATCACAAGGCTAAAATTGAAAATGCTGGTTGTTATGTTAAGAATTAGGTGTGACCTAGTCCAACTAGTAAATGGTGTGAACTCCCAAAGGAGGTGTGACATTTATGGGTGTTGGATCACCGTTGAATTTTACGATTGAATTATTTTATTTTATTCAAGATAAATATTCGAAAGTGCTTTATCAAGACTGTTTACTTATATAATTTTTGTTATTGTTAAGAAATCATACTTTAATTGATGATAATTATGTCACATGGAAAAGAAAAATTGGGTTGTTGTAAAAACATAAGTTTGTTTTGTAATAAATCTACTCGGGAGTAAAGAGATGAGTATTAAAAGTGGAAGTCTTCTGTTGAGATGGCTAAATGATACATTATGGCCACCATCTCTGACGTGTTGTAACAACAACATGATGGAATAGAGACTTCTGCCGATATAATGATTTCTCTAAAAGATATGTTTGCTATGAAGTCCAAGACGACTAAGGGAGAGGTAGTGTCTGCTTTCATGAATCTTAGGATGAAACCTAGACAAGCTGTGAAAGATCATATGATAAAAGTTATAGCACATCTCAACATTGCTGAACTGGATGGTGCTGAGATAAATGGTGAGAGGAAAATTGATACGATCATCAACTCACTATCAGATTCCTTCGATCAGTTTAAGTTGGACTACACCTTGAACAATAAGGAATACACATTGCAAATCCTGATGCAAGATGTTCAAAGCGCCAAGAAAATCCTTGTGAAAGGCAAGGGTCAAGAGATTCATAATGTAGGTAAAGTTGCTACTGTCAAGACCCGTAAGAAGGTCAAGAAACAACAAAAGGAAAAGCACCAATGACCTACTAAGAAGGAGACAAATATATCAACCAAGATCAAAGGGAAATGTTTCCGTTGTGGTCAAAAGGGACATTGGAAAAGAAATTGCCCAAAGTCTCAGGACAAGAAAGAAGAAGACTTTCAAGGAAAGGAGAAGGCTTAATGTGAATGAATTCAAATTATGTTTACACAATAAAGCGTTGGTGTCTGCTAGTGCAATGGGAGATATTAAAATTAGATTAGATTCTCATAGGCATTTAGATTTAATAGACGTTTATTATGTTCCTCAACTCAAGAGGAATTTAATTTTAGTTTCTTGTTTGAATAAATTTAGATATTCGGTTACTTTTAATAAAGCTATTATTATTAATAGGAATAACAAATTTGTTTGTAAAAGTACATTGGAAAATGATTTATTCTATTTGCATAGCAATATCTCTCACTCGTTAGACACGAAATCATTTCAACCTAATCATAAAAGAGTAAAATTATCAAAAGATGAAACCTACCTATGGCATTTGCGCCTAGGTCATCTTAACCTTGATAGGATCAAAAGATTGGTTACTGATGGACCTTTAAGTGACTTAAAGGTTAATAATCTACCAACTTGTGAATCTTGTTTGGATGGTAAGATGACTAAAAGATCGTTCATGACCAAAGGAACAAGAGCCACCGAATGTTTATGACAAATACACACTGATGTGTGCGGCCCTATGAGCATTCAAGTTAGATGTGGATATGAGTACTTCATCACATTTAATGATGATTACTCGAGATTTGGTTATGTGTATCTCATGAGATATAAGTCGGATGCTTTTGATATGTTCAAATCATTTAAAGCTGAAGTAGAAAATCAGCTTGAGAAACACATACAAATCATGAGATCTGATCATGGTGGAGAATATCTATCTGGTGAGTTTCAGCAATATCTTATTGATAATGAGATAATTTCTCAGTTTTCTGTGCCATGTACAACACTACAAAATGTGGTGGTAAAAAGGAGAAATAGAACTCTTTTGGACATGGTTAGGTCTATGTTGACTTATTCAACGCTCTCAAACTCTTTTTGGGGATATGCTTTACAAACCGATTTGTACATTCTAAACGATGTACCATCTAAGTCAATTTCTAAAACACCGCATAAGTTGTGGAT
The DNA here is from genome assembly GCA_032871835.1 of Dipteronia dyeriana. Classification (NCBI taxonomy): domain Eukaryota; kingdom Viridiplantae; phylum Streptophyta; class Magnoliopsida; order Sapindales; family Sapindaceae; genus Dipteronia; species Dipteronia dyeriana. Next base: position 555,793 of record CM065297.1, read on the forward strand.
TGGGTGAAAGCCTAGTTTACAATACTTAAGGATATTTGGATGTTCAGTGCACGTGTTAAAAGAAAAGACAGAAAAGATGGAGTCCGGTTCAGAAACATGCATATTTGTTGGGTATCCAAAAGGAACCAAAGGATTTTATTTTATAGTCCTTCAAATCTTAAATTATTTGTTTCGACAAATGCTAAATTTCTAGATGAGAACTATATGAATAATTTTGTGCCCAAAAATATAATTGTCTTGAATGAGCTTTCAGGAGATACAATTCCAACGTAGCCCAATTACAAGTTTCGTACCAACACAAGATTAGCAATCTACCACTCCTCGTCGTAGTTGGAGGGTTAGTAGACAAGTTAAGAGATACATCAGCCTAGAAGAATCAATAGTGAATCTTCCAGACGACGATGTTCCCTACATGCACAAGGAAGCCATGAAAGATGTTAATTGTCTCCATTGGTCAAAAGCAAAGCAATTTGAAATTGAATTTATGTTAAAAAAAAAGTCTGGTCTCTTGGGGACTTACCTAAAGGGATAAAACCTATCAGGTGCAAGTGGGTATACAAGAGGAAAAGTTGAATAGATGGAAATATGGAAATCATTAAAGCTAGATTGGTAGCTAAAGGTTACACATAGAAGGAAGGCATTGATTATAAGAAAACCTTCTCTCATGTGGCCATGCTTAAATCCATTAGGATACTCTTATCCATTACGGCATCTCTAGACCTAGAGATTTTGATAATGGATGTCAATACAGTTTTCCTTAATGGAAGTCTTGAAGAAAGCATCTATATGATGTAACTATAATGATTCATTGAAATGGGCTATGAGGAAAATGTATGCAAGTTTCAAAGATCCATATATGGATTGAAGCAAGCATCCAGATCCTAGAACATAAAGTTTGATCAAGCAGGGAAATGTTTTGGATTTATTCAAAACCTTGACGAACCCTGTGTATACAAAATGGCTAAAGGTGACAAGTTAGTCTAGTTCTTCATGTTGATGATGTACTACTCATCGGAAACGATGTAGGTGTATTGACATCAGCAAAACAATGGTTAGAAAAACAATTTGATATGAATGACTTAGGAGAAACTAGTTATATTCTTAGTATCCAAGTCATAAGGGATAGAAAGACTAGAACGATTGCCTTATCCCAAGAATAGAACGATTTCCTTATCCCAAGCTTCATACATTGATAAAATCTTGTTTAGATTTTCCTTGCAAGATTCCAAGAAAGATATATTTCCTTTCAGACGTGGAATCAAACTTTCTAAGGAACAAGTCCCTAAGAATGAACATGAAGAGCAGTTCATGAGTAGGGTTCCAAATACCTCGATAGTTGGGAGTCTCATGTATACAATGCTCTTCACTAGACCAGATATTTGTTTTACCGTTGGCATAGTTAGCAGGTTTTAATAGAAACCTGGTCCTGATCAGTGGACGACATTCAAGCATATTTCAAGTATCTCAGAAGAACGAGAGATTATATGCTTGTATAATCTAGAGGGGATTGAATTCCTGCTAGGTATAAATATTTTGATTTCTAATCGGATATTGATTCAAGGAGATCAACATCAGAATCTATGATTACACTTGGGGGAGGAGAAGTCATAAGGAGAAGTATCAAGCAATACTGTATTGTTGATTCCACCATAAGAGTTGAGTATGTTGCCGTATGCAAACTGCTAAAGAGGCTGTCTAGCTCCCTCAGTTCTTGATTGACTTGGATGTGGTTCCTAATATGAATAAGCAGATCACTATCTACTGTGACAATATTGGAGTAATGGCTAATTCGAGAAAACTAAGAAGTCATAAGAAAGGGAAACACATTGAAAGAAAGTATCACCTTTTAAGGGAAATTGTGAATAGGGGAGACATGATGATAACCAAGATTGAGTTAGCAGAAAATCTATCGGATCCTTTCACAAAGGCTCTTCCATAAAAGAGTTTTGATGGACACCTGGTGAATATGGGATAAGAAATAAGACACATTCGCTATAAAGCAAGTGGAAGATTGTTGGGATTATTCTCAATAGCAAGAGTGTAATAATGTATTTGACAATCTTTTCATATTAATAAAGTAATTTCTAATTTAACAAATCTTATAGCATTTATAGTTTAATTATTATAATTTTCAAAATTAATTAATCATAAAGTCAAAAGACTATGAGAAAAGAAGAATTGTTCTTACATTTGGATATGTATGAGGTAGACACAATTCTTTAGTTAGTCTTGAATAATATTCACAACTTAAGACAAAGGTTGGGTGCCTTTATCTTGTCAAAGTTGTAGATTATTTTGCTAGCATTTGAGTGGGATCAAATGTGTATGATGAGTCTAAAATCATCAAAGTGTGGTGTTTTTGGACAAAATAATCTAATGCACTGGGTGCATTTAATAGGATTACAGTGAAATACTTTATCTCAAACCATCAATGGATAAAAGTTTTCACTTGAAGACAATCAAAGAGTCTATCTTGAGATAAATGATAGACTTATGGTTACAAGTGTTATCATTGGAGCTATGAATGAGTACGATTATATAGCATATTCTATCCTCGATAGTTTGGTGGTATTCATTTGTTAATCGATAGAGGACTTCATTTATAGATACGGACATCGTGACTCCTTTTATTAAATGAGAGTAGAATATCATCATATGGATGTTTTGAGGTATTGGATATTAAATCTTAACGTCAAGTTTTCAATAGTGTCTATTGAAGTATAACTTCTGGATAAGTCAACATATCCAAGTTCAAAATGTGGTCAAATGAGTAAATTTGGTAACTTGGAGAGCTATAGGCAGTCTATGAGCTCTTGACGATTACTTATATTCTTCACGAGGATACACTATCTTCATTATGAATGATAGGGTATGAATGAGCAATATTAACTTATTTTGTCTTTATTTAAGAGTTCAATTTTAGCTCTTTAATAGAATGAACTAAAATTAATAGATCGAACCTAAGTGAATCATTTGTTGATTGTGATTGGATTTTGTCTATTGGAGATTAAATTTAGAAATCCCGCAAAGATCCCCAATCAACATGACTTTGCATGGATCACTTGATATATTCTACCGGACCAATTTATGGGTCCGTCTAGAATTGTAATAAGGCATGTGGACTTGTTTCTTTTAGTAAGTATGAGTCTAGTTCACATGTGGACTTTTTATTAAGGTCCATTGGATTTAATAAAATAAAGTAAAAATAAAATAACATAAAATAATATATTGGCCCGTGTATAGTCTTGGGCGGCCAAGGCTATATGTAATAGCTTATTATATTATTTTTTATTTTATTTTATTAGTTTATTAAGTGGAAATTAATTAAGTTGTTAATTAATTATTTATTTAATTAAAAGTTAAATTTTTTTTCCTAATAGAAAAAGGTCTCCTATTATTATACTATTGTTGGTAGTATAATTAATCTTATATACTATATTTGATAAGTAGATAAATAAAAGAAATTATTTATCTAGTTAAAGTAAAAAGTCTTTAATATGGTTATAAATACACTAATGAGTTGAAATAGGAGTCTTGGTGTGGAAAAGAATTCTTCTTTCAAAAGAATTCTTTATCACCAAGTAAATCCACCTAGATAAAGGATTCTTGCCCACCAAGTAAATCCTCTTTAGGAGAGGATTTGGACACCTATATATATTCCTATCGAGTTATTAGGCCAAGCTAGTAATTCTATACCCTAAAATTCGGTCAATGCTAGTTGGTGACTTGAGAGAACTTTTTTTATTATTTGGCTTATATAGTTTTTTTTTTAAATAAATCATCCAACTATTGTGTGTTGAATTCGGCCAAGGAGAATAGAAAAGGGTTACGTTTTTGTTTTCAGTAGAGCACTAGTATCCTTTACATCAAAAAGGTTTTGTGTACAAAAATCGAATCGGGTTGAAGTGAGTTTCAATCAAATAGATTGATAATTCACAAGTGACCAGAAGTTCTTGGGATTTTTCTTAAAGGATTATTGTGACTAACAAAGAAGACGATTTTGTTTTTTTGTATCCTCAAGTATACAATTAAAATAAATAGAGCCCATACTCCTAGGTGATTCACATTTGTGATTGGAATGGAAGATCTTGCGGATTCAATTCTACGCTAGTTAATTCGTCAGGCAAAAAAAGTACGGTACTTTTAATTATATGTCAATTAATCTATGGTTAAGGTTATTTGTTTTCAAAGGAAACATTTTCAAATATATCAAACCCTAATTTTATACTTCCGTCGCGTAATCGATTTTTACATACATCAAATATCAACATTTATCGACCTAACATCCAAACAAAAAGACAAACGAAAAGACACAAAACAATTGACTCCAACAAAATGACTAAACAAACAGCCGCACGTCTAACCAGTGATGAGATGCAAGGATGTGTGATAGAGAAGAGTAGACACATGTAAAATGTTCTGAGGCAACTCAAATGCACTAATGGGAACTCGCACAATCATGAATCTTGCACCTAAAAGTGCTCTTATATCGAAAATACTCACTCTCACACCCTGACAATAATTTGCTTCAACTCTAAGCCTCATGTGGATACTTTTTTTTTTCTACTCGGAGTTCTAAGTTCACACTCAAACAAGGTATGCAAGATGGAATTTATGCATAAGAGTCTATTACATTGCATACAAGATATAAATGAAAGAACACTATTTTCTTGGTGAACTAGCCTAGGAAATGAGTCAAATGTCATGGACATGGAAGATCATGCCTCAATAAACATTCCCAATCTAGATTTCATCAAAGATCAATTAGGACTTTCCTTATCGGTTTTAATAGGGCCATTGGGTGAAAGGAAGTGTGCAAGAAGAAAAACACGTGGCGGAAGAGAAAATATTGATTGGTATATAAAAAAAAAATTCTTTAAAAGAGAGAATCTTAACCCTTGATTAATTAACATATAATTGAAATGTAACAAACCTTTTTCCCGTGACGATTGATATTGCGTCAAAAAGAAAAAATGTAAGATCTTCTAATCCAATTATGAACGTGAATCACTTAGGAGTGTGGGTTCCCTTTCTTTGAATTATGTACCTGAGGATGGAAAACGAAATCCCTTTTGTTTTGTTTTTCACAATAACCCTTCTAGAAAAAAATGAAGAATGTTTGGTCACTTGTGAATTCTCAATCTTTTATCGAAACTTGCTTGAACCAAATTCGATGCTGTGCACAAAGCCTTTTGATATAAAAGCTATTATTGCACTATCGAAAACAAAATGCTTCTCCCTTCTTCTTCTCTTGGCCAAATTCTCACACACCTTGTCTTTGAGTAGGAAGTTTTTTTTTTAATTTAAACAAATAATGTAAATAAATAAAAAACTTCTCTAAAAAACAATGTTTTGGCCGAATTCTTATGATAGGTATATATAGGTGGCCGAAAATCCTAACACATGGAGGATTTGTTTTTCACCAAAACTCCTATCAACTTTAGAATTCAACCCTATTCCAATTTATAAGTGTATTATCCAATAGTAAGTTATTGAATATCAATTAAATTGTTACTATATCAAAAACTTTCTAATTTGACCAATTATCAATTAGAGTTTTGATAGATATCAAAAACTTTCTTATTTGACAAGATAAAAAATTTCTTTTATTTATCTACTTATCTTATAAAGTCTTTAATACATATCATACTACCAACAATAGTATGACACTAAGAGACCTTCTCGTAGTAAGAAAAAGATTTTGACTTTTAAATAAATAAATAACTTCCATTTAATTAAGTAATAAAATAAAACAATATATTAGGCTAATAATTTTAGCCTTGTCGCCCAACCTAATATATGGACAATATTTTTTTTTTTCATTTTATTAAATGCATTTGACTTTAACAAAAAGTCCATATGTGAACTAGACCCTAAAAAACCCATTTTAATTAAAATGTGTAAATTATATTCTTAATGTATTAATGGAATGCTAATTGCATCCCATTAGGGCCACCCAAGGATTCCCACATCCTTGGCCACCCATTCCATGTATTTGAAGAATTACCGTGTGTCTTGATCACACATGACCACACATGTCCTAAAACTGTTGGATTCCAAAATCAAAAAACAATTCTAGATGGACCTATAAATTAGTCCGGTAGAATATATCAAGTGATCCATGTAAGTTCGTGTGGATTGGGGATCTTGTCGAGCAATCTAAATTTAAGCTTCAATAGACATAACATAATCACAATCAACAAATGATTCATTTAGGTTCGATCTATTAATTTTAGCTTATTCCACTAAAGAACTAAAATTGAGCTCTTAAATAAAGATAGAATAAGTAAATGTTTCTCATTCATTCCTTAGACAACCTTATTAGAGATAATATATCCTCGTGATAAATAGCAGTGATCGCCAAGAGCTCATAAATCGCTTATAGCTCTCCTAGTTACCATATTTACTAATATAACCACATTTTGAACTTGGATATTTTTACTTGTATAGAAGCCATGTTTCAATAGACACTATTGAAAACTTAACGTTAAGATTTAATATCAAACATCTCAAAATATCCATATGATGATATTCTATCAACATTTAATAAATGGAGCCACGATGTCAATATCTATAAATGAAGTCCTCTATCAATTAACAAATGTATACCATCAAACCATCGAGGATAGACTATGCTATATAATCATACTCATTGATAGTTCAAATGATAACACTTATAACCATAAGTCCATAAGTTATCTCAAGATTGAGATAAACTCTCCGTTTGTCCTCAAGTGAAAACTTTTATGTACTAACGGTTCTAGATAAAGTATTTCACTGTGATCCTAATCAATGCACCTAGTGCACTAGATTATTTTGCCCAAAGACACTACATTTGATGATTTCTGACTCATCATAACACATTTGATGCCACTCAAATGCTAGCAAAATAATCTACAACTTTAACAAGGTAAATGTGCCCAAACTTTATCTTAAGTTGTGAATATTGTTCAAGACTAACTAAAGAATTATGTCTACCTCATACATATCCAGATGTACGAAATTTTTTTCATTTCTCATAGTCTTTTTACATTATGAATATTTAATTTTGACAATTATAATAATTAACCTATAAATGCTATAAGATTTGTTATATTAGAATTCACTTTATTAATATGAAAAGATTGTCAAATACAATATTACACTCTTGCTACTTGGCATAATCCTAACGATATCCCACTTGATCAATAGCATGTGTGTCATATCTCTCATTCCTATGTTCTCTAGGTGCCCGCCAAAACTCTTCTGTTTTATAGCCTTTTTGAAGGGATCCTCTAGATTATTTACTGACACGATCTTAGTAATTGTCACGTCACACCTATGAACAATTTCCTTCGAAAGGTGATACTTCCTTTCATTATGTTTCCCTCTCTTATGGCTTCTTGGTTCTCTCGAATTAGCCATTGCTCCACTTTTATCACAATAGATAATGATTTGCTTATTCGCATAAGGAACCACTTCCAAGTCAATCAAGAATAGCTGGAGCCAGATAGCCTCTTTAGTAGCTACGCATGCGGTAACTAATTGGATTATGCTAAATAGCAAAAGTGTAATACTGTATTTGATAATATTTTCTTATTAATAAAATGATTTCTATTTTTACAAATATTATCGTATTTATAGTTTAATTATTATAATTGTCAAAAGTAAATAACCATAAGAGCAAAAACCTATGAGAAAAGAAGATTTGTTTGTACAACAGGATATGTACGAGGTAGACATAATTCTTTAGTTATTCTTGAGCAATATTCAAAACTTAAGGTAAAGGTTGGGTGCCTTTACCTTCTTAAAATTGTAGATTTTTTTGCTAACATTTGAGTGGGATCAAATATGTTATGATAAGTCTAAAATCATCAAAGTGTGGTGTCTTTGGGCAAAAGAATCTAGTACATTAGGTTCATTGAATAGGATCAGAGTGAAATACTTTATCCAAAACCGATAGTGGATAAAAGTTTTTACTTGAGGACAATCTAAGAGTCTATCTCAATCCTAAGATAATTGATGGACTTATGGTTACAAGTGTTATCATTTGTACTATCAATGAGTACGATTATATAGCATAGTCTATTCTCAATAGTTTGGTGGTATACATTTGTTAAACGTGAGTAGAATATCATCATATGGATATATTTAGGTATTGGATATTAAATCTTATTGTTAAGTCTTCATTAGTGTCTATCGAAATATGGTTTCTGGACAAGTCAAAATATCCAAGTTAAAAATATGATCGTAGGAGTCAATATGGTAACTAGGAGAGCTATAGACTGTCTATAAGCTCTTGAAAATTACTTGATTTTTTTTAGAGGATACACTTGTAGGGAAAAAACGGGTTCAAAATGCAACGGAAGTGTGATAAAAACAAAATTAAGGTTTGCGTATAAATAAAAAAAAATTCCCTTTTATGCAACGAGAACCTTAACCCTAGATTAATTGATGTATATAAAAGTATCGTACATTTTTCGCATGACGATTGAACAAGCGCCGAATTGATTCTGCAAGATCTTCCAATCCAATCACGAACGTGAATCACCTAGGAGTGTGGGCTCCCTTTCTTTAAATTGTATTCTTGAGGATGGAGACAAAGCAAAAATCTTTTCTTTGTTAGTTACAAATATCCTCCAAGAGAAAAATCCAAGAACGTCCGGTCACTTGTGAATTATCAATTAATTTGACTGAAACTCGCGTGAACCTTGATTCGATGTTGTACACAAAACACTTTTGATGTGAAGGATATTAGTATACTATCGAAATCAAAAAAGTTCCCTTTTTTTCTCTACTTGGCCGAATTCCCACACTATTGCTTAGAGCTGATCGAATTTTGTCTAGAGTAAAAACAGAATTTTCTCCCTCAAAATTCCTATGATGACCGAATTCTTCTCTTAGAAAAATTAGCTTGGCCGAAATTCATCTCTTAATGCCTTAGGGCTGGCTGAATTTATCATGCTAATATATATAGGATCATAAATACTTTCCTAAGAAGGATTTACTTGGTTGGCAAGAATCCTTTCCTTAGGTGGATTTATTTAGTAGTTAAGAATCCTTATTTAAAAGGAAATCTAACTTATCCTATATTCCTATGGGCTGGCCGAATTTCATCTCTTTGATATGGATTAGGAGAGTTTATTCTTTCCTAAGAAGGATTACTTGATGGACAAGAATCTTATCCTTAGGTAGATTAACTTGGTGGTTATGAATCCTTTTCAAATAAGAATTCTACCACTAAGTAGTTTTACTTGGTGACCAAAAATCCTTTTCCAAAAAAGAATTCTTTCCTACACCAAGACTCCTAATCCAACCCAATGGTGTATTTATAACCATATTAAGGACTTCCTAATTTGATTAGATAAATAATTCCTTTTATTTATCTACTTATCAAATATAATATTTAACATTAACTATACTACTAACAATAGTATAGTTTTAGGAGACCATTTCTTACTAGGAAAAAGATTTTGACTTTTAATTAAATAATTAATTAATCAACTAATTAATTAATTTCCATTTAATTAAATAATAAAATAAAAATAATATATTTAAGCTATTCTTAATAGCCTTGCCGCCCATACCATATATATGGGTCACATATTATTTTTATTATTTTATTAAATCCATTGGACCTTAATAAAAAGTCCACATGTGAACTAGACCTATTCTTACAAAAAGAAACAAGTTCACATGCCTTGATACAATTCTAGATGGACCCCTATATTGGTTCGGTAGAATATATCAAGTGATCCATGAAAGTTCGTGTGGATTGGGGATCTTGGCGGGCTATCTAAATTTAAGCTCCAATAGACATAACCCAATCACAATCAACAAATGATTCACTTAGGTCCGATCTATTTAATTTTAGTTCATTCCACTAAAGAACTAAAATTGAACTCTTAAATAAAGATAGAATAAGTTGATGTTACTCACTCATACCCTAGACAACCTTATTGGAGAAAATGTATCCTCTTGAAGAATACTAGTAATCGCCAAGAGCTGATAGATCGTCTATAGCTCTCCAAGTTACCATATTTACTCATATGACCACATTTTGAACTTGGATATTTTGACTTGTCCCGAAGCCATGTTTAAATAGACACTATTGAAAACTTAGTGTTGAGATTTAATATCCAATACCTCAAAACATCCATATGATGGTATTTTACTCTCATTCAATAAATGGAGCTACGATGTCCTTATCTATAATGAAGTCCTCTATCGATTAACAAATGAATACCACAAAACTATCGAGGAGAGACTATGCTATATAATCGTACTCATTGATAGCTCAAATGATAACACTTGTAATCATAAGTCCATCATTTATCTCAGGATTGAGATAGACTCTCCGATTGTCTTCAAATGAAATTTTTTATCTATTGACGGTTCTAGATAAAGTATTTCATTTTGATCCTATTCAATGCACCCAGTGCACTAGATTCTTTTATCCAAAGACAACACACTTTGATGATTTTAGACTCATCATAACACATTTGATCCCACTCAAATTCTAGCAAAAGAATCTACAACTTTGACAAGATAAAGGCGCCCAACCTTCTAACTTAAGTTGTGAATATTATTCAAGACTAACTAAAGAATTGTGTCTAATTCATACATATCTAGATGTATGAACAATTCTTCTTTTCTCATAGTCTTTTGAAATTATTATTATTTACTTTTGACAATTATAATAATTAAACTATAAATGCTATAAGATTTGTTAAACTAGAAATCACTTTATTCATATGAAAAGATTGTTATTTACAATATTAAACTCTTGCTATCGAGCATAATCCTAACAATGTTATGGGTTTGTGGCATGCGCATGCCCATGGGTACGGGCGAAGGGTGCGCACGCCCATGAGAGGTAGCCGAGGGACTTTGAACGACGAAGGTCGCTTGAAACTTGTTCGCCAAGAAAGGAGTTCTTGTATTCCAAGATATATGTAATTTACTTATTTTTCTAGGTTGGACCAAAATTATAGCTATTTATATTTTTGTAAATATTGCAATGTTTGTCATTGTTTGATAACATGTCATATAGAATAGGAGTGCCACTCATATATCTCTTTTTGGTATGAACATGCATTGAATGGTTTAAGTATCTAAATTGGCATCTAGATAACTTGGTAAATCATTCTGTGGAATTCGATCAAACGCCTTAAACAATTGAGTGGGAGAAGGTGTTTTTGAACACCTACGGCCTCCAAGTTTAGTTGAACTTTATGTTTCGTGAATAACCTCCGAAGAGGTATTCATGAATGGAATTTAGCAAGATACTTCCTTACAAGGATAGACTAGACAATTAGCCCAAACGATATCTACTTCCAAAGGAGGGATATTCGTGAGGGATTATATTGAAGGTAGATAACTTGGTAACACACTCAATGTAATTTTATTAATATCCTCCCAAGAGTTCTTGTTAATAAAATTACAAGGGTAAAATAGAAAACGTTGGTTGTTATGTTAACAATTAGATGGGACCTAGTCTAACTAGTAAATGGTGCATACTCCCAAAGGAGGCGTGACATTTATAGGTGTTGGATCACTGTTTTATTTTTACGATTGAATTATTTTATTTAATTCAAGATAAATATTCAAAAGTGCTATATCATGATTGTTTACTTATATAATTTTTGTTATTAAAAAGAAATCATGACCCCATCCCTAATCAATATCCTAAAAGATAATACTTTAACTGATGATAATTATGTCACATGAAAAAGGAATATTGGGTTGTTGTTGCAAACTGAAAAGTATAAGTTAATTCTGTGTTTCCTTAACCACCAAACTAATGAATCTAACTCAGAAAGCAAAGAGATGAGTATCAGTAGTGGAAGTCTTCATATGAGATGACTAAATGTACGTTACATTATGGCCATCATCTCTGATGTGTTGCAACAACAACATTAAGGAATGGAGACTGCTACCGATATAATGATGTCTCTAGAGGAGATGTTTGCTATGAGGTCTAGGATGACTAAGAGATAGAGGCAATGATTGCTTTTATGAATCTTATGACGAAACCTGGACAGGGTGTGAAAGATCACATGATAAAAGTCATAGCACATCTCAACATTGTTGAACTGAATTGTGCTAAGATAGATGGTGAGACCAAAATTGACATGATTGTCAACTCACTATCGGATTCCTTTGATCAATTCAAGTTGGACTACACCTTGAATAATAAGGAATGTACCCTGCAAAGCCTGATGCAAGATATTCAAAGCACCAAGATGATCCTTGTGAAAGGTGAGGGTAAAAAGATTCATATGCTTGGTAAGTTGCTACTGTAAAAGACCTGTAAGAAGGTTAAGAGACAACAGAAGAAAAAAAGCAACTTGAGCCTTCTTAGAAGGAGACTAAGAAAGTAACCAAGATCAAAGGAAAGTGTTTCTTTTGTGGTGAAAAAGGTCAAAGGAATAGATTGAATAAGAATAAATTCAATGTGCATTAGGCAATGGAGCGTTGGTGTCTACTAGTGTAGTGGGAGATATTATAATCAATTTTGATTCTTATAGGCATTTAGTTATAATAAACGTTTATTATGTATCACAATTGAAGAGAAATTTAATTTCGGTCTCTTGTCTAAATAAATTTGCATATTCGGTTACTTTTAAAAAAGGTTTTATTATTAGTAAGAATAACAAATTTGTTTGCAAAGGTACGTTGGAAAACAGTTTATTCTATTTGTATAAAAATATCTCTCACTTGTTAGACACGGAATCAACAGAACCTAATCGTAAATGAGTAAAATTATCAAAAGATGAAACCTACCTATGGCATTTGCACCTAGGTCATATAAACCTTAATAGGATTAAAAGATTGGTAAGTGACGGACCTTTAAGTGACTTAAAGGTTGATGATCTACCAACTTGTAAATCTTGTTTGGAAGGTAAAATGACCAAAAGGTCATTTACGACCAAAGTTGCAAGAGCCATCGAATGTTTAGGATTGATACACGCTGATGTGTGTGGACCTATGAGCATTCAAGCTAGAGGTGGATATAAGTACTTCATCACTTTCACGGATGATCACTCAATATTTGGCTATGTGTATCTCATGAGACATAAGTCAGATGCTTTTGATATGTTCAAGGCATTTAAAGCTAAAGTAGAAAATCATCTTGAGAAATACTTAAAAATCTTGAGGTCCGATCGTGGTGGAGAATATCTATCTGGTGAGTTTCAGCAATATCTTATTGATAATGGAATAATTTCTTAGTTTTCTACACCAGGCACACCTCAACAAAATGGGGTGATAGAAAGGAGAAATAAAACTCTTTTGGATATTGTTAGGTCTATGTTGAGTTATTCAACGCTCCCTAATTCTTTTTGGGGATATGCTTTACAAAATGCCATGTATATTCTAAACGATGTACCATCTAAGTTGGTTTTTAAAACACCGCACGAGTTGTGGACCGAGCAAAAACCTAGTTTACAACACTTAAGGATATTTGGATGTCTTGCGCACGTGTTAAAAGGAAAGACAGATAAGATGGAGTCCTGTTCAGAAATATGCATATTTGTAGGGTATCCAAAAGGAATAAAAGGATATTATTTTTATAGTTCTTCAGATCTTAAAGTATTTGTTTCGACAAATGCTAAATTTCTAGAAAAGGACTTTATGAATAATTTTGTGACTAAAAGTAGAATTGTCCTAAATGAGCTTTTAGGAGATATAATTCCACAAGAGGTTTCGCAACCAAACCAAATTGTAAGTTCCATACCAACACAAGATCAACAATCTACCATACCTCGTCGTAGTGGGAGGGTTGTTAGACAACCCGAGAGATACATCGGTCTAGGAGAATCTATAGAGAATCTTCTGGACGACGATGATCCCTGTATGTACAAGGAAGCAATGGAAGATGTTGATTGTCACCATTGGCAAAAGACAATGCAATCCGAAATTGAATCTATGTTCAAAAACAAAGTATGGTCTCTTGTAGACTTGCCTAAAGGGATAAAACCCATCGGGTGCAAGTGGGTGTACGAGAGGAAAAGATGAATGGATGGTAAGGTGGAATCCTTTAAAGCTAGATTGGTAGCTAAAGGTTATACACAGAAGGAAGGTATCGATTATGAAGAAACCTTCTCTCCTGTGGCCATGCTTAAATCCATTAGGATACTTTTATCCATTGCGGCATCTCTAGACCTAAAGATTTGGCAAATGGACGTCAAGATAGCTTTCCTTAATAGAAGTCTTGACGAAAGCATCTATATGATGCAACCAGAAGGATTCATTGAAATGGGCCAAGAGAAAAGGGTATGCAAGTTGTAAAGATCCATATATGGATTGAAGCAAGCATCTAAATCCTGGAACATAAGGTTCGATCAAGCTGTTAAAGGTTTGGATTTATTCAAAACCTTGATGAACCTTGTGTATACAAAAGATTAAAGGGGACAAGTTGGTTTTTCTAGTTTTTTACGTTGATGATATACTACTCATCGAAAACGATGTAGCTGTATTAACATCAATAAAAGAATGGTTAGCAAAACAATTTGATATGAAGGACTTAGGAGAAGCAAGTTATATTCTTGGTATCCAAGTCATAAGGGATAAAAAGAATAGAACGTTTGCATTATCCCAAGCTTCATATATAGATAAAATCTTGTCTAGGTTTTCCATGCAAGATTCTAAGAAAGGTATGTTACCTTTCAGGCATGGAATCAAACTTTCTAAGGAATAAGTTCCTAAGAATGAGCATGCAGAGCAATTCATGAGTAGGTTTCCATATGCGTTGGCAATTGGAAGTCTCATGTATGCAATGCTCTGAACTAGACAAGATATTTGTTTTGTTGTAGGCATAGTTAGCAGGATTTAATCGAAGCTTGGTCATGATCACTGGACGGCAGTCAAGCATATTTTCAAATATCTTAGGAGAACGAGAGATTATATGCTTGTATACTCTGAAAGGGATTTAATTCCCATTTGGTATACAAATTCTGATTTTCAGTCAGATTCTGACTCCAGAAGATCAACATCAGGATCTGAGTTTACAATTAGAGAAGGGGCAGTCATATGGAGGAGTATCAAGCAATCCTGTATTGTAAATTCCACCATGGAAGCCGAGTATGTTACCGCATGCGAGGCTGCTAAAGAGGCTGTCTGGCTCCGCCAATTCTTGATTGAGTAGGAAGTGGTTCCTGATGCGAATAAGTAAATCACTATCTATTGTGACAATAGTGGAGCAGTGGCTAATTCGAGAGAACCAAGATGTCATAAGAGAGGGAAGCACATTGAAAGAAAGTATCACCTTCTAAGGGAAATTATGAATAAGAGTCACATGACGATTACCAAGATCGCGTCAGCAGAAAATCTAGCGGATCCCTTCACAGAGGCTCTTCCTCAAAAGAGTTTTGATAGGCATCTAGAGAAAATGGGGATGAGAGATATGACACATTTTCTATAGAGCAAGTGGGAGATTGTTAGGATTATGCTCGATAGCAAGAGTGTAATATTGTAATTAACAATCTTTTCATATGAATAAAGTGATTTCTAGTTTAACAAGTCTTATAGCATTTATAGTTTAATTATTATAACTGTCAAAAGTTAATAATCATAAGGTCAAAAGACTATGAGAAAAGAAGAATTGTTCATACATCTAGATATGTATAAGGTAGACA
This sequence comes from Dipteronia dyeriana, assembly GCA_032871835.1. Taxonomy (NCBI): domain Eukaryota; kingdom Viridiplantae; phylum Streptophyta; class Magnoliopsida; order Sapindales; family Sapindaceae; genus Dipteronia; species Dipteronia dyeriana. Next base: position 571,410 of record CM065297.1, read on the forward strand.
CAATTCTTTAGTTAGTCTTCAACAATATTCACAACTTAAGATAGAAGGTTGGGCGCCTTTATCTTGTCAAAATTGTAGATTCTTTTGCTAGCATTTGAGTGCGATCAAATGTGTAATCATGAGTCTAAAATCATCAAAGTGTGGTGTCTTTAGACAAAAAAATCTAGTGCACTGGGTGTATTGAATAGGATCAAAATGAAATACTTTATCTAGAACCGTCAATGGATAAAAGTTTTCATTTGAAAACAATCGGAGAGTCTATCTCAATCATGAGATAAATGATGGACTTATGATTGCAAGTGTTATCGTTTGAGCTATCAATGAGTACGATTATATAGCTTAGTCTATCCTCGATTGTTTGGGGGTATTCATTTGTTAATCGATAGAGGACTTCATTTATAGATATGGACATCGTATCTCCATTTATTGAATGAGAGTAGAATACCATTATATGAATGTTTTGAGGTATTGGATATTAAATCTTAACGTTAAGTTTTCAATAGTGTCTATTGAAATATGGCTTCTGGACATGTCAAAATATCCAAGTTCAAAATGTGGTCATATGAGAAAATATGAAAACTTTGAGAGCTACAGGCGGTCTATGAGCTCTTAGCGATTACTGGTATTCTTCAAGAGGATACATTTTCTCCAATAAGGTTGTTAAGGGTATGAGTGAGTAACATCAACTTATTCTATCTTTATTTAAGAGTTCAATTTTAGTTCTTTAGTGGAATGATCTAAAATTAAATAGATCGGATCTAAGTGAATCATTTGTTGATTGTGATTGGGTTATGTCTATTGGAGCTTAAATTTAGATAGCCCGCCAAGATCCCCAATCCACACGAACTTGCATGGATTACTTGATATATTCTACCGGACCAATTTAGAGGTCCATCTTGAATTGTATTAAGGCATGAGAACTTGTTTCTTTTTGTAAGAATAGGTCTAGTTCACATGTGGACTTTTTATTAAGGTCCAATGGATTTAATAAAATAAGAAAAATAATATGTGACCCATATATATGGTATGGGCGGCAAGGCTATTAAGAATAGCTTAAATATATTATTTTTATTTTATTATTTAATTAAATGAAAATTAATTAATTAGTTGATTAATTAATTATTTAATTAAAAGTCAAAATCTTTTTCCTAGTAGGAGATGGTCTCCTAAAACTATACTATTTTTGGTAGTATAGTTAATGTTAAATATTATATTTGATAAGTAGATAAATAAAAGGAATTATTTATTTAATCAAATTAGGAAGTCTTTAATATGGTTACAAATACACTATTGTGTTGGATTAGGAGTCTTGGTGTAGGAAAGAATTCTTTTTTGGAAAAGGATTCTTGGTCACCAAGTAAAACTACATAGTGGTAGAATTCTTGTTTGAAAAGGATTCATAACCACCAAGTTAATCTTCCTAAGGATAGGATTCTTGTCCATCAAGTAATCCTTCTTAGGAAAGATTAAACTCTCCTAATCCATATCAAAGAGATGAAATTCGGCCAGCCCATAGGAATATAGGAGAAGTTAGATTTCCTTTTAGATAAGGATTCTTAACAACCAAATAAATCCATCAAGGAAAGAATTCTTGCCAACCAAGTAAATCATTCTTAGGAAAGGATTTATGATCCTATATATATGAGCATGATACATTCGGCCAGCCATAAAGCATTTAGAGATGAATTTTGGCCAAGCTAATTTTTCTAAGAGAAGAATTCGGTCATCATAAGAATTTTGGGGGAAAAAAATCTGTTTTTACTCTAGACAAAATTCGATCATCTCTAAGCAATAGTGTGGGAATTCGGCCAAGTAGAGAAAAAAAGGGAAAGTTTTTGTTTTCGATAGTATACTAATATCCTTTACATCAAAAGGGTTTTGTGTACAACATCGAATCAAGGTTCATGAGATTTTCAATCAAATTGGTTGATAATTCATAAGTGACTGGACGTTCTTGGATCTTTATCTTGGAGGATATTTGCAACTAACAATGAAAAGATTTTTGCTTTGTCTCCATCCTCAGGAATACAATTTAAAGAAAGGGAGCCTACACTCCTAGGTGATTCACGTTCGTATTGGATTGGAAGATCTTACGGAATCAATTCGGCGCTTGTTTAATCGTCATGCGAAAAAGGTACGATACTTTTATAGACATCAATTAATCTAGGGTTAAGGTTCTCGTTGCATAAAAGGGGAAAAAAATTATTTATAGGTAAACCCTAATTTCATTTTATCACGCTTCCGTTGCATTTTGAACCTGTTTTTTCCCTACAAAACTGTTAATAGGGAAATGTGGCCAGGGGTCAAAGATAAATTTTCCACCCATAATCGACAAACATGAAACCCGCAAAGACCGTAAAACAACCCCACGGGAGCAAGGAATACCGGTTCGGCTTCAAAGCTACTAAAAGACAAGCCAGACGCGACCGGGACGAGCCCTCATGAGAGCACTGGAAGTCGGGTTTCTCCAGGCCATCTATCGAGGAACCTTGGCTCTGAGGTCGAGCTTCATAATCGCCCCATGAATACCAGGGGAAGTCTCCAAGCTCAGGAGACATTCGAAAGAAACCCGCCAACCTCTCCAGAAGCCCGTTGTCCTTGCTAAACTTGAAGGAAGAGTCACGCCTAAATCTTCACTACCCCAGCTACTTCCCAGGAAAGTCTACAAGGGTACCTCAAGCCCCCATGGTTCAGGTAAAATCTATCTTAAGCTTCTAAGTAAAAGATCCAGAGCAGGGGTCTACCTCGCTTTACAGGGCAACAGGCAGCTGGCAGGGTGACCTCCATGAAGATCCATGGCACGAGTGCACACAGGATCATCTCCACGTAATATTTACATGCTCATCAAGAGTTTAATTCAAATAAGGGAACAAACTTATCTTCGTCAACGATATCATCGAATCCGGAAACAATTCAAATTTAAATAAATCTCGCCAGATAAAGAGGGAACAGATTCACAAGATCACGGTAGAGTATTCACAAACTAAAAACCTGCTTGGACGATATATATAGAGAGAAGGATCAGAGAACAGGACAGAGACAAAAAAATACAACAAGTGATATACACGTAGAAAGAGGGCCAAGATTCTGGATTCAGAACACGGTCACCTTGGTCTCCACTATTCGACAGGCACTGAGTTGCCACCACCCTACACCTCCGAGAGACTGTGAGCAAATAAGAGAGTTATTTGTATCTTAAAATAATATATCAATAATAAAGCTCCCATTTACTATTATTACGTTTCAGCCAATCGTCTCTTTCTTAACTAGGTCGGGAACCAACAGTACCGACCCCGGGCACCACTTTCGTGGTAGTGGCCTTCAAGTTGTTAACAGGAATTTCTCATCTCGAGCAAATTTCTTGTCAACACTTTCTGGCGCCGTCTGTGGGAAAGCTCTCACACCACCATCTTTCTACATTCAAAAAGTTCATTATTTCAAAGTCATCATGAAGCTCTGCTCCTCACAAGGGCAGCATGGCACCTCAGGATAACCTTCTGCTGCGTCTACAGGAAAGGTTCCGAGGAAAAAGAAAAAATCCAGGCTCCATAGCCAGATTCCCATCCAGCCAGCTACTGTACGGGCTCTGGATCCCCCTTTGGGAAGCCAGGTTGAGCTTGACAAACAAGCGGTGGCCTTTGTAGAGAACGTCAACCTTCGACTACTCGCTGAGGGTATCGCTATCCATCAAACGGGTTTCTGCAATCAAGGAGAATCAAGCAGGCCTAGGGCTAAGCAACCAGTCTTTGATCGCTTGAGGCCTGTCCCTCGGGAGGCAACTCGTAACAGAGCAGAGCTTCAGACCTCGGTCCGGGATAGGCTAGGGCCCATGCCCCATGCTCCTGAAGCGCTGCCACACTACCAACAACGACAAGTCAGATCCGCGGCAGATGTCCTTCCCCGGGGATGGGAAGAACTTCTCCAGCCAAAGACCACAAGGAGGGAAGCCCGGGGTAGAAAAGAAGAAAGTCAGCAGAGCCCCTGAGCAAACCCCTTCCGAAGAAGGAGCCAGGTAAAGGTCACCAGTTCATAAGAGGGGTCTGATGGTGAGGAACCCGAGATCGACTCAAGGAAGTCCGAAAGCAAGCGGCTAAGGGACCAATTAGCAGAGCTACAGAAAGAGGTCCAATTGATGAAGAAGGGGAAGTACAAGGAAGACAAGAAATATCCTCTAAGTGAGATGAATGCCCCCTTCACCAGAAGGATCAGCGAGGCAGAGCTCCCTCCTAAGTTCAAAATGCCAACTGACAGGTTCTCTGGGACTGAAGATCCGGTGAGCCACTTGGAGAGCTTCGTTCAACAGATGGAGGTTCAAAATACAACCAGGGCCGTTATGTGTCGGATGTTCCCCACTACACTCACGGATTATGCTAAGACCTGGTTTAGGAAGCCACCCGCGGGAGCGTGGATTACTTCACCAAATTATCAACTGATTTTTGCTCACAGTTCCAAGGGGTTAAGCCCTTACCGAAGAACCCGATTCATCTACAATACATGATCCCGATTCTCTGGCTTATATCGAGCGGTTCCACAAGGAAGTTATCCATATGGGGGTCTACACCGAGAGATAAACTCTCACCAATTTTAGAAAAAACTTATGGGCTGGAAAACTATTCCGATCTTTTTCCAAGAGACCTTCATAAACCTACCAGGAAGCATATGATCGAGCTCTAGAACAGATCGAGGTCGATGAACAGCTCAAGGTGCAGATGGAGCATGACGACATGAGAGCCGAAAAGTGAAAAAAAAAGGAAGCTCCCAGACCAGATCGAGATCAAAAAAGATGGAACAAACCTCCTAATAAATCAACATACGGTTTCCCTCTTCCTCAGCTCAGATCAGAAAGGTTTCCAGATAAACGGGCTCCTCCTCAAGCTTTACCACCTCCTAGGACAGTGGCCTCTATAGCCCACGATGAGAGGGGGTACGACCAATACACTCTCTTGAATGCATCAAGGGAAACACTCTACCTCGCCATTCGAGATAAGGGTTTGTTACAGAAGCCCGCTCATATGAAAGCCCCGGTTGATAAAAGAAATCGTTACAAATATTGTGACTTTCACGAGGACGTAGGGCACAATACTTCATAATGCTACAACCTACGGAACCAGATTGAGGCTTTGATAAGGGAAGGATGCTTGATAGAGTTCTTGCAACAAGTTAAGGAGAACATTCAGACTGGAAGGAAGGTACAAACCGAGATCCGGGAACATGCTGAGAAGAAGAAAAGAGAACAGGCGGACCTTATGCAACAAATTTAGGTAATACACACTATCAGCGGAGGTCCCACTCTGGTTGGCACCTCCAACAATTCCTAGAAAAACCAAGCAAGGAAGGTCCCTCATACGGACGAGGGGGCGGGATATCTTAAAGGTCGACAAGAGATCGACCAACCCCCTCGGCTGTATCAGATCATCTTCACCGAAGCAGATGTCTTCAACACCGTGCAGCCACATGATGACCCCATGGTCATTACAGTACAAATTGCCAACTTCATGGTGCACCCGCGTACTCATCGACACAGGTAGCAGCGTCGAGGTTCTGTTCAAAGATACTTTGGAAAAACTAAACTTGAAGCACTGGTGCTACAATAGTTGCACTACTCCACTATACGGTTTCACTGGGGACTTCATCACACCTGTGGGGTCAAAAATCCTACCGGTGATCATCGGAACCGTACCTCTCCAGTAAAACATCATGACCGACTTCGTGGTGGTGGATACCCCGTTGGCCTACAACGCAATATTAGGGAGGCCATTCCTATCATCCCTGAAGGAGGTCCTGTCTATTTACATGAATGTGGGAGAGGTTCAGGGTGATCAACAAGCAGTTAGGAAATGCTACACAGTGTCAGCTAACCCGACAGCTCTAGCTAAACTGCTCGCCTAAGTAACGACTATCCAAGATGGGATAACCCCGGCACCAAGCCCGAAAGACGCGGACTCCACCGATTGTCCCGAAGAAAGCCTTGTGATTCTTGATATGGAAGAACAGAGAAGGGAATGGGCCAGCGGCCATCCGATCGATAAGTTAGAGGAGATTCCTGTTCGACTAAGCGATCCCTCGAAGGTCGTCAAGATCGGATCTGCCCTTGAGCCAGGAATGAAAGAGGTTTGATTAGGCTCCTCACGAAATTCAATGATATTTTTGCCTGAAGTCATGAGGAGATGCCAGGGATCCCGATGACATTAGCTACACATCGACTTGCGGTGGATCCGACCTTCAAGCCCATCAAACAAAAGAGGTGCCACTTCAACACTGAAATAAATGTGGTTGTTCAAGAAGAGGTGGATAAACTCACCCAGGCCGGCTTTATTCGTGAAGCCCGCTACCCCGAATTGCTGGCCAACATGGTCATGGTCATGGTCACGAAAGCGAATGGGAAGTGGAGCATGTGCGTGGACTACACTGACCTCAACCGGGCATGCCCGAAGGACAGTTTCCCTCTGCCAAAGATTGATCAGTTGGTCGATTCCACCTCTGGAAATAAGCTCTTAAGCTTCATGGATGCGTTCTTCGGCTACAATCAGATTTTAATGCACCATGCGGACCAAGAAAAGACCAGCTTCATCACCGCGTAAAGCCTATACTGCTACAAAGTGATACCTTTCGAGCTAAAAAATGCGGGAGCTACTTACCAGTGGTTAGTCATCCGTTTGTTCAAGCTAGAAATTGGAAGGTCGATGGACTTATATATCGACGATATGATCACTAAATCTTTGAACTCGGATGGCCATCGGGACGACCTTCTTAGGACCTTCATGATCCTAAGGGAAAACCAGATGACGTTGAACCCTTCTAAATACGTATTTGGTGTAACTGCTGGGAAGTTTCTGAGCTTCATAGTCCATGAGAGAGGCATAGAGGCTAACCCAGAAAAAATCATGGCTATCCTGGATCTAGAATTCCCCACATCTCTTAAACAGGTTCAAGCCTTGACTGGTCAAGTAGTAGCGCTCAATAGGTTCATCTCCCAGTCTACCAATAAGTGTTTACCATTCTTCAAAGCTATCAAGCAGGAAAGAAACATGAAGTGGGATCAGAAGAGCTAACAGGCTTTCCACGCTTTGAAAAGATACCTAACAAGCCCTCCACTGCTGGTCAAGCCAAATCCTAGAGAAGAGCTCCAAATATACTTGGCCATTTCAAAAACCGCTGTAAGTGGGGCTTTGGTCAAGGAATGCGGGGATAAGATCCAACGACCTGTCTACTATGTGAGTCGCACTCTAACCAAGCCCGAAAAGAACTATACTCTATTGGATAAGCTCACTTATGCCTTGTTGACCTCGGTAAGGAAACTTCATCCTTACTTTCATGCTCATTCAATAGCAGTGGTAACGGACTAACCCCTCTGTCAGTTCTTGCAAAGGCCGGATGTTTCTTGAAGACTGGTTCAATGGGCCCTAGAGCTTACCCAGTTCGATTTAAAGTATAAGCCTATGACCACGATAAAAGCTCAAGCACTAGCGGACTTTGTAGCCGAGCTTTCAGTACCTTCAGATCAAGCAACCCCCGCAGTAACATATGTCACCCTGGAGAGGGTTCCGGAATCTGACAACTGGCCGGAGGGCTACGAATCTTGGACTCTCTAAACTGACTGAGCTTCCAGGTAATCAGGGGGAGGAGCGGGCATAGTCCTCATCGACCTAGAAGAAACTGAGTGCTGCAATTGTTTCAGGTTCGAATTTAAAACCAAGAACAATGAAGCAGAATATAAAGCTCTGCTAGTTGGGATAAAAGTTACCATAAAGCTCAGGATTGATTACCTGAATATTAAGAGCAACTCTTCACTCGTGGTCAACCAAGTTTCCTGGGATTATCAGGCGAAGGGGAATAACATGATCATTTACTTAAAACTGGTGCAACAACTCAGGACCAGATTTTTGGGATTCAGAATTGAGCAGATACCTCGACAATAAAATCACCGGGCAGACGTCCTAGCCAAGATAGCTGCCAATGGTGGACAGACCTTACCGTACGGAGTCCCACTTCAAGTAATCCCTTCTCCTAGCATTATGACAGTTAAGGAAGCTTATACTTTGGACCGACAGCCGTGCTGGATGGATCCAATAGCGGAATATCTACAGGATAGGAAACTCCCTAGGGAGCCCAACCAAGCTAGTAGGGTTAAAAGGATCTCAGTCCGGTATTGTATGGTGGATGGGCATTTATACCGAAAGGGAAAATCCCTTCCCCTGCTCCGATGTCTGCACCTCGAAGATGCCAAATGGGCTTTGAAAGAGGTTCATTCCTGGGAATACGGGAACCATATTGGTGGAGAGGCTTTGGCATATCAGGTTCTTCGCATGGGGTATCATTGGCCGACCATCCATCAAGATGCTAAGAACTTGGTGCAAACCTGCGAGGCATGCCAGAAGGCCGTAAACTTAAGTCACCTCCCTCCGGAGCGCTTGTCATCCCTTAGCTCACCATACCCTTTTTCTATATGGGGAGTCGGTTTGATAAACCACTTCCGACAGCTCCAGGATAGGCCAATCATGCTATCGTAGCAATTGACTACTTTACAAGATGGGTTGAAGTTGACCACTGTCCTAGATATCGGAAGAGAACACAACAAGGTTCATCAAGACCAATGTAGTTTACAGGTTTGGAACCCCTCTTGCCATCATAACCGACCTCGAAAAACAGTTCTACAATGGCCGGTTCAGAGATTTCTACCAAGGTTTGGGAATCGACCTTCGTTTTGCTTCAATAGGCCACCTTCAGACCAATGGTTTGGTGGAATCTACGAACAAAACCATCAAGAAATTGTTGAAGAAAAAGCTACAACAAAAGAAAGGTAGATGGGCAGATGGGTAGAAGAGCTTCCCGAGGTCTTCTGGGCTTAACGTACTACAATGAGAGCAGCTACCGGGGAAACACCCTACTCGCTGGCCTTCAAGGTTGAAGCAGTCTTACCTATAGAGCACAAGTTGACCTTCTTTAGAGTCCAACGATTTGAATTGGGGAGCAATGAAAGCAAACTCTAAGCTAGTTTGGACCTCCAGGAGGAAAGCAAGATCGAATAGCTAAAAAGGTAGCAATCTACCAAGGTAGGATTGCTAGGTACTTCAACAAGAGGGTTAAAACCCGACGCTTCGAAGAAGGGGATCTGGTCCTCAAAAAAGTGATGTTGAACACTAGGAAGAGGTCAAATGGGGTCCTAGGGCCCAACTGGGAAGGACCTTACCTAATATAGATGGTGATCTGTAATGGGGCGTACAAGCTCGAGGATATGGATGGTCGACTCATCGACCATACTTGGAATGCAGATCACCTAAGGAAATTCTACCCTTGAAAAATGGACTCAGGAGCGGGCAACCTTCGATTAGTTTCTTTTATTTTTTTTCTTCTCACAATATTGTACTCCATCTTCCATATCAATAAAGCTTGCCTTTTCCTGTCTACTCATTCTACTATGTTCTACAATGATTTGGGTCTACATGGAAAATTTCAACATTATCGCCTACAGACCAGGGGTAAGCTGGGGAAGCCCCCTCGCTACTCTTGATGCCTCGACCGGGCACCACCCCCTACCAAGAAGGGTCTGAGTGTAAGAGCAAAGTTTCCATCCAGATCTCAAGACCGGGAAATAGCTAGATAGCGCTCCTGATGCCTTGGTCGGCCCCCAAGAAAGATTTGAGTGTAAAATTATAGTTACCATCCAGATCTCAAGACCAGGAAATAGCTAGATAGCACTCCTGATGCCTTAGTCGGGCTACCATCCCCAAGAAGGATCTGAGTGTAAAAGCACAGTTGCCATCTAGACCAGGAAATAGCTGGATAGCTCTCCTGATGCCTCAGTCGAGCTACCACCTCCTAGAAGGATCTGAGTGTAAAAGCATAGTTGCCATCCATATCTTAAAACCAGGAAATAGCTAGGTAGCGCTCATGATGCCTTGGTCGGGCTACCTTTCCCCTTAAGAAGGAATCGAGCTTGAAAGCGTGGAAGCCCTCCTGATCTCGAGCCTAAGAAATGGGTTAAACAGGTCCTTACTTAATGTTCTACTCGGGCTACAGCCCCCCTGAAGAAGCTCGGGATGGAGGGATCCATTTACATAAACTTTAAATGCTCCTGTTATTTCACTAGCTCTCACTGATACAGGGATACTTACTACAGCAGACCCACAATCAAACAAGGGGACTGTTAGCTGAAGAAGTCGAGCTAGGAGTTTCATTAGTATGGGGGCTCAATGCTAATATCCATTTTTCTTATCTTACCAGAGTTAGATCTAAGATTAAAATTTTATTATCAAGTAAGGGAGCCTATCCCCCAACAAGGTTACAACAAGCAAAGGGGGCCCAAACCCTGGTTCCGGGATATTAAAGAAAAATAATAAAAGATCAAACATAGTTGAAGATGGGATGCCCACCCCTTTTTTCGGGCACTCAAAATAGGTTACATAAGAGAGAACTCAAGCTGCTTCGTCCTCCTGAACCTTTCTCTCTGTTCCTCTCTCCGGTTGTGGCTAATCTTGGCCAGCTGCATCTACAGCCTTCACCGTCTCCTTCTGAGGATCTGCCCCGTCTGCCTCGAGGTCGACAAGATCCTCCTCTATAATTTTATTGATCACCGCCATAACTTCAGGCGGTATAGCTGCATCGAGAAGGTTGGTCACCGACTTAGGTACGTTCCCGCCTTCTGTTGACTCTATTCCTGAGAGCACTGTGGGGGACTCTTAGGCTTCAGTAAGGCCTCCTTCTAGATCCTCGTTGTGAACCCCCTTCGAGGATTCATCGGGTACAGATGCTGGAAAGAATGGAACAGTAGGAGGCAGGTTGTGCACCTCCAACATCTAGGGCCTTCGCCATTCCCCTCCAGTCATCCCGCTGGCTAGCCCACTTCTTTGACATGAGATTCTCATGATCAAGAGACCGCTTCAGCCTCTCATGATCACATTGAAGCTCAGCTAGCTGCGTATCCATTCCTTGTTGGTTGGAGGTCATCTCTTGGACCAGGGTCTGAGCCCGCGCAAGCAACCCCATGGCTTGCTCAGCTTCAGCCTCAGCCTCAGCCTTGGCTGCTCGATCACGGAGGAAGGTTACCTGATGCCCCATAGCCACCTGAAACTTGAAATCCTGCAAAAGAGAATCATGTTAGAAAATGACAAGTTAAGCAGCTGAATGGAGAGGTAAAAGCGACAATAACGTCAACTAGAATGGCGGACCTTTTTGTGACCAATATGTCCACGGGGCATCGCGGTCATCCTAGAAAGCCCGCCGCCTGGACAAGATGCGACAAATTACTTCAGAACCTCATCCTGACCCACCGAGCTCTATTGCTGCTGGGGGGGAGAAGGGGCGACCTCAGAAATATCAACATCTAGATCCCTAGGAACCTCGACTACCCGGGATACAACAAGATCTGCAGAGATGGGTAGCGTGACTCGGGGAGCATCGTTTGGAGCAGTAACTACTGAAGGAGGGGCAAGAACATACTTATTGATGATTTGGGAGGCAGGCCCTCCTCGATTTAGTGCCTTCGCAGCCTGAGATGCCAGAAGAGATATCTTGGACTTCACTTGGGAAGTAGAGGGGGAAGGGTTGAATGGGGCAGCTACCTAAGTGGTTGACCCCCTCTTCTTCGGAATAGCTGGGAGAGCTCCCGGGGATGATCTGGAAAGAGGAGGAGGTATCCCATCTTGTCGGATATTGTGAGAAGCTGGAGCAAAAACAAACACTGTTAGAGAAAGAAGTCAAGATCATCAAAACTAAACCGTAAAAAAAAACAACAACAAGATAGACCGAGATACTAACGAGGGGTAGCACTGGATATCCGTAGGTACCTGTTTACCCTGTGGGGATCAAAGGGGTCAACGGTCGGTAACTTCAGATTCAGATAGTTTCGAGCTTGGATGGTCTTCAGCACGGCTTCAGACTCAGCGGGCAAGGAATCCCGACCCCAAGGTGGGTTTGTCACTAAAGGCAGTGTGAACCTCGAGCACATGCCCACCGTCAAAGATAGAGCTCCTCCAGTCTCCCCCGCCAATATTCATTCTTCTTTCCAAGCGGGATCCTTCTTTGAAGCCCCGGGACGATAAAATTGAGCCTATTCTTGGCCTTAGCATAGAATTGGCCTCGTATGACTCCTGCCAGGCTACCGATCTGGAAAAAGAAGGCGAGCTCCTCAGCCCCGGGCTCTCTGGTTACACAGTTTAGCTCGTATTGCTCCCTTTACAATTCCAGGAAGCCAATTAGATGCCTCCAGAAGCCGGAAGTCAGTTGAAGTGGAGCTAGCTTAAGGGCATTGAGAGCCTGCTGAAAGATGGGGTGAAGAGGGAGCCTCACCCCGCTCTCAAAAGCCGCAAAGTTGATAGGGAGCACGCCTTTGGGCAGGTTAAAAACCTCATAACTCTGATAAGGGACAGTTAGAGAAACTGTGTCAGGAATACCATACTTGTCCCGTAGACGGCCGATCAATTGAGGATCCACAGTAGAGTCGGGGATGACCTTGGGTTTAAAAGGAAGGGTTATCACTAGAGGAAGCTCCGCCCCTCTAACTTAAGCCCTCCCCACCGTATCTAATCTCTCTCTAACGTCAGAGTCTTCATCATCTAGGTTTAGAGGATTGTCAGGCCGGTTCAAAAATCCGGAGCAGATAGAAGCATTCCTGTTAGAACGACGACGCTGGCGGATTGGGGAAGATTCCTCGTCGCTTGAAATCCCTCTCACCCGCTTTAGAGAAGCTAGGTTAGGGCCCCTGGAGCCCTTCACCAAGGCATTAACACTATCTGAGGAAGTCAACATTGATGGGAAAGAGAGATGAAAAAGCAAGCGGGATACTTCGGCAGAAAAAAACAGGGAAAAAGAAATTTGAAAATTTGAAGGTTTGAGGAAGTATGAAGAAAGTGACGGTCTGGCTGGGCTTAAATAGAGCCGCATTGCAGCCGTTTTTTCTTTGAATAACAACTTTTTCAAATTCAAAATGTTAGGTAATTAATAAGAAAATTTCGCTCTCATTAATTACCTTTATGGCAAAAAACTTTCTCAATTAACAAGGAATCTAACTCCAACCCCAACTCTACCACCGGTGTTCAAGTCAGAGGGGACTTCTGTTAATATGGAAATTTGGCCAGGGGTCAAAGAGAAATTTTTCACCCATAATCGACAATCATGAAGCCCATAAAACAGTAAAACCACCTTGCAGGAGCAAGAAAGGCCGGTTCTGCTTCAAAGCTACCAGAAGACAAGCCAGATGCGATCAGGACGAGCCCCCATAAGAGTTCTGAGAGTCGGGTTTCTCTAGGCCATCAATCGAGGAACCTTGGCTCTGAGGTCGAGCTTCACAACCGCCCCATGAATACTAGAAGAAGTCTCTAAGCTTAAGAGACATTCGAAAGATGCCTACCAACCTCTACAGAAGCCCGCTGTCCTTGCTTAACATGAAGGAAGAGTCACGCCTAAATCTTCACTACCCCAGCTACTTCTCGGGAAGGTCTATAAGGGTACCTCAAGCCCCCATGAGTCAGGTAAAATCTATCTTAAGCTTCTAAGAAACAGAGCCAGAGCAGGGGTCTACCTCGCTTTACGGGGCAACAGACAGCTAGCAGGGTGACCTCCATGAAGATCCATGGCACGAGTGCACACAGGATCTTCTCCACGTAATATTTACATGCTCATCAAGAGTTTAATTCAAATAAGGGAACAAACTTATCTTCATCAACAATATCATTGAATCTGGAAACACTTCAAATTTAAATAAATCCTGCCCAATAAGGAGGGAACGGATTCACTAGATCACGGTAGAGTATTCACAAACTAAAAACCTACTTAGACGATATCTATAGAGAGAAGGATCAGAGAACGAGACAGAGACAAAAAATTATAGCAAGTGATATACACATAGAAGGAGGGCCAAGATTCTGGATTCAAAACACGGTCACCTTCGTCTTCACTATTCGACAGGCACTGAGTTGCCACCACCCTACACCTCCGAGAGACTGTGAGCAAACAAGAGAGTTATTTGTATCTTAAAACAATATATCAATAATAAAGCTCCCATTTACTGTTATTACTTTTCAGCCACTCATCTCTCTCTTAACTAGGTCGGGAACCAACGGTACTGACCTCGGCCACCACTTTCGTGGTAGTGTTCTTAAGGGTGTTAACAGGAATTTCTCATCTCGAGCAAATTTCTCATCAACAAACACTATCTCCAATATAGTTGTCTAGGGTATGAATGAGGAACATTAACTTGTTATATTTTTATTTAAGAGTTCAATTTTAGTTCTGTAGTGCAATGAGTTAAAATTAATAGATCGAACCTAAGTGAATCATTTGTTGATTATGATAAGGTTATGTCTATTAGAGCTTAAATTTATATAGTTTGCCAAGATCCACAATCCACACGAACTTGCATGGATCACTTGCTATATTCTACCGGACTAATTTATATGTCCATCTAGAATTTGTTTTTGGATTTCGTAATCCAAAGGTTTTGGAGAGGTGAGGTCATGTGCGATCAAGACACACGGTAACTCTTCAAATACCTGGATTGGGCGGCCAAGGATGTGGGAATCCTTGGGCTGCCTTAATGGGGTGCAATTAGCATTCCATTAATACATTAAGAATATAATTTGCACATTTTATTTAAATGAGTTGTTTAAATTATATTAATGTAATAATTTAAGGCATGTGGACTGTCTTTTTTTTTTTAAGAATGAGTCTAGTTCACATGTGGACTTTTTATTAAAGTCCAATGGATTTAATAAAATGTAAAAAAAACAGTATATTGTCCATAAATATTTGCTTGGGCGGCAAGGCTTAAATAATTAGCCTAATATATTGTTTTATTTTATTGTTTAATTAAATGTAAATTAATTAATTAATTAAAATCCAAAATCATTTTCTTAGTAGGGGAAGGTCTCCTAGTGTCATACTATTGTAGGTAGTATGATAAGTATCAAAGATTGTTTTTGATATGTAGAAAAATAAAAAGAATTTATTTATCTAGTTAAATTAAGAAGTCTTAGATATCTATCAAAACATTAATTGACAATTGGTCAAATTAAAAAGTTTTTGATAAAATCACAATTAATTTATATTCAATAATTTATTACTGGATAACACACTAATGAGTTAGAGTAGGGTAGAATTTCTAAAGTTGATAGTAGGTGTGGTGAAAAACAAATCCTTCTTGTGAGAGGATTTTCGATCACAACACAAATCCTCCTTGTGTGAGGATTTGGCCACCTATATATATATACCTAATAAGAATTCGGCCAAGCCCAAGGTTTAGGTGAGAGATTTTATTTTATTTTGCTTTCCTTGATAAAAAAAAACTTCATCCAACTTATTGTGTGAGAATTGGGCCAAGCATAGAGAAAAGAGTGAACGTTTTTGTTTTTGATAGTACATTAGTATGCATTACATCAAAAGGTTTTATGTACAACATCTAATCAGGTTCACTCTAGTTTTAGTCAATAGATTGAAAACTCACAAGTGACCGAACGTTCTCCATTTTTCTCTATGATGATTATTGTGACTAACAAAAGAAAAAGGTTTTGTTTGTTTTCCATCCTCAAATATACAATTCAAAGAAATGGAGCCCACACTCCTAGGTGATTCACGTGTTAGGATTATGCTAAATAGCAAGAGTGTAATAGTGTATTTGACAATCTTTTCATATTAATAAAGTGATTTCTAGTTAAACAAATCTTATAGAATTTATAGTTTAATTATTATAATTTTCAAAAGAAAATAATCATAAGGTCAGAAGACTATGAGAAAAGAAGAATTTTTTATGCATCTGGATATGTATGAGGTAGACACAATTCTTTAGTTAGTTCTGAACAATATTCACAACTTAAGATAAAGGTTGGGCACCTTTATCTTGTCAAAGTTGTAGATTCTTTTGCTAGCATTTGAGTGGGATCAAATGTGTTATGATGAGTCTAAAATCATCAAAGTGTGGTGTCTTTGGGCAAAAGAATCTAGTGCACTGGGTGCATTGAATAAGATCACAGTGAAATACTTTATCCAGAACAGTCAATGGATAAAGGTTTTCACTTGAGGACAATCGGAGAGTCTATCTCAATCCTGAGATAAATGATGGACTTATGGTTGCAAGTGTTATCATTTGAGCTATCAATGAGTACGATTTTATAGCATAGTCTATTATCAATAGTTTGGTGGTATTCATTTGTTAATTGATAGAGGACTTCGTTTATAGATATGGACATCGTGGCTCCATTTATTAAATGTGAGTAGAATACCATCATATGGATATTTTGAGGTATTGGATATCAAATCTTAACGTTAAGTTTTCAATAGTGTCTATTAAAACATGGCTTATGGACAAGTCAAAATATCCAAGTTCAAAATGTGCCCATATGGGTAAATATGGTAACTTCGAGAGCTATAGGCGGTCTATGAGCTGTTGGGAGTTACTAGTATTCTTCTCTAGGATACACTTTCTCCATTAAGATTGTCTAGGGTATGAATGAGGAATATAACTTATTCTATCTTTATTTAAGAGTTCAATTTTAGTTCTTTAGTGGAATGAACTAAAATTAATAGATTGGATCTAAGTGAATAATTTTGAGTATGATTAGGTTATGTCTATTGAAGTTTAAATTTAGATATCCTGTCAAGATCCCCAATCAACACGAACTTCCATGGATCACTTGATATATTCTACCGGACCAATTTAGGGGTCCATCTAGAATTGTATTCAGGCTTGTGGACTTGTTTCCTTTTGTAAGAATGAGTTTAGTTCACATGTGGACTTTTTATTAAGGACCAATGGATTTAATAAAATAAGAAAAATAATATATTTGGCCCATGTATATGTGTTGGGTGGCAAGGCTATATAAAATAGCGTAATATATTGTTTTATTTTATTTTATTATTCAATTAAATGAAAATTAATTAATTTTGTAAATAATTAATTATTAAATTAAAAGTAAAAAAAAATTCTATTAGGAGAAGGTCTCCAAATATTATACTATTGTTGGTAGTATAATTAATATTAAAAACTATATTTGATAAGTAGATAAATAAAAGGAATTATTTATCTAGTCAAATTAGGAAGTCTTTAATATGGTCACAAATACACTAATGAGTTGGATTATGAGTGTTAGTGTAGGAAATAATTCTTTTTGGAAAATGATTCTTGGTCACTAAGTAAATCCACCTAATGAAAGGATTCTTGCCGACCAAGTAAATCCATTTTAGGAGAGGATTTGGTCTCCTATATATACTACCTATTAATTTCGACCAAGCTATAAGTTTTTGGTGTGAGATTTTTTTTTTTTTTTATTGTTATAAAAAAAAACTTCGTCCAACTCACTGTGTGATGAATTCGGCCAATCATAGAGAAAAGAGGGAGCGTCTATGTTTTTGATAGTACACTAGTATCCATTGCATTAAAAGGGTTTTATGTACAACATCGAATCAAGGTTCACGCGAGTTTCAATCAAATTGATTGATAATTCACAAGTGACCGGACGTTCTCTTAGAGGATTATTGTGACTAACAAAGAAGAATAATTTGTTTGTTTTCATCCTCAGGTATACAATTTAAAGAAAGGGAGCCCACACTCCTAGGTGTTTCACATTCGTTACTGGATTGGAAGATCTTGCGGAATCAATTCGGTGCTAGTTCAATCGTCACGAGAAAAAGGTACGTTATTTTTTATATACATCAATTAATCTAGTGTTAAGGTTCTTGTTATTAAGAGGGAGAATTTTTTAACTATATCAAACCCTAATTTCTAATTTTTCCCGCTTCCGTTATGCTGTTTTCTCTACATCACGTTCGTGATTGGATTGGAGGATCTTACGGATTCAATTCTGCACAACATCAATCGTCACATGAAAAAGGTACGATACATTTTATTATATGTTTATTAATCAAGGGTTAAGGTCCTCTCTTTAATGGATTTTTTAAAAATAAACCAATCGATATTTTCGCTTCCGCCATATGTTTTCTCCTACAATTGGTATCACGCCTTAGTTGTACCCTTGATTAATTGATGTATATATATGAGGATCTATTTTTTTAAATTGTGAATATGTTTGTTTTAGAAAGCGATGGCACTTTAGGTATTCACATATATAATTACTTTGGAATGTATGGTTTATATATGTTTTTATAATGTGATTTGTTATTGCTTGATTTGGTCCTAGAATTTCGATGTATTTTTATTTTGGGATTGTAACAAGAAGGGTGGCCTATCATTGCATTAATTTCCTTCTTGGTAGTTGCTAAGTTTTCTTTTTATTTGATTGTTGTAATAAAAAAAAATGTTGTAATATACTCAAGTTTCTAATATTTAAAGAGTTCAAGAATTGGAAGTAGAAAAAATAGCAACAGAGTAACCCGAGGCAACCCATACACACCAAGGCAACAAGAGAGCACGCGACCAAGTATGCAACTATGCTTGTTGTAATGCGGCAACTCACACCCTTGCACTGGTTGGGCGAATGAGCACACCCTAAGTGTGCCAGCAAGGGTGTTGCGTACGGGGCAACCGCATAAGGCCTCCAGCACGCAAGTGCTCGGACAAGAGATCTTTCGACGGGCGACCGCTTGATGACTTTTTTACCAAGTTATAATAAGGGTTTTTAATTTTAAAAGAGATGAAATTTACTTGTTTTTTTAGAATGGACCAAATTGTGGCTATTTATTTTTCCGTAAATATTGCAATGTTTGTCATTGTTTGATAACATGTCATATAAAATTTGAGTGCCACTTATATATTACTTTTGGTATGAGCATGCAATGAATGATTTAGGTATCTAATTGGCATCTACTTGGTAACTCAATCCATGGAATTTAGTGACACGCCTTAAATAATTAAGTTGGAGAAGGTGTTTCGGAACACCTATGGCCTCCAAGTTTAGTTGAACTTTATGTTTCATGTGAGAACCCCCCAAGGGGTATCCATGAAGGGAATTTAGCAAGATTCTTCATTTCAATGATAGAATAGACAATTGACTTAAATGATATCTACTCTAAAAAGAGGGATTTTCGTAAGCGAATATATTGAAAGTCGATAACTTTGTACAACACTCAATGTGATTTTATTGATATCCTCTTAAGAGTTCTTGTTAATAAAATTGCTAGGCTAAAGTTGAAAAAAGATGATTGTTATATTAACAATTAGGTGGGACCTAGTCGAACTAGTAGCTGGCGTGAACTCCAAAAGAAGGCGAAACAAATATGGGTGTTGGTTCACCATTGAATTTTACGATTGAGTTACTTTATCTAATTCAAAATAAATTTTCAAAAGTACTTTATCATGATTGTTTACTTATATAATTTTTGCCATTATTCAAAAGTCGTGACCCTATCCCTAATCAACATCCTAAAAGATAACACTTTAACTAGTGATAATTATGTCACATGGAAAAGGAAATTAGGTTGCTGCTGCATGCTAAAAAGCATAAGTTTGTTTTTTGAACCCCTAAACCACCGACTCCTACTAATGAATCTACTAAGGAGCAAAGATACGAGTATCAGCAATAGAAGGCCTGAGATGAGATGGCTAATTATTACATTATGGCCATCATCTCTGAAGTGTTACAACAGTAACATAAAGAAATGGAGTCTGCAACTGATATAATAATGTCTCTGGAGGAGATGTTTGCTATGAAGTCCAGGGTGACTAAGAGAGAGACAACGGCTGCTTTCATGAATCTTAGTATAAAACCTGGACAAGCTGTGAAAGATCACATGATGAAAGTCATATCAAGTCTCAACATTACTGAACTCAATTGTGCTAAGATAGATGGTGAGACAAAAATTTGCATGATCAGTTCAAGTTGGACTACACCTTGAACAATAAGGAATACACTTTGTAGAGCCTGATGCAAGATGTTCAAAACACTGAGAAAATCCTTATGAAAGGCAAGGGTAAAAAGATTCACACAGTTGGTAAAGTTTCTACTATTAAAACCTGTAAGAAGGTCACGAAATAACAGAAGAAAAAACAACTTGGGCCTAACAAAAAAGAGACCAAGAAAGTAACCAAGGTCAAAGGAAAGTGTTTCCTTTATGGTGAAAATCGGACACTGGAAAAGAAATTGCCCAAAGTCTCAAAACAAGAAGGAAGAAGGTAATATTAATTATCTTGAAACATGTTTTCTGGCTTATTCTATAGATTATTGGATCATAGACTCTGGAGCCACTGGTCATGTTTGTTATTCCTTATGCAAAGAAAAGACTTAATGAGAATGAATTCAACTTGTGTTTAGGAAACAGAGCGGTGTCTGCCAATGAAATGGGAAATACTAGAATTAATTTAGATTCTTATAGGCATTTAGATCTGACAGACGTTTATTATATACCTCAATTCAAAAGGAATTCTTAGTAGGAATAACAAATTTGTTTGAAAAATTACATTGGAAAACGGTTTGCAAAATTACTTGTTAGACATAAGATCAACGAAACCTAATCATGAAAGAGTAAAATTATCAAAAGATGAAAGCTACCTATGGCATTTGTACCTAGGTCATATTAAACTTGGCAGGATCAAAGATTGGCTAGTGATGGACCTTTAAGTGACTTAAAGGTTGATGATCTAACAACTTATGAATCATTTTCAGAAGGTAAGATGACCAGAAGGTTGTTCATGTCCAAAGACAAAAGAGCCACCAAATGTTTAGGATTGATACACACTGATATTATGGTCCTATAAGCATTCAAGTTAGAGGTGAATATGAGTACTTCATCGCTTTCAAGGATGATTATTTGAGATTTGTCTATTTGAATCTCATGATACTTAATTCAGATGCTTTTGACAAGTTCAAAGCATTTAAAGCTGAAGTAGAAAATCAGCATGAGAAACACATAAAATTCTTGATGTCTGATCATGGTGGAGAATATCTATCTAGTGAGTTTTAGCAATTTCTTATTGATAATGAGACAATTTCTCAGTTTTTTGTGCCAGGTACACCTCAACAGAGTGGGGTGGCAGAAAGGAGAGAACTCTTTTGGACAAGGTTAGGTCTATGTTGTGTTATTCAACACTTCCTAATTCTTTTTGGGGATATGCTTTGCAAACTGTTATGTACGTTCTAAACAATGTACCATCTAAGTTGGTACCTCAAACACCGCATGAGTTGTAGACTGGGCGAAAGCCTAGTTTACAACACTTAAGGATATTTGGATGTTCTGTGCAAGTGTTAAGAGGAAAGACAAAAAGGATGGAGTCTCGTTCAGAAACATACATTTTTGTATGTATCAAAATAGAACTAAAGGATATTATTTCTATAGTCCTTTGGATCTTAAAGTATTTGTTTCGACAAATGCTAAATTTCATGAAAAGGACTATATGAATGATTTTATGCCTAAGAATAGAATTATCCTGAATGAGCTTGTAGGAGATACAATTCGAAAAGAAGTTTTACAAACTAGCCCAATTGTAAGTTCTGCACTAAACACAAGATCAACAATCTACCATTCCTCATCGTAGTGGGTCGGTTAGTAGATAACCCGAGTGATACATTCGACAAGGAGAATCAGCGGAGAATCTCTCAGATGATGATAATAACTGCACGTACAAGAAAGCTATGGAGGATGTTGATTGTCGACTTTGGGAAAACGCAATGCTATATGAAATGGAATCTATGTTAAAAAAAAAAGTCTAGTCTCTTGAAGACTTACCTAAAGGGATAAAATCCATTGGGTGGAAGTGGATATACAAGAGGAAGAGAGGTATGGATGGAAATGTGGAAACCATTCAAGCTAGATTGGTAGCTAAATGTTACACACATAAGGAAGGTATTGATTATGAGGAAACCTTCTCTCTTCTAGCCATGCTTAAATCCATTAAGTTACTCTTATCCGTTGCAACTTCTCTAGATCTGGAGATTTGGCAAATGGATGTCAATACATCTTTCCTTAGTGTAAGTCTTGATGAAAGCATCTATATGATGCAACTAGAAGGATTCATTGAAAAAGGCTAAGAGGAAAAGGTATGCAAGTTGCAAAGATCCATATATGAATTGAAGCAAGCATTAAGATCTTGGAACATAAAGTTTGATCAAGCTGTAAAAAGTTTTAGATTTATTGAAAACCTTGATGAACCCTGTGTATATAAGAGGATCAACGATGATAAGTTTGTTTTCCTAGTTCTTTACATTGGTGATATACTACTAATCGAAAATGATGAAGGTGTATTGACATTAGTAAAAGAATGGTTAGCAAAACAATTTGATATAAAGGACTTAGGAGAAACAATTTATATTCTTGGTATTCGAGTAATAAGGGATAGAAAGAATAGAATGATTGCATTATCCTAAGCTTTATTCATAGATAAAATCTTGTTGAGGCTCTCCATGCAAGATTCCAAGAAAGGTATGTAACCTTTCAGACATGGAATCAAACTTTCTAAGGAACAAGTTCCTAATAATTAGCATGAAGAGAAATTCTTGAGTACGGTTCCATATGCCTTGGCAATTGGAAGTCTCATGTATGCAATGCTTGGAAACCTGGTCTTGATCACAGGACGACAGTCAAGCATATTTTCAAGTATCTTAGGAGAATGAGAGATTATATGCTTGTATACTCTGAATGAGATTTAAATCTCGTTGGGTATATAGATTCTGATTTCTTGTTGGATTCTTACTCTAGGAGATCAACATCAGGATCTATGTTTACTCTTAGAGGAGGGGCAATCATATTGAGGAGTATCAAGCAATCTTGCATTGCTGATTCCACCATGGAATCTGAGTATGTTGCCGCATGTGAAGCTGTTTGGCTTTGCCAATTCTAGATTGACTTAAAAGTGGTTCCTAATGCAAATAAACAGATCACTATCTACAGTGACAATAGTGGAGCAGTGGTTAATTCGAGAGAACCAAGAAGTCACAAGAGAGGGAAGTATCACCTTTTGAGGGAAATTGTGCATAGGGGTGACGTGACGATTACCAGGATTACATTAGCAGAAAATCTAGCAGATCCATTCACAAAAGCTGTACCGTTGAAAAGTTTTGATGGGCACCTAGAAAATATAAGAATGAGAGATATGATACTTTTGCTATAGAGCAAGTGGGGGATTGTTAGGATTGTGATGAATAGAAAAAGTGTAATAAGGTATTTTACAATCATTTCATATAATAAAATGAATTATATTCTTACAAATTTTATAGCATTTATAGTTTAATTATTATAATTGTCAAAAGTAAATAATCATAAGGTCAAATGATTCTGAGAAATGAATAATTGTTCGTACATCTGGATATGTATGAGGTAGACACAATTCTTTATTTAGTCTTAAATAATTTTCACAACTTCAGATGAAGGCTTGGCGCATTCACCTTGTTAATGTTGTAGATTCGTTTGTTAGCATTTGAGCGGGTTCAAATGTGTTATGATGAGTCAAAAATCATTATAGTGTGATATCTTTGGGCAAAAGAATTTATTACAATAAATGCATTGAATAGGATCACGTTAAAATACTTTATTCAGAACAGTCAGTGGGTAAAAGTTATTGCTTGAGGATAATTGGAGAGTCTATCTCAATCCTGAGATAGATGGACTTATTGTTATAAGTGTTATCTTTTGAGCTATCAGTGAGTACAATTATATAGCTTA
The DNA here is from genome assembly GCA_032871835.1 of Dipteronia dyeriana. Taxonomy (NCBI): domain Eukaryota; kingdom Viridiplantae; phylum Streptophyta; class Magnoliopsida; order Sapindales; family Sapindaceae; genus Dipteronia; species Dipteronia dyeriana. The sequence goes on from CM065297.1 coordinate 594,951, forward strand.
GTCAATCCTCAATAGTTTGGTGGTATACATTTGTTAATCGATAGAGGACTTTATTTGTAGATATGGACATCGTGGCTCCATTTATTAAATGTGATTAGAATATCATCATATGGATATTTTGAGGTATTGGATATTAAATCTTAACATTAAGTTTTCAATATAGCTTCGGGACAAGTCAAAATATCAAAGTTCAAAATGTGGTCATATGAGTAAATATGGTAACGAGGAGAGTAATAGGCGGTATATTAGCTCATGGCAATTACTGAGATTTTTCACGAGGATACACTATCTCGAATAAGGTTGTGGATGGTACGAATGTGGAAGATTAACTTATTCTATCTTTATTTATGAGTTCATTATTAGTTCTTTAGTGGAAAGAGCTAAAATTAATAGATCGAACCTAAATGAATCATTTGTTGATTGTGATTATGTTATGTCTATAAATTTGAATAGCCCACCAAGATCCCCTATCCACATGAACTTGCATGGTTCACTTGATATATTCTACCAAACTGATTTTTAGGTCCACCTGGAATTATTTTTGGATTTCGGAACACAAAACTTTTGGAGAGGTTCGGTCATGTGTGATGAAGACTCGCGGTAACTCTTCAAATACCCTGAATGGGCAACCAAGTACGTGGGAATCCTTGGGCTGCCCTAATTGAGTGCGATTAGCATTTCATTAATACATTAAGAATATAATTTGCACATTATTTTTAAACGGGCTGTTTAAATTATATTAATGTAATAATTTAAGTCATGTTGACTTGATTTTTTTAGTAAGAATGGGTATAGGTCACAAGTGGATTTTTTTTATTAAAGTCCAATGGATTTAATAAAATGAAAAAACAATATATTGTCCATAAATATATGGTTGGGCAGCAAGGCTAAAATAATTAGCATAATATTTTGTTTTATTTTATTATTTAACTAAATGGATATTAATTAATTAATTAAATGTTAATTAATTATTTATATTATTAAAAGTCAAAATCTTTTTCTTATTAGGAGAAAGTCTTAAAGTGTCATACTATTGTTGGTAGTACGATAAGTATCAAAGACTTTATTTGATAAGTAGATAAATAGAAAGAATTTATTTAAACTCTAACTAACAATTGGTCAATTTAGGATGTTTTTGATAAAGTCACAATTAATTTGTATTCAATAATTTATTATTTAACATTAATGAGTTGGAATAGGGTAGAATTCTGAAATTTGATAGAAGTTGTGGTAAAGAACAAATCCTCCTTGTGAGATGATTTTCGGTAATAACACCAATCCTCATTGTGTGAGGATTTGGCCACCTATATATATACACCAATTGAGAATTTGGTAAATCCCAAGTTTTTGGTGTGAGAAGTTTTTTTTTATTTTGCTTTCCTTGAAAAAATAAACACTTCCTCCAACTCATTGTGTGAGAATTTGGCCAAGCATAGAGAAAAGAGTGAACATTTTAGTTTTCGACAGTGAACCAATATCCTTTACATCAAAAGGTTTTGAGTAAATCATCGATTCGGTTTCGCACGAGTTTGAATCAATAGATTGAGAATTCACAAGTGAACAAACATTCTTTGTTTTTCTCTAGGAAGATTATTGTGACTAACAAAAGATAATGGTTTTATTTGTTTTCTATCCATTGATATACAATTCAAAGAAAGGGAGCCCATACTCCTAGATGATTCACATTCGTGATTGGAATGGAAGATCTTATGGATTCAAATATGTGCAACATCAATCGTCAGATGAAAAAGGTATGATACCTTTTAGTTATATGTTAATTAAGGGTTAAGGTCATCTCTTTAAAGGAAATTTTTTGAATTATACCAATAGATATTTTTGCTTTCACCGTATGTTTTCACCTATAGCAACTTACTCAGCTTCCATGTTGGAATCAACAATGCGAGATTGCTTGATACTCCTCCATATGATTGTACCTCCTCCAATAGTACACAGATCCTGGTGTGGATCTTCTAGAGTCTGAATCTGACTGGAAATCAAAATTTGTATACCTACTGGGAATTAAATCCCCTCCTAAGTATACAAGCATATGATCTCTTGTTCTCCTGAGATACTTGAAAATATGCTTGACTGTCATTCAGTAATCATGACAAGATTTCGATTGAAACCTGCTAACTATGCCAACAATAAAACAAATATTTGGTCTTGTGTAGAGCATTGCATACATGAGACTTCCAACTGTCGAGGCATATGGAACCTTACTCAAGAATTGCTCTTCATGCTCATTCTTAGGAACTTGTTGCTTAGAAAGTTTGATTCTATGTCTGAAAGGTAACATACCATTCTTGGAATCCTTCATGGAGAACCTAGACAAGATTTCATCTATGTATAAAGCTTTGGATAATGCAATCATTCTATTATTTCTATCCCTTATTACTTGGATACCAAGAATATAACTTGTTTCTCCTAAGTCTTTCATATCAAATTTGTTTTTCTAACTATTCTTTTACCGATGTCAATATACCTACATCATTTCCGATGAGTAGTATATCATTAACTTAAAAACTAGGAAAACCAATTAGTCGCCTTTAATCCTTTTATATACACAGGGTTCACCAAGGTTTTGAATAAATCCAAAACTTTTCATAGCTTTATCGAACCTTATGTTCTAGGATCTGGATGCTTGATTCACTTCATGCATGGATCTTTGCAACTTCCATTCTTTTTCCTCTTGGCATTTTTCATTGAATCCTTCTAGTTGCATCATATAGATGCTTTCGTCAAGACTTCCACTAAGGAAAGTTGTCTTGACGTTCATTTGCCAAATCTCTAAGTCTAGTGATGCTGCAATGGATAAAAATATCCTAATGGATTTAAGCATGACCACAGGAGAACAGGTTTCCTCGTAATTGAGACCTTCCTTCTATGTGTATCCTTTAGCTATCAATCTAGCTTTAAAGGTTTTCTCCTTTCTATCTATACCTTTTTTCCACTTGTATACCCACCTGCACCAGATAGGTTTTATCCCTTTAGGCAAGTCTACAAGAGACCATACTTTTTTTTGAACATAGATTAAATTTCAAATTGCATTTCCTTTTGCCAATAGAGACAATCAATATCCTCAATGGCTTCCTTGTACATATAGGGATCATCGTCGTCCGGGAGATTCTCTATTGATTCTGCTAGACTGATGTATCTATCGGGTTGTTTACTAACCTTCCCAGTATCATGTGGAATGGTAGGTTGTTGATCTTGTGATGGTATGGAACTTACAATTGGGCAAGGTTGTTAAACCTCTTATGGAATTGTATCTCCTAAAAGCTTATTCTGGACAATTCTAGTCTTAGACACAAAATTATTCAGATAGCCCTTTTCTAGAAGTTTAGAATTTGTCGAAACAAATACTTTAAGATTTGAAAGAATATAAAAATAATATCCTTTGGTTTCTTTTGGATACCCCACTAATATGCATGTTTCTGAACGGGACTCCATCTTTTTTCTCTTTCCTTTTAACACAAGCGTAGGACATCCAAATATCCATAAGTGTTGTATACTAGTATTTCACCCAGTCCATAACTCATTTGGTGTTTGAGGAACCGACTTAGATGGTACATCGTTTAGAATGTACAAATCAGTTTGTAAAGCATTGAATATCTCAACATAGACCTAACCATGTCCAAAAGAGTTCTATATCTACTTTCTACCACCCAATTTTTGTTCAGGTGTACCTGACGTAGAAAACTGAGAAATTCTCCAATTATCAGTAAGATATTGCTAAAACTAACCAGATGAATATTCACTACCACGATTAAACCTCAAGAAATTTATGTGTTTCTCAAGCTGATTTTCTACTTCAGCTTTAAATGGTTTGAACATGTCAAAAGCATCCGACTTATGTCTGATGGGATACACATTGCCAAATCTTGAGTAATCATATATGAAAGTGATGAAGTACTCATATCCATTTCTAGCTTTGAATGTTCATAGGACCACATATATCAATGTGTATTCATCCTAAACATTCAGTAGCTCTTGTGCCTTTGGTCGTCAACGATCTTTTGATCATCTTACCTTCCAAACAAGATTCACAAGTTGGTAAATCATTAACCATTAAGTCACTTCCATTACTAACCAATATTTGTAGGAAAAAACAGGTTCAAAATGCAACGGAAGCTTGAGAAAATTAGAAAATTAGGGTTTGTAAATAAAAAGTATCGTACCTTTTTTTTTGTGACGATTGAACTAGTGTCGAATTGAATCCGCAAGATCTTCCAATCAAATCACGAATGTGAATCACCTAGGAGTGTGGGCTCCCTATCTTTGAATTGTAAACCTGACGATGAAAACAAACAAAATCTTCTTCTTTGTTAGTCACAATAATCCTACAAGAGAAAAACCAAGAACGTCCGGTCACTTTTGAATTATCAATCAATTTGATTAAAACTCGCGTGAACCTTGATTCGATGTTGTACACAAAACCCTTTTGGTGCAAAGGATACTAGTGTACTATCGAAAACAAAAACGTTCCCTCTTTTCTCTATGCTTGGCCGAATTCTTCACACAATGAGTTGGACGAAGTTTTTTATTATAACAATAAAAAAACAACTGCTCACACCAAAAACTCATATTTGGTCGAAATTTACAGGTATATATATAGGAGACAAAATGCTCTCCCAAGAAGGATTTACTTGGTGGGCAAGAATCCTTTCATTAAGTGGATTTACTTGGTGGTTAAGAATACTTTTCTAAAAGAAATTATATCCTACACCAAGACTCCTAATCCAACTCAATAGTGTATTTGTAACCATATTAAAGACTTCCTCATTTGATTAGATAAATAATTCCTTTTATTTATCTACTTATCAAATATAGTCTTTAATATTCACCAAATTAATTAACTTCCATTTAATTAAATAATAAAATAAAAATAATATAATTTAAGCTATTCTTAATAGCCTTGCCGCCCAACACATGTATATGGGCCATATATTATTTTTCTTATTTTATTAAATCCATTGGATATTAATAAAAAGACCACATGTGAACTAGACCTATTCTTACAAAAAGAAACAAGTTCACATGCCTTAATACAATTCTAGATGGACCATTAAATTGGTCTGGTAGAATATATCAAGCGATCCATACAGGATCTGGATGTTTGCTTTAATCCATATATGGATCTTTGCAACTTGCATACCCTTTCCTCTTGACCCTTTTCAATGAATCATTCTGGTTGCATCATGTAGATGCTTTCGTCAAGACTTCCATTAAGAAAAGTTGTCTTGACGTCCATTTCCCAAATCTCTAGGTCTAGAGATGCCGCAATGGATGAGAGTATACTAATGGATTTAAGCATGGCCACATGAGAGAAGGTTTATTCATAATCGATACCTTCTTTTTGTGTATAACCTTTAGCTACCAATCTAGCTTTAAAGGTTTCCACCTTTCCATCCATTCCTCTTTTCCTCTTGTATTCCCACTTGCAACCGATGGGTTTTATCCCTTTAGGCAAGTCTACAAGAGACCATACTTTGTTTTTGAACATAGATTCAATTTCGGATTGCATTGCCTTTTGCCAATGGCGACAATCAACATCTTCCATTGCTTCCTTATACGTATAGGATCATCGTCATCTAGAAGATTCTCTACAGATTCTTCTAGACCGATGTATCTCTTAGGTTGTCTAACAACCCTCCCACTACGACGAGGTATGGTAAATTGTTGATCTTGTGTTGGTACGGAACTTACAATTGGGTTTGGTTGCGAAACCTCTTGTGGAATTGTATCTCCTAAAAGCTCGTTTAGGACAATTCTACTTTTAGGCATAAAATGTTTCATATAGTCCTTTTCCATAAATGTTGCATTTGTCGAAACAAATACTTTAAGATCTGAAGGACTATAAAAATAATATCCTTTTGTTCCCTTTGGATTTCCTACAAATATGCATATTTTTGAACGGGACTCATCTTTTCTGTCTTTCCTTTTAACACGTGTGCAGGACATCCAAATATCCTTAAGTGTTGTAAACTAGGCTTTCGCCCAGTCTACAACTCATGCGGTGTTTTAGGAACTGACTTAGATGGTACATCGTTTAGAATGTACATTGCAGATTGTAAATCATATCCCCAAAAAGAATTAGGGAATGTTGAATAACTCAATATAGACCTAACCATATCCAGAAGAGTTATATTTCTCCTTTCTGCCACCCTATTTTGTTGAGGTGTGCCTGGTGCAGAAAACTGATAAAATATTCCATTATCAATAAGATATTGCAGAAACCAACCTGATAGATATTCTCCACCATGATTGGACCTCAAGATTTTTATGTGCTCCTCAAGTAGATTTTCTACTTCAACTTTAAATGCTTTGAACATATCAAAAGCATCTGACTTATGTCTCATGAGATACATGTTAGGATTATGCTCGATAGCAAGAGTGTAATATTGTAATTAACAATCTTTTCATATAAATAAAGTGATTTCTAGTTTAACAAATCTTATAGCATTTATAGTATAATTATTAGAATTGTCAAAAGTAAATAATCATAAGGTCAAAAGACTATGAGAAAAGAAGAATTGTTCATACATCTAGATATGTATGAGATAGACACAATTCTTTAGTTAGTCTTGAATAATATTCACAACTTAAGATAGAAGGTTTGGCACATTTATCTTGTCAAAGTTATAGATTCTTTTGCTAGCATTTGAGTGGGATCAAATGTGTTATGATAAATCTAAAATCATCAAAGTGTGGTGTCTTTGGGAAAAAGAATCTAGTGCACTGGGTGCATTGAATAGGATCAAAATGAAATACTTTATCAAGAACTGTCACTGGATAAAAGTTTTCATTTGAAGACAATCAGAGAGTCTATCTCAATCCTGAGATAAATGATTGACTTATGGTTGCAAGTGTTATCATTTGATCTATCAATGAGTACGATTATACAGTATAGTCTACCCTCGATAGTTTGGTGGTATTTATTTGTTAATCGATCGAGGATTTCATTTATAGATATGGACATCGTGGCTCCATTTATTGAATGAGAGTAGAATACCATCATATGGATGTTTTGAGGTATTGGATATTAAATCTTAACGTTAAGTTTTCAATAGTGTCTATTGAAACATGTCTTCTGGACAAGTCAAAATATCCAAGTTCAAAATGTGGTCACATGAGTAAATATGGTAACTTAGAGAGCTATAGGCGGTCTATGAGCTCTTGGCGATTACAAGTATTCTTCACGAGGATACACTTTCTCCAATAAGGTTGTCTTGGGTATAAATGAGAATATCAACTTATTCTATCTTTATTTAAGAGTTCTATTTTAGTTCTTTAGTGGAATGAACTAAAATTAAATAGATCGAACCTAAGTGAATCATTTGTTGATTGTGATTAGGTTGTGTCTATTGGAGTTTAAATTTAGATAGCCAGCCAAGATCCCAAATCCACATGAACTTGCATGGATCACTTAATATATTCTACAGGACCAATAGGGGTCCATCTAGAATTGTAATAAGGCATGAGAACTTGTTTCTTTTTGTAAGAATAGGTCTAGTTCACATGTCCAATGGATTTAATAAAATATGAAAAATAATATTTAGCCCTTATATTAGGTTTGGGCGGCAAAGGCTATTGTGAATAGCTTATATGTATTATTTTTATTTTATTATTTAATTAAATGGAAATTAATTAATTTATTGATTAATTAATTATTTAATTAAAAGTCAAAATCTTTTTCCTAGTAGGAGATGGTCTCCTAAAACTATACTATTGTTGGTAGTATAGTTAATGTTAAAGACTATATTTGATATGTAGACAAATAAAAGGAATTATTTATCTAATCAAATTAGTAAGTCTTTAATATGGTTACTAATACACTATTGAGTTGGATTAAGAATCTTGGTGTAGGAAAGAATTCTTTTTGGAAAAGGATTCTTGGTCACCAAGTAAAACTACTTTGTGGTAGAATTCTTCTTTGAAAATGATTCATAACCACCAAGTTAATCTACCTAAGGATAGGATTCTTGTTCGTCAAGTAATCTTTCTTTGGAAAGAATAAACTCTCCAAATTTATACCAAAGAGATAAAATTCGGCCAACACATATGGTTATTGGAGAAGTTAGATTTTTTAGATAAGGATTCTTAACTACCAAATAAATCCACCTAAGGAAAGGATTCTTGCCAAGCAAGTGAATCCTTCTTAGGAAAGGATTTATGATCCTATATATATGTGCATGTGAAATTCGTCCAGCCCTAAGGCAATTAGAGGTGAGTTTCGGCGAAGCTCTATTTTTCTTAGTGAAGAATTCGGCCATCATAGGAATTTTAAGGGAGGAAAATCTGATTTTACTCTAGACAAAATTCGTTCATCTCTAAGCATTAGTGTGTGAATTCGGCCAAGTATAGAAAATAGGGGAACGTTTTTGTTTTCGATAGTATACTAATATCCTTTACACAAAAGGGTTTTGTATACAACATCGAATCAAGATTCATGCGAGTTTCAATCAAATTGATTGATAATTCACAAGTGACCGGACGTTCTTGGATTTTTCTCTTGGAGGATATTTGTAACTAACAAAGAAAAGATTTTGCTTTGTCTTCATCCTTAGGAATTCAATTTAAGGAAAGGGAGCCCACACTCTAAGGTGATTCACGTTCGTGATTGGATTGGAAGATCTTGCGAAATAAATTCGGTACTTGTTCAATCGTCACAAATAAAAGGTACGATACTTTTATATATGTCAATTAATCTAGGGTTAAGGTTCTCGTTGATTAAAGGGATTTTTTTTTCTTATATACGCAAACCCTAAATTTATTTTTCTCACATTTCCGTTACGTTTTGAACTCGTTTTTCCCTACAATACACAACCAAATCTTTAGTGATCATCCGTGAGAGTGATGAATTACTCATATCCACCTCTAGCTTGAATGCTCATAGGTCCACACACATCAGTGTGTATCAATCCTAAACATTCGATGGCTCTTACGCCTTTGGTCGTAAACGACCTTTTGGTCATTTTACCTTCCAAATAAGATTCACAAATTGGAAGATCATCAACTTTTAAGTCACTCAGAGGTCCGTCACTTACCAATCTTTTAATCCTATTAAGGTTAATATGACCTACGCGCAAATGCCATTGGTAGGTTTCATCTTTTGATAATTTTACTCTTTTATGATTAGGTTCTGTTGATTCTGTGTCTAACAATTGAGAGATATTTCCATGCAAATAGAATAAACCGTTTTCCAATGTACCTTTGCAAACAAATTTGTTATTCTTACTAATAATAAAATCTTTATTAAAAGTAACCGAATATCCAAATTTATTTAGACAAAAGACCAAAATTAAATTCCTCTTGAATTGTGGTACATAATAAACGTTTATTAGAACTAAATGCCAATAAGAATCAAAATAGATTCAAATATCTCCCACTACACTATTAGACTTTTGGTGCAAAGGATACTAGTGTACTATCGAAAACAAAAACGTTCCCTCTTTTCTCTATGCTTGGCCGAATTCTTCACACAATGAGTTGAACGAAGTTTTTTTATAACAATAATAAAAAAAACAACTTCTCACACCAAAAACTCATACTTGGTAAAAATTTACAAGTATATATATAGGAGACCAAATCCTCTCCCAAGAAGGATTTACTTGGTGGGCAAGAATCCTTTCCTTAGGTGGATTTACTTGGTGGTTAAGAATTCTTTTCTAAAAGGAATTCTATCCTACACCAAGACTTCTAATCCAACTCAATAGTGTATTTGTAACCTTATTAAAGACTTCCTAATTTTATTAGATAAATAATTATTTTTATTTACTACTTATCAAAGATAGTCTTTAATATTAATTATACTACCAACAATAGTACAATATTAGGAGACCATCTTCTAATAGAAAAAGATTTTGACATTTAATTAAATAATTAATTAATCACTAAATTAATTAATTTCTTTTTAATTAAATAATAAAATAAAAATAATATAATTTAAGCTATTCTTAATAGCCTTGCCGCCCAACACATGTATATTGGCCATATATTATTTTTCTTATTTTTTTAAATCTATTAGACCTTAATAAAAAATCCACATGTGAACTAGACCTATTCTTACAAAAAGAAACAAGTTCACATGCCTTAATACAATTCTAGATGGACCCCTAAATTGGTCTAGTAGAATATATCAAGTGATCCATGCAAATTCATGTTGATTGGGGATCTTGGCGGGATATCTAAATTTAAGCTCCAATAGACACAACACAATCACAATCAACAAATGATTCACTTAGGTCCGATCTATTTAATTTTAGTTCATTCCACTAAAGAACTATAATTGAACACTTAAATAAAGATAGAATTGTTAGGATTATGCTCGATAGCAAGAGTGTAATATTGTAATTAACATTCTTTTCATATGAATAAAGTGATTTCTAGTTTAACGAATCTTATAGCATTTATAGTTTAATTATTATAATTGTCAAAAGTAAATAATCATAAGGTCAAAAGACTATGAGAAAAGAAGAATTGTTCATACTTCTAGATATGTATGAGGTAGACACAATTCTTTTGTTAGTCTTGAATAATATTCACAACTTAAGATAGAAGGTTGGGCGTCTTTATCTTGTCAAAGTTGTAGATTCTTTTGCTAGCATTTGATTGGGATCAAATGTGTTATGATGAGCCTAAAATCATCAAAGTGTGTTGTCTTTGGGCAAAAGATTCTAGTGCACTGTGTGCATTGAATATGATCAAAATGAAATACTTTATCTAGAACCGTCAATGGATAAAAGTTTTCATTTGAAGACAATCGGAGAGTCTATCTCAATCCTGATATAAATTATGGACTTATGGTTGCCAGTGTTATCATTTGAGGTATTAATGAGTACGATTATATAGCATAGTTTATCCTCGATATTATTGTTGTATTCATTTGTTAATCGATAGAGGACTTCATTTATAGATATGAATATCATGGCTCCATTTATTGAATGAGAGTAGAATACCATCATATGGATGTTTTGATGTATTGGATATTAAATCTTAATGTTAAGTTTTCAATAGTGTCTATTGAAACATGGCTTCTGGACAAGTCAAAATATCCAAGTTCAAAATGTGGTCACATAAGTAAATATGGTAACTTGGAGAGCTATAGGCGGTCTATGATTCACGAGGATACATTTTTGCCAATAAGGTTGTCTAGGGTACGAATGAGTAACATCAAACTTATTCTATCTTTATTTAAGAGTTCAATTTTAGTTCTTTAGTGGAATGAACTAAAATTAAATAGATCGGACCTAAGTGAATCATTTGTTGATTGAGATTGGGTTGTGTCTATTGGAGCATAAATTTAGATAGCCCGCCAAAATCCCCAATCCACTCGAACATGCATGGATCACTTGATATATTCTACCGGACCAATTTAGGGGTCCATCTAGAATTGTAATAAGGCATGTGAACTTGTTTCTTTTTGTAAGAATAGGTCTAGTTCACATGTGGACTTTTTATTAAGGTCCAATGGGTTTAATAAAATAAGAAAAATAATATATGGCCTTTATACTAGGTATGGGCGGCAAAGGCTATGGTGAGTAGCTTATATATATTATTTTTACTTTATTTTTTAATTAAATGGAAATTAATTAATTTGTTGATTAATTAATTATTAATTAAAAGTCAAAATCTTTTTCCTAATAGGAGATGGTCTCCTAAAACTATACTATTATTGGTAGTATAGTTAATGTTAAAGACTATATTTGATAAGTAGATAAATAAAAGGAATTGTTTATCTAATCAAATTAGGAAGTTTTTAATATGGTTAGAAACACATTGTTGAGTAGGATTAGGAGTCTTGGTGTAGAAAAGAATTCTTTTTGGAAAAGGATTCTTGGTCACCAAGTAAAACTACTTAGTGGTAGAATTCTTATTTGAAAAGGATTCATAACCACCAAGTTAATCTACCTAAGGATAGGATTCTTGTCCACCAAGTAATCCTTCTTAGGAAAAATTGAACTCTCCTAATCTTTATCAAAGACTAAAAATTCGGCCAACACCATATAGTAATAGGAGTAGTTAGATTTCCTTTTAGATAATGATTATAACTACCAAATAAATCCACCTAAGGAAAGGATTCTTGCCAAACAAGTGAATCCTTCTTAGGAAAGGCTTTATGAACCTATATATATATGTGTGAAGAATTTCGGTCATGACTAAGGCAATTTAGAGGTGAAATTCAGCCAAGCTCTATTTTTCTTAGTGAAGAATTCGACCATCATAGGATTTTGTGGGAGGAAAATCTGATTTTAGTCTAGAAAAAATTCAATCATCTCTAAGCAATAGTGTGTGTGAATTCAGCCAAGTAGAGAAAAAAGGGAAACGTTTATGTTTTCGATAGTACACTAGTATCCTTTACAACAAAAGGGTTTTGTGTACAACATCGAATCAAGGTTCACGCGAGTTTCAATCAAATTGATTGATAATTCACAAGTGACCGGACGTTCTTGGATTTTTCTCTTGGAGGATATTTGTAACTAACAAAGAAAAGATTTTTCTTTGTCTCCATCCTCAGGAATACAATTTAAAGAAAGGGAGCCCACACTTCTAGGTGATTCACGTTCGTGATTGGATTGGAAGATCTTGCGGAATCAATTCGGCGCTTGTTCAATCGTCACGTAAAAAAGGTACGATAATTTTATATACATCAATTAATCTAGGGTTAAGGTTCTCGTTGCATAAAAGGGAAAAAAATTATTTATACGCAAACCCTAATCTCATTTTTTCTCACGCTTCCGTTGAGTTTCTAAACCGTTTTTCCCAAAATGAATAAGTTAATATTACTAATAATCGCCAGGAGTTTATAGACCGCCTATAGCTCTCCAAGTTACCATATTTACTCATATGACCACATTTTGAACTTGGATATTTTGACTTGTCCAGAAGCAATGTTTCAATAGACACTATTGAAAAATTAACGTTAAGATTTAATATCAAATACCTCAAAACATCCATATGATGGTATTCTACTCTCATTCAATAAATGGAGCCACAATGTCCATATCTATAAATGAAGTCCTCTATCGATTAATAAATAAATACCACCAAACTATCGAGGATAGATTATGCTATATAATCGTACTCATTGATAACACTTGAAACCATAAGTCCATCATTTATCTCAGGATTGAGATAGACTCTCCGATTGTCTTCAAATGCAAAACTTTTATCTACTGACATTTCTAGATAAAGTGTTTCATTGTGATCCTATTCAATGCACCCAGTGCACTAGATTCTTTTACCCAAAGACACCACACTTTGATTATTTTAGACTCATTACAACACATTTGATACTACTCAAATGCTAGCAAAAGAATCTACAACTTTGACAAGATAAAGACGCCCAACCTTTTATTTTAAGTTGTGAATATTATTCAAGACTAACTAAAGAATTGTGTCTACCTTATACATATCTAGACGTATGAACAATTCTTCTTTTCTCATAGTCTTTTGACCTTATGATTATTAACTTTTCACAATTATAATAATTAAACTATAAATGTTATGATATTTGTTAAACTAGAAATCACTTTATTAATATGAAAAGATTGTTAAATACAATATCATACTCTTGCTATCGAGCATAATCCTAACAATATTTTGATCCTATCAAGGTTAATATGACCTCGGTGAAAATGTCATAAGTAGGTTTCATCTTTTGATAATTTCACTATTTTATGATTAGGTTTTGTTGATTCATTGTCTAACAAGTGAGTGATATTTATATGCAATTGAAATGAACTGTTTTCTAATGTATCTTTGCAAACAAATTTGTTATTCCGACTAATATTAAAACCTTTAGTAAAAGTAACCAATTATCCAAATTTATTTAAAAAAGAAACTGAAATTAAATTCCTCTTGAATTGAGATACATAATTAAAGTCTATCAAATATAAATGCCTATTAGAATCTAGATTAACAATAACATATCCAATTGCACTGGCAGACACCAATGCTCCATTGCCTAGATGCAAGTTTAATTCATTCTCATTCAGTTTGTTCCTTTCCTAAAACTCCTGCTAGGAATAACAAACATGATTAGTGGCTCCAGAGTCTATGATCCAAGAATCTATAGAATCTGCCAGAAAACATGTTTCAAGATAATAAATATTACCTTCTTCCTTCTTTTTTGAGACTTTGGGCAATTTCTTTGCCAATGTCTCTTTTCACCATAAAGGAAACATTTTACTTTGATCTTGGTTACTTTCTTGGTTTCCTTCTTGGTAGCCCAAGTTGTTTTTTTTTTTTTTACCTTCTCACAGGTCTTAACAGTAGCAACTTAACCAGCCATATAAATCTTTTATCCCTTGCCTTTCACAAGGATTTTCTTAGCAATTTGAACATCTTGCATCAAACCCTGTAAGGTGTATTCATTATTGTTCTAGGTGTAGTCCAACATGAACTGATCAAAGGAATCCGACAATGAGTTGACAATCATGTCAAATTTCATCTCACCGTCTATCTCAGCACCATTGAGTTCAACAATGTTGAGACATTCTATGACTTTAATCATGTGGTCTTTCACAACCTGTCCAGGTTTCATCATAAGATTCAAGAAAGTAGTCACTGCCTCTCTTTTAGTGGTCACGGATTTCATAGAAAACATCTCCTCTGGAGACATCATTATATCAGCAGCAGTCCCCATTCTTTCAAGTTGCTATTTCGACATATCGAAGATGGTGGGCATAATGTAACATTAGGCCATCTTATCTGAGGCCTTCCACTGCTCATACTCATCTCCTTGCATCTTAGTAGATTCATCAGTAGAATCAAGTGGTTTAGAGGTACACAAAACAAACTTAAGCTTTTCTGCATTCTACAACAACCCAATTTTCCTTTTCCATGTGATATAATTATCACCAGTTAAAGTACTATCTTTTAGGATGTTGATTAGGGATAGGCTCATGATTTCTGAATAAAACAAAATTATATATAAGTAAACAATCATGATAAAGCACATTCGAAAATTTATCTTGAATTTGGTAAATTAATTCAATCGTAAAATTCAACGGTGATCAAACACTTATACATGGCACGCCCCCTTTGGGAATTTGCTCCTTCTACTAGCTGGACTAGGTCCTACCTAATTGTTAACATAACAACTAACATTTTCAATTTTAGCCTTGCAATTTTATTAACAAGAACTCTTGGAAGGATATCAATAAAACCACATTTAGTGTGTTACCAAGTTATCGACCTTCAATATATTCTCTCACGAAAATCCCTCATTTGAGAGTAGATATCGTTTGAGTCAATTGTCTAGAGTATCCTTGTAAGGAAGTATCTTGTTAAACTCCAATCATGGATACCCCTTACGCATGAAACATAAAGCTTAACTAAACTTGGAGGCCTTAGGTGTTCCAAACACCTTCTCCCACTCAATTATTTAAGGCTTGTGACTGAATTCCATACAATGATTTACCAAGTTATCTAGATGCCAATTTAGATACCTACATCATTCAATGCATTTTTGTACAAAAAGAGATATATGAGTGGCATTCCTATTCTATATGGCATGTTATCAAACAATGACAAACTGACGCACTCCGAGCGTACCTCTTAACTACTGGTACTATAAAAACTAAATGGAATGAAATGGATTGCGTGAGTCTGATTGACCCTTCTCAAGTGTACTAATCACTGTCAAGTATAACATGCACAATTATGGGTAATGTTCCCATAGAGAAACTTGAAACGGTAATATTGATTATTCTAGTACAAGTCACTAAAAGTTATGCCAATTGTAAAATGATTGGTTTGAAAGATTCTAAAGATATGTTAAGGAAATAATGATGCAACATGCTAATAACAGAGTTCACAACCTAGTTTATGTCAACAAAGATCCATATGGAAGAGTTTCAAGTGTAACCTACTCAAGATTAGTCAACCAAGAGATAGATTTATTATTTATGCTTAGATGCTAAGTAAATATCATGCCCAACAATCAACATCTTAATCTGTTAAGCATAAGTGCAACTCAAGACATATAACAGACATACTAGATCATTACTAAAAGTATTCATATATATACAATCATCCAAATCCTTAACAAAAAGGATTTAGCCACTCATTATTAAATAGATACAAGTAAACTAACGAGACTGACAAAGAAAACTCACAGATTCTTGATGCTCCCTTCTATGCTTGCTCAACAAAACCTTGCTTGATTGACAAAAAATAGATCTACTTACCACTAATTAAAGATTCCAATTCCAAGTTTTGAAATCTAAAGTGTTTAAAATAAAGATACAAATTCAAAGTGAAAGTGAAATGGTGTTTCTAATTCCAAATCATAAGACCACAATCTAACATATAACACACTTTTTTCTGGAAAGAAAAATGTGATTACATAGTGAGGAGAAGATTTGGCTGGAGTCCACTTGAAGGGTGACGAGCAACAGGATCTGCAATTTGGACCTCGCATATTTTTCTCTAAGTTAAGTCGGCCAAGATCTGTCACTACATTCTGTTGGATGAAACTCACAAATCTTCATTTGTGGTTGTTCTACGACTTTATTATGCGACATCAACGTCCCAGTCTCGACTCACAGTGACATTTGGGGCTACACTGCTGGCTGATTCTGCGTTTAAGAACTCACGATCTTCACTCGTTGTCTTTTTTAGAACTGAATTGAAAGACATAACTAGCAGTAAAGACTTGCAGAAAAATATTTTGTTTGGATGCTACCTTCTTCTACGAGATCTAACTCGTAATTACTTCTGGCAATGCTCTTTACCTTTGTTCTGTCTTCTCGTTCTGCTAGGTGTTACTCACAGTGATAACTCACAGTCTGGCTCTGCTAGGTGCTTGCCTTAACTTGAACTGGCAGTGGCTTCTAGACTTGATCTGTGAATTTATTCTGCGAGGTGGAACTCGTAGTTTTCTTCAGACACATAGCTTTTACTTTGTTTTCTCCCAAATTCTTCATCAAGCCCTCAGTTGCCCCTGAATAACAAAATACCTATAAAGGACTTAAAGAGATAATTAAAACACACAAATATTCAATAAAGAGACACTAAAGGGATGAATTAGACGCTCAAAATATATAAAAGCTTAGAGAGATAAAACCTCAAATCCTAACCTTTGCTCACCCTCGAGTGAAGTTACTTAAAATAAACTAACATAAGTAACTCCTAAAATGTTACAAGAGCCAATGTTTTTAAAGTTTTCCAATATGATACATATGAATGAAGAGATCAAGCAAAAGATACTAAGTCGAAAATAAGAAAATGTCATTCAATATGAAATAGCACACAATCGAATCCCATACTCTAACTTTAAAGTTTCAAAAACTGTGAACTTAAATGCATGGATACAATTCGCCTTGACTCTAATACTTATAGGATTTTAATCGATTTTTCCCTTAAAATCCTAGGCTCGCTCTTTATCAACATATGCAAATTTGAATATGTATTAATGTTTTCACATAAGATATATGTTTTGCTAGGAAGAACATGTCTAAAATAGCAGATCTCATGATTGAGTTGAAAAACCAAGAACGTGGAAATAGCGTGCATCGATGAATATTCCCAGGTTAGACATCCTAAAAAACAGTTAGGACTTCACTCGATTTCAACTAGTGATGGGAGTTTTGTGTATGTTGAGGATCATTGCCCACTAAGGTGAGAACTATGAAAATTGGCAATTTTTCTAGTTTCCCCCATTTTGACTCAACACTTTTTAATTTTATTTTAGCGTCTAGTCTTCACTACCATTTTCTTGTGCTTGGTTGCCACTTGCATTTTTAAGTGACATATATGAATAAACAAGGGCTCAAGTGTTTAATTTTCTGACAATTTTTTTTTCTTTTTAGAATACCCTTCTTTGCACAATTTGTAGTATGCCTAAGTACACGCAATTCCTCATATTTTCTGAGGTAGAGATGTGTTTATGGCGTTGAAATCTTTCTATTGGGTATATCTTTAAATGATTTTTAAATTATGAGTACATACTGCCTAACATCACATTCAAAAGTCTGTCTATCATGGGACTACAAAATGTAGTAAGCAGTCCATATGCATGATCAATGGAATTTAACATGTTAATGTTTAATGAGAACAACATCAGCATAGAACAATTAAAAACACAATTTAGAAGAGTAAAATTAACCCTCACAAATAAGAAATTTACGCACAAATTCTCTCTTTGGTAGCCTCTACTATTGATCCTAACATTTTCATACAAAATCTCTTTCACCAAGTCATAAAAAGAAAATGGACTAACTCAATTTGTGTAATCAATCATAGATTGATACAAAGTTATCCAAAACTCATAAACTAGTACAATGCATGATACTCCTCAACAACACAACATCACATTCAAATTTTCATTTTTGTTCACGAAAGGCTCAAATTGTAACACTTTGCCCACACCCTCAAACCTAAACTCAACATTGCCCCCAAGGTTTTAAACCATAAAGAGCAAGGGCACGAGTTCAAAGGTTTGGTTATATAAACAACAAAACTTTTACTATCATATATGTACAATATAAAAATCCCCCACTACAAAAAAATTCATAACAACCTATTCACTAATCACAAAGCAAAACACACTAAAAGTAAACAACTTACATAAAAAAAACTTAAATAATTAACTACTATATACAAACATAGAGGGTACCTAGGTGGTTTACCTAAAACCATGCATTGTATTAGAGTTCTCTGGCTCCATAAGCTTGATTAGTTCTAACACCCTTGCTTCTTTAATACCGTTAAAGTATGGCTTAACTCTATGCCCATTGACTATGAAAGTGTACCCACTCCTTAAATCTTCTAACTTTACTGCTCCATAGGAGAAAATGTAAGTTCCTCAGTTTTTAATTGGCTTATTTCGTTGACAAACCATATTTAGGGATTAACATGTAAGGGTAGTTTAGGTGATCTTTGTTCGTGATTGAGCCCAAGCTTCAAAGGTATTGTTAGGATTATGCTCGATAGCAAGAGTGTAATATTGTAATTAACATTCTTTTCATATGAATAAAGTGATTTCTAGTTTAACAAATCTTATAACATTTATAGTTTAATTATTATAATTGTCAAAAGTAAATAATCATAAGGTCAAAAGACTATGAGAAAAGAAGAATTATTCATATATCTAGATATGTATGAGGTAGACACAATTCTTTAGTTAGTATTGAATAATATTCACAACTTAAGATAGAAGGTTGGGTGCCTTTATCTTGTCAAAGTTGTAGATTCTTTTGCTAGCATTTGAGTGGGATCAAATGTGTTCTTATGAGTCTAAAATCAACAAAGTGTGGTGTTTTTGGGCAAAATAATCTAGTGCACTGGGTGCACTGAATAGGATCAAAATGAAATACTTTATCTAGAAACGTCAACGGATAAAAGTTTTCATTTGAAGACAATCGGAGAGTCTATCTCAATCCTGAGATAAATGATGGACTTATGGTTGCAAGTGTTATCATTTGAGCTATCAATGAGTACGATTATATAGCATAGTCTATCATCGATAGTTTGGTGGTATTCATTTGTTAATCGATGGAGGACTTCATTTATAGATATAGACATCGTGGCTCCATTTATTGAATGAGAGTATAATACCATCATATAGATGTTTTGAGGTATTGGATATTAAATCTTAACGTTAAGTTTTCAATAGTTTCTATTGAAACATGGCTTTTGGACTAGTCAAAATATCCAAGTTCAAAATGTGGTCATATGAGTAAATATGGTAAACTGGAGAGCTATAGGCGGTCTATTAGCTCTTGGCGATTGCTTGTATTCTTCACGAGGAAACATTTTCTCCAATAAGGTTGTCTAGGGTATGAATGAGTAAATATCTACTTATTCTATCTTTATTTAAGAGTTCAAATTTAGTTCTTTAGTGGAATGAACTGAAATTAAATAGATCGAACCTAAGTGAATCATTTGTTGATTGTGATTAGGTTGTGTCTATTGGAGCTTAAATCTAGATAGCCCGCCAAGATCCCCAGTCCACACGAACTTGCATGGATCACATAATATATTCTACAGGACCAATAGGGGTCCATCTAGAATTGTAATAAGGCGGTGAACTTGTTTCTTTTTGTAAGAATAGGTCGAGTTCATATGTGAACTTTTTATTAAGGTCCAATGGATTTAATAAAATAAGAAAAATAATATATGGCCCTTATATTAGGTATGGGCAGCAAAGGCTATTGTGAATAGCTTATATATATTATTTTTTATTTTATTATTTAATTAAATAGAAATTAATTAATTTGTTGATAAATTAATTATTTAATTAAAAGTCAAAAATCGTTTTCCTAGTAGGAGATGATCTCCTAAAACGATACTATTGTTGGTAGTATAGTTAATGTTAAAGATTGTATTTGATAAGTAGATAAATAAAAGGAATTATTTATCTAATCAAATTAGGAAGTCTTTAATATGATTACAAATACACTATTGAGTTGGATTAGGAGTCTTGGTGTAGGAAAAAATTCTTTTTGGAAAAGGATTTTTGGTCACCAAGTAAAACTACTTAGTGGTAGAATTCTTCTTTGAAAAGGATTCATAACCACCAAGTTAATCAACCTAAGGATATGATTCTTGTCCATCAAGTAATCCTTCTAAGGAAAGAATAAACTCTCCTAATCCATATCAAAGAGATAAAATTCGGCCAGCCCGTAGGAATATAGGACAAGTTAGATTTTATTTTAGATAAGGATTCTTAACTACCAAATAAATCCTTCTTAGGAAAGGATTTATGATCCTATATATATAAGCATGATAAATTTGGCCAGCCCTAAGGCATTTAGAGGTGAATTTCGGCCAATCTAATTTTTCTAAGAGAAGAATTCGGTCATCATAGGAATTTTGAGGGAGAAAAATATGTTTTTACTCTAGACAAAATTCGATCATCTCTAAGCAATAGTGTGGGAATTCGGCCAAGTCGAGAAAAAATGGGAACGTTTTTTTTTTCGATAGGATACTAATATCACTTACATCAAAAGGGTTTTGTGTACAACATCGAATCAAGGTTTACGCGAGTTTCAATCAAATTGATTGATAATTCACAAGTGACCGGACGTTCTTGGATTTTTCTCTTTGAGGATATTTGTAACTAACAAAGAAAAAATTTTTGCTTTGTCTCCATCCTCAGGAATACAATTTAAAGAAAAGGAGCCCACACTCCTAGGTGATTCACATTCGTGATTGGATTGGAAGATCTTACAGAATCAATTCGGCGCTTGTTCAACCGTCATGCGAAAAAGGTACTTTACTTTTATATACATCAATTAATCTGGGGTTAAGGTTCTCGTTGCATAAAAGGGAAAAAATTATATTTATACGCAAACCCTAAATTAGTTTTTATCACGCTTCCGTTGCGTTTTTAACCCATTTTTCCCTACAGGTATATCACTTGCCTAACTTTCTTAAAAGAGATATAGTGCACACACTCACTCTCAGGCATGCGTTGATCATCCTTCATTAGTGCTTGAATCATTGTTATGCGTGCTTAATTTTGCTGCCTCTTGGTTGCATGGATTGCATGGTTGTTGGTCTTGTAAGGAAAATACAAGTTCAGCGGAAGCATGAGAAAATTTATAAAAATTTGGGTTTACGTATAAATAAAAAAAATTCCCTTTAAAATAACAAGAATCTTAACCCTAGATTAAATGATATATATATAAAAGTGGCTAATTCGAAAGAACCAAGAAGTCATAAGAGAGGGAAACACATTGAACGAAAGTATCACCTTCTAAGGGAAATTGTGCATAGAGGTGACGTGACGATTACTAAGATCGCATCAGCAGAAAATCTAGCGGATCCCGTTACAAAGGCTCTTCCTCAAAAGAGTTTTGATGGGCATCTAGAGAACATGGGGATGAGAGATATGACACATTTGCTATAGAACAAGTGGGAGATTGTTAGGACTATGCTCGATAGCAAGAGTGTAATATTGTAATTAACAATCGTTTCATATGAGTAAAGTGATTTCTAGTTTAACAAATCTTATAGCATTTCTAGTTTAATTATTATAATTGTCAAAAAAATAATAATCATAAGGTCAAAAGACTATAAGAAAAGAAGAATTGTTCATACATCTAGATATGTATGAGATAGACACAATTCTTTAGTTAGTCTTGAATAATATTCACAACTTAAGATAAAAGGTTGGGAGCCTTTATCTTGTCAAAGTTGTAGAATCTTTTGTTAGCATTTGAATGGGATCAAATGTGTTATGATGAGTCTAGAATCATCAAAGTAAGGTTTTTTGGGCAAAAGAATCTAGTGCACTGGGTGCATTGAATAGGATCACAATGAAATACTTTATCTAGAACCGTCAACGGATAAAAGTTTTCATTTAAGGACAATCAGAGAGTCTATCTCAATCCTGAGATAAATTATGGACTTATGGTTGCAAGTGTTATCATTTGAGCTATCAATGAGTACGATTATATAGCATAGTCTATCCTCGATAGTTTGGTGGTATTTATTTGTTAATCGATGGAGGACTTCATTTATAGATATGGACATCGTGGCTCCATTTATTGAATGAGAGTAGAATACCATCATATAGATGTTTTGAGGTATTGGATATTAAATCTTAACGTTAAGTTTTCAATAGTTTCTATTGAAACATGGCTTTTGGACTAGTCAAAATATCCAAGTTCAAAATGTGGTCATATGAGTAAATATGGTAAACTGGAGAGCTATAGGTGGTCTATGAGCTCTTGGCGATTACAGATATTCTTTACGAGGATACATTTTCTCCAATAAGGTTGTCTAGGGTATGAATGAGTAACATCAACCTTTTCTTTCTTTATTTAAGAGTTCAATTTTAGTTTTGTAGTGGAATGAACTAAAATTAAATAGATCAGAACTAAGTGAATCATTTGTTGATTGTGATTTGGCTGTGTTTATTGGAGCTTAAATCTAGATAGCCCGCCAAGATCCCCAATTCACACGAACTTGCATGGATCACTTGATATATCCTACTGGACCAATTTAGGGAACCATCTAGAATTGTATTGAGGCGTGTGGACTTGTTTCTTTTTATGAGAATAGGTCTAGTTCACATGTGGATATTTTATTAAGGTCTAATAGATTTAAATAAAATAAGAAAAATAATATAGGGTGCATATATATGAGTTGGGCGGCAAGGCTATTTATAGTAACTTAATTATATTATTTTTTTTAATATTTAATTAAATGAAAATTAATTAATTTGTTGATTAATTAATTATTTAATTAAAAGTCAAAATCTTTTTCCTAGTAGGAGATGGTCTCCTAAAATTATACTATTGTTGGTAGTATAATTAATATTAAAGACTATATTTGATAAGTAGATAAATAAAACGAGTTATTTATCTAATCAAATTAGGAAATCTTTAATATGGTTACAAATACACTATTTAGTTTGATTAGGAGTCTTGGTGTAGGAAAGAATTCTTTTTGGAAAAGGATTCTTGGTTACTAAGTAAATCCACCTAAGGAAAGGATTCTTTCCCACCAAGTAAATCCTTCTTAGAAGAGGATTTGGCCTTTTATAAATACTACCTATAAATTTCTACCAAGCCTTAGTTTTTGGTGGGAGAAGTTGTTTTCTATTTGTGTTTTTTATTTTGTTATAAAAAAAAACTCCTCCTAACTCATTGTGTGAAGAATTCGGCCAAGCATAGAGAAAAGAGGGAACGTTTTTGTTTTTTATAGTACACTAGTATCCTTTGCATCTAAAGGGTTTTTTGTACAACATCGAATCAAGTTTCACACGATTTTCAATCAAATTGATTGATAATTCAAAAGTGACATGACGTTCTTGGTTTTTCTCTTGGAGGATTATTGTGACTAACAAATAAGAAGATTTTGTTTGTTTCCATCCTCAAGTATACAATTTAAAGAAAGGAAGCCCACACTCATAGGTGATTCACGTTCGTGATTGTATTAGAAGATCTTGCGGACTCAATTCAATGCTAGTTCAATCCAAAAAAAAAAGATACGATACTTTTTATATACATCAATTAATCTAGGGTTAAGGTCTTCGTTATTAAAATGGAAAATTTTTATTTATACACAAACCCTAATTTTCTAATTTTCTCATGCTTCCGTTGCGTTTTGAACCAATTTTCCCTACAATAGGGCTGGCCGAATTCTTCATAGAATTCAATTAGGAGACTTAATCTTTTCCTAAGAAGGATTTACTTGGTAGTTAAGAATCCTTTTCAAAAAGGAATTATATCCTACACCAAGACCCATAATCTAACTCAATAGTGTATTTGTAACTATATTAAAGACTTCCTGATTTGATTAGATAAATAATTCATTTTATTTATTTACTTATCAAATACAGTCTTTAATATTAATTATCCTACTAACAATAATATAATTTTAGGAGACCGTCTCCTACTAGGAAAGCGATTTTGACTTTTAATTAAACAAATAATTAATCAACAAATTGATTAATTTCCATTTAATTAAATAAAAAATAATATAATATAATTAAGCTATTCTAAATAGCCTTGCCGCCCAAACCATATATACGGGCCAATATATTATTTTTTTTTCTTATTAAATCCATTGGACCTTTTTAAAATGTCCACATGTGAATTAGACCCATTCTTATGAAAAGAAACAAGTCCACAAGCCTTAATACAATTCTAGATGGACCCCTAAATTGGTCCTGTAGAATATATCAAGTAATCCCTACAAGTTCGTGTGAATTGGGGATCTTGGCGGGCTATCTAGATTTAAGCTCCAATAGACACAACCCAATCACAATTAACAAATGATTCACTTAGGCCCGATCTATTTAATTTTAGTTCATTTCACTAAAGACCTAAAATTGAACTCTTAAATAAAGATATAATAAGTTGATGTTACTCATTCATAGCCTAGACAACCTTATTGGAGGAAGTGTATCCTCGTGAAGAATATCAGTAATCGCCAGGAACTCATAGACCGCCTATAGCTCTCCAAGTTACCATATTTACTCATATGACCACATTTTGAACTTGTATATTTTGACTTGTCCAGAAGCCATGTTTCAATAGACACTACTGAAAACTTAATGTTAAGATTTAATATCCATTGCCTCAAAACATCCATATGATGATATTCTACTCTCATTTACCACGATATCCATATCTATGAATGAAGTTCTCTATCGTTTAACAAATAAATACACCAAGCATTCGAGGATAGACTATGTTATATAATCGTACTCATTGATACCTCAAATGATAACACTTGTAACCGTAAGTCCATCATTTATCTCAGCATTGAGATATACTCTCCGATTGTCTTCAAATGAAAACTTTTATCTGTTGACGGTTCTAGATAAAGTATTTCATTGTGATCCAATTCAATGCACCCAGTGCACTAGATTCTTTTACCCAAAGACATCACACTTTGATGATTTTAGACTCATCATAACACATTTGATCCCACTTAAATGCTAGCAAAAGATTCTACAACTTTGACAAGATAGGGGCACCTAACCTTTTATCTTAAGTTATGAATATTATTCAAGACTAACTAAATAATTGTTTCTACCTTATACATATCTAGATGTAAGACCAATTCTTCTTTTCTCATAGTCATTTGACCTTATGATTATTTAATTTTTAAAATTATAATAATTAAACTATAAATGCTATAATAATAATTAAACTAGAAATCACTTTATTAATATGAAAAGATTGTCAAATACATTATTACACTCTTTCTATCGAGCATAATTCCAACAGGTCTGGTATATTTACTATCGCTACTTGAATGTCTCAGTTGTACATGCGACACTTTGAGCAACATTCTCTCTTCTTGCATTCACATGTTTTCTGTTGCTCGCTATGTCGTGTGTGTCCTTATACGCAACACATGTTGTCACGTGTGTCCAAGCGACACCTTATATGCGACAAATTGTTGTCGCGTACTTTGTCGCGGTTGTCCAGGCGATATTTTTTGAGGGGACAACTCGCTCTCACTTGCACACACTATTTTGTTCCTTCACATATATATGTTATCTTCTTCCCTATTTTTGTCCAAGTAATCCAAGAAGCCATTTTTGAGTGACCTAGCGTTTCTAAAGAGAAAAAGACTCTCAAACACTCACCTTTACTCAACTAAACTTTATCATATGATCATCTAGCTTCATTCTAGGATCATCTAAGCTTGGAGCATCATCTTTTTCTTGACTATGTAATCTCTAAATGTACTAGACTTCATTGTTTCATTACTATGTCATGTATGCCTAGGTTTTAGTTTTATTTACAATTTAAATGCATGTTCTTGTGTTTAATAGCTTTTATTACATGCTTGTGATGTTGGTTGTTGGTTGAGAACATTGATTAGTGATAACAAGCATTTAGGATGATTTTACCCTTCTAGCTAAATCTTTGTGCTTCGCATTTAGATATTTTTAGGTCTAATTGATTGCATTTGCTAATTGCAATGGTTGTTCTTTGCCATGTTTCATAACAACTTTTGCTGATTGGCTTTTGTTTGATAATTAGATATTAGACTCGTATAGCTATATCTAGTTAGGTCTTTTTGCACTTGCATTTAGACATTGATATCTAGGAATTGCATTTATTGACATCTTTGAATTCCTAGATAAGCATTTAGTGTAGCCTAGTACTACTTGCACGTTTGAATATTTCATCATATTCACTTAGGTTGTTTTGACTATTTATTGAGGTTAAACATTGTGACTGAGTGTTTAGTACACAAGCGTGTTGATCTAGAATCACTATAAAGGCCTACGGGTAGTAGTGGTTAGTGACCGAGTGGTGTTACAGGAGGTCAACCTAGGTTGTAATCATGATTACATTAGTGGATTTGAGGATCGGAGTGGATAAGTGGTTAGCCCATGGTTTTTCCCTTGTTAAGGGTTTCCACGTAAAAATCGTGTGCCATTTTTTTTTCTGATATTTTTACTTGTTTTCCATGTTTGTTAATTTGATGAATTTATTAACATTGATTAATTCAAAAAGTTGGTAATCAATTGTGTTAAAACCTTTTCACCTCCATCTCGATTTATTAGACACACATTTTAAGGAAATTTTCAATTGGTATCAGAGCTGGTACCTAGATACACTTAGGTGATCCGTGCTTTGTGTGTGTCTTGCCTTATGCATTTTGTTTGTGTACATTTTGTGTGTCACATTACATTAGCATCTCATTCATTTATAACCCAAACACTATGAGTAAGTTAGGGATTAGTAAAGAGGGAGCATCAAGTATATGACCACCTTTGCTTAAAGGTGATAATTATGCCTCATGGAAAGGCAAGATGGAGCCTTATATTTTCCAAAAAGATGACCGTGCATGAATGGTGATTGAAGATGGGTACACTCTTCTGTAGATGACCAATGAAGATGGAAATGAAGTCCTTAATCCTAACTCACAATGGAGCATTGAAGAATTTCGTGTTTCCAAGTGGAACAACAAGGCAATGCATGCCATCTTGTGTGCCATGGACAACAATCAATACAAGTTGGTTCAAAACACTAGGAATGTAAGAGAGGCTTGGGAGATTCTATAAACGGCTTATGAAGAAACCGAAGTGGTCAAGGTCTCCAAGCTTCAAGTCCTCCAAACACAATTTGAGATAATTATGATGATGGAAGAAGAGTGCTTTAATGACTTCCAAGTGAAGTTGATGGACATCGTAAATTAAAGCCATCAACTAGGTGACCCATAATCAGGTCACTTCCTCATAGATTCGAATCCAAGGTGACGGCTCTTCAAAAAATTAATGATTACAAGTCAATACAAGTCAATGAAGCCGAGTAAAGTGATTGAAAGGCTTCTAGCCTATGAGTCTAGGTGGACCTCTAGACCTACACCTTGCATGAAGCAAGAGACACAGCATTGAAGACCTCATAAGTGGAGAAGGAGGTGGATTAATCAAATAAGGAGATGGCCCTTATGGTGAAGAAATTCAAGAAGTTTATCAAATTTGACAAGAAAAGCTTTAGATCAAAAGGAAAGGAATTGAAGCACAAGAATCCCATCAAGAAAGTGGAGAAATCACATAAGATGGATTACAAGAATGGAATTCAATGCTATGAGTGTACTGGGTTCTGTCACATTTCCATAGAGTGTGCTAATTTGAAGAAGAAGAAGAAAGGAAAGGCAAGAGCGATAATGAGATTGAAGAAAACTCTTCAAGTGATGAAAAGCTTGTACTTAATTACAGGGCTTTTAGAGCCTCTTTTTTGGAAGATGTAAAAAAAGGCAACAAGGCCTTAAGTTGTTACTTTAAAGGATAGATTAAAGATAGAGTAGCTATAGAGTAGCTAGAAGTGTGATTGATGAAGCTACTTATGGAAGTGTTGTAAATGTGACAACAAGAGACACTAGTGATGAGTCTAGTGATGAGAGTTCTTCATCTTATTCTACAAGTGGAAATGTAGAAGACATGAACCTTGAAGAGTTCATTGAGCACTTTCCAAGCTATATATTGATGAAGAATATGGAGATTCAAAAGTTAAAAATGGAGAATCTCGAATTGACTTCCAAGATGACTCACTTGAGTGAGAAAGTGAAGAGTTCAAGAGATATGGAAGAATGTTTAAAGTTAGAGCTAGTCATTGCTAAAAAGAATGAAGAGATCTTGAAGAAGCAAAAGAAAATATTGCTAAGATGACTTCAAGCACGAAAAAGCTTGACCATATGTTAGGAATCGATAATAAGGCAAGTGACAAAAGGGGTCTAGGGAGATGACAAGGAGAGCACATCAAGCAAGCTTTCCTCAACCTAAATATTACCAACCAAGGAAGAAATCTTCTCCAACTCAAAAACTAAGGAGTAGAGAATCGATCCAACACCAAAGACAAGTTCAAAGTCATGGGAACACACCTTTGTCCATATAAAGGAATGGTATGACCTCTTATTTTATCCTACATGTCATTTTTATGGTGTTAATGGTTATATCAGACCAAATTGCTTCAAATATATTAACATATGTAGAACTAAGAGCATGATTCAAAGAAATAGAGCTAGAGTTAATGCGCATGTGCCTAGGAAATCTAGAGTCAATGATCCTCGGAGAAATATGAATAACCTTAACCACTAGGAATGACAATGTGTCACCTAAGTGGATTAAAAAAGATGAACCTACATGCCATTATGCCAAGGTTTCACCCATATGCTCAACTAGGTCCAATGGACTTGGTAGGTCTATAGGGACCTATATCCCTTTTTGATTTGTTTTAGATTGACCCCATATGGGGAGCTCAAACAAATAGAGTGAACTTGCATTACAATAAGAAAAAATAATTGTTCAATTTTATGCTTTTTAATTAATTGCTTGAGTATAATGGTTGCATATACTATTATATGACTTTTTATTCCATAAGTGTGTCTTTGCCATGTTTGAAATCCATGTCTCATTTATGTTCAAACATGCATTTTTGGAGTAACAAAATTGATTGGGAAGTACACTTGATTGACCCAAAATTTATCTTAATGTTTATGTGAACTTGAGTTTGACATGCTTAAATAATATGCATGAGTATTTGTGTGAAATTGTGTGGAGAAGCAATTGACAAGGCTAAACTTAATAAGGACCTTGTGTTCATTCAATAAATTAGGATGTATCATCCGAATTTAGTCTTGTCTCTTTTCTTAATGGTTGAACAAGACAACAACTAATAAGGATTTCATATCCATTCAATCAATAAGGATTTTATATCCATGTCATGGTTGGTCATTAAGAATTGAAAACATTGCCATTATGTGTGTTAAAAGTTTAATGTTATATATTGTTTAATTATGACAAAAGGGTAAAAAGGGTTTTGGTGGATGGACAGGATTAGAAACCTTGTTTATTCCTATGGCTTAGTTGTCAACACTAAAACACAAAAGCACATGAGTGGAAAAAAATTCCAAGTGAGTATTAGACAACAATATAATCCAAAAAATGACATATGATAAAATAATGAATAATAAATGCATAAATGTTCCTTTCAAGCACATAGGTACATTTTACCAAAAACAACAAATGTATTTAACAGGAAAAAAAATTCCAAAGATGAAGGAATTGGTATCAATCACAATTACTATCAACTTCAAAACATCATGGAATTGTTTGTAATTCGACTACTAACAACTTCAAGCAAGAAGGAACTTAATCAACCTCAAGCACGATAGATTTGGTCATAATCATAACTACTATCAACCACATGAATAAATTAATTCATTGCAATGTCAACTACTATTAACCTCAACCAAGAATATATTCATTGCCAACACATTCATGCAATTTTTTCAAGGTATATATATCATGCTTCTCATAATTCAATTATTCTTATCAATCATTATGTCAACAAGTAACAAACCAAATTATGTAAACATATCATAAAAGAGAACAAAGTCTAACATGAAATGCCCCCCCTTGATAGATGCTCTATCCAAGATCAAGATTGCATATTGCTCACAATGATATTCACTCATTCACATATTCAAGCAATTAAAAAGAAATTTAACAAAATAAGCTCAACAATATGTGAGAGATACAACAAGATTTTTCAATCACTCTCACTAAAATATCATAATACTTATTACAAAAGTGTGTGTGTGAATTTTACTGCAAACATATAAAGATGAGTAATTTGATAATCAACATGCAAATCACATCCACATCTATTCATCTTAAGCTTTTCCATAAAAAGTCAAACAAATTATCATCCAGAATTTTTTGCTTTTAAGAGAATAGAATTCAATAAATGAACTTGTGTGTGCAAATGGCTCATCATTCCGTTTCGATTTTTCAACCCGAGCATACGTGATTTTTAACTATATTCCTTTTAAGCCATCTTCCTTTTTTTATATGTTTGAATCAAATAATTTTTTAGTGATTTTTCTTTTTCAACACTTCTTTGATTTTACTAACATAAACATATACGCTTCTTGATGACTTTCACTAATCATAATGGTGTATCCCTTTCCTACATTGGGTGGCTTCACAACCAATATGTGTATCCTTTTTCATGAAGGTGCTTGTTGAGTTCTATGAAGTTGCCAAAACAAAATGGATACTAACCAAAGGTCATCTTAAATGTACTAGTCAAAAAACTTCAAGAAGTATCCAAAACTTACATATTAGCAAACTCAACTTACTTAACAAAATATAGAAGAGAAGCAAATGCATTTTTTAAAACTAAGCTTTTACGGCTTATAAACACATGATCTAAAAGCAATACAAGAGATTTATTGAATATCATCACTTCTCAAGAGAGTAGCTTTCCAAGAATACGAAGCTCATAATTTCAAAAACATGCCACTCATCATTCAAACAAACATGTCACACATCATATATAAGATCTTTGTGAACAACATCACTATAAGATCTTTAATGAGCAAATGTCAATGAGAACCATATGTAAATTATATTATGTTCTCTAACATGACATGCTACATGATTTAGTGCAAACAAAGAGTTGAGAGATGAAAAATCTAGAATTCAAGCATTAGGATATATAGATACCTTAGGAAGCATTTTTTATCAATTCAAAGTCTTCGCCCTTTTTATGAGCTCTCTTGGCTTGTTTGTCCCCATGACAACAAGTTATTGTTGTGTCATCCCAAGAGAATAAAAACTAAGCATTTCAACTCAAACACATATAAAATGGAACTTCTCACAAAGTTAACCAATAGATTGCGAATATCATAGCAAGAAATGTGAGATAGCTAAGTTATTTCAAGTTATAGAGAAACAAAGCTAGCTTGCTCAAAATCTCAACAACTTGACACAAAAATTAAAACTAACTCACATGTGCACCTAACACTAATGAAAAGAGCACTCACCCTTAATCCATGTGGTCTTGGGTGAACTTACACATAAACCATCATGATCATTTCTCATGGCAATATTAGATCTAGAAGATAAATCATCAACAATCTTTTCAATAAAGATATTACTCCTTTTAAACACATGATTATTGCCATGAACGAAGATATCATCGTGACTATGCATATGAATATGTGAATCATTCTCTTTCACCCTAATCTTCTTGACAATTTTCTTCACATGATTATTATTGTCACGCACAACATTCAATGTATTGTCATGCTTAGAAACATTCACAGAAGATTTTTTTATCTCACTAGCATGCATCTCATTCCCTAGTTTGCATTATCTAATATACTGATGGCATCTAGTTTTATTATGCCATGCAACATTGTAAAAATAGCAAACCGGAATAAACTTGGAGATGTTATATAGGTGAGAGTGTACCAACATTGAAGGCTCTTTTCTCTTCTTGATTTTTCTCTTGACCTTCGAAGGATTGGGTTTGAAATCTTCTTATTCCTTAGTCACTTGCTTTTAGTTGTAGAAGACTCCACTTGCTCATCTACAAAACCTAAGTGACTTGAATTTCCATGAAGTATACCCAGCTCTTTGGCTTTCAAGATTTTCAATACCTCTTCCTTGCCTTTGATTGTTTCCTTCAAGAAAAATAAATAATTAGCAAAATAAATCATTTAATCTTCTAATACAAAAGCTTATTCAACCATCTTCTTTTCATGACATTCGATCACTTCACTTATCACTTCAACATCCTTAAATGCTTCATATCTTTCTATCAAGTTGAAGTTAGTGGCCTTTGACTTGCAATTCTCTTCATTGGGTTGGAAAAAGAAGTGACCATGTCTTGCTTGATTGTCCATCGAGAAATCCTCCACTTTTTCTTTAATTTCTTCTTGATGAAGTCATGTCACATAGGTGGTTGCCTATATAAACATTATCTTCCAAGGAATCTAGTTCCTTCTCATCTTCGTTTATCTCACTAATATTCTCTTTAAGCTTATAAACAAAAATGTTAGTAGACAAATACAAAGTAACCACATTTACAAATAGCTTGAAGAATATCCCAAGTACTTTTTATTTCAACAACAAGAGATGGACAATCAACACAAACAGTTGCTATCCGTAGTTAGTAAATCACCATGAGTGTATCCTGGGATTCTCACTAAGTGCAATCTAGTGACCCGCTATAATACCAAATGAAAATACAAACATTGTTAATTTGCCTTAAGCTAACCTATTGTGGGGGGGGGGGGGGGGGGGGGGGGGGGGTGAATAGGTTATGACACATTTTTTCATTCCCTTGAAACAAACATAAGTTTGTCCCCCTAGATAGCTTGTATCACAATTTATTAATTAAACACAAGCAAATTCAATTCAATAAAGATATGTTGGCCAAACAAAGTCAAAGTAAATGACAAATTGCATGTGATACAAACTCAATATGTACATAAGATATCACTCATTAGCCCTTAACATATACAAAGCTTGTTATAAAATGAATATCAATTACAAGTATATCTAACAAGATATATATCAACACCAAGATATATATCAACACTTATACAAATACTATGAGATATGGATAGAAAAATTAACACATGATATTTACATGGTAAAACCTCCGAAGAGGAAATATCCACGGGATGATTCCATAACCACCGGTAAACACCTTCCACTAGTAAGATAAAAAGATACAATCTTTCAAGTGACCACTTCACCTAGAAATCTATCCTTCAACCCTACACAATGAAAGAGATGCCACCTTGGATAAATCAAAGAATCACTCTCCAAAATGTGACTTTCAATGCTTAGATGTCCAAGACCTCATGTCTCTAATCAAGACTGCTAATCCACAAATCAAAGAATCACTCTATCAAACGTGACTTCCAATGCTTAGCTATCTGGATCACCCCGATCCTAGCCAGGACTTCCAATGCATAAATTGAAGAATCACTGTCCAAAATGTGACTTCCAATGCTCAAATCAAAGAATCACTCTAAGAAATGAGACTTCCAACTTTCTCGCGAGACCATATTTATGACCATGAATGCAAAATGAAAACAAGCACACAACATAAAATATGATGATCAACACATCCTATGGGAACTATAATTATGCATTGAAGTTCACAAATCAAATATGTCTAGTTACTATGCATGAATAACAAGTCTAGAAAATGTTAAACATCAAAACACATTTAACTTCTAGATTTATTCAAGTCACTAAACCTTCAATCAATCATATACATTTACGAATATAATCAAGATTTAGTAACAAACAAAAATCATGTTGAATCATAGCAGGCGATCAATTAAATTTCTATCAAGAAATATAGAGCATGTATACACAAAGTATTCAATAGAAACATATCAAGCTCTATATATACAATAAAACTGTACTAATCATGAAAATGGTCAATTAATAAGACCTAGCACAGGTAGAGACAATTTTTAATTTAAATCATTCAATAAAAGTCCAAAATAGTTCTAGATAAAAAGTTAGCACAATACAAAACACAAACATGTGAAAACATAAACTTTTACAAAATCTAACTTAACATGTAAGATTCTAATAAACCTCAATCTAGCTTTAATGGAGTCTAAAACTCTAATCAAACTTTACACAATATACATACATGTAATGAAGAAGAAAACCCAAGGTGATTGATGGCTTGAAGATCAAAAATCAATACTTCAAGTAAAAACTGTGCAGTCCCGTTTTAACGAGTGAAGCTATAAAAAACTCAATCAATTGACTCCAAACTCTTATGGAAAATATACAGGGCTAGAAGACTAGAATCTACCAATTTGAATCACTTGATTCATACTTCAGATGAGAAAGTTATGGTGTTCGAGAGACAGGAAATTTGGAGAGAAAAATTCCACACCTATGTTTTTTAAGTTTTTCTTCTTAGAGTGACATGGAAGGAAAAAAAATCTTTAAAGAAGAGAGAAGAGGGAAAATTAACCACCAATAGGCAGAGGCCACCTCTGCTTTCCCATGGAGGTGCATGGCCCTTCCACGGGGGTAGAGGGAAGCCTTTCCGTGTGGCTTCACGCGCCTCTACGGGAAAGGTTGCATTGCACCCATTCATCCTTCTTTGGGTTCCCTTTAGTTCTTTGACTGTTTCTCCTGCCTTCAAACTCTGATTTCGAATCCCTTTTTTGATTACGAACCGAGACTCATTTATGCACAAGGACATCAAGAAAACTTTCACAAAAAACATGGAATTCAATTTGAAAATCAAAGATGAAAACCAAGTACAATAAAGACACGAAAAGTTTCTTAACTTCCTAGTTTGAACTCGAAACTTCTTGATTGAGTAACCAAAATGACCAGAACTCAATAAGGAATAATGAAAACACAAATTCAAGTTAAATTTTATGTAAATACAATAAAATAAACACAAGAACACACAAGTACACTATTTCCTAAAGATATACCTAGAACATGCAATTTACGAAAGTTGTCAACTTTAAATCTAGTGCATATGCATACATGAATAATTGTGTGTATGTGTTATACCAAATTTTGTACAGTGATGCAAGGACACATATGAATGCTATGTATGTGTGTATATATGCCTTGTAAAGAGGAAAGAGGTCTCAATATACCTTTTTCTATGCAATTAAGCTTTGTTCCTCTTGTAGCTACCACTTTGCTGAAAATAATGTCCAACTTCCTTAATGCTTCTTAATCAATAACAACTATTCAATGCAAAGCAAATGTCATTTTTGATATAGAATTATGCCAACACTAAGCTAAAAAACATAACACAATCTATTACAAGTATGCATCTAGGCTTCGCTTTTGTTTTCATTTTTAAACTCCTTGTATTTTTCTTTTGAGTAGATATTCATTTTTTTTCGTTTCCTTTTTACTTTTGAATGTTATACACTTAAAAAAAATTGCTTACATTTGAGCCTTAGTACATGCAACTACATTTACAATTTAAAACCAGGAAACTCATTGGTTTCTTCCCAACTAACAATAGTA
This sequence comes from Dipteronia dyeriana, assembly GCA_032871835.1. NCBI lineage: Eukaryota > Viridiplantae > Streptophyta > Magnoliopsida > Sapindales > Sapindaceae > Dipteronia > Dipteronia dyeriana. Next base: position 630,709 of record CM065297.1, read on the forward strand.
GTAATCACAACACACCCCAATAATCTACCATCTATATCACCATATGGTCCAAGCTCATTAGGTATTGTTTCATTATATATGCTTGGTTCTTTGGATGTGTGGATAATGAAAGGAAAAGCTATGTGTTTGGTTTCAAAACGGCTATTGGAGCACACACGTAGGGTATGAAGTATTGTTTAGGCCATTTTACAGTGTAAGCACACATTTCCTAGCATCACTTCTCATGGATCACCAAAAAAAAGGTAAGGCATGCAAACATGTGATAACAAAAAGCGATTGTTCTTTATTATCTAATGCAAAATCCTATAGAGATCAATCTAAACATTTGAAGAATAAGATAAGTGTTTAAGAGTATAAATGAAATAACCCTCTAAAATAAAATGTTAATAGGAACAAAGTATCTCACAAGGGTAGTCTCCACTATTCTCCTAAGCTAAACAAACCTAGAGGTCACATCAACCTCAACGTCAAGAGATTGGCACTGTACAAGCATATTTATAGTGATGAAAAGATTATATATGGCATGAATGCTAATCAAAACATAGAGTGAAAAGCATACATGATATGTCTCTAAGTGAAAGCAAAGATATTATCTCAACCAAAATAGACATTTATTCGAAATTTTTCAATTTTTACAAAAAAATGTAGAGATTTTAGAAAAACAAAACTACAAAAATGACAAAAACCACAACAAAGTTGTCCACGCCCATAAATCTAAACCTAACATTGTCCTCAATGTTACTCCGTGGAACCATCTCCGCTAAAAAATTGGACAATGCAAGCAAAAGTTTGGAAATAAGGACAAAAAAACAAAACAAAACAAAATAACAAATAAAACAAAACAAATATATCAATAAATAATGCATTTATATCCTTGAAGCATTTGACAGTTTCTCTGGCTGTGGAGTGCCATTTATTGATCAGGCGGTCTTTGTCACCAGTCAAAAAGACTTTTTCTATTTTAATTACCTCGCAAATGCAACAAGTTGAAGGACTAGTATAACAAGTAAGCAAGGGTCATTCCCACAAAGAGGTGGTATCCGTCTAGCTATCTCTATCTAAAGCATTAATGAAAGTGATGTAAATAGAACATGGAAAGAGTGAGAATGGTGTGTGTGAAGTGTATGCATAATGCCAAAGGTGTGTGAGGTGTGAATAAACTAAACTAAATTAAATTACACTAATGATAGAAATGCGACTGGGTGCATGCCTTTCTAAATCTAACTACATGGAAATCAATTACACTACAAATCATTGTAAATTAGTCTAGTCCTAAAGGAAAAGCACCCTAGCTACGAAAATAAATGTGGATTAAAGAGATGCAAAATAGTGGTTACAAAAGGTACATAAGTTCACCAAAAACTCAAGCTAGTCATGTTGATTATAAACATTCAAGCACCATTCGAAACGGAGTAAGGACTAGATCTCTTGGTTAAGGATTCGAAACCAAATCATCTATTATTACGACTCATTTGTTGATTAAGGAATTCCGAAATCAATTCATCACTCAACCACAGTTATGGAATGAGCAATTGTGTCTTTTGTCAAAGATCCATTAACCACAAGAATAATTCACAAAACACCTAATCTAGCATAAGCATGCATAAATCAAGTTCCCTATATTCAAGAGTTAACAATCAAGTTCCATTCATAATTAATCAACCAGAATACGTATGTGCTCTTTCACTCGAATCAATCAATACATATTGATTCCTTTTCATCACCAACATGCAAACAAGAGTGAGACTCTAATTTTACACTATATCATTTGTTTATACTAAGTTGCAATACATCATTATTTTAATCTAAAGTCTCACTTATGAAAACATATCTATTTCAACTCATGCACCAACATACATGTCAAGAAAAGAGAGATATAGCATTAAGCTTAAAGAATCGAGTCAAGATCCAAGTTGAATCTAAGTAAATACCATATATAACAAGCTCACGTGTTGATTTTCAAATATTCCCTAATTGGGATTACACATCAAAGAAATAGAAAATAAATCAAAGAGAAGAGTTTAGAGATAACCAAGATCTCTATTTTATTTTTTTTTGCTCTCATTTCTCCTTGGATCTACTTCAAAGATGGATGGAAGAAGTTTAGAGGTTGTGGTAGTAAGACAACCATAGAGGAGAACCTCCATGGAAGTCTTTGAAGATCATCTCTCTCTTGATTTGGTGTTGAAGGACAAGAGAAGTTGTTGGTGTCTATCCAATATTGGATATATGAGAGATATGATAGATGACAAACAAGGTGGTGTATTTACAGTGTTTGAAGGTTAGAGCACTGATTGGGAGTGAAAAGTCAAGTTTGCCCCTAAAAATCAAGTGATCTGCAAGTGGACAAGGTTCTACCGACACAAATATGTGAATTGGAACTCGTCGATTCATGTCGTAGATCTCTTTCTGCTAGCTTGAACTCGCAGTCTAAAGTGACAGTCTCCTCTAGAGTGTTTCTATGAGTTGATTCTATGAGATGGAACTCGTAGATTAAAGTAGCAGTTCTTTTCTACTAGTTTATGGTCACAGTCTAACTTGGCCGTATCTTCTGGACTGCTTCTGCGACTTGGTTCTATGACTTTGAACTCATATATTGATCTAGCAGTCTCATCTAGGGACTGTCTATGAGTTAGATCTTCTTTCCCGGGGACAATCTGCGACTTGGATCTTCTGGTTGATGTTGCAATTTGAAGTGGAAGTTATCTTTGAGGAATTTCTGTAACTTGGATCTTCTAGTTGATGGCGTAGTTTGTAGTAGCAGTTCTCCCTAAGGAACATATGCAACTTAGATCTGCGAGGTAAAACTCGTAGATTGCTACTAAATCCCAAAATCAACTCTTTTTCATCATCTTTGCCTTCAAAGCTTCATTTTAGGCTCAAATAATTAACTTTAGGGAAATAGCTCTACATAAGGCTCAAACACATGATATATATAAAAACTCTCAAAAGCAAGAACAAAATGTAGGATTAAGGAACCTAAAATAGGTACATAAATGTTTCGATCAAGAGCAAACTTGTTTGAATCTTCATATGCAAAAAGTTGATCAATTTTATGCTCTTTTGATGATTGCTTAAGTGTGCATGGTGAATAACATTGATTAATTATTGAATAAGGTTTTAAATAACACCATGCACAGTTGATTTTTTATGATAATGTATGATTTCATTTATTGCTTGAGCATGCATATCTTTTTGAGGAATGTTCTACTTGTTAGTACATTTGATTGACGTCAAATTATTCTCCATGTTCGTGATTCCTAAACAAGCATTCTTAAGCTCTCTCTTGACAAGGGCTACTGGCAATATTACGTGGAGCCGCCCAATGTTGAAAAGGCTACTCATTTGAAACCGATTGAAATACCTTTGCGTTATAAACAGAAATACATTCTTGATAGGAAATTGGAGAAAAACAGAAAAGTTGATATTTTGTTGATAATGTTGTGAGATGCATTGCTTATTTTTGATATCAAAATTGTTGATTGATGATGTTTCTTGCAATGAAAACAAGATGATATACTTTGATATATGTTTAGTACATTTGCACACAAATGCTTGGATATATATCTTCTTGTCATAACAACAGGGCTTTAATTGGTTTGACTTCTTTTGGAAATTCTAGTGAGTGTTGCTTTGATTGATTTTCATGCATGAGAATAATAGTGTTTCATATTATATGCTAAGCAACTTTTTCACACACACATTTCTGTATTAAATCCCTTGAATCTCTTTCAATCACTTTTGTGGCATAAATTTGGCTTATATAATTATGCGTTGTGATCTTGCTTGTATCTTTCTTTGCCATGGCAATCCGTTATGGGGAACTCCTTTGCCTATATCATGTCAAAAATGGGGAGAAGTATGGATATAGGGCGAGCTTTGTGATGTGTACGTTTTTTTCATTAGAAATCGTATGTCAAAACAAAATTTTTAATGTCCTTAGCTATGTCTTAAAAAATGTGAAAACAAGTACAATGTCAAGCTAGGGTATCGTCCATAGGGAAAGGGAAATAAATATGACTAAAACTAGTTAACTAATACTAAACTAAAACAAAGCATGTAAAGGTAAATATAAATGGTTGGTGTTTTGAAAAGTCAATAGTTAAAATGCAAACTACAATTAGATTAGTTAATCTACCGTGCAATTAGTGTGTGATTCAAAATATGATGGTTAAGAGTAAGGAATTGATGGATCCAACAAGTGAATTATGGGCATGTTTGAACTCTCATGAAGTGAATGCATATAAATCAACTGTAACCAATCTTGATGTATATTATTGGTTGTATTCCCACATGAATTTCCAATCTAGATGTATAGTATTGGCCACTCACTAGGGATTGTTTATGAGTGCACATCTATCAATTTAAGGGGCTAATCTCTTTATAAAATTCACCAACCTAGATGTATTTTGTTGGTGCTTAACTCATCCCATGCAATCAACCTTGATGTATAGAATTGATTACCTATTCAAGGATAGATATAGATTGAGATTGTTAGGCCCGGGTCTCCCTTGAGGATGTACTACCCTTCCATTCTCATAAGCTTAAGAAGATTAAGTAGATGTATACCTAATCACCACTCAAATAATTCCCACAATCAATTAGTAAAGTGAGGAATATACAATCAAATACCAATCAATTAAGGGAAACAATTAAATGAAAGAATGAAACATAAATTATAGATTTTTTAGAATGATATACAGTTTCCTACAAAACCCAATATCCACAAGTGTTAACATCAATCCCCTAGTGGGAAGTTTAGCTACTAATGACAACTACAATGAAATTACATGAAGAAATGAGATAGAGAAGACCCATTTGAGAGAAACTCTTCCTTTCTTGAAGCTTGATTCCAGTCCTTCAAGTGTCCTTTAGTAGATGATGATGATGGATGGTTAGATTCGGTGGGAAATGATTCCTAAATCTAGGTCAGTGATTAGAGAGGAAAGAAAGTGTGTTTTGAAGAGAGAAGAAAATGATTCTCGGATCCAGAATTCATCCCCTTCGAAATTAAAAGCAAGATATATTTATAGGGTCTTCAAAATAGGTCTAAAAATGTTGATGTGGCAGACAGATTACAAGAAATATGTGGGTAATATATGGGTAGGGACCCGCATAATCACCCGTGTAGTCCCCTAGAACTAGATATTCCAACTTTGGTCCCCTGGTACATGTGAGACCATAGCTTTGTTGGTACCCGCGCACTGACACTGCTCTAAATTTTTCACCTAGTGCATCTATAGTTTCACGGGTATGGACCCGCACAGTTACCAGCGCGTTGAAGCTTCCTTGCTTCAATGGTTTTTGGTCCTTTTTCATGCAATTTCATGGTTTTCAAACATTTCTTTCAATATATACTTAATTTCCTGCAAACATATAAAACAAGCCATAAGATACCCAAAAGTGCACGAAAACAAGACAAAGAAATTGGATTTGATTGCCAAAAATATATGGCATTTTTGGCTTGATCACTTTGTTTTTGTTAAGCCATGGGCACTTTAGGGGAGTTCGCTACTTCGAGGGAGAGTATCCTTTTAGGGGGAGTTAGCTATTTGTTTTTATTTGTTCACCTCACTTGCACTTTTTCTTGGAAAGTGCTTCTTGATATTGTGTGTAGGTACAATGATTATTCTACAAAGAGAATGAATTTATTGAAGTTTTAGATTCTAGGAATCTCTTATGTAATGTATAATTAATCTCATGAACAATAGCTTTATTTTCATTTTATGAGGAAATAGCCAAAGAGGGAGATTGTAAGAACCTCTATTTTTGTGATTAGCTTATTTCAGGTCAAACCACATTAGGGATAATTGTGTAATGGGTAGCTTAGGTCTTCTTGATGATTAACAATGCAAGCTTCCAAGCATCTTAATGACTTTAAGATCAAGAGCTTCTAAAGGTACATCGCTTGACTCTGATTCTTAAAGAGATTAGGTACACACACACTTTCATGCATTCTCATATTACTTTGTATTTGTACTCTTATGATTGTGTGCATCTATGACTCAACTCACACGAGCACTTCTTTGTTTGTCATTTTTTGTGGCTAGTGTGTTTGTGCTTGCATAATGGTATGCTTGTCTTAGCGTGTTGAGTGACCATTTGAGAAGGTCACATTCTTTTTTTGTTTTGGTCTTTGGTCACGTTGTATTTTCCATGAGTTTGGGCATTCTTGTTGTTGTCCAAATCTAACCTCTGGTCACTCATTTGACCTTAACTCTTGGTACAATGATCCAAATCATGTTTTGTTAATTGGAGTAGAAAGTAGACTTCCACACCTTTTCAACGATATTATACGAAAGGTTTCGATGTCATTTGGTCATGTTTTTAGCCGCTTGAATTTTGAGATGCAGTGTTGTGAATAGGTTCCGTGGGACAGTCCATTTTGTCCCTTTCACGGACCTTCTTGGGAAGATCCCTGACGAGTACATTTTTTTCGTTAGAAATCGCATGTGAAAACAACTATTTATAAAAACCACAACAATGCCTTAAAATTTTATAAAACTAGTACAAATGCAAGTCGGGTGTTGTCCATAGGGAAAGAGAATCAAAAGGCTAAAGCTAGTTAACTACTATTAAACTAAAAACAAAGCATGGAAAAGTAAATGTTGATGGTTGGGTTTTGGAAAGTTAATAGTTAGAAAGCAAACTACAATTAAGTTAATTGGAATAATATGCAATCAGTGTTAATGAGAAATGTGTGTTAAAATATGATGGGTAAGACTAGGGAGTTGATGGATCCAACAAGAAAACATTGGGCGTATTGGTAATTAACATGAATGGACAATAATCTATTGTAACAAATTTAGAGGGTATAGAATTGGTTGTATATCCCTTATGGGTTTCAAATCTAGGTGGTATAGTATTGGCCACCCACAAGTGATTGTTCATGAATGCACATCTATCAAAATGAGGAACTAATCTTTTTTTAAGTTCATCAGCCTAGAGGGTATAAATTGTTCACCCATTTAAGATTAGATAAGAATTGAGATTAATATGTCCAGATTTCACTCGAGGAGGGTACTCTTGTTCAGTCATTCCATACATATGAGCATAAGAGAATTGAACATAGGGTATACCTAATTCTCTACTCAAATAATTTCTAAAACAATTTGCAAAGAAAGAAGGGTATGATATACGATAAATTATTCTTGAAATCAATTAAAACAATGAATGAAACATATATGAAAGATAAAATAACATGAATAAAGTTCAATACAACCCAAGGTTCACAAATGAATCACATTAATCCACTAGTGGGATGATTATCTACTCATAACAAATACAGTAAAATAACGAGGAGAATAGAGATGGAGGAGACCGATTTGTAGACTCTTATTTCCTTGAAAATTGATTCCAATTCTCTAAGTGTTCTTTAGTAGATAATGATAGAAAATGGCTAGATTTGGTGAGGAATGTTCCTAAATCTAGGTTAGTGATTAGAGATGTTAGAAATAGGAGAATACAAGTGTTTGAGCTGATGAAGAGATCTCTTGGTTCCATTCTCGCTCGAAATAAGATTAAAATATACTTATAGGTCTGAAATTACTGATGTGGCAGTCCTGACGTGCTGAATGCGAGTAGAGACCGGTGCAGTGCCCTGGTACTTCAACTTTTCTTCTCAATTTTTGGCAGGTGCACAGGTATGGAGCCTCGCACTGACACCGCACACTAACCTGATATGCACTCATTTGCTCTCTGCTTTTCTTCCGTTACACGATTTGTATATTGGTTGTGCACAGATAAAGACCTACGCACTAACCTGCACACTGAAGCCTTCTTTCACTATTTTTCTAGCAAACATGTGAAAACAAGACAAGGGACATGGAATTGAGGGCCAAAATATATGATAATTTTGGCACGATCAATAGATTTTATGGTGTAATTTTCCACGGGTGCCTCTCGCAGAGTATCTTTTGAAAGACCTATTTTTGTTCAGCGTTGTATGGGTGTGCGGGTAAGTGCACAGGTCTCCGACCCACATACTAAAATGATTCCTGGACAATTTGTTTTTTTCCTATTAGCTTGTGTCACCCACTATAAAATTTCCTCTTTCTTTTCTTCTTCCCCAACTCTCTTGTATTTACAAAAACCTTAAAGAAGGAAAGAGAGAGTCTTGAGAGAGAAAGCTTCGTTTAAGTTTCATTAACTCTCCAAACCCAAAACCCATCTCCATCTTGCATCATTCAACATCATTGAATATCATTTCTTGCTCTTCTTACTCTAGATTTGGTATTTATTGCTTGATTAAATACCTTAACTCTCTTTATTGTATAATTTTTACGAGTCTGAATAGCATGATCGGGTTTGTTTGTTATATCTTGCATCATTAAATCATTTATGCCTAAATAGCTAGTCCAAAAATGTTTATATATATTTAATCGATGATTAGGTTGGCTTTGTGCAAATAGTCAAGTTCATGAATATTTATGTGAGTTTTTAACTGACAATTTGGGTGTTAGAATTAATCTACTTCTAATTGAGACCTCATGTGTGTGCATGTAGGCTTGTTTGATAACTAGGTTGTTAAATTGTATTATAACATCTAGTTAGGCATTTTATGTATGGTCTTACACATCATTGCGTTTTGAATATCGTCACATATTCACTTAGACCTTAATTCTCTTTATAGATTCAAAGTCTTGTGGCTTCTAGGTGAAGTTGCTGCCAAGAGCCAATATAAAAGATATGTGGGGTAGATATGGAGGTGTTCATGCTAAGGTTAGTAGATTGGGGGATATCACTAGGGATTGAAATAAGAGTAGTGAGTGGTAGTGTCCATAGCCTGAGGTCAATTGAGAGTGAGATTTCGACTATCGAACGAGGGTGTATTTTCCATTTCATATAGTGATTTTTGGTGGCTCAAGTGGCTAGCGTGGCTAGTTCTTTGGTTTTTCCCCTTGGAGAGTTTCCATGTATGTTATTAGTAAATTCTAGACGATGTGAAGCATCAGCAAAAGACAAGAGTCGGGAGTGCCACATCACCAGAAGTTAACCAGATCGAATCAACCCAGTTGACCAAAGAAAACCCGTCAAACCCTCTGACCAAGATAACACAAATGATCGGGTAGGAAGATTCGCTCAGGGTTGTCAAGATGGTTGAGGAAAATGTTGTGATGGATAAAACCACCGATTGGAGGTAGAAAACCTAGTAAGGTAAAATAGACGATCGGACGTGTGACATGTAGATAACACCAAGATTCAATGGAATCATTACCCAAATACGTAGAGGTAAAGTCCTATTGAAATACGATGTCAATAACCAAACTCTGATAAGGAAACAAACTTCCTTATAGATATCAGAGTCCAGATTTGGAAATAGATCCAAGGACAATTGAAATACAGTCAACTAAAAATAGGAAAGAAGAAGAGCACGACTCTAAGAAGTTAGAATTTCCTTAAAAGACAAGGACTTTCCTTACATGTACACCAAGGATTAGGGTTATATGCATGTATAAATAGACCCTTATAATACCCATAGAAGAATGAACACAAATTGACTAGCAAGAGCGTAAGATAGATCGAGTGTGTAATTGCTTTTAACAAAGTGGATTTTTCTCGCCGTTGTCGGCCACTGTGGACGTTTCCTCACATTGGGGTTTTACCACGTGCAACTCTATGTCTTATTTATTTTTCATTCATTTTATTCTATGAATCGGTTATTATTTTACGTTACTTTTGTAATGGAAAGTTAATCCAGAAATCACCGTCAACAACTGGGGCTAGAAGGAAGGGCTGAACCTCTGTTAGTATTAGGTTTACGTGATCGATTTAAAGGTAGTTAAGTAAAGCAATACCATGGAAACGGGTAGGGATAGAAGTCTATCTCCATGCAATGTCGATGCTTCGTGTAGTGTTAATGTCTCTAATGTTGTTGATGTCAACACCACTTGAGAAGGTCCAACCTCAAGGACCCCGTCATCCACCAGACCTGATGTTGTTACTGTTGGGATTATGCTCGATAGCAAGAGTGTAATAATGTATTTGACAATCTTTTCATATTAATAAATTGATTTCTAGTTTAAAAAATCTTATAGCATTTATAGTTTAATTATTATAATTAGGAAAAGTAAATAATCACAAGGTCAAAAGACTATGAGAAAAGAAGAATTGTTCATATATCTAGATATGTATGAGGTAGACACAATTTTTCAGTTAGTCTTGAATAATATTCACAACTTAAGATAAAAGGATGGGCGCCTTTATCCAGTTAAAGTTGTAGATTCTTTTGCTAGCATTTGAGTGGGATCAAATGTGTTATGATGAGTCTAAAATCATCAAAGTGTGGTGTCTTTGGGCAAAAGAGTCTAGAGCACTGGGTGCATTGAATTGGATCACAATGAAATACTTTATCTAGAACCATCAATGGATAAAAGTTTTCATTTGAAAACAATCGGAGAGTCTATCTCCATCCTGAGATAAATGATGGACTTATGGTTGCAAGTGTTATCATTTGAGCTATCAATGAGTACGATTATATAGCATAGTCTATCCTCGATAGTTTGGTGGTATTCATTTGTTAATCAATAGAGGACTTCATTTATAGATATGGACATCGTGGCTCCATTTATGAAATGAGAGTAGAATATTTTCGTATGGATGTTTTGAGGTATTGGATATTAAATCTTAACGTTAAGTTTTCAATAGTGTCTATTGAAACATGGCTTCTGGACAAGTCAAAATATCAAGTTCAAAATGTGGTCATATAAGTAAATATGGTAACTTGGAGAGCTATAGGCGGTTTATGAGCTCTTGGGAATTACTGATATTCCTCACGAGGATACACTTTCTCCAATAAGGGTTTCTAGGGTATGAATGAGTAACATCAACTTATTCTATCTTTATTTAAGAGTTCAATTTTAGTTCTTTAGTGGAATGAACTAAAATTAAATAGATCGGACCTAAGTGAATCATTTGTTGATTGATATTGGGTTGTGTCTATTGGAGCTTAAATTTAGTTAGCCCGCCAAGATCCCTAATCCACACGAACTTGCATAAATCACTTAATATATTCTACCGGACCAATTTAGAGGTATATAAAGAACCATATTAAGGCATGTGGACTTTTTCTTTTTATAAGTCAGACAGGACCTCTTTGGTTCCCAGATCAGTGAGTGGGTCCCTAGGGACCCATATGGGCTCACTATTAGTCAGAAGTTTGACGAACATGGAGAGTCTGAAGGGGAGTGAGAGGTCTTCCTTAGGAGGATAAAAGTCCTCGAATGAAGGCAAAACCAAGGAAGCAACCTTATCAGAAGTTTGGGAAGGGTTTGCTGATTCAATAAGCCAAGCCCATTTTTTAGAGAGATTCAGAATGTTACAGGTGGAGCAATTCAAAACCAATACTGGCCCATAGGAGCATGTAAGGAGGTACGACAGTGTAATGGCACAGTATGATTATGATGACGCCCTCATGTGTCAGATATTTCTGAAAATGTTAGGGGATTAGGGATCCAGATGGTTCGCAGTGTGGCCCGTAGGCTCTATCAAGAATTTTAAAGAGTTAGTACAAGTGTTCACCATGCATTTCATGGCAAACATCCAACGAATGAAGCCCATATCTTTCTTTTTGACCCTAAAACAAAATAGAGATGAGAAGTTGAAAGACTACTTGGCTAGATTCTCACAAAAGGTGTCAGAAGTGCAAGATCCCATTGATGATGCAGTAAAGTCAGCATTCATTATTAGTCTACAACGTAACCACTTGACCCTAAGCCCGAGGCAAAGGGGACCGACCACGTACGCAAGCATAGTGATGGACACGCTGATCGGTCTATTTATCTACATGTTTTAGGTCCCCATTTCCTATTATTTATGCTTTGTTCTTGGGTGAAATTAGGTATTTATGTGTTTGTTGAGCATGTGTAGGTCACATTCCATTCAAGAGGTGTTGAATGTTATTTTGGAGAAAAAGAACAAAAAGTTGATTTTTAGAGCAATACATAACAGTTAGATTACGGGGCCAATATCTCTCGTCTCCAACCGAATTGTGTGTCCTACTACCTATGGATAGAAATCCCCGGAGGTCTAGTATCCGGTGCACTTTATGGATTGTAATTTCGATATTCCTAGAAGAAGTTATGCATAATTTAGTAACTGAAGGTCAGTGCTGGAAGGTCAACCGCAGGCTACACCGCTATCCAGGCATGAGACCTAGCCAGCGGTCTGCGGAGTGGTACATGGTGGAATAATTATGCTGTTTGGACCGCAGTGACCTCTGGAGTGACCAAGGCCGCGTTTAGATGGATTTTTGGCGGAAAACCACTTCGAATTGGTCCAGAATTGTTCAAAAACTTCCCAAATCAAATTCTAATGCTTTTAGAAGACCAAAACATGTTTGGGGAACTTCCAAAACATAAATTATGAGTCAAACATCAAAAGGAAAAATTCAATTTAGGAAAGGATTCTCATTCCTTGTTTCATTCTATTTTCCCACTTGATAGATTTTCTAAACCTTAGAAGAGTTGGGTGTTCACAAGGAAAAATCAACTATAAATAATTCCTATTCTTTACAATTCAGAGGGGAGAGAGCAAGGAAGGGATGTCCCAATCCACCAAGAAGGCCGTCCCCCACCAATCCATTACCATACACCTTTCATTCATCTTTACACATCGAATATTCAAAGACGAAGAAGAATTCATCATTGAAGACTTGAAGAACTCATTGAAGGCCAATATGGGTTTTATCTTTTCTTTCTCTTCTCTTATTTTTATCATGTGTAACTAACTCATATTAGGGAATCAATGTGAACCTCTATGAATGCTATTTATTAGAATTGACGATATTTTCATTTATTCGAGTTTTGATTTATTCAATTCATCCTATGTCTTAATTCTTTATTCTTGTTAATGCATGATCATACGTTGGCATGAATTTAGTGTTTTGATAATTTAATGATCGAGGTTGAAGTATTGATCTATATGTAATCATAATCAATATTCAATTGAATGGATAAAAATGGCCTTAACATTGATCTATGCAAGTAGGTTTTGGTTCATTGTTCTTGTACTTAATGGGTTCTCGGTTGTAGTTTGCACCATTGATCTATGGGTAAATTATAATTGAGAACACTTTATTCATCACAGGATCATACGGTAACAATCATACTTAAGATAAGAACAAACCCTTAACTTGATTAATATTCTGTTTTCAAAGTCAATTCGAAACATTGAGTAAACATAGTTGGGGAGCATTGACGACCTAATTCTTCCATCTCTTGATCACAACACCAATTCTTTGTTAAATTGCTTTCATAGGATAATTTAGTTTTAATTCAATCTTCAAACATTCTCTTCACAACAAATCTCTCGATTACTTTTGATTTAATTAGAGTTAGAATTAGTTATAATCAGTAAATCACTTTTCCTCGTAGGAACGATCCTTACTTGCCATTGTGCTTATCTTCACGATTCGTGCACTTGCCAGTATTGTTTTTATAACATGATTTTACAACACATCATGTTTTTGGTGCCGCTGCCGGGGATTAGTTGAATATACTAGTTATTTCTAGTTTCAGTTTCAAATTAATTTTCTTTTTAGTAGTAGAGTCATTAGTTAATAGTTTTTATTTTTTTATTTTTTATTTTTGTTTACTTTTTATTTCGTTTTTCTTGTTTTCTTTTCAGGTACAATGGACTTCTACTGGCAGCATACTTATGATAAGAAAAGAGAAACACTTCATGGATTTACTATGCAACTAGTTGATTTAAGTCGAGAGATAAAGAGACTGACTTCGATGACTCTGAGGAGAAAATAAGGGGTTTGCAAGATATGTGGAATGGTTGGTCATGATCTATGGGGCAGCCTTTTGAGAGGAGAATTTCCAGAATATGTTGAAAAACAGACTCGAGCGTTGAATTCCTACAACATGAGGCCTATGCATGAACCATTTGAAAATTCCTACAATTCATGGCCTATCAATTAATCATATGGAAATTCCCACAATCAGTAGTCGAGTTATGAACCATATGACAATACTTACAACTCGGATCGGAGAAATTGTCAAGACTTCTCGTGGACCAACAATAAAGTCAATACCTATGAGTAGCCAGTCTCACCATCATTGGAGGATACAATGAAAGAGTTTATACAGACTATGGAATAAAGAATGAATCAGCACGATAAAAGAATCCAAGAAACTGATGTGAGAGTTCAGAACATAGAAGCTTTAATAAGGAAGATGGAGGTGAAAATTAGTCAATTGATTGAAGTTTTCCAAAACGAGGAGCCCGAAGAATTCCCCTACCAAACAGAGCAAGAAGAAGCTAGCATCATCCCTTCGATTGGTGAGATTGTTGATACCATAGTAACCCATGAATTTTTTGATGAATTTTCTAGTGTTGTAGGTGAAGATTTTGAAAATGAGAAGATGGAAGAAAAAGTAAAGGAAGCGAAAGATGTCCCTTTTGAGGCACCGTTCCTATTCAAGGAACTCAAGCCTTATGTCCCTCCCATTACTTTTTTGAGCAGCCTACACAACATCAAATGGAATAAGTGGTTTTCTGAACTTATTTCACCATACTTTATATTGAACATTTACTTGCCTTTGCTTATTGTGTGTATGAACATGCCGACACAGAATAATTTTTTCCAAGATATGATATCGCTTGAGCGTAAATTTGAGACATTAGAATTTGGTTGAGTTTTCCAAGCATCTGTCTTGCCGAGACATTAAATAAAGCGCTTGGTGGGAGGCAACCCAACTAGGTAGTATTTTGTTTTTGTTTTTGTTTTAGTTTTTAATTTATTTTTTTGTTTTAGTTTTTAGTTTTTTGTTTCTAGTTTTCTTTATTTTTTTTTGTATTTCGAGTTCTTGCCTTCCATATTTTTTATTTATTTGTTTTCCATGCTTTTAATGTCATGTAAACATTGAGGACAATGTTTAGATTAGGTTTGGGGGTGTTAATTTGTGTTTATTTTATTTTGAGCCAATTGTTGAAATATGTGAAAAAGTGCTTTGTTTTGATAATTTTTTAGGCAAAAGTTTTATTAAAATTGTATTCATTAGTAAAGAATTAAATTTTTCTTTCCATGTTTAGTTCTTAAGATTTTTCAATATGATTCTAACGGTATATAGAACCTAAAATTATAGGTAGTGGTTTAAAAGTTATGAATGTTTCTTCGACCAAAGATCATGGGCGATGCCCTGTTTTTGCAAATCCGCACGTGGACTGTTTTCAACGTCTGTTTTCTCATTTTTCCGATTGGAATTTTGAGATATTTTCTAAATGAAAAGTGTGTATTTATATGTCTAGTTTCCTGTTAAAATATGGTTAACTTTTTTTGATTGAATTTATAGATATACATTAAAGAACGGACATAGGTCGTTTTAGAAAGTCACCAGTTTTTGAATTTTTTGTCCTCTATTTTTTTACGCTTCTTTTGTGTGCTTTAAGAGCTGTAATATATGCTTTATTCACTGATTTTAGACTAACGTCTTGCCACTTAGAGTAATGCATTTCATTTTTCAAAATTTATGGCATGCTCTCGATAGGATGGTGGATAGGATGCTTAGTTGGATTGCCATGATTAATAGTGGTGACTACCCTTATGAGCTCGCTAAGCCAAAAAGCATACATAATTATCATTATAGAGGGTTTGTTGTTTCTACTCCTAAACACTCATTAGGTTCTTAGTATTAGAAAATGATCTCAATAGGTTATACATTGGATATTAAAGAACATTCATCACAAAAGATATTACATGTGGACTTTGCTCTTATTTTGGTTGAACCATTAGAAGTGATATAGGCAATGTGTGCTTGAACTCACTTAAAAGGCCTTAAATATTTTCTACCTTTATGTGTGTGCTCCCTAGCTAATTTTGAAGCCAAAAACTATAAGCCTTTTTCTTTCATTACCCTCATTAACTTAACCTAATGAGTTATAAATTAGCCATACCTTATAGCTTGGGATCATATTGAGGTGATGAAGATAATTGAAGAGAGTTCGAAATGGGTGATTTGTGATGTGCATGTACCAAGGCAAATCAAGAAGATCAAATGCAAATAAGGTGTTCAAAGAATTATGTAATTATTGTACAAATTCTCAATTCTAAAAAAAAAAAAGGTTAAAAAAGTTATAAAAAAAAAAAGATAAATGAATGAGATGATGAATCAAATGAAAGTAAGTGAAAAGGAAAAGAGTTTTACAATAAAGTGATGAGAAATCAAGATCAACCCAAGAAGGAGAATGAATGAAAGTTGTTCAAGAAGTCTGGATGCGAGTGGAATGAAGAATTTGAAGAAATTCAGCCGAGTATGAAGATTACCGAAGAATTTCTCGATATGATCCTAGGTTTTTTTGCTATCCTTTTCCCGTTCTTTCTTAACCTTAACCCAATGACCCCCATTACAACCAAAGCAAATACCTAATTGATCTTTTGCGGGTGCTAGCTCAAGAGTAAAGGTAAACATGTGCTTTTTCTTGTTCTTAATGTCTGATTCCGTTCATGAGATCCTTTGCATGAAATCAAGCGTTCTTTCTATTATATATTAATACGTGATTTTATCATGAAATTTCTTGTGCATAAACTCCATTCACATATGCTTGATGAGTGTATCTATATAGGTTTTGTGAGAAATTAAGAGTGACATCCTGTGAGAATTAGAGTCGAGGCAAATTATATCTATGGCATTTGACGATGCGTTTTTGATGCTAAAGTGTCTTGAGTATGGGCTTTTCATTAGAACTAAGTAGTGCATTCAAATTTGTGGCATAATTTTAATCTTTATTCAGTGACTGTAGCATGTTTTGGTTTTGAATGGTACACGTGAATTTGCATGTTGATTGTTTGGTTTATCGTAGAAATATGTTTGTGGGTAGCATAGCTGTAAACCCTCACGAGACAAAACTCTTCCTACTAGGGACACCTAGAGGTTTAAAGGTTTGTAGCAAATGCTCAATGCTATCGTGTTCCCTAAAAAAGTGGCTTAGTTTATTTTATTTTTATAATTTTTGTTTGTTTTTAGTTTTTGTTTTTATTCTAGTTTTGCTCGAGGACTAGCAAAATAGGTTTGGGGGTATTTGATCGGTCTATTTATCTACATGCTTTAGGTCCCCATTTCCTATTATATATGCTTGGTTATTGGGTGAAATTAGGTATTTTATGTGTTTGTTGAGCATTTGTAGGTCACATTCCATTCAAGAGGTGTTGGATGTTATTTTGGAGAAAAAGAGCAAAAAATTGATTTTGGAGCAATACATAACAATTAGATTTCGGGCCCAATATCTCTCGGCTCCAATTGAATTGTGTGTCTTACTACCTATGGATAGAACTCCCCGGAAGTCTAGTTTTCTACGCACTTAACGGATCACAAATATGATATTCCTAGAAGAAGTTATACATAATTTAGTAACTGAAGGTCAGTGTTGGAAGGTCAACCACGGGCTAGACAGCCGTCCAGGCATGAGACCTAGCCAGCGGTCTGTGGAGAGGTACATGGCAGAAGAATTTTGAGATTGACCACCGGAGCGACCAAGGCAACGGTTAGATGGATTTTTGGCGGAAAACCACTCCGAATTGGTCCAGAATTGCTCCAAAACTTCCCAAATCAAGTTCTAATGATTTTAGAAGACCAAAACATGTTTGGGAAACATTGAAAACTCAAATTATGAGTCAAACATCAGAAGAGGAAATTTAATTTAGGAAAGGATTCTCATTCCTTGTTTAATTATACTTTCCCACTAGATGGATTTCCTAAACCTAAGAACAACTGGGGGTTCACAAGGAAAAATCACCTATAAATACTACATATTCTTTGCATTTCAGAGGGGAGAGAAGGGAAGGGAGGTCCCAAGTCACCAAGGGGGCCGTCACCCACCACTCCATCACCATACACCTTTCATTCATCTTTGCACATCGAATATTCAAAGACGAAGAAGAATTCATCATTGAAGACTTGAAGAACTCATTGAAGGCTAAGATGGGTTTTGTTTTTTCTTTCTCTTCTCTTATTTTCATCATGTGTAACTAACTCATTTTAGGGAATCAATATGAACCTCTATGAATGCTCTTTATTAGAAATGACTATAATTTCATTCATTCTAGTTTTCATTTATTCAATTCATCCTATGTCTTAATTCTTTATTCTTGTTAATGCATGATCATACGTTGGCATGAATTTAGGGTTTTGATAATTTAATGATTGAGGTTGGAGTATTGATCTATACGTAATCTTAATTAATATTCAATTGAATAGATAAAACTAATCTTAGCTTTGATCTATGCAAGTAGGTTTTGGTTCATTGTTCTTGTACTTAATGGGTTCTCGGTTGTAGTTTGCGCCATTGATCTATGGGTAAATTGTTATTGAGAACACTTGATTCATCACATAATCATACGGTAACAATCATACCTTAGATAAAAACGAACCCTTAACTTGATTAGTATTCTGTTTTCAAAATCAATTTGAAACAATGAGTCAACATAGTTGGGGAGCATTGATGACCTAATTCTTCCATCTCTTGATCACAACACCAATTCTTTGTTAAATTGCTTTCATAGGATAATTTAGCTTTAATTCAGTCTTCAAACAATATATTCACAACAATCTCTCGGTTACTTTTGATTTAATTAGAATTAGAATTAGTTATAATCAATAAATCACTTTTCCTCGTGGGAACGATCCGTACTTGCCGATGTGCATATCTTCACGATTCATGCACTTTCGAGTATTGTTTTTATAGCATGATTTTACAACACATCACACGTCGTTGCAGTGTTATCAAATATGAACATTTAAGTCGGCCTCGCAAGGGTGCAAGTCACAGAAACTAGCACAACGGTATGTAATGGATCATTCCACAGGGAGGTGGGATTCACCGATTGTTTCTAGTTCTGGCTATTATTACAACATGCCAAGCATACTCGTGTTTTGCATATGCGGAACAATGAATAATAATATAACTAAATAAATTACACAAATAATATATACAATGATAGATGGAATGGAGATATGCATGATATATGGTTGCACTAGGAAAACGACTCAACCATGACAATCCTCCTAATTACGTTCTAGACTCACCTAATCCTCAAATGTGCAAGTATATCATAGAGAATCTCTCTCGATGTCGAAGAGATTCTTGAGATATACGTAGAAACCCTCCAAATGGAAAAAACCACGGGCTGATGAGTGCGCCACACTAGAACCTCGAATCCATTAATGGCAAATGAATTACAACCTAATCCCAATTAATAACCCACCACCACTACCTAATCTCGATATAAGTGAACATAGTCCATCTTGCTTACGATTTAAGCTACCTACTCTCGGAAGCAACACAAGTCTTACTTCTTAATGAATAGATAAAATGTCCTATGTGAATATATGATGATATTCAATGAACAAACAAGGCTAGGAAATCCTATATGCTTATCTAGGATAATGAGATGTCAATTAATGCAATCCTAGATATCAAGAGCTAAATGACATGTTCAAAAAGCTAAGCTAATCATAGATCAAACAATCCTATGAGGCTATCACAATACAACACTTAATCATGTCATCACAACAATCTCTAATTTGTATAAAAAAAAAATTCTAAAAGCATACAAATAATTAAAGAGATGGTTTAGCAAGTAAAACACTTAACTTGTAAGAAGATAGTGAAGAACTTACCAAACAAGATGTGATGAAGCAACCCTATCCATTGATGCACTCTAAATGAACTTAGATGATGCAAGATGAAGTTTTTATGCATATGGGAATGCTTTGAGTGATTAAAAATGAGTTCTTGAAAGAGTTTTTCCGTTGAAATGTGTTCTAAGGAAAATATATGATATTATGAACTCTTACACCACCTTGAACCAAAGAGTTATATATATATATGAGATCCAAACAAAGTGAGGTCATTTTGGAAATAACGTTCCAGCTTCCTCTGTGTGCGCTGGTCTAGTAGCGCACCACTATCGCACAACCTAATTTTACAATAGGCGCTGGATGAGTGGCGCATCTCAGTGGCACAACACATGCATAAATACACTGGAATGTTGCACTGGTAAGGCTGCGCTAGTCGAGTAGCGCACCACCAGCGCACACCCACTTTTTTCAACTGTGAACAGGTGCAACAACGCAGCTCAGTGGTGCAACACATGCGACGATCCACTGGAAAGTTGTGCTGGTTGAGTAGCGCAACACCATCACAAAGCCTATTCTTTCAACACTCAAACACACAAAACCAACAAGTTCAAGAATGATGAAAGTGCATCCTATTCTAATGCCTAGCATGACATAACACTTTAATTACAAGATGCAAAGAAATCAACAAGAGTCATTTAAATCAAAATGCACACAAGTATAAACACTCAACATATATAAATAAGAATTATGTATGAATTTGTGAGTGTGTGTAACTATCTCTTCAAAGCAAGTAAGCACAAGAATTTTACCTTTGGTGCTTCTCCTCTTGAGGTCTTGAGAGCCTGAGCTACCCTTACGTAAACTCTATAAATGTGGTTTGTTCACGAAATAAGCCAATCAACAAATGAGGACTTTACAATCTCTCCATTTGGCTATTTCGTGACAAAACCACCACTCACATTGATCCTCACAAAACAAAATAAAACACCGGGAAGATATTTTACATTACAAAGAGATAAACAATAATAAAAAAAAACTTCAACTCTTCAATCTCTTGTAGAACTATCAACCCTACACACAAAGCATGCATAATACACTTTCCAAACCAAGTGCATATGAGATGATCAAGTGAATATAACACAAAAGCAATTGCATTTCAAGAATATGAGTATGACATCGTATAATGCTCATGCAATGCTCCCCGTCAAAGGGTTACTCCCCCTAAATGTAATCTCCCTCTACAACAAGAACTACTCCCCTTAAAGCCAACACATGCTACCACATGTTACTCCCCTTAACACCGCAATGCTAGGTAAATGCTACTCCCCCTTTTTGTCATGACATAGACAAAGGAGAAATCCACAACTGGGTCACTCAAGGCAAAGAAAGAAAGGAGCATACAAGATTGTTGCATAATTATATAAGCCACATTTATGCAACCCAATTAATAGGAGAAAAACAGGGAGATTTATTTGCAGAAAATGTGTGAATCAAAAATGCTTTGCATACAAGACATGTTGCATTCAAGTCCAAAAACAATAGTATTTGGAAAAGCAAATGACAAAGGTTTCCAATATAATTCAAACCAATTTCACCATTTGTCATGAGAGAAGCAAATATATAGAGTTTTTGATAGAAATAAACTTTTAATGGCACTATATCCAACTTTATAAGCTAAACATGGCATGAGCAACTTTGCACCCTTTTTGATTTTTCTGGGAGGATACCCGTATGATAGTAGTCATGTTCAACTAATAAAGAAAGAGAGACATTGATTCAACATTTTAGTCTTGCTAGCTTCTTTTCACATAATATTTTGCATTCAATAATTGCAATCAACAATTCATGCTTTATCATTTTTCACTAGCATGTCATGAAAGAATCATCATGTCATGGAGATAATTATAGGTCATTCAATATGTACTTCCTATATAGATCTCCTAGTCCAAAAATATATGTTTGAACATAAATATGACATGGATTGTAATCAAAGCAAAGTTCACACTTATTGAAGAAAATACAATATACTATAGTAAGTGCAACCAAGCTACTCAAGCAATCAATAAAGAAGCATAAACATTTTAAGAAAAATTTGGATGCAACAAGTATACAATAGCTCTCTTTGCTTGAGTTCCCCTTATGGGGTCAAAGACCACAACACATCATTCCATTAAACAAATCCCAATAGATCTACTAAGAGTCTTGAATCGAGTAGTATCTAAGGGTTTAGTAAATAGATCCGCTAGTTGATCATTAGTACCTACATGCTCAAGTACTATGCATTTGCTCTCAACTAGTTCTCTAATGAACTGATGACGGATGTCAATATGCTTAGTTCTAGAATGTTGAACAGGATTCTTGGAAATATTAATTGCACTCATGTTATCATAAAAGAGAGTAAGAGTACCTTGATTGAATCCATAGTCGACTAGCATTTGCTTTATCCAAAGGAGTTGTGTGCATCCACTCCCGGCAGCTATGTATTCGGCCTCAGCCATGGATAAGAAAATCGAATTTTACTTCTTCCAAAACCAAGAGACAAGGTTGTTCCCGAGGAAAAAGCAACCACCCGATGTACTTTTCCTATCATCACAATTTCCTGCCCAATCTGCATCACTAAAGCCTACAAGACTAGTATTAGTGCCAAAAGAGTACCAAATCCCATAGTTAGATGTCCCATTCACATAACAAATGATTCTCTTGACAGAAGAGAGATGAGACTTTTTAGGATCCGATTGGTACCTAGCACACACACCCACACTAAAAGAGATATCGGGCCTACTTACGGTCAAATAAACCAAGCTACCAATCATGCCACGATAAAAGGTTTGGTCCACACTTTTACCACTAGCATCCTTGCTTAGCTTTAAAGTGGTACTCATGGGTGTATCACAATGTTTGGCACTTTCAAGGCAAAATTTCTTCACTAGGTTTTTGGCATACTTAGCTTGAGATATGAAAATCCCATCATCCATTTGCTTAATTTGTAAACCTAGAAAATAACTTAGCTCACCAACAAGGCTCATCTAAAACCCATGAGACATGACATCAACAAATTATTGGACTTTGGTGCCATTTATGGAGCCAATGACTATATCATCAACATAGATTTGAGCTATAAATAGCTCATCTTTGTCTTTCTTGATAAATAGAGTCTT
Organism: Dipteronia dyeriana; assembly: GCA_032871835.1. Classification (NCBI taxonomy): domain Eukaryota; kingdom Viridiplantae; phylum Streptophyta; class Magnoliopsida; order Sapindales; family Sapindaceae; genus Dipteronia; species Dipteronia dyeriana. The sequence goes on from CM065297.1 coordinate 653,450, forward strand.
GTCAACATTACCCCTAGTGTAGCCATTGTCTATTAGATATTGGGTGAGACGCTCATACCAAGCCCTTGATGCTTGTTTCAACCCATACAAGCCTTTCTTGAGATAATAGACATGATTAGGGTGGTGAGGATCTACAAACCCTTTGGGTTGCACAACAAACACTTCCTCTTGCAAGAAACCATTGAGGAAGGCACTCTTAACATCCATTTGATATAATTTGAACTTGTGCAAACAAGAGATAGATAAAAGAAGCCTAATGGACTCAATCCTAGCAACGGGAGCAAATGTCTCCTCAAAATCAATACCTTAAATTTGAGAGTACCCTTGTGCTACAAGCTGTTAGGATTATGCTCGATAGCAAGAGTGTAATATTGTAATTAAACAATCTTTTTCATATGAAAAAAGTGATTTCTTGTTTAACAAATCTTATAGCATTTATAGTTTAATTATTATACTTATCAAAAGTAAATAATCATAAGGTCAAAAGACTATGAGAAAAGAAGAATTGTTCATACATCTAGATATGTATGAGGTAGACATAATTCTTTAGTTAGTCTTGAATAACATTCACAACTTAAGATAAAAGGTTGGGCGCCTTTATCTTGTCAAAGTTGTAGATTCTTTTGCTAGCATTTGAGTGGGATCAAATGTGTTATGATGAGTCTAAAATCATCAAAGTGTGGCATCTTTGGGCAAATGAATCTAGTGCACTGGGTGCCTTGAATAGGATCAAAATGAAAAACTTTCTCTAGAACCGTCAATGGATAAAAGTTTTCATTTGAAGACAATCGAAGAGTCTATCTCAATCCTGAGATAAATGATGGACTTATGGTTGCAAGTGTTATCATTTGAGCTATCAACGAGTACGATTACATAACATAGTCTATACTCGATAGTTTGGTGGCATTCATTTGTTAATCGATAGAGGACTTCATTTATAGATATGGACATCGTGGCTCCATTTATTGAATGAGAGTAGAATACCATCATATGGATGTTTTGAGGTATTGGATATTAAATCTTAACGTTAAGTTTTTAATATTGTCTATTGAAACATGGCTTCTAGACAAGTCAAAATATCCAAGTTCAAAATGTGGTCATATGAGTAAATATGGTAACTTGGAGAGCTATAGGCTGTCTATGAGCTATTGGCGATTACTGGTATTCTTCACGAGGATACACTTTCTCCAATAAGGTTGTCTAGGGTACAAATGAGTAACATCAACTTATTCTATCTTTATTTAAGAGTTCAATTTTGGTTATTTAGTGGAACGAACTAAAATTAAATAGATCGGACCTAAGTGAATCATTTGTTGATTGTGATTGAGTTGTGTCTATTGGACCATAAATTTAGATAGCCCGCTAAGATCCCCATTCCACACGAACTTGCATGGATCACTTGATATATTCTATCGGACCAATAGGGGTCCATCTAGAATTGTAATAAGGCATGTGAACTTGTTTCTTTTTGTGAGAATATGTCAAGTTCACATGTTGACTTTTTTATTAAGGTCCAATGGATTTAATAAAATGAGAAAAATAATATATGGCCTTTATACTAGGTATGGGCGGCAAAGGCTATGGATAATAGCTTTAATATATATATTTTTTTTATTTAATTAAATGGAAAATTTAATAAATTTATTGATTAATTAATTATTTAATTAAAAATCAAAATCTTTTCCTATTAGGAGATGGTCTCCTAAAACTATACTATTGTTGGTAGTATAGTTAATGTTAAAGACTATATTTGATAAGTAGATAAATAAAAGGAGTTATTTATCTAATCAAATTAGGAAGTCTTTAATATGGTTACAAACACACTATTGAGTAGGATTAGGAGTCTTGGTCTAGGAAAGAATTCTTTTTGGAAAAGGATTCTTGGTCACCAAGTAAAACTACTTAGTGGTAGAATTCTTATTTAAAAAGGATTCATAACAACCAAGTTAATCTATATAAGGATAGGATTCTTGTTTATCAAGTAATCCTTTTTAGGAAAGATTGAATTCTCCTAACCTATATAAAAGGCCGAAATTTTGTCCAACACAATATAGTTATAGGAGTAGTTAGTTTTCTTTTTAGATAAGGATTCTAACTACCAAATAAATCCACCTAAGGAAAGGATTCTTGCCAACCAAGTGAATCCTTCTTAGGAAAGGATTTATGAACCTATATATATGTGTGAATAATTTCGGTCATGACTAAGGCATTAGAGAGGAATTTCGGCCAAGCATATTTTTGTAAAAGAAAGTTTCGGCCATCATAGGAATTTTGAGGGAGAAAAATCTGATTTTACTCTAGACAAAATTCAATCATCTCTAAGCAATAATGTGTGAATTCGACCAAGTAGAGAAAAAAGGGGAACTTTTTTGTATTCGATAGTATACTATTATCCTTTACATCAAAAGGGTTTTGTGTACAACATCGAATCAAGGTTCACGCGAGTTACAATCAAGCTGATTGATAATTCACAAGTGACCGGACGTTCTTGGATTTTTCTCTTGGAGGATATTTGTAACTAACAAAGAAAAGATATTTGCTTTGTCTCCATCCTCAGGAATACAATTTAAAGAAAGGGAGCCCACACTCCTAGGTGATTCACATTCGGTGCTTGTTCAATCGTCACGCGAAAAAGTTATGATGCTTTTATATACATAAAATAATCTAGGGTTACGGTTCTCGTTGCATAAAAGGGAAATTATTTTATTTATACGCAAACCCTAATCTCGTTTTTTCTCACGCTTTCGTTGCATTTCTAAACTGTTTTTTCCTACAATCTGTATCAGAGCCCTGGATGTACCCTTGATTAATTGATGTATGTGTTCGTGAATCTTTTTTTTTATTGTATGTATGCATGTTTTAGAAAGAGATGGCACTCTAGGTATTCGTATATATATTTACATTGGACTGTATGGATATATATATGTTTTATATGTGGATTGTTATTGCTCAATTTTGGGCCTAGAATTTCAATGTAATTTTGTTTTGGGATTGTAACAAGAAGGGTGGTCTATTATTGCCATAATTTCCTTCTTGGTAGTTGCTAAGTTTTTTAATTTATTTTGTTGTCATAATAAAAAAAATGCAGTATTTTGTTATGTAAATTCTTCTATAATACATTCAAGTTTCAAAGACTCGAAGGTTTGAAGAATTAGGAGTAACCGAAACAAGTTTGGGACCGTACGAGCCGTAACAACGAACGTGCGTGCGAAGAGCACGCAGCCACGTTTGTTGTGGCATGGGCTGCACACGGCAGCCCTTGTTGTAGCCATGGGCTGCACATGGCAGCCTTTTATGGGCTTGTGACATGCGCACGCCCATGGGTAAGGGCAAGGGGTACGCACACCAATGGGAGGTAGCCGAGGGAGTCCGAATGACGAAGGTCGCTTGAAGACTTGTTCGCCAAGAAAGGAGTTCTTGTATACCAAGATATATGTAATTTACTTGTTTTTCTAGGATGGGCCAAAATTGTAGCTATTTATATTTTTGTAAATATTGCAATGTTTGTCATTGTTTGATAACATGTCATATAGAATAGGAGTGCCACTCATATATCTCTTTTGGTATGAACATGCATTGAATGGTTTAAGTATCTAAATTGGCATCTAGATAACTTGGTAAATCATTCTTTGAAATTCGATCACACGCCTTAAACAATTGAGTGGGAGAAGGTGTTTTGGAACACCTACGGCCTCCAAGTTTAGTTAAGCTTTATGTTTCATGAATAACCTCCCAAGAGGTATTCATGAATGGAATTTAGCAAGATACTTCCTTACAAGGATAGACTAGACAATTAGCCTAAACGATATTTACTCCCAAAGGAGGGATATTCGTGAGGGATTATATTGAAGGTCGATAACTTGGTAACACACTCATTGTGAGTTTATTAATATCCTCCCAAGATTTTTTGTTAATAAAATAACAAGGCTAAAATTGAAAACGTTGGTTGTTTTGTTAACAATTAGGTGGGACCTAGTCCAACTAGTAAATATTGCGATCTCCCAAAAGAGGCGTGACATTTATGGGTGTTGGATCACAGTTGAATTTTTACGATTGAATTATTTCATTTAATTCAAAATTGCTTTATCATGTTTATTTACTTATGTAATTTTTGTTATTAAAAAGAAATCATAACCCCATCCCTAATCAATATCCTAAAATGATAATACTTTAAACTAATGATAATTATGTCACATGGAAAAGGAATATTGGGTTGTTGTTGCAAATTGAAAAGTACAAGTTCATTCTGTATATTCCTTGACCACCAAAACTAATGAATCTACTCAGGAGCAAAGAGATGAGTATCAGTAGTGGAAGTCTTTAGTTGAGATGGCTAAATGTACGTTACATTATGACCATCATTTCCAATGTGTTGCAACAGCAACATGAAGGAATGGAGACTGCTGTCGATATTATGATGTCTCTAGACAGAGATTCATATGGTTGGTAAAGTTGCTACTATTTAGACCTGCCAGAAGGTCAAGTTACAACAGAGGAAAAAGCAACTTGGGCCTTCTTAGAAGTAGATCAACAAAGTAACCAAGATCAAAGGGAAGTGTTTCTTTTGTGGTTAAAAGGGTTAAAGGAGTAAACTGAATAAGAATGAATTCAACTGGCATTTTGCCAATGGAGCGTTGGTGTCTACTAGTGTAGTGGGAGATATTAGAATCAATTTTGATTCTTAGTAGGCATTTAGATTTAATAAACGTTTATTATGTACCTCAATTCAAGAGAAATTTAATTTCAGTTTCTTGTTTAAATAAATTTGGTTATTCAGTTACTTTTAATAAAGCTTTTATTATTAGTAAGAATGACAAAATTATTTGCAAAGGAACATTGGAAAATGGATTATTCTATTTACATGGAAATATCTCTCATTTGTTAGACACGGAATCAACAGAACCTATTCATAAAAGAGTAAAATTATCAAAAGATGAAACCTACCTATGGCATTTGCTCTTAGGTCATATCAACCTTAATAGGATTAAAAGATTGGTATGTGACTGACCTCTAAGTGACTTAAAGGTTGATGATCTACCAACTTGTGAATCTTGTTTGGAAGCTAAAATGACCAAAAGGTCGTTTATGACCAAAGGCACAAGAGCCATCGAATGTTTAGGATTGATACACACTGATATGTGTGGACCTATGAGTATTCAAGCTAGAGGTGGATATGAGTACTTCATCACTTTCACGGATGATCACTCAAGATTTGGCTATGTGTATCTCATGAGACATAAGTCGGATGCTTTTGATATGTTCAAAGCATTTAAAGCTGAAGTAGAAAATCAGCTTGAGAAACGTATAAAAATCTTGAGGTCCGATCGTGGTGGAGAATATCTATCTGGTGAGTTTCAGCAATATCTTATTGATAATGGAATAATTTCTCAGTTTTCTGCACCAGCACACCTCAACAAAATAGGGTGGCAGAAAGGAGAAATAGAACTCTTTTGGATATGGTTGTGGTCTATGTTGAATTATTCAACGCTCCCTAGTTCTTTTTGGGGTTATGCTTTACAAACTGTCATGTATATTCTAAATGATGTACCATCTAAGTCGGTTATTAAAACACAACATGAGTTGTGGACTGGGCAAAAGCCTAGTTTACAACACTTAAGGATATTTGGATGTCCTGTGCACGTGTTAAAAGGAAAGAAAGATAAGATGGAGTCCCGTTCAAAAACATGCATATTTGTAGGGTATCCAAAAGGAACAAAAGGATATTATTTTTATAGTCCTTCAGATCATAAAGTATTTGTTTCGACAAATGCCAAATTTCTAGAAGAGGACTATATGAACAATTTTGTGCCTAAAAGTAGAATTGGCCTAAATGAGCTTTTAGAATATACAATTCCACAAGAGGTTTCACAACCAAGCCCAATTGTAAGTTCTGTACCAATACAAGATCAACAATCTACCATATCTCGTCGCAGTGGAAGGGTTATTAGACAACCTCAGAGATACATCGGTCTAGGAGAATCTGTAGAGAATCTTACGGACGACGATGATCCCTATACGTACAAGGAAGCAATGGAAGATGTTGATTGTCGCCATTGGCAAAAGGCAATGCAATTCATAATTGAATCTATGTTCAAAAACAAAGTCTGGTCTCTTGTAGACTTGCCTAAAGGGATAAAACCCATCAGGTGCAAGTGGGTATACAAGAGGAAAAGAGGAATGGATGGAAAGGTGGAATCCTATAAAGCTAGATTGGTAGCTAAAGGTTATACACAGAAGGAAGGTATCGATTATGAAGAAATCTTCTCTCCTGTGGCCATGCTTAAATCCATTAGGATACTCTTATCCATTGCGGCATCTCTAGACCTATAGATTTGGCAAATGGACATCAAGACAGCCTTCCTTAATGGAAGTCTTGATGAAAGTATCTATATGATGCAACCAGAAGAATTCATTGAAAAGGGCCAAGAGGAAAGGGTATGCAAGTTGTAAAGATCCATATACGGATTGAAGCAAGCATCCAGATCCTGGAACATAAGGTTCGATCAAGCTATAAAAGGTTTTGGATTTATTCAAAACCTTGATGAACCTTGTGTACATAAAAGGATTAAAGGCGACAAATTGGTTTTCCTTAAACTTTACGTTGATGATATACTACTCATTGGAAATGATGTAGGTGTATTGACATAAATAAAAGAATGATTAGCAAAACAATTTGATATGATGGATTTAGGAGAAGCAAGTTAAAATCTTGGTATCCAAGTCATAAGGGATAGAAAGAATAGAACAATTGCATTATCCCAAACTTCATATATAGATAAAATCTTGTCTAGGTTTTCCATGCAAGATTCCAAGAAAGGTATGTTACCTTTCAGGCATGGAATCAAACTTTCTAAGGAACAAGTTCCTAAGAATGAGCATGAAGAGCAATTCATGAGTAGGGTTCTATATGCATCGGCAGTTGGAAGTCTCATGTATGCAATGCTCTGCACTAGACCATATATTTGTTTTGATGTATGCATAGTTAGCAGGTTTCAATCAAAACTTGGTCCTTATCACTGGACGGTTGTCAAGCATATTTTCAAGTATCTTAGGAGAACGATAGATTTTATGCTTGTATACTTTAGAGAGGATTTAATTCCCGTTGGGTATATAGATTCTGATTTTCAGTCAGATTCTGAGTCCAGGAGATCGACATCAGGATCTGTGCTTACCATTGGAGGAGGGGGAGTCATATGGAGGAGTATCAAGCAATCTTGTATTGTTGATTCCACCATGGAAGACGAGTATGTTGTCGCATGCGAGGTTGCTAAAGAGGTTGTCTGGCTCCGCCAATTCTTGATTGACTTGGAAGTGGTTCCTGATGCAAATAAGCAGATCACTATATATTGTAACAATAGTGGAGCAGTGGCTAATTCGAAAGAACCAAGAAGTCATAAGAGAGGGAAACACATTGAACGAAAGTATCACCTTCTAAGGGAAATTGTGCATAGGGGTGACGTGACGATTACTAAGATCGCATCAGCAGAAAATCTAGCGGATCCCGTTACAAAGGCTCTTCCTCAAAAGAGTTTTGATGGGCATCTAGAGAACATGGGGATGAGAGATATGACACATTTGCTATAGAACAAGTGGGAGATTGTTAGGGCTATGCTCGATAGCAAGAGTGTAATATTGTAATTAACAATCGTTTCATATGAGTAAAGTGATTTCTAGTTTAACAAATCTTATAGCATTTCTAGTTTAATTATTATAATTGTCAAAAAAATAATAATCATAAGGTCAAAAGACTATAAGAAAAGAAGAATTGTTCATACATCTAGATATGTATGAGGTAGACACAATTCTTTAGTTAGTCTTGAATAATATTCACAACTTAAGATAGAAGGTTGGGCGTCTTTATCTTTTCAAAGTTGTAGATTCTTTTGCTAGCATTTGAGTGAGATCAAATGTGTTATGATGAGTCTAAAATCATCAAAGTGTGTTGTCTTTGGGCAAAAGAATCTAGTGCACTGGGTGCGTTGAATAGAATCACAATGAAATACTTTATCTAGAACCGTCAATAGATAAAAGTTTTTCATTTGAAGACAATCGGAGAGTCTTTCTCAATCCTGAGATAAATGATGGACTTATGGTTGCAAGTTTTATCATTTGAGCTATCAATAAGTATGATTATATAGCATAGTCTATCCTCGATAGTTTGGTGGTATTCATTTGTTAATCGATAAAAGACTTTATTTATAGATATGGACATCATGGCTCCATTTATTGAATGAGAGTAGAATACCATCATATGGATGTTTTGAGGTATTGGATATTAAATCTTAACGTTAAGTTTTCAATAGTGTCTATTGAAACATGGCTTCTGGACAAGTCAAAATATCCAAGTTCAAAATGTGGTCATATAAGTAAATATGGTAACTTGGAGAGCTATAGGCGGTCTATGAGCTCTTGACGATTACTGGTATCCTTCACGAGGATACACTTTCTCCAATAAGGTTGTCTAGGGTACGAATGAGTAACATCAACTTATTCTATCTTTATTTAAGAGTTCAATTTTGGTTATTTAGTGGAATGAACTAAAATTAAATAGATCGGACCTAAGTGAATCATTTGTTGATTGTGATTGGGTTGTGTCTATTGGAGCATAAATTTAGTTAGCCCGCCAAGATCCCTAATCCACACGAACTTGCATGGATCACTTGATATATTCTACCGGCAATAGGGGTCCATCTAGAATTGTAATAAGGCATGTGAACTTGTTTCTTTTTGTGAGAATAGGTCTAGTTCACATGTGGACTTTTTTATTAAGGTCCAATGGATTTAATAAAATGAGAATGATGATATATGGCCTTTATACTAGGTATGGGTGGCAAAGGCTATGGATAATAGCTTTAATATATTATTTTTATTTTATTATTATTTAATTAAATGGAAATTAATTAATTTGTTGATTAATTAATTATATAATTAAAAGTCAAAATCTTTTCCTATTAGGAGATGGTCTCCTAAAACTATACTATTGTTGATATTATAGTTAATGTTAAAAACTATATTTGATAAGTAGATAAATAAAAGGAGTTATTTATCTAATCAAATTAGGAAGTCTTTAATATGGTTACAAACACACTACTGAGTAGGATTAGGAGTCTTGGTGTAGGAAAGAATTCTTTTTAGAAACGGATTCTTGGTCACCAAGCAAAACTACTTAGTGGTAGAATTCTTATTTGAAAATGATTCATGACCACCAAGTTTATCTACCTAAGGATATTATTCTTGTTTATCAAGTAATCCTTCTTAGGAAAGATTGAACTCTCCTAACCTATATAAAAGACCAAAATTTCGTCCAACATAATATAGTTATAGGAGTAGTTAGTTTTCTTTCTAGATAAGGATTCTAACCACCAAATAAATCCAGATAAGGAAAGGATTCTTACCAACCAAGTGAATCCTTTTTAGGAAAGGATTTATGAACCTATATTTATGTGTGAATAATTTCGGTCATGACTAGGGCATTAGAGATGAATTTCGGCCAAGCTTATTTTTCTAAAAGAAAGTTTTGGACATCATAGGAATTTTGAGGGAGAAAAATCTGATTTTACTCTAGACAAAATTCAATCATCTCTAAGCAATAGTGTGTGAATTCGGCCAAGTGAAGAAAAAAGGGGAACATTTTTGTATTCGATAGTATACTATTATCCTTTACATCAAAAGGGTTTTGTGTACAGCATCGAATCAAGGTTCACGCGAGTTACAATCAAATTGATTGATAATTCACAAGTGACCGGACGTTCTTGGATTTTTCTCTTGGAGTATATTTGTAACTGACAAAGAAAAGATATTTGCTTAGTATCTTTGATTGACTCTGGGTGTTGATGTTGACAAATCGATTCCCTATGGATTTGCCGAGTCATAGTTGTTCGAATGATGGTTGGGTTGACATAAGGAATTGCTAAGTGTTATGGATCGAAACCCTGATGGATGACTTCGTTAGACGTGGTTGACTAAGAGTTAAATTTATCATTTTAGTCCCTAAGTATTGGTGAAGGTTCAACTGTTTAAGCGTGTTGGTTTTTTTAAGACCCTTGGTCCCTCACTTTTTTTAAATACATCAATTTGGTCCCTTTAACCCTAATTTTAACGGTCAATGTTATTATAAATATAAATTGACCATTTTACCCCTTATAATTAATTATTAATTAAAAACTAATTATTAAAAAAATAAAAAAAAAATGAAAAGAAAATTATACAATTTAAATTTAGTTTTAAAATAAAAAAAGAACAATATTAGTGAAGAAAAAATTCATCATCAGCACCTTCAAACCTAGAAATCCATAAACCAAAAATCATAATCTAAATCGCAAACGAAACCAAAACAAAAACAAAAAAAATCACAGCTCATCAGTGTCTCCATCATATTCTCCATACCCTGCTTCACTAAAACCCCTGAATTACTCTCATTGCTCTATTTCTTTGACAATGAAGATGTGTAATTGGATTTCAATCCCTTCTCTGCTCCATTTTTCAGTCGATGGTGAAGCAGATGGTTTGAATTGAAAATAACAATGTAACACAATGTAACAATCAACAATGTAACATACACCAACACTGATCCAGTGGACCATAGACAAGTACATTCGTGTAATGAAAAGCAATCAATAGTCAAACTATTTATCACAACAAACACCACCACCAAACGGTCCAATCTAATTTAGCAGAACTAACAAGAAATTAGATAAAATAAAAAAATATTGTTTTCTGCCTTTGTAATCTCCACATTGGGAAATTTCTCCCTAAACTTCTCGGCAACCTCCTTCCCCAGCGACGCTCCGCCACAGCTGAGCAACTGAAGCGAGTTGAGATCGTACTTTTAAGTCAACTCTGATTTTACAAAGGCCACGATTACCGGCGGTGAGACCGGTAATCGATAGAGAACCAGTTGGATGGAGACTAGTCTCTAGATGGAGGCCGCTGGTTTGGCGGAAGGTGGAGATATCTATGATCGGGTTGAGAGGTTGAGGTGGGTTCTTCGATTGGAGAGGGTTTGGTAGGGATAAGAGGTTGCGATGGTGAGCTGGGTTGGGTATGGAGAAGAAGTCGAAGTCGAAGAGCTTCTCTGGGTATTGGTGTTGGGGTATGGAGAAGAAGTCGAAGAGCTAGGTTGGGTCGTTGAAGGAAGTGGAAAAAGAAGAACTGATTTGTGAAAGTGATGGGTATGGGTATGAGATGTGATAGAAATGGAGTGGGCAGATTTGTTTGGTTTTTTTTGTTTTCGTGAGATCGTAGTGCGAAGACAATTGAGTTAGGATTGCGATGATATTTTCTTTTTCAATTTTAATTTTTTTTTATTACACTGTTGTTGCTTGGAGATTAATGACAGATTTTGGTTGATATTGAATATGAATTTGATGTAACTGTGTACCGGTGGTGATTTTGATTCATTTTAAGTTTTAGGTTTTGATCAATATTGATTTTTAATTTTTAATTTCTGATTGTTTTTTAAAAATAAATCTAAATTTATTTATAATAAAATATTAAAATTAATATTTCTATTTATATACAATTAAAAAAATATAATTGTAAAATATATATTTGATTTATTTCTAATTTTGTTACACATGTTATGTTTTTGGTTTAAAAATAAAATTACCCCTACAACCATTAAGTTTGACTGACTGTTGACCAACAGATGGACCGAATTGATTTACTTATAAAACGTGAGAGACCTAGGGTCTTAAAAAAACAAACACACTTAAAAAGTTGAGCTTTCACCAATACTTAGGAATTAAAATTATAATACCACGTTATAAAATCAAATTCTCATTGACCACGTGTTTAATGGTATGACGTTGGGCCCACGTTTTGCTTTGTTTGGATTACCTGGGCCTATTGTTTAAATGGGCCTTCATTGGGCGATGGTTTGTCTCTTTTAAATTTTAAGCTAATAAGATTGTTATTTAGTCCTACGTATTTAGGACCACTTCAATGATTGGTTAATATTTACCCTTATACATGTTGCTACATAAATGCATTAAACATGTGGAGTGCGTCATGTTGCATCATGTTGCAGATCCAAAAGATCAAACTAATTTATTGCCATGCAACCTCGACTTTCTACTATTGAGGTAATATATTCGTTATTTTTGGCCTATTATTCCTTATATATGTGTCTTTTATTTATATTTGTATATGCCACCTATGCACCACGTGTGGTGGTCATTTTGTCATTTGACGAGTTTTGTTTGTTGTGGACCTATGTAGCAAACCTGCTCATATACTTGTGGAGCTCCACTACAACAGCTCCGCGCCTAGACGGCTTGTAGGAAAAACACGTTGCGGAAGCAAAATAAATTGTTGGTATATTTAAAAAAAATTCCTTTAAAAGAGAGAACCTTAACCCTTAATTAATTAACATATAATAAAAGGTATCGTACCTTTTTCACGTGATGATTGATGTTGCATCGAATTGAAACCGTAAGATCTTCCAATCCAATCACGAACGTGAATCATCTAGGAGTGTGAGCTCATTTTCTTTGAATTGTGTACCTAAGGATGGAAAACAAAAATCTTTTCTTTTTGTTAATCACAATAACCCTCCTAGAGAAAAAATAAAGAACGTTTAGTCACTTGTGAATTCTCAATCTTTTGATCAAAACATACGTAAACCTGATTCGATGTTGTGCAGAAAGCTTTTGGATATAAAAAACTACTAGTGCACTATCGAAAACAAAATGCTCCTCTCTTCTTCTTCTCTTGACCGAATTCTCACAGTCCTTTTCTTTGAGTTGAATGTTTTTATTAGGCAAATAAAGCAAAAAAAAAAAAAAAAACTTTCTCTCCAAAACAATAGTCTTGGCAGAATTCCCTTGATAGGTATATATAGGTGGCCGAATATTCTTATACATGGAGGATTTGTGTTTCACCAAAACTTCATTCAACTTTAGAATTCAACCCTATTCCAACTATATCAAAAACTTTCTAATTTTACCAATCGTCAATTAGAGTTTTGATAGATATCAAAAAACTTCATAATTTGATTAGATAAATAAATTCCTTTTATTTATCTACTTATCAATTAAAGTCTTTGATACTTATCATACTACCACCAATAGTATGACACTAAGAGACCTTCTCCTAGTAAGAAAAAGATTTTAACTTTTAATTAAATAATTAATTAATAAATTACATAATTAATTTCCATTTAATTAAGTAATAAAATAAAATACTATTTTAGTCTAATAATTTTAGCCTTGCAACCCAAGCCTAATGTATGGACAATATATTGTTTTTCAATTTTATTAAATCCATTGGACTTTAATAAAATGTCCACATGTGAACAAGACCCATTCTTACTATAAAAGAAACAAGTCCACATGCTTTAATTTAATACATTAATATAATTTAACAGCCCATTTAATTAAAATGTGCAAATTACATTCTTACGTATTAATAGAATGCTAATCGTACCCCATTACTGCCGCCCAAGGATTCCCACATCCTTGGCCGCCCATTCCAGGTATTTGAAGAGTTACCGCATGTCTTGATCACACATGACCACACCTCTCCTAAAGTTTTTGGTTTCTGAAATCCAAAAACAATTCAAGATAGACCCATAAATTAGTCGGGTAGAATATATCAAGTGATCTATACAAGTTCGTCTGGAATAGGGACCTTGACGTGCTATCTAAATTTAAACATCAATAGACTTAACGTAATCACAATCTACAAACGATTAACTTAGGTTCGATCTTTAAATTTAGCTCATTCAACTAAAGAACTAAAATTGAACTCTTAAATGAAGATAGAATAAGTACATCTTTATCATTCGTACCCTATACAACCTAATTTGAGACAATGTATCCTCATAAAAAATATCAGTAATTGCCAATAGCTTATAGACCGCCTAAAGCTCTCCTAGTTACCACATTTACTCATATGACCATATTTTGAACTTTGATGTTTTGACTTGTCCAGAAGCCATATTTCAATAGACACTATCGAAAACTTAAGGTTAAGATTTTGTATCCAATTCCTCAAAATATCCATATGATGATATTATACTCACATTAAATCAGTGGAGCAACAATGTCCATTTATGTAAATGAAGTCCTCTATCGATTAGCAAAATTTTTACCACCAAACCATCGGGGATAAACTATTCTAGATAATCGTACTCATTGGCAGCTCAAATGATAATATTTGTAACCATAACTCCATCATTTATCTCAGTATTGAGATAGACTCTCCGATTGTCCTTAAATGAAAACTTTTATCCACTAACAGTTCTGAATAAAGTATTTCACTGTGATCCTATTCAATGCACCTAATGCACTAGATTCTTTTGCCCAAATACACTACACTTTCACGATTTTATACTCCACATAACACATTTGATCCCACTCGAATTCTATCAAAGGAATCTATAACTTTAACAAGATAAAGACGCCCATCCTTTATCTTAAGTTATGAATATTGTTCAAGTCTACCTAAGGAATTGTGTCTACCTCACACATATCCAACTGTACGACGATTTCTTCTTTTCTCATAGTCTTTTGACCTTATGATTATTTATGTTTGACAATTATAATAATTAAAATATAAATGCTTTAAGATATGTTAAACTAGAAATCACGTTATTAATATGAAAAAATTGTCAAATACATTATTACACTCTTGATGTTGAGCATAATCCTAACATGGCTCCTCTATATCAGATCTGCTCTGGTACATCTAGAGCTCTTATTCAGTAGAGATGCATTTTTCCTACTTCCTAATAGAGTACTTGCTTCATTGCCAATAGATCTTCTATCTAGCAGATCAACTGGATTTGCACCTATTCTTACGAATCCCCTAATGTCACTGGATCCACTCTTTCAAAGCTCCTAGGTAGCAGGTCAACATGTGTACCCAATAAGCCAACTCAACTGTGTGATTGTAGGAGCAACATGACTGGTAGAAGACCAATGGCTCCTCACTTTTTATACCGAGCCATTCAATGCCCAAGCGAGCCACTGCGAATCCTATCCATTCGATGGGGGTCAAGAGCCTCATTTCAATTGTTAGGAACTTTATGAGCCCAAGCATGCCTCTAGACCAGTATCATACCGGTAGCTCATTTTCGCTTATACCATGCCATTTTAATGACATAGTGAGCCACCAAAGTATTGACCCATTACATAGTGAGCCACCAAAGTCTTGACCCATTCGAGGAGAGCCTAGAGGCTTCCCATATTTACTGAGGCCTCCTACATGCCTAAGTTAGCCACTAAAACAGCTACACTACTGCAAGGCCAGTGGTTGATCACTTATTGTATCGGGCCATCCACCGTCCAAGTGAGCCACTGCGGTTCTAATTCTTTGCAAAAGGGTCCAAAGCCTCATTTCATTTACTAGGGACTTCTAGGATCCCAAGCATGCCTCTGGATCAACATCATGCCAATGGCTCCTCTTTTCTTGTATCAGGCAATTCAATGCCCAAGCAAGCCACCAAAGCCCCAATTCGTTCGAGGAGAGCCCAGAGGCTTCCCACATTTGATAAGGTCTCCTACATGCCTAAGCAAGCCTCTAGAGCAGCAGCACCGTGCACCGAAATCCCAATCCGTTCTAATAGAGCCCAGAGGCTTTCGACATGTTATTATGGCCTTTTACATGCCTAAGCAAGCCTTTGGAGCAGGAGCAATGCTGCAAGACCATTGGTTCCTTACCTATTATATTAGGCCAACTCAACACCTAGTGAACTACCGAGGTCACGGTTCGTTCAAGCAGAGTCCCAAGCTTCATTATGATTGTTGAAGAGACTTATTTACTCTAAGCATGCCTCTAAACTAGTTACATCACTTGTGGACTAGAAGCTCACCATTCTTTATAGTACTTTTGTGAAAGAGGTGGCAACCCCAACATGAGAAGATTTCCCTTATTGATTGGTTCACAATAAAAAGCACATTTGTTGAAGGTCGCTCTATTACCTATATTAGGAATACAGATCAACTAAAAAGGTCTTACCCATAAAGTCTGTGGAAGCAGGTGAGCATTAACCTGTATCGCCTAGAGTTGTATCACCTTGAGTTTGAATCGCATTTATGTCGTCTAAAATCGCCTATGATCGCCTTGGTATTCTGTATTTTCACTTAAGTTCGCCTTTAACCTACGATTTTCTTGAGACTGGGAGAGCCACATGGTATTTCTGATGCCTTGGACAGGACTCACCCTTATTTAGAAAGGGTTTGATGCATAAGTGGCCTTGGATTTATGCAATATTCTCAAGATAAGGAGAGCCAATACGGTACTCCTAAAGCCTTGGACAGAACCCAATCTCTCCAAGGAAAGACCTGGTGGGAAAATGGCCTTAGTTACCTACCAGGATCATTTCACCTATGGTCTAGGATTCCTGGAACAGGAATGCCAGGTATCCAGATTCGCCTATGTATAAAGACCAAGTGCGAAGGTGGCCTTAGTTGCCTGCTAGGATCATCGCCTGAAGACTGGGATTCCTTGTGCAAGAATTCCCAAGGCCTTGGACTGGGACTACACACGCTCCAAGAAGTGATGCTAAAGTGGCCCTAGTTGTCTACCATGATCATCACCTAAAGATCGAGGCTCCTGATGCTGGAATGTCCAACATAAGCCAAGCGTGCTGAGAATGTTTTTCGTTTCAAGTAATGGCTACTAACAATAAAATATAAATAAAATCCTTCAAGCATTACGAATATTCTAACTCTAACCCTAACCAGCTAGCGGTGTTCAAGTCCAGCCTTTTTTGCCAAGGGTCTAAAGAATAATTTTTTCTCTCCCTACCAAGGCTACCTGGATTAGAAGAATGATATAGGAAGCATCATGAAAGAACTGTTTCCATATACCAATGATCATTGGTACCACGGGCCAAAGTACCCGATACCCTAGTACCACGATACCTATCTTGGACTGATCCACCAACCACCTCCCACCCATCCAATTAGGGGTGGACATTTTGAACCCGACCCGACCCAAACCGACCCGAAATTATCTAGTTGGGTCGGGTTTGCTAGAAAAAAATAGTACTAGAATCGGGTTTTAAAATCATAACCAAATTTTATAATGGGTCGGTTCGGGTTTTATGTATAACCCGATAACTCGAACCAATTACCTTGAGTATATAAAAATATATTTGTTAAGGAAACCCTAAAGTTTCGCGTAACCACTCTCTTTAGTCATTTCTATACTCTTTTATTTTCTGGCCACTCTATCATCACTTCTCTCTCATTTCATCTTTGTCTTCTCCGTTTACGGCAACCAAAATCACTTATTTTCCATCTGAGGCGATGCACTGACGATGATGTCATCTCCTCCACCCTGACGCCATTCTCCATGCTACAGTCATCGCCTCCCGATAGAATTTATCTTCCGGCCCTCCACATCTTATTGCTTTTCTAGTTTATAGTTTGTTGATTCTTTATTTTTTCATATTATTTAGTGTATTTTAATTTTTGTTCTTTATGGTCTGTGAGATGGATTGATGTTCGTTTGGTTAACTTGTGTATTATTGTTTAATTGTTTGATTTTTTATTAAAATAATTATTAGAAAACTAGGAAGGAGACAGCATAAGAATTGGGTCTTGGATACATATTGCACAATGGTAACATTAATATTGTAGTTTGTCGATTCTTACTTTTTTTTTCGTAGTATATTTCTATTTTTTTACCCAGATCTTTACCCACACTTTATTTTCCTGATCTGTATTTTTTTAATGAATTGTATCTATTTATTCTCTGTATTGTTGTTGTATGTAAGAAAAGTTTAGTCACTCTCACATTTTTTTCAAAATTAAGTCACTCTCACAGTCTCACACAAATAAACTATCTCTAATGCAATTTGGAGGATTTTAAAATTTTTGTTTCTAGTTTTTTTCTCATTATGCTTTGTTTCATAAGAAAACAAAAGTTTTGTATGGTTTTAGAAACGAGATCAAAACGAAGAGTTGATGAAGAATGAATAAAAATAAAGAATGATAGATGATGAAGAGTTATAGATGAAAAATAAATATAAGGGGTAAGAAGAGAGAAAAAATCTTGATTGACATGAGATTAAAGATGAAAAGAAAAGAAAAGAAATTTTAACTTTGTTTATAAAAAGTTATCTTGATTGGCATGAATTCGAAAAGTTATATGACTTTTTAATAAATATGAATTTTTTTATTAATAATGAGTTTGGAACATTTTTCATCATTTTATGAAAAAAAAGAAAATATTATGAAGCAATTGTATATGATTTCCCAACTGTGTGTGCAATGTGTTATTTATCATGTTTTTTTTTAAGTTATATAAATCAAACTTTTGAACATATTTTATGTTAATGCAATAATGTATGAGATATTTGAATTATATTTAAAGATGTAATATTATTATTATTGATATTGATGGATTCTTCAAATTTTTTACTAGTATGTAATGTAAGTTTTTGTAATTGAAAGATGTAATATTTAATATTTCCATTGACGTGTGATGTAATCGTACCGAATTGATTTTTATTTTACGCATGCCTAACCCGATCTACCTAGCCCAACCCAACCCAACAAATATTGGGTTGGATTGGGTTGGGTTGGGTTGGGTTGAAAATAAAGTTGGGTTGGGTTTGGTTGAATTTCTCCAGCTCGAAATATGATCCAGTTAGAAAAATTCCAACCCAACCCGACCCGAACTTGAAAAAACACACCCTTACATCTAGCATGAGAAACAACGATAGGAAGGTTCCAACATGTCAAGGGAAAGACCGCCCAGAAGGAAAGGACCGGTGCGCTAGGAAGCCAGCCTAGAACAAGACCGTATCCTAATGAACGAAGCCTACAGTACCCTCTAACCAAAAAAAGAGAAATTAGTTGATGGTCATTCACAGGGCCATTAATGAGAAATTAGTTAAATCTTTGATGGCCATTCACAACGCAATTAAATTAGTCAACTCTTTAATGGCCACTCACAATGCCATTAATGAGAAAATAGTGAACTCCATCAATGCCAAATCAACGTTCCTTTGATTGCTAACTGATTGACCATGACCAAATTAAATAGAATGGACAGCGGGGTCATTGGAACCTATAAATACTACAAAGCTCTCTCTCTCTCTTGAAAAAAAAAGAAATCGACGAGACCGATACTTAAAGCTCTCCCGAGCACTTAAGTTGTACTTCTTTGCTATTTGTGTAAGCTCCCCGGAGCATTTCTTGTGATATATATATATATATATATATATATATATATATCTATATATATATAAATAACGGTCACTCTCTCCTTTGTATACTGCCTAGGGGTTTTTTAGCATATGATCACTTGTTATTCTTTTTCCCTTAGGTCAGTCTATTTCTGCCAAAAGAATTGTCCTTCTCTCATCTATCTCATTTATTATGCATATATATGAGCTAAGCATCGACCCCATTATTCCTAGCTCTCATATCCTTCCTCCTTGCATGCTATTTGGGTTCAGGAAATATAGAGGAGACATAGAGAAGGGACCGGGTACATGGACTAGGGACTAGGACCAGCCCCTCACACAACCAAGAGAACCTTAAGCACTATATATTTTCCTTATCCTCGAAGCCCCGATGGGTGAGGTTCCCATACCTTTCCCCAACCAACCGTGGAGCACCACTCCATTCGGTCTAAATGTTGTACGAAAAAGACACCATGATGATTTTTTAGATAACACATGTAAACCTAAACCTATTGCCATTAATTTGATTGACTTGCATTTAATTTCTTCAATTTACTTTTATTCAATGTTTTTAATGTATTTGATTGCCTCTTGGAATGAGTTGATATGCCAACTCTTAATTCATGTCATAGTAACAAATTAATTTGAGTTTTTATAATAGATTAAAAATCTTCTTGGTTTAAGTAGATATGCAACCTCTTGACTCAAGTGAGATACACACTATTTGGTGAATAAAACAAGCCAGATTGAATGGAAGAAATGTGAAAAGAATATGTCAATCCTATGCATTTTGGCTAAAGTGGAAAGGGTGGATTGAGAAAATGCCTATCCAAACCATCCTAACGATTTAAATATATCTAAGCTTAGTGTTAACCCTCTCCAAATCAAACCAAGTAGTTGTAAGTGAGAGGTTAGTGATTAGAAATTCCATCTCTCCGAATCTAACCAAGTACTTATGAGTGAGGGTTGGAAATTCTCAATTCACACTTAAAGATATATTATCCCTAAGGGATTGTTGATGCTGTTAGTTATTCTAGGTGACACAAATGTGTTGGTTGTCATGAGTACCTTGTGGGTACAATATCTTGAATCTCTCTTTTCTGTATCATTATCGTGACTTATGGTGCTTGCCTTTAGGAGTACATTGCTTTTAATAAATAATTAAATGAGGGATGGTCGACGGATGACACCTCCCTATGGACAATACCCTTACTTGCATGTTGTATTAGTTTATTGCTATATGACACACTCGGGGCGTTCCTCTAATCTAATGTTACGTAATATGAAATAAATGGAAATACCAAATACATGGAACGAGTGTGAAAGTCTACAACCCTTCGCAAGTGTATGGGTCGATGAATAGTAAAGTGGACACAAGTAAGGGTTATCGTTCCCATAAGGAATGTGGATTCTAAGACTGGATGTAAACTTTGCTTAGCAAAACTATTACAGAAAGTGCAAATGGTAATTTAATGCTAAACAAGTCAAGATTCTAAAGAACTTGCAAATGAAAGACTAATTAAAACAAATGAGATACAAGGGAAAATGATAGAACTTAAGTGTTAACCAAGATCATCCATCAATATAATTCAAGCACTATTCATCAATCTAATTTATGGCCCTAATTAGATAAGTCTTTGAGAAAGATAATCATCAACTACACATCTTAAGATATCAAAGGTTGGTAAGTAGAGAGTTATTAAATCAATGAGGGCTAGTTAAGTTAATTGGCATATGTATGCACATCCAATTATTACTCCAAAGAAACGCAAAGGATAATGAATATGTTTGTTCAAACATATTTACTGCTAAACCAACCACTCAAAAGCATATTAAATGATAAATCGCAAGGCAAACTTTCATTGTATGTATAAGTTATACTTTAATTTCAAATATATAAGCCAGACATGATGAATAAAAATAATAGATTGATTTAGATCAAAGTTAAACAACAAATGAGCATCAATCCCTTACATCTCTAGCGACAAATCATTAAATAAACTATAAAAGAGAAAGAGAGAGAAAGTGATACAACCCATAATCTTGAATGAGTTCTTTTATTTTGACTACAAAACTCTTCCTTCAATCTTCTTCAATGGTTCATCAAGATCTAAACTAAAAAAAAAATCTATTTTGATCTTTAAAAAGTACTTAGATGTACTCCAGCCCTTTACTAGTCCTCTAGTGATCTTGGTGGTGATTCTAGAACAATCTTCAAGATTTAGGGCATCCTAGCTCATTAGGGTAGTGTGGAACTTCACGGCGCGTTTCCCGCTAGATGATCCGTCTTTGTCTTGGCACGCAGATTCCTTGGTTATTACCAGAACTTGGCCAGCCATCATGGAGAGTTAGTCAATTTGTGTTGTGCCGGGAATCCTAATATAGATTTTGAACAATGTTGGGGGATAGGGTGAGCTCATGCTAGGCCTAGTTGGTATAGGACCAGGTTTTATCTGTTGGACCGGCTCCATATGAGTTTGGTCCTGATCTTGCTGCGGTATATCGAGGAAAAAACTTATATGATTTCTTCACCATTTTCGACGGTTAAAAGGTCATGCCGAACTTGAATAATTTGTTTAACCAAATCAATTGAAAAATTGATCCACTAGCTTGAACTTAAATTATCCACTAGCTTGAACTAACCATACAGTGGATCTTTACAAGAATCTTCGTAGAAGGTTGACCATTTCATTATTTGGCTTAACAGAGCATTCTTATCGACTGATTTCTTTTCAATCTAACTAGTTGTCTTACTAAATGATCACATTTAGTATTATCAGTTGTCTCATTAACTAATCATTAGATCTGACCGGCTATCTTTTTAAGCCCAATCATATGAAACTAATCTATTATCTTATTAAACCAACTACTTTAAGACCGATCAGTTATCTTATCAACTGATCATTTTGGACTTGATTAGTTATCTTTTCAACAGATAATATTTTTCCTGACCGGTTGTCTTATTAACTGGTCAACTTTGACCCGATCAATTATTTCATTAACTGATCATGTTTGGTCTGACCGGTTATCTTATTAACTAGTCTTCTTTGACCCGATTAGTTATCTTATTAGCTGATCATATTTAATTTAATCGGTGATAAATCTTTGGGCTTGTCCACCTTGGTTGCCTTCGATTAGCCTCGATTCTTGCCTAATAGTGTTTTTTTATGCAACTTTCATAGAAACTTATTTATAGACTCTTTTCTTTAATCTGGCAACTAAGTCACTGAGACGTCTCCTAATAGTCTGTTACTCAAGATTCATTGCAATGGGGATGTTTAGTATCTCACTAACTAAACTTAGCCTGGTCGAGTATCTTATCAATTGACATTCAAGTTTGAATCCTTCATTACCTTATTCAACTTTCAGGCATCTCATCAGGTTTATATTACCTAAAGGTGTGCTAACAATGTTTTTTATGCACCCAGATAGTTTCGGTGAGTATGCTTGTCTTTTGACTTTTGCTTTCGATGCCCCTCACTTAGGCCCCCGACTGCCGGTTGCCCTTGGCAAACATGAGTGTTCAAGTTTGTCCCCGTAGACGAGGACAAGTTTGTTTTGAACACTTTTTATGGTCTTTAGAGAATTCTTTCCCTCGATAGGAATTTTTGTTGATAACTTTAATCTACAATGTTATAAAAAACAACTGATTAGATAGATAAAATAAGAAAATAGCTCTAGTCTAATACTCAATTCTTGTTCAAATCATCTCCTAAAGAGGATTTAATTGGTGGGTAAAAATCCTCTTTCTAGGAGGTTTTACTTGGTGACCAAGAATCCTCTCCCAAAGAAGATTTCTTTTCCACATCAAGACTCTTAATCCAACCCAATAGTGTATTTTATTCAATAACCAATTATTGAATATAAATTAACTTGTAACTATATCAAAACTATAGGAAAAATAGCACAACGAAAGCGTGAAAAATTAGAAATTAGGGTTTCGGTATAAATAAATGTTTTTCCCATTTTAATAAAAAGAACCTTAACCCTAGATTAATTGATGTATATTAAAAAGTATCGTACCTGTTTTTTGTGACGATTGAACTAGCGTCGAATTGAATCCGTAAGATCTTCCAATCCAATCATGAACGTGAATCACCTAGGCGTGTGGACTCTCTTTCATTCAATTGTATACCTGAGGATGGGAACAAACAAAATCTTCTTCTTTGTTAGTCACAATAATTTTACAAGAGAAAAACCAAGAACGTCCGGTAACTTGTGAATTATCAATCAATTTGATTGTAACTCGCGTGAACCTTGATTCGATGTTATACATAAAACCCTTTTGATGCAAAGGATACTAGTGTACTATCAAAAACAAAAACGTTCCCTCTTTTCTCTATGTTTGGCCGAATTCTTCACACAATGAGTTGGACGAAGGTTTTTTCTTACAACAATAAAAGCATAAATAAAAAATAACTTCTCACACCAAAAACTAAGGCTTGGTTGAAATTTACAGCCTATATTTATAGGTTCACAAATCCTCTCATAAAGAGGATTTACTTGGTGGGCAAGAATCCTATTATTAGGTGGATTTAATTAGTGACCTAGAATCCTTTTCCAAAAAGAATTATTTCCTACACCAAGACTCCTAATACAACTCATTAGTGTATTTGTGACCATATTAAAGACTTCTTAATTTGACTAGATAAATAATTCCTTTTATTTATCTACTTATCAAATATAGTCTTTAATGTTAATTATATTACCAATTATAGTATAATATTAGGAGACCTTCTCCTATTAGGAAAAATATTTTGACTTTTAATTAAATAATTAATTATTCAACAAACTAATTAATTTCCATTTAACTAAATAATAAAATAAAACATAATATATTAGGCTTTTATATATTAGCCTTGTTGCCCATGACATTATATAGGCATATATATTATTTTTATTATTTAATTAAATCCATTTGACCTTAATAAAAAGTTTATATGTAAACTAGACCCATTATTACAAAAAAAAAAAACAAGCCCACATGCCTTAATATAATTCTAGATGGACCCCTTAATTGGTCCGATAGAATAGATAAAGTGATCCACACAAGTTCCTGTTGATTGGGGATCTTGGCGGGCTATCCAAATTTAATCTTCAATAGACATAACCTAATCACAATCAACAATGACATAACCTAATCACAATCAACAATTGATTCACTTAGGTCCAATCTATTAATTTTAGTTCATTCCACTAAAGAACTAAAATTGGACTCTTAAATAAAGATAGAATAAGTTAATATTCCTCATTCATACCCTAGACAATTAAAATGGAGAAAGTGTATCCTCATGAAGAATACCAGTAACCGCAAAGAGCTCATTGATCCCCTATAGCTCTCCAAATTACCATATTTACTCATATGACCACATTTTGAACTTGGATATTTTGACTTGTCCAGAAGCCATGTTTCAATATACACTATTGAAAACTTAACGTTCAGATTTAATATCTAATACCTCAAAATATCCATATGATGGTATTGCACTCACATTTAATAAATGGAGCCACGATGTTCGTATCTATAAATGAAGTTCTCTATCGATTAACAAATGAATACCACAAAACTATCGAGGATAGATTATGCTATATAATTGTACTCATTCATAGCTCAAATAATAACACTTAAAACCATAAGTCTATCATTTATCTTAGGATTGAGATAGACTGTTTGGGAGTAGATATCGTTTGGGCTAATTGTTTAGTCTATCCTTGTCAGGAAGTATCTTGCTAAATTCCATTCATGAATACCTCTTGGGAGGTTATTCACAAAACATAAAGCTCAACTAAACTTGGAGGCAGTAGGTGTTCAAAAACATCTTCTCCCACTCAATTGTTTAAGGCGTGTGATCGAATTCCAAAGAATTATTTACCAAGTTATCTAGATGCCAATTTAGATACTTAAACCATTCAATGCATGTTCATACCAAAAGAGATATATGAGTGGCACTCCTATTCTATATGACATGTTATCAAACAATGACAAACATTGCTATATTTTTTAAAAAATATAAATAGCTACAATTTTGGTCCATCCTAGAAAAACAAGTAAATTACATATATCTTGGAATACAAGAATTCCTTTCCTGGCAAACAAATCTTCACTCGACCTTCGTCGTTCGGACTCCCTCGGCTACCTCCCATGGGAGTGTGCATCCCTCGCCCTTACCCATGGGCGTGTGCATGCCACAAACCTATAAAGGGCTGCCATGCGCAACCCATGACTACCAAAAGGGCTGACGTGCGTAACCCATGCCACAACAAACATGGATGGGCGCTCTTCACACGCACGTTCGTTGTTACAGCTCGCACGGTCCCAAACTTGTTCCGGTTGCTCATAATTCTTCAAACCTTCAAGTCTTCAAAACTTGAATGTATTACAGAAGAATTTACATAATAAAATACTGCAGTTTTTTTAATATTACAAAAACAAAAATAAAAAAAACTTCAAATTGTTTTGATAACCATTCTTTTATTGATTCAATACACCTACATCGTTTCTGATGAGTAGTATATCATCAACGTAAAGAACTAGGAAAACCAACTTGTCGCCTTTAATCTTTTTGTATACACAAGGTTCATCAAGGTTTTGAATGAATCCAAAAATTTTCACGGCTTGATCGAACCTTATGTTCCAGGATCTAGATGTTTGCTTCAATCCATATATGGATCTTTGCAACTTGCATACCCTTTCCTCTTGGCCCTTTTCAATGAATCCTTCTGGTTGCTTCATGTAGATGCTTTCGTCAAGACTTCCATTAAGGAAAGTTATCTTGACGTCCATTTGCCAAATCTCTAGATTTAGAGATGCCGCAATTGATAAGAGTATCCTAATGGATTTAAGCATGGCCACATGAGAGAAGGTTTCTTCATAATCGATACCTTCCTTCTGTGTATAACCTTTAGCTACCAATCTAGCTTTAAAGGTTTCCACCTTTCCATCCATTCCTCTTTTCCTCTTTTATACCCACTTGCACCCGATGGGTTTTATCCCTTTAGGCAAGTCTACAAGAAACCAGATTTTGTTTTTGAACATAGATTCAATTTCGGATTGCATTGCCTTTTGCCAATGGCGACAATCAACATCTTCCATTGCTTCCTTGTAAGTATAGGGATCATCATCGTCCAGAAGATTCTCTACAGATTCTCCTAAACCGATGTATCTCTCGGGTTATCCAACAACCCTCCCACTACCACGAGGTATGGTAGATTGTTGATCTTGTGTTGGTACGAAACTTACAATTTGGCTTGGTTACGAAACCTCTTGTGGAATTGTATCTCCTAAAAATTCATTCAGGACAATTCCACTTTTAGGCATAAAATTATTCATATAGTCTTCTTCTAGAAATTTGGCATTTGTCGAAATAAATACTTTAAGATCTGAAGGACTGTAAAAACAATATCCTTTTGTTCCTTTTGGATACCCTACAAATATGCATGTTTCTGAACGGGACTTCATTTTTTCTATCTTTCCTTTTAACACGTGTGCATGAAATCCTAATATCCTTAAGTGTTGTAAACTAGGCTTTCGCCCGGTCCACAACTCATGCAGTGTTTTAGGAACCGACTTAGATGGTACATCGTTTAGAATGAACATTGCAGTTTGTAAAGCATATCCCCAAAAAGAATTAGGGAGCGTTGAATAGATCAACATAGACCTAACCATATTCAAAAGAGTTCTATTTCTTCTTTTTGCCACCCCATTTTGTTTAGGTGCACCTAGTGCAGAAAACTGAGAAATTATTCCATTATCAATAAGATATTGCTGAAACTCACCAGATAGATATTCTCCACCACGATCGGACCTCATGATTTTTATACGTTTCTCAAGCTGATTTCCTACTTCTGCTTTAAATGCTTTGAACATATCAAAAGCATCCAACTTATGTCTCATGAGATACACATAGCCAAATCTTGAGTGATCATCCGTGAAAGTGATGAAGTACTCATATCCACCTCTAGGTTGAATGCTCATAGGTCCACACACATCAGTGTGTATCAATCCTAAACATTTGATAGCTCTTGCGCCTTTGGTTGTAAACGACCTTTTGTTCATTTTACCTTCCAAACAATATTCACAAGTTGGTATATCATCAACCTTTAAGTCACTTAGAGGTCCGTCATATACCAATCTTTTAATCATATTAAGGTTAATATGACCAAGGCGTAAATGTCATAGGTAGGTTTAACCTTTTGATAATTTTACTCTTTTATTATTAGGTTCCGTTGATTCTGTGTCTAACAAGTGAGAGATATTTCTATGCAAGTAGAATAAACTGTTTTCCAAGGTACCTTTGCAAATAATTTTGTTATTCTTACTAATAATAAAACCTTTATAAAAAGTAACCGAATATCTAAATTTATTTAGACAAGAGACCGAAATTAAATTCCTCTTGAATTGTGGTATATAATAAGCGTTTATGAAAACTAAATGCCTATAAGAATCAAAATTGATTCTAATATCTCCCACTACACTAGTGGACACCAACGCTCCATTGCCTAAATGCAAGTTGAATTCATTTTTATTCAGTCTATTCCTTTAACCCTTTTCACCACAAAAGAAACACTTTCCTTTGATCTTAGTTACTTTCTTTGTCACTTTCTAAGAAGGCTCAAGTTTCTTTTTCTTATGTTGTCTCTTGACCTTTTGACGGGTTTTTAACATTAGCAACTTACCCAGCATATGAATCTCTTGACCCTTGCCTTTCACAAGGATTTTTTCTGCGCTTTGAACATCTTACATCAGGCCTTGCAAGGTGTGTTCTTTATTATTCAAGGTGTAGTCCAACTTGAATTGATCAAAGGAATCCGATAGTGAGTTGAAAATCTTGTAAATTTTGGTCTCACCATCTATCGTTGCACCATTCAGTTCAGCAATGTTGAGATGTGCTATGACTTTTATCATGTGATCTTTCACACCCTGTCCAGGTTTCATCCTAAGATTCATAAAAGCAATCACTGTCTCTCTCTCTTAGTCATCCTAGACCTCATAGCAAACATCTCCTCTAGAGACATCATTATATCGACAGTAGTCTCCATTCTTTCATGTTGCTGTTGCAACACGTCGGAGATGATAGCCATAATGTAACGTACATTTAGCCATCTCATCTAAAGACTTCCACTACTGATACTCTTCTCGTTGCTTCATGAGTTAGATTCATTAGTGTGGTGGTTAAGGAATATACAAAATGAATTTATACTTTTCAGCTTGCAACAACAACCCAATATTCCTTTTCCATGTGACATAATTATCATCGGTTAAATTATTATCTTTTAAGATATTGATTAGGAATGGGGTCATGATATATTTTTAATGACAAAAGTTATATAAGTAAACAATCATGATATAGCACTTTTGAATATTTATCTTGACTTAAATAAAATAATTTAATTGTAAAAATTAAACAGTGATTCAACACCCATAAATGTCACGCCACCTTTGGGAGTACGCACCATTTACTAGTTGGACTAGGTCCCATCTAATTGTTAACATAACAACCAACGTTTTCTATTTTAGTCTTGCAATTTTATTAACAAGAACTCTTGGGAGGATATTAATAAAATTACATTAAGTGTGTTACCAAGTTATCGACCTTCAATATAATCCCTCACGAATATCCCTCTTTTAGGAGTAGATATCGTTTGGGCTAATTGTCTAGTCTATCCTTGTAAGGAAGTATCTTACTAAATTCCATTCAAGAATACCTCTTGGGAGGTTATTCACGAAACATAAAGCTCAACTAAACTTGGAGGCTGTAGGTGTTCCAAAACACCTTCTCCAACTCAATTGTTTAAGGCGTGTGATCGAATTCCAAAGAATGATTTACCAAGTTATCTAGATGCCAATTTAGATACTTAAACCTTTCAATGCATGTTCATACCAAAGAGATATATTAGTGGCACTCCTATTCTATATGACATGTTATCAAACAATGAAACACATTGCAATATTTACAAAAATATAAATAGCTACAATTTTGGTCCATCCTAGAAAAAAAAGTAAATTACATATATCTTGGAATACTAGAACTCCTTTATTGGCGAACAAGTCTTCACGCGACCTTCGTCTTTTGGACTCCCTCGACTACCTTCCATGGGCGTGCGCACCCTTTGCCCTTACCCATGGGCGTGCGCATGCCACAAACCCATAAAGGGCTGCCATGCACAGCCCATGGCTACCAAAGGGCTGCCGTGCGCAGCCCATGCCACAACAAACGTGGTTGCACGCTCTTCGCACGTACGTTCTTTGCTACGGCTCGCACGATCCCAAACATGTTCCGGCTGCTTCTAATTCTTCAAACCTTCGAGTCTTTGATACTTGAATGTATTACTGAAGAATTATAAATAAAAAAATACTGCAGTTTTTTTTTATTACAATAGTGCAGTTTTTTTTTTATTACAACAACAAAATAAAAAAAATTTAGCAACTACTAAGAAGGAAATTATGGCGATGATAGACCACCCTTCTTGTTACAATCCTAAAACAAAATACATTGAAATTCTAGGATAAAAATTGAGTAATAACAAACCACATATAAAAAATATATATATATATATATATATATATATATATGTGAATACCTAGAGTGTCATCTCTTTCTAAAACATGATTATATACAAAAAATGAAAAAGATTCACGAACACATACATCAATTAATCAAGAGTACAACCAGGCCCTGATAACAATTGTAGAGAAAAAAGTTGGTTCAAAATGTAACGGAAGCGTGAGAAAATTAGAAAAATAGGGTTTGCGTATATAAAAAAAATTAATAACAAGAACCTTAACCCTAGATTAATTGATGTATATAAAAAATATCATACCCTTTTTTCTCAACGATTGAACTAGCGTCGAATTGAATACGCAAGACCTTCCAATCCAATCACGAACGTGAATCACCTAGGATTGTGGGCTCCCTTTCTTTAAATTGTATACCTGAGGATGGAAACAAACAAAATCTTATTCTTTGTTGGTCACAATAATCCTCCAAGAGAAAAACCAAGAACGTCCGGTCACTTTTGAATTATCAATCAATTTGATTGAAACTCGTGTGAACCTTGATTCGATGTTGTATACAAAACCCTTTTGATGCAAGGGATACTAATGTAGTATCGAAAACAAAAACATCCTCTCTTTTCTCTATGCTTGGTCGAATTCTTCACACAATGAGTTGACGAAGTTTTTTTTTATAACAATAAAAAAACAAATAAAAAACAACCTCTCACACCAAAAACTAAGGCTTTGTCGAAATTTGCAAGTAGTATATATAGGAGATCAAGTCCTCTCCTAAGAAGGATTTACTTGGTGGTTAAGAATCCTTTTCTAAAAAAAAATTCTATTCTACACCAAGACTCTTAATCCAACTTAGTAGTGTATTTGTAACCATATTAAAGACTTTCTAATTTGATTAGATAAATAATTCCTTTTATTTATCTACTTATCAAATATAGTCTTTAAAATTAACTATACTACCAACAATTGTATAATATTAGGAGACCATCTCCTAATAGAAAAAGATTTTTATTTTTAATTAAATAATTAATTAATCACCAAATTAATTAATTACCATTTATCAAATAATAAAATAATATAATATAATTAAGCTATTCTAAATAGCCTTGCCGCCCAACACATATATATGGGCCAATATATTATTTTCTTATTTTATTAAATCCATTTGACCTTTTTAAAAAGTCCACATGTGAACTAGACCCATTCTTACAAAATGAAACAAGTCCACATGCGAACTAGACCCATTCTTACAAAATGAAACAAGTCCACATGCCTCACTACAATTCTAAATGGACCCCTAAATTGGTCTGGTAGAATTTATCGAGTGATCCATGCAAGTTCGTACGGATTGAGGATCTTTGCGGGCTATCTAAATTTAAGCTCCAATAAACACAACCCAATCAGAATCAATAGATGATTCACTTAGGTCCGATCTATCAATTTTAGTTCATTCTACTAAAGAACTAAAATTAAACTCATAATTATAGATAGAATAAGTTGATGTTACTCATTCATACAATAGACAACCTTATTGGAGAAAGTGTATCCTTGTGAAGATTACCAGTAATCGCCAAGAGCTCATACACCGCCTATAGCTCTCCAAGTTACCATATTTACTAATATGACCACATTTTGAACTTGAATATTTTGACTTGTTCGGAAGCCATGTTTCAATAGACACTATTGAAAACTTAAAGTTAAGATTTAATTTCCAATACATCAAAAAATCCATATGATGATATTCTACTCTCATTTAATAAATGGAGCCACGATGTCCAAATCTATAAATGAAATCCTCTATAGATTATCAAATGAATACCACCAAACTATCGAGGACGGACTATGCTATATAATCATACTCATTGATAGATCAAATGATAACACTTGCAACCATAAGTCCATCATTTATCTCAGGATTGTGTTAGGCTCTCCGATTGTCTTCAAATGAAAAACTTTTATCTATTGACGGTTCTAGATAAAGTATTTCATTATGATCCTATTCAATGCACCCAGTGCACTAGATTCTTTTACCCAAAGACACCACACTTTGATGATTTTAGACTCATCATAACACATTTGATCCCACTCAAATGCTAGCAAAAGAATCTACAATTTTGACAAGATAAAGGCGCCCAACTTTTTATCTTAAGTTGTGAATATTATTCAAGACTAATTAAAGAATTGTGTCTACCTCATACATATCTAGATGTATGAACAATTCTTCTTTTCTCATAGTCTTTTGACCTTATGATTATTTACTTTTGACAATTACATTAATTAAACTATAAATGCTTTAAGATTTGTTAAACTAGAAATTACTTTATTAATATGGAAAGATTGTCAAATACAATATTATACTCTTGCTATCGAGCATAATCCTAACATGGTGAACCAAGAGTCATGCTCAAATATGCAAGACATCCGTGTCAAAGAGTTTCTAGAAGAATAATAGACCAAATAGGATACAGATTCCAAATCAAGCAACAACTCTACTTCTTCGAGAAAACTGCACATCTACAAGGAAATAAGTCCTAAACGGACTATACCACCAGAATCCCGTTCGATCTCCACACGATCTCTGAAATAGGAAATAAGATAAAAAACGACCTCAACAAGCAATCAACCTTGATTAAAAAACAATTGTTTTTTACTTGTACAACAAGGATTAGGGTTATATGCATGTATTAGTAGACCCTTGATCCCACTATTATAGGGAATATAGAACATATATACAGAAAAAATCACTACAAGAGAGGGGCAAAAGAGATCGAGTGGTGTAATTCTTCATTAAAATAGTGAATTTGACTTGGTTGTGTATTTAGCCACCCGTGGACGTTTCTCCGATCACCAGAGTTTTACCAAGTAAACTCGTGTCGTTATTACTCACATTATATTCTCTTTCTTTTTCTTTTTTTGGCAGGTCATAACCAAATCCAACGTTGTTGACTCTCACCCATCGAGAAATCGACATCAATAATTAGTGCTAGAATGAGGGGGCCGAACCTCCGATCTGATTAAGAAATGGCTTGTAGCGGAAGCAGAAACAATTTTTAGGATATCCGAAAATCTCCAGATAATGTTCATATAGGCGGGAGTACACGAGATACCACTACAACTCGAGAACCAACTAGCACCCTCGGCTGGTATCCAACAAATCCCTTCTACCAGCAAGGACATAACACATTGTTTCCGTAAAGTACAATAACAGCTACTGACAGACGAGGCGAGAGAAAGAGTAGACCTATTGGCTGTGGAAGAGGCGTATCCGCCAAACTCTCCACCTGTTAGGCTTCGTTAGGTTATAGTTGGGCTGAAACCCGATGTACCAGCAGTTGTTAGGAACTCAGATCAAATCAATCAATCAATCAATCTAGGAGGTGTAACACGCAACCAGGACAGGGATCGTGAAACGCCCAAAGAAGAATGACCATGCCAAATGTGGAGTCACTGTCAAGTGGCCCATGATAGACACCATAAATACGACTGACACAGGGATCGGTCATCTTCATCAGAGGATAGCGATCGATACCATCGTAAACTTCATCATGGAACCATACGCCTACAATGATTAGCCCACGAGACTCAGAAACAAGGTGAAGAGGGGCTAGAAACGGGTATGAAGATCACCAGACAGTTTAACCATCATGGAGAACCGGCGGGGGATAGAGATGTTATGATTCAGAGCCTGACTAGAGAAGTCGAAAATAACAGGCGTCAAATGGACACGTTGATTAGGCGATATGCATATAATGAGTTGTCTGATGATGATTCTGATAGTCCTTTTACTAGGGATATCCTGCGAACCCCATTCCCAGAAAGGTTCAGGATGCCACACATGAAAAAGTTCAAGAAGGATACAGATCCTAAATAACACGTCAGACGATATAAAAGCTATGTGGCTCAGTCTGCCCACAGTGACCCTTTGATGTGTCTCAATTTTCCACAAACTCTAGGAGACATAGGCTCGAGATTGTTCGGAAGATTGCCCCCAACCAGTATTGGGAGTTTCAGTGAATTGAGTAGGGCTTTTTAAGACAATTCCTTGGCAATGTGCACTGGAAGAAGTTAGTCGCTTACCTTTCTCAGCCAAAACAAGGGAAGGACGAGTCACTGAATAAATACCTGGGGAGATTTGGCCAGGCGGTCTCAGAAATCGGCAGTGCAAATGATGAAGCAATAATCGCTGCATTCATAAACAACCTGTTGAATGGACGACTATTTTTTGAACTAAGAAGGGCTCGTCTAACCAGATATGCAGATATGATAGATATAGCTGGAGGATATGCATTAGCCGAGGAAGAAGAATTAGTATTAGAAGGTTGCTACATGCATGGAGGGAGATCCGAACAAAAAGATGCCGAGACGAAGGTACAGAACCATAAAGGAAAATAAAAAGGAAATAGCAAAGAAAGTAGCAAGGACGGGGGAAGTGGGCGTAATGCTGACTAGACCACGGAAAATATTCGAGGAAAATACATGAACTACACCCCTCTCAGGAAAATATAGGAAGAAATCCCCATAATACTAGAAGAAAAGAATCTGATAAAGAAGCCACGTCAACAATCTCAATTTGCTCAGCGAGACACAACAAAATACTGTATATTTCATAAGAAAACTGGTCATGAGATCTCCAAATGTTACCAGCTTAGAGACTATATAGAGACCCTCATTCGGGAAGGACACCTATAAGATATAACCCTGAAGAAAGATGAGAAGTTAGAAATAAAAAAAAAGACCAAGGCAGATCATAATTTTTTTATCGGAACAAAAGGGTCATTCATAAGGTGAATGAAGTAATACAAACTATCTTTAGAGGACCATTAACTGGGATAAGTAATCGGGAACAGATTTAGGAAATCCGAGAGGTAGTGGAGGCAAGGAAGAATTTTGATGTCAACTCCGTCGAACCAGACCCAAAATGAATAAATGAAGGATGAGACCCGGTAATATTCACAGGGCCGATTCACATGGGGTCGATGTCCGACCAAATGACACCCTCCTCATAAGTGCATGAATTGGCCATAGAGAAGTCAGGAGAATTTTAGTAGACAATGGCAGTTCGACAGACATTCTCAATGTTGTTGTTTATGATTAGCTTAGGTTGGATCGAAAGGGTTTGCAACCTTTCCATACCCCACTTAAAGGATTCGGGGGAGTCGAGGTCAGGTCTCTCGGGACAGCAAAGCTGCCCTTGAAAATCGGAGTAGCACCTTGTCAGAAAACAATGTTACTCGACTTTGTAGTGGTAGGCCTGGACAACTGGCCTTATAATGCGCTGTTAGGTTGACCATTCTTGAATAAAACCAATGCAATAACAACTACCTACGCTCTAATGGTCAAATTTCCAACTTAATGAGGGGTACGAGTAGTCAAGGGGTCCTAGAAAATGGCCAGAAAAGCAAATCTCTCAGTTTACAAAGACAGAGACAATAGTAAGCAAGTGTGCACAGTAACACGACCAGATCAGATCAAGAAGGAATCACTATTGTTTGAGTTCGATCCAAGGGAAGAGCCAGAGGTATCTAAAAGTGAACCAGTTGAATAAGTAGTCTTAAAGGAAGATGAATTAGATAAGAAGATCAAAATTGGGGACAATTTGGAAAGAGAGGTTAAGAAGACCTTATTAATTTCCTTAGAGAATACGAAGATTTGTTCGCTTGGAGTCATGAAGACATGGTAGGGATAGATGCCCGAATAATCTCACATCATCTGGCGGTGCATCTAAACGTGAAACCAGTAATACAAAAGAGAAGGTCATTTAACCTGGAGAGAAGTCGGGCAATTAAACAGGAAGTGGAGAAGTTACTCGTTGTGGGGTCGATCAGAGAAATCAACTACCCTGAGTGGGTATCAAATACGGTCCTAGTCCAGAAGAAAAATGGCCAGTGGAGAATATGCGTAGACTTCATGGATCTAAATAAAGCCAGCCCAAAAGACAGCTTTCCACTTCCGAGAATAGACCAACTGATCGATGCTACATCAGGCCATGAATTACTTAGTTTCAAGGACTCTTACTCGGGATACAATCAAATCCGAAGTAATAAAGCTGATGAAGAAAAAACTTCATTCACAATCGATCAAGGCTTATACTGTTATACAACCTTTTAAGCTTAAAATTGTTGGGGCAACATACCAAAGATTGGTCAATAGGATTTTTGCTCATCAAATAGGAAGAAACATGGAAGTTTACATAGACGACATGCTGACCAAAAGTGTCTCGACAGACGAACATGCTTCGGATCTACTGGAAACATTCGATGTCTTGATGAGATACTAGATGAGGTTAAATATGAATAAGTGCCTATTCGGGGTTCCATCAGGAAGGTTCCTTGGTTTCCAAGTTCACAAGAGGAGAATCGAAGAGAACCCCGAGAAGATCCAGGCCCCTCCAAAAAATGACTTCACCAAAAATGCTAAAAGAAGTGCAGTGGTTAACAAGATGCTTAGCTTCCTTGGGCAGATTTATTTCAAAGGCCACAGATAGACGTACCCCCTTTTTCAAAGTGATCAAAAAAGGTAAAGGACTCGAGTGGAATGAAGAATGCGAGCAGGTATTCCTGAAATAAAAGAGTACTTAGGGCAGACTCTCATCCTTTCAAAACCTGAAATATGAGAAATACTTCATTTGTACTTACCCATTATAGAATAAGCAACAAGCTCGATTCTAGTCCGGATAGAAGATGGAGTACATAGGCCAGTGTACTACACCAGCAAGGCTCTCCTTCCAACTGAAACCAGGTATTCACATGTGGAAAAAATGGCTTTAGCATTGGTTTCGGCAGCAAGAAAGTCAAGGCAATACTTTCAGGCTTATACAATCCAGGTTTTCACCGATTGTCCGCTTAAGCAATCCTACATAAGCCAAAATTTTTTGGAAGGTTAACTAAATGGGCAATCGAGCTGAGTGAATTTGATATTCATAACATCCCCAGGACATCACTTAAAGGCCAAGCAGTGGCAAATTTCGTAGCAGAATTCACATAAACAAACCTGGAAGCAAAAAGGATGATGGGCAAGAGTTTCCCATAGATATTACATGATGACGGTTCCACGAACACTCTTGGCAGCGGGGAAGGGATCATGGTGTGTAACACAGAAAGAGATGACGTTGAATGTACAATGAGATTCAATTTCAAAGCAACGAACAATCAAGCCGAATATAAGGCACTGCTAGCAGGACTTAGAGTTTTCATAGCTCTCGGAGCAGATGAGGTCGAGATATTCAGTGACTCGTAGATAGTGGTCAACCAAGTTTTAGATGAATATCAGGGCAGAGATGAAGGTATGATGGCTTATTTGGGCATAGCAAAACAACTCCTTCAAAGATTCAAGGAATACAGAATTGTCCAGATCCCTAGAGAAGAAAATGAGAAGACAGACGCTTTGTCTAAACTAGCATCATCAACAACCATAACCAAGCAAAAAACTATTCTGGTCGCACATTTCCTCAGACAAAGTATAGTTGAGCCGAAAAACTTTGAAATCTTAGAAATCTGAACACCGTCAGAAGGTTGGATGACTCAGTTAAAAAGATACCTGGAAGAAGGTGTGCTCCAAGAAGATCCCTTGAAAGCCAAACACATCAGGTACTGGTCAGCAAGATACACGTTGATTGGAAGGGAACTGTACAGGAGAGGATTTTCCCGTACACTCTAGAGATGTGTATAAGAGGAAGAAACACATCAGATACTATAGGAAATCCATGGCAGAGTATGCGAAAACCATATTAGAGGTAGGAGTTTAGCACACAAGGTACTCAAGCCAGGTTACTATTGGCCCTCTTTGTTCTCGGATGCACAGCAATGCACAGCAATTCTCGGAAAGCTGTAGTGCTTGCCAAGGGATCGCTAATAATATTCGGTAGCCTTCAAAACAACTTAAAATCCTCACATCCCCATGGCCAATAGCCATGTGGGGATTAGACTTAATTGGTACAATGCCGGTAGGGACAGGGGTGGAGCTAAGCACGCAGTTGTGGTTGTTGATTATTTCATAAAATGGGTAGAAACTGAAGCGTTGGTACAAATCATGGAAGCAAATACAACAAACTTTGTGAAAAGAAATCTACTCTACAGATTTGGAGTCCCGAGTACTATTATAACTGACAACGACACTTAGTTCGATAATCAAAAATTTAAAAAGTTATGCAATGAGTACCAAATCGTAAATTATTATGCCACACACTCTCAAACGAATGGGCAAGCTAAAGCAGTAAACAAAATCATCAAGCACACACTCAAAGTAAAGCTAGATGCCAAGAAAGTTAGTTGGGTTGAAAAACTTCCTAAGGTGCTATCGACTTATCGGACGACAATAAGAACTTCAACAGGAGAGACTCCATTCTCTATGGCCTTTGAAACTAAAGCCGTCATCCTGGTAGAAATGGCGTATAGGTAGCCAAGAGTGGCCCGACACCACAACTCTCATGTTCGGATCATAAAATTCTAGCTAATAGACCTAGTGCTCAAGAACACAAAGAACAAAGCTCCAGACTCGTTGGCTGACAAATGGGAATGCCCGTACAAGATTGAAGGAATAGCTGGTCATGGAGCATATTGGATTGCCCAACCAGATGGAAGGGTTTTACCCCGGTCATGCAATGCCCAATATTTGAAGATGTTTTATCCTTGAAATTTGTTTCCTTTTTAGTCAGGACAATTTTGTTAGTCTAGATAAAATTTTAGCTTTGAGATTTATCATATTGTTAGTTTTACAGATATGAATAAAATCCTGATATGGGATTTCAGACATGAGCACATTCAAGAACATACGAAAGCACATGATAATAAGAACATGTGAGTGCATGATAATAAGAGCATATGAAAAAAGAACATGAACATGAAATTAATTACATAATATAAATAGAAAGCTCGGGACCAATAATTTGGTAAAATTCCTGAATGGACGGAGAAGCCCGAAAAAGCATGCCAGCCGAGCAAGGTTAACAGACCTTAGCCAAAAGGCAAACTTGATGCACCAAATTCTAGAAAACGGCTCAGGGCACCGTCGAGAAAAATCTCGGTGAGATGCGCAGCTGTGTTAAGCAATTTAAAAGCTTAACGATTCGGCAAACCCTTGCACAAACAAAACTAGGAAACATCCTCAGTGATTTGCGTAAGGACTCGAATGTATGATCGTGATGAGCCTCGACGTAACGTTCGGGTAGCAACCGAGTATGAAGCATAAGTATAAATCTAGTTACCTGTTTCAAGATGACTTAGTTAATAATAGTAGCCATTTTAATAAGATACTTGGCACATCAAATCGAGTTTAATAAGATACTCGGCGTTTAAAGAGTCGCTCGGACTGGTAGCCAGTTTAATAAGATACTTGGCACATTAAATCAATTTTAATAAGATACTTGGTGTATGAAATCGCATTAGCTAGTTTAATAAGATACTCAGTGATTAAAGGAGTTAATAACAATAGTCAGTTAAGATGTTTGGCATTTCAAATTCACGACAACTTTGCAAAGTATGAAACTTCATTGATCATAATTGTTTTTTACAAACGCAAAATTTTACAATGCCTAAGGATGAGATGAGGATTTGGAGCTCTTGCCAATACTAGGGTCGGGCACCATCTCGTATTCATGGCGGAGACTCTCGTTTGAAGGCCAGGCGATTGAGTAGACCGAGTAATCCATCAATTGGCTATAATCCGTTCCAGGAACTGGTCCAGTGTCAGGCTTCGACCTGTCCACACTAGCTTCTTGACTAGAATAAAAGGTCAAGAAGGAATGTTCCAATGGGAACTCTAAATGTATAGGTTGGGGCTATTTGCCTTGACTTCGACATTAAGCTCTTCATTCCTTCATTTGAGTTTGAAAAGAATCCAATGACCGGTCTACATGGTTTTTAATTGATAGTTCCCAGTTCACCTGAGCTCTATCAGTTGCCCGATTTTTTACTTTGAAGAATTCACCAGCCGAAACCAGCCCTCGTTGAAACTCCCTGAGGAGTAGGGCATCATAGGTAGGGGACCTTTTGAAGTGATCAACCACTTGGACTTCAAGTTCTAGCCTAGCCTCCTTCGAAAGGGATTCAACGGTCAAGGCCTGACACTCGAGGTCTTCAATATTATGCTCATAAGATGACTTGGCTTGATCAGTATCCTGTTCAGCCTTAAGCATCGACTCTTGGGAGGCAAATAACAGATTTTGGAAGGGCATAACCTTTTCATCTACAGAAGAAGCCCTCTCCTCAACCTCTATTTGCTTAGCCAAACAATGGTCGGTGAATTCTTGGGAAGTGTTCACCTCCTTTTGATAGGCAGTCTCAATCCGAGCACGGTTATCCTCACTCTCTTTTAGCTGAGCTTCAAGACGTCTTATCCGATCAGTTTGATGTCATTGCATCTGAACTAACTCAGCAAACTTGACCACCATCTGTAAGGAAAAGTGAGTTAAAAATCCAAGACAAGTATTAAGGCAAATGACGGGATAAAAGACTTACGTAGCTCGCACTATTGAAAATATTTTGAGGACGATCTGTAGGAGAACAACCCCTGAAGCGGCTCTAGTGGTCAGCCCCAATAAAATCCCGACCAGATGAAATCACCCTTAGCATATCCTAAGGGGTGGGAAAGAAAGGGTTTCCCGAGGAAAGAAAGAATCCTTGTTCAGGTTCGAAGCTTCCACTATTCCCACAAGCTCCTCAGCTAAGACGCTTGGGGAAACTCTAACCTTGGTATCATCATCACTTGACTCAACAAATGATACAACTCAAGGAACTTTATGGGGATGGGCGGGAGAATCAACCGTCTTCCTTTTCTCAGCCCGAGTACGGTGGAAGTAGAGGTCAGCCATAAGATCTTCATGATCTTTTGTAATATCTAAGAAGTTGAAAAGACCAGGATCAAGATTAATTTACTCATTAGGGTGTACCTTAACTTTCTCATCCCCAACCGCAAATTGCTCGGCAGACGTTTCCTTAACCAAGGAACTTGGCTCGCCAAACCCTGTGCCATAAGATTGTCCTTCAAGTATGCCTCCATCTTCAAACACCCTCTGAGCAATAACAGTTCCAACAGGTCCACTCAGATTGCTTAATTCTCCCATAGTCGGTTGATTAACCTCTTTAGGAATATACCTAGGAATTTGATCAGCCTCATCAGAATCTTCATCTGATTTATCATTAGGCGGAGCAACCCTTTCCTTATTATGGAGAGAAGCTTCTTTACGACTAGTTTGAACAATCGATTTCACCTGACGAGCCTGGACATCGCAGACGATGTCTACATCATACACTGAATACAAATGAGTTAGAAAATAAGATGAGAAAAATAGGGACGCAAAAATTTTACTTACTTGAAAATTTTACTTACATCGTCTACGATAATCTAAAATCTGAGTAAAGAAGCCAGGGTTTATCATTTTCTTCTCATCAAAAAGATAGGACCTGTTCCACTTTTCCGTAGTACACACGGCCACCTGAGCAAGTCTAGTCAACAAGGCGTCAGTGAAAATAAGTTCTAACTTGTTCCAACGATCAGGAGAGCAAAAGAAATGAGAAACCTTTAACACTTCTTGATTCGCCCTAACTGAGAGCTTGTCCTCAAGTCCTAAGTTCCCTCTGGCAAAGAACCAGCTATTCTTCCAGTGCTTGTTCGATGTAGAAAATCCCCATACAAAGCCTTTGTTTTTGGTGTCAGAGGAAATATCAACTCTTCGGGTCACTTTCATCCCACTCAAGGATCCAGTTATCTAGTGGGCTGGACATAAGAAAATAAGTTCCAATCCGACCAGATTGCCTTAGTGTAAAAAGTGTTTGATTTCAAGGGGAGAGGGTGGTGACAGGTTCATCCTACTCTATATATGCCACATACACATTAGTATTCTATAGTTGTTCGGGGCAAGTTGAGATGGGGCGATCCCCGCCTCAACAAGGAACGAAGCGATGAACTGCTGAAGAGAGAGAGTCACACCACAGTAAAGCATGAACCCGTAAATCGTTACCATGCCTGAGGGAGGGTTCCACGCGGCTCTATCACCACCAGAAACCAGTTAAATTGAATCATGTAGATCGAATCGGGCTCGGTACTTTTCGATTTCATCTTCCCAGACCAAATTCGGCTCGACATCATATGCACTCGGGAAATCAAGTGAAAAAAGGATTCGAGATGCACTGTGTTCCTCTTCAACATCCTTCTCATCAACTACTTGCCTCTTGATTTGAATACCGCTTGAACAATACTTGTGAACCACAGGATTACTCTGATGCTCTCCCAACCTAGATCGAAGAGAAACCCTGTGAACACAAATGAGAGACTCGGAACTGGAAGAAGATTCAGAACTAGAACTTAAATGAACATCAGGATAAAGCCCGAAAACATCAACGTCTAAAAAACCAAGCTCATCAGGAGTGATTTCCCCCAATAACCTATGAATACAAGCAACCAATTGAAAATCTCCACACTCAAGCGCTTCAAAAGCTATAACAAAAAGGTGATGTTGTGAAACAAGATCAATCAAAAATGACCTTTAAAGTAGATGTGAAGAAACTAGGAAAATCTTTGAAGAAAAATCCACTATGCGTAAGAAAACTCTAGGCTATTTGCTTATGTCTGCGAAAAATGAACCAGAACAACTCCTTTTTCAGTTTAAATAGGATATTCAAAAGTCGAAGACATGAAATCCTAGGGTCTCAAAATGCGGGAAAAATAAAAAAGAAGGATTTGATGATGTAGGCGGCGTATCAGGTGATCCATAAGTCGTTTCTCATAAATGCTACTAGAGAAATTGAGCGGTTGAAGGGCACGTGTCATGGAGAGAACTGACCAGGTCGTCAGAATTCCAAAATGTCGCAATAACTGAGATTTCACGTGAAGGGACAAATTACATTTACATGGTAGCCATTAAGATATGTCATTAATGCGAGGCGTTGTTTTAAGGATTATTATTCCTATATTAATGAGGCATAAAAGGTTAGAAGATTGATTAAAATACTTTTTTCGAGAACAAAATCCTACTCGGTAAAAATATTTTAAAGGGGTATTGTTATATATATATTTTGTCGAATGTACACGTCACAGACAGGTAGGACGATACCTTGAAAGATTTCCAGATGGGCATTCAAGTTGGCATCTAGAAAATACCTTTCAAGATATCACAAAGGAATAAGAACCCGAGTAAGTCTGAACGCTGGTATTCAACACGTTGTGCCTCACTCAGGACAGAGTATTTAGCACATTACGTTGTACTCGGGACAATATAGGAAACCCGAATAAAGAAACCCAGAACATGATTCACACGTGGGTGAACCAAGAGTCATGCTCAAATACGTAAAACATCTGTGTCAAAGAGTTTCTAGAAGAATAAAATACCAAATAGGAAACAGATTCTGAATCAAGCAACAACTCTACTTCTTCGAGAAAACTGCACATCTACTAGGAAATAAGTCCTAAACAGACTATACCATCAGAATCCCATTTGATCTCCACACGGTCTTCGAAATAGGAAAGAAGATAAAAAATGACCTCAACAAGCAATCTGTCTTGATTTAAATACAATTCCTTTTTACTTGCAACAAGGATTAGGGTTCTATGCATTTATAAATAGACCCCCAATCCCACTATTAGAGGGGATATAGAATGTATATACAGAAAAAATCACTAAAAGAAAGGGGCAATAGAGATCGAGTGGTGTAATTCTTCATTAAAATAGTGGATTTGGCTTGGTTATGTATTCAACCACCCGTGGACGTTTCTCCGATCAGCGGAGTTTTACCATGTAAACTCATGTTGTTATTACTCACATTACATTCTCTTTCTCTTTCTTTTTTTGACAGGTATAACCAAATCCAATGTTGTTGACTCTCACCCATCGAGAAATCGATGTCAACACATGACAATGCATTAATTATCACATAATAAAAGAATACATGAATTGACCGAGTACGATAGGTTTATCTAACATAAAAAATATGCTAATTACAAAAATTATCCAAGACATTCCTTGGTCTTCATGTAATTCTTTAATCTTTACATTTTGTATTCTGAATATTCTGGGCCCAAAATCAAGTCTAACTTGATTTATTTTGATGGATCTATCTCATTGATTAAATCTCTAAAGCCCAAATGTTACTCTAACATTTTTCGTAGGCTTGGGACTTTCCAAAAAAAAAATTGGCCTAAACTTGCTTACGTACACGCAGGTGACAACTGCACAAAACACACAACAATTGAATGTTGAGCAAGGTGATTACAGCAGTGTAACTTTGCACATGGTTCACAAGTGGCGTGCATGATTGATGCACAAAGACATTACATGTGTTGTGTGTTGAACAATTAACAATCAATAAAAAAAAATTACATTTAATATCCAAAACCCTAAAACACACCTTACCATACAATTAACGATCAATAATGCTTTTAAAAAAAATTAAACACCTTACCATACAATTATCGATCAATCATGCTTTTAAAAAAAATTAAAACATCATACATTCAATAGATTATGCCTACACATATATACATGCAATTAATCAAGAATGAAAAAATGATTTATTCGAATATATCGTACTAAGCTTTGAAAACAATTGTAAGCCCTTGAGTCATGCAACGAAAGGGATTTTCAAAAACTTAAAAAAAAAAAAAATCATACCTCAAGGATAACTCCTTCTTACTTTAATTCTTGATATTGCTTTCCGATTTGTACCACCAGTTCATTGTCGTTATCTCCTAGGTTCCAACAACTACGTGTGGGCGCGTCACGGGCTTCAGGATGTTGTATGGAGGTTGTAGAAACAGCACAAAAAAACTCTTGTTTTTGTGTATAAGGATTCAACCACTTAAAAACTAGAATTAAAAAAAAAAAAAACTTTTTTTTCTTTGGTGGCTGCACCACCTCTTTCTCTTTTTCTTATTTGCTTCTCTTTGGTGGCCGCACCTATTTTTAATTTTCTTCTTGTTTCTCTTCTTTCTTTTTGTTGTTGTTCAAATCACCATCCAAAGCATATATATATATTAAGACTAGATAATTATCTTTTCCAAAATATATCTTTATATATTCAAAAGTTAATTAGTATTTATGTGTCATAGGTAGAGCAAGATTCTAACTCCCACAAAACCCTAGTCGATTTACACTTAAATACTTGACTTCCCAAAGAATAAAGTGATCTAATTATTTTATGTCTTAGTCATGATTTGAATATGTAACCTCCAATTAATAATTAATTCATAATTCATAATTATTAATTCATTAAGTAAATAATCTAATTAATAAAATA
The DNA here is from genome assembly GCA_032871835.1 of Dipteronia dyeriana. Lineage (NCBI taxonomy): Eukaryota > Viridiplantae > Streptophyta > Magnoliopsida > Sapindales > Sapindaceae > Dipteronia > Dipteronia dyeriana. The sequence goes on from CM065297.1 coordinate 698,328, forward strand.
ATTTAATTATTAATATAGTAATTAAATAATCTCAGTAATCAATTAATTCCTGAATAAATAAGTGACACTTTGGTAACATAATTAATTGGACAATCCAATTAATTAAGCGTGACCCTTATTACCTCCAGCGTTCCGGGCTAACAAGAGGACCTAATGGACTCACTGTCTTGAACTCCAATAATACTTAGAAATAATTGATTAAACTTTTTAATTAATATTTCACCATTATGAACCTTGGAGTTACTCCACTAAAATCCGAGGCTGTAATATCATAATTGTAGATGTTTTTACAAAAACTCAGTGTCCATCGATATAACTATTACATATGGTATGATCCTCCATAAGTAGTTCATAATTAGAGCTAGGTCATAAAGTCTGTTACACCCCTATAATTATATCTTGTTGATTAAGAACCATTGATTCTCTAATGAACAATAAATCCTAACTTCCTTTACAGAAGAAGGAGAGCGCTCATATTGTTCAAGCCCTGAATTAACTCTTTTGGGAACTAATATCTACTTCACGCAAGAAGGAGTGGATTTCACTATCGTATACAGACCTTTTCAACCACAAGTCAAACCGTGATTCCAACATACGAAGTTATTGATTGGAAATACAACTTCGATCTCACCCATGGTATATCAAAAACCATGATCTAATCTGAAGGAGTCGATAAGACACTCGGGATTATGAACACCCATAAATTGCCATAATTTGTCGATATATATATGAATCCTATCATTTAACGGATCTTGGTGAAAGATTCATATAGATTATGGCCCAGTCCTATATGATCACATTATATAAGGTGCCTTTATTCTCATATCACAATATGAACAGTACAGGATGAGACCATCGTACATTACGGAATGGACCGCAACTGTAGATTAACAACAAATGAAGTACCCAACTCTATTTGTTATCTATGGATTCTTTAGATTTTTCTTCTCAAGTTGATTACCTCTGTACATAACACTCATATACTCAGTTAGAGATTACATATGATAATCTTGGATGTCAAGTACACATGATATAAACGTATGAGACAGATTGTAGAATGAATGAACTACTTCTTTTACTAATGTTTCATTAACATTTACAAATTACAAGCTTTAGGGCATAAAACCCAACAATTGCATGAGGGATCTTCATATCCCAAGCTGAATATGCCAAGAACCCAGTGAAAAAAAAATTCTTTGAGAAGGCAAAACATTGTGACACACCAAAGAGTACCTCTTTGAAATTGAGCAAAGATGCTAGTGGGAAACGTGTAGATTAAAGCCTATATTATGGCATGATTGGTAGCTTGCTTTACTTGACTGCAAGTAGGCCCGATGTAGCATTTAGTATGGGTGTTTGTGCTAGGTACCAAGCAGATCCCTAGGAATCCCATCTCTCCTTCGTGAAAAGAATCATTCGATATGTGAATAGGATATTCAACTATGGGGTATGGTACTCTTTTGACACTAATGCTAGATTATTTGGCTTTAGTGATGCAAATTTGGCAGTTAACTGTGATGATAGAAAGAGTACATCGCGCAGTTGTTTCTTCTTAGGGAACAACTTAGTGTCTTGGTTTTACAAGAATCAAAACTCCATCTCTTTGTTCACATTCGAGGCCGAGTACATCGTAGCATGGAGTGCATGTACACAACTCTTTTGGATGAAACAAATGCTAGTGGACTATGGCTCTGATCAAGGTACTCTAACCCTCTATTGTGATAACATGAGTGCTATTAACATTTCAAAAAATCTTGTTCAACACTCTAGGACCAATCATATAGACATTAGACATCATTTCATTAAATGCATTGCACTTGAACATGTTGGCATAAATGGTCAGCTAGCAGATTTGTTCACTAAACCTTAGACTCAACTAGGTTTAAATCACTTAGTAGGTCTATTGGCATTTGTCATATGTCTTGACGAGTTTTTGGCTATGGACCCCATATGGGGTCTCAAGCAAAGAGAGCTACTTTTGCATTGATATAAGCAAAAACTTGTTCGATTTTATGCTTTTTAATTAATTGCTTGAGTATCTTGGTTGCACATATTTGATTACGTGATTTTCATTAATAAGTATGTCCTTGCTTTGTTTGCAATCCATGTCTCATTTAATTTCAAACATTCATTTTTCGACTAAAAAAATTGATTAGAAAGTACATTTGACTGACCCATAATTTATCTCCATGATATGTGAACTTGATTTTGACATGCTAAAATAATATGCATGAGGTATTTATGTGAAATTGGGTGTGAAAGCAATTGACAAGTCTAAACTCAATAAGAACATTTTGTCCTTTCAATTAATATGGATGTCACATCCAATTTAGCCTTGTTTCTCTTCTTAATGGTTGAACAAGACAAAAATCAATAAGGATTTTATATCCATTCAATCAAAAAGGATTTTATATCCATGTCTTGATTGGCCATTAAGAATTGATAAAATTTCTTCTGTGATTTAAAAGCTTTAAATTCTACATCTTGTTTATTTTTGACGTTTGACTTCTTTCAAAACCTCTTCTGATATTTGCTTTGCCAAATACCATGCTTTTGAAAGTTGAAGTTGCATGTATTTCATCCAAGGTAAAAATATCACACATATTCTTAAAATCAAATCTCCTTACTCTTCTCTCGCACTTAATTAAATTGCATAAAGTTGTAGCGTATGATTATACATTTACCTTGCAAATATCTCTCTTTGCTAAGTGACCTACTTAGGGAATACTCCTTTGTGTTTGAGTGAGTTTGAGTTGATTCTTTTGAGAGTTTCATATGAGAGGAGTTTGACTTGTTTAGGGGGAGCATTTGCATTTGCATTGTTGTTACATGTTTTTTGCTTCTTTTATGCAAATTGCTCTATATTTTTTATTTCTCTTGATCACCTCACATACACTTGTCTTGGCAAGTGTAGTTTCTTTGTTTTGTTGGGATAGTTATTCTACAAGAGATGGAAGATTTGAAGATCTAGTTTTAAGTATCTCTATGTGTTGTAGAATATGTCTTTTGTTGACCTCTTGTTGTTTTTATTTGTGAGGATGATTTGTGACTAGTGGTTTATAGCCAAATGAGGATATTGTAAGTTCCTTAATTGTAGATTGGCTTATTTCGTTAACAAACCACAGGTTGGGGCTCAAATATGTAAGGGTAGATTAGGCCAACCTTGCTCGTGACCAAGGTAAATTACTTGTGCTTATTCCTTTGAAGAGATTTAGGTGCTCACACACTTCACACTTGCACATTCTGACTTTTTGCACATACTGACTTTAGTATGTGAGTTGTTTTGCCCAAAAAAGAGGATTTTCCTCTTTCCGTGGTTCAAGTTGCACGGTGAGCACCAAGTACTGTCGAGGTTCCATCAGTGGTGGGTTCCAAAAGTGAAATGATATGGGAACCGCGGCTTGTGCACTGCTTGCACAGTGGTCCCTACCGCGTTTTTCTCTAGTGGGCACAATATTGCCTATACCTCGGTTTGTGCACTTGCAGGCATAGCGGTCCCTACCGCAGTGTTGTCCAGGCGATGCACCGTGGTCTAGACAACTTACCTGTACTGCGGTCTAGCCAGCGGTAGTGAAAGGGTTTGGTTGCCTTTTTCCCTTAACGACGTCTTTTGTTTGAGGCACCATATATATATGTTCTCTTCTTCTCAATGTTTCTTTGTGAGTTTGAGAACCCATTTTTGAGAGACCAAGCTTTCCCAGAGATGGAAAGACTCCTAAATACTCACCTTTACTCAACCAAACACCATTGGAAAATCATCTAGCATCATCCAAGTGTGGTACTTAATCTAGATAAATCTATTTGAATTTGCATTTAGATAATTGATATCTAGGATTTGCATTCATTGTTATCATTTAAATCCTTAGATAGGCTTAAATGTGTTAACCTAACATTTTTGCATCTAGAATATTTCCATATATTCACTTAGGTTGTTATATCTCTTCATTAGTTGTAAGCCTTGTGACTAAGTGGTTTAGTACACAAGTTTGTTGGTCCAAGATTACTATTAGAGGCATGTTGGGTAGGGTGAAAGGGTTAGTAACCGTGGATGGTGTGATGGAAGGTCAACCTTGGTTGTAAACTTTCATTCAACAGTGGATTTGTGGACCGTATGTGGCTAGAAGGATAGTCCATGAGTTTTACCCAGTGGAAGGTTTCTAACGTAAACCATATCATGTGTTTTTATTTTTTTATGCATAATTATGTTTAATTGAATGCTTGAATATATGGGGTAGATTTATTAACATTGATTAATTCGAAAAGTTGGTAAGCAATCGAATTAAAAAATTATTCACCCCCTCTCCTCTAGGTATTTAGACATACACATTAAGGGGATTTTTAGGCTCACTTGAAAGTGATAGGTGTAATTATATACACGTCCCGATGCATGGGTATAGCACAGGTAGGAACATGTGCAGGACCCGTACAATCCCCTGATCTCTGCTTCTTCGTTCCTGGTGTACGGGTATATCGCTGGTAAAGTGCTGGTGCAGACCCGTACACCACATGCTTGCCTGATCATCTTGCATCTTTTCGTGCCCTGAATTGTTTGGAACTGAGTGCACTACCTGCATAAAACAATTGCAAAAATTAACCAGTCTTTCTTTATTCAACAAATAACACCTTTAAAAGCATAAAAACTTAATATAAAACTTCATCTATTGAACCATGAAAAATAATTCACAATAGGTTTTCTCCATACTAAGATCTACCTATTACACAAACAAGCAAATGACATCAATTTTAAAATAGGGCAGCTCAAAGACATAAGAGAAAACAAATTTTGAAGTCTAATTTTTACTAGAAATTTATCAACACAATGAATGCGAAGTAGGATAATGTTCAACCGAAGGTGGTTTGACTTGATGGGGAGGTCCCTTCTTTTTAATCGCCCAAATGGGTGCCAATGATTCAACTAAATTTTTCTTTCTCTTTGTCCTTTCTCTATCTAATAAGTCTTTTCTATCCCAAATATTCTTTACTATTTATGGGATCTTTGTAGACCTATTTCTATTCCTCTTAAATTTCATAAATTTGAAACAATGGGCCTTAATTCCTAAGAACAAGTGAAGCAAGTAAATGGATGATCAGAAGAATTCCCACTATTTCCATTGTCATGAGGCCTTTGGTGTAGCCTCCATTGAAGGGTTTTCTCTTCCTTCTCCATTTTGTCAAGTTGGACTAAATAGTCACACTTCTTGACTTTGGCTGTTTTTAATTGCTCTTCTTTCTTACTCAATTGTTCATTGACCACTTTCAAGGCATTTGCCTTTTGCTCCACATCTATCATCAATCTTTTAGTCTTTTTTGTATATTCTTCTTCAAATTCTTCCTCAAATTCTTCCAAAAGTGTAACAAGCTTTACTAGATCTTTGGCTTTAGACTTTTTCTCCTCTTTAAGGCTTCCTAGTTGCTCTTTCAATTCTTTATTGATGGAAGTAAGTTTATGAACCTTCTCCCTTAGAAATTCATTTTCAATCTTAAGAAGCTTCACTAAAAGCCTTAACTTCTTGTCTTTTTTTTTTCTATCTTGAAGTCTCTAGCCACTTCTTCAAGCATTCTTTCATCAAAATTGCCTATTTCGTTTTCATTGGCTCTTTCTCTTCGATGTCATCTTGATGGCCTTCTTCCATTTCCGAGGCCAATTCAAATGTCTTTATAACCAAAAAAAATTTAAAGATTGAATTATTACTAAATCTAAATTAAATTAATCTAAGAAAGCAATTGAGAAGTTTTGGTTAGTGATCAATAAAAAGAAAAATTAGGTCATTAATGCTCCCCAACTATGTCTACTCAATGTTTCAAATTGACTTTGAAAAAGATATTAATTTAATTAGGGGTTCATTCTTATCTTTGGTATGATTGTACCATATGATCCTAAGATGAATCAAGTGTTCTCAATAATAATTTATCAATGGTTCAAACTACAACCTAGAACCCATTAAGTGCAAGAACAATGAATCAAAACCTACTTGCATAGATCAATGCTATGATAATTTTCATCCATTTAATTGAATATTAATTAAGATTACATATAGATCAATACTCCAACCTCAATCATTTAAGTTATCAAAACCCAAAATTCATGCCAACCTATGATCATGCATTAACAAGAATAAAGATTCAAGACATAAGATGAATTGAATTCAAAACTTGATTTAATTAAATATAATCAATTCTAACAAAGAACATTCATAGAAGTTCATATTGATTCCCAGTATGATGTTAGTTACACATCATGAAAATAAAAGAAGAAGAAAAAGAAAAGATAGAACCCAATACTTCAAGTCATCGATTGAAATCTTCTTAATCTTCGATCTTCTGATGTGTAAAGATGATGAGAGAATTTTTGTAAGGTGTTTGTTGAAGAAAATAATGGTTCAGAAGGATAGAATGTCTATCCTCTTTTGAAAAAGAATAATAAGTCTATATATAGGTCCTCCACCATGTAGGGTTTCAAAATTCCTTAGAAAACAAGGAATGCGCACGATCGCTCACTAGACCGTGGCACGGCCACCTTGCACAGACCGTGATACTCCAAACGTTGTGCTCTCTGGTCATTTTCGCTGTGTCAACCGCTGTGTAAACAAGTACTTAGCCACGGTTTAGACCGCAGCTGTGAAAGATGGTACGCCTGGACTTTGTCGCTGGATACGATGAGGTAGAGGCTATGCTTGGGCAAAGACCTACACATGCTCAATAAACAAATTAAATAGCTTAAATTACTCGAGAGACATGTTTATTACATAGGAAATAGAGGAGAAAAAAAAATATAAAAAATAAACCGATCAAATACCCCCAAATATATCTTTTGCTAGTCCTCGAGCAAAACTAAGAAAACAAAATTCAAAAACTAATCCTAAAAATAAAAATCATAACTGAGCTACATTCGTATGGAAAACGATAGCATTGACCGTATGCTACAAGCTTTTAAAATACCAATCATCAAAAATGCATTCGAATGGTGCCCATATTGAAACAATGCATGCAAAAGCCATTAAGTAAAGACTAAAGATAAGTCACAAACTGAATGCATTGCTCAATTTTTAATGAAAAGCCCATACTCAAGACATTCAATTTTCAAAGTCACATTCGCTAAATGCCATAGATGTAATTCGCCTCGACTCTAGTTCTCATAAGATATCACTCATTAATTTCACATAAAGCCTAGGCAAATACACTCATCAAGCATATGCAATAGAGGTTATGCACAAGAAATTTCAAGTCTTGATCACATATGAGTATAGATAAGAAATAACGCTTTATTAATATACAAAAGATCTCATGAAATGAATCAAGCACTATGAACAAGATAGACACATGTTTCACTTCTATTTTCATAGAAAGGATAACCAGCAGATCATTTACACTTTTATTAAGGTAATAATGGGGCCATTGGGTGAAGGTTAAGAAAGAATGGGAAATTAAGAATTCAAAAACCTAAACCATGCCAAGAGAGTCTTAAACTACCTATACGACTTTGCTCAAATCTTTTGGTCTTCAATTATTTCTTGGTAAGTGGAATTTTGCCACTTAATACTGTCCAAGTCTTCAAAAATTACCATTCTCCATCATGTCTAACTCTTCTATAGTGGATACGACCTTGCAATTTATTTGACTTAATTGCACTTGATAACTTATATTCTCTGATTCTTTATTTTGGTGGTATATATATATTGTTTTTTTTGAATGAAATGAAGAAATAATAAAGAACCTGAAATTACATATAAACTCATAATTATCAAACTTACACTTTTGGATTGAATGTAGCTCTTCTTTTATTGGCCTCTGTTCAAAAATGCACAAAAATCACTTGCAAAACTATCACATCTTCTTTACATTCTCAAAGCATGATCTCAAGCTATAAGGTATGGCTATAATATAGGCTACATGGGTTATAGTTAATGTGGCGAAGAAAGAAAAAGGCTTATTAAGTGTTTGGCTTCAAACAGGGCTATGGAGCACACAACACTTGGGTAGGAAATATTTAAAGCCTTTTAAGTAATTCAAGCACACATAGTCTAATCATTACTTCCACTGGTTCAACTTACTCATGATCAAAATTTACATGTGACTTCTTTAAAGATGAAAATTTTACAATGCTCAATGTATAACCTATATAGATCAAGTCTAATGTTAAGAACCAACTGAGTGTTTAGGAGCAGAAACAAAAGAACCCTCATATGATGTCATTTATGTATGCTTTTTGGCTTAGTGAACTCACTAGGGTAGTCTCTACTATTAATCATGGTAATCCAACTAAGCTTCCTATCCACTATGACGTCAAGAGCATGTCATAAATTTTTGAAAAATGCAATACACTACTCTAAATGGCAAAAAGTTAGTGTAAACTTAGTTATTAAAGCATAATATCATGGATCACACCCTAAAACCTAAACTTAACATTGTCTCTAATGGTGATAAGTGAGGAAAGACGAGAGTAAAAAAATAACTTTTAAACAAAATTTAAGAAAAGGAAATACTAAAAATACTAAAATTCAAATCAAAGCACATAGTTAAGAAGAAAATAAAAAGAAAAAGAATCAAAATTAAAACAAACATACGAAAAAGGAAGAAAAAACATATCCTCTAAAGTCCTCCATCCTCATGTTAAATGTGCAGAATCTATGTACCCTAGTCGAAATCACGATCATGATGTTGCGAATCCACAAGTTCCCCCAATCCGAAACTAGGCTAATCATACCAAGAGCTACCTCATGCCTAAAAGTCTGATGGGGGAACCGGAGGTTGGAAGCGTACACTCCCATCGTCAGCCACAGAAAACTGGCTAACCATCGAACACAACTCTACAATGCTTGCAATAACACCATCAAAATGCCTGTTCAAAATATGTATCTTCTGATAGAGTGGCCTCTGGCTGAGGGGCTGGAGGAACCTCCTGATGAGCATTGGGAATAGAATCAGTGACCTACATCTGTAACTGCTCCTCTCACATCTGGGCTTCATGAGCCTCTCGCGCCTTATGATGACGTCACTGCTCTCCATACTTCCCAATAGTAGGTAAGCCTCGATTGTTACTCATTTTGTTCCACACTGTAAAGACCAACATACTAGTCGCTTACTCCTCCAATCCTAAATCTACCAAGAGCCGATGTGTAAAAAGTTGTAATCAAGTAGGGAAATACCATAGACAAACCATCCACACAACTATCATGGTAGATCGCCTGAAAAATCACACGACCAATATTAATTGGTTGGCCAGTCACAAGGCGATGCAGTAGTCGGGCGGGCTCAAAGAATAACTCAGTACGATACTGCGTCGGCCTTAAGGAGTATGATACAAAGCTATTCCAAAATGCAACATCCACTCTCAAATCTCTCTAATACAAGTGAACCATCTGGTTCAATTCTGCATTGCCATCCATCTTATGTACAACAACCAGCCTCTCCAGGTATTAATCAATATCGTCAATCGTGTCTATCCCAACGTTGTTATTGACTTGCACCACTGGCACCGCAAAATACTGGTTAATTACATCCAGTGAAATATCGGCTTCGACCGCTTGAACTAGAACCGGCCCTCCACTGATAAATCTCTCTAGAATCATGCTAGCATAAAATTTGGCCACTATGTTCCTATTAGGCTTCGGAGGCCTCTGAACAAATCCTACCCACTGGAGGATAGCTACAACCTCTGGCACCGATGTCTCTACTAAACTGGGCCCATCAATTCCCTTCTCCACAATCCTTGGTCACCTATAAAATTGTATATGTGGATGATATGCTAACCAAAAGTATAACATCCGGAGATCACTCAGCCGACCTAAGAGAGACGTTTCAAGTACTTCAAAAATATGGGATGAAGCTAAATCCAAAGAAGTGCATATTCGGAGTGCCATCAGGTAGGTACCAAGTTCACCAAAAAGGAATCGAAGTAAACCTCGAGAAAATAAGAGCCTTAGAAGAAATGAGGTCTCCCAAGACATTGAAGGAAAACCAAAGATTGACGGATTACCTAACGTCCTTGATTCGGTTCATAAGTAAATCAACGGACAAGTATCTACCGTTCTTCAAAGCAATTAAGCAAGGCAAAGGGGTAGGATGGAATGATGAGAGCGAACAAGCATTCAGAAAAATCAAAGAATACTTAGGAAAAGCTTCAATATTGTCTAAACCACTTGAATGAGAAGTGTTTTATCTCTACCTGTCTGTAACAAACGTAGCAACAAGGTCAGTACTGGTCAGATTGGAAGAATAAACGTATAAACCTATGTACTACACCAACAAAGCTTTACTACATGTGAAAACAAGATACTCTCCAGCTAAACAAATGGCTTTGGCCATGGTAACAGCATCAAGAAAGCTGAGACTGTATTTTCAAGCTCACAAAATTTAAGTATATATTGACTGTCCGCTGAAACAAATTTTATCAGAGCCCGAGGTGTCGGAAAGGCTAACTAAATTGGCAGTAGAACTGAGTGAGTTTGATATAGTCTACTAGCCAAGGGTGGAGATTAAAGTTCAAGTGGTAGCAGACCTGGTTGTGGAATTCGCTGAGCCAAATAGCGAGGTGATCAGGATGTTAAGAGAAAATGATCTGTTTATTTTGAAGTTGCATGTAGATTGATCGTCAAACACGCAATGCAGCGGGGCAGACATAGTTATATCTATGCCAGAAGGTGACCAGGTGAAATGTTCCTTGTAATTTGACTTTAAAGTTACTAACAACATGGTTGAATATGAGGCGCTTCTGGCAGGCTTTAGAGTGTTCACAACACTGGTAGCAGATGAGTTGGAAATATTCAGTGATTCATAGGTGGTGGTCAATCAAGTTCTAAATGAATAACAGGCCAATGACAATAATATGGTTGCGTATTTAAGTATAACCAAGGTACTCCTTGAAAGGTTCAAAGCATACTGGATTACCCAGATCCTGAGGGAGAAAAATGAGAAAGCAGACGCGTTGTCAAATTGGCATCAGCCACCAGTGTAAGGTCAAAAACAGTCCTGATCGCTTACATACAAAAGCCAAGTATCAAGGGTGAAAATCAATCTTAAGTGTCGGAGGTAAAATTGGTTAAAGAGGAGGATGACCCTAATCAGAGAATACATAAGGAAGGGAGTGTTCCCAACAGAGATAGCTGAGGCAAAGCATCTCAGATACAAAGCCATAAGATATTCAATGGTAGAAGGAGAGCTAACAAGAAAAGGTTGCTCCAAAGCTTTTTAGAAAGGCGTGGACCCAATCAGACGTAAGTAAATATTAGAAAGTATCCACAGAGGAGTTTGTGGGAATCACTCGGGTTGCAAAAGCTTGGCACACAAAACTCTTAGGCAAGGATGTTATTGGCCAACTTTATTTGAAGATGCACAAGGTGTTGCAAATCAATGCGATGGTTGTCTAATGACATTAAGAGGGCACCCGAGCAGTTGAAGGATTTGACATCACCATGGTCACTTTCCATGTGGGGAGTAGATTTGATTGGCCTGATGCCTACTACGACTAAAAGAGGGGTAAAGCATGCTATAATGGTCGTTGACTACGTCACAAAGTGTGTTAAGACGGAAGCACTGGTACATATCACCGAGGCTAACACGACCGGTTAGTTTTGTGAAGAAAAATATCATCTATCTGTTTGGAATCCAGGAAAATATAATCACAGATAATGGGACCCAATTCGACAGTGACAACTTCAGAAATATGTGTCAAGGCTTTGGGATAAAGAATAATTATGCCACACCAGCTCATCCTCAAACTAATGGCTAAACGAAGACGGTGAACAAAATAATCAAGCATACTCTAAAGGTGAAGCTAGAAGGAAAGAAAAGAAACCGGGTAGACAAGTTACACGAAGTCTTATGGGCTTATCGGACATCAGCAAGGACTTCAACAAGGGAAACACCTTACTCGTTGGCATTTGGGATTAAAGCAGTGATTCCTTATGAAATAATTCACAAGTCCCACAGGGTACAACTCTTCGATCCGGAAAGAATGGTGGAGATGATAAAACAAGACTTGGACGAGTTGGAAGAAAGAAGGGACATATCCAAGGTAAGAAATGCTGCCTACTAATAAAGGGTATCAAGGTATTACAATTTGCCTTTCCAGGTTAGAAGATTCAAGCTCAGAGACTTAGTTCTGAGAAGGGTGACACTTAATACAAAGAACAAGTATGATCGTTAGCTGACAAATGGGAATGACCATACCAAGTGGTCGGGATAGTAGGACATGGAGTATATCGGCTTTCCCGACCTGAGGGAGCCGAGCTACCCAGACCATGCAATGCACAGTAATTAAAGATCTTTTACCCATAAGGAAACTCTTATGTTTGTTTTCTTTAAATTCCATAGTTTAAGCTTTAAATTACTATTAGCTAATTTTTTTTTATTTTTTGAGAAATCAATAAAAATCTCCAGAGGGAGCTATTATAAACATCAAGCACAATGTTTGAAACACGAAATTCGCTTATAAGAGCATTTACAGGATACCTCAAAATGTTGGTTGAAATTGACAGGGATCCCGAGAGGTCCAGTGAGGGGATCGAAAGCATAAGATATCAAGACAATGCACACTCACTGAAACTAACTAGGTGCATATAAAACACTGTTAGGGCGCCTTCGAATATACAAACCTTATGGGATATGCCAAAAGCTGGATAGGGTACGAATCCTTACTATAAGATGAGATAGACAAGATCATAGATGCTTATAAAACCAGTAGGACAAGTTACGCCTTATTACAGCGAATCTTGATCAACAAAGAGTTGGGAGACTTCCCAACAACCTAGTTGATAGATAAAAGATGAAAGTCTATAAATATAAAATACACAACTGATTTACAAATGAACATTGCTTAATAGAAAGATATACAGAAAACAATCGGAAGTAACCCGAACCCGAGCGACAAAGCATAATAGATCAACTCGAGGTAAACCCGGAATTGTTACAGAGCACAGTTTAGTTCTCTGAGGATGGATGACCACCGAAAGCAAGGCGATATGTCAATTATTACATGACGTCCAAGCTCAAGCGAGTGGGTTATCAATCCCATATGATCAGGATATAAGTGGTTTTGCTTAGCCTGACTCATGACTACCAATTTAGAATGGGACAACATGCATAGTTCAAGTTATGATACAAATAAGAATGAACGCAAGCATAAACCACGCACAGAAAATGGTACATATCTTGAGGACAAACAATGAATAAAAAATGTACATTAATGGTCATAAAATGTCAAAAATTACAAAAGTAAAGACATATTAAATGGCTACAAAAGCAGAGACGAATCACTTGTTCCCAACAACTGAAGAGTCCTTGGGGCAAGAAAGAGAGACATCATCATCATGACCTTCGCCAAAGTTTCTAAAATCTTGCCAGGAGATATTGTCATCAGGATCAGTAGTCACAAAGGAAGAGTAATCTACATCGGTTGAAGGACCAACATTGATCCCTTTGGTTAGAGCGCCACTGCCCTGACCAGCATGGATGGACATTAGAGATACCTTCGAAGGGAGTTCGATGTGCATGAAGCGGGGATACTTTTTGATGGATTTGCAATAGGCTTTCCACCTAATCTGCTAGTTCTTGGTTGCTTCTAAGGACTCTTTCTGATGCTTAGATATCGTCCGGTCCCATTTCAAGCGAGCCTCTTTAGAAAACCTCTCATTCGCCCAAAAAAATATGATGGCAGTTGCCAAACCTCTCTCAAATTCCCTCAACAGTGTAACATCGAAAGCAGGGGACCTCTTGTACCGATTGACATTTTGAAATTTGAGATCTAACCTGACATCATGAGAGAGAACTTCTATATTGACATGCTGTTGCTCCAAGTCACTGGTGAGGTGCCCATAGTGAAGCTTAGCCTTTTCGGATGCCTAATATACCTCCAACATCTTCTGTTGAGCTGAGGCAATGGAGTTCTAGGCAATCTGAGCATCTTCCCAAGCCTTCTTTGTTGTCGTCGTAGCAGCCAAGATGACCCTTGATTCAAGTTCAGCGCTCTATAGTTAAGCCTTGGCAACTCTCTTCTCTAGCTCAACTCTCCTAGTAGCAAGCTTCCTGAGAACTTCATCAAATGTCACGGTTCTATTCTGAACATTCATAAGAGTTCTTCTTAGGGCCATTTCAGTTGTTGTATGTGCCTTCAACTTCTCGGCATACTGACCAGACTTGAAAGCACTGGCAACAGATGACTTTAAAGACTCATCTTTATCCACGAGAGCTAGTTTCAACTGAGAGATTTCAGCGGTATATTTATTCTTCTCAGAAAGAGCCTGAGTCAAAGCCTCCACTGCCTGCAACGGATCAACGAAAGGTAAATTAGATAGACGGAAAGATCAGAAGAAAAAACAACAAAAATGGTGGAAAGACATACAAAAATGCCATTGTTGAATATCTTACGGACCCGTTCAAAATCTACAGTATCTGTAACATCTTTCCAGTACCCTTCACCTATATAACAACCCCATTATGACATTGAGCAAAGCATGAAAAGGGGGTCGGTCTGAAAACTGCTGGATGAAGGAAAATGAGAAAGCCCAGCAGTGGAAACAGCATGAGCATATTGATCTCGAGAAGATGACAGGATAGTACCGTTAGCAGTGGCTGGAGTCTTCAAAATCCCATTGTCTTCCCTAAAAGATTATCAGATGCAGTAACCTGAGGTTCATCGTTCTAAGAAATCTGATCTTTGACAGTGCCCTCAGGAGGATGGAGTCCAAAAAGTATATTAGGGTCACCAACAGGCTCACTCACTATAACACCCCCCTTCAATTGTTAGTCGCTTCTTCTTCTGATTCCAAAACAGAATGGAGAGCCTGCTCCTCAATCAGATCAAAGAAGTACTCATTAACTATTTTCTCTTCCTCATCGGGACCACTTGCGTCACCTTCAAAATTAGAAAAGACTATTTGGCACCTAACGGTAAACTGTGTAGGAGCATTCCCAGGGCATTGAGAGGATGGCGCTGCCTGAATCTGGGAAGACTCATTCATAGGAAACGTCTGGTCAACAATATTGATTTGTTTGGAAGGGACAGAAGACAAGTTTGATGTTCCTTGATCACTCCTTCTCTTGGATCACAGTTCTCGTGAGATAAGATTAGAAACTGTTTCCTGATCCTACTCCTAAAAAATAATTGGATCAATCACTGGGTAGGCAACGTCGAATCAGCTCTGGATACGAGACTCGCTCTCATGCGAAAGGCATCTGGAGTAGAAGACCCTTCAACATTCTAGCTACTTTATGACTTGGGGCCATGTCTGCCGCATCAACTTCATGTGATTTCTTCCTTTGCGAATCATCCCTCCCCTGATGCTTCTGTTTATACCTATCTCGACCACGTTTTCCCTAATTCAATGCTTCAGAACTAGATCGTACCAGACCAGCCTTTTCTTTAGAATGGCCTCGACAATTACTTCGAGTTCGGGAAGGATGATGATCACTCATAGTGACTCGAGCCTTTTCTTTAGAATGGCCCCGACAATCGCTTCGAGTTCGGGAAGGATGACGATCACTCATAGTGACTTGCTCAGGGGGAGCATCTGTGGAATGGCGGTCAGATTCATAAGTATATTCCACCAAAACATGTTCAAGAAGAGCAATTCCTTGAGCAACCTGATCGGCTGAAGCCTTATTACTAACCCGTTCGACACCCTTGGCCTTCTCAGCCTGATCACCTGCAACAATGTCCACATCGTATATTGAAAGAAAAAAAAGGGACACAATAATCAAAAATCAATATAGGGGGAAGGTACGTGTGTCAATTTTCATTAAAAATGAAGCAAGGATGACTCACATCACCTATGACAAGTAGAAATCGTGGGAAAAAACCTTGCCTCGATCAAATCTACTTCAACATAAAGGAAACGACGATCTCTTTCTTCCCAAGAAGTCTCAACTGCTTTGACGACCATATCAGCTTGGTTCGTTGTCAGAAAAGGGGAAGTTTTATTCCACTGCTTGGGACTGCAGAAGTGCCTTGGAACTCTATTCTGTATCATCCCTTGTACGGGGTCGGTGACAACTACTTCACCCCAGTCACCTCCAATGAAGAATCAACTGTTCTTCTAGTACTTGTTTGAGGAGGGGAACCCCTAGATAAATCCCTTACGATCTTAATCTGAAGGGGGTACAGGTTTCCCCTTATATCCATGAGGTATCCACAAGCTTTGAGATGTGGATTGAAGGTAGAAAGTCCCTCCACTATCAGATCGGTTCAGCGTATAAAAATACTGATCTTTTATAGGGTCGGGGATTGTTTTGCCCTAACCTTTTTCTATAGATGCTCTAAACTGAAGAACACCCGGTAAGAATTGAGGGTCAGATGGGCAGGGGCAATGCCAGCATACACCAAGAATTGAGTAATAAAAGGTTGAAGGGGGAGAGTAACACCTGAAGATAATATAGCCCTGTATATAGCAACCGCACCGGGGGGAGGATTCCACATGACCCGATTGCCGCTACAGTACAATGTTTGAGCACTGGACAAATCAAATCAGTCCTTGAACCTCGCTAGCTCAACCTCAGTCATAACATTTATCTCCGAATCAAAAGAACAGGGATGATCGGTGCTAAACCTCAGCATCCGAGCTTGTCATTCCTATGGTACGTCCATCATTTTGAGAAGCTATGAACGTATCTTCAAGTCGATAACAGCACATACAGATTCTTTAGGAGAATCTCTGGTGGTCCACCTAGAGTCATTTTTTTCGACATATCTATATAAACATCAACCAGATCAGAGTTAGAAATATCAGAAGAGATGGGGACAAACTCTGGATGAACCATAGAATAATCCACGTTGAATGTGGTGGGTTGATAAGAAGAGGGAAGATTGCCCCAAAGAATAGACTCGAGCCTAGCAATATTTTCATCATTACTAGTATCAATGGCACAAAGAAGAAGCTCAAGTTATTGATGATGGAGAATAGGGTCCATACCTTGGAAAAACTTTTGAAAGAATGGAAGATCTAAGAAGACAAAGGGTTAGAAGAAAAAAGAGTTAGGGATCGACTTCTACGCTAAAGAAAAAGATTGAATCGTAAAAAGAGAAGTGAAACACCTCAAGACAATATATACCAGCAAGTAACGTCATCAGGTAGACATACGTATCAGCCGAAAGTAGAGGTAGGTGTCGAGATCCAAAAACCATGAGCCGTTTGAATTTTGAAAAAGATGCGTAATGATTTCATCAGTCGAAATATATGTAGTTGGTAACTGAAGCGCATTAAAAGAGCATTAATGGATTACAAGACAAAAAAAATGGAGTGAGTTAAACACACACAACCGAACGTGTCCAATTTATGACAATCACTTATCCGACCTCGTGTATTTAAGGGGTTATTGTTTTTTGTAAGTTCCTCAATTTTTGATTGGCTTATTTTGTTGACAACCACATTTTGGGATCAATATGTAAGGGTAGTTTTAGGTCTTCATTGCTCAAGTCCCTTCTCAAGCATCAAAGGTAAATTCACTTGCTTAATCTTCATTAAAGAGATTTAGTGCACACACTCACTCTCCTGTATTTTATTTTAATCATCTTGCTTGCATGCTTATTTGCCATTTTGTGTGTTTTATATGTATTGTTTTTATTTGAGTGTTGATTGTGTGTTTGTGCCTCAAAATGATGATTTTTCCTCTTTACCGCGGTCTAGACTGCTCTCAGTGCAGTGCCCTCGCTGCAGCCAGCACAGCGGTGTTTGGCAGATGATGCACGCTGTGTCTACCGCGGTCAGTGCATACTACCTACGCCGCGTTCTCCCAAGCTGATTTTTCCAATGTTGCACCGTTGGCTCTACCACGGTCTGGACAACTACTTGTACCACGGTCCAGACAGCGGAGATTCCCAGAAGATGCACCGCTAGTAATACTGCGGTCTGGACACTTGCCTAGGCAGCATTACGCACATCGATCATGACGGGAATCAGTTGCCCTTTGTCTAAAACGACGCCATTTCGTGTAGGGCTTCCGTATATAATGTCTCTTCTTCTTCCTTGCTTTCTATGAGACAAAAATCATATCTTTGAGTAGAAAATTAACTCCAAGAGAGAGAGCTTCCAAGAACTCATCTTGGCTAATCCAACCTTCAATCCATGAGCATCTAACATCTTCTTGCATCTTCCAAGCATGTATTCTTCTTGTTTTCATTGACTAGGTAATCTCTTCATGACCTAGAATTAATTGTTCCATTACTAGGCTATGTTTACCTAGAAATAACATTAATTACTCATTGATTGCATGTTTTTAAGTTTTATTGCATTTATAACATGCTTGAGTAGTTGTTTGTTGGTTGAGATATATATTTTGTGATAGCTAGGGTTTGTGACCATTTTGCCCTTCTAGCTAAATCTCTATGATTTGCATTTAGATATTGTATAGGACTCATTGATTGGATTTAGTGATTGCATTATAGTCCTTGCCATGCTTAATGACAACATGTGTTGATTTGGCTTTTATGATAGCTTCATAGGATTGTTTGTTCTATGTTTAACTAAGCTTTATGACATGTCATTTAGCTCTTGATATCTAGGATTGCATTTATTGCTATCTCATAATCCTAGATAAGCATATAAGGTACCTTATCATTGTTTGTTGTTTGAATATCATCATATATTCGCATAGGGTGTTTGACTCTTCATTGAGGTTAAGTCTTGTGACTAAGTGGTTAGTGCACAAGCAAGTAGATCGAGAATCACTATTAAGGCCCGTTGCGTAGAATGGAAGGGTTAGTAACTAGAGGGTGTGACGGGAGGTCAACCTAGGTGTTAAACTTTCATTCAATAGTGGATTTGAAGATCTAGTGTGGTGCACATATCAACTAGTGGTTTTTCCCATTTGGAGGGTTTCCACGTAAACATCAAGTGTTATTTATATTTCCGTACTTTATACTTGATGTTGTATGTTTGTTTTGTTGGGGTAATTTGTGTTAATATTAATTAATCAAAAAATTGGTAATTGATTCGATTAAAACCTATTCACCCCCCCCCCCCCCCCTCTAGGTTATAGACACATACTTTTTAGGGACTTTCAATTGGTATCAGAGCTGGTGCCTAGATATACTTACGTGATCCAAGCTCTGTGTGTGTCTTGCTTGTGCATTTTTGTTGTTTGCATCTTGTATGGTGCATTACATTTGCATCTCATTCATTTAACCCAAATACTATGAGTGAGCTTGGGATGAGCAAAGAGGGAGCATCAGGTATAAGACCACATTTGCTTAAAGGTGATAATTATGCCTCATGGAAAGGCAAGTTGGAGTCTTATATTTATCAAATAGATGACCGTGCATGGATGGCGGTTGATGATGGGTACATTCTTCCAAAGATGACCAATGATGATGGAGATGAAGTTCCCAAGCCTAAGTCTTTTTGGAGCTCACAAGAATTTGAAGCTTCCAAGTGGAACAACAAGGCAATGCATGCAATCTTGTGTGCCATGGATGACAACCAATACAAGTAGGTTTAAAATACTAGGTATGCAAAGGAGGCTTGGGAGATTCTACAAACGGCTCATGAAGGAACTGAAGTGGTCAAGGACTCCAAGCTTCAAGTCCTTCAAATGCAATTTGAGACCACCCATATTCGGATAGAAGGATCAAGCAAAAGATCATGAGGTCACTCCCCAAGAGATTTGAATCCAAGGTGACGGCAGTGGAAGAAAATAGTAACTACAAGACTATGAAGCTGAGTGAAGTGATTGAAAGGCTTCTAGCCTATGAGTCTAGGTGGACTCCTACACCTATATCTCCTAAGAAGCAAAAGAACATAGCTTTGAAGACATCCAAAGTAAAGATAGAGGAGGATGACTCAGATGAGGAGATGGCTATTATGGTGAAGAAATTCAAGAGGTTTATGAAACTTCACAAGAATGACACAAAGAAGAAGATTGAGCCAAGGCAAGAGAAACCTACAAGAAAAGGCATTCAGTGCTATGAATGTAATGGGTTTGGTCATATAGCCACCGAGTGTACTAATTCAGAGAAGAAGAAGAAAGGAAAAGTGGTGGTTGCCTCATCAAGTGAGAGTGGAAATGAAGAAGATTCCTCAAGTGATGAAGAGGTTATTCTTAACTACACGGCTTTTGGAGCCTCCTTTGTCAAAGATGTAGAAAAAGGCAGCAAAGCCTTAAGTAGTGATCTTGAAAAAGGAGTGGATGAGAAAGTAGCTAAGAGAGTGATAAGTGAAGCTACTTATATTGATGATGCCAACATAGCAACAAGTGACATTAGTGATGACTCTAGTGATAAGAGTTCTTCATCTCACTCCACAAATGGAAATGTAGAGAGTATGAACCTTGAAGGGTTCATTGAGCATTTTCAAAGCTCAAGGTTGAATATGGAGAAAGAGGTTCAAAAGCTAAAGGAAGAGAACCTCAAGATATCAACCGAAGTGACTCCCTTAAGTGAGAAAGTGAAGAATGGAACAAAAATGGAAGAAAGCTTGAAGGAGGAGCTTAGAGAAGCTAAACAGCTGATTGCTAAGATGACTTTGAGTACGGAGAAGCTTGACCATATGTTGGGAGTTGGCAAGAAGCCAAGTGACAAGAGAGATTTAGAGTTTGAAGATGACAAGGAGATCTCAACTCCTAGCAAGACGGTATTTGTCAAGAGCATGGACTTCAAAGAACCTCTTCCTCCACTTCATCCTAAGAAGAAAATTGAACTAGGAGAGTGTTCTAAAAATGTCCAAGTTAAAATGGCACCAAGAAGTCAACCTCAAGCTCAAGCTCAACCAAAGAGAGCACCTCAAGCAAGTATTCCTCAAACTAAAAGCCATCAAGCCAAGAAGCATTTCTTGTATGCCCAACTAAGGAAGCAATCTTCTCCAACTCAACAACAAAGGAGAAGAGAATCAATACCACACCAAAGGAAAGCTCAAGACATTGGAAAGCACCTTTGTCCTCACAAAGGAATGGTATGACCCCTCATTTTATTCCTTCATGTCATTTTTGTGGTGTTGATGGTCATATTAGACCAAATTGCTTCAAGTACATTAACATGTGTAGAACTAAGAGCATGATTGAAAGAAAAAGGGGTAGAGCCAATATGCATGTGCCTAGGAAAGCTAGTGTTAATTATCCTAGGAGTAATATGATGATCTTGACCACTAGGAATGACAATGTGTCACCTAAGTGGATTAGAAAAGATAAACCCGCATGCCATTGTGCTAAGGTTTCACCCATAGGCTTAACTAGGTCAAATGGACTTGGTAAGCCTATAGGGACTCATATCCCCTCTTGACTTGTTTTGATTGACCCCATATGGGGAGCTCAAGCAAAGAGAACAAATTGGCAATGCATTGTGCTCATTGATAATATTTATGCTTCTTTATTAATTGCTTGAGATGATTGGTTGTAAATTTATTTTTTAATAAGTGTGTAACTTTACTTTACATGTAATCCATGCCTTATTTATGACCAAACATGCATTTTTGGAATAGGAGAATTGATTGGGAAAGTACATTTTGAATGACCTAGAATTGATCTCCATGACATGTTGATTCTTTATATGACATGCTTTAAAGTAATATGCATGATGAAATTATTGAATGCTCTAAAATGAATGCAAAATTTATGTGTGAAAGCAATTATGAGACTTCAGTCAATAAGGATCTTGTATCCAATTCAAGGATTTTACAATCCAAAAGTCTCTCTCTTTACTTGTCAAACAAGGCTACTATCATACGGGAATTCCACCCGGAAAAATCGAAAAGGGCGCAATAGTCGCTCATGTCTTGTTTTACTTGTAAAGGTTGATATAATTGTTCTTAAAATGAATTTATTTTACAATCTATATCCTTCTTATTCCATGACAAAGGGTGAAATTGGTTTGAATTCTCTTGGAAACCCATGTCATTTTGCTTTGCCAAATACCATGGTTTGATCTTGATTACAACTTGTCTTGTATGCAAAGCATTCGTTCACACATTTTTTTTGTAATAAAACTCCTTATTCTCTCTTCTTAATTGAGTTGCATAAATTTGGTTTTATGATTATGCATATGTCTTGTGCCATAAGCTCTCCTTGCTAATGCCTTCTTAAGGGGATACTCCTTTGTCTATCTCATGACAAAAAGGGGGAGTAGTGTGGATTTAGGGGGAAGTTAAGAGTTGCATATGAGAGGTGTTTGATTGAGGGGGAGTTAACCTATTTAGGGGGAAAATTTGCATTTGCATTGTTGATGCATGTTGCTTGTTTCTATTGAATGCAAATTGCTCTTGTTTTTATGTCTTTGATCACCTCACATACACTTGTCTTGGAAAGTGTAGTTACTTTGTTTTGCAGGGATGATCATTCTTCAAGAGATGAAAGATTGAAAGATTTAGTTTTAGGCATCTCTTGTAATATAGAATGTTATCATTTGTTGGCCTCTTGTTACTTGTTGTGAGGATACCTTGTGAGTGAGTGGTTTTGTCACGAAATAGCCAAAGGGGGAGATTGTAAGTTCCTCGGTTTTTGATTGGCTTATTTCGTTGACAACCACATTTTGGGATCAATATGTAAGGGTAGTTTTAGGTCTTCACTGCTCAAGTCCCTTCTCAAGCATCAAAGGTAAATTTACTTGCTTAATCTTCATTGAAGAGATTTAGTGCACACACTCACTCTCATGCATTTTATTTTAATCATCTTGCTTGCATGCTTATTTTCCATTTTTTGTGTTTTGTGTGTATTGTTTTTATTTGAGTGTTGATTGTGTGTTTGTGCCTCAAAATGAGGATTTTTCCTCTTTGCCGCGGTCTAGACCGCTCTCTGTACAGTGCCTTCGCCGCGGCCTGCACAACGGTGTTTGGCAGAGGATGCACGCTGTGTCTACCGCGGTCTGTGCATAATGCCTAGGACGCGGTCTCCCAAGCAGAGTTTCCCAGTGTTGCACCACTGTTTCTACCGCGGTCTGGACAACTGCCTGTACCGCGGTTCAGACAGTGGAGATTCCCAGACGATGCACCGCTCATGCTACCTCGGTCTGGACACTTGCCTAGGGCGCGGCACGTACATCGATCATGACGGGAATCAGTTGCCCTTTGTCCAAAATGACGCCATTTCGTGTAGGGCTTCTTTATATAATGTCTCTTCTTATTCCTTGCTTTCTATGAGCCAAAAATCATATCTTTGAGTAGAAAATTAACTCCTAGAGAGAGAGAGCTTCCAAGAACTCATCTTGGCTCATCCAACCTTCAATCCATGAGCATCTAACATCTTCTTGCATCTTCCAAGCATGGATTCTCCTTGTTTTCATTGATTAGGTAATCTCTTCATGACCTAGAATTAATTGTTCCATTACTAGGCTATGTTTACCTAGAAATAGCATTAATTACTCATTGATTGCATGCTTTTAAGTTTTATTGCATTTATAACATGCTTGAGTAGTTGTTTGTTGGTTGAGATTTATATTTTGTGATAGCTAGGGTTTGTGATCATTTTGCCCTTCTAGCTAAATCTCTATGCTTTGCATTTAGATATTTTTTAGGACTCATTGATTGCATTTAGTGATTGCATTATAGTCCTTGTCATGCTTAATGACAACATGTGTTGATTTGGCTTTTATGATAACTTCATAGGATTGCTTGTTCTATGTTTAGCTAAGCTTTATGACATGTCATTTAGTTATTGATATCTAGGATTACATTTATTGCCATCTCATAATCCTAGATAAGCATATAAGGTACCTTATCATTGTTTGTTGTTTGAATATCATCATATATTCACATAGGGTGTTTGACTCTTCATTGAGGTTAAGTCTTGTGACTAAGTGGTTAGTGCACAAGCAAGTAGATCGAGAATCACTATTAAGGCCCGTTGCGTAGAATGGAAGGGTTAGTAACTGGAGGGTGTGACGGGAGGTCAACCTAGGTGTTAAACGTTTATTCAATAGTGGATTTGAGGATCTAGTGTGGCGCACATATCAACCAGTGGTTTTTCCCATTTGGAGGGTTTCCACGTAAACATCAAGTGTTATTTATATTTCCGTACTTTATACTTGATGTTGTATGTTTATTTTGTTGGGGTAATTTGTTTTAATATTAATTAATCGAAAAATTGGTAATTGATTCGATTAAAACCTATTCACCCCCCCTCTAGGTTATAGACACACACTTTCTAGGGAATTTCATTGTTGGTAAAATCTGAAGAATGAAGAGTCAGCATAACTACCCAAAAATACAGGAATTAGAGATACCACATCACCAAGAGCCATCCTTCCTGAACCTACCTAATCTAACCAAAGACAGTCTCATATAGTTGGTTCAAAACCCCCGATCGGGATTGAATAACCTAGTCAGGAAAACTAGCTAATCGAGTAGAGAGGACTTGATCGGGACTATTTGATCGGGATAAAAGAATCTTGTCGGGATAAGATAACTGGTCAATTGAACAATAAGTGAGAGACACTAAAGACAACTACGAATCAAATATGAAGACACAAACAAAGAATCTAGAGTCGTATTCTTATAAGGAAATACCCTTATTTCCTCTTCAGTGCCAGAGAATTCTATTCAGGAAAGAACTTAAGGCTTCCAAAAAGATAAACCCCAAACAGGAAAGAAGAAAAATACGACTTCAATAAGTAACCAGTCCTAATTAAACATTATCACCTTTCCTTATTTGTATAACGATGATTAGGGTTCTATGCACATATAAATAGACACATAATCTCATAGTGAAAGAGAGATAGACATGAGAACATATAGAAAATATACGAGAAAGAGAAAATGAGAGATTGAGTGTGTAATCATCTCATTATAGTGAATTCTTATCGTCGTCACCGGCAACCATGGATGTTTCCCCACCTTGGGGTTTTACCACGTAAAATTTTCATGTTTCTTTTAACTTGTTAACTATTCATAATTTGATATTGTGTGATTTCATATACACTCTGTCCTATGTGTGATCCATCCAAAAATCACCATCAACAGATGTATCTTTGACTTTTTCTGTTTTAAGCTCTTTATCTTTTCTTGGTTCACTGTTCTTCTTAGTGAAACCATTCCAGAGAATTGTGATGGACTTTGCTTGTTTATTATGGCTTGGGAATTTTCCTGGTTCACTCATTTACTTAGCTTCTGCCAGTTGCCCGATTTGATTTACCATCTTCCTCAATGAAGCATCAATGTTTAGAAATCTGAAGTTATGAACTTGTTGGGAGTCTTGAAACTGTTTTTCTTGCAGAATCATTCTCTGATCCAAACTTTGTACAAATTGCTTCAATGTATCTTCTAATGACAGGTTCACGGGCTTAGATACATGATTCTGCTGAGCACTGGAGTTATAATTTCTCTGGACATAGTTGTTGTTGTTTCTTCATTGATTCTCGGTGCTTCGATTGTTGGTCTAAGAGAAGTTTGGATTATTTCTCCACCCTTGATTGTAAGTATTTGAAAAGGGATCATTCTGAGGTCTCGAATTGAGATTATTCATGGCTTGCACTTCTTCCTCATCATTAAGTCTAGGACCTCTTGCTTAAATGGTTCCGCACCATACCCTAGTTGCTCATAGCCCTGGTGTCGCTCTTCTCTCATTTGTCCCACCTGATTGACAAGTAACTCGATATACTTTTGGATCTGTGACACTTGCATTAAGTTTATGGCTCTAGCATCTATTTCATAAAACTCGTTCCTTCTCATAGAACTCTTCTCGTTCCTTCTTGTTAATGATGGATCCTCCACATGTATTATTTACCAAAAACGTTGAGACATCATTTAGTCCATCATAGAACCCTTGACAGAGTTGGTGAATCTGATATTCGTGCTGAGGACAATAAAAAAGAAGCATCTTGTAATGCTCTCAGGCTTCATAGAATGTCTCTTGTTCCCCTTGGAAGAAATTAGTAATCTTGGACCTGATCTCACTGGTTTTTTGGGGAGAATAGAATTTGTCAGTAAGCTTCCCTACCACCTCTTCCCATGTTGTTAATAAGGCTATAGGCAAAGTCAAAAGCCATGTCTTCTCCTTATCCTTGAGATCATATGGAATACACCTTATACGCAGCTGGTTTTCAGTCACTCCACTGTTTGGAAAAACTGGAATTGCTGCATAGAATTCTCTGAGGAATTGAAGCACATCTTCATTCGGTAACCCATGGAAGGCAGGTAGCAAGTTGTTGTGAAAACTTTTTAGCTCGTAGTTCCTCGCGACCTCATATAGTGCAATGCAAAATGGGTGATTATCAATAATGGACTTACAGTAATCCTTTATGGTTTTGATGGGGATAGCTGGTGGATCAGGAACCTGTTGAATATCGCGATTTCCATCGTCTACCATTGCTCTTTGTTGAATACAATCATTGTTGTCATTCAACGGTTCTCCTTGCAGTGATCTTATACCATTCATTCACTGTTGAAACCTGAAACAAAATATTGACACACGGTAAACTACGAAGAGAACAAAAATAAAAATAAAAACTAAAATCTAAAAATTAACGACTTGATTACCTAACTAACTAAATTAATTAGCTAAAACTAAAACTAGAATTGACCAACAAACTCAACCAGCCCCCAGCAGTAGCGCCAAAAGCCTGATGTGTAAATTCGTGTTTTATAAAAACAATACTCGCAAGTGCACGAATCATGAAGATATCGTACAACGGCAAGTAAAGATCGTTCCCATAAGGACTAGAGATTTAATGATTTAAACCTAATTCTAATTAAAGAGAAATTTAAAATAACCAAGAAATTTTTGAAGATTGAATTAAAACTAAATCTAAATTAAATTAATCTAAGAAAGAAATTGAGAATTTTAGGCTTGTGATCAATGGAAAGAAAAACTAGGTCATTAATGCTCCCCAACTATATCTACTCAATGTTTCAAAATGACTTTGAAAAAGATGTTAATCAAGTTAGGGGTTCATTCTTATCTTTGGTATGATTGTTACTGTATGATCTTGGGATGAATCAAGTGTTCTTAGTAATAATTTACCCATAGATCAATGGTGCAAACTACAACCGAAGACCCATTAAGAGCAAGAACAATGAACCAAAACCTACTTGTATAAATCAATGCTAAGATCAGTTTTATCCATTCAACTGAATATTAATTAATATTACGTATAGATCAATACTTAAACCTCAATCATTAAATTATTAAAACCATATATTCATGCCAACGTATGGTCATGCACCAAAAAGAATAAAGAATTAAGACCTAAGATGAATTGAATTAATCAAAACTTGATTTAATTAAATATAGTCAATTCTAATAAAAAAACATTCATAGAGGTTCACATTGACTCCCCAATACGGAGTTATCTATGCATCATAAAATAAAAGAATGGGAAAAAGAAAAGATAGAACCTATTGAATACTTCAAGCCATCGATTGAAATCTTTTTAATCTTCAATCTTCTGTTGTGTAAAGATGGTGAGAGAATTCTTGTAAGGTGTTTGCAGAAGAAAATAATGGTTGAAAAGGCCAAATTTTTTTCCTCTTTTGAAAAAGAAAAAGAAATCTATATATAGGTCATCCACCAACTTAGGTTTCAGAATTCCCTATAAAACAAGGAATGCACACAACAGCTCCCTAGACCGTGGCACGGGCACCTTGCACAGGTTGCGGTACTCCAAACGTTGTGCTCTTTGGTCGTTTCCGCAGTGTCAACCGCTGTGTATATAAGTACTTTGCCACGGTCTAGACCACAGCTGTGAAAGATGAAATGCTTGGACTTCTCTGCTAGATACGACGTAGTAGAGGCTATGCTTAGGCAGAGACCTATGCAGCTGAAAATTACAGAATTGCCCAATATATTCTCAACAAACTCCATTCTTTGCAAGTATCACCAAACGCCTCAAAACCAAAGTTAATAACCTAGACATGCTTAATAAATAAATTACATAACCTATATTGCTCAAGAGTGACAAGCTTATTACATAGGAAAAATAGGAGAATATATATATAATAAGCTGATCACTTTATATGATCACAAACTTTTTTCCTCTTTTTACTAAGCACCCTCTTTCATTCTTCTCTTCCTCTAGTCCATTCACATTAAATTCTACCTTTTTACCCCCACAACTAAGAGATAAATGTCTCAAAACCACATTAACAATCATTCCTACTGTGGCCATGAAGGACCTTCCCAAGAGCAATTTTCAATCCCTCTCATCAGATTTATCTTCATTCACCTCTAAAATCACAACATTCATAGATACCTTGAGCCCATGTATATCCATCTGTACAACTTCAATTATGGCCACTAGGGCCTGAGTTGAATTATCAGTCATCCTTAAGGTGATTAAGATAGACTTGATAGAGTCCATCTTCAATTGCCTATACACTTGGAGGGGCATCATGTTAATCCTTGCCCCCATATCGAGGATTGCCTCCATGACACCTGAATCTGATATGCTCACCAGTATAATGAAGCTCTCAGGGTCTTCCAACTATAATGGGATGATCTCCCTAACCAAATGTTCATTATCCCTTGTAGTCATCACTCCATCCATAGAATTCTCACCCAATTTGCATGACTCAAGTGCAACTCTTCCCTTGTCAGACTCTTCATTCTTATATTGTACCACCTCTACAACCTTTGCATGCTCATTCCCACTCACCGATTTTCCTTTTTCTTCCTTGAGTAGGGACCCTGTTATATGAGCCAAGTAAGTCTCCATTCTTCTGAGAGAAGCATCAATACCAAGGTTCCTCTGATCATTGGAGTCAATATAGTTCGGTAGTTTCTGATGAATTGCATTTTGAATGTTAATGAAGTCTTGGTTAGATTTTTTGTGGCACTGTACCAACTATTTTATCATTTCTTCAAATGTCTTGATCCTGGTTTGATAATAACCTGACTGATTGTTGAAATTTGTTAAAGAGTGATTTTCTATATTCTTCCACTGGTTGCTTGTACCACTCTAACTGTTGTACCTATTATAACCTTGGTCCTGAAATCTTTGATTATGGTTATAGTTTTTGTTGTTGCTCCATGAGAAATTCGGATGACTTCTCCAACCTGGAATGTATGTACTGGAGTAAGGGTCAATTCTCTATCATTGAAAGCCTCCCGACACTTGAACCTCAACTTGCTTACATTGACCTTCCTGTAACATTAAGTCACTCACAACTTAGTTCACTTGCACACCGTACTTGTACAAATTATCACTAAGTCCTTCACGGATTTCATTTCCTTCGTCATCCTAGACATTACAATCGCAACACCTGTGTTTCCATCAATTTCTATCTTGCCATCTCTTCTTGTGTTGGAGGATCTCTACTGTGAATTTGGGACCAACTTCTCCATAATCTCGTAAGCCTCTGGGGCCCTCTCATCGGCAATTATGCCTCCACAAGCATTGTCCACTATCATCTGGGTGATATTGGAGAGTCCCTAGTTAAAGAAAGTGACCTTCAATTCATCTGAATAGATTTGTGGTGGCACTTGTTCTAGCAGAAGGTTGAATCTCTCTTATGCTTTATGAAATGGCTCACCGTCCTCCTCACTGAATGTAGTAATCTTTATCTTAAATTAGCAGTTGGGAAAAATTTGTTGTAGAAATCTTTGCACACCTAGGGCCATTTGGTGAGAGTCCCTAGCCTTAATGCCGTATACCACTGCATGGCACGGTCCTTCAAGTAATATTGGAAACATCTTTTGGGTTTGCTTGATTCCATATAAAAAAATTCTTTCTTTGTAATGTCTAGTTGCTTAGTAGGTTCATGATCTATATGAGCTTCAAAGAAGAAAATCAACTTCTCATGTAAAGTTCGTCATCAAGAGGATTGATGCTTACTTGGATGCTATGCTATCAAGATTCTTCTTCCTCCACACACATTGCATTCATTTGTGTCCCTGCATCATTGTGCTTAATTTATATAACACATTCACACATTTTTCGAAGTATGCACATGCATTAGATGTAATTTGACAACTTTTGTAAAATTACATGTTCTAGGACTATCTCTAGGAAATGACATACTTGTGTTTTCTTGTGTTTGTTTGTTTATGTTTTATGGACTTTGGACTTGAAATTCGTCTAAAACTGTTCCTTATTGAGTTTTGTTCTATTTGGATATTCATTCATTTGATTACGAGTTCCGAGTAAAAAGTTATGAAACTTTCTAGTCACTTACCATACATTGTCTTCGTCTTCATGTATCGAGTCGAATTCATCATTTCTAACCTAAGAGAATTGTCAAAGAATGCAAAGGGAGCTCAAAGGGATAAGGCGATGGACGAAGGCCAACAATCCTCACCACCCCCCCCCCGAGGTGGCGTATGGGTATCTCTGGGGGGTGAGGTGGAGAGATGGCTTTCCTATCCCAAAATGCCCTTCTCTCCATATCACTTTTCCTTTTCTTTAAATATATTTCCTCTCTCATTATCTTATAAGTTAAAAAGTTGATGAATTGAAGAGCAAGTGCAGAAAATTTCTTCAAAGTCTTTGATTTTCATTTTGGTGACATCTCTCTCAATTCAACTCTAATTTAATAGATTCCAAAACCAAAATCGTTGGTCTTGAGGAGAGGAACAAACCCCAAGCAATTTCAAAGCTAATTGATGTCTTAAGTTTCCACTAATGATCAAATTTATAACTCATAATTTTATCATTTGTAGGTGAATCTTTCTCTTCTCTTTTTTTCTTTTACGGTCATCTTAATGAATGTTCTTATTTGATTAAGAAACATGTCTAGAATGAGTTTGATTCCATTTTGTGGTTTATCTGGATGAGTTTTTGAGTTTAGCTTGTGTGATGTTCATTGAATATATTTTTGCTAAACTTGATAAGCATGAACTTGATTTTAGAAATATCTTTGTGTGCTTGTGATTGATTGTGATTTTCCAGGTTTAGATACATGTTTTAAGAACTAAGTCATTTTAAATTGAGATTTCTATTAATTTAATATAGTTCTTATGTGATAAACATGCTTAAATTTCTTGATATATTTGTGATTGATCGTTGAAAGACATATCTAGCTATCTAGTTGCATGTTCGTAGAGTTTGATTGATCTACATTCTCTATTTGTTTGTCAATGCATGTTTGCACTTCACTTAGATCATTTCCTTGTAAAAGGTTGAAGTCTCTTGTTGAAGTGAGTGAAGCTTTGACTTGAGCAAGAAAATTGGCTAGGAAAGTGTTCCGAATAGCCAAGCAAGAAGTCTTAACTAAAGTCGGGAGGACTCGGATAATGGTGTAAATATGAACTGGGACAAAACATGTCGGTCCGTCCGGCACGCAAAGAGAGACGAGTCATGCCAAGCATGGCCCGTTAAGGTGGCAGGTCGGACCAAACCCGACATGTAGGCGGGTCGCGTTCCATGTCAAAGAGACCAGGTCTGACGGATCGACCTGCTACGACACGCGGAGCCGACGTGCTGAGCCCAATGGGTGGCACATCAGCTTGCCGGTTTCAACCGCTTGAAATTTTTTTTTTACGAAAAAAATCCTTTCAATGGCTGAATTTTAAATTTCAACCGTTGAAGCCAAAAGAAAATTACAAAAATCCCGTAAAGTCTTCTAATTTTTATTTTGACCTACAGTTTAAGTATTTCTGTAAATACTTCCATCCATTTTATTTTTCATTCACTCTCTCATTCTCTCATTCTCTCAAATCTCAATATCTACATTCTCCAATACTCATTTCTCTACACATTTTCATTCAATTTCATTCTTACACTCGCTCTACAAAATTTGTATTACTAATTTCCTATCTTATTCTCTAACTTTTCCACTAACACACCAAAGTTTAAAGGTAGATTTTTCTTATTATTTTTGTTGAAACATTTTTGTTTGTAAATTTATAATTTTATGTTTAGACTTTAGTTATTAATTGTTACTATTTTTATTTAGTTAGTAAGTTTTTAGTTTTATGTGCATACTTAGTTGTAAATTTAAATTTTATTGTTGAGTAAAATAAGATTTTAAAGTTTAGTATTAATTTTAATATTTGTTCTTAGTAAATTTATCAATTTAAATTGTATTAGTGAATTTTAATATTTTTTATTAGTAATTTTATCAATTTAATTTGTATTAGTGATTCTTAATATTTTTTGTTTGTAAATTATTATTTTTAAGTGTAGTAGTAAATTTCAATATTTGTTGTTAGTATATTTTGAATTTTAAGTGTAGTGGTTAATTTTAATATGTTTTGTTAGTAAATTATGATTTTAAAGTGAAGTATTAATTTCGAAATTAGTTGTTAGTAAATTTATCAATTTAATTTGTATTAGTGAATTTTAATATTTTTTGTTATTAAATTTATCAATTTAATTTTTATTAGTGATTTTTAATATTTTTTGTTAGTAAATTATTAATTTTAAGTGTAGTAGTAAATTTTAATATTTGTTGTTAGTATATTATGAAATTTAAGTATAGTGGTTAATTTTAATATTTTTTGTTAGTAAATTATGATTTTTAAGTGTAGTATTAATTTTAATATTTGTTGTTAATAAATTTATCAATTTAATTTGTACTAGTGAATTTAAATATTTTTTCTTAGCAAATTTATCAATTTAGTTTTTATTTGTGATTTTAATATTTTTTGCTAGTAAATTATTAATTTTAAGTGTTGTATTTAATTTTAATATTTGTTGTTAGTATATTACGAATATTAAGTGTAGTATTAATTTTAATAATTGTATTTCAAGAAATGGATCATAACCAGCGGCCTTATTTTCCGGACGGTTTGAACATGCTGAATGATGAATTTGATCTTTCCGAGTCAACCCAAGCGGGACATTTTAGTTCCGCTGTTACACCAACATCACGTCCCAAAAGATTAACATCGGATGTTTGGCAGTGTTTCGACGTAGAACAAATGACACTCCTAGACGAGATGACCGGACCCAAAGCTAATTGTAAGTTTTGTTATAAGGACTATGCCACAAGTAGGAAGAGAGCCGGTCATTTGAGAAGGCATATGCTCAAATGTATGCATGCACATGAACAGGTAGACACTACAACCCAGACACAACAACAATGGCACCCAGACGTGTCCGTTACAACATGGAGGTATGACAACGGCCATGCTAGAGATTGTTTGGCACGATACATTTCACAAACTGATCATCCGATCAATGTTGGTGACAATGTTTTTTTTCAAGAATTAATCACATCTACATTCAACCCCCAATTTTAAACTGTTTCTAGAACCACCACTAGAAACGATTTGATAAGATTGTTTGAAACCCAAAGAGATGACTTGATTGTTGTTATACAACATATAAGTGTCTCTATTGCATTAAATTTTGATATTTGGAACATGTTCCAAGCAGAACTATTTATGTGTCATATGACAATATTTAGATTCTGAATGGAGGATAACAAAAAAAATTTTGGTTTTCGTCCTATGAATTTTGTACATACTGCAGAAAGTATTTTTAATGTCATTCTTCCTATTATAGAGACTTATGAAATCATGCATCACATCCTTTCTATCACATTAGACAATGCATCAACAAATACTAGCTCTATTGTATTGTTTGTTGCAAGAAATATCCCACAAGATAGAGGTTATTTCTTCCATCAACGTTGTGAATATCATATCAAAAAATTAGTTGTATAGGCTAGTTTAAAGCAAATAAGCGACCAAATAGATCGCATCAGAGATGTCATTTCTTAGATTGACAGTTCTAATCCTAGATTCTTAGGATATATACAAAGGAGAAAATCAATAACTCACCTCGCCACCCTCAAACAGGAAAAGAACGAATCACTAAAAGATTACCTGAAAAAGGTTCTCTCAGGAAGTGTCGGGGATCCATAATCTCAATGATGAGGCTGTGGCGGCCGCCTTCACCAACAACCTACAAAAGGGTCAACTTTACTTCAATTTGAGGAGGAAATGCCCAGATACGTACGCTGACCTAATGGATGTGGAAGGCAGTTATGCAATGGCTGAATAAGAGGAGCTAGCTCAGGGGGTAGTTATGTACACGAGGGTAGAATGCCAAAACAAATGATGGTTATATAAAGAGCCAAAAGAGTAATCATCCGGAGAGTGATAGGAGCAAACGTAGAAACAATCAAAATGATAAAAATTTAAAGGGTCAGTATAACAACTATACTCCCCTCATTAAGAGACAAGAAGAAATCCTAGCGATCGAAGAAAACTAGAAGCTAGTCAAATATCCTTATAGACTGTCAACTTACACTCGAAGAGACAAGACAAAATATTGTAGGTTCTACAAGGAAACTGGTCACGACACATCAAAATGCTACCAATTAAGAGACCACATCGAGACACTTATCAGGGAGGGTCATCTCAAAGATTTAATTTTTAAAAGAACTGACGATTAGCAGAAGGACCCCCGTTGGGGCGATCAGCCAATGGGAAATCATGAAAAGAAGCAAAGCCCGAGCCGAGATAGCGATGAAGGGACGGTCAATATTATCTTTTGAAGACCCTACACGAGCTTGTGGATGACAGAATTTCGTCTTTTCTCTTGAGAGAAATAACTTAGTTGCTTTCATTTTTTTGAGATATTTTTAGTTTGTTTTATATTTCTAGCTTTTCTAATTATTCTTTATTTTGATGTTGCTACTTTTTAGATCAATTAAAAAAGAGGCCAAGAATGGTGTTCGAATTTTTAATAATTATCTTTGTTATCAAAGATAAACTCGTAGGGCTAACACCTTCCATGGTGGGTGAAGGTGTCAGAGAGGCTGAGAAGTCGGGGGTTAGAGACCTGACGTGCCCGACGAACTGATTGTGTGCATATAAAGCATTGTCAGTAATGCGGCCACCCAGAGTTGTCGGCTTTATCAGGAAAAAACACTCGGGTACGCTATCGGGGAAAACCTGGTGAAATGGGTCTGCCTGTGTTAGTATCACACTAACAATTCGACCAAACCATTGTAAACAAACAAAACCGGGAGACATCCTTGGTGACTTGTTTACATAGGAAAAACAGGGAAAAATGGGACAAGGTTTCCAGAATACCTCTTGCCACAAGAATCAAGATGGTCGGGAATTATCCTGAGCAAAAAGCCAGAACACCAACCCAATCAAAATAGTTAGGAATTATCCTGAGCGAAAAGTCGGGACACCAACCTAAACAGTCGGGAATTATCCTAAGTGAAAAGCTAGGAGACCGACTAGACCAAGATAAGTGAGAATTATCCTGAGCAGAGAGTCGAGACACCAACTGGTCCAACTACAAGGGAGCAAAAAAAAAGTCTAAGATCGATCGGTTAAATAAGATACTTGATCGGGTTAAATTGATAAGTTCAGAAGCATCAAAAAATCAAAACTATTCAAATCCCCTTCGTTGAGCCATCAAGCGCTCATCTCGCGAATTTGAGGGGGGTATTGTTATAGGGAATTTTTGATAACATGACAAGTCAGCATGGTTACATGAAAACATGGTGATTAGATATGCCAAGTCACAAGAGTCAGTAAAGATCAACCCAATCCAATTAATAGATGATCTGAAGGCCAAGTCAAGATTACCCAAGATAGTCGGGGAAGCTAACCGATCGGGCATTAATAACCCGGTCGGGGAAACTACCCGATCGGATAGAGATGGCTAGGTCGGGGACCATTCGATCAAGATAAAAAAAATCTGGTCGGGATCAAACAACTGGTCAGTTGAACAATGCGTGAGAGACATTAAAGGTAACTACGACTCAAATACGAAGAAGAATTGTCCTACTCAAACAAGGAACCTAGAATCACACTCCAGTAAGAAAATATCCTTATTTTCTCTCCAGTATCAGAGAATTATATTCAGGAAATAACTCAAAGCTTCTAGAAGGATAAACACTAAACAGGAAAAGAGTCCAAATCAAACAACAAATTTGTTCTTCTAGAAGACTACACAAGATATCCGTAACAGGAAAGAAAACGAAGACGAATTCAACAACTAACCAGTTTTAATTCAACACTATTACCTTTCCTTATTTATGTAACAAGGATTAGGGTTTTATACACATATAAATAGACCCATAATTTCATTGTAAATGGGGACAAAACAAATTTATTATGAGACGATAGATGAGAGACATAGAGAATATACAAGAGAGAAAGAAAAAGAAAGAGAAAGAGAGACCGAGTGTGTAATCATTTCATCATAGTGAATTCTTCTTACCGTCACCGGCAACTGTGGATGTTTCCCTACTTTAGGGTTTTACCACGTAAATTTGTGCCTTGCTTTCTCACTTTTCTCTTTTAAATTCACAATCTGGTCAACAATCTACAAAACCTATTTGACGCGTGATCAATCTTATACAATCCAAAAATCACTGTCAACAACTGGCGCTAGAAGAAGGGGTAGAACTCAACTTTGAGGAACCAACATAAACAGACAAAACACTGAGATACTCAGGAGAGCTCATGAGGCAGCGACATGGTAAACAGCAGAGATGGAAGCCAGACTCTGAATGATGTTGATATCCTACGTACTGGTAACGATCCTGACCCGATAAACGCCAACACTATAGGAGGAAGCCTGCTCTCATTAATTTCAACTTCAACTGGTCAAGCTGTAATAACCACCATGAATGTTCCGCCAATAATTTCCCTAAATGCATTCCAACAGGTCCAAGAGTCCTTCTGTATAGTCATTGAAAATGCCACTAGATAGGGAATCAATATAACAGCAACTGCAAATCTTACATCCCCATATCAATTGTCCATACAATGGTAGCCCGAGACCCTAAAGTAAGATCTGAAACAATGGACGTGACCCCAAACATGACACGTAAGCCTAACAGAGAAAAAGCAGACCACCATGGAAAGGAGGAGCAACCTCAAAAGGGAGATAAAGGAATTATATGACATGGGAGGCAATATCAGTATAAAGCGGACTTTGAGTCAAATGAAATCCACAGAGGTGTTCAGAGGCGGGATCGATCTAGCTCGTCTGATGACATCGATCGATCACCCCGTAGAACACGGTGAGGTGCAAGTCCCCACTAAGATTCCAACATGGGCACACCGACCATCGACGATCGAGAATGGATAATGAGCCAGGAGATCAGCGAGATTGAAGGGAAAATTAGTTTAAAATGCAACATAAGCATGAGAAAATTAGAAAAATAGGGTTTGCGTATAAATAAAATTTTATTTCCCTTTTAGTAACAAGAACCTTAACCCTAGATTAATTGATGTATATTAAAAGTGTCGTACCTTTTTCTCGTGACGATTGAACAAGTGCCAGATTGATTCCGCAAGATCTTCCAATCCAATCATGAATGTGAATCACTTAGGAGTGTTGGCTTCCTCTCCTTTAATTGTATACCTGAGGATGGAAACAAACAAAATCTTTCTCTTTGTTAGTTACAATAATCCTCCAAAAATGAACCAAAGAACGTTAGGTCACTTGTGAATTATCAATCAATTAGAATGAAACTCGCGTGAACCTTGATTCGATGTTGTACACAAAACCTTTTAATATAAAGGCTACTAGTGTACTATCGAAAACTAAACGTTCTTTCTTCTTTTTCTTCTTTGCCGAATCTCACACTATTTTTTAGAGTTGATCGAATTTTGTGTTGAGTAAAATCAGATTTTCTCCCTCAAAATTTTATGGTAGCTGAAATCTTCTCTCTAAAAAAAGACTAGGGCTAGCCGAAATTCTCTCCAAATTTGTTTTAACTACTTGGTTGACCGCAATTATATACAAATATAGGGCTGCCTGAATTTCCTCTTCGAAAAATATTAGGATTATAAATCCTCTCCTAAGAATGATTTACTTGGTTGGCAAGAATCCTTTCCTTAGGTGGATTTATTTGGTAGTTAAGAATCATTTTCAAAGAAGAATTCTATTTTTAGGTAGATTTACTTGGTGACCAAGCCTCCTTTTCCAAAAAGAATTCTTTCCTACACCAAGTCTCCTAATCCAACTCAATAGTGTATTTGTAACCATATAAAAGACTTCCTAATTTGATTAGATAAATAATTCCTTTCTTTTATCTACTAATCAAATATAGTCTTTAATATTAATTATACTACCAACAATAGAATAATTTTAGGAGACCATCTCCTACTAAAAAAAATATTTTGAATTTTAATTAAATAATTAATTAATTACCTAATAAATTTATTTCCATTTAATTAAATAATAAAATAAAAATAATATAATTAAGCCATTTTAAATAGCCTTGCCGCCCAACGCTTTTATATGGACCAATATATTATTTTCCTTATTTTATTAAATCCATTGGACCTTAATAAAAAGTCAACATATGAACTAGACCCATTCTTACAATATGAAACAAGTCCACATGCATCACTACAATTCTAAATGGACCCCTAAACTGGTCCGGTAGAATTTATCGAGTGATACATGAAAGTTCATGCGGATTGGGGATCTTGGCTGGCTATCTAAATTTAAGCTCCAATAGACACAACCTAATCAGAATCAACTGATGATTCACTTAGGTCCGATCTATCAATTTTAGTTCATTCCACTAAAGAACTAAAATTGAACTCATAATTAAAGATAGAATAAATTGATGTTACTCATTCATACCATAGACAACCTTATTGGAGAAAGCGTATCCTCGTGAAGAATACCAGTAATCGCCAAGAGCTCATAGACTGCCTATAGCTCTCCAAGTTACCATATTTACTCATATGACCACATTTTGAACTTGGATATTTTGACTTGTCCGGAAGCCATGTTTCAATAGACACTATTGAAAACTTAACGTTAAGATTTAATTTCCAATACCTCAAAACATCCATTTGATGATATTCTACTCTCATTTAATAAATGGAGCCACGATGTCCAAATCTATAAATGAAGTCCTCTATAGATTAACAAATGAATACCACCAAACTATCGAAGACGGACTATGCTATATAATCGTACTCATTGATAGATCAAATGATAACACTTGCAACCATAAGTCCATCATTTATCTCAGGATTGTGATAGACTCTCCGATTGTCTTCAAATGAAAACTTTTATCCATTTACGATTCTAGATAAAGTATTTCATTGTGATTCTATTCAATGCACCCAGTGCACTAGATTCTTTTTCCCAAAGACACCAGACTTTGATGATTTTAGACTCATCAAAACACGTTTGATCGTACTCAAATGCTAGCAAAAGAATCTACAACTTTGACAAGATAAAGACGCCCAACCTGTTATCACAAGTTGTGGATATTATTCAAGACTAACTAAAGAATTGTATATCTAGATGTATGAACAATTCTTCTTTTCTCATTGTCTTTTGACCTTATGATTATTTACTTTTGACAATTATAGTAGTTAAACTATAAATGCTATAAGATTTATTAAACTGGAATTCACTTTATTAATATGAAAAGATTGTCAAATACATTATTACACTCTTGCTATCAAGCATAATCCCAACAATCTCCCACTTGCTCTATAACAAATGTGTCTTTTCTCTGTTCCCCATGTTCTCTAAATGCCCATCAAAACTCTTTTGTGAAAGAGCCTTTGTAAAGGGATTTGCTGACGCGATCTTGGTAATTGTCACGTCACCCCTATGCACAATTTCCCTCGGAAGGTGATACTTTCTTTCAATGTGTTTCCCTCTCTTATGGCTTCTTGGTTTTCTCGAATTAATCACTGCTCCACTGTTGTCACAATACATAGTGATCTACTTATTCACATCAGGAACCACTTCCAAGTCAATCAAGAATTTACAGAGCCATACAGCCTCTTTAGCCGCCTCGCATGCGGCAACATACTCTGCTTCCATGGTGGAATCAACGATACAAGATTGCTTGATACTCCTCCATATGAATACCCCTCCTCCAATAGCGAACACAGATACTGATGTTGATCTCCTAGAGTTAGAATCTGACTGAAAATCAGAATCTGTATACCTAACGAGAATTAAAACCCCTCCAGAGTATACGAGCATATAATCTCTCGTTCTTCTGAGATACTTGAAAATATACCTGAAAATATACCTAACTGTCGTCCAGTGATCAGGACCAGGTTTCGATTGAAACCTGCTAACTATGCCCACAACAAAACAAATATCTGGTCTAGCGCAGAGCATTGCATACTTGAGACTTCCCACTGTCGAAGCATACGGAATCCTACTCATGAATTGCTCTTCGTGCTCATTCTCAGGAACTTGTTTCTTATAAAGTTTGATTCCATGTCTGAAAGGTAAAGTACCATTCTTGGAATCTTGCATGGAAAACCTAGACAAGATTTTATCTATGTATGAAGCTAGGGATAATGCAATCATTCTATTTTTTCTATCCCTTATGACTTAGATATCAAGAATATAACTTACTTCTCCTAAATCCTTCATATCAAATTGTTTTGCTAACCATTCTTTTACTGTTGTCAATACACCTACATCGTTTCCGATGAGTAGTATATCAGCAACGTAAAGAACTA
This sequence comes from Dipteronia dyeriana, assembly GCA_032871835.1. Classification (NCBI taxonomy): domain Eukaryota; kingdom Viridiplantae; phylum Streptophyta; class Magnoliopsida; order Sapindales; family Sapindaceae; genus Dipteronia; species Dipteronia dyeriana. Next base: position 738,552 of record CM065297.1, read on the forward strand.
GGAAAACCAACTTATCGCCTTTAATCCTTTTGTATACACAAGGTTCATCAAGGTTTTGAATAAATCCAAAACTTTTCATGGCAAGATCGAACCTTATGTTCCAGGATCTGGATGATTGCTTCAATCCATATCTTTTCAACTTACATACCCTTTCCTTTTGGCATTTTTCAATGAATCCTTCTGGTTGCATCATGTAGATGCTTTCAACAAGACTTCCATTAAGGAAAGATGTCTTGACGTCTATTTACCAAATATCTAGGTCTAGAGATGCCACAATGGATAAGAGTATCCAAATGGATTTAAGTATGGCCACAGGAGAGAAGGTTTCTTCATAATCGATACCTTCCTTCTGTGTATAACCTTTAGCTACCTGTTAGAATTATGCTCGATAGCAAGAGTGTAATATTGTAATTAACAATCGTTTCATATAAATAAAGTGATTTCTAGTTTAACAAATCTTATAGCATTTATAGTTTAATTATTATAATTGTCAAAAGTAAATAATCATAAGGTCAAAAGACTATGAGAAAAGAAGAATTGTCCACACATCTAGATATGTATGAGGTAGACACAATTCTTTAGTCAGTCTTAAATAATATTCACAACTTAGAATAGAAGGTTGGGCGCCTTTATCTTGTCAAAGTTATAGATTCTTTTGTTAGCATTTGAGTGGGATCAAATGTGTTATGATGAGTCTAAAATCATTAAAGTGTGGTGTCTTTGGGCAAAAGAATCTAGTGCACTGGGTGCATTGAATAGGATCAACATGAAATACTCTATCTAGAACCGTCAATAGATAAAAGTTTTCATTTGAAAACAATCGGAGAGTCTATCTCAATCCTGAGATAAATGATGGACTTATGGTTGCAAGTGTTATCATTTGAGCTATCAATGAGTACGATTATATAGTTTATCCTCGATAGTTTGGTTGTATTCATTTGTTAATCGATAGAGGACTTCATTTATAGATATGGACATCGTGGCTCCATTTATTGAATGAGAGTAGAATACCATCATATGGATGTTTTGAGGTATTGGATATTAAATCTTAACGTTAAGTTTTCAATAGTGTCTATTGAAACATGGCTTCTTGACAAGTCAAAATATCCAAGTTCAAAATGTGGTCATATGAGTAAATATGGTAAATTGGAGAGCTATAGGTGGTCTATGAGCTCTTTGCGATTTCTGGTATTCTTCACGAGGATACACTTTCTTCAATAAGGTGGTCTAGGGTACGAATGAGTAACATCAACTTATTCTATCTTTATTTAAGAGTTCAATTTTAGTTCTTTAGTGGAATGAACTAAAATTAAATAGATTGGACCTAAGTGAATCATTTGTTGATTGTGATTAGGTTGTGTCTGTTGCAGCTTAAATTTAGATAGCCCGTCAAGATCCCCAATCCACACGAACTTGCATGGATCACTTGATATATTCTACCGGACCAATTTAGGGGTCCATCTAGAATTGTAATAAGGCATGTGAACTTGTTTCTTTTTGTAAGAATATGTCTAGTTCACATGTGGACTTTTTATTAAGATCCAATGGATTTAATAAAATAAAAAAAATAATATATGTCCTTTATACTTGGTATGGGAGGCAATGGCTATGGTGAATAGCTTAAATATATTATTTTTATTTTATTATTATTTAATTAAATGGAAATTAATTAATTTGTTGATTAATTAATTATATAATTAAAAGTTAAAATCTTTTCCTATTAGGAGATGGACTCCTAAAAACTATAATATTGTTGGTAGTATAATTAATGTTCAAGACTTTATTTGATAAGTAGATAAATAAAAGGAGTTATTAATCTAATCAAATTAGGAAGTCTTTAATATGGTTACAAATACACTTTTGAGTTGGTGTTAGGATAGAATTGTTTTTTGAAAAGGATTCTTAACCACCAAGTAAATCTACCTAAGGAAAAGATTCTTAACTACCAAGTAATCCTTCTTAGGAAAGGATTTGTGATCCTAATCTATATCATATAAAATTCGGCCAGCCCATATATATATACAAAAGGATAGAATTTCATTAAGATAAGGATTCTTAACTACCGAATTAATCCACCTAAGGAAATGATTTTTGCCAACTAAGTAAATCCTTCTTAGGAAAGGATTATGAACCTATATATATGTGTGAATAATTTCGGACATGACTAAGGCATTAGAGAGGAATTTCGGCCAAGCATATTTTTCTAAAAGAAAGTTTCGGTCATCATAGGAATTTTGAGGGAGAAAAATCTGATTTTACTCTAGACAAAATTCAATCATCTCTAAGCAATAGTGTGTGATTTCGGCCAAGTAGAGAAAAAAGGGGAACGTTTTTTGTATTCGATAGTATACTAATATCCTTTACATCAAAAGGGTTTTGTGTACAACATCAAATCGAGGTTCACGCGAGTTACAATCAAATTGATTGATAATTCACCAGTGATCGGACGTTCTTGGATTTTTCTCTTAGAGGATATTTTAACTAACAAAGAATAGATATTTTCTTTGTCTCCATCCTCAGGAATACAATTTAAAGAAAGGGAGCCCACACTCTTAGGTGATTCACGTTCGTGATTGGATTGGAAGATCTTGCGGAATCAATTCGGCGCTTGTTCAATCGTCACGTGAAAAAGGTATGATACTTTTATATACATCAATTAATCTAGGGTTAAGGTTATCGTTGCATAAAAGGGAATTTTTTTTATTTATACGGAAACCCTAATCTCGTTTTTTCTCACGGTTCTGTTGCGTTTCTAAACCGGTTTTTCCCTACAATTAGTATCAGAGCCATGGTTGTACCCTTGATTAATTGATGTATGTGTTCGTGAATCTTTTTCTTTTATTGTATATATGCATGTTTTGGAAAGAGATGGCACTCTAGGTATTCGCATATATATGTTTTAGATGTGGATTGTTATTGCTCAATTTTAGTCCTAGAATTTCAATGTATTTTTTTTTTGGGATTGTAACAAGAAGGGTGGTCTATTATCGCCATAATTTCCTTCTTGGTTGTTGCTAAGTTTTTTTTTTATATTTTGTTGTTGTAATAATAAAAAAAAAAAACTGCATTATTTTGTCATGTAAATTCTTTTCTAATACATTCAAGCTTCGAAGACTCGAAGGTTTGAAGAATTAGGAGTAACCGGAACAAGTTTGGGATCATGCGAGCCGTAACAACAAACGTGCGTGCGAAGAGCGCGTAACCATGCTTGTTGTGGCATGGGCTGCGCACAGCATCCCTTGTTGTTGCCATGGGCTGCGCATGGCAGCCCTTTATGGGCTTGTGACATGCGCATGCCCATGGGTAAGGGCAAGGGGTGCGCACGCCCATGGGAGGTAGCCGAGGGAGTCCAAACAACGAAGGTCGCGTGAAGACTTGTTCGCCAAGAAAAAAGTTCTTGTATTCCAGGATATATGTAATTTACTTGTTTTTCTAGGATGGACCAAAATTGTAGCTATTTATATTTTTGTAAATATTGCAATGTTTGTCATTGTTTGATAACATGTCATACACAATAGGAGTGCCACTCATATATCTCTTTTGGTATGAACATGCATTGAATGGTTTAAATATCTAAATTGGCATCTAGATAACTTGGTAAATCATTCTTTGGAATTCGATCACACGCCTTAAACAATTGAGTGGGAGAAGGTGTTTTTGAACACCTACGGCCTCCAAGTTTAGTTGAGCTTTATGTTTCGTGAATAACCTCCCAAGAGGTATTCATGAATGAAATTTAGCAAGATACTTCCTTACAAGGATAGACTAGACAATTAGCCCAAAAGATATCTACTCCCAAAGGAGGGATATTCGTGAGGGATTATATTGTCGATAACTTGGTAACACACTCAATGTGAGTTTATTAATATCCTCCCAAGAGTTCTTGTTAATAAAATCACAAGGCTAAAAATAAAATGTTGGTTGTTATGTTAACAATTAGGTGGGACCTAGTCCAACTAGTAAATATTGCGAACTCCCAAAGGAGGCGTAACATTTATGGGTGTTGGATCACCGTTGAATTTTTACGATTGAATTATTTCATTTAATTCAAGATAAATATTCAAAAGTGCTATATCATGATTATTTACTTATATAATATTTGTTATTAAAAAGAAATCATAACCCCATCCCTAATCAATATCCTAAAAAGATAATACTTTAACTGATGATAATTATGTCACATGGAAAAGGAATATTGGGTTGTTGTTGCAAATTGAAAAGTATAAGTTTATTCTGTATATTCCTTATCCACCAAAACTAATGAATCTACTCAGGAGCAAAGAGATGATAATCAATAGTGGAAGTCTTTAGATGATATGGGTAAATGTATGTTACATTATGGTCATCATTTCCAACGTGTTGCAACAGCAACATAAAGGAATGGAGACTGCTGTCGATATTATGATATCTCTAGACAGGGATTAATATGGTTGGTAAAATTGCTATTGTTAAGACCTGTCAGAAGGCAAAGTAATAACAGAGGAAAAAGCAACTTGGGCCCTTCTTAGAAGGAGACCAAGAAAGTAACCAAGATCAAAGGGAAGTGTTTCCTTTGTGGTTAAAAGGGTTAAAGGAATAGACTGAATAAGAATGAATTAACCTTGCATTTTGGCAATGGAGCGTTGGTGTCTACTAGTGTACTGGGAGATATTAGAATCAATTTTGATTCTTAGTAGGCATTTAGATTTAATAAACGTCTATTATGTACCTCAATTCAAGAGAAATTTAATTTCAGTTTCTTGTTTAAATAAATTTGGTTATTCGGTTACTTTTAATAAAGCATTTATTATTAGTAAGAATGAAAAAATTATTTGTAAAAGGTACATTGGAAAACAGTTTATTCTATTTGCATGGAAATATCTCTCACTTGTTAGACACGGAATCAATGGAACCTAATCATAAAAGAGTAAAATTATCAAAAGATGAAACCTACCTATGGCATTTGCGCCTAGGTCATATGAATCTTAATAAGATTAAAAGATTGGTATGTGATGAACCTCTAAGTGACTTAAAGGTTGATGATCGACCAACTTGTGAATCTTGTTTGGAAGGTAAAATGACCAAAAGGTCGTTTACGACCAAAGGTGCAATAGCCATTGAATGTTTAGGATTGATACACACTGATGTGTGTGGACCTATGAGCATTCAAGCTAGAGGTGGATATGAGTACTTCATCACTTTCATGGATGATCACTCAAGATTTGGCTATGTGTATCTCATGAGACATAAGTCGGATGCTTTTGATATGTTCAAGCATTTAAAGCTGAAGTAGAACATCAGCTTGAGAAACGTATAAAAATCTTGAGGTCCGATCGTGGTGGAGAATATCTATTTGGTGATTTTCAGCAATATCTTATTGATAATGAAATAATTTCTCAGTTTTCTGCAACAGGCACACCTTAACAAAATGGGGTGGCAGAAAGGAGAAATAGGACTCTTTTAGATATGGTTAGGTCTATGTTGAGTTATTCAACACTCCCTAGTTCTTTTTGGGGATATGCTTTACAAACCGCCATGTATATTCTAAACGATGTACCATCTAAGTCGGTTCCTAAAACACCGCATGAGTTGTGGACTAGGCGAAAGCCAAGTTTACAACACTTACGGACATTTGGATGTCCTGCATACGTGTTAAAAGGAAAGACAGATAAGATGGAGTCCCGTTCAGAAACATGCATATTTGTAGGGTATCTAAAAGGAACAAAACCCATTGGGTGAAAGTGGGTATACATGAGGAAAAGAGGAATGGATGGAAAGGTGGAAACCTATAAAGCTAGATTGGTAGCTAAAGGTAATGCATAGAAGGAAGGTATCGATTATGAAGAAACCTTCTCTCCTGTGGTCATGCTTAAATCCCTTTGGATACTCTTATCCATTGCGGCATCTCTAGACCTAGAGATTTGGCAAATGGACGTTAAGACAGCTTTCCTTAATGGAAGTCTTGATGAAAGCATCTATATGATGCAACCAGAAGGATTCATTGAAAAGGGCTAAGAGGAAAGGGTATGCAAGTTTCAAAGATCCATATATGGATTGAAGCCAGTGTTAAGATCCTGGAACATAAGGTTCGATCAAGCTGTAAAAGGTTTTGGATTTATTCAAAACCTTGATGATATACTACTCATCGGAAACGATGTAGGTGTATTGACATCAATAAAAGAATGGTTAGCAAAACAATTTGGTATGAAGGACTTAGGAGAAGCAAGTTATATTCTTGGTATCCAAGTCATAAGGGAAAGAAAGAATAGAACGATTGCATTATCCCAAGCTTCATACATAGATAAAATCTTGTCTAGGTTTTCCATGCAAGATTCCAAGAAAGGTATGTTACCTTTCAGGCATGGAATTAAACTTTCTAAAGAACAAGTTCCTAAGAATGGCATGAAGAGCAATTCATGAGTAGGGTTCCATATGCATCGGTAGTTGGAAGTCTCATGTATGCAATGCTCTGCACTAGACCAGATATTTGTTTTACTGTGGGCATAGTTAGCAGGTTTCAATCGAAACCTGGTCCTGATCACTGGATGGCAGTCAATCATATTTTCAAGTATCTTAGGAGAACGAGAGAATATATGCTTGTATACTCTGGAGGGGATTTAATTCCTGTTGGGTAAACAAATTATGATTTTCAATCAGATTCTGACTCCAGGAGATCGACATCAAGATCTGTGTTTACCGTTGGAGGAGGGGCAGTCATATGGAGGAGTATCAAGCAATCTAGTATTGATGATTCCACCATGGAAGCCGAGTATGTTGTCGCATGTGAGGCTGCTAAAGAGGTTGTCTGGCTCCGCCAATTCTTGATTGACTTGGAAGTGGTTCCTGATACGAATAAATAGATCACTATATATTATGACAATAGTGGAGCAGTGGCTAATTCAAGAGAACCAATAAGTCTTAAGAGAGGGAAACACATTGAAAGAAAGTATCACCTTCTAAGAGAAATTGTGCATATGGGTGACGTGATGATTACCAAGATCGCGTCAGCAGAAAATCTAGCGGATCCCTTTACAAGTGCTCTTCCTTAAAAGAGTTTTGATGGGCATCTAGAAAACATGGGGATGAGAGATATGACACATTTGCTATAGAGCAAGTGCGAGATTGTTAGGATTATGCTCAATAGCAAGAGTGTAATATTGTTATTAATAATCGTTTCATATAAATAAAGTGATTTCTAGTTTAACAAATCTTATAGCATTTATAGTTTAATTATTATAATTGTCAAAAGTAAATAATCATAAGGTCAAAAGACTATGAGAAAATAAGAATTGTTCATACATCTAGATATGGATGAGGTAGATACAATTCTTTAGTTAGTCTTAAATAATATTCACAACTTAAGATAGAAGGTTGGGTGCATTTATCTTGTCAAAGTTATAGATTCTTTTGCTAGCATTTAAGTGGGATCAAATGTGTTATGATGAGTCTAAAATCATCAAAGTGTGGTTGTTTTTTGGCAAAAGAATCTAGTGCACTGGGTGCATTGAATAGGATCAAAATGAAATACTTTATCTAGAACCGTCAATAGATAAAAGTTTTCATTTGAAAACAATCGGAGAGTCTATCTCAATCCTGAGATAAATGATGGACTTATGGTTGCAAGTGTTATCATTTGAGCTATCAATGAGTACGATTATATAGTATAGTCTATCCTTGATAGTTTGGTGGTATTCATTTGTTAATCGATAGAGGACTTCATTTTATATATGGACATCGTGGCTCCATTTATTGAATGAGAGTATAATACCATCATATGGATGTTTTGAGGTATTGGATATTAAATCTTAACGTTAAGTTTTCAATAGTGTCTACTGAAACATGGCTTCCAGACAAGTCAAAATATCCAAGTTCAAAATGTGGTCATATGAGTAATATGGTAACTTGGATAGGTTTATACGGTCTATGAGCTCTTTGCGATTACTGGTATTCTTCACGAGGATACACTTTCTCCAATAAGGTTGTCTAGGGTACGAATGAGTAACATCAACTTATTCTATCTTTATTTAAGAGTTCAATTTTAGTTCTTTAGTTGAATGAACTAAAATTAAATAGATTGGACCTAAGTGAATCATTTGTTGATTGTGATTATGTTGTGTCTATTGGAGCTTAAATTTAGATAGCCCGCCAAGATCCTAAATCACACGAACTTACATGGATCACTTGATATATTCTACTAGACTAATTTAGGGGTCCATCTAGAATTGTAATAAGGCATGTGAACTTGTTTCATTTTGTAAGAATAGATCTAGTTCACATGTGGACTTTTTATTAAGATCCAATGGATTTAATAAAATAAGAAAAATAATATATGGCCATTATACTAGGTATGGGCGGCAATGGCTAACGTGAATAGCTTAAATATATTATTTTTATTTTATTATTATTTAATTAAATGAAAATTAATTAATTTGTTGATTAATTAATTATTTAATTAAAAGTCAAAATCTTTTCCTATTAGGAGATGGTCTCCTAAAAACTATACTATTTTTGGTAGTATAATTAATGTTAAAGACTATATTTGATAAGTAGATAAATAAAAGTAGTTATTTATCTAATCAAATTAGGAAGTCTTGAATATGGTTACAAATACACTTTTGAGTTGGATTAGGAGTCATGGTGTTAGGATAGAATTCCTTTTTGAAAAAGATTCTTAACCACCAAGTAAATCTACCTAAGGAAAAGATTCTTAACTACCAAGTAATCCTTCTTAGGAAAGGATTTGTGATCCTAATCTATATCATATAAAATTCGGCCAGCCCATATATATATACAAAATGATATAATTTCTTTAAGATAAGGATTCTTAACTACCGAATAAATCCACCTAAGGAAAAGATTTTTGACAACCAAGTAAATCTTTCTTAGGAATGGATTTATGAACCTATACATATGTGTGAATAATTTCGGTCATGAATAAGGCATTAGAGAGGAATTTCGGCCAAGCATATTTTTCTGAAAGAAAGTTTCGGTCATCGTAGGAATTTTGAGGGAGAAAAATCTGATTTTACTCTAGACAAAATTAAATCATCTCTAAGCAATAGTGTGTGAATTCGGCTAAGTAGAGAAAAAAGAGGAACATTTTTTGTATTCAATAGTATACTAATATCCTTTACATCAAAAGGGTTTTGTGTACAACATCGAATCGAGGTTCACGGGAGTTACAATCAAATTGATTGATATTTCACAAGTGACCGGACGTTCTTGGATTTTTCTCTTGGAGGATATTTGTAACTAACAAAGAAAAGATATTTGCTTTGTCTCCATCCTCAGGAACACAATTTAAAGAAAGGGAGTCCACACTCCTAGGTGATTCACGTTCGTGATTGGATTGGAAGATCTTGCGGAATCAATTCGGCGCTTATTCAATCATCACGTGAAAAAGTTATGATAATTTTATATACATCAATTAATCTAGGGTTAATGTTCTCGTTGCGTAAAAGGGAAAAAAAAAATTTACACGCAAACCCTAATCTCATTTTTTCTCACGCTTCCGTTGCGTTTCTAAACCGCTTTTTCCCTACACTACCAATCTAGCTTTAAATGTTTCCTCATTTCCACCCATTCCTCTTTTCCTCTTGTATACACACTTGTACCCAATGGGTTTTATCCCTTTAGGAAAGTCTACAAGAGACCAGACTTTGCTTTTGAACATAGATTCAATTTTGGATTGCATTGCCTTTTGCCAATGGCGACAATCAACATCTTCCATTGCTTTCTTGTACGTATAGGGACCATTGTCATCCGAGAAATTCTTTACAGATTCTCCTAGACCGATGTATCTCTCGGGTTGTCTACTACGGTGAGGTATGGTAGATTCTTGATCTTGTGTTAGTACGAAACTTACAATTGGGCGTGGTTGTTGAAACTCTTATGGAATTGTATCTCCTAAAAGCTCATTTAGGACAATTCTACTCTTAGGCACAAAATTATTCATATAGTCCTCTTCTAGAAATTTTTCATTTTTCGAACAATTACATTAAGATCTGAAGGACTATAGAAATCATATCCTTTTGTTCCTTTCGGATACCCTACAAATATGCATGTTTCTGAACGGGACTCTATATTTCTGTCTTTCCTTTTAACACATGCGCAGGACATCCAAATATCCTTAAGTGTTGTAAACTTGGCTTTCACCTGGTCCACAACTCATGCAGTGATTTAGGAACCAACTTAGATGGTACATCGTTTAGAATATACATTGCGGTTTGTAAAACATATCCCTAAAAAGAATTAGGGAGCGTTGAATAACTCAACATGCCACCCTATTTTGTTGTGGTGTGCCTGGTGTAAAAAACTGAGAAATTATCCCATTATCAATAAGATATTGCTAAAACTCACCAAATAGATATTCTCCACCACGATCAGACCTCAAGATTTTTATGCGTTTCTCAAGCTTTTTTTCAACTTCAACTTTAAATGCTTTGAACATGTCAAAAGCATCCGACTTATGTCTCATGAGATACACATAGCCAAATCTTGAGTGATCATCCGTGAAAGTGATGAAGTACTCATATCCACCTCTAGCTTGAATGCTCATAGGTCCACACACATCAATGTGTATCAATCCTAAATATTTGATAGCTTTTGGGCCTTTGGTCAAAAACGACCTTTTGGTCATTTTACCTTCCAAACAAGATTGACAAGTTGGTTGATCATCGACCTTTAACTCACTTAGAGTCCATCACTTACAAATATTTTAATCCTATTAAAGTTAATATGACCTAGGAGCAAATGCCATAGATAGGTTTCATCTTTTGATAATTTTACTCTTTTATGATTAGGTTCCATTGATTCCGTGTCTAACAAATGAGAGATATTTCCATACAAATAGAATAAATCGTTTTCCAATGTACCTTTACAAATAATTTTGTCATTCTTACTAATAATAAAAGCTTTATTAAAAGTAACCGAATAACCAAATTTATTTAAACAAGAAACTGAATTTAAATTCCTCTTGAATTGAGGTACATAATAAACGTCTACTAAATCTAAATGCCTATAAGAATCTAAACTAATTCTAATATCTTCCACTGAACTAGCAGACACCAATGCTCCATTGCCTAAACGGAAGTTAAATTCGTTCTCATTAAGCCTTCTCCTTTCCTTGAACCCCTCTAAGAAAAAACAAACATGATTAGTAGCTCCAGAGTCTAAGATCCAAGAATCTATAGAATCCGCCAAAAAACATGTTTCAAGATAGTTAATATTTCATTCTTCCTTCTTGTCTTGAGACTTTGGGCAATTTCTTTTCCAATGTCCCCTTTCACCACAAGGAAACACTTCCCTCTGATCTTGGTTACTTTCTTTGTCTCCTTCTTAGTAGGTCCTAGTTGCTTTTACTTATATTGTTACTTGACCTTCTTACGGGTCTTAACAATAGCAACTTTACCTACAGTATGAATCTCTTAACCTTTGCCTTTCACAAGGATTTATTCGGCGCTTTGAACATCTTGCATCAGTTTTTGCAAGGTGTATTCCTTATTATTCAAGGTGTAAGCCAACTTGAATTGATCAAAGGAATCTGATAGTGAGTTGACAATCATGTCAGTTTTCGTCTCACTATCTATCTCAGCACCATTCAGTTCAACAATGTTGAGATGTGCTATGACTTTCATCATTAGATCTTTCACACCCTGTACAGGTTCCATCCTAAGATTCATAAAAGCAGTCACTACCTCTCTCTTAGTCGTCCTAGACCTCATAGCAAACATCTCCTCTGGAGACATCATTATATAGGCATCAGTATCCATTCCTTCATGTTGCTATTGTGGTGGCAATAATGTAACATTTAGCCATCTCATCAGAAGACTCCCATTACTGATACTCATCTCTTTGCTCCTTAGTAGATTCATTAGTAGGAGTAAGTGGTTTAGGAGTGCACAGAACGAACTTATGCTTTTCGGATTGCAACAAAAGCCCAATTCTCCTTTTCTATATGAGATAATTATCACCAGTTAAAGTATTGTCTTTTAGGATGTTGATTAGGGATGGGGTCATGATTTCTGAACAATAACAAAAATTATATAAGTAAATAATCATGATAAAGTATTTTCAAATATTTAACTTGAATTAAATAAAATAATTCAATCGTAAAAATTCAACGGTGATCCAACACGCATAAATGTCACGCCTCCTTTGGGAGTTCGTAACATTTACTTGTTGGACTAGGTCCCACCTAATTGTTAACATAACAACCAACGTTTTCAATTTTAGCCTTATAATTTTATTAACAAGAACTCTTGGGAGGATATTAATAAAATTACATTGAGTGTTTTACCAAGTTATCGACCTTCAATATAATGTCTCACTAATATCCCTTCTTTGGGGGTAGATGTCGTTTGGGCTAATTGTCTAGTCTATCCTTGTAAGGAAGTATCTTGCTAAATTCCATTCATGAATACCTCTTGGGAGGTTATTACACGAAACATGAAGCTCAACTAAACTTGGAGGCCGTAGGTGTTCCAAAACACCTTTTCCCACTGAACTATTTAAGGCGTATGATCGAATTCCAAATAATGATTTACCAAGTTTTTTAGATGCCAATTTAGATACCTAAACCATTCTATGCATGTTCATACCAAAAGACATATATGAGTGGCACTCCTAATCTATATTACATGTTATCAAACAATGATAAAAATTGCAATATTTATAAAAATATAAATAGCTACAATTTTGATCCATCCTAAAAAAGCAAGTAAATTATATGTTTTGGAATACAAAAAAACTCCTTTCTTGGTGAACAAGTCTTCACGCGACCTTTGTCGTTTGGACTCCCCGGCTGCCTCCCATGGGTCTGCGCACCCTTGGCCCCTACCCGTGGGTCTGCGCATGCCACAACCCCTAAAAGAGCTGCAATGCGTAGCCCATGGCTTCAATAGGGTTGCCGTGTGCAGCCCATGCCACAACAAACGTGGCCACGTGCTCTTCGCACACACGTTTGTTGCTACGGCTTGCACGGTCCCAAACTTGTTCCGGTTGCTCCCAATTCTTCAAACCTTCGAGTCTTCGATACTTGAATGTATTACAGAACAATTTAAAACAAAAAAGTACTGCAGTTTTTTTTTATTACAACAAGTGCAATTTTTTTTTTATTATTACAACAACAAAATAAAAAAAAAACTTAGCAACTACCAAGAAGGAAATTATGACAATGATAGACCACCCTTCTTGTTACAATCCCAAAACAAAAAATACATTGAAATTCTATAACCAAAATTTAGCAATAACAATCCACATATAAAACATATATATATCTACACATTCCAATGTAATTATATATGCGAATACCTAGAGTGTCATCTCTTTCTAAAACATGCATATATACAATAAAAAAAAGATTGACGTACACATACATCAATTAATCAAGGGTACAACCTGGCTCTGATACCAATTGAAGGGAAAATCGGTTCAAAACGCAATGGAAGCGTGAGAAAATAAGGAAATTAAGGTTTGCGTATAAATAAATAAAAATTCCATTTTAATAACAAGAACCTTAACCCTAGATTAATTTATGTATATTAAAAGTGTCGTACCTTTTTCTCGTGACGATTGAACAAGCACCGAATTGATTCTGCAAGATCTTCCAATCCAATCATGAACGTGAATCACTTAGGAGTGTGGGCTCCCTCTCCTTTAATTGTATACCTGAAAATGGAAACAAACAAAATCTTTCTCTTTGTTAGTTCCAATAATCCTCCAAGAAGAAAACAAAGAACGTTCGGTCACTTGCGAATTATCAATCAATTTGATTGAAACTCGCGTGAACCTTGATTCGATGTTGTACACAAAACCTTTTAATGTAAAGGCTACTAGTAGACTATCAAAAACTAAACGTTCTTTCTTCTTTTTCTTCTTTGCCAAATCTCACACTATTTCTTAGAGTTGATCGAATTTTATCTAGAGTAAAATCAAATTTTTCTCCCTCAAAATTCTATGGTAGCCAAAATCTTCTCTCTAAAAAAAGACTAGGGTCGGCCGCAATTCTCTCCAAGTTTTTTTTTTCACTACTTAGCAGGCCGAAATTATATATATATAGGGCTGACTGAATTTCCTCTTGGAAAAATATTAGGATTATAAATCCTCTCCTAAGAAGGATTTACTTGGTTGGCAATAATCATTTCCTTAGATGGATTTATTTGGAAGTTAAGAATCCTTTTCAAAGAAGAATTCTATCCTTAGGTAGATTTACTTGGTGACCAAGTATCCTTTTCCAAAAAGAATTCTTTCCTACACCAAGACTCCTAATCCAACTCAATAGAGTATCTGTAACCATATTAAAGACTTCCTAATTTGATTAGATAAATAATTCCTTTTATTTATCTACTTATCAAATATAGTCTTTAATATTAATTATACTATCAACAATAGTATAATTTTAGGAGACCATCTCTTACTAGAAAAAAGATTTTGAATTTTATTTAAATAATTAATTAATTACCAAATTAATTAATTTCCACTTAATTAAATATTAAAATTAAAATAATATAATTAAGCTATTTTAAATAGTCTTGCCGCCCAACACATGTATATGGACTAGTATATTATTTTTCTTATTTTATTAAATCCATTGGACCTTAAAAAAAAGTCCACATGTGAACTAGACCCATTCTCACAAAAAGAAACAAGTCCACATGTCTCACTACTATTCTAAATGGACCACTAAATTGGTCTGGTAGAATATATCAAGTGATGCATGCAAGTTCGAGTGGATTGAGGATCTTGACGGGCTATCTAGATTTAAACTCCAATAGACACAACCCAGTTACAATCAACAAATGATTCACTTAGGTCTGATCTATTTAATTTTAGTTCATTCCACTAAAGAACTAAAATTGAACTCTTAATTAAAGATAGAATAAATTGATGTTACTCATTCATACCCTAGACAACCTTATTGGAGAAAATGTATCCTCGTGAAGAATACCAGTAATCACCACATTTACTCAAATGACCACATTTTGAACTTCGATATTTTGACTTGTCCAGAAGCCATGTTTCAATAGACACTATTGAAAACTTAACGTTAAGATTTAATATAGAATACCTCAAAGCATCCATATGATGATATTCTACTCTCATTTAATAAATGAAGCCACGATGTCCATATCTATAAATGAAGTTCTCTATCGATTAACAAATGAATACCACCAAACTATCGAGGATAGACTATGCTATATAATCGTACTCATTGATAGCTCAAATGATAACACTTGCAACCATAAGTCCGTCATTTATCTTATGATTGAGATAGACTCTCTAATTGTCTTCAAATGAAAACTTTTATCCATTGACGGTTCTAGATAAAGTATTTCATTGTGATCATATTCAATGCACCTAGTGCACTATATTCTTTTTCTCAAAGACACCACACTTTGATGATTTTAGACTCATCATAACACATTTCATCTCACTCAAATGCTAGCAAAAGAATCTACAACTTTGACATGATGAAGGCGCACGACCTTTTATCTTAAGTTGTGAATATTATTCAAGACTAACCAAAGAATTATGCCTAACTCATACATATCTAGATGTATAAACAATTCTTCTTTTCTCATAGTCTTTTGACCTTATGATTATTTACTATTGACAATTATAATAGTTAAACTATAAATGCTATAAGATTTATTAAACTAGAAATCACTTTATTAATATGAAAAGATTGTCAAATACATTATTACACTCTTGCTATCAAGCATAATCCCAACAAGTCTTTACGGAAGCATGAGAAAATTAGGGTTTGCATATAAATAAATAAAAAAAATCCCTTTTTAATAACAAGAACCTTAACCCTAGATTAATTTATGTATGATAAAAGTATCATACCTTTTTCTCGTGACAATTGAACAAGCGTTGAATTGATTTCGTAAGATCTTCCAATCCAATCACGAACGTGAATCACCTAGGAGTGTGGGCTCCCTCTCCTTCAATTGTATACCTAAGGATGGAACAAACAAAATCTTTCTCTTTGTTAGTTACAATAATCCTCTAAGAAGAAAACAAAGAACGTTAGGTCACTTGTGAAATATCAATCAATTTGATTGAAACTCGCGTGAACCTTAATTCGATGTTGTACACAAAACCTTTTAATGTAATGGCTACTATTGTACTATCGAAAACTAAACGTTCTTTCTTCTTTTTCTTTTTTGCCGAATCTCACACTATTTCTTAGAGTTGATCGATTTTTTTGTAGAGTAAAATCGGATTTTTCTCGCTCAAAATTCTGCAGTAGCCGAAATCTTCTCTCTGAAAAAAGACTAGGGCTAGCCGAAATTCTCTCCAACTTTTTTGTGACTACAACAAGTGCAGTTTTTATTATTATTATTTTTATTACAACAACAAAATTAAAAAACAAAAAAAAAACTTAACAACTGTCAAGAAGGAAATTATGGCGATGATAGACCACCCTTCTTGTTACAATCCCAAAATAAAAATACATTGAAATTATAGGACCAAAATTGAGCAATAACAATCCACATATAAAACATATATATATATATATATATATCCATACATTCCATTGTAAATATATATATATATATATATATATATATATGTGAATACCTAGAGTGTTATCTCTTTCTAAAACATGCATATATACAGTAAAATGAAAAAGATTCACGTACACATACATCAATTAATCAAGGGTACAACTAGGCTCTGATACCAATTGAAGAGAATTTTTTTTATTTATACGCAAACTCTAATTTTCTAATTTTCTAATTTTCTCATGCTTTCGTTGCGTTTTGAACCGATTTTCCCTTCAATTGGTATCAGAGCCTAGTTGTACCCTTGATTGATTGGTGTATGTGTACGTGAATCTTTTTCTTTTTATTGTATGTATGCATGTTTTAGAAAGAGATGACACTCTAGGTATTCACATATATATATTTACATTGGAATGTATGGATATATATTTGTTTTATATGTAGATTGTTATTGCTCAATTTTGGTCCTAGAATTTTGATGTATTTATTTTTTGGGATTGTAATACGAAGGGTGGTCTATCATTGCCATAATTTCCTTCTTGGTGGTTGCTAAGTTTTTTTTTTTTTTAATAATAAAAAAAAACTGCACTTGTTGTAATAAAAAAACACTTAGAGAGAATTTCGGCCAGCCCTAGTCTTTTTTTGGAGAGAAGATTTCGGCTACCATAGAATTTTAAGGGAGAAAAATCTTATTTTACTCTAGACAAAATTTGATCAACTCTAAGAAATAGTGTGAGATTCAGAAAAGAAGAAAAAGAAGAAAGAACGTTTAGTTTTCGATAGTACACTAGTAGCCTTTACATTAAAAGATTTTGTGTACAACATTGAATCAAGGTTCACGCGAGTTTCAATCAAATTGATTGATAATTCACAAGTGACCTAACGTTCTTTGTTTTCTTCTTGGAGGATTATTGTAACTAACAAAGAGAAAGATTTTGTTCATTTCCATCCTTAGGTATACAATTAAAGGAGAGGGAGCCCACACTCCTAGATGATTCACGTTCGTAATTGGATTGGAAGATCTTACGGAATCAATTCGGCTCTTGTTCAATTGTCACGAGAAAAAGGTACTACACTTTTAATATACATAAATTAATCTAGGGTTAAGGTTCTTGTTATTAAAAAGGGAATTTCTATTTATTTATACGCAAACCCTATGAGATGGCTAAATGTAGGTTACATTATGTCCATCATCTCCGACGTGTTGCAACAGTAACATGAAGGAATGGAAACTGCTGCCGATATAATGATGTCTCTAGAGTAGATGTTTGTTATGAGGTCTAGGACGACTAAGAGAGAGGCAGTGACTGCTTTCATGAATCTTAGGATGAAACCTAGACAGGATGTGAAAGATCATATGATGATAGTTATAGTACATCTCAACAAAGCTGAGCTGAATGGTGTCGAGATAGATGGTGAGATGAAAATCGACATGATCATCAACTCACTGTTAGATTCCTTTGATTAGTTCAGGTTGGACTACACCTTGAACAATAAGGAAAACATCTTGTAAGGCATGATACAAGATGATCAAAGCATCGAGAAGATCCTTGTGAAAGGCAATGTTCAAGAGAATAATATGGTTGGTAAAGTTGCTACTATTAAGACCCGATAGAAGGTCAAGAAACAACAGAAGAAAAAGTAACTTGGGCATTCTTAGAAGGAGACCAAAAAAGTAACCAAGATCAAAGGGAAGTGTTTCCTTTGTGGTGAAAAGGGTAAAAGGAATAGACTGAATAAGAATGAATTCAACTTGCATTTAGGCAATGAAGCGTTGATCTCTACTAGTATAATGGGAGATATTATAATCAATTTAGATTCTTATAGGCATTTAGTTTTAATAAACGTTTATTATATACCACAATTCAAGACGAATTTAATTTCGGTCTCTTGTTTAAATAAATTTTGATATTCGGTTACTTTTAACAAAGATTTTATTATAAGTAAGAATAACAAATTTGTTTTTAAAGGTACAATGGAAAACGGTTTATTCTATTTGCATGGAAATATCTCTCACTTGTTAGACACAGAATCAACAGAACCTAATCGTAAAAGAGTAAAATTATCAAAAGATGAAACCTACCTACGTCATTTGCACCTATATCATATTAACCTTAATAGGATTAAAAGATTGGTAAGTGACGGACCTCTAAGTGACCTAAAGGTCGATGATCTACCAACTTGGGAATCTTGTTTGGAAGGTAAAATGGCCAAAAGGATGTTTATGACCAAAGGCACAAGAGCTATCGATTATTTAGGATTGATACACACTGATGTGTATGGACCTATGAGCATTCAAGCTAGAGGTGGATATGAGTACTTCATCACTTACATGAATGATCACTCAAGATTTGGCTATGTGTATCTCATGAGACATAAGTCGGATGCTTTTGACATGTTCAAAATATTTAAAGCTGAAGTTGAAAATCAGCTTGAGAAACGCATAAAAATCTTGATATCCGATCGTGGTGGAGAATATCTATCTGGTGAGTTTCAGCAATATCTTATTTATAATGGGATAATTTCTCAATTTCAAACACCAAGCACAGCTCAACAAAATTTGGTGGCAGAAAGGAGAAATCGAAATATTTTGGACATGGTTAGGTCTATTTTGAGTTATTCAACTCTCCCTAATTCTTTTTGGGGATATGTTTTACAAACCGCAATGTACATTCTAAACGATGTACCAACTAAGACGGTTCCTGAAACACCGCATGAGTTATAGACCGGGCGAAAGCCTAGTTTACAACACTTAAGGATATTTGAATGTCCTGCGCAGGTGTTAAAAGGAAAGACAGAAAAGATGGAGTCCAGTTCAGAAACATGCATGTTTGTAGGGTATTCAAAAGGAACAAAAGGATATTATTTCTATAGTCCTTCAGATCTTAAAGTATTTGTTTCGACAAATGCTAAATTTCTAGAACAGGACTATATGAATAATTTTATGCCTAAAAGTAGAATTTTCCTGAATGAGATTTCAGGAGATACAATTCCACAAGAGGTTTCACAACCAAGCCCAATTGTATGTTCCGTACCAACACAAGGTTAACAATCTACCATACTTCGTCGTAGTGGGAGGGTTAGTAAACAACCCAAAAGATACATTTGTCTAGGAGAATCTGTAGAGAATCTCCCGAACGACGATGATCCTTATACGTGCAAGGAAGCAATGGAAGATGTTGATTGTCGCCAAAGGCAAAAGTCAATGCAATCCAAAATTGAATCTATGTTCAAAAACAAAGTCTGATCTCTTGTAGACTTGTCCAAAGGGATAAAACCCATTGGGTACAAGTAGGTATGCAAGAGGAAAAAAGGAATGGATAGAAAAGTGGAAACCTTTAAAGCTAGATTGGTAGCTAAAGTTATACACAGAAGGAAGGTATCGATTATGAAGAAACCTTCTCTCATATGGCCATGCTTAAATCCATTAGGATACTCTTATCCATTGCGGTTTCTGTATACCTAAAGAATTGGCAAATGGACGTCAAGACAGCTTTTCTTAATGGAAGTCTTGACAAAAGCATCTACATGATGCAACCAAAAGGATTCATTGAAAAAGGCCAAGAGGAAGGGGTATGCAAGTTGTAAAGATCCATATATGGATTGAAGCAAGCATCCAGATCCTGGAACATAAGGTTAGATCAAGCAGTGAAAATTTTGGATTTATTTAAAAACTTGATGAACCTTGTGTATACAAAAGGATTAAAGGTGATAAATTGGTTTTCCTAGTTCTTTACGTTGATGATATACTACACATCGAAAACGATGCAGGTGTATTGACATCAGTAAAAGAATGGTTAGCAAATCAATTTAATGTGAAGGACTTAGGAGAAGCAAGTTATATTCTTAGTATCCAAGTCATAAGGGATAGAAAGAATAGAACTATTGCATTATCTCAAGCTTCATACATAGATAAAATCATGTCTAGATTTTCCATGCAAGATTTCAAGAAAGGTATGTTACCTTTTAAACATGGAATCAAACTTTGTAGGGAACAAGTTCCTATGAATGAGCATGAAGACAATTCATGAGTCGGATTCCATATGCTTCGGCAATGGGAAGTCTCATGTATGCAGTGCTCTGCACTAGACCAGATATTTGTTTTGCTGTGGGCATAGTCAACAGGTTTCAATAGAAGCCTGGTCTTGATCACTGGACGACAGTCAAGCGTATTTTCAAGTATCATAGGAGAACGAGAGATTGTATGCTTGTATACTCTAAAGGGGATTTAATTCCCGTTGGGTATACAGATTCTAATTTTCAGTCAGATTCTGACTCTAGGAGATCAACATCATGATCTGTGTTCACTATTGGAGGAGGGGCAGTCATATGGAGGAGTATCAAGCAATCTTGTATTTCCGATTCCACCATCGAAGCCGAGTATGTTGTCGCATGTGAGGCGGCTAAAGAGGTTGTTTGGCTCCGCCAATTCTTGATTGACTTAGAAGTGGTTCCTGATGCGAATAAGCAGATCACTATCTATTGTGACAACAGTGAAGCAATGGCTAATTCGAGATAACCAAGAAGTCAAAAGAGAGAGAAACACATTGAAAGAAAGTAGCACCTTCTGAGGGAAATTATGCATAGGGTGACATGATGATTACCAAGATAGCATCAGTAGATAATCTAACGGATCCTTTTACAAAGGCTCTTCTACAAACGAGTTTTGATGGGCATCTAGAGAACATGAGGATGAGAGATATGACACATTTTCTTGATAGCATGTGGGAGATTGTTGGGATTATGCTCGATAGCAAGAGTGTAATAATGTATTTTACAATCTTTTCATATTAATAAAGTGATTTCTAGTTTAACAAATCTTATAGCATTTACAGTTTAACTATTATAATTGTCAAAAGTAAATAATCATAATGTCAAAAGGCTGCGAGAAAAGAAAAATTGTACATACATCTAGATATACAATTCTTTAGTTAGTCTTGAATAATATTCACAACTTGATATACAAGGTTGGGCACCTTTATCTTGCCAAAATTACAGATTCTTTTACTAGCATTTGAGCGGGATCAAATATGTTATGATGAGTCTAGAATCAGCAAAGTGTGGTGTCTTTGAGCAAAAGAATCTAGTGCACTTGGTAAATTGAATAGGATCACAATGAAATACTTTATCTAGAACCGTTAATGGATAAAAGTTTTCATTTGAAGACAATCGGAGAGTCTATCTCAATCCTGAGATAAATGATGAACTTATGGTTACAAGTGTTATCATTTGAGCTATCAATGAGTACGATTATAAAGCATAGTCCATCTAGATAGTTTGGTGGTATTCATTTGTTCATCGATAGAAGACTTCATTTATAAATATGGACATCGTGGCTCCATTTATCAAATGAGAGTATAATACAATCATATTGTTGTTTTAAGGTACTGGATACTAATTCTTAACGTTAAGTTTTCAATAGTGTCTATTAAAACATGGCTTCTGGACAAGTCAAAATATCCAAGTTCAAAATGTGGTCATACGAGTAAATATGGTAATAAGGAGAGCTATAGGCGGTCTATGAGCTCTTGGCGATTACTGGTATTCTTCACGAGGATATACTTTCTCCAATAAAGTTGTATAGGGTATGAATGAGTAACATAAACTTATTCTATCTTTATTTAAGAGTTTAATTTTAGTTCTTTAGTGGAATGAACTAAAACTAAATAGATCGGACCTAAGTGAATCATTTGTTGATTGTGATTGGGTTGTGTCTATTGGAGCTTAAGTTTAGATAGCCCGTCAAGATCCCCAACCTACACAAACATGCATGGATCACTTGATATATTCTATTGGACCAATTTGTGGGTCCATTTAGAATTGTATTGAGGCATGTGGACTTGTTTCTTTTTGTAAGAATGAGTCTAGTTCACATGTGGACTTTTTATTAAGGTCCAATGGATTTAATAAAATAAGAAAAATAATATATATGCCCAAATATACGTGTTGGCCGGCAAGGCTATTTAAAATAGCTTAATTATATTATTTTTATTTTTATATTTATTTAAATGAAAATTAATTAATTTGTTGATTAATTAATTATTTAATTAAAAGTCAAAATCTTTTTCCTAGTAGGAGATGGTCTCCTAAAATTATACTATTGTTAACAGTATAATTAATATTAAAGACTATATTTGATAAGTAGATAAATAAAAGGAATTATTTATCTAATCAAATTACGAAGTCTTTAATATTGTTACAAATACACTATTGAGTTGGATTATGAGTCTTGGTGTAGGATAGAATTTCTTTTTGAAAATGATTCTTAACCACCAAGTAAATCCACCTAAGGAAAGGATTCTTAACTACCATGTAAATCCTTCTTAGGAAAATATTAAGTCTGCTAATTGAAATATATGATGAATTCAGCCAACCCTAATTAATTTAGGGCTAGGAATTCGGCCATGATATATATATATATATATATATATGTGTGTGTGTGTGTGTGTGTGTGTGTGTGTGTATGTGTGTGTGTGTGTGTGTGTGTGTTTGTGTGTATGTGTGTGTGTGTGTGTGTGTGTTTGTGTGTGTGTGTGGCTTTCATAATTTCGGTAAGGAGAAGAATTTTCAAGAAGAAAATTTTGGCCAAGCTTGGAATTTTCTGAAGAGAGAATTCGGCCAGCAAGAGAGAATTTTGAGAGAGAAAAATTTAGTTTTTGCTCTAGAAAAAATTCATTCAACTCTAAGAAATAGTGTGAGATTCGGGAAAGATGAAAAGGAAGAAAGAACATTTAGTTTTCGATAGTACACTAGTAGCCTTTACATTTAAAGGTTTTGTGTACAACATAGAATCAAGGTTCACGCAAGTTTCAATCTAATTGATTGATAATTCACAATTGAACTAACCTTCTTTGTTTTCTTCTTGGAGAATTATTGTAACTAACAATGAGAAAGATTTTGTTTGTTTCCATCCTCAGGTATACAATTTAAAGAAAGGGAGCCTACACTCCTAGGTGATTCACGTTCGTGATTGAATTGAAAGATCTTACGTAATCAATTCGGTGCTAGTTTAGTCGTCACAAGAAAAAAGTACGATACTTTTATATACATCTATTAATATAGGGTTAAGGTTCTTGTTATTTAAAAGGGAAATTTTTTTATTTATACGCAAACGTTAATTTTTCTAATTTTCTCACGCTTCAGTTGCATTTCCTAATTTTTATTTTTCACACTTCCGCTGTGAAAATTTCCCTACAAGATATCTTGATTCAGAAATTAAACTAGAAGGTGGAAGCATTAGAACGTCTCCAGGGGCTTAAAGATTTACTGGACGATTATTCTGAAAGCCCGTTCGTGAACAACATTCTCCAAACCCAGTTTTGAAAAGATTTAGGATGCCTTAGGTCGAGCAGTTTAAAGTAAACACAGATCCAAAAGAACATATGAGGCGTTTCCGAAGTGCTATGGCTCAATATGCTTACAATGACCCATTATTGTTCTTGACATTCCCACAAACGCTCGGGGACTTAGGGTCTAGGTAATTTGGAAGACTCCCTCAAGGAACAATCAAGAATTTTCTAGAGTTGACGCAGGATTTTTCACCACAATTCTTAGGAAATATACAAAGGAGAAAATCAATAGCTCACCTCACCACCCTCAAACAGAAAAATAACGAATCACTAAAAGATTACCTGAAAATGTTCTCTCATGAAGTGTCCGGGATCCATAATCCCAATGATGAGGCTGTGGTGGCCGCCTTCACCAACAACCTACAAAAGGGTCAACTTTCCTTCGATTTGAGAAGGAAGTGCCCAGATATGTACGCCACCCTGATGGATGTGGCAAGCAGTTATACAATGGCTAAAGAAGAAGAGCCAGAAGAGTGATCATCCGGAGAGTGACATGAGCAATCGTAGAAACAATCGAAACGACAAAAAGTTCTAGGGTCGGTATACCAACTATACTCTCCTCATTAAGAGACAAGAAGAAATCCTGGCCATCGTAGAAGACCAGAAGCTAGTCAAATATCCTTCTAGACTGTCAACTTACGCCCAAAGAGAAATGACAGAATATCGTAGGTTCCATAAGGAAACTGGTCACAACACATCAAAATGCTACCAATTGAGAGACAACATCGAGACACTCATCAGGGAGGGTCATCTCAAAGATTTATTTTTTAAAAAGACTGACGATCGATAGAATGACGCCCGCTGAGGCGATCAGCCAATGGAAAATCATGAAAAGATGCAAAGCCTGAGCCGAGAAAGCGTTGAAGGGACGGTAAACATTTTCTTTTGAAGACCCTACACGAGCTTGTGGATGATAGAATTTAGTCTTTTCACTTGAGAGAAATAACTTAGTTGCTTTCAGTTTTTTGAGATATTTTTAGTTTGTTTTATATTTCTAGCTTTTCTAATTATTCTTTATTCTGATGTTGCTACTTTTCAGATCAATTAAAAAAGAAGCCAAGAATAGTGTTCGAATTTTTAATAATCATCTTTGTTATCAAAGATAAACTCGTAGCGCTAACCCCTGCCATGGTGAGTGAAGGTGCCCGAGAGGCTGAGAAGTCGGGTGTTAGAGACCTGACGCGTCTGTCGAACTGACTGGGTGCATATAAAGCACTGTCAGCAATTCGACCACCCTGAGCAGCCGATTTTACTGGAAAAAAACACTTGGGTACACTATCAAGAAAAACCTGGTGAAATGTGTGTGCCTATGTTAGTATCGCACTAACGATTCGGCCAAACCCTTGTAAACAGACAAAACCGGGAGACGCTCTTGGTGACTTGTTTACATGGGAAAAATAGGGAAAATGGGACAAGGTTTTCGGAACACCTCTTGTCTGAAGAATCAAGACGGTCGAAAATTATCCTGAGTAAAAAGTGAGGACACCGACCCAATCAAAACAATTGGGAATTATCCTAAGCGAAAAGCCGGGACACCAACAAAAACAGTAGGGAATAATCCTGAGCGAAAAGCCAGGACACCGACTAGACCAAGATAGTTGGGAATTATCCTTAGCAGAGAGCCGAGACACCAACTGGTCCAGCTACAAGGGAGCAAAAAAGAGTCCAAAACCAATCGATTTAATAAGATACTTGATAGGGTTAAAGCGATAAGTTCTGAAGCGCCAAAAAATCAAAACTATTCAAATCCCTTTCGTTGAGCCGTCAAGAGCTCATCTTGCGGATTTGAGGGGGTATTGTTACAGGGATTTTTTGATAGCATGACAAGTCAGCATGTTCACTTGAAAACATGGTGATTAGATATGCCAAGTCACAAGACTCAGGAAAGATCAACCCAAGCCAATTAATAGATGATCTCAAGGCCAAGTCGAGATTACCCAAGATGATCGGGGAAGCTAACCGACCGAGCACAAATAACCTGGTCGGGGAAACTACCTGATCGGATAGAGACGGCTTTGTCAGGACCATTAGATCGGGATAAAAGAAATCTGGTCGGGATCAGAAAACTGGTCAGTTGAACAACACGTGAGAGACAGTAAAGGCAACTACGACTCAAATACAAAGAAGAATTGTCTTACTCAAACAAGGAACCTAGAATCACACTCCAATAAGGAAATATCCTTATTTTCTCTCTAGTATCAAAGAATTAAATTCAGGAAAAAACTCAAAGCTTCCAGAAGGATAAACACTAAACAAGAAACGAGTCCAAATCAAACAACAAATCTGCTCTTCTAGAAGAATGCACAAGATATCCGAAACAGGAAAGAAGACGAAGATGACTTCAACAAGTAACCAGTTTTAATTTAACACTTTTACCTTTCCTTATTTGTGTAACAAGGATTAGGGTTCTATACACATATAAATAGACCCATAATCTCATTGTAAAAGGGGACAAAACAAATTTATCACGAGACAAGAGATGAAAGACATAGAGAAGATACAAGAGAGAAAGAAAGAGAAAAAGAGACCGAGTGTGTAATCGTTTCATCATAGTGAATTCTTCTCGCTGTCACCGGCAACAGTGGATGTTTCCCCACCTTGGGGTTTTACCACATAAATTTTTGTCTTGCTTTCTCACTTTTCTCTTTTAAATTCACAATTTGATCAACAATCTACAAAACCTGTTTGACACGTGATCAATCTTATACGATCCAAAAATCACCGTCAACACTAGTCTATCCTTGTAAGGAAGTATCTTACTAAATTCCATTCAGGAGTACCCTTTGAGGGGTTATTACATGAAACATAAAGCTCAACTAAACTTAGAGGTCGTATGTGTTCTGAAACACCTTCTTCCACTTAATTTTTTAAGGCGTGTGAACGAATTCCATAGATTAATTTACCAAGTTATCTAGATTCCAATTAGATACCTAAACCATTCAATGCATGTTCATATCAAACGAGATATATGAGTGGCACTCCTATTCTTTATGACATGTTATCAAACAAAGAAAAACATTGCAATATTTATGAAAATATAAATAGATACAATTTTGGTCCATCCTAGAAAAGTAAGTAAATTATAATTTTTGGAATACAAAAACTCCTTTCTTGGAGAACAAGTCTTCACGCGGTCATCGTTTGTTTGCACAACCCTTGGCTGCCCCCCATAGGCATGCGCACCCCTTGGGTCCATAAAGGGCTGTTGTGTGCAGCCCATGGCATCCATAGGGCTGCCGTGTGCAGCCCACACCACAACAATCGTGGCTGCGTGCTTATTCGCACGCACAATTGTTGCTATGGCGCGCACGGTACCAAACTTGTTCCGGTTTATTCCAATTCTTTAAATCTTCGATACTTGAATATATTTTCAACAGTATTTTTAAAAATAAATTACTGCAGTTTTTCATTTATTACAACCATAAAATAAAATAAAAATTGGCAACTACCTAGCAGGAAATTATGGCAATGATAGGTCACCCTTCTTGTTACAATCCCAAAACAAAAATATATTGAAATTCTAAGACCAAAATTGAGCGATAACAAATCACATTATGAAACATATATATATATATATATATATATATATATATATATATATATACATTCCAATGTAAATATATATGTGAATACCTAGAGTGTCATCTTTTTCTAAAACATGCATATTTACAATAAAAAGAAATAGATTCATGTATATATACATCAATTAATCAAGGGTACAGCCTGGCTCGGATATCAATTGTAGGGAAAAATCGATTCAAAACGTGGTGGAAGCGTGAAAGATAAGGTTTTAGTATATTTTAAAAAATTTCCTTTAAAAAAAAGAACCTTAACCCTTGATTAATTAACGTATATTAAAAGTATCGTACATTTTTCTCTTGATGATTGAAGTTGCGCCGAATTGAATCCGTAATATCTTCCAATCCAATCACGAACGTGAATAACCTAGGAGTGTAAGCTCCCTTTCTTTGAATTGTAAACATTAGGATGGAAACAAACAAAAAAAAAACATCTTTTGTTAGTCACATTAATACTCCAAGAGAAAACCCAAGAACGTTTGATCACTTGTTAATTACCAATCTATTTAATTAAAACTCGTGTGAACCCGAAAACCTTTCTAAGTAAAGGATACTAATGCACTATCGAAAAAAAAAACGTTCCTCTTTTCTCTTTTGCTTGGCCGAATTCCACACACAATTGTATAGAGCAAAAACAAAATTTTCCTCTCTCAAAATTTTGTGTTGGCCAAAATTTCTATTTTAGAAAAATATTTTGGACGAAATCTCTCTTCCTTAGATTACGGCTTGGTCAAAATTTCTCTTCAAGAAAAACTAGGTTGGCCAAATTTTACATAGGAGTATATATAGGTATCCAAATCCTCTCCTTAAGAGGGTTACTTGGTGGGCAAGAATCCTCTTTCTAGGAGGATTTACTTGGTGACCAAGAATCCTCTCCCAAAGAAGATTTCTTTTCCACACCAAGACTCCTAATCCAACTCAATAGTGTACTTTTTCAATAACCAATTATTAAATATAAATTAAATTGTGATTTTATCAAATCTCTTAATTTGACCAATTGTCAATTAGAGTTTTGATTGAAATCAAATACTTCCTAATTTGATTAGATAAATAAATATTTATCTGTATTTGATACTTATCAAATATAGTATTTGATACTTATCAAATTACCAACAATAATGTGCACTTGGAGACCTTCTCAAACTAGGAAAAAAAATTTGATTTTTAATTAAACAACTAATTAATTTCCATTTAAAAAATAATAAAATAAAAACAATATAAAAAGCTATTATATATATAGCCTTGCCGCCCAAGTCCATACATGGGCCTTCATATTGTTTTTCCTATTTTATTAAATCCATTGGTCCTTAATAAAATGTCCACATGTGAAATAGACTCATTCTTACTAAAAGAACAAGTCCACATGCCTTAACACAATTCTAAATGAACTCATAAATTGGTCAAGTTGAATATATTAAGTGATCTATGCAAGTGTGTGTGAATTGGGGATCTTAGCGGGCTACCTATATTTAAGCTCTAATAGACACAACTCAATCACAATCAACAAATGATTTACTTAGACCCGATCTATTAATATTAGTTTATTCCACTAAAAAACTAAAATTGAACTCTTAAATAATGAAAGAATAAGTTAATATTCCTCATTCATACCCTAGAATATCTTAATGAAGATAGTATATCCTCGTGAAGAATACCAGTAATCGTCAAGAGCTCATAGACTACCTATAGCTCTCCTAGTTACCATATTAACTCATATGACCATATTTTGAACTTTGATATTTTGACTTGTCCATAAGTCATATTTCAATAGACACTATTGAAAGCTTAACGTTAATATTTAATATCCAATACCTCAAAACATCCATAAGATGATATTCTACTCACATTTAATAAATGGAGCCACGATGTCCATATCTATAAATGAAGTTCTCTATCAATTAACAAATGAATATCACCAAACTATCAAGGATAAACAATGCTATATAATCATACTCATTGATAGCTCAAATGATAACACTTGCAACCATAAGTCCATCATTTATTTCTGGATTGAGATAGACTATTCGATTGTCTTCAAGTAAAAAAAATTATCCATTGACGGTTCAGAAAAAAGTATCTCACTGTGATCCTATTCAATGCACCTAGTGCACTAGATTCCTTTGCCCTAAGATACCACAGTTTGATGATTTTAGACTCATCATAATACATTTGATCTCACTCAAATGCTAGCAAAAGAATCTACAACTTTATCAAGATAAAGACTCTCAACCTTTATCTTAAGTTGTGAATATTGTTCAAGACTTTCTAAAAAATTGTGTCTACCTCATACATATCTAGATGTACGAACAATTCTTCTTTTCTCATAGTCTTTTGACCTTATGATTATTTACTCTTGATAATTATAATAATTAAACTATAAATGCTATAAGATTTGTTAAAACTAGAAATCGCTTTATTAATATGAAACGATTGTCAGAAACATTATTACACTCTTGCAATTAAGCATAATCCTAACAGCACCTGCCTCCACCACTGTCACAACTTCCAAGAGTTGTGTGCTTTGGGGACCGCTGACTGTGCACTTGTCCGTATAATGGTCCCTACCGCACTTAATTTCCACGTACAGTTGTCTATCAAACAATCCAAATGTAACGTTGTCTTATTCGACCTTTTCACCTTCCACGTGAAGTTCTACCGCATTGCAAAATACCCAACTAGTCTCTTCAAATCCTTTTTTGTAGGAAAAAATTCCCCTTCATATATCATGCTTGTAGGTTCTTCTTCAATCGAGTTCCTGCTTCCACCCATACCAAACGAGTATGATTCTGCTCTTGGATTATCCCACGTTGTGACATTATCATAATCAAATGGAGTTAAATTAGTTCGGACCTCGGAAGTCCCAGCTATATCTGTTGCACTGCAACTAAATCTTCGTACACGTCTTGCATATCTTTCCGATTCGACTGCCTCTTCCTCTTCCTCATTGTGAGCTATATTATCAACCGGATGCAAATTTTCCTCATCATCCATCTGTTGTGTCGGCTCAACATTCAGTTCGCTGTTCTGCTCATTGTTCATGTTATTGTAGAAGTCATTATAATAGTGGTTGAATTGCCCATAATTCCTCTCAATTTGACATCCAAACGCATCGTCGAATTGAGGTCCGACTAATTCACCACGGTCGGCTACTTTCGGGGGGACACCACAGAAGTTTTCCCTACCTTCAATCACACTTCTTTCTGTGAACAACTGGTTGCTTCCGTCTGAAGATCAAAATTGTTGGCTATTATCACGAGGAGGGATTTCTTCACCAATGACACCTCTTGCTGCCCTCTCAATTAGACTAACACATACTTGAGGGATCACCCTATCTTCCCCTAGCATAAACTGAACATCATCATCATTTCTTATAAACCTGTGACATGTAGTCCCAAGAACCATTGATATAGACTGCAAATCTACATTGTATTTGTCCACATCATACTTCACAACGGTTTGCACGATCGACACCAATTCTTGGTAAGTTATACTATTTGACACATACATTCCTTGGTTATCAAAACCAAAAAATATCTGACTTCTATCGGGTAACAGCTCCCATCGACCGTTGTAAGAGATGACTATTCTCACCCGATTCATTCTCTTGTCAAAATCATCATTACAAACCATTATTTATAATATCTAAATTCAAATTTAAATAACAAAGAAAAAGCCTCGAATTGTAGGAAAAAAACCTACGAAATTCAATTCAAACACATCGAACAAAACTAACTTAAAGCTTGAGCAAATACAACAAAATCTCGAAAAACCATAATAACAGCTCGACACAGTACAACAATTCCTTTGAAATGCTTAATAAAAGCTTCGACCAATTCAACAATTTCTCGAAAAACCAAAATAAAAGCTCGAGTCAATACAACAAAATCTCGAAAAACCATTTTAACAGCTCGACACAATACAACAATTTCTCGAAAATGATTAATAAAAGCTCGGGTCAATTCAACAATTTCTCGGAAAACCAAAATAAAAGCTGGAGTCAATACAATAAAATCTCAGAAAACCATTATAACAGCTCGACACAATACAACAATTTCTCAGAAATGCTTAATAAAAGCTCGGACTAATTCAACAATTTCTCGGAAAACCAAAATAAAAGTTCGAGTCAATAAAAAAAAATCTCGGAAAACCATAATACAAGCTCGACACAATACAACAATTTCTCATAAATGCTTAATAAATGCTCGGACAAATTCAACAATTTCTCGGAAAACCAAAATAAAAGCTCGAGCCAATACAACAAAATCTTGAAAAATCATTATAACAGCTCGACACAATACAACAATTTCTCGCAAATGCTTAATAAAAGTTGGGCCCAATAAAACAATTTTATCAGAAAACAAAAATAAAAGCTCGAGCCAATATAATAATATCTCGGAAAACCATAATAAAAGCTTGACACAATACAACAAATTCTCGGACATGCTTAATAAAAGCTCGACCCAAGACAACAAATTCTCGGACAAAGACAAAAACAACTTGGTGCACTTTCTGGATACTATATATTCATGCATTTGTTGAACGCATCTTAAAACCCTAAAAAATTAGGGAGATCATAAAGATCTGTCACCTACAAATTCAAAAATGTTTCTGACAATCACTTTTGATCGATTTCCAGACTACTTTTTTAGATAGAGGGTTAACTTCTCTTTTTCAAACCGAAGATCAAAGCACAAATATAACTTTTAAAGGCAAATTGGATAGTTCACCATAATAGGTGTCTTTCAAATATAAGTTATTAAAATGGTGACAACATCACAACACAAGAAAAAAAAGGTGACAACCTCACCATTTTCACAAAAAAATATACTCGAATCTCACCCTTGGAAATCGAAACTTAAAAACAATTTGTATCAAAAGATTAGATGGATCACGAATCCATTTATATTTAATTAATTTATTCTTTTGTATAACGATTTGTTTTTTGAAAAAATAATTTATATCAGATTTTTTTTTACAGTTTTGATGCGTTATGAGGTAGTTTATATTGATTGAAATTCAACAATTCGTACTAAATGAAACTCACTATGTCTCACAGGATCCGAATATAAAATATATTAATGAATTATGTACTTCATACAACTATACAAGTTTTGTATGGAGGGTCAAAAAATTACTCAAATCTGACGCTAGGAAAAATTGAAACTCAATTTATTTTCAATTATTTTTAATTATTTTTAAATTCCTTTTTCTTAATATTTTCAATTATTTATTTTAGTGGAGGGTAGATAATAAAATTAGGGTTTCCTTAATATTTTTTATTTTTTATTTTTTATTTTATTTTTAAATTTCTTTTTACTTTTATTATTTAAGTTATTTTTTATTTGTTTTTATTATTTAACTTAATAATATTTATTTGTTTTTTAAAAAAATAATTTGTAAATTACTATTATACCCTTTGGTTAAATAAGATTCTAGAACATATGATGTTATTTTTCCTTTTTACCCTTGTTGACTTGACGGAACCCTATCGAAATTGGACGGTAGGGACTCGAATCCATATTATCAGAGAAAAGATGGACTAAAAATTACAGTACCAAAAAACCGTGGACTAAACTTAGATTAAGACAAACTAAAGGGACTAAAATATAATTTACCCTTGATTATATACAAATATGAATTAGCTTATTCAGGAATAAATAATTGAAGTGATTATATATACTAGTAGTATATAGAAATGTTGTTTACAAGGGTAGGAGTGGATCATGAATAGATTCAACACTTGATATCAGTCTTTGAGAAAGAAATTATTATTTTACACACAGAGCTAGTCAGAGAGAAGATATATAGGAAACCAATGAATCGATGTTGTTAAATAATAAAGCAAGCTTACTTCCTGATTACAACCAAGGGAAGGTTCCACCAAAGTCTGAAGCTGGTTCAACTCTTCCTGGATAAGATTGATTTGGTTATGGAGATGGGAAATGACAGCTGCCAAATGATGCTTCCCCATGAAACTAGGAGTAGGAGGTCCTTGTGTTCCTTGCTCATCTACTGATTCCGTTGCAGATACAACACCAAGTTTGATCACAAATATAAATATGTATACAAATATGACGATGGAGGTAGGAAGTAGGTGGTGGGTTCAATCATTAGCGGTATGTAGGGGTGGGGGTTTAATGGATCAGTTCACTTTTCGAGTGAACAGATAAAAAATCGATATTAATTGGTTTTTAAAAAAATGAATCGATCCAATAAACTTTACAATTGTCAACCGATCAAAAACCAATCGAACTTGATTGGTTCGGTTCGGTTCGGTTTTTTCAGTTTTAGGCTTATTGGGCTAAATTACTAGGTTTGAATTTATGAAATCTGCTATGATTTGAAAAATTGAAAAAAACAAGTTTTTCAAATTTTGGGCCTATTGAACCGAATATGATTAAATTAAAACATAAAAACATACTAAAAAGATGTTTTCAATAAGTTCATAGCAATCCACATATGTCCACAAAGAGTTCATAAACTATCCATTATCAAGTCTAGGATAACACAAATAAAAATGACAAGAAATTCTTCAAACAATAATGCACAATAGCCCTTGAGTCCTAGATTGCATAGCAACCCTTGAATCCTTGATTACTCCAAACTCTCTCTAAAGTTCCAAATCAATCTATACATAACTTGAAATAATAAGAAACTTGACATAAAAATATAAAAGTAAGTGTAAATGAAACTTGGATATTCAAGTACCAAAGAAAAAGGCTTCATGATGAAAATTATTGATTAAAGTTTCCTTTACCGCTAACAATCTAACAATCTAAATTTATTTGGGTATGTAGGCCTTCTAACCAATAGAATAAGCAGTCAACATTGCAATACAATCAATGTTGTCAACATAGTTGTCCAGCCTTGTAACAAAGTTTTTTTTGAGCAGGTATAGAGAAACAAACGTTAATGAAATTATGCACATGGAGAATTCTATCGGTGGACTCTTTCATTTTTCATTTCAATTTAAATTCTTTAGCAATCAAACATTAGATGCCAGTAAGATATTGTAAATGCTTGAACATTAGAAGATAAGAACGAAGAGAAAAATCTTATGCAGTCTTGTTTGTTGAAATTAAGCACAAAATCCATTAAGCACCAACAAATGTAGAAAAGAATTTTGACTCCATTTTAAGATAGAAAACCAAAAATAGCCAAGGGAAACATCACTTTTGAAATTTAATTTGTTAATAACCACTTTTTCTATAAAAAAATCCGTATGTGTCTATAAAATATAAAAATACCCCTGAATTTGTTTTTTTTTTTTAAACGGGAAGAAACTTAAAATCATGACTAAAATATGAAACCAAACTTGAAATTACGACTAAAAACTTGAAAATTGAAATCTTGCCTAAAAACATGAAATCTTGAAACTTGAAATCTTGACGAAATTAGAATGTTGAAACTTGAAATCTTGACTAAATTAAAATATTGAATCATGAAATCTTAACTAAATTGAAATGTTAAAACTTAAAATGTTCTGGGTTTTAGGTTTTTCATTTCTTCCCTTTTTTTTTATAGATCACATCACCGACGAAGAAGGAGCTCGGCAACGATGCTGGATAGTCGTGAAGCCTAGGAGATGGCACACTGACACTCCGGTAAGCCGGTGATCACACATGAGAGAGAGGAGAGGAGAGAGAAAGAGAGCTGCAGAAGAGAGAGAGAGAGAGAGAGAGATGTGAGAGAGGTGTGGGAGAGAGAAAGAGAGGTTCGGTGAGAGAGAGGAGGCCGACGATGATTCACCGACCTTGGCTACAGTGCCGGTAATGATTCACCAGTATAACACCGACGAGGAGAGAGAGAGGAGAGGAGAAAGAAAGAAAAATAGAAAAAGAGAGAGTGTGTGTTTGGGGGAAATTTTTATATGAGGACATTAGAGTAATTTCTCAAAAATGTGGTTATTATCGAATAAATTTTCGTTTGTTGTTAAATCGAATTTTCTATGTTATATGCGGTTAGTTTTAACAATTTCCACCCATTTTAATTCTACTGCAAAACATGAGAATTGAGAAGTAATTTTTTTTCTTTTGGAAACGTCATGCTTTATTCACAAAACACAGAGGGAAACCAAAGCAAAGCAAGACAGGGTAGGCACCATAACCAGAACCCCAAAGACAAACTAGCACAGCAAAAAAAAAAGTAATAAAAACCAGTCAACCCACCCATAAAAAACAGAACAACAGATAGAGCAACAAGAAATAAACCACAATAGCAAAACACACAAAACAGAGACCGAAAGCATAGACTAAAACTATACACTAAGTCAGAAAAGCAGTTAAAAGGAAACTCCATTTGTAGACTGTAATGAAGCATTTTGTAAACCAAAGTAATCTTATTACTATTGTTTGTAATTATTTTAAGGAAAGTCATTTCCATCCTCTTTTCAGCCCCAGCAATCTCTTTATGCACATCTCTTTGAATCGTGCCATTGTTGATGCCCGGAAGGTTGAATCCCATTTACTTACATTCTCACCTACACTTTCTTCATTCCACTTGAATCGTGCTATCGATTGTTATGGAAAATGACGCCAGGGGCTTGTTTGATGAATGCCTCACAAAGACGGTGGCTCCTGGAATGCATTACTTACTGCTTATTCCCAAGATGGGTTTTCAAACATGGCTTTGGAATTGTTTTCGCTCATGGTCATGAATCGGGCTGAGATTTTGGCCAAGTAGATTACTGATCTGCGGTCCTGCAATACAGATTTGGAACTCAGTTTGTCATTCTTTGAAAAATGATTTTAAAGGGTAATCTGGTAAAAACACAAGATTTTCAATAGGTGGCTAATTTTTATTTGGGATATTAAGATTTTAGTCCCTCTAGTTAGAGTTAATCTGGGTTTGATCCACTAATTTTTCGAATTACTAACTTTAGTCCACTAGTTCTCTGACAATACATATTCCAGTCATTACCGTCCCATTCCGTTAGTTTTTCGTTGACTTCTGTTAGGTCAATAGGGGCATTATGGGAAATTTGGCAAAAGCTTCTAGGAAACGTCTGGAAAAAAAGGTGTAATAGTAATTTTCAAATTTCATAATAATAATTAATATTACAAATAATTAAAAACAAAAACGGAAATTAAACTAACAAAATCAATAATAAATAAATATTAAAACTGAAAAAATAGAAAATGAAAAATGAAAAAACAAAACAAAATAAATTCTCTCTCATCTCCATATGAATAAAAAAAAATCTCTCATCTCTCCCATTGTCTCTCTTCTCTCGCATCTCAATATCTCTTCATCTTCATTATCAACCCTAGCCACCGCCAGCATGAACTCGACCAATTGCTTTCTCTCTTTTCTTCATCTTTGTCGTCGTCAATTGGGTTTGGGTCTGGGAGTTTTCTGGGAGGGGGATGACTAGGTGGTGAACGTTTGGGTGTGGGGTTGGGTTGGTGTGTTGGTTCGAACCCAAGTTTGGCTTCGATTCCAGGTTGGATCGAACCAGGTGTTTATGTGTGTGAGAGTTGGTGTTGGTGGTTAATTTTAGGGTTTATGTTGTATTTGATTTTAGGTTTCGAGCAGAATCACTCCGATTATATTACTGGGTTTGATTTTTGTTTTTTTCTTGTTTGATTTGTTTTATTGGTAAAATCTAAAGAATGATGAGTCAGCATAATTACCCAAGGATACAGGAATTATAGATGCTGCGTCACAAAGAGTCAACCTTCTTAAGTTGACTAAAGATGGTTTCATAACACCCAGTCGGGGCCATCAAGATGGTCGGGTTAAAAACTCATGGTCGGGACTGAATCATTAGTCAGGATAAGTAAGGTTTGGCCAGGTTTTTGTATATTGTCAACAGATCGACGCGTGGATATTACCAAATACATACAGAATGAGTCTTACTCCAATAAGGTGTCTCGAAGCACACTTTGACAATGAAGCGAATTTCCTTATTGATGCCAGAGTCCAAATTAGGCAAGAACTCTAATGCGTGAAGAACATAAAACAGGAAAGAAGGATAAAACGACTCAAACATGGCAATTCTACTCACTTGTATTGCACGAATAAGGGTTCTATGCATATATAAATAGAACCGTGGATGTTTTCCCACCTTAGGGTTTTACCACGTAAAATATTTATGTTTTCTTTTATTCTTTAATCATTCATAACTAGCAATTGTGTGATATCATATATACTCTGTTCGACGTGTGATCGATCCAAAAATCATTGTCAACAACTGGCACTAGAAGGAGGGGCACTGGGAACTCAACTTCGATGTTTTGATTAGCCAGGGATTTAGTCATATAAGACAAAATTATTGTTTCCAGCACTAATAGAGATTCGTCCCCGTACAACGTCGGCGGTTTACAGGAGGTGAACATCTTGGACGCCAATACACCGGGAACAGATCCACCACAAAGAACCCCTACCATCAAACAGACAGGAGGCCATCACAACCACGGGCTTGACTGTAGAAATATCTCCGGATGTGTTTAGGCAAGTTTAAGAATCCCTATGGAGAGTCATTGATGACGCCGCTGGACAGGGAATTAGCATAACTGCAACTGCAAATCTAAGTTCACTATACCAGCTCTCTACACCTGTGGTAGCTCAAGGACCCAAGGTGCGCTATGAGATTATGACAATTGCTCCAGGCGCACACCAAAAATCCAGAAGAGATAGAGCGGAGAAATGGGACAAAATAGAACGCTCACGCAAAAGAAACAACCTACATCATGATAGAATAGCAGAGAAACGTGAAGGGTTAAGTTCACAAGAGGATACCACAAGGTACGACAATGTATGACAATATTATGAGCAAGAAGACAGGTATGATGGACGGAGTAGGAAGCCCCGGTCGAATTTAAGTGATGACGAGCGCGCTCCTAGAAGACGAAGGGACTCGTATGGGCTTACATTCCACCAAAGGTTAGATAGGCATGGTGAACCCGAAGGAGAGCGTGAAGTTCTTCTTAGGATGATAGAAGCTTAGGAGAAAAAGCAAAGTCAAGAAAACCCCATGGTTGGGAATTTTGGGAGTTCGTTTGCTGATACCATAAGAAAGTCTCATTTTTTAACTAAATTCCAGATGCTGCATGTAGAGCAATTCAAAGCCAATACCAATCCACTAGAACATATAAGGAGATACCAAAGCATCATGGCTCAGTACAACTATGATGATGCCCTCATATGCTGCATGTTCCCTCAGACATTGAGAGATCAAGGATCCAGGTGGTTCGGAGGTTTAACTTAAGAATGTATCAGGAGTTTAGAAGGATTGACACGAGCATTCACCAGACAATTTATGGGAAATATTCAGTGGAGGAAATCGGTGTCAACCCTTTCTACCTTGAGGAAAAGAAAAGATGAAAAGCTAAAAGATTATTTAGCCAGGTTTTCACGGGAGGTATCAAAAGTTTAGGATCCCAACGATGATGCAGTTGTATCCGTATTCATAAACAGCTTGCAACACAGTAACTTAACCTTGAACCTAAGGCAGTGGATACGCCATGGCAGAATAAGAACAAATTACCCATAAGGGAGAGTCCATACATGGGGGTCATCCTGTCAACCTTCAAAAGAGCCAAGAAGGTGGTTCGAAAAACAATGGTAAGAACGACCCAAGGCAACGGAGGAAAAGGAAAAGGAAAAGATGGACGAAAAGATAAACAAGTTGGAGGGAATCCGAGGTGCCTATACACCAACTCTACCCCGTTAGCCAAAAAACAGGAAGAAATCCTAAATGTAATAGAAGACAAAAATTTGTAAAAAAAACCCCCGAGACAATCAAACTTCACCAGAAGAGATACTACAAAGTACTGCCGATTTCATTAGAAAAATGGCCATGAAACTTCCAAGTGTTACTAACTCAGAGATTACATTGAGAAGCTAATCTGAGAAGGTCATTTTACTGATGTCATCCTCAGAAGAGGGGAAGATCGATAAAAGGATACCCACACAGGGGATCAGGATAGGAGTTATAGGAGCCCGAAGAGAGACTCAGATAACGGGGCAATCAACACAATTTTCGGAGGCCCCAATACCAGAAGCAGTAGCCGAGAAAGGATGTATGAAGTTAGAGAAGCAATAAACACCCAAAGAAGTATGGAAGTGAATCATCTAGGTCCCGATCGAAAGAAAGTAAAGCAAGGATGGGGCCCATTAACTTTTACTGAAGTAGATGCACATGAGTCAGAGGTCAGACTGAACGACACGATTGTTGTGTCAGCCCGTATTAGGCACAAGCAAGTAGGACGGATACTGATTGACAATGGTAACTCGACAAATATTTTGAGTAAAGAGGGGTTAGACCAGCTCGGGTTATAAAGGAATGATCTCCAACCATTGTAGGTTCTATTACGGGGTTTTGCAGGAACTGAAGTCAGGGCGTTGGGAAATGTTAAACTACCAGTAGAAGCTGGAAGCTTTCCTTGTACAAAGACAGTAATGCTGGACTTCGTGGTCTTAAATGTTGAGAATTAGCCATATAACACTCTGCTAGGCCGACCCTTCCTGAACAAAATAAAAGCAGTAACTACAACCTTTGCGCTCATGGTGAAATTTCCTACCGAATTTGGCGTAGGGATTATGAAAATCTCACAGGAATGGGCCAAGAAGGCGAATCTAGCTGTATACAGGGAAAAGGCAGAGTCGAAGGTAATGCAGGTGAATGCTGTTTAAAAAGGTGAAGACCTAAAAATAGACCCAACAGAGGCAAAAGCCAAGACCCTGACCAGGTTCGACCTGGACTCGAGAGAAGCAGCGTCGAAGAGTGACAAAGGTCTGGAAGAACTGGCCTTAGAAATGGCCGTAAGCAATGATGATCTTAAAAAGATGATTAAGTTTGGGTTTCAGCTGACGATGCTCGATGAAAGCAGGATGGTCAAACGTCTAAAAGAATACAAGGATGTGTTCACTTATAAGCATGTGGATATGCCAGCAATCGATCCAAGCACAATTTCATATTAATTGGCAGTGAATCCCGATCAAAAGCCGGTTATCCAGAAGAGGAGATGCTTCAACCCAGAAAGGAGCAAGATAATCAATGAAGATGTGGACATGCTATTGGCCGCATGATCCACTCAGGAGGTGAAATATCTTGAATGGGTCACCAACGTAGTCTTGGTAAAAAAGAAGAACGCTCAATGGAGAATGTGCATGGATTTCACTGATCTTAACAAAGCTTGTCCGAAGGACAGCTTCCCATTGTCTCGGATTGACCAGTTGGTAGATGCAACGGTCGGTCATGAACTGTTAAGTTTCATGGATGCTTATTCACGTTACAACCATATCAGGATGTTCGAACCAGATGAAGAAAAAGCTCATTCACAACTTACCAGCGGTTGTATTGTTGTAAGGTCGTGTCGTTTGAATTATAAAATGCAGTGTCAACTTATCAAAGGCAAGTAAATAAAATGTTCGCTCGACAGATTAGTAGGAACATGGAGGTATACGTGGACGATATGCTAACCAAAAGTGTAACGTCTGGGGATCATCCAACCGACCTAAAGTATGGGATGAAGCTGAACTTAAAAAGTGCGTGTTCAGAGTACCATCAGGTAGGTTACTGGGATTTCAAGTTCACCAAAGAGGGATCAAAGTAAACCCGAAGAAAATAAGAGCCTTGGAAGAAATGAGGCCTCCCAAGATGAAGGAAATCCAAAGACTGACGGGTTGCCTAACGTCTCTGAGCTGGTTCATAAGTAAATCAACGGACAAATGCCTACCCTTCTTCAAGGAAATTAAGCGAGAAAAGGGGGTAGAATGGAATGAGGAGTTCGAGTAAACATTTAAAAAAATCAAAGAATACTTGGAAAAAGCTCTGATATTGTCTAAACCCCTTGAGGTGGAAGTATTATATCTTTACCTATCTGTTACAAACATCGCGACAGGATCGGTACTGCTCATATTGGAAGAGCGAACGTAAAAACCTGTATACTATACCAGCAAAGCTCTATTACCTACGGAAACAAGATACTCTATAGCTGAACAGATGGCTTTGGCCTTGGTAACAGTAGCGAGAAAGTTGAGGCCGTACTTTCAAGCTGAAAAGATTGAAGTATATACTGATTGTCCCTTGAAACTGATTTTATCAAAACCCGAGGTGTCGGGAAGGCTGACTAAGTGGGCAGTAGAACTAAGAGAGTTTGACATAGTCTACCTACCGAGAGCGACGATCAAGGGACAAGTTGTAATAGATCTAGTCACCGAGTTCACTAAACCAACAGTGAGATGATCATGATGCTAAGAGAAAATGACATGTTTCCTTAGAAAGTATATGTAGATGGATCGTCAAACACGCATGGCAATGGGGCACGTATAGTTATATCCACACCAGAAGGTGACCAGGTGGAATATGCCTTGCGATTTGACTTCAAAGCCACTAACAATATGGTAGAGTATGAGGCGCTCATGGCAGACCTTAGGGTGTGTACTGCACTGGGAGCGGATGAGTTGGAAATATTAAGTGATTCACAGGTGGTAGTCAATCAAGTTCTGAATGAGTACTAAGCCAAGGACAGCAATATGGACGCATATTTAACTATAACCAAGACACTCCTCGAAAGATTCAAAGCATACAAAATCACCCTGATCCCAATGGAGAAAAATGAAAAAGCGGACGAGTTGTCAAAATTGGCGTCAGCCATCGGTGTATGGTCAAAAACGATCTCGATCGTCCATCTATAAAAGCCGAGTATCGAGAATGAAAATCAAGCCAAAACATAAGAGGTAGGAGTAGTTTAAAAGCAACAAGCTACCTAGAAGACCCCGATCAGAGAGTATTTAGAGAAGGGTGTGCTCCCGATGGAAACACTTGAAGCGAAATGTCTTAGGTATAGAGCCACGAGATATTCGATAGTAGAAGAAGAGCTATATAGAAAAGGATTCTCCAAAGCCCTTCAAAAATACGTTGACCCGATCAGGGGTAAGTGAATATTGGAAAGCATCCACAGGGAAGTTTGTTGGAATCACCCAATGGCAAAAGCTTGGCACATAAAACGCTCAGGTAAGGTTTTTATTGGCCTACTCTGTTTGAAGATGCACAAGGTGTTGAAAATCAATGCAATGGCTATCAAAATATGGCTAATGACATCCAATGACCACTCGAGCGGTTGAAAAAATTGGCATCACCATTGTCGTTCGCCATGTGGGGAATATATCTGATTGGTCTGATGCCCACTGTGACTAAAGGAGGAGCAAAGCATGCTATAGTGGTCGTCGACTACTTCACAAATTGGGTTGAAGCGGAAGCACTAATACATATCACTGAGGCTAACACGACCAATTTTATAAAGAAAAATATCATCTATCAGTTTGAAATTCGGGAAACTATAATCACAGACAATGGAACTCAATTCGATAGTGACAACTTCAGAAATATGTGTCAAGACTTCGGGATAAAGAACTATTACGCCACACCAGCTCACCCTCGGACTAATGGTCAAATGGAGGCAGTAAATAAAATAATCAAGCATACTCTGAAGATGAAGCTAGAAGGGAGGAAAGGAAATTGGGTAGATAAATTACACGAAGTTTTATGGGCCTACCGGACTATATAAAGGACTTAAATAGGGGAAACACCCTACTCGTTGGTATTCGGGGTGGAAGCGGTGATTCCAGTTGAGATAATTTGCAAGCCCTCTAGGGTACAGCTTTTGATCCCAAAGGAAATGTGGAGATCTTAAAACAAGACTTGGACGAGTTGGAAAAGAGAAGAGATATGTCCAAGGTGAGAAATGCTGCCTACCAATAAAGGGTAGCAGGGTAT
This sequence comes from Dipteronia dyeriana, assembly GCA_032871835.1. Classification (NCBI taxonomy): domain Eukaryota; kingdom Viridiplantae; phylum Streptophyta; class Magnoliopsida; order Sapindales; family Sapindaceae; genus Dipteronia; species Dipteronia dyeriana. The sequence goes on from CM065297.1 coordinate 781,693, forward strand.
TATGACTCGCATGTCAAGATAAAAAGATTCCAGCTTGAAGACCTAGTTCTGAGAAGGGTGACGCTCAATATAAAGGATAAGTCCTCAGGCTCGTTAGTTGACAAATGGGAAGGACCATACCAAGTGGTCAGGATAGCTGGATATGGAGCATATCGACTTTCCCGACATGAGGGAACCGAGCTTCCTAGGCCATACAATGCACAGTATTTAAAGACCTTCTACCTATGAGAAGATTCTTATATTTGTTTTTATTATTTATTTCCAGAGTATAAGCTTTAAATTATTATTTTCTAATTGTCTTTAATCTTTTGAGAAATCAATAAAAAAAACCCTTGGGGAGCGATTATAAATATCAAGAACAGTGTTCGAAACCAGGCATTCGCTCATAAGAGCATTTATAGGATACCTCAAATAATCGGTTCAAACCGATAAGGGTCCCAAAGAGCCAGGAGAGGGGGCCGAAAGCATTAGTCGTTAAGACAATGCACACTCACCGAAACTAACTAGGTGCATATGAAGCACTGTTAAGGCACCTTCAGGTATATAAACCTAATGGGATGTGCCAAGAGTTGGATAAGGTGAAAATCCTACCTATAAGATAAGGCAGACACATCCATAGATACTTGTAAAGATGGTGGGACAAGTTACACCTTATCGCAACGAATCTTGATCAACAGACTGCAGGGAGACATCCCAACGACCTAGTTGACAGATAAAAGATGAAAGTCTATAAATATAAACTATACAATTGGTTTACAAATGAACACTGCTCGACAGAAAGATATACAGCAAAAGCTCAGGAGCAGCCAGAATCCGAGCAGCAAGATGTAAAAGATCTACACTAGGAAAACCTGAAATTGTCACAGAGCACGGTTCAGTTCCCCAAGGGTGATTGACCACCGAAAATGAGGCAAATAAGTCAATCATTACATAATAACGCAGGCTCAGAAAATTAGGTTATCAATCCCAAATGATCGGCATAAAAGTGGTTATGCTTAGCCTAACTCATAATTATCAATCTGGCGTGGGTCAGCATGCATAGTTCGGGTTGAGATAAAATATGAGAAAATGCAAGCATAAGGAACCACGCACCAAAAACGGTAAACATCTTGGAGACACGAAAATAAGGGAAAAACATACATTAACTATCATAGCTTGTTAAGTGTTACAAATGTAAATACATATAAAAGCTACAAAAACAGAGATGCTTCAGTTGTTCCCAATAACGGAGGAGCCACAAAGACCAGAAGAAGGGACATTGTCATCTACATTGAATTCTCCAAAATATGGCCAGGAGATGTTGTCATCTGGATCAAAAGATACATAGGGAGAGTAGTCTACATCGGGTGAGAGACCGAAGTCAACCCCTTTGGTCAGAGCTCTACTATTCTAACCAGCATGAAAAGATACAATGGATACCTTTGAAGGGAGCTCGAGAAGCATGGGGAGGGGATCCTTTTTGATATATATACAATAGGCCTTCCACATAATCAGTTGGTTCTTGGTCGCTTCTAGAGACTCTCTCTGATGCTTGGATATTGTCCGGTCCCATTTCATACTGGCCTCTTTTGAAGACCTTTTTTTTGCACTAAAGAACATCTTAGCATATGCCAGGCTCTCTCAAACTCCCTTAGCAGTGTAGCATCGAAAGTAGGGGACATCTTGTGCTGGTCAACATTTTGAACTTTAAGGTCTAACCTGGCTTCGTGAAAAAGAACTTCCATACCGATTTGTTACTGCTCCAAGCCTTTGGCAAGATGCTCATAGTGAAGCCTAGCCTTCTCAAACGTCTACTGCACCTCCAAATCTTCTATTGAGCTGTAGCAAGGGAATCCCGGGCAATCTAAGCTTCTTCCCGAGCCTTCTTCGCTGCTGTCTCAACAGAGATGGCCCACGATTCAAGTTCAACACTCCACAGTTCAGCCTTAGCAACTCTCTTTTCCAGCCCAACGTTTCTTATAGTGAGCTCTCTAAGGGCTTCATCAGATGCACTGGCTCTATTCTAAACATTCACAAGCGTTTTCCTTAGAGCCATCTCAGTTGTTGTATGCGCCTTCAGCTTGTCTGCATACTGACTAGCCTTGAAGGCACTAGCAGCAGAAGATTTCAAAGCCTCATTCTTCTTGGCGAGAGCAAGCTTCAATTGAGAAATCTTAGTGGTATGTTTATTCTTCTTAGAAAAAGCTTGAGTCAACACCTCTACCGTCTACGGAGGATCAACAAAAGATAAATCAGACAGATAGAAAGATCAGAAGAAAAATAATCAAGATAGTGGAAAGACTTACTAAAAAGCCATTGTTTAATATCATATGGATCCATTCAAAATCTACAGCATCTTTGGCATCCTTCCAGTACCCTTCGTCAATATATCTAACACTTGATGACATTGAGTGAAGCATGGAAAGGGGGTCGATCTGAGAACTACTGGATGGCGGGAAGTGAAAAAAGTCAACAACAGAAACAATATAAACAGATCGATCCCGAGGAAAGGAGGGAATAGTACGATCGGATGGGGTTAGAGTCTTTGAGATCCCAATGTCTTCCTAGGAAGATTATCAAATGCAGTAACCCGAGGGTCTTCGCTTTTAGAAATTTGACCTTTGACAACACCTTCGGGACAGAGAGGCCCAACAGGAAAAATGGAAAGAGCACTGATGGGCTCACCCATCCTTTTACCCCCTCAAACTGTATAGCTTCTTCTTCCCTTCGCTCAAAAATTAAATGGAGAGCCTGTTCCTCGGATAGATCAAGGAAGCTTTCATCAGCTATCTTCTTTTCCTCGTCGGGACCACCATTATCTTCCTCAGAATTAGAAAAAATGATTTGGCACTTGACAGTAAACTGTAAAGGAGCCTCATCAGGGTAGCGAGAAGGTGGCACAACCAGAACCTCGGGAGAATCATTCGGGATGGTGCCTGGTCCACAATCTTAATTGGTTCGGATGGAGCGAAAGACAAATTTGATGTACTCCGATCACTCCTTCTCTTGGATCGTAGCTCTCGTGGAATATGGATGGAAACCGTTTCCTGGTCTTCTTTCTCCTTCTCCAAAATGATTGGATCAACACCGGATGCAAGACCCGCTTTCATACGAATGGCATTGATAGCGGGTGACCCCTAGGCAGTCTTAGTAACCTTATGGCTTGAAACTTTATCTATCGCATCCACTTTATGTGATTTCTTCCCTCGTAAATCATCCCTTCTTCGATGCTCCCCTTCAGACATGTCTCAATCGTGCTTTTCTTGATCAGAGGCTTCAGAACTAGACTGATCCCGATCGACTCTTTCCTTAGAATGGCCATGACGATCGTTTTGAGCTCGGGGAGGATGTCGATCACCGGTTCTAACTTATTCAGCAGGTATATCAAATGAATGGTGGTCGGATTCATACGTGTGTTTCACCAGATCATGTTTAGGTGGGGCAATTCCCTGAGTAACTTGATCGGCAGCAACCTTCCTACTGACCCCGATCAACATGCTTGGCCTTCTCAGCTTGATCACTTGCAACGATGTCCACATCGTACACTGAAAGGAAAAAATATCACACGATTATCAATAATCAGCTTAAGGGGAAAGTATGCAAGATGGTTTACACTAAAAGTATGACTCACATCATCTACGATTGGCAGAAATCAGGTGAAAAAGCCCCGCCACGATCAAATCTTCCTCAACATAAAGAACACTGCGATCCTTTTCATCCCAAGAAGTCTCTACCGCCTAGACTACAACATCAGCCTGGTTCTTTGTCAGAGAGGGGGAAGTTTTGTTCCAATGCTCAGGATTACAAAAGTTTCTTGGAACTGTAATTCGTATCAGCCCTTGTGTGGGGTCAGCAACAACTATTTCAGCCCATTCACCTACAACGAAAAACCAACTGTTCTTCCAGTACTTGTTTGAGGAGGGGAACCCTCAGATAAATCCCTTGTGATCTTTATCTGAAGGGGGTACAGATTGTAGGAAAAATTGATTCAAAACGTAACGGAAGCGCGAGAAAATTAGAAAATTAAAAAATTAGGGTATGCTTATAAATAAAAAAATTCCCTTTTAATAACAAGAACCTTAACCCTAGATTAATTAATGTATATAAAAAGTATTGTACCTCTTTTTTTCGTGACAATTGAACTAGTATTGAATTGAATCCGCAAGATCTTCCAATCCAATCACTAACGTGAATCACCTAGGAGTGTGGGCTCCCTTTCTTTAAATTGTATACCTGATGATGGAAACAAACAAAATGTTCTTCTTTGTTAGTCACAATAATCCTCCAATAGAAAAATCAAGAACGTCCAGTCACTTTTGAATTATCAATCAATTTGATTGAAACTCACGTGAACCTTGATTCGATGTTGTACACAAATTTGATACAAAGGATACTAGTGTACTATAGAAAACAAAAATGCTCCCTATTTTCTCTATACTTGACCGAATTCTTCACACAATGAGTTGAACGAAGTTTTTTTTTCATAACAACAAAAAAACAAATAAAAAACAACTTCGCACACCAAAAACTAAGGCTTGGTCGAAATTTATAGGTAGTATATATAGGAGGCCAAATCCTCTCCTAAGAAGGATTTACTTTGTGGGCAAGAATCATTTCCTTATGTGGATTTACTTATTAACCAAGATTCCTTTTCCAAAAAGAATTCTTTCCTACACCAAAACTCCTAATCCAACTCATTATTGTATTTTTGACCATATTAAAGACTTCCTAATTTGACTAGATAAACAATTCATTTTATTTATCTACTTATCAAATATAGTCTTTAATATTAATTATACTACCAACAATAGTATAATACTAGGTGAATTTCTCCTAATAGAAAAAAGAGTTTGACTTTTAATTAAATAATTAATTAATTATCAATTTAATGAATTTATATTTAATTAAATAATAAAGTAAAAATTAATATATATAGGCTTTTATATATTAGCCTTGCTGCCCATAACAATATATAGGTATATACATTATTTTTCTTATTTTATTAAATCCATTGGAATTTTATAAAAAGTCCACATGTGAACTAGACTCATTCTTACAAAAAGAAACAAGTCGACATGCCTTAATACAATTCTAGATGGACCCCTAAATTGGTCCGGTAGAATATATCAAGTGATCCATGCAAGTTCGTGTGGATTGCGGATCTTGGCGGGCTATCTAAATTTAAGCTCCAATTGACACAACTCAATCACAATCAACAAATGATTCACTTAGGTCCGATCTATTAATTTTAGTTCATTTCACTAAATAACTAAAATTGAACTCTTAAATAAAGATAGAATAAGTTGATGTTACTCATTTATACCCTAGAAAACCTTATTGGAGAAAGTGTATCCTCGTGAAGAATATCAGTAATCGCCAAGAGCTCATAGACCGCCTATAGCTCTCCAAGTTACCATATTTACTTATATTACCACATTTTGAACTTGGATATTTTGACTTGTCTAGAAGCCATGTTTCAATAGACACAATTGAAAACTTAACGTTCAGATTTAATATCCAATACATCAAAACATCCATATGATTATATTCTACTCTCATTTAATAAATGGAGCCACGATGTCCATATCTATAAATGAAGTCCTCTATCGATTAACAAATGAATACCACCAAACTATCGAGGATAGACTATGCTATATAATCGTACTCATTGATAGCTCAAATGATAACACTTGCAACCGTAAGTCCATCATTTATCTTAGGATTAAGATAGACTCTCCGATTGTCCTCAAATGAAAACTTTTATCCATTAACGGTTCTAGATAAAGTATTTCATTGTGATCCTATTCAATGCACCCAGTGCACTAGATTCTTTTGCCCAAATACACCACACTTTGATGATTTTAGACTCATCATAATACGTTTGATCACAGACAAATGCTAGTAAAAGAATCTACAACTTTGATAAGATAAAGGCGCCCAACATTTATCTTAAGTTGTGAATATTATTCAAGACTAACTAAAGAATTGTGTCTACCTCATACATATCTAGATGTAAGAACAATTCTTCTTTTCTCATAGTCTTTTGACCTTATGATTATTTACTTTTGACAATTATAATAATCAAACTATAAATGATAAAATATTTGTTAAATTAGAAATCACTTTATTAATATGAAAAGATTGCCAAATACATTATTATACTTTTGCTATCGAGCGTAATCCCAACAATCTCCCACATACTCTATAGCAAATGTGTAATACCTAGCATCCCCATGTTCTCTAGATGCCCATCAAAACTATTTTATGGAGGAGTCTTTGTAAAGGGATCTGCTAGATTATCTGCTGACGCGATCTTGGTAATCGTCACGTCACCCTTATGCACAATTTCCCTCAGAAGGAGATACTTTCTTTCAATGTGTTTCCCTCGAATAACACTTATTGGTTCTCTCGAATTAGCCACTGCTCCACTATTATCACAATAGATAGTGATCTACTTATTCACGTCAGAAACCACTTCCAAGTCAATCATGAATTGGTGGAGCCAGAAAGTCTCCCATGCTGCAACATACTCTGCTGCCATAGTGGAATCGGCAATACAAGATTGCTTGATACTCCTCCCATATGACTGCCTTTCCTTCAATAGTAAACATAGATTCTGATATTGAGCTCCTGGAGTCAGAATCTGACTGAAATTCAAAATCTGTATACCCAACGAGATTCAAATCCCTTCCAGAGTATACAAGCATATAATCTTTCGTTCTCCTGAGATACTTGAAAATATGCTTGACTGCCGTCCAGTGATCAAAACCAGGTTTTGATTGAGACCTGCTATCCATACCAACAGCAAAACAAATATCTGGTCTAGTACAAAGCATTGCATACATGAGACTTCCAACTGCCGATGCATATGGAACGCTACTCACGAATTTCTCTTCATGCTCATTCTTAGGAACTTGTTCCTTAGAAATTTTGATTCCATGTTTGAAAGGTAATATACCTTTCTTAGAATCTTGCATGGAAAACCTAGACAAGATTTTATCTATGTATGAAGCTTAGGATATTGCAATCGTTCTATTCTTTCTATCCCTTGTGACTTGGATACCAAGAATATAACTTGCTTCTCTTAAGTCCTTCATATCAAATTGTTTTGCTAACCATTCTTTTACTGATGTCAGTACACCTACATCATTTCTGATGAGTAGTATATTATCAATGTAAAGAACTAGGAAAACAAACTTGTCACCTTTAATCCTTTTGTATACACAAGGTTCATCAAGGTTTTGAATAAATCCAAAACTTTTCACGGCTTGATTGAACCTTATGTTCCAGGATCTGGATGCCTGCTTCAATCCATATATGGATCTTTGCAACTTGCATACCCTTTCCTTTTGACCTTTTTTAATGAATCCTTATGGTTGTATCATATAGATGCTATCGTCAAGACTTCCATTAAGGAAAGCTGTCTTGACATCCATTTTCCCAAATCTCTAGGTCTAGAGATGCCGCAATAGATAAAAGTATCCTAATGAATTTAAGCGTGGCCACAGGAGAGAAGGTTTCTTCATAATCGATACCTTCCTTCTATGTGTAACCTTTAGCTACCAATCTAGCTTTAAAAGTTTCCACATTTCCATCTATTCCTCTTTTCCTTTTGTATACCCACTTGCACCCAATGGGTTTTATCCCTTTAGGCAAGTCTATAAGAGACCAGACTTTGTTTTTGAACATAGATTCAATATTAGATTGCATTGCCTTTTGCCAATGGTGACAATCAACATTTTTCATTGCTTCCTTGTACATATAGTGATCATTGTCGTCCGGGGGATTCTTTACAGATTCTCCTAGACCGATGTATCTCTCGGGTTATCTACTAACCCTCCAACTACGACGAGGTGTGGTAGATTTTTTATCTTGTGTTGGTAGGAAACTTACAATTGGGCTTGGTTGTGAAACCTCTTGTGGAATTGTATCTCTTGAAAGCTCATTCAGGATAATTCTACTTTTAGGCACAAAATTATTCATGTAGTCCTTTTCCAAAAATTTTGCATTTGTCGAAACAAATACTTTAAGATCTAAAGGACTATAAAAATAATATCATTTTGTTCCTTTTGGCTACCCTACAAATATGCATGTTTCTAAACGGAACTCCATTTTTGTCTTTCCTTTTAACACGTCAGGACATCCAAACATCCTTAAGTTTTGTAAACTAAGCTTTTGCCAGGTTCAAAACTCATGCGGTGTTTTCGGAACCGACCTAGATGGTACATTGTTTAGAATGTACGCTGCGGTTTGTAAAGCATACCCCCAAAAAAGAATTAGGGAGCGTTGAATAACTCAACATAGATCTAACCATGTCCAAAAGAGTTTTATTTCTTCTTTCTGCCACCCCATTCTGTTGAGGTGTGCCTGGTGCAGAAAACTGAGAAATTATCTCATTATCAATAAGATATTACTGAAACTCACCAGATAGATATTCTCCACCATGATCAAACCTCAAGATTTTTATGTGTTTCTCAAGCTGACTTTCCACTTCAGCTTTAAATGCTTTGAACATGTCAAAAGCATCTAACTTATGTCTCATGAAATACACATAACCAAATCTTTGGTGATCATCAGTGAAAGTGATGAAGTACTCATATCCACTTCTAGCTTGAATGCTCATAGGTCCACACACATCAGTGTGTATCAATCCTAAACATTCGTTGGCTCTTATGCTTTTGGTCGTAAATGACCTTTTGGTCATTTTACCTTCTAAACAAGATTTCACAATTTGGTAGATCATCAACCTTTAAGTCACTTAGAGGTCCGTCACTTACCAATCTTTTAATCCTATTAAGGTTAATATGACCTAGGCACAAATGCCATAGGTAGGTTTCATCTTTTGATAATTTTACTCTTTTATGATTAGGTTCTGTTGATTCCGTGTCTAACAAGTGAGAGGTATTTCTATACAAATAGAATAAACCATTTTCCAATGTACCTTTGTAAATAATTTTGTTATTCTCACTAATAATAAAACCTTTTATTAAAAGTAACCGAATATCCAAATTTATTTAGACAAGAGACCGAAATTAAATTCCTCTTGAATTGTGGTACATAATAAACATTTATTAAATCTAAATTCCTATAAGAATCTAAAATTGATTCTAATATCTCCCATTACACCAATTGCCTAAATACAAGTTGAATTCATTCTTATTCAGTCTATTCCTTTGACCCTTTTCACCACAAAGGAAACACTTCCCTTTGATCTTGGTTACTATCTTGGTCTTCTTCTAAAAAGGCTCAAGTTACTTTTTCTTCTGTTGGTTCTCGACCTTCTTACGAGTCTTTAACAGTAGCAACTTACCAAGCATATACCCTTGCCTTTCACGAGGGTTTTTTCTACACTTTGAACATTTTGCATCAGGCCTTGCAAGGTGTATTCCTTATTATTCATGGTGTAGTCCAACTTGAATTGATCAAAGGAATCCGACAGTGAGTTGACAATCATGTCAATTTTGGTCTCACCATCTATCTCAGTACCATTTAGTTCAGCAATGTTTAGATGTGCTATGACTTTCATCATGTGATCTTTCACACCCTGTCCAGGTTTCATCCTAAGATTCATAAAAGCAGTCACTGCCTCTCTCTTAGTCGTCCTAGACCTCTTAGCAAATATCTCATCTAAAGACATCATTATATCAGCAGCAGTCTCCATTTCTTCATGTTGCTGTTGCAACATGTCGGAGATGTGGCCATAATTTAACATACATTTAGCCATCTCATCTGAAGACTTCCACTACTAATACTTATCTTTTTGCTCTTGAGTAGATTCATTAGTTTGGTGGTTAAAGAATAGACATAACAAATTTATGTTTTTCAGCTTGCCATAACAACCCAATTTTCCTTTTCCATGTAACATAATTATCATCAGTTAAAGTATTATCTTTTATGATGTTGATTAGGGATGGGGTCATGATTTCTTTATAATAACAAAATTATATGAGTAAATAATCATGATAAAGCACTTTCGAATATTTATCTTGAATTAAATAAAATAATTCAATCGTAAAATTTTAACGGTGATCCAACACCCATAAATGTCACGCCTCCTATGGGAGTTCACAACATTTACTAGTTGGACTAGGTCCCACCTAATTGTTAACATAACAAACAATGTTTTCAATTTTGGCATTGTGATTTTATTAACAAGAACTCTTAGGAGGATATTAATAAACTCGCATTGAGTGTGTTACCAAGTTATCGACCTTCAATATCATCCTTCACGAATATCCCTCCTTTAAGAGTAGATATCTTTTGGGCTAATTGTCTAGTCTATCCTCGTAAGGAAATATCTTACTAAATTCCATTCATGAATACCTCTTGGGAGGTTATTACACGAAACATAAAGCTCAACTAAACTTGGAGGCCATAGGTGTTCCAAAACACCTTCTCCCACTCAATTATTTAAGGCGTGTGATCGAATTCCAAAAAATGATTTACCAAGTTATCTAGATGCCAATTTAGATACCTAAACCATTCTATGCATGTTCAAACCAAAAGAGATATATGAGTGGCACTCCTATTCTATATGACATGTTATCAAACAATGACAAACATTTCAATATTTACAAAAAATATAAATAGCTACAATTTTGGTCCATCCTAGAAAAGCAAGTAAATTACATGTCTTGGAATTAAAAAAACTTCTTTCTTGACGAACAAGTCTTCAAGTGACCTTCGTCGTTTGGACTCTCTCGGCTGCCTCCCATGGGCATACGCACCGTTGGCTCCTACCCATGGGCGTGTGCATGCTATAACCCCATAAAGGGCTGCCATGCACAGCCCATGGCTTCCATAGGGCTGCTGTGCGCAGCCCATGCCACATCAAATGTGGCCACGTGCTCTTCGCACGCACGTTTGTTGCTACAGCTTGCATGGTCTCAAACTTGTTCCGGTTGCTCCTAATTCTTCAAACCTTCGAGTCTTCGATACTTGAATGTATTACAGAAGAATTTAAAATAAAAAAATACTGCTGTTTTTTTTTTATTACAACAAGTGCAGTTTTTTTTTTAATTACAACAAAATAAAAAAAAAACTTACCAATTACCTGATGTGATGTAAATCGTGTTATAAAAACAATACTCGGAAGTGCACGAATCGTGAAGATATCGTACGGCGGCAAGTAAGGATCGTTCCCACGAAAAAAAATGATTTACTGATTATAACTAATTATAATTCTAATTAAATCAAAAGCAACCAAGAGATTTGTTGTGAAGAGATTGTTTGAAGATTGAATTAAAACTAAATTATCCTATGAAAGCAATTTAACAATTAATTGGTGTTGTGATCAAGAGATGGAAGAATTAGGTCATCAATGCTCCCCAACTATGTTTACTTAATTTTTCGAATTGACTTTGAAATCAAAATATTAATCAAGTTAAGGGTTCGTTCTTATCTTAAGTATGATTGTTACCGTATGATCATGGGATGAATCAAGTGTTCTCAATTACAATTTACCCATAGATCAACGGCGCAAACTACAACAGAGAACCCATTAAGTACAAGAACAATGAACCAAAACCTACTTGCATAGATCAATGCTAAGATCAGTTTTATCCATTCAATTGAATATTAATTAAGATTACGTATAGATCAATACTCCAACCTCAATCATTAAATTATCAAAACCGTAAATTCATGTCAACGTATGATCATGCATTAACAAGAATAAAGAATTAAGACATAGGATGAATTGAATAAATCAAAACTCGAATTAATGAAAATATCGTCAATTCTAATAAAGAGCATTCATAGAGGTTCACATTGATTCCCTAATATGAGTTAGTTACACATGATGAAAATAAGAGAAGAGAAAGAAAAGATAAAACCCATCTTGGCCATCAATGAGTTCTTCAAGTCTTTAATGATGAATTCTTCTTCTTCGACTTTGAATATTCGATGTGTAAAGATGAATGGAAGGTGTATGGTGATGGAGTGGTGGTGGAGTGGTAGAGGACGGCCCCCTTGGTGGCTTGGGACCTCCCTTGGCTTTTCTCCTCCGAAATTAGGGTTCACATGGTGTTTAAATAGGTGTATATGCTATGTCTTGTCCATAAACAATAAGGAAATCAATTCCAATATAGAACTCTACCTTTTTGAGACTTTATTTCTTTCCTAATCAGATAAAAAGACTACTTATTGAAGGAAGATTAGATTAGATTTCAACTTGTTTGCACAAGACTCCCAAAAAATTCCAAGAAGGAAATATTTCCTATTCCGACAACTTGCAAAATAAATCTCGTCATTATTCACGGAATTATGACTGATCTGACCATCGGGTACTAAAACAGACATAACTTCTTCTAGGAATATCGAAATTGCGTTCCGTAAAATGCGCCGGAAACTAGACTTTCAGGGATTTCAATCCATAGGTAGTAGGACACACAATTCAATCTGAGATGAGAGATATAGGCCCGCAATATTGTTGTTCTGCACTGGTCCAAAAATCAACTTTTTGCTCTTTTTCACTAAAATAACATCCAACACCTCTTGAATGGAATGTGACCTATATATACTCAACAAACACATAAAATACCTAATTTCACCCAAGAACAAAGCACAAATAATAGGAAATGGGGATCTAAAACATGTATAGAAATAGACCGATCACAACCAAGAAGGTAATTATGGCGATAATAGACCATCCTTCTTGTTACAATCCCAAAACAAAAATACATTGAAATTCTAGAACCAAAATTGAGCAATAACAATCCACATATAAAACAAATATATATATATATATATATATATATATATATCCATACATTCCAATGTAAATATATATATGTGAATACCTAGAGTGTCATCTCTTTCTAAAACATGCATATATGCAATAAAAAGAAAAAGATTCATGAACACATACATCAATTAATCAAGGGTACAACCAGGCTCTGATACCAATTGAGGGAAAATCTGTTCAAAACGCAACGGAGGCATGAGAAAAATAGAAAATTAGGGTTTGCGTATAAATAAAAATTTTCCCTTTTAATAATACGAACCTTAACCCTAGATTAATTGATGTATACAAAAAGTATCATACCTTTTTTTTTCGTGACGATTGAACTATGGTTGAATTGAATCCGCCAGATCTTCCAATCCAATCACGAACGTGAATCACCTAGGAGTGTGGGCTCCCTTTCTTTAAATTATATACCTGAGGATGGAAACAAACAAAATTTTCTTCTTTGTTAGTCACAATAATCCTCTAAGAGAAAAATCAAGAACGTCCGGTCACTTTTGAATTATCAATCAATTTGTTTGAAACTCACGTGAACCTTGATTTGATGTTGTACATAAAACTCTTTTGATGCAAAGGATACTAGTGCACTATCAAAAACAAAAACGTTCCCTCTTTTCTTTATGCTTGTCCAAATTCTTCACACAATGAGTTGGACGAAGTTATTTTTTCATAACAATAAAAAAACAAATAAAAAACAACTTCTCACACCAAGAACTAAGGCTTGGTCGAAATTTATTGGTAGTATATAAAGAAGGTCAAATCCTCTCCTAAGAAGGATTTACTTTGTGGGCAAGAATCCTTTCCTTAGGTGGATTTACTTATTGACCAAGAATCCTTTTCCAAAAAGAATTCTTTCCTACACCAAGACTCCTAATCCAACTCATTAGTGTATTTGTGACCATATTAAAGACTTCCTAATTTGACTAGATAAATAATTCCTTTTATTTATCTACTTATCAAATATAGTATTTAATATTAATTATACTACCAACAATAGTATAATATTAGGAGACCTTCTCCTAATAGAAAAAAGATTTTGACTTTTAATTAAATAATTAATTAATTACCAATTTAATGAATTTATATTTAATTAAATAATAAAATAATAAATAATATATTTAGTCTTTTATATATTAGCCTTGCCGCCCATGACAATATATGGGCATATATATTATTTTTTTTATTTTATTAAATCCATTGGACTTTTATAAAAAGTCCACATGTGAACTAGATCCATTATTACAAAAAGAAACAAGTTCACATGCCTTAATACAATTCTAGATGGACCCTTAAAATAGTCCGGTAGAATATATCAAGTGATCCATGCAAGTTCGTGTGGATTGCAGATCTTGGCAAGCTATCTAAATTTAAGCTCCAATAGACACAACCCAATCACAATCAACAAATGATTCACTTAGGTCTGATCTATTAATTTTAGCTCATTCCATTAAAGAACTAAAATTAAAATCTTAAATAAAGATAGAATAAGTTGATTTTACTCATTCATAATCTAGACAACCTTATTGGAGAAAGTGTATCCTCGTGAAGAATATCAGTAATCGCCAACAGCTCATAGACCGTTTATAGCTCTCCAAGTTACCATATTTACTTATATGACCACATTTTGAACTTGGATATTTTGACTTGTCTAGAAGCCATGTCAATAGACACTATTGAAAACTTAATGTTAAGATTTAATATATAATACCTCAAAACATCCATATGATGATATTCTACTCTCATTTAATAAATGGAGCCACGATGTCCATATCTATAAATGAAGTCCTCTATCGATTAACAAATGAATACCACTAAACTATTAAGGATAGAGTATCCTATATAATCGTACTCATTGATAGCTCAAATGATAACACTTGCAACCATAAGTCCATCATTTATCTTAGGACTGAGATAGACTATCTGATTGTCTTCAAATGAAAACCTTTATCCATTGACTGTTCTAGATAAAGTATTTCATTGTGATCCTATTCAATGCACCCAGTGCACTAGATTCTTTTTCCTAAAGACACCACACTTTGATGATTTTAGACTCATCATAACACAATTGATCCCACTCAAATGCTAGTAAAAGAATCTACAACTTTGACAAGATAAAGACGCCCAACCTTTTATCTTAAGTTGTGAATATTATTCAAGACTAACTAAAGAATTGTGTCTACCTCATACATATCTAGATGTAAGAACAATTCTTCTTTTCTCATAATCTTTTGACCTTATGATTATTTACTTTTGACAATTATAATAATTAAACTATAAATGCTATAAGATTTGTTAAACTAGAAATAACTTTTTATAATATGAAAAGATTGTCAAATACATTATTATACTCTTGTTATCGAGCATAATCCCAACACAGGTTTCCCCTTATACCCATGAGGAATCCACAGGCTTTGTAATGTGGATTGAAGGTGAAAAGTACCTCCACTATCAGATCGGTTCAAGGTGTAAAAGATACGGATCTCTTGAGGGGTTGGGGGTTGTTTTGCCCCAAGCTTTTTCCATAGATGCCCAAAACCGACTAGCACCCGTTAAGAATTAGGGGTCAATTAGGCAGGAGCAATACCAACCTCCTCTAGGAATCAAGCGATGAAAGGTTGAAGAGGGAGAGTAACCCATGAGGATAACATAGCCTAATATATAGGGACTGTACCATGGGTAGGGTTCCATACAGCCCGATCGCTTCTACAGTACAGTTTTTATACGCCGATCAAGTCGAATCAGTCCTCAAATTTTGCTAGCTCAACCTCAGTCACAACGTTTATCTCCAAATCGAACAAACAAGGGTGATCGGTGCTGAACCTTAGCATCTGAGCTTGTCACTCCCGTGGTACGTCAATCATTTCAAGAAGTTACAAAGATATCTTCAAATCGATCGCCGCAAGCGCAGACTCTTTGGGAGAGGCTCTGGTGTTCACCTGGAGCTGCCTTATTTTGACATATCTACACAAACATCAATCGAATCAGAGTTAGAGAAATTAGAAGAGAATGGGGCAAACTCTAGGCAAGCTATATAGTAATCCATATTTAATACGGTGGGTTGATAAGAAGAAGGAAGATGCCCCCAAAGAATGGACTCAAGCCTAGCGATATTCTCATTATCACCAGCCTCGATGGCACGAAGAAGAAGCTCAAAATATTGGTGGAGAAGAACAAGATCCATACCTTGAAAAGCTTCTAAAAGGATGAAAGATTTGGGAAGAGCAGAGGTTCAAAAGAGAAAAGAGTTAGGGATTGCCTTCTGATAAAAGTGGAGTATCGAGTTGCAATATGAGAAATAAAATGTCTCACAGCTATATATACTAGCAAGTGACGTCACCAGGTAAGACGTGCATCATCAGCCGAAAGTGGGGGTTGGTGCGTTAGAACAAAAAAACACGCGCCGTTTGAATTACGAAAAAGATGCGTAATGATTTCATCATCCGAAATATGTGTGGTTGATAACTGTAGTGCATTATAGAACATTATTGGACTACAAGACAAAAAAGGATAGATTGAATTAAACACACGTAGCCGGACGCATCCTTTTTGCGATAGTTATCTGACCTCATATGTTTAAGGGGGTGTTGTTATTGGTAAAATCTAAAAAATGATGAGTCAGCATAATTACCCTAGGATACCGGAATTATAGATGTCGCTTCACCAAGAGTCAACCTTCCTAAGTTGACTGAAGATGGTTCCATAACACCTGGTCGGGGTTATCAAGATGGTCGGGTTAAAAACCATTGGTAGGGATGAGTAAGGTTTGGTCGGGTTTTTATAGATGGTCAGCAGATCGACACGTGAATATTACCAAATACATATAGAATGAGTCTTACTCCAATAAGGTGTCTCGAAGCACACTTTGACAAGGAAGCGAATTTCCTTATTCATGCCAAAGTCCAAATTAGGCAAGAACTCCAATGCGTGAAGAACATAAAACAGGAAAGAAGGATACAACGACTCAAACATGTCAATTCTACTTACTTGTATAGTGTGAATTAGGGTTCTATGCATGTATAAATAGACCCTAATAATACCCATGAAAGGGTTGAGAAATAGAAAAGAAAAGAGATATAGAGAGCACGAGAGATTGAGTGTGTAATCTATTATTCGTAGTGATATTCCTTCTTCACCGATTTCTGGCAACCGTGGATGTTTCCCCACCATGGGGTTTTACCACATAAAATCTGTGTTATCTTTTATTCTTTAATTATTCATAACTAGAAATTGTGTGATATCATATATACTCTGTTCGACGTGTGATTGATCCAAAAATCACCGTCAACAATTTGTATTTTCAATTTTATGGGTTTGATTTTTTTCTAGGTTGATTTTTTTCCTGGGTTTGAGATTTTGGTTTGATTTTGGTTTAGTTTGATTTTAGTTTGATTTGCGTTTGGTTTTGTTTTTTATTGGGGTTGGGTTTGTGGTTGGATTTGGTTTTGGGTGGTTGGATTTGAGGGTTAGGGTTTGGTGATTGGATACTGATGATGGTGATGATCGATGATGGTGTTTGGTGGATTTTCAAATAAATGGTGATGATCGATGATTATGTTGATGATCAATCACGATCGATCGATGATGGTGAGATGGTGATGAACGATGATGATGGTGATGATCGATAATGGTTTTAATATTTTTTAAAATTTTAACATTTTTTAAATTAAAAAAAAAAAGGTTCCGGTGGATCTCCACCTTCCATCTCATGAGATGGATGGTTTGGATCTCCACCAAATCCTTTTTTAAAATTTAATTTATTTATTATTAGTAATAATAATTTTTAATTAGTTTTTTACATATTTTAATTTTATTTTTATTTTGTTTTTTTTTTATTTAATTATATATAAAATTACCATATTGCCTTTCATCAGAAGCTTTCATTAAGTGTATTTCAGTCATTTTACTTCCTGACAATGGTAGTCCGTTTCTTTTAACGAAATTTCTAACAGAATGACTAAAGTTAGTAATTTAAAAAAATTAGTGGATCAAATCCAGAGAAACAAAAGTTAGAGGGACTAAAATCTTAATATCCCTTTTTATTTTCTTTTACCATTATTTTTTTCCTTTTTTCTTTAATTTTGTTGATGCTTGTGTCCAAGCAAGTGGCGTAGACAGAAATTTCCTATATTGTGGGTTTGATGGTTTTCTTGGTTAAATGTTTAGATCTAAGCACGTTTGATAATGTGAATTTTTATGAGTTTACTTGTTAATGCATTAACGATAACAAGTAATGGTATTTGCTATAAAAACGGGAGACTGCTATTAAACAAACTATTTCAAAAATGTTTATTAAAAAACTACACTTCCAAGCACCATCACTTTGCAGAATTACTCAAACATTCACTTTCCAAGAAAATTCGTTTCAGTTTTCAACATCCACTTGACCTTTATAACTTGAACAATTAAATAGTAATCAGACCTTCCTAACCTTAATGGAAGAAATCAAAGATATTATCAAATAAACTAGCTAGCATCCACACAATTGAAAGATGATCGCTTCTATTGAATGTTTACACCTATGCAGTTGCAATAATTTAAAACTTTTTTAGTTATGTATTCTGATTCATATTTATAATGGTGTTACAATTACTACAACATGTTCATTTGTGCAACTTGAAATAGAGAGTCCTTGTAAGCTGAGAGTTAGAAGAGTACACTTGGTTGGGCATAGTTGGGTGTAATATTGGAGGTGAAGATAATAGATAGATGTTATGCCTTTCAGATTCAGTTGTTGCTATCTTCAATTCTTTTCTACCTCTTTTTTAACCATTTTATGCAGCTTCATCCAACCCATTGCCATCTTCTTCAATCAGCAATAGTCTTGCTCTCACTCCTCCAATGCAGTATTTATTCCATCCCTACAACAACAATCATTTGCTAGTTTCCCAAAAACTGTCTAATTAGTGTATACTTATGTGTATACCTGTGTCATAGGTGGAATAGTTGGAATCACTTCCGCTGACAGATCAATGAGAATGTCATAAAGAAACAGGTGCAATTGTTCAATTAACTATGTATGGATCTTTGATCGTCAATAATGAGTAATTTTTCGCAACAAGTTTTCATTATATAGTATATATTTTATATTGATATGTACAAACATCCAGATGTTCAACAGCTGATGCACTAGTATCAATTGGACTATCCAAACTTGGATACAAGTATATCAACTTATGTTCAATACGGACCTGAATCATGGACTATACAACAGATATTTAGGCGATATATGGAGTTTGGGAGTGAGCATATTGGAATTCTATCTGGGGAGGTTCCCTTTCGCGGTTTCATGGCAGGGTGATTGGGCCAATTTGATGTGTGCCAATTGTATGACTCAACCACCGACAGCATCGCCCACTGCTTCGTGGGAGTTTCATGATTTTATCTCTTGTTGTTTACAGATTGAGTCTTACGGGAGGTGGACTGCAACCAAGTATTTATAGCATCGGTTTATAATGTGAGGAGGAAGCGGCAGGGCTGGAGCTGGAGGAGCAGCATCAGCAGTGCAAAGCCAACAGGTTCATAGGAATCTGCATCAGTTTTTGCCACCTCTGCAACCTCTGAAATTCCCTAGAATGTGTGTCTATAAACGTAGAGGGGGTGAATAGGTTTTAATTGAATCAATTAAAGATTTTTTGATTAATCAATATTAACACAAATTACCCCAAATAAACAAGCATACAATAAAACTAATTATGCCTAAAACAATAACAACACATATTATTTACATAGAAACCTTCCAAATGGGAAAAACCACAGGATGATATGTGTGACACATTCGATCCTCAAATCCACTATTGAATGAAAGTTTACAACCTAGGTTGACCTCCCGTCACACCCTCCGGTTACTAACCCTTTCACTCTACCCAGCGGGCCTTAATAATGATTCTTGGTATATTTGCTTGTGCACTAATCACTTAGTCACAAGACTTAACCTCAATGAAGAGTCAAAAACAACCTAAGTGAATATATGAAAACATTTTAGATGCACAAATGCTAGGTTAAGACGTTTAATGCTTATCTAAGGATTAAATATAGCAATGATTGCAAATCCTAGATATCAATTATCTAAATGCAAGTGCAAGTAGATTTATCTAGAAGGGTAAAATCGTCTTAAATGCTAGTTATCATGAAAACAAACATCTCAACCAACAAACAACAAATCAAGCATGTTATAAATGCAATGTAACATAAAAGCATACATTCAATGAATAATTAGTGCTTTTTCTAGGTAAACATAGCCTAGTTAAGTAATAATAAATTGTAGGTCATATAGAGATTACCTGGTCAATGAAAACAAGAGATATCCATGCTTGGAAGATGCAAGAAGATATAGATGCTCATGGATTGGAGTTTTGTTGAGTCAAAATGAGTTCTTGGGAGCTCTCTCTCTTTTAGAGTCAATTTTTCTCTCTTTAAATGCTTGGTCTTATAAAAATGGCTTCTTGAACTCACAAGCCCCAAAGAAGAGAAGAGAACATATATATAATGTACCCTACACGAAACTGCATCATTTTGGACGAAGGGCAACTAAATCCCGTCATGACTGTTGTGCGTGCAGCGGCCTAGGCAAGTGTCCAGACCGCGGTCTATATAGCATGGCACAGCTAGACATTACCGCTGCCTAGGTCGCTGGCTAGGCATGTACACCAAAAGAGGTCTAGACCGCTGTACACGCCTGTGAACCTCTGCTTGGGAGACCGTTGTGCATGCAACGAGCACATGTCATGGTAACAGCAGCTTGCAACCACTTGAGAACACCGTTGTGCATACCGCGGTGAAGGTAATACACGGGGTGCGGTCCCAACCGCAGTTAAGAGAAAAATCCTCTTCTAAGGGCAAACTAAATGAATCAAACACCCAAGCAAGAGTTATGGCAAAAAGACACACAATTAAGGCAATTAAGCATTCATGCAAGATGATCAAAAACATGCATGAGAGTGTGTGTGTGCACTAAAAACTCTTTAAACAAGGTTAAGCAAGTGATTTACCTTTTGGGATACTTGAGCTAGGTCTTGATCAATGATGGCTTAAACTACCCTTACACATTAATCCTCAAATGTTGTTGTCAACGAAATGAGCCAATCAAAAACTGGGGAACTTACAATCGCCCCCTTTGACTATTTCGTGACAAAACCACCACTCATAATGCATCATCACAAATAAAAAAAAACAGGGGTCAACAAAGTTTTTCTACTTTACAAAGAGATGACTAATAAACTAGATCTATAAGTCATCCATCTCTTGTAGAATCATCATCCCTACAAAACAAAATAACTACACTTCCAAGACAGGTGTATATGAGGTGATCAAATATCAAAGAAACAAAAACAAGAGCAATTTACATACAATAGAAACAAGCAACATGCATCAACAATGCAAATGCAAATGCTCCCTCTAAATAGGTTAACTCCCCCTTAAATCATGCCACTCTCAACTCCCCCTAAATCCACATTACTCCCCATTTTTGTCATGAGATAGACAAAGGAATATCCCCTTAAGAAGGCATTAGCAAGGAGAGCTTATGGCATAAGACATATGCATAATCATATAAACAAAATTATGCAACTCAATTAAGAAGAGAGAATCAAGGAGTTTTATTACGTAAAAAATGTGTGAACGAATGCTTTGCATACAAGACAAGTTGTATTCAAGATCAAAACATGGTATTTGGCAAAGCCAAATAACAAAGGTTTCCAAGAGAATTCAAACCAATTTCACCCTTTATCATGGAATAAGCAAGATACAGATTGTAAAATAAATTCATTTTAAGAACAACTATATCAAACTTTACAAGCAAAACAAGACATGAACGACTATTGCGCCATTTTTTATTTTTTCTAGTGGAATGCCCGTATGATAGTAGCCTTGTTCGACAAGTAAAGAGAAAAAGACTTTTGGATTGTAAAATCCTTGAAACGGATACAAGATCCTTATTGATTGAAGTCTCATAATTGCTTTCACACACTCATTTTTGCATTCACTTTTAAGCATTCAACAATTTCATCATGCATATTACTTTAAAGGATGTCATAGAAAGAATCAACATGTCATGGAGATCAATTATAGGTCATTCAAAAATTACTTCCCAATCAATTATCCTATTCCAAAAATGCATGTTTGGTCATAAATAGGACATGGATTGCATGTAAAGCAAATTTGCACACTTATAAAAAGAATATACACCTAATCATCTCAACCAATTATTAAAGAAGCATAAATAATATCGATGAGCACAATTCATTGCCAATTTGCTCTCTTTGCATAGCTCTCCATATGGGGTCAATCAAAACAAGTCAAGAGGGGATATGAGTCCCTATAGACTTACCAAGTCCATTGGATCTAGTTGAGCCTATGGGTGAACCCTTAGCACAATGACATGTGAGTTCATCTTTTCTAATCCACTTAGGTGACACATTGTCAATCCTAGTGGTCAATATCATCATATGACTCCTAGGATCATTAACACTAGCTTTCCTAGAAATAATCATATTGGCTTAGCCCTTTTTCTTTCAATCATGTTCTTTGTTCTACACATGTTCTTGGTTCTACATATGATAATGTACTTGAAGCAATTTGGTCTAATATGACCATTAACACAGGAACAAAATAAGGGGTCATACCATTCCTTTGTGAGGACAAAGGTGTTTTCCCATGTCTTTGAGCTTTCTTTTTGTGTGGTGTTGGTTCTCTTCTCCCTTGTTGTTGATTTGGAGAAGATTGATTCCTTGGTTAAACATGCAGGAAATGCTTCTTGGCTTGATGGCATTTTGGTTGAAGAACGGTTGCTTGATGTGCTCTCATTGGTTGAGCTTGAGCTTGACTTCTTGGTGCCATCTTGACTTGGACATTTCTAGAGCACTCTACTAGTTCAATTTTCTTCTTAGGATGGATTGGAGGAGGAGGCTCTTTGAAGTCCATACTCTTGATAAATATAGTCTTGCTAGAAGTTGAGGTTTTCTTGTCATCTTCAAACCCCAGACCTCTCTTGTCACTTGGCTTCTTACCAACCACCAACATATGGTCAAGCTTCTCTGTACTCGAAGTCATCTTAGCAATCAACTATCTAGCTTCTCTCAGCTCCTCCTTCAAGCTTTCTTCCACCTTTCTTCCACTTTTCACTTTCTCACCTAAGTGAGTCACTTTGGTTGATAGCTTAAGGTTCTTTTCCTTTAGTTTTCAAACCTCTTTCTTCATCTTCAACAATGAACTTTGAAAATCCTCAATGAACCCTTCAAGGTTCATACTCTCTACATTTTCATTTTTAGAGTGAGATGAGTAACTCTCATCACTAGAGTCGTTACTTGTGTCTCTTGTTGTCACATTTACAACACCTCCATAAGTAACTTCATCAATCACACTTCTAGCTCCTTTATCTTCAATTTCTCCTATAGAGTCACAAATTAAGGTCTTGTTGCCTTTTTCAATATCTTCTACAAGAGAAGCTCCAAACACCGTGTAGTTGAGAACTACCTCTTCATCACTTGAGGAATCTTCCTCACCTCCACTATCGCTTGATGAGGTGGACACCACCTTTCCTTTCTTCTTCTTCTTCGAATTAGCACACTCGATGGCTATGTGACCGAACCCACTACACTCATAGCATTGAAGGCCTTTTCTTGTAGGCTTCTCTTGCCTTGGCTCAATCTTCTTCTTTGAGTCATTCTTGTGAAGTTTCATAAACTTATTGAATCTCGTCACCATAAGAGCCATCTCCTCATCTGAGTCATCCTCATCCATCTCTACTTTGGATGTCTTCAAGGCTATGTTCTTTTGCTTCTTAAGAGGTGTAGGTGTAGAAGTCCACCTAGACTTATAGGCTAGAAGCCTTCCAATCACTTCACTCGGCTTCATAGTCTTGTAGTTGCTATTTTCTTCTAGTGCCGTCACCTTGGACTCAAATCCCTTTGGAAGTAACCTCATGATCTTTTGCTTGATCCTTCTATCCGAATATGGGTCACCTAATTGATGGCTTTGATTTACGATGTCCATCAACTTCACTTGGAAGACATTAAAGCACTCATCCTCTTCCATCTGAATTGTCTCAAATTGCATTTAAAAAAGACTTGAAGCTTGGAGTTCTTGACCACTTCGGTTCCTTCATGGGCCTTTTGTAGAATCTCCCAAACCTCATTTGCATTCTTAGTATTTTGAACCAACTTGTATTGATTTTTATCCATGGCACACAATATTGCATGTATAGCCTTGTTGTTCCACTTGAAAGCTTCAAATTCTTGTGTGCTTCATTGAGATTTAGGGTTGAGAACTTCATCACCATCATCATTAGTCATCTTCGAAAGAGTGTACCCATCTTCCACCGCCATCCATGCACAGTCATCTATTTGGCAAATGTAAGACTCCATATTGCCTTTCCATGAGGCATAATTATCACCCTTAAGCAAAGGTGGTCTTATACTTGATGCTTCCTCTTTGCTCATCCCAAGCTCACTAATAGTGGTTGGGTTATAATGAATGGGATGAAAATGTAATACACCACATAAGATGCAAACAACAAAAATGCACAAGCAAGACACACACAGAGCACGGATCACATAAGTATATCTAGGCACCCGCTCTGATACCAATTAAAATTCCCTAGAAAGTGTGAGTTTATAAACCTAGATAGGGGTGAATAGGTTTTAATTGAATCAATTATCGATTTTTTGATTAATCAATATTAACACAAATTACCCCAAATAAACAAGCATTTAATAAAACTAATTACGCCTAAAACAATAACAACACACATCATTTACGTGGAAACCCTCCAAATGGGAAAAAATACGGGCTGATATATGCGCCACACTCGATCCTCAAATCCACTAATGAATGAAAGTTTACAACATAGGTTGACCTCCCATCACACCCTCTAGTAACTAACCCTTTCAGTCTACCCAACAGGCCTTAATAGTGATTCTTGATCTATTTGCTTGTGCACTAATCATTTAGTCACAAGACTTAACCTCAATGAAGAGTCAAAAACAACCTAAGTGAATATATAAAAATATTTTAGATGCACAAATGCTAGGTTAAGACATTTAATGCTTATCTAAGGATTAAATATGGCAATGAATGAAAATCCTAGATATCAATTATCTAAATGCAATGAAAGTAAATTTAGCTAGAAGGGTAAAATCATCCTAAATGCTAGCTATCATGAAAACAAACATCTCAACCAACAAATAACAACTCAAGCATGTTATAAATGCAATATAACATAAAAGAATACATTCAATGAGTGATTAATGTTTTTTCTAGGTAAACATAGCCTAGTTAAGTAATAATAAATTGTAGGTCATGTAGAGATTACCTATTAATGAAAACAAGAGAGATTCATGCTTGGAAGATGCAAGAAGATGCTAGATGCTCATGGATTGGAGTTTGGTTGAGTCAAAATGAGTTCCTGAGAGCTCTCTCTATTTTAGAGTCAATTTTTCTCTCTAAATGCTTGGTCTCATAAAACTGGCTTCTTGAACTCACAAGCCAAAGAGAAGAGAAGAGAACATATATATATATATATATATATATATATATATATATATATATATATATATATATATTGTACCCTATAAGAAACTGCATCGTTTTGGACGAAGGGCAACTAAATCCCGTCAGGACTGTTGTACGTGTCATGGCCTAGGCAAGTGTCCAGACCACAATCTATGCAGCACGGCACTACTGGACATTACCGCTGCCTAGGTCACTAGCTAGGAGTCTAGACCGCGGTACATGCCTGGGAACCTCCGATGTGCATGCAACGAGCACAGGCCGCAGTAACAGCAGTGAGCAACCACTGAAGAACACTGTTGTGCAGATAACGGCAGAGGTAATGCACAGGGTGTGGTCCCAACCGCGGTTAAGAGGAAAATCCTCTTCTAAGGGCAAAATAAATGCATCAAACACCCAAGCAAGAGTTATGGCAAAGAGGTACACAATTAAGGCAGTTAAGCATTCATTCAAGATGATCAAAAACATGCATGAGAGTGTGTCTGTGCACTAAAAACTCTTCAAACAAGGTTCAGCAAGTGATTTACCTTTTAGAATGCTTGAGCTAGGTCTTGAGCAATGTTGGCCTAAACTACCCTTACACATTAATCCCCAAATGTGGTTGCCAACGAAATGAGCCAATCAAAAACTGAGGAACTTACAACCTCATTCAACTTGGTTGTTACTTTTTGTTCATTTTGGTTTCTTATTTTTGTTTGATATTGTTGACTATGATTTTTGGATCGTTAAAAAGTCAAACGCCAAACATTAACACGTAGGCAGATCAAAGCTTTGACCAGTCAAGGGTTGAATAATCAAAGCCTCATTCTCCGTATGGATGCGATACGATTTGTTCTTATTTGAGAATAATAACGTAAAAGAGTAAGAAATAAAGAATAAATCAAACACAACATATGTTTTACGTGGTAAAACCCCAAGAAGGGAAAACATCCACGGTGTCGGTGACAGCGAGAAGAGATCCGCTATGAATAGAATAATTACAACACTCAATACTCGCCTTTCTCTTAGATGATTGCTCATGTTTTTCATGATGATCATGCCCTGTTATAATGAATACATGGATGTATTTATATGGTTCGATCTAGGGTTGCCCTAGTTCTTGTCGTACAAGTGGTGGATTCATTAATTAGAATCTTTGTATGATTCTAATAATATAGTCCGTTCAGGACTTATTTCCTGTTTGATGTTTATCCTTCTGGAAGCTATGAGTTTCTTCCTAATTAGAATTCTCTGATAATGAAAATGAAATATAAATATTCCCTTATTGGATTATGATTCTTAGATTTAGTATCTGAGTGAATCTTCGCTTGATACGACGTGTCTTGATAAAGTCATATTTCCTGTTTTGACCGAGTAGATCTCGTTGAGTAAAGATCTTTACTTATTAAGTCTCCTTTTACTGGACGGCTTTACTTTGTGTACACGCTTCTAACTTCCATATTAATTTTTTTGATGACATGTCATTGGCCAATGTCCTTCTCGTTGACTAGTGGACTTCTGATGATATGGAATTACTATATTTTTGTATTACCCACTACCTTCACTGACGTGTCATGCTGACGAAAAACACATAAAAAATATCCCCTCAAATCCGTGAGATGAGTTCTGGACGACTCAACGAAGGGGATTTGAAAAGTTCTCCTCTAATTTTTTTTTACACTCTCGTAAATCGATAATCTTCAAAACAGGTTATGTTGCTAAGATACATTTGTGGATCTATATCTGCCATTATCTTCGGGATATAGATCTGGTCACTGAGATGCCTTGGATACTTTATTGTGAGATGAATTTGCACTTGGTATGGTCAAACTATGTCAAATTACCAAATGATCCTTTTAAGTGATCAGCTTATGTTTTTTTTTTTGTGGCACTTGCAGGAGGTGCCGAAAGAAATATTGACACAGGAGACTTAGATATCTCCTTTAGCTTCTCTTTTCTTATAATTTTTACCTTGTATACTTCAATAATGCCCAAGTGTGCACTTCTGTGCTATATAAATTTGGTACGTGGTATAGTTTTCTTATGTAAGGCCTTCTAACTAGTATTCCTGCAATCAAAAATGTAATTTTTTTGTATAAACATAATTGTAAATTCTTACTTGTATTTGGTTATAATAGTGTTCGATGAACTGCTGTCTCCACGAGCCTCGATTTTTTAGATCTCATTTTTTTTTTGAACTAGTCATGCATTGGGATAAGTTTGGCATTTTTTTTGAAGAGGTAAAGAGCCAACAAGCCGAATGGAATAGCAACGGCGTGTCAAGTTATTCCTCCGAACTGAATAGATATGGTGAGTTGAACCGCCACAGCGAGCTGAATAGATTGGCACTTAAGATTTTGTGCTCAGGTGCTTTTAAGTCTCTTTATTCCGAGGAGGTCCTAACTTTTTGATACTTCACTTGATCATTTAAGTGTCATTTTTTTTTTGCTTCGCTTGCTTTCATTATGTTCTCATTGCACGAGCACTGTTTTTCACTGCCATCAAGCTCATCTTTCTCGTCCTTTCTTCTGACTGTGCAGTATTCCATAATTCAGTACTTTTATCGTCGCACATAGAATATCCTCTAAAGGCATGTTTCGACGATCTTTTAAAGTTTTAAGGCTCAAGATAACTTGAAAATTTCAAGGTTGAAGATCGTAAGAGGAACTTGCTTAGGGTATCTCTAAGTAACATCTTTCCTCACAAGCTGAGAAATGTGGTAGATGTTGTTGCTCTTGGGAAGGTAAGTGGTGCTCCGTGGAGATCGTGCTTCTTAGTATTCACCCCTAGGCCACTGCCATATATACATATTATGGCGAGTTGGGTACTCTTGTTCTGTAGGGGTTCATGTTGCTTGGAATCTACCCCATAATGCCCTCGTCATTTATAAGTTGATGTAGATGTACAGGATAGGAAGCATGCTATAGGCACAAGTTCGCTTTTCTCTTCATTGGTCTGAGTAAACTTTCTACCCAATTTATTGGCCCGAGTAAAACAAAAAAATTTAGACGGGACATTCTGAGTGCTCGCCCTGGATCTCCCTGATCTTTTTCTCATAGGTTAGATTCTTCCTTTTAACCGATCTTTCTTATACACCAATCATATTTTTGGCCGATCTATCTTATGGGTCGATCTTTATTTTGGCTGATCTTTCTTGTAGATTTATTTTTGACCAATCTTTCTTGTAGACCGTTTATTATATTTAGACATTCTGGCTAATATTTCATTATTGGCTCTTTTGCAATTGCTCTCTTGCTTTTGTACTACTTGTGAATTATTCTAGAGGCTCGCCCGACTTGATAATGATTTAGGCTCTAGCTTAAGGCAAACTGAGTGTTTACTTTTCACCTCTGGGATCCTGACCGTATTTAAATTTATACCCACCTTTGGGGTTTTTACTTGATTTTTAGCAAATCAAGGCAATCTCAAAGTGTTCGGCACAAGTTGCTCTGATCTAGCATTTGAAAGTTTCCTTACTGCTTCTACATGCACTTGGCCATTAGAGCTTTGTACTTGCACATTTTAAACTCAATAGAAAAGTAATTTAAACAGAAAGTAATTACCCATTTTCTTTTTCTAAAAGGTCGGATCACTAACAGTGTTTTCTTCACACCCAGCCAACTCTTGAGCTGACAATGATTTATTTGCACCCCACTCGTATTTTATTTTTGGCCGATATTTCTTATAGATCGGTCCCTTTTTTTTAGGACATCTAATGCATTTAGCCTGAGTTGGTTCTTCGTCCTGATTTCGACCGGTACAGGATATATATATATATATATATATATATATATATATATATATATATATTGTTTGGTCAAACTGTGTTATTTGGATGATCTTTCTGATCAATTTTGTATACCTTTGATCAAGTATATTATTAAACTGATCAATTTGGCTTCAAGAGTGATGACATTGAGAATGATCAAGTATCTCATTAAGGTAATCATCTTTAGACTTATCAAGTGTCTCATTAAACTGATCAACTTTGCTTCTAGAATGATCAAGTATCTTATTAAATTGATCATCTTTAGACTGATCAAATATCTTACTGAACTGATCAGTTTTGCTTTAAAAATGATCAAGTATCTTATTAAACTGATCATCTTTAGACTGATCAAGTGTCTTATTAAAATGGTCAGCTTTGCTTTAAGAATGATCAAGTATCCCATTGAACAGATCTTTAGACTGATCAAGTATCTTATTAAACTAATTAGTTTTTACCCAAGTGTTACATCGAGACTCACCACGTTCATACACTCAGGTCCCTGCACAAGTCACCAAGGACGTCTCTCGGTTTTATCTGTTACAGGGGTTTGCCGAATCATTGAGGTAATGTATACCAACCAACACAACTACTCATCAAGCCAGAGTTTTTTCCCGACGGTGCCCCAAGCAGTTTTCCAGGTAACCCGGTGCCTCGGGTTTGCCTTTTTTAGCCAATAGGTGTATTTGTACCTAAATGGCTCGGCCTGCGTGCTAATTTAGCTTCTCTGCCTCTTTCAAACACTTTTCATCCGCCCTTCACGATTTCACGGCGTCTGAGTTCTTATTGACATGTTTTTATTATCATGTCATTATCATATGTTCTTATTATCATATGATAACCTTTTTTTTAGGCCTTTGTTGGTGAAGATTTTATCCCCTTTGGCTTTTTTGCTTTGTGTCATTGTGGACAGTCATCTTCAAGTTCATTGCACTTGCGAAAATTTCTTCCTTTTTTGTCTTCCCTTTTTTTTGTAGTGCTGGTCTTTCTCATAGACCAAGTTCTTTTTTACTATAGACGTTTATTGAGGAGCTTCTGTCTTTCTTCAAATTTCTATTTGCACCGAGATAAAACTATTTTTGTACGTATTAAGACTAAGCTCAATTTCTATGCTAAAGTTTTCATCTTGTCTTTCTCTGTTAAACATGTGAGTAACATTTGCACAACCATATAAGTTTTAATAATGCCGAACAAAAATAGTTGGATCAATGCATGTTATTAGTGACCCCGTTGTTCGGGATATTGTACTCATGAATTCTTCATGAGTGATGCTTTGTATAAAAAACACACGGTATGCATTTGGTGTGTAAAATATCTATTACGTAATAAATAATCATACTATGACAGTGTATGCATGCATGGTCTAATATTAGGAGAAACATGCAAAGGCTATATGCGTTGCATACCATGTTAGAAGCATAATAAGAAATTTTGATGATAAATAAGGGTGAAGAAAGTGTTTTGAAACCTTTTACCTCATCGTTATCGTTATTCGGCCTATAGTCTAGAGAATTTTGACACATCCGTTAGATGAGAAATCAAATATAGACAATAAACTGGATTTTACCTTGACTGTGTTAGTAGGTGTTTCCATCGTCAATGTAGAGTTATGATGCTCCGAATATCATCAAACATTCCATAAAAACCTCCCACAAATTGCAACGATCCATCGAATTCCTTTTTTTTTCAATGAATGATGGCTATGAGCAATCTTTTGATCAAACCACCAAGACTTTATTGGTCTGCTGCTATTCAACTTTTCACATGTGCTGAGAGGTTATGATTGATCCATAGGTTTTTTGTCTTATACTCCAACTT
The DNA here is from genome assembly GCA_032871835.1 of Dipteronia dyeriana. Lineage (NCBI taxonomy): Eukaryota > Viridiplantae > Streptophyta > Magnoliopsida > Sapindales > Sapindaceae > Dipteronia > Dipteronia dyeriana. Next base: position 812,484 of record CM065297.1, read on the forward strand.
CCATTCTAGTTCATTTTAAAAAAAATATATATACATATATCAGCTGATGGAGATACGATTTTTCTACAACTGCTTTGCAACTACAATCTTTTTCTTTTTATCACGTCGCCTGCTCCTTTGTTGTATATGCTACCCCCTAGCCTCCCAACAGTTGTTAAAGTAGTTTTATTCGAATAGACTACTTTTAACATCACATCCTCTTTTATTCTTCTTTTTAGATGCTTCGCTAAGTAGCCGGTCGGGGTATCTAATAGAGCAGTGGCTTGAAATATCTAGAATAGTTGGAAATATCTAGAATAGTTGGAAACTTCTGGTGAACCGAACAGTTGTGATAAGCTGAGTGGTTCCACCAAATTGAGTAGTTACGGTGAGCCAAATAGGATGACACTCAGATTTGACTGCTTTATTCGCCAAATGTTTATAGCAGAACTTTTTCTGAGTAAACGTAGAGGGAGGCAGAAGTGATACAATCATCTTTTGGTTGCCATACGTGGTTTTGATCGACTGACTATATTGCCGCCCATTTGAGCGGTTTAGAGTCTGTGAGGTTTTTATAAATCCATTTAAGCTTCTGAATGGCTCAGCATTTAGTTGATGATTGTATTAATGTGACTTTCTGGATTCTTCATTGATATGTTAAATTCGAAAAGCCTTTAGAAAACACTTTTTCAAGTTGAATCTGATCAATCTTTCACAACTTTAAAGTCTAGTTGCTTAACTTGTAACTCTTTCGGTTATCAGTTTACCTAATAACAGATAGCTTATTCGAATTTAGCTGGTTACAACGCTCATTGAGGTGAACTTTTGAGGTAAACATTTTTTCAAGTGCATCTCACTTTCTTTTACCGAACTTTGTTTGCGAATTCGCTTGCTTGCGCATCTCCTGGTGATGATACAACAAAACCAACCCTCTAGCATCCCTTTCTCAGTTTTTTTTTAGTTCAGGCTTGCAAAAGCGTCTCGGGTGTTTCATATTTTTATGCTGCAGTCGACGGGATGCTCTTGATTTCTGTGGATGTGACCCATTGTAAAGAATCCCTTAAGCTAATCTTTGACTTCTCTTCTCGACTGATCTTTTTCATAGACCGAGCCCTTTTTTGTTTTGGTGCATGGATCTTTTCACCTATTCTAGCAAATTTTAGACCCATTTTAACGTTGTTTAGCTTTGCTCAAATCTTTTAATCTTTGAGCGGTTTTTACTAACGCTCGAATCCTATCTCTCGGCTTTGCTCGGATCTCACTTTGAGTGGATCTTACTAACGCCTAGATTCTCTCTCGACCTGGTTCGATGTTGCTTGGACCCATCTTTGAGTGGATCTTACTAACGAATGGATCCTCTGTCGGCTTTGCTCACATCCCACTTTGAGTGGATCTTACTAACGCTCAGGTCCTATCTCTAGACTTTGCTCAGATCCGAGTTTGAACGGATCTTACTAACGCTCGGATCTTATCTCTTAACTTTGCTAGGATCCCAATTTGAACATATCTTACTAACGCTTGGATCCTTACTCGACATTGTTCAGATCCTAGTTTGAGTGGATCTAACGATCGGATCCTATCTCTCGACTTTGCTCGAATCCCAGTTTGAACAGATTTTAGTAATGCTCGGATCCTTGCTCAACTTTGTTCGGATCCCAGTTTGAGCGGATCTTACTAATGCTCGGATCCTCTCTCGGCTTTACTTGGATCCCACTCTGAGTGGATCTTACTAACACTTGAATCCTTTGTTGTTGGACTAGTCGGTAACGAAGAGTCGAGTGAACTTTAGCCGAGAATCGATTTGGGTCATTTCCTCTTTTATTGGATTACAATGTTCTAAAGGTCGTCAAATATTCCTCGGAATGAATTGTGTTATGGATCATATATCCTAGGAAAGATACATGCATCTAGTTTACAGTAAAATTCGCGGTTTGTGATTTCGACATTCGTAGAGGGAGATATGCTTATTTTAGTGTTTGATAGTCAGATTAGAAATCTGTACGTGATCTATCCTCTTCAATATTACAGAAGTCACTAACAATTGCTCAGATTTAACTAAAATGTGAACCAAATTTGCTTGAAAATATTTAGATGTCTAGTTTCCAACAGTTTTTACGGCTCATAATCTGAGTTTTGTGGAGGGAGTTATGACAGTTTAGGCACTTGATGGTCAGATCAGAAAATCCTCCGTTAGTTACTTGTTGCAGTGTTACGAGGGCCACCAAAAGTTCCATGAACCGAACTAGGTTAGGTAAAGTATATGGTTGGAAAGCTTAAGATGTCTAGTTTCCAGCAGGTTTTACGGTTTGTAATTCCGAGTTTTGTAGAGAGAGTTATACTCACTTTAGTACCTGAAGGTCAGAAGTTTCGTAACTTGTGACGACTTTGGTTTTGTAAGTTGTCGGAATAGGAGAGTAATTCCTCGAACCGATTATAGGCACCTTGAAGCTTTATGAGAACTACTCTTTCAATATTCTACCTCTGAATCTTGTCGTAATGGTGCCTCATATTGTGGGTACCGTTGATGATCCACCCCTAGCGTTTCCAATGGTCGTTTGCTATGGTGTTTCAGAGTATGATCTATATCGAAAATCTCTATAGTCTATTCATAAGGGTTCCTCGAAGTCAGGTTCGCCCCTCCTTCTAGCGCCAATTGTTGATGGTGATTTTTGGATCGTTGAAAATTCAACCGCCAAACATTAACACGTAGGCAGATCAAAGCTTTAACCAGTCAAGAGTTGAATAATCAAAGCCTCATTCTACGTATGGATGCAATACGATTTGTTCATATTTGAGAATATTAATGTAAACGAGTAGGAAATAAATAATAAATCAAACACAACACATGTTTTACGTGGTAAAACCTCAAGACGGGGAAATCACTAAAACCACTAAAACCAACCAGGTTTGACCGATTTAACCGATTAAAGCATCAAAGTTATATACTATTTGTTATATCTACTTGGTATTGATTGGAATTTGAAACCTTCAAACAATTACAAGCCCAACGGTCTTGTAATTTTACAAGACCACTGATTGCAACAACGACAATGCCGTTTGATAGTTAGTTGTGTATGGCTCTGGTCGTGAGTAGCAAAATGGTATGTGTTTGTGTTGTCGGTGTCTGTTGGGTGTTGACTGTATGAACGTTCTCCATGTGCAAATGGGTTGACATCTGTGTCAAGATTGGGTTGATGTTGACGAACTTGCAAGGTCTGCATCTGTGTAATCAAGGTTTTCTACGAGGCATTAACTTGTTCAAAGCTAACCTCATGACGAGCGTTAATGTGATCAAAGCTAGACTCATGATGAGCCAGTATCTCGTTAACGTCATTGCGAAACTCGGCGTTGGACTTGCCACGAGTATCCATGAACCGAACGCTTCTGATACCAATTTGATAAGTGCTTTTCCGACAGGAGAAGAATTTAAGGAATAGGAGTGGATATTTGTATAACTTGATGATTTCATTCGATCAGATATCTTGGCTTTTTATAAGCCAGGTAACAAGCCATCCAATTTTTAGCAATGCAACAAACAAATACAACTCTAGAGAATTCACGAGATAATGGATAAATGATGTCTGTCAACACAACTCATTTATCATAAATTCACGACTCCACTAAGGCAATTACATATGCCAATTGTTAGCCCCAAAGGTTTCAATATCTATTTTTTATGATAACAAATAATTGGGTTTTAGTACTAATGTTTGTATTCAATGTGATATAGCACAAATCAAGGTTCCAAATCAAAGTGGTAAGAACAAGAAGTTGCTTAATCAAGGAAGAAGCATTGGTAGGTTTTTTTTTTTTTAATTTCCCTGTACAAGATATGAATTGATTGCTTAAGCTTGCTCAAGAGTTTAATCATCCCTAGCTAAGCTAAACAATCATGAACTTAGACCCTTGACCTCATTTAGATATCTTTGAATGGTCAGATTTCCTTAGAAATATCAAGACCTATCAAATATTCAAATTTATAAAAGTTTTTTCTAAGGCGCGGCTCAAGCACTCAAGCCTATCCTTCGCTCAAGAGCGGATGATACATCTTGCTAATGGCTCGAACACCATTCAGCTGCAGGAAACAATCTTTGATTTTCATGTGTCTACCGGCTAGTTTCCGTCCAACCGCCCTTCAGCTGGCCATTCAGCCATCTTTGTCAGGTGCATTAAATGGACATCTTAACGGGCAAAAATCCTTGGCTATCAATTTTCACTATAAATACAAGCCCCGAACTCACATAAATGATACTCGACAACCTATTATTCATTGCTTTCAACCTTCAAGTGTTTATTAAGTGAGTTTCTTAGTTTGCTTAGCAAAATCCTTTCTACTTCTTATCTCTTGAGCTAAGCACTTGAACAATTAAATTTTCATATCTACTCTTGTGAGAGTTTCTCTTGTAACTTTACTCAAATACATCAAAATGTAACTGAGAGAAGTGAGATTCTTTACTTGTTGTAGTGAGAGACTAAGAGGAGGAGAATCTCCTAGTATGATTGGTGAAGCGAGTCACCATTGTGTAACTTGTAAAGATTATTGATAGTGAAGAGACTCAAGCTTGGTGACGCTTGATAGAGTGGAAGTAGGCAAGGGTTGCCTATCGATCCACAATTGGTATCAGAGCTTGGTTTTCTTGATTTTATAGACTTAATTGCTTTATAGCTATGGCAACCTCTAGCAACCATTATCTTAGTTAGGGAATGTCCATCCACAAGCCACCATCTTTTGATGGCAAGCATTATACTTTTTGGAAAACTAGGATGAGAATTTTCATACAATCCATAAGGTGAATAGTTCTTAAATTATTGATTTTTTTTGTGGTGTTGCTTTCTCCTTCAATTTTTGTACTTTGAAAAATCCCTAATTTGAATTAGAACCCTTTTTTTTTTTTGGTGTGAAAAATCCCTAAATTGAATTAACCTTAACATGCATGTTCAATGTGTTGTGATATTTGTGTTGAATTTTCACTTTTCAGTTAATTTTTTGAATCCCTAATTTTTTTTTGTGTTGAAAAATCCATATTTTTTTCTTCAGTTTATGAAGCTGAATTTGATTTAGTTTCGATTTTTGTATGATGGCTCTTTTTGATTATTTGTATCAGTATTGTATTGAGCGGGATTTTTCTTTTTCTTTTTCTTATTATAATTAACATTGCAATATGATTCCCTTGTGTTTGAATTCTATTTTTTTATTTGTTGTTCATGACGGGTTTCTTTATTAAAGATGTAATTACTTTTAGTTAAATTATCATTTTGCTTTATGTGATCGTTACCGTGAAATGCAATGAACTTTGAGTTTGTTCTTCATTTTGATTGTCAATGAATCAAGTGTATTTTTAGTTGTTGTTTTGTCATCTGATTGTCAATGAGTTTGTTCTTTAAGTTGACGGACAATTTGGAAGCATTCAACTTTGTGGTGTTGTTTTGGTTCATGACGTTTGAATCATTTGAAACTTTTGGTTCTTCACTCCCTCTATGATTTGCAGCCAAGCCACGTTTGAAACTTTAATTTTGTATAGAAATAATGTGACACATATGTTTGTTATAGCAATAGATTGGTAACAGGGGTAGATTCCTATTAAACCTATTTGCATTAAAATACATATTACAGCCTAATTTGAGGACCAATGGACTTTTGGTTGTAACTCCAGTTCATACATTATACATATTACAAGAACAAAAATGGGTTGTTGCAGTTTTGTTCATAGTTCCTTTCTATGCTACTGAGTCGGTAAGATTATATTCATATGATCGTATCTTCCTTCAAAGCATATTTGTGACTTGTTTTGTTTTTCATTTGCCTCCAGCTTTGATATGATAGAGAATTAGTGTTTGATGGGTTGTTGCTAATTTTGATAAATGTTTATATATATACATACATCATGCTTGCAATAGTAATGGTTACACATTATTACAGAGGTATCATGGTTACGCATGCTTGCATTTCAATTCCTCTGCAGTGTATCATGATCCTGTGAAAAGATGTGATGCTAATAATCAGATTGTATAGGAATAGAGTGATGATCTCTAATCCCTCATATTTGTTGAAGTGTTTGGTTTTAGTAGTGTTACATCCTAAATAATTGAATTTTGATATCTTATGATACATTTTTTTTCATTTCCTTTACCGTGGAAACGGAACCAACCTTCTGTAAGTTTGATACAAACCAATTTTCTGTAAGTTTGATGCATATTCCTAGCTAGAGAAGGAAAAAAAAAAGTTCCTGACCTAAGCATCAAGACAAATTTGTGTGCTTTCTAGTAAACTGTTAGTGATACTGAACAATTTTAGAATCTATGAGAAGTTTTCTTCACTAAAATTCATGTTCTTCTAAATGCATACAAGTCAAGTGAGTGCATATATTAAATGTTAAAAACAAATTTGTTAACTAAGTAACATATATCGGTTCCCATGATTATTTGATGTTATAAACTAATAATCATTACATCTGTTTCTTTTTCTAATAATTTGCTAATTAATGTATAACTAAGTATTTTACTCTCTTGTCTGGATGATTTATAATTTAATACGTCAATTATATATTTTAGTTCAACTTCTAAGATCTATTTGACTTTCAGTCATAAACATTATCTCACAGAAAATGTGTATGCATTTTTTGCTTCCTGGAGCATAGTTATGTTTGATATTCGATATTGTTGGGTTTATAGTTCGTGTAATGAAATTATATACAGTTTACTAGTTGCTAGCAATCTGATTGTTATGGTTGTGTGTGTTGTTTGATGATGACAATGTTTGGTGTAGTTTGGATTCTCAATTGCATCGTGAATGTTCCTAATAGAGTTTTGAAATTCCCAACCGAGTTAGGAATTCCTAACAGCGTTGGGAATTCCCAACTGAGTTAGAAATTTCCATTGACAGCGTTGGGAATTCCCAACGTTATTGGGAATTCCTGTATTAGGAATTTTAATTTTTGACTATCATCATTGAATCAAATATGAAATAAAGTTGTACCTCTTGAGTTGAAATGTGTTCAATAAGATGATTTGTATTTTTTAATGTTGTTTTGTTACATTTCAGGAAAAGAAAATGGGAAAAGAGGTTGATTTGTTAGTAAAGGTTCCAGAACATTTCCTGGTGAAGATTAACAGCACTTCGTCAACAGTTGCCATTAAATGCATTAAGAAAAAGTTAACGGAGGAGCAATTGACTTTATTTCGCAAGACATGCTTCGGGAAACTTTTAGAGATGCGTGAGCTGAAATTTTTTGGACAGTTTGTTCATCATCTACTCCTTAGACAAATAGCTATTTGTGTTTAAATCTTTGGCGATCTCGAGTAGCCGTGTGAACAACATCATGATTTTTGCTATGTAATTTTGATAATGTTAACATATTGTTCTGTTAATGTAACTGCATGTGGATAATGGAATTGGTATTTGACTTTGAAGCACAGATTTTCAACCACAAATTGTGCCGCTTTTAACTGTTATGATTAAAATTGTCCAATTGTTTTACACTTTTTTGATATTAAAATTGTACAAATGTTGAGATTTCCGTCTTAATAACAGTGCAGATTTTTTTTACACTCTCTAATGTATCAAATAATACTGTCAACATTACACACGAAATATACCAATCAACTGTAATACCAGCCAATACTGAAATCAACATTACACGACTTCCTGAAAATGAGATACATATTAAAAAATAGTTACTAATTTAACAAATTTATTTAGCAACACTCAACAACTATTTATTATATCTCTTGGGTTTCCACTTTAATCGGTCAATGGATTGATGTCTTACATTTTTTCCTATTATGTCCTAGTATTTCGCATCTACCACACTTCTGGTGGAAAATTTCTTCACCTTCAGATGATCTACGTTTCTTTGACGGACGTCTGATAGGTTTGTGTCATTTTGATGGTAGAACAACAACACTTTGTACATCATCGGGAACTTCCCACAATTTTCACTCCATTCCCCATCGTATAAAACAACGAACCGAACTTTATCCATAAAACCTTTCAAATGAGTAAGAAATCCATGATTAAATTCCTAAACAAGTATTTTATACTCATGGTACAGTGAATTTATAAAATATTCTAAATCCAAACTATGTTAAAAACTTTATGTCACTAGAATTACTAACTGTGTTGGAAATTCCCAACGCGGGAATTCCCAACGCAGTTAAGAATTCTCAACTAAATTAGGAATTACCAACACTATTAGGAATTCCTAACGCAGTTAGGAATTCACAACTCTGAGTTAGGAATTCCTAACTTTGTTGGGAATTCCCAACGCTGTTAGGAAAAACTGTGTTGGACACTTTAAAAACAAATGCTACCAAATGTGTACATTCAATCCAATAATAGAAAATTAACTACACCAACATCAAATTCACACAAGACCCATGCTCTATTACATTCATGCCAACTATTTTGATAAAAATAAGTAACCTTAATGCACAAATTAAACTAAAAAAATTATTCAAACATGAAATAAACTATAAATTTATGTATAAAATTAAAATTGATCACACCAACATCAAATTCAACCAAGACCCATGCTCTATTATATTGATGAAAACAATTTTCACAAAAATAAGCAACCCTAATGTCCAAAGGAAAGTAAAAAGAGATAAAAATAGAAATATACTTTAGAATTATGTTTAAACTTTAAATTGATCACAAAAATATAAAATTGACACAAGACCCATGTTGTATTATGTAAGTGTAAACTATTTCCACGACAAATTAACACAAATACAATTAAATCCGAGATTCAACAAATTTAAAAAAAAAAAAAAAACTCACCTCAAACCTTGAATACAAAGGTACCCTTGTTGTGGATGAATATTTTTTAGTTGTTCAATGGTGAAGAATGTAAATAATTACTAAAATTCGAAATGAAGGATGAGAGAACAAAAAACAAATTTGAGAGAGGAGAATGAGATAAAACCGAAATTGGGTGTTGTGGTGGAGAGAGAGGTGGAAATAAAAGGAAAAGAATGGTGTTATGGTGGGATAATAGGTATAAAGAATGGATAGGTTAAGTTAAATGAAAAAATGAGTAAGTAAGAGTATAGTTGTACTTACACATCAAAAAGGAGTTAGTTTTGCAATTTTTTTAAAAAAGAGATTAGTTATTGACTTGAGCCTTCCAAATAAGCTAGTTTCCAATAAAACCCAATATATTTTTTATTCTCTCTTCCTTCATTTCAAATTTTAGTAATTATTTACATTCTCAACCATTGAGCAACTCGAAAATATTCATCCAGCATAAGGGTTTCTTCTATTCAAACTTTGAGGTGAGTTTTTTTTTAACTCACCTCAAAGTTTACATTTACATAATAAAGCATGGGTCTTGTGTGTATTTGATATTGTTGTGATCAATTTAAACTTGAAACATAATTATAAAGTTTATTTCTATTTTTAAGCTCTTATTTACTTTCCTTTGTGCATTAGGGTTGCTTGTTTTTGTGAAAATAGTTTTCGTCAAATACATAAATTTATATAATTTTATATAAATTATTTACATTTACATAATAAAGCATAGGTCTTGGTTGAATTTGATGTTGGTGTGATCAATTTTAATTTTATACATAAATTTTAAGTTTATTTCTTGTTTGAATATATCTTTTAGTTTAATTTATGCATTAGGGTTGCTTATTTGTGTCAAAATAGTTGGTATGAATGTAATAGAGCATGAGTCTTGTGTAAATTTGACGTTAGTGTGGTTAATTTTCCGTTGTTGGATTGAATCTACACAATTGGTAGCATTTTTTTGAAAAATATCCAGCCCAGTTTTCCTTACTGCGTTGGGAATTCCCCAACGCTGTTAGGAATTCCCCAACGCTGTTGGGAACCCCTAACTTTGTGAAGAATTTCCAGCATTATCCAAATTAAGCATAGTTGGAATTTATAATATTTTGTTAATTCACAGTAACATGAGTTTACAATATTTGTTTTGGAATTTAATCATTAATTTCTTGTTAACTCACTTTACCATCTATTTTTTCAAATGTTCTATCATTTTTTATCTAATAATGTTATGTGTTTATTTGTTGGTGTCTGGATGACACAATATGTTGTTTATGTAGTATTCAATTCAATATTGGTAGTGCTGCTACATTTTGTCTACATTTGTTGAAAGTTTTGTGTAATATTGACAGTATTGGTTGGTACATTATTACATTTGTTTGGTACATTTTATGTGTAATGTTAATGGATTTCATAGAATTTGTTTAATATTGACAGTATTATATAATGTTAAGATTTTTGTTTTGCAATTCACAAATAATATTAATGGATTTCATGGAATAAATACTAGACAATATTTGTGAAACAAGTACCAAGATTGAATTAATGTTATGTGAGTAATAGGAATTATTGTTGACATGTGTAAAAGTTTCACATGGAATAATTCACATGCTTTGTATATGGAATTAATTCCATTTCACATGCTCGGTTTTCTTTCATATACAATAAGTACCAGACACAAATAAGATGCAAGAATCAAATAAATACCGGACACAAATAGTTAAGATTTCAAAATGTTAAGATTTGTATGAACCATAAATAAAGATTTCAAATATATCGGACACAAACAGTATTGGTTGTTACAACATTACATTTGCCTGGTATATTTTATGTGTAATGTTGATAATATCGGTTGGTACATTATACATTTCTGTTTTGCAATTCACAAATACTGGTAATGAACAAAATCTGTACAGTTAATAAGATGCAAGTATCAAAATCTGCACAGTTATAATATCAAAATCTGTAAGTATTAAAATCTGTACTGTTTTGCAATAATAGTGTTACATTAAATTTATAAAAAAAAATCATAACAGTTGTTACAAACATCTGTACCACAAGTTGTTAACATTCATACAAAAATTCATAACATTTGTTACAGAAATCTACACAAATTGTTAACATTCATACAAAAATTCATAACATTTGTTACAAAAATCTGCACCAAAAGTTATTAACATCTTCACAGTTTTGAAAAAATTAACCTCTTCTCCCATTCTATTTGTTCTGAAATGTAACAAAACAACAGCGTTAGGAATTCCTTTCAACAGTTTGGAGGCACATCTTTATTTCATATTTGATTCAAAACTATAGTTAAAATTTAAAATTCCAAGCGCTGTTAGAAAATTCTAAACTGTGTTGGAAATTCCCAACAGCGTTAGAAATTCCAAACTGTGTTAGAAATTCCAAACAACATTTGAAACTCTTAACATTGTTTGGAAATCCAAACACTGTTATGAATTCCAAACTCTGATCCCTAACAACTCAACAGTGCCATTGTCAATTTTGATCCCTGCCAACTCCAACTCGACCGAAAATGCAACTCTTACTTATAGACTGAGTGAAATGCAATTCTCATTTACAGGGAAAGTTTTCTACACACTTTGAGATTTAATGGACAAACCGTAAAATGCAACTCACTTATAGACTCATCACACTTCAATGGAAAAAGAGGAGAACCCTATGACATGTATGAAAAAGGAAGTGCACAACCATTTTGGTGTGAGTATAAGTTATGTTTGTAAATAAAATCAATAGAAGTGAAGCTGGTTCTAAGGTCTTGGCTAAAAGTCTTTACCGGAAAATAAAGCACATTATACTAGATAATATACAAATATCTGCTACATTAACATCAAAGAAATAAAATCTCAATCAGTTTATAATTTAACAACCATATCAATCAAAAATCTCATTGAACGAAAAGTTTATCTAGTACAACAATTTATGATATATTTCCAAGGCATGTCAAACTATACTCGTAAAATAAACCAACAGAAAGAGAATCAAACCAAAGTCAAGAATATTAATGTGGCAAAATGAAATTGCATATGGATGCATGATTCAATTAAAAACCCATATATATAATAAAATTGTTGTATGAATGTTCACAGTTAAAACAACTGTTGACGTCTCTTTCTCGATGGTCAAGAAAGTCAACAACACGTGATTTGATTTTGACCTGCAAAAGAGAGAGAAAAAGAATGCAACACGACACAATTGTGACACAAGTATACGTGGTAAAACTCTGGAGACCGGAGAAACATCCACTGGTGGCCTTATGCACAACCAAGCCAAATCCAATAATGAATATCAAGTTACAACTCTCAATCTCTTTTGCCTCTCTTTTACAGTGGTTTTTTCATGTCTTTTCAATATGGCTTATGGACCTATTTATACATATCTTGCTAGGGTTTCATTCCTTGGCATGCAAGCCGAAGATTGTGGAATAGGATCTGTTTCTTATTTGGGCTCATCTACTTATGAGGATCGCACGTCTTTCAAGGGGAATATACTCGTTGCCTTTTGAAACTCTTTTCTTATGGTTGCGTTTCCAAGGCCTTCTTTGGTATTGCATTCGTACGAATAAGACTTGGATACTCGGGTTTCTATGTTGCCCCGAGTAAAGCTGGGTAGGCCAAATATTATTATTCGGTCTTACTCAGGCTCTTGTGAATTGGCAACATCACTGATGGCACTTATTCGGATGCCAGCCTGGATGCTTATTTGGCAACCTTCCTGGGAGTTTTCTTATTTGTCAGTGACATGTATATTTGACAGAATATATATAACAGTACCCCCTTAAAATACTTTAACAGAGTAGTACTTATCTCTTCGATGAAAGTATTTTAATCATTGTACGCCCGATTGGGTTTTGTCACTTTCTCCATTACTACTTCATTAATTTGGGAACTATTATTCCTAATTAATTCGAAGCATTAATGACGTGTCTTAATGGCAACCATGTATGTACGATTTGTCTCCTCATGTGAAATCCTTATGATTACGATATTTTGAAATTCTGACAGCCTGACCTGCCCTTTTCACGACACGTGTCCTTTTATCGTTTGGCATCTCATGCGAAATCCTTATGATTGCGATATTTTGAAATTCTGACAGCTTGACCTGCCCTTTTCACGACACGTGTCCTTTTATCGTTTGGCATCTCTGTTGGCATTTATGATATACAACCCCCTGATTATCTGATACGTCACTTATGTCATCAAACGTGCTCTTTTCGTCTTCTCATCTTTTCACCCTCTAGAGTTTCGAGTATTTTAATCATTAAAAAGCTTATTGAACTGATGAAGTCCATTTTATCAGTACTCTTTCAGAAAAATCCAACCTTGCTTCTATCTTCATGTTCATCTTCTTCATTTGTTCGTAGATCCATCTTCGCTCTCTGTTAAGCTTATTATCGGTCCCACCACGTCTGCTATTCCAATTTTTTAAGGTCAGTTTCTATGGATCTTGTTGCAAGGATCGTCTTTTCATTATAGCTTTCAACGACCTTGAGAGTGGAGATACTAATCTAGCCTTTTGTATTCATAAATTGTTAGAGGATTCACCCCTGATAAACCTTATTTTTTGAATGTTGATTTCTCGAGGCTTTATCCTAATGTTCCTTCTAATCCTAGCTCTAAGTCTTCCTCCAATTCTGAGTCTTCCATTTCTGGTCGCAACAGGGTTCCTCTTCGATTTAGGATGAGGAAACATCAAAGCAACCTTAGGATTAGCAGACATACTCTAAGTGACATTCTGATTGGGAGGTAGGTTGTAAATGATAATGATGTTGAAGAAGAACACCACGCTTCTCGGATTCTTTTTTCTTCCGATCGTCCGAGTGCTTACGATGTTGAACCAAACATGATCTGGGAGATAGAGATTGGGAAATATCGTGGTCGGTTTGATCTGGATGATTCCATCTTGTTAATACCTACTGGTGATGGGGCCGTATGGAACCCTTCCCTGGGTATGGTAGCCATTTATGGGTCCATGCTCAACTGTGGGGTAACTCTCCCCTACAACCCTTCATTACGTGGTTCCTGGCCAATGTGTGGATCGCTCCAGCCCAGCTGGCCCCTAATAGCTATAGGATTTTGATGTGCATGTGGCACATGTGTAGCTGAATGAAGTTATGGCCACCTTATCCCCGTGAAATAAGGTATTTTTACACTCTTAGGCAGTCTGGTCAGACTGCAAATTATTTTCTTTTATCCAGTCAACTGGATGGTTGGATTCCCGAGGGAGTCAAAGTGAACTAGGGTGTCGAGACTTTCTCAGACGACAAGAAGAAAGGCTTTATTTAGGGTTGTCCTACTTTAAATAAATATTAGAAAAATAGTTGATTTTTCGTAGGGGGGAATCGGGGAAGTCAAATTGAGCTTTCGACAGGAGAATCTCAGGAAGTATTGAAGGTTCCTCGTTATTTTTGCTCTTCTGATCGTTGGAACAAAACACCTATTGTTTTCACCGACGCTGAGTTGTCCAACCTTGCTCGAGTAGCCGTGTGTACGTTGGAGAAATAAACCAGGTCATACCTTTTTTATGAGAAAAAAATGAAGAACCTTGGCCTTTTTGCTCAGATTTCTGCTCGTCGTAGACGCTGCAAGTGATGGCTTTCTAGTAGTTGTTCTTATTTCGATTGATGCCTTCATTACATTCTTTCTTTTTAACCCCTTACAAATTTCTAGTGTTCAACATGGACATTGTCTGTGACGCCCAAGCTCGCCAAGTCAAGTCAATTATTTGAACAAGCCGTAATGAGGCTTCTCGTCAAAGGGAAGAGGGAATTGCTCCGCCTGATGCCGAATTGGATGAGAGTTCTGAGGGTACTAACGAATAGGTTCCTGAATACATTCCGAAAGAGGTCACTCAGTCGATTGTGGGCGATTCGAGTGGCCATAATGGCCCGGTTGGGCCTGATAACAACCAGAGACTGCCTGAGGATGGTGAGGGGCAAATGAGGCATTCTGCCGATGTAATGGCTTAGGGGCCCGATTCTCTTGCTGACGAGGTATCAGTTGAGCAGTATGTCGACATGGCCGAAGAAAGAACTAGGGAGCCTTCTCCTGAACAAGTTGATCCCTCTCGTCCCACTATTTTTAAGCCTTTTCAGGCCATGGTAAAGGAGGATCAAGAAGATCCTACGACTGATCTTGACTCTCGTCGTACACGAGTCAAAAAAAGGAAGGCATTTATCTCCCTCTATCGACCTCCTCCAAAAGTCCCGAGGGTGGTGTCGTTCATTGAGTCGAGCAACGAGGAGACTAATACTAGGGACTTCTTATGTGTTTAAACGGAGAAACCCTCAGAGGAAGGTGAAAATCATCGGGAAAGTTTGAACAGAGAAAGTCTTTTACCCTTTTAGTTTGAAGCTGCTAAAGCGGGATCCTCAGGCAGCCTGTGGGCCCTTTCGCCTAAGATATGTTGAAGGCCATGTCCTCTGGTCAAGGTTTTATTGGCGACAACCACTGGAGTCATTTTAGAAATGGCTCCCCGACAGAACGCCTTCATAACATGTTTAATAGTGTGACCTATGTGAGTCTTCTTACCTTTGTGTTTTACATTAAATTGGGTATTTTCTTTAACCCACTCCTTTCTTTTAGATGGTTGCTGAGTTTGCAGAAGCTTTCCAGATGCAACATCATCAAGCTGATTGAATAATGCGCCTATAAGCCTTATTAAAGGAGAGCAAAGACAACCATGCTTGAGTTGAGGCAGCTTATCGAAGGGAGGTAAGTTTTGCTCAATAGTTCACTGATCGCTACATGTAGAAGCAGATAAAAGCTGAGGAGAGGGCATCTGTTACGAAAAGAAAGCTGAATCTTTATAGAATCTGCTCTCTGACACCTATGAGTCAATGTTTTGAGCTGAAAATGAGGTCGATGAAGCAAAGTCATCCTATGAGTGCAAAATTAAGGATCTTAAGCGCCAAGCTTTGACAGTCGAGTCCCTCTCTAAGAAAGCAAACTAGAACTTGAAGTTCAAGGGGTTAATCACTTCAAAAGATCCCCGGCCTACGACGCTTTACTCCTCAGAAAATTCTAGTAAGGGTTGGTTTCAACTGGTGAATTCTTCAAAGTAAAAAATCGGGCGACTGATAGAGCCTGAGCGAACTGGGAATTATCGATCAAGAACCATGTGTATCGATCCTTGGAGGCTCTTCGGATCCAGATGAAGGAGTGGAGAGCTTATTGTCATAGTCAAGGCAAAAACCCATATCCTATGCATTTGTAGGTTCCAACTGAGCATTCTTTTTCTACCTTCTACGCTAGTCAGGACATCGGAGTATATGGGATAGAGCTTGACATTGGGCCAATCACCAGAATGGACTACAGCGCTTGGATGGATGATCAGGTCGATGAAATTTCATGGCCTTAGAGCGAAAGCCTACTCCGCGAGTATGAAATGGTGTCTAGTCCAAGCATCGACAGAAGCTTGAAGTCCTCGGCGCCGCCTCCTTAAGTGCACTTGTAAAATTCATAAAAATGTAGTATAGTTTATTTTGCAGATTTTGGCAGTTGCATGATTTATTTTATCGCTTTTAGCCGAGTAAATTTGTTAGCTTCCATGTGAACATAATTATTTTAGTTTGGATAGTGCAAAACCATCGTAACTTGAAATGCCAAGTATCTTATTAACTGACTAATATTATTAACCGAGTAATTTTGAAATAAAGCCAAGTATCTCGTGCACTTGTAATTGCATTCCATGCTCGGTTGCTACCTGAATGTTACATCTAGGCTTACCACGATCATACGTTTGGGTCCTTGAGCACGTCACTGAGAACGTCTCCAAGTTTTGTTTACGTAAGGGTTTGCCGAATCATTAGGCTTCAATTTGCCCAACACAGCTACGTAACTCACCGGAATATACCCGGTGGCGCCCTGAGCCATTTTCCAATTCCTGTTGCATCGGGGTTTACCTTTTAGCTAAGGTCTAAGTTGACCTTGATCGGCTGGCGTGCTCTTTGAGCTTCTCCACCCACTCGTGTGTTAACCAAATCAATGGTCTAGAGCATTTTATTACATGTCGTGATTGTGCTAGCTTCTTTTCCCGTGTTTGGTCTTTTCATATGTTCTTATTATCTTATGTTCATTTTTTTGGGAATCCCGTGTAGGGTTTTTATTTATAATTCTGTAAAACTAACAAGACATTGAAATACTTCAAAGAATTTCTAAGAAACGAATCACTCTAAACTAACTGAAAGGAAATAAAGCCTAAACTAAGGCACTTTAGGGATAAAAGATCTTCAGGTATTGGGTGTTGCACTATCGGGGTAGGACCTCTCCTCATGGTTGGACAATCCAATATGCTCTATTTCCGACCATTACTTCAATTTCAGACGGGCCTTCCCATTTGTTGGTTAGGAAACCCCGTATCTTTGTCTTTTGTGTTTAGTGATACTCTACTGAGCACCAGGTCTCCCATTGAGAATTTCCTCAATCGGACATGCGAGTTGTAATTCCTAGTCACTCTTTATTGGTATGTCGTATTTCACACTTGGGACTTCTCCCTTTTTTCTTCTAATTCATCGAAGCTCTGTAATAGCATATCGACATTATGGTCTTCATCATATAACTTGACTCTGGGCGACATGTATGAGGATTTTACAGAGATGACGGCCTCTGTTCGGAACGCCAATGAAAACGGTGTTTCCCTGGTAGGGGTCCTTACCATTGTTCAGTATGCCCACGACACTTCAGGAATTTTTTCTACCCAACAACCCTTTTTTACATCAAGTTTTACTTTGAGTGTATTATTGATGACTTTGTTCACCGCTTCAGTCTGCTCATTCGCTTGAGGATGGGCATGTGTGGCATAATAATTATAAATCTAGTACTCGTTGCAAAGTTGCCTGAATTTCTGATTGTCGAACTGGGTGCCGTTGTCAGTGATGATTGTATTCGGGACTCAAAATCTGTAGAGTATGTTCTTTTTCACAAAGTTTGTGGTGTTTGTTTCCGTGATATGTACTAATGCTTAAGCTTCCACCCACTTAGTAAAATAATCTACAACCACGATTGCTTGTGTTGCATCGCCCCTTGTTCCTGCCGATATTGGACCAATCAAATCCAACCCCCACATGGCGAATGACCATGAGGACGTGAGACTTCTGAAGTGCTCAGGGGGTTGCCAAATATCATTGGTGACCCTTTGGCAAGTATTACAACTTTCCAAAAATCGTTGGGCATTAGTGAACAAAGTAGGCCAGCAAAAGCCTTGCCCGAGCACCTTGTTCCGCCAAATTTTTATCTCCTGTGTGATTTCCACATACACCACTATAGATTTCCCTCAATATTCAACCTACCTCTTCCTCTGATACGTATCTCTGGAGTGTTTTGGAAAATCTTGTTCTGTACAGTTCTCCTTCAATCATAGTGTACCTAGCTGACCTGTACGTGATGCGTTTTACTTCTACAGGATCTTCTGAGAGTACATCATCTTCCAAATACCTTTTTAGCCGGATCGTCCAATCAACTGGCGGTGTTCAAATTTTTGAAATTTTTGAATCTTTTGGCTCAGCTATACTCTGTTTGAATAGATGTGTGACCAGTATATTCTTTGGTCTAATGGTGGTTTTGGTCGACGCTAAGTTGAACAAAGCGTCTATTTTTTCATTTTCTTCCCATGGGATCTAGACAATCCTGCATTCTTTGAACCGTCAGAGGAGTTGTCTTGCTATGTCCAAGTAAGCCGTCATACACTCATCCTTGGCCTGGTATTTGTCTAGAATTTGGTTGATGATTACCTGTGAGTCGCTGAATACTTTGACCTCATTTGCTCCGAGTGTGATACAAACTATGAGCTCTGCCAGCTGTGCCTCATACTCAGTTTGGTTGTTTGTTGCTTTGAAGTCGAATCTCATGGCACATTCAATGTCATATTTTTCTAGGGTGCATACCACAATCCATGTCTCGCTGCCAAGAGTGTTTGACGAGCCGTCGACATGCAATTTCCAAGAGAAGCTCTTATCTAGCATTTTATTTGCCTCCATATCAGGCTCTGTGAACTCTGCTACAAAATCTGTCACTGTTTGGCCTTTGATTGATGCTCTGGGTACATATTTAATATCAAATTCACTCAGTTCGATTGCCCATTTGGTCAATCTCCCTGATATCTCGGGTTTTTGTAAAATTGCTTAAGTGAACGGTCAATAAAGACCCTGATTGCACATGCCTGGAAATACGGCCTCAACTTTCTTATAGCCAAGACTAACGCTAGGGCCATCTTTTCTGCTTGAAAGTATCTTGTTTCAGTTGGGATTAGAGCCTTGCTGGTATAGTATACTGACTTTTGCACCCCGTCATTTGTCCTGACTAGGCATGAGCTTACTGCTAATTATGTGTAGAGGATTTCTCCCACCTTTGGTTTTGATAGGATGGGTGCCTCGCCTAAGTATTCCTTTACCTTCTGAAGTGCTTGCTCACATTTTGCATTCCATTCAAGCTCTTTCTCTCTTTTGATTACTTTAAAAAATGGTACACACTTATCGATGGCTTTTGAAATGAACCTACCGAGCGAAGCAAGGCATCTCGTCAAACGTTGTACTTCATTCAGGGTTCTCAAAGAAGTCATTTCTTGGAGGGCTTTAATCTTCTCGGGATTTACCTCGATACCCTTCTAGTTAATTTGGAAGATGAGGAATCTTTCCGAAGGAACTGTAAACAGACACTTGTTCGGGTTTAGCTTTATCTGGTATCTTCTTAGGACATCAAATGTCTGGCGCAAATCTGTAGTGTGCTTAGCTGCTGTGACACTTTTGGTTAACATGTCATCCATGTAGACTTCCATGTTTCTCCCTATCTGACGAACAAAAATTTTACTGACCAATCTTTGATATATGGCCCCAACATTATTCAGCCCAAAGAGCATCACTGTATAGCCTTATAGACCCTGGTCGGTTGTGGATGCCATTTTATCCTCATCTGCCTTGTTCATCCGGTTCTGGTTGTATCCTGAATAGGCATCCATGAAGCTGAGCAGCTCATGACCCGATGTAGCATTGACCAACTGGTATATTCTTGAAAGTGGAAAACTGTCTTTTGGGCAGGTTTTGTTTAAATCTGTGAAATCTACGCACATTCTCCATTAGCCATTTTTCTTTTTAACCAACACCATATTCGCCACCCACTGAGGATAATCGTCTTCTCTGATGGACCCTATTACGAGTAGCTTTTCCACCTCTTGCTTGATAGCCCAACTCCTCTTGAAGTTGAAAGATCTTTTTTCTGAATTACGGGTCTGGAGCTCGGGTCTATGGTCAAGTGGTGTGATATCACTCGTGTGTCTATCCTCGCCATGTCCTCATGACTCCATGCAAATACGTCTTTGTACTCTCTGAGCAAGCTGATAAGATCTGTTCTGACGTTTTCTTCTAGATTAGCTATGATTCTGACCTTTCTTATTGGTTCGTCTTCCTTTAAGATCACTTCCTCTATTGGCTCACCCTTTGGTGTCTCGGGTCCTTCCCTTAGGTCAAGCTTAAACATTAATAGATCCCCTTATATAGTCTGATCTGGTTGAGTCAGAGTACACACTTGGGGTTCGCTGTTATCTTTGTCCTTGTAAACAGAAAGATTGGCTCTTCTTGCCATCTTTTGTGAACCTTTGACCGTCCAAACCCCCCATTCTATAAGGAGTTTGATCATCAGGGCATAGGTTGCTATTACCGTATTTGTCTTGTTTAGGAAAAGTCAACCCAGTAAAGCATTGTAAGGCCCATTATCCATATCCACAACTACAAAGTCGAGTAGCACCGTTTTCTGACAAGGTGCTATTCCAATTTTCATTGGTAATTTTGTCGTCCCTAGGGACCTAGCCTCGATTCCTCCAAATACTCTGAATGAGGTATCAAAAAGTTGTAGGTCTTTTCGATCTAGCCTAAGCTGATCTTAAACAGTTAAACTGAGAATATCTATTGAGCTACCGTTGTCTATTAGTATCCTACGAACCTCCATATGGCCAATTTGAGCGCTTATGGCAAGAGCATCATTCGGCCGTACATCGACCCCGTATGAATCAACTTCAGTAAATACTATTGGGTTTTATGCTTTCTTTATTCATTTCGGATCGGGCTCAATGGAATTAACGTCAAAATGCTACCTAACTTCAATCATTTCCCAGATTTTCTGAGTTCGTTCACGGTTACTCTTCCCAGTTAATAGTTCTCCAAAGATTGTTTGTATTGCTCAGCTCACCTTGGGATTTGTCTTCTTGTTCCGATCTGAACTATGATCTCTAGACTTGGCTTCTCGCCGAGTCTCCGCCTTCTTATCTTTCTTCAAAATAATATCCTGTACATGCATTTTTCGAATAAGGGTTTCTATGTGATCTCTGAGCTGGTAACACTTAGAGGTTTCATGCCCGTTCTCTTTATGAAATCTGCAATACTTCGTAGTATCTCTTCGGGAAAATTACAACTACCGGCATGGCTTCTTGACCAGGTTCTTTTCTTCTAGTATTGCCAGTATCTCATCTTGCCTTTTCCGAAGCGAGGTGTAGTTCGTATACTTCCCTTAAAACTTTTCCCTGGTTTGGTCGGCACTCTTGCGCCCGTTCCCATCTTTGCCTTTTTCCTCTTTGCTATTCCCCTTTTGTTTCCCTTTATGGTTTTGTGGCTTCGACTCGGCATCTTTTTGTTTAGGTTCATCTGGTCTCTCACCATGCATATAACAACCTCTTGTTGCCAACTCTTCTTTTTCAGCCAATGCGTATCAACCTGCCATGTCCATCATATCTGCGTATCTAGTCAAACGAGCTCTTCTTAAATCAAAAGACAATCGCCCATACTGCAAGTTATTTATGAATGCGGCGATTATTGCTTCATCATTTGCACTACCGATTTTTGACACCGTCTGGCCGAACCTTCCCAAATACTTCTTCAATGACTCATCCTTTCCTTGTTTTAGTTAGGAGAAGTGTGTCACTGACTTTTTCCTGTGTACATTCCCAATAAATTATCTAGAGAAGCTTCTTCTTAGTTCCCCGAAGCTCCCAATACTGTCCATAAGTAATCTCCCAAACCATCTTGACCCTAAATCCCCCAGGGTCTGTGGGAAGTTAAGGCACAACAAGGGGTCACTGTGGGCATACTAGGCCATAACACTCTTGTACTGTCTGATATGCTCATTTGGATCGGTATCCTTTTTGAATTGTTCCACGTGCGGCAATCTGAATCTTTTTGGGAATGGCGTTCGTAGAATGTTATTGGTGAAAAGGCTGTTAGAATCGTCATCAGATAATTCATTGTGTCTGTAACGTCTAACCAATGCATCCATTTAACGCTTATTATTCTCAACTTCTCGAGTCAGGCTTTGTATCAAGACATCTCTATCGCCCACTGGCTCTCCCTAACGGTTGAACTCTCGAGTGATTGTTAAACCTATATCCGGTTCCTGTTCATCCTACCTCCGAGTTTCACAAGTCAATCCCCGTAAACTTACAGTTCCACAGTGGCATTTACGATGATGACAAACACTGTCTTCTAATGATGATGATCGATCCCTCTGTCTGTCGTATTTACGGTGTCTGTCATGGCCCGTTTGACCGTTACTTTGCTTTTGGTTGGGTTGTTCATCAACAGGCATCTTAAAATCCTTGACCTGGTTGTGCAACGTAACCCCTGGTTGTGCAACGTAACCCCTGGTCTGGTTGATAGGATCTGAGTTCCTATCGACCACTAGCATGCCTGGTTCTGGCCCAACTATAATCGATCGGAGCCTAGAAGGCGAATGATTTTGAAGAGATGGTTGGTTTGGTGGGTTCGTCTCTTCTGTGGCCAATAGATCTACTTCTTCCTCAGATGCGTCTGCCTATAACTGTTGCAATGCTTCCCAAAACCAGCGTGCTATATCCTCACTGATCGGAGGGATTCGTTTGATACATGATAGGGATACTGGCTGGTTCCTGGTGGTTCATATGGGATCCTGGGTGATCTGCTAGTTCCCGGTGGTTCCTGTGAGATCTTGGGTGATCCCCCCTTTGTGAGTGTTATTTGGGGACTTTCAAACATTCCTTGAACAGTTTTTATTTCCTTCACCGAATATTG
The DNA here is from genome assembly GCA_032871835.1 of Dipteronia dyeriana. Classification (NCBI taxonomy): domain Eukaryota; kingdom Viridiplantae; phylum Streptophyta; class Magnoliopsida; order Sapindales; family Sapindaceae; genus Dipteronia; species Dipteronia dyeriana. The sequence goes on from CM065297.1 coordinate 835,298, forward strand.
TGTCAATAAATCAGGGTTTTAACACAGCGTCCCCCTTTTTTCTAGCGTCAATTGTTGATGTCTCTTTCTCGATGGCCACGAAAAACACCAACGAGTGATTTGATTTTGACCTGCAAAAGAGAGAAAGAAAAAGAATGCAACATGACACAATTGTGACATAAGTATACGTAGTAAAACTCCATAGATCGGAGAAACATCCACGGGTAGATGCACAACCAAGCCAAATCCAATAATGAATATCAAGTTAGAACTCTCGATCTCTCTTGTCTCTGTTTACAGTGGTTTTTTTCGTGCATTTCAATATGGATTATGGATCTATTAATACATATCTTGCTAAGGTTTCATTCCTTGGCATGCAAGCCGAAGACTGTGGAATAGGATCTGTTTCCTATTTGGGCTCATCTATTTATGAGGATAGCGCATATTTCAAGGGGAATATATTCATTTCCATTTGAAACTCTCTTCTTATGGTTGTGTCCAAGATATTCTGTTGTATTGCATTCACGTGGATAAGACTTTGATACTCGGGCTTTCTATGTTGCCCCGGGTAAAGCTGGGTAGGCTCTTGAGTATGGGCGACGTCAATGATGGCACTTATTCGGATGCCAGCCTGGATGCTTATTTGGCAACCTTCCTTGGAGTTTATCTTACTTGTCAATGACATGTATATTTGACCGAATATATATATATATATATATATATATATATATATATATATATGTATATGTATATAACAATAAATAAAAGAAATACATACACATGATAGCTTCCAAGTGATGACAATGGATTAATAATCTGAAATGAATTAAAGTTGATAATTATTCAATTCACTTTACATCCTTCAACTGAGGTCCTTGATTCAAGTGCACCATTGTTTCATTTCTCCATCGATTTTATGTCAATCGTAATTCAAGAAAGCAAGAGAATTGTAACATTTTTAATGGTATTTAATTACCCACACTAGTGAATTTCAATTAAAGCAAGTAATTAGTAATAGACAATTTTTTCAATAATTAAACAATTTTTTCAATGATTGTTGAGAAATAAACCTGGATTTTGGAGCAATCGAGTTGCTTTTGCAGACAATTGCTATCTATTTATTACTTTGAAAATATGAAGAAAAAAAAAATCTTCAAATGTTGTATAATCTTACTAGTTGTTTTATGCTTTCTCTAGGTCTAAAGAGATTGAAAAACAAAAGTAAAAAGAAAAAGAAAAATTCTTGAAGAACAAAACAAAACTTGCAAAATTATAGATATTTCAAACTAAAGTAAATTAGGGTTCAACAGTCACATTCACAAATTAAAAATCAAAGATTCAAGAACCATTACCTTCAATTGTCGACTTTAACCTTCCGGTGCTTCAGTCGCTCAATACTCATTCAATTGTCGACTTCAACTTCAATCTCGTAGTCGCCATCTTCAACCTTCCGACACCGTCGTCGTCTTTAACCTTCGGGTGCCGTCGTCATCTTTTTCAACCTTTTGTCGTCATTTTCGGTCGCGAAGTCAACCAGTAAAGCTTCGTCGCCTTCAGCCTTCAATTGGAGTCATCGTCTTCAACCTTAGGGATTTTAAATAGGAGAGCTTTTGGTTGATTTGAAACAGAAGAGATTGGGGATTATGTCAGCTTTTGGTTGATTTGAAGTAGGAGAGGGATTTTGAGAGAGCTTTGCGATTTTGAATCTATTTCAGTTGTTGCCACCTCCGTAACCTCGTTCGACTTAGTTGTTGCTTTTTGTTCATTTTGGTTTCTTATTTTTGTTTGATATAATAATGATATTATGATAATGATAATGATGGTGGTGATCATGGGGGGTTCAGATTTGATATTTAGGAAAAAAAATAGGAAATTGGTGGGGGTGGTGGGGATGGGTGGGGGTTAGTGTTCTGATTGTGGAGGAGTTAGTGACGCAGCAGGGTATGGTGAAAATAAGAATGATCAATTTGTCAAACCCTGAAGCACACTCAGACAAACCTTGACGTAGCGACCGGTAGTTATCCAAGCATGGACCGCCATGCAGGGGCTATCATTCCCTAATCTTCGTTACAAAAATTGTGCTCTCGAATCCTCAAAGAGCATATCGAATCCACGACAGATAAATGTTCCAAATGAACGATTTTATTAAAATCAATCAAAGGTTAAAAAGTTACAATAATTGGAAAAAAGAAGACTATTTAAAATAAACTAATCCTAATACGACTTGAATACAATATTACTTTAAAAAGACTAAAATAGAAAAAGATCAAAACTAATCAGAATCTTCTAAGATTAACGACTCCTAACTTCACTAGAAAACAAAGATCAAATCTTACCCAAAAGATAAATGTGATTTATTTCCAAAACCTAAATTTAATTATTAATTAAACTACAATAAATAAACTTGTTAAACAAGAAAAGACCAAAATTAATAAAATAAGAAAATAAAGAAATTGTCTAAATCCAGTCTAACCTGCTGGAGTCAGATTGTGGTTCCTTCTTCATTACCCTACATCAGTTAGGATTATCAACTTTTGATCATACCATAATGGATCGATCAATCTTGTCTTTCGATAATGTTTTTTTTACTAGAAAAAGAACTTACTCTCCAATATTAATTACTGGTTAAAAAAAAAAGTATACCAACTTAGGTAACAGAATGGCTTGGGAAAGACGCATCTTAAGCTTTTTAATGTGCATATCATGATTCTTTTGCTCTTGTAAATCAACTCATGTTATTTTCTTTACGTTTGCTAGATGATTGGGGTGAATCAAATCGTGTTTCTCAGGTTCATTTGCTTTCTCTTTTGTTCATTATACCCTTGGAAATGTATTGGAATTTATTTAGATTTTCTTTCATCAAAACCAATGTTGTATCTAGTCTTTTTCGTTCATTTATTTTACAAACACAAATGGAAATGGTTTTCTAACCCGCAACTTGATCAATTTTAGGGTAATCTAGTGGCCAACAATACTACATTCCCATATGAGATCAAAGCTCTTGAAGATTATGTTCATGGCTACAAGTTAAGAATTTATGCAGATTCAGGTTGAGTTCTTTCATTTCTTTGATTAATATATATTCTTTTGTCAAAATCATCTAATTTTAAGATATTTTGTTTAATTTATGACAGTTGTCTTGATACCGAGGTAAAGGTACCGAACATGTACTGGGGCAATGCCAGGGTCACTTAGTTATGAAGAAAAGATACAATGACCTTTGCTTCATGGGTAAAAATCCAGAATGCACTAAACTTGTATGCTAATTATAGCTATTACCGATGATAAAATATAGCAGTAGCTATCTTTGTTTTATGCTGAGAATTGATTACTTGAAGTATGACAATTGTTATAATGATGATACAAGACCAACTATAAGGTCACCTTAACATGATTAATTTTTTTTAATTGGTTTCTCAGTATTCATAATGATTGTTGAGGTCAATGAATCTTATTTCCTTGTAGGTACCAAGTGATGTCCAGTGCTTTAAAGAAGACAAGGCGCTCCATCTTTCTCTCTATGTGTGAATGGTACTCTTCTAATCCAACAGAAGATAGCTTAGCTTGGATTAATTCCACGATAATTTATTGAATTTAAGCCGTTTCCATTGTGTTAATATTTAGGGAGACATACGCCCTGCTTTGTGGGGGGTGTTGACAAATTGGCTCAACTTCCACATTCTATCAACCACCACCTATATTGTTAACAACGTGGAAACCAAACCACCAGCCACATTCATGGCAACCATTAACCACCATGTTGAAAATGGGGGAGGGTTGTCTCTGCCTTTCCCTATAAATAAGAACTTCAGCAAAGCAAGGGAAATCAAGGCAAGCAGTAAGAAGCAATTCAGTATTCTGTGCTTCCAGAGAGAGTTCTTGAGAGTTGAGAGAAAAACTCTGTTTTGTATCATTTCTGAAATAATATTAGTTTGCTGCCTCCCGTGGACGTAGGCAACTCCCGAACCAAGTAAATATCTATGTTTGTGTGTTGTGTACACTTTTCTCTTTAATTTCTGGCCATTTCTTGCCATTTCTGTAACAAATTGGTATCAGAGCTTTGGTTTTTTGTAGAGTCCAGAAATTTCGAAGTGTTCGAATTGCTGTTCGGAGGATACCTTTGTATTCCTCTCAGAAATACGACTCCAGCACCAGTGACCGCATCTAAAACGGAGATCTAACAAACACCTAGCTTCAGTCAAAGTTCGTTCAACATTGAAAAATTTTCCAGAATTTTTTCTACAAATTTTCAAGGAAGAAGATGACACTGTAGCAGCCATATCATTCAACACGTCAGCTGCCACATCGCCGTACAGTCAACACCAGTCATCTGCCACGTCATCGAAAATAGCCACCACATCGGTCCAAGTCAGCTCTAGTCATCCGCCACATCAGCGACAACAACCACCACATCAATCCAAGTGAGCTCCAAACATCTGCCACATCAGCACCAGTCATCCACCACGTTATCATAGGTGCACCACAACAGCGTCAGTCATCCACCATGTAGCGCCAGTACAGAGCCATGTCATCGCCATGTTAGATATACACCACGTCAACGACACATCGCCAGTCATAATATTTTGTTTCCTTCAGAGAATATTCCGCTAGCCTATCGGAATATTCTTGAGTCAACTCGGTCTAGAAGTGTTTTTCGCCCAACTCAGTGCAATTTTCACCGGTTTTTGATCAAGTCAGGCCTGTTTCCAACTATTTTGACCATTCCAAACACAACCGTGTCATCAGTTTCAGCTAATTCCATTTGTAAGTACTGTTTGTGACTTATTCACGCTTTATTAACTCTTTTTTCGGGCACGATGGATGATCCAAAACTTGGAAAAAACTTGGAACAATCAACTGAAACTCAGACCTCGACATCAACCAGTAGTTCTTGACAAAGGAGCTCAATATCTAATGCAAAGTTTGATATTGTGAAGTTTGACGGCACCAACAACTTCGGCATGTGGCAATGCGAAGTTATGGATTTGTTATTCCGAAAAGGATCAGATATTGCTTTAATTTCCAAACCCAAGGATATTTCCGATGAAGACTAGAAATATGTAAATCGTCAAGCCTGTGGAACAATTCGGTTGTGTCTAGCCAAGGACCAGAAGTACTTTGTCATGAAGGAGACTATGGCATCAAGTCTCTGGAAAAAGCTGGAGGACAAGTACATAACAAAAAGCATAGAGAACCGACTCTACCTGGAGAAGAAGCTTTTTCAATTCCAGTACAAGAAAGGTTTTTCTATGATTGAGCATTTGGATAATTATAATAAAATTCTCGCTGATTTACAAAATTTAGATGTTGAAATCAGTGATGAGGATAAAGCACTACTGTTGTTAAATTCCCTACCTGATACATATGAACACTTAACCACAACTCTGTTATATGGAAAGGATGAGGTTAAATTCATAGACTTTTCTAATGCTCTGGTGAATAATGAGTATCGGAAGAAGGATCAGCTTGATCATAGAGACTCAACATCAGAAGCATTGACTGTTTCCCGAGGTAAGACAAACAACAGAAGATCTGGAGTACCTAGTGAGCGTGGTAAATCTCACTAAAAATCAAGAGGAGCATCTCGCTCAAAGCCAATTGAGAATCTTTATTCAGACGTCCTGCGAAGGACGAGTGTGCCTATTGTCATTAGAAGGGGCACTGGAAGAAAGATTGTTCAAACAAGGATAAATCTAATGTGGATGTTGCAGAAAAAGCTGATGACGGAGAGGATTCAGCTTTTACAGTTTCATCATTAGACAACCATTCTAATAAATGGATTCTAGATTCTGGTTGTTCCTATCATATGTGTCCCAAAGGGTAGTGGTTCTCAAGCTTCTAGAAGCTTGATGGGGGAGTTGTGCTTATGGGCAACGAAAATACCTATCGGACGAAAGGGATATGAACTATTCACTTGAAGATACACGATGGTACAACCAGAAGATTGACAGACGTCAGATATGTCCCTGATTTGAAGAAGAACCTCATTTCACTAGAGGTCTTAGACTCTAGCGGTTTCAAGGTGACCATGGAAGATGGAGTCCTGAAAGTTATACGAGGTGCATTATTGGCAATAAAAGGAACTCGACAGAGAAATCTATATTTCCTGGATGGGTACACAGTCACAGGGAGAGCAGTCGTCTCCAACAGTTCCGACGATGAACCATCTGATACTTTCTGACTTTGGCACATGCGCTTAGGGTATGTCGGGGGAAGATTTTGCAAGGTTTGGTGAAGCAAGGTATTCTGAAAGGTGCCAAGACAGGTAAACTTGATTTCTACGAGCATTGTGTCATGGGAAAGCAGACGAGAATCAAGTTCGGCACCGCCATTCATCTTACAAAAGCAACACTGGATTACATTCACACTGATGTTTGAGGGCCTTCCAAAAATGCTTCATTGAGAGGTAAACAATACTTTGTGACTTTTATTGATGATTTCTCCAGGTATGTCTGGGTATATACCATGAAGCATAAGGATGAAGTTCTAGATATCTTTTTTCAATAGAAAAAGATGATTGAAACCCCGACAGACAAAGATCAGAAGGCTTAGATCAGACAATGGCGGAGAATACAAATCAGATATTTTTCATGAAATACTGTCAGGATGAAGGGATAATCAGACATTTTACAGTTCCCGGTATGCCACAGCAAAACGGTGTAGCAGAATGGATGAACCGTACTTTGGTGGAGAAATTTTGATGTATGCTTTCTCAATCTGGCCTTAGCAAGGCATTCTGGGCAGAGGCTTTGATGTATGCCTCTCATATTGTCAACAGACTACCAGCTTCTGCACTTGATGGGAAAACTCCCAAAGAGGTATGGTCCGAACAACCTGTTTCTGATTACAACCGATTACATATATTCGATGTCTATCATACTTTCATGTTACTGAATCCAAACTAGATTCTCAAGCCAAGAAAGCTATTTTTATGGGCTTTAGTGAAGAAGTGAAGAGATTTAGACTATAGAATTCTGAGTCAAATAAGATCATCATGAGTCGAGATGTTACCTTTGACAAATTTGCAATGTTGAAGCAGACACCTCGAGACACAGAATGAGAATCCAAATTCTCTGTGACAGGTGGAGTTTAAGACTCCTAAGAAGTCAGAAAAGGCTTCTCCGATAGTCGATCATTCTGATGATGATCCTGATAGCCATGATGAGATATCAGTTGAGGTGGAGGATTCGACACCACTATCTGTGATCAGACAACAGCCTGAATCCATTGCCACCAGCAGACCGAAAAGAGATTCGGAGGCATGCTCGTTACACAGACGCGGTAGCATACGTCCTTCCAGTGATTGATGATGAAGTCCCATACACATATAGAGAAGCTATGGACTGTACGAACAATGTCAAGTGGAAGATGGCAATGGATGAGGAGATGAAATCACTTCGCCAGAATGAAACTTGAAAGCTGACACAACTTCCAAAGGGAAAAAGAGCTATAGGGTGCAAATGGGTCTATGCCAAGAAGAAAGGTGCTCCTAGCAAAGACAACATCAGATACAAAGCCAGACTGGTTGCGAAAGGATACGTACAGAAAGAAGGAATATACTACAATGAGGTATTCTCACCAGTTGTCAAGCATTCATCTATTCAGATCCTATTGGCTTTGGTTGCACAACTTGATCTCGAGTTAGCTCAACTCCACGTGAAGACTGCATTTCTCCATGGTACCTTGAACGAAGAAATTTATATGTCTCAGCCAGAAGGGTTCAAAGTTCTAGGATGTGAGAATTGGGCTTGCAAGCTAAACAAGTCCCTGTACAGTTTGAAGCAGTCATCGTGACAGTGGTATAAACGGTTTGACAGCTTCATGATGACTCAGAAGTACACACGTAATCATTTTGATCACTGTGTATACTTTCGTAAACTCTAAGATGGTACATTTGTCTATTTGCTTTTATATGTGGATGATATGCTGATAGGATTTAAGAGCAAGACGAAGATCGATAGGCTGAAGGCTCAGTTGAGCTTAGAATTCAACATAAAGGATCTTGGAGAGGCCAAGAAGATTCTTGGTATGGAGATCAAAAGGGACAGAGCAAAAGGTACCATTTGTTTGACACAGACTCAGTATTTAAAGACTGTGCTTCAGAGGTTTGGCATTGATAGCAAGTCTAAACCTGTAAGCACACTGTTGGCTCCACATTTCAAGCTAAGTGCACTAATGTCACCGACTACTGATGATGCAAAGAGGGAAATGGATCATGTTCCTTATGCAAATGCAGTTGGTGCCTTAATGTATGTGATGGTGTGTACCAGACCCGATATTTCACAAGCTGTAAGTATAGTGAGCCGTTACACGTACAATCCTGGTTAGGGGAACTGGCAAGCTGTGAAATGGATTTTACAGTATATCCATGGTACTGTAGATGTTGGTTTGAATTTCGAGAGAGATCGGACGATTGACAAACATATCGTAGGATATATTGATTCTAATTTTGCTGATGATTTAGATAAACGTCAATCTACTACTGGTTATGTGTTCACTATGGCAGGAGGACCAGTAAGTTGGAGATCAACTTTACAGTCAACAATGTCTTTGTCTACTACTGAGGCAGAGTATATGGCTGTAACAAAAGCATTCAAAGAAGCCATTTGGTTTCGTTGTTTAATCAAGGATTTGGGCATTGTTCAGAAAAGTGTGAAGATTTTCTGTGATAGCCAGAGTGCCATTTGTTTGGCAAAGAACTAAGTCCGTCATGTTTGCACCAAGCATATAGACATACATTACCATTTTGTTCAGGAAATAGTAGATGAAGGAAACATTCTACTCCATAAAATCTGAACTACAAACAATCCTGCAGATATGTTAACAAAGGTGGTAACAGGGATCAAGTTCCAACATTGCTTGGACTTGATCAATATCTCTCGGGCTCGTATCGCCTAAGGGCTTAATGGATGCAGCATTGATTAGTGGATTCTCGCCAAGGTGGAGATTGTTGACAAATTGGCTCAACTTCCACCTTCTATCTACCACCACCTACATTGTTGACAATGTGGAAACCAAACCACCGGCCACATTCATAGCAACCATTAACCACCAAGTTGAAAATGGGGGAGGGTTGTCTCTGCCTTTCCCCTATAAATAAAACCCTCAGCAAAGCAAGGGAAATCAAGGCAAGTAGTAAGAAGCAATTCAGTATTCTGTGATTTCAGAGAGAGTTCTTGAGAGATGAGAGAAAAACTCTGTTTCGTGGTAGTTGATAGATTTTTTCCCCTCACATTGCTTTGCAACAAAACATGAGATATTTATTCAAAAAGATAGCAATTGTTTTTCCTGATTAGTCACTTAGAAAGTCGAATGATTTTTAAGTACCCTGAAACAATCGACAATATGCTAGAGAGAGAAGGTAGAGAGGGAAGCTCTTGAAAGGGATGTTTGGGGAAATGAAAGACTTTAGAGACAATTTAGTCTCCATCTTCGTGGGTAATTTGAATCCATGTGTGGATCAAAGAGGTCTATGGGGTATCTTCAAAGCTTTTGGGCTGGGAAGAGATCTTTATCTTTCACCAAAGAACATGGCCAAGAGGTGGTGTTTTGCCTTTGTTCATTTTGCTACATTGGAAGAAGCGGGAAAGGTGGCAAGACTCACAAATGATATGTTGGAAAAATTCTATCATGTGGGGCCACATGTATATATTAAATGTGTTATGCTATCTTTTAGTTAAATCTAAATTAAAGTGATCTGTTTAAGATTAAAGTTTTAAGACTTAAGGGTATAATTGTCATGGAATTAATGTGTATATACCATAGTGCTATTTCTAATTTGATGAGAGGCCAAATTAGAAATAGCAAAACATATAATAATATGTTTACTATATACAGGGTTATAGTCCCCAGATTACACAATCACTTTTTGGCTTCTCTAGATCCTGGTCATCAGAGAGGAGAGAACACTTTTGTGTCCTAAAGATTGTGCTAATTTGTAAGATCTCAACTCGTTCACCGATCTTCGACAATGGATTCGGGTACGCTTCCGCTTTCTCCTATCTTCGCTTTCTCTTGAATTGACATGGGTTAGTATTATATATTTAGGGTTTGATTAATCATGATATAGAAACATGTTTAAGTTAATATTCAGATAATTATATGCACATGCATGTTGTTTCTTGTGTTAATCAAATAATTACAAGTGATATCAGAGTCACCCATTATCAATTCTTGAGAATTAAGATTTAGATTTTTGGTTTTAAGAAATAAAAAAAAAATAGGGTTTTCACATTCTTTTGTGAAATCTGCTATAGTTTTGGTGTTTTGGGTTCGGTTGTTGTATGATCATGAATTTGCTTGAGTTTTCTGTTTTTTTTATAAAAAAAAAATAACTTTGAAGTTCCAAATTATTAGGTTTGCTCGGGTTGTTGGGTCTCACCACACCCGATCACATCTCCTTCAACCCATACTCATACCAGTCCCAATCCCAGCCAACCCAAACCCGGTTGCATCTCGAGTCAACGCCACCACTGTCAATGGATTTTTTGATGAGTTTCTTGCACGAAATCTGTGCAATTCACGGCGAGGAGGAGATTGTTGGTCGTTGACCACGATCGGCCCAGATCGTTCAATCCAAGACCACCTCCAGCCGCCATTTGTTTGATCGTTCGGCCAAGATCAATCGTTGTTATCATCGTCGGTTGCTTGTGTTACCGTGCGCCGTGGTCTACTGGCAACGGCGCGGTGCCTATTGCAACTGCGGCGTATGGTGAATTAGGGTTTCAGTGTGTTTTTTACCTTGGGTCATGTTTTGGAAATTAGATATAATTGAGGGACTATTTTGTAATTTCTTGGGGTCATTGTGTGATCTTAATAAAGTTTCGGACCCAATTTATAATTGATAGAACTTATTGGGCAATTTTGTAATTATGAAACAATTTTAGGGTGAAATCATAAATAATAAAAGTTACGGGGTAATTTAGTAACTTTCTAAAGTTTTGGGTCATTTACAAATTAATGTAAATTATAAGGCAAATTTTTTATTTAAATAAAATACAGGGTCGATTTGTAATTATTGAAACTTAAGGGACCTTTCATTATTTTTGCAATTTCATGGGCAATTTTTGTTATTTTGATAAATTATTTTATTTAGTTTTTTAAGGATCAACACCTCACAGGATGTAAAACATACAGGTAGAATTGTGTTAAGTAACAACCGACAAATGCCTAATACACACTAATAAAAAATATGTGAATGGAGGTAGGAAGTAGGTGGTGAGTTCAGTCATTAGAAGCATATATGGGTGGGCGTTTAATGGATCGGTTCACTTTTCTAGTGAACCGATAATATTTGGGTTTTGAAAAAGTGAACTGATTTGATAAACTTTACGATTGTCAACCGATCAAAAACCGATTGAACTTGACCGGTTTGATTCGTTTTTTTTTTCGGTTTTAGGCCTACTGGGTTTGAATTTATGAAATCTGGTATGGTTTGAAAAAATTTAAAAAAAAAACAAAGTTTTTTTTAAAATTTTGGGCCTGTTAAGCCGAAGATGAATAAATTATAGCATTAAACATACTAAAAAGGTGTTTTCAATAAGTTATTAACTATCCACAAAGAGATCATAAACTATCCTTGATTCTTCATACAAAAATGCACAACGGCCCTTAAATCCTTGATTGCATAGCAACCCTTGAATGAATCCTTGATTGCATAGCAACCCTTGAATGAATCCTTGATTACTCCAAACTCACTCTGAAGTTCCAAATCAATCTATACATAACTTGAAATAATAAAAAAACTTGACGTAAATAATAATCAAAGCAAGTGTAAATGAAACTTGGAAATTCAAGTACTAAAGAAAAAGGCTTCATGATGATTGATGACAATTATTGATCAAAATTTCCTCTTTTTTTTGAGAAGCCAATTTTATTGCAAAACAAAGCAAAACAACCACCTATGCCAGAGAAAACAGAGACAGCCTCGCACAAAACAACAAACAACCCAACAACAAACGCATAAACCAGAAAAAACACAGCAAAACTACATTCAGACCCCACAGCAAGACTACAAAGAGAAAAGGAAAAAGAACACGCTCAAAATTGCTTTAACAGAACCAATTAACCACCGACCCATCTCTATCAGCTCCTTCCTTAGCCAGTGCATCAGCATCAGAATTTGTCGTTCTATGATTGTATCCACACTAGAATGCCCCCTTCTAAACAAGGTGTTACGAATTTCATAAATCAGATGCATATAGTTAATGTTTCCCACATCTGGACTGTTGATCCAAGAAACAGCTGTCATGGCATCACTACAAAAAAACAATCTGCTTTCCATTCAGCTCAGGCTTGAGAACACACAATTTGCAAGCTTTTTCTATCGCCATTAACTCCACCGAAATAACATTCTGTCAGCCGATCCTAATCGAAAAAGAACAAAGCACATTCCCTCTTTTATCACGAAGGATTCCCCTAATTCCCGCTTGACCTAGGGACCCCCTCACGGATCCGTCAACATTAAACTTCAGCACCTCCTGGATCGAGGGAATCCATTCCTTTAATTTTGAAGCCTTCGAAATACTAGAATCTAAGCACCTTCCAGATATGTCAATAATCAAAATGGAAATCGTATCATTTGAACCTTTACCATAATTCTTAAACCACCATACAACTCTGAACTTAACCAGAGACCCCCCCCCCCCCCCTTACACACACACACACACACATCTGAACTTTTCTCCACTTTCCACCCAAGTAAAAGAAACCCCCCTCATCGAAATGTCAACCACCTCTGTCTGAAGAATAAAACTAGAGAAAACCTAGCCGACCACTTGTTAAAAACCCATTCACTTCTTTCTGAAGCTTGGAGAATTGTATTAAAATCTCCTCCCATAATCCACGGCAAGGCAATGGTCTTTTGAGTGTTGATTAGAAAACCCCATAGCTCTCGCCTCTCTCTTTCCGAATTCAAAGCGTATATGTTGCAACAAACCACATCCTTCTCCAACTTGTTCAAAGTCCCTACCAAAATAATACAACATTTATTCGAAATAAAGTCTTTTATTGTGACTGCCTCTTCATTCCATAATGTGATCAATCCCCCAGTTGATCCCTCTGCATCCACCGCGACTCCTCTTGTAAGGGCAAACCCGTCTAAACTTCGAATAATCCCACTGTCAAACATTGCTAACTTGGTTTCTTGAAGGAAGACTATTGCCAGTTTGTGATTTAAAATCACACTCTTCACTTTTCTTCTCTTCTCAACCTTACCCAAACCCCTAATATTCCACATCATTGCTAACATAAGAATAAAGAAACCCTCATACAGCAACACCAACTGACACAGGCTATCTCTCCTCTGTTGGCATCTCTTCCATTTCCTTCCTTGACACATCCTCCATTTCTCTTCATGTCACATACCTCACTAATTCCTCTTCCTTCCCATAGAAATCGAATTCTAAAGTAGCCCATGTCTTCAGTACTTTAGATACTTCCTCTTCCAAATCCCAATTATCCCCCTTTTCTGTCTGCAGTTGATCTTTAGCAACGTTGGTTCCACTCTTCTTACGAACCTTAAAATCTATTCCCTGTGTTACCCCCTCCTCTATTACTTTCGTTATTTCTTATTATAAGTTCCAAACCACCTTCTTATTATTTGCTTTGGTAGCCTCGTTACCGAATTTAGAGAGAGTCACATTATTCTTTACACCTCATGTTTTCATAGGATGCTTTTTGAAAGAAAAACCAACTCGTTTACCTCTAGCTTTTCTTGTGGTCATGTTTGCTTGTCCGTCCGTCTCCTTCATATTCCCTTCATCCGTTGGCATGAACTGTTCTTCATTAGTCTTCTCCTCCGATAATTCTTGTGAGCAGTTGTCCTCCCCCCCCCCCCCCCAGGAACTCTGATGACTCATCTCCTTGGTCTCTCAGATCAACAATCAAGTCCAATTTCCAATCGATTACCCTCTATTTTTTATTTGTCCTTTGACTACAGCTTTCACGTTTGTCCTTTGTTACCACCTCCTTCCAGAAACCCTCTCCCTTATCTGCCAGGCTTTAGACCTCCCCCTCCTCCAAACATAGGAGTGAGGCTTTCTGATCATCTGGATCTAAGTCACCTGAGATGCTACTCAGATAGGCCTTGTGTTGATGGGCCGATTTCTGTTTCTAGAACTTGGGCTTTATTATCTTGTTTTCTGATAGTCCACGCCTCCTAGGCCCACTTCTCCTATTATCCACTTCCCTATTATTTTCTTCTGATCTATTGTTTACTGCATTGGAACACTCTCCTTTGGACTTTTGAAAAAACAAGGTTGACCTTCCTATAATCCGAATCCGATGAACTTGTTTTCGTTACTTCCCTATTTGCCATCTTCACCTCTTTGCCTATCATCATATCACCATTGCAAGTTGTAGCTCTGTGAATAGCCCTCGTGTTCTGTACCCAACAACTCTTCCATTTTTCCAAGATTCCTCTTACCACAACCTTTTCATTTCTAGAAATCTTGGGACTGCCTATAACAAAATTCCTGACATCCTTACTTCTTTCCTTCTTGTTTCTCACTTGACAGACCTCCTCATTTTCCTTTCTTGACTCTTTTCCATCGATACCTTCATCAACACACTTGTCCCATCAACTTTTGATAGGGATATGTCAACGGCGTTCTTCTCTTGACATAAGTTCAAATTTGTTGTCATCTGCCTCAAGCATGGACGGAGCCAATGAAAGGCGAGTTGTCATCTGCCTCAAGCATGGACGGAGCCAATGAAGGACAAGCAAGGCCCCTTGCCCCCACCCCCTCCTAAACTTTCACTTTTGATCAAATTTTTTAAAGTTTTTTTTATCTAATTAGAATATTTAGTTAGACTTACTTCACACTGGTCTTTCAAACAATTGCATAAAAAACTATTAAATTAAAACAATTATACTTTGACTTTGCAAACAAAGTACAACCAGTCCCATACTCCCATTCATTTACAAATTCACTTTACTCTTTCTCTACCCAAATCCCAATAACTAAACTATGTTTTATCATTTCTTCTCAACTTCACTCTTCTCAAATAACATAGAAATCTTCGCATCTCTTTATCCAGTCTTTCCACCAGTGGTGACTTTTCATTATTGGCATTTGGCAAACAATATTTTCTTCAAATTTGTATCTAGGTTGCAAGGCTGTTACGTTTGTCTCAAACTCTCGGGTAAATATTTTGTACTTAAGATACATAAATACATTCTACTGATTCTATGATTTTAAAATTGAATTTTTGAGCTTTTTTCAATCTCCTTTTTGGGTAGAAGTTAATTAAATCAATACTAAATTACTTGTTCCTAGTTTGCTCTGTTGTTTTTTTTTTCTTCTATTTTGTTTTTGTTCAGCTTTGTATGAAATGTAGCTTTGGTTTTATATTGATGCCGGGTGGGGTATGTTTTGTACTTTTGTTGGGTTGCTTTTGCTATGTTGTTTTGGCTTTTTGCTATTATTTACCGGTTGTTTTGCCTAGTTTTGTTTATTAAATTGGCCGACAAAAGAAAATTACTCAATCTTGTTTCTTAATTCTTATTCTGTGTTAGTATAATAATATGTGATGCATAAATTGGGTTTATAACTTGTGAGTTACAAAATTCAAGAATTACTTATTACAAATTGCATATACAAATTAGGCATTATATTGAATAAAAGTTGAGTTTATTATGTGATTGAATATGAATTTTAATACTAATTAGTTGTTTTATTGCAGAACATTTTAATTTAATTATAGATTTATTTTTAAAATTTTGTAATCAGTTTACTCATTAGACTCTATTTGGAAACAGAGATGGAGAATTATTATAAAAAAAAATATCAGTGTTGCTTGCCCCTTTGGAGAAGAGTGATGGTTCTAAACAAAATAGTTCAGAATTTGATTTCTCTAGTCTTCCCACATATCCCGGTTTACGACCTCGTATATTAGATTATAGTCATGATGTTCGAGAAAAAATTCGTAGAGCTTATTTGCAAAAGGGTCCTTGTCAACCTAAAAGGCATGAATTTCCTTTTAAGCCAGTAGGTCGAAGATTCATCCAATCTTGGTTTGATGAATATAAAACTTGGTTAGAATATATCATTGCTAAGAACAGTGCATTTTGCCTTTATTGCTATCTCTTCAAACCAGTGAATGGTCAACAAGGGGGTGGTGATTCATTTGTTGGGTGATTCATTTGTTGGTAAAGGTTTTTCAAATTGGAGGAAGAAAGATACGTTGACATATCATGCAGAAAAATGTAGTATCCACCAACATTCCCGACAATGTTGTGAAGCTTTGTTAAATCAAGCGCAACATATTTAGACCATTTTTTTCTAAACATTCTGATGAATCTCGAATTCAATATCGGATTCGCTTGAATGCATCTGTTGATTGTGCTCGATTTCTTTTACGACAAGGACTTGCATTATGTGGTGATAAAGAATATGAAGAGTCAAGCAACCGTGAAAACTTTCTTGAACTTTATCGATTTCTTGCAAGCCATAACGAAAATATTAAAGATACTACTATGGAAAATGCTCCGAAAAACCTCAAATTAACATCACATGATATTCAAAAGGACATTGTGTTGGAAAATTCCATCATATAGGGCCACACATGTGAACATTAAATGTGTTATGATATCTTTTGGTTAAGCCTAAATTAAAGTGATCTAATTAAGATTTAAAGTATTAAGGCTTTAGGGTATAATTGATATGGAATTAATGTGTAGATACCAGAGTGCTATTTCTACTTTTGTTGAGGGGCCGAATTAGAAATAGCCAACATATAATAATTTGATTATTATATATATTTAGGGTTATGGTCCCCAAATTATACGATACTTTTGTTTTCTTTGTATCCCCATCAACAGAGCAAAATAGAACACATTAGAGTTCATAAAGGTCGTGATAATTTGGAAGATCACAACACATTCACAAATCTCCAGCGATGGATTCAGGTACGCTTCCGCATTCTAGATTTACTTATTATCTCTTGAATTGATATGGGTTATGTTATATTGTTTAGGGTTTGATTAAGTATGTATAGAAACATGTTTAGGTTAAACATTCGGATTATATTTTTGTGCCTAAGCATGTTATAGTATTGTGTTAATCGAAATCCTAACAATTGGTATCAGAGCCACCCATAATCGATTATTGAGAATTAAGATTTGGATTTTCGGTTAAAAAAAAAAAAATTGGTTGTGTTATTCTGCTTTACGAAGAAAAAAAAAAATTGGTTCAAAGTTTTGGAAATCTGTTTTCGATTGTTTTCGTCCCCTGTCAGTGGCGCCGCAGCACTACCTACTTCGACCACGGTGCTGGTCTGTTTTCGTCCGCTGTTAGGGCCGCCGCAGCGCCACATGCGTCGCCGATCGTGTTATCTTCGATCGTGCGTTGCGAGTCGCCGATCATGCACCGCTGCTTGGCCTCTGATCATCCTCCTTGTGACGGCATTGAGGTTCAAGCGGTGGCAGCAGCGATCTAGGGTTTACAAAGCTTGTTTTTGCTCAGGCCCTTCTTTTGAAAATTTGAAATTATTGAGGGACTGTTTTGAAATTTATTTGGGCCATTATGTGATTTTGAAAAAGTTATGGGGTCAGTTTATAATTTCCAAAACTTAGAGGGCCTGTATGCAATTACGAAAGAGTTTTTGGGGTAGATTTGTAATTATTGAAAATTTATGGGGTCAAATTGTAATTTTCAAAAGTTTTAGGCTAAATTTTAATTATGAAAAGTTGAGGGGCCTTTCTGTAATTTTACAAAATAAGAGGTACTTTTGTAATTTTGATAAAATAAATAAATTTTTATTTATGTTCATTTTATTATTAGGATCAACTTAAAATTAAATATTTGGTGGTATACCTTTTATGGTTAAATAAAGTTATCAATCATTCTAAATGGATTAATTGAAACAAGATGTCACCAAAGTGACCTTTCTTGTGTAGATTGTTCATGAGGGATGTTGGATGTTCGTGAGTGTGTAAATTCATGCGGGCATTAGCCGGCCCAAAGGAAGGTTAATACTTGGCCGAACTGTACACACATCTGTGGTGGTAAACATGTGACGATTATAAGGTTTTATGTATGAATAATAAGTCGATCCAAAGATACATTTATTATTTAACATAAATTATTGTCAATGTTTGATCACTGCTACAAGAGTACCACGTGTGTATATATAAATTCATGCGGGTATTGGCCGGCCCAAAAGAAGGTTAATACTTGGCCGAATTGTACACATATCTATGGTGGTAAACATGTGATGATTATAAGGTTTTATATGTGAATAATAAGTCGATCCAAAAATAGATTTATTATTTAACATAAATTATTGTCAATGTTTGATCACTAAAACAAGAATACCACTTACAATTAATATTATTGTCTAAAGACTTGATATTAATGTTGTACTGAGTATCTTAATATGGGACCGGCCATTATTTGGTATATCTTTTATGGTTAAATAAAGTGGTCTATCATTCTAAATGGGCTAATTGAAGCAAGATGTCGCCAAAGTGACCTCTCTTGTATAGATTATTCATGAGGGATGTTGGATGTTGGATGTTTTTGTGTATGTAAATTCATGCGAGTATTAGTCGGCCCAAAGGAAGGTTAATACTTAGCCGACTTGCACACACACATGTGGTGATAAATATGTGACGATTATAAGGTTTTACATGTGAATAATAAGTCGATCCAAAGATAGATTTATTATTTGACGTTAATTATTGTCAATATTTGATCACTACAACAAGAGTACCGCTTACAATTAATTTTACTGTCCAAAGACTTGATATTAATGTTGTGCTAGGTATCTTGAGATGGGACTTACCATTATTTGGATTTGTTGATCATTGTATTTGGTTATTAATGTGAGCATGTTTGTATGTTTTTTTTTATCTCTTTCAAGCTAATGTTTTACAATATCTGCTAATACCAACTTTATACCTATGCTTAATGGGACCAACTTTAAGGATTGGAAGGAGAACATTGAAATCGTTCTCGGCTGCATGGATCTAGACCTTGCACTTCGGGTTGAGCAACCCGCTTCTCTTACGGATGCAAGTTCTCCTGATGACAGGAAGAACTTTGAGAAGTGAGATCGCTCAAATCGCATGAGTCTTATGATTATCAAGTGCGGCATTCCGGATGCATTTAGGGGTGGGGTATCTGAAAAGATAACCAAAGCCAAGGAGTTCCTAACCGAAATTGAAAAGCGTTTTGTTAAAAACGATAAGGTAGAAACAAGCACGCATTTTCAAAGCTTGATTTCTATGAAGTACAAAGGCAAAGGGAACATTAGGGAGTACATTATGGAAATGTCTCATATTGCTTCTAAGCTTAATGCACTGAATCTCGAGTTGTCTGACGACTTGATCGTGCATTTGGTATTAATATCTCTTCCTGCACAATACAGCCAGTTTAAGGTCATTTACAACTTTCAAAAGGAGAAATGACTCTTAATGAGCTCTTAATGAGCTCATTTCTTACTGTGTGCAAGAGGAAGAGAGACTGAAGCGAGACATGACCGAAAGTGCTCATTTGGCTAGCACGTATAAGGATAAGGGTAAATAGAGGAAGAATAATGAAGTTGCAAAATACCTTATGAGCTTTGGATAGGCAAACAAAAAAAAGCCAAGTCTAAAGCATTTTCACATTTGGGGATGTCCAGCTGAGGCAAGGCCTTACAGGCCACATGAAAAGAAATTGGACTCCAAAACTGTGAGCAGCTACTTCATTGGCTACTCTGAGCGATCAAGGGGCTATCAGTTTTATGATCCCACACTTAGGTCAAATTTTGAAACGGGAAATGCAACATTTTTTTAGGATGTTGAGTTTGGGGGGGAGAAATAAGGTTAGAGACATTGTCTTTGAGGAAGAATCGATTTCGATTCTTACTATCGCTTTTGACAATGTGCAGGTTTCTATACCTGTCATTGATCAAGAAGCAAATCTGGATCCTCAACCAGACAATGTTGAACAACCCCCCATTCAAGATGAGGTAATTGTTCCTGATGAACAAACTCAACAACCTCAAGAACCAGTGTCATTAAGGCGATCCACTAGAGAAAGGAGAAATGTTATTCCGGACGTTTTTTTTTTCCGTATTTCTCCAGGAACATGAGGAAAACTTTGGAATTATGGAAAATGATCCAATCAATTTCCATCAAGCCATGCAGGGTTCCAACTCTCAAAAGTGGATTGATGCCATGAATGAGGAGTATAAGTCTATGCAGGGTTCTTGGTTTTATATGTCGATGACATACTGCTTGCCACAAATGATATAGGCATGTTGCATGAAACCAAGAGATTTCTATCAAATAATTTTGAGATGAGAGATCTTGGTGACATCTCCTTTGTATTAGGGATCCAGATACAACGAGATCGTTCTTGGGGTATTCTTGGATTATCACAAAGGAGCTATATCGATACAGTGCTCAAAATGTTTGGCATGCAGGACAACAAACCAGGTGACACCCTTGTCACTAAGGGAGACAAGTTTAGTCTCAATCAGTGCCCTAAAAGTAACCTTGAAGCTAAGGAAATGCAGAAGATTCTCTATGCATCAACTGTAGGGAGTCTAATGTATGCTCAGGTATGTACGCGTCTGGATATTGCGTACATTGTTGGTATATTAAGTAGATATTTAAATAACTCTATGATGGATCATTGGAAAGTTGTCAATCAGATTATAAGGTATTTGAAGAGAACAAAATATTACATGCTCACATATAGAAGATCGGATCAGTTTGAGAACATAGAGTATTCCGACTCTGATTCTGCTAGATGCCAAGACAGTATGAGATCCACATCAGGCTATATATACCTGTTGGCTGGTGGAGCTATTTCTTGGAAGAGTGTCAAACAGACACTCATAGCTTCTTCCACCATGGTAGTAGAGTTTGTAGCATGTTATGAGGCATCCAACCATGAAATATGGCTGCGGAATTTTGTCACTGGGCTGCGCATTCTGGAGGGTGTTGAAAGACCACTAAAACTATATTGTGACAATAAGTCAGTAGTGCTATATTCTAACAAAAACAGGAACTCATCTAGGTCAAAGCAAATTGACATTAGGTTCCTAGTTGTGAAGGAAAGAGTTCAGAGTGGGCATATATCCATAGAGCACATTGGGACAAACTCCATGATAGTGGATCCGCTTACAAAAGGATTACCACCCATGGTCTTTCATGAGCACACTGCTCATATGGGTGTTATTTTGTGTGAGGATATCACAGTATAGTGGGAGTTTGTATAATGTTATATTTTTATTGCTCTATATTTTTATTTTGGATATACTTTTATGTATTTGGATATTTTTCTGATCAGAAATAAAGTATTCGGTTAATTACACTCTATTACATTGTGTTAAGTTTTGATCTCACTAAGGAATAAAGTAGGATCAGTTGGAATAGACATAAATAGATCACATTGCATGTAATTTCCATGCTACGCGTCCATGATTGATCTATGTCATTTGGTTATGTTGGTATACGTGACCATTGATGGGTTTAGTCACGCTAAATGTGACGAAAGCCACTTTGATCCTATGTTGGCATAATCAATGGACGAGATTGTTTGGATATACCCTAAAATTGTGATAGCAAAATTTTGGAGCTCATAAAGTCATACACATTTGTAAAGTTACATATGTGGCCCAGTGGGAGATTATTGGAAAATTCCATCATATGGGGCCACACAAGTGAACATTAAATGTATTGTGCTATCTTTTGGTTAAACCTAAATTAAAGTGATCTAATTAAGATTTAAAGTATTAAAGCTTAAGGGTATAATTGTCATGGAATTATTGTTTAGATACCAGAGCGCTATTTCTACTTTTGTTGAGGGGCCGAATTAGAAATAGTCAACATATAATAATTTGATTATTATATATATTTAGGGTTATGGTCCCCAAATTACACGATATTTTTGTTTTCTTTGTATCCCCATCAACAGAGCAAAATAGAACATGTTAGGGTTCATAAAGGTCGTGATAATTTGGAAGATCACAACCCATTCACAAATCTCCAGTGATGGATTCAGGTACGCTTCTGCATTCTATATTTACTTATTATCTCTTGAATTGATATGGGTTATGTTATATTGTTTAGGGTTTGATTAAGTATGTATAGAAACATGTTTATGTTAAACATTCAGATTATATTTTTGTGCCTAAGCATGTTATAGTATTGTGTTAATCGAAATTCTTACACATTGTACAGGCTCTTGCAGTTGAAACTACCAATATTATTATTAGAGAAATGGGTGATGCATTGTTTTCAATCTTGGTTGATGAATCTCGTGATGTATCAATAAATGAGCTATTGCATTATGTTAACCCTAATGGACAAGTAGTTGAGCGGTTTATTGGTATCAAACATGTTGCTAGTACTACCGCTCTCTCACTTAAGGCCACAATTGATAATGTATTGTCTGGACACGGATTAAGCATATCTAGATTGTACGAGCAAGAATGTGCTTATTATATTCATTGTTTTGCTCATCAACTTCAACTGACTCTTGTTGCTTTAGCAAAGAATCATGTAGATGTTCAATCTTTATTCAACATTGTTCCCAATGTAGTGAATATTGTTGGAGCTTCACCTAAACATCGTGATATTCTTCGGGATAAGTAAGTCATGGAAGTTTTTAAAGCACTTAAAAGTGGTGAACTTTCAAATGGGAGATGTCTTAATCAAGAGACTAATTTAAAACGTTCCGGTGATACACGATGGGGTTCACATTATGGTTCTTTAATAAGCATAATCACTTTGTTTCCATTTTTAATTGATGTACTTGAGATAATTGCAGATGATGGATCAACTTCTGAGCAAAGATGTGAAGCAAACAATCTAGTGGAGTTGATGCAATCATTTACTTTTGTCTTTTGCTTACATTTGATGAAAGATGTACCTGGAATTACAAATGAATTATCTCAAGCCTTGCAGAGAAAAGATCAAGATATAGTAAATGCTATCAAGTTGGTTGGAATATGTAAGAACCGATTACAAATAACAAGGGAGAATGGATGGGATTCTTTACTTAACCAAGTATCCTATTTTTGTCTCAAATATAATATTGAAATTCCTAGCATGGATGATATGTTTGTAGCTCGAGGGCGAAAGAGGCGTAAAGCTCAAGAAATCACAAATTTGCATCACTATCAAGTTGAACTATTTTATGGTATTTTAGATATGCAAATTCAAGAGCTAAATAGTCGGGTCAATGAGACAAATACCGAGTTACTTGTTTGTTTGGCATGTTTAAGTCGAAGTGAATCCTTTTATACTTTTAATAAGAAAAAATTGATACGCCTTGCTCAGTTTTACTCAAAGGATTTTTTTCTTGCAGATATTATGATACTTGGTTGTTAACTTGAGACTTATATTATGGATATGCGTTCTAGTGTTGAGTTTTCAAATTTGAATGGAATTTCTGAACTTGCAATAATGATGGTTGCCAATAAAAAGGACAAGGTATTTCCATTGGTGTACTTACTTTTGACATTAGCATTGATTCTACCGGTTGCTACTGCTACTGTTGAGAGATAATTTTCTGCTGAAAATTATAAAAACTCGATTGTGCAAAAGGATGAGAGATTAGTGGATGAATGACAATTTGGTTGTTTATATAGAAAATGACATATCTGATGGCATTGATAATGAGATTGTCATGCAACATTTTCAAAAGATGAAACCACGTCGAGGACAGTTGTAAATATGTTTGAAGAATTATATGAATCTATATGTTACAACTTTTTGTTTAGTCAAATTTTTTGTTTGTTTCAGTGTATAACCTTTGGAAACTTGGGATGTTTCATTTTCGATAATGTATTATAAATTGTTAAAAAAAAGTATATTTTTTTTTATTATTTCATGGTGCACCCCCTGAATAAAATTCATGGCTCCGTCTATGGCCTCAAGCCTAGTCTATTAACCTCTCATGCATTGGTAACCGGATTAATTTCTTCCACAATTCTCATTGGAAAATAAATATCATCCATCTGAACTTCTATTTCGCATGAAATCTGTTTGTCCAATGGAGCACAAATCACCAGTCTTCCAAAATCCAGTCTTTCTTTCCTAATTGTGGCCTCTTCGATCCATATTGTCTCACCGACTTGTCCTCCAAGTTTTTTAAAGAAAGCTTGGCTCTAACATTTTAGTGGGACACCATGAACTTCAACCCATCTATTCTTGAAATTACTCATTGGTTGCATCGAATCCCTCAATTTGACCATCGATACAAAACAATCCTCCCAAAAAAAAATTGTTCTTAATGAAGCCATCTCGATCACTTTCCGATTTGAAAAACCAGATTATACTTTTCTGACCCAAGTAACTGATGCGAAAACAAAACCTCTGTTCTCAAGTTTTCGGTTTACCTAATCGACGTTGGCAAATTACTCAAGGACTCCGATTGCACTTCTCGACAACCATTCCTCTGTCTCTTTGGATCCCCGCCATGACAAAACCATTCTCTGATCTAAAACTCCCCTCTTGTCTTCCTTCATTGTTTCCGCATAAGAACGTTTGTTTTGTTGATATGACTTACTAGCATACTCTTCCTTGACCATGTTCCTCGTCTCTCTGTTATGGCCTACCAAAGGCCTATGATACCTCATTTGAGATCTGGTATTATAATGACGCTGATTCAATTCATAGGATGTAACCTTGGTTGTTATTGGCCACCCTTACACATGCATTCCTTTTACCTTCTCTGCCACCTTCTCTGCCTCCTCTAGTGATCCAAAACTTATGAAAGCAAAGCAGCCCCTATAGGCGTTCTTTTTTTAGGACAGAAAAATATCCCTCACCTTTCCAAAAATCTTAAAGATCCCCCAAAGACCCATAATATCCACTACGGGGTTAAGGTTACAAACGAAAACCGATACTAACCCCTCTATGAAGTCCTTGTTTGTTCCCTGATTGACCCCTCTGATAGCCTTCGTCTTCCATACCCTGAGTATTTGGAAAACCTCTCTATTCTCTCTAAAAAAAATCTTTTTTATTGTCACAAAAGAGTTAGTTTTACTAATCAAAGTTTCCTTTACTTCTAACAAACTAACGGTCTAAATTTATTTGGGTATGTAGTCCTTCTAACCAATAGAAACATTGCACTACAATCAATGTTGTCAACATAGTTGTCCAGCCTTATAACAAAGTTTTTTTGAGCAGGTATAGAGAAGCAAACGTTAATGCAGTTATGCACATAGAGAATTCTATCGGTGGACCCTTTCATTTTTCATTTCAATTTAAATTCTTTAGCAATCAAACATTAGATGCTAGTGAGATATTGGAAATGCTTGAACATTAGATGCTAGTGAGATATGTATTTTGATTCATATTTATAATGGTGTCACAATTACTACAGTATGTTCATTTGTGCAACTTGAAATAGAGAGTCCTTGTAAGCTGAGAGTTATAAGAGTACACTTGGTTGGGCATAGTTGGGTGTAATATTGGAGGTAAAGATAATAGGTAGATGTTATGCCTTTCAGATTCAGTTGTTGTTATCTTCAATTCTTTTCAACCTCTTTTTCAACCATTTTATGCAGCTTCATCCAAACTCTTGTGGCCATCTTCAGCAATCAGCAATGGTCTTGCTCTCACTCCTTCAATGGGGTATTTATTCCATCCCTACAACTACAATCATTTGCTAGTTTCCCAAAAGCTGTCTAATGAGTGTGTAATTATGTGCATATCTGTGCCATAGGTGGAATAGTTGGAATCACTTCCGCTGTCAGATCAATGAGAATGTCATACGAGAAACAGGTGCAATTGTTCAATTTACTATGCATGTATCGTTGATCACCAATAATGAGTAAGTTTTTGCATCAAGGTTTCATTATATAGTTTATATTATATACTGATATGTACAAACATCCAAATGTTCAAACAGCTGATGCACTAGTATCAGGTGGACTATCCAAACTTGGATACCAGTATATCAACTTAGGTTCAATATGGACTTGAATCATGGACAGTACGATGGATATTAACGCGATATATGGAGTTTGGGAGTGAGCATGTTGGAATTCTATCTGGGGAGATTCCCTTTCGCAGTTTCATGGCAGGGTGGTTGGGCCAGTTTGATGTGTGCCATTTGTATGACTCAACCACCGGTGGCATCGCCCACTGCTTCGCGGGAGTTTCATGATTTTATCTCTTGTTGTTTGCAGATTGAGCCTCACAAAAGGTGGACTGCAACCAAGTTGTTACAGCATCCGTTTATATTGAGAGGAGGAAGCGGCGGGGCTGGAGCTGGAGGTGCAGCAGCAGCAGCAGTGCAAAGCCAACAGGTTCATAGGAATCTGCATCAGTTGTTGCCACCTCCGCAACCTCGTTCAACTCAGTTGTTACTTTTTGTTCATTTTGGTTTCTTATTTTTGTTTGATATTATAATGATATTATGATAATCATGATGATGGTAGTGGTCATGGGGGGTTCAGATTTGATTTTTAGGAAATTGGTAGGGGTGGGTTGGGGTTGGTGTTCTTATGGTGGAGGAGTTACCTAAACAAGAAAAGATCCAAATTAACAAAATAAGAAAATAAAGAAATTGTATAAATCCAGTCTAATCCGTTGGAGTCAGATCGAGGTTCCTTCTTCATTGCCCTACATCAGTTAGGATTATCAACTTTTGATCAATCCATAATGGATCGATCAATCTTGTCTTTTGATAATGTTTTTTTTACCAGAAAAAGAACTTACTCTCTGCTATTACTGGTTCAAAAAAAAGTATATCAACTTAGGTAACAAAATGACTTGGGAAAAAAGCATCTTAAGCTCTGTCATGTGCATATCATGATTCTTTTGTTCTTGTAAATCAACTCATGTTATGTTCTTTACGTTTGCCAGTTGATTGGGGTGAATCAAATCGTGTTTCTCAGGTTCATTTGGGTGCGTTTGGCACAGAGATTGGACAAGACAAGGTGTGACTGGACAGGACAGGACTAGACATGTTGTTCTATGTTGTGTTTAGAAGGCCTAAACAGAACTATAAACTGTATTGTTATGCATTTGGTATGGCTGGGACAGGACGAAACAAGAGATTCAAATAACCAGAGTACCCCTCTTATATTTATATATATATATATATATATATATATATATATATATATATATATTTATATATTTATATAACAACATAGACTATAATATTATATATATATATATATATATATATATATATTAATATGTAATAATATTAAATACTATTATATATAATGATCTATAACATATTATTACATTATATATAATAGTATGATATATAATATTTAATATTAGTATATATAGAAAATATAATATATGATATAATAAACATTATTATAATATCATATATATATATATATATATTATTGTAATATATATTATATATAATAATATAAAAAATATATTATATTTACATTACATATAGATTTTACATAAGATATATATATATAAATCATACATATTATGTGTTGTAATATATATATATATATATATATAATAATAATAATAATGTTTAATATATCTTATATATATATATATATATACTATATTATATTATTATATTTAGTAATATAATATAATATAATATAATATATGTAATTATAATATATAATTTATTGGATATGATTGTATTTGTTTTAAAATTTAAAGGATAAATTGGTCTTTTGACACTTGTCCCATGTCACAGGACAAGTTGTCCTAGGGTCTTGGATGAGACAAGGTTTTGTGATTTTTGTCCCACATTGTCTCGTCCTGTCCCATGCTAAGGACACACCAAATGTGGACAATAACAAACTGTCTCACATTGTCCTGTCTTGTCTCGCGTACCAAAAGCACCCTTGCTTTATTTTTTGTTCATTATACATTAGGAAATGTATTGGAATTTATCTAGATTTTCTTTCATCAAAATCAATTTTGTATCTAGTCTTTTTCGTTCATTTATTTTACAAACACAAATGGAAATGGTTTTCTAACCCGCAACTTGATCAATTTTAGGGTAATCTAGTGGCCAACAAGACTACATTCCCATATGAGATCAAAGCTCTTGCAAATTATGTTCATGGCTACAAGTTAGGAATTTATGCAGATTCAGGGTGAGTTCTTTCATTTCTTTGATTAATATTTATTCTTTTGTCAAAATCAACTAATTTTAAGATATTTTGTTTAATTTATGACAATTGTCTTGATATCGAGGTAAAGGTACCGAACATGTACCGGGACAATGCTAGGGTCACTTGGTTATGAAGAAAAGATTCCATGACCTTTGCTTCATGGGTAAAAATCCAGAATGCACTAAACTTGTAAGCTTATTATGACTATTATCGATGATAAAATATAGCAGTAACTATTTTTGTTTTATGTTGGGAACTAATTACTTGAAGTATGAAAATTGTTATAATGATGATACAAGACCAACTATAAGGTCACCTTAACATGATTAATTTTTTTTAATTGGTGTTTTGGATTCGGTTGTTGTATAATCATGAATTTGCTTGAGTTTTCAGTTTTTTTTATATACATAAAAAAAAATCTGAAGTTCCAGATTTTTAGGTTTGCTCGGGTTGTTGGGTCTCACCATACCCGATCACATCTCCTTCAACCCACACCCATATCAGTCTCAATCCCAGCCAACCCAAACCCGGTTACATCTCGGGTCAACGCCATCACTGTTAATGGGTTTTCCAATGAGTTTCTCGCACGAAATTTATGTGATTCACGACGAGGAGGAGATCGTTGGTCGTTGACCACGATCAGTCCAAATCGTGCAATCCAAGACCACCTCGAGCCGCCATTCGTTTGATCGTTCGACCAAGATCAATCACCGTTATCATCGTCGGCTACTTGTGTTGCAATGAGTCGTGGTCTACTGGCGACGGCATGGTGCCTATTGCAACGACGACGCATGGTAAATTAGGGTTTCAGTGGTTTTTTGCTTTGGGCCATGTTTTTGAAGTTAGATATAATTGAGGGTCTATTTTATAATTATTTTGGGCCATTATGTGATTTTAATAAAGTTTCAAGCTCAATTTATAATTGACAGAACTTATTCGGCTTGTTTGTAATTACAAAACAATTTTGGGGGTGAATTCAGGGCAATTTTTGTAATTTTGATAAAAAAATTATTATTATTAGTATTTTTTAAGGGTCGAGATAAGTAACAACCGGAAATTTGTGTTTAATTGGTGAATATGTGATTGATTTACAAGTGATTTTTGCATGCAGGTTGGTTGAATAAGCTGGAAATCGTGAACAACAATGAGAGAGAAATAGATAAGAATTAGAGGGAGATAGAATCCGTTAGAAAGAATATTTTGCTATTTGTGATGTAAATTCTCCTCTTAATTCATATGATCTGTAAAAACTATTCAGGCAGCTATACTTAGGGAAATGATTCCCTACAAGACTCATATGTAATTAAAATATACCTCTAGGAATGGATTCTCTGCTACAGACCCACATTAACTAACGATTGGTCTCTGACAACTAAAACGGTGCCTTTTAACTAACATAGACCCTGACAACCAAAACGGTGTCGTACTAGGGAAAACATGGAAATCCTAATGGTAACTCGTAACGGGATCGTTTAGAGTTCAACCTTAACACCGTATAAACCCTCTTAACTTCAAACCAGAACTCTAACCCAGCTTCTTCATTTTTCATAACCTCATCTCTGACTGCTTTCTAACTTTTTTGCAAATCCTTTCAGAAAACCATTCCTCAACATCAATATAACATTTGACAAATGCCTAATACACACTAAAAAAGATATGGCCCTAGGTTAAGTTTCTTAGGGTTCAGTTTATTAAAAATTTACAATTGACGGTTCTGACATGAAAAGAAACGGTGATTGCTCTCATTGGCAAACGTGACTGCCTCCACTGCTCTTGAGTCCACCAACTTTGACTATCTCATCGGCTCTCGAGTCCGACACCAACTATGTTCTTAGGTAATTACTCCAAATTGATGTTTGCTACAATCCACTATGCTTTGGCTTTGTTCAAACCAACAATAAGATTGTAACCGAAGCAGAAATATCTCAAAGGTCCTCTCTCTTACATTGGCATCCAATTTGATATTGGTTTAATGGTTTGGAAGGTGAGTTCAAGACTTCTAGTAAAAGGCTCATAGCAAACAGGATCGGCCCTGAGCTTTAATAGGAGGGGCGGTCGCCCCATGCCTCTTTTTAAAGAGACCATATTTACATGATTTCAGTATTAATTTATAGCCCACTTTTGTTTTATTTTAGTTCATAAAAGGCCCAAATTTCTATTTTGAGTATTAGTCTAAAAATTGCTCATAATTACATGATTTCAATACTAGTTTAGGGGCTTAATTTTGTTTTATTTTATTTAATAAAAGGCCCACATTTCTATTTTGAATATTAGTTTAAAAAAGTCCCGTATGATAAAGCATTAAAGTTAACAATTTAAAATACAACAAAAATATATAATGCCTCAAATACCTTCACTTCTTCTGCTTCGTAATGAGTAGAGAGAGGTGAGAGGTGAGGGCTGAAAAGGGTTTCAATATATAAGGTTAGGGTTTCTTGGATATAATTTTAGATAAAATTACACTTATACCTTCCCTTCCTCTATGTAGAATTGATTAAATATTTAAGTCAAGCTCAGATGTTGGTTGGTTGGTGTAACAACCGGAAAATTGTTTTTAATTCATGAATATGTGATTGATTTACAAGTGATTTTTACGTGCAGGTTGGTTGAATAAGCTGGAAATCGTGAACAACAATGAGAGAGAAATAGAAAAGAATTAGAGAGAGATAGAACCCGTTAGGAAGAATATTTTGCTAACTGTGATGTATATTCTCCTTTTAATTCATATGATCTGTAACAACTATTCAGGCAACTATACTTTTGGAAATGATTCCCTACAATACTCATATGTAATTAAAATACACCTCAATGAATGGATTCCCTACTACAAACCCAAAGTAACTAACGATTGGACTCTGGCAACTAAAACGGTGCCGTTTAACTAACATAGACCCTGACAACCAAAACGGTGTCGTTTTAGGGAAAGCAGGGAAAAAGAAATGGTAACTCATAATGTGATCGTTTAGAGTTCAACCCTAATACCGTATAAACCCTCTTAACTTCATACCAGAATTCAAACGTAGCTTCTTCATTTTTCAAAACATCATCTCTGACTTCTTTCTAACTTCTTTGCAAATCCTTCCAGAAAACCATTCCATAACACCAATCTAACATTTGGCAAAAGCCCATTACACACTAATAAAAAAATATGGCCCTAGGTTAAGTTTCTTAGGGTTCAGTTTAGTAAAAATTTACAATTGACAGTTCTCACATGAAAAGAAACAGTGATTGCTCTCACTGACGAACGTGACTGCCTCCACTGCTTTTGAGTCCATCAACGTTGACTACCCTCTCGGCTCTTGAGTCTGCCAACAACTATGTTCTTTGGTAATTACTCCATATTGAAGTTTTCTACAATCTACTCTACTTTTGCTTTGTTCAAACCAACAATAAGATTGCAATTAGAGCAGAAATATCTCAAAGGTCCTCGTACATTGGCAGCCAATTTGATATTGGTTTAATGGTTTGGAAGGTGAGTTCTAGTAAAAGGTTCATAGCAAACAAGGCCGGCCCTGAGCTTTAATAGAAGGGTCGGTCGCCCCATGCCTTTTTTTGAAGAGGCCATATTTACATGATTTCAATATTAGTTTACGGGCCCATTTTTGTTTTATTTTAGTTCATAAAAGGCCCAAACTTCTATTTTGTGTATTAGTTTGAAATTTGCTCATAATTACATGGTTTCATTAATAGTTTAGGAACTCAATTTTATTTTATTTTAGTTCATAAAATGCCCAAATTTTATTTCGAATATTAGTTTAAAAACAGCCCGTATGATAAAGCATTAAAGTCAACAATTTAAAATAAGACAAAAATATAAAATACCTTAAATACCTTCATTTCGTTCTACTTCGTAATAACTAGAGAGAGGTGAGAGGTGAGGGCTGAAAGAGGTTTCAATTATATAAGGTTAGCGTTTCTTGGATATAATTTTAGATAAAGTTACAGTTATACCATCTCTCCCTCTGTGTAGAATTGATTAAATATTTAAGTCAGGCTCAGATGTTGGTTGGTTGGTGTAACAACCGGAAAATTGTTTTTAATTCATGAATATGTGATTGATTTACAAGTGATTTTTGCGTGCAGATTGGTTGAATAAGTTGGAAATCATGAACAACAATGAGAGAGAAATAGATAAGAATTAGAGAGAGATATAATCCGTTTGGAAGAATATTTTGCTAATTGTGATGTAAATTCTCCCCGTAATTCATATGATCAGTAACAACTATTCATGTAGCTATACTTTGGGAAATGATTCCCTACAAGTCTCATATGTAATTAAAATACACCTCAATGAATCGATTCCCTTCTACAGACCCAAAGTAATTAACAATTAGACTCTAGCAACTAAAACGATGTCGTTTAACTAACATAGACCCTTTCAACCAAAACAGTGTTGTATTAAGGAAAGTATGGAAATCCTAATGGTAACTCATAACGAGATCGTTTAGAGTTCAACCCTAACACCGTATAAGCCTTTTTAACTTCAAACCAGAACTCAAACACAGCTTCTTCATTTTTCGAAACCTCATATTTGACTTCTTTCTAACTTATTTGGTAATTACTCCAAATTGATGTTTGCTATATTCTACTCTACTTTGGCTTTGTTCAAACCAACAATAAGATTGCAACTAAAGCAGAATTATCTCAAAGGTCCTCCTACATTGGTAGCCAATTTGATATTGGTTTAGTAGTTTAGAATGTGAGTTCTAGTAAAAGGTTCATAGCAAACAGGGCCGGCCCTAGACATTAATAGGAGGGGCGGTCGCCCCATGCATCTTTTTAAAGAGACCATATTTACATGATTTCAGTATTATTTTATGACCCACTTTTGTTTTATTTTAGTTCATAAAAGACCCAAATTTCTATTTTGATAATTAGTCTAAAATTGCTCATAATTACATAATTTCAATATTAGTAGTAGAGGCACAATTTTATTTTATTTTATTTCATAAAATGCCTATATTTCTATTTTGAATATTAGTTTAAAAAAGTCCCGTATGATAAAGCATTAAAGTTAACAATTTTAAATACAACAAAAATATATAATGCCTCAAATACCTTCACTTCTTCTGCTTCGTAATGACTAGAGAGAGGTGAGAGGTGAGGGCTAAAAAGGGTTTCAATTATATAAGGTTAGGGTTTCTTGGATATAATTTTAGATAAAATTACACTTATACCTTCCCTTCCTCTATGTAGAATTGATTAAATATTTAAGTCAAGCTCAGATGTTGGTTGGTTGGTGTAACAACCGGAAAATTGTTTTTAATTCATGAATATGTGATTGATTTACAAGTGATTTTTACGTGCAGGTTGGTTGAATAAGCTGGAAATTGTGAACAATGAGAGAGAAATAGATAAGAATTAGAGAGATAGAATCCGTTTGGACGGATATTTTGCTAACTGTGATGTAAATTCTTCGCTTAATTCATATGATCTGCAACAACTATTCAGACAACTATACTTTAGGAAATGATTCCCTACAAGACTCATTTGTAATTAAAATACACCTCAATGAATGGATTCTCTGCTACAGACCGAAAGTAACTAACGATTGAACTCTGGCAACTAAAACGGTGTCGTTTAACTAATATAGACCCTTTCAACCAAACGGTGCCGTATTAGGGATATCCTGAAAATCCTAATGGTAACTCATAACGGGAACGTTTAGAGTTCAACCCTACCACCGTATAAACCCTCTTAACTTCAAACCAGAACTCAAATGCAGCTTTTTCATTTTTCAAAACCTCATCTCTTACTTTTGTCAAACTTCTTTGCAAATCCTTCCAGAAAACCATTCCACAACACCGATCTAACATTTGGCAAATGCCCAATGCACACTAATAAAAAACATATGGCCCTAGGTTAAGTTTCTTAGGGTTCATTTTAGTAAAAATTAACAATTGACAGTTCTCACATGAAAAGAAACAATGATTGCTCTCACTGGCGAACGTGACTGCCTCCATTGCTCTTGAGTCCATCTACGTTGACTACCTTCTCGGTTCTCGAGTCCGACGCCAGCTATGTTCTTTTGCAATTACTCCAAATTGAAGTTTGCTATAATCTACTCTGCCTTGGCTTTGTTTAAACCAACAATAAGATTGCAATTGAAGCAGAAAATCTCAAAGGTCTTCTTACATTGGCAACCAATTTGATATTGGTTTAATGGTTTGGAAGGTGAGTTCTAGCAAATGGTTCATATCAAACAGGGTTGGCCCTGGGCTTTAACATGAGGGGTGGGTCGCCCATGCCTCTTTTTGAAGAGGTCATATTTACATGATTTCTGTATTAGTTTAGGGGCCCACTTTTGTTTTATTTTAGTTCATAAAATGTCCAAATTTCTATTTTGTGTATTTGTTTGAAAATTGCTCATAATTACATGATTTCAATATTAGTTTAGGGACTCAATTTTGTTTTATTTTAGTTCATAAAATGCCCAAATTTTATTTTGAATATTAGTTTAAAAAATGCTCGTATGATAAAACATTAAAGTCAACAGTTTAAAATAAAACTAAATTATAAAATATGGTCAGCTTGGAGTGTTAAAGCCTGAATTAGATTTTGAATTTTTTTCTCAAACATGAGACATTGGTATTCAGATTTCGGTATGTCATCTAAATCACTAAAGGAGTTAAGGTTTCTAATTTTTCTCTTCACCCACCATCAATGATTTCTTTTAATCTCTCTCTCTCTCAATCTTAGAATTAATATAAAAAAGGGATCCATCTTAGAATTTTATCACGGGCTCCCAAAAAGTCAAGTCCGGTCCTGTTAGCAAAGAGCAAGATAATTAAAGCAAGTTCATTACAAATATAAAGAATTGCAATTTTTCATAGGTTGCCTCCTTTGACAAAAGTGATCTAAGTGTTGTCTCAGTCAAGAAGTGTTATTTATATATTTACCATTTGTGTACTCCTTATCTCATTAAATGCAGATGATGAGGACAATTATTTAATGTTGTGCTATAATCCTTTCCTCAATTTGGATTTGACAAGATAACGCTTAAATATTTTATTTAGCTATTTACAATTGGTGCAAGAACAAATAGATCTGGCCTTGGGTCTCTTAGAGCAGCCCCCTTTAATACAAGTGTGTTACAGAGATTTGAAATTATCAGAATGATTCTAGTATATCAAGACTTGTTATCAGATTCTTTACCGAAGACTGGTTGATCCTATATGGAATGAATAGAAATTAGAAAGGTATGTCCAGTTGGGATGGAGAATATATGTATTCCAGTTTGAAACTAGGGAATGCGTAACATATATCAGCTGCCAATTAATGAAGTTGTATCCAATATGAAATTATCTTGTTGATATAATGTTACAGCTCCTTATAATATGAAATTAAAGATTCCAAAGTTCTAGATCCAGCAACTGTCGGTACGGACTCGGAACCAGCTTTCCCAAGAATCTTCTACTGGAGCTTTAGTCATATAAATCTATAACTGATTATATACAAATATGAATTAGTTGATTCAGGAATAAATAATTGAAGTGATTATATATACTGGTAGTATATAGAAAAGTTTTTTACTTGGGTAGGAGTGGATCAGGAATGGATTCAATACTTGATATCAATCTGTGAGAAAAAAGCTATTATTTTACACACACAGCTAGTCACAGAAAAGATATATAGGAATCCAATGAAACGATGATGTTTAGTAATAAAGTAAGCTTGCTTACTGATTGCAAACAAGGGAAGATTCCCCCAAAGTCTAAAGCTGGTTCAAATTGATTTGGTTATGGAGATGGGAAACGGCAGCTGCCAACTGATTCTTCCCCATGAAACTAGGAGTAGGAGGTCCTTGTGTTCCTCGCTCATCTACCGATTCCATTGCAGATACAACACCAAGTTTGGTCACAGATATAAATATGTATACAATTATGTTGATGGAGGTAGAAAGTAGATGGTGGGTTCAGTAATTAGCAGCATATAAGGGTGGGCGTTTAATGGATCGGTTCACTTGAAAAGTGTTCAAGTGAACCGATAAAAAACCGATAATATTCGGTTTTTGAAAAAGTGAACCGATCCGATAAATTTTACGATTGTCAACCGATTAAAAACCGATTGAACTTGACTCTTTTTTTCGATTTTAGGTCTACTGAACTAAATTACTGGGTTTAAATTTATGAAATTTGCTATGGTTTGAAAAATAAAATAAAAAACACAAGTTTTCATATTTTGGACCTATTGAGCCGAATATGATTAAATTATAACATTGAACATACTAAAAAGGTGTTCTCAACAAGTTCTTAACAATCCACATAAGTTCACAAAGAGTTCATAAACTATCCTTGATTCTTCAAACAATAATGCACAACAGCACTTAAATCCTTGATTGCATAGCAGCCCATGAATGAATCCTTGATTACTCCAAACCCATTCTGAAGTTCCAACTCAATCTATAAATAACTTGAAATAATAAGAAATTTAACGTAAAAATATAATCGAAGCAGTTGTAAATGAAACTTGGAAATTCAAGTACCGAAGAAAAAGGGTTCATGATGACAATTATTGATCAAAGTTTCCTTTACTGCTAACAATCTAACAATTTAAATTTATTTAGGTATTCAGTCCTTCTAACCAATAGAATAAGTAGTCAACATTGCACTACAATTAGTGTTGTCGTCATAGTTGTCCAGCCATGTAACAAAGTTTTTTTAAGCAGGTATAGAGAAGCAAACGTTAATGCAATTATGCACATATAGAATTCTATGGGTGGACCCTTTCATTTTTCATTTCAATTTAAATACATTGCAATCAAACATTAGATGCCAATGCAATGAGATATTGGAAATGCTTGAACCTTAGAAGATAACAACGGAGCCAACAGGAAAAAAAAATCTTATGCAGTCTTGTTTGTTGAAATCAAGCACAAAATCCATTAAGCACCGACAACTGTAGAAAAGAATTTTAATTCCATTTAATTCTACTCAAAACATGAGAATTGAGAAGTAATTTTTTTTATTCTTTTTTGGAAACATCATGCTTTATTCATAAAACACAGGCCCAAAACACAGGCAAACCAAATCAAAGCAAGACAGGGTAGATTTGGTGTGATCAAATAAAACAGTATCTTTTGTTGTCACCGCTTGAAATTCGGTCTACTAAACTTATCAGGTTTCTTCATGTGATTCATTGGTAGTGGAACCGAATTCATGTAAGGATTTGGCATCAGAACATTTCCTTGACTCACGTACTGGCTCATCACCGGATCAGGCATATTTCTAACGAATGAGTTGATGGCCGAAGTCATTCTGGCCACACTTGGTAACACAATAGGCACTTCACCCACAAGCAAAGAATTCACAACTGAATTATCTAATCCTGCACTTGGATTAACATTCGGAGTCTCTAGTGGAACACTGGAGGTCACATTAGATTTATCTGTCATATTATGTGAAAAAGAAACAAAATTGTTTTAGTATCACATAAATAATAGCACCGATATCAATTGATATCTAATAAGCGAATCAACAATAGATTCCAGATTTCTCAATGGAAATCACTATCAATGTCTAGTATTATAGACTCGATTACCCAGTCGAAATCGTAATTGATTTCCAAAGCAGTGTCTGTTGATGGACCCGATTTGCCAAAAAATTAATCAGATTATTAAGTGAAATCAGTGTCTAGAATTAGACTCGATTTCCATAATTTTTTTTCTTTCGAAATCAATGTCTGGAAAACAGTCCCAATTTTCACAAATCTCTTTTAGTTTAAAAACCGAACCATCGAAGTTCCAAGTTTGTCACGATCTGAACCAGAAACCAAAACCAGAAAGTTGTTTTTGTAGAAAACGTTTTTTTTTAAGTAGATGGATTAAAGAAGAAAATTGTCTTAAGATTGTTGTAGTCAATACGCAAAAAAAAAAAAACTAGTTTGAATCTGCAAAAAATAACAAACAGAAACAAAGATTAGGGAATCGAGACCCGTGTTTCACACGGTGTCCTTAAGACAATTTTTACCGTATATTACATCGTATGTGTATAGCGATTGTCTCCCAGAATACAACCAATAGTAGAAGTGCGAAGCACAACCACTCTCAACGAACTCAAATTAAGCTCGAACTTACTAAGCACAAAAAAGAGAAGGAACGAGATGAGAGAGAAATTTCGTGATTATTTTGAATGCCTATCATAAAGTGTAGATTAGGGTTTCTTATAAAACCGAAATCAAATATATTGATTTGGAAATTGTGTGATCATGAATTTGCTTCTAAATACCTTCACTTCTTCTGCTTCGTAATTACTAGAGAGAGGTGAGAGGTGAGGGCTGAAAAGGGTTTCAATTATATAAGGTTAGGGTTTCTTGGATATAATTTTAGATAAAATTACACTTATACCTTCTCTTCCTCTATGTAGAATTGATTAAATATTTAAGTCAAGCTCAGATGTTGGTTGGTTGGTGTAACAACCGGAAAATTGTTTTTAATTCATGAATATGTGATTGATTTACAAGTGATTTTTACGTGCAGGTTGGTTGAATAAGCTGGAAATCGTGAACAACAATGAGAGAGAAATAGAAAAGAATTAGAGAGAGATAGAATCTGTTAGGAAGAATAATTTGCTAATTGTGATGTAAATTCTCCTCTTAATTCATATTATTTGTAACAACTTTTCAGGCATCTATACTTTGGCAAATGATTCCCTACAAGGCTTATATGTAATTAAAATACACCTTGAGGAACGAATTCCCTACTATAGGCCAACAATAAGTAACGATTGGACTCTAGCAACTAAAAAAGTGTCGTTTAACTAACATAGACCTTGACAACCAAAACGGTGCCATATTAGGGAAAGCATGGAAATCCTAAAGGTAACTCATAACGAGATCGTTTAGAGTTCAACCCTAACACTGTATAAACCCTCTTAACTTCAAACCAAAACTCAAACACGGCTTCTTCATTTTTCAAATCCACATCTCTGACATTTTTCTAACTTCTTAGCAAATCCTTCCAGAAAACCATTCCACAACACCGATCTAACATTTGGCAAATGCCCAATACACACTAATAATAAAAAATGGGCCTATGTTAAGTTTCTTAGGGTCCAGTTTAGAAAAATTTACAATTGACAACTCTCACGTGAAAAAAAAAACAGTGATTGCTCTCACTAGTGAGCGTGACTGTCTACTTTGCTCTTGAGTCCATCAACGTTGACTACCTCATCAGCTCTCGAGTCCGGCGCCAACTATGTTCTTTGGTAATTACTCCAAATTGAAGTTTGCTACAATCTGCTCTGCTTGGGCTTTGTTCAAACCAACAAGAAGATTGCAATTAGAGCAGCAATATCTTCAAGGTCCTCTTACATTGGCAACCAATTTGATATTGGTTTAATGGTTTGGAAAGTGAGTTCTAGTAAAAGGTTCATAGCAAACAGCGCCGCCCTGGGCTTTAATAGGAGGGGCAGCCGACCCATGCATCTTTTTAAAGAGGTCATATTTACATGATTTCAGTATTAGTTTAGGAGTACACTTTTTTTTTTTATTTTAGTTCATAAAAGGCTCAAATTTCTATTTTGACTATTAGTTTAAAAAATGCTCATATTTACATGATTTCAATATTAGTTTAGGGGTCCAATTTTGTTTTATTTTAGTTCATAAAATGTCTAAATTTCTATTTTGAATATTAGTTTAAAAAAAACCTACATGATAAAGCATTAAAGTCAATAATTTAAAATAAAACAAAAATATAAAATATGGTAGCATGGAGTGTAAAAACCCGAATTAGATTTTAGTTTATTTTTTTTTTTCCCGAAATGAGACATCGGTATTCAAATTTCAGTATGTCATCTAAATCACTAAAAGATTTTGGTTTTTCTTTCGAGCTCTCTCAAGTCTTAAAATTAATATGAAAAAGGAATCCATCTTAAAATTTTATCCTGGGCCCTAAGAAATCAGGACCCCTGAGAGCGAGAGCAAGATAAATAAAGTAAGTTCATTACAAATATAAAGAGTTGCAATTTTTCATAGGTTCCCCCATTGAAAAAGGTTATATAAGTGTCATCTGGGTCAAGTAGTGCTATTTATATATTTTACCATTTGTGTACTCTTTATCTCATTAAATACACAAGATGAGGCCAGCTATTTAATGTTGTGTTGTATTCCTTTCCTCAATTTGGATTTGACAAGATAATGCTTAAATATTTTGTTCAGCTATTTACAATTGGTGCAAGAACAAATAGATGTGGACTTGGGTCTCCAAGAGTAGCCCCTTTAATACAAGTGTGTTACAGAGATTTGTCATTATCATAATGATTCTAGTATATCAAGGGTCAGTTTGGATTTCTGTAACTTTTGTAATAATCACCGTTAGCTGTGTTGAAGGAATAATCAGTTGTGAAATTAATCGACAGATGTTTTGTTAATTGTATTTTTAAAACTACTGTATAGCTCAGAAACAGTATTTTTAAAACTACTATATAGCTCAGAAGCAGTATACATATGTTTGGTAATTTTATTACAAAAGTGTTTAAATTAATTACAATGACTAACATGTGCATAGTTTAGGACCCTATTTCAATTTTTTTTTCATTAATTACATATATTAAATCAATATTTAAGTAGAATATTTAAGTTAGAAAAAAAAATCACAAGAACAATAAAAATATTTTTAAAAGACTTTATAAATCAAACCATTATTTAAATAAAATATTTAATTTTGAGATTAAATAAGGAATATAAATGCTTTTAACTTGATTTCATAAGGATAATAATGGTATTTTAAAATATACATTAAATGCTGAAATTGATTATTCCATAAGTACTTTCAAAAAGTAACTCATCACCTACTTCTCAAAATCATTGTCAAAACTTTTCAGATTATGAATTAATCGTTTTTGAAAATTTTACTAAACATCATTTTATATCAAAATTATAAAATAATTTGATTTTAACTTTTTAAAAGCAATACCAAACTGACTCCAAGACTAGTTATCAGATTTTTTACAGATGATCCTATATGGAATGAATATAAATTAGAAAACATGGGTATATGCAGTTGGGATGGTGAATATATGTATTCTAGTTTGAAACTAGAGAATGCTTGACATTTATCTGTTGCCAATTAATGAAGTTGTATCCGATATGAAATTATCTTGTTGATATAATGTTACAGCTTCTTACAGTATGAAATTAAAGATTCCAAAGTTCTAGATCTAGCGCCTGTTGGTACAGACTTGGAACTAGCTTTCCCAAGAATCATTTGCTAGAGCTTTAAGGTATGTTTGGTAAGGAGGAAAAAAAATAGGAATGATAGAAAGATTTGGATGGATAGAAAAAATGAGGGAAAGAAAGGAAAATAATTTTTCTTTAAACTGTTTGGTAAACATGAAGGAAAGAAGTGTGGATGAAAAATCTTCTTTATCAATTTTACTATTTTACCCTAACATTATAATTTATATATTATATATTTTTATATTTAATAAATAAATATAAGTTAAATAATATTAAATCCAACTCTTTTTTTTACAAAATGAATTCAAACGTTGTGACCTATTATATATACATTATATTTTATAAAGTTATTTTAAAAAAAATTAAGTAAATTAAAAAAAATGGGACAAATTTATAATTTTAGTTAACTCAAAAACCAAACAACTTTTCATCTCCCTTTTTCTCCCATTTTTGGGAGGATTATTGGGTCTCACCCACTCAAATTTTCTATCCATTTTTCTCTCCATATCAAACACACACTTTCCTATTTTCTTCTCCCTTCTCCCTCCACCCTTTTCTTTTCTCTCTCTTTTCCTTTCTACCGAACATATCCTTAGTCCTATAAATCTAAAATTTATTATAAGGTAAATCGTACTTTAGTTCTCATAGTTTGTTTTAATCTACGTTTAGTTTATGATTTTTTGAAATTATAATTTTTAGTTCTTCTATGATAGAATCCGTCAAAAGGAAAGATTCTGTCACTTCAGACTTGTTAAATG
This sequence comes from Dipteronia dyeriana, assembly GCA_032871835.1. Taxonomy (NCBI): domain Eukaryota; kingdom Viridiplantae; phylum Streptophyta; class Magnoliopsida; order Sapindales; family Sapindaceae; genus Dipteronia; species Dipteronia dyeriana. The sequence continues at coordinate 877,270 of CM065297.1, forward strand.
ACCTTAATGTCTCTGACATGTGTTGATCCTAATGAAAAGACCGTTTTACCCTTATATTATTCATACACCATTTAATTAATTATTTGAAATGGTTTCAATAAATTCATCTTATTAAAAAAAATTAGAGACAGCTGAAGCACGTGTTGCGCCATAGTCACTAGACAACCCAGACAAATATTTTCAATAGTATTTTTGAATATATATATATATATATATATATATAACAAAGTCAAATCCTAGTCATTTATAGAGAATATTATTAATGTGTTTAATTAATAAATAAATAAATTACCATTTGTTTCGCAATATCTGTCTGAGATATCGGATCATATCGCCGAAAGACCATCTGTGGATGGTCGACGAGACGTTCAATATCCGGCCTTGAACGCCGTTTCTTTTGTCGTCTCAATCATCTTCTTCAGTAACAGTTTAGTCAATAAAAAATGACCTAATGGATTTAATTTCAATTAAAGAAAGAAAACAAAGCTTCAGAAAATTGTCAGCTATTTAATCACATAATTGTTGAGATAGTTAAATTATAATTAAAATAAAGGTTAATAGCAACGGTCTCCCTCAATTATATGAATTATATACGGAGTCAAATGTTGTCCCTTGAAAAAAAAATTGATATTAAACCCCTTAAATTTTCATTTTTTGATAAAATTTGACAGAAGAAAAATAGACGTTAAAGAAAAATTATATTTACACGTCCTGATTATATGAATAATTACATTAAAATTGAAAAATATAATAATATCACATAAACACCATTCGATCTGTTTGACTAATGTAAAAAAAAAATAACAATATTAACGATATTAATTATTTGAAAAAATAAATAACAATTTTAATAATAATAAATTTTTAAAATAATACTAATTATTATTATTAAAATAAACTTAAAAAATAAACATTTTATTTTATTTTTTCTTTATTTCTATGCTGACACAAATCTCCACAAAAAAAAATCAATTCTCATCATCATTAAAAATTCCCCGGTTCTTCTTTTTCATCATCTTCATCATCATCATTAATATCAACCAACATCTTCATCATCGATCTCAAACAACAACAGTACAACACCGATCTCAAACCTCTTTAGAAAATCAAAACACACCCACCGGATTCATCTTAAAAAAACACAAAATCGAAATTGAAAAACAAAATATCATCTGATCCATCGCGAATCAAACACCCTTACCAAACCCAGAACCAAAACATCGCACCACCACACCAGAACCCAGAATCGGACTGCTATCATCCCCACGACCAGAACCGAACCACACCACCATAACCCATAATCGAACCACACCACCACAACCATTAGTACCCAAAATTGAACCACCACACCACCACCACCAAACTCATTAGCATTCGATCTCGTCGATCGCCAAATCAACACGCACCAGAACCCATTTGCGAATAATGGGATTTGCTAGAGAAAGGAATTCGAGCAAAAATATGGGTGTTGATTTCTGGATATGGTATGGGTGTTGATAAAAAATGGGATTGTTGTTTTGTAGATTGTTTTTTATGTGGTATTAATGAATTTGGAGAAAGGTTACAGACAGGTGATCTGGTGTTGATCCACTACTTGCGTTTGTTGACCCGGTGTTATAGATGGGTTTCTAGATTGATTTTGATATGGGATGGAGGATTTGATTTTCAATGGGTTTGGATTTAGGCTGACATTCAGTAAAGTAATTCCATGGATTTGAGGTAGTTTTGGGTGTGGTCTAGATTTGATCTTGAACTCTATATGGGGGAGATGGACAAGATTATTTTTTATTAAATAAAAATAAAATTTAAGCTTAACCGTTAAATTTTAAATTGATTTTTTTATTCTCTATTTTATTCATTTCCTTATTAAGAAAATTCAGATTTTATTAATATTTTAACCCTTTTTAAAAAATTTATAATTTCGTGACACATGCCATATTATGATTAGATTAAAAATTAGGTTAAATTAAAAATTGATAAAATTATAGGGTAAAATAGTACTTTTAAATCATTTCTTTTGAGTTGTGGGTAAAATAGTCGATTAGACATGTGTTTGATGAAAATTTGTTTACAATTGAATCTGGTGATCGAATCTAGGTTCTGGGTTTGTTCTAAAATCTAAAGTTATTATTATTTTCAAAAAAAAAAAATTAAATAATATTATTAATATTTTTATTTTTATTTTGTTGGATATTAATCAAATATGTCAAAGGGTGTTTGTGTGATATTATTATATTTTTCCAGTTTTAATACAATTATTCATATAATCAAGATGTGTAAATGTAATTTTCTTTTGACGTCCGATTCACTTCTATCAGCTCTTACCAATAAATGAAAATTTAGGGGATTTACTGCTAAGAAGATAAAATTTAACATATGATTTCAGGTATAATTCAAGGGAACCGGTGCTATTAACCCTTAAAATAATTACCTGAATAACTAGTTGCAAAAGTCATCTCCCGTCCTCAGAAATTGCATCATCATCAATCTGAAACTTCAATTTCTTCTTCGAACATCATTATTAATTACCAAAAAAAAAAATACAGATTTTAAAAAATCCAACCCCAACTCAAAAAAAAAACCCACAAACTTCTTATTCTCTGTTTCTCTTATGTATTCTCCATCATCCATCCCCACCAATCCAACCACACACAAAAAAAACCCACAAAACAACAATAACCAGTTTGAGCAGGCAGAGCACGACGACGAAGACGATGATGACTAGAAGCGACGACAACTAACGGAAGCAGCGACGACGACGCCGACCAGATCTCTCTCTTCTTCTTCTTCTTCTTCTTCTTTTTTCTCGACTTAGGAGTGGTTGATAGTGGGTGGTGGTGGTGGAAGTGAGAGATAGAGAATAAGATTGATGGGTTTGGATCTAATGGTGGAGGATAGAGAATAAAATTAGCGTTTTCTGAATATTTTTAATTATTTTTAAAAATTTTAAATTGATTTTGATTTTTATTATTTGATTGAATAATATTTATTTGTTTTTATTATTTAATTTAATAATATTTATTTGTTTTTAAAATTAACTTCTAAATTACTATTATACCCTTAGGTTATATAAGATTCTAAAACATATGATGTTATTTTATCTTTTTACTTTCCTTGACTTGATAAAACCCTAATAGAATTGGACGGTAGAGACTTGAATACGTATTATCAAAGAAAGGATGGACTAAATATTATAGCACCAAAAAACCGTTGACTAAATCTAGATTAAGACAAACTATATGGATTAAAATACGATTTACTCAAAAATAATTTATATCAAAAATTTATATATGGGTCATGGACTCATGGCTCCATTATATCAAATTTATTTATTTCTTTTTTTATGATCCAATAATGAAATTTGTTTTAATTATTTATTTTTTCTATAGTACAAAAGTCCATAGGAATAGTTTTTCTGTTAAATCTTCTATACATTTTTATGTTATAATGGTATATTAAACTTCACGAGTGTAAAAAATATTATCAATGCACTAATAATGCATTCACCTGACCACCGAAACAATACCACGCAATATAATAACATAATTGATTAACTCACATAGAATGATATCACTGAATTAGTGTATACATTTTTATGTATATAACATTAATAGATAAAGAAACGCAACGAAATAAGGTTGGTTCAGTAGTATTTTTACATCTCCAATATCATAGGACAACATGAGATTTGCCTATGATCATTGCGGTCATAGTCAAAAAGTTATTGTCATATGTGAATTTTACCAAGCATACACGTCATGGACAGGAAGGAGAAAATAGCCAGGTGGACGCTCAAATGGGCACTCAGAAAATATTCTACGAGGCATCATTAAAGAGAAGAAAGCCCGAGTAAGCATATATTGAATGAAACCTACTCGGGATCAGTTAACAACACTCGGGACTGGTTAAACAACACTTCCACTCGGGCTCAAACGGCGCTACTCGGGACCATTAGGTATTACTCTTACTCGGGAATAAATACGACTCGAGTAAGAACTTTGTGCTTATTTCACATGGATTAAGTCATTAAATACGCGAAGATATTCATCAGGAAGGAATCCCAAATAAAATGGAACATTAAGTTAGAAGAGTCCCCAATCAGGAAATAACTTGATTACTTTACGAAGACTACATTCTTATAATGAAACAAGTCCAAATTGAACAGCACTACTAGAATCCCACTCGATTTCCATAAGAGACTCCGAAACAGGAAAGAAGACAAATCAACCTCAAGCAAGTAACCGAATCACAATTAAATACAAAGATCTTGTATTACTTGTACAAAGCATATTAGGGTTCTATAAGCATATAAATAGACCCATAATCTGGCTCCAAAATATATAGGCAATATAGCATACAACAATCATAGCAAATACAGAGAGAAAAAAGAGAGATCGAGAGCTTGTAAACATAATATTTTCATAGTGAATTTTGGCTTGGTTGATCCTTCAACCACCCGTGGACGTTTCTCCGGTCATCTGAGTTTTACCACGTAAAACTTGTCTTCGTTACTCTCTCTGAATCTTTTTCTCTTTGAATCAATAGTCGAAATCCAATCCTTGTTGGCTTTTCTGACATAATCCAAAAATCGACGTCAACAATTGGCGCTAGAAGGAGGGAATGACCAAAAATCACCAGGCAATTTCCATGTTGGCAACACGTCACAAGATTCTGCAGCAAACACAAAAAACCAGCCTGCACACCTGGCAGGGATCCAGCAAGTTCCTCCAACCAACAGAGATCTTACGATGCGTTTCCAAGAGATCTTGCAGCAATTAGTGACAGACGCAACGAGGGAAGGGATTGATCTACTAGCTGCAAGTGCACATACTCTCAATCCTCCACCCGCAAGGCTCCGTTCGGTGGTGGTTGGGCTAGGAATAACTATGCCAGAAACTAGAAGGAACTCTTCCCCAATCAACCCGGCTGGACAGGAAACTCTTGAAGATGAATAACATCACCAGAGGCTGGACCACAATCAAACAGTCCACACTAGACACCGTAAATATGACCGGCACAGGGATCCGTCGTCATCAGAAGATAGCGATCGGCCTCATCACAAACATCATTACGGAGTTATGCAAGAAACTCGGCATCAAAGTGAAGAGCCAAAAAGAATGACAGTTACCCAACGGTTCAACCATCGAGGAAGCCCGGTGGGGGACAGAGATGTCATGATCCAGAGCCTAACTCAAGAAGTCGAGAACAATAGGGTCAGATGGATGCCTTGGTCAGACGTTATGGCTATAACGATTTATCTGACGACGATTCAGGCAACCCATTTACCAAGGAAATCTTACAGACCCCTTTCCCAAAAAGGTTTAGGATGCTGTACGTGGAGCAGTTTAAGAAAGACACGGACCCGAAAGAGCACGTGAGACGCTATAAAAGCGTCATGGCCCAGTATGCCCATATCGATCCCTTATTATGTCTCAACTTCCCACAAACTCTGGGAGACATGGGGTCGAGGTGGTTCTGAAGGTTACCTTCAGCAAGCATTAAGAGTTTTAATGAATTAAGCAGGAGCTTCTCAAGGCAATTTCTCAAGGCAATTCATGAGTAACATTCACAGGAAAAAGTCAGTGGCTCATCTTGCTCAAATAAAACAAGGGAAAGACTAGTCACTGAAGAAATATCTGGGAAGATTCGGCCAAGGGGTATCAGAGATTGGCAGTGCAAACGATGAAGCCATAATCGCTGCATTCATCGATAATTTACAGAATGGACGGCTATCCTTTGATTTGAGATGAGCACGGCTGACTAGATATGCTGACATGATGGATATGGCAGGAGGATACGCACTGGCCGAAGAAGAAGAATTAGCTACAGGTGGGAGCTATATGCACGGAGAAAAGCCCGAACAGAAGGATGTTGAAACCAAAGGGCAGAATCAAAAGAGAAAGCTAAAAGGGAACGGCAAGGAGAAAAACAAGGATGAAGGTAATTGGCTCAATGTCGAACGGTCCACAGAGAAATACCGAGGTAGATATACCAGTTACACCCCTCTGCGGAAAAAACAAGAAGAAATTTTAGCCATCTTGGAAGAAAAGAATATGGTGCAAGAACCGCAGCGACAATCTCAGTTCGCCCGGAGAGATGCAACCAAGTATTGCAGATTTCATAAGGAAACCGGGCACGAGACTTCAAAGTGTTTCCAGCTCAGAGATTACATAGAGACTCTTATTCGGGAAGGGCACTTGCGGAATGTAATCTTAAAAAAGATGAGAAATCAGAAACTAAGAAAGAAGTTAAGGCTGATCACTTTGGACGAAATCAATGGCCCAGTCCCGAGGCCAATCAGGTAATACATACGATATACGGAGGACCTTCTACCGGGAAAAGCAACTGAGAACAAACTCAGAAAATCAGAGAAGCAATAGAAGCAAGGAATAACTTTGACGTAAACTCGGTTGAGCCAGACCCGAAAATGGTGAAGGAAGGATGGGACCCGATAGTCTTTACAGAGGCAGATTCCCAAGGCGTCGATGTTCGGCCTAATGAATCCTTGGTTATAAGTGCCCGGATTGGCCATCGAGAAGTCCGGAGAATTTTAATAGATAATGAGAGTTCAACAGACATCCTCAATGTGGCCGTCTATGACCAGCTAAGGCTAGAACGAAAAGATTTACAGCATTTTCATACTCTATTAAGGGGGTTTGGAGGGATAGAAGTCAGGTCACTCGGGAAGGTAAAACTTCCTGTGAAGATTGGAACAGCACCTTGCCAAAGGCCTATCCTGCTCGACTTCGTGGTAGTTGACTTAGAAAATTGACCGTATAATGCATTATTGGGTCTGCCATTTCTGAATTAAACAAGGGCTGTAACCGCCAAGAGATGGCCAGAAGAGCAAACCTGTCAGTATACAAAGGCAAGAATGATGCTGAACAGGTGTGCACCATAATGCAGTCAAATCAGTGTAAAGAATGCTTATCATTCAAGTTGGATCCAAGGGAGGACTTAAATGAACCCAAAGCAGAACCAGTTGAAGTGATTAAAAGAACCAGATAAGGTGGTCAAGATCGGGGCTAACTGGGAGGAAAATCAAGCAAAACCTCACCAATCCGCTTAAAGAATACAAGATCTTGGGAATAGTCGGCCATGAAGCTCATTGGATTGCTCGACCCAATGGAAGGGTTTTACCCCGACCATGCAATGCCCAATATCTGAAGATTTTCTATCCTTAAAACTGTATAATTTATATTAAATATTTTATTCTTTTTTTTAGTCAGGACAATATTAGTCAGGATAAATATTAAACTGTAATTTAAATATATGTTGATTTTTTGCAGTAATAAATAAAACTACTAGGAATTTTCGAAAGGATAGCATCTAGCTCGGGATATCCAAAAGAAGGTATATGATAATAAGAACATATGGAAGCAGATCATGATAATAAGAACATGCAAATAGAGTTCTCGGGACCTTCAAAACCCGAATGGGCGGAAAAGTTCGTAGGAGCATGCCAGCCGAGCAGGGTCAAAATGACCTTCGTAAAAAGGCAAACCCGATGCACCACTCTGGAAAAATGCTCGGGACGCTATCGGGAGAAATTCCGGTGAAATGCGTAGCTGTGTTGAAGCAATTTTTTTTAAAAGAGCTCAACGATTCGGCAAACCCTTGTGCATAAACACTGGGGAGACGTCATTGGTATTGCGTAAGGACTCGAACGTATGATCATGGTGAGCCTTGATGTAATGTTCGGGTAGCAACCGGGTATGAAACACAAGTGTAAACTTGCCTGTTTCAAGATGACTCAGTTAATAATAAAGAGCCAGTTTAATAAGATATTTGACAATTAAAGTCATTCGGATAACAACCGGATTAATAGGATACTCGATCAAGTTACCCAAACCTCGAAGAAGCCAGTTTAATAAGATACTTGGCAATTGAAGTCATTCGGGTAATAACCGGTTTAATAAGATACTCGCTTAAGTTACCCGAACCTCGAAGAAGCCAGTTTAATAAGATACTTGGCAATTGAAGTCATTCGGGTAACAACCGGTTTAATAAGATACTCGGTCAAGTTACCCGAACCTCGAAGAAGCCAGTTTAATAAGATACTTGGCAATTGAAGTCATTCGGGTAACAACCGGTTTAATAAGATACTCGGTTAAGTTACCCGAACCTCGCAGAAGCCAGTTTAATAAGATACTTGGCAATTGAAGTCATTCGGGTAACAACCGGTTTAATAAGATACTCGGTTAAGTTACCCGAACCTCGAAGAAGCCTGTTTAATAAGATACTTGGCAATGGAAGTCATTCGGGTAACAACCGGTTTAATAAGATACTCGGTTAAGTTACCCGAACATCAGTCAGTTTAATACAGCACTCGGCAACAATCAGCAATAAACAGATCAAGACCATTCAATTCAAAATAAAATAGAATTTTATTGCTCCTAAAATAATGGTTACAGTTCAAAGAATGGTTCTGTATAAGTAAAAAATAATCAGAATTTTCTACAATTCTACAAAATTAAGGTTGCAAGGATTTCGAGCCTTTGCCAATACTCGGATCTGGCACCATCTCGTACTCAAGAAGTAGAGTCTCATTAGACGGCCAAGTGATATCGTCGACAGTATCATCCATCCACTGGCTGTAATCCTCACCCGGGATTGGCCCGAAGTCCGGGACTACACCCTCCACCGACTCTTGACTTGCATAAAAGGTCGAGAGAGAATGCTCTGACAGAATCTCTAAATGCATGGGATGAGGCTCTTTGCCTTGACTACGGCAGTAGGCTCTCCATTCCTTCATCTGAATCCGAAGAGATTCCAAGGACCGGTCCATGTGATGTTTGATTGACAGCTCCCAATTAGCTCGGGCCTTCTCAGTTGCCTTATTCTTAACTTTGAAGAACTCACCGGTCGAAACTAGCCCACGTTGAAATTCCTGAAGAAGTAGGGCATCATAAACAGTGGATCTTTTAAAACGATCCACCCCTTAGACTTCAAGTTCCAACCTGGCTTCTCGGGATAGGGATTCAACTGTCAGCACTTGGCGCTCCAGACCTTCGATTTTTTAGTCATACGTCGACTTCGACTGTTCCGCCTCCTGCTCGAACTTAAGCACGGATTCTTCAGCAGAAGATATGAGATGTTGAAGTGATGCAACCTTCTCCTCTGCCAAAGATGCCTTCTCCTCGGCTTCAACCTACTTCGCTAGACAATGGTCGGCGAATATCTGTACAGAACTGACCTCCTGCTGGTAAGCTTTCTCGGCTCGAGCACGACCCTCCTCACTTGCCTTCAGCTGAGCCTCTAGACGCTTTATTCGATCAGCTTGATGTTGCTGCGTCTGAACTAACTCAGCGAATTCGGCCACCATCTGCAAAGAGATATATTCAGAAATCTGACAGAATTGGGTTTAGGGTGTATACCAGAAGGAAATCAACATGAACCAAGAACACACAGATAGGTGCTTAGCAAGGCAATTAGAGGCCGAGGAGAGGGCTTCATTTGCTGAGGAAAAAGCAAAATTCTTTGAAAGTCTGTTGTCTGCTGCTCAATAATCGATCTTTCATACTGAATAGGAAGCTGAAGAGGTTAAGTTGTCCTATGAATGCAAATTTGAAGATCCTAAGCGTCAAACTTTAATTGTTGAATCCCTTTCTAAAGAGGCTAAATAGGAATTGGAGGTGAAAGAAGTCGATCATTTTAAAAGGTCTCCAGCTTACGATGCCCTGCTCCTTAGGGAGTTCCAACTTGGGATGGTCTCGACCTGTGAATTCTTTAAAATGAAGAACCGAGCAACGAATAAGGCCCGATCAAATTGGGGATTGTAGATAAAGAATCATGTCGATCGTTCCTTAGAAGCCCTTCAGATTTAGATGAAGGAGTGGGAAGTCTACTGCCGTAGTCGAGGTAATGACCCCTACCCCATGATCTGAAAGTTCATACTGAGCATGTCTTTTCAACTTTCCATGCGAGTGAGAATGGCGGGATGGACGGGGAAGAACCCGACTTTGGTCTTATAGTCGGGAAGGACTATAACGCTTGGATGGACAATGAAATGGATGAGATTACTTGGCCTTCGAATAAAAGTCTCATGAATGAGTACAAGATGGTGCCCGACCCGGGCGTAGGTGGTAGTAGCTTAAAATCCTCGACATCACCTTAACTGTTCATTTTTTTATCTCGTATATACTGGTTTAACTTGATATGCTATTTTTTTTAATTATCTTGCAAGACTTATCATGATTCGAGATATAAGCTTGGATGAGCAGTACATCTAAGCCCTTTTGTTGAGTTTTTGGCAACCACGTTTACTTTTGTAACGCCAAGTATCTCATTAAATTGGCTAGTGTTTTTAACTGAGAAGCTTCATAATAAAACCAAATTGTCTTATGAACTCGTAATTATGCCTTACCCAGTTTCTATCTGAGTGTTACATCGAAGCTCACCACGATCATACACTTGGGTCCTTGTACAAGTCACTGAGGACATCTCCTGGTTTTGTATGTGCAAGGTTTAACCGAATCATTGGATAGCGAATTACCCAACGCAATTGTGCAACTCATCAGGTCTGCCCTGGTGGCGCAACGAGCCGTTTTCCAGGTGTGTTGGTGCTTCGAGTTTGCCTTTTTGCTAAGGTTTAGATTTTTACCTTGCTCGACTAGTATGCTATCTTAAGATTCTCTGCCCATTCGAGTGTAATTCTTTCAAATTAATGGTACCCGAGCATTTTATTTGTCATTTCATGTTCTCATTATTTCTGATCATTTTTCCGTAAGGGTTCCGTATAGGAATTTTATTCATTTTCTGCAAAAACTAAATATGTTGATTTAAGGTTCTTCAAGAATCCCTCAAGGATAAAAGATCTTCAGGTACTGGGCATTTCATGGCCATGGTAAGACTTCTCCTCTTGGTCGGGCGATCCAATATGCTCTGTGTCCAGTTATCTCGTCAATTAAATATGGTCATTCCCATTTGTCGGTGATGGATCTCATCGCTGTATCTTTGGTGTCAGGGATACTCTTGACAAATGGGAGTTATAATATCTATTTGCCCTTTATTGGTAGGTTGCGTTTCGTATTTGGGACATCTTTCTTGCTTCTTCAATCTCATCCAAGTTCTGTAACAATGTGTCAACATTGTTCCCTTCGTCATATAGCTGGACCCAAGGGGATATGTAAGATGTCTCTATCGGGGTCACGACCTCTGTTCCATACGCTAAAGAGAATAGGGTTTCCCCCGTAGGGGTTTCTTGCAGTTGTTCGGTATGCCTATAAAACCTCGGGTAGTTTCTCTGCCTAACTGCTCTTTCTCGCATTCAGTTTTACTTTAAGAGGTTGTTTGATTACTTTGTTTACTGTTTCTGCATGCCCATTCGTCTGGGGATGAGCAGGTGTATTCAGCATAAAGTTGTCTAAATTTCTGATTATCAAATTGAGTGTCGTTGTCAGTGATAATGGTGTTCTGGACTCCAAATCGATGAAGTATGTTCTTCTTCACAAAGTTTATGGTGTTTGCTTCTATGATATGCATTAATGCTTCTGCCTTTACCCACTTTGTGAAATAGTCAACTGTTATGATCGGATGTTTCGTTCCCTCTTTCGTTGCCGCTGGCATTGGTCCGATCAAATCCAAACCCTATATGGAGAACGGCCAGGGTGAAGAGAGGCTTCTCAGATATTCGAGGGGCTGTTGGATATCATTGACAATTATCTGACAGGTATAGCAACTGTCAGAGAATTGTTGTGCATCGAAAAACAAGGTAGGCCAGTAAAATCCTTGCCTGAGTACCTTGTGTGCTAGGCCCCTAGCCTCTGTATGATTCTCGCACACACCACTGTGGACTTCCTTCAGTATCTGTTTACTTCCTCTTCTGCTACTCATCTTTGGAGTGCCCTGGAAAATCCTCTCATGTAAAGTTCTTCTCTGATCATAGTATACCTAGCTGACATATACCTGATGAATTTTGCCTCTAGGGGATCCTCTAGGAGCACATCCTCTTCTAAATTTTTCCCCAACTGAGCCATCCAACCACTTAGTTGAGCTTGAAATTCTACTACACCGAGATCTTTTGATTCTGATATGCTCGGCCTGAGTAGGTGTGCCACTGGAACAGTTTTAGATCTTATACAAGTTGTGGTCGGTGCCAATTTGGACAAAGTGTCTGTTTTTTCATTCTCGTTACGTCGGATTTGAGTAATCTTAAATTCCTTGAATCGCCTAAGGAGCTACTTAGCGATGTCCAAATAAGCGGCCATCCTTCTATCCTTGGCTTGAGAGTTGTTGAATATTTTTACTTCATCTTCTCCGAGTGTAATGCACACATTGGGGCCTGCCAGTAGTGCCTCGTATTCATCTTGATTATTTATTGCTTTGAAGTCGAATCTCATAGCACACTCGATGTCGTTTTTTTTATAAATTGGATACTAAAATCCGTGCCCCACTGACATGAGTATTCAATGAACCATCAACATGTAATTTCCATGAAAAGTTCTTTTCTTCTATTATCCTTCTGACCTCCAGGTTGGGTTCAGTGAATTCAGCTATGAAATCCATCACAACTTGTCCTTTGAACGATGTTCTGGGTGCGTATTTTATGTCAAACTTACTTAGTTCGATTGCCCACTTTGTCAGTCTTCCCGACAACTCGGGTTTATGCAGAATTTGTTTGAGCGAGCAGTCGGTAAGCATCTCCACTGCATGTGCCTAGAAATAGGGCCTTAATTTTCTGGCGGCTAAAACCAATGTCAAGGCCATCTTTACCACTCGCGAGTACCAGGTCTCTGCTAGGAGCAGGGCTTTACTGGTATAATCTATTGGCTTCTGTATCCCATCTTCCTTTATCTTTTGAAATGCTTGCTCACATTCTGTGTTCTATTCAAGTCCCCTGCCTTTTTTGATTGTTTTAAATAACGGTGTACATTTGTCAGTTGATTTAGAAATAAACATGTCGAGTGAAACAAAGCATCCCGTCAATCGTTATACTTATTTCAATGTTCTCGGAAAGGTTTTGAGAGTGCCTTAATCTTATCCGGATTCACTTCGATTCCTATTTGATGAACCTGAAAACCTAGGAATATCCCTGATGGTACCCCAAATACACATTTACTTGAATTAAGCTTCATTTGGTACCGTCTTAATACTTTGAAAGTCTCTCTCAGGTCTGCTGCATGCCATGTCCCTATGATGCTTTTGGTCAGCATGTCATCGATATAAACTTCCACGTTTCTTCCTATTTGCCGAGCAAATATCTTGTTGACCAACATCTGGTATGTTCCCCAACGTTTTTTAGCCCGAAAGGCATCACCGTGTAACAGTATAATCCTTGGTCGATTGTGAATGTTGTCTTATCCTCATCTGTTTTGTTCATTCGGATTTGGTTGTATCCCAAATAGGCATCCATAAAACTTAGCAACTCATGACCTGATGTGGCATCCACCAGCTAATCTATCCTTGGTAGGAGAAAACTATCCTTGGGGCAAACTTTGTTCAGATCTGTAAAATCCACACACATTCTCCACTACCCATTCTTTTTTTTAACCAACACAACATTCGCTACCCACTGTGGATATTTCACCTCTCTAATTGATCCGACAAAAAACAACTTTTCCACCTCCATTTTGATCACCTGACTTCTCTTAAACAATTTTCTTTTCTGGATAACCGGTTTTTCTCCTGGGTCAATGGCTAGATAGTGTGATATTACCTAGGGGTGGGCATTGATTAGATCGGTTCACTTTTGGAGTGAACCGATAAAAAACCGATACTATTCGGTTTTTGAAAAAATGATCTGATCCGATCCGATCCGATATACAATTGTCAATCGATCAAAAACCGATTAAACTGAACCGGTTCGGTTTTTTCGGTTTTGGGCCGATTGGGCCCAATTATTGGGCTTTAATTTATAAAATGTTCTATAGTCTCAAAAATTGAAAAACAAAACACAAGTTTTTCATATGTTGGGGTCTATATAACTGAATATAATTAAATTACTGCATAAGTGATAAGTCTATAATACAAATAAAAACATGTAAGCAACTATAAATTATTCAAATAATAAGTACATAATACAAATAAAAACAACTACAAATTATACAAACATTAAGTCCATAACACAAACAAAAACAACTAAAAATTATTCAAACAATCAATCTATAACACAAATAAATCCATAATACAAATACATCCATAATACAAATAAAAACAACCATTGAATCCAAACTCGAATCAATTCTTCAATATTTTTAAGAATCAAATGTTGGCATTGATGACAATGCTTTTGACAACTTCTCAAGCTCTATATAAAGATAAAAGTAAAGTATAGTATATTTGAAATAAAACATGAAAATAATAAAAGATAAGCTTGTTATCAAATTGATTAATAAATACTAACCGGTTTTAGCATCTTCAATGAATTGTAAATTTTCTAATGATGAATCATCATTTTGATCTAGCATTACTTCTTCTTCAAGTTGACTCCTATGATACTTGACTTGCAACCAATTTTGTGTACAAATAAAACACTCCACCATTTTAGGAGTCAATGAACTCCGAAATGGATCTAGAACTCGTCCTCCACTACTAAATGCAGACTCAGATGCAACAGTGAAAATCGGCATTGCAAACACATCTTTGGCAATCAATGCCAAAATGGGATAATGTGCACTAGAAACACACCACCAAGTCAATACATAAAAATTAGAATGTTTACGTTCAACAGGCTCTAACAAATACCTCTCAACCTCATTTCTACACATAAGATTTTCTTGATTCTCAACTGTTTCCGAAAAGGCTATCGAAAGGTCAAACACACTACTATCATCACTTTCTAGATCACAAAATGTGGAAATTTCAACATCACCACCACCAGTGAATAATGCACTATAACATTCATATAACTCAACAAGTACATTTTTTATGTTTGAAGTCATTGATTCACTATTTGTAACACCATAGAAAACCGAAAAACAGTAACACACATATTGCAATTTGTACCTAGGGTCTAACACCACTGCTACTATCGACAACTTGTTCGTTTACTCCAAACTCCCCCAATAGTTTTCAAACTTAATTTTCATACTAGAGGTCATTTGACACACAAGGTGATTCACATCACCACTCATTGATGTCAATTGGTTGTTAATTGTGCTCCATTTATGAAAATATAAGTTTGAAGTGACACTCAATGAAGCACTAAATTGCAAAGTAACATCATAAAATGTTTTCAAGAATTGGACAAATACCTTAGCATTCTCCCAATCTTCAAAATGTGGTGGCCCAATTCGCTTTTGCTCATTTTCATCCTCCTCAAAAATAGGTCTGGTAGTGTAAATCTTCATCATCCAACCGATCAAATGCTTTGAAAAATTTGAGTGAACTTGCAACATTAGATAGGTTGAATTCCACCTAGTAGGCACATCCAACACTACAAGGCCATTGTTTTGGATTTTTTCACTATCAACACTTTTTTTTGAACTTCTCGAATCTACTAGGAGATGATTTTACAAATTTCACGACATTGCGTATGGCACACATCGACTCATGCATCTCTTTTAACCCATCGTTTACTATTAGATTCACAATATGTGCACAACACCGTAAATGCAAATACTTGCCACCTAAAATCGCACCATCTGCATGCCAACTATTCAACTTTCGATTCACATAAAGAATGGTTGTATTGTTAGAACTTGCATTAACTACAGTGATTGTGAAAACCCTATCAATACCCCAATCGATTAACACTTTCTCAATACACTTCCCAATGGTCTCCCCTATATGATCGGAAATTTGAGTAAAAATCAAAATCCTCTTTTGCAATTACCAATTTTCATCAACAAAATGAGTCGTCACAACCATATAATTGATATTTTGGATTGATGTCCAAGTATCTGTGGCAAGACAAACCCTTACCTTTCTCTCTTTAAATTGTTTCATCAAAGACGTCTTCATATCAACATACATTTGCAAAATATCCCTAACTATTGTTCTTCTAGATGGGACATCAAACCTAGGAATACCCACACAACAAAATTTACGAAAACCCCGTTTCTTTACAAATCTAAATGGTAATTCGTCAACAATCAACATCTCTGCTAATGCATTCCTAGTATCCTCCTTATTAAAAATACCCAAACCTAAACTACTACCACAACCCTCCTTTGATGATGTTGTAAATGAAGTGATAGAGGCTTGTTTTACTAAACATTTTTGTTTTGGGTCAGTTGTTGCTAATTTAGCATGATAATTTTTGCACTGATAATCTATGTGCTTATTCATATTGGTTGTCTCATTGGTATTTGAGTCACAAGCATGGTTTGTTGGGCAGTAGTTGCATTATGCTCTCATTCTCCCACTATCTAGGTATCGTGTAAAATGATTCCAAGCATCAGATCTAGATCTACCCTTTCCACCCACAGTTTTAAGTTTCTCTTGTATATGAGGTTTTTCTATTGACTCACTGTTAACTGCTACAACATTATCAATATCATCATTCATTTTCTGTCAAAACATAAAAAATAAAAAATAATTAGAGCATATTTTAACATAATTAAAATTCTACACTCTGTAACAATAACCACAGAACACTAGCAAATTAACAAGTAATTTCTAAAGAGTGAGTTACCTCCTAGCAGTAGACAGCAACTAGCCAACTACACAGTAGAATCTCACACGCTTAATCAGTTGGCTGTCACAACTAGAAATAACCCATATACATATCAATTTAAAAAATACATACACGATGTGAACCTAACTCTGACCCAACTAGAAATAACCCATATACATATCAATTTAAAAAATACATACACGATGTGAACCTAACTCTGACCCAAATATGTTGATATATAGATCACAAGATCCAACTAGCGAGTCAAAGATCAATCAAACAATGTTCAATCTAATATAATCTAGTAAAGGAAGACATAAAAGTAACAACATTAATTATTTTCGTAGATAAACATAAAAACTACAATCAATTGAAATTCAGATTTGAACTTCAATTTATGATCCATTATAAAACTTAAATGCAGTCACAACTCACAACATATTTGAGGCATATTCAAATATCAGCAATGAAAACAAACTTCCTTAAAAAACAATGGAAATAAACAATCAGCTAAAGTGCATCATCCAATCCATTTACAACCTTATTTATGCATTCTTAATTTTCTAACAGAATGCCGCCCCACAGTTTCATACATAAAGTGCAGCATCATAGATTTATAATCAGCTAAAATTCTACTATAACAAAACTGCTCCCTTATATTTGTAATGTTTTTCTAAGAATTAAATTACTATTACTTGACTGGCTGAAAAAGTAATCAATCAAATTAATAAAAAATTTATATCTTTACATGTTTCTCATACAATGATTTTCCTGATATTCATCGATTAATCAAACAAGAAGTAAATGAACAAAAAGAGATTATGACTATTGCATCATTCATGCAGTTTCTCGGCATCCAAACACAAGATAATTTTAGAAAAAGAGAAAATGAAATACCAAAATCAAAGTACTTAGAGAAACGACGTCGGCCTACATCAGATCGATTTTTTTTTCTTTATATTCAATTGTACCAATTTGTATTTTTGTAAACTTCAATTCTTCAACACAAACAACAACAAAAAATGCAAAAACAGATACTTGACCTCCATTCGGCCATTCCTCAACAGTCAACACATCACAAATATTGAAAATGGTTTGTGCATGAAAAAAAAGCCAGAGAAATCGAGAAATCCCAACCACAAAACAAAAAACCTCATACAAAAAACCAAGAATTTGTAAAAGAAAATAATAGGAACACAAAAAATAAAAATATAAACTGAGAAATCGTAATCCAAGATCGAAATGGAAAACCAAAAATAACGAATGTAAATAAGAAAGACATAGAAGAGAATCATACTCACTGCTCACAAGCTGAACATCGTTGTCGCTCGAACGTAGTCGAACGTAGTCGTCGCTAGAACGTCATCGTCACCAGAACGTCGTCATCACCAGAAAGTCGGACGAAAGAGACGGCGAATGGTGGACGAGCGAGACGGTGATCGTGAAAGAGTGAGAGATGAGGTTCAGAGGTTGAGAGATCAGAGAATTAGGGATGTAGGGTTGAGAGGCAGCGAGAGAGAGGAAGCATGGAAAAAAATGATTTTTCATTATATACCCGGTTTTTGGTTCAATTTTCGGTTTAAGACACCTAACAGGAAACCGAACCAAAAAATCCAGTTTTCTCCAATTAAAACGAACTGAACCGGATTTTAAAGAAAAACAAAAAAAAACCGATTGGATCGATTCGGCTCACCGGTTTGGTTCGGTTTAATAGATTTTTGCCCACCCCTAATATTGCCTGTGCATCTATCCCCACCATGTCTTCATGGCTCCAAGCAAATACGTCCTTGTATTCCCTAAACAGGTTCATGAGACTTGTCTTGACACCTTCATCTAAGTTAGCCTCAATCCTGACTTTCTTGGTTGACTCATCTTCCTTTAAAGTTATCTCTTATGTTGGCTCATCATTTTAAGTCTTCGGTTCTTCCCATAGGTCGAACTCAAATTCTAAGGGCATCCCTGTCACTGTTTGATCGGGAAGGGAGAGAATGCATACTTGATGTCTGTCATTCTCTCTGTATCTGTAAACTGAGAGATTCGTCTTTCTTGCCATCTATTGCGATCCCTTGACGGATCCTACCCTTCATTCGGTCGCGAATTTGATTGTTAAAGCATAAGTAGCCATCACTGACTTGGTCTTGTTCAGGAATGGTCAGCCTAACAAAGCGTTGTAGGGTGAATTTTCAATGTCTACCACCGTAAAGTCAAGTAACACTGTTTTTTGACAAGAGGATTCTCCTATCTTTATTGTCAACTTCACGGTCCCTAGCGATTTGACCTCAACCTCTACAATCCTCAAAACGGCGTATGGAAAGGCTGTAAATCCTTTCGGTTCAACCTGAGCTGGTAGAACACCCCTGCACTTAAAATATCCACTAAACTCCCGTTGTCAATTAGTACCTGGTGGATCTCTCGGTGGCCAATTCGAACACTTATAACTAATGTGTCATTTGGCCAAATGTCCACCCCTTGAGAATCGGCTTCAATGAACATTATTGGATCTCATCCTTCCTTAATCCTTTTTGGGTCAGGTTCAACAGAGTTTACATCAGGGCTTTTCCTTGCCTCCATTGCTTCTCGAATTTCTTGGGCTCGTTCTCTATTGCTTTTACTAGTCGAAGGTCCACTAAAAACGGTATTTATTGCCCTTTCCTCGGTCCTTTTCGGACTCTTCTTTCTATTTCGATCCTCTAACTTTCTATTCTATTGAGCCCCCACATTCTCATCCTTCTTTAGAACAATGAATGCCCTTCTTGGTTGAGAGTATCGATGTGGTCTTTAAGCTTGTAACACTTGGAAGTTTCATGCCTATTCTCTTTATGAAAATGACAATATTTCGTAGTGTCTCTTCGGGCAAATTGCGACTGTCGTCGATGTTCCTTAACCAAGTTTTTCTCTTCCAAAATAGCCAAGAGCTCATCTTGACTTTTCCTGAGGGGAGTATAATTTGTGTATTTTCCCTTAAACTTATCCTTCACTTGGTCGGTGCCCCTACGTCCACTATTCCCATTGTTGTTCTTATCATCTTTGTTGTTACCCTTCTGCTTACCTCCTTTTTGGCTCTTGGACCGAGACTTGACCTCCTTGGGCTTTGGTTCTTCTGGGAACCCTCCATGCATGAAGTGACCTCCGGTTGCAATTTCTTCTTCCTCAGCCAATGCATATACATCTGTCATGTCCATTAGATATACATACCTGATCAGGCAGACTCTCCTCAAGTCAAAGGATAATCGACCGTTCTGTAAATTGTTTATAAGTACGGTGATGATTGCTTTATCATTCGCGCTTCTGGTCTCTGACACTGTCTGACTGAATCTCTCCAGGTTTTTTTTTAGTGACTAATCATTTTCTTGCTTTAATTGGGATAGATGAGTTACTGATTTCCTCCTATATGCATTCCCGAGAAATTATCTTGAGAAGACTCTGTTTAATTCACCGAAGTTTCCAATGGTTGCGGTAAGTAGTCTACCAAACCATCGGGACCCTACGTCTCTCAAGGTCTGAGGGAATTGAGGCACAAAAAGACATCACTATAGGCATATTGGGCTATGGCACTCCTGTATCGCCTGATGTGTTATTTGGGATCGGTGTCCTTCTAGAACTACTTCATATACGGTATCATGAATCTCTCTAGGAACATTGTTTGGAGGATGTCATTTGTAAAAGGGCTATCGGAGTCATCGTTCGACAACTCATTACGTCCGTAACGCCTAATCAATACGTTCATTTGACGCATGTTATTTTGAACCTCTCGAGTTAAATTTTGTATTAAAATGTCTCTCTCGCCTATTGACTCCCCCTGGGGATTAAATTCCTGAGTGACTGTTAAGCCTGTTCTAGACTCTTACTTGTCTTGCCTTTGGTTTTCTCGAGTCAAGCTCTGTAGACTTATAGTTCCCCTGCAGTGCTTTCGTTGATGATAGTCATCCTCAGATGATGACGACTGGTCTTTTCGTTGGGTATATTTATGATGTCGGCCATGCCTTGGTTGATCATGACTATGCCTCTGATAATGTCGACTCTCTGTGGGTGTTTCACGAGTTCGGTGGTGTATCCTTTGATTGGAAGGTAGGATCCGGATTCGTGTTTGTTCCTGGCGCGTCTGACTCTGGTCTGACTATGATTGATCGGAGCCTGCTTGGTGGGTGATCTAAGAGAGACGGTTGGCATGGTGGAATTAGCTCTTTTGTGGTGGACAAATCTACTTCTTCCTTGGTTGCATCTGCCAGTAGTTGCTGCAGCGCCTCCTTGAATCGTTGTGCGATGTCCTCACTGGTTGGAAGGACCTTCTGAATGCCTTCTATAGGCGCCGAATGATTCCTAATCATAATTCTTGTAGGATCTTGGGAGGCATCAACTCTGTGTATATCATATGATGAGTCTCGGATGTTCCTGGAACCATCTCCATTTCTATCGCTATCCATTGTCTCAAAGGTGGCTTTTAAACGAATTTAATATGCAGTTGTCACCCTTCAAGCCCTCATTCTAGCGCTAATTGTTGACAACAATTTCTTGATGGTCAAGAAAGTCAATAATATGAACTTCTGCAATCTATACTAGTAAAAGGATCATAAAAAAGTAACTGTAACGCAACTCAGAAATACATGGTAAAACTTCGATGATCAGAGAAACGTCCATGGACGGTTGCGTATGCAACCAAGTCAAATCCAATAAAGAAATGTTTGAATTAAAGCACTTGATCTCTCTTGCCTCTTCTGTCGTTATTTTGTTTTTTTACAACACGATTTACAGATGTATTTATACATGTTTAGCTAAGGTTTCGTTTCTTGGCATGCAAGTCAAAGATTGACAAAAAAGAGATCTTTCCTATTTGGGTTTGTCTACTTATTGGCATTAATTGTATAGATACTTTATGACGACATATATCTTAAGGAGAATATATTTGTTTCCTTCTGAAATTGTTCCTTGTGTTTACGTAAGTATGTAGTGTTGTTACCATCTTGGGAATCTCGTGGCTTAAACTAGAAAGACAACTTTATAAGATCTTCTTTGTTGTCCCGAACGGATCTTCTTTATTGTCCCGAGTAGAACTGAATACACAGTAACACTTGGCTTATCCTTACTCAGACCTATTCGGACTTCCACTGAATATTCCTACGATGGGGACTTGGACACCATCCAGTATACTGACCTGACGATTCTCTAATGAAGTGTCCTGCTTACGTGGTTTTGTGATGATATGTGCTTTCGATAAGATTTACATATAACAGGGTTTGTCTACATAATGACATTAATTGTATAGATCCTTTATGACGACGTATATCTTGAGGAGAATATATTTGTTTCCTTCTGAAATCCCTCCTTGTGCTTGCGTAAGTATGTAGTGTTGTCACCATCTTGGGAGTCTCGTGGCTTAAACTAGAAAGACAGAACTTTATGGGATCTTCTTTGTTGTCCCGAGTAGAACTGAGTACACGGTAACACTTGGCTCATCCTTACTCGGACCTACTCGGACTTCCATTGAATATTCCTACGATGAGGACTTGGACACCATCCAGGATACTGACTTGGGGATTCTTTTTGATAAAGTGTCCTGCTTACGTGGTTTTGCGATGATGTGTACTTTCGATAAGATTTACATATAACAAGTTGCAAATTTAATATTACTTACGATTTAGGAGTATTTTTTTTATTTTAACTATAATATTTTCTTCATAAGAAAAAATACATAAATATAATTTTCATTTTATATTTACAATGCCCGCTTCATAAAAAACTATTTCTTAATTTGTAACATATTTTAACTATTTTGTAACATATTTCTTAATTATTCAATTAATACATTTTGACTTTCGAGTAAAAATGAGTAGGGATTAGCAATTAATTAATCAGTTCATTTTTTAATATAACCGATAAAAAACCGAATAAATTCGGTTTTTAAAAAAACGAATCATTCCAATACATTTTTTAAAGTGAACCGAACCGAAACCAACCAAATTGGATTGGTTCGGTTCGGTTCATTCGATTTTAAACGTATTCGGCCAAATTATTCTTCAAAAGAATATCACAACCCAAAACTTATTCATCATAATCAATCAAAATCAGGTTTATACACACAGTTTAACCTCTTAAACACTAAAAAAAAAAAAACTTCAAATATAATCCAATTATCACAAAAAATTACACTAAAGCAGTTATGCTTACATAAAACAACTAAATTAATTAGGGTCTTATAAAAATAAAAATAAAAACCTACCAGATGAGCTAATTTACAAAAAAAAAAAAACAATATTTAAGAAGAAGAAAAATCAAAACTTCTAATTAAAAAAATGTGAAGAGAAAAGCTAAAAAAAACCCACTAATTTTAAAAATGTAAATCGTAATTCCAAAAAAAAAAATAGGGTAGGTACCTGGAAACAGAAAGCAAGAACACAATAAAACCACGTTAGAAAAACATAGTTTGAACCGAGGCCCGTGTTTCACACGGTGTCCTTAAGACAATTTCGCCGGACAACACCGTATGTGTATTAGGCGATTGTCTCCCAGGATATAACGGTTCAACAGTGGTAGGCATAAGCACACCACTACCAGCGAACTCAAATCGAGTTTAAACTCACCAAGAAAAAACCAGAGAAGATAAAGAATTCGGTTGCTCAAAAATAAAAACTGTTTATTTTGTTCTGTGTGTTTCGAACAGAATATAAGAGCTATTATATACCCAAACCGAAACACTAGGGTTTTGGGATTAATTCGGGATTATATTGGAAATCACGTTTTTGATTTAATAAGGAAATAATTTAATTATATAATATTCTCCAAAGAGATTTACTTCTAATTAAAACCCGATTATGTATTCTTAATGATCAAGTAAGAAATCAAAATCCAAACAATTAAAGTTTTCCTTATTCATCACAATAAAAAAACGTTGACTTAAGGAAGTGATAAAAGGTCAACTTGACTCTTATGATCCAATCGGAGCGGCATTCGTGTCTGCAAGTCGCGCCCACACACGAGTCATGCATTCGAAGGTTCGAGGTCCATGATTTGCATCCCCCCCTTACGCGCGCGAGAGAGAGTCTCTATGCTACACATGTTGATAGCTCATATCACACATTCACTTATAAACTACATACAAGTGATTTCCCTAAGCAATGTGAGATTCATTTTAATCCCTACACAATGGGTCCACTTTGAGACTCAATTTCTCATTCACCCATTAACCATTTTGTGAATTTGAGTATACAATTTTGAAGTTCTCACAGAGGAGAATTCGAATCCACTTTAATCTTCCATTTCTATGGAATTTATCATACTCAATTTGTGCTCTCAAAATGAGAGTTTATCACACACAAAAATTTCTAACAATCCCCCACATGAATGAAATTGACCTAGGAGACACAAAGAAGATGTTTGGTAAGTTCAAACAGTCGAAACCTGCATAGGATAGGTAGGTGTAACCCTTTCAACATTCCCTTGTAAAGGTATGTTTACTTTACTGGTTGATCAATTTATGTGATATCCTTGAAATGTTGTCTTTTTATGTAAACGATCACACACCTTACACAGGTATCTTCCAGACCCGATTTGGTTCTCATTTTTATGTTCGTTTTGGCTATGAACATGCGTCTGATTCTGTGAGGGTCTCTGGAGAATATAGCACTTCACTATTCTCTTTTAGAAGCAGCCTCACTTCTCTCTCACATAGGTGATTTCTTAATTAAGAGTAACCCGCTTTACTTTGCTCGGATTTCCATAGCTAGGAATTTCGATGCATAAGAATCATTAAAAACATAGTTTAATCTTTTCCCTACAGGCATCACTGTTTCATCATAGGAATGGACTTAAGGGTAACCCCCATAGTGATCCAACTGAGTCTTACAAGTTACAACTTGTTTTATCCCATTGAACCTAGATCTTGGGGTCTCCAGTCAACTAGGTTGGGTGTCCATTGTATCTACCTTTTATCTAATGGGCTTTAGTCTCACTTCTCTCGATGATGTCTTAACTAGTTCTCTATTTAACCCTTTAGTTAGCGGATCCACAATGTTATCCTTTGACCTTACATAGTCAATGGTGATAACCCCAGTTGAGATTAGTTGTCTATTGGTATTATGTCTTCGACGTATATGTCTATACTTCCCATTATACATGTTGATCTATGCTCAACCTTTTGCTAATTGACTATCACAGTGAATGCAAATCGTCGGCACAGGCTTTGGCCATCTTGGAATATCTTCTAAGAATTGGCGCAACCATTCAGTCTCCTCTCCACAATTATCTTATGCTATAAACTCAGATTCCATGGTGGATCTGGCTATACATGTTTTTTTGGAGGATTTTCAAGATACCGCCGCACCACCTAGTGTGAACACATACCCACTAGTGGATTTTGAATCCTTCATATCAGATATCCAGTTAGCATCAATGTATCCTTCTAGGACAACTGGATATTTGGTATAATACAGTCCATGATTACGAGTGAATCGTAAGTACTTCAGTACTCTTACTATTCCTTTCCAGTGATCGGTTCCTGGATTACTCATATATCAGCTTAATTTGCTGATTGCATTTGCTATGTCTGGTTTTGTCCAACTTGTTAAGTACATCAGACTTCCTATCACTCAAGAATGTTCTAGTTGAGAGATGCTCTCACCCTTATTCTTAAATAGATATAGATTTGTATCTATTGGTGGTCTAGAAATTCCAGAATCATTTTTGTTGAATTTCTCAAGAATCATGTCAATATAGTGTGATTGACTTAGTATGAGTCCGCTAGTTGTCCTTGAGATTTTCATTCCCAATATTACATCAGTCGGTCCTGTATCTTTCATATCCAATCTTGATTTCAACATATCCTTGGTAGATTTGACCATTTTATCATCACTACCAACAGTGAGCATGTCATCAACATAAATGCACACGATGACATAGCCATTTTCCGTGTCCTTGACATAAACACATTTGTCACATTCGTTGATTTTAAATCCGTTTGACATCATAGCATTGTCAAATTTCTCATGCCATTGTTTTGGTGCTTGCTTTAAACCATATAAAGACTTCACAAATTTACAGACTTTCTTTCCTTGTCCTGGAGCAGAAAAACCCTCAGGTTGTTCCATGTAAATTTCTTCATTTAAATCTCCATTTAAGAAAGCCGTTTTCACATCCATTTGATGTACTTCAAGATTTCGCAAAGTTGCGATTACAAGTATCATTCTAATAGAGGTTATTCTCATCACAGGAGAATATGTATCAAAGTAGTCTAGGATTTCTCGTTGATTGTAACCTTTAATTACAAGTCTGGCCTTATACTTATCAATTGATCCATCTGCTTTTATCTTTCTTTTGAAAATCCATTTGGATCCTAGCGGTTTACATCCCGGTGGAAGATCCACTAATTCCCAAGTATGATTTTGAAGGATGGAATCAATTTTGCTCTTAATTGCCTCTTTCCACAAGAGTCCTTCTAAAGAGCTTACCGCTTCTTTGAAAGTTCGAGGTTCACCTTCTAGCTAATAGGTCATAAAATCTGGACCAAAGGATGTTTCCGTCCTTGCTCTTTTGCTACGTCTAGGTTCATCCTCTACTTCAATTCCTTGTTCTTGGTTCTCACAACTATCAGCATGTGTTCGTTTTAATGAACTTGCTTCATCAATGGATTTACATGGAAATACATGTTCAAGGAACATTGCATTTCTAGATTCCATTATCGTGTTTTTGTGTATATCCGATATGTCAGATTTATAGACCAAGAATCGATGAGCACTACTGTTTTGTGCATATCCAATAAAAATACAGTCAATAGTTTTCGAACCTATTTTCACCTTCTTAAGTATAGGTACGACTACTTTGACAAGACACCCCCATATTCGTAAGAATTTATAGGAAGACTTTCTTCCTTTCCATAGTTCATACGGTGTCTTGTCTTCTTTCTTTCGGGGTACCTTATTTAAAAGGTAATTGCTAGACAATATAGCGTCACCCCACATGTTCTGAGGCACTCCTGAACTTATCAGCATTGCATTCATCATCTCTTTCAAGGTACGATTGTTACGTTCTACAATACCGTTTTGCTGAGGGGAATATGATGCAGTAGTTTGATGTATGATTCCGTGTTATGCACAAAATTCACTAAACAGTGCTACATATTCACCACCTCGGTCACTTCTCAGTACCTTGATTTTCTTGTTGAGCTGATTCTCAACTTTAATTTTATAGAGACTAAACTTCTCTATAGCTTCATCCTTGTTTTTCAACAAATATACATAGCAGTATTTGGTCTTATCATCTATAAATGTGATGAAATATTTGTTGCCACCTCTTGTTTGAACAAATTTTAAATCACATATATCAGTGTGAATTAAATCAAGAGGTTTAGATTTCCTTTCAATAGTTTGAAATGATGACCTTGTTAGTTTTACTTCAACGCAAACTTCACACTTATGTTTAGGATCAATATTGAATATGGGAATATGATTTAAGTTAATTAATCTACGCAAAGTATCATAATTAACGTGTCCTAGTCTACCATGCCATAAATTGGAAGACTCAAGCAAATAAACTGAAAAATTATCTTTATTGATTGTTCTTTTAAAAACATATACATTAAGCTTAAAAAGCCCTTCAGTTACATATCCCCTACCCACATAAGTTCCCTGCTTGGTTAAAACCACTTTGTCTGATTCAATCACCATCTTGAACTCATATTGATTGAGCAACGAACCGGACACCAAGTTCTTACGGATATCAGGTACATACAGCACATTGTTCAAGCTCATGGTTATACCAGAGGTCATCTTAAGAATGACTTGACCATGTCCTTTCAAGTCAGATGTGGCTGAGTTGCCCATGTACAACTTTTCTTCATTCTTCATTTCTTCGAATGTATTGAACATCTCCCTGTCAGAGCATATATGGCGAGTGGCCCCAGTATCCAACCACCATTCTCTTGAGTTTGACCTAACCAGGTTTGTTTCTGTCACAACTGTAAAGAGATTGATCTCAAATACATCTTTTGAGATCCCAGTAACCACGTTTGCCTAGTGGTTCTTCTTTTTCTTTGGCAACTTGCACTCAGAAGATTTATGACCCAGCTTGTCACAGTTGAAGCACCTCCCTTGGAATTTTGGCTTTTTAGAGACTCCTCTCTTAGGACCCAATTTGGATCCTTTCCCAGACTTGTTCTTTTTCAGTTTAGAAATTTACCCATGTTCAACCATATTGATCTTCGCTTCAGGGGCATTGATATCTTTCTTGTCATACTTCATGTGATCTTCCTGAATACGAAGCTTGAGAATTAGATCCTCGATCTTCATCTCCTTTTGCTTATGTTTGAGATAGTTTTTAAACTCTTTCCATGAAAGATGAAGCTTCTCAATGATTGTAGCCACCTGGAAAGTTTCACTCAGAGTCATCCATTCGACATGAATCTCATGCAGAATCACCTGTAGCTCTTGGACTTGACTCATAAGTGTCTTGGAATCCCCCATATTGTAATCAAGAAATCGGCCCACAATAAACTTCTTGGAACCAGCGTCCTCAGTTTTGTATTTGCGGTCTAATGATTCCCACAGTTCTTTGGCTGTTTTCTTTGAAGAATATACATTATATAGCGAATCTGATAGCCCGTTCAATATGTAATTACGGTATAGGA
Source organism: Dipteronia dyeriana (assembly GCA_032871835.1). Lineage (NCBI taxonomy): Eukaryota > Viridiplantae > Streptophyta > Magnoliopsida > Sapindales > Sapindaceae > Dipteronia > Dipteronia dyeriana. The sequence goes on from CM065297.1 coordinate 905,442, forward strand.
AATCCGAGTGATTCCATGCATCAATAGCATTCCATACCTGAACATCTCGCTCTTCACCATTATTAGGTTTATGAACATCTTCAGTCAATAACCTACCAAGGTTCAGTGTGGTCAGATAAAACAACATCTTTTGCTGCCATCGTTTAAAATTCGGTCCACTAAACTTACCAGGCTTCTCCATATGATTCATTGGTAAAGGTACCGAATTCATTTAGGGATTTGCCATGGGAACATTCCATTGACTCATATACTGGCTCATCACCGGATCAGACATGTTTCTCATGAAAAAGTTGATGGTCGGAGTCATTGTAGCCACAGTAGGTACTACTACTGGTACCTGGCCCACAAGCACAAAGTTCACAGCCGAAATATCTAATCTCATACTTGGATTAACTTCCGGAGTCTCTAGTGGAACACTGGAGTTCACATTCGATTTGTTTGCCATGATATCTGAACAAAAACAAAATCATTTTAGTATCAAAGAAATAATAGCACATATATCAGTTGATATCTAATCAGATTTCACAATAGAAATCACAATCAGAGTCTGATTTTACAGACCCGATTACCCAGTTGAAATCACAATTGATTTCGAAATCAGTGTCTAAATCAGAGTATCAGACGATCAATTGAAATATAGTTTTTCTATAGAAACATGATTTCCACAAATTACGTATGTATAAAATTGAAATCAGTGTTCCAAATAACCCGATTTCCACAAATACGAAAATGTAATAAGTGTTCTAAAAGAACCCGATTACCACAGTTGAAAATTGTTTGTGACGATTTGAACCAGAACCCTGATACCAGAAAGTTTGAAGAGGAAAACGTTTTTTTTTTCTGTAAAAGATTTAATAAACAAAATTGTCTTAAGATTGGAAATCGTAATTCCAAAAAAAAAAAATCCGGTAGGCACCTGGAAACAGAAAGTAATAGTACAATAAAACCACGTTAGAAAAACATAATTTGAACTGAGGTCCGTGTTTCACACGGTGTCCTTAAGACAATTTCACCGGACAACACCGTATGAGTATTAGACGATTATCTCACAGGATACAACGGTTCAACAGTGGTAGGCATAAGCACACCACTACCAGCGAACTCAAATCGAGTTTAAACTCACCAAGAAAAAATCAGAGAAGAGAAAGAATTCGGCTGCTCAAAAATAAAAACTGTTTATTTTGTTTTGTGTTTCGAACAGAATATAAGAGCTATTATATACCCAAACCGAAACACTCGGGCTTTGGGATTAATACGGGAATATTTTGGAAATCACGTTTTTGATTTAATAAGGAAATAATTTAATTAGATAATATTCTCCAAAGAGATTTACTTCTAATTAAAACCCGATTCTGTATTCTTAGTGATTAAGTAAGAAATCAGAATCCAAACAATTAAAGCTTTCTTTATTCATCACAATAAAAAAAAAGTTAACTTAGGGAAGTGGCAAAAGGTCAACTGGATTCTCACGGTCCAATCGGAGCGGCATTCGTGTTCGCAGGACGCGCCCACACACAAGTCGTGCATTTGAAGGTTCGGGGTCCATGATTTGCACCCCCCTATGCGCGCGAGAGAGAGCCTCTATGCCACACATGTTGATAGCTCATATCACACATTCACTTATAAACTACATACAAGTGATTTCCCTAAGCAATCGAGGATTCATTTTATTCCCTACATAATGGGTCCACTTTGAGACTCAATTTCTCATTCACCCATTAACCATTTTGTGAATTTGAGTATACCATTTCGAAATTCTCACGGAGGAGAATTCGAATCCACTTTTATCTTCCATTTCTATTAAATTTTTCATACTCAATTTGTGCTCTCAAAATAAGAGTTTATCACACACAAAATTCCAACAAAAAACACAAACAGTAATGATACTATGATAGTATAGGGACGATAGCAATAGTGCAGAACAAATTAAGTTAGATGAAAAAGAACAACAACGACAAAAGATTGGGTGGCAGTAGTAGCAATTAACAGCAGAAATGCCAGCAAATGAAAGAGACAAGGAAGGAACATAGAAGAAACAGAGAGAGAGAGAGAGAGGAGATAGGTGATGACATGAAACAGAAAGAAATGTTTGGGATGAGACAGGCGGTGGCTAGTTAATGGAATTGGAAACAAAGACTATGATTGAATAAAAAGAGATTAAGTGCTCTCGTTTGGTTGAGCTTTTTACTGACTCAAAAAGTCTACGAACGTCTATTTGGATCTTTTCGAATTGTTTGGTTGGGCTTTTAAGATTGTCTATTTTTAATTGAGTAGATGCTAGTAGAGTTTAAACATCTACTAGACAAAAGCTCATGGAGAGGTACTTTCTCCAAATAGACATTTATTTTAAAAAAATCTACCAACCAAACAATTATATATATTTTTAAAACAACTGTATTTCTAATAGATCTGCTACAAGTAGATCTTTTACCAATAAAGTTTTTCAAAAGCTCAACCAAACAAGCTCTAAGTGTTCGTTTCATTGAAATTTCTACTGTCTATAAAGGTCTACGAATATTTATTTGATTTTTTTAGAGTTGTTTGATTGGTCTTTTAAGATTGTCCATTTTAAATTGAATAGATGATAGTAGAGTTTAAACTAAACCTCTGCAAAAGCTTATGGGAAAGTAGGTATTTCTCCTAATAGACCTTTCTTTACAAAAGCCTACCAACCAAACAACTATAAAAAAAAAATTAAAGAAAAAAACTCTGTTTCTAATAGATCTATTAAATGTAGATCTTTTACCAATATAGATTTTTCAAAAACTCAACCAAATAAGCTCTAAAAATAATTTTAGATTTTTTTTTGTTGGACAATTCGGTTCGGTTATCGGTTATCGGTTATCGATTTGATAGCTTGAACCAATAACAAAACCGAAACTTCCAGTTTTTTAAGGGATATAATCATTTTCTCCCCTGAGGTTTGTCTTATTAGACACTTTGTCCCTTTTAGATCCAGTAATGATAGTTCTTCTCCCTAAAAACTAAAATATTAGACATTTTACTCCCTGCCGTTAGTATTTTCGCTAAAACCCCTTGTTGACCATTAATCCTAGCTTTAAAAGACAATTTACCCTAAACTCATAATTAAAAAAAAACTAATAAATAATTTATAAAAAATAAAAAAGAAATGGAGATAATAAATGAAAAAAGTATTCACCAACATCAATTTATCCAGATTCTTTTTTTTTTTGACAATCACTTTTTTTTTTACAATCACAATCATTTTCAGATTCTTTTGTTTTTTGACAAGAAATCATCTCCAGATTCAATATGGTGGAGATAATCAGGAAAAAAAAAACAAAACAAATTCACCAGTTATCAACATCAACCACCAAACCCAGAAAACACCATCATCATCATCAACATCATACTCAAACCCAACATAGATCATAGAACATTAATGGCCAAAAACTCTAACCCCCAAATCCTATCTCTAAAATCAACACCCACACCATCAATCTACCGAAATCAGTACCCACACCATTAATGGCTAAAACCCTAACCCCCAAATCCAACAACCACATAACCCTCCCACCACCAACGACGATCTCTTCTCAACAATGGAGACCGGAGCTCAAATCGAAGCCGGTAGTCAACTAAAACACAAACCAAACACTACCACCACCACCCCTAAAAGTCACCATGAAGCCTTAACCCTCCCACCACCGAAACCAAACCCATCAAACAAACACCAAACACAAATAGAATAGAAAAAACAGAGAAACATTGAAGAAGAGAGAGTGTGGCCCCTTTGTGCAGCGACTATGAACTTCATTTTGTGTTGATCGTTGTTAATAGGGAACTCTAAAAGAGAGACGGATCTGAGGAAAGGGAAGAAATTTAAGTTTTTTTAAGAGAGAGAAAGAGTTACAGTTTTTTCTTTCTTTTAATTTTGACCACCAATCTTCTATTGGACTTAGTGGTATGATGACTTTTCAAGTCAGTTGGTAACAACATAAAAGGAAAAAAAATTGAACCATTTTTTTTTTTTACAATTATATTGTTGTATTATTTTTTTCAAAATATACTTATTTCTTTAAATTTTAATATTTTGTTAAATTAATTTTAGTTTACCTTTTTACCATATTACCCTTTGATGTTAACAATCAACTAGAGGTTTTAACGGCAATCCTAACAGTAGGGGTAAAACGTCTAATATTTTGGTTTTTAGAGGGAAGAATAGTCATTACTAAAACTAGAAGGGATAAAGTGTCTAATGTGGTAAACCTCGAGAGAAAAATGATTATATCCTTTAAAAAAAAAAAAAACCGACCTAAACCAATAGAGCATACACAACCGATCAAAAACTGATTAAACCGTTTCAATTTGGTTATTTTAGCCCACCCCTCAAAATTTGTATCTCAAAATTTGTATAGATGATCCCGCAACTTTTGTATTGGGAGGTAAAATTTATAGAATGAAAAATAGTTAAGAATCACTGTCTTTTTTTTTTTGAATGTAAGAATTGTTATTTTAAAGGTGGTGTTCGTTTTTAGTTCCATTTACATGTACACGATTTTTTTATTGAATTATTATAAAAATTATTATAATATGACTGTCTAGAACTATCGAGATCAAACAATATTTATATGGTCAAAATATTCATTTTTATAATAAGAGATAATTAATCTTATAAATCGAGAAAAAAACTCTAAACTTATACTTTTAAAATACGTATCGTAGCACCGGAAACCCAAGAAGAAATCGTTTTTAATTATATTTTAATGATATATTATATTTTTAGAATTATAATTGTAAAAAATATACTATATGAACATATATCTAATCTAATATCTGATATCCGATATATATATATATATATTAACTTTCAAGTGTATGATCTTTTTTCGTACCGATACATGTTTCCGGTTAGAATCATTTTAAATAAAATATTCATAATGGATCTTGGAATTGAAAAAAAATATATATATATATATATATATATAATTACGTGCCTAACACGTGCGGCCAAACAAAAAAAATGCCAAATTATTTGTTCACACGTGTTAGTAACGGGAAGTGGATTTGACGAATGAAGCAGAAAACCGGTGGTATGGGCAATCTCCCACGTGCAAAACAGTGGTTGTGTGATTTCAGTTAAGTGTGAAGGAAGCAGGAATGGTTGTGTGAGATCGATCTTCGATTATGCAATTGCGGTGGGATCGGCGACGGACATCGTTGTCCGCCATCCTACAATTAGAATAAGAAAAAGCTATTAGCAATATAGAGATGAAAGGAGGGATTTCCGTTACGGGTAAAAGGCGATGGAGTGGTCTTGTGATTGGAGTTCTCCTTCTGGTTATCCTCTCCATGCTTGTTCCTCTCGCCTTCTTGCTCGGCCTTCACAACGGCTTTCACTCTCCCAATCCCATTGGTAACCTCTAGATCTGCAACCTCAGATCCTCATTAATTCTACTTCTTTCTTCTTTCAATCTACATTTTACTCCTTAGAGTTAGATAGATCTCTTTATGCATTTATGGAATGGATGTATCCATTTTTACTCTCTGTCCCTGATCTCTTTAATTTTGGGCTTCATTAGATTTTTGTTTCTGCTTGCAGGATATGTGCCTGTACATCCGACATCTGTTACAGTAAGCTAACTCATCTTCATTTCTCCAGTTAATGTCATGTTACTCCTGCATTCCCATTCATGTTTACTTTCATTTTCTTCTTCAATTGGAAATTAGAATGGTATTAGAGTTCGCGAGGAATATAAGATCGGTGATGCCTTCAATCATTCTGATTCCGAGGTAATGCTTGCCCTAATCCTATCACTGTTCTTTGAAAAGTGACTTCAGTTGTCATTTTTTTCATGACTTTTTTTTACGTGACACTTTCCTTCTTCATTTTGAATAACTGAAATCACAAATTTATTACTTATTTTACTTCTCTGATAGAAATATAGAATAGATAATAGTCCTATGATGGATGTTCTTTTGATTGTTTTTGCAGAACAACCATATTAATGATATCGTGGAATTATTAGCTCCAAAGTTTCCAAAGGTTCATTTCATTATCCTCTGATGGTCAATACTTAAACTTCTTATACTGTTAAATAACCAAGAGACGAGTTATTATTTTGCATTTAATTTTATAATGGATGTTGATAATATTTGGTTAGTTGTGAATTGATTTCTTGTAGGCAATATTGCAATAATAATATAGCATTCCATAACTTGATTAATGCTAAACTGTGAGATTAATGGATGAATGGGTGAAATATCTAGAGTCTAGACATAATTTGCTCATAGATAAAAGCAAACTTAATTTGTGGAGTCAAATGCCGCAGAATGACAACTACTTTTCTAGGTTTCATCGTCAAGCAGGGAGTGTAAGATTTAATGTCTGTGAGGAAGTATGTCAAACAAGGAATAAAAGAGTCATTAAGTTTAGATAGCTATGCTTAACCTTTTGGTTGAATTATTTATGTATTTTTATTTAATAGTTTTGAGCTTAAATCTAGATCAATGTCTGTTAAATTTAGAGTTTAATTGTTATCATTTAAGTTATTCTTATAAAATAAAAGAAAAGGAGGGAGAGAAAACACTGCAGTTAACGCATAGGTTTTACTATGTCAGTATGTCATGAACACCTCTATCAAACATAGTTCTTGAACTATGAGGAATAGAATGTCTTTTAGGATACTGCTGATTTGGTTGTAGGCTACAACTTGTAGCAGGAGAGTGGCTAGTATCAACTGTTTCGTTTCTTGGGACTAAGATGATGAAATGGTTGTCATAGCTGCCAGGAATTAAACCTCTTGAGCAGTTGTCAACCTTCCTTGGTCTTTTAACATTTTGGAGTGAAATGATCCTTCAAAAAGGACTATGCTAAGGTGTAATGAGACTTGTAATCCAAATTTAGCATTGAAATAATGTTGAGAAATTTCATATCCATTTCGCCTCTATAGGGAGTATGTAAGAGTTGGCAAAGTTTGACCACATTTAACGTTGATCTGGTTATAGCTTAGATCATAACATCCCTTCACTTATTTCTTTTTAGTTTTAGTTCCCTCTCAATGGTTCACTTGCGGGATATATACTTCAGAACTCATTTTCCAATTATAAGTATTTCTCCAAATAAATTTGTCTTATGTGAATTTCACCATACTGTCCTGCTATGTTTTATAAAGTTTCCCTGTACATGTTTGTCAAAAGAATAGAGCCAAGATAATTACTTTTTTTCTTTTGTATTTACTTTTTTTTTTCTTTTAATCAGCTCACAATGAATAATGCGATGCACGCCTCTTGACTTTATATCTAGTTGCATTATTGACCTAAAGTTTAATTTGGATTTTCAAATTACATCATAAAAAGTTTATCCTGATGTTTGTGATTAGAACTCTCTGAAATTAGCCTTCATCCTTGGTTAAGAGCATGATGTATATTTTTAAAAATGAATGGGCATCCAGATTATGTCTAATCCTTTTGTTATTATCATACGATTTTCCTGTCAGAATGTGGTCAAAAACTTGACCAATGGAGCTAATAATGAAACCGCTGGTAGGAATGCCACACATTATAATCATCATACAAAAGGTCAGGCTGAACTTACTGTCTAGAAGTGTTGATAATTCATCCTTCCCTCTACATGATGCTTAGAATTCTCTCTTTTTTTTTTCTTCCATGTTTTAAATGATTAACAGGTATGCCAGTGTCCCCTCACGCTGTGCTGCCACGACTTCCCAATATGAGTGTAAGCATGCATATTGGTCATCACGCTTTGTAATTTTCTAGTGCTTGTAAAGCCTCTGAAATTATATGAATATTCTGTGCAGAATACTGGAATTGCTGGTACAGTCAATGTCACTGAATATATTAAAGGTGGCGCTGATGAAAATGAAAATTGTGAATTGAAATTTGGCAGCTACTGCCTTTGGCGTAAAGAACATAGAGAAGATATGAAGGATTCTATGGTAAAGAAATTGAAGGACCAGCTTTTTGTGGCTAGAGCATATTATCCTAGTATTGCAAAACTTCCATCACAGAATAAGTTAACTCGTGATATGAAGCAAAATATTCAAGAACTGGAGCGTGTTCTTAGTGAAAGTGCTACAGATGTTGATCTTCCACCAGGGTAAGTCATGGCAAGTTGTGTGATTTCTCTCTTGTCGACTTGATGAGTATATATGTCATGTACTTGTTAAATGTTTTCTATTTTGTTTTTGGAATCCTTTAGTGCATCATGTATTTGCATGTTTTGTGAAAGTTAGTTTTTGTACCTAATCGGTCCTTAACTTGGATTTTGTTTTCTTATAATAACACAACCTATTAACTAAATGTTTCTCCCATTCTTTTTTTTCTTTTTTTCCATTGGTTCATTTTCTAATGTTATTTGTATGCTTTGGTTTATTGTTACTTTATGATGATGGAATATCCAAGTGATGCAGGACAACAGAGGAAAGATAGGAGAGGGACAAATAACAAGATTCCTATTTATAAGATAACACTACACATAAAAGAACATAAGAATAAGTTTAAACCACTCTTGTCATATAAAAAAATTGAATTCAAAACTAATCAAATCCTAATAAAACAAAATTTTCAGAATTCCTTTCTTATTCTTTATAACTAAGTCCAGGATAGGTTTGGTAATTTTCTGACTTCTGACTGTAGGCAAAGTTATATGTCTAGCTTTTTACTCATGCTGTTCATGTTTTGATGCTCTGGCCACTTGTGTTTGCATTTTGTTGACACGGCATCAACTACGTCAAAATGCATCAAGTTCAATTTCATGATGTGTGTGCACTCCTAACTTATTTTAGCCAGTGCTTTATATTCCTAATATCAGTAAATCTGTAGTACTATCGCACACATGCTTAACTTTACATTTGAGTGATGTCATTAGGATCGCAAAGAAATTACAGAAGATGGAAGCTACAATAGCCAGAGCTAAATCATTTCCAGTGGAATGTAATAATGTTGACAAGAAATTGAGGCAAATATTTGATATGACCGAGGATGAAGCTAACTTCCATATGAAGCAGAGTGCCTTCCTATACCAACTTGCAGTCCAGACCATGCCGAAGAGTTTCCACTGCTTGTCTATGAGGCTAACTGTGGAATGTTTTAAATCTCCTTCAGTTGATATGGAGCATTCTCAGGCTGGCAAATATTCAGATCCCATATTGCATCACTATGTCATATTCTCCAATAATGTACTTGCGTCATCCGTTGTAATTAACTCGACCATTATTCATGCAAGAGTATGTTTATGTTCACCATGCACTTTTGGTTGTTAATAACTTAATATGCATAGTTTTGGTGAAGATAATGACTTATTAATCCTTTAATGCTTCAGGAAAGTAAGAACCTGGTTTTTCATGTGCTGACTGATGGGCAGAATTACTTTGCAATGAAACTATGGTTCTTCAGAAATACTTTCAAGGAAGCTGCAGTTCTGGTTTTGAACATTGAACAACTTAATTTGAAGTACCATGATAAAGCAACTCTTTTACATCTATCCTTGCCTGTGGAGTTTCGAGTTGCCTTTCACAGTGTTGATAATAAACCAACAACCCATGATAGAACACAGTACATATCAATCTTTTCTCATGCACACTATCTTCTTCCTGAAATATTTCCAAGTTTAAAGAAGGTTGTGGTTCTGGATGATGATGTTGTTGTCCAGAAAGACTTGTCAGCGCTGTGGAACCTCAACATGGGAGGTAAAGTAAATGGTGCTGTGGAGCTATGTTCAGTGAGATTGAGTCAGCTGAAGAATTATTTGGGTGACAGTTTTGAGAAAAAATCTTGTGCTTGGATGTCTGGATTAAATATAGTTGATCTGGTCAGGTGGAGAGAGCTAGATCTTACCGAAACTTACCGAAGATTGGTAAGACAGGTGAGTGATTTATGCTTTGTTATCTTGTCTAGCAATTAGGATGGGAATTAAATCATGGTTTGATGATGCTAGTGTGTCTCTGTTTGATGGTGCTAGTGTTTGTGTGTCTATATATGTGTGTGTGTGTGTGAATCAAATCGTGTTTGTGTGTGTGTGTGAATCAAATCATGTGTAAATACTAAACTTTTTTTTGGTAGTCGGTAAAAATTGATCAACTGATCCAATCTCCCAACCTTTGCTAGTGTGTTTGTATAAATACTAAACTTTTTTTTGGAAGTCGGTAAAAATTGATTAACTGATCCAATCTCCCAACCTTTGCTAGTGTGTTTGTATAAATACTAAACTTTTTTTTGGTAGTCGGTAAAAATTGATCAACTGATCCAATCTCCCACCTTTCCTCTCAGATGCCATGCCTACACCTTGTCTTGCAGGCAGCAGCTTCTCTGAAGGAATACGATTATAATTAGACCAGTAGTGTAGAACAATGACTAAGACTACTATGCTGTATACCAAATGAAAACTTCTGATTCTTTTGCCTTCATTTCTGATATGACCGCAGGTGAGCTTGGGGGAGGGATCAACAGAAGTTATTGCTTTGCATGCAAGCTTGCTCACTTTTCAGGATCAAATTTATGCTCTTGATGGTGCATGGGCATTGTCAGGGCTTGGTCATGATTATGGGGTTGATATCCAAGCTATTAAGAAAGCTGCAGTGTTGCACTATAATGGAAACATGAAACCTTGGCTGGAGCTGGGAATTCCAAGATATAGGCTATTTTGGAAGAAGTTTCTGAACCAAGAAGATCGATTCCTGAGTGAGTGCAATGTAAATTCATAATGAGCTGGTGGTTCATGAGTATGGTTAAAATTCCTGGGAAGATGGGGCTCAAGAAGTATGACTGTAAGGATATCCATTTTTTTGGTGCTGCAAAAGTTTCTTTCAGCTGTAATACCAAAAGTTATTGGGTAGCAACAAAGTGACAGCCAAGGCGAATTTGGCGAACATATATTTTTGAGTTTTATGGAGAATGTTAAGAAGTAGAAAAGCTTACATACTTTCCAGAGAGCATAAGGGATTGAGTTCCCTTGAGGCGGCTACAGTTGCTAGGTATGGAAGATTTCAGGTTTTGCAATGCTATTTGTTTGACAGTGCAGGGAGTGATAGGAAGAGCTTCGTTCTCTGCTTCTTGATTAGGTAAATTGGATTAGGGTGAGGTGGGAAACCTTGACAAATAATTCTGTCCTAGGTGTGATTATTTTGTTTATTCAAAGGAAATCCTATAGCCATTTTATAATGTAAATGATTGCATTCAACAAGTCCTTTGGAAGTGGGGTATTCTTCTTTTGTGGTAGCCATTTGTTTGATTTAAAATTTATTTTTTGTTAGGTCATGCAAAAACTAATTGACTTATTTGATTACTGTATCAAATTTAATTTATGAATCTATTGGTTCAACATTTTGCCTTAGCTGGGGTTAATTAGCACTCGGGACCTTGCATGCAACTGTATTCTGCTTTTTCGAGAAAAAATTGTCACCAGATTAAATATTATTATATTCTTCTTTTTATTCGTTTCATGTTGCGGATGCGGAACAAATCGAAGGCCCTTTAGTAAAAGCCCAGCGATTTTAAAGTGGGAGAGGCCATACTCGTTGTTTTAGGTGCAGTTTTTTATCCATTCAACAGACCTTAATGTATCTAAATTTCTTTGGATATGGTTGACTATTAAATTTTATTTATTTATTTTTGATGAGATTGACTATTCAACTTGATAGTTCAGTACGTATGTACAAGACTGACCTGTTGCATCAATTTTTGAGATGGCTACAAGCAGGTCGTCGCTCAGCCCATCTATGATTGCGGGCTTGGGTGTTTAAAAATTAGCAAAAGATGCGGATAATGAATAAACTTGTTTGTTTTGGAAGAAGTCTAAACATTAATGATCTTTCACAAGTTTTAACATGAATAAAACCCGACTCTTATAAGGTCCGTAATCCAAGGTTATTTAATGTAGATTTTGTTCTTGAGGTTGTAACATATTTTGGAAGCAGCTCAAAATGACTATATTGAATTAAAAAACAGGAAAAAAGGGTACAAGGAAGTCCCAAGTGCAGGTATAGCTAGTGGGTGTAGCGATGTGTAGTAGTAGTAATAGTATGAAAGGGCCTCCAAGCAGAAGCAGTGAGCAAGCAAAGGTCTTTCCAACCAAGCTTGAGGGTGCCATTGTCCTCAACCAAGGTGTAACCATCAGATGGGAACATACCAAGCAGTAGTGTGGCTTGTGTAGCAGCATTCCCAGCTAGAGATATCCCCTTGAAACCCGACTGTTGCAACTTCTCCCTCCAGTTGTGAATCTTCACCTCCCCACTTCTTGACGGTCCTCCCACTGCAAGCACGTTTCTTATTTCTCTAGATAGCAGCTGCTGCTCCACCACGTGCCTCTCTTCGCTCTCCTCTCCGTAGCTTGCTCCTAGCGAGTCGAATAGCGCTGAGTAGTAGTGTATCGCCTCCACAAACCTTCCCAGGAATGAACCAGCCGGGCTCAGATCCTGTTCCACTACCGTCACCACTTTCGGTGCTAATCTGAATCCATCCACAACAACAAAATGATCAGCATGCATGCAACTCATGTTAGGGACTCTTTAATCTTTATAACATGACGATCAAAACATAACAAAATCCATCCAACCCTACGTGATCAGTATTTTCAGAAACATATGTTAATAATCATGGTTATAAAAAACAACAAACATTTAACTGTGACAAGTATATATACCTACTTATTGTTCCATTAAATTTGGGGATTAATTACCTCTGCAAAAGCCATAGTGTATTGGTATCAGAACCAGTAACGTCGTATAGAGAATGCTGCAACCAGTGGACGGCGACGGCTTCCCTCTTGTTGACGTTGAGCCTCTCTGGGTCCAAGTTGCCAACTTTTTCAGCAACTGGATAAAACTCGAAGGGAAGGCCGAGTTTGTCCGCAAAATCAGAGAGACGCTTGCCGGTGGCTTCGAGAGCATCGACAGAGGTGCCAAGGCCAGTGAGTCGCACGTAAGGAGGCCCCCCTGGTCTAGAAGCAAGGATATGAAAGAGCCCAGGCCATTGAAGGCCTTGCATGATGTCAAGATCTATGATGTGCACCCTCTCCTCCCTCTCGAATGCTTCCTGTATCGCCTGATTAGCCGTGAAATGAGAGAACTTGACGAAAGGGCTTATACCATTGAAAACCTGGAAGGCAGAAACCATCTTCTGAGCATGAGTTTGGGGCAGCGAAGGCATGGCCGCATATATTCCTAGGCATGAGCTCACCACCCTTGCGGACATTGCTTCCGAGAAATATGCAGCCACACGCTGTGCAGAAGTCCCATAGGGCGTCGAGAGTTGAGAAATCTCCAGCAGCATCTTGTTTGCATCCTCAAAGTTATCGGCCGACACGGCCTCCGCGCACTGCAAAAGCAAGGTCAGCAGGTGCAAACCTTGTTCGTCTCTCTTCTGCTGGCGAATCTCTTCTTTTCTCTCTCTAATGCTTGCACAAGACGTTGGTGTTGGTGCTGTACATGTTGTTGGCGTTGTAGCTGTCGTCTCTACTACAGGCGAAGAGTTTTCCTCTTCTTGTTGTTGTAGTTGTTGATCCTGAGGTTGAGGTGGAGGTGGAGGTGGAGGTGGAGGTGGAGGTGGAGGTGGAGTTGGAGGTGGAGGCTGAGGCTGAGGCTGCTGTTGCACCTGATTCAAGGAGAGGGCTGACTGATGATGGTCGTGAAGTTGGGTGGGGAGTTGCGTCAATCCCCAGTTCATCAAATAGGAGGAATCGTAATTGGGGACAGAATCGAGATTGAGCGTAAGGCCAGAAGAGCCATGTTGCTGCTGCTGCTGCTGCCTTTGGAATAGATGAAGAGGCAAGGTCTCTTTTCTTCTCTCCAATGGGTCAGTAAGAGAGCGGAGCCTGTACTCAAGGAGAGCAGCAAGATTGGGGTTGCAAGGATAAATGATCTCTCTAACGTTGTGGATAAGCTGAGGAATGGAGACGTTGGTGGAGTTACTGATGAGGTCCTTTATGATGCCGTCAATCCACGCCGTGGCTGAGCTATCTTCCATGGTGGTGGTGGCAGTAGTGGCCTGGATCAGGCTGATTCGATTTCGCTCTGGTGGGAACAAGGGCAGACCCGAGAACCCACAAACAGCAGGAGGTTGGGGTTGTGGATTAGGAGCTGTTGTCATTGTTGCTGATGTAGCGGTAGATAAAAATCCAGACCCGCCTGACGTCATCATACTCATACTATTGATAGTGGAGTAGTTGAGGGCGGTCGGAGTTGGATTTGGGTTATTCCTTCTTGGCAATGATCTATTATTGTAATTATAATCACCACCAATACCACTGAGCTGCTCCATCTCCATCTCGGAAGCCATTCTCTTTCTTATCATCTTGCCGTTGCTTCCGGTGCTATTGGTATTGGAGGCGCTTGTCATTGACGTTGTTGGGCTGACATTAACAGCTGATTGTGAATATTGTTGGCCTTTAACACCACCCAGTAAACCACAAGCAGCCATCCTGAGAGTTGGTGGGGATGTACTGAGGAAAGCAGCGGTACTGGTTCTTCATAGGGGTTTGAGGGGCAGCCAAACAGATAAGGGTGTGAGGATTGAGACAGTGGGGCTTGGGATTCTTCTTGAGTCTTGCTCAACTCTCAACTCTCAACTCTTTAACACGATCTTCTATGCCTTTTTCTCTTATTTCACATATTCACATATTCACATATTATAATATAAATTCGCCGAAACTATGCCTTTTGGATGCTTCTGATCATTTTCATAACCAAGAAGAAAGAAGTAGCTAGGGGGTGAGGTGAGTGGTGGTAAATGGTGTTGGGAACTTGGGTGGGGGGTACTGGATGGCTGTTAGCTTTGCGTCTTTGTGTGCTTGAATTTATTGGCACTGCCTACTGCCTACTGCCTACTGCCTACTGCCTAGTAGTAGTAACCATTCCCATTTATTATATATATTTATGAGATGAAAAAAGTGGTGCACTGCAGCTATAACAGTAAGGCAAGAGCAGGTGAGGTGGTGATGGGCTGGCAATACAGGGTGCAAATTAAACTAGTAGAAAAGCTGTGAAATTAGCCCTTGTGTAATTGTGTGCTGGGGATATATATTCATGGCCTCTTGTCGTCGTCGTTGCTTGTTTGACGTCTTCGAAACCACACTTTCAACGACCATTACTATGATCTTCCTCTCCTCTCCTGCATTACCAAGCACCCCAAACCCACTTCTAACATTATTATATTCATTAATTCCCATCCAACTCTATCTCCCTCATTCAATCCTGGCTATTGGATATACAATTCTCTATTCAAACCAATTTTTTATTATTTTTATTTTAAAGTATTGATTTGATTTATATGCTCCGTACATTACCGAATTAAATCAACATTTTTTACCACAGGCTGTAGAAATCTTGTCTTCATCCATCTAACAAAATGAGATTACAACTGATTAAGCACATTATTCATTACCAATCCACCCATAGAAATTATTGATGAAAACATGATGTAATTTTTTTTTTGCTTAACGCACCGATGTCCGGTTTTGAACCGGATCGGCCCACTAAAGGGTAAAGCTCTCTCAACACAGGTTTTTTTTCTTCTATTCACAATAGTCAAACCTAAAACCTTATTTAATGGGAAGGAGTATCGAACCACTAGAACCGACCTACGTTGGTTGACGTAATTTTTTCATCACCGTGTGCACTAAGACCCTCGTTTAATCTCTCAACACGAGGGAATTGAAGAAGGTAAACAAAAAACAAAACATAATGATGCACTTCGTTAAACTGGTTTCTTCTTTATTTGAGGATAAGAAACTCTATCTGGATTCGCGAAATTGAATTGATGTTACCATGCGATACTATTTAAAGATATTGGTGCAAAATGCGATAAAAATGACAAAATATCATCATTAAATCATCAACAAAATTTCCAAATAAAAAGGCCAACTTAGCCACTTAAGACATCTTCCAAGGTCTTCATTGAATAACTCGTTTATAATTTGTTATTACTATTTTATATACTCATCCATATATTTTTTTTTATATGCAGAGCCCACTTAATAAAAAGAGTCTAAAATTACCTTTTAATTAAAGAAGTGAACTCCAATAGATTCTAAGTAAGGGAGTCATTAAGAAATGCTTTGGATAAAAAATTGCAGCTTCCTACTTAATTAAACGAAGAGACCTTAACTAAGTTAAGAGCATCTCCATCAGCCTCCTTTAAAAAGCCCCCTAAATATGAGTGGATGTTGAGTGGTGCACCCGACCATTAAAGAACAGACATATAGCAGGAAATAAGAAACACATTTATACCACATAAGATTTTTGTTTCATATATATGTTCTTCAATGGTCGGGTGTATCACTCAACAATGCATTCGGTGCACTGAATATTATCTCGTATTTTTTTCTTTTGTTTTTTTTTAATACCAAATAACAGCAAAAAGATTTATATTTCAATATTACAAATGCACATGCTATAATAAGAAGAGTGTATTAATAAATGCTAAATGTGAAAACATTCAACATTTCTCGGAAAAAACAAAGCCTAATTTGAGTACATTTATACATGTTTTACTCGCCATGTCATTTTCAGAAATAAATTTCCAGACGACATTGGTAAACGTTTTAAATCACATCTGCAAACATCTCAAGCCAATTTCGAGATGTTGTTGCCATGCTTCGTTAATAGCAAGAAGAGTGCATCACCGTGTAACACCAACACAGAACTATTTTTAGAAATACTACTAAATGTCTACATATAAGAATAAAATAAATGCAATGGGCACCCGACCATAAATCAGCATGTCCCTTTGATGGTTTATAATCCTAATTTTGATTAAATTGATATAATTAATTTGTCACTGGGTATTGGTTAATTTTTTAGAGTTGGGCGGAGATGGAATTATTGAAATAGAATACGAGAAAGGAGAATTCAAATCAAAATCAAATAATATACAACGTGATAGGAGAGAGAGAGAGAGAGAGAGGAGAAGGAACTGTCAAACCTCACTTCCCAAAAAATGCAACGTAGTGTTTGACATTTTGCATGATGCTGCATCATCACCCATCAACTTTATAGAAATTGATTATTTTAATTGGATAGTGTATAGACTATAGAGTATAGTAGATGTGTTCTTTTAAACTTTCCTTGTTGTGATCTGCTGCTTGCTTTATTTAATTTTTGTTTTTGTTTTTGTTTTTGGGCTGTTTGACTCCAGGCTCCAGCGAACCAAAAAGAACAAGCTTCACATATAACGAGGATTTATAAAATTTACTACCAGGGCTTGGCACTTTGGCAGTAATAAAATGGGCATGCAAAAGTTAAACGTCTTTTAGAGAATCGTCCTTTTTGAACCCAGTCCCTCACGGAAATACAAGTTTTATTTTCTGCAACACGTGAGAGGGCACAGCAAACGAGGCAGACATGGAAAAATCAAAAATCTCAACCGCATCAGTCCTTTTCAAAACTCTGATTTCATTTTTATTACCCTTCCAATGTCTTTGTGGTCCCTCGATCACCATAACCAACCGGGTTAATGTTGATGTTGCTGTTGCTTGCTGAAGCCTGGAGCCTGGAGCCTGGAGCCTGGAGCCTGGAAGAAGATTATTAGAATATTTTCATCTTTGCATCACATGAGAGACGTACTGTTCCAAACTTACTTTTATCTTGTATTCTTCCTGTGGAATTGCATGTAAGGTCAACATCTCCCCAACGGATTTGGCTCGCTGGTCTGATGTGGTATTTTTTCTAGACACATTCATTCAGCTTTCAGGAAAAAGATTATGATTTCATGTATAATGTATACCATATATATAATTAAAAAGGATTAATTAGGGATATGATAGAGATGAGTTGAGTAAATAATTGAGTTGGTTAATTAAGACTTAAGAGCAGACTAGGTGGGACGGGCTGGGCCATTAAGAGAGACAAGCATGGCCACGTGAAATGGCGGTGGACTCACATGGAGAGAAATTCACATTGCGTTAAAATATATTCATGCAGAAGAAGCTGATAAACATGTATCTGGTAGCAAAAAGACGCACCATGTCGTACCAAACATTCCCATTTTTACAATACAACAAATGTATCCATTTCAATTTGTTAATAGAGAAAAGCGAATGCGGCTCATTGTATAACGTCAAATTTTCCCTACTTGCCCCCCTAATTCTTTCCACTTTAATCCTATTATTGCTTGCTTCCTCGTGTATTTATTTACTAAATTCCATCCAAATCACAAATTTGGTTTGGTATACATGGACCGTGGTGGTTTTTACTTCCATTCCAACTGGGCTTTTATAAAGGCCAATTAAAGAGAACCAACTGGGCTTTCTGGTTAGTAGTACTGGGCCCAATAATCTACAAAGAGCGACTTGTGTGGGAGTGTCGTTGTCCCTCGTTCCTGATTCCTGATTCCTGATTCACTCTTGTTTGGCCGTCGGCTTCTCTGATTCAGATCGCAATTTGTCTTCCCAGGTACTTTCTTGTTTGCCACTTGTTTGGATACTGTCTTCTAATTCCTCTCCAGAACTTGATAATGTCGATTTCATTTTTCACTTAAAATTCATTTTATGCTTTACTTTTCATTTTCTTTGCGGCTGTATGGCGGACAATCCTTAACTTATGCGCAAAAAAGGATACTAGTCTAAACAATTGATTGTGGATGTTACCTTCTTTTCTTTTCTTTTCTACTTTATTTACATAGAAAACGAAAATAGTACTTCCTGATTTAAACAAGATAATTTCATCATTTCGCAGATTTTGGAATGCCTACAACTGTGCTTCACCAAGATTTCCGTATCTTATAACATCTATGGCTTTCTTTCCTAGTTCAAAATTTATGTATCTGAAAGTTAGAAATCTGTATTAAGTATTCTCAGGTGAAGTGAGTGCTTTAATTGATTGAGAAATAACAAGAAATTAATTGATCATCATTGATTTTTAGTTATTTAATTTGAAAAATAAATGATGTTTTAATTCCATTTGGTGCTGAATCAATGAGATGTCATGTTATTTGTGTCGTCTTCAAGCATCCAGACGTGAGCTAGATGGTGTTTTTTCCGGAAAAGACACCGTAGACATTAGTGATGATGATGGCAAGGTATACAATGCAAAGGGTGGCAATATCATGGCAGAATGGATTAATAACAAGCATAGCATCAGCAACAAGGAGCCTTCATACCACAAAGGACCGCCACAGTTGCAAAATCATAATGTCTCCACCACTTGTCTCTCTAGACCTGCCAGACATATGGTCTTCTAACTCTAACCAGTATCATTCTATCCCGCCTCAGAAATTCTGTAAGTAGCTCTCTTTCTGCATATATCTAATTTCCCTTAATTAACCTTTGTGATTCTATAGTTTTGATTTTTATGCTGATTTAATGTCAAAATCAAGAGGATTATGTTTGGTGTAACTTCAATGAATTTTGTTTTAAAGCTAACCCTTTTGTTGCTGCCTGGTCTATTTTTAAAATTTGACGCTCCTGTTAAATTTTCCTTTGTATATCAACGTCTTTCGCCATTATCCTGAGTTATCCTTTTGCTGACCTTTTTTCTTTCTTCTTTTTGTCTTTTTTTTTATTTTTAAGATTCAGTGTGTTTGACATTTTACATTTTACTGTAGCCAATGAACAGATCATTATTGATGGAAAATCAATTGCAGAGGATATCAGGTCAAGTATAACTAGTGAAGTAAGTAGAATGAAGGAATCTATTGGTAAGGTCCCTGGCTTGGCTGTAATTGTGGTGGGCCAAAGAAGGGACTCACTGATTTATGTCCGCAACAAGATAAAAGCTTGTGAAGAAGCTGGAATCAAGTCTGTGATGACTGAATTGCCTGATGAATGTGCAGAAGATGAAGTTCTTTCTGCTTTGGCAAATTTTAACGAGGATTCGTCCATTCATGGTATTCTTGTACAGCTTCCCCTACCACAAGTAATTTCTACAACTACGATATGATGAATTCCTTACTTTACTGCCTCCCACATCTTTTGTGAATGCAATTGTATAGCTAATACCTTGGATATATATATATATATATATATATATTTCTTTTGAAAAAAGGGAGAGCATCTCTTAGATGTTCCTTTTAGGTCAGTTATAATGTCGACTATTTGCAATATGTCTGATACAGCATCTGGATGAGGGGAAGATATTGAATGCACTGAGTTTGGAAAAAGATGTGGATGGCTTCCATCCTCTAAATATGGGGAATCTAGCCATGAGAGGGAGGGAACCGCTATTTATCCCCTGCACTCCAAAAGGTTGCATTGAGTTATTGATCAGATCAGGCGTGGAAATAATTGGGAAGAATGCTGTGGTGATTGGGAAAAGCAACATTGTTGGATTGCCCACATCTTTGTTGTTGCAGGTAATACTATATTTTCAGAGTAACACACTGATCGCCTGCAATTATGTCTTTTTTATTACTTGGTTAGATAAAAATAGTCACGTTTGGGGCAGATAAACATATTCTTTCTAACACTTTTGGACAGAGGCACCATGCAACTGTCAGTATTGTACATGCGCTCACAAAAAACCCTGAACAAATCACTAGAGAAGCTGATATTGTGATCACAGCTGCAGGAGTGCCTAATCTAGTTCGTGGCAGTTGGCTGAAGCCTGGAGCAGTTGTTCTTGATGTCGGCACCTTTCCAGTTGACGTGAGTGCTAGATCCTTCATCATTTTGATTGTTTTATGAGGTTTTCACATCTTTTGAGCATTGACTTGTGAAAAGAAGAAGAAATTTAATCTCACATTTGATTTGGATAACATCTGAGTGATCGACTGACAAAATATGTATCCATTCATGTACAAGGTAATGTTGATTGCTAAAGGCTAAAGCAATCAACGTCACATTGTATCCTTCTGAGATATGTTTCAATTTGGGTTCTAAATTGCTCTTATGAATGACCAGGACCCTAGCAGTGAATCCGGTTATTGTCTAATGGGAGATGTCTACTATGAAGAAGCAGTGGAGTTAGTGTCAGCCATTACCCCTGTGCCTGGAGGAGTTGGACCCATGACCATTGCCATGCTTCTCTCTAATACTCTTGATTCTGCCAAACGAAAATTTGACTTCACTTGAGTGTTAAATTATCCTAGTTAACAGATTATATGTAGCAGCATTTTGTATCATCCTTTGCTTTGGGGACAAGAAATAGAAAATTTTTTGAAAAGGAAAAGTGCTGTTTAGTTGATTTTATGCAATAATAATTTTTTAATTATTCTTAATTTCCTCAAAAGTATTTCCAAAATGATGAAGTTCTGATGTTCCTTGTCCAAATCAGGGTGCCTAATAAGCTGTACGGTTATTGACCATCTTATTACTGGCACACTTGATCAAGCGACGGAGAATGAAAAACTTTCTCAAGCATACCAAGCTTGAAAAAGGTTTGCATGAGCACGTTCCTTCAATCCATTGCTTTTGCTAAACCTAACATCCTTGATTCGAAAAGAATTATTACGCAGGTAGTCGAGCATCATCCATTATATTTGTTTAGTTACATATAACAAGAATTGATTCTACTAATTGCAAGGTAATATACAGATGTAAATTCAGGTAGTCTTTCTTCATCAATCGTCTGAAGCAAGTCCTTGTAATGAACGATACCAAAGTGGGCAAACCAGCCTCTGAAGATATGAATACAAAATCACTCAACAAGCAGAATGTGTCATTTGGTTGCAATCTGGAGAGGCTCCTCTCATCCTTCCTCTTCGTTCTTAGACTGCAGTGGCTCGACCACTGGAGGTATGCAGTCCACTTTGTAGCGCAGGGCCTAAACCAGAAAGTAAAATGAAAAATGTCAGATGATACTGAGCACACATCTTGCCAAAGGTATGTTATGTTGCTTTCATCTCTTTAGTTCTTTACCAAGTAAACATTAGATATAAGAGATTCAGTAAATATCATATTGTCATGTCCAGAAGCAAGAATCTTTAAAGATTTCTTATGTTGGTGTAGCAAATCTATAAATCTCTATGTTCAGAAAGATGCCCGTAGCTTGTAGAGACTAGTACACTTTATTGGTCATAAAGTTCCTAATGAATGATTGTGAAAATAACTTAAGAAAACCTTCAAATACATCCTGCCAACCTTTTTAAAAAAAGTTGAATATGTATTGTCCCAAACGAGTTTGTAATTCCCCTCCATGCATGTACAAAAGTTTCCCTGCAGGAATATAAATGAAATTGGTGATAACTAATTATCACACTGTAAAAAATTGTTAAGCAAATGTTAGGCAAAAGTGCAGTGCAGCAACTCACTTGGTCAGACTCGTAACGACGGTAAGGTAATATCAGCTGCGGTATAACCGTCCAACGCCGTTGTAACATAAATAAGCAATAAAAGTCAATAATAAATAATACAAAATATATTAAAAAAATGAAAGGGAAGACAAGGAAGCTACAGCAGGTTTTGAAGCATATTGAGAATGAAGGGGACTGGAACTGAACAAATTAAAATTAAAGGGTTTGTAACATAAAGATGATCATATTGCAACTTACAGTTTTCTCTCCAGAGGAATTTGTGCACTCCACACTAAAGCCAATATCCTGACAGCAATGCCATAAAGTTCAGTATCATAAAAATAATTTATCAACCACAAAGTCATGCAACTTGAACAAATACAGCATATGAGATCCATCTGATAAAATTAATAATCACACTCTTTACTTTTGTAAAGCAAAAAAATCTGCAGACAAAAGGACAATTTCACTATTAGTGATTAAGAAATTACATAACTACTATTAATTTTAAATTTCCTTCAAAACTTATTTGAGTATCAGACGTCAAAAGCGAGAAACCTAAATCCACTAAGTTGATTATGATGCAACATATTTACCACTTTTTTTCTAGAAAAGAGGAAGCTTTGCAAAATGAATTTTAAAAAATTTCAATTTGTCCTTAATATATATTAGTAGCTTTCAAATACAGGATCCCGAATTTGTTGAAATTTTCGGGATCCCGGATTTATTGAAATTTCTGAGATCCCTTTTCTGACAAAAGGTGATGAGACACAAGGGACCCACATGTGAGGTGATGGAACACAAGTTGAGAGAAAAAGAGAGATTGCGTAATGTGAGGTGAATGATAGAAAGAGGGAGGGGGCGGTGGACTGTGGGCCCCATATTTTAAATTGAAAAATTGAAAATTCTAGGATCCCTTTTGGTCATTGGATTGGGATATCCCAATCCAATGGCCAAAAAAAGTCTCACTATTTTTTTTAATAATAGGGACCACAGTCCACCACGCACACACCCACCTTCTGTCATTCACCTCACATCACGCCATCTCTCTCTTTCACTCACCTTGTGAGTTGTGTCCCATCACCTCACATGTTGGTCCTTTGTGACTCACCACCTTGAGTCAGACATTTTTTTTGGTTGTTGGAACCAATCCAACGACCAAAAAAGATCCCGGAAATTTCAACAAATCCGGGATCCCGTATTTGAAAGCTATTATATATATATAAAGAGAGAGAGAGAGAGGTGTAAAAGAAAAGACATTTTTCAGAAAAATTCTTAGCATTTGTACATAAATATAATTCATGCACCACTAAATTGCCACTTCACTCCTCTAGCGTTTGCCAGTTCTAGGTGTCCATACAAAGTTAGGCAATTGTCTCTCTTAAAAGGAAGACATTTTCTGAAAAAAAAAAAGTAGGAACAAGATCATAACAAAAGAGTACTAGATGAGCACCTCAATCCCCTTATGTCCTTAGCAAATGTACATAAATATAATTCATGAGCCACTGAATTTCCACTTTACTCCTCTAAGACTTGCCATTTCTAGGTGTTGATACAAAGTTAGGCAATTGTCTCTTATGACAACCCCAATAACCATTCCATTATTTAAAATAACTCATATGAATTTCAATTTCTGAAGTTCATAAAACATGCTCGACTTCTGCTTAAACAAATCAAGATTGCTTTAACTAATTAGAGACCACCAAATTAAAAAAAAACTTGGCTAGAATTTTCTTAAAACAACTAGTACAAACTCAGCAATACAGAACTTATTCCTATAACAGTCCATCCCTGTACTCATTTCCCATATGGCGCCATTCCCCAACCCCTCAGTGGTTTACCAAATACTTTAAAAAACAAATTTCAATTCAGCTTTTACTCAATTAAAAGTAAAGATACTGATTCCACATCATTTGAACCTTGCCATTTCATCCATCACTCTCTTGAACAAATGTCGCCACAGCAATCTTTACATGATACTTGTTGTGAGTTAAGAACAGTGTTTTAAAAAGTGCAAGGCGAGGCTGGTTGAGGCGTTTTGTACTAGTGAGGTGAGGTCGCCTCAATTTTGAAATGTTAAATAGTGCAAAAAAAAAAAATTACATCGTAAATAAGATGACATGGTAGCAGAATGTGAAGAGAAAAAAACACTTTAAGGCTTGGTTCTGCCATTGTAGAGCTTGAGGGGATGTTAGGGTTTCTTTAAATTAATTTTTATTTGGACAAAAATGCCCTTAAAGTCACAGCACAAAACTCACTGTTTTTAGTCATCAAATAAATCATGCTACAACAACCCAAAACTTATGCCACTGCCTCATTGCATTAAGGCAGTATTAGGTTTAGAAAATCTTGAGGTGCAGTGGATGGCCGAGGCGGCATGAGGAGCACCTCAAGGAAGCCGCAGCGGCCAATTTTTAAAACATTGGTTAAGAAATGGAATACTAGAAGAAACAGAGGAAGATCTCATAACATAAGCATGTCAATAGTGCTATAAGTGCATTCAGATACCATCACCTCTAGTCTACATGAATTTGAAGCACCACGAATGGATAATTAAGCAATAGACAGTACTTCTGAATAGTATATCAAATTCTACAACAATAAAAATAATAATAACAATAACATGATCAACTGAACACCACAATTAAGATTCACTAGGTCAGATGGAAAAGAAATGGTTAGAGAACCATACCATGTTCATCTTGCCTTGAATCAAAGAGAAATCCCAAGCAATGTACGAGTTAACTGATTCCACCATAAGTGAGACCTTAAAATATTGCAATTAGAAAGTCATAGTTCAGTTTCAGAGAAACATACCAACTCCAAGGACAATAACAGTCATATCAAATATAAAAAGAAAATAAATTATTTTTCTAACAAACCAAGTTGGCTAACATCTTAAATACATTACACAGTGCAACCTATAAATGTTTTTCTAATTTCACAAAATGTTTCCTTGTATCTGTTTCATATAGTCATGATTGCATGCTAACTGCTAAATGAATATCTATATAGCAACTGAAAATGTTTCCATATATCTGTTTCATATAGTCATGTTTGCATGCTAACTGCTAAATGAATATCTATACAGCAATTGTAATACCAGTTAATCTCTAATATACGACTACAAATAAGTAAGAAATGTTTTATTTAAAAAATTATAAATAAAAAAGAAAGGTTTCAATGAATTAATGTTAATAAGAGATGTTCTGCTAAACTTGAGAACACGAAAGATCTCATAAATAACTGGGGTTCCTATCTAGATATGAAACTGTGTGGTTTAGGCTGATTGACTAAATTGTTTCACAAGATCAATAAAACTAAATGAGCACCTAAAAATTATTGAAAACCTATAAACCCAACCTTTCAATTCATACACACATAAAAGAGTTGTTCAAGCTGTTGTCCTTCGGTTCTCCATCTAAAGAAAATATAAGGCATTTCTCTTAAAGGCTATATAAAGATTGGAATGCAGGATTTACATTTCATAACAACAGCTTTTTGTAATGCAATATGAATTACATATTATCCACTATTCCCTAGGAGTACAAAAGGCATCATATACAATTTATGCTCCTTATTTAGAGTTTTCATATAATATGGATATAATATATTCACAAAGAGGCTAATGTTAACAATTCAGACTAATTTCAGCACATAATAAGCATTATACAATGACTCTCAAAGATATATATCCAAACAGATTTGAACCTCATAACTTTTCCCAGCTGGAACACTGACTTCCTTGTACTCCTCGTTATTCCTGATATGACAAACTAACAGTATGTAATCTGAATTCACTGGGGTTAACACTACTGGTACCAATATTAACCAAAATCACTAAAACTTACCTTGTTTCCAAATCACCTGCGACCTCTGCAGAAATAAAGAAGGGGGAATTTGCAAAGACCTCACTGGTACAAACCAACATTCCAAGTAATACATATAAGGCTGATGGTCACGTAGTAACAGTGCAAAAGCCTTGGGCCAAACATCACATATAGTAAAGTTCATACTATAGAAAACATGTGTAAGCTACAATAAACATAGACACAGCTGGTCGATATTTCCCAGAGAAATTTTACACGCTTTTATAATAAAAATATCTATGCATCAAGAATCATGCTGTAAGTCAGTCAAGGTAGACACCATTTATTTTTACAGATGAAAAGAAAATAAGAAATATGAAAATAATGACTGAAGGGAACAATAGATGATACAATAGAACCTGCCAGCAAAATATGAAAATCTTGCTAGCAGGTTCAAGATGATACAATAGTACTTTCACTAGCTCTCATTAGAGCATCTTGTTTGCAGAACTCCTGGATGTGGAGAAAATGAAGCTTCTGTACATAAAGAGTATTCTCATAATTTTATAAAATCAGATCTTAGGGCTAGTGGGCACTCAACTAAAAAAAAATACAGAGAATAAATAATGTAAAGCCTCACTAGATACCATTACATTTTGAACCCAAGCACTCCATTTTTTCTAAAACGATGAATATCCCAATAGAATCCAATTGTAATCTTAGGAGTGGGACATGTTTGTCACAGAAAGTTGTCCCTTTAATAGGATAAGTAGGATTACCATTCAACAAGTAGGCTCTATGGGCAGTTAATAAATTAATTTATGCAAACTCTAATGACACTCAAATAATTGCCAGATTCCCCATTGATTCTTCTTAATTTCATGCATGGTTGTGCACAATTACTGTCCACAGCCAACTGTTCATGAAACCAATTCATTCGTTTAAATAGTCTGTTGGAACAAAACCCCTGGCATGACTTTCCTAATCCAAACAATTCATTCTTTTAAATAGTCTTCTGGAACAAAACCCCTGGCATGACTTTCCTAATCCTTACAAACTGATCTTTGAATGCGCTAAAAAAGTTCCCTTACAATGCAGGAAAAATATCTTTTAGGGGCAATAACTGTTCTCTACTTCCTTTTCTCTTCCTCTCCTTTCTATTTTCATTTCCTGTCCTACATAAGCTGGTATTAAAGAATTTCTATCATACACACTACTTAGCAGCAACATCATAACAATGTCAATGATAAAAAATTCTGTTACAGATGCAGGGAGCAGTACAATACCTTATAAATGTGATGAACCTTTCAAACTCAGAAGTGTAGACATCAACTGCTTGTTCTAGAACAGCAATCTGCTGCCTCTCTCTTCTCAATTTAAACATACCAACATTACATGGAGGCAGAGAACAAGCCAAAGGAAGTGTCACTACCCACTAGGGTGAAGTACCATAAAACATAATTCTAGCTCAGACAAACTTAACAAATTGAACAAACAAAGATTGTACGGTTCTCACAATTTGTTAGCATTAAACCTCCTCCAGGATAACGAAAACAAGAGACGGATATAGGTCACCATTGCTGTTAGGCTGTATAAAGGAGGTCCATAACGTTGTCGTTGCTCTTCCATGGGCCTTTCATAAGAAGAAATAACCTTTTTCTTTAGAAAAAAATCAATAAAATATTTACTATATAAACATTTTTAACTTTCTAGAAGAGAAGTGACCGTAACTCTTTTAGAAGTTGATTGACAATATCTACTACTTCAGAAACCATAATGAACTTACCCTTCATCGTCATTTATTTGACGAATAAAATCCAACAAAACCTACACCAAGAGAATCAGAACATTCAACATTAGTTTTGATGTCAAACTTGTAAAACCAAGTATAACCAAATTTATTGTAATACATCATATTCATCAACACCATAGGGATATTAATGTTCAATTGAAAAGGCACAAACATTAAATGGATCACACAAAGAAATCATAATGGGGATTACTGATTGTAGTTTAAGCTTTCACTTCACGGATCTAGTTAGTGGTTTTGGTCAATTCAGTGAGCATTAACAAGAACACCTTGTTACTTAGTTAAGTTGTGTAGTCTATATAATGATGTATAAGCACATTTCCAAAGCAATAATAGGTAAAGAAGCATTGACCTCTCTGTGGTTCATTGCTGGTGTGATGAGATGTGATTTGAATATGTAAGGCATATTATCTATAGTATGATGCCTAAAAAGCCTACAGATGATGCCCATGGGTGATGGACCCAACTAAAACACCAAGCTTTCTTGCAATTTTCTGCTACCTTACTTTCTACCAGCAATGTATTTACCTCCAACTTACATTCCCACCCCCAATACAGCCAAAATCCTAACATTTTAGTTATCAATCAAAGCATCTCGATCTTATTTCCTAAACTACCCTCGACATCCTAACTTCCTTTTTTGTTACCATTAAACTAATGATCCTTTGATCATGTTTAGTGTCATATATTGTCTTCAATTTTGTTCTGCATCATAAATAATTGGGTTCATAAATAAAGGACATGCAATATGGGGAAGAAACAAAACAAATGTCAAGGTAAACAACAACTAAACTACCAAGACTGCTAACATGCACAAATAGGTCCTACCAAGCCAAAGAAGAGCTCAAAAGAAAATAGAAATGAAGGCGAAGAACATGTACCTGTGGAACTCCTACCAAGTACTTTACAAGTGTTTTGTAGACACCTGTGGCAGACCCAAGCTGGGCTAATTGTCTCCTCCTGAGAGGGTGATCAGCAGTTACATTGTCAGAATGTCAGATCACTAATATCATATTCCACAACAGAACGAAAACAAAGAAACCTAACCTTTCCATTTGCTGTTTCCACAGCAAAGCATATCGATCATGTATGCTTCCACCAGAATTAATCACAGCATCAACCTCCGCTTGCTTATTCCTCTCTGAACGCTCTCTTTGTTGCTTGATCAATGTTCCCCGAAAATCTTGTGGCATGTAGGTCATAACTGCAAATATAATCATAGTCACTTAAAACAATAAAAAAAAACATCGATATTGGTTTTTAGTGATATTTATGAAGTAGCCTTGGCAAATGATGTCCACTGACATATGTGAAAAGACAACAGGTTCGATATGTAAGGCATATATAGATTTTCTTATAGAGTACAGCATCCTAGTTATGTCAATTTTCTCCATTTGAAAAGTATGGTTAAGGCATTGTTGATTTGAATGTATGGTTCATTTGGTTGAAATGATCATCACTTTCAGTAGAAAACACAAAATATAAATCAATAATCTTTTTCCATTATTCAGTTGATTATCAATTTACTCTTTAATCTATCAACAAAATATACGCATTACAAACATGTAGTAAAATGGCCCAAAGAACTTTTAATGTTCCACAACATAGGTACCGATGTTTTAATCTTTGCATTCTTTGAAGTTTCCCTTATTCTAATTGCGAGTTTAATTATTAAGAACAAAAACAGTTTTCAGAAAAAGTGAATCGGAATCTTTGAAACTTGTGTTAACTCAGTTCAATTGTTGTTTTGTAAGACAGGATATTACATGGAACAAACCTGTGTTGAATATTCGTTCAGAATTTGTAGATTGAAAAGAAACCAACACATTTAAAGACGTTTTCAATTTTTCAGTAAGCTGGGCAAGAGCAATAGCTGATTCAGCATCCTCGGATGTGGATGGCTGTTGAAGCTGCACTCAGAAAAGAAATGAAAGATAAATCCTTAAAGAACAATTAATTCAGCGAAAAAGAAAACACAATCCAATTGACAATGACTTGAAATCTCACCGCAGATCTTTCAAGTAAAAAAATAATCTCCTCAATATGTTCGCGATTCTTCCACATGTTCTCATCGATTTTATGGGGAGGCTGACGGTCAGATTCTTGTATCAATAAGGTTTCGTCTAGAACAAACAAGGAGACAGGTCGTCACTACTAGCATTCTTGGCATCTAGCTTAGAGAGTAATGGCGATGCAGCAGAAAACGACTAAAAAGAAGAATCATAAAAATGTTGCAGGAGAAAAGGGAAATCTGAATAATGAAAAGAAGAGTTAACCTTGAGAAGGCGGAGAGTGTTGGAGTAAATCATCGGCGAGAGAGCGAATCTGAGAGGATAGGCGAGAAACGTCGTCGGAAAGAGGGGCAAAGGGGTACTTGTCGTAGTAGGATGCCAAGAAATTCCGGGTTATCGGCACCAAACCCTCCGTTGATGCCATCCACTTCGATTCCGATTTCACAACAACCGCTTCACACCGCCACCAACAAACATAAACTCTAGGATTTATTTTACGCCAACTAAGTCCACGCTGGTTTTTATTTTATTTTTGTATCCGCCTCCTTATATTTAACCCCGTTACTCTCTCCTCTCTCCTCTCTCCTCTCTCCTCTCTCCCGTACACTGACATTTCTTTTTTCCTACCGGTAATAGTTTGATTAAATACGATTGTTTTCTTCTTTTCTTTTTGGGATATTATCGTTTTGCCCCCGTGATAATGACCTTTTTAAGTTCCTTCGCATCAATTTAGACCTTTGCGAGTGAACCGTAAATCAAATTTAATAGTTTGAAAGTATTTTCATCTTTACATTATAAATACTGTGTCACCATAAAAAAATTAGAAAAATAGAATAAAAGAATTATAAAAATAGTAAAATAAAACCTTTAAAATTAAAAATATAAATATATCAAAATTAATTTTTAGACAAAAAAAAAATAATTTGTCGAATCGGATAACAAAAACCATTACAAAAACCCATCATAAATATCACATTCAAAAACAAAAATCAATTCTTAGACAAAAAAAATTCACAAATCACGAGTGAGTTTCTATCAATCCATCACCAAATCACAAGTGGGTTTCTTACAGAGTAACCGATCGATGGAGAATACGAGAACCAGCTCCATCACCGAATATGTTTAATCATCAATGACGGAGATTGGAGACCCAACTGGGTCTGCGTCTACTGGAGTAGGTCAAAATAAAAAAAATAATAAAAAAAAAAGTTATTGAGTTTTTAGATGATTTTTTTTCTTTAATTGATTTGATGTTTGTGGATGATGTGTTTTGGTTGAAGAAGATGAATGTTTGGTTGATGAAGATGAAGGATTGTTTGGTTGAGAGATATCAGATAAACTATTGTGGGTTTTGTTGGATGAAGAATTGAAGTTTCGTGATTAGAGCAACTCCATCCATGTACCAAACCTTTGGCCGTCTTCAATTTGCAGCAACAAAATGCCTCCAATCCATCACATATTTTGCGTTATTTTTACTCAACTGAACAGTGTCGCGCATTATATTACGCGACACTGTTTACTTGAAGCGACTTTAAAGCTGATTTTTTTTATTTATTTTATTTATTTTCTTTATTTTCTTTATTGTAAATTAGATTTTGATTGGTTGGTGATGAGCA
The DNA here is from genome assembly GCA_032871835.1 of Dipteronia dyeriana. NCBI lineage: Eukaryota > Viridiplantae > Streptophyta > Magnoliopsida > Sapindales > Sapindaceae > Dipteronia > Dipteronia dyeriana. Next base: position 936,832 of record CM065297.1, read on the forward strand.
TTTGTTGATAAAAAAAATAGAATAGTGTAAGATTTTGTATAATGAGTAGGATATGGAATAGTGAAATAGGGTTAAAGTTACATCATCTAAATATAAAAGTTTTACCAAAAATACTATTTGGGTTAGAGATTGTCTTAAGGTGACTTTTGTTTTCACGGATTTCATCCATCTCCAATTCTTTCCTTTTAAAATTACAATAATTTTTATTATTATTTTAAAATTTGAGATTATATTCCATTATTTTTCCTTTATATGTTTTGTTTTAAATTGTTAATTTCATCTTTTCTATAATCAATTATTGATTTTTTTTATAAAAAAAAAGAATTGATCTTCACTTTCCATCTTAAAGATGGAAGGTGAATATCCATATATATATATATATATATATATATATATATATATATATATATATATATATATTATTTGATTTTTCTTCGTTTAATTTACTCACTTTAATTTTAATAATATTAAATTAAGGGTATTTTATTTTTATAAAATGAACATTTTTTTAATTTATATTTTTGTTGACACGTTGTATGTGCTAATATTAAAATAGTCATTCACCATTTTCTGTTAGAGTTGACCGTTAAAAATCTAGTCAGAGGGACCAAATTGATGGATTTTAAAAAACATAAGAATCATTCCAGTGAAAAATGGAAAAACACTTAAAAATATCATTATCGGCCGAAACATAAGAACCAAAATGATAATATCCCTTTCTTTTTTCATTAAAATTATATTTCCATAGTCAATATTAATATGGGATATAATTATTTTCACTCCATGAGATTTGTCGTATTAGACAATTTACCTCATTTAGTTCCATTAATGGTTATTTTTCTCCCAAAAACTAAAATATTAGACGTTTGTCCCATGCTATCAGGATTTCCCTTAAACTAGTATTTTGACCATCAAAAAAATAATTGTCTTATTACCTTGAACAAATGAATTATGGAGGAAATATGTTTTTACCCTTAATGATACTATTGTTTTTATAAGGAAAAAAAAAAACTGTTATCCAAAAAATCGTGTCGGAGGCACAGTGCTAGGACCGGGCTTAGGTGTTTATAGCGAGTTTGTCTAACTATAGGGGACCAGATGGTGACAGATTTCAACCAGGATCGATTCCCATGTGTACTAGAACTAGACATGGTCACTGTTCGGTTCCAACAGTGGAACCGAACCCGAACGGGAACTGGTCTTTCCAAAACCAACCGGAATCGGAATCTTGTTCAGATTCTCTAATTTCAAAAACGGAATGGAACCAGCAGTTCCACCAATTTTTTTATTTTATTTTATTTTAAATCATGATCTCTCATCTCTCTCTTTCTTTCTTTTCTTTCCCATTACAGCATAAACTTACAAATCCAACCCATATCACAAATCCAACCCAAATCACAGATCCCAAATCATCCATCGACCACCTAAACTCAATCACACACATTCATCCACCACCACCCCCAATCTCATCTCTCTCTCGATAGATCCAGGCAAAACGGAAGAATCTGAAGAAAGAAGAAGAAGATGGTGATGATGATGACCAAAAATCTTTTTATTTGAATTTTTTATTTGAATTTGGTTGAGAGGAGAAGAAAATGTTTGGGTGTTGGTGATGATGACCGATTCATGGGTGGTGGTGGACGATTAGGTATTGATTTATGATTTGGGGTGATTTGAGAGTGAGAGAGAGAGAGAGAGATGATAATGATAAAGTTTGATGAAGATGAAGATGAAGGAGATTTGGGATCTGAGTTGAGGTTGGGTAATGGGTATGTATGGGTAGGTGATGGGTGATTTTAGAAAAACAATTGTCATAACCGTCGAAAATGGATCGAAACAGGGTGAACCAGAACCGAAACGGGGAACCAAAAACCGAGATCAAACCAAACCAAACCAAACCAGGTTCATGACTAATTGGAACCAGTCATGACATGACCAGTCACAAAACATGAGAATGGAGTTAGGCCCAGTTTGACATTGCTTCCCCAGCTGCTTTTGGGGCCAAAAGTGATTCTAGACCTAAGACATGGTGTTTGGTAAAATCGTGGGAAAGTGCTTTTGGTCATTTTTAGCTTCTCCCAACTGAGTTTTTGAGAAACTACAAATACATGCTTTTGGATTTTAGCTTCTGCTTTTAAAAAACATGTTACAGTGATATTAAATGAAATTTTACTAACTTTCCAACTTTGTCCTTGCCTTTAACGAAATTTAACAAAAAAATTGGACTTATATTTCTGTAAAAAAAATGTTGTCATAACTGTATAAAAAATTTGGGATAATTAATTAAATAAAGTAGAATAAAAATAAAATAAAAAAATAAAGTAGAATAAAATAAAAAAAATAAAAAAATAAGGCTAATTAATTACATAAAGTAGAATAAAAAATGGGGCTAATTAATTCAATAAAGTACCATAATTATATAACACTTAACACTTAACACTTAACACTAAACATAAATAAACAAGAAAAATGTAAAGTATAGCACATTAGTGTCATTTAGATGTCTATGTCCTTTTAGTAATTTTACACACTCACAACACTTTTTATTTCAGTTTACCAAACACGTTGAAATTGCTTTTAGTTCTCACAGCACTTTTGAAAATCAGTTTACCAAACACTCAGTTGATTCTTCTCACAGCAATTCCAAAAGCAATTCCCCCCACAGCAATTTTAAAAACATTTCTCCCCACAGCACAATAATGCCAAACTGAGCCTTAGTAATGTATCAGGTTGACAATTTGGTGGTGATTAGGAACCAGTCATGTATTTACACAAGAAAGAGCAAATCATGGTTCTCATTTATTAATCTCAATCAATAATGCTACGCATCCCACCTACAATCCCACTATTTTCATCCTAACACATGTGGCAGTTGAGGTGTCACTTGGTGAGTGGAAAAACATTAATTGATGAGTGAATACATGGGTAAGAGAGATGAGTATCAATTAATGTGTATCCACTCACCAAGTGACACCTCAGTTGCCACGTGTGTTGGGATTGAAATGGTGGGATGTTTAACATTATTCAATCTCAATAGATTACAGTTCTCACAAAATGGGGGACTCTCCCTTGATACAATAGGGGTTCCAACTAACAAAACCAGTCTTCTATAGTTAAAAATTACACAATGAAGGTCTCTTACTCGAAACAAATCATTTTTATAATAGAATTATGCTCTTCTTCACTCTCCAAATGCCATCATTTAACTCTCCTTGAATTGGAGTATTTATAGGATGCATTGGGTGTGGTAGGTAAGGAGGATCCTCTTATGTGGAAGTCCTTGGTACGATCCTTACCATTTTTTTTACATCAGGCCCACAACGGCACACGCCCCGGAGGGCTGTGTTTGCTCCAGTTGTACCCTAGGACAGACTAAGGGGTCAAGTGGGTAGGTGGCAGACTCCTCTTTTTGGTGAGATAACCATTAGGGAATCTCCACCATTCCCCTGTATCGGGAACAGACGCAACACACGCTCTAGAAGGTCAGTATGGTCACACATATGCCCTAGTGTCCATATAGGTGCTTCGTTAGCGATTGTGTGGCATTTTCCTTTATAATGGCTAGCTAGAAGTGCTTGAGTTGGATGTAAATGTCACTTTCACAAGTGGGGCATGCTGGGGAACAATGTCAGTGTTTGTCACATTGCATCTATCAGGCGTCTTTCCCACCATTTCCCCTCTCTGCTTAGGAGCCTTTTGCATCCATTATGCTTGCTAAAACTCAGGTTCCTCTTTGGTGATGGCAGGAGTTGACATCGGGTAGGGCTGAGCTGGACCGCCATCAGTCCGTCGGTGTTGGGAGGTGGAGAAGGTCGTTGATAAATGAGAATAGTCAAAGAGACTGAAGATGAAGAATGAGTTTGTGGAAGATGATTAACACTGAAAAGTGTATGTTTACTAAGGGATAATATCATCATTTTACACTTCCAATATGATTAATTCCCCAATTTAGACATAATTTTGTTCGCTCGCTTAAATAAATGTGTTGTGTAGTAATCAGTGTATTTTTATTTATATTTCAAAGGTAATTCGATCAATTCAGAATTATGGAGAAGTCAGATGGCAAAACAAACATCGTTTTCAATTTTAGAACGTCAAAAACCTTAGAAAGGCCACGAAGGGCATTTTTATAATTTTGACTATTAACTGTTCACAGTTGACTTTCACTGTTTCTGATGACGTGGCGCATTCCTATTGGCCCGAGCTGCAAGTGCACCATACACGTGACTGTAGAGAATCACATCCTAGAAGTCGGTGCACTGTTCATAGTTGACTTTCTAGAAGATTATTAACCGATGACGCGGTACATTTCTATTGGCCTAAATTGTGAGTGCACCGTACACGTGCTGCAGAGAATCATATTCTAGAAGCCGGTGCACTGTTCACTATTGATTTTTACGGATGTGTTACTGTTCACTATTCACTGATGACGTGACGAAATCTGGATGCTCCATTCTAAATTCATCCGATGGTCAATTTTCATCCGTATTTTATATAAATAGGGGACTTCTCCCCCCCCCCCCCCCCCCCCCCCCCCCCCCTCCTAATTTGCACATTCTGAATCCAAATCTGATGTTAGATTTGTGAAATTCTCTCTCTTTTGTTCTCAAATTCTCAGTTTAAATAAAATAGCTATTTTCTAGTTATATTATGTCTGGCTAATTTTATATAGTTGGGGCTAAAAGTGATATTGTTAGTATGGAATATATGATCAAATTATGGTAAGTTTATTATTTTCTTGCTTTTTCCCCTCTGATCTTTGTAAAGTTTTTGATTCATTGTAGTCAAACAGATATTGTCTAGCACAGTGAGTACTTTTACCCATATATATCAGAGAGTGATTTCTCCCCTCTGATCTTTGTGGAGTTTTTGACTCACTGTAAACAGATAGATATTGTCTAGCACAGTGAGTACTTTTACCCATATCTATTAGAGAGTGGTTTATCCCCTCTGATCTTAGTGGAGTTTTGATTCACTGTAGACAGACAGATGTTGTCTAGCACAGTGGATAATTTTACCCACATTTATTAGAGAGTGGTCAGTGGAGTGGAATACCCTCCCATTAATCTGGGCTAAATATTAATAATTGGATCATAATCGAATTACCAACAGTGGATCCCTTAGCTCGAGTTTTAATTTTAATTGTTTTACATTTTATAATAATCTTAGTAATTAATCTAGATAATTAATTCTATAAGGACAAATGAACAACCTCTCTGTGATTCGACCCGGTCTTACCGGTTAATTTATTACTATGACACTCATATACTTGGGAGTATGAACACTTCTTTATGACGTGTAAGAAGCTATAGAGTTGCTTGCTACAATGACCTCTGACATCGAAAAGCTTGACAAAATGTTGAGGCATGGAAATAAGCCAAATGACAAGAGAGGTCTTGGATATGTCAATGACAAGGAAACCCCCTCTTCAAACAAAATAATGTTTTCATGGGAAAGAACATCAAGGAAACTTCACCCCCACAATATCCTAGGAGGAAGGTTGAAATTAGAGAGTCATCCAAGAGTGACCAAATGAAGATGCCAACAAAAAGTGAAGCTCAACCTCAACAACCAAGGGCTCCACAACCAAGATTTCATCAGCCAAGGTTTAACCAACCAAGAAGGCAAGCCATGCAAACTTAACCATGGAAACATTCTAACATGGTTCAACAACAAAGAATGAGAGAACCGGTTCAACACCAAAGGCTACATCAAATATATGACAAGTCTTCAATGACCTTATAAGGATATGGTATGACTCATCACTTTATACATTTTTATATTTTTTATGGTGTTGATGGGCATATTAGGCCCAATTTCTTTAGGTACATTAAGAAATGTAGGGTTGGGAGCATGATGGAACGAAATAGACTTAGAAGAGACAATATGCATGCACATAGGAAATCTAAAGTCAATGATCTTAGAAAATATAGTAACACGTTGACTATGACCATGAGGAATAAAAATGTGTCACGTAGGTGGATTAGAAAAGATAAACCCCGCTTGCTATTGTGCTAACATGTCACACATAGATGCAACTAGGTCTAATGGACTTGGTAGGTCTATAGGGGCTTATGTTTTACATTGACTTGGTGGTTTAACCACAAACAAATGGAGCTCAAGCAACAAGAGCGAATTCGCTTATTTTGCAATGTGAAAATTTTTGATTAATTTTATGTCTCTTTACTAATTGCTTAAGATACGTGGTTGTACATATATGTTTATATGGTATTTTCTTATAATAATTGTGTACCATTGCTTTCCTTGTAATCCATGTCATTTTTTAGTTCAATAATGTTGTAATTTTGATGGCTTTCCACCGCCTTGCCTTTTTCAACTTGGCTCCCCCACCAAGCCTATAAATGCCCACTTGCCTTTCATCATTTGTTTGTTTTCATCATCATAGATCACTTGCAAAAAACCTGCTGGGATTATGCTCGATAACAAAAGTATAATAATGTATTTGACAATTGTCGTATGTGAATTTTACCGGACGTACAAGTCATTGACAGAGAGGATAAAAGTGTCAGGTGGACATCCAAATAGGCACTCAGGAAACGTCCAACAAGGCATCATTGAAGAGAAGAGGCCCGAGTAGGCAGGTATTAAAACAAGACCTGCATCAATTAAACATACTCGGGGCAAGCAGAATGCATTTTCTACTCGGGATCAGGAGACGTCACTCGGGACCAACACGCATCATATCCTACTCAGGATAAACATGACAACCGAGTAAGAAGCCTAGTGAGTAGTTCACAAGTTGAGTCACGCAAGGATCCTTATCAAAGAAAGACTCTAGAGAAGAACACTTCTTTAGAGTCTAGCACAGTGGATAATTTTACCCACTATTGGGACGACCATTCCTATTGATGAAATTGGCCATATAATACACTATTGGGACGACCATTCCTGAATAAAACTAATGCCGTAACAGCCAATTATGCCTTAATGATGAAATTCCCGACTGAACAGGGGGTCGGGGTAGTCAAAGAATCTCAGGAGATGGCCCGAATAGCTAACGTGTCAGTATACAATGACAATAATGAACAGGTTTGCAATATAACACAGCCGAGTCAGAACAAAAATCCCCTATCATTCGAGTTCGATCCAAGAGAAGAGCCGAATGAATTTAAAACTGAACCGATTGAAGAAATCGCCCTGAAAGAAGATGAACCAGACAAAAAGGTCAAGGTCGGGGCCAATCTGGAAGGAAGAGTCAAACAAAGCCACATCGATCTATTTAAAAAATACAGGGATGTGTTCGCTTGGAGTCATGAAGACATGATCGGGATAAATGCCCGAATAATATCTCACCATCTCACAGTAGACCCGAATGCAAAACCGGTGATATAAAAGAGAAGATCATTCAATCTTAAAAGAAGTCTGGTGATCAAACAGGAAGTAGAGAAGCTACTCGCTGTAGGATCAATTAGAGAGGTCAACTACCCTCAATGGGTGGCTAATGTAGTCCTCGTCCAAAAGAAGAATGGACAGTGGATGATGTGCGTAGATTTCACAGATCTGAACAAGGCATGCCCGAAAGATAATTTTCCACTTTCGAGGATAGATCAGTTGGTGGACGCTATATCAGGCCATGAGGTACTCAGTTTCATGGATGCTTACTCGGGGTATAACCAGATCAGGATGAACAAGGCTGACGAAGAAAAAATAGCATTCACAACTGATCAAAGTTTGTACTGTTATACTGTGATGCCCTTTGGATTGAAAAATGCAGAAGCAACTTATCAAAGGTTGATCAATAAAATCTTTTCACGGCAAATAGTAAGAAACATAGAAGTATACATTGATGACATGCTGACCAAGAACATCACAGCAGACAAGCAAACTTCAGATCTGCAGGAAACATTTAATGTTTTAAGGAGATACAAAATGAAGCTAAATCCGAATAAGTGTTTATTCGGGGTTCCTTCAGAAAGATTTCTGGGTTTTCAAGTCCATTAGAGAGAAATCGAAGTCAACCCCGAGAAGATCCAGGTTCTATAGAAAATGACTTCACCGAGGACACTCAAAAAAGTACAGCGCCTAACAGGATGTCTGTCTTCCTTAGGAAGATTCATCTCAAGCCACAGACAGATGTGCATCCTTTTTCAAAGTAATTAGAAAAGGGAAAGGACTTGAATGAAATGAAGAGTGTGAGCATGCATTCTTAAAAATTAAAGAGTACTTAGGACAGGCTCTTATCCTTTCAAAATCTCAGATGAGGGAGACACTCCAACTGTACTTGTCAATTACAGAACTGGCAACAAGCTCAGTTCTAGTCAAAACAGAAGATGGAGTACAAAATCCAGTGTACTACACCAGCAAGGCACTTCTACCGGCTGAGACCAGATATTCACAGGCAGAAAAGATTGCCCTGACACTAGTCTCAACAGCAAGAAAGTTAAGGCCATACTTTGAGGCTCACACAATCCAGGTTCTCACCGATTGCCCGTTGAAGCAGATTTTACAGAAGCCTGAGATTTCAGGGAGATTAACCAAATAGGCAATCGAGCTAAGTGAATTCGATATCCACTACATCCACAGGACATCTCTCAAAGAGCAAGCAATGGCAGATTTCATAGTAGAATTCACAGAACCGAACCTGGAAGCAAAAAAGATGTTGGGTAAAAATTTCCCATGGAAGCTGTATGTTGATGGCTCTTCAAACACTCATGGCAGTGGGGCAGGGATCAAAGTATGCACCCTCGAAGGAGATGATGTCGAATGTGCCATGAGGTTAGTCTTCAAGGCAATAAATAATCAAGCCTAGTACGAGGCGCTACTAGCTGGACTCAGAGTCTGCATAGCTCTCAGGGCAGATGAGGTTAAGATATTCAGTGATTCACAGGTAGTTGTCAACCAAATCCTGGACGAGTACCAAGCCAAGGATGAAGGTATGATAATCTACCGTGACATTACAAAACAGCTCCTCCAGAAATTTAAAGAATATAAGATTACCCAGATTCCCAGGGAGGAGAATGAAAAGGCAGACGCATTGTCCAAGCTAGCGTCAGTAACAACCACAATCAGGCCAAAGACCATTCTGATTGCACATCTCTTTAAACCAAGCACAGCTGAACCAAGAAACTTGGAAATTTGAGAAATCCGAACACCGTCAGATGGTTGGATGACTCAGCTAAAAAGATTCCTAGAAGAATGTGTGCTCCCGGAAGATCCCTTACAAGCAAAATGCATCAGGTATAGATCAGCCAGATACACGTTGGTTGAAGGAGAACTATACAGAAAGGGGTATTCCCAAACACTTCAAAGATGTGTATCAGAGGAAGATACATATCGGATATTACAGGAAATCCATGGAGGAGTTTGCGGAAACCACACTGGGGGTAAAAGTTTGGCACACAAGGTACTCAGGCAAGGCTATTATTGGTCTACTATATTCTCAAATGCACAGCAGTGTTCAGAAAGTTGCAATACTTGCCAAAGAATTGCTAATGAAATCCGACATCCCCCTGAGCAACTCAGAAACCTCACGTCCCCATGGCCATTTGCCATGTGGGGTTTGGATCTAATCGGCCAAATGCTAGTCGGGACAGGGGGTGGAGCAAAGCATGCAATAGTAGCCGTTGACTATTTCACGAAGTGGGTAGAAGCTGAAGCATTAGTGCATATCACATAAGCAAACACCACAAATTTCTTGAAAAAGAATGTACTTTATAGGTTTGGAGTCCCAAACACTATAATCACAGACAACGGCACACAGTTCGATAACTTGAAATTTAGACAGTTGTGCAAAGAGTACCAATTTGCCAATTATTATGCCACACCTGCCCACCCTCAGACAAATGGGCAAGTGGAAGCAGTGAACAAAGTCATCAAGCACACAATCAAAGCAAAGCTAGATGCCAAGAAAGAAAGCTGGGTTGAAAAGCTTCCCGAAGTGTTATCGGCGTATCAGACAGCAGCGAGAACTTCAATAGGAGAAACTCATTCACTTTAGCTTTTGGAACAGAAGTTGCTATTCCTATAGAAAAGTCATATACATCACCCCGGTCAGGCTATACGATGAAGAACAGAACATTGATATGCTATTATAAAGTCTAGATGAGCTAGAAGAAAAAAGGGAGAGATCCCGAATACGAAATATGGCATATCAGTAAAGGATAGCTCGTCATAACAACTCTCACGTTCGAGTCAAAAAATTCTAGCTAGGAGACCTAGTACTCAGAAAGGTGTCATTGAACACAAAAAATAAAGCTGCAGGTTCCTTGGCTGATGATTAACACTGAAAAGTGTATGTTTACTAAGGGATAATATCATCATTTTACACTTCCAATATGATTAATTCTTCAATTTAGACATAATTTCGTTCGTTCGCTTAAATAAATGTGTTGTGTAGTAATCAGTGTATTTTTCTTTGTATTTCAGAGGTAATTAAATCAATTCATATTCATGGAGATGTCAGATGGCAAAACAAATATCGTTTTCAAGTTTAGAACGTCAAAAAACCTTAAGAAGACCACGAAGGGCATTTTCGTAATTTTGACTATTCACTGTTCACAGTGACTTTTACTGTTCATAGTTGACTTTCACTGTTTACTCTCGGATGCGGTACTGTTCACTCATGGATGGGTTACTGTTCGTTGTCACTGTTCACTGAAGGGTATTTTCGTAATTTTAACTATTCACTGTTCATAGTTGACCTTCACTGTTCACAGTTGAATTTCACTGTTCACAGTTGAATTTCACTGTTCACTCATTGGTGCGGCTACTATTCACTCATGGATGGGTTACTGTTCATTGATGACATGGTGAAATCTGGACGCTCCATTCTAAATTCATATGATAGTCAATTTTCATCCGTATTTTGTATAAATAGGGGGTCTCTCCCCCCTAATTTGAATGTCCTGAATCCAAATCTGATGTTAGATTTGTGAAATTCTCTCTTTTTTGTTCTCAAATTCTTAGTTTAAATAAAATAGCTATTTTCTAGTTAAATTATGTCTGGCTAATTTTATATAGCTGGGGCCAAAGGTGATACTATTGGTATGGAAAATATGATCCAATTTTGGTAAGTTTATTATTTTTATGCTTTCTCCCCTATGATCTTTGTGGAGTTTTTGATTAACTGTAGATAGACAGATATTGTCTAGCACAGTGAGTACTTTTACCCATATTTATCAGAAAGTGGTTTATCCCCTCTAATCTTTGTGGAGTTTTTGACTCACTGTAGATAGACAGATATTGTCTAGCACAGTGAATACTTTTACCCATATTTATTAGAGAGTGGTCAGTGGAGTGGAATACCCTCCCATTAATCTATACTAAATATAAATAATTGGATCATATTCGAAATACCAACAGTGGATCCCTTAGCCCCAATATTAATTTTAATTGATTTATATTTTATACAAGCTTATTAATTAATCTAGAAATTAATTCTACAAGGACAAGTGAACAACCTCCCTGTGGTTCGACCCGGTCTTACCGGTTAATTTATTACTTTGACACTCTTATACTTGAGAGTAGAAACACTTCTTTAGGACGTGTCGGCTGACAAATGGGAAAGCCCGTACAAAATCGAAGGAATAGATGGTCATAGGGCATATTGGATTGCACGACCTAATGAAGGGGTTTTACCCTGACCATGCAATGCCCAATATCTGAAGATTTTCTATCCTTAAATTGTTTTTTGTTCTTTTTTCTAGTCAGAACAATTTTAGTTAGGATAAATATTAGTTGAAATTTATAACTTTATTGATTTTACAGTTATAAATAAAAAATCAGACTCGGGATTTCCGAAAGAAAAGCATCGAGCTCGGGATTTCCAAAAGAAAGCATATGATAATAAGAACATATGGAAGACAAGCATGATAATAAGAACATGCAAATAGAATACTCGGGACCATTAAATTCTGAATGGGCGGAGAAGCTCGAAGGAGCATGCTAGCCGAGCAAGGTCAAAATGACCTTCGTAAAAAGGCAAAACCGATGCACCAGCTCGAGACGCTATCGGGAAAAATTCCGGTGAAATACGTAGCTGTGTTAAACAATTCAAAAATCTTAACGATTCGGCAAACCCTTGCACATAAAAACTGGGGAGACGTCCTTGGTAATGTGTAAGGACTCGAACGTATGATCATGGTGAGCCTTGATGTAATGTTCGGGTAGCAACCGAGTATGAAACACAAGTATAAACTTGTCTGTTTTAAAATGACTCGGTTAATAATAAAGAGTCAGTATAATAAGATACTTGGCAATTAAAGTTATTTGGGTAACTACCAGTTTAATAAGATACTTGGTTAAGTTACCCGAACATCGAAGAGCCAGTTCAATAAGATACTTTGCAATTAAAGTTATTTAGGTAACTACCAGTTTAACAGTTTAATAAGATACTTGGCGATTAAAGTTATTTGGGTAACTACCAGTTTAATAAGATATTTGGTTAAGTTACCCGAACATCGAAGAGCCAGTTTAATAAGATACTTGGTGATTCAAGTTATTTGGGTAACTACCAGTTTAATAAGATACTTGGTTAAGTTACCCGAACATCGAAAAGCCAGTTTAATAAGATACTTGGCGATTAAAGTTATCCGGGTAACGACCGGTTTAATAAGATACTCGGTTAACTTACTCGAGCATGCCAGTTTAATGAAGTACTCGGCAACAATCAAGAAGTTAAGTGGTCAAAGCAAATCAATCATTTAGAAAAACTTGGAATTTTATTGATTTTAGAGGGGTTACAAATTCTCTTACAATTTTCAAAAGAATTAAAGAATCAAAGAATTTCTAAGAATTTCTACAATTCTACAAAAATTAGGATTGTGAGGATTTAGAGCCCTTACCAATACTCGGGTCAGGCACCATCTCGTACTCACGGATCAGACTTTCGTTGGAAGGCCAAGCGATTGTGTCGACCAAGTCATCCATCCATTGGTTGTAATCATCTCCTGGAATCGGCCCGACATCAAGCTTCACACCGTCCACGACAGACTCTTGACTGGCATAAAAGGCCGAGAGAGAGTGTTCGGATGGAATCTCTAAATGCATAGGATGAGGCTCTTTGCCTCGACTACGGCAGTAAGCTCTTAATTCCTTCATCTGAGTTTGAAGAGACTCCAAGGACCGATCCACGTGATGTTTGATTGACAGCTCCCAATTGGTTCGGGCATTCTCAGCTGCCCGATTCTTAACTTTAAAAAATTTGCCAGCTGAAACCAACCCTCGTTGAAACTCCTGAAGGAGAATAGCGTCGTAGGCAGGGGATCTTTTAAAACGATCCACACCTTATACTTCTCTCGGGATAGGGATTCGACTGTCAACGCTTAGCGCTCCAGATCTTCAATTTTCTGCTTATACGCCGACTTAGACTGTTCCGCTTCCTGCTCGGCCTTGAGCATAGATTCATGGGCAGAAGACAATAAGTTCTGAAGTGATATTGTTTTCTTTTCTACAGAAGAAGCTCTTTCCTCGACCTCTATTTGCTTTGCCAGACAGTGGTCGACAAAAAATTTTGCAGAACCAACCTCCTGTTGGTAAGCCATTTCGACCCGAGCACGTCGATCCTCACTTTCCTTTAGCTAAGCTTCCAGACGCCTTATTTGATCATCTTGATGTTACTGCGTCTGAACTAGCTTAGATAATTCGGCCACCATCTACAAAAAGGTTGGATTAAAAAACCTGCCAAACATAGCAACTGAAGGAAGATAAAGAAACTTACATAAGATGCACAGTTAAAAACCTTTTGAAGACGTTCAGTAAAGAAGCCATCCTGAAAACAGCTCCAGCGGTCGTTCTGGATAAAAGCGTGACCAGATGACATCTCCCGCAGCATATCCTAGGGAGAAGAATATGAAGGAACCCCCGAGGGTTCAGCCCCGAGGTCTTCAACCTCGGGCGGAGGGGAACCCCTTGTTCATCTCTGAAGCCTCCGTATCCACCGACGATCCAGCATCAGCACTCGGGTAAGTCTCAACCACAACATCTTCATCGCTGGAGTCGATGAAAGAGACCACCGGAGGAACCTTGAGAATACGAGTTGAAGAGTTGATTGCCTTCCGTTTCTCACCCCGAGAGCGGTGGAAACTGAGATCAGTTAGGGGATCCTCCGGAATATCATCCCGGAAAGCTTCAAAAAGTTCGGGACCTAGGGGTACCTGTCCCGTAGAGGTATTACCTCCATCACCGGCGTCAATCCTCTCGACAGGCTCCTCACTGAGACCTTCACTTTACCCTTGCCAGTCGCCAGGCAATTGAGCATAGGTCGGGCCACTTGGATTAATAGTTTCCCCAGCTGATGGTTGAAAAACATCCTCAGGGACGTCTTCGGGAAATTGTTCTTCAACCGTATCAGTCTCCTCGTCGGACTCAGGTGGGGCGATGCCTTCATTGCCTTAAAGAGAAGCCTCTTTTCGACTCGCCTGAATGATTGACTTCACTTGGCGAGCTTGAAGATCACAGAAGACATCCATATCAAACACTAGAAGAAAAAAGGAACCACGTCAGAATGCATATATATATATATATATATATATATATATATATATATATATATATAACAATAAAAGGAAAAGGCTGCAAAAATCACTTACATCGCCTGCGTTGACCCGAAATCTTTTCGAAGAAGCCGAACTCAATCATCTTCGACTCAACGAAGAGATAAGTCTTGTTTCTCTTCTCCAAAGTGCGAACTGCCGCCCGAGCAATTCTGGTCAGCTCCGTATCACTGTACTCGATTTCCTTCTTGTTCCAAATCTCAGGGGAACAGAAGAAACAGGGGACCTTCAACACCGTCCGAGTATCTCCAGCTGAAACGGTGACTTCTAGCCCGAGACTCCCCCAAGCATAAAACCAACTGTTCTTCCAGAACTTGTTGGATATAGGAAATCTCCATACAAAACCCTTCTTTTTAGGGTCGTCAGAGACATTGGCTTCCGGACTCACTTTCGTCCCCTCAGGGACCCAGTAATCAGACGAATTAGACATGAGGAAGTAAGTCCCCAACTTGTCCGATTGCCTTAGCGTAAAGAAGTGCCTGATCTCATTCGAGGATGGTGGCGATAAGTTCATCCGGCTGAACATATGCCACAGGCACATCAAAATCTTGTAGCTATTCGGGGCTAGCTGAGCCGGAGCAATCCCTGCTTCAGCCATAAACCAAGCAATGAATGGCTGGAAGGGAAGAGTAACGCTGCAGCAGAGCATGGATCCGTAGATCGCCATCATGCCCGGAGGAGGGTTCCACACAGCTCTATCACCCGCTGGAATCAGAGTGACCGAGTTGGGCAGATTGAATCTGGAGAGATACTTTCCTATCTCATCAGCCCCGACCACATTCGGCTCCGAGTCATACCCATTCAGGCAGTCAGCAGAGAAAGAAAGATGAGACGCCCTGAATGCCTCTTCAACTTCGTTCTCGTTGACTGCCTGCTCCTTGATCTAACATCACCCGAGTTGTGTTTGCAGATTGTACTTTTACTTTGATGTTTCCCCATCATTCGAAGAGTTACCCTGTGGTAAAAAATATTAGAATCAGAACTAGATGAACTCGATACAGGGCTAAAAGTGACGTCAGGGTGAAGTCTCGAGACATCAACTTCTAGAAATGGAGGTTCATCCACGTGGATATCCTCCAGTAATCGTCTAATACAAGAAACTAACTAGAACTCCCCAGGTTCAAATGCGTCGAGAGCGACATTAAAAAGACGATGACGGGAAGATGGCTCCATTAGAAACTAACCTTGAATAAGGAATTGATAAGATCTTCAACGGAGAGTCACGACTATCTGTAAAAAATATGGGTTAGAGAAAAGTTCTTTATGCTGCAAATTGTTCCAAATGAACCAGTACAACCTAAGACGAAGAATTTAAAGAGGAACGGCACGAAACCCTAGGTTTTCAAGATGGGAAATAATGATGACGAGGTTTGATGATGTAGGCACTGCATGGGAAGACGCATAGGTCGTTTCTCTTAAATAACCTCGAAAAATGAAGAGGTAAAGTACACGTGTAAAAACAAGAACTAGCCTCAGCCTTCAGAACTTCAAAGCGTCACCGTCATTAAAGATCTCGCATGAGGGGGCGAATTGAATTTGCAGGGTCACCATTAAGACACACCATCATGACAAGACGTCAACCCAGAAACTAAAAGGATATTGAAAATTAATTAAAATACTTTTGTCCAAAGAAACCTTGTCCAGCAAAAATATTTTAAAGGGGTATTGTCGCATGTGAATTTTACCGGACGTACACGACATTGACAGAGGGGATAAAAGTGTCAGGTGGACATCCAAATAGACACTTAGGAAACGTCCAACAAGGCATTATTGAAGAGAAGAGGCCCGAGTAGACAGGTATTAAAACAAGACCTGCATCAATTAAACATACTCGGGGCAAGCAGAATGCATTTTCTACTCGGGATCAGGAGACGTCACTCGGGACCAACACGAATCATATCCTACTCGGGATAAACATGACAATCGAGTAAGAATCCTAGCGAGTAGCTCACAAGTTGAGTCACGCAAGGATCCTTATCAAAGAAAGACTCTAAAAAAGAAAGAGAAGGTCAAGCATAAAGAGCTCCTTATCCGAGAACACATTTATTTCCTCAAAAAGACTACGCTCTTATAAGGAAATAAGTCCTAATCGAACTACATTACTAAAGTCCCATTCAATCTCAATACAAGTCTCCGAAACAGGAAAGAAGACAAATCTACTTCAAACAAGAAACCAAATCACAATTAAATGCAGAGATCTTTTATTACTTGTACAAAACAGATTAGGTTTCTATAAACATATATATATACCCATAATCTCGTCCAAAAAAAGATATAGACAATAGAGCATACACATATCATAGCAGAATTCAGAGAGAAAAAAGAGAGATCGAGAGCTTGTAATATTCCAAATTCATAGTGGATTTTGGTTAGGTTGATCATTCAACCACCTGTGGACGTTTCTCCGGTCATCGGAGTTTAACCACGTAAAAAACTCGTGTCTTGTTTACTTTCTCCTTCTCTCTCTCTTTAAAATCTCAATCGAAATCCAATCCCTGTTGGCTTTTCTGATACAATCCAGAAATCAACGTCAACAACAATCTTTTTATATTAAAAAAGTGATTTCTAGTTTAACAAATCTTATAGCATTTATAGTTTAATTATTATAATTCTCAAAAGTAAATAATCATAAGGTCAAAAGACTATGAGGAAAGAAGAATTGTTCATACATCTAGATATGTATGATGTATACACAACTCTTTAGTTACTCTTAAATAATATTCACAACTTAAAATAAATGTTGGGCGTCTTTCTCTTGTCAAAGTTGTAGATTCTTTTGCTAGCATTTGAGTGGGATCAAATGTGTTATGATGACTCTAAAATCATCAAAGTGGTGTCTTTGGGCAAAATAATCTAGTGCACTAGGTGCATTGAATTGTATCACAGTGAAATACTTTATCTAGAATCGTCAATGGATAAAAGTTTTCACTTGAAGACAATCGGAGAGTCTATCTCAATCCTGAGATAAATGATGGACTTATGGTTGCAAGTGTTATCATTTGAGCTATCAATGAGTACGATTATATAGCATAGTATATCCTCAATAGTTTGGTGGTATTCATTTGTTAATCGATAGAGGACTTCATTTATAGATATGGACATCGTGACTCCATTTATTAAATGAGAGTATAATACCATCATATGGATATTTTGAGATATTGGATATTAAATCTTAACGTTAAGTTTTCAATAGTGTCTATTGAAACATGACTTCTGGACAAGTCAAAATATCCAAGTTCAAAATATGGTCATATGAGTAAATATGGTAACTTGGAGAGCTATTAGCGGTCTATGAGCTATTGGCGGTCTATGAGCTATTGGCGGTCTATGGTATTCTTCACGAGAATACACTTTCTCCATTAAGATTGTCTAGGGTATGAATGAGAAATATTAACTTATTCTATCTTTATTTAAGAGTTTAATTTTAGTTCTTTAGTGGAATGAACTAAAATTAATAGATCGGACCTAAGTGAATCATTTGTTGATTGTGATTGGGTTGTGTATATTGAAGCTTAAATTTATATAGCTCACCAAGATCCTTAATACCCACAAAATTGCATGGATCACTTGATATATTCTACTGGACCAATTTAGGGGTCCATCTAGAATTGTATTAAGGCATGTGGACTTGTTTCTTTTTGTAAGAATGAGTATAGTTCACATGTGGACTTTGTATTAAGGTCCAATGGATTTAATAAAATAAGAAAAATAATATATTGGGCCATGTCTATGTGTTGGACGGCAAAGCTATATAGTTTAGCTTAATTATATTATTTTTATTTTATAATTTAATTAAATGGAAATTAATTAATTTGGTAATTAGTTAATTATTTAATTAAAAGT
The DNA here is from genome assembly GCA_032871835.1 of Dipteronia dyeriana. Classification (NCBI taxonomy): domain Eukaryota; kingdom Viridiplantae; phylum Streptophyta; class Magnoliopsida; order Sapindales; family Sapindaceae; genus Dipteronia; species Dipteronia dyeriana. The sequence goes on from CM065297.1 coordinate 955,188, forward strand.
CAAAATCTTTTTCTAGTAGAATAAGGTCTCCTAATATTATACTATTGTTGGTAGTATAATTAATATTAAAGATTATATTTGATAAGTAGATAAATAAAAATAATAATTTATGTAGTCAAATTAGGAAATCTTTAATATGGTTACAAATACACTTTTTGAGTTGGATTAGGAGTCTTGGTGTAGGAAAAAAAATTCTTTATTAAATAAGTATGTCTTGTGTATTCGATCAAGACTTTTAAGTTTTTTTTTTAAATCCATATTGTCTTGTGGTATTAGATCTAGACTTTAAAGATTTTTTTTAAAAAGTACATATTGTCTTGTGGTATTGAATCTAGACTTTCAAGAGGCAACAAATTGTCTGGTGGTATTGGATTGAGATCAATATTTTTAGTATTTTACGATAAAATAGATTTGCCAGACTTTTTAGTGATATTTATAAATAACTTGAATCCAAAATTGTCTTGTCATCTCCCTCAATACTTTCTAGAATTTTCTCTCACTCAAAATCATCTTCAGCTTCCTCAACCTCCACACCCCCATCAATTTTTTGTAAATCGTAACAGTAATTCCAAAATCAAACCTTGTTGTTATCTGGAAATTAGAAAGCAAAAAACACAAGAAAAACACGTTAGAAACAGTGTTAGAACAGAGGCCCGTGTTTCACACGGTGTCCTTAAAACAATTTCGCCGGACAACACTATATGTGTTAAGCGATTGTCTCCCAGGATACAACGGTTCAACAGTGGTAGGCCTAAGCACTATCCACTACCAGCGAACTCAAACTGAGTTTAAACTTACCAAGAAAACCAGGGAAAAGAAAGAATCTGGATGTTCCTAAAAGACTGTATATTTTTCTGTGGAATAATTTTATGAACGAAATACTATGACTTTTAAATAGCCAAACCGAAACACTAGGGTTTGGAGATTAATTCGCGATTATTTTGGTAGATTCGTTTTTTGATTTAATAAGGAGATAATTTAATTAGATAATATTCTCCAAAGAGATTTACTTCTAATTAAAACCGATTATGTATTCTTAGTGATCAAGTAAGAAATTAGAATCCAAACAATTAAAACTTTCCTTATTCTTCACAAAACAAAAACGTTGACTTAGGGAAGTGGCAAAAGGTCAACTGGACTCTCACGGTCTAATCGGAGCGACATTCGTGTCCGTAGGTCGCGCCCGCACACGAGTCGTGCATTCGAAGGTTCGGGGTCCATGAATCATGATTTGCACCCCCCATAAATGTCTGTTTAGTAAATGATCAATCAAATTCAATCATATACCAATCAAAATCCCCTGACACCCATCGAAATGCAATCACAAACCAATTCAAATCCAAACATAAACAAGTTAACAAACTAATTGATAAAAATGACAAATTGGAAATTCTGACAAACATCAACAAGTTAACAAACTAATTGATAAAAAATTAAAAACTAACAATTTTTTGTATATATTTTCTAAATTTATAAATTTCTTTCATTACGTTTGACAATTGCCAAATCAAAGTTTGATTCTTCAATTTATGTCATTGATCATTTATTCAAGCCGAAGAAGCATGACGTGCCGGTGTCACCAACTAGCTACTTAATTTGTTGCCAATCTTTAATTTTACCCAATCAACTTATCCAAGTGAAGATGAAGGGAACAAATTGGTTTTGGTTTATGTCAATCTTTAATTATCCAATTGAAGATAGAAGGAACAAATTGATTTTGGTTTGTAAGTTGTAAGAACTAAGAAGTAAGGCTTTGAAATTAAAAACAAGGTTTTTTTTTTAACTGGCTAGTATTGGTCAATGGCTTTGACTCTGCTTGGCAGTCTAGCCGATTAGTCGCCCGACTTACACGATTAATTAGAAACCGTGGAATGAGACCGATTTTGGTCAATTCTCCTCAGTAACCAGCCGTCTAAAGGAATTGAGGTGATTAATCTATTCGTCTAGACCGATTTCTAGAACACTGATATATATATATATATATATATATATATATATATATATATATATAGTGGTTCTCTAGTAAGGGCACTCAATCACAACCACATATATAGGGTGTCATATTGGGTGTGAGTATTCATTAATGTGTAGAGAAAATTAAATACTACAATCGACTCTTAAAAATTCATATTTATAAAAATCCAAAAAGTCTTGAAATAAAATCAAAATAATCATAATAGTCTATAAATAAAGTCTAAAGACTCTTTCAAAATTCTAAAAATCTAGTCCATATAATCCTAATAATCCTAAAAATATAATCTTAATTATCCTAATAATCCCAATAGTCTTGTAAATCTATAAAATCCTTACACTTTAAAATCGTCCATTAAAATCTCAATCCAATATGCTTTCCAAAATTAAAAAAGTTTTATAAATTTCTCTTTACATAGGTGTCGTTGGAGATTCGAATCCAATTATATGCCATTTTGCGACAGCATTGAGTTCTTAAATAATAATAATAATAAATAAAATCAAATATCAGTTTTGAAGTACTTTTTTAACCTTCGGAAGAAGCACGCAAAAAAGGGATGTTCAATGTTGCAGCGACTAGTGAGTGTGGAAGAGGGTTGCGTAGTTTAGTAGTTCAGGGTAGTTTAGTAAATAGAAAGAGATTAGCGGAGCGTGTTAATCCCGAAAACCCTAGAATGGACTACAGAATGACACCGGAATAAGAGAAAAAAAAGGGACCGACCGACATTAGTGGAAACAATACTGATGAAAATGGGATTGGATTCATTTTAAAGGTGTGTCTGTGTTTGTTCTTGTTGTAGAAAATAAAATAAACCAATGGGTTCAACTTCAGAATCGAAGGAGCAGTCAGCACGATTGTTGGTGACGTGCTTGATTGCAGGAGCGGTGGTGGTCGCCGGTGTAACGCTATTGGGTGCAGCTGATGGGCTGGGATTGGGAATTCTGCAATGGAGGAGGAAGAAAAAGAAGAAGCCAGTACGCGTCTACATGGATGGGTGCTTCGACATGATGCACTACGGCCACTGCAACGCACTCCGTCAGGCACGTGCTCTCGGCGACCAGTTGGTTGTTGGTGTCGTTAGCGACGCTGAAATCATTGCTAACAAGGGCCCACCTGTCACTCCTCTTCACGAGAGGATGATCATGGTTAATGCTGTCAAATGGGTTGATGAGGTCATTACAGATGCACCCTACGCCATCACTGAAGATTTCATGAAGAAATTGTTCGATGAATACAACATCGATTACATCATTCACGGCGACGATCCTTGTGTTCTTCCTGACGGATCCGATGCATATGCCCTCGCTAAGAAGGCTGGTCGCTACAAGCAGATTAAACGCACCGAAGGGGTTTCCAGCACCGACATTGTTGGTACTACTACTGTCTACTGCGTCTTCTATACTCATTTTCAATTAAAAAAAAACCTTATTGCTTTTCTGTGAATGAACCAACAGGTCGTATGCTTCTTTGTGTTAGAGAGAGGTCAGTTAGCGAAACAAAGAGTCACTCTTCCTTGCAAAGGCAGTTCAGCCATGGTCACAGCCAGAAATTTGAAGATGGTGGATCATCTGGCAGTGGCACTCGCGTCTCCCATTTTTTACCCACTTCTCGAAGAATCGTTCAATTTTCTAATGGCAAGGTATAACTATAGCTCAATGATCCCGACTTCTTTTTCTTAATTATGATAAATCCTCTTCTCTTGATCAAAATTTTATACCTGTGGTTGCAGGGCCCAGGACCTCATGCTCGCATAGTTTATATAGATGGTGCATTTGATCTATTTCATGCTGGACATGTTGAGGTATGTTAATGTTATTTCGTGGTTATGAATCATAGTGATCAAGGATATATAGTCTCCATTTCGTCAATGAAGATTGCTGATTTAGATGGATGGATGACTTTATAAACTTATATATTTCTTGTTCCAAACACAAAGTGTTCTAGGAAATAAATTTATAGTCCACTGGGAATGGGATATGGGTGTTGAGCAGTTATCTGTTTCTTAATTTCTTCCTAATTTGTAAACTATAGTCTTGCATATTGGTTTAACTTTTTTGTCATTCTTCATTTCTTCCTTGTGCAATGGCTCCAGAACAAGAAACTACTTTAGATTCCCATAAACTGTGATTTATATTTTCTCCAATTGTTCCACCCCCTTTGGCTCCCTTTTCGATCTTTTCGTTTCTGTTTACTGTTTACTGTTTACTGTTTACTATTCAGTGCATCGTTGCATGCCGGATTCTATCATAGATTTTAGACTACTACTCTCAGCACATTTGCATCTTTATTTGTATTGTTTTTACATTTATTCTTACATTCAGTATCAATTATCTCCTGTTATAGATTCTGAGGATTGCTCGGGGGCTTGGAGAGTTTCTTCTTGTTGGAATACACAATGATCAGACTGTCAGGTCACTAACTTCTTTCATTAATTTCATTTTGAGTCTTTGACTTCTTACTTTTTTAGTTTTTTTTTTAAAATACATGCTTAGTTTTTATTTGAAACTCACATTATGCTTGAAAGGCTCACTACTAGGCTTCTTCTTCCTGAAACTTTTAATAACATTGGGTAGGGTCTTGAAACACTGAAATGGGTAAAGCATCACATGATCCTGCCATTCTTGTTTCCATCTTCCTTTTGTTTTGTACCAAACCTGTAGGCACGCTGTGCATTTTGCATTGCAAACAATTGTGTGCATGATACCATCTGCATTTTTGAGTCATCTTGATATGTGTGGTTTGCTTTTTGTTGGTCTATTGTCAAATGTCAATAAACTGATGAACTTTCTAAGCTGACTTTTCCATGGCTAGGTCCATTTTCATTGGACATCAGCCTTTTTCTCTTAGCTGAAGCTAGACTCTCAATCATCTTTCTTTCCTTTTTTGGGAAAGAAACTAAGGGAGATAAATGGATGCAGCATTTTTTTTTTTGTTGTGTCATAACTCATGACTGCTATTCCTCTGCCTAGTTTAGATTCAAGAGCCAAATAATTGTAGCTTTATTTGTAATGAATAGTTGTGGAAACTGTAAATCCATGACTTTTAGATTTCTGGATTTGCAGTTGTGCTTGTTAAGATTGGAGAGCTAGCTGCTAGACATTGACAGCCTAATGTTTGTTATTATGGTTGAAGCTAGCCATTGTCAGTCTGATACCTCAATACCTCATAAAAGAACTTCTCAAATTTGGCCAGTTTTTTTATATGTTTTTTTTATTATTATTATTTGAAATGTGTTGGCATGTAAGTAGAAAAAGTCTGTTGTGATTGTGTAATGGTTTTATATGTTAAAAAAATAAGCTTGTACAAGTTCTGATCACTTTTCCTAATATCTTCCTTTCCTCCTTTTATTTTAGTTTTGATTTAAAACAAAAATGAGGTTTCCACAACTTTAAATCTTTTATTGAGTAGTTTAAGAACTTTATTGGCTGATTTATATTCATTTTTTATACAATGGGATCTGCAGTGATAAAAGAGGAGCACATCGTCCTATTATGAATCTTCATGAAAGAAGTTTAAGTGTATTGGCGTGTCGCTATGTCGATGAAGTTATAATTGGTGCTCCATGGGAAGTGTCTAAAGACATGGTTAGTATCTCAGCTAACTTATATTGTTTTCTTTAGTCCACGTATGTCTTTTTATTTTGTCATAAGCTGCTTATTAGGCTTCCATGTTGATGTTGATTTGTCAATAGAAATGTTAAACTTGCAAAACACGGACGTATATAATCTTATAGTATAATTTAAAGTTAAAATGCTAATGCAAAGGGAACAAACCACTCGGAATGCTATTATCAAAATGGTGATAAACAGTTTTGCCTGAAAATATAACTATCAGAAATTCTTAAGTACAAAAGGTTATTATTATATCAAGCGTTATGCACGCATATTTGATATTTGTCTATGTCCATTCATGGGGCCAATATGTGAGCATGCAGTGCTCATACAACATCACCATATGCAGACAGTAGACGCAGCTAAGTAGTGTTGTCCTCATGGAACCTAATTGCATCATTATATTTTGTAGAACTGGTGTGGACAGATGTGAATAGCTACTAGGAGTCTTTGATTCTTAACTATATGTTTCACTTGATCACACTAAGTTGTACTTTATTTGTCAATACGTGTTTGATTGTTCAGTCTTACTTGCTTCTTGTGTGTTTAGTGTGTATGTGTCACATTGTTACATTTTTAAGATTGGCATACAGATGAGTTTTGTACTAACTTGATAGGTGCATTTATATTTTGCAGCGTAATACTTCTCGCACTATGTATAGTTATTAGTCAATGGAGTGAGATTTAAAACTCTTCTTGTCATATTAAGCATTTTGTATAATGTCTTGTTGAAATGCATAATATATCAACTGATTATGAGTTATGACAAACTCATGTTTAATTATTTAACTTATAGTCTTGTACACTTAACGACTTAACGTTATAAATTCAAACATGCTGTGATGTCTAAAACAAAAATAGGTGCATATTATATAATGAAGTTTAAGAAGGCAAATTATGTATCATATATGACTATCGCACACTTAGAATAGTTACCTTACAAACTCTTGATATGTACTTTTTTGTTTACAATATGTGACTTTTAAACAAACTGCATTTAAATTCCTTGAAGTTTTATTACATATTTCCATGAATAATGAATATCAATAACTAATTGCTTTCTTATAAAAAAAATAGTACTTTTTATTTAAATTGTCTGTATCCGTTCTGGGATATCATACATGTTAATATCTATATGTTTTGAAACTTCAGTTAATTTAATGATACTAGTACTGTTAACCTTATTTTCTCATTTTTGGGTTCTATTAATTGCTTGTAATAGCTTTTTAGGAGTTAGAAATGGTAGATGCCATTAGTTATCATTAGGAAGCACAAGTTAGTGTCCAGTGAGAGGATTTGCCAAGATTGGGACCACTAAGTTCATGTTCTTTGTCTGGAACGGTAGCTCATTTGTTATTTTGTCTATTGAGAAATTGTCAGAAGAGAGAATGTTTTTGATCTCATGTACATAGTAGAAGGGGAAACAATTTGTAGAAATATCAGTAGTTTTAGAGATCCCCTGTGGCTGGGTTATGTATCACACACACTCCCTTTTTTTGGAGCTCCAAACAGTATAGCTTTTCAATGAGATAAGCAAAGCAATTGCTTACTGAGTTGAACTGTTGGTCTTGATGATTTTTCTAGCTTGTTTTACAATCTGTTAACATCTTGAAATTCAATTCTTAGATTTTTTCCCTTTTCGTTTTTTTTTTCTGGGTGCTTTCTTTGTCTTTGTTTCCTAGTGTCGTGCCAGCACCTCAGCAGTACGGCCATTTTCCTGTTGCTGTAACTTTCTGTCTTGGGGTTCAAATTGGCCTTTCAAAGTCAGAATATGGGGTCTGTATTACTGTTTTAACTTGGTGGAAATTGTTTTTGACTGCAGGTAACTACCTTCAACATTTCTTTAGTTGTTCATGGAACAGTAGCTGAGAACAATGATTTTCAGAAGGTAAAAATTGTAGAAGTTGCGATATGTGATCATATAAAACTAAAATAATTATTAATTTGCTCACTTCTGCCATTTTTTTGTTGTACAGGAACAAGACAATCCATATGCTGTTCCAATTAGCTTGGATATCTTTAAAGTTTTGGATAGCCCACTGGATATTACAACAACCACAATAATTAAGAGGATTCTATCAAATCATGAAGCATACCAGGTTCCTCTTCCTCTAAATCATGTTATAATTGACACACCTGATAATCACTTGCCATTTATTAGAAAGAAACCAATTGACAGTAGGAAAAGAGTCTCTCTGCAACATTTTGACTACAATGTGTGTTATGAACAGGAAAAAATGGCCTTTCTGAAATATCCTTATGATTAATTAACAGGACCTAACTGACATGTGTTCTTCCCTGTGTCATTAGCTTGGATACTCCCTGTTTGGAATTAGACTTGTTGATTTCCCTTCTTATTTTGAGAGCATGGATGTATTCCAGTAGTGAACTAGAATGATAAACATGTTAAAGCTGTTTTCTGATAGATAAATAATAATAATAAAAAAATGTTTTATGTATGATAGGTGTCTTGGACTTGAGATAATATAACAAAGTAGTTTTGTGCTTGCATGTAATGCACTACGATAAGTTAGTTTGAAGCTACAATAATTAGATGGTTCTTATCTGTAGGATGTTTGCTGTTTTGCCTTGGGGTTTTTCTAATTCAATTTGGAAAAATGAATATATATAAATTTGATATTTATCTTTTCTTCAGAAACGTAACGAGAGAAAGGCAGAAAGTGAGAGAAGGTATTACGAGGGCAAGACTTTTGTTTCTGGTGATTGATTCATGTCAGAGCATCTGGGTGTGTACCTATGCTGCGGATAGTAGGAAGATTCATATTTTCCTTTGTTATCACTTATATGAATAGATGTATTCATTGTTATATTGACAAGAGGGCCGAATATAGCTGGCGATTGCACCAGTCACACGATTCATTGTTATGAGATGGTGTGCGAAAGCTGGGCGAGTTTTGCATGGCAATACAATTCTGTGCTTGTATTTTTGTAGTACATCTGTTAATTGAAACTTTAGGATAGAGGTTGAGCTCTCAGTATCGGACAACATATTTATGTAGGAGCATGCTTCCGTTTCTACATAGCAGATTCTTTGTATGCGTTAAAGAAACAGGTTCATTTTCCTTTTCACTTGAAATTTTTTCTTTTATTCAGTTGAGAAGAGCAATATTCCCTAACAAAGCTTTAACCATCTCTCCCAGATTCTGGAAACTCCTCAGCTTTGTTTTCTTTGTGGAACGACCATCGACTTTGTTTGTGGTAATAATCCGATATCAACCCAATAATAAGATAACAAGGACTTGTATTGGAAGGGCATGAACATAAAGAGGGTAGACGGACATGATAATGTGAAGTTTTTACCAGCGATTGAGCTTGTCAAATGACGGCTAGAATGTCAAATTACGGCTAGAATAGAATGATTTTGAGCTTGTAACTCTCTTCATGTTCATGTTTTATATAAAGGAAAATAATCACAGCCCTTGAAATACAGTACACTTAAGACATTCAATCATATATGATTAAATACAAAGAGTTTATTGCCCATCAATATCAGAGCTTTTTGATACGATCCTTGCTATAGCTATATGTATGCATGATTGGAGAAGGAGCTGATCTTCTTGATTTAGTAATCAAGTAGAAGAATTGGAAAACTGTGTACTTAGTTGTTTTGAAGTATATACAAAGATTTTAAGAACACAAAACTGGGGTATATGGCTTGCTAGAAATGCGATCCAGTATGACTACAAAAGCCATAACAAGGTCAGTTCCATAACCAGGATGTACCACCAGAGTAAAGACATCATCGGTAAGCAAGATTGTCGAGTTAGCGGCTCTCTTTCGAGCAATCTTGGCTACCAAATCTCCATTGGCAGTCCTAATGATGCAGTTTCGACTCCTAAAACATCCCTCAATTTTGAAATCCGGTGGAGTACTACTGTGCTGAGCTTGTTTTCTCCTCCTAGTGGGTCCTGAATCCGATCCCATCATGAATACCTCTGCGGCCCTGTCCTTGGCGCCGTGGAATAAGAATGATGAGCTTCTCATTGTGAATACTTTGGACATCCCTGATGATGATGGTGGTGGTGGTGGTGATGATGATCTCTTAATCTTTCCACATACATCTTCTTCTCTGTACCCGCTCCACCGGTATTGCATGCTCAGTATCTGCATACAATATAATAGTTCATAGTGGAATTAATACTGATGATATGATATTCAAAGAGAAGAGATGAGATGAGATGATGATGTTGTTGAACGTTGATGCATGTATCGTTACGTACCTGCAGGGGTTGGGGTTTCAAAGATAACAAAGCATTGCCAGCTCCGTCCATGAGAAGTAGACCTCCGGCTGCAGCACAGCGGCTACTCCTGGAATAGTTATCGACCCGGAAAACCAACCTGCCTTGCTTATCAAAAACTGTGAATCCATCAGTGCCTTGGAAACTCATGCTGGATCTCTTCCACACTGTCAGCACACATGGACGCATATCTTCCTCTTCCTTTTCTCTTAACAACAAATTGTTCCCACTACAAAGTCTACTGCTAGGATGAATTTTAGACATCACAAATTCACAACACAAACAACAAGTGATCGAGAGGAGTTGTTGGTTGATTTTTTGATTCTCACTCTGATCTCTTTCTCCAGCTTAAGCAGCTTATTTTATAGAATTACTAGGGGCTGCGACTGCCAAGACTTACGTGGAAAGAGAGAGAGACCTTTTTCTGTCACAACTAATTTAATATTAATCACTATTTTATTATCAATTCTCAAAAACTAATTACAATTAATCCATCTCTTTGCTACCTTGTTATATAATATATGGGTGCCTGTTGGGGCACACAAAAGTGCACGGGTCTAGTAATTAAGAGAAATCATCATTACTCTTTTTCACTACCATGAAACCGTACCATTCCCAAACATCATAATTTGGTCGCTATTAATGCGCCTAAAAGCCTCCAAATTAAAATGAAATCACCAACTACTTGTACATATTTCAACACATTCCAAAAGATTTAGTGCATGATTAGTTTTATATAAAATTTGAATTAATGGGGGGAGCTAGGGGATAAATGCTTGTTCAGAGTTTCATGTTAGGCAGCGTTTGTTGTGATAAAGAAACTTGGTGCTGTTATTTGATATGATATTGGTGACGGTGTGTCAAGTTGTTATATATAAATCCATTTAAGAGAATTTTTGAAGCAGAGATGGGTTGCGTAGTATGTTGCTGTTGTGTAGCTGCCTGTCATCTTTCAAAGAATTCAATTGATTCTCCATCTACAAGTAGAATGACAGATTTAAAGTCAATGGGGGGTGCTTAATTTCTAAATTTATAAATGAATTAACAAATAAATATTGGTTTTTAGTGGTTAATTAATAGAGCAACTTGGTTTAGTGCCCCCAGTTTTGAGTCACGAAAGCACTAATTGTAATTACATGTGAACAAAAAGCATGAGCTCTTATTAGCAAAACTGACGTATTCCATTATTTCCATATATCTAATTCCAATCCAATAATGCCACTTAATTTGTACTACTTTTCTCTTCTTCTTCTAGACTGGTGGTAATTAAGCAAGAGGGTACAATTAATATCAATATATATATATATATATATATGTATAAGGAAACAGCTACGCAAGTTATAGTCACTAGTCAGTTGTTAAACAAAATCATCTCGTTCTCTCATACAAAAGCACCTTTGAAATTAATGTTGTGTTGATATAATAGTAATATATGTAATCAGTGGACTAAAATCGATGGATGATCATCACCACTCATCACAGAGGTTGAATGTGGTCCTAGTATTATTAATTTTCTAATTAAATCAAAGAAATGGATAACTAATACTCTAATTAATACACAATGTGGGATGCATTAGTAATAAACATATGTATAAAGTACTGACTATATATATAGTTATTTTTTAAGATGCACTTTAATGGAGATGAGAATGAGATGGAGACATCAGAAGTAGACTGACTATATATAATAGTGATACACCAGTGACAGCAAACTAATTCTATCTTCCTCATCATGCATGTATTACTTTTCCAATATTCCAGTTACTATGAGTGCTGATATCCGAATAAGCAGTGTCCAATTAATTACTAATAACATGAATGATCTCATGTTCATGAAAAGAAAATTAAAGATAATATATACATATATATATACTCTACTTTTTGAATCACTTTCAATTTGGATAATATAAATAGGCATGTTTAGTTAGGTTGTATACGTACCTATATAGTAATAACTAAATATAAACTACATTATCTAGCTAGTAATTAGCAAGCATGCATATGAGAATATGCATGACAATAAACTTGCAAGCCTTTGTTTGAAATAAATATAATTACAAAATATGACTCTTGTACAAGTACAAGATATAAGAATTACATGCAAAGTCTAAAAATGAGAATAATTAAGAGCAGATGGGTAATTAATAAGCAATAATACAATATAAATATATAATGAAATGAATGATAATAATGTTTTAATTTGAGGGAGGGCAGGCTAGACGCTAGCTAGTACAGGAAGTACAGTTGCATGTTTTAGGAACAAAGGCACAAACACCAAAAGGCTTGTTAGGAAGATTGCAATCAATACCAAAGCAACAAGGCATGGTGAGGCAGGTGCTGCTGCTGTTGGTGGCCGCGGCAGTACAGCACTTGCAAAGCAAGCAGAGCTGATATGGTGCAAGCCGCCTTCTACTTCTTCTTCTTCTTCTTCTTCTTGTATTTGTAATATTATTCTGAATATCCTCAAATTCAATCACCGGCCTGTACTCCGTCCCTCCCGTTGGCCATACTTGCTGATGATCAACTTCTTCGACCTCAACTGCACCTACGTGATTCAATTATAAACATTAGTACAGGCTAGCTAGCTAGCTACGATTATTGATTACTAAAAGTAAATCAAATTAATTACAGCACCTTGATCACCAACTGTTAAATGGATGATGACCAAGACTATCACTAGTACTACTGCTGGTTTCATAGTGTGAGAGAACAGAACAGAGGACTGGAGTTGCAGGTTTTGTGAATGAAAATGTGTGTGGTGGACAAGAGATTTAGTGGGTCAATTCTAGATATTTTTAATTGCCACTCACGACTACATTATTATTATTATTATTATTATTATTATTGTCTTATGGTATACAGTATACTATATACAATGTGTACAAAAACAATAGCAGTTAAATTACCTTCACTTTCTTCCCAGTAAAAACTGTCACATGAATTGCAACAAACTTTATAATTAAGCAGTTTATCCCAATACATACATTTTTCATGTTCTTGTTCCCTTTCTAGTCCTAGTAAACCCAGAACAACAATTTAACAAGCAAGAGTAAAACTAATTACTGCTTAGTAGTAGTGTAAGATTTATCAAATCAAAATTTACAAAAATTATACCATATACTATTCTGAATGCTTTGATCATTCATATCCAAATCAAGAAACAAATTTGTCATAAAATAAAAAAAAATCAAGAAACAAATGTAACATATCGGTACACCATTCCAATAATTATACCAATGATAAGGTTGCTGTATCGGTTCAATATAAACAAAAAAGAAAGAAAAAAAGTATGATATCCACCTGCAAGTCCACAAATATGTATATGTAGAAGAAGAGTATTTTCATAAGGTAAACTTCCTCTGCGAACACAATTAGAAAATTGATACAAGCACCATGTTAGGCAGCAATAATTAACAGTGGCTTGGGATCAAGTACAAAAAGCAAATGCACCCAAGATTTTAACAAGAAAATTTTGTCATTCTTAGAAACCGCACACCAAACAAGTATACATAACATCACATTTATTCATCGAACCCTGCATGAAGCAGGGCCACCCGGAGAACAATTTGGATTGGGTGATCGACAACTAGCACCAGGACCAACATTGTTGCCAAATCTAGAATGCATTCGGTAACCCGGGATTCCACCCATTGCAAAAGCATTTGCACCACCAGTGGCAGATAGGTTTGAGTTCAATGATGATGAGATTTCATTACCACCATCATTAGTACATTGTAGGGGTTCCAAAGTTTCAACCACATCACTCATTAAGGGCCTTGCTTTAGGATTCTGGCTTAGACAGTAGTATGCCAAGCTACAGGCTTTCTGAGCTGCCCTCACTGAGTATTGATTTTGCAATCTGGGGTCAATTATTTGCAGCAATTTTCTCTTGTCGTTCAATTTCGGTCGGGCCCAATCCACCAAGCTTTGCTCTTTGCTTGGTCTAGTCTTGTCAACAGACTTCCTTCCTGTCAAAAGCTCCAGAAGAACAACTCCAAAGCTGTATACATCACTCCTGGCAGTCAGGTGTCCTGCTCAATTCAAACACATCTCATTCAATAAAGTATGCTCACCCTCACAGAGTAATTAGAGTTCTTGAAATCAAAGAATCATGAAAACTAGTCGACACATGCACACAACACATACATCATTTGTTTCTTTAGTTACTGACCCTATTTTAAAAGAAACAAAAATAAAAAAAAAGCTATCATATTATAAAGAATTAAACAATTTAAGCAGTAAGACGGGCAAGTGATCAATAATAGAGCGGATGCACTTATCAATACAGCAAATTCATAGAATTTCCAAGTCCTGTCCTGTCAAGGATTAAAATTATATGGTGGTCTTAGAAAAGAAACATTTTTTGAATTTCTGTCTCTGATCTTTTTTGAACCTTTTAAGAGATATTATAGGCTATGTGTAAGCATTATCTTAGCCCTCTTCTTAATTCACAAAGCATATCGACCTTCGTAAATTATTGCTATATAATCCAGATTTTCCATGTTCATTATCTCAGACCTCTTCTTACTAAGGCAAGGAAGTTGATTAAGGTTCCAGTTCTAGGATTAATCAAAATGTATATGTGTTATTACTACTAATTTTATGTGCACTCACAGCGATATTCATATGTTCTCACTTCATACTCTCTTGGTTAGTATTATTTTTCTCTTTTTTGCATTTCCTTTTCCTTCAAGTGACCCAAAATTCCAGGCTAGAGCTTTTCAAAGGTCAAAACAACACAGGATACAATCCACTTTTAACTGCAGCAGCAGAGTTTCTCTTAATAAATAGTTTGTTAATTTTAAAAAGTGCAAATTACTGCAATAATGCCTTGAAATACTCTTATTTCAGGGAGCAGAAGACACAACATCAATCATAGCTCCTCTGGAGAACCTCACTGTGTCCTATATTGAAAACTTCACTCAATTAGTGACTTGTGATGATATCAGATGGTCCACCAGACTGTATGATTCCTCATCAGCTTGCTATCATGCAGTTACTGATATCATCACAAGGTGTCCAAACCCCAGTTCCAGTTGGTTAAGCTCTGTCTTAATTTTATCTTCCTCAAAGTTAGGATTGAAACAACACTGATAAATCTTTCCTAAGTTATAATGAGGGCATACCAGTCATTACATATTCAGGGGCAGCATAACCGTAGGTACCCATTACTCGAGTTGATACATGGGTCTCATCACCTTGTGGTCCAGCTTTTGCAAGACCAAAATCAGAAAGCTTGGCTGTATAATCCTGCAAATCCAAGGCAACTAACATTGGTGAACAAAAATAAATAGTACAGAAGACGGCCATGAGAGTAAACTCATAAACAATGTGGTTTAAGATGTTCCACTAACCGAGTCTAATAATATGTTGGAGGTTTTGAAGTCGCGATATATAACAGGCCTTTCAGCATTGTGAAGGAAAGCAAGCCCTTTAGCAGCTCCAAGTGCAATCATCATTCTTGTGGCCCATGATAGCGCAACAGTTGCCTCTAAATAGCGCAGGAAAGACCAATATCAACTTGAGGTAACCAATATAAGACCAAGAGTTGCTTAAATGTCATCAGAGTTAAAAGATTGTAGTTAGTTAACACCAATATCCTTAGAAAATCATAAAATTTGAAATTACAGGACAATTGAATGCCCACAGTGTTTCACAAATATCATATCATCATGTACTATGAATGAGTTAAAAAATAAAAACCTTGTACATTCAGAGTCGACATGCAATGTCACAAGATTAGAGTGTAAATAATTACTTGTCCCATTCAAAGCATGAAACTTTCAAGTATAATATCTCTTAAATCATTGAATGGATTATAATATCTCAATATGAGGTTACTATTCTAACAACATTCAGTGAAGCACAGGAGAGCAAGCAAGAGAAATAAGGTTAAAAATTGAAAAAATAAAGTATCGTGAGGAAGAGCATACTTCGAAAGAGGTGATTCTCTAGGCTCCCTCTGAACATGTACTCATAGACAAGAAGCCTATGGTCATCCTCGCAACAATAACCGATCAACTTAACGAGATTAGGATGGCGTAGTTGGCCGAGGAATTCGACCTCAGTAAGCCATTCACGGTGGCCCTGGAGGCCCTCCTTGTTGAGAACCTTGACAGCGACAGGGAGAGATTTGAGGCCAACCCTGACATTCTCGTCAATGTAACCTTTGTAGACGGTACCAAAACCACCTTCGCCGAGAATATAATCAGAGCGAAAGCTCTTAGTGATAGTCTCGAGCTCGTAGAGAGTGAAGGCAATTACGTGAGTATAGAGCCCCGCATTCCTCCTAGAATCTTCCAAATTACGGGGAGTGGAAGGATCGCTCAGATCTGATATCGAACGATTATGCTTCCTCTCGCTTTTAACAGGCAAAGATGATAATAATATATTTTGAACTGTTCATTTCAATTTCAATTTCAATTTAGTTGGATTCAATATTTATATAAATAAATAAATAATTACAAAGCAACAAAGAGAGAGTAGATCTGGTACCTTGAGCATTGGAGACAACAGCAGATTCTTCTCTAGTGCCGCAGTTACCCATCTCGATGTTGACTAGTGCTACTACTTGTTCTTCTTGTTAAACTGATGGCACTGAGTTTCATTCTTCGACTTCACTGTACCGCCACTTATATATAGTTAAAAAATAAAAAAAAATAAAAAAAATTACTAATAAACTATACATATACGTTGCTACATACCAACAGCTAGTATTTAGAATACGAAATCGAAGTCCTCCTTTTGCATTGACTTTGAGCTGGAGCAGACTGCGATGTGCGATGGCTTCTTCTCCTTTTACTCAACCAGTATTCACTATTCAGTAAGCACTTGCCTTTTTTACATGAAGAAGAAGATAATTTTATAAAAGAAACACAACCTTTTTATCTTTTCTCAAAAAACCTTTTTCTTCCTTTTCAATACATTAAATATGTATTTTAATAATTTATACTCGGGCCGAAGCTTTAACTGGGCCTAGATGTCTGGATCCAGATATATTGGGCTGAATTCCATAAGCTATAATCCGTCCACTGTGTCTCTCGCTGCAAGAGTTCCAATCCAAGTCTTATCCATTCAATTTGTAAATTGTAATCCATCTCATCATCATCATCTTTCCACCTCCAATGGCGATGGCAATGGCGATGTCGACAACAGCGGATACAAGCAGTAGATGGAGTCTGAAATCTCTTAGTTGTGCACTTCCTTCACTTAACTCCTCCAAAAATTGTTCTTCACTTCGATTTTCAACGGCGCCTCGCCGCCAACGCGGTCTCACTCTCACTCGATCCCGCCCCACCAATATCCAATCTTTCACCAACACGTTCTCACTCTCCCTCGGCTTCTCCGGTAACTATCCCCCCCTCTCTTCGTCATTTAAAGTTATCATTGCTATAATATTTCATTATATTAGGTTTTTGAGAGATCAAAGTGCTGATTTTGTTGCAGACTGCAACAGTTTTGGAAATAATTTCAGCATTATAGACAATGGCTCTCGAATATATGCCATGAGACACGGGAGGCGGGTTCCGAAACTGAACAGGCCTCCGGACCAAAGACGGGCGCTTCTGCGCGGCCTCACCACTCAGCTTCTTAAACACGGTCGTATCAAAACCACTAGAGCCAGAGCCAGCGCCGTCCGGAAGTACGTTGACAAAATGATTACTCTCGCTAAGGATGGCTCACTTCACAAGAGGAGGCAGGCTCTCGGTTTCATTTACGAGAAGCAGATTGTCCACGCCTTATTTGCCGAGGTACCAGACCGGTATGGTGAGCGAAATGGTGGCTATACTAGAATCACCAGGACACTTCCCAGGCGAGGAGACAATGCCCCCATGGCTTTTATTGAACTTGTCTAGTGTTCTTTGCATTTTTGTATGATTGTACCAACAATTTCTCTTCTTCTTTTTTCCCGTTTTAGATGAAAATGGTGTTTGTCAATTCTAATATGGATGTGCTTCGAATATGCCAACTCATGTTTTAGCTGCATCTCATATTCTACTTTTAATCTCTTAAAACCCTAGTTCAATATATTGATTGCTTTATTAATATCCCTTGAGATGAAAACCTAGCATAGTCGTACGATGGATAGATCATGTTTTTTTCTCTACCTGTGGTCATCTCACATGTGTAAGCCTATGTTTTGCCGACCCTTTGCTCTTGTAATGTCTTCAATATGATGTCGATTTTCGTTGAGAGAACGGAGCATTCCAAGCCTCGTTCTTTTTGATCCCAAGTTGCACTGCTTCAGACTTCTCAAATATGCCTGGTCTTGAATTTTTCCATATGATATCCTATCTACCATTCACCTATACATGCCCAACTTATCTCTTTACCAACACTTATTTTGTTGTTTTTTTTTTTTTTTGACATTTTGTGTTCTGCAATATACAGTAAGCCTAAAGTTGAGCGCTTGAGAATTATTTAGCACAGTTGTCTCCAAAATCAGAGTGCCAATGTGTTAACAGTTTAATACATATGGGTGGTTGGTTATAATTATGTGGATGAAGTTAAGTGTATATGTATTTATGGTTTTTCTAACATCTTCAAGCGGGGAGGTAAGTTTTCTTTATATTATTAGCATGTAATCACTGTTACATTGGATAGAGATTGGAGTTAGATGATCGAAATTTTTGGTCCCTACAATGTTGATCACTCAAAATCCGGAGAGGGATGTGTTATATTGGTCTGTGTTTGATTATGAAGGTTATTTTCTTATAGAAGTCTGCAAGAAGGCATCTAGAAAGTATGTAAGAATTTATTTGTCATAAGGGGGAGAGTTTGTGAGCTTAAAGATAGGAAAGTAGTTAGAAGAAAGTTTGAAGCTGACCTCTTTGTAAAAGTCAGAAGGAGGAAGCAAATGACAGAATTACAGGTTTTATCTTAATTTTGTACTTTAGGTGCCTCTTTTCTGGTGCTTCAGAACGTAACTTGATTTTGTAGGCTTGAAACTTTTACTCAAAAAGCTTGTTATGTAGTAGTCAATATGTTGTGTACATACTTGTCTCAGTTAAATATTATTTGAAAGATCCTTATGTTATTGGCACTGGCTGTAAACTGATACAATTTATCAATATATCCAGGTGCATTGCCATTGTCTTCGATTCTTCACACCCTAAAAACTATTCTCTATTATATTCTTTCTCCGTGGCACGGATTTATATTGTGATTCCAGTATGTTGCAGCTCTTTTCATTTTCTTCTATGAGGCTTTGCTAGTGTTTTTGGTGTTTTATTCAAATTATTGTATACGCAATAATTTGCATGATTTTTTTATAGAAGCACCTGCACGGATTGTACATGGGTTGTCTGGCAAATGATTTGCCAGATTGGAATTTATTGGTCCTTTTTCATTGGCTTAACATCTATCAAAGTTTTATTCAATCTGTTGTCATTACTTTATTTTCTTATTGGCTTTGAATTTTGATTCCTGTTTGTTGACTTTATATTTAGTATAGAAGCAGTTTAATTTTTTTTACCACTCATACTGAAGAGAAGCTCTGTAAATCCCCCTTCTTGGCGTAAGGAATATGGTTATTGCCTTGTGCCTGTTATGTCTCTTCTTGTTTGATTCCCTTTTCTTTCCCCATGCAGCTGTATCAATGGTTCCTTGGAAATCATTGACATTTTTTTTCTGGGCAGGTTCCCCCCAGTTTTGAACTCATGTTTGCAAAGTGTGTAGAGGATTTTATAGGATATCAATAGTAAGAAATTATTAACACTATATCATGTTGTTCCTTGGCTTTGTGTGAGGCTGCTGTCTTGTTGATGTACTCATTTTGTTGCTATTGTTGATGTTATGTATAATCTGTTTTATTAAGGTTTTAAATTTAGGTGTTTAGAACTTAGAAGTGGTGTAGTGATGTTGCTGTTAATATCCTTTTGGATGTCAAAGGGTTTTGTTAATTTATCAAGAGTTTGTAGAAACCAACTTCCTTTGTCATGGTCCCAATTTGTCATCAATGGAACGGCCGAAATCGATTATTGTATTCATACTGAACATGTAAGACTCCTAATTCCTTTAGAACACGTGGACATCATTGTGATTTTGTGCATGATATTCCAAGTGCTCGACTTGATGGACTTAGGCCGCATTTTTGATGTGGATGTGTGTCACTCGCAACTTTTAAGTTGGTGGAAAAGGAGGATGTTTTCTAAATCATGTTTCATATGTTATTGAATCTCCCAAAATGCACTGCCAATTTGATGTCGTGCACTCATGCAGTCACTGTCTTTTACTGTCCCATTTGGATGGCTGAGAATCAAAAAATTTATTTGTAGGTAGTCTCAAAAGAAAAAAAAAAAACTAGTTTGATAATCTTTTTTTATGTTTACATTGATATCGCCCACTGTTATTATTGCCTTTTCATTTCCAGTATGTTGTTGAGTTGTAGGAGCTCTTTAATAAAGAAGTTATTCCAGCGAATTCTCTTTTTAATTAGTTAAACCTATTTTCATAATGCGCGTCGAAAAAGCGTATTTATTTTGTGATAGATGAGATGATGGTTGTGGTATAGACTGATTTAGCTGGAAAAGATGAGATGGTAAAGGAGAAACTTATTGCAGAAGCTTAAAAATGGTTGGTTGATACTTGAGGATGATAAAGATTGAAGAGAGTAAGAGAGAGGAGGGGAGTATCTAAACTATAAAGAAAAAGAAAGGTGTTGTCTTGTTTGATTGTGAATTGGGGATTTATGGGGAATCGAATAATCTTTAAGGTGGGCAACTCTGGAATTTGCTAGTGTTGGTTAGTGCCTGTCTTTGTCACCAGGATGCCCTTTATTAACATTAGAGTTCCTCTAATTCTTGTCTTGCTTTTTGAGATAATTCTTTTTTTATACACCGGTGAATCCGAAGCTGCGTTTGAAACTGCTTTTCAAAACCCGTTTCTTATTTTACAAAATGAAAAAAAAAAAATGTTATCATTTGATTTTTACAAACACGGACACGGAAATCCACTCCTATAACAGGGTTGGCGAAGCTTTTTTGTTTTCCATTTCCTACTGAAGAGTGAAGAGAGTTAGCCTCAAGTGGGGGCCCATATAAATCAATTTGCATGATTTATTTAACTTTCTTAATATTCAAGCTTTACTTTATTTTTAGATTTATAAATTATAGATATTAGCAAAATATATAATAGATACATTTTTTTTTTATCATGATTATTTTTAACTAATATCATAACAATAAAACAACATTGTCCAAAAAAAATATTTTATATAAAAATAGTGTATCTTTTTGAGTTTTTATTTTTAATCTTAAGAGGTTTACACTAGACTAACTTCATTTTGTTAAGAAAATCATTAATTAAAATTTATTTATGTTCATTAAAAAAACATAAGAATATACAAAATTTAACTAATATTGCTTTTAATATTCAAAATATTTAATCCAAAACTATATCAAAACAAAAATTGAATAAATGTTATGATATTATTACCTTTTGTTTTCCAAAATAATTTTTTCAATCATCAATATTTATCATAATCAGACAAGTGATAGAGCCTGGATCTTGGCATTTTTCTCTAACAGGCAGCTGATTTTTATAGCACAAAAACAATAGTGTATACTGCTGAAATGCTTATAGTTGCTACCGCCCAGTTTGCCATCAACGTAATATAACCTTATTTCTTTTGATTGATATAATTTTGTCTTTACTTTGTTGGTTTTTACAATGCCGATTGGAATCTAATTATGTGATGGAGTTGATTTTTGTCCCAATCCTAGTATTAATATTAGAAGAGGCAGAGGTGATATCATATCATAGTTGAGAAATTGTGATTTGTTACTCGGAGAAAGTTGGACTTTGTTTTAGTTGTAGAAAATGCCAACTATGTCTTGCGATTATTGGCCTTTAACCAGCTTTCATCGTTTACTATTTCAACTATAAATTTGATATTGGGCATAGGCCAAAATATCTCTTGCTGTCGGCGCGTCTACTAAACCTACATAAGCATATGTCAAAGACTAAATTTAAAATGATTCGATAATAAACCTCTCACGTGTGTAAATTCTGAATTTATGTAATACGATATTAAAAAAACCAGTTTTATTACCAATACTTTTTCTTTTTTTATTTTGAGTTATTAAAATTAATTTGATATATACATATAGAGATAGGATACCGCTCAAATTCACAATTTCAACTATATAAGTGTGAGTTTGGCCAAGCACATTTTGTGGATTCCCCACGACTTGAAGGTATGATTTTGCAACATAAACATGATTGAGTGTCATATACTACTAAACCACATTGGGAGGTGGTTAAAAATGAAATAAGTCTTAACCACACAAATTATTAGTGTTAATGCATCTGTCATACGATGTATCAATTGAGAATCCTAGTTCAATAGTCAGAAAAATATTCTCTCTCCATTTAGAGAACACTTCCGAATCCAAAATACTAATAAGGGAATTAACTTTTGATTTATGATTATAGAATTTAATGAAAACGGTTAAAAGTCAAATTATATGAATATCATACACAAATTGTGAATTAACATTATACCGGAAAGGAGACTTAATTCTCCTTTCTTAGGGAAAGTTCATTAATCGAAAATGAAGCTATTGACAGCAATTTCTTGATGGTCAAGAAAGTCAACAGTATGAACTTCCGTAATCTTTAATAGTAAAGGATCACAAAAATAATTGTAACGTAACCTAGAAATACGTGGTAAAATTCTGATGACCGAAGAAACTTCTACGGACGGTTGCGTATGCAACCAAGTCAAATCCAATAAATAAATATTTGAATTACAGCACTCGATGTCTCTTGCCTCTCATGTCTTTGATGTTTGAATCACATACATGGACGAACCCATGAGAGGGCTGCCCCGGGCTATAGCCAGGCAGCCTTCTGATTTTATTTTATTTTTAAATTATTATTAGTTTATTGTATAAATATCCTTTAACCTTCTATTATTAGTAAATTAATTTTAAATTCAACTAATATTATTAACTATACCCTTGAACATAACATTATTCACATCGTCTTTTTATTTTCATTCAATATTATTTTCATACTTTACTTTTAATCAATGTTATTTTCATCCTCTACTTTTAAATTTTTATAATCTATTTATGATATTTGTTCATTTGTTAGGGCTGTGATTTATAGAACTTTAACCTTAAATTACTTAATTTGTAGGTTTTTAATACGTTGAATGTTTAATGATTAACCTATTATAACTCAAGATCAAAAGATAATAATAAAAACTAAAAGCAGTTACCTGTTCTAACTCAATACAAAACATTACATGTATTAAGTAGTTTTTACAAATATATAAATTTATGCATGTGTTATATAAAATATTCATATTAATTTTGTTCTAATTGTTATTCTAAACATTCCATATTCACCCAGTTTTGTTCCGATTGTTAGATAAAACAAGTTTTAAAAATAAATTTTCATATTTATTAAATCCATATATATATTTATATATATATATAAGTTTAGCTCGGGTAACAAATAATTTATGGATCCGTCTCTGATCACATAACATTTGATGTTGAATTGATTTTTGTAAACACTGTAATTATAAAATCAATAATAAAGTTTTAGTTTCCTCATTGATAATGGTATTGTTGATTAGTATAATCAGACATGCCCTTACAGAATTAAAATATACTACATGAGATTGTTAAAGGATAAGGCAAGATGCAAAATCTGAGTTGTACATTGCATGCAATTTGGAAGGATCAAGGATACATATAGAGCCAATAGAGTATTAAGATGCTAATGGAATTTGAGTGGTTGTGGTGGTTGTTGAGTTAAAGGGCATTAAGGGACTTAAAAGTAAAGAAAAGTGAGAAGTTGACTTGGTTGCTTGGCGACATGGAGTAGAGGTAACCCCATGCATCATCATTATTCAGTGCCCGTTTTCAAAGAGCTAACTCCAAACTTTTTGAGTTTTAGATTAGGTTTAGCAAATTATATATTCATTGGAAACATACTCAGCACTCTCATTCGTTACCGTCTTTAATATTTTAATACTCTATCGGTTGCACGAATTCGATTCAGTCAGAGGTCAAATTGGATGGAGTCGCCGAAACTCAAAGCTTGGCCTTGGATCATTCAAAATCGATGTTATTACTTCCAAAAAATATCTAAGAGGTGCGACGGACAGGTGTCCATCTTCTCCACCGCAAATTAGTCCTCAGCCACAAACATATTTAACCTTTTTTTTTATAAGTAATTATTAAAAAATTGCATTTGAAGTTAAGATGATGAGTTTTTTTTTTTTGTTTTTTTTGTTATCTATGAAATTAATTTATAGGAAAAATATCTAAATCTCCCAGTTGTTTAATGAAATATCAATTTACTCCAAATATTTAAAGAATTAAACGTTTTAGTCCTTATTATCTCGTTGATTTTGAAAAACATTCATGAAGTAGTCAACTTTCACATTATGAACCAAATTGGAATAACTGAATAGGGACATTTTTTACACAAAAATATGAATATTTTTAATGAAAGGTGAGATCGAGAGGCAAGAGGGACTAAATTGATAAAATTTTGAAAATATATTTAAAAATTGCCGTTAATTTATTGTTATCATCACAGCATCACCGTCGCAATTCGCAAGCCGCACAGCTCCACCCATCGGCCAATCCCAATCTTAAAAATGACTCTGTGGGTGTTGACGTCACGTGGTGGTGGTGGTGGCCCACTCTCTCTCTCTCTCTCTCTCTCTCACTCTTTTGTGCTATATATTAATATCAACGCCATTGATCATTGAATTATTCTAAACCCTTGAGAGAAAGAGAAATTACAATAGCTAGGCTGGAACCCTTCACTTATTGGAGTTCGGGAATGACAAAAGTTTATCCCAACGCTGCCGCCGCCGTTGCCGACACCATCAAGGCCACCTCCGATGGCCATGCTTCCGTGTTGACCGTGTGGAAGAAATCTCTACTGTTCAACTGCAACGGGTTTACGGTGTATGACGGGAAGGGTAATCTTGTATATAGAGTCGATAACTACATGCAAGGAAACAGGGGTGAGATCGTCCTCATGGACGCCGCCGGCAAGCCTCTTCTCACTATCCGTCGCAAGGTACCTTCTCTTTTTACTCTTTCAGTCTTTTGTACGTATTGGATGATTCATGACTCATGACTGACGCTTGTTTATATATGTACGTATTTTTTATTCAGAGATTGAGCCTTGGAGACAACTGGCTCGTCTACGACGGAGAAACCGTGGTCAACCCGCTACTTTCCGTGAGGAAGCACGTGAACATCCTCTCCACCAAGTGCCTAGCTCACGTGACTCCTACTTCTACTTACGCCAACAGCAAAAATACCACGTCGTCGTCGTCGTCGTCGTCTTCAAACAAGAATAAGGCGATGTACGTTATAGAGGGGTCGTACTCTCAAAGGTCGTGCGCTGTGTACGACGGGAAGAAGAACAGGGTGGCGGAGATAAAGAGAAAAGAGGCGGCGGGAGGAGTAGCGTTGGGAGTGGACGTGTTTCGTCTGATAGTAGAACCTGATATGGACACAGCACTTGCCATGGCACTCGTCATCCTCCTCGACCAGATGTTTGGATCTTCCAAACGATTTTCCTCCTAAAACTTTCTAACTATATATATATAACACTCTCTCCATTTTACCCATATCGATCGATCGCTTTTTTTTCCTGTTTCTTTTTGTAACTTGCGGACTGTAACAGCAGGACCATCACCATTCACCACCACCCTGGTTTACTACTTATTTTACGGTGTCCTCCACTGCTCCACACTATTTTTTTTTTTTTCTCTTTTTTTATCAAAAGTTTTAATTTTGTCCTTTTAATTTGTTAATAGAGAGCTTTCAAAAAAACAAAACTTTGTTTATAGAGCTGGGTTTTTTTCCTTTTAAACAAAAAAACCAAGCTACGAGAGGGGTATTTTGTATATTATTTAGAAAGAAGAAAAAAAAAAAAAAACTGGTTTGCTTTTCTTTTCTTTTCAAATTTTGCTGCTTTTTGCTGGTGTCCAATACTGGTGGGTGGTGGGGTGATGCGCTGCTGTGAGCGACCGACCAACCGACCATTTCTCTTGTATCATATATGTATAGTCCTTTTTGCTCTTGTAGAAATAAGGAATTATGAAAATCTATAATATTCATCAAATACAACCACCCCTCGTTTACGTGAAGATCATTAGCTACAAACCCGGCCCATCGCTGAACTGGTATAAGAGATAGATTTGCTCCAATCACCTATGATTTGTTAAACAATCCTTTAATATTTATCTTATTTAATAAATTCAATAGCACACTACGTTGCTAGAAATCGTAAATTATAATTAAATTACTAAACACACCAGCATGAAAAATCATTAATCAAATTAATTACAATATTGCGTAAACAACAGTCATTTGTTGGCCAACCTCGTTTTTCCCCTTGAATTAGTCAAGCCAACAATCATCGATTACATCAAAGAAATTAACAAAAGGCACTGGGTCTAATAGAATTCACCTAATTAGCGCCCTATATGTAGGAGGACAGTTCAAAAAAGGAAGAAAGATAGAGTGGAATATCATCCAATCTTTGTGAGGTGAATTGGATTTTTTAAGATTGGTGTATCTTTAAGAAATAATTTAATAATTTTATAGTTTTACCCAGAAATAATCATCTTTTTATATAAAAATATTACAATAAGTCATAACGAATCGAACCCACGACCTCATTATATGGGTACGGAGATATACCATTTAATCAACCTCATATTATAGATAATTAATAGAAAATGTATTTAACAAAATGACTAAAATAGACGTTAATATACGATACAGAAAATAATCAACAGATATAATAAATAAATAAATATATAATTAATATAAAATAGGGCAAATTACATTAACTTACTCCGATCAGGAAAATAATCAACGGATATAATAAATAAATAAATATATAATTAATATAAAGTAGGGTAAATTATATTAACTTACTCCAATTATATACATAATTATATTAAAACCCATGAAAATATCAAGATAACATAAACATACCCTTTGATCCGTTGATCACCGTTAGTTAATCACAAACGAGAAGAATTGTCGTTTTTGTCCTTTTAAAAATAATACTTAATTATATAAAATCAGTTAATTAATTAAAAATAAAAATATCAGAAGATATAATATATATTAAAAAAAAGGTATTGTTGTGGATGCTTGGGAGGATGATGATGTTAATTTTTATTATTAATATTTATTTATTTTTGATAATGATGATAATTTTTTTAATTAATATTTACTTTCTTTTTAATAAGTTGTTTAGTTTTAAATTTTAATTAATATAAAATTCTTGAAACAGTCACGTCTACTTTAAATATTAAAGCAGACGTCCTCTGCTTCAAGAATTTTATATTAATTCAAATTTAAAAATAAACTAATTAAAAGCTTGTGTAATAATAGGCATGGCTGCTTTAATATTTAAAGTATACGTGACTGCTTTAAGAATTTTATATTAATTTAAAACTAAACAACTAATTAAAAAGAAAATAAATATTAATTAAAAAAAATATCATCATCGTCAAAAATAAATAAATAATAATAATAATTATCATCATCATCCTCCTAAACATCCACATCAATACCTTTTCTATATATTATATTTTTTAATATTTTTATTTTTAATTAATTAACTGATTTTATATAATTAAGTATTATTTTTATAAGCGTAAAAATGACAATTCTTCTCTTTTGTAACTAACTAACGGTGGTCAGCGTTAGTCATAGGATCAAAGGATATGTTTATATTATTTTGATATTTTTATGGATTTTAATATAATTATATATATAATCGAGATAAATTAGAATAATTTACCCTATAAAATATGAACCGTAAGAGGTCCATAGTACCACCTCCGATATTGGAGCCTAATCCACTACCAGAGAGGAAAATGCCCTCCAGCAATATCTGTGTCGCCAGAGGATGTCTACTCTCCTCCGACCTCCACTGCTGATAGTGGCTACTGGCAAACTATGCAATGGAATAAAAGATGGTGGAAATAGGCCTAAATATAACACAAAATTCATAGTGACTTTTACGATTAGGGAGTCGTTTATTTTTCTATCCGAAAACTAAACAATTCTAAATTTTACTAAAAATTGAATAGTAATCAAACCTGAAGTTGAATGATAAGTTTGTCTTTTATTTTAAACAAATCAATTAAAACCAATTTTTTAAATGAAAAAAATTGATTTGTTTGGTGATTGAAAAATAGTTTTTTTTTTTTATAAAGACAAAAGAAGTTTCATATTGTTGTTTGTTTAATTATTATTATCGTTGTTTTCTATCATGATGATGAAGGGATTATTTATTTTTTCCACTTATAACTTAATGGGTCTAAATGATAATTATTTAGTTGTTATGTTTATTTTTTTAAGTGTTCAAACAATTTAGAAATACCAAAAACCAACTTAAAATAAAAAGTAAAAAATCTTAACTTTTCATTTGCAAATCACTAAATTGAATTAAATACAATCAAAAATCTTTTATTCCGATATTATTCCTCATATATAATATATTTTCAATTTCATCATAATTATATATAATGTAAAAATCTTTATTTTAATATATTATTTATTTTAAATAGCTTTAAAAATAAAAAAGAACCATAATCACTTCTTTTCAATATTAATACATTATTACGATATTAAAATGAAATATTTATATATTATTTTTCATTTTATATTATTTTTTTAGAGTGATTTGTGTGATTTGTGTCAATTTTCCAGCTGTCCATTTTATTTATTTATTAAAAAAAACATTTTCTTTTCCTAATAAAAATGAAATTTGTTTATAAAAAAAATCATCATCATATATATTCATATATATTCATATATAATTATTATTATTTTATTGTTTTTTGTTCCATATTATATATATTATTGTTTAACATGGGTATAAATATAAAATTATTTATTTTTAAACAATTATTTATTTTTAAAAAACAAATATATTGACAATTCATTCAAATATAAGGAAAAAAAATAAACATGTCATTCAAATTCAGATTTCAGATAAAAATATATACCTTACTATTAAAAAAAAAAATCAAAAAAAACTACCCAGATTTCCAAATTCCAATTCAATTAAACAACCTAGATTTCCAAATTTCAATTAAACAATAAACTACTCAGATTTCCAATTAAACAACTCAAATCTTCCAACTTCTTCTTGTACACCTTCTGTATTCAAGAAATCCATATTTTTCCCCTTCCATGCCTCCCAAAATCCAATACCATCACTTCTTTGATTGAATTGAATTAGGTCTTAAATCATCGAAAATCCAATTGCAAAATATATGTATATTCATATTTTTTGATCGAACATGTATGATTTGATCAAAATAGTAAGATATTTTGTATACATTCAAAAACATTTTATTCTTTTTTGTATCACAATATACATAAATAGCTTAAAAGCATCTCCAATAGTCCCCCTTAAAGACATAACTTAGCTTAATAAAAGAAGAGTATGTATATGTGTATTTTTACAGTTCCAACATATCCCTAAATGGCTCCCTTAATTATATTCCGATGAAATTCACTCCCTTAATTAAGGAGTGTTTTCAAACCCTTTAAAGTAGACTCCACTTATTTAAGATTATTAAACGAGCTAATTAATATCTAAAATTTATTAAACACATTATCTATCATTTAAATAATAATAACAAATATTAAATGAACCATTTAAAGGAGTATCGTTGAAACACGTACTCTTTATTAATGATCATTTGTAATAATATATTCTTAAATAAGAAGGAGTCTTTAAAAGAGACGGTCGGAGATACTCTAACTAGCTTAACACATATTAACCAGCTTAACACATATTAACCGTGGACATTCTTTTTATCGGTAATTAATAATACATTTGCAACGGTCCAATAAGGCACGTTTTCGTGCCACAAGTGGGCATGAAAGCTTAACGTGTGAGATATAGACGTGACAGAAAAGTGGGTGAGGGAAGGGCCTCCTCACTTGTGTTGCGACACTCGAAAGAAGAAAGGAATCTTATGAATATATAGAAATCTTTAGTGGTTGGACTTCCATTTAATGTTACTTACCTACTACTAAGTTCTAACAGAAGCTTGATTTCATTTCAAAAAAAAAAAAAAAAAAAAACAATAACAACAACAACGCGTCTCTGTCCAGAGTGTAGGGCAGAGACAACATTTTGCATCATGCTTCATAATGGAGAAAAAGGAAATATGAACATCATCCTATAAGATCAAATAAACAATAGTCATAAAAAAAATCTTAATTTAAGAACTTTAAAATTCCTCATTTAACATTGATATAGGTAGAAATTTCAAAGTTACACTGGGACAAAAGAAAAATAAAAGTTTGTAAGAAACAGTTAAGAAGATTTCTTGGGAGGAGACATGTTACCGATGAGGGATATTATAGTGCTGACCAGAAATATCTGCACCAGTGACCCTGTGAACATAAAGGACATGAAGAAAACAATGTTTTGTTTACAATGTATATGATACAACCATTACCGAAAATTAAGTAGCTAACAAAATGGAACAGCACATACCAAGCAGAACAAGGGCAGTCTCAAGAAGTTCTAACTTCTTTGATACCCAGTCACTTGGGTTCTTGATAACCTAAACAGTAAATCCATACAACAATCAGACAACAGTTTCACTATTGAACTTTCAGGAAAAATGTATCGAGTTCAAATAGACACTATTTTTCTTTACGTACGCATGCATGTGTGTGGTTCGAATGACACAATTTTCTACCTCAAAATTCAATGCCCCCATATAATTAAAGGGGGGCACCCTCACCAATCAGAAAATACACTACGGATCTACAATCACATTCAACGATAATTTCCAATTAAAACCCTTACCATGATAGTTATGTCTTCATAATATTTAACAAAATGCCCAAGGAGCTTTTGTATTAGATCCATCACACTACTTTGATAAAAATAAAAATAAGTATTTGATGAATTACTACGTCGACGATGTGAAATGCAATCGAAATTATAAATTGGTAACTAATATTAGTAATATTCCCCTCCTCAATTCGCAATGAACCCAAATAATCTTATGGTTTTTCAATTTTCTCAGTTCTTTTTCTCTTCACAGAATATTTGTGAACAATATAACATAGTACACAATTCCAAGAAAATTTGCAGAAGTCATAGCTACACAGCTCAAATTACCCATTTTTCACTCTATAGGGATCTCCCTATTAACATCATATACACAAAAGACCCATTCTCATATTCTCGAATGATTTTTTAAATTTAAGTCATTATAAAACCATTTTTATCCTTGTATATCATCCCCTTCCTATAATGTAGGAATATGAAATTATTCTAGGAAAAAAAGACTCTCCAACCAATATTCTATTTCCAACGAGCAACAAGATCAAAGATCCAAGCTTCGGCTAAAGCTCCTTAGATCACTATATAATTGTTGTAAGAACTGTATTCCCTTCTAATTCACACCCTTATAGTAGACCTCTCCCTTCAATCAACTCAATACCAAATCTACATTGAAATTGTATTATTAAAAGGACTCAAACGTCACAGAAAAATTCTGTTCTTTTCTTCATCTAGTCTAAGCAAAACCTGGAAAAACTAAAATCCTTGGGACATTGAAAATAGACATAGCATTCTGTTGCATCAGATAATAAATATTTGCACAGCAATTGAATTTCTTGATTTTATTTTTCTACATAAAAAATTGGATAAACAGTAAACTGACCTCTAATGTTGAATTAGTCTTGACAACACTGAAAACCGATAGAAGTATTGAGATAGATGATGCAACCATTGAAACTCTCAAGAAATTCACTCGGCTCTGCTTTCTACCTTCAGCACATGACAATAATCTAATATTAAGTGTGCGCGCAATCACAGGGCAGCATAAAAAAGAAACAAAGGGTTCAGCCAGCAACCTAATTCCCCTATTAAAAGAGAAAATAAACAAGCAGAAGCAGATGAAATAGCAAGTGTACTGGGACCTTCCTCCTTCGATGTTAATAGATATGTGTACAACACTACTATCAATTGAATAGCAGCCTGCAACCAAAGATGCAAACCCCATAAAAATATTTAATAAATGAAAAAGAAATTAGAAAATTGAATTATAGACTGTTGGATTTGGATTTATCATGAATGAAATCGATTCTCTTTGAAATCGATTCTCTTTGAAATCAATCACATTCCTCTCATAAGCGAAGATTACATAACTACCATTGCAAGTGAAATATTAAAGCTAACAATTAATATCATCCATTTGACTTCCCTAATACATTATACATCTACTGATATTGATGGCATTAGCATTGGTTTAAACCCATATAGACTCAGTAGCATACATGTAAAACATATATAGAGAATTCAAGCAAAACCCATAAAAAATGGAGCAAATTTTAGCATAAACACAGTCTACCAAATGTTGAATTTAACTAACAAAGTAATATTTCCCAACAAATTGCATGAAAACAACACAACAATTCTACTATCAACTTTCCAAAAAAAAAACTTAACATCCCAGAAAATCTTACAAGTAAATTATAAAAAACTAGGTACCTGAGTGAATATAAGTGTAGAGAGACGAGACTTCCCTTTAGCCACCTTTGTATACCCTATGATAAATAATCAAAAGAAAAGAAACAGTCAAATCAAATATATAAAAATATTGAAACTGTTGATATATGTTAACAAAGTAGACGTAGCTTACGAGAATCGACAACCATGCGATAAGAAAAATCAGAGCCATCGGTCCCGGATGGCCTTCCTGATGCTGATGATTTGCTTTGCTGCATTTTGCTTGTTTTCTTTGTGAAAACGTTTGTGTATCTGAATTTAATGAAATCCGCAGGAATGAGGCCCTTTATGAGGATATGAGAAATTTGACCAAGGAAAATCGGAAACTTCAAAACTGAAGTCATCTCAAAAAACATTTTTAGCCTCACAAGATCAGATCAATTTCCATATACACTACCAAAACAATTAAAAATCATGAAAACTCTTGTGACACATGAATCAAACAGTTAGCGTATGCCGATATAATTTTTAGGGATATTAAGATTTTAGTCCCTCTAGTATGTGTTAATCTAGATTTGGTCCACTAGTTTTAAGAATTCTGTGAAAACAAACAGAATGACATTGTCAGATGGTACAATGATCGAAATACCTTTAATGAAGGTTTCTGATGAAGGGCAGTATCATAATTTTATATTTAATTAAATAAAAAATAAAAAATAAAAAATAAAAACAAATTAAATTTTAAATTAAAATATATAAAAAACTAATTAAAATAATAATAATAATAGTAATTATTATTAAATGAATTAAATTTAAAAGATGGAATTAGTGGAGATCGGCGGAGATCTACCAAATCCATTTTTTTTAATATAAAATGGCGAAATTAAAAAAAAAATGGATATGATTGGATCTCCACCAAATTAAAACTTACTAGACTTCATAAAAATTTCCAGACTCAACACCTAACACCAGACTTCATCAAAATTTCCAGAAATCACAAACCCAAAACATCATCAATTAAAGAATTCAAATTAAAACTTTCTAGACTTCATAAAAATTTCCAGACTCAACACCCAACACCGGACTTCATCAAAATCTCAAAAATCACAAACCCAAAACATCATAAATTAAAGAATTCAAACCGAAATCCCTCTCTTGATCTACAATTTTGCTTTTACACACAGAATATTGAAAACATCAAACTTCAAAATTAAGCTAAATATGATTATCAAAAAGTCATCAGAGTAATAATGATAGAGCTGTAAAGGTGAGAATCATTTTCACTGATAAAAAAAATGAAGACTTCAAATCCAAATAACAACAATGCATAATCAGAAACCAAATACAACACAAATCACTTCAATTAAATAATTAAAGAAACTCCACATCACATTTGATTCAAATTCATCTTAAATAAACCTAAAAAACAGATCTTGAAACCCAACAAAAACACAAAACAAAATATCAAATTTTTCCCCACCTGAAACCCTAACCGATCCAAACCCTCTCCGCCTCCACCGGCAATATTGTCCAGCACCTACAAACGCCACTGTCCAGTAGCAAGCTTCCTGGACGGAATCACCGCCGTTCCACACTGATGCTTCCTGCGGCTCCTCCGCCGAGCCTCTGCAGCTCCTCCTCTTCCTCTTGTGCTCGACAACCCACAACTGGACCAGATAGTGACCGTGGAGAAACACGATCGATCGCGTCCCAAACTTTTTTTCCTGTTTTTTTTTTGTTTCTTTAATTGTGATGTTGTTGATGATCGAAGAGGAGAAGATGGAGATATGGGAGAGAGTGAGAGAGTTGACAGAGTGAGACCGTTGGGAGAGATAAAAGACTTAAAAGTTATTAATTAAATTTATTAATTTCAATGCATTTAATATATATATATTGTTTTTTTTTAATTTTTTAATTTATGTTTTCAAAGTACAATTATTATTATTTTCACATTATGAAATTTCAGACCGATTTAGCCAAAAAGAGCCAAATTGGTCTCTTTATTAAGAATCAAACTCAGCTTGTATCAACCAAAAGCTTAATTACCAACAAAATAGGAATCCAGGTCAATAACAAAAGAGATGATTTTGATTTAAAGAACTAAAATGGGGAATCTGGTCACAGACAGAGTATATTATTTATGGCTGAAATAGCTTAAACAGCCAAATGTCTCACTGTTTTGGACCAAACAAACAAAAAGAAATGATTTTTATGGTTGAAATAGCTCAAAAATCAAAATGGGTTTCCATATTCATCTCAAATATTCAAATGAGTATCTGTGTATAGATCAAACAAGGCTCGTATTCGACCAAATATACAAATTTCTACTAAATTGAAAACAAAGGCATGGGTTCCTAGACATAAAGAGATAGCTCAAATCGCACAAAATGGGACAGTGCACATCATGCAGAGGGCTTGTAATCAAACAAAGATACAATTTTTATTTTTATTTTAAAAATAAATAAAATTCGTGCATCACAAAAACACAGAGACAGGAGAAACCGAAAGTATAAAACTTAACTTCTAGGAAGTAAGGATCATCCACTTCAATAGAGAGAGAACTAACACTGAAAGCATTCAAAAAGATAAAAATGATAGACGGAGAGAGAACTGCTAATCAAAATTTTCAGAGAGAGAGATTTACCGAAGAAATTGGTCGGCGATAAAATTTGCAGCGGTGAGGGCGATTTGAGTTTTGAGAGAGATAAACGGTGAGAGAATATATGTCAGGTGTAGAGAAGACCGAAGAGTTCAATTTTTTATTTTTCTAAAATAGCTATTTTTTCATACTCTAAAGGGGGAACTGCACAAACATCCCCCAAGGTTTGATAAAATTGTACAAATATGTCAGTTTTGACAATATACACATAAACTTCCCTCAACATTTGAAAATTGTTATACAAACATCCTCACATCCCCATCCAACAGTAGAGGATGTTTGTACAACAATTTTCAAATGTTAAGAGAAGTTTACGTATATATAGTTAAAACTGACATATTAAACCTCAAGGGATGTTTGTACGATTCCCTCTTCTCTAAAACGAAAACTATTCATGTTATCTCAACTTTTAATTCAACGTTTCTGAAGTTATTTATTTTTTAGTAATGCTAGCTTCCCAATTTTTTTTCTCAAAATTCATTCCTAAATGGTGTAAGCACGTAAGGTATCAACATATTGTAAATCATAAGATTATACGATGAGTAATGTGATGTTAATACCTATACCTTTTGGAAAAAAAAATTGACAAGCTTATCATTACTTTTTATTTTTTTAGGCACTGTGTTACGGAAATAGATACACATACAGTATAGTATATACCGGTTGATCTCGTTATAGCAAACATCTGACCCGACCATTCGGTCTAAGTTATGATAATCCTTCTTGCAATGCTTCAAATTAACATTCTTTTAACAAGTCTCTGTTTCAAACAAAGTCGGAACAAAAATCATTGGTTCCTAGATGGAGGAACCGAACCAAACAATGATATTCCTCAATCATTAGGTACAGAGATTACAATGTTTTTTACCCAATCCTACCGGCATTTAAAAGGTGTTTGAAGAACGGAATAAAACTCGAAATCACAATTTCAATATAATACCTCAATGTTTTAAATGTAAAAGGCAAACCAAGCTTTGTCTTGTCTAGTCAACAATTAAAATTAATAAAGAACTCTTAACAATATATGAGATCATTGTAATATACAAGAACATATGCTAACAATATAAGAGATCATTGCAATTTATAAGATAGCAAATTCACAGACATCAAAGTAGTTGGTGTAATTTGCAAATATGGCAAAAGAATGAAATTAGCTTGAAACCTACTATAGAAGAAATGGATGTTAAATAAAATCATGAAATCTCAATCCTATGCCCTTCATATATTCAACCAAAAATGAAAAAAAAAAAAGTGAGTATTCGTATAGGGATACACATGATACAGATGCACATATTGGGTTAAATGTCTCGTAGTCTTACGAAATAGCAATGGCCTCGAACTGAAATCGAATTACACTCATTTTAACTCCACACCAAGGGAAAAAACAGTGAGAAAAATGAATGGAATTATGATCTCACTTTCTGAAGCCGTACCCTTAGAGCTTCTAGTTCTTCGTCATCATCTTCACCCTCCGTGAGAGCTTCTTCCTGAAAAATTTACAATAAATTTTATTTGTAGGCTTCCTGACAAAGATTTAAGTAAGAAAAAACTAACTGGTCCAAAGTTATCAATAC
This sequence comes from Dipteronia dyeriana, assembly GCA_032871835.1. Classification (NCBI taxonomy): domain Eukaryota; kingdom Viridiplantae; phylum Streptophyta; class Magnoliopsida; order Sapindales; family Sapindaceae; genus Dipteronia; species Dipteronia dyeriana. The sequence goes on from CM065297.1 coordinate 991,760, forward strand.
TTCGTGTGAGGTGCTTGCTTTCTGCCTCACTCTTTCCTTCCTGGCTGCTTCTGGAAGCTGTGCAGCCGTCTCACCAGCTAATTCCGTTAGGACTCTGTCAACTTCTTCTTCAATTTCTTCCTCTATATCATCCGAATCCAATGCCGTGTCAAGAGAATCGTTCATCATTTCTTCAATAACCCCAGCCTACAAACCACATTTACGACAAGGTATTTACTAGGCAATCCAAAGAGTTTTCAAATGATATTCAAGAGAAGAACTATAGCTCTTATGGGGAAAAAACACAATTGTATAAATAAAAGCAAGTATTACTGACACAGATATCAATTAGAAAAGCACAGAAACTCAATTGCCACAAAAATCAAGCTTTCTTAAATCGACAATTGATTGCTCAGATAGGCTCATCTTTCCATTAGTTTATTTATTTTTCCAAGAATATAAGCTACCAAAATTTCCGGTAATAGTCAATTCATTGAAGGCAAGAACTTGACTATATGGTCAAAATTTGAAAGCTGTAAATAAACCCTGGGTTTCTTTATGGGAACATTACTCAAAGTTGTCAGCAAAATTATAAATTCAAAAGTAAATTTTGTCACACAGTCTTTGGTCTTTTTTTCAGCGTCAATAAATAACCTATCCATCTAGACAGGCCAGGAACCATAAATCGGTGAGATTGCTGGATGTGGAACTTAAGAATATGTGAAACGAAATACTAAAGTTGTTTTTTCTTTCACCAAGCAATAAATTACATTTATAATTTTATATTAATAACATCTTCAACAGGTCAAGAAACAAATTACCTTGGTCATTTCTTTGCTAAATTCCTGCATCGTAGTGGCCATTTCTGGAGCTTTCATAAGGTCACTGACAAGTTTCATGACCTCCGCACTCTTCGATAAATGACCCACTGTACGAGCAATAGCTGCAAAACCATCCCAACATATGAATATCAAAACATTTATTTGAAAGTACAAGAGGCAGGAAGGGTTATGAGTTCTTCCCCGATAGTGTAAATAGGAAAGAAAGCACATAAACAATATTAAGATTTTATGTTTAATTCATTAAGAGCTATTTCCAATAGTCCAGGCCATTAAATCTAAGTTACAGAAAAGCTAGTCTAGAAAATAGGCTTTTCCTGCTTAATGTACATTCATAAATCCATCAAAGTTCCATTAAAAGATGAAAAGAGTCAAACACCCCACATTTATGCTACCAAAATTCAACTTAAAATGGATAAAAAAAATCTTGTGTTTAAACCTAACAAAAATAATGGAATTAATATCATACTTGAGACAGACCAAAACATCTTAGAATCACAGACAAAATAATGATAAAAGACAGACCAAAACATCTTAGAATCACAAACAAAATAATGATAAAACTTTCATATTTACAGTGAAAAGGTAAATGCTTTAAAATCCTGGAGCAGAATGTCATGGCCCGCCCAATTTTGATCCAAGGAGCCCAAACAAAGCCCAATATTAGACACAAGCCCTTGGAGGATTCTAGAGTCTTCTCCACTCATCTAGCATGACCATCCTTAGAAGACTCTAGGAACATTCTGGAACTCTCTTGTAAATATCTAGGATTGTGAATACTTGTAGAAAAACCAAGATACATGTAGAACATTCTGGAGACTCAATCTCTACAATTAACCTAGAGTAGTCTAGAACATTCATTGAGGAGGTGAACAACTATAAATAGGTAGCCCCTCTCATTTGTAAGGCATCCAAGCCAAGAATACTCAAGCACATTGTAAAGCTTTCTCATAGACAATACACTTTGCTTTATTTTCCTACAAAGCTCTTCTAGTCCTTCTCTAGTCTCTCCAACCTTTGAGAGTGATCAAGCAAGGCTTACTTAGCAATTTTGTCCAAAAATTGTCTAAGTGCCGCACTAGTTAGCTGCGCAAACTTTAACCCGGTGACAGTTGGTATCAGAGCCTCGTCAAGCAACCACAGCTAGTTCGCGAAGCATTGGCATCCGACAGTGAAGTTGCTACTACAACAGAAGAGCAGGGGAGTGGACGTGATGAGCAACGTCCCACGCCAAGCGGAATAAATCCAAAGGTCCGTTCACGGATGCCTTAGAAACTCGAATCGTTGGCTTGGAGGAAGCCGTATCGGGGATGGAGTCTACCTTGAGTGACGTTACCGACCGTCTTGATTGTATAGAGGCGGACTATGGTGAAATCATTCAAGCAACCAAGTCCACCATCCACGAGTTCCAAAAGAGATTCAAAGAGGACGTGGGTTTCCTCACACTTGAGTTCCACAACCTTCGCAACTTTGTAGAACACGAGTTGCGGGCTATACATGCGGAAGTATCCGACGTCCACACTGAATGGGCTTCACACAAAACTAGCCCAACCGTCGGCCTTACTGCCACCAGCTCATTGAATGCCATCCAAGTGCCCAAGCCAGCCACATACTATGGTACTCGCAATGCAACAGAGGTCGAAAACTTCCTTTTTGATCTTGAACAATATTTCGAGGCCAAGGGTGCTCGTGATGATGCTACCAAGATCGCAAATGCACCGACATTTCTTCGTGATGCCGCCCAGCTATGGTGGAGACGTAAGCATGGTGACATGGCAAAGGCATCAACCCCATCACTACATGGGAGGAGTTTAAGGAACTCAAAAGGCAATTCCGTCCTACCAATACGGAAAAAGAGGCATGTGGCCGTCTTCGTCGACTCAAGCAGACGGGTAACATTAGAGACTGTCAAGGAGTTCACTACCCTATCTCTCTAAATCGAAGACATGTCCGAGAAAGACTCGCTCTTTGATTTCGAGAGATAGGGTAGTGAACTCCTTGACATAGTCTCTAATGTTAGTCGACGAAGACAGCCACGGGCCTCTTTTTCGCATTGGTAGAACAAAATTGCCTTTTGAGTTCCTTCTTAAACTCATCCCATCTAGTGATGGGGTTGATGCCTTTGCCTATGTCACCATGCTTACATCTCCACCATAGTTGGGCAGCATCACGAAGAAATGTCGGTGCATTTGCGATCTTGGTAGCACATGGATGGTCTGAAGGATTGGGCAATGGTGGAGCTAGAGAGGAGAAATGTGCAAGACCTGAACACCGCTATTGCCATTGCTGATGCCGAAGCCGAAGCCGAAGCCGAAGCAGTCACTGACTACTCCACCCAATCGAAGGAAAAGAAGGCCAACCAAGGCAAAAGTGGGGAGACAAGTCCGAGCAGAAGAGCCAAGGCGGCAAGGATGAGGGACAACGAAAGTCCTCCAACACGGACAGACGCAACAAGCCTAACGGAGGTAAGTCTGAAGCTCTTAAGCCTAAGTCTCCTTGTTTCATTTGTGATGCACCGTATTGGGTGAAAGATTGCCTCAAGCGGAAAACCCTTAATGCCATAATGTCTCAACGAGAAGATAACCAAGAAGGAGGACACGAGACAAGCATGAGGTGGGGGCTCAGGCAGCTTGGTGCACTCAAGAGCAATAATGCCCCATCAACATCCACCAAGAAAGGGCTCATGTTCGTAAATGCCTCAATCAATGGCAAAGTTGTCTGTGCAATGTTAGATACAGGGGCAACTCATAACTTCGTCTCCATAGACAAGGCCAAGAAGCTAAGCCTCAAGATCACCAGTGGAGAAGGCACAATCAATGCTGTCATCTCACCGGCAAAACCAATTGCAGGCATTGCCAAGGCTATCCCTGTTGACCTTGGGACATGGAGTGGAAAGCTCGATTTCTCTGTCGTACCCATGGACGACTTCCAAGTGGTGTTAGGCATAGAGTTCTTCGATCAACTGCATGGCTTCCCCTTCCCAATCAAGAACTCCCTGAGCATCCTTGATGGGAGCAAGACTTGCATGGTCCCAGCAGAACGCGCAACCAAGGCAGAGTCCAAGGTGTTGTCCGCCCTGCAGTTCAAGAGGGGATTGAAAAAAGATCCTAGCTTCCTAGCCACCCTTTAGGAGCTTAACGATGGAGAAGATCAAATCGCTTCCCCAGACCCAATGGCGGCCGAGGTCCGAGACATTCTTAAAGAATACAAGGATGTCATGCCAAAAGAGCTTCCAAAAAAGCTTCCATCTAGGCGAGAGGTGGATCATCAGATTGAGTTGGATCCCAGTGCCAAGCCTCCCGCCATGGCACCTTATCGCATGGCACCACCAGAATTGGTGGAGCTTCGTAAGCAACTCCAAGACTTGCTCGACTCGGGCTACATTCGGCCCTCCAAATCCCCATGTGGTGCTCCGGTTCTATTTCAGAAAAAGGACGGATCACTCCGTATGTGCATCGACTATCGGGCCTTGAACAGGATTACCATCAAGAACAAGTACCCGATACCTTTGATAGCTGATCCCTTTAACCAGCTAGGCAAGGCGTGCTACTTCTCCAAGCTGGATCTTCGATTAGGGTACTACCAGGTGCGTATCGCGGTCGGAGATAAGCCCAATACAGCATGTGTGACAAGATACGGCCCTTTTCAATTTCTAGTAATGCCATTTGGCCTCACCAATGCACCAGCCACGTTCTGCACTCTCCTGAACAAACTCTTCCATCCTTTCCTAAATCGGTTTATGGTAGTGTATTTGGACGACATTGTGGTGTATAGTCAGACACTCGAGGATCATGTCCAACACCTTAAACAAGTCTTCCAAGTACTTCGGAAGAACGAGCTCTACATCAAATTGGAAAAGTGTTCTTTCGGTCAACGGGAGGTGGAGTTCTTTGGCCACCGGATACAGGACGGAAAGCTTATGATGGATGGTGCCAAGGTGAAGGCAGTCCAAGAATGGGAACCACCCACCAAAGTGTCGGGGTTAAGGTCTTTCCTGGGGCTAGTCAACTACTATCGGCGGTTCATTCCGGGATATTCAACCAAATCCGCCCCGCTGACAGACATGCTCAAGAAGGATAGGGCATGACAATGGTCCAACAAGCGTCAACTTGAGTTCGAAGAGTTGAAGAAGGCCATCTCAGAGGAGCCAGTACTTGTCTTCCCTGACCACACCAAGGCATTCGAGGTGCATATTGATACCTCAGACTTTCCTATTAGAGGAGTTCTTAGGCAAGAATGCCGTCCAATTGCCTTCGAAAGCAGAAAGTTGAGCAATGCTGAGCGGCGATATACTGTCCCGGAAAAGGATATGACAGCCATCATCCACTGCCTCAGAGTTTGGTGACACTACTTGCTTGGAGCCACCTTCGTTATAATGACTGACAATGTTGCCACAAGCTACTTTCAGACACAAAAGAAGCTGAGCCCCAAGCAGGCACGATGGCAAGATTTCCTGGCAGAGTTCAACTACCGACTCGAGTACAAGCTAGGCAAGGCAAATGTTGTGGCCGATGCGCTTAGTCGAAAAGCAGAGCTTGCTACATTATGTGTGAGTCAACCATTAAACACCCTAATCAACCGCATCAAGGAAGGACTTCATCAAGATCCTCTAGCCAATGAAGGGAAGACAAGACGGTTATGGCTAGACTATAGAGTTCTCCTCACCACTGGAGACCGAGTGTACGTGCCCAAGTGGGGGAACTTACGGAAGGAAGTCATTAAGGAATGCCATGATTCAAAGTGGTCAGGTCACCCAGGGATGACACGTACCTTAGCACTCTTCCAAAACTCCTACTATTGGCCTCAAATGCGGGATGACGTCGACGTTTGCCAACAAGACAAAGTCGAACAACAACGTCCAGCAGGATTACTTGAACCACTACCTATAGCCGGTAGACCATGGGAGAGCGTCTCCATGGACTTTATTTCTGCCTCCCGAAATCCGAAGGGTGTGGGAGCATCATGGTGGTAATCGATCGATTCAGCAAGTATGTCACCTTTATACCTGCCCCTAGGGATTGCACAGCCGAGGAAGTTGCCCGCCTTTTCCTCAAACATGACGAGAAGCTTTAGGGAGTTCTACAGAGTATAGTAAGTGATCGTGACCCACGATTCACCGGGAGGTTCTGGACGAAGCTCTTCAAGATGTTGGGGACGAATCTAAACTTCTCAACTAGCTTCCACCTTCAAAGTGATGGGCAGACTGAGCGCTTCAATGGGTTATTACAACTATACTTGAGGCACTACGTAAGCGCTCATCAACAAGATTGGGCAAGGCTGCTTGATGTTGTCCAGTTCTCTTTCAACCTTCAAAGGAGCGAGGCTACGGTAAGAGCCCATTTGAGATAGTCATGGGACAGCAACCAATGACTCCCCAAGCCATTGCCTCAACCTATGGAGGAAAGAGCCCCGTGGCTCACAAGCTCGCTAGGGAATGGCAAGTACAAGCCGATATCACGCGAGCATGCCTAGATAAGGCCGCCCAGAAAATGAAGAAATGGGCGGATACAAGGAGACGGCACTTAGAGTTCAATGTAGGGGACTTGGTGCTCATCAAACTGCTACCCCAACAGTTCAAGTCACTACGCCGAGTGCACAAGGGGTTAGTGAGAAAATATGAAGGCCCATTTCCCGTCGTCAAACGAGTGGGCAAAGTCTCCTACCAAGTCCAACTCCCACCAAGACTCAAAATCCATATGGTCTTTCATGTGAGTTTCCTCAAGCCATACCATGCAGATATGGAAGACCCGAGCAGAGGAGAGTCTAAACGGGCGCCAACTGCTGTAGTCACCCCATTCGACAAAGACGTAGAGTGCATACTGGCGGATCGAGTGATTTGGAGAAGAGGCGTTCCAAATTACACCGAGTACTTGGTGAAATGGAAGAACCTCCCCGATAGTGAGACGAGTTGGGAACGAGGAGATACACTTTAGCAATTCGCCGAGCAAATCCAACGATACAAGGATGAATACGCGACAGGGACTTCGCGAGCTTAAATGAGGGAGGATGTCACGGCCTGCCCAATTTTGATTCAAGGATCCGAAACAAAGCCCAATATTAGGCACAAGCCCTTGGAGGATTCTAGAGTCTTCTCCACTCATCTAGCATGACCATCCTTGGAAGACTCTAGGAACATTCTAGAACTCTCTTGTAAATATCTAGAATTGTGAATGCTTGTAGAGAAACCTAGATACATGAAGAACATTCTGGAGACTCAATCTCCACCATTAACCTAGAGTAGTCTAGAACATTCATTGAGGAGGTGAACAACTATAAATAGGTAGCCCCTCTCATTTGTAAGGCATCCAAGCCAAGAATACTCAAACATTGTAAAGCTTTCTCATAGGCAATACACTTTGCCTTATTTTCCTACAAAGCTCTTCTAGTCTTTCTCTAGTCTGTCCAACCTTTGAGAGTGATCAAGCAAGGCTTACTTAGCAATATTGTCCAAAAATTGTCTAAGTGCCGCAAGGGTTAGCTGCGCAAACTTTAACCCCGTGACAAGAAGCAGCTAATTGGAATCTAATATATTGCAATGATGTCTGATTTGTGGCCTAAAACAGCTGTTTTTCCTTCTTAGAAAGTAAATATGTTAGTGAGTTAGAACCCATGTACACAGCATATGTTTTCAAGGCATTCCAACCCATAGTGAACATGATGGACCAGTCAAAATCTAAAGAAAAGAAATTTCACCAAAATGTACCTTTCCCCTCTCACAAAATATAATATTTAACTGCATCTCCTTTTATTTTGATGAGGATTGCTAGAAATATCAATAGATTGTGAATCTTGCTAAGTTCTCAAAGAATGAACACATACATTAGTGAATAAGTTCAATTTCTCATATAAATTTGAACCAATACATCAAGCAAAAGTGAAAAGTTCATCAAAAACATTTTGACTCTAATAAGCTTTCATTCCTTTTTAACGTTTGAATTTATATTTTACTTAGTAATTAAAAAAAAAACCAATAAAAGCTGCAATAATGCACTACAAGAGAAAATAAAAAGGCCATAAACAAAATATAGACCACTGCTATTCAAACAAAGAAAGGCTTTTAAGGTGATACAAAACTAAACAAAGAAAGGCTTTAGCAGAAAAGGACAAAAATTATATCCCCATTCATCAAGATCACTATTTCTACAAGAAAGTCTACTAAGGTGACAATTTTTTCTTAACACAGGGTAATTAAAATAGTTATGTCAATTCTAAAATCTAACTCTTCCAAAAACATTACAGTTTCTCCAAAATCATCTCATTAGTTTAACACACTAAATCATCTTGATTCTACGCGCGTGGCAAGCTACTGCTATTAGGATGGAAATATGTGTGCAAAGAAGCAAAAACAATGAATTAAGATAGTATAGTACCAACACTCTCTCCAAGATGCATTGATATTGAATTCAATTGGGCCTTATTCTCATAAAGACGGTTCACCGTTTTTCTTGACATCAAAACTTCCTTTGCAAGTGCCTGAGATATGGTAGAAGGTATGAAATGTCAAGCTTTGTAAGCAAAATAAATAAATAAAAATAAGGTGATTAGATGGACTACAAAGCAACTGAGTTCAAAGTTGACTTCCATATACAAGCAAGAGTTCTAGCTTTATGTTTAACAAAATTCCTTCAAATGGGACTAGAATATCATTCTCGCTAGTAACTTCTTCATCTTTTTTGTTTCTTGTAGTTTCACTATTTATATACCACCTTACAACCAAGTATTCCTCCCAACTAGGAGAAATACAGATTCCACAGATCATTTATCAAAAAATGAAGGCACAACATGTAAAATGGCATTTCTAAATCGCTCCCAGTGTTTTGAGAAGAACGGTACTTGTTAATTTCCCTTAAAATTACAAAGTATAACCAAAAGAATGGAACAAACAAGGATTAAACATGGCAGTGACATTAACGATGATAAAACCAGAAGGGGGTGATAGCCGATATGGACATAAGACACCACTAACAGAAGAAGAACATCAATTACAATTCCTAGCAAGAGCTCAAGTATCAACACCATATTTCACGCCCTTAAATATTCCTCATAAATGAAGGAATGCAAACAGCACACAAATTGAACCAAACGAAATAGCCAGATATCCAAACAATATCAAGTAGACAATTTTATGAATTTTCTAGCAATGCTCAAACTAGTCAATTGCCATAAGTTATTTTTGCTACAGTCTTGTGCACTGCCATTAGAGTCTCTTACAATTATGTCAATTCCAGGCAAAATATATGTATATTCAACAATTAACCACAAATGTAAAAACTCAATCAACCTGAGAATGGTTTCATCAAAATTCAAATAGAACAAAACATAAAATCAGGCAATTACCTTAGCAGAGACCATGTCATTTCTCTTGGCTGCATCTTTGATTGCTTTTTGTACACTTTTCTCCTCTCTCTGAATATCTAAAACACAACCCCCACCACCACCCCCATTAATTTTATTAGCACAAATTCATCATAAACACACAAAAACTCATAATCCCATCAATCAAAACTCCAAATCAAAACAACCCATGTCATAGAATACACATAAATGAACACCCACCAATAAAAGTAAAAAGTTAAATACATAAATATAACTTGCCTCTGATTTGCCGCTCCACATTGCGGCATTCCTGTCGAAGTTTTCTCTGCCAATCTCTCAATTGCTGTTGTGGATTTACTTTTGGTTTTAAAATACTTTTAACTTTATCCATCTCTCCAAATTCTAATTACACTCTCAACAATGAAAAGGAAAGTAAAAGAAAAAAAAACAACGAAAATAATCACAAAGAGGGATTTTTTTTGTTTGTTTAAAAACGAAAAAAAAAAAGTTTATAGAAAAATATTTTGACGATTTTGAATATGGGAATTGCCTACGATCAAAGCAATATTTTCTCTTTCCGTGTTTGTTTTCCTGGATTGTTTAAAATTTTCTCCACGCAGAAAAACGAAAAGAAAGATCGTCAGACATGCAGCTGGAAAGATAACAGCGGTGTCGTTTCGACTCGTTTTGACTTTTGAGTTGAGTCGACTTGACGTTGCTAAAATAAACCGCGTTGTTTTAAGGGAAATTTGAACAAGCATTCCATGAGTTAATCAATATTTCATGTAGACGTAACTTTCATCAAAATTGTACATATTTTTCTGCTTTTCGTGGACTAATATCCGATTTGGTATTGTTTTCCTAGCTGTTTTTGAGAGCAAAAGTGATTCTGGACCTAAGATAGGGTGTTTGGTAAAATCACGAGAAAGTGATTTTGGTCACTTTTAGTTTCTCCCAACTGATTTATTGAGAAGCTACAAATACATGCTTTTGGATTTTAGTTTCTACTTTTAGAAAATGCGATACAGTAATATTAAATAAAATTGTACTAACTTTCCAACTCTGTCCTTGCCTTTAACGAAATTTAAAAAAAAATGGGTTTATATTTCTATACAAAAAAAACATAACTGTATAAAAAAATATATGGATAATTAATTCAATAAAGTATAATGAAAATGAAATAAAAAAAATAAAGTTGAATAAAAAAAAATAAGGCTAATTAATTAAATAAAGTAGAATAAAAAATAGGGTTAATTAATTCAATAAAGTACCATAATTATATAACACTTGACACTAAACACAAATAAACAAGAAAAATGTAAACTATAGCACATTAGTACTGTTAATAGCAAAATTTGGCTGGGGACCAAAAAAGAATTTTCCACTTCCCAGCCTTCCTACAATGGTCTAAATTCAGGCTTATATGACGGGGTATCAAGGTCACAGAGGTCGAGCTACCACGCGATCCTACAGGAGCAAGGTGAAGCCGCTCATACCATCTGAGCATCTCGCACGTGTCCAAGCTTACCAAATAAAGCCTGACGAGACCACGTCAAGCTCTTTATACCAGGATAAAAGCCCGAAGCTAGGTCGACGTGAAAGGACATGGGTCCCCCGACATCAAGGTATCTCTTAACACTCTTCTAGAGCTTGCTACTATCTCTACTTTCACTAGGAGACCTTCAAGGTGCCGAGCTTGTCTTGCAAAGGCCCTCATGCCTCATCGAGGTATAATCTCGACCTGTTCGAACATAAAAGGAAGAAGCCCGTAAAGCCTCATGGTCACTAAAAGCGCCAAGATCCACTGTAGATCCTAGCATGGTTAAATCAAATAGCAAGAGCAGTACTCGAGCGTACCTCTCCACCCTTCCAAAAGCCAGCCAAGGCCGTCTGTTTATGGCGAACACCTTACCAAGGCTTGCCAGCCAAGCTTCGCTACCTCGTTGGATTCCAACGCGGTTAAATCGAGCTCCACCAAAAGCCTTTCAAGGTCGATTCAAGCTTCATACAACCAGACTGGTACCTTAAGGTATCTCGCCCTCAGATCGATACCTAAGTACTGGGATACCAGCTTCGGGACCCATCCGGGGTACGCCTCCTCCGTAAGGTAGGAAGAATAATATCAGTAAGGTACCGCGCCACCAGAATATTGAACCAGAGTTCTCCTCCAAGAGTGAGGGTTGACTTTCATGATTACCATTAATGAGGTCAATCGTATTAATAGAGATAGTCAACCCTATTTAATGAGGTCAACTGTATTAATGGAGGTAGTCAACCCTATTAATGAGATCAACTATATTAATAGAGGTAGTCAACCCAATTAATGACATGATCAACGCCATTAATAAGAGGATATTCAACTCTTTAATAGTCACCATTAGTGAAAGAGTCCAAAGAGGAAACAAATACATTTTCCTATAAGATATCTTCCACAACCTATTATTGGGGGTCAAATATAACAGAAAATCCCGCTTATTAAGGAAAGAAGAGTCCGAAAAGGAAACAAACACTTCTTTTCCGAGATATTGGCTACGATCCGATCAACTACATTAAAGGAAGAATCGTGTTCAATAAGGAAAGAAGAACAATTCAAGAGTCATGGACTTGCAAGCCAAGGTAGTTACACCATGTATAAATACACCTGTAATAGCATCGATAGAGAGGATCGAAAAACACACAGTGGAGATCACATATATCATTTCCAATCCCAAAAACGACCAGCTCTAGAAATGTCTACATGTTTCGTTTAAAGTTTTCTCGACATCATCAATGTATGTGTTACCTTTACCTAAAATATACCGGTATCGGTCTACATTCGACCACCATTGTAAGTTCTTTGGAGTGACTACGTTGTATTATTTCACCATTCTTGTAAGCTCCCCGGAGCATTCTTTGATATATACATAAGGAAGGGTATTCCTCCTTCCTCAGGATACTGTCTTGGGGTTTTTCTGCATGTGATCATTCGTGATGTTTTTTCCCCCTTGGTCAGTCCACCTCCCTCTACAAAAGACTTGTGCTTCTCTTATTTATGTCATGTGTAATGCATGCGTATATGAGTGCAAGCTAGATTCCTACCTCGCTGGACCTAGTGCTCTTATCCTCTTATCTACATGCCAAAGTCGTACATCAAGATGAGGAGAAACCACCCATACCAGCTTGAAGAAAGTCAATGAGCTCTCATGCATCATCTCTATGGAAGAAATTGAACTCTCCGACACTGGAGCTTGATAAGCCCCCATCCTTACTTGCTATCTAGGTCGGGGATTTATAGGAAGGAAACGGGCTCCAGAACCGGGCTTCGAGTACCTTGACGGGCTCAGACCCCGACCGAGGACCAGGACCAGGACCAGAACCAAGATCAACCCTTTCATACCAGTAAGAGAACCTCGAGCTCCCTTCGTCTCCGACCTACCATGAAGCCCAACGGATGGGTTCACTCGACTCCTACCTACCACGAAACCCGACGGGAATGATGACTCGTCTCTTACCTACCACGAAGCCCGACGGATGGGTTGAATCATCTTCTACCTACCTTGAAGCCCGACATGAGGGATGACTCGTCTCCTACTTACCACGAAGCCTGATGGAATGGTTGACTCGTCTCCTACCTACCACGAAGCCTGAAGAGAGGGATGACTCGTCTCCTACCTACCACGAAGCCCGACAGATGGGTTGACTCTTCTCTTACCTACCGCAAAGCCCAACGAGTGGGATGACTCATCTCCTGCCTACCACTCCATATTCCATATTCCATATTCCATATTCATACAAGATCAGGTCAGGTATCAATGATACCGACCCCACCACTTTCGTGGTAGTGGTCTTGAGGGCGTTAATAGGGATTTCTCATCTTAAACAAATTTCTCGTTAACAAGTACCATTTAGATGTCTATGTCCTTTTAGTAATTTTACACACTCACAACACTTTTTTATTTCAGTTTACCAAACACATTGAAATTGCTTTTGGTTCACACATTGAAATTGCTTTTAGTTCTCACAGCACTTTTGAAAATCAGTTTACCAAACACACAGTTGGCACCGTCTGTGGGAAGTTTCCACACCCCTTTTGAAAGCCTATATGTCTCTACATAAGTATCATTATACTATCGAGGTAACATATTCATTGTTCATGAATATCATTTACTATATACGATGTCTTTTCTCCATACTTGTCTATATCGCCTATGCATCGCATGTGGTGCTCATTTTATCATTTAACGAGTTTTGTTCATTGTGGAGCACATATGGTACGTGGGAGTCCTAGTGGAACCATTTCATTATGCTACTCCTATGAAGTGAACCTGTTCAGATAATCGTGGAGCTCCAATACAATAGCTTCTCGCTCGAAGATCTCATATATAGCTGAACCATTCTGATACATAGAGAGCTCATATACAGTAAAACTGCACCTCTCATGCTCTTCTACAGCAGATTCGCTCTGCCACCAGTGTATCACTTATCCAGCAGATCCACTGGGCTTCGACATGTTCATACGGATCCCCTCATGCCTCCAGGTTCCCCCTTCGTAACCTCCTAGGAAGAGGTAGCAGGTCAACCCATGAATCTAAGAAGCCAACTCAGATGTGTAGCTTCTAGAACAGCACGACCAGTAGAAGATTAGCGGTTCCACGCCTCATGAACCAGGCCAGTCAACGCCCAAGTGGGCCACTGAACTCTCGGTTCATTCCAGCAAGGTCCAAAGCCCTCTCTCAGTTGCTGGGGACTTCTAGGATCCCGAGCATGCATCTGGAACAGTACCTCTGATGGCTTCGCTCCATGTTTACAGAGCCATTCACAGTTCTAGCAAGCCACTAAAGCCCGATCCGATCGAGAAGCTCTCAAAAGTTTCCCACACTTGGTAAGGCCACCTAAGTGCCTAAGCAAGCTTCTAGAGCGGTATCATCGCTACAAGACCGGTGGCTTCGCTCTATATGTACCGGGTCATTCATCGCCCTAGCAAGTCACCGAAGCCCGATCTGATCAATGAGAGCCCAGAGGTTTCCCACTCTTGGTAAGGACTCCTACATGCTTAAGCTAACCTCTTGAGCAGCAGCTTCACTGTAAGGCCAAGTGGCTCCTCACTTCTTATACAGGTATCAACGCCCAAGTGATCCACTTAACTCTCGATTCATTCCAGCAGGGTCCAGAGCCCTCTCCGAGTTGCTAGGGATTTCTAGAATCTCGAGCATGCATCTAAACCAGTACCTCCGGTTGGCTTAGCTTCATGTTTACCGGTACATTCACCGCCCTAGCAAGCCACCAAAGCCCGATCCGATCGAGGAGCTCTCATAAGCTTCCCATATTTGGTAAGGCCACCTACGTGACTAAGCAAGCTTCTAGAGCGGTAGTATCGCTACAAGACCAGTGGCTTCGCTCTATATGTACCGGGTCATTCATCGCCCTAGCAAGCCACCGAAGCCCGATCTGATCAAGGAGAGCCTAGAGGTTTCCCACTCTTGGTAAGGCCTCCTACATGCCTAAGCTAACCTCTTGAGCAGCAGCCTCACTGTAAAGCCAAGTGGCTTCTCACATCTTATACAGGGCCTATCAACGCCCAAGTGAGCCACTTAACTCTCGATTCATTCCAGCAGGGTCCAGAGCCCTCTCTCAGTTGCTGGAGACTTATAGAATCTCGAGCATGCATCTGGACCAGTACCTCCGGTTGGCTTAGCTCCATGTTTACCGGGACATTCACCGCCCTAGTAAGCCACCGAAGCCCGATCCGATCCAGGAGCTCTCAAAAGCTTCCCATATTTGGTAAGGCCACCTACGTGACTAAGCAAGCTTCTAGAGCGGTAGTATCGCTACAAGACCGGTGGCTTCGCTCTATATGTACCGGGTCATTCATCGCCCTAGCAAGCCACCGAAGCTCGATCTGTTCGAGGAAAGCCCAGAGGTTTCCCACTATTCGTAAGGCCTCCTACATGCCTAAGCTAACCTCTGGAGCAACAGCCTCACTATAAGGCCAAGTGGCTCCTCACTTTTTATACAAGGCCGGTCAACTCCCAATTGAGCCATTGAGCTCCTGTTTCGTTCCAGCATGGTCCAGAGCTTTCTCTCAGTTGTTGGGGGATCCTTTAAATCCCAAGTATGCCTCTAGACCGGTACCAGACAGGTAGCCCATCTCCATTCATATGGGGTCATCCAATGCTCAAGTGAGTCACCACTCATCCCAGGGGGGGTGGGGCGTCCAAAGTCTTCTCTCAGTCGTGGGAAACTTCTAGAATCCCGAGCATGTCTCCAGACAGTTACTAGGACGGTGTCTCCTCTCCACTTGTATGGGTCCATTTATCGCCCTAGCGAGCTACCTTGGCCCCGATCTGCCTCTCTGAACCAGCTTCCACCACCTTGGATCAACTTCAATCAGCCCTGACCTTCATCTCCTCAGTTGAATCAATCTGGACCTCTCTTACCTCTCTTACCTTGGTAACACCAATCTGGACCTCTACTTTGACAGATTCAGATATAAAGGTAGGCATGCTTGAAGCCCCTCATGCATCTACAGCAGCAGAGGACTTCAAGGTAGTTCCTACCTCAACACGACTAGACATGAAAACAGAAATGGGAACCACGTCCTCCTCATCATCTGCGCATCCATCATCTCAATAATTTTCGGCTTCAGTCAGAGCAGACCTAGGTAAATTTCAACCTTCTCTATGATCTATTCAAGGTATCCATCCTCCAATGATGATCTGGTCAAAGGGAAGAAAAGCTCGAGCTGCCTATCAAGCAACACAGAAGCGTCCTTCAGCAAATGAAGCACCTACCTTGGCTCCCAAGGTAGCCACGCTGCCATGCAGAGTTTAAACCACTCACACCATGTGGTCATGGGTTGAAGAAGTAACCATCCTCTTTGGCTGGCACGAGTTCGACCTTAGCAAAAACCAACTTGCTCTAGAAAATTATCATACTGATGGCTCCTCTCCATTTGTACTGGGTTTTCTAATGCCCTAATGAGCCATCGAGGTCTTGATCCGTTCGGGGAGCACCCAAAGGTCCTGATTCATTTACAGTGGGATCTCGAGCTCGATTACGATTGTTAAAGGCTCTCATCTACCCAAAGCGGGCTTCCAAAACAATTATATAACTTGGAGACTTGAAGCTCGTTATTCTCTCCAGTAACCATGTGAAAGGGGTAGTGATCCCAACGTGGGACGATCTCTCCCAGTGATTGGTTTACAATAAAAATCGTCTTTTGCTGAAAGTCAGTCTACAATCTGCACCCATAACGCAGATCATCTCAAAAGATTCTACTCATGAAAAGGCTCTTAGAGCGAGGTTGGTTATCAACCGATACCACATTGCATTGATACAACTCTATATTGGCTCACCATGAGTTTGTGTCTCCTTCGATATCGGTCTCCGTCATAGTTCTCCTATGATCACCATTCGCTCACGATCGAGATACCCTGACCGGATCAAATCCTTTCAGAAGGATTGCCATTACCAGGAGAGCTACACCGCACTTCTAATGCCCTTGACCAGATAAAATCCCTCCAGGAGGATCGCCATCACCAGAAGAGCTCCATAGCCCTCCTGATGCCCTAGACTAGATAAATCCCACCAAGAGGAACGCCATGGTATTTCGACAATGATCGCCTCGAGACCAGAAAATAGCTAGATAACACTCATGATGCCTCGGCAGGGCACCACCCCCTCTAAGAAGGGTCTGAGTGTAAGAGCATAGTTTCCATCCAGATCTCGAGACCATGGATTGATCGAGGAAGCCCCCTCATCACCCCTGATGCCTTGGTCGGGTGACCTCCCCCAAGAAGGATCCAAGTGTAAGAGCATAGTTGCCATCCGGATCAAAATACCAAGATATAGATAGATAGCGCTCCTAATGCCTTGGTCGGGCTATGACCCCCAAGAAGGGTCTGAGTATAAGAGCATAGTTCCTATCGAGATCTCGAGACTAGGGATTGATCGGGGAAACCCCCTCATCACACATGATGCCTTGGTCGGGTGACCTCCCCCAAGAAAGATCTAAGTGTAAGAGCATAGTTACCATCCGGATCAAAATATCAGGTATAGCTAGATAGCGCTCCTAATGCCTTGGTCGGGCTACGACCCCTAAGAAGCGTCTGAGTATAAGAGCATAGTTGTCATTCGGATCAAAATACCAGGATATAGCTAGATAACGCTCATGATGCCTTGGTCGGGCTACGACCCCCAAGAAGGATCCGAATGTAAGAGCATAGTTGCCATCCGGATCAAAATACCAGAATATAGCTAGATAGCGCTCATGATGCCTTGGTCGGGCTACGACCCCCAAGAAGGGTCTGAGTGTAAGACCATAGTTGCCATCCAGATCGAAACACCAGGATATAGCTAGATAGCACTCATAATGCCTTGGTCTGGCTACGACCCCCAATAAGGGTCTGAATGTAAGAGCATAGTTGCCATCCAGATCGAAATACCAGGATATAGCTAGATAGCGCTCATTATGCCTTGGTCGGGCTACGACCCCCAAGAAGGGTCTGAGTGTAAGAGCATAGTTGCCATCCGGATCAAAATACTAGGATATAGCTAGATAGCGCTCTTGATGCATTGGTCGGGCTACGACCCCCAAGAAGGGTCTGAGTGTAAAAGCATAATTGTCATCCAAATCGAAATACCAGGATATAGCTAGATAGCGCTCTTGATGCCTTGGTCGGGCTACGACCCTCAAGAAGAGCCTAAGTGTAAGAGCATAGTTGCCATCCAGATCAAAATACCAGGATATAGCTAGATAGCGCTCATGATGCCTTGGTCGGGCTACAACCCTCAAGAAGGGTCTGAGTGTAAGAGCATAGTTGCCATCTGGATCAAAATACCAGGATATAGCTAGATAGCGCCCCTGATGTCTTGGTCGGGCTACAACCCTCAAGAAGTGTCTAAGCGTAAAAGCATAGTTGTCATCAGAATCAAAATACCAGGATATAGCTAGATAGCGCTCCTGATTCATTGGTCGGGCTATGACCCCCAATAAGGGTCTAAGTGTAAGAGCATAGTTGTCATCCAGATCGAATACCAGGATATAGCTAGATAGCGCTCATGATGCCTTGGTCAGGCTGCGAACGTGCCTTAGTTGCCTACCAGGATCTTCTTCGCCAAATGTACCAAGACTCCTAAAAAAGGAATGACTAGTACCCCGGTTCGCTAAGCCAAACACTAGAAGCGATTCTGGTTACAAGTAAGAAGCGACAAGTAAAATTCTTCATGTAGTACGAGATTCAGACTCTAACCCCAAATACTTACCGGTGTTCAAGTCAGATGGGACTTCTATTAATAGCAAAATGTGGTTAGGGACCAAAAAAGAAGTTTCCACTTTCCAGCCTTCCTACAAGGGTCTAAATTCCGGCTTATATGACGGGGTATCAAGGTCCCTGAAGTCGAGCTATCACTCGATCCTACAGGAGCAAGGTGAGGCCGCCCATACCATCTGAGCATCTCGCACGTGTCCAGGCTTATCAAATAAAGTCTGACGAGACCACGTCAAGCTCTTTATACCAGGATAAAAGCCTGAAGCTAGGTCGACGTGAAAGGACCTGGGTCCCCCGACATCAAGGTATCTCGTAACACTCTCATAGAGCTTGCTACTATCTCTACTTTCACTAGGAGACCTTCACGGTGTCGAGCTTGTCTTGCAAAGGCCCTCCTGCCTCGTCGAGGTATAATCTCAACATGTCTGAGCATAAAAGGAAGAAGCCCGTAAAGCCTCATGGTCACTAAAAGCGCCAAGATCCACTGTAGATCCTAGCATGGTTAAATCAAATAGCAAGAGCAGTACTTGAGCGTACCTCTCCACCCTTCCAGAAGCCAGCCAAGGCTGTCTGTTTATGGCAAACACCTTACCAGGGCTTGCCAGCCAAGCTTCGTTACCCCGTCAGATTCCAGCACTGTTAAATTGAGCTCCACCGAAAGCATGGCAAGGTCGATTAAAGCTCCATACAACCAGACAGGTACCTTAAGGTATCTCGCCCTCAGATCGATACCTAAGTACCGGGATACCAGCTTCGGGACCCATCCGGGGTACGCCTCCTCCGTAAGGTATGAAGAATAATATAAGTAAGGTACCGTGCCACCAGAATATTGAACCAGAGTTCTCCTCCAAGAGTGAGGGTTGACTTTCATGATTACCATTAATGAGGTTAGTCGTATTAATAGAGGTAGTCTACCCTATTTAATGAGGTCAACCGTATTAATGGAGGTAATCAACCCTATTAATGAGGTCAACTATATTAACAGAGGTAGTCAACCCAATTAATGACATGATCAACGCCATTAATAAGAGGATATTCAACTCTTTAATGGCCAACATTAGTGAAAGAGTCCAAAGAGGAAACAAATACCTTTTCCTACAAGATATCCTCCACAACTGATTATTGAGGGTCAAATATAACAGAAAATCCCACTTATCAAGGAAAGAAGAGTCTGAAAAGGAAACAAACACATCTTTTCCGAGATATTGGCTACGATACGATCAACTACATTCAATAAGGAAAGAAGAACAATTCAAGAGTTATGGACTTGCACACCAATGTAGTTACACCATGTATAAATACACCTGTAATAGCATCGATAGAGAGGATCGAAGAACACACAGTGGAGATCACACATATCATTTCCAATCCCAAAAACGACCAGCTCTAGGAATGTCTACATGCTTCGTTTAAAGTTCTCTCGACATCATCAATGTATGTGTTACCTTTACCTAGAATATACCGGTATCGGTCTACATTCGAACACCATTGTAAGTTCTCTGGAGAGACTACGTTGTATTATTTCACCATTCTTGTAAGCTCCCCGAAGCATTCTTTGATATATATACATAAGGAAGGGTATTCCTCCTTCCTCCGGATATTGCCTTGTGGTTTTTCAGCATGTGATCATTCGTGATGTTTTTTTCCCCTTGGTCAGTCCACCTCCCTCTACAAAAGACTTGTGCTTCTCTTATTTGTGTCCTGTGTAATGCATGTGTATATGAGTGCAAGCTAGATTCCTACCTCGCTAGACCTAGTGCTCTTATCCTCTCATCTACATGCCAAAGTCGCACATCAAGATGAGGAGAAACCACTCAGACCAGCTTGAAGGAAGTCGATGAGCTCTCATGCATCATCTCTATGGAATAAATTGAGCTCTCCGACACTAGAGCTTGATAAGCCCCCCTCCTTACTTGCTTTCTAGGTCGGGGATTTACAGGGAGGAATCAAGCTCCAGAACCGGGCTCCGGGTACCTTGACGGGCTCCGACCCCGACCGAGGACCAGGACCGGAACCAAAATCAACCCCTTCATACCAGTAAGGGAACCTCGAGCTCCCTTCGTCTCTGACCTACCATGAAGCCCGACAGATGGGTTCACTCGACTCCTACCTACCACAAAACCCGACGGGAGGGATGACTCGTCTCCTACCTACCACGAAGCCCGACGGATGGGTTGAATCATCTCCTACCTACCTTGAAGCCCGATAGAAGGGATGACTCGTCTCCTACCTACCACGAAGCCTGATGGACGGGTTGACTCATCTCCTACCTACCACGAAGCCCGACGAGAGGGATGACTCGTCTCCTACCTACCACGAAGCCCGACAAGTGGGATGACTCCTCTCCTGCCTACCACTCCATACTCTATATTCATATAAGATCAGGTCATGTATCAACGATACCGACCCCGGCCACCACTTTCGTGGTAGTAATCTTGAGGGCGTTAATAGGGATTTCTCATCTTAAACAAATTTCTCGTTAACAAGTATCATTTAGATGTCTATGTCCTTTTAGTAATTTTACACACTCACAACACTTTTTATCTCAATTTACCAAACACATTGAAATTGATTTTAGTTCTCACAACACTTTTGAAAATCAGTTTGCCAAACACACAGCTGATTCTTCCCACAACAATTCCAAAAGCAATTCCCCCACAACAATTCCAAAAACAATTTTCCTATAGCAATTTCAAAAGCACTTCTCCCTACAGCACAACAATGTCAAACTGGACCTAAGTGTCGATTGATAATTCAACGAACCATAAAATTTAAAATGTATAAATTAACCCTGAATTAATTATTTTTATTATAACAGTAACTAACAATTATTTTTAGTTAATTAACGGTTCTTGTTTTTAATCAATTTTTAAAAATTTAAAAGACTTATATATTCTTCATTTGAATTTGTCATTATTCTATTTCCGGTCTATATAGTCCTCCCATGAAAAAAAAATAGTTTTCTTTAAAAAATGTTTTTTTTAAAAAAAATTATTAATTTATTTATTTTATTATAATAAAATCTCAAAAATAATAATTATTATAATAAAATAATTAATTCATGGGTGATTTATACATTTTAAATTTTATGATTAGTCAAATTATCAATTAACACTTAGTCAACAAAAAAACAAGCTGAGTATGTATAATTTTGACGAAAGTTGTAGTTGGGTGTAACATTAATTAAACTCATTGGATGTTTGTGCAATTTTCTATTATTTTAATGAATAAAATATTTTTATGAATTTTGCTTTCTTTATCGTAATTGTAGTGACAAGATGATATTTATATAGTGATTTGTCCCTTGTACTTACGGGCATGATATTATTGTAATGTTTTTCCTTAATAAAAGATCGTACTATTAGGCTTGTGGTGATGAAAATAATCGTTGGACATTTATCTAGATTTATTTATTTGACATCTCTACATGTGATATGTCGATACTCTATGATAATATTATTCATCAAGCATTAAAAGAAAAATATATTATATAATAATAGTAATAATTCTCATTAAATTATAATTTATCAAAAAAAAATCTCATTAAATCTATAAAAATCAACCATTGATTGAAACAAAAGATGTATAGTCGAAGAATATAAAAACTGAATGGTTGAATATGTAATATTAAAAAAAAAACTAATTAATGGTCAGACATTCTCATATCGACACGTGGCATATTAAGGCTTCAAAGAAAGATAAAATAATTAATAGTATAGAAAAATCATAAGTCAATCCCATAATTAATGGAATAATGAATAGAACGAATAAGTAATTCCATAACTAATAAGATAAGGAATAAGTCTTCTTAAGGAACCAAAAATAAAATAAAATAACTTACCAAATATTATATATATATATATATATATATATATATTATATTTAAATAATTATCAATACTTAAAAAACTAATTAATATGAATTTATGGTTTGTTGGTAAAAAACAATCATGACTTGTCTTTTAATCTGACCAAATAATGGAATACTTAAAAAAAAATACTTAATATTTAAAAATATATTCATTCATTATCCAATCAATTATAAGATTGTCTTTTGATTGCCCATAGATATATGATTTTTGAAAAAAGATTATATTATTAAAATTTATTATACTTAATAACTAAATAATGTAATACTTACAAAAAAAAAACTTGTCTTTTAAACTTACCAAATAATATAACACTTCAAATAATAATAATAATAAT
Organism: Dipteronia dyeriana; assembly: GCA_032871835.1. Classification (NCBI taxonomy): domain Eukaryota; kingdom Viridiplantae; phylum Streptophyta; class Magnoliopsida; order Sapindales; family Sapindaceae; genus Dipteronia; species Dipteronia dyeriana. The sequence goes on from CM065297.1 coordinate 1,014,347, forward strand.
AATAATAATAATAATAATAATAATACTTAATAATAAAAAAAAATCAATTATGATATCGATTTAGAGAATTTATCCACTATTCTATTTAGGGTTTGCCTCTTGGTTTTCTATTGGTATTTTATTTATGGAAAAAAAATATTTTATTAAAAAAATTACAATTATCAATAACTACTTAATAACAAAAGTTTTATTGTTCTTCGAGACTCTATTATACTATATTTTCTAAACATATATATAATTATACATTATACATCAAACATTAAAAGAAGAATATATGATTTAATAATAATCACAATTCTCATTAAATCTAAAAAATTAACTATGAATTGCAAATTGAAGGGTTGAATATGATTTTAAAAATATTAATCAATGGTCATGTCTCCTCATGTTGACACATGTCATGTTGACACATGTCATGTTGACACATGTCATGTTGACACATGTCATGTTGAGGCTTAATAATAATATACCATTCATCAATCATTAAAGGAAATATATAGGATTTATTGACAGTAATATTTTTCATTAAATTTAGAGCATCCTCAAAGACTGTTCAAATAAGATATTTGTTGAAATCTAATAAGCCACGTGAGCATATTTAGCTCCAATAGATTTTTCAAATAAAATTTTCATTCTCTCTCTTCAACATTGAATAACAACTCCACCCTCTTCAATTTTTATTATATTATTTTTTATATCACATCATCTTTAATATTTAGTATATATATTCTTTTTATCTTTTTAATTAAATTTAATTAATATATAATAAGTTTTAATTTATAAATTTTATTATCATAAAAATTATATCATTAAAAATATTTCATTTTGATCTTTAAAATGAGACTGATATTGAATATTTAATAATAACATATTAATAATTTAGAAGGTTATTCAAATGATTTTCATATTCACTTAAAAGTAATTATAATTGTTGGTGATGATTGAGGAATTTAAGTGTTTTTATTAAAATAATATAAATCTATTTCTAATCGAATGGTTCTTCTTTTTTCACTTCTCAAATTGTCACATAGGTAAGCAAACATACATTTTGAAGAGTGTAGATAGAAGAGTCTTTTATAGATACTCTCAGAAGATCAACCGTTAATTCAAAACAAATTAAGAGTTGAATATAATACTGAAGGGTTGAATATAAATTTGTTTTAAAAAAAACTCATTAATGGTCAAGTCTTCTCATACCAAAACTATTATAAGATATCATATAGATATTTTAATTTACTTTTAAAAATATTTATTTATTACCATTTATAAAAATAATTAAAATTCAAAAACATTTATTTTTAGAAATAATCATAAAGTATTTAGGGATTTTAGTAAAAGTACCCTATTTGAGGGCCTACATTGCAAACATACCCCATGTAGTCAAAGACTTGCAAAAATGCCCCAAACTTCCAAAAATACCCCCACTTAAATAAGAACCACCATATTAATTACCATTCTTACTGTTTACCAATGAATTATACAAAAAAAAAAAGTAAAGTAAACATTGTTTGAATAAATTAAATGATATTGAACTCTTATAATTCTTTTTTTTTTTTTTTTACTTTGGATTCATAAAATTATTTTTAAGAAATTTAAATGAAGTGGTGACAAGGCAAGCTTTAAAAAAAAAAATCTTTCATTCAAATTTATATGTTGATACAAATAATATATGTAATTTTTTTTTTTTGTGGGTAAATTTGTAAACGTTCTTTGGGTCACTCATGATCCGAAGAACAAATTCCATGCCTTCGGGTTGCCCTCTACCCGAAGGCTTGAATTTTGTTCTTCGGGTCAATGGTGACCCGATCGGATCACTCATGACCCGAATTACAAAATTCATGCATTCGGGTTTACAAAATTCATGCATTCGGGTTTCCCTCTACCCGAAGGCTTGAAATTTGTTCTTCTGGTCACATCTGACCCGAAGAACTACCCGGAGAACAAATTTTAAGCCTTCGGGTAGAGGGCAATCCGAAGGCATGGAATTTGTTGTTCGGGTCATGAGTGACCCGATCGGGTCACACCCGACCCGAAGAACAGATTTTATACCTTCGGGTTACCCTCAACCCGAAGGTATAAAATAGGGCAACCCGAATGTATAAAATTTGTACTTGACAGGAAAAAAAAATCAACAAAAAAATTGACACACCTTATGTTTGATGTAGTAAAGTATTTTTTAATTGATGTTTTATATTTCAAATTTTTCAAGATTGAAGATGAAAAAAAATATGCAATTGGTTTTGATTTAGGGGGAGAATGGAAAAGTGATCACAGTATATATTGGTACGACGATCGAAGAGGACGGGCATTTGATTTTCCAAGGGATGCAAATTATGATCAACTATTAGATAAGGTGTACCTCGTGATCGAGATTAATAGAAATCATTATCGGGTTACGCTTACGACAATTGTAACAAAATTTTCAACTTTTAACAACAATTTAGCAGAGCTTTGTTTGTATTTTCCCATAATCCATAATCATTTTCTATACCTGCAAACAAGACACTCAATATCCACAACACTTCTCAACTCCCAATATTTCATTTCACACTCAATTACTACCACAACGAATACAAATAGAATTCTCAAGAATTAAACTAACAATCCGTTAATTACAATCATTTTCAACTAAGTTACTTCAACTACATTATTCCATGACACTTGTTTACAATTTTTAAAAATTGCAGTTGCAATTCTAACTCCAAGGGTTTCTCCATGTTTTGCTTCAAAGTCGAATGGTTTCCCGGCCCACAAGTACTCCAATTATTTGAGAGCAAATATCCCACAATCTGACTTGTTTTATCCAAAACAAACAAATATATCAAATGTAAGTGACAATCAAACCATTTAATCTTCTCAATATCTATGTTAAATACTCTAGTATTTGTCAGATGATTTCTTTTATTTTTTTCTCTTATTATTTTAAGAATTGGATCTTTTCCCGGATCTCTTTAGTTGTAATCACCACCACAGATCTAAAAATATTGAATACATAAATCTTTCAACCTTGTCTGGTTAACCTTTTCTGATCCCTTTACAAATCTAAAGTCTGATATGAAAAGCGAAAACAGTATTTGAGGTGTTATTTCGTGTTTATATGCACTTTATGATCTAAAATTTGTTGTTGTTATATATATGTTATAAAGTAGTAAAGAAGTTTCTGATATAGCTGGCAAAAAGATTATTCATATAGAGTTAGATTTATAGAAAAGCAAACAATACACAGCACACACCAGCACCCATAAAGAAAGCCAACAGAGGCACAACCACCAGGAACGAAACACACAGAAAACACCAGAGAACCCAAAAGTCCAAATCAAACATATCCCCATTCGACAAAATCACCCCAAAAAACAACCACAACAAACCCAAAGAAACACCAACTAACACACTTAGCCTCTGGTAATGCAAATTAAATATATAAATAAAATTTGGCTAATAGCCACGACCTCAGTTCATATTGATATTGAATAATAATCAACAGTTTACCAACATATGAATTCTATATCTCCCATAACAGTAATTTAGAGATGTAGTCAAGTTTAGATATGAACAACAATTTCAATTAACAAACATTTTTCTTTCAAACAAAAATTAAAGTAACTAACCTTGCAGCCGAAAGCAAAAGAAATGATGGCGGGCGATGGTTTGGTGGTGCGGCAGGACGGCAGCCGGAAGTAGACGAAGGACTGCATGAACGACGAAGGAAGCGACACGTCCTCGTTTAGTCAAAGAAGTTGGCCACACATCCTCGTTTCGTGACTGACGACGTCGACGAGACGGCTTGACGGTGACAAGTGGGTAACAGTTGGCTGATTTCGGGATGGGTTCGGTGGTGCAGCAGAACAGCATCCTGAAGCAGACGAAGGACTGCGTGAACGACGAAGGAAGCGACGCATCTTCGTTTCGTCAAATAAGCTGGCCACGCGTCCTCGTTTCATGACTGACAACGTCGACGAGGTGGCTTGAAGGCGACGACGGCGACAAGTGGGTAACGGTTGGCTGATTTTGGGATGGGTGGTAGAGATGGCTAGGGCAACCGATAACTGATGGAAGAAATGAGGGCAGTATGTTATTAAGGGTAGTTTAGTCATTTAGGGGCAATTTTGCTATAAAAAAAATTCTAAGGGTATTTTTGCAATTTAGGCCCTCAAATAGGCATATTTGCTAAAATCCCAAGTATTTAATGCATATTTAATACATTCTAAACAATTAAAAACAAAACAAAACTATAGATATAGATATAGATATAAATGAGTAATTTTTGCAATTAATATATAGCTTATAATCTATAGTCTAGGGAATATATCAATAAAATAAATATACCAAATATTTGATAAAATTGTAGGGTTTTGACTTTTGAAATAATCGCATCAAAGATGAGCTAAAATGTTTTTTTTTTTTTTACAGAATTAAGGTTGTTATGAAAGAATTCGTCAAGTTACCAAATATGAATTATAAGAATTTCAAAACACCCTTGTATTATATTAAATAAAAACACAAAAATATTAGAGGATGCATAAAAATGCAGTAAAAGGAACACGGTAAAATCGATCTATTTTTTTTATATATATAAACCATCTCCTTATCCTCTCACATTCACAAAATACTTCAAAGAACAAAACACCCATAATCAATCTCTTATTTACAATAAGCTCGACACTATAATTGACAATGTTTTTAATATGACAATATTTACTTATTCGTGTCATAAATTCTTACTTTTGTGAACTCATTGGCACTCAAGAAATCAATGACCTTTTCAAAAAGTGACAACTTGATCATAATTGATCCCAAAAGATTGACTCCTCGTCGGAAACCATAATCTACAGATCAACACACAAAGACATAAGTTAATTTACACATACAATAAATAAAAATAAAATAGGAAAAAAACATGGATTACAACGCTTTTCCTTAAAAATATTGTAATGAATAGTTAGAGTGCGAAAGAAAAATATGGAAGACCTTAAGAATGTTGAAATGAATCAAATAATATGAGTAATGGGCTATATATAGAAAAATATTAGAGAGGAGCCGAAGAGTATAATGAATTCTTTTTGGACTCTTCATACTACAATAAGTATATAACTAAGTAACAATATATATTATTTGTCAAAAAAAGTTAACAATATATATTAAATAGTGCAGTTCATATTATGCAAGGGAGATGGGTCAATAATATAACATTTAATGTCAAAACTCTACCAATTATTAGATAGATGTTATGAGTTTATAAGGATTGATTCAAATTATGAAACTGATAAGGAAATAAATACAAGACTTCAAATATTGAAATTAAGAAGAATAAATATAATAACAACAACAACAATAATAATAATAATAGACAAATCAACTAATTAAAGATTAACTTTTTAAAAACTAATTAATGACTCAATTATAGGATATTTATATATAGATATATAAATATAAATGAATATATACCATTTAAGTTCAAAACTTCCTCACGACAACACGTGACGCTATGAGAGTCAGTTTTTATATTTTATATAGATTCAAGTTTCACATGCAAAATGCAAAATGCAAACTTGTTGAAAATTATTAGCCATAAACTTAAGAAATCATGATTTTTCCAACCACGACGTACATAATTTAGAGTCAGATTGGTATTATTGTAAATTTTATAATAATTACTATTAACTGTACTAAAAGAATAATCAGCAGATGTTTGGTTAATTATATTTTTAAAAATACTTCAAAAGTAGTATAATATGTTTGGTAATTTTATTGTAAAAGTGTCGAGATCAGTTACAATAACTAGAATATACATAAGTTTACGACTCTTTTTTATTTAATTATATATATTAAATCAATATTTAAGTATAATATTTAAATTGGAAAAAAAATTCTACAACGCCAATACAAATATTTTTAAAAGATTTTATAAATCAAATCAATATTTAAATAGAATATTTAGTTTTGGGATGAAATAAGCTATATAAATGATTTTAACTTGGTTTCATATAGATAATAATGATATTTTAATAGATGCATTAAATGCTGAAATATATTATTCTATAATCACTTTCAAAATGTAGTCGCTGCATACTTTTTAAAATTACTGTCAAAATTTGCTAGATTATCAATCAATTACTTTTGGAATTTTTATCAAATATCATTTTATATCAAAATTATAAAATAATATCATTTTAACTTTTATGTCAAAATTTTAAAAGAATTGTGTTATTGGCACCCCCATTACCAAACTATTTATACCACACGTTTTAAAATTTTGATTTAGTTATATAAAATTATATGGTTTTATTAAGTTTTTTGATTTATTTCCTTGACTACCTTTTTACTCTTTTTTTTTCAAACTTAATACTCCTCATATCTTTTTTTTAAAATAAAAATAAGAATACACTTCATCTCTAATCTTTATATATAGTTTTCTCACATTCATTCACAAAACTTGTTTTTTCTTCTTATTCCATGGTAAAATTATCCTTACTAGATGCTTTTTTTTTTGTATGGCCTGTTGGATTGTTAGCGGTAGATTCTGAATGTGATATTAATCGTTTGATGATTTTTTTTAATGATTGAGTTAGAGTTTTGGTGTGGTTTCGTTTTGTTAGAGATTAGGTTTTCTTGGTGCGATTTCGTTATTTTTTATTTATAAATAACATTAAACTAACTTTGGAAGATCCAGAATAAAAACTATAAAAGAATTGATACAGATTATAGTATACCTGGAAGATATGAAATAAAATAAACTGAGAAAAAACAACAGCAAACATGGATCTGGAATTTAAAAAGAAAAATAAAACAATAACAATGGTAGATATCCACCATCTTTATCCAACTTTTACATCCAACTTGATGTGGCAACTTATATAACACTTCATTGTCAGCTGTCACATCATCACATTACCACGTCATTACACTTTTTATTTTTTTCTCAAATCTTAATTTTTAACTCCATTCAATTTGTTCATAATCTTATATAACAAAAATAAAAATAAAAATTAGCTCTGTAGTAAGCTCTAGAAGTTGATAAGGATGTGTCATATAAGCTGCCACATCAAGTTGGATGCAAATTATAGAATAAAAAAGTTGGATGTTTATCATTATCCATAAAACAAATATGTGAAACAATAAAATTAATAAATACTAATTAAACATGGTAAACATGAGATCAAGATCTGAAAGAAAATATAAATAAATATAGTAAACATTCAATGATTTGAAATAATCTTAATCATTAAAGCTTTTGTCATTAAGGTTTTGAAATAACGAAAATAAGGTTTTATTAGTTTTAGTTTGTATAAGTTTTTTGTAATAAAATTGTATGTCTGTTTAAGTAATTTAATAAAGGAAAAAAAATACTAAATAATTTAAAAAGTGAGACATAAATAGTTAAATTGTGGGTGTGCCAATAGCACCGCTCATTATAAAATAATATGATTTTAACTTTATAAAAGTCATAAAAACCACCGGTTCTATTAAGGGTTGTTTAATTGAAAAAACCTAATTATGGGGAAAGTTTATACTGTCCTAACTATAATTCAAACTTTTAATGAAGAAAATTAGCTATGGAAATCGTTGCTTCAGTAATTTGCTTAATTATTGTGGAAGAAATTATCTTAATTCTACAAGTACTATGGCAACCAAGCTGCCATAGATTACGTATTTACAATTTTACATATAGTTTTTTTATTTTTTATTTTTATATACCACTTGCATATTTACATATACATTTTTTATATTTTATATTTTATATACCACTTGCATATTTACATATAGATTAAAAATCTCGTGATGATATTAGACAGTGAATTCATGTTCAATGTTACAATAAAACCCCAACCATTAAATCTTTACTGATCATACTTTGATAGGTTCTTGATGGGGAGGAACCAAAAATTCAAGCTTTTAGTGGCCATTATATAAAAATAAAAAATTTGGGGGATCAAAGTGAAAAGTGTTTAAAATTTAATAATAATTTTACCTTTACAAAGATTTCTTTTATAAATAATTTATAGAAACGAGGTCATGAACCTCGTAAGTCGTAACTCCCCTCCCTCCATCACTGGTTATAGAAACGACACTTTGCTAGCAAGATCTCAAAACCACGCTTTGTACATATATTTATCAAATGTTATTACTGGATTAATTATTTACCGTTAGTCAATTAATTGATTAGTATCAGCTAGATGTCACTTTGTTAGGTTTTATCCTCATGCTTTATACACATACAATTTAAGAAATGTTATTACCAAATTAATCTTGAACGTTTCTTTATTACGAATTGTGTGTATCGACCATGTTGTACTTAATTAAAAACCGTTGTTGCTTAGTGATTTAATGAATTATACATCAATATTTCGTAGTCGATTTAGTACAAAACAATCCAATCTATGATAATACCTACTATGTTTATCATTTTAATTAATAACATCTTAATGAAATAACTATAATCTAGAAGGATGTGTACTGTTTTTATAAACCTTATGTATTAAGTAGAGTTTTTATTAAAGTATGCTATTGATTAGTGTTTTCTCCTATGATTTAATATTTTAATGAAATATGATTCAATTAATATATTTTTGTGGCTGATTTGGCACCAAGACAATCATATCCTCCATCCCTCCGCACCTAGTTCCAGACTTGACACTTTGTTAGGTCTCATAACCAGGCTTTGTACATGTATTTATCAAATGTTATTACTAAACTAATTACACATCGTTAGTCGGTTAACTAATTACTTCAAGAGCTTTCGTTTCAATTCCAAATTTCATAGCTTGTTCACGCTACTTTTGTTGCTTATCTACTTAAAAGAATTCTGTGATGAACTTAGGCTTAACAGCTCTCCATTTATAGGGGTTAATCTCACTCTACAATATTAATTAACATGCACCTTTACCATGTATAGTATTAAATTTTGATTCTATAAAAAGGCAATTTTATATAGCTACATACCAAAATCAGTGAATAATGTATTTGAAAATGTGTGGTTTTTATAGGGATATTTCGGTCTTTACTCTAAAATCTAATTTGAATATACAAGCTGTATTGACTCGTACTTATTTTCCTATAATCAGTTAAATTGTAGAATTTAATAAATTGAATTCTTGTAAGCACGGTGATATTCTTAAAAATGGTAAACTAATAATTAATAAATATGTGCATTGAAATGAATTGAGTTATAGTCGAGAGTTAGGCTAAGGGGGTCAATGGTCCGTTCATACCCAAAATACCCTCTCTCAAATCACATTATACGTGCCCTGAACTCAGAAATGCACCAGAATTTCAACAAAAAAAATGCATCACTCTCAATCCCCAAACGCACAAAATCTGAACCCTAAAAGCAAACCCAAAATCCAACTCAACCTCATCAACCCACAACACCAACAACACACACAGCAAACCAAATCCAACCTTCAACTGAATTAATCCCCATAAACACACCACCACCATCCCCAAATCAGAAACCTCAAATCGGCACTAAAGTAATGTCCATCGAGAGGAGAGCGGCACCATAAACGTCAAAGAGAGGAGATCGGCACCACCAAATTAAAACCGAGCGCTGATGAGAGGATTCAAAACAGAGAGAGTGTGCGGATGTGAGAGAGAGAACTCACGTAGAGTTTTAGGGCATTGTGTGTGGTGGTGGTCATGGGTGGAACTAGAAGTTTGATATTTGGGAGGCCGGAGGCCAAAAGCCCAAAGTGTATATAACAAAAAAAATTAAGGTATGCGCGATGATAATAAAAAAAATTAAAACTAGTAATCTTTTCTACTTATGTTAAATTAAAAAGGGTAAAAACATACCTATTTGAAAGAAAAAATATATTATAAAAATGTATTCGTTTTCGACTTCCTTATGTCAGAGAAGATATTGTAACAACTAAAATATTTTTTAAGTATCACTGTATTCCTAAATGTGTATAAAAACATTTATATAATGTCTTACTATTGTTCTTTTAATAACAAAATAACAACTTAATTTTTTTCTTAAAAAAACCTTGGGGGGGGGTGGGGGTCTATCGTCCACCGTCCACCCCTGGCAGCGGCTGCGGCGAAGGCGAAGGCAGTGCTTGCCGTACGGAGCCCGGAGGAATTTGAGGGAGATGTATGTGGGTTAGGCGATAAGGTAGAGAGGAGAAGGCAATTGTGAAAGAGATGGAGATTTTGACTTCTTGATTTGATAAAGAGAGTGATTATTATTTATCAAGAGCTGATAAATTGTTTTTACTTATTTTTTAAATCAAATTATTATTTAAAGTTTATTATAAATAATGTAATACATAAAAAAAATAAAAAATCTAAGGACCCGCCATGTATGCGTTTTTTAGTTGCTGTTTTTCAAAAAATAAAAATGAAAATGAAAATGAAAATGAAAATAGTGTTTTGGTTTCAGTTTCGAATTTTGAAAACGCGTCTGGTAACATATACTGAAAGTTGTATTTTGAAAATGAAAACGGAAAAAACGGGTCTTGTAGGTTAACTGAAAACTATCAAAAATTGAAATATCAATTTTGGCATTTTGTTTAATATTATTACAATTATAAACAAATTGATTACATAATTAACCGATATATTTTTTGTATTGTAATTTTAAAATTAAATAAAAGTAACAAATCAAAAACTAATTTAAAAAAACATATCAAAAAAATGAATTAATTCAAACTAAACTCTTAAATTATAAATAATTAATTATATAATATATATATATATATACATTATATTAATATATATACATATTATAGTAATATATAAGATATACATAAAATACTATATTACATTATATCCTATATAAATATGTAATATTATATAATATATTATTGGTATTAATATATATATATATATATATATATATATATATTATAATATTAAGAGGGGTATTTTGGTCATTTGAAAATCTTGTCTCGTCTTGTCCTAACCATATCAAACGTATAACATTTTAATAGTTTATAAAAAATGATTTTTTTAGATAAAAAAAGTGAAAAACAAAATGAAAAACAAAAACAAAAACAAAAAACAAGTATTTTAGGTTTTTTCAAATCTTTCACTTTTAACACTGGTTTTGTTTTTTGTTTTTTGTTTTTGTTCTTTAAAAATAAAACGAAAAACAGTTAACGAACGCGTTTTCGAAATCGTTTTTGAAAAATAAAAATGAAAACGAACTGAAAAACAGCTGTATTACGAGGACTACTTTTTTAATCCAGATTTCAGATTCAGAAAAAACAAATATGTTGCCTAGATTTCAGATTCCAGGTCTATTCAGATTTCAAAACTGTTTAAACATGTTTAGATTTCAGACAAAAAAAAAAAAACACCATTAAGTATGTAAATCATTATGATTTTATTATTTTAAAGATAATTCAATACATTGATTCACAAGTAACAACAAATAAAAAATATAATTAATTTTAGAATTGAAAAGGTAATGAAGTAAAAGTAATATTTTTAATTTCTTAATATGGGTGTATGGTAATACAGTCACCCCCAAAAACATTTAACGGGGATAATGAAGCTAGTGTTACTCAAAATAAAAAACAATTTATTGCAGTTTGAGTTTAAGCCCAACCCAACATTTGGTTTTTGCCTGGAAGGTTTCTGCAGATCCATCGCAATTCACAACATACAAACCTATATCAATATCAGCATGCATGTATATGTGTCATGTATGATCCGATTTTAATGGAATGAGGTTGATTCAATGGTAAACCCTTTATATCTATACCTAAAAAAAAGTTACAAGTTCAAATCATATCTCTTACAAATTTTGAAATATCGTAATAGTTTTAAAAAAAAGATCCGAAATTAGGGTGTTCCACCCCTTAAATTCTACTTAGAAAAACAGGACAAAAAAAAAAAACACCCAATTAAGTCTGTCTATTTATTTTTTAATTGTGTCTCCAAATATACATACCAAAGTACAAATGTACAGTGGAGTTGTGGAGATATTAAACCTAAAAACATTGATACACAAGTAGAGATTGGCGATCTGTAGCAAGGCCTGAAGCATGAAATTGACTATTTGAGGTTGAAAAACGATCAAAGGAATATAAAATGGTCACATTACTTACTTTAGTTAAGCAATGAATAACCAATGGTATAGTCAACCGAGTTTTTAATAAGACCGAAGAGCCTGTTACATGACAATTTCGATAGAGAAAGCACGCATGCGCGCATGCCCAAAAAGCAGTGACATATTAGGTAGCATTGGACTTACAAGTATTTTCATGATGTCAAATTTTACAAATACGTGCAACAAAATAAGGTAAGGTCCTCAAAAAACAAATACCACCTTTATACACTCACAAATTCAAGAATCTGATAAAATAAAAAACGGATCAAGAATCAATAATCTATTAAAATCCGATAATAAACGGGTCAAGAATCAAAAATCTATTAAAAAAAAAAAACTATATGTAAAGTTTGAATATTTTATAGCATCTCCATGCCACAATTGATCATGAAAAAAAAAAAAAGATATCAAATAAAATAAATAAACAATGTGTTAAAAATTGTTTATCAAATACAATCATAACCAATCAATGTTAAGCCGAGATGACAAAAATGAATAAGAGCATCTCTAATGTAAATGTGTATTTGGAGAAAATTGAGTAGCACATATGATAGATATTAAAAAAGTTAAAAAAAATCTCTCTAATACAGTTATCTAACTTCAATATGGAGATGATACGGCAAACAAAAAGTTAGATAATATGGAGTTGAGTTTCTAACTGTAAAAACTCTCATAAGTTTATAGCAATGCTGACTAAGATTTATAACTCTTTCCACCGATAGTATTAAAACTCATTTAATTGTAAAATAAAATAAAATAGGAGAGAGAATGTAATAATTGTTTTATTATTATTGGTCATAAAATGTATGCATATTTGACTTTATATAATTGCATTGGAGATACGAATATATATATATATTTTAAATGGATTCATAATAAATAGAATTAAAAACTCAAAAATATATATTTACATTGAAAATGTTCTAAATTATAGATATTATCAAAATGATCGTCTACTTTCAAAGGTTCCATTAAACATTTTGTTTTATCAATTAACTCATCAAACCATAATAAATGCTATTGATAATTTGATATACTCGGTAGAAATTGAATACGCTATTAAGAAATCCCGTTTGAAATAGAAGCATGGAATACAATTTTGGATTTGATTGGCCAAGAAGAAAACTTGTATACCAAGTACGTGAAGAATGAGCCATATTACGGAAATACATACCATTCCATTTTTACATGGAGAGATATTTACTTGAGAGTCACTTATTTCTAGAGAGGGCATCTAACATTCTATAACCTATTTGTACCAATGTCAATTTGTCATGTAAGAAAGAAATATCTAGACCGAACTATCAACTATCGAAGATGAAGGAATATTCGTGAAATTGTTTTATTTATTTATTTATTTATTTTAATTTTATTATAAAAAAAGAGACAATCACGTGGAGTTTGTGAACAGCACGCTGATTATGTAAATCCAACGGCGAGAGATGTGGTTACACTCAACTACTATAAATACACACACTCACGAAGACGAGGGTTTATAACTCGTTGGATTTTTTCTTTGTTAGCTTGGATTTGCCGAACAGGTTCGCTCTTTGTTTTCTGATCTGATTTACCTTTTGTCTTGCGATGATTTTTCTTCTTTGTCTATAACAGATAACAACAATAATAACCGGTTTTCTTCTTCACTGATTCAGTTGTTGTGTTATAATCCAAGGAGAGAGAGAGAGAGATGGGGAGCACAGATTGGAAATTGCCTGATCATCAAAAGATCGCAAAAAATAAAGTGGTGGGTGTGGTGGTTTTGGATGGTTGGGGTGAGTATAAAGATGATCAATACAATTGCATCCATACGGCCGAGACTCCATTCATGGACTCCCTCAAGAAGGTACCACTCTTTTCCTTTTCCATTTGCTTCTAATTAATGCTATACTGAGATCTATACTATTTCACTTTTGCTTTTGAATTTTTTTTTTTGTACACGTAACATGGATCTACATTCTATACTCTTGTCTTTCGAATTTCGTTTCTATTCACACTTTCATAGCATCATGCTTATACTTCTTGTTTATTTATTTTTTGCTTTTAAATTTTAATTGAATCGAATTGATTTGAATGAGGTATATCATGTGTTTGCCCTGATAGAATGCCCCTAATCGATGGAGGTTGATCAAAGCTCACGGCTCGGCTGTAGGGCTTCCAACGGAAGATGACATGGGAAACAGTGAAGTTGGTCATAACGCCCTCGGAGCTGGACGCATTTTCGCTCAAGGGTGACTTCCCTCTCCTTTTATACTTTGTACTACCCATCTGAGATGCATGTCTTATGTGTGTTTAGCTGATACTTTTTCACTTATGGAGCTTCATTTTCTCATGAACCAAATCATATGCTTCCAATGAAATCAGTTGTTTTGTATCCAGTCAATAAATTATTAATAATTTTAATCTTACCCGATGTACACTGTGTCTAAATTTGTATACTATGCTTTAAATGGGGATCTGCCACTCTACACCTTCAACAGCGATATTGCGATATCCATTCTAAAAAAGTAATCCTTATTCTTACAGCCTAGAAAATTTAGTCATATTAGGTAGTGCAATTTGGAGAATCCTTTGTGGCTAATTAAGCTGTCATCATCAACTCTGATTTTATCCAATTACTCGTGCTAGTCAAACCTGGGGTTTAATCTTTTAAATGAATTGCCATGAATCTGTTTATATCAGTTGTCCTACGTGTAATGTGTTACCTTGTACTCTGCCCATTAGTTTCGTCGTAATGGTGGATAGATGCCTTGCAAAAAGTTGTGATTTTGCTTTCTACATAAATGTAGCTGTCAGTATTAACATCTATTAAAATCTGTTTGTAGTGCAAAGCTTGTTGACCTTGCTTTGGCTTCTGGAAAAATCTTTAAGGGAGAAGGGTTTAAGTACATCAAGGAATGTTTTGGAACTGGCACATTGCACCTCATCGGGTTATTGAGTGATGGTGGGGTGCACTCCAGGCTTGATCAGCTACAGGTAAGTCTTATTCTTGAGGACTTTGATATAAGTCTTATTCTTGAGGACTTTGATAATTTTTTTTGGGGCCTCTGGGCTTGATCTTCTGCAATGTAGAATATTTATTTCTCTATTTTCATTTTATTTATTTGTTCAGTTGTTGCTAAAAGGAGCTAGTGAGCATGGTGCCAAAAGAATTCGTGTTCATATTCTTACTGACGGACGCGATGTGTTGGATGGCTCAAGTGTAGGCTTTGTAGAAACTCTTGAGAATGACCTTGAAGATTTACGTAAGAAAGGTGTTGATGCAAGGATTGCATCTGGTGGAGGTCGCATGTATGTCACTATGGATCGTTATGAGGTACTGAATATATGGACCGTCAGTATATATGTACATTGTTGATCACTGCCTTTTATCATTATTACTAAGTACTAGTAAAGTAGTATCGCAATTTTCCACACCTTCTTATTTCTTTATCTGTTTGACTTTATTATGCTTCCTCTTCTTTCTTATATTTTTGAGAAATATTTTGAGCCCTTCAATGGGGATTATTAATCAGTTTCATGATCATATCCATCTGAATAAAGTTAATCTGATTTATTCTTAGCAATTTTGATAGGAACTTATTTTGGTTAACGCTCCTCCCACTAACCATATTGTGAATGACATTATTGAATCTTATGCAGAATGATTGGGATGTTGTGAAACGAGGGTGGGATGCCCAAGTTCTTGGACAAGCTCCATATAAGTTTAAGAGTGCTGTTGAAGCTGTCAAGAAACTGAGGGCAGAACCTAAAGCCAATGACCAGTACTTGCCTCCATTTGTTATCGTTGATGAGAATGACAAGGCTGTAGGTCCGATAGTGGATGGTGATGCTGTTGTAACTATCAATTTCCGAGCAGATCGAATGGTTATGTTGGCCAAGGCACTTGAATACGAAAACTTTGACACATTTGATCGAGTTCGATTCCCTAAAATTCGTTATGCTGGAATGCTTCAGTATGATGGCGAGTTGAAACTTCCGAGCCATTACCTTGTTTCTCCACCAGAGATAGATAGAACTTCTGGTGAATATCTAGTGAAAAACGGTATCCGTACTTTTGCTTGCAGGTGAGTTACCACCAAGTTAATCTGATGTTACGAATATGTACCGAGTTATTTTTTCCCCTTCAAATCATGTTCAAAATTCAGGTTTTTAATTCTTTTTTTTTTATAAAACAAATTTATAAAGGGAAAGCACATATTTGCATTCTGAATTCTGTATGGTATTTGTATTGGTTTGGATACAAGTTAATGGTGTGAGTTAATCTTTGAAAAGGTGTTTGATGGGTTGGTTAAAATTAGGCTTTGTTCACAAAAGTCATTCCAAATCAAGGCTTGATAACTCAGTCCAGTAGCTGCGGCATATGCATTAATGTGCTAGTAGCTTTGGGTGAAAGAATTATGTAGGATCATAATTAATTCATTTATCTTGTTCATGGAACCTTCTCTTTTGATAAAAAAATTCTTCCAAGCACATTTTTATTCAATTGTTAGCTTGGGAATTTTTTTGTTTTTTCTACAACATTTTGCAGCTTATTCTTTGCTGGGATATAGTACTCCCAATTATATATTTGATTTTTTATGGTGATTGTTATATGAATTTGTTTTATTGTCCACAGTGAGACTGTCAAATTCGGTCATGTCACTTTCTTCTGGAATGGAAATCGCTCTGGGTATTTCAACTCAGAGTTGGAGGAATATGTGGAAATTCCTAGTGATGTTGGAATTACTTTCAACCAGGAGCCAAAAATGAAGGCTGTGGAGATTGGTGAGAAGGCAAAAGAGGCTATCCTAAGTGGCAGATTTGACCAGGTAAATTATTTGCTTGCCATGTGATATTGTAGAAAAGGTTCTAGTTGAACTGATCAATCAATTGTTTTGGCTGTTTGTTAGATTCGTGTTAACATACCAAATGGTGACATGGTCGGGCATACCGGAGACATTGAGGCAACCAGAGTGGCTTGCAAGGCTGCAGATGAAGCCGTTAAGGTATGATGTCTTGCTGTTAATAAATTCTTTCTTCGAATGCAATATATGTAATGGTCCTCATGTTACATCCTATTATCAATGGCGAGCTTTTAGATATATGAAGGATACTTGGCGATGGTTGTATGGGAATATAAGTTAAGCTTGTTAACCTCAAGTGGTGGGATGAGTGATGAAAGAGGTCATGAGTTCAAATCTTTCCAAAACCACCTAACTAGGACTTAACATTTTTTCCACAAGTTTCCTGATTATAAAGATTGTAAGGTAGGGTAGTAGTTTCTAGTTTGGAGCCCAATAAACAACGGTTTGGAAATTTTTGGGCGTAAAAAAAAGAAGTTTAACCTTGTTGTATCCTGTAGAACTTTTGAAGGATTAGGTTATCACAACCTTGGAATATAAATTAAAAGTGATGAAATTTATGTAATTAAAGCTATGAAGTATTCCAATTTTTTGACATGTAATTACTTTCAATAAATGGCTTTTATACGTAAGATATGAATCTCTGTGGCAATCCTTGGGTTGTTGATTAGATATTGTTGAATTACAGATGATCATCGATGCAATTGAGCAAGTGGGTGGAATATATGTTATTACTGCAGATCACGGCAATGCTGAGGACATGGTGAAGAGAAACAAAGCTGGGGATCCTCTTCTTGACAAGAATGGCAAAATTCAAATACTCACCTCTCACACTCTTCAACCAGTAAGTTGGCTTAAACTATCTACTTAAAAAGTTAAAACTGATAAAAAAGTGGAATATCTTTTGCCTTGTGAAGTTGGTTATAATACTCTTTGGCCATGTTTGTTACATGGGATAAAGATGGGATAGGACTAAAAAATAGTCCTACTTCTATGTTTGTTGCTTGCATAGGATGTGAGATTTTTTAATCCTATACAAGCTTTTTATCCCACGTCAGTCCCACCATTTTAAAAATAAAGTGGTCTCGCCAATGTGGGATAAAATGCTTGTATGAGATTAAAAAATCCTATCTCACGTAAGCAACAAACATAGGAGTAGGACTATTTTTAATCCTATCCTATTTCATCCCATGCAACAAACATAGGAGTAGAGGCTCTGAAATTATCCTATGGGGTTATTTGAATTTGATCCTTGTGTTTTATAAAACGACTCTGTTCACTGTAGCCACATTATTAAACACTTAACTCAGTTTTTTGTTTAAAAGATAAAGTCAGATACATTGTCTGAATTATCACTTAGCTCGGTTTTATGTTTTAAAGACGAAATGTAATGCATTGTCCGAATTTTCTTTTGTAGGTACCTATAGCAATCGGAGGTCCTGGGCTGGCGCCAAATATTAGGTTCCGGCAGGATCTTGCTGGTGGTGGACTTGCGAATGTAGCAGCAACTGTTATTAATCTCCATGGATTTGAGGCTCCTAAAGACTATGAGCCAAGTCTCATTGAAGTAACCGATTCTTAGGTTGGTGATGATGATTTTAGGTGACTTGAAACAACAAATTCATCTGATTTTGATCATTTAGATTCTAGATTGCCCACTTGAGTGGTTAATAAGTGAGACAATAATTCAATTTTCGAGACTTTGTCGGCATTGTGATGCCTGTGCTGGTTTTGCAAGCACATATTGGCTGCTGTCTGTTGAAGGCAGATAGAACAACATATAGTTGATACTTTATTTTTATTAATTAGTAGTACATGTTTTACTCTTTATTGGTTAATTTCATATTTTCATCTACCTTTGCTGGTGCAATTATATTTGGTTCAATATTATAATTGATGTTCATGATTTGAGAAAAGTCAATATTTTATAAAATTAGAAATAAAAAAATTGAAAAATATGTTAAGGGTCTCTCATGAGTCATGATAGTCGATATTGTTACCTATAAACTAATAGTTATTTATAAAATTAATTACTTAGTAAATACATATTTTATTAAAAAAATTAATTATAAAAATGCTTTAATAGAATTTCTATAAATAGGGGTAAATTACTTTAATTATTAAACCAAATAATATGTAAACTCATTAATTACTCGTATAACTACCGTTTGTATAGTAGTAGTTAATGGTATCCATGGTTCGGTTTCGATTCCGTGGAAAGGTCGAACCGTAATCGGAACCGGAATGGGACGGTTTCGGTTACGGTTTGGTTCGGTTTTTTTTTTTAATATATATTGTGACGTGTCAGATTCGTTGTTGCATATATATATTATCGAAACCGGCGGTTAAACCGTCGTTTTTGGATGGTTTTTCAGAAATCCTAACCGTAACCGTAACCGAACCGTCGGGAACCGGTTTCCAACCGGTTTTGTAACCGACGGTTTTGGTTACGTTTTTGAGAGGGCGGTTTCGGTTCGGTTTCGAACGGTTTAACTGAACCGTGGACACATCTAATAGTAGTAGTAAAAATCCTATCTCTTGTAAAGGGATAATACTAAATGATCTAAAAAATAAATTCAAAAATCAATTCAAATTATAAATTAAATGAGTTGCCATTATCATATAATTTATTAGGTGATATGGTAAATGATATAGAAAGAAAAATCACATACTACTTCATTTGAATTGGTTTAGGGGTTAACTTCTTGGGTTAACTTGCATCAAGTGTTAATATATTATTGGATATCCAATGGATAGGATCTAATTGGATTTAATACTGGTTTTCCATTTTCTGTTTTTTTTTTCCAATTTTTTTAGTAATATTTTTTTTAAGGAATAGAAACGAAAGCCAATATCAAAGAATATATATACATTAACTTGTTGTTTGTAATATATATATATATATATATATATATAAAAGTTTATTAGCACTAATCCCCCTGAACTTTACGTGAGTTTACATTTTATCCCTTGAGTTTTTTTTTAGATATCAAACCCACTGTACTTTCGTTTATTGACAAACAGTTTTGTACCCATGAATGCCCGTTTGAAAGGGTATCTACAATCATGTTTTACCAAAAAAAAATATTCAAGGGGTCTAATGTCTAATGCCAAAAAATGTTGAAGGGGTAAAATGTAAATCCACATAAAGTTCAGGATAAGTTATGCTAATAAACATATATTTACATTTAAAAGTTTTATTCTTCAGATTGAATTAAAAAATGCTGAAATACGTTTATTAACATTTAAACATTACAATAACTCGCTATTAATTTATTTGATGTGTTTATTTATTCTAAAACAGGAAAAAAAAAAGAGAGGAGTTAATTTGGTGTAATTCTCGCAGGGTTGTAGTCTTGTAGACATGAAAATGAAATCGTCTTTGCAACGACGACGTTTTCTGAAGCTGATCTTTATTCCGCAAGGAAAAAAAGAAAGTAAAGTGGGGACAGGTGTCACATAGGATTCAAAATTCAAAAAAAGAGGGAATTGTTGGAGGAAGCGCTCCGGTTCATGAGATCTGACTTCTGAGCCGTTAGGGTGTATAAGCGAGAAGAGAGTAGAGACTAGGGTTTGTAGAGATAGAATCAATTGAAATGGAAAAGTACGAGAAGCTGGAGAAGGTAGGAGAAGGAACGTATGGGAAGGTGTACAAGGCAAAGGACAAGGCCAGTGGGAAATTGGTGGCTCTCAAGAAGACCAGACTCGAAATGGACGAAGAAGGCATCCCTCCAACCGCTCTCAGAGAGGTATCTCTCCTTCAATTGCTCTCTCAATCTCTTTACGTCGTTCGTCTTCTCTGCGTCGAACACGTCGATTCTTCTACCTCCACCAACGACTCTTCTTCTAAGTCAAATCTTTACCTGGTTTTTGAATACCTCGACACCGATCTCAAGAAGTTCATTGATTCGCATCGTAAGGGTGTCAATCCGAGGCCTCTGCCTCCAACCCTCATCCAGAGCTTCCTCTACCAGCTTTGTAAGGGAGTCGCTCACTGCCACAGTCACGGCGTCCTCCATCGAGATCTCAAGCCACAGAATCTGCTTCTCGACAAGGACAAAGGCCTTCTTAAAATAGCCGATCTCGGACTCGGCCGTGCCTTCACGGTTCCTCTCAAGAGCTACACTCACGAGATTGTCACTCTTTGGTACAGGGCTCCAGAGGTCCTCCTCGGCTCCACTCACTACTCTCCTGCTGTTGACATCTGGTCCGTCGGCTGCATTTTTGCTGAAATGGTCAGAAGACAGGCTTTGTTTCCTGGCGATTCTGAGTTCCAGCAATTGCTTCATATTTTCAGGTATTTTTTTTTTCTTTCACAAATCCAACTTCAATTTAATTAGATTGGCTAGGCTAATCACTTTGTTAATGGACCAAGGTTGCTAGGAACTCCGACTGAGAAAGAGTGGCCTGGTGTTACCTCTCTCCGTGATTGGCATGTGTATCCAGTGTGGGAGCCTCAAAACTTGGCGCGTGCTGTTCCATCTCTCGGTCCTGAAGGAGTCGACCTTCTATCGGTAAACTATCTTCTTCAACTGCATCATTTGATTGTGTGTCATCATTGCCTTAGTAATTTGTTTGTCAATTTAAATCCGTCATATAAAATTTAGGAAAATTTGAGTGGATTTGAGTCTAATGATGCTCTGAGGGATGTTATTGATTGTTGTGGTACTAACTACTAAGAACAAACTAGATACATTATTGACTAGAAAAGTGTGGCAATTTGACTGGATTTGAGTCTAATGATGCTCTGAGGGATGAGACAATAATGTTATTGATTGTTGCGGTACTAAGACAAACTAGATACATTATTGACTAGAAAAGTGTGGCAATTAAATAGCTGTAGTTCCTCGGCAATGGTTTCGCCGCTGTTATATCACTGTGCCCTTTTGATATTGCTTACATATATTGAGTAAATTGAGAGCTGTGTTTTTTGGGTTATTGTAGAGCATGCTCAAGTACAATCCAGCAGACAGAATCTCGGCTAAAGCAGCAATGGACCATCCTTATTTTGACAGTCTTGACAAGTCCCAGTACTAAAAGTTGCAGTGCCTTGCTGCCTATATGAAATCTTGTATCTTTTTTTCTTCTGGTAAGATATATAACATGTCTTAGTTAAATGGGTGAACTTGGTTTGTTAGTTCTCATCATCTTGGTGATTTCACCAATTGAATCAACTTTGTAATATGATATTTCCAATCCAATGTTTCAATACAATCAATGCTATATGTTGTTGTTATTATCATCGTGTTATCATGAGTGAGTGATACTAGCTGATCAGAAACGATTGATGATTGAATTTTGTCATATGTATCCTACCGTTGCCATGGACCATGTTTGGTTTTGCTTGTTTTCAAGCCAGCCAAACGGACGAGTCATGGTCGGATTGTGTGTGTTTAAAAGTTTAAATTTTGAGAATTTAGTAGGATTACCCAAATTTAATAAATAGGTAGAGTATTTTAAGTTGTTCCATATTTTTTGTTGTTGATAGAATCGCATTATTCTTTAATTATTATTTTTTGAACAGAATCATATTTTATAAAGAATTTCTTAATAACATATAATAAAAGATTAAAATTTGCAAATTGCAAATGTCTATTTTATAAAAATAAATAGAGTATTAAGTAGTTCTAAGATTTTTTTTTGGATGGAGATTACATTTTTTATGACTTTCACTTAAAATTTTGCTCAACAAAACCCCTTTAAAAGTTTATATTTTGCAAATGTCTTAAAACTATACCAAATTTTATAAGTAGATAGAAGATAGTATTTTAAGTAGTTTTATGAAATATATATTCAGTGGTTTTCCTGTTAGTGCGTACTGATATAATGTATATCAATACGTTTCATATGGACCATTGATTATAGAGAAGTTTTGATAAGTCATACACTTTGAGTCAAAACATGTAAATCTAATGGTCCATATTCAACGTACCGACAAATTTATATTAGCGCGCAATAACGAATTTATATCAGTACGCACAGACTTGAAAATTTCCGACATATATATGTATGTATACATAGTCTTGTTCTGGTCAATGCGTACTGATATGACTTACATTAATACGTTGTATGTGGGCTACTGATTATGGAGAAGCATTGACAAATGACAAATGACAAATGCATACACACTAAGAGATCGTTTATTTTTTCTACTTAAAACTTAATGGGTCTAAATTATAATTATTAAGTTATTTTGTTTATTTTGTTTATTTTTTTAAATGGTCAAACAACTTAAAAAAACTTAAAAAAAAATGAAAAAATCCCGACTTTTCACTTAATTGCAAATCATTGAATTGTATTAAATGCAATTCAAAATCTTTTCTTTCGATATTATCCCTCCAAATATAATATATTTACAATTTCATCATAATTATATATGGTGTAGAAATCTTTATTTTACTATTGTTGACGTCGATTTCTCGATTTGTGAGAAAGTCATTAGCTTTGACCTTAAAGAGAAGAGAAAGAGAAAGAGAAAGAGAATGCAATTTGAAACTAGTTAGACACAAATTTACGTGGTAAGACTCCGGTGATCGGAGAAACGTCCACGGGTGGTTGAACAAGCAGCCGAGCCAAAATCCACTATTGAAATAAAGATTTACAACTCTCAATCTCTTTTTTTTCTCTCTCTGCGTGGTTTTCTATCTTTTTATGATGAGATTATGAGTATATTTATATGTGTATAGAACCCTAATCTTTTTTGTACAAGTAATGAAAGAATTTTGTATTTAATTACAATTTGGTTGCTTGTTGGAGTCGTTTTTAATTTTTTTCCTAGTTTGGAGATTGTATGGAGATCGAATAGGATTCCGAAGATATAGTCAGTTTAGGACTTTATTTCCTTATAAATGTGCAGTCTTCTTGAAGGAATAAAGTTGTTGATTGATCAGAAACCTGTTTTCCTGTTTGGTATTTTGTTCTTCTAGAAGTTCTTGAAATGAATGTCTTTGTGTATTTGAGCATCACTTTTGTTTTACTCGTGTGAATTATTTATTGGACTTCTTTATTCGGTCTTCTCGTTTTTGTTCGAGGGGAATATGGCGTCAGCTGATCCCGAGTAGAACATGACGTCATCTGGTCCCGAGCAGGTCTTACTCAGTACTTGTATTTATACTTACTCGAGTCTCTATTCCTTAGTGATATCTTGAAAGATATTTTCTAAATGCCTATTCGGATATCTACCTGACAATCTTATCCACCTTGTCAATGACGTGTACATCTGATAAAATTTACATATAACAACTATATTACTTATTTTAAATAGCTTTAAAAAAAAAAAAACCTTAATAACTTCTCATATTGATGTTTAATATCAATATTTTATTATGATATTAGGGTGATGAATTTATATATTATTTTTTTAGATTTTTTGTGTGAGTTTTCATGTTGCCCATTTTATTTTTTGAAATAAAAACTTTTTCTTTTCTTAGTAAAAATGGAAATTATTTTAGAATCTAAGAAGAAGATCATGATTATATGTGTTTATAATATATATATATATATATATATATATATATATATTTATTCCATATTATAAGTATAATTGTTTAACATGGGTATAAATGTAAAATTATTTATTTTCAGACAATTTTACTTTTAAAAAATAAACGTGTTGACAATACATTCAGATGTGAAGAAAAGAAAAACAAACATGTCATTCAAATTCAGATTTCAGTTTCAATTTAGTCTTTAGAAAAATTCAGGACTGTACAGTCTTCAGACAAAAAAATAAATGACCCCTAAGTCAAAGCATGTAAATCTAATGGTCCATGTGCAACATACTGATGTAAGTTATATAAATGCGTACTGATTTGAAAATTTATATATATATATATTCACATTCTACAATGAAATATACTACTCGTACTGTTGTTTTGTCAAAATTTCCATTACTAACCCTCTATAAAAGTTTATATTTTTGCGAATGTCTTAGAATTACCTAAAATTTTATAAATAGATAGTGTAAAGTATTTTAAGTATTTCCATAAAAAAAAATTGATAGGAACTCAATCATCTATGAAATAGCGTCTCTTAAGTTTTTGTTCAAGTTTCCCTTAATCTAACCCCGTTCAAAAGTTAAATTTTGCTTATAATTACTCTAAATTTTATAAATAGGTAATGCATAGTATTTTAAATAGTTCCATGAAAAAAAGTTTGGATAGAATCGTGCTCCTGTATAAAATATGTCTCGTAAAACTTTACCGAAATTTCCTTTACCAACCCCTTTTAAAAGTTTATATTTTTTTGAATGTCTTAGAATTTCAAAAAAAAAAAAAAGAAGTTGTGTGGAGTATTTTAGAAGATCCATGATTTTTTTTTTGGATAAAGTCATAGTCTTCTATCAAATATACTGTTGTATGTAAATTTTGATCGGCCAACACGTCATCAAACTAACAAGGGTATTGGAGAAGAAAAGTGTTATGTCACCAAAAACCAACTAAGGACAAATCACCCGAGTCAAAACCTTCGCCAAACGAATGAGTATATAACATAGAACAATCTTTTATGGAGTATGACTTAGGCAAAAGAGAACCTTGCCAATACAAGATTCTGGTCAGTCGGAATATCTCCCCAGTAAAGATCACTTACCTGAAGCTGGGCTCAACACATTTCATTAATGATCGGCAACTCAAAATGGAATCCCATCATAATACGAGAGTCAAGAATCAAAGATGTCAGAGTTCGAATCAATCACGGTATCAACCGTATTTATTATGGGATAAACATCAAACGGGAAAGAGATCAAGACAAACACGAAGACCCAAGCAAGAAGAATCACAATAAGATTCTACAAGTCTACTACTTACACATCAAGTTTACAGTTACAAAATGAATGTATAAATACAACCCATTTTTCACCGTAAACACGCACAAAAAACAAGCGCAAACAAGCATCAAGAGAGAAAAGTGAGCAAAGCTCTGTAAATAGTTTTTCATAATGAAACTTCTTCCTCGTCGTCACCGGTAACCGTGGTTTTTTCCCTTTCCCAGAGTTTTCCACGTAAAATCGTATCTCTTTTTACATTATTTCATTTTGCACCATTAACGAATTGTAAATAATACTGTTGGCCTATCGATATTTCATACGACGAAAAATCACCGTCAACATATACGTCTCATAAAACTTTTGGATCCTCTCCTCACCTCATGTTGTCTTCACATTGTCCTCACCTCAATCAATGGTCTGAATTAATTCTATCTTTTAGTCGTGTAAAACTTAAAAATTAATAGAAATAATTCAGATAATTGATTTGTTATATTAGATACGTGTCAATGGATTATAAATGTGATGACAAAGTGAGGAGAGGATCTAGATCCGAATTGAATTACCCAAAATCTTGTAAATAGGTAGTTTAGAATATTTCAAGTAGTTCCTTACAAACTAATTCGGATAGAATCACATTTTTCTATGAAATATGCATACCATAAATTTTTGTCAAAATTTCTTGTACTCTTTTTAAAAATTCATATTTTGCAAATATCTTAGAATTACTCAAATTTTATGAATTGGTAAAGTATAGTATTTTAAGTAGTTCTATAAAAAAATCGGGATAGAACCGCATTCTTCTATAAAATATGTCTCATAAGTTTTTTCCTAAATTTCTCTTGTTTAACCCCTTCTAAAAATTTATATTTTGAGAATGTTTTTATAATTATCCAAAATTTTATAGACCGGTAGTGTAGAGTATTTTTAGTAGTTCCATACTTCCATATTCATCTATGAAATATGCATCTCTTAAATTTTGCCAAAATTTTCCATACTAATTCATTTATTTTTTTATTTTTGCGAATGTCTTAGAATAAACCCAAATTTTAAAAATAGATAGAGTATAATATTTTAATTAGTTTCATGAAAATGAATTTGATAGAATCACATTCTTATATGAAATATGTGTCTTGTAAGGTTTTGTCCAATTTCCCTTATTAACTCTTATAAAATGTTTGTATTTTGCAAATGTCTTAGAATTACCATAAATTTTATAAATAAGTAGTGTAATATTTTAAGTAGTTCTACGAATATCACATTCTTATATGAAATATGTGTCTCGTAAAGTTTTACCCAAATTTCTCTTACTGATCCCTTTTAAAAGTTTAAATTTTGCAAATGTTTTTAGAATTACCGTGAATTTTATAAATTGTGTAGAAGTAATTCAATATAAATATATAGATAGATAGATAGATAGATAGATAGATAGATGTATTTGTATTTTACAATGAAATATACGACTCGTAATTGTTTGACCAAATATTTTCTGATTAACCACTTTTTAAAGTTTATAGTTTTCGAATGTCTTAGAATTATCCAAACTTTTGATAGAATCACATTCTTCTATGAAATATGAGTCTCGTGAGTTTTTACTCAAATTTTTCTTACTAACCCTTTTTAAAAGTTTATAATTTACGAATGTTTTACTCAAATTTTATAAATAGGTAGTGTAGAGTGTTTTAAGAAGTATCATGAAAAAAAAATAGATAGAATGGCATTCTTCAATAAAATTTGTGTCTCATACAATTTTTCCTGAATTTCCCTTAAGTTTATATTCTGTGAATGTTTTAGAATTACCCAAAATTTTATAAATAGACGGTGTACAGTATTTTATGTAGTTTTATGAAAAAAAGTTTTTAATATAATCACATTTTTATATGAAATATGTGTCTCATAAAATTTTACCCAAATTTCCTATACTTACCCTTTTTAAAGTTTATATCTTATGAATATCTTTGAATTATTAAATATCTAATAAATTGTTACACTAGAATATGTTAAGTAGTTCCATGAAAAAGATTTTGGATAAAATCACATTCTTCTTTTAAATGTGTATCATAAGTTTTTGTCCAAATTTTCTTTACGAACCGCTTTTAAGAGTATATATTTTACGAATGTCTTAGAACTACCTAAAATTTAATAAATATATTATGTAGAGTGTTTTAAGTAGTTCTAAGAAATTTGTTTTGGATAGAATAACATTATTCTATGAAATATGTGTTATCGTAATTTTTTTCCCAAATTTCCTTTATTAATCCCTTTTAAAAGTTTATATTTTGTCAATGTCTAAGAATTACCCTAAGTTTTATAAATAGGTATTGTAAATTATTTTAAGTAGTTACATGACAAAAAATCTGGATAGAATCACATTCTTCTATTAAATATAAGTTTCCGTAAGTTTTTATCCAAATTTCCCTTACTAACCCTTTTTAAGAGTTTATATTTTACGAATGTCTTAAAATTAACACAAATTTTATAAATAGGTTGTGTAGAGTATTTTAAGTAGTGCCATAATTTTTTTTGGATAGAATCGCATTCATCTATGAAATACATCTATGAAATATTTGTCTCGTTAATTTTTGTCAATATTTCCCTTAGTAACCCCTTTTAAACATTTATATTTTGCAAATGTCTTAGAATTACCCCAAATTTTATAAATGGAAAGTGTAGAGTATTATAAGAAGTTCCATGATTTTTTATTTTTTTTGGATATAATCACATTCTTTATGAAATATGAGTCTAGTAGGTTTTTGCCTAAATTTCCTTTACTAACCCCTTTTATATATATTTTGTAAATGTGTTAGAATTACCACAAATTTTATAAATAGGTAGTGTAAAGTATTTAAAGTAGTTCTATGAAAAAAAAATCAAATAGAATCATTTTCTTTAAAAAAAATATAAATCTCCTAAGTTTTTGTCCAAATTTCACTAATTACCCCTTTTTAAAAGTTTATATTTTACGAATGTAAAATTCTATAAATAGGTAGTGTAAAGTATTTGAAGGGGTTTCATGTATATATATATATTTTGGATAGAATCACTTTTTATACTAAATATGAATCTCGTATGTTTTTGCCCAATTTTCTTTTACTAACCCTATAAAAAGTTTATAATCTGTGAATATCTTAGAATTATCTCAAATTTTATAAATAGGTATTGTAGAGTATTTTAAGTAGTTTTATGAAAAATAATTGAATAGAATTGCGTTTTTCTATAAATATGTCTCTTAAATTTTTTTCCCAAATTTTCCTTACATACCCTTTTAAAAGCTTATATTTTATGATTGTCATGGAATTACGCCAAATTTTATAAATAGGTAGTGTGTTTAGCATTTTAATTAGTTCCATTAAATAAAATATCGATAGAATCACATTCTTCTATATATAAAATATTTGTCTAGTAAAATTTTGGCCAAATTTCTCTTATACCATTTTATAAGTTTATATTTTGCATATATCTTAGAACTGTCCAAATTTTTATACATAGGTAGAAGAAAGTGTTTTAAGTAGTTTTATGAAAAAGAAATTAAATATAACAATATTGTTAGTCAACCAAAAAATTTAGTCCAAATTTCTACCCAAATGATGTGACATGTGATTTTTTTCATTGACTACATCATCTCGTATTTTGTGTGGAGATGACAACTCACTTGAAATATCATTCGAGTTGAAATTTGGATTAAATTTTTGGGTTGTCTTACACTACTCTAAATATAATTGCATTTTGCAATGAAAGACGCAACTTGTAATATTTTACACAAATTTCCCTTATTAACCCTTATAAAAGTTTATATTTTGGAATGTTCTAGTATTACGCCAAATTTTATAAATAGGCTGTGTAAAGTATTTTAAAAAGGTCAATGATTTTTTTTTTTTTTTTTTTTTTGGATAAACTGGCATTAACATATGAAAATGTGTCTTATAAATTTTTGTCAAAACTTCCCTTACTAACCGGTTCATATAGTAGGTAAGTTGATTCTTGATGGAAAATGGGTTTCTTCTTCTCACATCTAGTAGTAGTGGCTAACCATATTCTTCCATCCTCCTTGTTTCTTTCATGTATTTATCGAAAGCAATCAAGATATAATTAAGAATATAACAGACAGGCATTTAATTAATTAAGAGATAAGTAAATAATTAAATAAAGTAAATGGAGAAGCGGTGGAGAGTCCATGTAAGTCGGGAGGAGGCATTTCATATTAGTTGGCAAATGCCATATAACCAATCTCACCTTCACCACCAAAATCAATACAATCCCAGATTTATCTCTAACGCCACCGATTCTTGTGCAAAAAAATTCTTCATATTTTCTATCTCACCACCCAATACTTGTACTGATATTATTTTCTTCTCATTTCTTTTCTTCTTCTTCAACCTTTGATTTGTAGAGATAGAGCATGGAAATGTTTTCCCTTAGAAACAAAAGATAGGAATAGAAACCAAAACCAAAATAAAATAAAAAATGAATATCAAGTATAATTTGAACAAATTAAATAGATAGAGAAGAAAGAAGAAAATCTTGAGAGAGTAAAGAGAAAAGATCATCAAACAAAGGGGGTGTTTGGTTATGGAAGGAATTGAAGGGCTGTTAGAGAGGCTTTTGGAAGGAAGGTACAACAACAGAGGGAAAAGAATTCAGCTTAATGAATCCGAAATTCGTCAACTTTGCATCACTGCCAAGCAAATCTTCCTCACCCAGCCTAATCTCCTCGAATTAGAAGCTCCCATCAACATTTGTGGTACCTTCTTTTTCTTTCTATTATAACCTTGTGAATCATTCCTGTATAAAAGTATATTGAGTGGAATTGAAGGTGTAACGGTTCATGTGTGCAGGAGACATACACGGGCAATATCCTGACCTGCTTCGACTGTTTGAATATGGTGGATTTCCTCCGGATGCCAACTATCTTTTTCTTGGAGACTACGTGGACAGAGGAAAACAGAGTATAGAGACTATATGTCTTCTCCTTGTATACAAGATCAAGTACCCGGATAACTTTTTCCTCCTTCGAGGGAACCATGAATGTGCTTCCATCAACAGAATTTACGGGTTCTATGATGAATGCAAACGCCGTTTCAGTGTCCGTCTATGGAAGATATTTACAGATTGCTTCAACTGCTTGCCGGTGGCTGCAGTGGTTGATGATAAAATCCTGTGCATGCATGGTGGACTTTCACCGGATATGGGGAGCTTAGATCAGATAAGAGCAATACAAAGGCCGATAGACGTGCCGGATCAAGGCCTCTTGTGTGACCTTCTCTGGGCTGATCCTGATAGAGACATCAAAGGTTGGGGAGAGAATGATAGGGGTGTGTCCTACACTTTTGGAGCTGACAAGGTGGCTGAGTTCTTGAAGAAGCACGATCTCGATCTCGTATGCCGGGCTCACCAGGTCAATCTATATTCGTTCGTTCATTTTTTTCTGCTCTGCTGCTGCTGCTGCTATGTTTTTTGTCTTTTTATAATGCCATGAAAATGTATAACAGGTAGTTGAAGATGGGTATGAATTCTTCGCAGACAGGCAGCTGGTTACCATTTTCTCAGCTCCAAACTACTGTGGAGAGTTTAACAACGCAGGTGCTCTCATGTGTGTGGATTCAAGTTTGCTATGTTCATTTCAGATTCTTAAGCCTTATTGATTGTAACTTGAATACAATACGGTGAATCATTTGTTCGTATGGTATGTAAAGATTATTCAGCCCTCCTTTTCTGTCAAACTGGTAATGGGCATCGGGAACCCCTTCCTCCTAACTTGTACAGTGGTTCTTGTTCCATATTTTAATAGAATTATATAAATACCATGCTCTGCTTTCAAAATTTGGGTCTGGCACAATCAAGTCTGCAACACACAAAATCATCACCAAGATAGAATACATTTGTTTCTTTTTTGTTGTAATATTCCCATTTCTACTAAGATGGGCAGGCAAACAAAAAGAATTGAGATTTGCGAAAATACAAAGATATATTGCAAGTACTTAATTAACCTAAGGCAGCCTATACAACGCGATACTAGGCGAAATGTTACTCTACAAACAGCTACATTACAATTTAGGATCATCTAACAGAAAACAATTTCGCTAGCACTACAACACACTATCTGATCTGCAGTTGAGCTATAGCTAGGTATCATCAGAAATCTTCAGTTAGACCATACATGCACAAGACCATGCCTGTTTCCGGTATAAATCTCATTACGTTCTTCGTCATAGAAAAGCGAAGTTATGTCTTCAAGAGCCTCTGCAACTGTGCTTCTCACCTGGGAGGGCCGATTGCACTTCTTCGCAGCAATCTTCAAGCTGGAGCTAGAGCTGCCGCTGCCGCTATTGCTGCTGCTGCACTCATCAGCCTTAGGATTCCCATTTGTTGCATTTATTTTAGCCAGGCATTTTCCAGTCAATATGTTGCTGATATTAATTGACCCAGCTGCATCAAAAAGGAGAAATAGCATGATATTAGCTCTAATCCACCGCATCGCAAACTAAACTTGACAAGCGGGCTAATCTAAATCAACAACAGGTCCAAATATCTCCAAAATTTGTTCAAAATTCTTTAAGCAAATGATAATAATGAAAGTTTTATCAATCACACTGTTATACTAGCAAATTAAATTGGAAATGAATTTAATAAGCACATTTAAGTATGCTGGTTTCCCAAAAGGAAGTTAAAAATATTACCACTTCCTTCCATCCATTGATCTTCAGATTCAGCCTTGCAGTAAGAGATAATAAGATCCTGATCGCTTGTAATATATATATTATTTGTGTTACAGTCAGGATGCCATAACAAGTGATCTTCAAACGAAGTTACAAGTTCTCCGCGAAAGTTCCATACAGCAACAGTTCGATTTCTGAATGTTAGGAATAACTGGTTCTCATACAGGAAGATAAATGCTGACGGAGTCATAAACTCTGTTCGGTTAACTTCCATCAGCTCAGCATTTCGAACCTACGCCACAATATAAGTTACACTTATAGGCATATTAAATAATCAAGGCTGAAAGTCGGATGCCAAAACAAGACAATATAAAACTTACATCAAGAATTTGGAGATTCTCATTTTCTTGCTTGACAAGAAGCTTTTCATTGAATTGTTCAATAAAGTCCACCTTCTTATTTCGATGAAGCAGATGGTAAAATGCCTTGAGAACCGTGCCATCTTCTATTGATAGAATCTTAAGAGGCACGTGACTGCTAGATCTATTGAAAATCAATAGCATGATGCCTGGACTGTTACGAGTGAAGGAGGAGTATGAGAGTAAGATGAACACATAATTGAGAAACTATAACACAAAAATCAAGGAACAAAACTGGCAAACATGTGAATCAAATAATAAGATCGAAAAGAAGACTAGAAACCAGGACGGCAGGACCCTTAAAATGATACTGGTAATTCGGTGCAGCCTGACCAAATATAAATTCCCTAGAGTTCCATCATAAAACTAAAAGTTCAAAATAGAATGCAAGTAATTTCCTAGAATTACACTAGTAAAAGAATTTTGCGACATACTATTCCCAATGACAAGCAACACATGAGCGAGTAAAAGATTTATCAGCGTACTATTCCCAACGACAGCAACAAGAGCGTGTGTGCTAGTAAAAGAATTTTGCAACGTACTATTCCAATATGACAAGCAACACGTGCACGTGTGCTAGCAAAATATGCAACGTACTATTCCTAATGACAGGCTATACGTGCACATGTGCGCTAGTTAAATATGCAACGTACTATTCCTAATGACAAGCATCATGTGTGTGCACGAATGAAAGAGAGAGGTTACCTTATCTTGATTTCTTGTACATTTTTATCTGATATAGAATACAGCATAGTATAGTTTTTCAGGTCAAACACCTTGTATACACTGAACATAATCTGACATTAGAACACATATATGATGAAAACAAAACAAATCAGAGGGCATTTAGAGAGGGAAAATACCTATCTTGAGCAGAGTAAGTAAGGACCTTTCCATTAACATCATCAAACTCTACAAAGCCAGGCCACTTCAAGGATTCAGACTCAAAAAGAGCAAAGCCAGCATCAGGCTTACCACGGCGTATGTATCTAACAATTTACAAAGACAAAAATAACAAGCATGTTATCAAAGAGATTAGGAAAGTAAAGTGATATATAAAAAAGGGAAAATCAGGACACACTCAATCCTAGTGGATCTGCATTTCAAAGAGCTGAAGTTGTCGGAGGCATAAACGGAAACAGTGATAAGGGAATCGTTGTTCTTGTTATAGAAAAGGCTTCGAATGACTTCATCAGGACAAACATTCAAGAAACAAATCCTCTTGTTGGTCTCTGCAGTTAGTAGATGCAAGTTGGTGAACTAAAAATAAAATATAAAAAAATTGAAAAGAAAGATGAGAGAAAAGTGAATAACAAGAAGCACCCCTATTAAAAGCAGCACAGACACCGGAATGAGCAAGAGCAAAGATTATGTCACGAGCGGCCACAATCTCAATAACTTTAGTTCTCTTCATCAAAAAGGGTAAAACTAAGGGACAATGGCCTTTGGGATCATGGGTGTCATATTCCTCCTAAAATGAAAGAAAAAAAACATGACCTTTATTGATTTGAAAGAAAACCCTCGAATAATTTGACAAGTAAAATGTAAAACCAGAGAGAGGGACAGTACCACCAAATGCATATTGCGAAATTTGTGGTGGGAATTGCTGATAGAAAAGGCAGCATCTTTTTTGGAAGAAATTTCACGCCTTTGAAGCTTCTTGACGCTGTTGATGTAAGCATCAGCACGAACCCTCTTCTTGGCTAATACTCTCCTTCCACTACACGGCCTTGGACTCGCCGATATCCTCCTTCCTTCCATCGCACTTCAAAACCCTAAAAACACCACCCACCAAAATTACAATTACAATTCTTTTGCTATGAATTATGAATATGCTTCTCTTATAAATTATGATCGAGAATTGTGAGAAATGAGTAGATGTGTTGTCGGTTGATCTACTGGATTACAAGTAAATCCACCTTTTTAAAGGGTGAATATACATGTAGAAGATGGTAAGTTCAAATTTTGAGTCTATCTGTCTCTCACGACTTAATTGCCTTTTCCCTCACATGTTCTTCACTCTACATACAAATATATATATACCTATCAATTTAAATTAAAAATATCAAACCCAAATAAATTTATTGCGTTATATGTTGACATATCCGAGCATGTAGTATTTGGTAAATCATTAGGAATGTACAATGTTTAAGAATCATAAATTTTGTCAAATCCGAATAATCACTATTTTGTAGTAAGAAACATAGTTTAAAATATCTACAATTTCTGTAATAAATTTATCGATATTTTCATAATTTAAGACTTTTGATATAGATATAGGGTATTAGGGTGTAATATCATTTTAATAAAATATCATAATAGATATGTAAAATATCTATATCGGTAAGTTGATATTTTTGTCAATATTAAATGAAAATTCAGTATTTTTATCTACATTATTATTTTATTGACATAATATATTTCTATGATAAGGAAACTGAATATAGAATGAACATAAAATATTAATAGAAGGTTGAATGTTTTTCAATTTTACCGGGCTCATGGGCATTATATTTGTATTTATTTATGTCTTTAAAACTAATATTTTTTAGAAGTTTAATACAAAAAGTTGATATATTTAACCAAATTTCCATACTTACTCTAAATTTTATATCAATATCCGTCGATATCGATATTTTCACCGGATCGTACCGTCAATATAGATAATTGAAAACCAACCATACATGATACATGGGGATGGCTTGAATTGATAGGCAGATAATCAAAGAAAAAAAATGAAATGAAAACAATTAATTATAGCTATAATGAATAGCAATCCCTTTGTGCAAAACTCAATTGATTACATTTAGCAAATCTACTACAGATGCTATGGACGCAATCCCACCTCTTTCAAGGAGGGAGAGAGCAAGCTCACATTCGTGCCATCCTCTCAATCCATTAGCTAATTTCCTCAATGTCTCCGGCTTCACTTCCTTGATCCACGCCGGAGCACAACTTACTATAAGACCTACCAAACAAGACACATAAGCTTTCCAGGTTGCAGGATCACATCCCAGTGATATATTCCCCTCCAATACCCTCCCCAGAAACTCCAAGTGGTTCCCGACTATGCACCCTCTTCTAGTCGCCCACGATGGTGGTTCGCTCCCCACACTCCATACCAACGAACCAGAAAAAACTAACATATATGCCATTGCATACCCTTCCATTATACGTGCCGCACCACTCACCTCCCCAACTTTCCCTTCCCTTGACCTCAGCAACCAGGTTGGTACAGTTTCACCGTACATTTTTTGTACCTGCTGCAATCCACCAGTGACACACAAAAGGCTTGCACCCAGTGCAGCCACCTCTCTTGCCTTGCAAGCCGCGAGGGATAGAGATGCTTGATTTGACTTCAAGCGTGGTGATTCTGAACTTGACCATCTTCCAGCTGACTCCCGAGCATACTCTGCCAGTAGCCCTACAATCACATCCCTCACGTATTGCACATTATGTATTGTCCTGCAAGAGCGAAGGTAAAGAATTCCGGGCGCAATGGGACGAGCTGCAATAACACTGCCCAGTAGACTATTTATGCTGCTTCGATTGGTTAACAAAGTGGTCGAAACATGAGATCCTAGAAATGAAGTGAAGCAACTTCTTAGGAGCTGGGCAACGGCTTCTTTGTTTTGCCTGAACACAGAGCGAGTAGACGATACAACTATGAAGTCGTGCCAGCGGCGAACCTTTTGTGCCCAGAGAGAGCCAATTATAGAAATGCTAGGCCAAGGGCAACCTGATGCACAGTTCTCCAAAGCTGGTC
Organism: Dipteronia dyeriana; assembly: GCA_032871835.1. NCBI lineage: Eukaryota > Viridiplantae > Streptophyta > Magnoliopsida > Sapindales > Sapindaceae > Dipteronia > Dipteronia dyeriana. The sequence continues at coordinate 1,050,848 of CM065297.1, forward strand.
CAACAACAGCATGGATGTATTCCAGGTTTTTATTGAGCTTGAAAGTAATGGTTAAACTGACAAGAGCTGCGATTGGAAGTGGAAGCATTACAGTTGATGTTCCTGCAAGAAGGTAATAATAAAGGGCTCATCAAAGGGAAAGACGATAAATTATTCTTAGAGGTATATTATCTGTCATTTTGTAATTTATATGTGATAGTTTACTAGGAATGATGTCATTGCCAATAATCACTATCGTGAAGAGCCCACTAACAAGAGGAAAGGCTTCATTGCCAACACTCATTGAATAAGAAAACATTCACACGTTAGTTTCAGATCCATGTGTGTATGTTTTTAGCTGAGATTTTTGGACACAATGATTCAGTTTGATTTTATACTGAGAGCTTCGGTCGTAGGCACATGGCCTTTAAAATTGGAGACTCCAAAAATCCTCAAAGCACATTTGCTAGCTAAAGAATTCGTATCTTAGAATTTAGGACATAATTTTTTCTCCACCTTATTATTAAGAGATTTTTTTTATTGGTTATTCTTATTTGAACACCAAAAAATATCTATATGCAATAAAGTGCAATATTTAGAGTAAATTATGTGTTCTATGATCAATAAGAAGCTTATTTTTAACTAATTAGGAAAGAAGAAGATCTCTAATCAAATTCATTAACAATTTATATTGCTTCTGCAGCGTTTTCTTGTTAAATGTGTCAAATTTTAGTTATTAGTACCTAGCAACATGGACAAGGTCTTGTGATTAAATATGCAATGCAAACAAGAGTCCCTGCATAATTCCAGTAAACAAACAACAGTTTTCCAAGTAAAATATGAAGAGTATAACGTTACAATGTTAGGATAACATGTCTTGTAGATAAGAAAAGAAAATGGGTTGGTGAGATGTACCATAGGAAGAAAATGGAACATTAACACCTGCACCAGCGAGTATTGCTTTCATTTCAGATTCAACTGAAGGAAGGATTGGTGAGGGACTCGGCCAATCTGTTCCATTCATAGGGACTGGTTTCCATATACCACGAGTAACTTCTGCTGCGAAATAACTGATAATTGCTGCAAGAGAAGCAGGCAAAAAGTCCACAAGGTCCCGTAGGCCTGAAAGCGTTCACGACCTTGTAAACAATATGCTAACCAGTGATAAATATACGTATAAAAATGCATTTATTCTATTTCCAGTATGCTATAGTATTATCTATAATTCAACTACTAATAGGAGTAGTTGTAGTTGCGCTCTTATAGTTGATATATAAGAGGTTCTGGAATCAAATCTAGCTTACACTAGGGTTGAGTTTGATCAACATTTGAGTTCTATTGGCATAGGATTAAATAAAAAAGGGAATGAGCAGAATTCATTGGAAACCAAAAGGATGGATTGGACAAGTATTCATGTATCGAAAAAGATAAGATTCGGAAACAAGTAGAGCTAGTATGTAATTCACCTGTTGTCAAGTCCCGCGATGAAAGCCTTCCATAGGCACAAGCAGTTAATATTGCCTCAAGAACAAAAGGGATTGCTTCCAACACCTCCCATGCAGGGAGCATAGGCCTCGGGTAAACATCTTCTCCAGTAGTTGCAGTGGATTCACTTGCACTGTTGGTTGGTGGTGTTGAAGAATTACCCGATGAAGCCTCGCTCTTAGTCATTTTCCAATAAATCATACTTAAAATTTGATTAGCAACTTGATGAACAGGATTGCCACTACAAAGGCCAGAAAGCGTTGAAGCAATACAAGATTTGTTTAGACAATACCAAGCACGTAATTTTGGAAAATAATCGATATATATAGGCCTATCTGATGAAAATTCAAGTTGGTCCGAATTGCTGTTCTTTTCATCCGGGGCAGGAGAACCATGTGATGCGATACGGCTATTACGCAGCAACAGAAGATACTCTAGAGTAAGCTCCCCTACCATTGTTTCTCCATTGATGCATTGCTCAATAGGGGGTCTATAGAATTTCCATAAACGGAGAAGAAAGAGAAACGCAGCAGAAAAAACCATGTAAACCGAAGGCTCATCAATTGTGCTCGATTTATTGCTTGATGTAGGTATAAGCGAACCAAATGTCTCACAAAGTGGCATTAAAGCTGCTGCAACTTCAGGGACCTGCAACAACAGAAACTTTGCATCCATCAGAATGCATATGACCCAAGCTACAACATTGGAACTATAATGGCCATAAGGAAAAATATAATATCGTTGATAATGTTATTCAGGAATATTTCTATAGACATTATATTTACTATACAGTTAGTTTCTAAAATAAAATCATAACTCCAGTTTCATGCATATATTTCATAGGTATCCATTTTTCAGTAATTGGTCACATGAATATTATTGAACTGAGTTGTTTATTAAGATCCTGTTTTAATTTTTCCACTTTTTATTTAGCATCTTTGGTTGATATTTTGGCAAATTTAGATATCTTGCCAATCCAACTATTGATATACATCTCGATTAAATATTAATATACTTTGGTTGACATATCTTCAAGAATATTACCAACATTTAGTCATGTGTTCACAAGTTATATAAATCACTTTTGGCTAACCGGAAAATATACAAGGTAATATCATTAAATTCATCAAAATGTAATCATGTGTATTATCACAACAGGATGAAATCACGTTGAAAACATCTGTATGCTTAAAATGACTAGCAAAAAATCAGGACTTAATCTTGGCAAACCCAGAATAAAATTTAAAATTAGTAGATTATCTGATATGATAGCCAAATTTGGAAAACTCGGTATAAAGAATAATAAGACTGCACATTGCATATTGCATAAGGTATGAAGTTGAAACGACTCTATCAGCAATAATCTGAAGGCATGTTGACTTCATATAACTAATACTGTAAAATAACAAGATACAAGTACTTCACTCACCACACCATGCAAAGAAAGCATATGCACATGATCAACAAAGGATGCTCCAAAAAGGATAGCACTTAACATGGACATATGATCAATTAAGTGACTCCTTGGTCCAGTATAACCAGGAGGGATGGGAGGAGAAAGAAGCTTGACCACAAAATGAACCACATGTTCCTGCAGAGAAATATAAAATCTTGAGAAGAAAGAAGCACAATCTTTTCATATTGGAAAAGAAGAAGAAGAGGGAAAATTAAATGCATCCAGCCGATCAAGCATTTTAAATCTAAACAGAGGCTCAATGGTTACTTTCCTATTTTAAATGGAAATTTGTGGTTGTGCAAAATGGCTCTGGATCTTACACTATACACCACAGAGTTACAGTCATAAACCCATAAAACACCTCTTAATCTACTTTTCTGCTCCTCTTGCCAAAAAAAAGTATAAGAGTCACAAATCCTAAATCATAATACTAAATCCATAAAACACCTTTGAGCAACAAGTTTTTTTAAAACAAAATCTTTAGATGATCATATATACAAGAGTGCCTGCAAAGCAGCTAAGTTGAACATATTAAATATTACTGTCTCAGTCGATATGCTACCTGAATATTCCATCCACGGCTGAGGGATGCACCGCATAAAATTTTCGCAGCTGCTGACTGCTCCTCTGCTGACCCATTCAATGCAATATGATATAACCTCTCTACCTCCGCTAAACTTGAATAGGAGAGTGATGAAGAAAATTAAATAAATAAATAAATCAGCCATACAAGTGTTGAATTGAAAAATTATCACCATACCTTGAAGCAGGAGTACAGAAAAGTGAATTTATCAGAAAACCATCTAATGATGCTCCTTCCATAAATGCCGTCCAAGGAGATTTTTGAGCTGGTGATAAATCAGCCAGTGCAACTACTGATGCAGACACAAAACCAGGCCAAAAATATACTGATGTGTCTATTAAATTTCTTGCAATGCAAGCTTCTACAATGAGGTGTCTCAAGTTACCACCTAAAAAAGCATAAATGAAATGCAATGACATTAAATGAAGTATCAAATAGAAACAAAATAAAATAGGCAGTGGAAGAGAAAATGAAAATGCTTTTGAAGTATTGATCCTACGTAGATTGAGTAGAAGGAGTGGACTGAAGAAAATACACACTTCCAAATTACCTGAATTTAGAGGTGTGTCACTAGGACTGACACTGCCTGAACAATCCTTGGCATTCTTGGAAGTGGAAATGAATCTAGATGCTTTTGCAGCTGCATTATTGGCGACACCAGCGACTGATGCTGGGGGGAACAAGAGCCCAGTGAAGTTCCCGAGCACCTGGAGAGAGGAAATCAATCCTTGTTTTCTTGGAGCAAGACTTTTCTCATCCATGCCATGTACATAGCCAGTCTCTGTATACCCAGATGGCATATCCCCCTGAACTGAAGAAACATTCATTTGGGTGTCCTCATCCAAGACATTAGCAATTGCCAAGGGGACAATACACAAAAGGACACAGAGACGGGCCTCAAGGTGTGGGATAGGGCCTTCTGAAGGATCACGTTCCTGCAATAAGCAAGAAGAAAAATATAATTCAGGTATGTAAATATTTTCTGTCTGACAGAGAAAATGATAGCAAAGGTGTAGCCTCAACTCTTTGCACAAGCCGAAGGGCAGAAATCCAAAGCGCTAGGAAAGTTTCTTGCCAGCTTGCCTGATTAAGTACTTGAAGAGTTGTAATAGTTTCTGCAGTTACGACATCAACATTGTGACATTGTCAATTCCTGCAGCTATTGAACATACAGTTTCCGAAGATAATGTGAAAAACCAAATATGAATGTGGACAGATAGACACAAGAAAGGAAAAAGGAGCAAAGATGAAGCTGAAATTACGCAAGAAAAGAATTACAAACAGCTATTATGCATAAGTAACTTTAGGCTAACCACTTCAAGTCGACTTACGTGCAAGAATAACAACAGCAGACGTGACAGGAAGTTGTCTTCCATCCATTGCATGCTCAATGTAAATATCAAATGAAACCCAACAAGCAGACCAACCAGAGTCAGAATTGCAGCAAGACACTGGCCTCAAGGATTTATTATTAATCAGCATTCCAATGAGCCTGCGGTTGTTTAACTTGTAGTCATAACCCACAACTTTCTTCATGTTAGCACACAATCTATCCAGAAGCTGGTTTGAAGACTTCAGTTTTGAGGATGCCAACTTGTTGGCTCCAAGGAAATGCAGCTTCTGCAGAAGGCCATTGAACTTGTCGGGCCTAGAACAAGAAAAAGAGGACGACAAAGATCAAATTTATGAAGCCAATGCTTCTTTGATAAACCAATTTATGTGTTGAGAATAAGGTACTAATGCCCAGCGACTAGCGAGTAATGGTAGATATTTTGAAGTTTGCAACAACAACACAAGAATTAATCTTTCAACAAGCCCATCCCATGATCTTCACCAAGTTAACCAACAAACTATCATGACATTGTTTCCACAAGAATTAACAAAAAATATCCCCCTTAGAATAGCAGAATAAGGAAAAAACAAGTTTTTGGTTAAGTGTGTGCTTGATTATCAATTATCATCCACAAAGAAGTCATTTTCACTAGGCCCACCCTTTTGAGGATTTAAAATAGGTTATGGTCTTAAATAATCAAAAGACTGATTTTACGAATTACTAGTCAAGCAAAAGGAGCTTTGCAATAGTAAAGCAAAGTTTGGACGAACTAGAAAGATCAACCTTTTCCGTAACAAACCTAGGGACATGGTATTTGGCATGTGCACCATGTCCCTGGACATGAATATAAACCGTCCAGATATATAGGCTGTTAATAACTGTCATATCGAGAATGGACTTGTATTGAAGCTAGCATTATATTAGAAACTTGTATAAACTCACCCAGCAAAAGGAAAAGTAGCACAGAGTGCATAAGTCAAGAAGCAAAGAAACATAATCTTAAAATGGATTGATGCACACAAGTACAGGGTTTGGTTCTTAAGGCTATCTAAAGTGACTTCATAATCAAATTGCATAATCAAAAGTAAAAAAAAAAAAAAAAAAAAAAAAAAACATGACATACATGTTGAAGTGAACAAGGCGAAGTAGAACCACAGCCTTTCTGTCTTGTGTGAGTTTTGCCAACAGCTCAATAGCCACGAGAGAATTGTTTGTCCTAATCTGTTGATTGTATTGGACATTAATGTTTCCAATAGAATCAATGTCCATGTGATGGTGGTCAGCAGCAGTTGGTGGCAATCCCATATCATCAAACAAGGCATCAATCAAACAATCGACAACCGTGAAGAAGAAGAGAACTAATGCATGTCCAAAGTCGACAACAGTGACCTTGTAAGTGTGAGAAAGCTGAAGAGTAACATCAACAGATTGTAATATCCTGCAAATAAAAACAAAAGTAAACCCATTAAAAAAAACCTCAAAACATGAAGGAGATATGAAAATGAGAAAGAAAAGCTGATTACTTGGTAGAGGACTGATGAAGATGGGCTAAAGAAAGAGAGTGTCTGTGGAGGAGTTGGAGATAAAGGCGAAAAGCGTGAGGGTGTGAGAGTCGAATCGGAATGAGACGTTGGGTGAGCAGAGAAAGAATATGAAGCGGAGAGAGAAGGTGCGAATGAAGAGCGTAGTCTAGAAACTTCCAGAGCGATGGGTGATTGTTGTTGAAGCATAGATGTGTAACCAGAAGCTGTCCCAACTCTGCCGGTGAGGAAGTGCATTTGCCCAATTCAAGAGCCCATTTCACAGGGCTCTCCTGTCTCTCTTGACATCTCTTCACCGTCTCTATAACTCTTTGCTCCAACCCACTCGCAACCCTCCACTCTTCCTCCATTGTACACAACCCACTCATGACTCATGAGTCAGTAATTCGAATTATACCATAATAAAGTTTCGATTTCCGATTGCATCTACCACCCGTCGGCTACCTAACTGCCAGTCACGTGCACTCCACATGCGTCGCCACCACCACCACCATATCTGCCCAGAATCGGATGACTAATTTTGGTTTAATGAGAATTGAATGCGGACTGGCTGTGCTGTTACTTGTTTGTGACCTGTGTATTTATATGGTACGGCCACATTCAGCTTACAGCGTACACATTTCATTATAAATCTTTTTTCTTAATTATTAATTATTAATTATTATTGATAATTTATAAATCCCACTTATATACAGCGTTCACATTCTCGCTTCCTGTTATTGCTTCTAGAAGATGTCACACATTTTTATTTTTTTGAAAAAAATAAGCGGGCACACTTGGTTATTATAAATCTTGTATAAAATAAAATAAGGGGAAATTACACTAACACACCTAAAGATTGGGGTTAAGACAATTGAATGGAAACAAAGTGCATAGAATTTTTTCATCGGTGTTGTGGAGTAGCTCTCTAGTCTTTACCATTTCGAAAGATAGATATTAAGACCGTATATGTACCGTAGAGTAAGTTGTGTACACCTCTCCATACACGTCAATTGTAGGGATTCATATCTTATCGATTTGTGGAGAGTTTTCTTCCATATTATAGAGTAGATATCTTTTAATTGCAGGAGTAAACATTCCGACAATATATATAGTGATTGTTTTTTATAGATCTTAATATTGATATCAAATTTAAAAAAAAAATGTTAGGTCCCATTTGAATTGTTTTGTCCTCGTTAAAAGATGGACATAGATCCGATATCGCTATCGCTATCACTATCACTAATGGGTCTAAGGATGTGAGTTAAATAATCAAAATGGGTTAGAATAAATTAAAGCAGCCCAAATACATAACACTTTTTTGATGTATTTTACATTTTTAAAATTGGTCAACCACGAGTATTTGGCGAATCAACTAACATATTTGTGTACGTTAGTGTTTAGCGTTAAAAATCAATTCAAATATACTGTGGTAACTAATTTGTTTTGCCGATATAAAGTATGAGATAATGTATTAAATTATATGATTAAGATTAAAGTATAAGATAATACGGTGAATTATACTCACTTATTTATTCATTTATTTTGATTTGTTAGTGAATATATTGATTTGTGTGTGACAATGTATTCATTTAAGTATTAGACATTAAAACATTTCTAAGCGTTTGAACCTATAAAGGCGTGGTTGAGACCACATGTTCCCTCTCCCCAAATCAAAACCCTGTACGGACCGAATTGACTTCTCTAATCATTGAACTTTCAGCATGTATGGATTGAAATCTAATCGACTAGTGGATCGATCATTCAGTGCTGGTTATTGCTTGTTGTGCACTCTCTGACTATGGCATATACCTGTCTTTGCAGGTATAACATCTTCTGTCATTGGTGAACCAGCAGACAGTCCAGTGTTCTAGTATTCGGCCTAAGCGGGCGTCTAGTCATTAGACGGGTCTGGCCGTCTCGATTTTTCTTTAATCAACCTTCTTAGGCGGTCGGACATCTAGTCGGGCACCTAACCCACCTAGGCTGCCGCCTAACCGGCATAGGCAAGGCGATTAATCGATTTATGCGTTTTTTTTCTTCATAAACGATACTGTTTTCAGTGTTTTTATTAGTAATCATTGTTGGAAATTTTGTGATAATCTCTCATTTTGAGAGCAAAAATTGAGTATGATAAATTCCATAGAAATGGAAGATTAAAGTGGATTCGAATTCTCCTCTGTGAGAACTTCGAAATGGTATGCTCAAATTCACAAAATGGTTAATGAGTGAATGAGAAATTGAGTCTCAAAGTGGACCCATTGTGTAGGGATTAAAAAGAATCTCACATTGCTTAGGGAAATCATTTATAAGTAGTTTATAAGTGAATGTGTGATATGAGCTTTCAACATATGTGGCATAGAGGCTCTCTCTCGCGCGCACAGGGGGGGTGCAAATCATGGACCCCGAACCTTCGAATGCCGCTACGATTGGACCGTGAGAGTCCAGTTGACCTTTTGTCACTTCCCTAAGCCAACGTTTTTGATTGTGATGAATAAGGAAAGCTTTAATTGTTTGGATTCTGATTTCTTACTTGATCATTACGAATACAGAATCGGGTTTTAATTAGAAATAAATCTCTTTGGAGAATATTATCTAATTAAATTATTTTCTTATTAAATCAAAAACGAATTTTCCAAAAATAATCCCGAATTAATCCCAAAACCCTAGTGTTTCGGTTTGGGTATTTAATATCTCTAATATTCTGTTCAACACACACAGAAAAATAATTCCAGTTTTCTTTGAACAACCGAATTCTTTTCTTCTCTGTTTTCTTGGTAAGTTCAAAACTCGGTTTGAGTTCGCTGGTAATGGATAGTGCTTAGGCCTACCACTGTTGAACCATTGTATCTTGGGAGACAATCGCCTAATACACATACGGTGTTGTCCGGCGAAATTGCTTTAAGGACACTGTGTGAAACACGGGTCTCGGATCAAACTTTATTTTCTAACGTTACTTTTTGTTTTCCTTGATACCAGTCAGGTTTGATTGCAAATTACGTTTTACAATCTTAAGACAATTTCTTCTTTTTTTTAATTATTTTTAAACAACGTTTGCTTATTCAAAATTTCTGGTATCAGAGTTCTGGTTCAGATCGTAACAGACTTGAAAAATAAATCATTGATTCAGTTTTCAAATGTGGTAATCGGGTTCCTCTAGAACACTGATTCAATTTGGAATTCGGGTTCTTTGGAACACTGATTTCAATTTGAAATATATATATATATATATATATATCATTAATCTTTGGAAATTGGGTCTATTATTAGACACTGATTTCGAAATCAATTGCGATTCAATTGTGTTATCGAGTCTATAATATCAGACACTGATTGTGATTTCCATCGTGAAATCTGATTTGATATCAACTGATATCTGTGTTATTATTTCTGGTGATACTAAAAAGATTTTGTTTTTGTTTCAGATATTATGACAAACAAATCGAATGTGAACTCCAGTGTTCCACTAGAGACTCCAGAAGTGAATCCAAGTATGGGATTAAATACTTCAGCTGTGAACTTTGTGCTTGTGGGTCAGGTACCAGTAATAGTACCTACTGTGGCTACAACGACTCCGGCCATCAACTCCTTCGTGAGAAACATGCATGATCTGGTGATGAGCCAGTATATGAGTCAAGGGAATGTTCCCATGGCAAATCCCTACATGAATTTGGTACAATTGTCGATGAATCATATGGAGAAACCTAATAAATTCAGTGGACCGAATTTTAAATGATGGTAGCAAAAGATGTTGTTTTATCTGACCATACTGAACCTTGGCAAATTCTTGACTGAAGATGCTCCTAAACCTAATAATGGTGAAGAGCGAGATGTTCAGGTATGGAATGCTATTGATGTATGGAATCACTCGGATTTCCTATACCGTAATTACATACTTAACGGGCTGTCAGATTCGCTATATAGCGTTTATTCTTCAAAGAAAACATCCAAAGAACTGTGGGAATCATTAGACCGCAAATACAAAATTGAGGACGATGGTTCCAAGAAGTTTATTGTCGGCCGGTTTCTTGATTACAAGATGGGGGATTCCAAGATAGTTATGAGTCAAGTCCAAGAGTTACAGGTGATTCTGCATGAGATACATGCCGAAGGGATGACCCTGAGTGAAAATTTCCAGGTGGCTGCAATTATTGAGAAGCTTCCTCCTTCATGGAAAGAGTTCAAAAACTATCTCAAACACAAGCGAAAGGAGATGAAGATCGAGGATCTGATTCTCAAGCTTCATATTCAGGAAGATCACATGAAGTATGACAAGAAAGATGTCAATGCGCCTGAAGCGAAGATCAATGTGGTTGAGCATGTGCAAAGTTCTAAACCAAAGAAGAGCAAGCCTGGGAAAGGATCCAAATTGGGTCCTAAGGGAGGAGTCTCTAAGAAGCCAAAATTCCAAGGGAAGTGCTTAAACTGTGACAAGCTGGGTCACAAATCTTCTGAGTGCAGGTTGCCAAAGAAGAAGAAGAACCACGAGGCAAATGTGGTTGCTGGGATCTCAAGAGATGTATCCGAGATCAATCTCTCTACAGCTGTGACAGAAGCAAACCTTGTTGGGTCAAACCTAAGGGACGTGGTCAAGTCATTCTCAAGATGACATCTGGTATAACCCTGAGCTTGATCAATATGCTGTATGTACCTGATATACGCAAGAACTTGGTATCCGGTTCGTTGCTCAATCAGCATGGGTTCAAGATGGTGATTGAATCAGACAAAGTGGTTTTAACCAAGTAGGGAACTTATATGGGTAAGGGATATGTAACTGAAGGGCTGTTTAAGCTTAATGTATATGTTGTCAAAAGAACAATCAATAAAGATAATTCTTGAGTTTATTTGCTTGAGTCTTCCAATTTATGGCATGGTAGACTAGGACACGTTAATTATGATACCCTGCGTAGATTACTTAACTTAAATCATATTCCCGTATTCAATATTGATCCTAAACATAAGTGTGAAGTTTGCGTTAAAGCAAAACTAACAAGGTCATCATTTCAAACTATTGAAAGGAAATCTGGACCTCTTGATTTAATTCACACATATATATGTGATTTAAAATTTGTTCAAACAAGAGGTGACAACAAATATTTCATCACATTTATAGATGATAGCACCAAATACTGCTATGTATATTTGTTGAAAAACAAGGATGAAGCAATAGAGAAGTTTAGTCTCTATAAAACTGAAGTTGAGAATCAACTCAATAAGAAAATCAAGGTACTGAGAAGTGACCGAAGTGGTGAATATGTAGCACCGTTTGGTGAATTATGTGCTCAACACGGAATCATACATCAAACTACTGCACCATATTCCCCTCAGCAAAACGGTATTGCAAAACGTAAAAATCATACCTTGAAAGAGATGATGAATGCAATGCTGATAAGTTCTGGAGTGCATCAGAACATGTGGGGTGACGCTATATTGTCTAGCAATTACCTTTTAAACAAGGTACCCCCAAAGAAAGAAGACAATACACCATATGAACTATGGAAAGGAAGAAAGTCTTCCTATAAATTCTTACGAATGTGGGGGTGTCTTGCCAAAGTAGCAGTACCTATACCTAAGAATGTGAAAATAGGTCCGAACCGGATAAGAAAATCAAGATCGGGGCTAACTTGGATGGAAAAGTCAAGCAAGACCTAACCAATCTGCTTAGAAAGTACAAAGATGTGTTCGTTTGGAGTCACGAAGATATGATCGGAATAGATGCCCGAGTAATATCCCACCACCTCACAGTTAGCCTGAGTAATATTCCACCACCTCACAGTTAGCCCGAATGCAAAACCGGTAATACAAAAGAGTAGATCGTTCAATCCTGAAAGAAGTCAAGCAATCAAACAAGAGGTGGAAAAGCTAATGGCAACTGGATCAATCAGAGAAGTCAGCTACCCTTAGTGGGTCGCCAACGTAGTCCTCGTCCAAAAGAAAAATGGACAATGGAGGATGTGCGTAGATTTCACGGATCTAAACAAGGCATGTCCAAAGGATAGCTTCCCACTTCCAAGGATAGACCAGCTGGTGGATGTCACAGCAGGTCACGAATTGCTCAGCTTCATGGACGCTTACTCGGGATACAATCAGATTCGGATGAGCAAAGCTGATGAAGAAAAAACAGCTTTCACAATGGATCAGGGTTTGTATTGCTACACAGTAATGCCCTTCGGTTTAAAAAATGCAGGTGCTACGTATCAAAGGTTGGTCAACAAAATCTTCACTCGGCATATAGGAAGGAACATGGAAGTGTACATTGATGACATGTTGACTAAAAGTGTCTCGGCAGATGAGCATGCCCAGGACCTCCGAGAGACATTTGATGTCCTAAGAAGATACCAGATGAAATTAAACCCGAACAAATGTTTATTCGGAGTCCCTTCGGGGAAATTCTTGGGTTTTCAAGTCCACCAAAGAGGAATCGAAGTTAATCCCGAGAAGATCCAGGCCTTGCAAAAAATGACCTCACCCAAAACATTGAAAGAAGTACAACGTTTGATAGGGTGTTTAGCTTCCTTGGGAAGATTCATCTCGAGGGATACAGACATGTGCGCACCCATTTTCAAGATAATCAAAAAAGGGAAAGGACTCGAGTGGAATAAAGAGTACGATCAGGCATTCTTAAAAATAAAAGAGTATTTGGGACAGGCATCAGTTCTCTCAAAACCGTAAAAATGGGAAATACTTCAGCTGTATCTGTCAATAACCGAGCTTGCAGCAAGTTCAGTCTTAGTCAGAACAGAAGATGGAGTGCAGAAACCAGTGTATTATACCAGCAAGGCACTCTTACCGGCTGAGACCAGGTACTCACAGGTAGAGAAGATGACCTTAGCATTGGTTTCAGCAGCAAAAAAGCTGAGACCATACTTTCAGGTCCATACAATCCAGGTTCTCACCAATTGCCCATTAAGAAAAATTTTACAAAAGCCGGAAATATCAGGAAGACTTACCAAATGGGCAATCGAGCTAAGTGAATCAATATTCATTATGTCCCCAGAACCTCCCTCAAAGGACAAACTGTGGCAGACTTCATAGCCGAGTTCACAGAACCAAACCTGGAAGCAAAAAGAATGTTAGATAAAAGTTTCCCATGGAAACTGTATGTTAATGGTTCTTCAAACACTCATGGCAGCGGGGCAAGGAACGTAGTTCGCACCCCAGAAGAAGATGATGTTGAATGTGCCATGAGATTTTATTTTAAAGCAACCAATAATCAAGCCGAGTACGAGGCATTATTAGCTGGACTCAGAGTCTGTATAGCTCTCGGGGAAGATGAAGTTCAGAAATTCAGTGATTTACAGGTAGTTGTCAACCAGGTTATGGACAAGTACCAAGCCAAATATGAAGGTATGATAGCCTACCGTGACATCGCGAAACAGCTCATCCAAAAATTTAAAGAACACAAGAACGCTTAGATCCCCAGGGAAGAAAATGAAAAGGCTGACGCACTGTCGAAATTAGCGTCAGCAACAACCACAATCAGACCAAAGACCATTCTGGTTGCACACCTCCTTAAACCGAGTACAGTTGAACCTAGGCATTTGGAAATTTCAGAAGTACGAACACCTCATGAGGTTGGATGGTCCGGCTGAGAAGGTTCCTGGAAGAAGGTGTGCTCCCGGAAGATCAGGTACTAGCAAAGCGTATCAAGTATCGATCGGCTAGGTATACCGTGATCGGAGGAGAATTATACAGAAGGGGGTTTTCCCGAGCTCTCCAGAGATGTATACCTGAAGAAGATGCACATCGAATACTTCAAGAGATCCACGAAGGAGTTTGCGGAAACCACACTAGGGTAGAAGTCTAGCGCATAAGGTGCTCAAGCAAGGCTATTACTGGCCTACGCTTTTCTCATATGCACAACAGTGGTCGGAAAGTTGCAATACCTGTCAAAGGATTGCTAACGATATTCGACAACCCCCAGAAAAGCTCAGAAACCTCATTGCCCTATGACCATTCGCCATGTGGGGCCTAGACCTGATCGGCCCAATACCAGCTGGGACAGGGGGTGGAGCAAAGCACGCCATAGTAGCTATCGATTATTTCACAAAATGGGCAGAAGCTGAAGCGCTGGTGCATATCACAGAAGCCAACACAATAAATTTTGTAAAGAAGAACATACTTTATAGGTTTGGAGTTCCGAACACTATAATCACCGACAATGGCACCCAGTTTGATAACCAAAAGTTCAGACAGTTGTGCGAGAAGTATCTGATTGCTAACTACTATACGACACGAGCTCATCCTCAAACAAACGGGCAAGTAGAAGCAGTATATAAAATTATCAAGCACACCATCAAAGCAAAATTGGATGCCAAAAAAGGAAGCTGGGTTGAAAAGCTTCCTAAAGTATTATGGGCATACCGGACGACATCAAGAACTTCAACAGGAGAAACTCCGTTCACCTTAACGTTCGGAACAGAAGTTGTCATCCCCGTACAAACATCGTATGCGCCCCCCCGGGTCAGGCTATACAATGAAAAGCAGAATATTGATATGCTACTACAAAGTTTGGATGAGCTAGAAGAAAAAAGGGAGAAGTCCCGAATAAGAAATACAGCATATCAACAAAGAGTGGCTCGCCATTACAATTCTCGTGTTCGGATCAGGAAATTCCAACTTGGAGACCTAGTGCTCAGAAGGGTATCACTGAACACGAAAAATAAAGCTGCAGGTTCCCTGGTAGATAAATGGGAGGGCTCGTACAAGGTCGACGGAATAGCCGGCCATGAAGCATAATAGATTGCACGACCCAACGGAAGGGTTTTACCCCGACCATGCAACGCTCAATATCTAAAGATTTTCTATCCTTAACTTGTTTTTCCTTTTTGTTTTCTTAGCCAGGGCTATTAGTTACGATAAATGTTAGCTATGGAATTTAAATGTGTTGATTTTGCAGTGATAAAAAAAATTATTCGGGAATTCCGAAAAGAAGCATATGATAATAAGAGCATATGGAAGAGCATGATAATAAGAACATGCAAATAGAATACTCGGGACCATCAAATCCCGAATGGGCTGAGAAGCTCGAAGGAGCTTGCCAGTCGAGCAAGGTTAAATCGACCTTAGCAAAAAGGCAAACCCGGTGCACCAGACTCTGGAAAAATGCTCGGGACGCTATAGGAAGAAGTTCCGGTGAAATGCGTAGCTGTGTTGAGCAATCTTAAAGAGAGCTCAACGATTTGGCAAACCCTTACGCATAGAAACTGGGGAGACGTCCTTGGTATTGCGTAAGGACTTGAACATATGATCATGGTGAGCCTTGATGTAATGTTCGGGTAACAACCGGTTTAATAAGATACTCAGTAAAATTACATGAATAACGAAGAAGCCAGTTTAATAAGATACTTGGCAATTGAAGTCATTCGGGTAACAACCGGTTTAATAAGATACTCGGTAAAATTACCTGAACAACGAAAAAGCCAGTTTAATAAGATACTTGGCAATTGAAGTCATTCAGGTAACAACCGGTTTAATCAGATACTCGGTAAAATTACCTGAACAACGAAGAAGCCAGTTTAATAAAATACTTGGCAATTGAAGTCATTTGGGTAACAACCAGTTTAATAAGATACTCGGTTAAGTTACCTAAACAACGAAGAAGCCAGTTTAATAAGATACTTGGCAATTGAAGTCATTCGGGTAACAACCAGTTTAATAAGATACTCGGTTAAGTTACTCGAACATCAGCTAGTTTAATACAGCACTCGGCAACAATCAGCAATAAACAGATCAACTGATGCTCCAACATCAACACTCGGAGCAATCTCATCAGTAACATCTTCTTCGCTGGAGTCGATGAATGAGACTACCTGAGGAACTTTAAGAGGACAGATCAGCGATCTAACTACCTTTCGTTTCTCACCCCGAGAATGGTGGAAGTTAAGGTTAGCAGCAGAATCTTCCTGCAGATCGTCCTGAAAAGACTCGAAGAAGTTGGCGCCCGGAGGCACTTGATCTGTAAAGGTGCCACCATAGCAGGTTTCAAACCATCCAACAGGCTCTTCACCCGGGCCTTCATATTGCCTCTCCTGATTATCAGGCAGTTGGGTGTCAGTTGGCTCACTTTGGCCACTTGGACCAACAAAATCCTGAGTAGAAGGCTGAGCACCTTGATTAACATACTCGGGGATCTGTTCTTCATCAGGCTCGGGTGGAGCAATACCCTCATCACCCTGATGGGAAGCTTCTTTTCTACTCGCCTGCAGAATCATCTTTACCTGGCGAGCCTGAAGATCGCTGACAACGTCCGTATCGAACACTTAAAAAAAAAGATTCATGTCAGAAAATGAAAAGAAGAAAAATACAATAGAAAGGGCGTCGGGTTACTTACATCGCCTGCGATGGCCCGAAATCTGTCTGAAGAAGCCGAGCTTTATCAAATCCTCCTCTTAAAAAAGGTAGCTCTTGCTCCTCTTCTCCACAGTACGAACAGATGCCCGAGTCAGCCTCTTCAGCTGAGAATCACTATAATTAATTATTTTTTTGTTCCACACTTTGGGGGAACAGAAGAAACAGGGAATACTCAACACCGTTCGGGAATCCCTAGATCCTACAGTGACGTTGAGCCCGAGAGCCCCTCCAGTGAAAAACTAACTGTTCTTCCAGAACTTGTTGGATGTAGGGAATCCCCATACAAAACCCTTCTTTTTTAGGTCATCAGAGGCGTCGACCTCCCGATTCACCTTTGCTTCTTTGGGGACCCAACCGTCCGATGGAGTAGATGCAAGAAAATATGTCCCCGTCTTGCTAACCTGCCTCAACATAAAGAAATGCCTAATTTCATTTGGGGAAGGCGGCGAAAGGTTCATTCTACTGAACATATGCCACATGCATATCAAGACTTTATAACTATTCAGGGCCAACTGAGCTGGGGCTATCCCTGCTTCAGCCAAAAATCAGACAGTAAATGGTTGAAAGGGAAGTGTGACACCACAGCATATCATTGATCCATAAATCGCGACCATACCCTCAGGAGGATTCCATACGGCTCTATCCCCCGCATGAACCAAAGTGACCGAGTCAGGAAAGTCGAATCGGGAGCGGTATTTTTCTATTTCAGCTGGCCCGACCACATTCGGCTCAATATCAAAGCCACTCGAGCGAGTATTAGAAGCGAAAGACGAGACGCCCTGGACACCTAATCAACATTATTCTCGTTAACAGTCTGTTCCCTGATCTGAACACTGCTCGAGCCGTGCTTGTGTACCTCACTTCTGCTCTGATGTTTACCCATCCTTCGAAAAGATATCCTGTGGTCAGATATATCAAAATCAGAACTAGATGAAGAACTCAATACAGGGCTGAAAGTGACGTCAGGGTGAAGCCCAGAAACATCAACCTCTAAAACTGGAGGTTCATCTATTGGGATATCCCACAGTAATCGTCTAATGCAAGAAACTAACTGGAAATCCCCACGTTCTAACGCATCAAAAGCGATTTTAAAGAGACGATGACGGGAAGATGACCCCATTAAAACTAACCTTGAATTGAGATTGATGCAAGATCTTCAATGGAGAATCGCGAACTTCTGGGTAATGGGTTTAAAGAAATTTCTCGTTGAAAATTGTTGAGAATAAACCAACGATGTCTCTCAGCGAAGAATTTAAAAAGGAGATGGCACGAAACCCTAGGGCCTCGAGGTAAAATTTTTTATGATAAAGCTTGATGACGTAAGCGGCTTTGGGGACACGTAAAAATCATTTTCTCATAAATGATATCTAAAAACGAAGAGACTATGGACACGTGTCAAAACAGGAATTAGCCATCAACCGTCAGAACTTCAAAACGTCTCTATCATTAAGATCTCGCGTAATGAAGCGAAGCGAATCGAAATTACAGGGTCACCATTAAAACACTCCATCATGATAAGACAGTTAATCTGGCACAAATAAAAGTTGTGATGATTAAAATACCCTTGCCCAAAACAAAATTTCATTCGGCAAAAATATTTTAAGGGGGTATTGTCGTATGTGAATTTTACTAAGTGTACACGTCATCGACAAGATAGAGAAAATTGTCAGGTGGACACCCAAATAAGCACTCATGAAAAATCCTACAAGGCATCATTAAAGAGAAGAAAGCCCGAGTAAATAAGCAGCATGGCAAGATCTACTCGGGATCAACTAAACTATTTCCAAATCAATTAAAAGTACTCGGGGTTAGCAAAAAACATCTTCTACTCGGGCTTAAACGGCGCTACTCGGGACCAACAAGTGTTATTCTTACTCGAGATAAATGCGATCGGAGTAAAAAACTTGGTGCTTAATTCACACGGATTCAGTCATTAAATACACGAAGATATCCATCTGGAAGAATCCCAAAGAGAACAAAACACTGAGCTAGAAGAATCCTCAATCAGGAAACAACTTGATTTCACTACAAAGACTACACTCTTATAAGGAAACAAGTCCAAATAAAACTGCACTACTGGAATCCCACTCGATTTCCATAAGAGACTCCGAAACAGGAAAAAAGACAAATCAACCTCAAGCAAGTAACCGAATCACAATTAAATGTAAAGATCTTGTATTATTTGTACAAAGCAGATTAGGGTTCTATAAACATATAAATAGACCCATAATTTGGTCCCAAAAAGAGATATAGGCAATATAGCACAGAAAAATACAGAGAGAAGAAAGAGAGATCGAGAGCTTGTAAACATCATAATTTCATAGTGGATTTTGGCTCGGTCGACCCATCAACCACCCGTGGACGTTTCTCCGGTCATCGGAGTTTTACCAAGTAAAACTTGTGTCTTCGTTACTCTTTCTGAATCTCTTTCTCTTTGAATTAATAGCCGAAATCCAATCCTTGTTGGCTTTTCTGACACAATCCAGAAATCGACATCAACACCTTTTAAACAAGGTACCCCAAAAGAAAGAAGACAATACACCATATGAACTATGGAAAGGAAGAAAACCTTCCTATAAATTCTTACGAATGTGGGGTGTCTTGCCAAAGTAGCAGTACCTATACCTAAGAAGGTGAAAATAGGTCCGAAAACTGTTGACTGCATTTTCATTGGATATGCACAAAACAGTAGTGCTCATCGATTCTTGGTCTATAAATCTGACATATCAGATATACACAAAAACACGATAATGGAATCTAGAAATGCAATGTTCTTTGAACATGTATTTGAATGTAAATCCAATGATGAAGCAAGTTCGTCAAAACGAACACATGCTGATAGTTGTGAGGACCAAGAACAAGAAAATGAAGTAGAGGATGAACCTAGACGTAGCAAAAGAGCAAGGACGGAAACGTCTTTTGGTCCAGATTTTATGATCTATTTGCTAGAAGGTGAACCTCGAGCTTTCAAAGAAGCGGTAAGCTCTTTTGAATGACTCTTGTGGAAAGAGGCAATTAAGAGCGAAATTGATTCCATCCTTTAAAATCATACTTGGGAATTAGTGGATCTTCCCCCGGGATGTAAACCGCTAGGATCCAAATGGATTTTCAAAAGAAAGATGAAAGCAGATGGATCAATTGATAAGTATAAGACCAGACTTGTAATTAAATGTTACAATCAACGAGAAGGCCTAGACTACTTTGATACATATTCTCCTGTGACGAGAATAACCTCCATTAGAATGATACTTGCAATCGCAGCTTTGCGAAATCTTGAAGTACATCAAATGGATGTGAAAACGGCTTTCTTAAATGGAGATTCAGATGAAGAAATTTACATGGAACAACCTGAGGGTTTTTATGCTCCAGGACAATGAAAGAAAGTCTGTAAATTGGTGAAGTCTTTATATGGTTTAAAGCAAGCACCGAAAACAATGTCATGAGAAATTTGACAATGCTATGATGTCAAACGGATTTAAGATCAACGAATGTGACAAATGTGTTTATGTTAAGGATACGGAAAATGGCTATGTCATTGTGTGCCTTTACCTTGATGACATGCTCATTGTTGGTAGTGATGATAAAATGGTTAAATCTACCAATGATATGTTCAAATTAAGATTTGATGTGAAAGATATAAGACCGGCTGATGTAATGTTGGGAATGAAAATCTCAAGGACATCTAACGAACTTATACTAAGTCAATCACACTATATTGACATGATTCTTGAGAAATTCAACAAAAATGATTCTGGAATTTCTAGAATACCAGTAGATACAAATCTACATCTATCCAAGAATAAGGGTGAGAGCATCTCTCAACTAGAATATTCTCGAGTGATAGGAAGTCTGATGTACTTAACCAGTTGTACAAGACCAGACATAGCGAATGCAATCAGCAAATTAAGCAGATATACGAGTAATCCAGGAACCGATCACTGGAAAGGAATAGTAAGAGTACTGAAGTACTTACGATTCACTTGTAATCATGGACTGCATTATACCAGATATCCAACTGTCCTAGAAGGATACACTGATGCTAACTGGATATCTGATATGAATGATTCAAAATCCACTAGTAGATATGTGTTCACACTAGGTGGTGCGGCGGTATCTTGGAAATCCTTCAAACAAACATATATAGCCAGATCCACCATGGAATTTGAGTTTATAGCATTAGATAAATGTGGAGAGGAGGCTGAATGGCTACGCCAATTCTTAGAAGGTATTCCAAGATGGCCAAAGCTTGTGTCGGCGATTTGCATTCATTGTGATAGTCAATCAGCAATAGGAAGAGCACAAAGCAATATTTATAATGGGAAGTCTAGACATATATGTCGAAGACATAATACCATTAGACAATTAATCTCAACTGGGGTTATCACTATTGACTATGTAAGGTCAAAAGATAATATTGGTGATCCGCTAACTAAAGGGTTAAACAGAGAACTAGTCGAGACATCATCAAGAGGAATGAGACTAAAGCCCATTAGATAAAAGGTCGATACAATGGACACCCAACCTAGTTGACTGGAGATCCCAAGATCTAGGTTCAATGAGATAACCAAGTTGTAAGACTCAGTTGGATCATTGTGGGGGTTACCCTCAAGTCCATTCCTATGATGAAACAATGATGCCCGTAGGGAAAAGGTTAAACTGTGGTTTTTAATGATTCTTATGCGTCGAAATTCCTAGCTATGGAAATCCGAGCAGAGTAAAGAGGGTTACTCTTAATTAAGAAATCATCTATGTGAGAGAGAAGTGGGTCCGCTTCTAAAAGAGAATAGTTAATGGCTATATTCTCCAGAGACTCTCGCATAACCATGTGCATGTTCATGGCCAAAACGATCATAAAAATGAGAACCAAATCGGGTCTGGAAGATACCTGTGTAAGGTGTGTGATCGTTTACACAAAATGGCAGAACTGTTCAAGAATTTCACATCTACTGATCAGCCAGTAAAGTAAGCATACCTTTACAAGGGAAGGTTCAAAGGGTAACACCTACCTATCCTATGCAGGCTTCGGCCGTTTGAACTTACCAAACATCTTCTTTGTGTCTCCTAGGTCAATTTCATTAATGTGGGGGATTGTTGGAAATTTTGTGATAATCTCTCATTTTGAGAGCAAAATTTGAGTATGATAAATTTCATATAAATGGAAGATTAAAGTGGATTCGAATTCTCCTCCTTGAGAACTTCGAAATGGTATACTCAAATTCACAAAATGGTTAATGGGTGAATGAGAAATTGAGTCTCAAAGTGGACCCATTGTGTAGGGATTAAAAAGAATCCCACATTGCTTAGGGAAATCATTTACAAGTAGTTTATAAGTGAATATGTGATATGAGCTTTCAACATGTATGGCATAGAGGCTCTCTCTCGCGCGCGCGCGGTGGGGTAGGGGGGGGGGGGGTGCAAATCATGGACCCCGAACCTTCGAATGCACGACTCGTGTGTGGACACGACCTGAGGACATGAATGCCGCTCTGATTGGACCGTGAGAGTCCAGTTGACCTTTTGTCACTTCCCTAAGTCAACGTTTTTTATTGTGATGAATAAGGAAAGCTTTAATTGTTTGGATTCTGATTTCTTACTTGGTCACTAAGAATACAGAATCGGGTTTTAATTATAAATAAATCTCTTTGGAGAATATTATCTAATTAAATTATTTCCTTATTAAATCACAAATGAATTTTCCAAAAATAATCCCGATTTAATTCCAAAACCCTAGTGTTTCGGTTTGGGTATTTAATATCTCTAATATTCTGTTCAACACACACAGAAAAACAATTCCAGTTTTCTTTGAACAACCGAATTCTTTTCTTCTCTGTTTTCTTGGTAAGTTCAAAACTCGGTTTGAGTTCGCTGGTAGTGGATAGTGCTTAGGTCTACCACTGTTGAACCGTTGTATCCTGGGAGACAATCGCCTAATACACATACGGTGTTGTCCGGTGAAATTTCCTTAAGGACACCGTGTGAAACACGGGCCTCGGATCAAACTTTGTTTTCTAACGTTACTTTCTGTTTTCTTTGATACCAGTCAGGTTTGATTTCAAATTACGTTTTACAATAATATTCTCATTTCTCAAATATATATTCCAATTGAAACCACTATAAATAGTTTCAGTTGGACTAATAATTGAAACCACATTCTCAAACACACATTCCAATTGAAACCACATTCTCAAACATACATTCCAATTGAAACCACCATTTCAGTGTTTTGTTTTGTTTCATTTTGTTTGTTAGATCTGTAAAATTATCATTTTCTTGACAATTCTAATGATTTTATGTGGATCTTTATTCACTTTATTAGATTTAATCAGGTTGTGATTTGCTTAAAGAGGGAATAAAAAGAAAAAGAAAAAAAGAACTTACCGTCTAGAAGTTGATCCACCGTACGATTAGCGCATAGCGCCTACTAGAACATTGACGGACACCATTAATGAGCGACAACATCGCCAAGTTCGACCTTTTTTTTTCTTTTTAATTTTTTCCTATTTTTTAGTATTATATTATAAATTCGGGTTAGATGTGAGACTAATAAAAAGGTTCAATATTTATGGGGATTCAACTGTAGTTTGTATAGAAGAAAAAGAGGAAGTGGCATGACTATAATGATCATAACTAAAGTCAAAATAAAATAGGTGAATATGAACATCACATGTACGACTGAGGTCGACTTGCCGTGGCAGCTGGGACACTTATACGTGTTACAACTTATAAGTATAAATACAATAATATTTTAATAATCTTTTGATTCTTCGGTACTCTTTAACTTGTTTGGGAATGACTAATCAATCATCAAATCGATTAGTTTCTAACTCTTTATTATTGATGCAGTTCAACCTGTTTATAGATAAATTTAAGGTTTAAATAAATGATTTATAAATCCGTAACTCGAATCTTATTAATAGTTAGAAGCTTTAAAAGAATATATAGTCTAGAATCTAGATAGGTAAATAGATAGATATTATCAAAATATATATATCAAATTATGAGTGTTAGACTTAAGAAATAGGCTAAAAAATGGAAGTGAATGATGGTATGTTTGATATTCACATGATTGTTTTATTTAATTATTGTAATAATCGTAATCAACCAAAATACGGTAATGGTGAATCAACTTTAGTGGATATAGACAGACTAACTAGAGATGGTATATAAATCCCTAATTAACAAGGAGACACATCTCATGGTATCTCTCTTCTATTCGTTTTATAAATTAAAGAAAAGAAAAGATTGAATCCAAAAGCACATGCACGCAAGCTTCAACCATTGACAAAAATCCTTATCAGCAAATATAATGCAGATGCTTGGATCGTGAATCTGCTGTTAAGTGTGCTGGTTATTGTTATCGTGTCGTGTTTATATAAATTTAAATATATTTTGTTTACCTTTTTATTATTAACTTGAACCCATCTATTAAGTTTATTAGGATATGAATCAGAACTCAACCTATTCTATATATAATGTACATTAATTGAATTTCTAAATCGAAATGAATAATGTTAAACTTACCATCTGTAATTCTATTATTTTCATATCAATAAATATAACGGTCGATATTTATGTTATAAATCGACGTACATCAAATGATAATTCAGCTGATATATATGTTGTGATGAAATCGGTATGGTACGTAGCATTGCTCATCATGAATGGTTATAATATTTTTTTTAAAATAAATAAATAAATATTAATTAATAGCCTAATTAATTAAGTCGGCTTTAACACCCAATCCGCGGCTCCAGCAGTGCGGGATTGTCTCAAATCTCATTGAATTCAGTCAATGTTTAATCTAATCACAAGAACCATTAAATTGTTATTTTTATTATTAATTTTTTTAAATAAATTTTTTTTATCTCCAATCTCCAGTCTCCAGTCTCCAGTCTCCAGTCTCCAGTCTCCATGTGTCATGTGTATGTATATAAAAGTAAGCAAGACATCAGCTGAAGCACAAGCTCTTCTTCTTGAAGGTTGAGAGTTGAGAGAGAAATGGATGTTAAAAATGGCGGTGGCAGAGGACACAAACGCAGGAACATATGTGTGGGAATATCGGTGGGTATAATCGTCATAATAATAATAGTGGTCATCTTAGCATTCACAGTATTCAAAGCCAAGCGTCCACTCATCCAAATCGACTCCTTAACTCTCGACGACCTCTCCTTCTCGCTCGACGCGCCAAGGCTCAGAGTCAACTTGAACGTCACCGTCGACGCCGACATCTCCGTTAAAAACCCTAACAAGGTAGGCTTCAACTACGCCCCAACCGCCGCCCTCTTGAATTACAAAGGCCAGCTCATCGGAGAGGTCCCCATTCCCGCCGGAAAGATATCCGCCGGCGAGACGGCCGGCATGAACCTGAGCCTGACCTTGATGGCCGATCGGTTGCTGTCGAATTCGGAGGTGTATTCGGATGTGCTGTCGGGTGCGTTGCCTCTGAACACATACACAAAGATTTCAGGGAAAGTTAGTATTTTGAATATATTCAAGGTTCGCGTTGTTTCGTCGTCTTCCTGTGATTTCACCGTCAATGTCTCAAATCGTACCCTTGGCGATCAACAGTGTAAATACAAGACAAAATTGTAGGCAGCCCAGGCCAATATATAGATACTAAATATTTTTATTTTTCTGTCAACAGTTACAAACTGTTGAGATTTGTCATTTGAGATGATTTTTTTAGAGTTTTGTTTGATGTAATTTGTTTGTCTATTATCATAATCATTTGAATGGTTTTCTTTATCACATGTCATACAATGCATTGCATATAAGAATATATATATTTTAAAAATAAAATAAAAGAGGAGGGTGAGAGTTTTCAAGGTTAAATGGATGATGTTTGCAGAGTTTGTTACATTGAGCTCCCAAAATCATTATGTTTAACTCTATGTCCAAGAAAAATCAGGTTGAATGGAGTTGAACTTTTGCTCACTCTTTAAGGATGTTGAATATTACCCCCCTTATGTACGGATGATATATATTTATGGATAGATAAATTTGGTTTAAAATATAATAATATTAAGATAAATTTATATTTTTTTATACACATGTTATCCATCGTGTACCCCTTATGGGTAAGCAAAAATGGACTCGTTGAGATGGGTAACGGGACGACAGTGGTGGGCAGTATTGAAGGCTACAAATTAGGTGGGTAGTGAGTGGTGAGTGGTGAGTGTCATTAAGTCTGTTGAAGGCCTTAAAGTGTGGAGTTCACTGTTCAAAAAAGTGGGTCATCAATTCGTTTCGGTTGGTAATTAGCCGCTTTTCATTGCATTCTTATCATCATCGTAATTCATGATTCATAATTCATAAACAGATGAGGAAATGGAATGGCTTTAAATTATGTGAATGAGGTTCACGTTAAAATGTCAACTTATAGATAATACCCACCAACTGCTTTCTTGACTCGTCCTCCCTGCACTTATAGGTCATCACACATACTTTCATATTTAAGTAACCCCAATACTGTATCAAAAAAAAAAAAAGGGTCCTATTTATGTGACCCAAATCTTCAATTTCAACTTTTTAATAAATGGTTTTGATTTTTTTTTTAATAAATGGTTCTGCACTAGTCACATGCCACATGGTATTAACTATTAAGAAAAATCTTTTTTTTTTAAAAAAAAAAAAAGACATCTTAAGAATCTTTGGGTCGTATTATATTAAGTATCAAGCAATGAATCTCAAAAGATGGCTTGCCTTGTATGACTAGATCAGAATATTAATTTTCATTCCTTATACAATTTATATATGAATTATGAATTATGAAAAAGAAGAAGTGAATCTTCTAAGACATGCAAGTGGTATAATTAGAATTTGAAAGGGCATTAGCCAGCACATCAACTATCAATATCATGGAGGAAGAAACATGAGCAAGGCGGTTTCTGCATTAATGCCATCCAACTCCCTACTACTCTGTTTTGACGCGCTATCTATCTATTACTCTCTCTGCTTATTCATTTAACATCTCTCTCATGACCTCCATAATCCATCCAAAATCATCCATCAACAGCTCAACAAACATCAATATGAAACAGCACCACGACACCACCCAACAGCAGCAGCACCCACAAAAACTCTCCCGTCCTCACCGCCACCGACGCCGCTGCCTCATTACGGTCGTGACACTACTAATACTACTTCTTGTGTTATCCATCGTCGCGGTCGTCCTTGCATTAACTGTCTTCAAGCCAAAGCAACCCAGGACTCAAATCCAATCAGTAACAGTTGATGGGATCTCTCCACGCTTCTCGTTTCCTAACATCGATTTCCAACTCAACATAACCCTTGATCTCCTAATCCTTGTGGAGAACAGGAACCGTGCCAGCTTCAAGCATGGAACCGGTAAGAGTTTCCTTTTGTATCAAGGCAGCCAGGTAGGGGATGCCGATATATATCCGGGTCTGATACCGGCCAGAGGATCCACTACTCTTCCCTGCAGGCTCACACTTCAGGTGGATAAGTTGGCTGACGACTTGAACCGTTTGATCAGAGATGTGCTTGATGGGAAACTGGTTATGGAGACTCGAACTCGAATTCCAGGGAGGGTCAACTTCCTGGGGATTTTCAAGAAACACATTCAAGCTACTTCTGAATGCAGATTCACCATTGGTTTTCCTGACATCAAGGTCCAGAACCAAGAGTGCAAGAACGAGGCTAAGTTATGATTTATTGTTTTTTCCTCTTCAATACCGGAATTATATTTCCATGTACAGAGGTGGTGAATTGTCATACTCAATTATTAAATCTCTAGTGATCATCATATAATCATTACAACAATTTTGCAGGGTCATTTGTATCTCTACTGTTTACATCATACAACCATGGAATGAAGTGAATGAAACAGAAAAGTCCTAATAGAACCACCAATGAAACTTTCTGGTCATGCATCCATTGAACAAATGTTGTTCTAGCAATAAGATTTTCAATGAAATAAAAATAAGGCCCTCTCAGAAATAATATGCATACCGCTGTAGAATTTTTAAAGGGTATGTAATTTGACAACTGAAACATATTCCAGACAAAAGATATGAATAAATGGTAAAATTTAAAAACTATTATATATATATAGAAGAAGAAAAAAAACTGTGAATCCACACATTATGAATTTATGACACTAACATTGCCATTCAACAAAGTAGGAGCACTAATCAGGTAAAACTGTGAATACACACATTATGACACTAACATGGTCATTCAGCAAAGTAGGAGCACTAATCAAGTACAGGATCTCGTACATTTATTCATGGAAAAATTCCACACAAAAGAACAACATACGGGATCCCGCACCTAATAATTTTCAACAAAATAACTGCCACAGCCATCTTAAAAGTCCTGTGAAGCTGTAAATATGCTTAGAGAGGCCATATACTGATAACTAACTCAACAATATCATCCCACCCACCAACTAACAAATAAAAATGTAATCCCAAAACCTCTGGCACTCCACACCAAGCCATTAAACTTTCCATTCCAGTGCAGGAAACTACTAGTATTGATGTATCTTTGTTTGGGCACATCTTTGCAGAGTGTAAGAACAAAAGATGTTATTACTCTTACTGTATCTTATACAGCTCTAGCAGAGAGTGCAGTGGAAAAACAGTACCAGAGGAAAATTCTTGAAAAACACAAGACAAGGGATTGCAGAGTATATGAGAAAGAATGATCGAAGACTAGTTAGATTTAAATATATATTCAACAATCAAGATGAAACAACTATGGACAAAGTAGATCTTTAGAAATGGCACAGAAAGGGTCTTATTAAATAGAAGCTAGGCACAGGAAACCAACAATTGATCAAATGCAACACACTTCAATAACATTACTTCCTCACTAATCATGAAGTAAATCTTGCCGGTTGCTTCAAAGTCATACTCTATGACTGACTCTATCAGAACTCATGAAGAGTTCATCCCACTCTTTCTATCAGTGATTCTTTTCATCTGATAAAACAGAAAGGAAAAAGACAAACATAAATACATTCGAACAATCATCTATGACTCGGCACCATGGATTCGAATCGTTTTAGATATTTGGAGTTCCGATATTGCTACGTTAAGAAAGTCAGCCAGCAAGGAAAAGCAAAACAAGACAAACAAAGAGCAGCAAAAATAATCACATGGTTTGAAACCGCTATCCAGACACTGTAATTGAGAAGCCACCATGATTCATGCACACGCAATATTTAGTTAGAAGAACAATGGGAATACTGGTGCATACCTTTTGAGAAAGAAAATGGAAATTATGGCTACTTCTTAATAAGAATAATGTAACCAACAATTGCTATACAATGCTACTACTACACTGTACGGTCAGTCAAACAACCGTTTTGTCTTAAAACATTTTACCTCATATTCACTACGCACCACAAGTTATATTTGGATGAACAAAATGTAAAGGTTTAAAAGTTACAACACGATGCATGCTTCATATTCTCTGCATCAAACCTCCGGAGTGCACTCTCGTCAGTATTCCAGCTTTCTGCATAATCCCAAGTCAATCTTCCTTGATACCGCTGAGCTTTTCCTTGGCGCAGCAGGACAAGTTTCAGCAATTCCATTTAGACGAGTTACTGGAGGTGTCTTGCAACAGTCAGAATCCCATTCAATATTTGGAATTTCTTCAAGGAAACACTCAGTCTGCTTCGAGACAATAGCTTCCAAGAGATTATTATACACAGATTCGAATATCTCCTCGTCCGAAATTGATTCCACGTCATCTTCACAGGTCTTATTATGTTCCTCAAAAAGGAGAGAAGACTCAAAATTCAAACGACGCGCCACACTACTCCTCACTTGGTTGATATATTTCTTATTAAGAGGAGCCATTGCCAAGTGATCAGGAGCAGGAGCAAATGGGTCGAATACAACATCCCTTGGTGTTTTGGGACTGCTATCACCAATAGAAGCAACAGGGTCGTCTTTTCCGCTAGTTTTTGAATTAAAGCAAGGATCTTTGGCAGGTCTGTTCGGCACAGAGAGTGGAGATTTACAATCAAATTGAGAATCGGCAGCCTCTCTGTTTGGGATAGGAGTTATAGGCTCCAGAGAAGCCATCCCATTCCCATCAGCCATCGTTGATAGCTCAACAGGTTCCTTATCACTTATCCCATCCATTTTTTCAGCAAACTTTGGAGATGTATCTTTGCATTTGCTTGACTGATCCTCGCAAGCTCCAGAGCCCATAATTAGGGCAGTTAAAAATCAAGGCAAAAATAGCTGTTGAAAATGGGTATAAAAATTGGGTGGCTATTAACTAAATCCACAGATACTGTAAATTTGGAGCAGAGTATAGCTTCCAACAAACAAAAACCCAGGTGCAGATATCAAATTTCAGCAATTATTCATGTGAGGATAAACCATCCAGTTGCAGATATAGTATTATCAGATGGGCTAAACACCAAAAAGAAAAATCCGAAACAAAAACCAATGCTTTGGAGAAAATACGAATGAAATTGACAATTTGAAGGTAAATACAGATCCAGGAAGCATAAAAACGATAAAAACAACAATATTAATTTGTAAATAAAAGAGATAGAAGAGTATATGCGTACCTGAGAGCAGGCCAGTTGGATGAAGTAGGAACTGTAAGTAAAAAAGTGAATCAAGTGAGTGAATGGTGATGATGCCTCTCCACTCTCCACTCTCCACTCTCCACTCTCCAGTCCCCGCCCTAATTTATCGTGTCTCAAATGTGTCGCTGTAAATACCCTACTTATCCCCTCCAACAAAACGGGTCAAAATTTGGATCCAACAACTTGGACTATCCGGCTTCTGAACTAACTACATTCAAAACGGACCCAACCCAATTATGACTTACCTCAACTCGTCTAGATCTCTCTCGTCTCAAACCCACGTGTCTCTGACTTATGTCAACAGAAGTCCCCATCTCATGTAAATCGGAATGGAAAAAGTTTACGTACCGATCGGTCAGTACCTGACCACCCAATAGAATGTTATCGTACGATAAAAACGTTTTTAATTTTTATAATTTTTTTTCATATTTTGAATCACGTAACGACCGATCATTTGTTCATCGGTATGGTTGGGTACAGACCCATCAATAACTTGTAATTACTGGTTCCAAGTCTCCAACCAAAAAAAAGTTGGCGTCCGCATCTTGTCATTATTTAATTGCAATTTCAATGCCTCATGTCACATTCACGTTGGCATGTTCTTCTGGCCGTATTTGTTTGATTTTTCTTTCCCAAAGAATATAATATTAGATTCTTTAAACAAAGTCATGGGCTATAGGCAGTTATAGCAAATTTGACCTTGAAAGTTTGAAAAGTAAATAGAAAGCTATTCAGGGTAATCGGATTCGTACACTTGGGAGGTACACACCATTTGCGTATTAAACACTACGAATTATTGAAAATTGAAAAGAGGTGGAGATGCGTCGAAGAAGTGGCGAAGAAAGCGAAGGGAAATGAAGAAATGGTCATATTTGACTGGCTAAACGCCAAGCGCGTATTGTCTCTCGTAATATAGTTGATTTCATTTGCCAACTAAATTACATCCTAATACATCAACAATTTAATCTTGCTTCTACTCTCGATTTGTTACAAAAACAAATAGAAAAGAAAAGGCCATGGAAGTAGTAGCTGCAGCGGGAGAGAAGTGCAATGTCCGCAACTTGAGCAACAA
Organism: Dipteronia dyeriana; assembly: GCA_032871835.1. Lineage (NCBI taxonomy): Eukaryota > Viridiplantae > Streptophyta > Magnoliopsida > Sapindales > Sapindaceae > Dipteronia > Dipteronia dyeriana. The sequence continues at coordinate 1,082,205 of CM065297.1, forward strand.
GGCCGCGTCCTCCTCATTTTGTCTACGTTCTTCGCCAAGTCTGAACACCCTCCGTCTTCGTCGCATTTTCGACATCTTTGACAAGAATGGGGACGGCATGATCACTGCCCAAGAACTCAGCCAAGCACTCAGCTGTCTTGGCCTCGACGCCGACCTCTCCGAGCTGGAATCCACCGTGGTTTCCTATATCAAACCGGGGAACGGTGGCCTTGGCTTCGAAGACTTCGTGACCCTACACCGGTCTCTAGATAATGCGTTGTTCGGATGCGACGACGATGAATGTGGGGATGAGGGGATCACTGGGCAGGAGGAGTCGGACTTGACGGAGGCGTTCAAGGTGTTCGATGCGGACGGAGATGGGTTCATATCGGCACGTGAGCTCCAAGAGGTTCTGGGAAAGCTTGGCTTCGCCGAAGGGAATGAGATCCAGAGAGTTGAACAGATGATCGTATCTGTTGACCGCAACTGCGATGGCCGCGTCGACTTCTTTGAGTTCAAGAACATGATGAACATCTTGCCCAGTTAATTTTTACTTTATTTTTATCTGTTTTCTCGTTGAATATTTGATTGCCACTTGCAATCCAAACTTTTTGTTGTAGATTTCTTATCATTCTGGGAAATATAACAAACATAAATATCAACTTTTCATGACTTTACTTAAACACACAATCCAATTACCGGGCTGCAGCCAAAATTTCGTTTTTAGTTTTTATTTTGCTTCTGTAAAATAAAAATCATAGAGTATTAGAGTTTGGCTACTACAAACTTTTGAATTACCACACTATCGGTGCAAGTATTTTTTTTCTCAATCTCAAACTCTACGACGTTACCAAAAGATAGTCCGCCCATTAGAGAAGAAAAGGTAAATGAATAATGAAGCAAAGCAACCAAAAAGCCGGACAATTGATTGATTTAATTATATTATTATATAAATTTATGATATATTTAGAAGTAAAAGAACTCGAACCTATAATCTCATGATATATGATATAGGTGTGAGAGATTTATCACCGGACCAACTCTATCTTGAAAACGTTTTACTAGATGAATTAGTTGATCATTTGGTAATTATAAGTTTATAATCGCTTCATTAACAAATCTTGTGCAAAGAAAAAAGCAATTGATTTTTTTTGTAAGGTGAATGAACAAATTCGAAAAACGTGTTACTCCAAATCAATCCCTGTTCCCACATATAATTTCATAATTGTTTCCTAAAAAAAAGCATGAATTAGTGGAATACAACATGTTATCACAAAGTACAAAAACAAATAACATCATATCATGCAAAATAATTCAAATTCAACTCCTCAAATTGTGGTTCCAATTTGATTTTAAATAATCAATGATAACATCAATTAAACTATGATCAAAAGATTTGCTTGTTGAATGGATATATATATATATATATGCTGTATTGCTGTTCAGAATTCTAATCGTTGAAATAATTGTCTCAAACGATTCGAACTACACATCAACCCTACCCCTCTCGTATGGATTTATTTGAATGTTTGATTGGTCAACTTTATTGATTAAGAAAATAGAAAATGTAAGTCCAAAATAGGCGGTGGTTTCAACATCACAAACCCAATTACATATAAACTTGTAACAAACACAAGTCATCAATCCATGGGTTTTTTGTAATGTTGTTTAGACATTATACACATTTTTGGCCGCATATATTGCATGCTCTGTGATTAATTAAATTAGCATGAGCAACATTTGTTCCCAAATTGATTTCACTAACACTGATGTAAGACACATCTGGATGCTTTCGAGATAGGACAAACAATATATGTTTTGGGTCCATAATATATAGTTGGAATTGTCTTGACGAACCCTATATCTGTCATGGGATATTATGGTGATGCGTTACAATATTCTTAAATACTAGGCATATTTTTTAAATCCCGATAACTTTTAATATTATTTCAAAATAATAATAATAATAATAATTTTTAGTAGAAATATCAATTTTCGGTAAAATTTGTTTCGTTTTGTCTATTTAATGAAGTTATTTTAGGACTTGTCAATAAATCAAGTTTTGAGTCATAATAGAATCAACAACAACAAAAAAAATAAAAAAAATATTTAGGGGTTTTCACAAATTGGGCCATATCTAATTGGAAAATATCAATTTTCTACTTGTTAATTTATTTTTCATCAAATTGATCCTTATATAATTAAAAATAGATCATTTTAGTCCTATTATTAGTCCAACATTGCAAAAACTATGAAAGGGTTGAAAAGTCATTTTGTCATGAATCACAATTGTTGATGACACGTGACTAATTCAAATAATAATAAATAAATAAAATGAAAAATTGTTTTTAGAATAGTTATAAATGAATTGGGATCAGTTTTATTATCCTTCCTTTTCCAATTGACAGCAGCAACCCATAAAACCCACCTTTGATATTTTTGATTTAGAAAATGCTATCATTTCAAGTATTTGTAAGGAATGCAATTATTATTTCATTTAAAGCTCCTGAAGAACGACATGCAATGCTACAACACAACGAGGAACCAATAGCTTAGCTGCAACAACAGAATTATGATTCAACAATCAAGGTCTTCAGTGCCCTTTTCTTAGCCTTGTAAATTGTTTGACTATCACACCTGAAAGCATACTTCTCTTGCAACTGATTCTTCAAGTCTTTCGTTGCAATTAAAGGGTTCACCAAAGGTGGGGTTCTAGGGCTGCTGTGGTCAAATTGAAAAGGAATGATACAATAAAATCGATCCCAATTCCTTTGTAACTGTTCAAAAAACAATTTTTAATTTTTTTTTTTAATTTGAATTAGTCACGTATCATCAACAACTGTGATTCACGACAAAATGACTTTTCTACCCTTTCAAATGTTAGTTGTTGTCACGTTTGACTAATTGTAGTACTGAAATGATCTATTTTAAATTCTATAAGGATCGATTTGATAAAAATAAATTAACGAGCACAAAATTGATGTTTTCCAATTAAATAGGGATTAAATTGTAAAAACCCCTTATAAAAATTACAAAGATTAGATTTACGAAATTGAAAGCACCCTCATAGTTCACATGCATACACATATGTGTGTATATTATATTAAATATAAATAACAAATGAATTAGGCTAATAATATTGGTGAGTTATGCAGTCATTGTCTGTAGACTGTAAGAAACCATTAAAAAAATGGAGAATGACGAGAAGCAACAAATTTGCATTTGTTGGGGGTGAATATTGCTATATTGGATTCTTCTGACAAGACTCTTCTGGTTTTGAGAGGGTCTAACTTGATGACTCGATCTACTCTCTCAAATCTCAATATATATATATTGAACGCGGTCTGATCATTTGATCATTTGGACCCTCCTCCTCATGAATCATGAGGAATCAACACATGTCCATGAACACCAACTCTGATCTTTGCGATCTGTTTCGTCAGAAAAAAGATCTCATCAAAATACCTGTTTTTCGTCCACTAATGTAAATATCTCTCATCCTTATTAATTATACAGCTTCCATACATGACATATGAATCGATCTGCTAATTAACTTAGTAGCTAGTTACTAGTACTATGGATGAAGAAAGAAATATCATGTACAGAGATCCAGAGCTGGAAGCCAGTTTCTCCTTCAATGGCTACGACTTGGTCACCAACTCTTCTGATGATCTTTGTGTTTTCTCCGACACTTGTAACGACGGCGACGACGACGATCAATACATCGAGATAGAACTCCGACAACCCAGAAGCAATGCTCATCATGAATATTATGATGATGATGATGATGATGGGTTGGACTTAGACTTGGAGTTGCGTATATCTGTTTCTTCCTCAAAATCAGTTACTAATTCCCTGCAACTCTCCGACAACAATAATAATGGTGCTCTTTCTCGCACCACCACTGTAGACAGTCTTGGCAGCGACTCTATTGAAACCGTCACCACACCTTCATCCTCCACTCTGAGCTCTTCTTCCTCTGCAGATACCTACTGGGCTGCCGCCTCACCAACAACCTCGACTAAACGGAAGGTACAGTTCCGGGCAGTCAACCGCCTACTCAGCTCATTCCTGTCTATTCCAAGAACACCTTCACAGAAAGCAGAGAAATCACAGCAAGTGTCAATCCACACCAGGTATGTATTCACCTAATTTTAAAAAATATTTATTTATTTTTTTTATGCGAACGTCTGTACTTTATTTTTAACTGGGTACTGCATAATTAACAGGACATTGCCGAAGATAACAAAGACAACTAGCGGTGGGATTATGATGAAGTTGTTGATAAAATGCCGATCCATAAATATTGAAACACTGTTAGCGTCGTTGGTGAAACCATATCAAATCATAATCAATAATGCACCCCTTCAAAGCAGCGGAGGACAAAACAAGAAGAAGACGAAGAAAAAGAAGAGATGGTTGGTGCAAAGAGATCACAACAATATTATTAATGGTGATGGTGATGATCATCATCATCATCATCAGAGATCATCAAGAGTGTTTGAGATGATGAACATGGATGCAATTAGAGGAGTTTTGGAGTCTATGAGTATAACAAGCCTTGGACGTCGCAGAGACAACAAAATCAAACAAAGCATCAGCAGCGGCCCGATAAAAGCAGGAGGAAATCCAACAGATAACTCAATTCAATCTGCCATTGCTCACTGTAAGACATCGTTTGGCCAACCCTCTGATTTTTGTTTCTAGAAATTAAATAATAATTACTTCTTAATTTCATTGTTTATTTCCTCTATTTTCCTAGGATTTTAAATTCATATCTCTTCTTTAACTTGTATAATTGTATTGTATTCTCCGTTTAGAATTACCATTCAATAAGAAGAAGAAAAAACAGTACGTCATCACCAAATGTTTACCATATAATTAAAAAAAAAAACAAATGGTTTCAAGTACATGCATGCATGGTAATGGTAAATCGGTAATCGGAGATGAAAAAAAATAGGAGTGAGACGGATGCATCACATCGTTTGTTATCGAATTATTATATTCACGATGGTGTTTAATGAAGCTGTGGTATGTTAGTGACATACAGCGAAAAAGGGTATATGAAGATCTAATAATTCCAAACCTATAATATATGATTAATTTAATTTAGTGGAATAATTATTTTTATTAGTTACTAATTTGGATCTAATTGTTCTGGAATAGCTAGCCAGCCCTTTTTTTTTATTCCTTAAAAAAAAAAACTATTATTGTTAGTGGGCTTGGAGTTGAGAGTTGGAAAGATATTTGATCACAAAAACGAGTGGTGTGAGAGGAGGATATACCAAGAATGCCGGCCTAAACATGCATTTTTTTTTTTTCCATATTATATGTACGTGTACGTGTATATATATTTTGAAGAAAACGTACCATTTTAATGAATAAAATTTTGCTGTCCATCAGCCATGAGCCACCCACACACCTTGAGATCTCAACTCTTAATTATAAATTTGTCTTTTTAATATTTTCTTAAACATGTTTAACCTTGCGATAAAAAAACACATACATACATGGCTCCTCATTGATTTACAGATTATATGTCAGTAATTATTAAATAAAAGGTAAGAAAGTCTGGTTTTACTTCTTGCCACGATAACTATATAAAAAAAATTACAAAAATCAATTAATAGTGCAGCGTCCTCAGAGCGAGGTTATAAGGAAATGTCATTTGATTTCACCAACCTGCAAATCTGCAATGCCAGATTAGTCACATGAACTGGGTCACGTACATCAAACAATAACACAACTACAAGTGAGAGATCAACCTTTATAAACTTCAAGCTAAAAAATTTAATAGTAATTTTTGGAGGTTGCATTTCAACATTGTCACTGCTTTAATGACTTATGTTTAAAAGACATCTATTATGGTGAACGGATAAAAATACCCCCAATAGTTGTTCAATCAGATTTCTTAAAAAAAAAAATTGACAATAAAAGTTGTGAAATAGAGAGAGAAAGTTCCATTGAAACTCAAGGGGCTACACAGACGCATTCGGGAGTCGAGCTCTCCGCCGAGCTCGCGGGGGGGGGGGGGGGGGGGGGGGGGGGGGCAGCGTCCCCGGAGCTTTTTTTTTCTGGTCGGTACTTAAAAGGCTCGAAACCTTTACTAAAAAGCTCACTCGATTTAACTAAATAAATTTTTGATCTGTTATGTGTTGATAAAAGCTCGAATTCTTTCCAAAAAAGTTGAGAAATAGTAAGAAAAATAAAAGCTCGAACCAATAAAAAAAAACTCAAACCAATAGAAAAAAAAACTAAGACCAATACAAAAAAAGCTCGGACCAATACCAAAAAAACTCGAACCAATAGAAAAAAAACTCGGACAAATACAAAAAAAAACTCGGACCAATACAAAAAAAGCTCGAACCAATACAAAAAAAGCTCTGACTAATGGAAAAAAGCTCGGACCAATACAAAAAAAACTCGGATCAATACAAAAAAAACTCGGATCAATACAAAAAAAACTCGAACTTATGAAAAAAAAAAACTCGGACCAATACAAAAAAAAACTCGAACTAATGGAAAAAAAGCTCGGACCAATACAAAAAAAGCTTGGACCAATACAAATAAAGCTCGAATCAATACAAAAAAAAACTTCAATTCATTCCAAAAAAGCTCGAAAAAAAAAAAAAAAAAACAAAGCTCGGACCAATAAAAAAAACTCAAATTCTTTCAAAAAAAACTCGGAAAAAAAAAACTCGAACTATTAGAAAAAAAAAAGCTTGAACCAATAGAAAAAAAACTCGGAAAAAAATGAAAAAAATATCGGAAAACAATAAAAAAAAACTTGTACAAATTCTGGAAACTACATGTTCATATACAGATTGATACATTGTTAAACCAGTCACAAATGCATGAAAGAAAATAAGGAGAATGATTTTCAGATAACGTTTTTAGAAAGAGAAGATAATTTTTCCTTTTTAAAGTATAGATGGAAGCACAAAGACAAATTTTAAGGGTAATTTGGGTAGTTCACCGTAATAGGTGTCTTTTAAACATAAGTTATTAAACTGGTGATATCATTACAACATAACAAAAAAAGTGACATTCTTCACCATTTCCACTATAAACTCCCAAGTAGTTAAAATAAAGGTAAAGTACTAATTAAGTAGATCCTGATAGAAAAACCCATGACTCATCATTCGATCAATAACTTCATTCTTTATCATACAAAATGATATACCTTATTGGCTTGGATATAACTTATAAGAGTGTGAATGCGAACTCGTTGGCCAATCTTAACCCGTTTAATTAGGATACTTTTATTAAAATCCATCACAATGTATTCATCATGCATATATCTACAACAATAGAAGTTCTCACTCACATATAGTTGTTATTATGATCGGACGATTCAGATTATTCGAATTCGATTTTTCCAGATTTTTTGAACTTTTGGATCCATATTGGATTCAGATTCATATTTCCCCTAAAAAAATCTCTCAATTGGATAATTGATTCTCAACGGTTAGAGATGCACGTTTGGGGATTGAGGATGGATATAGGTCTCTCATCCCCCCCCCCCCCCCCCCCCAAATTTGAGGAAAATGAGGATGGGAAATTTGGGGGGGGAGGTATCCCCATCCCTAACTTCAGTTCCCCATTTTTTCCCGTTTTTTTCCAATTCTCTGTTTTCCTGATTCTCCACTTCCCCATTTAACTAAAAATTACAAACTAAACTTAAAAAAAAATAAACATTCCATTACAAATATAAAATAAAATCCATTGATGCATTACAAATGCAATTATATATTATAAATAAAAATAAAAATATAATTATATTTATATATTGTTAACGGGAAATTTGCTTAGGATGAGAAATCCCTATTAACACCCTCGAGACCACTACCACGGAGGTGGTGGCCGGGGTTGGTATCGTTGATACCTGACCTGATCTTGTATGAATATGAAGGAGGATGAAACAGGAGGTAAGAGACAAGTCATCCCGCCCGTCGGGATTCGTGCTTATGAAGTAGATCTGGGGAGCTCGAGGTTCTCTTGCTGGTGCGAAAGGGGGTGATCTTGGACCTTGTTCCTCTGTTGGGGTCAGAGCCCGTCCTGGTACCCAAAGCCTGGTTCTGTAGCCCGATTGCTTCCTGTAATACCCCAACCTCGATAGCAAGTAAGAAGGGGGGCTTATCTAGCTCCAGTGTCGGAGAGCTCGATTTTATCCATAGAGAGGATACGGAAGAGCTCCTCGACTCCCTTTGATCTAGTCTGGGCGGTTTCTCTTCATCTTGATGTGCGACTTTGGCGTGTAGATGAGAGGATAAGAGTGTTAGGTCCAGCGGGGTAGGAATCTAGATTTGGTTCCTTAGGTTTTCGTTGTTGTTTCCCGATCTTTTGAAAGAAATATTAGAGAGCTAGGACCAATGGGGTCGGTACCTAGCCCGCAGACACACATGCGTAATACAGTAGATAATAGGAAAAACACAAGTCTTATATAGATAGAGGTGGACTGACCAAGGGGGGAAAAGCATCACGAGTGATCACATGCTGAAAAACCCCTAGACAGTATCCAGAGGAAGGAGGAATACCCTTCCTTGTGTGTGTGTGTGTATATATATATATATATATATCATGCGATGTTCCGAGAAGGTTACAAAGATGTCAAAGTAGTACAACGTATATGCTCCAGGGAGCTTACAACAATGAGTGTTTACCGATACCAGTATTTTCCTGGTTGGGGTACACATACAATGATGATTTAGAGAGAACTTTTAACGAAGCATGTGTCTTCTGTCATTGATCGGATTCTTTCACTATGCCTTTTACAGGCATATTTATACATGGTGACTATTTTGGCGTGCAAGTCCAGGATTCTTCAATTAGTTTCGTTTCCTTATTGAATACAATTCTTCCTTCAAGGTAATTGATCGGATCGTGGCTAATATCTTGGAGGAGTTGTGTTTGTTTCCTCTTCGGACTCTTCTTTCCTTGATAAGCGGGATTTTCTGTTGTAGTTGACCCCAAAGAATCGGAAATGGAGAATATCTTGGAGGTGAAGGTATTTGTTTCCTCTTTGGATTCTTTCAAATGGTGGCTATTAAAGAGTTGAATATTCTCTTATTTATGGCGATGATCATATCATTAATAGGGTTGACTACCTCTATTAATATGGTTGACCTCATTAATAGGGTTGACCTCATTAATAGGGTTGACTACCTCCATTAATATGGTTGACCTAATTAATGGTACTTTAAATGTCATGAAAGTCAACCATCTATTCCTACGTTGCCGAGAGGAGAGCTCTAGTTCTGCATGTCACTTTGGAGAGGTATTTCATGGAGGTTACTTGAGGTGACATTTGATATTCCTTGAGGGCGAGGTACCCTAGGATCCAATACACTGGCAGGGTCCCCCGGGGACCTCTCAATTGTCACGGAGCTAGATCGATCATGTTGGTCTTCCCATGGAGCTTGTGCTAACAATTTTAGGGGCGAAATATCCCATAGGGTTCCAACCTTGTAGTTAGGAGCTTGGTTTAGCTACGTCGAGCTTTATCATAGAGCTTGACCTAATTATGCAGGCTTCCTAGCGGGGTAGCGGGCTTGGCTGGCAAGCCCTGGTAAGGTGTTCGCCATAAACAAGCGATTTTGGCTTGCTTCTGGAAGGGTGGAGAGGTACGCTCGAGTACTGCTCTTGCTACTTGATTTAACCACACCAGGATCTACAGTGGATCTTGGCGCTTTTGGTGACGATGGGGCTTCACGGGCTTCTTCCTTTTATGCTCGGACAGGTCGAGATTATACCTCGATGAGGCAGAAGAGCCTTTGCAAGATAAGTTCGGCACCTTGAAGGTCTCCTAATGAAAGTAGAGATAGTAGCAAGCTCTAGGAGAGTGTCACGAGATACCTTGATGTCGGGGGACCCATATCCTTTCACGTCGACCTAGCTTCGGGATTTATCCTGGTATAAGGAGCTTGACGCGGTCTTGTCAGGCTTTATTTGGTAAGCCTGGACACGTGCGAGATGCTCAGATGGTATGGGCGGCCTTGCCTTGCTCCTGTAGGATCGCATGGTAGCTCGACATCGGGGACTTTGATACCCCGTCATATAAGCCCGAATTTGGACCCTTGCAGGAAGGCTGGGAAGTGGAAAATTCTTCTTTGATCCCTAACCAAATTTTGCTATTAGCATATATGTTTAGGGAAAATAGAGAAATAGGGATAGGGGACCTCCCCTTCATCCCCATTTCCATCCCCATTTGAATTTAATTATCCCCTCCCCATCCCCATCCCCATCCCCCACCCCCTTCAATTCTCCCAAAAAAAAAAAATTCCCTAAATGGGGACGAGGACATAGGGAATTGGAGTCCCGGGAAAAAATGTACATCTCTATCAACGGTTTTGATAAACACTATAATAATAAATTAAAAATTAAAAATTAAATTCTCTTTCCATAATTAGGATTTTATATTAGAGTGTGTTTGGTATGACTTTTTAAGTAGAACTTTTAGAGTATATCTTTTTGTAGTAGAGTTTCTAAAAAAAAAAAACATTTGGTTGTGTAAAATACAAAAAAGGTGTTGACAATGTATTTTTAAAAATAGATTTTGGTTGTGTGAATTACAAAAAAAATGTGTTGACAATTTATAACGAAAGAGTTGTACGGTAGAATATCTAAAATTTACAGAGGGTAGTAGAGATAATTCATATATTTTAAAAAAGCTTAAAAAAAAAAAGCTTTTTGGAGTAGCCCAGGTTTCTCCTAATATACTAGCAGTTAAGATAATTCTATATATTAAAAAAGTTGTTTTGAGTTTTGTCAAACAATAAAAAAAAAAAAACTGCAAAACAGTTTCTAACATTAAAAAAACGCGTAGGATCTTTTCAAAATCCATACCAAACATACACTTAAACGTGTTACATGAGCTGCTTAAAATTGAACCTTCAAGCATAGGAGTAAAAACATGGAATCAATCATTCTGCTTTTTAATTTCGTTACATGACCTGCTTATTATTATTATTATTTTTTGCAGTACTGCAACTATTACAATATGGTTATAAGAACTGTCAAGACAACAATATGAAGAGAGCGAGAGACAAATTATCACGGTTGGAGAGAAAGACGATGTGGTTTCGATTTTGAAATGTTAACGGTGGAGAAAGAATTAGGGAAATTTTTAGGGGATAATTTTGGATTGGTGAAGTCAAGATAAGATGGAGAGTAATTTTATCTAAACGTTATAAGTATAGTAAATATTATGATGTGGCCTAAAAACAGTAAACCTGTAATTTATTTTTTAATTATTATTTTCTACAATTTCCTATATATATATATATATATATATATATGTGATTGGTGTATTAATTCAACTAATCTAATCCGACTTAATTAAAATTAACGAACTGTTTTATTAATTAATTGACACTCCACCTGTATGCACCACCCGCCATTCAACCTGTATCCACCTACACTGTATTATAATCTATCAAAGTATCATTCTCTCTTCTTCTTTTTTTGGAATTTTGCTACTACGTTTATTAACTTCTTATATATATATATATATATATATATATATATATTCCATCATAATCTATTCATCACGAATCTACAACAATAGGAGTTCTCACATGTACATAGATATGTATAATAATGGTGACAACTGACAAATGAAGTGTGATGAATGTAGAGTAATGCAAATATTAGGACAATATAGTCACGATTCCTACCATTTTTATACACTTACTTGCCTAATTAATGCCACTAATATTACTCATATATCATTGTCGAGCATTCCATTTTAATGGATTGATTTACTTAAAATGTCATTGATGAATGATGACCAATTACCAATTACCAATTAATAAAAGAATTCTTTAAAACAAATTGTAATTAAAATACATGCACAAGTTGTTCAAATTAACAACTGTAAATAGCCGACCTTCCTGTAGAAGAATGCCACCCTCTTTTGTCATGCTATCATCAATTTCTAACACCTGTTTCTTAGCAACCTTACCCAACAGAAGCACACAAATAAAATAAAAAAAATAATGCAATGACATAAAAAAAACCCAATACAAATCAAATAATCATAATATAAAAATTAATCAAACTTATAATCATACCAGATCAGCATCATTAAGATGCCTAGAGTCATACAGAAATCCAAACAGGAATCTGAAGGGCCGTGACCTTATACCAACTTAACCGATGTATCATATGTCAAACCATTAGGGTGCGTTTGGTACGGGGATGAGACAGGACAGATTAGTTGTCCCATATTATGTTTGTATTGTCTGTAACAAAACTGTTATACATCGAGTATGGTTAGGACAAGACGGGATAAGAGATTCAAATGACCATAATACCCTTATTCATTTGAGAGAGTTTAAAGAATTAAAAAAAAAAACCGAAAAACCAAATTCTAATGTGGGAAAAATTTGAGAACCAGATCTCATCATCATCATCATCATCAAATTTTTTAATAAACAAAACACAAATAAACGGAACATAAGAAGTTCAGAACAACATCATCATCATGAAAATTCAATTTTTTATTACATAATTTTTAGTTTCTTTAGAATCCAGTTCTTAAAGTTCTTTTTCTTCAACCCTTATCATCATTTTTTCACTCAATCAACAACTACATCATCATCTTCTCTGTTTTCAGTCATCTTCTTTGACTACATCAACACCCACCTCAAAAAAATTGAGAATTGGATTCTAAATATAGATTACATATTTATGTTGGGCAACACAAAATGAGCATCGCCTCTCTGTTTTCTTTTGTTTCAATTGTTAGGATTTTATAGAGTTATTGGAGATTTATAAAAAAAAAAGAAAAAAAAAAGAAAAAAAGAAGAAGATAGAATCGATTAGCTAGTTAACCTCCTGACCCAAACCCCTACCGGACAACCACCCCACCGTCAACCATAACACCTAGACCCAGAACCACACCACCACCAGAAACCACATCGCGAGAGATTCAATTCGAGAGAGGGACGATTCGTGAGAGTCTCTCACCACAAACTATTTACGTAGATAGGGATTCATGAGAGATTCGATTAGAGAGATCGATAAAGGAATTTGAGAGGGATTCCACCGAGAGAGAGAGAGAGAGAGGAATCTGAGATGATTTGAAGATGAACGAGAGAGAGAGATGGTACTCAGAAGAAGACGTTTGTAATTTTTGAAAATTTTAAAAGGTACAAAAGTCATTTGACACCTGTCCCATACCATGGGACAAGTTGGTCGAGGGTTCGAGGTAGAACTGATTTTTATGATTTTTATTCCACATTGTTATATATTATCGTCACTTTGTTATATCCCACTTTGTCATGTCTTGTCCCGTGTACCAAACGTACATTTAGGGATATTGATCCACTTTTTCTGAACATCATCAAAAACCCTACTTCCATTGTGATGGATACCAATTTCGTTGTATTCATATTCTATAATGTAAATCTCAAATAATAATAAAGAGGTTTAAAGTATTTGATATAAAATATTTAATGTGAATGGTCACTGATATGTAAATTTTATACCAACTTAACCGATGTATCATACGTCAAGCCTTTTGGGATATGGATCCACTTTTTCTGAAAATCCTCAAAAACCCTACTTCCATTGTCATAGATACCAATCTCCTTGCATTCATATTCTATAATGTAAATCTCAAATAATAATAATAAAGACGTTTAAAATATTTGATATGAAATATTTAATGTGAATGGGAACTGATATGGAAATTTGTAACTAACCATAAAGTAATTTTAAACTGAAGTGACATGTAACTTAAAAAGAAAAAATTGATGACATGTAACTTTAAAAATAACCGAATCACATGTAACTTAGAAATCAACTAGGACCTCATATACAATCCTCTTTTACATCTTTGTTTTCATAAGTTTCTTACATTCGAGACATTTTTAAAAATAAATTGCAGCATCTTTAGAATAATATTTGATTCTAAAAATAATATGATTTTTTTTTCATATAAACGGGGTGTGTTAATAATTTAAGAGGGTTTTAAAATAAAATGTTTAAATAAAATGTATTAAAATGAATATATTCATTTCAATAATGGTACTATTGGCATTATGATATGTGTTTATAATAATGATTTATTTTAAAATTTTAGACATATGTATGTTTATAAAAATGGATGTACTAATAGATAGCAATATCAGCAACCATTGTGTAGTTGTGAGAAGTACCAGTAATTCAATGAATATATATATATTGAAGTGTTAACGTCACATTACTTACCACATAATTTCATGATTTTAAATATTGACACCTCGTGTGCTAATACTATTTGAAAAAAAAAATTAAGAAACCTATCATTACTCATATATATATATATATATATGTATATATAAACTGTCGGTCATTGCTTTTTTTTCATTAAGCTTGATTTTAAAATCATGTAAAGGATACAAAATTATGCAACAATCAAATTATGGATTATATCATTATCAAACTATCATATTTAAATTATTTGTATTAACTGAATTAAAAATTTATGGAACTGTTTTCTAGGACACACGAGTTCAGACTATCATTTTTGGTGTCGACATTAAACTTTTTTAAAATACTTTAATCGTATCAAAAAACTATCATATTTCGAATGCATATGTCAAACCAATTATGCCAGAACATAGGATTGTGAAAAATGATTTGCAATGGACTATTAATGGTAGAACATTGGTTAAAGAAGTTGAAGATGACCAAGTAATAGTCACAGCAGACTTTAGGCCCAGTTTGACATTGTTTCTCCAGCTGCTTTTTGGGCCAAAAGTGAGTTCGGACTAAATAAATGGGTGTTTGGTAAAATCGTGGGGAAGTGCTTTCGGTCACTTTTAGCTTCTCCTAACTGAGTTTTTGAGAAGCTACAAATACATGCTTTTGGATTTTGGTTTCTGCTTTTAGAAAAAATGCTACAGTAATATTAAATGAAAATTTGTTAACTTTTCAATTTTGTCCTTGCCATTAACAAATTTTTGGGTTTACATTGTTGTACAACAAAATTATTGTCATAACTGCATAAAAAAAATTGGCTAATTAAGTCAATAAAGTATAATAAAAAAGAAATGAAGAAATGAAGTAGAATAAATAAATAAATAAATAAATGAGGTTAATTAATTCAATAAAGTAAAATAAAAAATGAGGCTAATTAATTCAATAAAGTACCATAATTATATACACTTAACACTTAACACTAAACACAAATAAATAAGAAAAATATAAAGTATAGCACATTAACATCATTTATATGTCATGTCCTTTTAGTAGTTTTATACATTCACAACATTTTTTACTTCAGTTTATCAAACACATTGAAATTGCTTTTAGTTCTCACAGCACTTTTGAAAATCAGTTTACCAAACACTCAGCTGATTCTTCCCACAGTAATTCCAAAAGCAATTCCCCCCACTGCAATTCTAAAAGCACTTCTCCCTATAACACATCAATGTCAAACCGGGCCTTAGTTTTGTATCATTTGTTGATTTGGAGAACTATAAAGATTGCATAGCCCTAGATGGTAAGAATGTAACTTTTTCATTTTTGTATTCTTATTTTTCAAAGTTAAGTAATAGAACTAATAGTTATATGGTTTTCTATTGCCGTAGATATTATTGCGCTGACAATTGATATGTATCCAATCCGGCAATTGAAAACAAAATAAGGTGTTTCCACCATTCAAGAAGTTATAATAGTCATCAAATAGTAAGAATTGTTTTTGTTGTTATCTATAGGAACACAACATTGATAAAGCAAAGAAAGCTACTAAATCTTCTATGACTTATTAAAACTATTTTATTCATTTGTTATTCTTAAACTAATTGTTAAGTTTCATTTATATTAGCAGTTATGTTTATATAATTTTAGGTTGAAACCAATTCTTTTAACTATGTTAGACCAATTTATTGTTAATGAAGATGTTGAAATCTCCAAATTTATCATAACTAAATCGATCATCATTGCAACACGTTTAAAAGTTGTCTCATAGTAGTAAATGATTATTTATTTAAAATTATTACTATTTAAATATTATATGACAACCGGGTTAAACTGATATATTTGTTTGCAGACATTTCTTTATCAACAAAATCATCAACTTCTTTTATTATCAACCATAATGCTTGTGGAGCAATGGCTTTACACTCTTGGTATATTCGGAATATGTTTGATTGCAATTTTCTTCTCTCTTTATTATTGTACCTTTATTTAATGAAATATCACATAAATTATTTATTGATCATTAAACAGGTCTATTCTTAATAAAAGTATTCTTGAGAAAATAATATCTAAAAAAGCTTTACTTGACTTCTGTATCCGGTTCTATAATTCCAGCCAATGAAATTGTACTGAAGATTGATCAATTTTGAAAACTTAGTTGTAAAGGTAAACTAATTTTTAGCTCTCCTACATTTTCGGTTATAATATATTCCATATTAAAGATATTATTGTGATTGATATTTAATATGCGCTTTCAGGAAACATATTTTAAAACATGTATGAGAGTGAGTGTGTGTCTAAATCTCTTTAAATGAAAAGCAATGTGATATATTTTTTGAGCTTGAGTTTGATCACGAACAAAAAATCCAAATACGGTTTGTCAACGAAACAAGTAGATCAACAAACGATGAACTTAAACATAATGTATTCCTTTTTCTTTACCGTAATGGGTTTTAATGGTAATGGTTTGTACGATGCAGTTCTGATTTAATGATGACCTATCATTGCATTGTTGCTGCTGCAAATTTGATTATGCTCATGATCAAAATCAAAATCCTTGTTGTTTCTTACTTTAGCTATAGGTAATGACAAGTCCAACAAGTATTGGGAAACACAACTCCCATCTGATTGCAACAGAAGAAGTTCAGAGAAATTCATCCGTGCCACGTGAAATGGAAATGAAATTGAGTGGTATAGTTTATAAGCTATTCAACAAATGGGCTTTACGAACATATTTATATACATTTTGATCTTCAACTGTGAGTGCATATATAGAAGCTATAACTTCGGTCTAAACTCTCTTTCTTTTTCTGCAAGTTGATTTGCAAGAGACAAATTTGACCAATTTTATTATATAACTGGCCTTGTAAGATACCTTGGAGTTCCTCTAACATATTTTCGTTTACAATGAATACACGTAAATGATTCATCGTAATCTACACCAAGTCATTTTATTACATTAATTGCAAGCCATATACCAATATATACTGTAAATACAGTACTAGAGTACTGATATATGATTAAGCCCATCAATAGGGAGTCTGGGTTTGTGTTAGTTTGTTTGTCACACCTTGGCCCAATGTATACTGATGCACTATGAAGAATTGTTTTGTTTTGGTTCATGACTTTCGTCATGGAATAAAATTTAATATAGTGATTTTTTTTAATTAATATATATTTTCGTGAATATTAATCTAACGCAATACTATATACAGTTTACACAATCATGATATTCACATGATTTTGCCTTTAGTTATAAACTCTCTCTCTCTCTCTTTTTATGACTTTTATCATGGAATAAAGTTTAATTTGTCAAAGAATCAGTACTACTCTTCTTTCAATAATATCTTCAAAGAAATTATCAGTAACTCACTAATTCAAATTAATTTAATTTATAATTATGGACTGTATCATACGTCTCCATCTACTACTATTACTAATTTAAATTAATCTTCACAAACAGAAGTAATTACGTACAGATATATATAATATAATCATATATTATATATTAATTTATAAATTATTCCATATCCATGCATCTACATCTACTACGTACTAATTTAAATTGATCTTACAAAAAAGAACTAATTATTTGATGTTTAGGAGGGGATCAACTTATAATTAAAAATTAAAACCAGAAAGCAACATTATTTCAATTATTTTCGTCCAACTCAGAAAAATATCAGACCAGAATCATATTCTTTTGTATCTGAATTAAAAACCCAAATCAATCGTGTTTTTTTTTTTTTTTTTTTTTTTTAATGGGTATCTAATTAATGAATGAAACTTTAAAACCATTTTGGACTTTTGCATGTAAACCAAAATTAAACGTTCTAATAATTCTGTTATTAGGTCAATTCTAAGTAAAGCTTAAAGTAATATAATGTTATACAGCTTCCATCTTGAAATTTCGAGAAGAACCCGAATAAAGTGTAACACAAACAAAATAAAACACAAAGTAGAAAAAGGATATATATATTGAGAGATTGAGAGATTGAGAGACGTACGTGAATTTGCAAAGTAAGCTATTATGAAGGAATATATACGCCATATTCGAAAAGCAATGGAGATTTCAGTTGCTGAGTTGCAGATGGAAGGTGGTGGGTGGCCGATCGTGATGGGCCGATTAATTATGCACAGACAAAAAAAAAAAGAAAAAAAAAAAGAAAAAGAAAAGTACGTTCTACTGACACCTACAAATATGTCTACGTATGTATCTCGTGATTATGACTTTGCCTTTCAAGTTTCAACATCAAAAGACCGGTAGCTACTAGCTAGAGACGTATAATGAAGCTTCCTGCTGTATTTCTCCATTTTCATTTTTGAAAACACATGACTCAACAGTCACCAGTTGTTCCAATTATTTTCTTTTGTCAGGTTTGAATATATACTACACACAAGTACCCAACAAAACCCCAAGTCCCAAGATCACGATCTCCGAATGTTGATACTCGTCCAAACCCAATCTTGCAAAAATCCAACCCTTACTATAATAACTTACTCCTGTCATCCTCCTCCACGTTATATAACATTTGTTATTTGTACTCATTTACATTATTAGTCTATAATCAAATCTTACCTTTTAACTTCTTATATATCTTACAAAAAATTATAAACAAATTAAAACATACATTTATAACTCATTCGAACACATAATAATTTGAGTTTTACTAGCAATAAAAACGTGTTTATGATAAAAATATCATTCGAACACATACACAAAATAAGTCATTTTTTTCAAACATTTGGCCGAAACTTATTTAATTTGATCGACACTTATTTCCTTTTATCAAGACTTTAAAAAAAAAAAACAAAATTCTCATTTAATACTTGCAATAAGTCTTAATACATATATATATATATATATACCTTTGGTCGAGACATAATCTCGACAATGAGTTATTTCCCATAAAAAAAATGGGTTCAAAAAATAAATAACATTTTTTAAATGTAACATTTCAACAAAACACCTACTGTGTTGAACGAACACAAATATCCTCAATAGTTATTTCACATTAGATTTCTTTCATTCATTCCTTTTACAGTGACAGAGTTATGAAGTAGAGAGAGAAAGTCTCATTGAAACCCATGCAATCACTTGAACGGCGATGAAGTGGCGCTACGTAGACACATTCGGGGTCGAGAGTCTCGACGCCTTTATTAAAAAGCTTGGATGCTTTATTAAAAAGCTTTGAGCCATTACAAAAAAACTCTGAGTCATTACAAAGAAGAAAAGTTCGGAGTCATTACAAAAAAGAAAAGCTCAAAACTATTATAACTCGAAACTTTTGTAAAAAAGCTCGAAACCATTACAAAAAGCTCGAAACCATTACAAAAAGCTTGGATACATTATAAAAAAGCTCGGAGCCTTTACAAAAAATCTCGAATCCATTACAAAACAGAAAAACTCGGATCTATTACAAAAAAGAAAAACTCGGATCCATTACAAAAAAAGAAAAGCCCAGACCCATTATAGAAAAGCTCGAAGCCTTTATAAAAAAGCTTGAAGACTTTACACAAAGGTTCAGGCACTATAAATAAAATTTCGGACAGCCTTCAAAAAGGCTCGGATAGAGCTTACAAAGACTCAGATTCAAACTTCAGAGGTTCAAACTTCACAATACCAGCTTCATGTTCACACAAAGACTCGGACAACAAATCATAAGGAATGAATAAATTGTTACAAGACTCAGAATACTCTGTTGTGCTGAAACACGTCGACTTTCAGACAAATTGTAAATCGATTTTTAGACAAGTTTATTAGAGAGAGAGATAGAGGAGTTACTGCTTTCAGTGATCAAAGTGTGGAAATGCAAGTACAAAGAAACTTAAAAATTGATTATTTAAGGACAATTTGGCTAATTCATCATAATCTCGACAATGAGTTATTTCCCATAAAAAAAATGGGTTTAAAAAATAAATAACATTTTTTAAAGGTAACATTTCAACAAGACACCTAATATGTTGAACGAACACAAATATCCTCAATAGTTGTTTCACATTAGATTTCTTTCATTCATTCATTTTACAGTGACAGAGTTATGAAGTAGAGAGAGAAAGTCTCATTGAAACCCATGCAATCACTTGAACGGCGATGAAGTGGCGCTACGTAGACGCATTCGGGGTCGAGAGTCTCGACGCCTTTATTAAAAAGCTTGGATGCTTTATTAAAAAGCTTTGAGCCATTACAAAAAAACTCTGAGTCATTACAAAGAAGACAAGTTCGGAGTCATTACAAAAAACAAAAGCTCAAAGCTATTATAACTCGAAACTTTTGTAAAAAAGCTCGAAACTTTTGCAAAAAAGCTCGAAACTTTTGCAAAAAAACTCAAAATCATTACAAAAAGCTCGGAGCCATTATAAAAAAGCTCGGAGCCTTTACAAAAAATCTCGAATCCATTACAAAAAAGAAAAACTCAGATCTATTACAAAAAAGAAAAACTCGGATCCATTACAAAAAAAGAAAAGCTCAGACCCATTATAGAAAAGCTCGAAACCTTTATAAAAATGCTTGAAGACTTTACACAAAGGTTCAGGCACTATAAATAAAATTTCGGACAGCCTTCAAAAAGGCTCGGATAGAGCTTACAAAGACTCAGATTCAAACTTCAGAGGTTCAAACTTCACAATACCAGCTTCATGTTCACACAAAGACTCGGACAACAAATCATAAGGAATGAATAAATTGTTACAAGACTCAGAATACTTTGTTGTGCTGAAACACGTCGACTTTCAGACAAATTGTAAATCGATTTTCAGACAAGTTTATTAGAGAGAGAGATAGAGGAGTTACTACTTTCAGTGATCAAAGTGTGGAAATGCAAGTACAAAGAAACTTAAAAATTGATTATTTAAGGACAATTTGGCTAATTCACCATAATATGTATCTTTTAAACTTAACTTATTAAAGCAGTCACATCAGTGCAACGCACCAAAAAAAAAGTGACATTAATCACTATTCCCACACAAAAAAATCAGGTTTATGTTTTTAATTTTTCTCTTTTTATTTTTTTCCTTTTCTCGTCGGTTTCTACTCTACTTTCATTCTTGCGTTTTAAATCACTATTATATATATTGATTTTCCTATCGGTACATACTGATATAATTTATATCAGTGCATTGTATGTGGACCATTGATTGTAGAGAAGTTTTGACAATTGTATACACTGTGAGTTAAAATATGTAAATCTAATGGTTTACATTCAACACACTGACAATACACCGATAAATTATTTATATCAGTATGCACTGTCTTGAATATATATATATTTCTCTCTCGGCTTTCCCTCTATCTCTATCATATTTCAAACAAATCAAAGAAGTTTTTCTAATTTCAAAGATTTACATGGTGAAAATTTTCAAGAGTGAAATCAAACTGCTAAAAGTTCAACTTGAAAATATTATCCTTATGAGTTTTTTTTTTTTTTGTTTGAATGTATATGATTTGGAAGAAGGAGAAGAAAAAAGAAAGAAAAAATAATTAAGTGAACGATTTAATTAGCGCACATATTTTGATGTTATTAAAACTCAAATTAAGGAGTGTTAAACCATAAAATTAGCTATAAAAGGTGATTTAAACCCATTTATATATACATATACTGTAAAACAATTAATCAAATTGAATAATAATTTTCCAAGATATTTATAAGTTGAAACGAGAAAATCTTCGAAGCATAGTTTGAAGCATCCGACTACCGATATCATGCCACCTCCATGGAAAATAAATTCTGTTGTATAACATAAATATTTCGTTAGATTCAACAATGAGTTGTGTTATTACGAATTCATATCTTTTCGTATTCGTGTCGTATTGAAATTGTCTTGTCTTAACACGACCCGTTAACTTGATGAGTGTAAATATAAAAATTTGAAACCATTTATTAAATTAATAGGTAATCCAATCCGATCCGTTGTAAAATATTATATTTAAGATATACTAAAAATTGAAAATAAATAGTAGTGAATTATATTATCAAACTCAAGCAATCAAGTCCATATAGGCACACCAATATTCTTTGGAAAACCTATGATTTTAAAACAAACAAAAGTTCAAAATAAACAAAATCTTCCTCTTCAATCCACGTTATGTTGTGATTGAGAATTAAACATTCAATACATTTGTGAATATACGATAACTTTACGAATAAATTAATACGTACATGTTAAAATTTATTATGAGTTGACAATGACAAAATAGAATGAACTAAAAGACAACTACTTTTTGGTTTAAAGTTAGAGTAAAGTGAGAAGTGATACAATCGATTTTATAGCTTTAGAGTTTTTAATTTAGATTAATTTTTTAATAATGAATCCAAAACCGATACATTATATTACGGGTTTTAATTGGTTAACCGATGGGATAATTTGATCCAACAAATTAGTCTCATCTACAACTATTTTGGAATGAATTTAAGTGGTGGGACAAGTCTAGATTTTGTTGTTTGTGGTTCTCGCGGTTGTTCTCTTGGTTGTGATGGTTTCACATGTAAATGTCATCATATATTATTATTATTTGAAAGAAAGAAAAAAAAGTAATCCTAGTTTACCGGTAAGATCTAAATCCAAATATCTAATAATACAAAGGTATCTGCCACCTTTCGTTGAATAATATTTGATATGTTTGGTTATGACCGGAAGGTAGGGTCACATGATTCTAGTTACTTACATTTACAGTCACGACATGCAACTTTGTAGTTTCAAGCAATATATCTCTACTTTAATTACTTTAAAGGCTCATCAATTATTAATTTCCACATTTCTAATAAGGTAAAGAAATTAATTTAATTAAATGAACAGATGTGCAAGATGCATCGGTCCACCAATAATTTGTAATTTAGTTAAAAGACACACCGCAAATTGCAGACTGCAAATGCAGGAGGAGGAGGAAGTTTCCGTTAGTACGGAAATAACAGCGTCTGAACAAACAAGGGCAATATCGGTATTTCAATCAATTCCGAATATAATTAGTTGCTCCAAATCTCCGATTCTACGAGAGAAGACAGAATTGAAGTTCGGTTGCAACTCTAGCACTCAACGCAAAATTAATTAAACAGTCGGTGTCGATTTATTATTGGGTTGTGTATATAGTCTCTCTCTCTCTCTCTCTCGCTCTCGCTTTTCAGGTAAATTATTTTAGTTGTTGTGTTTGGATTCCGTTCTGTTTCCAGCCGGTTAGAGGTATTATACGAGTTTCGTTGTATGATTTTGATCCGCTGATAGAAATCGAGGAGTCGGTGGAATTCTAAAGGGATTCTCCACGGATTCTTGAAGATGATGGAGAGATTTCTATCGGAGATTGTGATGGAAGCTGAAGCGGCGGCTGGAGGAGAGTCTCTGTTAGGGACTATAAAGATTGCAGTATTGCCAATCGCCAAAGTATTCACCATGTGTTTCCTCGGATTTCTAATGGCTTCCAAATACGTTAACATCTTGCCTGCCAGTGGAAGGAAACTTTTGAATGGGGTTTGTTTGCTTTCTCTAATTTTTATATTAAATCATCTCTTTTAATTTGTTGCTTTCTCTTGCATTGATCTCAAGTGGCGGTTGTTGTTGTTGTTGTTGTTATGTAAATGTAGCTGGTGTTTTCGCTTTTGCTTCCATGTTTGATATTTTCGCAACTTGGGCAAGCCATCACTCTGGAGAAAATGATTGAGTGGTAAGAAATACTCACAAATCTCATATCTGTTTATCTAACAGCAGTTACAAATGGGTAACTGATTGATTTTGGTGGGTGTTTTACGTTACTGCTGCAGGTGGTTCATTCCTATGAATGTTGTTCTGGCTACCATTTCAGGATCCCTAATAGGTTTACTTATAGCCTACATAGTTCATCCGCCATATCCCTTCTTCAAGTTTACAATTGTCAATATTGGAATCGGTAATCAATTAAACTAATTCTATTATATATACATATTGCGTTGTCAAATTACTTGCACAATGGAAATTACAACCTACTCCTAGTGGTGAACTTCATTCTGATTTCTTTGTTTTCATGCTTTTTATGAATTTACATTTACGTATGGTCCGTCTATTGAATTATATGGTGATAAATCTCAGGGAACATCGGGAATGTGCCGCTTGTTTTGATTGCGGCTTTATGTAGAGACAAGGCTAACCCCTTTGGCGACTCAAACACATGCAGCACACAAGGGACTGCTTATATTTCATTTGGACAGTGGGTAGGTTTTTTACATTCTCAGTTTCTAACTTTTGCTTATGTTGGAGATGAGCATTTTTTTGTTTTATACACTGCCATAATACTACACCGATGTAGTATATTGGAGACTGTATTTGTATCTTTTTTAAAAAAAAATAAAAAATTAGATGGTTGGAGTTGTTTACATTGTTTAGTTTTGGGTGCTTTTGTTTTTTGACACAAATGGGGCCTGATCCAATGTGGCAGTACCCGTCTTTATTGTCACAAAAACTAGATTTTCATGGATAATATCTTGGTTTATTGATACATGCTTTTCTCTCTTTTTTCATACATCCCTTAAATTAAGTTAGGTTTTTTTTTATATAGTTGTCGACTAAATGAGTTTCAATGTATGTATGCTAGGTTGGTGCAATAATCCTGTACACATTTGTATTTAATATGTTAGCACCTCCACCTGGAGGTAGCTTTGATGTTGAGGAAGCAAACCTTCCCATCAAGAACTCTTCAAAGGATGCTGCGGCTGGACCTGAGCAGGTTCCATTGCTGACTCTGGATGTTGTACCAACTGATTCAGAAGCTCCAAAGAGAGGAAGGGTGAGAATCAACTCCACTTGTGTATAAAATCCATTTATGTTTCTATGGCTTAATAGATATATATCACTGCTTTACTGTCACAGAAAAATTAGTTGATCTCTAAGTTGCTAGTTATTGTATGATGAAACAACGTTAATGAGATGATTATCACAATTTAGTCATCTTAATATGTCAGCTTATTGCTCTTGGTGTCATGACAGAAACATCAAATTTGTAATATAACACCAACTGTTCGTATCTGTCTTAGGTTTTGCTAATTTTTCCTGATTGAGTTTTTGCCGTTTTTTTCTCCAATTTTTTATGCTTTGCATTGTTTTTGATTCCTCAACATCATCTATGGTTTTAGTCACATTATATGCTTCCTGATGCAGGTTGCAGAGATTTTAAGTTTTCTTTATGAGAAGTTGAAGCTGAAGCAAATCCTTCAACCCCCTATCATTGCTTCTGTAAGTTCTACCTCATTTGGTTACTTTATCTTTAGAATTCACTCTCTAATTTTGAGTGGCATATTACCATACATGATTCTAGTAACTCCAAGTAATTACAATAAACCCTAAAATGTACACCCATGAGTATTGAAATTATGTGTTCCACAACTTCTCTGATGTTTGTTAAAATGCATTGTTGTATTCTTTTTCACATATTTTTTTAACAGACCGACTTGGTAATTGTGCTTCTTGCTGAAGAAATTTTTGTTTTTTCTCCTCCTTCAACTTTATGTTTAATTGCAATGGTTTGATTTGCTACAGATTCTTGCCATGGTACTTGGTGCAGTACCATTCCTGAAGAAGTTGATATTTACAAATGATGCTCCGCTTTACTTCTTTACGGACAGCTGCATTATTCTTGGGTATGCTCAGTTGCATTTAAAATAAAAGAAATGCTTGATCATTGTATCTTTAGAGATAAGTGAATTTTGTCCCTTAAAAAAACAGTTATGATTTTGTCTATTAGGACATTGAAAAAGCATGTTATTCTCTCAATTTTGTTTCATACTTTTACTTCACATGCATTTGATAATTGTTCAACTGTGCTTGTAATTATCAGGGAGGCCATGATTCCATGCATTTTGTTGGCATTAGGAGGCAACCTTGTTGATGGTAAGTTATCTTCTTAATAATAAGCCTTTTCTACTTTACAGCTGTGATTTATATACAGAAAGAGTTTGTAAAGTTTACTTGGCGTTAGTGTCTTATATGTGCACTAGCTTAGCAGCCTAAAAAATATATATAAAACTAATGTGTGCAAGTTTATATGTGTGTTTACTTATTGCTTTAGTGTGACAGCACATTAATGCTATTTTGATGCAAATGTTCTTTGTTATGCTTGCAGGACCAGGAAGTTCAAAACTTGGTTTAAGGACAACTGCAGCTATTATATTTGGGCGGTTGGTTTTGGTGCCTCCAGCAGGACTTGCCATTGTCTCATTGGCAGATAAGCTCGGTTTCATCCCTGCTGGAGACAAGATGTTCAAATTTGTCCTACTCCTTCAGCATTCGATGCCCACATCTGTGCTTTCCGGTAAACAATAAGCTATTATGAGTTGTTTCAGTTTCAGCGAAACAAAAGATACTAAATGATATATAATCCGAACAAATGTTGAGATCAATAATCATAGTGTTAGGCTTTAAGAGGACTGCAAATTCAGTTGTGAGGATTCTTCAACTCTTGAGCTGCTGCAATTTATAAAAATTGTTTGTGGTGTGCAGGTGCCGTTGCTAGTTTAAGAGGTTGTGGAAGGGAGGCAGCTGCCGTGCTATTCTGGGTTCACATATTTGCAGTTATCTCAATGGCTGGATGGATTGTCCTATATCTCAACATTCTCTTCTGAAAGGGCATCAACTGACACGGCTTTTTCCGGGGGGTTGCCTATATATTCCATGTTAAATTATTGTTAATATAGCTTACTAGGTTAAAATCGATTTTTAAACTTTGAAGATTTGTCCTTGGATTGAAGAGGTGGCAATATCGGTCGCCCATATTGCGGTAATATTTTAACAGGCATCTGTTCATAATCCAGTTGTAGGAGGGCAGTCAAGCTCCTTTTCCTCTATCATGTATTGATTTATTTATTACTCTCGAGTATTCGATTGCTTTCTAAAAGAACAATGAGGTAGCATGGCATTTACCCAACATCCATGAGTAGTGTAAATTGCATTATAAGGACACGACCAATCTGATAATTGAAGTCTCACTGGTTTTAGCTCTACTTATAGTTTGGTCTTGGAATTTGGAAACTTGCAAGTTTAAAATTTCAATAATCAGGAATATGGGACAACAGAAGTATACACAAATTTAATAAAACTAGCTCATCTGATGCCTCGTGGTAAGAATATCCATGTCGAACTGGAAAAAATACTGGGAACAATTGTCTCTGCATGAACCAATTTCAGGACCGAACACAACACAATTTGTCGAAAGTGTGAACAGAGCCAGCTAACAAGTTATTTGCCTAATTATAATGACTTGGCAAATCCAAGAGAGACCAGCATCTCCTGCTTTTCTTCCTTGGGATTTAGCAGCTGCAAATTTACAGTTCCCACGTATATGAGAAGCTTCAAGATCATCAATTGAGCCATTGCCAGGTGAAAGGATTCTTCTGCATAGTGTACATGAATGCTGGCAGTGGGATATATAGAATATGGTCAACAACTACATGGTCATATCTTGTAAGTTAACAGGATTGGTAAAACCACCGAGGCTCCATCTGAGCACTAATAATTTAACTCTGAAAGGATATTTTTTGTGAGAAAGTCTCAAATTGAATTTTGTAAGGACCAGAAGATAAACAGTTGCTTGGAAAACAAGAGGATAGGAGAGAAAAAGGTCCCATCTTCTGAATCACAACACAAGATCATTAAATGGATTGCTTCATTTTTATTTAACCTGTTACGTATCATCACACCACCTAATGTGGCTTGGTGATGAAGAACGCCCTTACAACCCGATAATGTTCCGATTCGGGGTTGCCGCTACCTTACCTCTTTTGGTTAGTTTATCCTTAGATTACACCCTCAACGTTTTGAGTGGTATGGTACCATGCATGATCTTCTAGAAACTCACAAGTATCAGCAATAAAACCTCTCATCTACAATATACACTCAACAGAAAATACTCGTGTGGTAAGAGCAACATATCTTGTTTGATCCTCTTTTTATCCAAACTGATTTGGCGGTAAGAAAACACTTGATGTTGAGGAATGGGGAAGCAAGCCTCTCAACCAACAAGACAACTACTCTTCAAAGGATGCTGCGGCTAACTCAATACAATGTACAAACTGATTAAGATGCTCCAAAGAGAGAAATGTGAGAATCAACTCAACTTGTGTATAAAATCCATTTATGTTTCTAATTCTATGGCTTCATAATTTCATATACATATCATCGCTACATTGTTGTCACGGAAAAATTAGCTGCTTGATCCTGAAAACTTGCAAGTTTAAAATTTCAATCATCAGGAATTATGAACAAACCATGCACACTGTCAGAAACTACAAACTATATACAAATATAATATAACCAACTCATCTGCAGCGCCGCACAAGTTGAACTAGAAAAAATAAGTGAAACATTTGCCTCTGCATGAACCAGCTAGCTCTTTCTAAAGAGTCAAAAGCACAAACACAATTTTCAGGACCAAACAACACAATTTATCAAAAGTATGTACAGCCCGCAAACATGTTATTGCCTAATTATAATTTATATATAGCAAATCCATGAAAACTAGTTAATGAGGGACCACCATCTCCTTCTGTTCTCCCTTCGGATAGGTGGGGCAGAGCCAGGTAGGTTCATTTGATGCTGACTCACTGCTCCACTTCTGCCTGCTAGTGGATTGCCTAACCATAACACCAGAACAATGCCCACAAGGCTCACAATTGGAGCAGCAGCAAGAAACAACCATCTTCCTCTACCACTCTCCCTGTCTGGGGATCTACTTATGGTAGGATCTAAATGCTGCTGTTCATGAGTTTCAACAGCTTCAGACCCATCTGAAGCATCAGAAGAACTGTCTTCGTTCTCATCCTGCTGCTGGATTCCATGATTCTCCATTCTGCTGGTAATATTCCGCTTCTGCTCCTCATATTCTTGGTCATCAGTTGGAAGCTCATACCGACAGAGGGGGCACGAATTTCGCGCATTCAACCATGGCAAGATACAGGAAGGATGATACAGGTGAAGGCAGGGAAGCTGGTTTACTTCAGTGCCAATGGGTAAAACATCCCTGCATATTGCACAGGTCAGACCATCGCGCTTCTCATGTTCCTTGTTGACAATCACACGAGGTAGGCCATTTATAAAAGATATGGCTGCAGGAGGCGCTCCTCTTCTTGAGTTGTCAGTCAAAAAAAGATGCTCAAGCATTTCTTCATAATCTCTATCATCAAGATAATGATGATCCCAACGAATCCTAACATTAGTACGAGACAACCTTTCCCTAGCTCCTGAAACCCAACGAAATCTACGCCCAACTTCAGCAGACCGAAACTGCCGATGCTCACCGCTTTCACTGGGATTTGAAATGTAAGAATTTCTAAGTTGGAGTCCTGCCACTGTAGAGTCAATTGTGTCCTCCTCAATTCCAGCTTCTTCCCATTCGCGGTTTAATCTTTCTCTACCTCCCGTAATCCAACCAAACCCACGCCCAGCTTCAGAAGACTGGAATTGCTGATGCCCATTGCTTTCACTGGAATTTCTAAGTGGAGCTGTAGACTCAACTGTGTATTCCTCATCATCAGCTTCTTCCCATTCACCATCATCTTCTTCCTCCTCGTCTTCTTCTTCCTCCTCCTCTTCTTCAGGATCATCTGAGTTCCATTGCTGGTTCATACCAGCTTGCATTGGATCAATATCAGTGTCACTATCAAAGATGCTACCATCGTCTGGTGGAATAAACATTTCTGTGTCCATAAAACTATGTCCATCCACAGATGCATCAGAATCACCCCCATAAGCACTAAAAGAAATTGCATCACTTTCACCATGAAAAACTCTATAGCGGCTAAAACTCACATTTGACTCACTCTCCGCATAAGTAGAGTCCAGATTATCAAAACCATCGCTTTCAGCATCAGAGAGAACCCGCCGCCATCTTCTAGAACCACTCGGGGTTGCATGGGAACTAGAACGTTGAAATAACCTTTCTGCAGCATCGCCATCTAAAGATTGATCCTCGTGCCCAGATAATGTGGACTGGCTTTGCCTCACCACATTAATCATATGTGAGAACTGTTGTGAGAAAAGATTTTCAATCGACTCAGCACTACTATACCTTGTCCTTCTTCCTCCAGGTGGCAACCTCTGACGAGAGTCTTGTGTGGATGTCCCAACATCTTCGAGCAATAAAAATTTACAGTCCCCACATAAACTAGAAGCTTCAAGATCATCAACTGGTTCATTTTCAGGTGAAAGGATTCTTCTGCACTGTGTACATACAGCCAGTGGGATAGAATGGTCAACAACTCCATCACCATCTACACTGCCATAGGCAGTGGGTAAAGGGGAATCTGCTAAGTCCGCATCCATCTAACCAAAAAAGGCATTTGATCAGAACATTCCAAGATAGATACAGTATCATGCAGCAAAGGATACCGTTTCAGTCATACAGATGCAAAGGGTCAGATTGACAGCCATACAAATACAGTATCAATATTCTTGCAATAACGTTTTTTGAGTCCAGGCCAGGATTGGTTTACTTATAGAAAAATGAGAAGGCTTAATTAATAAAACAATTATCGAATATCGATGAATGATATTTATATCGTGTTGGTTTCCTTGTTTGAACAACTACTCTCATTATCTCATACGACACAAGGGCAGGCAAACTATTACCGACTAACCATACACCCTACGTGCAAATATCAACTGAAGACAAATGCAATAAACTTGCAATGGTGCGATCAAAAGTGCTTAAACTGGATGGGAATACGGCAAGGCTTGCGATGTCATGAGAATCTATCCAAGCACTATAAATTTTATTGTGAAAGATTAGTTCAAATCCAGGATCAAAATCACACCATTGCAAAATGACAGACATGTAGTCTCAGAGGCAGCATAACTCATCCATAGAAACTTACGAGTACCACTAAGCAAGAATAATTTCAAGCAATTCCCAAAAACCCACCTCTGCAAATTGTATCAATTTCACCATAGCTAGGAAACAAACAACTGGAAAAAGGAAAAAAAAAAAAAGATCCCATTTATAAACCCTAGAATCAGCTAATGAAAACAATTAAACAACTGCCTCATCGAAAAAAAACTATAAAGAAAGATAACATTTTTTCCATAAAAAAGAAAGAATCCCAAATGGGGGCCGTGTTGTTCGAAGCATCAAGGATCATCAATTGGACAAAACATCAAACACATGTCATAAATTTCCATAACAATGAAAGAGCGAAGATAGGATAGCAATAATAGACTAATGAAGAGTTACCAGAAAAACAAAAAAAGCTCCGATCTTCACAATCAGGATTCACAACACAACAACAGGTAAGAATCGAAACAGTGAAAAGATGAGGAAATATGTTGGTGTGTCCGATGGAAAAGAGAGAAGCATATGATGTTGTTGGACCCAGTCATAAAAAATAACGCTTTTTCTTTTTAGAACTAAAAAGAAAATGGAAGGCCACTGTGTTTGTGTGCGTGTGTGTGGACTGTGTACTCTCTTCTTCTTCTTCTTCTTCTTCTTCTTCGTCTTGTTCGTGGGTCCGCATCCAATGAAAGAATTACTATCCACCACCACTAATCCACCCACCTACCTCACCTATTTCATATCCAAACCAGTACCACTTTTAATATAAATATTTCCACGTCTCCAAACAAGCCTCTTTTTCTAGTACAGTACTTGCTTGGGCAGCTATGGAGGCCCAAATAAATGAACCCATTAACAGCCCATAAGAGTGAGCTTCACGCTCTTGGATGACGCGTTATCCATCCAACAAATTGTAGAGCTGAAGCTGATTCATGACATCTGTCTGAATGTGATTCCTCAAAGAGAGGAGGGTAAAAATTACAACCACCCCGTTTTCTCTCTCACTTTAAATGTTTTACTGTTTTAACACCACCACCAGACACCAATCCTCCAGTCTTCTTCTTCTTCTTTTTTTCTATTGATTACTGACATTGCCGTACAAGTTAATAAGAAAACAAAACATTTGATGGGTTAATGTACTTTCCTTGTCTGCAATTTTCTATATCTCTCAAAATATAGAAACCAAATCAATTTGCAAGCTGTACCTTTTAATGTATTTCTTATTTCTACCTCTCCCCAAACCAGTCACATTCCTCATAAACAAAATAAAAAAGATCTCTTTTTTATTTTCTATAAAGCTAAAATGAGCAGTGGATGACCTTCCATGCTTGTAATTTCTTGTTCTTCTCAGTTTGCAAGAATGTCTTCCAGGTGGGGTTTCAAATGCATGTAAAAAAAAATGTTTGCTTTGTTGCTCAGTTGCTGTATATATGTATGATAAAATGTTAAAGTGGTAATAAATAATAATAATGCGTGTAGAAGAAAAGTACAAATGTCGATGATGTGGAAAGAAGGACATAGGAGGAGAAGTCCAAGAATATCTGGTTTGAATAATGCGTGCAAAGCTCAGCCAATGAAGCGCGTGAAAGTTGGTGGTACTACAAATGCTAATGCTGCTGCTGATCACCATCATCGTGTAAATGGACCAGCCTCTCGCACTAGAGCAAAGAAAAAGAGAAAGCTCAGGCCCCTTCAACATGTCTCAGCTGTTTCTTCCCTTTCACCTATCATCTCTCAACAGGTCTGTTTCTTACTTGGTCAACATTTTCATTTCCTTGTTTATTGACATCTCTGTTGCTATTAGCATTTTTTTAATGTTTTTACTGATGGGTATTTTCAAGTCAATCAGACTAATGCAGACAAACTCATTCTCTTCTTTCATGGGGTTTTTATTTTTCTTTACATTGGAAAGTGAATTATCTAATTTAACAGGCCTGCTGATTTTTCACCATATTTTAGGAGTTGTGGCTATTTTTTATTGGAACTATTTCCATCACACAATTGAATTGGAGTGTTACATTGTCTTCAGTGACTCACTAGCCATTGACTCTAATTCAGTCAGCCCAAATCTTATTCCAGGAAGACAGATATGGGGTTGTTTAATTTCTGGTCTTTTTGTCAAGAGATTGTTTTTATCAATGTAAACAATATAAAGGCTTCATTAATCCTTATGTTGTGTAAATTTTAGTCTCAGGATCCCGATCTTGATGCAAATGACGTGGAGTGTGGTGAAGAAGAGCAAGGCCATGAACATCATCCAAGTGATACTGGTGAGACTTTATGCATTGTGGCAAATGTGATTTTCAAATGTATGTTGTCCAAGTTACATGATTGCTTATATTGTTTCTTGAGACAGATAAACCACTTATGCAGAATAACGACAGCAATCAAGTTACCTATCCCGGTTACTCTCATTTTCCTCTACTAAAATTGGTCTTTCATTTTTAAAATTATGATGATATGTGTGTCTCTATTCTTGACATCATTGTGATTGCATCAGATCAACCATCAAGTGTGCCATCTGCGGCCTCATGGATGCCTGAAAAACGTGTACTGCAACGTATTATCGACATACTTCAAAGGTGATTAAATCTAGGAAGAGAATCATAGCATTGCTTTGTTTGTACATCACAAGAAAGTCTATTACACCTGTGGTGCATCAAGATGTTCGTACTAAAGTTTTGTATATGTAGATTTACTTTACATATTCTTTTGAATGTTAGGAGAGACACCAACGAAATATTTGCCGAACCAGTTGACCCTAAAGAGGTTTGCATTTGTTTATTGGTTTCATTATGTCAAATCGTGTATGTCCTTTTCTCCTCTCTTATGCATTATATGATGGTATTTTCGGCTGTTATTAGGTTGAGGATTACTATGAAATCGTCAAAGAGCCTATGGATTTTGGCACCATGAGAGCTAAACTTCACGAAGGGATGTATACAAGTCTTGAACAGTTTGAGGTCTGTTCTTTTCTTTAACCAATTTTCTGTTTCCAATTCTGAAGGTAAATTTGTTTTTGTTCATAGTCTACTATCCCTTCTGTGACATTCAACTACGTAATCCAGCAAATTGATGTTAATTACTATTTCGTATTCTACTAGAGTTTATATCTCTGTGAGTGAATGGTTTCTCATTAGACAGATGAAATATGTATTAACTTGGTGATAGATCACCATAATTGTGCAACTGACTCTTTCCGGAATATTATGCAGCATGATGTATATTTGATAAGTGGAAATGCAATGCATTTCAACTCCTCAGCCACCATTTTTTTCCGACAGGTATGATTATCAATTCTATGTCAATGTCTTGAAGCGATGTTCTAGTATAATTTAGTATGCACACCCAGACTATTGCCATCAACTGTTTGCAACTCTTTGTTTTTGCAGGCTCGTGCTATACATGAACTAGCTAAGAAGGTTTTCCAGTCTCTTAAAAGTGACCCTGACAATTTTGAATTGGAATTCTCAGAGACAAGAAGAAGAAGTGGTCGAAGGCAACACAGTGAAACTAGTGGTCCAATTCATAGCTCCAGTCCAAAGCTTGCTACAAATTTGAGACTCAATAGCACGGCTGTTAATGTTTCATCGAAAACCATGCGATGTTCTCTGAGTGGTTCATCAAATCTCAAGAGAAGCAGAGGAAATCCCGGGTGCTCTAGTGCGGCAGCACCTGCTAGTGCAAGAGATCATGAAATACTTTCTGGTAAAAATTGAATTCTGATTACTACAAGTTTAAATTTCTTAGACTTTTTCATTTTTGTTAAAATTTTACTTGCATAGTTTTGACTTATGAGCTTTTGCCATAGAGTTTTATAAACTAGTTCTGCTTATGGAGTGCCAAAGTTTCCAACATTTATTTTCATAACCCGGTGCGACTCTGATTGGAGTTTTCATTGTACATTCTTTTTGTATCTTCATTGACCTTGACCTTTCTTTATTAAGTTTCCTTCTTGTTGTGGCTGTTTCTTGTTACAATTATATATATTTGTCGACTCTTCAATAATAGCTATTTTCTAACAGGTGCTAAACATGGTAGAAAAACCAGTTATGTTGAAGTAGATCGACGATGTACATACATTCCCTGGAAGTCCTTCCTCAATGAGAATGATTCAATGAGTTCAACAATTTATAATAATTCCAAAACTCTAAAACTTGTGAGTGTTCTTCACTTTCATTTGTGTATGTAAGGCTTTTATATATTTTCAAAGGGTATTATCAAATTTAATGAGATCATGTGCAAGTAATTTCATGTAAAGCTGATGATTTGGACCCATCATTACTGCCAATAGTCAAGTGATACACGGTCCACACATTCTGGCAGGAAGAAAGCATATGAAGAAAGCAGATGGTTTGATTTGATCGCCTTTGTTATTTGATGAAGGCACTGACTGGTCCTTTTAATCTGTATATCAGTTTATGTTTTTAGTAGCTTTCTTGCTTTGTATACCCTATCGTGGGTGAGGTTGGTCCATTAATAAAGATACAAGGAGTTTAAAGCTCCTGCTATAACATATTTTTCTTCTTCCTTTTCCTAGGTGGGGTACCACATAAATCATAATTCATCTTTATCAGATACTATTGATTTACAAAATCTGCCTTTGTTATTATCTCAGTACCTAAAAGTTTTACAGGGCTGGTCCCAAAATACAGATAAGGAGAGTGGCATTAGGTGGCCAGTCAGTTGGAAAACTTTAAAAACCTGTTAGATATCTGTTGTTGCAACCCCACTAAAAATTTATGTCTGAATTGTTACTTGTATGCAAGCGCATAAGTCCAATACATGAATTCAATGTTGTACTTGTAAGTTAAAACATTATTTTTCTGGTAGTTTGATAACTCTTCTTTCTGTATGTGGAGCCGAATATTTATTTCTTGTTTTGTGTAGGTGTATCAGCAGGATATCGGTTATAAAGAAAGCTTGATGTTGTTTGTTAAGGATTTGGGACCAACAGCCCACATGATTGCCGAAAGGAAGTTACAAGGATGGTCAGCTGAGGCTTCTAATTTTCGGACTTTAAGTTCAAACTCTCGGTTGCAAGCTCCAAAATGTCAAATTCTTCCAGCTTTTATCTCTGCTGAGCAGAGACCTACTACATCAGATACTACTAACTTCAGTACCTCAATGTCTCGAAATATGTTGGACCAGTTTCGTGGACTTGAAACCATCACTAATGACAGCACTGGCACTCGTGATGTTTCTACAGGAGTGTCACCCAACAATGATGAAAAGAAGAAGATCCCCGGTGAAAAGAACAAGTCCATCGCGGCTGCTAGAGAATTGAATTTCTCAGTTGCTGGGTTGAAAGATGCAGGTAGCAAGCCCCCATCAATGAAATCAGACAAGAGCAAGTGGTTGGAGTACTCAACCTTGGAGCATTGTCAACCAGATGTAACTAGTAAACACAGCTGGAGAAACAATCCCAGTTCATCATCTGCGTGGCCTTTACAAAGAAGCAGTAGAGTGTCAACTTCTCAACAAACAAGAGGTGATGATCATCTAGCCGATGCTGCTGCTGCACAAGGCGGTACTATTGGTTCCCAGTTTACCTTTGATCTACCATATCTGATAACACGACTTGATCAGTTAAACATGCCAAGGCAATGCACAAGTAGTAGTAGTAGTAGTGGAGGTTCCATTTTGGAGAAAATGAGTTATCAGCAGAGAGTTGATCAGAATCATCACCACCACCAATCCTCATTGGATGCTAGTAGGCATAGTAGTAGTACTGATGTGGTTCTTCAGCTGTAAGTTAAAATCTCTTGGCTTCATTTATTAGGGAAATATGATCAAAAGAAAACAAGTTATGTTAAAATCTATATTTGGAAGTAATAGTAACATAAGTATGGTTCTGTAATGAAATGAAACTCTCTTTTTATTATAGATTTATGATGAAAGAAGACCAATTCAGAGGAATTTAGTAGAATAAAAATACAGATAGGACTTAGGAGATTGCTTCACGTCTGCAACTAAACAAATTATTTTTAATTTTATAAAGAAGATAGTTTACGATTATCTAAAGTCTAAACTACAACTAACAAGAAAAGGTTTGGTCCAAAAATATTATATGATGGCAACTTCAACTTTCACCATATCTGAGTTGTCTCACGAGTCACGTCACCTCTTTGCTAACCTCTTAGCAAAGGAGAATAGAAGTGATACTGCAATGGTTGTGACTTGTGAGCTTGAATTCTATTCGACGTTGGAATTTACTGTAATATTTATAAAAAAAAAAAATTGGGTTGTCGTGTCGAATTGCATAAACATCCCTCAGAAAACTTCATAATAACTCTATTATGAGTTGTTATTTAAGACGTGTTTATAGTAAATGATTTTTTAAGGGTATCCCGATTTGTACCGATGCATTATGGAGTATGGACTCGGGTTCAATTTGTATCTGTGCGAATCGGAATCCCGCATGGAATCACGCACATGATCAAGTGCATGAGAAGAACTGCACACCGTGAGATTTGAGTAGCAAAATGAAGACTTAAAGGGGTCAAAATTGTAATCAAACGGTAGAGAATGAACAGGTGTCAGCGTATGAAGTGGTGTCTCTGTATCTAAGAAGAACCTATTATGGTAGTTATTTTTGAAGGTACAACATTAAAAAAAGGAAAGAGTCAGTTGGTTCTTGGTTGTACGTAGAAGTCCTCCATCTTCAGGTATCGTTATCTGGGTTTGCGGTGGCTTTGACGGCTGACTCCGTTCACCGTTAAAGTTTACGTCTTCGTGTGTTTTTGAAATGGCGTACAGGAGAAGGCAGGGCATGTCCAGATCGTCAACTTTCAAGGAGGAGATTCATCATCCGCCCGAAACCAACGACAACAAGCATTCTCTCACGTCTTCTCATTCCTTTTCACCCTCCTCTTCCTCTTCTTCCTCGCCGCCATCGCAATCTCTTGCCGCTCAGGCGATCCGTGCCTCCGCCGCTCATCGTCAGTCCTCGCTCTCTCCTGCTTATTCTGCTGCTGACTCTCAACAACGATCCAGGGTAAGGCTTTTCGAGATCCATTTCAATTTCAATATTCTTCACTCTGTTTTGTTTGAATGTGATGTGATTTGATGATGCCTGGACAAAATTAAACCAATTTCAGGCCTTTTCTCCATACGAGGACGGGTCTTTGAAAAACGAATCAAAAGGTTTCTGGGGTGTTCTTGCTCGAAAAGCCAAAGCAATTCTCGACGATGAACATGAACATGAACATGATCATGATCATGCATCGCAACAACAACAATTCGAACAATCTCCCAAATCAAGATGGCAGATGACTGACACATCACCTGCAGCTGTCCAGGTCAAAAAACAAAACAATCCCAAAACTTAATTCATTTCAATCTTAGCTTTATTAATCTTGCATTTCCATCTGTTTCAAAATTTTGCAGTCGCAGCAGCAGCAACCACACCATACATATGAGAGCTTTCGAAATGTGGAGAATCAGCCTTCTTTCAGGAGGGGATTGGACAAGATTACATATTCCCTAAATCAAATTGGTGACACCTTTGAAAAGGCTTTCGAGGTTAATGTTAAATCAAGATTATAATGTTAATTGATTTCTCTACAAATGAGAATTGTTTTCACTTTTTGTTTGCTTTCAGGAAGGTAAGACAATGGTGGAAAACAAAACTGCAGATATCATCCAAGAAACCCGCAAACTCCAAATCAGGCGTAAAGGAGGCGGTCTTGAGGATCAGCCTATGATGCAGACTACACTAGCACAGAATCAAACCCACCATGAAACCCAACTCAAGGCATCTCGCGACGTAAGGTGGCAACTATGTTATAGTGTGTTCACGGTTCATGTAATACCTAGGCACCAACCAAGAATTCTTCAATGCATCGTGTTGAAGCTTGTAGGACTGGTGATTTGGGGTCATTCAGGATAATTTGTAGTTTGATCTTGAGTTTTCATTGCTCATGTTGAATCATATTAGCATTGGGAGAAACTTAACTTTTATGAGATATCTCTCTTATCCAATGAATTGCATTTTGGGATTTGTGTTTTTGATTTACAGGTTGCAATGGCAACAGCTGCTAAAGCAAAACTTCTTCTACGGGAGTTGAAATCCGTGAAAGCAGATCTTGCTTTTGCAAAGCAAAGATGTGCTCAACTGGAGGAAGAGAATAAACTCCTTCGCGAGAGTCGCGAGAAGGGGCAAAACCCTGCAGATGATGATTTGGTAAATCAATCATCTTCTTTTTTAGTTTATGTTGACATGATCACATTTGCTATTAATTTGTTTCCTGATGTTTCTGTGCAAATGCTGTCACAGATTCGCCTTCAACTAGAGACTCTTCTGGCGGAGAAGGCACGACTGGCACATGACAATTCAGTATTTGCAAGAGAGAATCGGTTTCTGAGGGAGATTGTTGAATACCACCAACTTACAATGCAGGATGTGGTGTACTTAGATGAAGGCACAGAAGAAGTCACAGAAGTTTATCCAATCTCATTTCCATCAGTCTCCCAGATGCTCTGTGTTTCTTCGCCACCATTGTCGCCTATATCAACAACTGAGATTCTTCCCCCACCAGTAGTGACAACAAAGGAAATGTTATCAGTAGAGACAGTACAGGTTCCTCCTCCATCAGAAGAAAAAGATGATGATGATGATGATGATGATGATGATGTTTCTGAAAGTAATGTTCCGCAAAGTTCATCATCCAGTACCGAGGTGTTAGCACAAGGAAATGATGCAAAAAGACCCTCAGTGTCTTCTTCTTCTTCTGCTTAAACTCTAGTTTGATGTTATTATTATTTGACTGGAACAGAAATATTTGTAACATTGTTTGATTTTTTAAAATTATTATTAATTTTTACCTTCTTTTTCTTCCTCTTCTTGTGAATGAGAAAAGATTGAGGCAAGAGAGGGGAATTCTCTCTTCTTCTTTTTTCTTTTTTTTTTCTTTTTTTTTTATAAAACAAACAAACAATTTTGGCATGAGATTATTTTGTGTATGTAAGTATTGTATTTGTTATTAAATAAAACTTAGGAAATTTCCCTTGCCTCAACAAGGATCTAGGGAAGAACATGTCTTTTGTCTCATAGTAGTAGAACCAATCACAACTTCAAGAGTTTATTGCTAGCACAACTCATGTCTTGTCTCATGTGTAACCAAACACCAACCACAAACAACAACACATGTTCATCAAATGATATTGGAATTGGAACCGCTTTGTCAACACCAACCATCAATATTATAATATTAAATGCCCAACTGAAAAAAAAAGGGGGAGGGAAAGCTTTCATTATGGCAAATGATCGTACACATATATATCGTTAGTCTTTTAAAAGAACCCGAAAAAGAAAAGAAAAATTGAAAAATTCCTGTAACTTAATGACCCTATTAGATACATTCAACATTTTTTCCATCATCATTCACATCTTTCAATCCACATACTAACACACACCCAGACCAGTTCAATTCTATTCATTTCGCTTCGACTTTCTTCTTAGCAAACGTCATCCATCAACAAGGCATAGTAGCATACAGTCAAATTTTACTGGAGTAGATGATATTCAGGAGAAACAGCTTTGATCAAGTATTTGGAACTTCAAAGCGGAAAAAACTCCCTTGCTTGATGAATTAGAATATCTGGAAAAATAAACTAGTTGATCCATCCCCAAATGATCTCAGATCTGCCGGCTTCACCAAAGCCCTGCACAATGGGCATGTCCTTTCCCTCTCAAACCTGGAAAAACAGGTGTCAGTCACTTAACAAATTCAGGTCAGATTAACATTAAAGAAAATAAAAACACTAGGCAGCCAAAAAACTAACCACTCTGAGACACAATCTTCACAGAATATGTGTTTACAACGAAGTAAAATAGGAGCATGCATCTTCTCCTGGCAAATAGCACACAGATCTCCAGCTGCGATTACCTGCAATAGATCACAAGCACCCAAGCAAAGATTATAAACCGCTTATGAAACTCAAAAAGCTTCAGAATCAGAGACCAACAAGGTATCAAAAAGTAACACGACGGAGTATATTATAAGGTATGCTAAGATGTAGAATGTTGGTATATTGGCTTTCATCTCAAGTGAAAATGTGTCGGAGATCTTCAACAATCAAAGAGAATTAAAACAAAGTATTCTCTCAGTTAGGCTTTAGCCGCAGCGTGACATACAACTTGGAGATTCAACAAGTCCACTATCAAGGCCAAAAGAGATTTCAGTCGGTGGAAAAAACCCGGACAAGAAAATATTACTTAACTAGAGAAATATGTCATAGAAGAATAATAACTACGCCGAGCCCAAATCAATGACATTGAGGCCATGTTTGAGTAAGATAAGTTATACTGGATTGCTAATGTTAACATCTAAGTAATGCATTTTATTTATAGATTTTCTCATCTTTAACAAAAACTCAAAACCTGATAATATGAATGGAAAAAATATTGCATTGAAAGTTGAAGGTAGATATGCAGCACCAGAGGTATTATATAGACACAATATTCAGGTCATATTTGATGCTTCAGACTAGGGGAAAAGGCAAAATCCAGACTACCTGCTCTGATGTTGCATGAGCTCCATAATGCACCTCTTTACGTGATAATGCCTTCAATGCAGCAAAGAAGGATTGCACCTGAATTCACAATACACATAAGTGAAAACGAGAGAGAGAGAGAGAGAGAGAGAGAGAGAGAGAGAGAGAGAGAGGAACAACTATCACTACTACACGTGAAGTCAATCATCTTATGGAAAATCATACCTTCTCAACCACAGATGTGAGCTTGAAAGTTAAGTACAGCCCTGTCATTAATGATGAGAAGAGGCTCCCATATTCTTTATTCAAGAAGAAACGATACCAGACTGGGGTTGGCAATAAAGCTCGGTATAGCAGCATCATATACTCGACCAAAGTTAACAATTGACCCTGGAAAACAAGAACTTCCA
This sequence comes from Dipteronia dyeriana, assembly GCA_032871835.1. Lineage (NCBI taxonomy): Eukaryota > Viridiplantae > Streptophyta > Magnoliopsida > Sapindales > Sapindaceae > Dipteronia > Dipteronia dyeriana. The sequence continues at coordinate 1,124,058 of CM065297.1, forward strand.
ATCAGAAACTCTATTTCTCAGAAACAATGAGCAAAACGACAATGATATGGAGCACATCATGTTTAAAATTACAAAGAAAAAAAAAAGCCAATTTAAGAAGTCTTCTTTCACAACCAAACAGCATGTATATATTATATGAATGCTACATCAGATCAAATATTACCCACCTGCTTTCGATAATTTCGGCCTCTACTATTCTTGTAATACATTAACAGAAAACACTTCAACACCATCGCCGCTTGCCGTGCCAAAGTATCTGAGAGGAACTCATATTAAGATACTGCCATAAATACAAGTATAATAGTATATCAAACATGCATAAAATACACCATTCACCAAGAAAAAAAAAACCCTAATTTCACAAACAAAACAAAAAAAAAAAAATGCTAGACTCCTCAATTTTTTTCCTAAAAACCTTCCCAAATCATGTTGGCAACAACTTCTCGAAAATCATGAGTTTATGTGGTGAGGGATGTGATGTTGACAACTCACATACCAACATGATTTGGGAAGTATTTTGGGAAAAAATTTACGAAGCATAGCATTACTTTCGCCAAATTCTAACCCTAAAATTGGAGATCCAATAAGAGGCAGCGCTGCTGCCACTGCCACCACCTCCCTAGGATATGACTGTGGCCTCCTCCTTGTGTCGGACAGGAGGAGGCTGACCAGTCTCTTCTCGATTGAAGGGAGGAGGTCGCAGCCTCCTCCAATCTCGGCTACAAGAGCTGGTGGCCTTCATGGGGGGTGCATTAGAAATAGCCAAACCACTAAATATTTAAGTTACAGGGTCACACATACAAAAACAAATTTAAGTGTCTTAAACATTAAGTCCTATTAAGTACTTAATTAAAATAATTACTATTAAAAATTTAAAATAAAACAAAAAACTAAAACAAATCAAAACAAACGCTACCTAAAGTTCCCAACACTTTCTGTCTACAACCTAAAAAGGATGGGACAAAACTAAAAATCTAGTAAAACTCATTTTTCTTCTTATAATATACTGAAAGTAATATGGGCCAAAAAACTGAAAACAGGATTAAAAACATTTTCATTTTATTTGGCTTATTATTATTTATTTTTTTAATCAGAATATCCCCAAAACTCCCAACACTTTCTGTCTACAAACTTAAAACGATACACTGAACGGAAGTGGCACAAGATAAATATCATCACAACCATAAGTTTCTTCACCGCTGCACAATACAAATATAGCCAAAACAAATAACTTGAGGATAAGAACATACCATTGACCATAATGATGAAAATAGCATGCCAAAAAGGTGGTATGGGTTTGGGAGGTAGCATGACCAACGGGTACAAAAGATCATCATTCCTATACCACCAGTAAACACCAACAACATGAAGCATGAATGCGACGGAAATACCAATCAGAATAGATATCTTCCTCTCTCCCTGCAACCACCAAAAATTTGCCCAGATTAGTTTTTCATATTCTAGTCACGGTGAAAAAATGGTGGAAATTGCTCTCACTCCCATATATATCAATCAAGCCCAATCCCGGAAAATTAAATAAGGCACGAAATGACATATCACAACACCTTCAAAGCTGTTTCTTTCCGTAGAATGTCATTTGATTTGAACATGACAGCAGCAATCCAAATTGTAACAAAGAAACCTGCAAGGCCCCAAAAAGGAAAATAGCACAAAGTTGAGAAATCAATGGTTGAAAATGTACACAAAGCAGATCAATGAGTACACAATGGTCAACTATGGCAATCACAAGCATGACTAATAAATATATAGAAATAAGAGAAGGAAAGAATACCTTGCAAATGCTGGCGAATGAAGACCACCAAAAGAAGTAAAGAAAAAGGAAGGACCTGCTCAATCCACCTTGCAGCTTGCTGAATATCGTATCTCTGATAAGACGAGTCTCTCCCATTAACGGCAGGCCCATCCCCAGCTTCAGTGTCACCATTCCCATTGGAAGACTGTGAAACACCGTCTCCGGACGCTGCTGCCCCACGGTCACTCCTAGCATCTCCCTGACTGTCAGCCACCAAAGACACCGATGGCACCTCACTCTGACCGGTCACTTCCCTGACCTGCCCAACCACTAGTCCTCCAGACCCATCTCTCTCAAGTTCATGCTCACCCGCCCCAATTATCCTAATGGCAACCTCACCATTGTTGTTATTTACAGTAGAACCATCAAGGCGGGTATGGAGACCAGTATTGATCAAAGACTCGGATTCATGATGACTCGACCTGGTTCTTAAAAGACCAGAGTACTCTAATAAGGTGGATATAGGCGCCTGAATTAAATTGGACGCCGAAAGCATTCCATATCTTCGTGAATTACTACTTGTTCCAGAAGAACCTCTGTACGGGTCGGTATTGTTACCGGACGCTTCCATTTCCGCTGGTGCCCTAACCCTAGACATTCACTTTTATGTTTATATGCAATTCTCATACATATATATATATAGTAATAAAATCGTACACGATTATACAAAATTAAAATGATAGCATTTTCACAGGAGACATTTTATTTCCTTGCAAAGGAAGGAAAGAGGCGAAAAAAAAAACAATCAAAAAATGAATTAAAAGAGAATACCAACCGTACCTTCGAAAACGGAGCTCCGTGGAGAAACCTTTAGGATTTCAGACAAGGAGAAATTTCATTGGACGATGAAAAAACCCTAACCCTAACTGGAGTCCAGATGAGACGAAGAAAAGTCAACAAAGCGAAACAACCGTCGCCGTCGGCGCAGAATCGTCGCTTCGAGGTGTCAAAAGTATCCTCAGATGATCAAACGAAAATGCGAAGTGGTGAGAAAGATGTGAGATGATGAATAGAAACGTTTCGTCTCTGTTCTCCTTTCTTTTTCTCTCTTCCTTCGTTTCTCGCTGAATGGAAGAGAAGGAGAGAGAGAGAGAGAGAGAGGACAAAATAAGACCAACTTGTTTTTAATAAGGCGGGACCCGTTTTTTCTTTGTGCCTGTCACCTTATAACAATACTGCGTTTGCGCACCCAAAGGCCAAAACACTAGTTTACATGTCGGTCTCACCTAATTTCTCTTACTCTTTTATTCTTTTATTTCAATGTTTTTTTTTTTGTGTGGTGTCAAACTGTCAAAGGCACCGGAGTCCGGACAGATCCTAAGTCCTATCCGATTCTGTTTTCGTATGATCCGGTTCGGTCCGAAGCCCTTTTCATTCGATATGAATGTTTTCAAAATCCAATTTCAGGCTTTTCAAATAAAATAAAAAAATCGTTCTGAATCTGAATGTGTCCGATTCTGATCCGATGAAAGTGCGGTTCGATCGAAATTCGATCAAGATCTAATCTGGTCGGAACTTCGAATTTACATGTTTTACTTCGTTAGGCTTGTTCTAATCGGGTCTCAACGGTTTTCATATCGTAATCCGACCCGATCCAAATAATAACCATATCGAACAATTTTAGACCGGACCAATCTCACCTATAATTATTGAGTATCGATATTTACACCCTTAAAAACCGTATGTACAATCCAGATTAGTATGATTTTTAAAATCCAATAATACCCTTCAGTAAAATTATCAAAAAGATTAAGAACATCTCGAATACAAATATGTATTTTTTTAGTTTCTAAATAGTGTCACATTATCATTTCTATTTATTATAGATCCAGTTTTGAAAAAAAAATAGAGAAATGCATATTTATGTCTCCAATGCAATTATTTAAAATCAAATATACATTCATTTATCTCTCATCTTTGACTTTACAATTAAATGACCTTTAGTATTTTTTGTGAAAAGAGTTAAAAATACTAATCAACATTTCTAGGAGAGTTTCTAGAATTAGAAGTCCAACTCCATATTCTCTAACTTTTTCTTTATCATATCATCTTCATATTAAAGATATATAATTGTATTGGAAAGAGATTTTCTAAGTTTTTAACTACCTAGACACTCAATTTTCTCCAAATACATATTTTCATTGGAGATGCTCTAAATAGTTTGTAAGAGCATCTCCAATGCAAACGTGACTTGCGAACAAAAAAAGATACCACATAGGATTATTTGGCATTCTTTTAAAAAATATTTCTCTAATACAGTCGTGCATATTCAACCTCAAACTGACGTGGCAAAAAAAAAAGATATTGTCAACACGACCGTCCACTTTCAGACAGCCTATGGCACAATCCTTTTTTAGGTTGACTCATCAAACATTTAAAGTTGACATTAATTTTTCATCTATTTTTTTTATAAGGAAATAAAATAAAAAAGAAAACAAGAAATAAAATTGGATAACAAAAGGTTTTATTAATTAGTTTCCGCTTTTTTTTTTGTAAAAACAGAATGTTTTATATTAATGATTTGATATTAATATATATCATTAAACACTCTTTTCTTTAAAAAAAATCTAGATTCTGCTTTAAATAATGCTAATTTCAAATATGTTTTCAATTAAGAAAATATAAATTGATTGCTAAGATTGAATAATAAATCAAAATAATTCAACGGTGGTTGGGAAAAAGTAGGGTTTTTTTTTGAAACATTAAATTATTTTTTATTAGAAAAAAAAATAGTATGTTTTGTTTTCTATATAATATTTTTTTTTTCTTTCAAACAAGTTTTAGATTATTTTTTTCAAAATCAGTTGTTCTTCAATTTCATCGAACATTTTTGGAAGTCATTTTTCTACTTCCAAAACTATTAGGACATAACATCAACTTTTCATCCCTACAACTCTCACAAACATAAAAATAGATTTTCAACCGAAAAAATCTCAAATAGGAATGATTTTGTAAACAGAAAACAATCAAAAAAATGAAGTTAGATTTTGTGAAAGGAAAACATAAAAGAAAAAAATAAGTGAGGGAATAGAAAGAACACGATATAATTAAAGATAATAATAAAATTGATTAAATAATATAATAATAATAATAAAAAATATTAAATGAGATTTATTTATAAATTAAAATCTTTACAAAAATTAATAGGACAATTATGGTAAAAAGGGTTAAGGGATATGATTATCATGGTAATAATTATTTGTTAAATAGACCCTACCTACTTTTTCTGTCAATCTTCTCTCTTTTAAGACCATTATGTTATATTGGTTTAGATTGCGGTTGCTACTGTACAGTAACATGACAATGCAATTATTGTTACCACTTACCGCGGCTATAATAGCTACTCCCACAATATAAAGATCTCTTCTTAAGAAGGTTAATTCACATTAAAAATTAGACATCGTATAGACTGAGGTTGGCTAAACGTATGTACTGGGCATTTGTTCCAACCAAAGAAAACACAAATGTCACACTCTCTAAGTGCAATCAAAACCTGTAAATTGAAGTCTCCAGCTAGCAATATTCATATACGAAGAAGACTAGAAATTTGTACAGAGAGGGAGAGAGGGAGAGAGTGAATGTGTATCCTCTTTAATTCAAATTCAGTAAATAATTTAATTCAATGCTTGTTTTCTTAAATGCCATCTTTGATGTAATTCTAACATCCCCAAAACCATAATTAAAATTTTCATCTACCAAAGTACCGATACTAAGTACTAACAATGAAATAAATTACTTCACTCACTGTCAATCTTCAACTTCACTAACATCATTCATGGCTTGACAATTACATGGAACTACCCCATCAACTCTACAATATAAGAGCTGCCCTCCATCAGAGATTGTGGACTCATCATATTTTCCTTTTTTCTGTCATCGTTTTTTTTTTTTTTTTTCCTTTTTGTTTCTTTTAAATGATAAGAATTCATCCAAACACGATAAAAGTTGAGGATGCTCGTGCGTTGAGCTTCTTATACAGTCAAACATTAAGATCGTAAATTCAAGTCGTATCCCTTATTTAATAAAAAGCGTCAAAGAAACAAAAATGTAGCGGTTTTAAGTATATCCGGCCATCAAAAGACGATTCAAATTCTAGAAATCGATGATTATTCAAATCAGGTGTGCTTGAAGGAAGCAAATGAATTGCTTTACTCTGTGAAATTGGAGACAAAAGTTTTTGTAGATTTTGAGGTCTCAATTTGGAAATATAATGTTTTCACCTGAATTTGAAGTGAAAATTGTTGGATCAAAATTAATCTCAAAATCTTTTCAAGGATGAAAACGGTAAGTAGATTCTCGTTTTTGATATTCATTATATTTTCATAAATTATTGTCATCGAAGTTCTTTAATAATTTAAAAAATTCTATTTGGAGAGTGATTCTCTCGAATCAACCGATTTAAACGTTCCAAAGTTATCCAAATTATCCTAAATTCCCAACATGATCATAAAATCCATATTTTGGTATCATTTTATATTCTTGTCTTGTTAGCGAACCGCGTGAGGAGAATAAGGGAGGTAGAGTCCGAAGACAACAAAGAACAAAAAAGTGACCAATCACACACTATATACACACTGACACACACAATTCTAGCAGCACGACGACGGACGACGGTGCGTCACGACTCACGAGCCTGATTGTTTTAAAATACTTTGGTTGCTTGATCTTCAGATATCCAAGAACCCAGTGGGGCCCCTTCCCTGGTTTCTTTCTTTCTTGCTCTTGAGAAGCTTCTAGTTTGCGCCTGTTTGTCCACTGCGTACGTTAGCAGATATAACTTTGGTACCTTTTGTAGTTTTGTTTCTGGTAAATACACTTAACTCCCCTGAAGTTTTACATAATTTCAGCTACAGAGAAATTGTGTATTTATATACTCAAACCTCTCGTACTCTTAAAATTGAGCCGATAAAAATAAAGATATTCTATTTAATAATTTCAGTAGAATATAATTTAATTTTAAAATGGAAAAAAATAAAATAAAAGCTATTTTTAAAATTTAAATTATCTTCATTTTAAATCTATTTATTTTTTACTATTTTTAACATAAATAAATAAAACTATTTTTTTAATATTGAATTTCTTTTACTGTTTTTTTCAATTTGAAATTTTTTTAATAATAAATTGATTCTAAATTTTTAATTATTTGTACTAGCTTTTACTGGTTTTTTAAAAATATTATTTTCATTTTAAAATTTTAATAACTATGGATAATTAGTTCTTTTTATTAGTTCAATTTTAAGGTTATGAGAGGTTTAAGTAAATAAATGCATAATTTTTGAAGTAGATAAATGCATACTTAATTTTTAGTTATATTTATACCAAACTTTAGAGGAGATTAGTGTATTTACCCCCTTTTTTATAGTAAGGGCTAGTTTGGTCAATTTACAGTAAGAGTCACGCTGTAAACTCAGATCAAAGAGTGATGTATTGAATGATATAGACAAATTAGTTTGCACATCATTTTGGGTTGGTTTTTATGTTATGTTTTTAGATTGACTAATATTAGTATTTGTCAAATGTTTGATATTTCCCTACCCATATCGACTGTTTCTGCTTGTTTCCACACTCTCGTTTGCTTTACTTTCTCCTTAATATTTTATAATATCTTTTGAAATATGCACTCGATTAAGCGAAAGGTCTATCGACACCTACGAATATTAAACAATATACGAATTATGAGTTAAAAATGTTAATTGGTCAACTGAGGAGGTTCCTCGTACCGATTTAGATCTGGATTGAAATTCCCAAGTCCTCATCCCATTTTGAACAACTTATTACCTTGATACAACTTCTTACCTTAAGGATATAGTATTGTTGGCATTTTGGGCATCAATGGTCCAAATAAACATGAAAGTCTTCAGCGGATGTTAGAGACAAAAATCCCACATTTGTTGATATCGATGTGTATACCTCACGACCCATCTACACCCTCCACCCATCACAAGTGTAGACATGGATACTTAATTACTTATCATTTGAGCTACGAGATTATGTTCTTAATTAATTAATTGAGTTTAAATTCATTAATTTTGCTCAAATTCAATCGGATTGAATTTCATCTTATCTTTATATTGAGTTTAAGTTTGTTTTAGGGTAAGATTGGTATTACTATAACTTGTAGAATAATTACTGTTAGATGTGCTGATAAAATAACTAACTGCGAAGTTAATCAAAGATGTTTGGTTATTTGTAGTTTTAAAACTACTGTAATCTCAAAAATAATATATATGTATATATTTATATATATATATATATATATATATATATATATATATATATATATGATAATTTTATTACAAAAATGTTAAGATTAATTATAATGGTTAAAATATACATGATTTTAGAAACATGCTTATTTAATTTCATTAATTATATAAATAAAATTAATATCCAAGTAGAATATTTAAATTTGAAAAAAAGAATCATAAGAACAATAACGATATTTAAAAAGATTTTATAAATCAAATCAATATTTGAAAAGAATATTTAATTTGTAAGAATATTTATAAATCAAACATAAAAGTCTTTCGCAGATATTAGAGACAAACATCCCACATTTGTTGATATTGCTGTGTAGGGTACCCCACGACCCATCTATACCCTCCACCCATCACAAGTGTAGACATGGATACTTAATTACTTATCATTTGAGCTACGAGATTATGTTCTTAATTAATTAATTGAGTTTAAATTCATTAATTTTGCTCAAATTCAATCGGATTGAATTTCATCTTATCTTTATCTTGAGTTTAAGTTTGTTTTAGGGTAAGCTTGGTATTACTATAACTTGTAGAATAGTTACCGTTAGATGTGATGAAATAATTAGCTACGAAGTTAATCGAAGATGTTTGATTATTTGTAGTTTTAAAACTACTGTAATCTTAAAAATGATATATATATATATATATATATATATATATTATATATATATATATGATAATTTTATTACAAAAGTGTTAAGATTAATTATAATGGTTAAAATATACGTGATTTTAGAAATATGCTTATTTAATTTCATTAATTATATAAATAAAATTAATATCTAAATAGAATATTTAAATTTGAAAAAAAAAAGAATCATAAGAACAATAACGATATTTAAAAAGATTTTATAAATCAAATCAATATTTTAAAAGAATATTTAATTTTAAGATGAAGTAAGGTATAATTGATTTAATCTTGATTTCATAAGGTTAATAATAATATTTTAAAGGATTCATTAAATACTGAAATAGATTATTTCATAATCACTTTAAAAAAATAACCCATCACCTACTTCTTAAAATTACTGTCAAAACTTATCAGATTATCAATTAATCACTTTTGAAAGTTTTACTAAATATCATTTTAAGTCAAAATTATTAAATAGGTAGGTTTAAACTTTTCAAAAGCAATACTAAATTTTCCACAATTCAATTGAAGGATTTGTTTTATCGTATAGACAATTATTTAAAATTTAAAACTTATATACAATAATACACTAGATAATTTAAACCTACCATTCTATCAATTCTATTTCCTCAAATGTATGATTGAAGATTTACTTTTAAAATTTAAAAAATCAATTATACCAGTGGATTATAATTGAATTGATTACGTTAGACTTATTTTTTTCTCCACAACTTATTACGGAATACAATCCGAGTATAAAATTACATAATCACTCTTTTATACAACTCATCGTATGTTATCATTATTATTTTTTATTGTATAAGTAGATGTCTTTCGATTGTAGATTTCAATAGATTTCTTAACTAATTTGGGGTCAATTTTTTTAATTTTTTTTTTTTGAATACACAATACAAAATGGATTCAGTTCACTCCAATTGATGTAAATATCCACCACAATACTGTATTTGACAAAATAAACATGAAAGTAATTTAAGAATTGAAATAATAAGACACTAAACAACTCACTTAGGTGAGTAGTAAAAGTTAGGAAAGGGAGAGGGCACAAGGCGTAGCTTAGCATGTGTGGACCAAAAATATATGGTAGCAGGAATATGAGTCTGCTGTGTGAGCTGGCGATGTGTAACCTTTTAAACTTTTTTTTTTTTTTTTGGTTCAAATTATTACAATAGATTCGAAATTTAGAGTGAGAGAGATAATGTTACATTTCCAAAATTGATTCAATGTCAATCGTGACATTAACATCTTTGGTTTCGAAAAATATAATATTCATATTTTGCTTTTAATCAAATATCTTAATAAAGCATAACAAAAAACCTAAAAAAAAAAAAAAACACTTGTAAACTAGTGGTTTCGAAACATTGGTTTAGAGTAAGGGTAATGATAATGTATATCAAAGAAAAGTTTCGTAATCATTATTTTTTAACCAAAGAAATGAGTACATATATTAAGGTCATAAGAAAATGCCCATTTATCTTATATAAATTCAAACGCAGTGAACCCAATACGTCAATGTAATTGTATTATTGAGATTGAATTACATATATATAAATATCGAGTTAATAGGGTCTCTACTAAGTTCAAACATTGTTAGTGTAACTTGAACTATTCACATAATTTACGATAAAGGTAATTAGCAATATTCAAATTTTTCTAAACAAATAGTCAATAAATTAGAGGTCTATCATGATCTGTTAAAATAAACCGCTACAAGCACGGTATGGAATTTAACATCCATTGTAAAGAGAGGTCTCTCCATCTTTGACCATTAGAGATCAATAGCAATAGCTATAAGCACGATCTGGAATACAATTACATTTAATTATTTGGTCGGCTATCAAAAGAAAAGAGTTTGCATATGCTCTTCCTCACTCGTAGTAAAGGGCTGGCTCATCAATCGAACATGGGGTGAAGAATTAGCTTAGCAAAAAGGCTGAGCTGAGAGGTTTAAATACATATTTCCTCACACTCCGTGATTTGGATTAATATGATTTGAAACTGTTTCACGTTTATGTTAGAGAAATGGACAATCACTTTATAAATGTGAATCTTCTTTAATATATATTATATAAATATTACAAAATATAGAACTCACTAATATGCAATATTTTTAAAATCCCATCTTTGAGGTCAAATGTTTAATAAAACAACAAAGGGTATTTAATAAATTTGTTAATTAAACAACAAATAAAACAATGTTGAATTTAAAACACTAACAATTTAATTTAGTTTGTGTAGGCAGTGGCGTATTGCACCGGTGGTGTTGAGACTTGAGAGAGACGGAAAAAGGGAGAGGTTGGTGTATAAGAAGAAAGAGTGAGGGCAAAAAGGGAAGAATACAAAAAAAAATCATGTGGGGTTTTGACTAGAATCTAGAGAGAGTGTGTGTGTTTTTTTACACCAATACACACACCTGTAAAAAAGAGCAGAGAGAGAGAGAGACTCTATGGTGGTGGACTGGAGTAGTGAGAAGGCATTTATAAACTAAAGGCAACACTTTTTCTCTCTCTATCTATTTCTCCTGTAGATTTTCCATTTCTCATTTCTGGGTTTTTGTTTGTTTCTCGCGAAAATAAAAAAGAAACAAAGAGATATTGCTTACATACATTTTGTAGTGTAGAGTAGAGTTATACTAGAAAGGGGAAAATAAAAAACAGGCTCCGGATCCGAAAACCCACTAGAGCATTATCATCATCAAATCAAAATCTAGGGGTCTGCCACGTATCTTTTATAGTTCGAGATTTCCAATCGATAATGCAACTCCGTTTTACAAGCTAATTACAAGGGAGCTGCTTCGATTTTTTTGGTATACGACTCTACTCGCATTACTTACTGAAGATGATCATGATATATCTCAAGATTCTAGGGTTTAATGGTGGTGGATTTTTGTGAGAATCGCTGTTCTTCCACTAAAATCAGGTACACAGTTGGGCTCTACTCCTACTATTTGCACTTAATCTTGTTTGCTGATTCCCAATTTTGGAAACTGAAATAATGCTGAATTGGCCCTTTTGTTTCTTTAATTCAATTACTGTTTTGTCTTTAATTTTTGAGTGTTTAATGGAGAAAAATGCTGGAGAATCCTGGTGGGTTATTGATTTCATGGAGAAAATGAAATGCTGTCAAGATTCTTTAGATTTCAGTTACTGAGTGAGAGATAGCTTTCTTTTACAAGGATTCCAAAAGATAAACAAAGCGGCTTGCAACGGCTTGAAACCTTCAAAGTCGCTTTTATTATAAATCCCGTGAGAGAATATTTTTATTTCTCCTTTTATAAACAGTGTATCCGTTGTTGTCACTCACGACGTGACCCCAACTATTTGATTTTGACGATCCTCAACCTTCCTAGTTTGGAAGATTTACTGCATTATCTGTCTGCATCCCCTTAATTACTTGTTTTGGATCTAGGGTGTTAATAATAAGATGGGTTTGTGTGTGTTTTACTAGGGTTGATTTGAGTGGCTAGGTTTGAGGTTCGAAAGCATCGATGGGGCTTCTTCTTCTTCGAAGTCTCGCGATGCTATTTGTTGTCGTTCCAGTTTGTTTGTTCTCTTTCTCGTTGCCCTATATCGTGGCTCAATCGGATATGAATGCCCGTGCTCTTGATGCCCTTCTTCAAGACTATGCTTATAGAGCTTTTGTTCGTCCGAGGACAGGGATTGTCTACAATGGTGTTGTTCCTTCTAATTTGACCGGGATGAATATCGCTGCTATGAGGCTCAGGAGTGGCAGCCTGAGAACCAAAGGCGTGGCGAAGTATAAAGAGTTTGGAATCCCTATAGGAGTTACCGAGAGTCCCTATGTGGAACGGCTTGTTTTGGTGTACCAAAACTTGGGCAATTGGTCTTCAACATATTATCCGTTGCCTGGTTATACCCACTTGTCTCCGGTGCTGGGGCTTCTTGCTTACGATGCTTCAAACTTATCAGCTACCAATTTGCCGGAGTTGGAAATTAGGGCATCCGGTGATCCTCTATCAATCACATTCCAAGGTATGATTTCTGCCCCAGCCGGGTCTGTTGCCAAGTGTGTTAGGTTCGATTTACATGGTTCAACCAATTTCAGCAATGCGACATCAGGCAATACATGCTCAACTACTGAACAGGGGCATTTTTCTATAGTTGTCGAGTCTGTTGCCCCCAGTCCATCACCAGTGTCACCACCCGGTGTTCCACCAAGTCCAAGACGTGAAAAAAAGAAGAGCAATTCAAAAGTCTGGATAATTGTTGGACCTGTGTTGGGTGGCTTAGCACTGTTGGTGTTATTGGCATTTCTGGTGTTATGGCTGCATAAATACAAGCACAGGAAGAAAATGGAACAGATGCAAAAGGCTGCAGATGTGGGAGAAGCCTTGCAGATGACATCAGTTGGGGACACAAAGGCACCAGCAGCTGCAGTAACTCGAACGCAACCGGTTCTCGAGAATGAATACGTTCCCTAATTCCCACCATTGATACAACAAGCTTCTCTTCTCCTGCCATCCCCACAAGCACACATTCTTATTCAAGTTCATTCATGTATTCAGAAATTCTTCTAAATCACACCGTTTTGTAATGGTGTCTTTGTTTTGTCGCCTTGTTTGGTATTATTGGTAGGCTCTCTTGGTTGTTAGTGTGTGGGTAATATAGGATTGTTCTGTAAATCTGTTATGACTCACAGATCCCCTCTCCATAGCTTTATGATTCATTTGTGTGTGCATCATGTAAACCCCAAAGTGATTCTATATGTGATGAATTTAGTTGTCCATTGACAAGGAATAAAGCTTTTTTCTATTATTGTTGTCTCATTTCTTGCCTCATTGTATATCAAGTTTCCTCTGTATGATCCAATAATCACTTCCAAGGACTACTCCCCCATGGAGGTAAGAAAGGTGCTTTTACAAGTCATTTGACTCTGCAAATGTACAAATCATATTTTATATGTTCTGTATTGACCCCTCAGTCAAGGCTATGGGGGCAGTTTACTGAGTAATAAGGTAGTACTTTTTGGTTGTATGTTTGTAGAATTTTTGTAAATGGCAGGACTGGAGAATCCTTTTTTTTTCCTTCTAGTACACATGACATACCAATCCAAAATGATAAATTTCTTTTTCATTGCTTAATTGAAGTGCTATTCTTGTCTTGGCCCATTGCATACAATTATTCAAGAGAGAGAAACACAAAAACAAAACAAAACAAAATTAATAAAGCACCTTTAGAAAGTCTCTATAGTCTCTACTTATATTTTTAAATTGATTAAAGAAATGTATCATCTATCAAATCAGGTGTATAAATATTGCATTTTTAAAGAGACGACAAGAAATGAGCATTAGTATAATAAAAAAGGAACCAACACACCACAGAAAAATATTATACAAAGATTGGGGAGGGGTCTCTCAGGCAATCAATGTGCTGCACAAAACCAAATATCAGTTAATGAACCCATAAGACATCTGTCATCTACTGCTTCTTCTTCCTTCTTAATACTAAAATAATGCTAGTATTGCCAACCACATGCCGTTGCAATTTATTGATACTTCATTTGGAAATATGTCTCAATCCCACCATTTCGTATAGGTTGACTCTATACAAGTCTCTATGTGCTATATAATTTGATATTGTACTATAAGAACATGATTCATTTAAAATATAAGGGACTAAAAGTAAGTTGAGAAAAGCTCCAGTCAGCAATGCCAAGTTTATTAGTAGTAGTTCATGGGCTAGCAGTGGCAATGTTAGGTGGAGTGGTGGTTTGGGAATCTAGCACTTGTGATGAATCAATTAACTTTATTTGATCAGTTTATGTACTAGTTATGTTAGGTATCTAATTTTGGAGCAGCCAATGGCGGGTATATAAAACATAAAAACACCATTTTTCTCTCTATTACATCTTATCTGGAAGTTATTCACCTTTGTCTCATACTTTAATTTTTATTTTTTGGTGATATGATATTATGATGTATTAACCTGGAATTCCACTAAACAAGATAAATAGAGGTGAATCAAAACAATAAAGCATAGGGGGTTTGGTCAATTAGACATGAGTTGAGGGTAGGTCACATGGAGGGAGCATAGCAAACCAACTATAAGTCTGGCTTTTGTGCCCCAATCTTTCCAAGACATTTCGGCCAACGCCTCTTCCTAATTGAATCCTAATTGAATCTGCTCCAATCCAATCCAATCAAATCATTTGCACCCGACATGGAAAAAAAGGAAACTTTAAGAAAGTATCAATTAAATTTTCAACCCCACAATTTATCTCACAACTATGAGTCAATATTCACACTCATGATAGTATAAGGTCAGCTTCCAATAATTTGGTCAAAAGGATATCAGTACCGACAAGGATCTAACAAACCAATGTCAAAATGTCAACATTAACAAGTAAAATTCACTGTTGGGCAAACAAATTTTTCCTTTAAACAGTTTGAAAGCTTATGCAGATTCACATACAAAAGAAAAACGTAAAATAGACAGGTCTGCTGCAGCTTCTCTTGAGTCTTCATGAGCAAAGCAGAATATCAGACGACCAGTTTATTCATCCTTCTTAAGTCCACCAGTGAAGCTTCCTGCAATTTTATGATATCGTAAGTTTCATCATCACAAGAAAAAAGGAAAAAAAAAAAAGGAGAAAGAAAGGCATGGTTAATTTCTTAAAGTGGGCAACAATTCGGTGCACTGTCTTATCTCTTTAAAAGATACACATTAAAAGCAGCTTGGAGTCTTAGCTGACACACATAATTAGATATGCTCATATGCATGAGCATTCCCCACTACATTCACCTCCACCCCACAGTTACAAATGGTCATAGTTTCTGCATCGTTAAGAATCAAGAATAAGGAAACCTACATTTCCAATTAATATACTCGCTATGATGCAAACAATTACAACAGTACAACTGACCACATCTTGATCTTCTCTAGGATGGGACAACATGTAGTCCTTTTTCAATCACGTTGATGCTAGTAGAATTTTTCAAGTAACATTTTACAAGAGTATACAAATGCGGATTTAGCTAAAAATGAAATAAAAACAACTACATATTCAGTTTCAGGCGAAAAGAAAGGCATATTGGGTTATTAGTTATGTATAATTGTATATGCTACAGAAGATGACCAGAGAGGAAGACGGAGAACTTTGAAGAGAATTAGCAAATGAATGTCAACCATTTTTCGCAAAGCAAAAGGAAATGCTACTTATATTGAAACCTCCCCCCACCCACCCACCAATTACAATTTTGGGAATTACACTATTGATTGCAAAGTCCTTTCATACAAACTATCCCCTTGCAGTTAACGGGGATTAAAAGTCTTTGCACTTCCTATAATATGCTTAGAGAAGACATGTACACGGTATACCCATCAAAATTAATTGGCTTTAAGTAATAAAAGATGCAATTGATTAAAACTTTCTCACCACTGTTAACTTAATGGTGAACTGCATCACGGGTTAGCTTTTGCATCTTTTTATATCATATACATATCTAACACCTAGCAAATGAATCAGGGAATTAAAACAAGATGGAGTATGAAAAAACATAATTTCTTTCACAGAGGTGCAGGATGATCACTGATACCTCATACACCATAGGCCAAAACAAAGAACCATCAGCAATAAGACTCAAGAGGTCAAGGACTTTCCCTTCTTAGCTTAATGAAAAGCAGGTCCCACCAAGGATTATGCCGGATACTATCATAATTAACAAATGAAGACAGACTCACGGTCAAATAATTCAAGCTTTCGCCATTGAGGGAAATCCATGGATTTTCAGTAATAAACGGGAAAAAAAAATTCTGGCAAATTTTCCACAGGAGTAGTTGACTTACATGAGACATGATTATTTTTTTTCAGCTGATTAGGCATTTAATAAAGTTGGTGGGTTAGCTACAGTATACTATATATAAGAAATCAACCAGACAATCAATCTTGATTGCATTATGAAAAATACAGAATTCAAATTTAAGATCTTCAATGTCAGAGGATCCTTCCATTCCAAAATCTTGGGATTTTTCATGGAAGAAATCCCAAATCCCTTATAATTAATTTCCTTCTTGAATGAGAGTCGATGGCAGCGTGGAGATTAGGGCATTGATGGTACTAATGGTGAACCATTCAGCCAAAAATTCAAAGTAAGAAAATCACAATGATGTAGATTGTAAGGAGCATCTAGTGTGAGTAAAAAAAGGAGAAAAGATACAGCAATACACTACAATTTTCAGTGGGTAGACTAGTTAATAAATGTTTGATATTATCGCAATTAACAATCTTTTCCCATCGATTAAAATAACATGAAATATATAATCTAAAAAGTTAATTTCATCCACCTCTACTTCATTACATCGTTCAATGCTTTATCCATGAACAACACAACATCTTCAGAAAACTTCGCAGCTTCATTCGTTTTCATAGTACTAAGATCGGAGCTACTTTCTCACCCTCTGGGAGACTGGGACAAAAAACAATGGTCACTGATATGTTCCTAAAAATCATGTTACTATCTCCCGAATAAAACTCGATTTTTTTTTTACACTCTTGACATGTTCCTAAAAATCTTGGAAGTATCCATCATTTGCACTAAAATCACTCTTGATAACAAATTCAAACACAATTTTGATTACAAAGGCACGGAACTCTACAGTTTTTGAGTCTCCAGGTCTCAAAGTCATCTTTTCAGCTAATGAAATCGCATAGCAAGAAATTCTAACAATCAAGTATTTAAAAGCTAGGAGCTTCAAACTGAATGTTAACAACCGAAATAAATAGATCAAACCACTTAAACCCCACCGCATGAAACATAACAGAAGCATAAACAAATAGATAGCATAAAAAGATTGAATTTTTATTGTAAAAAAAAAAAGTAGCAGCAGGAAAGCAAATACACCTACATCTAGTCATCAGAAGCAGGTTCGGTGAGCTTCTTGTCCCTCCTCTCCATGGCGACGTCCCACATATCGTTACCGATGTGCTTCGGCTGCAACAGGCAATAAAAAAATCAAAACTTTGAGAATCTAAACGATGAAATTTTTTGGGATCGGATATCAAACAAATCGAAAGACAAAAAAGAAAAGAAAAGAAAAGAAAAGAAAAGAAAAGAAAAGAAAAGAAAAGAAAAGAAAAGAAATTACCCGTCCATGCGCGGCTGTGTGGATGTAATACTGAGCATTTCCCATAATACACAGCATACCCGCTATGATACCCAGCGGCAGCATCGCCTCCAACCAAATTAACGCCATCTCCGACAACCACCACCACCACAACCACTAGTTTTGACGGTTTTTACTTTTTAGACGATGATGCACTCGTGTCCTCTCTCACATTTTGTGTTGTTTTCTTCCGTCTTTATTTGCAAGCATACCCAGCGTTGGGCCCTGATGGGCCTGTACTTTCCAGGCCCATTTATAAATTTAAGCCCACTTAATAGATCTTTATACAGTATGTAATAAACGGATTATTAATTCAAATTATACCCAAATGATACGGTAAATGAGTTATAATTAGCACACCATTCACCGCAACGTCTCATTATTAACATGTTTACAACTCACATAACATGACATTTGAGCAGCTTAACATTATTCATAAACATTATCAAATGTGAGATTTTCGTATGTTTTTTCATAGAAAATTGATTCTATAACATTATAAAATTCACTATATAACAGTATCGTTACGAGATGCGACTTGATAACTACTATACCAAAAATGACTCCTTAACTTGATTACTACTCTAAAAATGATCATGTATAGGAAGAAATTGATATTTACTTCATATATCTGTTTATTTATTCTGTTTAAAATGAAAAACACGTTCTTAATGGGTTTAATAATTAGGTGGATATTCATTTAAATGGTATTTAAATTGAGGTAAAAATAAGATATATATTTTTTCTAAAAAAGAGGAAAATAAGATATAATTAATAGGTGATAATGCATAGCAGCATAGGCAAGTGATGTTTAGTTTGGTCGGAAAGTGGTCAAACACTCAAAACAAGCGTGTTTCACTTCATATACAAACAAAGAGGAGGTTTTCGTAGAGCTAAATACAGCAACAAAAAATCAAAAAATCAAAAAATCAAAAAATCAAAAAATCAAAAAATCAAAAAATCAGAAAATCAGAAAATCAGAAAATCAGTTAATTTTTTCCCCTTAAAACGACGTAGTAGTGTAAAAAAGTGTAGGACACACTCACAGTCCAGCTAAGACTTCGTTGGCAAACATCATTATCATCTGCCAATGATCTCTATACAAAAGTGGGGCCTCTTACTCTTAATACAACCTTGATTCGATGCATGCTTGACACGTGTCAACATCTGAGAACACTCCAGTATACATTATATACACACTACACATCCTCCTCCCCTTCTCTCTTCCACTTCCACCACAAAAGCAGTAAAAAAAATAAAAAATCTTTGCTTTCCTTTTATTACGACCTTATTTTCCTTACTGGGTCACTTCTACTTCCAAAAGTTTTCAAAATTTTATTTTATTTTATAAATTTCTATGCAGAGACTGTCACAATCCCAACTTTTAGAGAGAAGTGCACTGTGAAAAAATAAAAATATATATAGGTATAATTAAAAATTTCCCTTCTTTCTGCAAAAATCACAGAGGGGTTGTCGACTTTTATTTATTTTAATTTGTGTATATATATGTTATTGCAAAACAGCCCCTTTTATTGAAGGAGCTGTGTTTCTCCTTTTTATTCTGCAACAACCACAACTAAAACCCTTTTCCTTTTTTTAAGAATCCCCATTTCTTTTGTTGGTTCTAAATTCTCTAAAAAGCAAAGGGACTTGCAAAGCCATGTCAGGTTTGTATAATCCCAACTTCTCGCCTGCAAGAGCTGCTTCTCCACAAATTAGAGGCAACCCAGATATTGACAGGTATGCCCCTCCCTCACTGGCGACTTTATATCTATCTATCTGTCTGTCTGTCTGTCTGTCTGTCTATCTATCTTCAAATATATATACGAGGCTTCCTAAACATGTGTAATAGCTTGATTGGTCAAGCTGTTGAATTTTCTTGTTTATCAATCTGTGTGTTTCGTTGGCTTTTGAAGAATTGTGTTGTTTTTGATCTGTGTCGGTTTGTTTGTTTGATTGCTTGCAGTCAATACTTGTCAGAGCTGTTAGCTGAACATCAAAAGCTAGGACCTTTCACACAGGTGCTTCCGATATGCAGCCGACTGTTAACTCAAGGTTGCTTACTTTGTATCTGAGTTTTGGATCTATGATTTTCTTGCTTTTAACCGGGGTTTTCTGCTTTCTATAAGTTCTTGTCTTTACAACTACATTGCTGCTCCTGCAACTTGTGCTTGTTTGGTTTGTTTAGTTTAGATCCTTCTGATTGTAGTCATTTCCAGTAACCTTAGTCACTAGCTTCAGCTACTCTTGATGCTTGTTCTGATATGCATCCATCTCGATTATTTAGCTGATGGGATTCTGAACTGATCGTTTTTATTTTCTTTTCATTGGCTTCTAGATGGTGGCTTGGCACTTATGTCAATTGTGTTCAATTGCTGCATCTATGAAATTGATGTAATTTTAAGTGTAACCTTCCGTTCGTACTTGGAGGATTTGGGAAATTAATAAACTTCAATCGTAATATTTGGCATATTTCCCTTGTTCTAGATGGAGTTAGTTTGAGGTAACTATAGGTAATTCATGACTGGTATTTACATACAGGATGTAATCATGTCTTACATTCCTGATGTATGACAGGAGATAGTGGTCTCGTGGGCTAGATTTCAGCACAATTGCCACTTAAAAGCTAAAATGGTCATAATTCTTCACGAAATCAAATGCCCTTCATATTTTGTCTGTGTTGCAGCATTTTTCTTCTTGTTTATTTGTTTTTTTTTTAGTGAACTTCTTCTGTATTGTGCCTTTTATTTTGTTTTGGTTGAATTTCTTTTCTCTTGTGTTATATATTATATCAGAACTGATGCTGATTGTTATCTCTTATAAAATGCTTGTTTATTTGCAGAGATATTTCGGGTTTCTGGAATGATGCCCAATCAAGGGTTTGGTGACTTTGATAGACTGAGGCATAGAAGCCCCAGTCCCATGGCTTCTTCAAACCTTATGTCCAATGTTGCTGGCTCAGGCTTAAGTGGTTGGAATAATCTACCACAGGAGGTAATTGTTCTCAGATTTTCAATTAGGATCTCAATCTTGTATGTGTAATTTGCATTTTTTTTTTTTAAATTCGATTAAGTTGTAGTTGAATACTTCTTCTTTTCATACCTCATTTGAGATACAGCATTCAGAACATGTGTCATGTTTAGCTGTTTCACTTGAAATTTTCTTACAAATGAAGTGATAAGTTGTTTGAGGTGTTCATTTTCAAATATGAACTATCCTACAATATCTCTTGTATTTTATTTTTCCTTTAGCTACTAGGACAAGAGCTAGATTAAGCTTTTTGTTTCAATTGCTTTATTTGTTCTACCTATAAGCTTAACTGATCACCAATTGGACAGCGATGCCGATAATCCTAGTTCAATTTTCAAATTGCTACAAAGTTCCCTTAATTTAATTTTCTTTTACTTGTTCATAGTTTATTAAAATTTGAATTCTATTGTGAAAGTGGCAGCTTGAGAATGGGTCTAAAGTGTCGATAGGTCCTTGGTTGATCTGTGGAAGGGTTATCTAGTGGCATGAAATTGAAATAAAGCTAAAAGTTGATCTTGATTAATAACCTAGTTATTTAGGGTCTATTTTTCCGGCTGTTTTATCTATCTGTATATTCTGAGTTAATAAATGAATTCAACTTGCAATTATAATGTTCACATGAGTGAGGCCCTACCATTTCTAACAAGGGCATTTGTTTTCTTCCCAATATCATCTATATGAGGTTCTAATTAACGTAATGATTTCACCTTTCCAAGATTCTGATGTGAATCTGTGTTTTCGCATGGTTTTTAATCCATTTAAACAGGCTGACGATACTTTTCAAAAAAGTAAAAAATAAATAAATAAACAGGTTGACAATATAAAGACGGAACGTAATTGGACTGAGTAAGATATACCAAAGTGAATGTGAGAAATATTCTGATTGAAAGCTTGATAAGAGTTTGGTGTACCATTGGATATATGGCCTCATTGACTTCTCAAGATTCCTAGTATTGCAATGTTCATAACTGAGTATAAAATTCTTTCTTCCATCTATTGCGTACGATTTTTTTTCCTTCAATCTGTTTCCTACCATTACATTATATGTCTGGCAGTCTAGGTGCTGTAGGTATACCCATAACAATTTAACTTGTTGGAAGGAAAAGGGTTAACATTTAGATCGGAAGAGAAACAGATGAACATGGGGATTCTGTTAACTTCTTTTCTGTCAGGTCATCACAGACTTTGTTTTTAAATATACTCGGGCTTAAATGTATGTTTGATTTAAACACTCTTTTTTGCATATTCTTAAAAATGAAGTTATTGATATGCCGGAATGATAATTGCAGATTACTCTCCTCTTTGATATGCTTATCCATGTGTTCTCTGTTGATTGGTTGGTTATCTGAATTGTGAATAGTGAATACTGATTTTTTGTTTTTTTATTACTGCTGTATACTAAGATATCCAAACCCAATGTTTACATAACAGAGAATAGGTGGACCTCCTGGAATGACAATGGACTGGCAAGGTGCCCCTGCTAGCCCCAGTTCGTATACAGTGAAGAGGATTTTACGTTTGGAAATTCCTGTGGATACTTATCCAAATGTAAGCTTTATAAATGATATGTTTAGTTTATCGTGTCAAATTTGATGGGTTGATTTACTTCACTTTAATAATCCAAACCTTTTAATGGATACTAATGCCTGGACTGTCTGTTTTCTTATTGTTTTGTTAGTTTAATTTTGTTGGACGACTTCTTGGTCCGAGAGGCAATTCACTGAAACGGGTGGAAGTTACTACCGGGTGTCGCGTGTACATTAGAGGAAAAGGGTCAATAAAAGATCCAGACAAAGTAAGCACACCCATTTGTTTACTTTCTTTTTGTAATTCTACTGGAATTAGCTAATTTGCAATCATGAGTCATCTGAAAATGGATATGGATACAGTGAATTTCCAAACAATATGTAATTTTGTATCCAATCTTTTGACATTGAAGATTGGTTCTGGTTTCTGTGCTCAATTATTTTCTATCCTTGCTCATTTCAAGGAAGACAAGCTAAGGGGAAGACCAGGGTATGAGCACCTCAATGATCCACTCCACATCTTGATCGAGGCTGATTTACCCGCCAGTGTTGTTGACATAAGACTGAGACAGGCACAGGAGATTATAGAAGAATTGCTGAAACCTGTGGTGTGTATCTTGATCCTAGTTCTCATTCTTGTAATTTTAAATTTGTAGTATCGCTGCTCACAAATATTTACCTCTTTCATGTTTGTCCAAAAACTTACCTCTGAGTGCATGTCATTATGCTTGAAGAGGAGACATGATGAAATTTAAAAGTTAAGATTTACCACTTAAAGGATTTAGTTGTTTTAACTGTTAAAAAAAAAATGAAATGTGTGCATCAGCTCGTCTTAAAAGAATTGAAGAGAACCTCTTATGTTGTGGAAAGGTGAGCAATTGATAGAGATTGCCGCATAGTTACTACCTTTGCTTCCCCTAAACACTCATTCCACATTCTTTGCACAAGTCACTTGACTCACTTCCAGTAGAGCCCGCAATGATCTCCCTTAAAAAAACAACTTAGTCAAATTGTAGACTAAGGTGTCTGTTGATTTATGATTATCTTACACCATAAGGTTGCTGGTTCAGTTAAGCAAAGAATTCATTTTCCAGCAGACATACTCTGCATGCCTCTAATTCTCTGCGAATATCTATTAGAAGGCATCTTGGTTTTGGTTTTGATTAATATTTTGTCAAATTTTAAATAAAATCTCTTCTGCAGGATGAATCGCAAGATTATATTAAGAGGCAACAGTTGCGTGAACTAGCAATGTTAAATTCGAACTTCAGAGAAGATAGCCCCGGGCCAAGTGGTAGTGTCTCCCCATTCAATTCAAGTGGAATGAAACGTGCAAAAACAGGACGCTAAGAGTTGATATCTATCCATCACCATGTGAAGTTGTTTTTACCCTGCTCCAGAATTTCAAGGCTGATTATACCTTCTGATGATACATGCTGTCATATCAGCACAGCTACAAAAGATTAGGCTAACAGTTCTTGCTGGTGAGCTTTCTGGTGGGTTTTTCTTTTCTTATGGTTTTGTTTTTTGGAACAGAAACAAAAAGCAAAAAATTGAAAGACATTAAAAAAAAAATTATATAGTTGGTTATTGGAGTTCTAGGTTTGTTGAGGTCAGATTTTCCTGTAAACTTAAT
Source organism: Dipteronia dyeriana (assembly GCA_032871835.1). Classification (NCBI taxonomy): domain Eukaryota; kingdom Viridiplantae; phylum Streptophyta; class Magnoliopsida; order Sapindales; family Sapindaceae; genus Dipteronia; species Dipteronia dyeriana. The sequence continues at coordinate 1,148,094 of CM065297.1, forward strand.
ACATTCATTGGATTTATTCTTGTGCCAAGTGACTTTGAGGAGTGTGGAATATATATATAATATAATATAATATAATTATATATAAATATTAATGGTTCAAACACTAGGTCCTATGCCGAAAAATCGAGTTTTGTAGGTGTGTTTTTGATGTCTATATGTTTATATAAAAGCATCGAGACAAAAGTTATGTAAGTTGGGTCTGTTCTGTACTGTTCCCAATTACAATCTCAATAATTTACATTCACCATCAATTTCACATGGCTTGTGTTATCAAGCATATTGCTTCCTTTTGTATTGTTTTATAAGTATAGGTTGGTAGAGATTCCAAGTTATATACTTGGCTTTGTCCAGTGACTGCAGATTCCAAGGTGGGGTAGTGTAATTTTATTCATGTGATTGTCTGCTCATATGATCAATTATATCTAGTGGAATCCTATGCTATGAACTCAGCCTTAGTCTTGTTTTGATCTTTATTTTACACTAAAAAATACAAAAGTGCCGAATTGGTTGACAACAGCGTTAATAAAACAAGTATAAATCTGAGCAGGGATTCGCTTCTCATATGAAAAGCAAAAATGAGAGATGCACTTTTGGTGGTTTTTCAATGGGTGGTTTTATAATTTAAAATAAAGGGTTTGTTAACTTTTCATTGTAAAGTAGATGAATCAGAAAGGTTAGTCTTCCACTTTCTTCTGGTCAAACCCAGAACATGAATGCTTCATTGGAATCATAGTAATTATTATTCAAGGTTGACACAGGAAGCTAAATAGCTAATAAAAGGAAATTAACAGTGGGAAGATCTTTTCATTCAGGATTCACTATAGTCCACTTATAATCATATGAAAGGAGAATTGGGGAATAAAGCTAAGTGAAAGCAATGTATGACGTTACACTTAAAATGTATGATATTGATAGTTTCTGTCTTTAAGAGATGTTAGACCATATAAACTGACCGGTCAATGAATTCTATTCTCTTTCTTGTTTCTTCTCACAGTTTCTTATTTCAAACAACAAACGAAACCAAATCTTTCATACTTACAATGATCAAAACGTACACGGAAAAGCAATATCGGTTGTTCTTGACAAACCCGTTCTCAGATTTAAAAAACAATAAAAAGAATTCCGACCTACCGGATTCGAACCAGTGACCTAAGGATGGCTACAAGGCAGATTAACCACTACAGTCCTCCGCTCTACCAACTGAGCTAAGGTCGGATTTGATGATGAGTATGCATTATATTATTAAAAACACATATTGCTTGAACAATCAATATTGAATTAGGTGGTGATGGGACTGATGGCCCATTCCCATAGGCTATATCATGTGAAAAACGAATTGGGTATTTTTTTTAATCGTCGAGACCAGCGAACCCAACTCAAGACTCGACTCGAGACTCAAAAACCTAATCAAAACCTCTTTTTTTTTTTTTTTAATTACAATTTTAATTTATAAAAAAGCTCCCACGTTTCATGCGCCGCCTGCACTCTCTACACTACTAGTGATCTGATCATCTCTTTTCTCCGGTACATTTCTAACTTTTTTTTTTCTTGGTTTCTTATTAAGCTTTCTTGCTCTGTTCATTTATCGATATTGATATATTCCGATCAATCGTATGTTGTTGTTGTATTTGATTGTTGTTGTTGTTGTTTGATTTAGACTTTAGAGAGAAAAAGAGAAAAACTTTGAACGACATGGCGACCGTGGCTCGTCTCCGTTATTCGATAATGTCTACCACCAGACACATCCCAAATATCTCTTCTGTCCCCGAAAATCGCCAAATCTCCGCTTTCACTTGCAAACTTCCTGCTGTTTCTCTCTCCTCCTCTCACACTCACAATCACTCTCTTCGTATTCTCCGCCACCAAACCAGATTCCAAGTCTCCTCCACCAGCGGCGGAAACAACGGAACCGGCGGAGGAAACAATGGTGGTGGCGGCGGCGGCGGTGGTGATGGGAGTGGTGGTTTTGATAGCAGTGGGTCTGATCAAGGTGTTGGGGCTTTAGGTCTTTTAGCGAGCGGATGGCGATCGAGAGTGGCGGCAGATTCGCAGTTTCCGTTCAAGGTTTTGATGGAACAATTGGTTGGCGTTACGGCTTGTGTGCTCGGTGACATGGCTTCTCGTCCAAATTTCGGACTCAATGAGTTGGACTTCGTTTTTTCGACTCTCGTTGTCGGATCCATATTGAATTTCACTCTCATGTATCTCTTGGCTCCGACTATGGCCTCCTCCTCCCAAACCCTTCCTGGGATTTTCTCCAAATGTCCGACAAGTCACATGTTCCAACCGGGACCTTACAGTTTCATCAACAGGCTCGGGACTTTTGTCTTCAAAGGTGTTGTCTTTGCTTCTGTCGGATTTGCTGCCGGTCTTGTTGGGACTTCCATCTCGAATGGGCTGATTAAGCTGAGGAAGAAGATGGATCCGACTTTCGAGACCCCCAACAAGGCTCCGCCACCGATTTTGAACTCGCTCACTTGGGCTCTTCATATGGGGATCAGTAGTAATTTAAGATATCAGACGCTTAATGGGGTTGAGTTTATGCTTGCAAAGACGGTTCCTGAGCTTGTGTTCAAGAGCTCTGTGGTGGTTTTGAGGTGCTTCAACAATGTGCTTGGTGGGATGTCTTTTGTCATTTTGGCAAGGATGACTGGAGCCCAAAGCGTCGGAGGAAAGGACAAGACCGCTGCTGTGGAGGCCGCCGAGAAGCAAAAGCTGCTTGATAACGGCGACGAAAACTTGAAGAGCACCAACAACCAGTCAACAAATTGAAACAAAACCCAACTCATCATATCAGTCTTGTTGGCTGCTGTTAATTTGAATGTCTCATGTGCAATAATAAAATATAGTTGAATGGATGAACATCTTGTTTTATAAGATTTGAATTTGAAACAATCGTCTGTTTTTGGGTGTGACTTTCTCAGAAAGTACCAAATAGAAATCAGAAGCTTCTAAAATAATTCATACCATGTTGTTAAGGATTCAAAGTTCAAGTATTTTCTGGTTGATCTAACAAAGACAAAAAAACATGTCAGTCGAGTGGTTGGTAACGATGGGGACACTGGAGCTACGAATAATCTCAATCACAGGTTACCAGCTGCATTATTGCTGATAAATAGACACCACGGATATTTGTAAAACCAATTCAACTTCAAGCTTCAAATGAGTATATATTATTATTCTGAAATGAAGATTTTTCACTTATCTCAGTCTAAAAATTGATTGCTAACTCGATTGTTTGTACAAAGATTAAATGCAAGAACAAATGTCACAAATCATCCATCCTTGATCCTCTTTCCTTTCCATGTTCTTGTCCTTTATAGAGTACAATAAGCGATCCACCCCTTCGTAGCATAGAATGAAACCTCATCCTACTAAAAGTTTCCTTTGTATTCCCTCTCTTTTGTGTGTTCTAACTATCATCCCAAGTGCCTAACTTATGAGCTGAAACCTGTGTGGACATCATTAACCAATTTTACACTGAGAGCTTTGGTAGGTATTTTTCATCTGACAGCCTCTGGAGCCGAATTGCAATAAGGGGTATGCAAGCAAACCAACTTGGTGCATGTTAAACAGAGAATAGCAAATCCGACTCCTACTGCGAGTCCGCAACTGCTTTTCCACACATCCAAGCCCAGTGCTCTCTTTACTATTCTTCCGAAACTTGGGAGTAATCCCCCACACGCGAACACCATCACATGGTCTAGACCAGTGTAATCGTCAAGTCTTGCAAGTATGGCTCCGATTGCAGACGTTGGACCCATGAATCCAATCAAAGCAGCTGCTGCGAGGGATCCAGACCAGCTATCAGTTGCCCCAAATATGCAGCTTGCCACGGCTGCACCTCGAGGGAGGCCATGCAGGGAAACAGGAAGGACCATGTGCTGACCGAGTCCATAAGCTTTTGGTGCAGCAACTCCTAGTGCAAGCCCCTCAGCCAATGCATGCAAGGCCACCGCTCCACATGATAAGAATGATTGAAGGGTAAGAACACTCATTGGAAACATGGTAACCGAAGGCAAGGTAACTGATGAAACTTTTTTTCGGCCTGCAAGCTTCAATACACTGGAGCTCAATACATGGACACATGCAGCCCCAAGTGCAAGCAGAAACACGAGGGGAACAAATCCCATCTTTGAAGACACAAGTAGCTGTAGTGGTCGCCAGCCGCCAAGGACAAATGCAATGCCAGAAGCTGCACCCATGAGAAGGGCATGCTGAAGCTGAAAAGCGAGAGCAAATGCAACAAGGGCACCACCACCGAGCAATGGCCCAAGACCAAAAAGCAAAGAAACAAAAAAGCCAGAAGCATCCTCTGCACTGCAAAGAAGAAAAGCTGAGATTTAATTGAGTTGAAGAAGACAAATACAATCTAATTAGGATACAAAAAGAAAAAAAAAACAAATTAGAGTCGATAATGCAATGTAAGGGCAGGGTAGTGTGTACCCGTGGCTTAACTTTATAAAACAACCAGAATGGACACATATACTTAAGTATTTGCAGTCCCTAATCAAAAGAAAGTTAATACTTAAAGAGCACAATGAATGACGATATAAAATGGGTAAAGCAAACCCGAATAGTTGAGATATAGCTTATGCAATATTGTTATTCTGTTCATGCATTCTCTTACAACAACATGAAGTTAAAAAAAAAACACTCACCTGTAATCACGGCTGACATTTTGAAACAAAGCACCAAGAGCTTCCATAAATGCCACAGAAAGTGTAGCTGCTGATGCCACTGAAGATGGAGAGGCTTCCTATAATCAAAATGCCAGGGAATAAAACATCCATGTTTAAAATCTGGGATCTTAGTTCAAGTTAAATTTAAACCATATTCAGCTTCCAAATTCATCATTGAGAGATTTATTTAGCTTTTAGAGGTCGGTTAAGGGAGGACAAAAGGGAGTGGAGACGGGGGCAATCTACTAGATAGACTATTTCTCATGGGTCGGACTAAATAAACTTAAATTTCTGACTTAATTTTTTGACTCCAATATCTTAATCATTGGATTAAGAATACATGAGCAAATGAGTGGTTGAGTTGAAGTCATAAATTTAAGTTGTTTTAGTCTAACCCATTTCTCATTATTTATGTTACATTACTTTATAACACCAATTATTTAAAGGCATCAATTCCGTCATTTATGTATTAATCTCACAAAAACTTTATATATCAACTCAACCACTATATATGATAACTGCCAGAATATACAAGGGTCAATTGCACTAACATACCCTGAGTTTTTCAAAAAGGTATAATATTCGATTAATTGCTTTAATTGCAGAAGACCGTTAGTCAAAATCCATTAAAGATCACGGTTGACTATATTTCTACGGATAAAATAATCATTTAGTACATCGATAAATTTTAGGCTGAAATACATTAATAAATAAATTATTTATTTGCTAATTAAAAACTAAACATGAAGTAACAAATTAATTATTTATTTGGATGGATAAGAAATGGAGATCAAATGAACTGGGTCAAAACCTCTTCCAAGATGGAGGAGATCTAGGTTCGAATCTCATCCTTCTTTGGAAGATATATGACTGATCAACAATATATTTTAAATGTTCTTCCATAGAGGCAAGAATTTGGTGGATTTGGTTTCCGAATCATTTTTGTGATAACTTCACAGCACCTAATTTCTCATAATGGGAATTAGAAAACACTTTCCAAATCAATCTTCAACAAAAAACACATGCAGAATTGAGAAGAATTTATGGTTCCTCGTATAAACCCAGATCTAGCAGTTGGTCAACAATTTGTCATCTAATGCCTCCTCCAAAATGGAAACCGAATCTCCATTAATGGAGGAGACAACCAGATCTGCTCCTCCTCCAAGAAGGTAGGGATCTGCTCCTCCAAGAAGTCACTCCGGTGGTGGACTTATTTGTACTTTTTATTTTGTTAATATATATTGTGGGTTGATGATTGAGTTGATAAAGATGGTTTGTGTATTGATTTTACTTTGATAAAGATCTAGTTTAAAGGGATGTTTGGGTGATGAAGTTAGAAGAGATGTTTGGATGATAAAAGATGGATTTTGAAACTGGAAAATTGGTGTTTGGGGAAGTGAGAAAGGGAAAGAAAATGAAAAAGGAGGAAAGAATTTGAAAGAAAAAAAAATCTGTAAGATTGTTTTTCTTGTATATGTTATTTTTTTTCAAAAGATTTTTTCTCTTAAATCCTTTGGGGATTTTAGCAAAACTACCTTATTTGAAGGACTGAATAGCAAATCTGACCTAAAACAATTGCAAAAATGCCCTAAAATACCCTCATTTATAACTTCACTCAATTTATTAGATTTACCTAACTTCAACTAACAATTTACCAACCATCAACTAAAATTCACTAACAAACTCATAAAACCAATAACTAAACATCTAACAATTATATTTTCTCTTCATTTTAATATTTTAGGTTTCAAAAACATTAGGGAAATAAGGTTATTTGAAAAGTAAGTACTACATTATTATTAATATTTTTTTTCCAACCTTATAATCCTTATTTCGATAATGGCATTGACATATCATTAGCGTTTTTATTTTTTTTTCTTAAAATCGAAAGGGTGAAACTAATGAAAAATGTTGTCAGGTCAGGGGTGACCCGACAACATTTTTCATTGGTTTCACCCTTTCAAAAAAATGTCGGGTCATGTTGACCTGCCATCGGGTCACCATGACCCGATGGAAAAAAGTGTCGGGTCAGGGTGACCCGATGTCGGGTCAGACTGACCCGAGAATTTTTCCGTCGGGTCGTGGTGACTCGAATCGGGTCACCATGACCCAATGCCTTTTTTCCTCGGGTCACCCGATCGATTTCGAAATAAATGAAAATGATGGAAAATAATTGTCGGGTCAGGGTGACCTGACATCGGGTCGTGGTGACCTGATGGAAAAATTCTCGGGTCACCCTGACCCGACACTTTTTTCCATCGGGTCATGGTGACCCGATGTCGGGTCAACATGACCTGACATTTTTTAAAAAGGGTGAAACCAATGAAAAATGTTGTCGGGTCATGGTGACCCGACATCGGGTCACCCCGACCCGATGGGAATTACTATCAGGTCACCTCGACCCGATGGGAAAAATCATCGAGTCAAGATGACCCGATATCGGGTCACCCCGACCCGATGGGAATTACTGTCGGGTCATGGTGACTCGATATCGGGTCATCTTGACCCGGTGATTTTTCCCATCGGGTCGAGGTGACCTGATATCGGGTCACCATGACCCGACAATATTTTTCATTGGTTTCACCCTTTCGATTTTAAGAAAAAAAATTAAAAACTCTAATGATATGTCAATGCCATTATCAAAATAAGGATTATAAGGTTGGAAAAAAATAATAATAATAATGCAGTACTTACCTTTCAAATAACCTTATTTCCCTAATGTTTTTGAAACCTAAAAAATTAAAATGAAGAGAAAATATAATTGTTAGATGTTTAGTTATTGGTTTTATGAGTTTGTTAGTAAATTTTAGTTGATGGTTGGTAAATTGTTAGTTGAAGTTAGGTAAATCTAATAAATTATGTAATAAATTGAGTGAAGTTATAAGTGAGGGTATTTAGGGAATTTTAGGGCATTTTTGTAATTGTTTTAGGTTTTCGGTTTTAGGGCAGATTTGCTATGCAGTCCTTCAAATAGGGTAGTTTTGCTAAAATCCCAATTCTTTGATTTTTTTAAGAATTTATCTCTTCAATTCTTTTATTTTTTTTAAAGATTTTATTATAACTTTATCTATTATTTAATAATTTGAAATTCATTAATTTAAAAGTAAAGGGCAATTAAGATTTTTTTTTTCAAACAGAATATAGGGACATTTTTGACTTTTTATGGACAAATCTCGGTCAACCATTAAATGGGATGGAAGTCAACTATGGACAAGGGGGTTTGTTGCAATTAAAGCAATTAGCTGAATATTATGCCTTTTTTTTTTAACTCAGGGTATGTTAGTGCAATTTACCCACATAAGAATATATATCTTAGACAAAGGTTGCATAGAATCACTGTAGGTAACCCAGGAGTGGTCAGGATGAAATAATGATATTGATACATATATAACCAAAAATGAAAATTTTACAATAGCAGAGAAAAAAATTAGGGAAAAAAACACAATCTTTGAATGAACAAAATTAAATAAAACTTCAGTGATGAGGATAGATTTCAATCTATACCAAAGCAATCTGAAAGCTTAATGCACAAAAGTATCTTATATCCATTAAGACAGGTTACCTTGAATGCGTCGGGGAGCACTTCAGCAACAACCATCCAGATCATACATCCAGCAGCAAAGCCAGTACAGAACGGAAGGAACTTGTTAAAGGCATCAGCACATATAAATGAAGGAACTGCTACAAGAGGCTGCAATGAATAATAAAGTTAAAAATTTAGCTTTCCCTTCAAAATCACAGTGCATTTAGAATAATAAATTGGATTGCTTAAGTTGTCAGTTAGCACAGAGCATTACTAAACCAACTGACCAAGAGAACTTGCTCATTTTAAACTGACCTAATAAAATGCAAATGACTTCATATACTATGAAATAGAGTCTTCACATCATTTCATTGGGAGCAAATATGCAAAGCAATGTACAAAATCAAAACTAGACAAAGTAGTTTCCTAGTTAGTTCTATTGATAAGAAGTCTACTCAAACAGAAATTGAATCTCGAGATTTATCATTTCTTTATTAGTATTTCAGAACAATGACTTCACTGTAACATATGTCCAAATTGATTCATTTTGTATTACATGTGATATGTTTAAAGCCCAACAAGTCAAAGAACTGTATTACATTACCTGAGGTAAGGATGTAATTATACTCCATAACATTGCATTTTGTGGTGAAACACCCCTAGAAGCGAGCACCATGCTCACAGCTAAACCCTCAGGTATATTATGCACAGCTATAGCCAAAGTTACCAAAAGGCCTTGAGAAAAGCCTTTTGAGCCGGCAAAAGATACTCCAACACCTGATCCCTCTCCAAATGAATGAAGAGTCATTATACCGATGACAAGAACAACTTTAGTAGCTTCAGCACCTTTAATGTCCAACATACTCACTTCCCCATATTGTTCAAGAAGCTGTAACCCAAACACATGAAAATGTTAGGAGATATTGTAGACATATACATGGGTACCACACGAAAACCACATAGCATAATGAATAGAAAGTTGGAAACCCAACATTAGATTAATAAGCGAGAAACACAAAATCAAATTTATTTATTAAGAAACTGCAACCAATTATAATAGTGATCAAGTGTGTTGTGACTCTAACATGATCAGTTTTACAATAAAATGGGTGAAATTTCATTTAGATATGAAAGACAGCCTTCACCTTTTTACAAAGTAAAATGAAAACGCCACCAGCTAAAATCCCAAACACTACCCAATTGCTTGCACCATGGCCCTGCCCTTCCTGTATAAGGTCGAAGCTCGCAGCCAACATCACACCAGCAGCCATTCCATTGCATATTCCAGCCCATTGAGGATCAAGTTCCACAAAGAAGAACGGCACAGCACCTAAACCAGTTGCAGCAGCCATTGCCAAAGTAAATAAAGCTACGGTAGAAACTGATACTCGGTTGTGATTGGCCTTCCTCTCACCCAACCCACTATTGGTGCCATCTAAACTTAACGTACTCTCAATGCCAGTGCCATCTATAACATTGTTTCCTACATTTTTGTGAGGAGCAGTTCTTATCTTCTGTGAAATCTCACTTTCCGACACTGCCGTAACACATCCTAGTAGTGCAGCGGACAAGACCAAAACTAACAGGATGTGTTTTACTTCGAAATACATTGTTCTCTTCCTATAAATCACCAAATAATCCGTTGCTTCCTTAAATACAACTCATTATGTTAATTCACCGCTACAAAAATTCCAAACAGGTGAGTTCCACAGAAAATGCCTTCAAAAGCCAACTTTGAGACAGAAGTACAGAGCTTTGGTCATCAACTGTTCAATATCTGCTACAATTCAAAAATTAAATTTTCACATGTAATGAGCTCTTGTCACAAGATAATAATGCAACCAAAATATGATCTAAAAGTCAAATTACCGAAAACAATCAGGAGAAAACCCAGAAGAATCTACTAAATCTGCCATTTTTTTTTTGTAAAATGAACCTGATCAAAATTGAGAACCATAAAACCTAAATTCAATTGACAATCTTCCACAAACAGAATTCGAAGAACATTTACGTTCACATTTCATATCCTATCAGTCAATTAAGGCAATGACTAATCCCCCAGGAAAAAAAAAATCGAATACCAATCACAAACCCTAAAGCAAATGAACCTGAAACACAGAAATCAAACAAAATTGAAAATAGGGTTTCATTGCTAATTGCTAGATTTACAAAAAAGAAAGATAAAAATTGAGACTTACCGTTGACGCCAAGAGCCTTTGAACAGAACGAGACAGACAGTATGTTCCAAGGAAAATAATAAAATTGTAAAATGGTAGTAGAACAGAAATAATCGTCAGTAACAAAGAACAAGTAAAAATGGAAATATTAGATTTTTTTCTATAAAAGAAAAAAATTATAATTTTTGATTAACAATGGTGGTGATCGCACGTTGTTTTCCAGAATGAATTGACCCTAAAACCAGCAACGCACAACCCACCGGGCATCAAACACTTTAAGCGGATTTTAAATTATTAGATAATTTATATATATATATATACTTGAAAAGAAAGCTGTCAGGCTGATGACGTTATCAAACCGGTTTCAAACGGCAGAGACTTCGCAAACTACAAAAGTCAACCAAACCAGCCACTGCAAATCCTACGTGGCACGAGAATTACTGCTCGCTTTAAACGCTACATTTTTTTTTACCGTCAATCAACGAGACAATGTCATCGAGTCGTGACATGACTAGAGCGCCACCAAGTCAACTGAGACTCTAAGGCGGTGTTTGGTTGGGTGGAATAGAATGGAAAGAAATTCATTCCATTTGTTTGGTTTGTTTAATTCCAATTGAATGAGCATTCCATTGGAATGAGGATTCCACCATTTTGGTGGAATGAGCATTCCATCCAAAAACCAATAGAATGTCGATTCCATTCCATTAACACATTTTCTTTCCAAAAATAGCCCTCTATCCCACAACTCAATTCCAAAAATACCCTCATTTCCAAAAATAATATATATATTATAAATATCATAATATTATATAATATTTATTATTATAATAATTATTATATATATATACTATATAATTTATACTTTTATATTTTATTATTATTATCCAAAATGAACATTATATTTTCTAATTATATATATTATTATATATATATCAATATTTCTAATAATATATATTATTATATATTATTATATAATTTATACTTTTATATTTTATTATTATTATCCAAAATGAACATTATATTTTCTAATTATATATATAATTATATATATATACACATTATATAATTATATATAATATTTATATATTTAATAATATTAATATTAATAATAACAATATTTCTAATATATAATATATAATATTTATAATATATAGTATATAATATTTCTAATATATAGTATATAAATATATAATAATATTTATAATATATGTATATGATATATTTTATTTAATATATAATAATATATATTATATTATATATATTATTATGTAATATATTTATAATATATATTATATAGAAATATATAACATATATTGTAATAATATATATTTTATATTATAATAATATATATATATATAATATTTATATATAAATATAATATTATATATACTTTCATATTTTTTATTTATTTATAATATATAATGTTATTATAAATGTTTTGTAATTAGGGGTATTTTGGTCAAAATACAATTGATTCCATTCCATTCAGTTGTTAACCAAACAAAATATTATTGATTTAGATATTGATTCTAAAGTCCCAACCAAACAAATAAATCAGTTTTCCATTCCTTTCCATTCCAATTCTCATTTTCATTACCATTCAAATTCTCATTCTCATTACCATTCAAATTCTCATTCTCATTACCATTCAAATTCTCATTCTCATTACCATTCAAATTCTCATTCTCATTACCATTCAAATTCTCATTCCACCATAGTAACCAAACGCCACCTAAGAGAGTGAGAGGAGATTTGGTAGAATGTCCACTGGTCACGTCAAGAGACGAGACTGAATCGTCGAGAGCCAGAACTCGAGCTTGTAGCAGAAATGAAAGAAAGCGCATGGATTTGATACAGAAATCGACTGGCGTGCCACTGATTCGACCGGTGCCGGTCCTAACTATGCTGATATCATTGGACGAAATCTAAAAAATGAGTTTATACCGAAATCATTCCCATTTTATCTCAAAATAAAAATAAAAATAAAAATAAAAATAAAACAATCCATAATTTGTATGTCTCCGGTTGTCCTTTATTTCCTTTGATTGAAGGAGAAGAAATGAAGAAATTATATAGATAATAGTTAATAGGAAAGTATAAAACTTTAAAAAAAAATGGGTTTTGTATTGGAATAAAACGAATTGACTCATGTTATTTTTTTTTTTTGATATTATTTTAGTTTTTTTTTTTTTAGTTTCTTTTTTACAATTTAACTTATAACAAAAACTTATGTCATATGTTTGGGGCCTCTAAACATGACGGGCCCAAGGCATGCGTCCACTCTTGACCCACCCCATGGCTGCCCCTGAATTCGACTCGGCCAGAAGATACTAAATCGTTTGAATTTGACAATCACAATAAAAATGAAAGACAACCCTCGGATTTGAAAAGAAAAAACAATATTTGCAGTAAAAAGTTCATTTGCTTATTATGGACAATAGATATACACGAAGATTACAAACCTTTACATGGATTTATCCGAACTATCTAAAAATTGTACACAAATACAAGGTTGCAATGTTACAAGTTTTTTTTCTTCCAGGGAAATAAAGGATTATCAGTCGAAATAAAGGAACCAACACGGAAGAAATTCCTCAAGCCAAAACATGTTCTCGACAAAAGAGATACCGTTTTTAGCTAACATATGGGCTACTTGATTAGCCTTTCTGGAAACGAAATTAATAGAACCACAATGCACCTGCTCCAGCAAAACATGAATATCATCAATAACAACCCCAATCTTAGAGCAGAGGGGATTTTTGCTATTGATCCAGCCCACAACGACTTCAGCACCTGATTCAATACAGCACGAAGTTAGACTAGTTTCAATAGTCAGCTTAATGCCACGAAAAATAGCTACTGCTTCCGCCACTTGTGGGGAGAGAGTTACTTCAATCTTTTGAGAACTAGAGGCCATAACAAAACCTTCCGAATCACGGATCACAATCCCAACACCTACCAAACGCCCAGCCAGAGTCGCATCACAGTTGATCTTGTATATAGCTAGAGCAGGGGGGATCCAAATAGGATTTCTGGGAGTAGTTTTATCGGGCATACTGTCTGTAACAATGCAATTATCGAGAAATTCATCAAGAAAGTTGCGAGCCCAATCCACCACATCTACCTCCTTATCATAAATAGACTCATGAACATCAGCATTACAAAGGAACCACATTTTCCACAAACACACACAAAACATACCAAAATCTTCAATTTTTAAACGAGAAAATAGCCAAAAATGAAATCAAAGAAATGGACGTTATCCTTATGAACACCAGCCAGTTTCGGACTCCAAAATGCACGAACCAACTTTAATCAGCTATAACCCCATAGCCCATGAAAGATAGACTCATTTTATGTTTGCACATAAAACATAGAATATCAACTGGAATTTTTTGTCGGGCCAAAACCTCATAAGAGAGAAGCATATTGTTGGAAGCCTTCCACACAAAAACCTTTATCTTGGTAGGAATTTGAAGGTTCCAAAGAGATTTCCACCACGAAATAGAGATATTTGAAAAGTAACTCGAATTGGACGAGTCAATATCTGAACTAATAGAACGCCCCACCCAATAGCCACTCTTAGCAGAAAATACCTTTCTGATCGAAGTGTCACTGAAGAGAATCTTTCACATTGTTTCTCCCAATAGGAATACTCAAAATAGATGTAATATCATCCTCCTAGAAGATGTTTTTTACTAGTTCCATATTCCACTCACTAAAGGGAGTTAACAATTGATCAACAGTGGCATTGTCACCTAATTTTTTTATTTTTTTATTTTTTTATTTGAGGGAGGGGGGGGAGGGGAGAGAGAAAGGTCTGATCGTATTCGGTCTCGAGATCCATCAATCCTTATAAATACGGATCTTAGTGCTGACCCCACTCTTCAACAGGTATCTGCTATGATAATTTCCTTGCCCCACGTCAAGCTCTTCCAAATGAAAGAGGATGCAGACTTAAATTTTGTGTCAAGCAAATCACCATGTGGGAAATTACATGCTTTTAGCACCCGGGCTGCTAAGGAATTTCCATTAGTCATGATTCGCAAACATTGAAGTTTCTAAATCCCTAAACCCAAACCTTTTTTTTTTTGCCTCACATAACCTGTACCAAGTGCACCAATATATCTTCCATGAGTGTCCATTACTCCGCCACTAAAACCGTGCACAAAAAAGGTAAACCTCATTCAATAAACACTTAGGAAGTTGAAAAAGGTTCATAGTTTAAGTGGGGATGGCTTGAATGACAGCCTAAATCAAAACCTTTTTCCTACCCGTCGACAAAAACTTGTCATGCCACCATTTGATTTTATCCCATATTATATTGGTGATATCAGAGAAAATTTCCTTTTTCTTTCTCCTTATAAAACAAGTTAAACATAAGTACCTTTCATGGCAATCCACAATACCAATACCGAGGAACATTGTCAATTTTTTGAAATTTATAATTTGCCCATATGCTCTTGCATATGTGTGTAGGATTCTCCTGATCACAACACAGTTGGAGGTAGTAGTCTTAGCAAATAAAAGACTATCATCCGTAAAGAATATGTGGGATATAGTCGGACCATTTTGGCTATATTTAAAACCTTGAAACTCCCCACTCCCAATTGCTTGATTAACCAAGCTAGAGAAGCCTTCTGCACAAAATAGGAATAAGTAGGGAGAAATTGGATCGCCTTGACGTAGCCCACGCGACGGCTTAATGTGGCCACAGATTTCGCCGCTAAGCATAAAGGAATAAGAAACAGACGAGATGCAACGCATGACTAGGCAGATCCATCGCTCGAAAAACCCCAGCTTCTGTATCATATTTTCGATAAAAAACCATTCCACACGATCATATGCCTTCGACATAGACTTGACGTTGGTTCTGGTTCCGGTTCATAGGGAAGGGGAACTGGAATCGAAATCGGGTGATGAAGTTCCGGTTCCGGCGGTTCGATTCATTTTTTTTGTCTAATAAAAAAAATTAGAAATGTTATATGTAGCTATGTAAGATTGTAAAATGTAAATGCATTTTATTTAGTCACCGGAAGAAAAATAAACAAAAAAAAATGACATTAAAAATTTAAAATTTGAAAAATAAATAAATAAATAAATTTGAGGAACCGGGCGATTCGAACCGAATCGAAACCGTCAGTTCTAGTCCGGTTCGAACCGCCCGGTTCCAGAAAATGGTGAACTGAAATCGAAAAAACCAATTCCGATTCCGGTTTTTGACAGGCAGTTCCGATTCGGTTCACCGGTTCAAACCGACTCGCCGTCAAGTCTACTTCGACATATCCAGCTTGATCGCCATGGAACCCCGCTTCTTTTTCCTCATTTTAATTCTATGCATACATTCAAAACTAATCAAAAAGTTATCAGAGATCAAACGTCCAAGAATGAAGGTACTTTGTGCCTCAGAAATAACCCTATCCAGTGCATAATGAAATTGGTTGGCGATAGACTTTACCACAATCTTGTAAAGGACGTTACACAAACAGATTGGACTGAAATCTGTTGGAAAAAGTGCCATAAGAACACATGTTATTAATTTTTTGTTGAAATAATAATTGGATTGACATTTCATTTTATATTTGTGTACATATAATGTTATTAATATTATAATAATAACATAAAATTCCATGATTATTAAATGTAATATTAAACATAGTATGTAAGTTGTTATATACATGATGGTTATGTTTAATATAATAATCTTAATTGTCTGTAATCGATAATTAAAGTTGAGATCTTTAATTAATTAAAATTAATAGTACGGTTCATTTCCATTAAGAATGGAACAGTTTTATACGAACTGTTGATGTTGTGACATTAGAATGAAGGTATTTTGTGTAATAAGATTATACAAGACATGAACATGATAAATTGGAATATTTAATAATCTCTGTCTTGAAACAAAGTATTCCCATTTATCAAATAGATGGTCATATATGGAACGATCTTAATCCTGAGTATTTAACAGACTCCTACTTATTGACTTGTGTCTTATGACTTACTCGATGTGGTTTGCTTAAGATGCCAAACCTAAAACCTTGTATCTTGGAGACATGATGATATACTTAGCTGGGAATGATAATATACAAGATGGAATCCATTCCTTCTTAATTGAAGTAGACAAACGGTTCTCTTGAGTAAATGATTCGGGTCTTGAACAATAGAGCACTCAATTTATGATAAGATTATAAATAATTGTTCATTAGAGAATCACGAGCACTCAAGGATAAATATATAATTGAGATGTCAACATATTTGAACATAGCTCATATTATGAACTGTTTATGGAGGATTGATCTGTATGTAATGATTATATCAATGGACTGTTCGAGTGTAGTACTAGTTTTTTAGTAGAATAAATTTGAAATTAATAAATCTAATATTTAATTAAAGAGTTTGATTAAATATTAAAGATTTATTGGAGTTTGAAATTATAGGTCCATGTGTCCCCATTACATCTCCATAACAGTGTATTGAATATTAATGTATAATGACTAACGAGGCTTAATGATTAATTTAGAATTAATCATCTATACATAAATGAGTTTATGCCAAATTTATTTATTTATTTATTTATTTATTTATTTAGTATTATTTTGGTTATAAAAGCAAACATGAAGATGTTTTGACAATGAAAATGGTTTTCATGTTGTTTTGTTCACACACATTTAAACCAAGTTGAAATGAGTTTTTGTTTTTCAAACATTATAAAGGCAATGTTGAAAAACAACTCTTACTATATGCTTCTTTATACCACCCACCCAAGCTCTCTCTGGTTATATAAAAGAACCACAAAGAAGAAAGAACAACTAAGTGTTCTTGTATTTTTTTTTGTGAGAAAGAGAAATAAAGACGAGTTCTTGGTTCTTTGTAGATATATATATATAAAGAAAATAAAGATTTTTTTAAATACTAGCCTCTAAAGAATATTGTGAGAGAATCTCTCAATATTTTTCTTATTGTCTCAAGAGTTAAGTGCACAACTTGAACATAAAATCGAGAGTCGAAATTTCTGTTGATTACTGAGACATCCACCCGTCGGTTTTTGTGTGTTGGAGATTCGTTGTGGAAGAACTTGGTTCAAGGGAATCACGAAGATCTTGAAGTGGAAGAACTCAAATTAAGGGAATCACAGAAAGTCTAAAAGGGTAACTATTTCTTTCCTTAATATTTCCACTTTAGTATTAGAATCAATATAATCACAACGATCCGACTAAATCTATTTTGTTTTAAATATTTTTTTTTAAACCGAGCCCACCGTCCTTCGGCCGTGCGGATGTCGTTTTCCGATTCCCGGAACCAACAAAATCCGTTATCCTCTCCGTGACTTTCTTCTTAGGAATAAGCGTAATCATAATGTCATCCACTTTTTCTATAGAATACCCATTATTCAAGTATTCAAAGCAGACTTTCGTCACCCTTGAACCCACTTTAACCTAATTTTATTGATAAAATAAGGGTGGTAGGCCATCCCAGACCGCCTTTTTAATATCATCTTCAGTAAAAGCAAAATCAAGGAACCTACTCATAGAAGAGGAGAGTGTAGGTTGAACCCCTTCTAAGATTTCACTAATATCCGTCTGAGAAGGGTTACCGGACTGAAAGAGATGGCCAAAATAATCTAGGATAATTCGCTCCATACCTCTTTTGGATTCATGCCACTGGCCATCATCTCCCAGAAGACCTTTTATCTTGTTATGTGCTTTCATAAAAGTGGCTTTCTTGTGGAAGAAATGCGTGCTTCGATCCCCATACTTCAGCCAATCAATCCTCGATCTCTGCTTCCAGTAACGCTCCTCGGTTTCCAACTTGTGATCCAACTGGGATTCAATAAGTTGGATAGACTTCCAAGACCTTGTACTAATATTATTATAAGCATTATGGAGTTCCAAATTTTTTTATTAATAATAATCTCCTTGAGCCTACGCCTACACTGACTATTCCAGATATCCAGCTTGTAACCACACACTTGTATGTTGCCCATAACCCCTCCACCACACCTGACCCTCTACTATCCACCCACACTTTCGAAATCAAGTCTTTACATTCTAGATTATCCACCCATCATTCTTCAAAGTGGAAGCACCTTTTCCTTTTAGCCTCTCCCGACGCCACAAGGGTATCTGTAAATTCCAAGTCGGAACACCAATAATCAAGTTGAGAAACTTTAAAATTTGGAAATAACAATTTCCATTCCAAACTACCAACACACCTATCAAGTCTCTCATGAATCAAAGCTTCACCCTCTCTTTTATTACACCAAGCAAAATACGGACCAACATACCCCAAATATTCAAAAGCACAATCATCAACGGTCTCACGAAACCCAGACCTAAGATTCCAATCCTTAAGAACACCTTCCAATTTTTCAGAACCAACCAACACTTCATTAAAAGTCCCCTAAACAAACCCAAGGTAATGTTAACATACCTGCAAGCCTTCTCAGTAGCTTCCAAGAGTGAATACTCTGATTTGTATCCGGATTGCCAGAGAATCCAGTAAGTCTCCATGACCGATTGTAAGAAGAAACCAAACGAACATCAATGTGAGCCAAGGAATAACTTGAAAGCACAACTTGGATGTTAGCAGACCAAAACAAACACAAGCCACCCGATTTCCCAAAGCAATTAACAACTAATTTTCCCACAAAATCAAGCTTCACACGCAAAGCTTCCATCCTAGCCCGATTCACATTCGTTTCCATCAGGAACATCAAATTTGGATTAAGCACCTGCTTTTAGGAAATCAGAGAATTGAATGCTCGGGAACTCCCTAGCCCTCGAGCATTCCAAGATATGATTTTCATTGAGAACGACAGGCAGTCAAAGACTGGTCGGTTGAAATTCTGCTTTAAAAGCTTCCACTTCTATTGGCGAAACCAAATCACTGGTAACATCTGCAGAAGAAACACACTCAGACACACAATCATTCTTCCTCGCTTTCTTACTTCCATAGGGCACAGTATCTTCCATAGGGCACAGTATGGGGTGTGCATTTTCGGTTTGGTTTTGGTTGAAACTCAACATCAAACCAAACCAATATAAATCCAAATCAAACCAATGTAATTTTTCAAACCAATTCAAACCAAACCAAACCAAAAATAGTTGGTTTGGTTTGGATAGGTTTGTCGGATTATATTTGAACTTAACAATTCATTTTTTTTAATGTATTATGATAAAATTAATTAAATATAAAAATAAAAAAAGTCATAACAACAATAAACAAATAGTAAATGAATATACTGTCCAAAGAAATAAACTTAATTCTTAATTCCATTTAGGTCCTGTTTAATTTTTTGACTTAACACTGAATGACACTTAATGTATTTCATTCAACTGTTTTGCTTGATTTTATAAGTACTAAAATCACTTAATGAGCCATTAAAACCATGTTTTTTAAAAAAGTGAATTTTTTCCACTTTCCACTTAACACAAATCCAGTAGAATTAATTACAAATTTTTACTTTCAAAACTATCTTCACTAATTTTGTATATTTTCAATTCTGTTTTTGTTAAAACCATAATCATATTAATACTTTTTTTTCTTCTCACTGTAAAGAACTTTAACATCAGAAAACCTAACTTCTTCAAAACAAAAACAATTGGTAACTGATTTTCCTAGCATATTCCGGTAAGAACTCTTTCTTGTTTCCATAATTTGATAATTATTTTTATTAATTTTATATTAAAGTTTGAGTACATATTTTTCACTTGTTCTAAACATTAATTAGAGAATGGTTTTCATGATGATTTTGTTTTGAGTTTTTTTTTTTTTTTTTTTTGGTTTTGAGATGTTAATTTTGGGAAGAAAAAAAAAGTTATATATATGGATGAGATGTACCAGCCTATGCTATTTAGGTCAAAATCAAGTAGTAGTTGATTTTTTTTTTTTATTAATATTTCTTGAGAATTTTAGAATGCATCACCATCAAATATTATGTTCATTTTTAATGTAATTCAACAAACAGAATAATGTATGAAAGATTTTTAATAACTAAATAAATTTATTTTAAAATTAATTTACATGTTAGAGTTGTCCTTAATATATTAAAATGTAAATATATAACAAATAATAGTTAGAAGGGTATAGATGTAAAAATATTTATTTTCAGATATTTATAACTTAAAAAAACAAACAACTTATTGCTTATATTCATTTTTCAGTGAAAAAAAACAAACATGTTTTTCAGTTTTCAATCATTATCCACTCTTCAATAACATTCAACACTGTTCAGTCTTCAGACAAAAAATCAAACGGGGCCTTAATATAATAAAAAACTCAAAGTGTTCATAATCAATCATCAATAAAACATCTAAATATATATATTTTAAAAAATTATAATCCATCATCCATAACTCCAATAAATAAAAATATCTCAAAATGTATGAGAAAGTTTACATCCATAAATATCCAAAAAATTTCAGAGGAGATATCATATATCCTATCAAATAAATCATGATTAATTAATTTCCAATTCCTAAAGCTTGCTCAAAATCCTCACAACCAATGTACTGAAAACCTGTAATAAACCAAATTAAAACAATTTAATTAGTCACATAAGAAAGATATTATCAAAAAGTTTAAATTAGCGTTATGCAATTAAAGACTTCATATATTTTAGTATTTTACCATGAAAAAGAGCATTGAAAAATATTAATCAATAGTCACATGATCTATCGTTGCAAGTCCCAAAAACTCTATAGAAAAAGAAAAAAAAACTCACCAAATAAATCAAAAAAATTGTAACAATTGATGCATTCTCAACAACAAAAAAGTATATAAAGAGAAAGAAAATGACAAATATATTTCCTGATTCAACTACTTCCAGAAATTTCATCTCTTCAACTATTGATTTAAATTTAATTGACCCAAAAGTTGACCGCAACCAATTTTGTGTACATATTAAGGCATCCACTGTTTTAGCACCCAAAGAACTTCGAAATGAATCAAGAATAAGCCTTCCTGTGCTGAAGGCAGACTCAGAAGCCACTGTAGATACTGGAATCGCAAACACGTCCCTTGCAATATGTGATAAAACTTTATACTTTGTGTCATTTAATTTCCACCAAAGTAGAATATCAAAGTTTTCATTGTAGAGATCTTCACTTGGCTCCAATAGATACCTATCCACCTTATTATTATTTTTTTGTATCAATACAATCTTTCGTTTCTCGCATTTTTTTTTTGAATTTCTGATGCATTGCGAAATGAAAATCATCATCATGCTTATCCCTGTCTACATCCATCCTATTCAATAATTGAAAGTCATTAGAAGATTTGGTACCAATAGAATTAGAGTTTCGTCCATTATAACACTCATAAAGACGACACAAAAGTTCTTTCAAACCTTTTATCATTTCTTCACCCTTATCATTACCATACAAATGACCGAGAAAAAATGTCACATAATCCAACTTATATCGAGGGTCAATAACAATTGAAATAAACAAAAGTTTGTTTATGCTGTCAATGGAACCCCAATACTTGTCATATTTTCGCTTCATACTAGTTGCCATAGTGCCTAAAAAATGATCTGTATTTGTACTTAATTCTATCAGCTCAGATTGAATTGAAAAAACTTCATGAAAGTACTACTTCGATGTAATAGATAAAGAAGCACTATATTTCAATGTTACATCATAAAATTTCTTCAAAAACTTAACAAATATTCTAGATATTTCCCAATCATCAAATCTAGGTGGCCCCATTTCCTTTTCCCACTCTCATCCTCTAAGAAATAGCTGATATAATTTCCATCCTCTTCCTTCAACCGCTCAAATGTTTTTTGAAATTTTAAAGCACTTTCCAACATCAAATAAATGGAATTCCACAAAGTACTCACATCCAATATCACATTTCCTTTACACTCTATTTTTTCATGCTCAACACATTTTTTAAAATTTTATAACCTAGAAGGAGATGATCTTACATATCGCACAACATTACGGATACTAATTATTGACTCAAATATATCTTTCAAACCCTTAGTAACAATTAATTTCAAAATATGAGCACAACAACGTACGTGAAAAACTCACCTTCTAATATAATCCCATCAAGAACCCAATTACTCAACTTCTTTTTTCACATACTTGATAACAACATCATTGGCACTAGCATTATCAACAGTTATCGTGAATACTCTAACTATACCCCAATCAAGTAAGCATGCCTCAATGATTTTCCCAATGGTTTCACCCTTATGATTAGCTACTACACAAAAGTTTAAAATTCTTTTATGTAATTCCCACTATCGATAAAATAAGCCGTGATAACCATATAATTAGTATTTTGAATTGAAGTCCAGCGATTAGTAGTAAGGCAAACCCTTTGCTTATTAAAAGAAAACATGCTTTTCAACATTACTTTCTCATCTAAGTAAAGTTGATTATATCTCTAGCAATTGTAGTTCGAGAAGGAGGATCAAATTTTGGGCATGTTATGGAACAAAAGTGACGAAATCCTTATCTTTCAACAAAACTAAGAGCAACTCATCAAGAACTATCATTTTACTCAATACCTTCCTACATGCATCTGTACTAAATCCCACAACTACAAGATTACCAGTACTATCACCTTTTTTTTTTTTTTCAAAAGTCATTACCTTTTGTTTTTCATTCACCAAACGATTCTAATATTTTTTGCATTGATCGTTCAAATGAGTCCATAAAGTAATATTACCAACCTTTTTACTACCACAAGCATAATCTTTACTGCAGTAATTACATGTACACCTATTGCCTTCTTCATTTTTGGTGAAGGGAATCCACACTTTTGATGACGTTTTCGTTGGCTTTCATTTCGTTCAAGCATTGGTGGCAACAATACTTCATATGTTGTTAGAGTTTCAGAAGGTTCAACCGTAGTAGCATTTGAGTTTTCAGCCATTGTAAACCTATAAATAAATGACAATAATAAAATAATTAAATACATGTGTTATTCAATTATTTTGACAATTAAAAAAATTAATAAATTAACAACAAAAAATTTTATAATTGAAGAAAAAAATAACAAGTAATTATATATATATATATATATATATGTAAATAAAGAGAACACAATAAAGATATAAATAAAAATATAAAAACAGCAATTATATATATGATATTTTTCTAAAAAAGAGTGATTGATTGTAACTGTATGTAATGATGTGAACTAAAGAGAGAGAATGAATGTACTAGTACAACTTTTTGAGATTTTAGCTTTAATAGATGTAGAAAAAGTAGAGTCAACTTTTATTAAGTTTTAAAGTAAAATATGGTAGGTTATATGAAAACGTGAAGGATTGAAAGACAAGACACTAAGACAGGTCATTAATATTTTATATTTTAAAAGTTTAAACCATGAATTTGTGGTTTGGTTCGGGTTACGTGGGTTGCATTTCACATAGCCCGAGACCGAATCGATTTTGGTCGGGTTGTCTTTTTATAAACCGTTTGACCTTTAATTTATATTAATAATTGAACCAATCCATCCATTATGGGTTGGATTAGTCGGTTTGGGTCGGTTTGGTGGGTTTTACGCACCCCTAGCACACAACTTGTCGAACGTATCTCTTTTCCGTTTTCCACAGCAAACATTTGCTTCCTCTTTAAAAATCCCCAATTTTCAACTCGAGAAAACCTGATTCTTCTAACTCCAATTTTGTTGGCCATAACCCGTCTAGTCTAAGGATTCGATCCGTGAAGGAGGTCTGATGGCAGAATTAAAAAGAATTAAAAGATTCACAAAGAGTCCCAATCTTCTCAGGGCCTAGAGCTAGCCCATCAGGGCGACTTAGGCCTAGAGCATTAGATATATCACTCTCAGGGATCTCATGGATTCTAAATAAATTACTACCAGAAGGGGGTTGTATCTGTTGAATTATTGGTTGAAGGTCAATGATTTTTCCACCGTTCCTAAAATTTCGCGGCTCATTTATATCTTCCATCACCTCCTTGTAATTAATAGCCGCCCTCCATATCCCATTACCCATCAAAACATTTTTCGTCTCCTCATACTGCAGTGTGACAACTACCGCAAGCATCGAGACATTTACTCCATACGTGACTGCCTTCTTCCCTGGATCCTCAAAATCGACAGTCATAACAATCTGCTCTTGAGGACCGATAGGCATACTCATTGAGGCGTTCTCCTCAATGTAGGAGGTTGGGTTGTGAAGCCTGAATCCTATTATGTTTAGGATTGGTTCTTTATTCTATTTAGGAGTGTTTTATTGTTTTATTTAGGAAAAGAATTCCTATTAGCTTTAGGCTAGACTTTATTATAAATACTCCTATAATTCTTATGTGTAATGTGTGCTGCATAGAGAGAAGAGAAAAGAATATTGAGAGTCGTAAGGAGAGAGATATTGATTCGCTATTGTAAACACAGATTTCATAGAGGAAGTTGAGTGCAGGTACGCTCCGTGGACGTAGGTTTATGCTGAACCACGTTAAATATCGTGCCTTTTATTTTCTTTTTTCTTGTGTGTTTAATTGTGCATATTCCCTAAGCCGAGACATCTACAACAACTGGTATCAGAGCCTATGTTTCAAGGCTTAGGGCGTACTAGGGTAGGATCCAGAGTTGAAGATTATGCGGCACAGTGTACTAAGAGCAGCCACAACCGGAGAAGCTACCGCCTGCCACGGAGAGTGAGTTGTCACCTCCCACACCGTTAGGATCAGAAAAAGATGATCTACAAGTTTTTCTTCTGGGCCATCGTCAAAAGATCACCGGAAAGTGGTCAAATCGGCCGACAAAGGTTGAAGAGGAGTGGTTTTACCGGCGAGTTGAGCGACACCACCACCACCAAAAGAAGCGAAAAGTGACGATCTTCAAGATTTTCTTCTAGGTCGTCGTCAACCGAGCACCGAAAAGTCCTCAAATCGGCCGTCGAAGTGTTGAAGAATCGAACGGTTATCATCAGATCTACGCCGATCCGTCCCGAATCTAAGAAAACTGATACCACCAGCATACTCAGCATGGTGAAATCTTTCAGACCCAGTACTTTTTTTATTGAAACGAAAAGTTTCAGATTTTGGTTGGATTCAGTCTCGGTTTGACTTTTTTTCGTTGACAAGTTCAATTGCTTACCGTTCGAGGTTTGAGTAGGAGCAATGGGGTTCGAGAAGGATACATACAAGATAGATAAATTTAATGGTATGAATTTCAGCTTCTGAAAGATGCAGATTGAAGATTATCTGTACCAGAAGGATCTGCATTGACAGATAAAAGAGAGACCAAAGGATATGACCGATGAAGATTGGGAAAAGAAACGGAAACCGAAGAACATGGATGATGATGATTTTGAACTCTTGGACCGAAAAACATTGGGAGCAATTCATCTCTGTTTGACGAAGCAGGTCGTCTTCAACATAAAAGATCAACAGATAGCTAAAGATCTAATGGATACCCTATCATACCTATACGAACAGCCTTCCGCGGTAAGGAAAGTCCATCTTGTCAAGAAGTTATCAACTTTGAAGATGGCGAAGGGTCAAAACTTTAAAGATTTTCTGAATCAGTTCAACGAAGTGAATGACGGGTTGTGTTCTTTGTCTATGTGTTTTGATGAGGAGTTCATGGCAGCGTTTCTACTCACCTAAATGCCAGAAAGTTGGAAGACGACATGCCAGTCGATTGCCAACTCATTCCGGAAAGAAAAATTAAATCTTCAGCAGGTTATAAATATGGTCATGACTGAAGAGATCAAGATGCATGAAGATGGATTAGGGGCGTCTATATCTTCAGCATTGAATTTGTAAAGTAGAGAAGGCAGAAACAAGAAGCGGAATAGAAATCAACGGGGTAGATCAAAGTCAAGAGGAAGATCCAAGTCAAAGAATCGTTAGTGCACCAATTCGGGTAATCAGCAGCGAAGTAAGAAAGACATCAAGTGCTGGAATTGTGGCAAGATGGGTCATTACTTGAGTGAGTGTAGGTCCATCAAGAAGAACGATGTCAGAAGCGGTATGAATTGTATTTCTAAGGAGTCAGATGACTGCCTTATCTGCTCATTGGAAAGTAAGACGGAATCTTGGGTGTTGGACTCAGGGGCATCATTCCATGCCACCTCACATAGTTCGAGAACTACCTCTCTAGAAATTTTGGTAAGGTGTATTTTGGTGACGATCAAGCATGCGACATTATCGGGAAGGGATATGTAAAGATTCAACTGAATGGGTCAGTTTGGAAACTCGACAATGTGAGGCACGTACTGGACTTGAGGAAGAACTTGATCACCATAGGGCAGTTAGCGTCAGATGGTTATGTGACGACTTTCACGGGTGATAAGTGGAAGATCTCGAAAGAAGTTATGACAGTCGCTTTAGGAACTAAGAATGGGTCTCTTTACACGACTATCGATGGGTATAGTTTGGCCGCAGTCGTGGAGAGTAGAGAGGATTCGAATCTGTGGCATCAGAGGTTTGGGCACATGAGTAGTCAAGGGCTGAAGTGTCTGCATTCGAGAGGTAAACTGCCAGGGTTAAAATCCGTTGAGATTGATTTCTGTGAAAGCTGCATTCTTGTAAATCAGAAACGAGTAAGCTTTAAAAGGACCGAAGGAGCACCGGTAAAAGAGAAGCTGGAACTAGTGCACACCGATGTTTGGGGTCCAGCTTTAGTCTCATCAAACGGGGGTAAACAGTATTTCATCACATTCATCGATTATCATTCTAGAAAGGTATGGGTTTACTTCTTACGACACAAGTCTGATGTGTTTGAGGCTTTCAAGAAGTGGAAAGCTATGGTTGAGAATGAGACAGGTTTGAAGATCAAGAAGCTGCGTTCAAACAATGGTGGAGAATATGAAGACAACGAGTTCAAGAAGTTTTGCTAGCAGAGTAAGATAAAGCTCATACGGACGGTTCCTGGAACGCCGCAACAGAATGGTATAGCAGAACGGATGAACATGACATTGACTGAGAGAGCCAGAAGCATACACCTACAATCTAGGTTACCGAAACAGTTCTGGGTAGAAGCAGTCAATACAGCAGCATATTTGATCAATAGAGGACCATCAAAGCCTTTGGACCTCGTTATACCAGAAGAGATCTAGACTGGGAAAGAGATAAATTTTTTTCATTTGAAGGTGTTTGGTTGTGTTTCTTATGTACATGTAGGTGATTAATCAATGAGCAAGTTAGACGCCAAATCAGTGAAATACACCTTGGTAGGTTATGGTGAAGACGAGTTTGGTTATAAACTTAATGATGACCAAAACCGGAAGATGATCAGGAGTAGAGATGTTGTCTTCAACGAAAAGGTCATGTACAAGGACACGAACACACATATGTCTGAGCAAGAAGAGCCAAACTACTTTGGGCCAGAGGATGTATCGGGTGGTAGGTTCATGGAATGTGGTAGTAATCAGAAAGTTGAAGAGCAAGGTGTGCAACCCCAGGTTGAAAATCCTATACCACAAAATGAAGTTCCAGCACCATAGAGTACACCGTAAATTAGGAATGCTTTGAGAAGATCCCCACAGGCCCAAGGTACATCGCGAAGATCTACTCGCCCACATGTACCAAATAAAAGGTACTTGCATTACTTGTTACTGACAGATGCGGGGGAACCTGAATGCTATGAAGAGGCATGGCAGGGTGAAAATGCAAGCAAGTGGAAGCTTGCAATGAAGGATGAAATGAAGTCGCTTGTGTCTAATCAAACTTGGGAGTTAACCGAGTTGCCTGAAAGAAAGAAATCCCTACAGAACTAGTGGGTGTTTCGAATTAAGGAGGAACATGATGGTTCCAAGAGATACAAGGAGAGACTGGTGGTCAAAGGCATTCAGCAAAATGAAGGTATTGATTACACATACATTTTTTCTCCTGTTGTTAAACTAACTACAATCCTGTTAGTGTTGAGCATTGTCGCAGCAAAGGGGTTATATATTGAGCAGTTGGATGTGAAGACTGCCTTCCTTCATGGAGACTTAGAGGAAGAGATATACATGCAGCAACCAGAAGGGTTTGCGGAACAGGGCAAAGAAAAGATGGTTTGCAGATTGACGAAGAGCTTGTATGGTTTGAAACAAGCTTCCCGACAGTGGTACAAGAAGTTTGATGGGTTTATGCAACGAAATGGCTACTTTATATGCAATGCTGACCATTGTTGCTACTTTAAGAAGGTTAAATCAAGCTTCATAATATTGTTACTTTATGTTGATGACATGTTAGTAGCTGGTACAGATAAGGAAGAGATTAACAACTTGAAGAAGCAAATATCGAGTGAGTTCGAGATGAAGGACTTAGAAGCAGCAAAGCAGATCCTTGGAATGAGGATTAACATAAATGAACAGATGGGTACTTTGCAGCTATCTCAGGCAGAGTGTGTTCGTAAGGTGTTACAGAGATACAACATGGGCGATGCAAAGCCAGTCAGAACACTATTAATAGTCACTTCAGATTGTCCAAGAAGCAGTGTTGAGAGATGGACGAAGAAAAATACTTCATGGCTAGAGTACCATATGCCTCAGCCATTGGAAGCCTGATGTACGCCATGGTTTGCACTAGACCAGATATTTCCCATACAGTGGGAGTTATGAGCAGATACATGTCTAATCCAGGTAAGCAACATTGGGAAGCAGTGAAGTGGATCCTAAGGTACCTGCGAGGTACGACAGAGAAGTGTCTAACCTTCAAGAGAGATGAACTCAAGCTGGAAGGTTATGTGGATTCTGATTTTACTGAAGAGGTGGATCACAGGAGAAGCACCATCGGATATGTGTTCACAATGGGGAGTATCGCTATTAGTTGGGTTTCTCAGTTGCAGAAGATAGTGACAATATCTAAAACTGAAGCAGAGTATGTGGAAGTGACAGAAGCTAGCAAGGAGCTTATATGGTTATAAGGGTTGTTAGTAGAGTTAGGATTCGAGCAAGTGATAAATGTGTTGCACAGTGATAGTCAGAGTGTGATACACTTGGCCAAGAATTCAGCGTTCCATTCTAGGACCAAGCATATAGGACTGTAGTATCATTTCATTCGGTCGTTAATCGAAGATGGAGTGTTAAAGCTTGTGAAGATTGTAGAGAGTAAGAATCCAGTTGATATGTTAACCAAACCAGTCACTATAGAGAAACTGGAGTTGTGCACAACTTCAGTAGGTCTTTAAGGTTGAAGATAGAGAAGGATGAGCGCACCGTACCTGTCCACTAGTCATCGGGGAAGGAGGAAGAAGTCTACTCTAGTTTCAATCTTCAAGTGGGGGATTGTTGGGTTGTGAAGCCTGAATTCTATTATGTTTAGGATTGATTCTCTATTCTATTTAGGAGTGTTTTATTGTTTTATTTAGGAAAATAATTCCTATTAGCTTTAGGCTAGACTTTGTTATAAATACTCCTGTAATTCTTATGTGTAATGTGTGCTGCATAGAGAGGAGAGAGAAAAGAATATTGAGAGCCGTAAGGAGAGAGATATTGCTTCACTATTATAAACACCGATTTCATAGTGGAAGTTGAGTGCAGGTGCGCTCCGTGGACGTAGGCTTATCTGAACCACGTTAATATCGTGCCTTTTATTTTATTTTTTCTTGTGTATTTGATTGTGCATATTTCCTAAGCCGATACATCCACAACATATGACCCTCTTTTTCGGCGACCATGCTTAAGCTCGACACTTTTTCTCCCCCAGTCTTTAGCTCAAACACCGTTTCTTCTGTACCTCTATCAGACCTCTAGTTAAGGTCTGTGTTTATTGGCGAAAAGGAAATGCATTTATGAGTATGGGTAAATGATTTTCGTAAGGATCCAGACGCTCGAAACCACATCTCAAAAGGAAATTTGATTCTTCCTTTGTATATTTGGAGATTGTGTGGTTTACTATTCCACATTGGAAACAATGATTTGGTAGTCTTTCATATTTGAGAACCATAATTGTTCTGTTCCATCCCGTAAAATATCTACTCGCAAGCATTGCTTCAAAGGTTTTGTGATATCAATACGAACTCTAACCCGCATGAACTTTCCTACACAATCTCTTGAAGCTTCTCCATCCACATCTAGAACAACACCGACCATGCCTCCCAATCTCCTTTGACATACACAAAAGAGGGACTTGGTGGATTTGAACCCAGAAATCTGCCTGACTGAACTCAAAGAATCGATAATACTCTTTCCTGTTGGTTTTTCCATAGCAATAAAAGCATTGTCGAAACTCCAAGGGCACCCAGAGACTACCTTATTAAGATCATACTTATCTTTGAAATGAATTGTAAAAGTATTTCCCGTCACTGATTCAACATTCAAACCCTGTTTAACCAGCCAAATCTTACCAATAACACGCATAAATGCCTCTCTATTAACTCTTTTACTCGAATGGATTTTTCCTACCAAACTTAAAGACATCCTATTTATTGCATCCACCATAAGGTTCCCATCTAACAACTGAACCGACCCATCACAATTACTAATTGTCAGGGATGCACATAAAGATGCAATATCCTCTGAATCTATAACTGAAAACCAGTAAAAAGAGACCCTACTAATGATAAATGAACCAAAACAAAGGAACCACCAAACTACTCTCACTCAGCTTTCTAGAGAGAAAAACAGAAGAGAGACTAGCACATGTGATTCAATGCTACAATGTTACAAGTTAACACAAAGAACAAAAATCCATTTTTACAAAATGAAACTGTAACACCCCAAATTCAGGACCCAAATGGACCGAAATGTTACGTGATTCATAACTTCCAAATGCCTTAGTTCACAAACCTTCATAGTTAGAATCATCAACAATATATCCACCAAAATACAATAGTCAAATTTGATACCATCCATTTCATTAACATCACTAAAGTCTAAAGTAATTACAACATTAAATAAATTGATTTCTTACGATACGTAAACCTATGAAATTAAATCCTCTAGTGATACATATATCTCTCTTATGCTAATGTAAACCTCATCCATTCTAAATCCAAGAACTCAATCTGTAAAAAAGTGGTGACGAGGGGTGAGCCGTCAACTCGGTAAGTAAATTCATGTATAATATGTAAAATAACATAGTCTTTGTAAAATTTTTACGTTCAAAACCTTGCTCATAAACTTTTTCAAGAATCCGGACAATGTAGTATTTAATAAAACAAGAATTAACATTTAATACAATTTACATATTTAATATCAATAAACAGTTGAAGCAATACTTTAAAAATCTTATTTGTCCGTATTCTTTAATGGATGAATTCTTAAATCATAAACGTTTCATAAAATAAAACAGTATAAATAATATGAAATCAAAAGATTATTTGATAGCCATGATTTAAATCACTGATTTTTTTACGAAAGTAAACCATAAAGAATAAACACTTTATAAAGCGGAAAACATATAGCTTTACAGTATAAACGGTGTACGTTAAGCATTTTATAAAGCAGAAAACATAAAGTTCATGTCTATTAGGGCCTGTCCTGCAAGGGTTTTTCGGTGATTGTTTTTTGAAAATAAAAATGAAAATGAAAACAATGTTTTTTATTTCATTTTCGAATTCAGAAAACGTATCTGCTAACATATACTGGAAACTGTATTCTGAAAATGAAAACAATCAAAACGCGTCATGTAGACTAACGAAATAAAATAAAAAATTATAATTTTCCAAATATTTTTTCTAATGAATTGACAATATTTTAAATAAAATAAATTAATATATAACATAAAAACAATTAAGAAGTTTAACAAGATTTTTAAATATGGAAAAAGTTTTTCAAATTTGGAAGAATTCCTTCATTTAAAGAAATCTGGAAAAAAAATTCAGATTTGAATAAATATGTGAATTTCCAACAATCTAGAAAAACAAATTATTAACCACAATCATCAACAACCCAGAAAATCAAACCAATACAATCAACATAAATCCAGAAAATTAAACAATGATCCAAATATATACATTTAAATATATGTTGGAGTCCTTAGGTCTGATATTCTGAGCTTGCTGTTTAAATACCCTGTTTTCATTCCCTTTTCCCTATAATGACCAATATGACCGCTCATCATCTTGCCAAAATGGCCTTGCACTCTGGTGCTAATCCTCACTGTATTGAACCTTGGGTCTCGATTGATTGCCCAGGTTAATTATATATATTTGGCATACAACCACAATCAAACCCATACATCCACAATAACCTGGTTTGTACAATTAAATATATATTTGACTTACAAACACAAGCAAACCCATACAACCACAATCATGTAGCATGTTCATTTGAATATATATTTGGCATACAACGAAAATCAAACACATACAACCCAGTAAATCATTACAAACCCAAAAAATAAGAAGAGAAGCAAAATAAGAAGTGAAGAAGTAGAACAGTAGTGATGTTGTGATGTAGAATGTCGAAGAACAACAGAAAAAAAGTAAAAAAAAAAAAGTTGACCAATTGTAAAAGTTGTTATCTTTAGATACCCATGAACCAAAAAACTTGAAACATCCAAATTTATTTTCTTCAATTCTATTTCACCCTATTTTCTTGACATCCAAACACAACATTCTCTCAAAAACAAACAAGAAATTGAAAAGGAAGATGGCCAGCGATGGAGGAGGAAAAGACGAAGATAGCCAGATCGACTAAGGAGGAAGAAGAAGACGAGCAGATCAGTTAGAGCTCCGATCGCATCGTCGATCTGGTCAGATCTAGTCAGAGGAGCACTTATATGGTTACATCGGCTTGCCGGAAGAGGATTTAACATCCTCCGGCGTCGGCTGCTCCACGAAGAAGAAGAATTCCAGCGTCTGCTGCTCCACGACGAGGAAGAAGAGTCAATGAATGATGATGAAGAAAAAAAATAAGATGATTTTTTTATAAAAAGAAATTGAAAGTAAAAGAAAAAAACAAACAAAATGAAAAACAAAAAATAAAAAATAAGTATTCCGTGTTTTTTAAAATTTTCAATTTTAACATTTTTTTTTTTGAAAATAAAATGAAAAACGGTTAACGAACGCGTTTTCGAAATCATTTTTTTAAAATAAAAACGAAAACAGACTGAAAAACGATTACAGGACGGGGTCTTAGTATCACAAATTTCGAATAGTGTCACCAAAAAATTCTAATAGTGTCACCTATAGACCGGTGACCCAACTTGAATAACCCAATAGTATTACCCGTAGCCCAATGACT
This sequence comes from Dipteronia dyeriana, assembly GCA_032871835.1. Lineage (NCBI taxonomy): Eukaryota > Viridiplantae > Streptophyta > Magnoliopsida > Sapindales > Sapindaceae > Dipteronia > Dipteronia dyeriana. The sequence goes on from CM065297.1 coordinate 1,181,580, forward strand.
CGACTCAAGTAATTCAGATGCTACAGTCAGTGAGTAAAAGTAGAAAACAATCATTATGTTCGTATATTAGGAACATAAATTTCGAAATCAGAATATCAATTAATAAACTTATCGTTTCTTTTAAATATTTAGAAACAATATATCAAAACGTTTCAATACTTTTATTACCACATGAAGTTATAAATCAAATTTCTGACAAAATGAATACTTGAAAAACTATAATATTAATTAGTCAATTCAAAACATAAGTTAATATTTCGAAAAATATTTAAATATGTAATACATAAACGTTTGAAAACATAACAAGTCATGGATGAGTTTACTTATCTCGAACCCGTACGAATCCGCTCTATTTCTATAAACTCAAGAATTACTCAAACCTATATAATTACAATTTGAAATACTGTCATAAGTCATAACCTCATTCCACAGTAAATTTAATCGGCATAAATGACTTATATCGAACTAAACTTAGAATTTATTCTTCTAGCTATTTACCACAACTGACTATTTCCTAATCCGAGATTTATAATTAATACTCCACACCTCTAAACTGTATGAAATTTTACAGATCTAACATAGACATATGCGGTAATCAACAATAAAAAAATTAGATCATTACGAAGTCATTAGCATATATAAAATAGGGTTTTATTGAAAACTAATCCATTTGGAAGACTCAAGTCAATAACTAACATTTGTTTGAAAAAATTACAAAACTAACTCATTTTTGATGTGTAAGTACAACTATACCATTACTTACTCACTTTTACATTTAACTTAACCTATCCATTTTTTTCCTCTTATTCCACCACAATACCATTCTTTTCCTCTTATTTCCATCTCTCTCTCCACCATAACACCCAATTTCGGTTTCTCTCCCATTATCCTCTCTAACATTTTTTTTTCTCTTTTCCTTCATTTCAAAATTTAGTAATTATTTACATTCTCCACCATTGAGCAACTAAAAAATATTCATCCACAACATATTCAAGCTTTGAGGTGAGTTTTTTTGTTGTTGAATTTTTTTAGTTGAATCTAGGATTCAATTGTATTTGTGTTAATTTGTTGTGGAAATAGTTTACATTTACATAATAAAGCATGGATCTTGTGTCAATTTGATGTTGTTTTGATCAATTTAAAGTTTAAACATAAATATAAAGTATATTTCTATTTTTCATCTCTTTTTTACTTTCCTTTATGCATTAGAGTTGCTTATTTTTGTGAAAATTGTTTTCAACAATATAACAGAGCATGAGTCTTGGTTGAATTTGATATTGGTGTGATCAATTTTAATTTTATACATAAATTTATAGTTTATTTCATGTATGAATATATATTTTTTAGTTTAATTTGTGCATTAGGGTTGCTTATTTTTGTGAAAATAGTTTACATGAATGTAATAGAGCATGAGTCTTGTGTGATTTTGATGTTGGTGTAGTTAATTTTCCATTGTTGGATTGAATTTATACAATTGGTAGTATTTTTTTTTAAAAGTGTCAATGACTGTTTTTCCTAACTGTGTTGGGAATTCCCAACAAAGTTAGGAATTCCCAACTCTGAGTTGGAAATTCGTAACTGTATTTGGAATTCCCAACGCTGTTGGGTATTCCTAATGAGCATTGGGAATTCCCAATACAGTTACGAATTTTCAACTGCGTTTGGAATTTCCAACTCAGTTAAGATTTCCTAACGGTGTTGAGAATTCCTAAATGCGTTGGGAATTCCCAATAAATTCCCAACTGTGTTGGGAATAAACACAATTAGGAATTCTAGCGGCATAAAGATTTTAACTTAGTTTGGATTTAGAATGTTTTATAAATTCACTGTACCATGAGTATAGAATATTTGTTTAGGAATTTAATTATGGATTTCTTATTCATTTCAAAGGTTTCATGGATAAAGTTCGGTTCGTTGTTTTATACGATGGGGAATGGAGTAAAAGTGGTGGGAAATTTAAGTATCAATCTTGAAAGTCAAGACTAATTTCAGTTTCAAGGGAAACCTCGTATGAAGAACAATGGATTTGATGGAAGTTTTGTGAAGTCCTATAACTCCCTATCGGAGGCATATAAGGTGTATGCTTTATATCGTCTCCGATGGAATAAAAAGTGTGTCAACCGTCCAGTACATAGTGTTGACAGTGCTGAGAGTGTTGACAGTGTTTAAAGAGCAGGAAAAACATAAAGAAAGTGTTGTGTAATGTTGTTTGATAGCGATGTGTGATGTTAATTAGAGTTTTTCTTAGTATATTTGTTAGAATTCCTAACTCTGTTGGGAATCCCTAACTTTGTTAGGAATTTCCAGCGTCATCCAGATTAAACATAGTTTGGATTTATAATATTTTATTAATTTAATGTAATGTTAATGAATTTCATGGAATTTGTGTAATGTTGACAATGTTGTGTAATGTTAAGATTTTTGTTTTACAATTCACAAATATTGTTAACGGATTTCATGGAATAAGTACTGGACAGTATTTATAAAACATGTACCAAGATGAAATTAATGCTATTTGAGTAAACGAAATTAATGTTGACGTGTGTAAAAGTTTCACATGGAATAATTGACATGCTTTATACATGGAATTAATTCCATTTCACATGCTCTGTTTTCTTTGATATACAATAAGTACTGGACACAAATAAGATGCAAGTATTAAATAAGTACCGGACACAAATAGTTAAGATTTCAAAATGTTAAGATTTATATGGACTATAAATAAAGATTAAAGTGAATGAACAATTCAAATAACAGTGTTGTGTAATTCATAACAGTGAGGAATCATTAGTCAGTGATGCACATTGTTGTGTAATTCATAACAATTTGTTACATTAAATTCATACAAAAATCTGCAACACAAGTTGTTAACATCTGCACAATTTGTTACATTAACATGACTAATGTTGTTAACATAAAAATTAGAGCAAAAATAATAAGGTTGTTAATAGGGCTAAAGTTGTTAACATCAAACTTTTCCTTAATATGCTTTATAGTAACCGTCGATGAAGTGTTGTTAATCTTTGTCTGGAAATGTTCTGAAACTTTGACTAACAAATCAACCTCTTCTCTCATTCTATTTTCCTGAAATGTAACAAAACAACATTAAAAAATACAAATCATTCTTAACGATGTTTGGAATTCCCAACGCTGTGTTGGGAATTCCCAACCCAGTTTGGAATTCCAAACACTGTTGGGAATTCCCAATAGTTTTTAGAATTCCTAACAGTGTTTGGATTTCCAAACGTTGTTGGGAATTCTCGACTGTGTTAGGAATTCACAACGGCGTTTGGAACTCCCAATAACGTTTGGAAATCAAAACACTGTTAGGAATTCTAAACTCTGTTATGAATTCCAAACTTTGTTATCGCTCCAAACATAGTATGAATGGAGAGGCGGATGTCCTGAATTTGTATGTTCAATGGCTACATAGACTAATGTTCTAATATGTAAAATAGCACCCAACAAAAACTTAAAATCTTTCAATTCAATTTACTTGACACCGATAACGAATAGATAAGGGATGTTTACGCCATCCCAAAATCAATGTCGTAAAAAATCAATTTTCTTATGGTGTGTTTCCAGTTATAACTCATCTAAACAATAAATTTGTCCGGTTAATACACTACTGCAACAAACAACTCACATGTTAATTATTAATTAAATGAACAATTGCTGAAGACATTGCCTAAATTGAAGGAAAAACTAATGCAATGAAGGATTTTTAGGGGTTTTTAGTTCAATTAGGGATTTTTCAAACTACAAAAATTAGGGTTCTAATTCAAAAACATTTCAATTGTCCATTTGAGAGAGATGAAACGTTTTTTGAAAAGGCAAGATATTAAAAAAAAGATAGGGTCACACAAACAGTAACAACACAGCCACATGAGCAAAAAGGCCCCAAACACCACAAAACGAAACCTACAAAGCAAAGCCAAAACAAACACAAAAAAGCCAAAACAAAAGCACTAAGCAAAGATCAAGGCAACCACAGAGGATACCTAAAAGAACCTAACCGGTTTGTAACCCCAATATGACAATTTATCAATATTTGTTTCAACATAACCAATGTAAGCATCCCACCAAGGTCTTTTGATTGCAGAACAAGTTCAATACTCATGTAAAGCCACTCATTATTACTAGAACTATAAATAATGTCACTGCCAACACCATTTTTTTTTCACAATTGGATACATGATTTTTTATATATATAAATCAGTGACAATAAATAATCTAACAACTTTTGAATAGGAAAAAAACATAAATTATCTAAACAAATACTAAATAAAACAAGTTCAACTGCCCACAAAACATTCCGACAGTAAAAATCAACCACCAAATAATTGTAATATAATGATTGTATTAGTAACCAAGTTCCTACAAAATACAATTACAATGTTATAAAATCAACCACCAAACATATAAGTATATAACAACCGAAAAACACTAGCACTAATTCTTCAAATCCTATGTCACATTCAAAGAACAAACAAAAGAGATATTTGAAGAACAAATATCAAGGTCGAAGAATTCAAAGAGAAAGATTCAAGAACCATTACCTTCAATCGCCGATTTCAACCTTCCAGTGCTTCAGTTGTTCAACAGACTTTCTAAAATCACCTAAACCAAAATCTTAAACTATATATATACTTAACTGCGGTTGTGAATTCAAAATGTAGTTACGAGAAAACTACACAAACATTACAAGACCCAAATAATGTTGTCACCACCAAACACCACACACAACCATAACAATCATATGGCAAATACACCAACCAGCCAGTTTATTGGTTGTAATTTCATTAAAGGAACTGTAAACCCAACAATATAGAAAATCAAACATCACTTTGTTTTAATTATAAAAAAAGCAAATATAATTTTAGAAGTAACATTGTCAAACATCACAATTGTCAAAATCTAATTTCTTTTCAATGTGGAAATAAAATTAAATTAAGCTGCTTAAACCAGATAACACAGTAACATTTCCATGATATATAAGTTACCTATATCTATATTGTACACCCTCCTCCAAACTCACCCAAAATTCGAAATCAAATTCCATTTCCAACGACCCCACACCACACCCTTCTCTGATTTCAAACTCTGGTATGCTCTGTCTCAAGTCTCAACTATACTTTGTATTCATAAATCATAATCATTCATGGTCAATTCCTCTGTTTTGTTTTGTAACTTTATAATTCTATTATCACCATTAATCTTCTCCTCATTATCTTCATGTCAAATGTTAGCCCCCCCTCTCACCCACTTTCGTTCCAAAACCCAATTACCCTCCACCCAGTACCTCCTCAAATCCGCCACCACCAACAAGTATCTCTGTCTCTCTCTCAGGTAGCGATTACACTATCTCTTTCGCTCTCTCGTTAATTCAATTTAGGAATTTTTCAAAAAAAAAATGTTCTAATTCAAATTAGGGATTTTTCAAACTAAAAAAAAATAGGGTTCTAACTCAAATTTGGAATTTTTCAAACTATAAAATTTGAAGCATAAAGCTTCAAAAAATAAGCCACGGGAGCCAAACAGAGTTGAAGAACCATTCATAGGATTTTAAAAAACACAAAACAACACCAGAAAAAAAAATCAACAATCATGAACCATTCACCTTATTTTTCTTCAACTTTTCCAGAAGCCAAACGGAGTTATCGTCGTCTTCAAGCTTCCGTCGTGTCATTGTCTTCAAGATTCCGTCGCCTCGTCGTCTTCGTCTTCAATCTTCGTTGCGCTTCAGAGAGATTTTGCTCGTTTAGGGATTTTAGACAGAAAAGAGGGCTTTTGCTCATGAGAAGAGGATTTGCTCATTTAATGGGATTTAAACTGTTATGACACGAGGACGGTTAGTGTCAGTTCTGCATAACTCATAGCTAAGGAGCGGATTTCAAGGTACATTGACTTGCCAAACGGTTTCCAGTATGCCTATACAGTTAGTCTTTACGCACATGATAGTAGCTACCATGTTATCAACCCTGACCCCTTCGACGAGCACATTCGGTGCTGTGGCTTTTCGCGACCTCTCTATCACAGAAATCCTGATTCGGAAAAGCAACAAAAGTCACTCTGACCTGCAGAAGATTAGATGCTTTTTTCTTTTGTAAATTGTAAAACCGAAATTTGGATTTTCTCTCCTATTTACTACAGCGGCGAAGAATCAAATTATCACTATATTTATTCATTTTTCTACTTCTTCCAAGTGTAAGATAACCCCAAGGGGTTGAAGTTGACCAAGAAGTAGTATCAGACCCGGCTTTTTGAACTCCATTTCCCGAAGAAGAATTCCACTCGAAGAAGAATTCCACTCGAATAAGATTATGGAAACACTTACTCGAAATCTCACTTATCAGATTTTAAAGGGTTAATCTGCATGTCCCCTTTCCCACTTTCGGGTAAACCTAAGACTCTTCCCTATTTTCTATGAGGAAGATCCGCCGCTGCTTAGGTGGTATAAGACTATCCCTACGCGTGCTACTGCTCTAAGGCTTTCCATAATGAATTGGATGGCATGCTTTCGACGTGCTGTGATGAGAGGTGCCTTAGCCTACGATTGTAGGAGGTGGCACTGCTGGTTGTCCGAAGTTCACGGGCAATCGCTCCCCGATAATGTTTACATTAAAAGATGTTTCCAAATCACCTCTTATTAGCTACGCATATTCACCATTATTAAGTTGAGGGGGTAGTCCATAACTAAGTTGGCTTTCGAGACTCCGTATAAGCGAAAAGAGCTGCGCTTTCGCGTTTTCATTTTAGGCTCGATAATTGGCAAGGGCAGTCTCGGAGGAAGGTTCAGGTTCCTGGAGAACGTTGATACCAATTGAGTCATCGGTCCAGCTAGAGGAAGTTCCCGCTTCCTACCCATAAGTATCACATCGTAGACCCCCACCCCAATTCTATCCTCCTTATCAGTGAACCTCTCCAATGACGCATTGTCTGTGGCAATTTAGGGATTTTTCCCTTCTTCTCGAGGACCGCGAAGACGCTACAGAACTGTGGTCACCAGTAGCACGGCTCCAAAGCCTTCCCTTAAGGATCCCCAAGGTACGGACCCCTTGTTTCCCCTTAGGGCATTTTGAAGCCATGTTCCATTTTTGAATATGCTACTTTTTACCTTTGTTTTTCGTTTCTCAAGCATGATTTCAATATTCAAACTTTAAGGAACTCTTCAAACAGAACTGGTATCCAAGTATGCGCAGTGCAAAGTGTAGTGCTTGCCCTATCGGCGAGAGAAAGGAAGTCGAAAGTATCATCATTAATAAACTTCTTGGGGTTAAATGTGAAAGAAAGAGCCCAACATTCATTTCTTCATGAATATTCATATCTGAGTCTACTAAAAGAAGGACCAGCCTCATCCTGGTGATTAGAGGTCTGATCGTTCACCTTTAATGTGACACGTTCCCTCCACCAGCGCTGTAGGTTCTAGAGTAGGGGGTAGACCTAATACTAGAGCTAGATCTATTTCATTATCAGTATGAGAAGGTTCTAAACCAGCTAAAGGAAGCGCGCTATCTAATCACTGGTGCTATTTTAAGTAATCCCCTCATTCTAAGAGTAGTGAGATTATAAGCTATCCTTTGTCCCCTTGTCTTGTCTCCTGCAGCTAGGCTAACTCAATAAGCTCTAGTAGAAGCAAGCTGTAGCTCCGGGAGATCCTTCCTACAAGTCTGAATTTGCACTTTCCGCCCCAATCCTTGCCGGTTGCACGCTAACTAACCTAAGGCTTGGAGTTATTCTTGCTTGCTGCTTTTAGTATATTAGTATAAAATCCTGTGACCAAAAAGGATAGAAGCCTAAATAAAGCAAAAGGGTGGGGGTACAAAGGGGATCAACCGCTAAGAAAAGAGAAAACTAAAAAAAAAAATACGGCGAGTGACCTTGCCTTGCCAAGGACAAGCTAACAAGGAGGGCACACTAAGCATTGAATGGAAATTTTAAAATTTTATAAGGGCAATATTGTCTCAAATGAGTTAGTTTTGTAATTTTTTCAAAAACAGGTTAGATATTAACTTTAAGCTCCTAAATGGGTTAGTTATCAATAAAACCCTATAAAATATTGATTTTTTATGGTTTCTCGAAACTGTCCAACATAATTCAAATATTGTCCTCTGTCTATTCTACAAATTATAACAATTTTTCTACGCATTTAAAAATCACGAAACTTTACAAAATGATATTAGACATATACATCTCCATACATATAAATTTTGATAATTTTTAAAGATAATAAACTAACTCAAAACATTTTTACGAATCTAGCTGGTCTAGTAAAACAGGGACTCCAACAATGACCCAACACACTTTAAAATTCTGTAACTTTTTATAAACAAATTGACAAATCACGAAATTTAACATATAAAAACTAGACACATAAACATTTCAATGTGTTAAATTTCATAAATTTTGAAAATGTGTAAATATACCAAATCAATTTCAAAATCAGCTTATACGGTTAAAATAGAGGAATTTCAGTTTTGTAGGGCTAATTTTGAAAATCCACCAAAAACAGTGTTTTTAACGTTTTAGAGTGAAACCGACTTTGAAACACTTGCAAATACATCTATTTTAATAATTTGAAACCTAATCACAAAATCAACAATGATACATATATTTCAAATTCGTTTATATTCATATCTGAATTTTTATACATATATGACCTATCGAATCCTTAATAATATTAAGAATGATATATAAAATCATATTGGTAAATCATTATTCACCGACCTCATTATCTTCGTTTACAAATCGATCTTCGTTTGTAAACTGGGCAAACGGACACCTCTCCATTTACTTTTTATTATTATTAATATAACATGTATATATAAATACAGAGTCTAATAAGTTTCTAAATCTAAAACCATAAAACAGAAAACTAATAATTTTTTTTATTACAAATCAACTCCTTGTATTTATTTCTAATTGCCTTTAATATTTCTATAGACTTGTATTATTATTATTTTTTTCCAAAAACAATTTCGGGAATCGCCGGTGTCAACGAGGTGTGATGATGGGATTGATATCGCTGTCAAGATCACTGCCTGAAACATTGGTCGACATGTACGGATCCCTTGACATCATCGTCGAAGAAGATGCTGCTGTTGAGTGGCCAGAAAACACAGACCTGGTAGATTCAAAGAGAGTGGCGTCACTTGCTGGTACCATCTTGACAATGTTTTCTAGCTCCCTCACTACGTCCAACATGGATGGCCGATGTTCCGGCCTCTCGTGACAGCAACGCAGGGCCAAAGACAGGAACTTTTCGATGCATTCGGATGGGTACGACCCCATTCTGCTGTCTATGATCGAGAACATCATGCCCGATTGATGTGCCACCTTCACTTCGCGGACAATGTTTTTACCGTGTGATATGGGCTGCATACCGGTCAAGAGCTCCAGGAGTACCACTCCAAGGCTATAAACATCACTTTTGTCTGTCAATTTATGTGTCAAGAAGTACTCTGGATCGAGGTACCCCTGCATTTCGTAAGAAGAGTTAGCATAAGAATGAACATGCCATTTGAACAGAAGAACTTGAGTGATTCCTGAACAACGTAACGTAAATGGATCGAGACTTACTGGTGTTCCTTTCACAATTGTAGATACATGAGTTGGCATAGTTCCGTCCTCATCCAGGACTGGAGCAAGCCGCGAGAGTCCAAAATCCGCAACTTTAGCATTAAACTTGGAGTCCAGAAGTATGTTGCTGGCTTTTATATCTCGGTGAAATACTGGCGGATTAGCTTCCGTATGGAGGTAAAGAAGTCCCTTAGCTGAATCCAATGCAATGCGTAGCCTCATCCCAAAATTCACGCTTTCTTTACCTTTAGCTGCATATTGTAGTAACCATTCAAGCATCAGTTCTTGAACCAAGGGAAGTTACTTAATAAACAATCAAGCCGCAAGCAAGGAAGTAAAGATAATGTTAAAGATGAATTCAAGGAAGGATCAGTTAAGAACTGTCATACATGAAAGCCAATCCCTCAAGGTGCCATTAGGCACGAATTCATATACCAGCATCTGCGAAAGCACAAAGAACACAAGGTAGTTAATATCCAAGATTGAGCCAATTTTCGATGTCTAGCTAGCTAATTCTTCCTCGGAAATATATTTGTATCAGAACCCCATCACAATATCAATGACACTTTGCAAGAATTACCTGTTCATCTTCTTCATCGCAATATCCCAACAGCGAAACCAAGTTTCGGTGATGTAACCTGGACAGCAATTTTATCTCCGTCAAAAATTCTTTTTGGCCTTGTAAAGATCCTTCTTCTGCACGCTTTATGGCAACAACAGTATCATCAGACAGAATGCCTTTATAAACCTTCCCATAACCTCCGCGGCCAACTTGAGTTGAGCTGATAAAATTGTCTGTCGCCATTGCCAATTCTTTAAACTTGAAGTCTTTCACACCATCAATCTTCATTGAAGCCCTTGAGGCTGCAAGCACAACAGTGAGTCACTACATTCCCAATTGAAACGGTCATAACTAACAAATAGTTTATATTAGACTACTCACATAAGCGTTTTCTTGACAGTGAGTACTGAGATCTAGTATGTCTTCTTGCTATTAGAAGTGTTACCATTGCAGATGTTGCCACAGCACTGGCTACTGCCCCCAGTATAATAGCGGCTAAAATTCCCGAACTAATTCCTGTCCTTGGAGTCTCGACATTTACTATAGAAAATGAGAAATCATACAAGAAGTTAAAGACATGCTAATGATACAAATATCAGTTCTCTCCTTTGTGCTACTGATCAAACCAATCTCTCCATGTCAGTAGATTTATATATATATATATATATATATATATATATATATATATATATATATATATATATATATATCAGGTTGAGTTACTTACTAGTTGCATAAGGTCCCTGGAGAGTGAAGTTGAGCAGCTCATACGGTCCAAATAACTCATCACCAGGAAATCCCCAGGAAGTAAATCTGCCTGTAATTCGCTGAACCTCACTCTCGTTAAAGGTATTTTGGCGCACATAATTTGCCTTAGGAAACAACTTCAAATACATTCGTAGACGAGGTCCCTTTTCCCAGACAAATGAATCAATCAATAGCTGATGAAGGTCCAAGTTGAGAGTACTGGTCAGGTACTCCTCAAAAGAGTAACTATAAGGAGGAAAATAAGAAAAACTTGGGCTCTTCAGCCGGTATCCAATTCTCAGAGGGGATGCACAAAAGCATGGCACAGGGGAAGCTGGGACATATTCAAAGGAATTTTCGACAGGACATGCTGCAATAGGACAGTCTGTTGAATTTGTTAAGTTTGTCAGGTTCCCATCCCCTCCAGCTTCAGAACCGCAGAATCGTCTAACATTTGGTGTGTTTGCATTGGTGCAGATAGGATTGCCTCCAAGCCTAAAAATTAACTGCTAAAATGGTAAGAAAAAATAATGAAATTGAGGACAATGCATAAATATATGGAATATTTTTTCACTCATTAGTGAAATGTTCACTTTTTTTTATAGGAAACTAGAATGATTTCATTAAATAAAGAGGAAACAAAGGTGAACAAGATGTCCACAACTCAAAAACCTTTTGTAGACTGCCAAAAAACAAGAAAAATGTTCACTTGCGAAGAAGCAGTCAAACAAGGTGCAGACTTATTGCAGAAATCCTCACTCATGCAGTGCAAATTAAAAATAAGAACAAACGAATCGCAAGAGGGTACTGATAGGTGATAGCCAATGCATCAGTGCATATAGAAAAGCAGCATACCTTAGGGTGACATTATCTGGAAGATTTATATCTCCTACAATGTTGGAGAGCTGATTGTTTCTCAGATCACTGCATTTTGAATGTGCACAAAAGTGAATAATGGTTAGAAGACTGATATCTCACTGAGCCGGACTAAACATATGCATGATAGATAAGAGCATTTGATTCAATTTCATAGACATGACTCTAGAATGGGTTGCCAATATGCAGGCATGCAGCTGTGAACTATAGGAAAATCAATTAAGTACTATAGACAATTACACAATTATTCTTCTTTTAGATCTTACAGTGTCAGTATAGCATTTGTACGGAAGGAAATCTTTCGCCACATGTTTGCAGGGACAGAACCGGTAAGAGAGTTGTTCTCCAGTAACCTGAAATGAGAAATTGTTTGAAAACATTATCTGGAGAGCATAGAAGAGCATTCAACACTAGAGAATCGTATTTAGATATTACAAGCATCATTGCAAATAATTTCATGATACTGTTTCATACTTGTAATATCATATCATGAAACGAAATAATTAAGTGGATTCTCACAGTTTCTGAAGAGAAGGAAGATCTGAGAAGCTTCCAGGGATGGTACCATTCAGATTGTTGCCTGACAAATTGCTGCAATCAACAAGTGTGAATGAGGATATTTTATCTTTATTTTATAGCAGAAATTCAAAAATGGTGACAGTACAATTTTTTTCACTTGAAAAATGATATTTACTTCACTTTAAAATGCAGCAAATAGGACATGGAAATAAATATTGACATAATTCACAGTCTTTCTTGATCAGCATTACGTACATGGTTGTCATGTTTTCAGAAAGCTTATTTGATGGTATAGGTCCAGTTAGATGATTCCGGCTAAGATCTCTGTCATATGAACCCAGTAACAATGAAATAAAAGTTGGATAAGGTAGTGATAACAGAATGGAAATAAATGCATCAACATGTCAAGAGTTGATACAGTGAAAGGTTAACAATCCCTCAACAGAACTTACACAACAGTCAAAACTTACAAATACAAAAGGCTCGGTATCCCGCTAAGATCAGGAACAGCTCCCTGCAAGCTGCAATTCCTAAGACTTCTGCCAATTTTGAGAAAGAACAACAAAGCAGCATCAGCAGTCTTACCAAGCAAATTTATGCAACAAATTGCTCATACAATATCATTTTCCTTTTCTGGACACACAAAAACAAAACATTTAAATGACACTTACAATTTTACTAGTTTGGAAAAGTTTCCGTAAGTTGCTGGAATTTCAGAACCACTGAAGTTGTTGTTATCAAGTTGACTGTAGAGAAAAATAAAAAGAAGTGTTATAAACTAATTACTATATGGTAAACATGATTTCGATATGGTTCATCCTATTTAAGCATGCCCTTAAGAAGGTCTTAAAAACCCACCAGCATGAAACAAGGAGTAGAACAATGCATACCGTGACTCTTGACACACATCATATCAAGACAACTAAACTTAAGTGAAAGTAACGATTTGGATGTGTCAAAAGGAGGAACATACAGTATGTGCAACTGTGGCAACTTTGAGATTTCTGGTGGAAGATTCCCAGACAAGTTATTATTATCCAGAAGCCTGTGAATATTTGTTTCATCAACCACATGTTCATATCAAGTCAATAAAGAACAAACATAACAAAAGAAAGAAAGTTACAGCTGAAACTGAAAGGGAACGGTAAAAGTAAAAACTCACAAGTGAATAAGAACAGATGTATTAGAAAGCTCAGCTGGAATTTGACCGCTAATCGAATTATTGTTCAAATGGCTGCAAAAATCTCATACGTGCGGATAAAATGAGTAGAAGAAAAATAATTCATCACTAAATTGAAGCAGCATTTGGATTGATAATCCACTTACAGGTGTTTCACACTGCTCAAGTTAGCGAATGATATCGGTATAGGGCCTGAGATTTGGTTCTCGTCTACTTGAAGCCTATCCAAGTGTGAAAGATAGCCAAGCTCCTCAGGTAAAGAACCCGATAATTTGTTTCCATTCAAGAGCCTGCACACACAAATACATCAGATATTCAGATTAAGCTAAACCAACAAGAGGTATATTTTTTCCAGCATTTATATCCTTTCCATGGAGTATGAAAATCGCTATGTATCAATCTTTTGGTTGATCAGAAGTACGAGACAAGCTTAACGTATTTCCAAAGTAATCCGAACTTACAAGAGTTTCAAGAATGAAAGACTTCCTATCTCCTTTGGTATGGTTCCAGTCAGACCATTCCACATGAAATCTCTATCAAAGGACAACGGAAGAAGAAAAATGTTAGCATTGTTGATTTGATTATGTAGAATTATATGATAATAATTCTTAAGAAATCCACTTATGTAAAATTTGTGCCTCACAATATCGTAAGATGAGAGAATCGGCCAAGCTCAGGTGCTAAACTTCCAGAGAGATTCATATTTAGCAGCTGGCTGCATCAACAATTTAGGATGGATAAGCAAACAACAAAATTTGGGGGGGAAAAGAGTAAAGATGGGGATAGAGAGGACATACAGCTCCTGTACATGTAAGTAACCATCATTCAAAGGTCCACCGAAACATAAAACTCCTGTCCAATTTGATGTGCATGGATCCCCCCTTCCCCAATTTCTGAGATGCTTCACTGGATCACTTAAACTGTTCTTGACTGCTCTCAGGGCACTGACTGCAAATGGACACTTATCATAAGTTGTATCTCAAGAAAAAGAGATTAATTAGTTGACAAATTCCCAGATGCCCAATAAAGTTATGGATCAAATAAGTGGTCTCTACAATCTTACTGTTGTTCAATAAGGCAGTAACACCAGCAAACCTTTAGTTGAATTTACGATTCAATATACTTTGATAGCTTCCATGCTCAACTAGTTTCCATAGAATAGTGAAGCAAATTGAAAACAAGAGTAGTGGAACTTGAAAACATTAAGGCATGTATAGTTGGGCAGTGAAGTTACTTAATTTTGTTATTGTATCAAGAACAACTAGATATAACAGCTATCTATGAGCATCGACTAGCTTAGTTGGTAACAAGAGGTCATGGATTCAAAAATTCATTGAAGTTGCAGCAAAATTACCTTCTGAAGGATCTGTAATTTGAGCAACAGCAAGATGGAGCAAGATGCAATACGCCGCTGCAGCATAAACGAATCCGGAAAGTCTCAATCCCATCATCATCATTAACACCTAGAAAATCAAAGTGAACCAGAAAACCAAAAATTGCAAATTGTCAATAACACTTGCACGTTTATTTCTTCATCCAAGTTCAAGGGATAAGTCTTACTTGGCTGTCTTTTAAGTCTGACTTTTATTTTTGTTTTTGCTGTTGTCAAGTATGAGGACTAAAATAAAGCAGAGGATGCAAAACTAGAGATAATTCTTGCTTAAAAAGGATCAAACAAACACTTAACACATATAATCTTCACATACTAAAATGAAAATCAAACTATAGAAGCCAAAAAGAAGACAACTTTATTGATTTTGATTTATCAGAGAAAGGTTCAAGCAGAGATATGTCTAAATCCAAGCTTGAAACACGAACCGAGAGGCAAGTAAACGGGATGTCGAAGGTAACCCATTAAGCTTGCGTGCTCTGATACATTGTAGTTGTCAGATTATAGACTTTTTCTTTTTTTTCTTTTTAAGAATTCCTGAGATGGCATTGTCGTCATGGTTAGTTCATCCAATTTAGCAGAGTATGAATATGATATTATCAATCATTTATTCTTTTATTAAAAAGGGAAAAAAAAAAAGTTACAGAGAATAGGGAATAAAAAAAGCTGAGATTTTTGTCAGCATCTTTGATTTTTTTTATCATCTTTTAGACTAACGAGAGTGAAAAAATGGAGGGGCTTTATCCAGGTTTATTGATTATCATTACTTCCACAGATTTGGACTTGTTCATACCTGCCCACAGCCCCACCAACCATTTTTTCTTGTAATAAAATTATATACATACCTATCGTCTATAGAGAAGATTAAAATTATAAGATTTTTTTTAAAAATAAAAATATTAAAACTAGAAAAGAAGCCGAGTCCATTTTGTTCCTCATGCCCTTTATTATCTCTTTGAAAGGGTAAGCAAGAAACCGAGTCCATGTATGTGTACTCATCCTCTTTATTGTCAGCAAGATTGACACTCTTTTCAAGAGGGAAGTAAAAGAAAAATATTTAGATCCTCTAACCTTGACTTTCTTTCTTTAATTTATTTATTATTATCAATAAAATAGATCACGTGACATCACTCTATCGATAGAATCAGTACTTTGGATACTGTCCGATCAATACCAACTATTATTCCAAGAAAAATTCAACTCAAAGAAACAAACCTTGATGGGTCCACTCATTTTCCGACAACAGATAGTTTACTTGGGTTGGGACTAGGGAGTTGGGACCCCACGTGGAGAGAGGCTTGAAAATAGTCAATGTTTTGAGGCTAAGGAAGGCCATTTCCCAGTTTCCATTAATATTTGGTATAATTATGAAAATAACAGGCGGCTGACGGTTATGTGTGTCTTTGTGAAGTGCCTTGTACGCACCGGGTGTTTTTAAAGCGTGGATTAAACTAATTATATAAATTTTTTTAAAAGAATTTCGATAATAAAAAAATTATATCTGAAATTTTTTACTATATATTTGGATAAGAATTATACCACTCGAAATTAATTTTTTAAATAAAATATATAAATTGTTTTAGAAGTTAATATCATAAACTATCTCAATTTTAAAACAGTTTAAGAGAATATAGAACGAAAAAATCGTATATGTGAAACTTTTCACTGTTTGTTCGAACGTGATTATAATGTTTTTTACTTTTTTATTTAATGTTTAGTTATATTAGATTGATAAATATAATTATAAATTATAAGAAAAATGTAAAACTCTATCGGCTTCGAAAAAAAAATCAGAAAAATTAGCCCAGGCTACTTCAGTCGTACCTCCGCACCTGCTTGTATGCATAGCTATTTTGGATACAAATTCACAATTTTTGTTTGTTTTTTCTTTTTTATATTCACACACATGGAAAATAATATACATACACTATAATCACAATCATCATAATTTCCCAGTTTCTGTTAATATTGGCATAATGATGAAAACAACTGGTGGCTGACGGTTATGTGTGTCTTTGTGAAGTGCCGTACGCATCGGGGTGTTTTGATATTGTTGATTAAACTAATTATATATTATTATTTTTTTACGAAAAACTAATTCATTTAAAAGTTTCAAGTTAATAATTAACTCTTTTTAAAAAAATTATAAAATTAATTCATTTTTGATGTATAAGAATACTATCTTTATTTACTCACTTTTATATTTAATTTAACATATTCAATATTTATATATATTATCTCACCAATACACCATCCTCCTCTTTCTCTCTACCACAACACCCAATTTCGTTTTCTCCCATTCTCATTTCTCTATTTTTTTTGTTCTTTCTTCCTTCATTTCGAATTTGAGTAATTATTTATATTCTCCATCTTTAAACAACTCAAAAATATTCATCCACCACAAGGGTACCTTTGTATTCAAGCTTTGAGGTGAGTTTTTTTTTTTAGTTGAATCTCAGATTTAATTATATTTGTGTCAATTTATTGTTGAAATAGTTTACATTTACATAATCAAGCATGAGTCTTGTGTCAATTTGATGTTGTTGTGATCAATTTAAAGTCTAAACATAAATCTAAAGTATATTTCTATTTTTCATCTCTTTTTTACTTTCCTTTGTGCATTAAGGTTGTTTATTTTTGTGAAAATTATTTTCATCAATATAATAGAGCATATGTCTTGGTTGAATTTGATGTTGGTGTGATCAATTTTAATTTTATACATAAATTTATAGTTTATTTCATGTATGAATATATATTTTTAGTTTAATTTGTGCATTAGGGTTGCTTATTTTTATGAAAATAATTGACATGAATGTAATAGAGCATGGGTCTTATGTGAATTTGATGTTGGTGTGGTTAATTTTTCATTGTTGTATTGAATTTACACAATTGGTAATATATTTTTTTTAAAAGTGTCCAACCTAGTTTTTCCTAACAGCGTTGGGAATTTCAAACGTTGTTGGGCATCCCTAACTGTGTTAGGAATTCCCAATTATGTTTGAAATTCCTAACAGTGTTGGGAATTTCCAACACAGTTAGAAATTCTTACTGCATCAAGATTTTAACTTATTTTGGATTTAGAATGTTTTATAAATTCACTGTACCATGAGTATATAATATTTATTTAGGAATTTAATCATAGATTTCTTATTCATTTGAAAGGTATCATGGATAAAGTTCGGTTCGTTGTTTTAAACGATGGGGAATGGATTGAAAGTGGTGGTAAGTTCAAGTATCAATCTGGAAAGTCAAGACTAATTTCAGTTTCAAGGGAAACCTCGTATGAATCGTTAGAAGACATCATATATGGTCTTATTAAAGTCAATCCTACAATGTAACAAAGCGGTTGTAGGAATTAATTTGACGATTGGATTTCAATATAGCAAATTGTACCATGAACTATTTTTGTATACATATGCCAAAGTGTTATTAATGTAACTGGCAATTTGACAATAATATACTTCTACTCTTAAACAATATTTGCATTACACAACAATTGATCACCATGTACTTTCAACATGTAATTTTTTCAAATCGACCAAAAGGTCACCAAAAGATCTCATGTTTCAAATCCCTAACCTAATCTCAGAAAAAAGTTAACTACAATTGAAGGTTGAAGAAAGATGAAAGACTTGAAAATTGTTCAGTAAGATGAATTATATTTTTTTAATGTTGTTTTGTAACATTTCAGGAAAATAGAATGGGAGAAGAGGTTGATTTGTTGGTCAAGGTTCCAGAACATTTCCCGACGAAAATTAATAGAGTTGCATAATAAGCCAGAGATGTGATTTGCAGTAGGTGGGAAGACATTTTGTACAAAGTGTGCAAATTTGTTATTACACTAGACAATATGGATTTTGTATAAACTGTGCAGATTTGTTATTGCACTACACAACATGTATTTTATACACATCCAAGTAACATAATTTGCAGACTTTGTCTAAAAAGTTGAATTTTGTATAAATTGTACAGGTTTTGTCCATAACATCCATAAATTCCAAAATGTTAACATTTCACAACTTAGGTAACATTAAATAAATTCCATGATAAATCCATTTAGCATTACACACAAAATGTAATAATATAATAGTGTATCCAAACAATTCAATACTGTCAACATTATACAAAACTTCAAGCAAATATAGACAAAATCACTACACCGTGTCTTCCAACATAAAACACTTCCAACATTATCGTGTTTTCCAGGTACCTACAAATAAACACACAACATTATTAAATAAAAAATGATAGATACATTTTTAAAAATAGTTACTTATTTCAACAACGTTAGGAAAACTGGACTGAACATTTTTTTCAAAAAAAATGCTACCAATTGTAAAGATTTAATCAAATAATGGAAAATTAACCACACCAACATTAAATTCACTCAATACTAATGCTCTATTACATTCATACCAACTATTTTGACAAAAATAAGCAACTCTAATGCACAAATTAAACTAAAATACTTATTCAAACAAGAAAAAATCTTTAAATTTATGTATAAAATTAAAATTGATCATACCAACATCAAATTCAACCAAGACTCATGCTTCATTATATTGATGAAAGCTATTTTAACAAAAATTAGCAACCCTAATGCACAAAGGAAAGTAAATAAGAGATTAAAAAAAGAAAAAAAAACTTTAGATTTATGTTTAAACTATAAATTGATCACAACAACATCAAAATATTATAGTTTAGTTATTATTTACATTCCCCATCATTGAGGAACTCTAAAATATTGTATTTTAGTGTTCAGCAAAGTTTTTCCTAACAGCGTTGGGAATTCCTAACAGCTCCCAACGTATTGGGAATTCCTAATAGCTCCCAACGTATTAGGAATGCCCAACAGGGTTGGGAATTCCCAATACAGTTAGGAATTCCTAACGCTGTTAGGAAAAACTGTGCTGGACATTTAAAAAAAAATGCTACAATTTGTGTAAATTCAATCTAACAATGGAAAATTAACCACAACAACATCAAATTCACACAAGACTCGTGCTCTATTACATTTACGTCAATTATTTTCACAAAAACAAGCAACTCTAATGCACAAATTAATCTAAAAAATATATATTCAAATATAAAATAAACTATAAATTTATGTATAAAATTAAAATAGATCACACTAACATCAAATTCAACAAAGATCCATGCTCTATTATATTGATGAAAACAATTTTCACAAAAATAAGCAACTCTAATGCACAAAGGAAAGTAAAAAAGAGATGAAAAATAGAAATATACTTTATATATATGTTTAAACTTTAAATTGATCACAATAACATCAAATTGATGGAAGACCCATGCTTTACTATGTAAATGTAAACTATTTTCACAATAAATTAACACAAATACAATTAAATCTGAAATTTAACAAAAGTTTTCAAAAAAAAAAACTTACCTCAAAGCTTGAATATGTTGTGGATGAATATTTTTGAGTTGCTCAATGGTGGAGAATGTAAATAATTACTAAATTTCGAAATGAAGGAAGAGAGAACAAAAAAAAATGTGAGAGAGGATAATGGGAGAGAAACCGAAATTGGGTGTTATGGTGGAGAGAGAGATGGAAATAAGATGAAAAGAATGGTGTTGTGGTGGGATAATATGTATAAAGAATGGATAAGTTAAGTTAAATATAAAAGTGAGTAAGTAAGGGTATAATTGTACTTACACATAAAAAAGGAGTTAGTTTTGTAATTTAAAAAAAAAAGGTTAGTTATTGACTTGAGTCTTCTAAATTAGTTAGTTTCTAATAAAACCCAACTTTTTACGATATATTTAGATAAGAATGATACCTCTCAAAATTAATCTTCTAAATGAAATACATAAATTGTTTTAGAAGATAACGATCAAATAAGAAAAAAAAAATGATTCAATAGAATTACAAACTATCTCAATTTTAAAACAATTTGAGAGAATATAGAACGAAAGAACCATAGAAGTGAAACTTTATCTACTTGTTCGAATGTGATTCTAATGTGTTTTACTTTTTTATGTTTAGTTATGTTAGTTTGATAAATATAATTGTAAATTAAAGGAAAAATGTAAGACTCTAACGGAGATAAATGTAAATGTGTAAACTTCGAATTTTTTTTTAGAAAAATTAGCCCAGACTACTTCAGTCATACCTCCGCCCCTGCTTGTATGCATAACTATTTTGGATACAAATTCACAAAAAAAAAATTCTTTTTCTTTTTTACGTTCACACACATGGAAAATAATATACAAACACTATAATCACAATCATTTGTAGAGTTACATATCATAATTTGTAGTATATGGAAACAGTACCAGAAATGAGATTGCACTGATGGTGGGGATGACACCACTGACAAGGTCACTACCAACCTCAGGGGGATCGGCATATAAGTTTCCTCTAGAGTAGAGAGATGATGATGAAGTAAATATTCCTGACATTTTAGAGGAATCAGACACGTCGGACTCTGTTGGAATCATGTCAGGTTCTGGTGGTGGAAGCATGGAAGATATGTTCTCTAACTCTCTCACTACCAACCTCAGGGGGACCGGCATATAAGTTTCCTCTAGAGTAGAGAGATGATGATGAAGTAAATATTCCTGACATTTTAGAGGAATCAGACACGTTGGACTCTGTTGGAATCATGTCAGGTTCTGGTGGTGGAAGCATGGAAAATATATTCTCTAACTCTCTCACTAGCTCCAACATTGTGGGTCGTGCCTCCTTCTTGTCCTCACAGCATTTTAGGGCCAATGTCATGAATCTTTTGAGACATTCCGAGGAGTATGGACCCATGTTCTTGTCTATGATGTTCAACATCAACCCAGATTGACATGCTGCATTCACCTGTATTGGAATGACATTGTCTGATTAGAATAAAACTTGTCCTGAAAGTTTACTATAGAGTACGTATTTGAGAAAAGGAATTGAGATTGGTTACCTCTCTGACAATGTTTTGACCACGAGAGATGGTTGCATCCCTGTCAAGAGCTCTAGAAATACGATTCCAAGGCTATAAACATCGCTCTTCTCTGTCAACATGTGAGTCAAAAAGTAGTCTGGATCGAGGTAACCCTATGTGGAAGCAAAGTGCGAGTTAGCTGTTCTACTAGTTACAGTAATCTATACATTGAACAGTACAAACAACATAGGAAGTAGGACTACCCATTCACATACACAAAATCTGTTTAGAAATTATAAGAACAATAGCATATGTGTTCAAATTTTCTCTGGGGAAGCATGACATTGTCAATGGTATAATATAACTTTCACAATATGTAATGTTATCACGTGATATATACTTACCGGTGTGCCTTTCACGACAGTGGAGACATGACCCATAACTCCTCGAACATTAGGTACTGGTGCAAGCCTTGAGATTCCAAAGTCAGAAACTTTTGGAGTAAACTTGAAGTCCAACAGTATGTTGGTTGCCTTGATATCTCGGTGGATTATCGGGGGGTCAGCTTCAGTGTGAAGGTAGAGAATGCCCATGGCAGAACCCAATGCAATGCGCGTTCTCATGCTAAAACTCAAAGGATCTTTTAGTCTAGCTGTCATATGATCACCAACTATGTCAAATTCACAACATGATAGAGCTGCAGGTATCAAACCTTAGCACTAGTCTGGTCCCATAGATTCAAATAGTGACTCACATCATGTAAATTTGAGTAATATTGTTGAACGTGAAAAGTAGAAGTAGACGATTAATGATCAATTGATCCTAATGTAAAAAAAAAAGAGAGAAGGAAACTGCTCGTACAATTTTAATCAGAAAAACAATGAACCTTATGTGACAAGTGATTTTGTTAACAAGTTGCAAGTAAATTAAAGCAGCTGTTATCATTGAGAAGACCTTGAATACAAAAAAATAAGGTATATACAAAACATAGCTATCTAATTTTTTAGACATTTATAGATAACGAATGAAACTAAGTACGCAACTCATGGTGTTGCACAGATGCAACTTTAGGGGAAAAAAAGTTTACCTTTGAGATGATCATGAAGAGAACCATGTGGCATAAACTCATATACTAACATCTGCAAAGACACACCAGAAAAAAGAAGGCCTTAAAATATTGTTCATCTTGAAGTAGACTTTGGGTATTATCAGTAAAGCTCTCTTCTATGGATGTATGTAGCATTAACTAAGCGTGTATATATGCATGTGGTTCATTTTAAACAAAATATTTTGAGGAATAGCAGAGACAGAACCTGTTCGCCTTCTCATCACAATATCCAACCAATGAAACCAGATTACGATGATGTAATCGCGATAACAGTTCTATTTCAGTTAAGAACTCTTTCTGGCCTTGCAAGGATCCCTGCTGTGCTCGCTTGATTGCAACAACCGTCCCATTAGCTAAAATGCCTTTATAAACCTTTCCATATCCTCCTTGACCAACTTGTGTGGTCACGCTAAATCCGCTGGTTGCTTCATAAAGTTCTATGAAATCGAATCCCTTGACACTTTCCGTTTTGATTGGAATTTTTGCAGCTGTTAAGGAAGAAAAAGACATCATTTCTTCTATATATAACAAGAAAAGGTGGCATTGGCATAGGTCAAGAAAGAAATAGAAGAGCCAACTTTTCTGTTTTTTTGGAACTTCATGATGTTTGTATCTTCTGTTCCTTTTGTAGAAAAGAAACACAATGAACAAAGATATTGCAATCGCGCAGGCAAGGGACCCTAACACAATTCCAATCACAGCCCCTTTGCTCATACCGAATTTTAGAGGCATGAGAACAACTACCAAAAGAAAGATCCAAAACACCATTGCCAATCAGAAAAAGGAACTGGAATATACAGCTTAATTATGAAACAAATGTTGTATGGAGACATACAATCAGCATAAGGTCCAACGAGTGTAAAATTGAGCAGTTGATACGGGCCAAAGATATCACTGGATGGAAGAGAAAACGTAGCAATCATGTCTCTAAGCCGTTGGATCTCACTTTTGTTAAATTTACTGGAACTGTTGCTATACTGAGGGAAAAATTTCACATAAATCCTTAGCCTAGAACCATTTTGCCATATAAATGATCCAATGGATAGTTGGTAAAGATCCAAACTGAGACTGGTGGTTAAGTATGCCTGAAACTCATTAGTGTATGGACGGAAATTGGATATGCTTGGACTTCGCAAAAGTAATCCAACTCCAAGGGGTGCTGCACAATAGCAGGGAACAGGAGATTCCGGGACATATTCATAACTATCGTGAACAGAACATGATTGAGTCCGGCAGGTAACAGTTGTTGAGTCATTCGAGCTTCCATAAGTCTCATCATCTCCGGCATTGAGTCCACATAACTGGATTATGTTTAATTCATTTGCTCTTGAACAAACAGGGTTGCCTTCAAGCCTGTATATCCAGTAATCAGAGGTCACTAAACAATATGCAACAGATAAATCAAATATATCTACATCAATTTGCAACAAGTATTCTCAGAACATTTCACTGTGAGTCACAGTTACTATAGAAGTATAGGTATGAGGAGCACTCTACATGTTTTCCGGTACACAGAACTCACCTAATGCTGACATTTGAAGGAGGATTCAGACTACCTGAAATATTCTTAAGAAAATTATTCCGGGAATCCCTGCAAATAAAGCATTGATACAACATCCGGTAAGAATACATGTAATTATGATGTTTTGGAGTTCAGCCACCGTTGCTTAGGGCTGGCAATTCGGGTTCATGAGTCGGGTTGATCTCAACCCGACACGACACGACACGAATAATATTAACTCTTAACCCGACACGACCCGTTTAATTAAACGGGTTGACCTTTTAAAACCCAACACGATACGAATAAATATACAGGTTAGACGGGTTGACCCGTAACACGTTTCATAATCTAATCGGGGTTATAATGAATCGGGTTTCAACCGTGTGACCCGTTTAACCCGAACCCGTTTAACACGGATAGTGTTGTATTGATGAGACCAAACCAAACAAAATTACAAATGACTTCCATGTTTTTGTTGAATGATCATACAATGGATCAACAAGATTTACATGTTATTAACCAAGTATTACACCGTTAAAAAGATAAAAAAAAAAGATTGAAGAACAAGATCGACCAAAATCCGCCGCCGTGAATTAAAGGAGTCCAGCTCGACCAAGATCCGCCGCCGTCTCTCCAAACCGGTCGCACATCAGTTGCTGCAACTCTCCGACATCGTCGCAGCACCGTCGCACCAACAACCTGATCCCATCCAGAATTCGTCGATCATCAGTTGCCGTTGCTCCGTCTCAGTTTCGTCGATCATCAGTCGCCGCTGCTCCGCCATCGATTTCAGTCACCGCTGGTCAGATTTCTGCCGCTGGTCATCAGATTTCCACCGTCGATCATCAGTCGCCGCTGATTGAGAGGATATCTGAATTTTAAAATAAAAGAGAGCAGTCGTGCATAGTGAAATGAAGAAAAAAAAGAGAGAAAGAGTGAAAGGGAGAGAGTGAGATGTGATTTTGGTGAAGTTAGGGTTAAGGATTTGAGAGTGTTAGTGTGATGGCTGCTGTTGTAACCTAAGAATGCTTTTATATAGTATGCCAAAAGTCATTTATAACCCTTGTAATAAGAACAATTATAAATGTATCTATATGACTAAACGGGTTAAACGGGTCACCCGCGAACCCGTTTAGTCAAACCCGGCACGACCCATAAAATAAACGGGTTATATGGGTTGACCCGATTATGATCCAAACCCGTTAAGAAGCCAACCCAACCTGTTTAAGTACCTCGGGTTCGTGTCGGGTTGACAGGTTACGGGTCGATTTTGCCGGCTCTACGCGTTGCTGATGTACTTATAACGATATTCCAACATAAGACTATTCAAGAAATTGTTAAATATATAAATTCTTACAAGGTAAGTGTTGCCGTTGCACTAAAATTTATGTTCTGCCAAATGTTTGAGGGGACGATGCCACTCAATGAATTGTTCGCAAGGGACCTGCAATAAGTACAAGCTTCATTATTTCCTAGGATAGATATGAAATTCCATCATGTTATAAATTCCGAATCATCTTTCTAAATTATAACAAATGTTCACATTTGGTGCACCATAATAAAGAAAACAGAAATCCTAATAATCTTACAATCTCTGAAGACGAGGTAGGCCTGAAAAATTTGAGGGGATAGGTCCAATAAGCTGATTGTTGGATAGATCACTGCAAGATTAGAAACACTTTGAGTTAGGAGCAACTGCGAGTTCTTCAGGCTCACATAATATATGTGTACGCAGGAATTTCAGACATGCACGCACACAAACACACTAAAGTGACTTTGGACATCAACAATGACATACATAGTTGTGATATTTTCAGAGAGCTTATTGGTTGGAATGGTTCCATTAAGTTGATTCGAGCTAAGATCTCTGTAACATGAGAAGTAAGAAAGGTCAGATAGAATCAACCAAGGTCTAAGGACATTTTAGTTTATTTTATCTAAATGTCAAAGGAAATGTATAGAGATGAATTATAATTATGACCATCTTTATATACAATAAACATTAGCATCAATCTTAACAATGCCCCGAGACTTACAAGAAAAGAAGGCCCGGTATACCGCTTAGATCAGGAATCTCTCCTTGCAGGTTGCAGTTTCTTAGACTCCTGTAGAATTAAATGAAATGTAAATAAGCACACACCAATATTTAAGATTTGTTAAGATGCTTGGGCTGATATTGCAACTCTGTGCATAACAGAATTTCGTACACTTTTCCTCTATCTAAATAGCACGGTCATTGTTTGTTGGAAATTTTGTGATGAACAGACATTTTGAGAGCATTATTAGGGTATGATTGATTCCATAAAAATGGAAGATCGAAGTATATTCGAATTCTCCTTCGTGAGAGCTTTGAAATGAAATACTCAAACTCACAAAATAATTAATTGGAGAATGAGAAATTGAGTCTCAAGGTAATCCCATTGTGTAAGGAAAATTGTATATCCCACGTTGGCTAAGAAAAACATTTATATAGGGTATATAAGTGTTTGTGTGATAACAGTTTATTAACATGTGTGTGGGTACAATTAACTTTTTGCTACTATTTTAAATTTCTTGTTTCCTAAATCAACGTTTTATTGGTTAGGAAAGAATTAATTTAATTTATTCCCCCTAAATAAATGATAAGGAAAAGTTGATTAACGAAATAATTAATTTTCGTTTTGGATTATGGAAATTAATTGTATTAAGGAAAGAATTGATTTTCGTTTTTTATTCTGATACTTACTTGATCACTAAGTAATCAGAATCAGTGTTTAATTAGGAATATATCTTTTAGAAGATTATTCCTTAATTATTTTCATTTATCATTAAAATCGTAGTAATTAAGTATTTCCTATATCAATCATACTGATTAGGTTTTCTATTTAAATCCTAGTCTTTTCCTTATAATTCATATTCTGGAAATCACGAAAATATAGTGTACAAAATTCTCTCTTCACGTTCTTCTCTTTCTGTGCTTGGTAAGTTCGAACCTAAATTGAGTTCGCTGAAAGTGGTTTGTGCTTTGCACTTTCACTGTTATATTGTTGTATCTTAGGAGACAATCGTCATACACATACGGTGTTAACCGGTGGAATTGTCTTAAGGACACCGTATGAAACACGAGCCTCGATTTCCTTAACATGATGTGTCATGTTTATTGTTTTCTGTCTCTTACATATTCGAACCAGATTTTTTTTAGTAATACAAACATTTAAAACCTTTTGGTTCGGTTTCTATTTTCTTACGGATTGCGACAGATTTGTTTCTTAAACATCACTGTTTGGGTTAATAAAAAAATATTAGTTTGTGGAAATCGGGTCTGTTTCGAGACACCAATTTAAATTAATTACAATATTTATATTTTGGTAAATAGGGTCTATTAATAGACATTGGTTTAGAAATCAAGTGTGATTTCGACTGTGTAATCGGGTCTGATACCAGACACGGATTGTGATTTTAATTGTGAAATCTGGAATCAATTGTGTGATTTCACTGGTTTGATATCAACTAATTGATATCGATACTATCATATATATTATATGATAGTTTCATGATTCTAAACATATACCAGTTGTATACATGAATTGTTTAAATATTTGATATTTCAGAGATATAGAATTGTAGTCTATATCTAGAACAACCGGTAAACGATTATATATTTATATATTCTGGTACAAACCACTTATATATATATATATATATATATATATATATATATATATATATATTAATGACATTGATTTTCATATAATTGTATTGATTGATCTATATGTTATATATATATATCGGTTGATTTATCAGTGTGGTGTACTGATATATGTGAACTAAATAATATAAATTTTGGTGAATCAAAAGACAGTATTATTGTTTGATATCAGTGTTTAAATTGATTATATTGTTATATCCGGTCCGACACCAAGTGCAACACTTGTTTATAGATACGGATATTATATTTGAAGTACTATAAAAGTGTTGAATACATTATATAAATATCTAATGTATTGGTGTATACTGATTGATATCAATGTTAAATATATCGGTGTATGCGGTGGATTTATATTAACATTGGTTTTCTGTATCAGTATGGTATTATTTGATACCAGCTTTGATAAACAATACTATATATGTGTGTGATATATCTTTGTCTGATATATTAGTTATAGTTATATAAATAAGAGTACATGTACTGGTTATTTATATTTCAAAGACTAAAATTATATTGGTATGTTTATATATTATATTTGATATATATTAACATACTAGTTTTGATTTATCAGTGATTGATATATTGTTTATATATATATATATATATGATGTATATTAGTGGTTTTAAAATATTTGATTTGGTTTATGGAAGTGATTGCCGAATCAACTGTGGATCTGAGCATGACTCAAGAGACTCCGGTAGTCAACCCAATTGTGGGTCAGTTGACCGATCCGATGGTGAACCCTTTTGTAGGTCAAATGAATATCCCGATGATAAATCGTTTGTGTCTCTGATTTCGGTTCTCATGAACCATATGGAGAAACCAAAGAAATTCAGTTGTCTGAATTTCAAGAGATGGCAACATAAAACCTGACCACATTGAATCTTGCGAGATTCTTAAGTGATAAGGTTCCTAAGGCCAACAATGGTTACGAGTTAGATGTGTAAGTTTAAAATGGTGATTTTTATCAAAATCAATTCTTTTGAACTTCAAAATTGTAATTATCAATTTTATGATGATTTATTTCTAGTAAGTCCGGATTAATTGAAATATTAAATTTTGAATTCAAAACAAAACCGATTTGACTTTAATATTGCCAATTAATGATAATTAATTTTCTAATTAATTATAAAATGTGGCAACATCAACTCCGACCATCAACTCATTCGTGAGAAACATGGCATATCCGGTTATGAGCTAGTATATGAGTCACAGTAATGTTCCGCTAAATCTAGTAAGGTTCTTGACTAAAGGTGCTCTTAAACCCAATAGTGGTGAAGAGTGAGATGTTCATGTATGAAATTCTATTGATGCTTGGAACCATTCAGATTTTTGTGCCAGAAAAAAAAACTGAACGGTCTGTCAGACTAACTGTATAGTGAAAACAGTCAAAGAACTTTGGGAATCGTTAGACCGAAAATACAAGACTGAGGATGTTGGATTCAAAAAGTTTATTTTGGACTGGTTTCTTGATTACAAGAAGTGGGATTCCAAGACAATTATGAGTCAAATCCAAGAGTTTCAGGTGATTTTGCATGAGATTCATGTCGAATGGATGATTCTAAGTGAAACCTTCAGGGTGGTTGCTGTCACTAAGAAGCGACTGAGGTGTTGAGTATGAAACACTGTTTGGTGAATTCTGTGAATAACATGGAATCATACATCAAACCATTGCACTGTATTCCCCTAAGTAAAACGGAGTTGCTGAACGGAAAAATGATTCCTTGAATATATGGGGTGAAGTTATACTGTCTAGCAATTATCTTTTAAATAAGGTACCCTGAAAGAAAAAAGACAAGACAATATGATTTATAGCAAGAAAGAAAGTCTTCCTATAAATTCTTACGAATGTGGGGGCTTGCCAAAGTGGCCGTACATACACCTAAGAAGGTGAAAATATGTCCGAAAATTGTTGATTGCATTTTCATTAGATATGTACATAACAGTAGTGCTTATTGATTTTTGGTATATAAGGCTGATATCCCAGATATACACAAAAAGAACAAGAAAATGAAGTTGGGGATGAATCTAGACGTAGCAAAAGAGTTAGGACAGAAACATCTTTTGATCCAAATTTTTTAAAGCTCTTCAGAAGGACTATTGTGGAAAGGGGCTATTAAGAGCAAAATTGATTCCATTCTTCAAAATCATACTTGGGAATTAGTGGACCTTCCTTTAGGATGTAAACCGCTAAGGTCCAAATGGATTTTCAAGAGGAAAATGAAAGCGGATGGATCAATTGGTAAGTATAAGGCTAGACCTATAATTAAAGGTTACAATCAAGGAAAATACCTAGATTACTTTGACATGTATTCTCATATGACGAGAATAACCTCTATTAGAATGATACTTGCAATCGCGGCTTTGTGAAATCTTGAAGTACATCAAAAGGAGGTGAAAATAACTTTCTTAAATAGAGGTCTAGATGAAGAGATCTACATAGAACAACCTGAGGGTTTTTTCTAGTCCAGGGCAAGGAAAAAAATTTGTAAATTGGTGAAGTCTTTTATATGGTCTAAAGCAATCACCAATGCAATGTCATGAGAAATTTGACAATGTTATGATGTCAAATAGATTTAAAATAAACTAATGTGACAAATGTGTTTATATCAAGGAAACAGGAAATGACTATGTCATTTTGTGAATAACATGGAATCATACATCAAACCATCAATGTAAAGACACAAAATGACATACTTATTGTTGGTAGTGATGAAAAAATGATCAAATCTATCAAGGGTATGTTAAAATCAAGATTTGATATGAAAGATATGAGAGCAGTTGATGTAATGTTGAGAATAAAAATTTCAAGGACATCGAACAGACTCATTCTTAGTCAGTCACACTATGTTGATATGATTATTGAGAAATTCAACAAAAATGATTATGGAATATCTAGGACACCAGTCAATATAAATCTACATTTATCCTAGAATAAGGGTGAGGGCATCTATCATCTAGAATATTCTAGAGTGATAGGAAGTTTGATGTACTTAATAAGTTGTACAAGATTAGACATGGCTAATGTAGTTAGCAAATTAATAGATACAAGAGTAATCTAGGAAACGATAACTGGAAAGGAATAGTAAGAGTACTGAGGTACTTGCGATTCACTCATAATTATAGCCTGTATTATACCAGATATCCTACTGTCCTAGAAGGATACACTGATGCAAACTGGATATTTGATATGAAAGATTTAAAATCTACTAGTGGGTATGTGTTCACACTAGAAGGTGAGACTATATCCTGGATATCCTCCGAACAGACTTGTATAGAGAGATCCACCATAGAATCAAAGTTTATTGTTTTAGATAAATGTGGTGAAGAGGCTGAATGGCTACGCCAATTCTTAAAGGATATTTCAAGATGACCAAAGTCTGTGCCAGCGATTTGCATCCACTGTGATAGTCAATCAGTAATAGGAAGAGCACAGAGCAACATGGATAATGGGAAGTTTAGACATATACGTCGAAGACATAATACCATTAAACAACTACTCTCAACTAGAGTTATCTCTATTGACTACATAAAGTCAAAATATAATATTGCAGATCCACTAACCAAAGGGTTAAACAGAGAGTTATTTGAGACATCATCGATGGGGAATGAGACAAAAGCCCATGGAATAAAAGTCAATACAATGGAAACCTAACCTAGTTGACTGGAGATCCCAAGATCTAGGTTCAATGGGACAACCAAGTTGTAAGACTTAGTTGGATCACCATGGGGGTTACCCTACAATCCATTCCTATAATGAAACAGTGATGCCCGTAGGGAAAAGGTTAAACTATGTTTTTATTGATTATTATGCATTGGAATTCCAAGCTATGGAAACTGAGCAGAGTAATACAGGTTACTCATAATTAAGAAATCACATATATGAGAGAGAAGTGAGGCTGCTTCTAAAATAGAATAGTGAATGACTATATTCTCCAACGACTCTCACAGAACCAGACACATATTTATAGCCTAAACGAACACAACAATGAGAACCAAATTGGGTCTGGAAGATACCTGTGTGAGGTGTGTTATCATTTACATAAATGACAGAACAATTCAAGGATATCATATCTACTGATCAGCCAGTAAAGTAAGCATACCTTTACGAGGAAAGGTTCAAAGGGTAACACTTACCTATCCTATACTGATTTCGACCGTTTGAACAAAAAAAAGCCATCTCTCGTGTCTCCTAGGTCAATTTCATTCATGTGGGAGATTGTTGGAAATTTCGTGATGAACACACATTTTAAGAGCATTATTATGATTGATTTCATAAAAATGGAAGATCAAACTATATTCGAATTCTCCTCCATGAGAGGTTCGAAATGATATACTCAAACTCACAAAATAATTAATGGGTGAATGAGAAATTGAGTCTCAAGGTAATCCTATTGTGTAGGGAAAATTGTGCATCCCGTATTGGCTAGGGAAAACACTTATATGTGGTATATAAGTATTTGTGTGATAGTAGCTTATCAACATGTGTATGGGCGTGTCCTGTGTACATAAATGCTGCATCGATTAGACCGTGAGAGTACAATCGACTTTTTGCTACTATTTTAAATTTCTTTTTTTCCAAAATCACCGTTTTATTGATTATGAAAGAATTAATTTAATTTATTTTTTCCTAAGTCAGACAGTTTAAATTATAAGGAAAAGTTGATTAACGAAATAGTTAATTTTCGTTTTGGGTTGTAGAAATTAATTGGATTAAGGAAAGAGTTGATTTCCGTTTTGGATTATGATACTTAATTGATCACTAAGTAATCGGAATCAGTGTTTAATTAGGAATATATCTTTTGAAAAATTATTCCTTAATTATTTTCCTTTATCATTAAAACCGTAGTAATTAAGTATTTCCTATACCAATCCTACTGATTAAGTTTTCTATTTAAATCATAGTCACGAAAATATAGAGTACAAAATTCTCTCTTCATGTTCTTCTCTTTTTGTGCTTGGTAAGTTCGAACCTAATTTGAGTTCGCTGAAAGTGGTTTGTGTTTTGCACTTACATTGTTAAATAGTTGTATCCTAAGAGACAATCGCCATACACATACAGTGTTTGCCGACGAAATTGTCCTAAGGACACCATGTGAAACACGGGCCTCGATTTCCCTAACGTGATATTTCTGTTTATTGTTTTTCTCTTGTAGATTCGAAGCAAATTGTTTTTGAGTAATACAAAAAACATTGTTTGCCCCAGAGGAAGAGATGGAGAGGGAGAACTTACAATTTCACCGGTTTGGGCATGTTGCTATAAGAAACTGGAATGCTGGTACCTTGGAAGCTGTTGTTATCAAGCTGGCTGCAACAAGAAACAAAATATCATGCAGGGACAAGTGTACATGACTGTGTTTCTTGAACACATTGAAGGAAAACAAAAGATAATGTAACTTGGTTATAGAATACAAGGAACAGTGAACATACAGAATCCCCAGGTTTGGCATCTCTGAAAGTTCTGCTGGAAGATACCCTGATAAATTATTATTGTCCAACAGGCTGCAAAATATCGTTAATATGACATTAATGGCACAGCAAATGCATATTCTCTAGAATTAAGTACAAAACGACTACGGAAGCTAAACAGTCTAAGATTTCCTTGTGTTGAAGAAAACGAAACCAATGAATTTTTATCGAACTCACAAATGTACAAGATCAAGTAATTCAGAAAACCCTGGTGGAATCTGACCACTGATGTTATTGTTGTTCAAATGACTGTAACAAAAAAAAAAAACATAACATCAATCACTATAAGCACCAAAAACACTATTAAAATGTTGCCTCCAATAAATAAAAAAACATTTGGCTAACCAGAAGCCACTCACAAGTGCTTAGCATGTTTTAAATTTCCAAATGATGTGGGCAGTGGTCCTGATATAAAGTTCCCCTCTAGGTTAAATATTATCAAGTTAGAGAGAAAACCAAGCTCATCTGGTAGAGACCCTGATAATTGATTTCCGCTCAAAAGCCTGCAACGAAGAATCGATTAATAAGTGTGATTTTTCGCATACTGGCTTAGTATCCAAATCAAGTACGTAAACAGAAACTTGTAAAACAAATCCCCCAAATCAATTCTGTTTTGTGTCAACTAGTATATAACAAATTGAGCTCTACAAGCTGGGAGTAACAGACATATTTCCAGAATTAATCATTCACTCAACACAAATCTTATCGATAAGCTTGTCATACAAGGCACTTGACTGCAATATTGTAATATATTTGACCAAGTCTAAAACCATACAAGTTCCAACTTACAGGAGTTTCAAAGAAGCCAAATTTCCGATTTCCTTAGGTATGCTGCCACTTATGTTGTTCCACATAACATCCCTAACCAGAAAATTTGAAAAAACAAGAAGGATCAATGAGCAAAATAAATGCATCTCGAAGATTAACATGGATACATATTAACGTTATTCAACCAAAATGATGCATGATTATTTGGTATCTAACACAAGATGACTCACAATATCGTCATATGCGATAGTTGGCCAAGTTCCGAAGCTAGTTTTCCAGAGAGATTCATATTCAGCAACCGCCTGTATCATGATGGAAACCAAAAAAAAAAAAGGAAAATAGTTCAGAATAATACGATCAATGTGTGTAATATACATATGAACTTTTGCAATCATAAATGTTTCAACTAAACATTATTGTTAGACAAAAAAGAAGTCAACAGAGACAACAACAACAACTTGAATGACATCTCTAACATTCAAAGTAGATAAAACTTACATAGAAAGAGTCTACTAAAATTGTATTAAAGTTGACACCATATATAAGCATGTTAAAGGGAAAAGACTAAATACAGAAGTCGAATCAACGTACAATTCTTGGACATGGAGATAACCATCATTTGAATCCAAAGTGCAGATTACACCAGTCCAGTTTGATGCACATGGATCGGTCTTCTTCCAACTGTTGAGATTCTTCATTGAATCTGAGAGTTTACGGCGGACTGCTCGTAAAGCATCAACTGTAGTTCAAGAAACACAATCTTTTCAAAGCGATTAAGAATCATAACTAAGACCATAATGAAGTACCAAAGCAAATAGAAATCAACCTTCCGATGGATGAGTAATCATCTGTTCAATCTGTCCAGAAGCAAGTAGGGAAAAAAAACAGCATGATGAAAAAGCAAGAATGATCCCAATTAGATAAACTCTCTGCCAGGCCATCTGTGAAATACAAATTTAACACATTCATCACAGACAATATCATCAGTAAATAAACAAAAACAAACTTCTGCCGATAATAGAAACATGAAAAACCAAACAAATATATACATATATATAGTTAACTAATGCAACAAGGCTTTGAAAGAGAGACAACAAGAAGAACATACGAATAACTTGGAGCGAAAGCTACAGAAATACCATCCCGGTGTAGAGCTAAATAGCTTGGTTGATTTAAATACCATTTCTATGCATGAAATAAGAAGCTGACCTCATAGAGAAAGATTGAGTCAGGAAATTGTTTTTAAGTTAACACCAAGTAAAAGAATTTGGTAAATGGCAATTTCCAACTTGGTTTTAATGTTGATTTTCGATGGAGACTCAAGCGTTTTGCTGGCCTACGATGGAGACTATATTATTTCTTAATTAAAAATACAATCATTAATTAAAAATATAAATATTAATACAATAAATAAATTTCATAAACCAACATAATTTATACTAACTAATCTTAATAAACATGGTTATTACAATTAAGGAATTAAGTTTATTTTACATCATCAGAATTCCTAATAAGTCAACCCGTACTTAAGATAGGAGTGTAAATATACTCTTTTTAATATCGGGTTTCCAATACATCATGGACTATATATATATATATATATATGTGTGTGTGTGTGTGTGTGTGTGTGTGTGTGTGTGTGTGTGTGTGTGTGTGTGTGAATTATTAAATTAGGGATCTCTTATAAAAAATCAATACGGAATCCCATACCTGATAACTGCAATATATATATATATATATAAAGTATTAAAACAAAATAAAAATATGTTACATATTTATTTGATCTTTGAAT
This sequence comes from Dipteronia dyeriana, assembly GCA_032871835.1. Lineage (NCBI taxonomy): Eukaryota > Viridiplantae > Streptophyta > Magnoliopsida > Sapindales > Sapindaceae > Dipteronia > Dipteronia dyeriana. The sequence goes on from CM065297.1 coordinate 1,217,644, forward strand.
TCGTACAAGAAAGTCATCAACAATTGATGGTTTTTATAAAAAAATAATAATAAAACTTTAGTTCATCTTCATCACCATCTAAATAATATTATACTTGGATTTTAAATATTATAATATTTTTCTTATGTTAACTTGAATATTTGTTTTTGTCTTGATCCCCCCAAACCAAAATCCTAGATTTGCCCATGTGTGGAGGTAATAAAATTTGTTGAAGTGGTAGGTAGAAAGAAGAAAAAGATGCAACGTTGAGATTTGTTAATACGATGGGAAATTTATTGGAAATTATTTGGAATCAATTTGGTTCATGACCTTAATTTAGGCTCAGTTTGGCATTGCTTCTCCAACTGTTTTTGTGGCCAAAAGTGATTCCAGACCAAAGACAGGGTGTTTGGTAAAATCACGGGGAAGTGGTTTTGGTCACTTTTAGCTTCTCTCAACTGAGTTTTTGAGAAGCTACAAATACATGCTTTTGGATTTTGGCTTCTGCTTTTAGAAAACTCGTTACAGTAATATTAAATGGAATTTTGTTAACTTTCCAACTTTGTCCTTGCCTTTAACAAAAATTACCAAAAAAAATTGGGTTTACATTGTTGTACAAAAAAATTATTACCATAACTGTATAAAAAAAATTTGGCTAATTAATTCAATAAAGTATAATAAAAAAGAAATGAAGAAATGAAGTAGAATAAATAAAGAAATGAGGCTAATTAATTTAATAAAGTAAAATAAAAAATGGGGCTAACTAATTCAATAAAATACCATAATTATATAACACTTAACACTAAACACTAAAACACAAATAAACAAGAAAAATATAAAGTATAGCACATTAGCACCATTTAGATGTCACGTCGTTTTAGTAATTTTATACATTCACAACATTTTTTACTTCAGTTTACCAAACACATTGAAATTGTTTTTAGTTCTCACAACACTTTTGAAAATCAATTTACCAAACACTCAGCTGATTCTTCCCACAACAATTCCAAAAGCAATTTCCCCCACAACAATTTCAAAAGTACTTCTCCACACAGCACATCAATACCAAACTGGATCTTAAAGTCTTGTTGTTGTTTAATTGAGGGAGAATCTTTAATAATTGAAGGTTGGTGCATGTTGGAATTATATATAAGTTAAAAAGACTTGAAACTTGGGGATGTTTTCTTTCATTGCAAGGGATTAAATCTCTTGAATTTGAAGACAAAATTACAAATTTATTGGTGATTATTACTATTGTAGTATTGTTACTAGAATTGTCATAATAATTAGTACCATTATACTATATAATCAAGGAACATAATTGGAGTTATTTTATCCCAAACTCGGAAATTGAATACATTATACATACGACAAGATGAAGTTAATCCGGTGGTAAAATCCTCACACCAGTACCACGAGATTATGGGTTCGAGTCCTCCCATCTCTATAAAAAAATCTCGAATTTATATTATATATATATATATATATATACATACATGTTTAGTTAAGTCGTTGTATATCTTTTCCTTTCGAATCATTTCATATTACAGAACCATTCCTAGTATTATAGAAACAACTATTCGGATTCCAGACCGCACTAGTATTTTGCTAATTCGATCTCAAAGCCAATTTTTAATTTTTATTTTTAAAAATGAAAGCATTTGTTTGAAGGCAATTATCAATTATGTTTTGGACTTTTTCTTAAATTTCAAGTTATTTACGACATTTACAAAATTGATCAAATTGATCCTTACTTTTTTTTTAAGTATTAAATTTATCCCTCTAACTAAATTCTATCAATCAACTTTAGATGTGTAAGGGTAAAATTATATTTACTCTTAAGTAACATACTAATGACACGTATAGTTTTTTTTAACACATGTATACTTTTATTTATTTTATTTATGGGTTTTGGTTTTTGAATAATTTTGGTATAATATTAACAAAAAATAACATTTATATAATAATGGTAAAAACTTAATTGAAAATGAATGATAACTTTCTTTATAAAATAGGGATATAATTGATATTATCTTATTAAGATATTTTAAAAAAAAATTAAGATTAATTAGAACTGGAACCCCCTAAATTATATGCGAAATCACAAACTGCCTTATGAATATATTTTGGGTTTTTAGCAAAACTACCCTAATTTAGGGACCAAATTGCAAATCTACCCTAAAACCCAAAACAATTGCAAAAATGCCCTGAAATGACATTTCTACCATTGTCAACAACTGAAATCAATTTCATTAAGTTTGCCCTAAATTCCCAATTCCTCAGGCCACCCATCCCGATCGAACCCATCGCCGACACAAGCCGCCATCGCCGACGTCCATTACAGTTGAATTGGAATTTCGTCGTCGTGATTTAGACGCCGTCGACGATATCCATCCACCGTCGACAACATCCGACGTCTTCAACTTGCAAGCTGACGTCAAGTTTTCTCGCACAACAACTCATCTTTCGTCGCCGACCGAACTCATCTTCCGTCGCCGATACAAGTCGCCCTCACCGACGTCCATTACAGCCCAACTGCAACTTCGTCGTCATGATTTCGACATCGTAACGATATCCTTCCACCGTCGACGACATCCGACATCTTCAACTTGCAAGCCAACGTCGAGTTTTCTCGCAACAACCGTCTTCTGGTTCTGAATCAGCCTCCACGATCTGAAGCGGCAATATTTCTACCATTTGGGTTCAATTTCAGGTATTTCGATTTTGGAACCCTAACATTTAGGTTTATGTTTTGACATTGAAATTGATTTTAGGGTTTTCATTTGTTGAGTTAGACCGATTTGATTTAAGGATTGATTTTAGGGATTTCAATTTCATGTATTTGGCAACCTCACATTTACTGATTTTGGATTGAGTGCTTTGTCGAATTCCCTCAACTTCAAGTTATTCCAATCTTGTTGATTTTGATGATTTTTGATTTAGTGCTATGTTTCTGTGTCGATTTTTAGGATATTTCGGTTGGAAATGGTTCAAGTGTGTATTAAAAGAGAACACTGGCAACATGTTGTAGTAACTTGTTTTGAAATTGAAATTTTCTCTGAGGGCGCTGCCGAGTTTGTTACTGTAGCGCAACTAAAGATTTCCCGTAATATTCTCTATTAGGTCCACTTCTTTGTTTGTTGTGTTGCAATATTGTTACTTTTGTTTGCATATAATGCATGCAGTCCATGTATATCACTCTTTTTGTATTTACTTTTACTTTCTCTTCAAGTGTTTGTATTCATTAGTTCGTATCTGAATGTAATTTGGAATGTTTTTAGGTTGATAATCATGAGTGGAAACAAATTACTTGAATCACTCAAGATTAAGGAATGTGATCGTTTTCCTTCTCGAGTTACTGGTCATTGTAATTGGGAGAGTATAAAGCTTATTAAGTCGCATCTCACAGAAAAACAACTCAAGTTGTTTAGAGTGACATGTTTCGGTCATTTTTTAGATGTGAGCGATATGGTGTTGTCTGGGCATTTTTGCCATCACATATTGCTTAGGGAGTGTCATGTCAAAAACACCGATTATAATGCATCTTCTTTGTGGTACCATGTTGGCAACGGGGTTGATACGGTTTTCCCCAGTAGAATTTTTTTTGGTTAGTGGGCTAGCTTTTGGAGAATATTATCTGGAGCTTTTCAAAAGAAAGAATAGTCGACTCCGTCGAATCTATTTCCAATCTAGTAAAGTCAAGGTTAAAATGATTGTTGATTGGTTTAGGAATTTAGGTCCTAATAATAAGATTAGTGATGATGAGGATGTTGTGAAGTTGGCGTTAATACTTTTTTTGGAGATGACGTTGGTTGGGAAGGACGATAGGACTAGCATTCTATATTGGGCATTAGAATTAGTTGATGACTTAGATGCTTTTAATAACTTTCCGTGGGGGACATTCATATACTCGAGGACATTTAACTCCCTTTCTACTTGTCTACTTGGCCGTGATGATAAATTCAAGAATAAGTTCACTGATGAAAAGTTGGAGGAGAATGTCGATGCTCCAGTTAAACGAAAAGCGGAGAGGTACAACGTTTATGGGTTTGTGACGGCCTTTCAGGTGATATGTGTTAAATGATGAAGTTTAATAAAATACATTTTAGGCAATATGCATATTTTGATACAGCAACTTAACTATCATTTTCTTTGTTTGTTTTTCTTTGTTTTTGTTTTCAGGTGTGGGCGATTGAAGCAATACCAAAATGGGTCACACTTGGATATGCCACTAGGGTGAACAATGTCAGCCCTAGAATTTTGAATTGGCAATGCATGGGAATTCTTACGTATTCAGACATTCAGAAAACCATATTTAAGTTCAAGAACGTAAGTATTGAATATGGTTAGTTCAAATAAAATTATTTTTGATTTGCTATATTTTAGGTATTACACTGTAATGTTAATTTTTGAACAAAAATATTCAGATTACCATATACAGAACTCTTGACCCAACTGATGAAGAAGCAAGGCAACCGTTTTGGACAAGTATGGATAAACTAAAATATATATTACCCGATGTGGATGGTTGTGTTGGTAAGGATGATGTTAAGGATGATGTTAAGGATGATGCTGAGGATGATGCTGAGGATGAAAAAGTTGAATTCAGAGGAAAGAAGAATAGACCGATTACACTTGAGCAAGTCAACAAAAGATTGGATGTTATGCAAGCACAACAAAATACAATGCAAGCACAACAAAAAGCTATGCAAGATCAGATGACTTCCATGCAAAATACAATAATGGATGAGATGCGAATGGGATTTCTTCGCTTGACAGAGCTTATATATTTGAACAAAGTGGCTGAAAAGGTACTTGTCGTTTTAAATTGTAAATTCGTCAAATTAGTAACTGGTTCTAACAAGGTTCTAACAAATGTGATTTCTATTTCATGTAGTTCAATGAACATAATACCACCGATTTCAGCCACGATGACAACAACCAAGACTATCAAAATTCTGTTCCGAAAGGTGTTAAGTCTCCTGAATTTCTCATTTTGTCTGAGACAAGTGAAGATGTTAAGCAGTTCACAAGACCACCGAAGCTGACCATAAGATTACTGAGAGATCGTAAACGGTCAGCCTTAACTGTGAGCCCGTACATTGATCCCACGGCGAAGAGGCCTCGAAAACCGAAAATGCCTGAATTCGGATGTGATAGCAAAATGGAAGATGAAAATGTACGTTCAATGCAAGCATAGATAAGTGACAACAAGAACACTTGGTAAGTTAAATCATGTATTATTATTGTATTTCTATTTCGATATCTTCAACAAGTGTTTAATTGTTGAACCTCTACAGCATGAACATGGGTTTGGTCGAAGCAAAGCCTGCATGGTTTGAACTGTTGCTATCTCCAAATGGGTGGTTAGAAGGAGACGTAAGTTTTACACCTTATATTACAATTATTTACTCTACTTTATGCATTTTTTAGTAACACGTTTGTATCATGACAGCATATAGAGACATATTTTCTTTTGATGCGGCGTCGAGCATGTTACTATCATCAGATATACAAGCAGAATATTGTGTTATTGGATTACTCATTCATGGTATGTACAAATTCTTCTCCATAACAACCTTTATCATTTCTTTTGTGGGGGTAACTTATAATATTTTTTGTAGGATAAAATTCACGGAAGGTGGTCAACTGTGACTAAAGGAAAAAAACAATTCAAGCATGAAACCTACCAATGGGACAATACAATGATAGACTATGTGATTGGAAAATCCCCTATGCATGCTTCAGTACATTGGCGGACAATCAACAGTGTAAGTAATTTTCAAATTAATATGTTGTTAATTAAGATGTTATTCAACCTTTAATATACATTCATCTGAATGTCTCATGATGAAACAGATTTTGTTTCCTGCTAATGTGAATGGAAATCATTGGGTCGCGGTAGAGGTGGACTTAAATGAGCGGGTCATCAAAGTATATGACTCAAAGCCGGATGCATATAACGTTGATCAAATACTAAAGTGGGCAACTTGTCTTAGAAAGATGGTGCCATCTTTATTGGTGCATGTAATGCCAGATACTTATACTGATCCATCGTCATTTACGGTCGAGAGACCCAAAGAGGGTGTACCATGTCAAGGAAATCAGTATGTCTTTGTTTATTTCTTCATGGTTATTGTTTGTCTTACGTGGTGGTTGTTATTAATGAATGTTTTTTTTTACATAGGTCCGATTGTGGGGTTTTCACTCTCAAATTCTTGGAGTACCTATGGGCAAGAAAAGAATTCGACTTTGATGAAAATGACGGACAACCCTTTAGAGTTAAGATAGCAACAAAAGTATTCCAAAATCAAAAGAAATACCTTGTGTAAATAATGAACCTTTATGTGTAAATAATGCAACTTGATGTGATTTGTGTGAACGGTGTAGAGATTGTTGTGATTTGTGATTGTGATCTGTACATAGAAGTGATTTGTGAATGTGATTTGTGTGAACGGTGTAGAGATTGTTGTGTGACGATTAGAAGTGTTATATTTGCAGGGACTGTATAGAAGATATGGAATTGTTGCAATTTTAAATGAAACTCTGTCAAAATTTCGTAAATAATATACTAAGGAATACCATATTTTTACCATTACTATCCCACATCAATAGTCATGTAATTACTAGCGGTTACTTATCAGAATATGACTGACTAACTTCATGATACATGTTCATAACACATGTTTCAATAAAAGATAACTCAAGTACATTGCTTATTCAACAACATCATGTGATCTACTTGCCTCACCAATTTCACTAATACTTCCCATACCACTTGATGGTCTACTTGCCTTCAGGTAGGTGCAAGTATGGCTATTGTGACCAACACGATGACAAGTGGTGCAACTCCTTTGAGTTACTTCCTCGCCAAATGACGGAATACGATTCTTTTTAGGTCTTCCAGGACCACGACGACCTAATGGTGGGTAAACAATTTTTGAAACAGTATCCTCAGGAACCAACCATTCACTGGGTTGTCCAACGGGATGTATTTCTCCACTGTATGCTGCAACCAGAAACACACTAGAATAATAAGGAGAACAATAATCAACAAATGAAAATCCCCGTAACCTAATGCAACCTAATGCATGTGCACATGGAATTTGGTCGACATCAAATTCTTTACAGGTACATGTTTTTGCAATCAAATCCACAAGTCCATCTAAACCCCCATCTTTAACAAGGAATGTGTAAAATGTGATAGGGTAGATCCGCATATATCGTGCTTTGTCATCCTTGACACCGATGGCTACATCTGCGGCTGTTATCAATTGAGTTGTAAGTTTATGTGCAGCTGTTCGTCGATCATGGAACCAATGCTGCAGAACCCCTCTGATGTAATCAATCTCTCCAGTAATAGGCAATTCCTTGCATTCTTTAATTGCATTATCCATGGCCTCAGCAATGTTGGTTGACATTATGTTGTACCTTTTTCTTAGACTATGTGCTCGTGTCCAACGCTCAATACCAATATTCGTGACATACTGAGCTGCTTCGGGATTAATATTTGCTAGTTGTTCCATATGTTGTATGAATTGACTCTCTCGATAGACCCTGACTGCTCGTCGAAAGTACTGTTTCAGTGCCTTATTCCTACCATAGTGACCAACCATGTTCCGTTCTAAATGTACTGCACATGCACCGTGGAAGGAATTGGGAAACACTTTTTCTACACCGGTTGTGATACTGCCTTTTCTATCTAAAACAATAACCAAATCATCAACTTCGCCCACGGCTTTATGTAACCTAGTTAAAAACCATTCCCAAGCTTCATTTGTCTCTGAATCACCAACACCAAAAGCTAGAGGAAATATTTGATCATTGCCATCCATACACACAACAACAAATAAGACCCCTCTATGAGGACCTTTCAAAAGCGTCCCATCAATAGCAATAACTGGTCTAATCGAAGAAAAAAAACCATCTATACACGCTTTAAGGCAAAAGAACATATACATGAACCTGTTAGACGAATCAGTGTGGAGGTCTGTAACAGTCCCGGGATTTGCTTACTCTAACATGTATAAGTATGATGGTAAATTACTGTATGACTCAACCGGTGTTCCTTGAACCTCTTCTAAGGCAATATGTCTAGCTCGGTACCTTTGTGGTAGTTACAGGAGATGCCAAACTCCCTTTGCATGTCATGTATAATTTCCTTGGGCTTGTATAAACGATGATCAGGAAATTTCTCCTGTATGTGTTCCCCTATAACTCGTGCACTTGCTTGCCTTTGATGCGGAAATCGTGCTTCTGTGGAGCATGTGTGCTGATTGTCAAATTTTCTAATCTGGAAATAATCTGAATTATGAACCTTAGCTGCACGTAATCGCCAATTGCAATCCTCAACAATGCACCGAACTTGATATCGTGTTGTATCGGACTTGAACACCCTAGTCTGGAACCGGTTGGTAAAGGCATAACTACCTATTTGTGATTGTAGTTGTCTCTTGCTTGGAAACAATTCACCTACTTCAAGACGCATAGTAACAGGTCTGGGTGCAACTTCACCCGAATTAATAGAATAAAATGCACATGGAGGTGGAACAAGCCTCTGGACATTGGCAAACTGGTCATCATACTGATTGGGAACTCCCTCACGACTGAAATTAAACTGTGGTTCTGTTTCATCATGCTCAGGAATCTGTTGGTTACCCGTCGTATCTTGAAAACTAAAATGACGAGGAGGAGATTGTAATCCCTCTCGAATATCATCCAAATGGGCAGCCATGTTAGGTACATCCAACCTTCGAAACTCATCCATATTGACATGGTGTAGGTTGTGAGAGGACTCTGGTGGGTTATGTTTCATTTCTGGAGATTGATGGCCGATTTCCTCAACACTAATGCAAACTAATGGGTCAACATTCTCTCGACTAAGCAACAACTGAACGTCCTCATCATCAACAATCTCAATGGGCATGCTAGGACGAAAAGTCTGTGGAAGAGTCGTCATACTTACCCGATAATGATCTTTATCAATTTCGGTGACATTGTATACCTTATCTAACAATTGATCATAGTTTGAATCCCTTGAAAAAGCAAAGGCCTTCGCTCTTCGGCCTTCATACCAATACTCACCATGATGACTTTTCCATTCTCCACCCCAATTCAAAACCAAATGCACATTTTTCATCTTTAATCATGAAAAAATAATTCAACATATATTATCCATTATTAAAAAATTCATTATTTGAAAGAACATAACATAACAAAAAACCACATGAAAAAAAAATGGACCCATTAAAAAAATCATCGGGTTGGGTGACCCGACACCGGGTCAGCCTGACCCGACACCGGGTCAGCCTGACCCGACAGAATTTTGCAGGACAAAAAACAATGAAAATTCCATCGGGTCAGGGTGACCCGATGTCGGGTCAGCCCAACCCGATGAAATTTTTCATCGGGTCTGCTGACCCGACGTCGGGTCACCCCAACCGGATGAAATTTTTCATCGGGTTGGGCTGACCCGACATCGGGTCACCTTGACCCGATGGAATTTTTCATGGTTTTTTTTTAAAAAACTTGGGATTAGGAGATAAATACCAGATTAGGAAGTTGCAATGTTGTTCGGTGGATGGCTTTGTGAGTATGTTAGTAATTGTTTGTTGCAAATTGGTAAATATAGTTAATAAATTGGGTGATGTTATGAATAAGGGCAATTTGGGAATTTTATGGCACTTTTACAATTGTTTTGGATTTTAGGGTAGATTTGCAATTTGGTCCCTAAATTAGGATAGTTTTACTAAAAACCCATATATTTTTTTCGACAACAAACCCATCAAACTGTTGAAAATGGACGGAAAAGGGCTCTGATTTTCCTTGCATGTGCACCTCACATACATAATTCAAAGGGAATATTTGTACTTCCATTGTTAAAAAAATTAGGAATAATAAAAATAAAAATGTGTGCTTAGCTGCCTGGGTTTCAATTTAATCAGCTACCACTCATCCTCCTCTATCATCTCTTCCTGATTAATTCACCTTCAACAGTCACCGCCATCTCATCTCTCCTCGTCTCACTCCTCATACCCTAATCTATATCTCTCTATTTCAACTCTCAAATCTAGATCTCAACCAATTTTTATTTAAAAAATATATATATATAGATCTCAAATTATAGTTGTTTGTTGCGCCATCTACTTCCACTGCCCTAAACCACTACCTCCGCTCTTCAGCTGTGCCAATGACCTCGTCTTCGGCGGAATCACAGTCTCTCTCTCTCTTACAACAAACCGAATCGAACCTCTTCAACTGCTACAAATCAACCGAATCGATCCCCAAATCGGCGATTTTGGTCTTCTATTCACAGGGCTTGATCTCCTCCCAACCGCCGCCGCGTCTTCTCTCTCTCTTCATGAATCTGTCTCCGTCTATCTCCTCTATTGTTGATCTCCAGTCCATCTTCTCTCTACCTTTTATCTTTTCTATTTCATCGATTTCGTGTTTGAGTTTTGAGTTTTATATTCTTATTGAAAAATATTTTATTGACAAGATAAATATATATATAATTTTTAAAACAAAATACATAATATATTTAAAAGTCAGTGAGAGTCTATAAATGTCTATGAAAGTTTTTGAATTTTTTTTATAATTCTTCAAAGTCTATAGAAGTCCATACAAGTCCATGAAATTTGTAAAAGTCATCCACTTAAAAAAGTCTTTAAAAGTCTTTAAAAGTCTTTAAAAGTCTTTTGAAATCCCAATAGAATATACCCCCTTAATTTTTAGAAACTGGATTTTGATTGTTATGAATAGGAAAAAAACTGATTTTGATTTCAATTTCTTTAATTCTAGAAAGTTTTGATTTTGATTTTGATTTCTTTTTAATTATGAAAAGTTATTCCTGATTTTAATTTTAAAAAAATTATTCCTGTTTTTTTAACGATGGAAAGACAAAAATGCCTTTTGAATTATGCATGTGAGGTGCATGTGCAAGGAAAATCAGACGAAATTAGGGTTTCATTCATATTCCATCATTTATTGTCAATTTATAACAATTTGATTGGTTTACCGTTGAAAAAAATATATTTTGGGGCAGTATACGATTACACGTATACTTTAGGCGGGTCTAGTGCCAATTAGTCAAATTTTAATTAAAAAGTGTACAAATGACATTTGATTAATAATAACTTTGCTGTAATAATGCTTTTTTTTCTGGATTTTATTGTAATTATATTAGTAGATTTAATGCATAAAAGACAAAACAATTTTACTCTAATATGATTGAAAACAGGTATTTACGTAAAATTATTAAAGTCAACTGTTATATTTAATACTGTTAAGTCGTTAGAGAGACAACTTAAAAAAAAGAGGGATTAATATGATATTAGAAAAAATATAAGGACTAATTTAATTACTTTTATAAAAATTAAAAATAATTTGAAATTTAAAAACATATCCATAACATAATTTATAGGACATTGTTTAGGTACTGATCGATCGGTACCTAATTATACCGATCAATAAATAAATGATTGATTATTATGTAACTCAAAATAAAAAGAAATAAAAAATAAAATAAAAATATTTTTACCATATGATAACGTTATATTGAAAGGTCAGTATAGCGCCTCTTTGACTTAATTTGTAATCGCCATTTGTTTGATATAAAAGATGGTGATGGGATGTACGAAGTCGTTGAAACCACCACCACATTATTATAAACTACGTGGATTATTAAATACCCATTAAAATTGAAATCAAAATATTAAATTTTTTAAAATAGCTGTTGAATATGATTTGATTATTGTTGTTTAAAGAAAAGAAAAGAATTCAATGTCTGATTTGAGGGCCTGGCTGCTGTGCAGTTAAGGGGAAAATGACCACCACGTGGCAGTCAAATACTAAACAAATTAATGAACCGGTTATCCCCAATATTTTTTTTTTAAATTGTTCCAACTGTTTAAAATTTGTAATTATAAAATTAAAAAAATTAAAAAATTAAAAATTATATGTAAAAATGTAAAAAAATATATTTATCGAAGATAAATTAATTAATTATATATTTTCATATTATTTGGAATCTTTTATATGTAACTATTTTCACGGCTATGGTAATCATCTCTACGATTACGGTAATAATTTTTACTGTTTCGGTAACCATTTTTCAGTTTTTGATATTTTAACTTGTAAACATTTTCACGACGATGGTAACTATTTTCACATATACAGTAACCATTTAACGGTTTTAATAACCACTTTTTAATTTTTGAAATTTTGACTTGTAATTATTTTCACAGTATTAGTAACCACTTTCACGGATCCAATAACTATTTATACGATTTTGATAACCACATGTTAACTTTTAAAATTTTGACTTGTAACTATTTTCACAGCATTGGTAATCACTTTCACAGCTTCAGTAACCATTTTTACATTTTTGATATTTTGACTTGTAACCATGTTCATGATATTGATAATCACTTTCACGGATTCGGTAATCATTTATATGGTTTTGGTAACCACTTTTTAATTTTTAAAATTTTGACTTGTAACCATTTTTACGGTATTGGTAACCACTTTCACAGTTTCAGTCACCATTTTATGGCTTTGGTCACCATTTTCCAATTTGAAATTTTGACTTGTAACTATTTTCACGGCATTGGTAACTACTTTCACAGCTCCGGTAACCATTTATTCGGTTTTGGTAATCATTTTTAAATTTTTAAAATTTTGACCTATAATCATTTTTACAGCTCTAATAACCATTTTACGGCTTTAGTAACCACTTTTTAATTTTTGAAATTTTGACTTGTAACCATTTTTACGTCATTGGTAACCATTTTCACGGATTCGATAACCATTTATACGGCTTTGGTAACCACTTTTTAATTTTTAAAATTTTGACTTGTAACTATTTTCACGGTATTGGTAACCACTTTCACAGCTCCGATAACCATTCATACGGATTTGGTAACCATTTTTTATTTTTATTTTTTACATTTTTACTTGTAATCATTTTTATAGCAATGATAACTTTTTTCACGGCTCCGGTAACCATGTATTTTTTTTAAAGCTTTCGTCATTGGTAGGATTCAAGCCGATGACATCATTTTTGGATAGGTGATTTGAGTCTAAATATAAATTAAACGTTAATTGTAATTATGAGAATTAGAATATTAAATAATAAACGAGTGGTGTTATTGGTACACCTCTTATAGGTCAAATTATGCCCTGCTTTTTAAACTTTATAGTATTCTTTTTTCTTTACTTAATTTTATAATACAATTCAAGGGGAAAAAAATTCTACAAAGTAAATATATTATGGAATAGTTTGAGAAAGATATCAATTATATGGAAGAATTGTCGATATTAAACATCTTGAAGAATTTTCTAAGAATGACATAATGCATTTGTAAGAATTGTCTAACAATTATATCAAACATCAGTAAGAATTATCTGAGAATGATATCAAGCTTATAGAAATAATTCTTTCAATTTCTTCTTTAGAAGTAAGTTTTAAGTTTATCTTTTATTTAGAATGATATCAAGCTGACGTTATGTCGAAACAATATATAAATATGCATTGTGCCTTAGTACGAAATATCATCGAGAGTAGTGATATTATATCCTATAAAAATTACATATAAATCCCAAATTATTATTATTTTTTTAAAATTCCAATATTGTCCAAATTTGACTTGTAAGTTATAACCACTGTTATGGCTTTGGTAAATGCTTCACTAAAAAACAAGTTTGCAATATAATTCAATTGCAATTTAATTTCCTCAAACCTAATATTATGCATAAATAAACTCAGTTTAATGTTGTAATATATCACAAAAATAGAATAAAAAAATTCTCTATGTTGTTCCTTATACTCTAATTACTTAGTTACGTCTGTACGTATACATTGATTGGATTATAAAACATGTTTGAAAGTGGGTGCCTATTAGACTCCAAAATGGTTAGATGAATCTCAATATTCCATATAGAAAGTTAGATAATATGCTTCAAAATCGGGATAATTATTGTCTGATTGATATAGAATGGTAACATATTAGAGTCATATTTGCAAAATGCAGTACTGTACAAGTTGTAAGCCTTAAGGGTCAAAGAAAGTAAAGTAATACACTTATGTATCTTTCAACTTCTAAATGCCAACGAAGAACGGTTAGGTGCATTGTGCTTTAATTTTAGGTGTATCTGCCCTTCCTCGAGAGATAAGTTGGTGTGCCAGGTTTTGGACCTTGGATCACAACAATGGAAGGCTTCTTCTCCCGATGGACTTCATCTTTGTTCCCTTTCCTTTCCTTCATTGGGAAGGAGCTCTACAATAGCCTTCCCGTAATTCTTATCAGCTTCAACATAAAAATTATTTTGGTTAGCCACAAATAACTGTTTAAGTAATTAAAATGCACCGGTCAGATATAGTCATGCTAATTGGCCTATCCTCAATCTCCAAATCACAAGATCAAGAAACAATAAATCCCACAAGAAACAAAGAGAACTCGAATCTCACATAAAGCAATCTTGATATCTCAGTTTTCAGCCAAAAAAAGAAAATTTCAGTTTTCTACCAAAACAAACTAGTAGCCTAGTAGGTCTTTTGGTGTCGTGCAAGAGGTGTCGAGATCAAATTTCACTCGCGAAATCATTGTAATGAAAAGAAAAAAAACTGCTATCAATATCAATAACTCCCACATTTTGTTTTCAAGCATTTGATGTCAATTCAGTGGAGAAACCAGATGCAACACTTGATTTTCTCACAATGACCATAGTGCACTTTTATATCACACATTAACACTACAAATCACACTTGTGTAAAAACCCTACCCAATTCAATCAACAAAAACAAAAAAATCGATCAAACCTAGAAAAACACACCATCTCCAACACAAGCTGTGAATCAACAAAGAGATATCAGTAGCCTCACCTTTGAATCCAGCTGCTCTGCTGGGTGACATTAGTGTCCAAACCCTAATTTGATTCACTTCAAACCTATAATCATGAATACTTCACATTATTTACACACAAGGGCAAGGCACGCCAAGCAGCAGAACAAACAGGGGACACAACAGAAAAACAAAAAACCCTAATCTGAGAGCATAGACCACCCATATGAGAAACAGAGCAATCCAACAACACCACAAACAAACAAAAAAGGACAACAAAGCTATAGAAGCTCTTCTTCTTTGTTTTCATTATAAAAATACAAAAGCAAAATGAGAAAGGAAAGGATTTTTAATTACTCAAAAGCAAAGAAGGATTATAGTAATATGAAGTTTTTGTAACTTTAATAATTTCAAAGTAAAATCTCAAAGTAAGAAAATAACTTTTACAATCAAGCAAGATAATTAAGGTTCAGTTTGATATTGCTTTCCCAACTGTTTTTGGGACCAAAACTGATTCTAGACAGATGATAGGGTGTCTAGTAAAATTATGGGGAACTGTTTTTGGTCACTTTTAGCTTCTTGCAGCTGAGTTTTTGAGAAATTACAAATAAATGATTTTGAAAACCAGCTTCTCCTTTTGCAAATCCAGCTACAGTGTTTTTAATGAAATTTTACTCAAGTTTCCTATTTTATCCTTGGCCTTTCATTACATCGACCAAAATCATCATATCTTTACCTTTGAAGCCATTCTTCCTTTGAAGCGAAGCAAATCAGACCTCACGAATCAAGCACGGAGAACTTGCGAATCACCAGATCTCTTTGCCGGAAGCGACACCACCCTCCACTTCGACATATTGTCTCAGGTGATCTCTTGTAATCAATTTTCAAATTTCGAGTTTCAATTTCAAGTTTTAAGTTTCAAGTTTCAAACCAGAAAGACCTAACGAATCAATGATCAATTTTCAATATCAAGTTTTAACTTTCAGCTTGTAATTAACACCCTACCAAAATTGTAGTTTATGACTAGAGATTTACTAGTTCTGTTGGGATTCCGTCTGACGGTATATACATGGAAGTGTATGAGGATGTTTGCACAACATTAAAATGTAATAGAGAATATTTGTCTATCTCTACTCCTTCCTCTGTTGGAATAAAGCGGGAAAGAGTACTCACTAAGCTCTATAAATCGTGATTTGCTAAGGCTATGGTCATTGGGGTGTTGGAGTGATTCTCAGTTTTGATGTGCTTGTCAATCAAGCCTTTATCTGCATTCCCATTTGCTTAAATAAGACTAAAAAGGCACATTCAACTTTCTATTTTAGTTGAAGAATAGAGAAATCAGTTTTCATCAATACTAGTGTTCTCTTGCGGTGCATACTGCATATGTGAGTAGTATTTGTAATTGTTGTTTGTTTATTTATGCTGCTACTTATCAGCTCTAAGCTTTACTGTTTTCCGATGAGAAATTGATGTTCCGCCGATGTTAACATAATAGACTAAAGACAAGGAATTTGTAGCACGCTGATAGAAGGTTTGGTGGATACATAAGCTATAGAAGTGGTCAAATTTATATATTATAATTGTTTGTAGAATCTCATGACAGGTTAACTCTTTGGGCAACAAGAAATATTGTTAACTTATATAAACAACACACTGTTTTAGAGATATTGATATCAGTCACATAACTTATATAAACAACACACACTGTTCCAATCAACAAGCACACCTTCAATATTATGTTTGTGTATTTTGAAGAGTAAATTAGATTTATTTTCGTCAATAAAGAAAGTAAAAGTAAATTGGAATTTTGGTCTATTAATTAAAAGTTGATTAGTGAACAGTTATGTGGGTATTGATAGAAAAGCTGGAATTTGAAACAGAGAAGGAAATGAAGATGCTTGAAAATTTTACTTTGTATTTATATATAATGTTTAACCAATGAAGATGACGATTTTGATATCGTGCAACAAAAACAAGTGACTGTAGATGGACAATATAGAGATAAAATGTAATGTGGGTCTATTGTCTGGTTGTTAAGAACAAATATAAATTATATAATAGCTCAAATGCTGACCTTAAATGAATTAAGGCATTGTGAATTTGAGTTGTGTATTGTGCATGGACATTTGAGCGTTCGGAAAGAAGAGGTAATGCACATATCTTGATAGAATTACATTAACTTTTGTGGGTTGCATTATGATAAAAAGTATGACACCTTTGTTTCAGATAGAATTTCTTTTGTTTTTATCTATGTATAAACTTTCATGTTTTATATGTATAATTACTTTCATGGAGGTCAATGCACATGAAAAAAGTGGTCGAGGGAAGATGAGAAATGGAAATATTAAGAAATGGAATTGCACAAAGTTTAATGAGTATACACACTTAGCTATTATTTATAATTATTCATACGACAAAATTCATGTAATATGCTTCATAACGTTATGTTTGATAGTTTTCGTTTATATCTTTTTGGGCTTGTATAATTTATATAAATTTTTCAATGATATATGTTTGGTATATTATACAAAATTATACCATAACTTTACAAAAAAATTGTTATCATAACTGGTTAATTAATTAAATAAAGTAGAATAAAAAGAAATAAAGTATAATAATAAAAAAAGAAATAAAGAAATAGGATTAATTAATTCAAGAAAGTATAATAAAAAAAATATGTCCAAGTAACATTTAACATTAAATATAAATAAACAAGAAAAATATAAAGTATAATACCATTTAGTTGTCAATGTCCTTTTAGTAACATTGCTTTTAGTTCTCAAAGTACTTTTGAAAATCAGTTTACTAAACGCTCATCTGATTCTTTCCACAATAATTTTTTTCACAGCAATTCTAAAAACATTTCTTCCAACCGTATAACAATGTCAAACTTGACCTAAGAAGTAATACCCTACTTTTAGAGCAATCCCATCAATCAAATGCTTTTTGCATTGGGTACTGCAATGATTATTAGCAATTTATCTCTTTTTTTTTTTTTTTAATATTGTCAATTTGAAACTCACATACTAAAGTTGAACAAACTTCGCCTTCCTTATATTGCCATGCGTATACTTTCAGTATTAATGTATGTATCTATGAGTGCATATAAATTGTTTGATAAAATGTGTTGCAGAAAATTTATTTGATCTCTACTAGACTTGGCAACTAAAATTGGGTGGATTAATTTGGAAGAATTCATAGATTGCATTGAAGATCAGATCACATAATTAAATCATGGGTTGAGTGTTCATTTTTTTTAACCTCAACTCAAAACCAGATATGATGAAATCAACATGGAGGATTGATTAAAAAACCCAGATAAATAAGAAACAAAACAGAAACAGAGCAAGCTACATTCGTGCGAAATAGAGGATTTGGAATTGGATTTCAAGATAAATAACACATATAAATCAATTAAACGCACATGCAATCATTAATTCGAACGATCCGAACCAATTTCTCACCCCAAAAAAAACCCTAGATCGAATTCGATCTAAATAGAGAAAGAAGAAAAATGTTTTCGTTAAATCAAAGCACCAAATTAGATTGAAAGTAGATTACATACCTGTTTTTGAATATTCGAGTGGATTCAACAAAACAAACAAAAATATTGAAACTTTACCAAACGACACACAAAAAGGTAAAAAACAAAAAAAAAAAACAAAAAAAAAACCCTTTCCATTGGAGGAAATAAAAAGCTTAACTTATGGGTGTTTGCAACCCATAAACACTACTGAGCAAAGACCCGTCTGACCTCTCAGCAACCTCCATCGTTTATCTATCAGAAAACCCATTTATAAGCAAATCAACTCGATTTTGAGGCGGTGATTGTTAGTGATGAAAATCACAGAAATAAAAGTAAAAGTGAAATGAAAAATCTAACGGGGTGTATTGAATTAGAGCATTTCCGATACAAGTTTCGCTCGTGAAAAAAAGAGATATTCACGTCCGATTAATAAGTATTCTTTTTAAAAATATTTCTTCAATACAGTTGTGCATATTCAACATTAAATTGACATGATAAAAAAAAAATTAGACATTGTCAATACGACTGTCCATTTTCAGACGGTCTGTTGCACAACCTTTTTTAGACTGACTCAACAAACATTTAAAATTGACATTAATTTTTCATCTATATTTGGTAAGGAAATAAAATAAAAAAGAAAACAAGAAATAAAATTGGACACATCATTAAAACAAAATGTATTTTAAACGGAAGTATTGGAGACAAAATTTTAAGTTGATCATCTATCAAATCCATATTTATACCACATAGGAAGCAAGTTCTTTGACATTGTTGCCATGTCAATAATAATTCATATATAAGTCATTTTTGCATTGGAGATGCTCTTAGGATTCTTGAAGACATTTAAAGACTTTATAAATCCGAATGTATTCAATTTAAACATTTAAAGACTTTAAAAGAGTCTATATTAATCCAGTGGTATTCAATTCGGATTTCTATGGACTTTTAAAGAGTCTTTTCAAATCCAGGTGTATTACACTGAGACATTAAAAATATCTACAAAAATCAAGGTGTATTTAATTGAAACAAGATTTTAAAGGATTTTCTTAAGTCATAGATTTTGGTAGACTTTATGGTGAGAAGTATGAATATCAAAAGCCATAACAAGTTCATCCTTCTCCCCAAGGATTTTGTTGGACTTTAGCTTTCAAAATGTACAAAATCTTGCTGGAACCCTTCTATTTTGACAAATGACCAGAATTGGTAAATTTATTTGGGTAGGTTTTTCTATCTAGGAAATTATGAAAATTTATATTAGATAGAATGTTATGTTTAATATTAATCTACAAAATTTCGTCATTTATAAATAAATATAAAAATTGTTATAAATTTTGGAGTGGACAAAGTTCAATATTGATTTCTGCTACACAGATTCGAAAAAAAAAAATTGTTTTCATATACAAATAATCATGGATTAAATTTATAATTTTACTGTAGCATATCCTATATGTCTAGATTATCCATATCAAATTTTGTAAGATTTGAAGTTGTAGAAAATTAATTAAAAATCGTGGATCAAATGATGGTCAGTTGTGACAAGGTTTAGTTTAGTGTTATGTTTTTTTTTTCAATAGTTTATATATAGATTTACTTGGTTATTCAATTAGTTGATTATTGCTTGTTTATATGATTAATTGAATATACAAATGTTTTATTATTGTTTGCTTGGTTATTCAATTAATCCATTATTGTTTGTTTATATTCTTTCATCGTTATATTATTTAATGTTTTTTATACTATAGTGTGAATGAAAGATTTACTTCTTTTTGAGATGATATATCTATTTATAGAATGAGAAATTTGTTTTATTTTAATTCATATTTTTTAGTTCATATTTCAGTTTGTTTTAAGTTGTTCAGTGATGATAATTTTTAGATGATTGGTTAATTTCTTACGTATTTATTATAAATTGTATTTGAATGTCTCAATCAATCCATCTATAATAGAAGTCCAAGATAACAAATCCATAAGAGTCTGAGATAGATGTCTAAACAAATCAGAAAAAATCCATACGGATTTATAAAAGTCCGTAAAAATCCATAAAAATCTGTCATTTAAAAGTGTCATTAAATGTCTTCAAAAATCCTAATTGAATACACCCCCCTTTAACATAAATGGAATTCAAAACGAGGAAGATGAGAAATCTGAGTAGAAATTAAGGTCAAGATATTTTGTATAGAGAATGACCGGTTGAATGGAACAGCAGGTTTTTTCATTTTTTTCCTTTTCTCCGATTAGATTTTTTATCTCACAATTAATACAAGCCGTTGGATCCATTTTAAGATTGATCAATGGACAACATGATTTACTATTCATAGCTGTATGATGCAGTGATTTTTATAATCACTGCATAGCAGCCAGACCTCTGATAGTAACCACTTCAACCAACATTTAGTTGACATTTCCATACCCTTGTTTGTCCGGTGTTTGTGCCACCGAATTCCTCCATTGTTTGAGAAGAAAGTTTGAATGATATCAACCTTCTAATACTTTATTTATTTGTACATCTGTTCAAATAAAATCACATAGCTATTTATGTTATATTGAACGTATAGATGATATGATACTCACATCGGTCATCAAGTTGTAAGCATAACTATTTTGAATACAAATTTAAGTTTTTTTTTCTTTTAATATGTTCACACACGTATGGCAAATAATATACATACACTATAATCACAATCATTTGTATAGTTACATATCATAATTTGTAGTATATGGAAACAGTACCAGAACTGAGATTATACTATAATGATGATGATAATAGACTGAGAGTTTGATTAAAATAATTGCATTTGCAGGCATATCAGCGAGGCCTGATGGTAGGGATGACACCACTGACAAGGTCACTGCCAACTTCAGGGAGACCGGCATATAAGTTTCCTCTAGAGTAAAGAGATGATGATGAAGCAAATATTCCTGACATTTCAGAAGAAACAGACATGTCGGACTCTGTTGGAATCATGTCAGGTTCTGGTGGTGGAAGCATCGAAGATATGTTCTCTAACTCTCTCACTACCTCCAACATTGTGGGTCGTGCCTCATTCTTGTCCTCACAGCATTTTAGGGCCAATGTCATGAATCTTTTGAGACATTCCGAGGAGTATGGACCCATGTTCTTGTCTATGATGTTCAACATCAACCCAGATTGACATGCTGCATGCACCTGTATTGGAATGATATTGTCTGATTAGAATAAAACTTGTACCGGAAGTTTACTAGAGAGTGCATACTTGAGAGAAGGAATTGAGATTGGTTACCTCTCTGACAATGTTTCTACCATGAGAGATGGGTTGCATCCCTGTCAAGAGCTCTAGAAATACAATTCCAAGGCTATAAACATCGCTCTTCTCTGTCAACATGTGAGTCAAAAAGTAATCTGGATCGAGGTAACCCTATGTGGAAGCAAAGTGCGATTTAGCTGTTCTACTAGTTACAATAATCTATACATTGAACAGTACAAACAACATAGGAAGTAGGACTACCCATTCACATAATTAAACACTTATCACAAAATCTGTTTAGAAATTATAAGAACAATAGCATATGTGTTCAAATTTTCTCTAGGGAAGCATGACATTGTCAATGGTATAATATAACTTTCACAATATGTAATGTTATCACGTGATATATACTTACCGGTGTGCCTTTCACGACAGTGGAGACATGACCCATAACTCCTCGAACATTAGGTACTGGTGCAAGCCTTGAGATTCCAAAGTCAGAAACTTTTGGAGTAAACTTGAAGTCCAACAGTATGTTGGTTGCCTTGATATCTCGGTGGATTATCGGGGGGTCAGCTTCAGTGTGAAGGTAGAGAATGCCCATGGCAGAACCCAATGCAATGCGCGTTCTCATGCTAAAACTCAAAGGATCTTTTAGTCTAGCTGTCATATGATCACCAACAATGTCAAATTCACAACATGATAGAGCTGCAGTTATCAAACCTTAGCACTAGTCTGGTACCATGGATTCAAATAGTGACTCACATCATGTAAATTTGAGTAATATTGTTGAACGTGGAAAAGTAGAAGTAGACGATTAATGATCATAATGTAAAACAAAGAAGGAAACTGCTGCTACAGTTTTAATCAGAAAAAAAAAAAACAGTTATCTAATTTTCAGAAATTTATAAATGATGAATGAAACCAAGTACACAGAACATGCACCGATGCACAGATGTAATTTTAGGGGGAATTTTTTTTACCATTGAGAAGATCTTGAAGAGAACCATGAGGCATAAACTCGTATACTAACATCTGCAAAGACACATCAGAAAAAAGAAGGCCTTAAAATATTGTTCATCATGAAGTAGAATTTGTGTATTATCGATAAAGCTGATCACATCTATGGATGCATGTAGCATTTACTAAGCAAGTATCTTATCCAGAAACTCTTAGGCCTTAGCCATTAGATATCACAAATTCATACATATTAGAATATTATATAATGTGGTTCATTTTAAACAAAATATTTTGTGGAATAGCAGGGACAACACCTGTTCTCCTTCTTCATCACAATATCCAACCAATGAAACCAGATTACGATGATGTAATCGCGATAACAGTTCTATTTCAGTTAAGAACTCTTTCTGGCCCTGCAAGGATCCCTGCTGTGCTCGCTTGATTGCAACAACCGTCCCATTAGCTAAAATGCCTTTATAAACCTTTCCATAGCCTCCTTGACCAACTTGTGTGGTCTCACTAAACCCGTTGGTTGCTTTGTCAAGTTCTATGAAACCGAATCCCTTGACACTTTCCGTTTTGATTGGACTTTTTGCAGCTGTTAATTAAGAAAGAAAAGACACCCTTTCCTTTAAATGCAACAAAGAAAATGTGGCATTGGCATAGGTCAAGAAAGAAATAGAAGAACCTACTTGGCTGTTTTTTTGGAACTTCATGATGTTTGTATCTTCTGTTCCTTTTGTAGATAAGAAACAGAATGATCAAAGATACTGCAATCGCACAGGAAAGGGACCCTAACACAATTCCAATCACAGCGCCTTTGCTCATACCAGATTTTCGAGGCTCGAGAACAACTGCAAAAAGACAGATCAAAAACACCATTGCCAATCAGAAAAAGAAACTAGAATATACGTCTTAATTATGTAACAAATGCAGTATGGAGACATACATTCAGCATAAGGTCCAAGGCGTGTAAAATTGAGCACTTGATATGGGCCAAAGGTATCACTGGGTGGAAGAGAAAACGTAACAATCATGTCTATAAGCCGTTGGATCTCACTTTTGTTAAATTGACTGGTACTGTTGCTATACTGAGGGAAAAATTTCAGAAATATGCTTAGCCTAGGACCTTTTTGCCAGATAAATGATGCAATGGATAGTTGGTAAAGATCCAAACTGAGACTGGTGGTCAAGTATGCCTGATAATGATCAGTGTATGGACGGAAATTGGATATGCTTGGACTTCGCAAAAGTAATCCAACTCCAAGGGGTGCCGCACAATAGCAGGGAACAGGAGATTCCGGGACATATTCATAATTATCGTGAACAGGACAGGATTGAGTCCGGCAGGTAACAGTTGTTGAGTCATTCGAGCTTCCATAAATCTCATCATCTCCGACTTTGAGTCCACAGAACTGGATTATGTTTAATTCATTTGCTCTTGAACAAACAGGGTTGCCTTCAAGCCTGTATATCCAGTAATTAGAGGTCATTAAACAATATGCAATCGATAAATGGAATATATCTACATCAAATTTGCAAAAATTCCAATAGAAGTAAAGGGATGAGGAGCACTCTACATGTTTTCCGGTACACACAACTCACCTAATGCTGACATTTGAAGGAGGATTCAGACTACCTGAAATATTCTTAAGAAAATTATTCTGGAAATCCCTGCAAGTAAAGCATCGATACAACATCCGGTAAGAATGCATGTAATTATGATGTTTTGGAGTTCAGCCACCATTGCTGATGTACTTATAACGATAATCCAACATCAGACTTTTCAAGAAATTGTTTAACATATAGATTCTTACAAGGTAAGTGTTGCAGTTGCACTAAAATTTATGTTCTGCCAAATGTTTGAGGGAACATTGCCGCTCAATGAATTTTTCTCAATGGACCTGCAATAAGTTCAAGCTTCATTATTTCTGAATCATCATTCTAAATTATAACAAATGTTCACATTTGGTGCACCGTAATAAGAAAAACAGAAATCCTAATAAAACGCATGGAATGCCTCTTACAATCTCTGAAGATGAGGTAGGCCTGAAAAATTTGAGGGGATAGGTCCAATAAGCTGATTGTTGGATAGATCACTGCAAGATTAAAAACACTTTGAGTTAGGAGCAACTGCGAGTTCTTCAGGCTCACATAATATATGTGTATGCAGGAATTTCAGACATGCACGCACACAAACACACTAAAGTGACTTTGGACATCAACAATGACATACATAGTTGTGATATTTTCAGAGAGCTTATTGGTTGGAATGGTTCCATTAAGTTGATTCGAGCTAAGATCTCTGTAACATGAGAAGTA
The DNA here is from genome assembly GCA_032871835.1 of Dipteronia dyeriana. Taxonomy (NCBI): domain Eukaryota; kingdom Viridiplantae; phylum Streptophyta; class Magnoliopsida; order Sapindales; family Sapindaceae; genus Dipteronia; species Dipteronia dyeriana. The sequence continues at coordinate 1,242,495 of CM065297.1, forward strand.
AGAAAGGTCAGATAGAATCAACCAAGGTCTAAGGACATTGTTAGTTTATTTTATCTAAATGTCAACATTAATAAACATACAAGAAAAGGAGGCCTGGTATACTGCTTAGATCGGGAATCTCTCCTTGCAGGCTGCAGTTCCTTAGACTCCTGTAGAGTTAGATGAAATGACCAATATTTACTATTCAAAGATGCAACTGAATTTCCTTTCTCATGACTAAAAAACGGTTAAAAGCCACATGTCTGAAGATTTATTAAGATTCAAGGTCATTGCTAATTGTTAGCTATCAGAACGAATTAACTGACAATCCGGGGGAAGAGATGGCGACAGAGGACTTACAATTTCAACAGTTTGGACATGTTGGTATAAGAAACTGGAATCCCGGTACCTTGGAAGTTGTTGTTATCAAGCTGGCTGCAATAATAAAGAAAATATTATGCGGGGACAAGTACACGAGTACTGTATTTCTTGAATACACTGAAGGAAAACAAAAGATAATGTAACTTGATTATAGATTACAAGGAACAGTGAACATACAGAATCGTCAGTTTTGGCATCTTTGAAAGTTCTGGTGGAAGATACCCTGATAAATTATTATTGTCCAACAGGCTGCAAAATATCATTAATATGATATTAATGGCTCAGTAGATGCATATTCTCTACGGAAACTGAACAGCATATGATTTCATTGTGTTGAAGAAAGCGAAACAACTGAATGGTTATTGAACTCACAAGTGTAAAAGTTGAGACATATTATATAACTCTGGTGGAATCTGACCACTGATGCTATTGTTGTTCAAATGACTGTAACAAAAAAAACATAAAATCAATCACTACAAGCACCAAAACCACTATTAAACTGTTGACTCCCAACACATGAAAAACAGTTGGCTAACTAGAAGCCACTCACAAGTGCTTGGCACGTTGTAAATTTGCAAATGATTTGGGTAGTGGCCCTGATATATAGTTCTCCTCCAGGTTAAATATTGTCAAGTTATAGAGAAAACCAAGCTCATCAGGTAAAGACCCTGATAATTGATTTCCGCTCAAAAGCCTGCAACGAAGAATCGATTAATAAGTGTGACTTTCCTCATACTGGCTTCAATATCCAAATCAAGTGGTGTGTCAACTTGTATATAACAAATAGAGAATTTTGTCTACAAGCTGGGAGTAACAAACATATTTCCAGAATAAATCATTCACTCAACACAAATCTTATCGATAAGCTTGTCATACAAGGCACTTGACTGCAATATTGTAATATATTTGACCAAGTCTAAAACCATACAAGTTCCAACTTACAGGAGTTTCAAAGAAGCCAAATTTCCGATTTCCTTAGGTATGCTGCCACTTATGTTGTTCCACATAACATCCCTAACCAGAAAATTTGAAAAAACAAGAAGGATCAATGAGCAAAATAAATGCATCTCGAAGATTAACATGGATACATATTAACGTTATTCAACCAAAATGATGCATGATTATTTGGTATCTAACACAAGATGACTCACAATATCGTCATATGCGATAGTTGGCCAAGTTCCGGAGCTAGTTTTCCAGAGAGATTCATATTCAGCAACCGCCTGTATCATGATGGAAACCAAAAAAAAAAAAGGAAAATAGTTCAGACTGTAATATACATATGAACTTTTGCAATCATAAATGTTTCAACTAAACATTATTGTTAGACAAGAAAGAAGTCAACAGAGACAACAACAACAACTTGAATGACATCTCTAACATTCAAAGTAGATAAAACTTACATAGAAAGAGTCTACTAAAATTGTATTAAAGTTGACACCATATATAAGCATGTTAAAGGGAAAAGACTAAATACAGAAGTCGAATCAACGTACAATTCTTGGACATGGAGATAACCATCATTTGAATCCAAAGTGCAGATTACACCAGTCCAGTTTGATGCACATGGATCGGTCTTCTTCCAATTGTTGAGATTCTTCATTGAATCTGAGAGTTTACGGCGGACTGCTCGTAAAGCATCAACTGTAGTTCAAGAAACACAATCTTTTCAAAGCGATTAAGAATCATAACTAAGACCATAATGAAGTACCAAAGCAAAGAGAAATCAACCTTCCGATGGATGAGTAATCATCTGTTCAATCTGTCCGGAAGCAAGTAGGGAAAAAAAACAGCATGATGAAAAAGCAAGAATGATCCCAATTAGATAAACTCTCTGCCAGGCCATCTGTGAAATACAAATTCAACACATTCATCACAGACAATATCACCAGTAAATAAACAAAAACAAACTTCTGCCGATAATAGAAACATGAAAAACCAAACAAATATATACATATATATAGTTAACTAATGCAACAAGGCTTTGAAAGAGAGACAACAAGAAGAACATACGAATAACTTGGAGCGAAAGCTATAGAAATACCATCCCGGTGTAGAGCTAAATAGCTTGGTTGATTTAAATACCATTTCTATGCATGAAATAAGAAGCTGACCTCATAGAGAAAGATTGAGTCAGGAAATTGTTTTTAAGTTAACACCAAGTAAAAGGATTTGGTAAATGGCAATTTCCAACTTGGTTTTAATGTTGATTTTCGATGGAGACTCAAGCGTTTTGCTGGCCTACGACTTTGTCTTTCTGGTTTCAACTTAAGGCGCCAAAGTCCATCCTCCTTCAACATTTTTAAAATCCCTTATTAACAGTAAATCCACATTGAAAGTGACCACCGACCACTCCCATTTATGTATACAACAATCTAATTCGTTTTTTTTTTTAAACCATTATTTTACACCAAATCTTTTGTTTAATCAAAACTACTCTCAGACGTTACTGATGTAGTTGGAGGTTGATATTTTCTTCGTAATATGTTTAATGGGTTCTAATTACTGTTCCCATATGAACAGTCAGTGAACCCATCAGAGACAAATATGAACTGAGCGCTTGGCTAGTATACCCACCATGGGTATCATGGCAGCCAATTTTGGAAACCACTCAACCTTAACTTCGACGACAAAGTGGTTCTCAGAAAATGGTTGGCATCATACCCTTTTCTCTTCGTAGTCAGAACCATGAAATGAAATATTTGCCTACTTGTGTTGCAGACAAGACAAACTCTTCTCCTGCCACGGAGCACCATTGCGAATGTTCAAGCTTAGATTTTATTATGATTGACATAGTACACAGCTAAGTCAATAACGAAGTACGAACATTATCTGCATTGACAATGGCGATTATTGACTCATGAATATCAAATTACATTATTAGGTAATAAGCGGAGCAACAAAAGTCTCCTCAAGAGATATTTTGTCCATTTATGATATTCATACACAGTTTGACTCTCTTCCAACAGGAGAATATAAAAGATTATCGGTTTATGCTACAGAAACCTTACGAAAATTAATAATAAAATTAGACAAAGCACACATTTATTTATTATATAATCTTGGATAGAAACATAGAATCAAGCTGATGAAGTACATGAAGATTGATCAAATAAGACTATAACCACGCTATATTACAAAGAATACAAGTTTGCCAAGTATGTCAACTTGCGCTTGAAGTAAGGAATCCACTAGAGAATTATTCATTTTGTAAGCCTAAGACCTCAAATGTTAGGATTAACCAAACAAGCAAAAGATAATTACAAATGTATAATCAATACAGCCCTGCATACAGATCATCCTCTGCCGCTGTCCATAACTTGCCAGCCGAACTGACATAATACAATGACAATTAATACCTTGGGTGCCAAAACATACCCTTAATGCCTTCCGGATCAGGTTGAAAGCCTAAATTTCGATAGAACTCCACAACTGCAATGACAATGTAAACGAATTGCACAAAGAGTTAGGCAATCTATAATTAAAAGCACTCCAATAGGTGAGGTAGGGTAGAACATACTGAGGGAAGGTAGAAGGTGAATATTGAGTATCGATGGAAAAAAGGGATCCTCGCCCTTAGTTTTCCAAACAACACCCTCCCTCATCCCCCTAACAGAATCCGTCTAAAAAGATGCATAGATGACATTTACCAGTCGGAATAAAAGGAAAACACTTCATATACTATGGAGGGCGGGGGTGTTTGAGTTCATCAATGAGCACAATAAATTAGTTTTTTGTTTAGCTTCAAAATCATCTTTAGTATTTAAGCAATTTAACACACCTCTCACGTCATGTGCAAGATCAACGGACTTGTGTGGCTTGAGCCCAACACATATTCAAACACACAACAAATTCATAAACAAACACAAATTCAATCACGTGGAGGGACTCGAACCCAAGACTCTTGGGACAACAAAGCTCTGATAATAGGAGAGGACCCAACAATAATATTTAAAAACTCGTAACATTTTTAACACCAAAACAATTTTAACAGGTTGAACAGCAATACATGCTAATAAACTTAAAAAAAAAAACAATTTTGACAGTTTGAACAGCATTACATTCTAACAAACTTAAACCACTAATTAGAAGGCTGTTATACCTTGACTATCTGCAAAGAGTGTAATATTCCCAATATCTCTTTGTAGCAGAGCCCTTACAATCTTTTCAACAAGGGCCTTACCAAGACCTTGACCCTGAATGGAAAGAACATTGTTAGACTAAAATTTAATGCAAATTTGCATCAAATCATAAATAACAATATTTGTTCATCACACCAACGGTGCCTCAGTCAAACACATAAAATATCTCCCATAGTACCCTTGAATTTTCTTTAAGCATCAAACCATGGTTTTTGATTTCTTTCAAACCATGCACAAATTGATACATTTCATACCATGCTTTGTCGGTGAATCAAGAGCCATTCTAATATTATCAATTTTAGTGTAACTATAGTTTTCTATAAAGTTAGTGATCAGGTCCATCTTGCCCCCACTCAATCCAAAGACCTGTTTTACATCACCAGAAGACAAACTGTTGCTAATCACTGGCATTACATTTTTTTTGATAGGAAACTAGAACAATTTCATTAAAGAAATAGAAAACAAAGGTGAACAAGATGTCCACAACTCAAAAACCTTTTGTGTACCACAAAAACAAGGCATTAAATTAGAGTGATCATAGGCATTACATTAGTGACTAGCTTCAGTTGTCATAACTGTGAACTGCACCAGAGTATTTCATACTTTGCCTCGTTAAGGTTGGTTATAACATTTTTTTGTTAAAAGATAGCATTTCTACCAGCAGAAGCATGCTTGTCCAGCCTGTGATCATCTGTCTAGGAAGGTTGTAATACGAAATATACCTGATAGCTAGGATCAACAAGAACATCCCAAATTGTGGCATTGAAGGCATGATCTGATGTAGCACGAGCCATGCCAATTAGTTTCTTCTCGTCAATCCCCTCTGTCAAATAACTTCTCCAAGTACACTAAGATGTTCATCAAATAATTTTAGAGGTAAAACCATGTGCAAACATAGCTTAACATGCCAATTACAATGAAATATAAGAGTAGCTATGCAATGCAATTATTATTAAGTACCTGATCCCGGTGTTTTCCTAACAGAATGCAATGTGGCTACCATGTAGCTATTTTTCAAAGCAGCTGCTAGTTTTGACAATGGCCTCCGAGGCCAGCCTACCTGTTAAGAACATAAAATTTCAAACATAGGGAAAAACTCGATGCATGTATAAGCGTGCAGTCAAACTCTATTTGACTTCTAGCTCTTGTATGTACACTTGAGTAAAGAAAGATACTCCAATAGTTACCTTATCACATAGGGCTTGAAGATCATATATATCAACATCTCCACCTGACGAGAATATGATTTGCTCAATTTCTCCATCTTGTTGAGTCCTTTCAATAAGTACAAACTCCTCCAGCATTGGTTCTTCCTCTTCTTCGAGTGTGGAGGACTCTTCAAGGACTTGTGTTGTGTTGTCTTTCAAGAACCTGTATCGAAGCATGAAAGTGAAACCCGTTCAAATAAGAAAAACCTAAAGAGATATGATTCACTGAAGAGTAGTAGAAAGACCGAAAGAGTAACTGAAGGATAAACAAAGTGTTTAGCACTAAGGCTTGTATGGTAGCCCAGTAAATGATGAACAGTGGGGGTAAGAAATTACATTCATAATGTAGTGGGTACAGAGTTAAAATATATTTTAACTACTCGTTAAAACTCCAAAGAAGAAACTTCTTATCTATTTGATAATGGAAGTATGCCAGTCATGAACATAAAACCTTTAGATACACCATTTTTTACTAAGTTGACGAATCTATTTCCAGATTGCCTTATTGTCAATTATACAAACTGGTCTAGGACAGAAGGCAATCTCAAAGAGCACAATTCGCCATTGTCTCATTAATATGCCTTCCCTTAATAGAAATCTTATACCAAATATCTATAATCTGAACCAGGAACTAGGTCAATTATGAGGTTGAATCAAGGAATACTAATGATAACTAACTGATTAAAATTGAATATACCAAAACACAAAAAGTACGTGTTCCCTGAAATACTAGCTATGCTTTGCTAGATATACAACACTCTCACATAAATGAAGAGAATGCAGCACATTAATTCAACGACCCGGATAGCAAACTTGGAAATTTGGAGAGTGCTTTGCACGTACAAGTATAGCTCTCAAGCATGTGTGTGTGCGCATGTATAGTCAAAAACAATATATATTTGATTACCCGGATCTGATTGATTCCCAAAAATTAACCTTGAGCCGGGAAACCTTAACCTTTCTGGTTACTGCAAAAAAGAATTGACAGCTGAATTTCAAAATCACTAAAAATCCTAAACTCCTAATAAATATTTTATCAGTCACTCTTCCATAACACAATCCAAACTTTTAACAAGCAGGTCAATGGAGGAAAATAAATAGTTCAACAATGGAAGAAAAACTTAAACTTTGAAAGTTAATTTACCATTAATGTTAATCACAGATATCTCAAATTAAGAAGACGCATTAAAACGAAAAAAAAAAAAAAAACAGTAATAGTGTGCATACCTTTGACAAACCCATAATTTAGTGTGCTTGGAAAAAACAATTGATTGGATAATTGACACTGGCTATCGAATGACATAACTGGGCATCTGCAAAACATAAAAGAAATTCATAAACAACCCAAAAACGAAAATAAAACGTTAATTTCAAGGTTTCAACTGTTGTTGTTGTTGTTAACACTGACATCAGCTTATAAAAAGGAAAACTATCCAAAATATAAGCGATAGATCAAGTGAAGTAGTAGAAGAAAAGAAGAGCAAGTGGTTACAGAGAAGGGGGAACTCCATTGTTGGCTAACATTTTCTCTGGTTCCCAGATATTCTCTTCTCTGCAGCTCCTCGGCCAACAACTATGACCAGTCATGTTAAACATCGACTCCTACATTTTCCTTTATTTTCACTTTGGCCCCCACTCTTTTTCCAGTTCTCGTCCATGCCCCCCCATCCACCCAAACCAATTCCAAAACTTTTAATTTTATTTTATTATCAACTTGTTTATAAAAAAGTACAATAAAATATATTTTTTAATTTGAAAAATCCAAAGAAAATATGGTTTTTGATTAAAAAAAAAGCTGACACAAGAGAGTGAACAGGTAAAAACTAAAAAGTTGAGTTATCAAGATCAAATATTTTAATGCAATCTGATGTAAAGTTTCATAATACAAGAGTAGATATGACTATATGAGCAAATACGACTTTTTAATTATTACTTCTTCTTTTTAATAATCATCACATTCATGGTTAAGATTTTAGTCTAATTTTCATTCAAATAAAAATTATATTATTTAAAAAAGCAACATAATATTTGATTAACTATTTAGCAAGTTCGGTGTTAATTTTCTATCAAATTTGAACAAAAGACTTTTCTCATGATAAATTAAGTGAAGAGAAAAAAAAAATGGCTACCCTTTGTTTTACCGAATGATTTTGTTAGTCATAAGACTTTAATTCCCGAATTGATGATAAAAAACAATTTGATAAAGTACAACTACTTATGTTTGCGTTGAAATTTATGCAGTAAAGCTTCAAGCACCGTGAAATACATCAAGGGGGCACCGTACAAGGATGTACAATATGAAGATCTCAATTCTACCTTCATGGAGAAATAAACATCAAGCTTTTGTTTGACATCAAAAAAAGTTTCTCTTAAATTTGATGTCAACAAGGCTAATTTTATGTTTATTGAGATATTATGATGAAGGACGACTAAGCTTATTACAGTGGTCTTTATATTTGCTCTATCGTTTATTTTTAATATGTAAGTTTAGCTTTCATTTTGATGTTTGTTTGTCGTTATTTGTTTAGTACCATTTGCTGTTATTTTTGGTGTTGTTTTAAGAGTGAGCTATGAATACCCCTATCAAGTCATTGTACTCTTTAGGCTATTTGATATTGAAATTGAAATAAGAGTGTCTTCTCTCTATTTAGTGGGTTTTCCTACTGTTTGCCATGGATTTGGTTTTTCTCTAGCTTCTTCCAGCATCAAGTGGTGTTCGCTTTCATCTGACACCCCTGTTTAGCAACCTAAAGCGATAGAGAACACAGATCTCGAAAGTGGAGTGCCCATCAAGGGTCATGTTCTCCTCCATCTCTTCATAGGTATCACCATCTTCAACCTTTATCACCATCATCTTCCTTTTCGTCATTGTACCATCATCATTCTTAACACTTCCATCATACATCCCTCTATGACCATCGTTTCTATAACCAAACACTATACACAGAGACCCAAACATAATCACACCACACTTGATCTATCAGATTGTTGGGGTTTATGTCCTAAAGCTTGTAATTTTATAAATGTGAATGAAACATTAATAAAAGAAGTAGTTTATTCATTCTATGAATTTGTCTCATACATTTATATCATGTATACTTAAGATTCAAGATTTTCGGATGTAATCTCTAACTGAGTATATAAGTGTCATATATAGAGGAATTCAGTTTGAGATGAGCAATCTAAAGAGTCCGTAGATAGCAATAGAGTTGAATACTTTATTTGTGGTTAATCTACAGCTGTAGTCCATTCCATAATGTACGGTGGTCTTAACCTAGATTATTCATATAGTGATATGAGAATTGATGCACCTTATATGATGTCATCATATAGGACTGGGTCACGATCTATATGAATCTTTCACCAAGATCCGTTACATGATGAGATTCATATATATCGACTAATAATGGCTATATATGGGTGATTTTAATCTTGAGTGTTTTATCGACCCTTTCAGATTAGATCGTGGTTTTTAATATACCATGGGTGAGATCGGAGTTGCATTCCGGGTCAATAACTCCGTATGTTGGAATCACGGGTTGACTTGTGACTGAGAAGGTCTGTACACAATAGTGAAATCCACTCCTTCTTACGCGAAGTAGATAATAGTTGAACAATATGAGCGTTCTCCTTCTTCCGTAAAGGAAGTTATGATTTATTGTTCATTAGAGAATCATTGGTACTTAATGGGAAAGATATAATTAGAGGGGTATAACAGACGTTATGACCTAGATCTAATTATGAACTACGTGTGGAGAATCATACCGTATGTAATAGCTATATCGATGGACAACTGTAATTTCGATTTGTGTAATACATCTACAATTGGGAGAGTGCAGCCTCGGATTTTTAGTTGAATAACTCTGAGGTTAATAATCATGAAATATTAATTAAAGAGTTTAATTAATTATTTCTAAGTATTATTGGAGCTCAAAACTGTAGGTCCATTAGGTCACTTACTAACCCGATTGATTAAAAGTAACAAGGGTCACGGTTAATTAATTGGATTGTCCAATTAATTGTATTACGAAAGTGATACGTATTTATTTAGAAATTAATTGAATAATGGGATTATTTAATTAATATATGAATAATTAAATTAGTTAAATAATTAGATTATTCAATTAATGAATTAATAGTTATGAATTATTAATTAATTATTAAATAGAGGTTGCGGGTTCAAACATGACTAAGACAAAAAATAATTAGATTATTTTCTTCTCTAAAAAGTCTAGTGTTTAAGTTCAAGTCAACTAGAGTTATGAGGGAGTTAGAATCTTACTCTACTGGAACACTTAAATACTAATTATCCTTTTGAATATATATTGGAAAAGGATAGGAATCTAGTTTTAATTATTAGATATATTTACATAACTAGGAGACTAAACAATACGTTATTCATTGAAACAAACAAATGAACCTAAATTAAAATAAAGAAAAGAAGAGTGTGGCTACTACAAGAAAGAAAAAAAAAAGAAAAATTGTTTCTCATTCTTCTTCTTCATCAAAGATGGCCGAATTTATCATACAGAAAACAATGGTTGTTTTCTTTTATTTCTTTTACCTCCATACAATTTTCTGAAGACAGTGACGTGCCCACACACAGTTGCCGAATCGCGAGACATAGTGAGAAAGACTTGGTAGTTCAAAATCGGAATAAATCTTAAAGAAACGAAGGAGTAGGTCTTCAAGGGTATGACCTAATTCTTTTATATATTCTTATATATATTGTATACGGTTTGCAAGTTGTATAAAAAATTTAAACCCCATTTTCGTTGCGCAACGTAAATCCGGGTTCCTACTCAGAGAATCTCATACCCATAATCACTTTTAGCGTTACACCCAATATCAAAACGACCATTCTTCTATAATCATCTTCGAACCAAAACCAAACACACAACAACCCATCATGACCTCTCTTCTACACCACAAACAGAGACCCAAATTCATCATGCTTTGGGTGATCTTAAGCAACGATTTGATTCAAAATTAACAACAAGCCAACATGAGATTCGTAAGCTACTTACACAAAACAAACACCACCGAACAACCTATGAGCAAATCTTTGCTCAAACCCAATTTGCCTACCAACACCATACCTTTACTACCGATTTCATTCTCTTAGCCTAATTTCACCGATAAACACATGTCTCTGTTCTCAGTAACCTAAGACCAACCAATGTCCATAACGGTGACTTCGTAGAAGAACCTGCAAAGCAAAATCAAATTTCACGGAAGGCGACGACTGTGAGTTCCAAATATGAATTTACGCTCAATTCTATTCCTCTTATCAAGCTTAATTTTAATAAAAAGCTTAAGTCTACTTTGCCTAAAGGTCGATCTACAACCCTCATTTATATGATGTAGTTTGTGTCCGATTGGTTTGATTTTGAGGAAAGTGAAAATGATCATTGTGATATACTTGGTAGCAACAATATGACTAATTATGGTAATATTGCACAAAAGTAGGGATAGGAGTGGGGGACCATTGGGGTGAGGGAGGGTCCCCCCACCCCTAAATCTCATTTAGGGGAAGTGGGGATTGGGGTATTTGGGGGGAGGTTCCCCACCCCCGTCCTTCATTTCCACCATTTTCAATTCTAATATTTTTTCAATTTGAAATCTGTATTTAGAATATGGGATTCAAAATTAGATTATTCCAATCGTTCAATTAACCATGTTTCGATATCCAATGCAATAAATAATCTAAAATATATAATTGATTTAATTTAATCCAAAATTATTACAAATAACTATAGTAACATAGTATTATACATAAATATATATGGGGAAATGGGTAGAGAGTAAATGAGTAATAGAGTTAAAGTTATATTTTTTTAAGAAAATAAAAGTAAAATTATATAAATATATATGGGTTAATGGGGCTCCACCCTCACCCCCACCCCCACCCCCACCCCTACCCTCATTAAGAGAAATGGGGAAATTGGGGTAGGGGTAGACTCCCCCACCACCACCCTTATTTAGATTTTGGGTGCAAAATTTACCCCCACTCCCACTCCCACCCCCACCCACACCCACAAACACCATTTGGGGGCAAAATTTTCCCCCAAATGGGAGTGGAGCCCCGTGGGGGTGGGGGTCCATAGGGAAATGTCCATCGCTACACAAAAGGAACTTGCTTATTGTGTTGTGGTTAAAATTGAAGAGAAGGACGATCAATTTGAGTCTTTAATTACTGAGTTTATCCAACCAATGGCGGAGGCGATTGATCTTGAAGTTGCTATTAAAACTCACATTGGGTTTTTGAAATTCAAGGTCAAATGGGTAAGGTAACGACAATGACGAATAACTTATGCATTTTCTCCATTCCCTTGGATGATTGTTTTGGTACTATTGTGGATTAGGGATGAGTTACGGAGGTTGAGGTTTACCACTCCCACAAGACGATTAGGGGTTTCTCTTCGTTGACTTTTCAACGTTTCATTCATTTCTCATTTTCATTTGTTGTGTCACTAGCTACATGACATTCATTTTATACGTGCCTTAACCGAACTCGAGGTCAAATATGGAGTGAAATGATGTAGGAAGTTTTTAATTTTGTAATTGTTTCTATATTTGCATTGTCATGTTTGTCAATTTAGCTACGCTTTTGTTATTGTTTAGTTTATCTTTGTACCTTAACGGTAATTTGTGTTGTCGTTCTAATAGTGGGCTATAAATACTCTTTTCGGGTCATTGTACTATTTAGACTATTTGATATTGAAATTGAAATTAGAGTGTTTTCTCTCATTTTGGGGTTTCCCTTTGTTTGCCATGGATTTAGCTTTTCTCTAACTTCCTCCTGTGTTAAGTATCATCAAAGCCCTCAGTTGTTTCCTAGGAGGTACAATAACCATGGTCAGTGATCCTAAGATAGTACCTGTAAACAAATTATAGATTTTGTAGGAAAAAAAAATAAATCACCTTTCAACAGCTTTGAAGATCTCGAAGGAGACTCTTAACACGAACATCGACGTAGCAGCCTTGGCTCTCGACGCATATAGACTGAAATCATAGAAACGATAGATATTGGAGTCGAGTTTTCGATCGAATGAAACATTTGAATTCTCATGTTTAGCCCTCTACAAGAACTTGCCTACCAAAATTCGTTAACAATGCAGTCAATCACTCATCTGATTCTGGTGAGATGGAGGTCAACCCAAAGGGTACTACAGGTGATGATAAAATGTTCAGCTGTGAGCACCAAACGACACCATTAGGGGAAGAATCCATAATCTTGCAGCAATAGAAAGTGACCCTAGAAAGAAAACTGAGCAAAGATTGTTTTTACCCAAATTAGACCCAACAGGATACTGACCCAAAATAGAATGAAGAAACCACCGAACCAATCCAAAAGTCCAATGTGAATGCTCAAGTCTTAGCTCAACATTTATCCAAATCTTTGGATATTCCAACTTTTGATGGTTATAGTGAGTGTAATGATGATTTCTTTAAGTGGATGCAATTAGTGAACTATTATTTTACCCGTGCAAATGTGAAAAATGATCAACAATATTGGTAGTTTACAAATTAAGGGTTGAGATCAAGCTTGTTGGAGCCAATTAGTACATTCAACGAAATAAATATGGCAAAATTCAGGTGCAAAATTAGGCGATGATGAAGCAACTTTTGAGTAAGCAATTTCTTCCGACTAACTTTGATCCCATTTTATTTCAATAATATCGTAATTGTGAACAAGGGAATATAGTGATGGTTCCATAAGTTAAGTACGGTACTTGATCTTGAAGATTTGAGATTTAATGGGTTGCTAGATTTATTAGTGGATTGAGGGAAAACATTCGAGATGAAATATGTTAGCTCTGTTTATGGAATTTATCGGAGGCTATTGATTTAACCATTGGTGAAGGAGAATGAAGACACTCAAGAAGAGGATGCAAAATTGGGGCAAGAACTAGTTGATGTTGACTTTGCTTGGGATGAATTTGAGGTGAAGAAAGACCTTGTCGGGTTTATTAGCACTCTTAATCCACTCCATACTCTCTTTTTTTTTGGGCAAACTCCCTAGTTCAATGGTAGCTGACATGGATGGCTTCGAGACCAAAAGGGCAAGGCGATGCCAACGGTGGATAGCTTAAACTTTATTGACATTTCCTTGGATTATTACTTTGGTGCTATCGTGGCTTTGGGATGTGCTTCGAATGGACTTTTCCATTGGGGTCTACCACTCCCACAAGCAAAATAGGAAACTTTTATCCATAGTCATCTACTTATTCATTTACATGTGTTTCAATTGAATTTGAGATCGAGTCTTTTTCATAGACGGTGATTAACCGATGTAGTAGGATTTAGTTTATTACAATCGTCGTTATATTTGTTTTGTTGTTTATTTTATTTTGTAAATTTAACTTTGATTTTGTTGTTTATTGTTGTTATTTGTTTAGTGGTGTTTGTTGTTATTTTCGGTGTCGCTTTAAGAGTGGGCTATAAGTTCCTCTCTTGGATTATTGTACTCTTTAAACTATTTGATATTGAAATCGAAATCATAGTATTTTCTCTCCAATTTAGGGGTTTCCCTTGTTTGCCATTGATTTGACTTTTTTCTAGCTTCCTTCTACTTTATATTATAAACTAGTCTATATTTGGATATAACGTGAAAGGTTTGACTCATACTGATTTAGATTGACCTTTCAAATTCATTAATTATATTTATCTTATAATTTTTAGTGATCTTGATCTTGATAGAGGCTTAAAATTTTTATTTGAACATGTAAAAATAAATTAAAGTGCATAATAGTTTATAGAGTCCATTTTTGCCCACCCATTCAAGGGGGTGAGCATTACCCCTCTCATGTATGGATGACATGTGTCTATAAGAGGGTAAATTTATCTTAACACTATCATATTTTGGGACAAATTTACCTCTCCCTAAACACATATCATCCATACGGGAGGGGTGTTAGCAAAAGTAAACTCTAGTTTATACCTCTTAGACTATTTCCAATGTTATAACTGACCCAATTATTCTGGTCAGTCTCTAAATTACGGAGATCGAAGAGTATCAAAATGGAGATCAATTTTGTATCTTTATTATTGGAGATCCAAACAACTGATCTCTATTTTAGTATTCATTTTTTATAATCACACTTTACCCTTAGTTACTCCTATATTTTTTTTTATATATTTTTTTAACTAAACTTAATTAATTTATTATAACTTTTTATTTATAAATATTACTATAAAAATTATACCATCATAAATATTTTGTTGAGATCTTTTAACCGAGTATAATATTGACCATATTTTAATATTTTTAAAAAATTTCATATATTACAACTTTTATTAATCAATGAACTAATAACTTTTATTAATCAAGTCTCTCCCCCACCCCCACAAAATCCCGAATTATAAAATCTAAAATTTAGGTGTGAAAAATTAGATAAAAAAATATAAATGTTTTAAAAAAAATTATATCAAAACTATTACATGTAAAAATAGTTAATGTGACCAATTATAAAAAAGATTAGAACATTTTAGGTGTAATGAGTAAATTGGTATCTAAAAAAATTAAAAGAAAACAAGTTTATTAATGAAATTTTGAAATATTATTTTTAAATTAAAATAATAATATTTTATTTTTTAGAAATTGTAAACTAAAAAATAAATGGAGTAGTAAATTTATAAAGATGAAATATTATTAAAATATTCCATTTCAATCTCCAAAATAAATAAAAATTCGAAGAACGACCGGAGACAGCATATAAGGAGTATGATAATGACTTGAATATCACTGTATTTCACCACTAACCCACATTAGACTAGGGATGCCATGGTACGAATTGAGGACATGTTTTCCATTACCATCCTCAATCCTAATTTGTACGAGAACTATCATCCTTGGTGAATACCCATCTAAAAATTAACGGTGCGGGTATGAAAATTTTCCATTAGGGGATCAGTTCTTTTCCCCATACAATCCTCATCCCAATAATGTATTATTTTTAATGATTTTTTAAATAGAGATCATATCAAAATTATTAAATAATATGAAAATTATAATACAAAACCGGTAACAATTAACAAACTCTGAGGGCACGTTTACTAATCGGAAATGAGAAGAATTGGAAATAAGTTTCACCTGAAAGGGAATTAGAATTAAGTTACTAAAATTCATTACTATGTTTACTAACTTTCTTAGAAATAGGAATGAAATCAAATTTATACAAAATTGATTATAAAAATACCATTGTGTACAATATATATATAAGTTGTATAACTGTAACTAATAAAAAAGTTAAGATTTAAAGGAAAAAAAAATCCAAAGCAAAAGCAACATGAACTCAAGGTGATTCACAATTATTATTATTTTAGTTGTTGAACGATTTTTTTTTAATTAACAATTCAGACACATCAAATAAAAATCAACTGTGAAGTCGGTGTGTATCACAGATATTCAAATCAATACGTACTAATATAACTTCATTTGTACGTTGGTTGTGAATCATTAAATTTATATACATTGAATCATAATGTAAGTAATTGTTAAAGTTTCTCAATAATCAGTGGTTCACTATAACACACTGATGTAAGTTATATCAATACACACCGATGTAAGTTATATCAATACACACCGATCAGAATAAGATCGTATATATATATAGTTATTTAAAAAAAATAAGTTGAGATATTTTAGTAAAAATATATGAATTCCCTTTTCTATTAAGAGAATGAACTTAATTCTTAGGGTGATCAAGGGGAATCAAGTTTCCATTTATTTAGGATCTTAATTCTTAATATGTGTATAGGGTTTACGTAACTTAATTCCTAACAAATTAGTAAACACATGAATTCGAAAATCAGGAACTTTATTCCCTTTTCTAAACAAGATTCATATTTAGTACACATGTCGTAAATTAATTATAGCATAACACAACTCTTTCTCAATCCCATAACATCGCTCATTAACAAACTTTAAGAAAATAGGGAAAATTACACTAAAAGTTGCAGTTCTATATCTCTTGATAGTTGATATTTATTAATATTGGATGGTGATCCTCAACATAAATATAAATATAAATATAAATATATAATACATAACTGCCATTTGATTTAATTACTTTATCTTAATTTAAATCAAAGTAATTAAATATAATAATTCATATTCAATATAAGTATAAAATATATGAATATATATTCATGTGAAATTATATATATATATATAGATAGATAGTTTCTCTCCTAAAAATTCTAAAATCATCTCGAAATAAAATTAGAATTGAAAAAATTACAATATAAATAGTAGACACTAAACCAACCTTTACTGGGACGGATCTCCACGAATCCTCAGAATCAATACGTAATTTTAACATCTCCCCACTAAAAGGTGTTACGGTATACACTATTGACTATACCATAAAATAGACATTAAAGGCTAAACTCTCGTATGGGTTTTATTTGTTTTTATTTGATAGATAAAAAAGGAAGAAAAACACAAGAGGGTGCAAAGTACTTGTCTCCAATAATTGCAGACTTTATTGAGTTCCGTGTCATTACTGTCTCTGTCTCATCACACATTCACACCACGCTCTCTCCAACTCACTCAATTTTTTCATTTTTGCGTTTACATCTTCCGGGTTTTTATGGGTCAAATATCCGATCAGTCCTGTAAATGGATTTATATCGAATCAGGTAGAATATTTTTAATATGTCTAATTCCGTTTATAATGGTTAGAACCTATAATATTGTTTAAAGATGAGAGTACCGAACCATCTACACTGATACATAATTGGTTCGATTTTTTCATTTATAAGGGGCTGCCACCTCCCATGTTATGTATCTATGTAATAGGTATACCAATTACCAAGCTACTTTTTGGTTTCGTTTCTTTTTTTTTTCTTATTATTATTATTATTTATTAAAAAAAAAAAGAAAAAGGAATTTACTGGTGTCTGCTGATCTGATGACGTTGTAACAGTAATATAAATATGAGTTAAGATAGAAGTGATATGGATTATGGAGCCGTTGAAGAAAAGAAAAGAAAAGAAAAGTATAAAACTTTGTACATAGTAGTACATACAAGATACAATTATATACGTTAAAGCAGTCAAACAAACAAAGGAAGCGTTTTTTAACATGGAAACTTTGAATTGAATTATTATTATTATTCTTATCTGACTGTCTCTCTCTTTTTTAATCTTTTCGAGTATGGCGTGAGAGCACTGAGAGGGTCTGCTGTGCAAGTCAGGCTCTGTTTTCCTTTTTTATTCCTTCTTTATCGGAGATTGAGTTTTTACTCATAAGAAAAAGAAAAGAAAGATAAAGTGAAAGGAAAAGGTTCGATAGAGAGAGGTGAGCTGGATTGGTGGTGTGGTGGCGGTGGTGGGTTTTGTTTGTTTGTTTGTTTGACGACTCTGTTTTGTGAAAAAGATGCAGACAAGGTGGTTTAAGTGAGTAAATTCGAGGAGGGTTCTGGAGTTCTTCACCTAAATCAACCCAGAGAGACGGACAGACAGAGATGGTGTCCTTCGACTCTCCTTTCTCTTCCACTACTCGCTCCCCTGTTCCCAAGTTCTCCAACTCCTTCACTACCCGGTACTATACTCTGTTCTCTCTCTCGCTCTCTCTGTTTTTCTTCTTCTTTTAAAAAATGGAGATATCTTGTCTTGTCTTGTTTGTATTATTATTATTATTTTTTTAATGTTTTTTTTCTTGTCCTGTTTTACCTAAACGTGGGGTTCTCTGCTTCAAATTCCATTCTTGAACCATTTTTAACTTATTCTTATTTGTTTATATTTAATTATTTGTTTGTTTGCTTTAAAACTGTATCTCTACCAGCTTCTATTTCAATAAGAATCCACTGAGTCAGGTTCTAGCTGGTCTGGTCTCACTTTGATTATTGAAATCTGATAATGTCATCAGTTTACTCAAATGAAGAAAACTAGAAGGTCTCACTCAGGATCTGAAATCAATTCTATATATGTTTGTTTTCTGAGAATGTGTATAATTAATAAATCATCATTCTGGTTCTGTAAATGCAGTATCTTTTCAGATGTTGCAGGAGACATTACAATTGTTGTTGATGGAGAATCCTTTCTTCTTCACAAGGTAACATCTTTGTCATTTTACTTGTTGTTTATTTGCCTTGGAAAAACTAGCAATGGTCTTGATGTTTTTTGTTCGTTTTGGTTCGGTTTATCTAGTTTCCTCTGGTGTCTCGAAGTGGGAAGATTAGGAAAATGGTTGCAGAAGCAAGGGACTCCAACAATTCCAAATTGGAGCTTCTCAACTTACCGGGAGGACCTCCCGCGTTTGAGCTTGCAATGAAGTTCTGTTATGGCATGAACTTTGAGATCACAACAGTCAATGTAGCTCATCTACGCTGCGCTGCAGAGTACTTGGAGATGACTGAGGATTACCGCGAAGAGAACCTAATTGCGCGCACCGAGACTTATCTGAACGAGGTTGTATTGCAGAGCCTCGATAAGTCTGTGGAAGTCCTCTCTACTTGCGAGATGCTGCCTCCTCCCATTGCAGAGGAGGCGGGGATCGTTAGTAGATGCGTGGAGGCGATTGCTATGAATGCTTGCAAGGAGCAGCTTGTGTCTGGTTTGTCGCGGTTGGATTGTGATGGTGATGAGTCTACTGAGCTTAAGAGTGGTTGTCTTGAGTGGTGGATTGAGGATTTGTCGGTACTAGGAATCGAGTTTTATCAGAGAGTTGTGTGTGCAATGGCAAGATCAGGTGTTCGTCCTGATAGCGTTACTGCATCTTTGATGCATTATGCTCAGGCATCGTTAAAGGGTATCGGAAAATGTCAAATTTGGAATCCGGCAAGAATGAAATCGAGCCCTACCCTGGCTGAAAATGACCAGAGGACTATTGTGGAAACACTTGTGAGTCTTCTACCAACCGAGAAAACCTCTTCGATTCCACTGAATTTCCTGTTTGGGATGTTGAGGATGGCAATCATGGTTGATGCTACTATTGCTTGCAAGCTTGAAATCGAAAGGAGGATTGCTTTTCGGTTGGAGATGGCTTCTCTTGATGATCTGCTTATACCGTCCATCCAGACTGGGGATTCATTGTTCGATGTTGATACTATCCATCGTATATTGGTAAATTTCCTACAGCGGCTTGAAGATGAAGACTATGAAGACTGTGGATATGAATCCGAAGGCCTTGGTTCTCCTGGCCATGGTTCTTTGTTGAAAGTTGGGCGGCTTATTGATTCGTATTTAGCAGAAATTGCTCCTGATCCTTATCTAAGTCTGCAGAAATTCATTGCTATGATTGAAATATTGCCTGATTACTCTCGTGTTATCGATGATGGTCTTTATCGAGCCATTGATATATATATGAAGGTAAGATTTTCGTTTTCGTTGATCTTAAAACCATCTGTTGCTTGTTTTTTCCCATTTGAAGTCTAAGTGTGACCAATGTTTGTTCATATTCTTGCTCAGGCTCATCCGATGCTAACCGAACATGAATGTAAGAAACTCTGCAAGTTCATAGACTGTCAAAAACTCTCACAGGATGCCTGCAATCACGCCGCACAAAATGAGAGACTCCCAGTACAGATGTCAGTAAGAGTACTCTACTGTGAGCAACTGCGCTTGAAGAATGCCTTATCGGGAAGTTCTGGAGACGGATTACTCTCGCAGAGAATCAGCAGTGGTGTCCCCAGTGCAGCCATGTCCCCTCGAGACAACTATGCTTCTCTGAGGAGGGAAAATCGAGAATTAAAGCTCGAGATCTCGAGGATGAGAGTGAGGCTGAGTGAGTTGGAAAAAGAGCAGACGTTCATGAAACAAGGCATGATGGATAAGTCGGGGAATGGGAAAACTTTCTTTACCTCGCTCTCTAAAGGGATTGGAAGGATTGCAATTTTCAGTGGTCAGACGGGAGGAAAACGCCAGAAATCTAATCGAAAATCTAGAGGATCAGAAGGAAAAACCGGCAGGAGCAGGAGGCATTCAGTTTCCTAGCCTAGTTTTTGAACACTATAGTTTGTAATGCAAGTAAACGTAATGGTAAAGTGTATATGAGTTCAGGATTCATTGAGTTTTGCAGGAAATATATGGAATACTTTATCTGCTCTGAAGATTGTTCAATAATCACAATTGAATGATTAAATTTTATTTTATTGATTCCAAATTATTATTGGAGACAAAATAACAGAATTGTGACCCTACTCAGAATTACACAAACTGATAAAAGAAAACGAATGAAGAAGTTCCAATATAATATGCTTAATCAAGAAAGAAGATTGCATCTGCTGCCCAAACGTTCACATGAAGAAATAATGAATCGAAGAGGCTGGTCAGGCACCCGGATTTCCGAGAAGACGCCTCCTGATCTGCAAAATAGAAGAGTACAAGGTATGAATCATTCATGACTATATTGAAGAAGGATCATTATCCGGTAAGCTTGGTCCTGAAATTTTCTAAAGTTATATAACATTGTGGAACCGATTCTATAGAACTGAGGACTGACCTGACCAGAGAATTATTATATTGAAGATCAATTCATACCTCTGGCAACTTTTGCCTGAAAACCACATCCAATCTTGCATCTAAAGTATTTTCACAAACTATCTTCCCATCTTGCGAAGCCAAAACCACTCCACCGGAGCTTTTAAAGTGTTAAAACAAAACAGGATTACAAGTAATTAGCTCATAGATAAGCAAAATGAACCGTAATCAGAATTACAGGATCCTCCGCTGATCTTAGCTTTGAATTAACAAGTTAGAGAAAAAGTAGTAGTACCAATAAGGTTCATGAGAATCGGCCTTGGAGGGAGGTGGTGGGAGGAATACTTTGTCATCAATGGTGAGCTTAGGTGGTTGTACTTTGGCTTTCTCTGCATATTCTCGTTTTGCATCTTCCACAGTAGACTCAACAACCTTCTTGTCAACCTCTCTGCACCGCAGCAACACAGCCGGCTCCTTGAGCCTCAGTAAACTCTACAAATCATTCACAACACACCGTAAAAATGTACATTATATATTAAAGTGAAGATGGCTCAGGAAAATTTCAATGAATAGAGAGATTACCTGAACGATCAAGCCTTTGAGAAGGATTTTATATCCTTTTTTGTCGTTAGAAACGCGAAGCAGTTCTTTGCTGGCAGAATCTTTCATATCATTCACCACATCATCCTGTCCCTGAAGAACTTTTATACGAGACGCATTCAATTGTGTTGAGTATTCACTGCATCATTCATTCGAAAAATTTCTTTAACTCATGAGTCATGAGACCTCTCTAAAAGAAATTCATTTAAAGAAAAGAAAAACTCACATTTTCTTGCGAACTTCGACTTGCTTTCCCTTGCGCTCGTAATCTTGTCTGTTCTTCTTCTTTTCAACCTCAAGCAGTTGCAATTTCTCAATGTTGAATTCCTGAGAAAATTAAATATTTTTATTTGCATGGAAAATTTAACTAGTCATGTAGAACTGATGGTACAAAGAAATTAAAGACCTCCTCGGCGGCGATGGAGATTTCATTGGCTTTCTCCTCCGCTTCAAGGCGGATGAACCTGACCATCTGCTGAATCTGCTTCGACACATCTCCGTCATTCATTTTTTATTTATTAATCAATTTCAATCAATATAATGAAATGATCAGAAAGAAAAAAAAATGGATGTTGTTGTTAGTGTATTGTATGTGTACGTCTAATAAGTGTTTTATTGGTTTTGTTTTTCTTTTAACAAACATCCATTTTGTCTGCTTCTTGATGCGAAATTTCTTCCGAACTTACTTCTACCAATTTCAACCATCAAATTGTCACACCTGTTTTATTGTATTTTTTGGCTCCAAACATCTTTTTAGGGAGAAATACATTTTAGGCCCCCTAGTTTGACCTATTACACGAACCGGACCCTTTAGTTTCAGTATTGTCTCTTTTGGTCATTCTGTGACGTTTTCCATTGATAAAGTGGTTTCTGATAAGGACAGAGGGTCAAATGACCCTGGTGCCCTTGAAACTAGTTACTGTTGCACAAGCAACGACTCTTTCACACTTCAAAGCCTAATAAAAGGCATGTAACACCTGTTTGTGCTCATTGCAGGCATACACATATATTTCTTCTACAAATCTCTCATTTCATTATTTTCCAACCATACAACCCACTAAAAATAAAACATCCATACAAAAGCACTACAACAATCCATATCAAGCAAACCACTACAAAAATCTTGTAAACACAACCAATATTAAACACACTGATATATGGAGGCTTCATCAATCTCAACATCAAAAAGTATTAATAGCGAGATAATAAAGTTCGAGAATCGAAAATGTGCATGTGGGAATAAAGCAGCCGAAAAGATATCTAAATTTCTAAACAACCCAAAGAAATTGTATTTTTTCTGTAAGAGAGGAAAATGCAATTTCTATAGGTTTTGGGAACGTGATAATAAATAATTCAACTTATCTGAATACACCGAAAATATATCACAAAGGTATGGAGGTAGTCACAATTTTCTGCTCCAATAAGAATTGGAAGTTGTAAAGGCAAAGTTGCAAAAGTTGGAAATATTATGGGAAACATACAATCATAACAGAATGCATAAATAGAGACTATACAAGGAGGATCAGGGCTGATGCGGGTTGTTAACATTATTTTGTTTGGTGTAACCATGGTAGTGCTTGTGCTTTTCATGACAAGCAATCATTGATTGTAAACATTCAGCATAACATAATCAATAAAAGTACTTAGTGTTCATCATTCAATACATATTAAGCATAACAACATTCAGAATCTAAGCAACATTCTGCATGGTCATTGTGCTAGCACATTCAAAAATATATTAAGTGTTTATACGTAAAAATGGTAAACTATTATCGAACTGCCACGTAAGCCATTTGATCAGATGGTCAATGAAAGATATTGAAGACTGACTGAATTTGTATATTTCGGACTAACTCTCATGTCCAAAACCACCAAATCTGGAAGATACAATTATAGGGAAATGGTCAGACTGAAAGATGTAGTAGGCAAAAAATCCCTATCTAGCATATGTGGTTGGATCCCATATTTATACAAGAGGAAACGTGTCAGAATGACTATAATTGAGTGTTTCGGCCTACATCAGAAAACTAGCTAGGCGGTCGAAAGGCTAGTTGATGCTTTGCTTTTGGGTTTGGTCATATGCCTGGTTGACACATGCCTTATTTCGAAGTTGTTGTACCGTTGTTTGGATAACAAGTAGGTTGAGTGTGTCAGGACCGAAAATGCGACCTTCGAGGGCTGAAATCTAGTCCTGGTTTTATGTATGGCTCTACCCGAGACATTCTCTGATGAGACTAGTTTCATCCAGGGTGACCTCTTGGGCTACCCACACTTGGTTTTTTTAGCCCATTTTTAGAAGTTCACATTCAGCTGAAACTTCTTATCAAATTAGGTGGGCTTTCGTAGGCTTTCGCACCTGGGTAAATTCTTATTCTAAACCAGCCCAATGACGGTAGGCCCAAAATCTTGGATATAACTATGATAAAAAAAATTATCTTGGAAGACTTTATGTATGGGCCGAGATCATTGTCTCCACACACACACACACACACACACACACACACACACACACACACATACACATATATAGCTTTAGACAACCAGTTTTTAGCCTTTCGATAATTTGAAAATCCGCTTCTTGCTGAGCAGCTACTTTGTGGTCTGAAACTTTTCTGGTTGGGAACATCTGCGTTCGTCTGAGTCTTTGATGTGATTTGGTCTATCAATAGTTTCAATTTTTTTAATTTGTTTTCCTGTCTGACATATTACTTGGCCGAGATGGACACCTTTATGGTAAATCAGAACCTTCTCCCATATTTGAAACTATTGAAGCCCCTCTGTCTGGTAAATATGGAAGCCCTTCTGTCAGGCAAATATGTTTTTTGTTCAGGCAGACATTGTTTTGGCTGAATTAGGTTTTCTTGAGAACATGTAAAATCTATATTATATATATAATAGAAAGAAGGAATATGAATCGATTTGCCTATGTCAGTAGTCATATTGTTGGTTGGTGTGCACGTTGTACTTACATGTACTTTTGGATGTGTCAGTTTACACTGCCCATTGTCCATATGTTGGACAATCAATTTACCAACCCTTTGACTTCTCTAGGCTTCAAACACCTAGGTTATGATGATCATAAATTCCCATATATTTCTATGAGCACTAGATCTCTATATATATATATATATATTCATTCATTCATTCATTCGAACGAAGAGGAAAAGATCTCTTACGTGGGATCAATAAGCTTGTTCGATTTTACTTGTTTACAACTTGCGGTAGGTCCTATTTTTAAATTGATTTTCTTTCTCCTGTTTAGATTCTCTTATAGTAAACAAAACTAAGATTTTTTAGGAAATTCTCACTGTGAGTGGATTTGGTTATGTGTTCTTAGCTATTTGGTGGTGATGCGTCCATAGCGGTTTGGCAGAGAAAATACAACTACTTTCCGGTGAGTTTTCTCTTTCATGGATCTCTCTTGCACTAAACTTCTTAGTCGGTTCTCGTTTCTTTTACTTTTGAGGGCGGTTGAGCTAAGGGGTGTCGATTTTTTTTTTACAAACCATCAGACCTCATTTTTTTCGAAAATCCTTTAGCATCGAGCTGAAATGCTAATCCGAGTGTCTTGGTTTCACAATTTTCTAGCTTTGGTTTCCAATTGGTTGAAATGGTCGTCAAGACGTCAAAAGGTCCGTCCCAATTAAAGAAACATGGAGATGTCACGGATTCCGATGTTGAATCTCATCGAGAGGTTCAAATCCGATATTCTGTTGAGGAACCCTCTTTTATTGACAGTGGGGTTAGCACTGTTTCAGTAAACAGCTTAAAATCTTATCGGACATACTTCAGGCTATCTCCGC
Source organism: Dipteronia dyeriana (assembly GCA_032871835.1). Taxonomy (NCBI): domain Eukaryota; kingdom Viridiplantae; phylum Streptophyta; class Magnoliopsida; order Sapindales; family Sapindaceae; genus Dipteronia; species Dipteronia dyeriana. The sequence goes on from CM065297.1 coordinate 1,268,037, forward strand.
GCATCGAACCGTTGTTTCCCAAAATTCGGGCCACATGGAATCCACCTAGTGGATATGTGGCGATTTATGGTTTTATGCTGAGTTGTGGGATTGGTCTTCCCCTTCTTCATTTCATTGCCCATTACCTGAGTTCCGTCAAGTGTGCGCCGATGTAGCTTACCCCTAACGTGTTTCGCAATTTGTTGGATCTCTATTGCCTTTGGTGAGATCAAATTTTTTGTGCTCCTTCCATTAATGAAATAAAACATTGTTTCATCCTTCGTCGACCTGTTAATGAACCGGGTTCTTACTACTTAGCTTATCCTCAACCTTCCAGATGCATGCCAATTGGAGAGGATAGAAGAAAGTAGATGGCATACTTGACCTTCCGAGCGAAGAGGAAGAGAAAAAGAAAAATGGCATTATATGGGGCATGGCCAGTTCCAACAAATTTTGAAAAGAGAGTTGGTTCTTCGTTGGTAGTGAGTGGGGTAGAAACCCCTCGGGTGGTTCGTTCAACGAAGAGTTTTCAGTTCCCCGCCACTTCTGTGATGCTAGTTAGTGTCCTTACTTTTAACTTTGCTTTGTATTTGGTAGAATCTTACTTGATAACTATATATATATATATATATATATATGTCTGTGTGTGTGTGTGTGTGTGTGTTATGAAGTCATTTATAATAATTTATGTTTATGTAGTTACTTACAAAGATCCGCCCAAGCTAACTCCTGACGAAGTGAATCAGATTTTCCAAACAGTTAAGACAAAAATGCATGTTCGAAATTACAAGACGCTGGTGACCGAAGAGAAGTTGAAATCCTATAGGCTTCTTCCAGGACTCTTGAATAACCGAAAACATCGTAAGTGTTTTCTTCGTAATTCAATTATAAACCGTTTTTAGGAAGACATCTGACCCTTTGTTTGCTTCTAGCAGTTACTGAATCAGATCTGATATGTGGTAAGGCTGCAAGGGCACTGAAAACTGTTCAACTTTCCAGTTATCATGACGAAGAGGAAAATGTAAAACAAGGGAATGCTCGTCTTGGTGATCCGGATTCCCATATCTCTGCTTCGGGTGTTGCTGCCACTGGGTCAGGTACTAGGCCAGGTGTTGGGTCAGGACCACGAAAATAAAAATATTTTGGTTCTTCCATTAAAAGAAAAAGGAGATTTCTTGTCTCGCCTTAGATTTCCAAAAGCTCCACAGAAATTGAATATCCCTTTATCCTCGAGAGGAAATGATAGCGAGCGAACCGATGACGATCCTCCTAGTAGAGTTATTCCAAATGCTTTTGGCTTGGTTCCGGAGTTTATGCTCGAGAGTGTCTGTACGGATGCTTCTTCCGCTAAAGTTCAAAAGACTGTTTCCTCTGACCCTTCTGAAAATCTTCAGGTTCCTGAAGCAGTTTGCCCTTCAACCGTCTTTTCTGGTTTCTTTACAGAAGAAGGATCTCGTATGTCTGCACCTACTAGAAGGGATAATTTGTCAGACTCGGACCCTTTGGACCCTTCATTTGCACTAAAACTGGATTTAGCAGGCGTTTTAACTTTCGACCCATCGAAGGACTATGAAGCTTTTAAGGTGACTGACATAGTTAAACATGGTCGACAAGGTCTTCACTTTCTCTCCATGGTATTCTTTGTAACCTTGTCTTGTCTATGTTTTTCCATATAGCTTTCGATATACTATTTATATTTATATCACGACTATTTTTTCAACAGCTTTTAAGGAAGTGCGATTCTGTCGTAACGGAGAAAGATGGGCTCATCATCCAAGTGGCTAGGATGACAGAGGAGAATTCAAAACTCTTGACTGAAAATTCAAAACTCATGACCAGGATTTCTAGTTTGACTAGCAAAGAAACAAACTTGTTAAAGAGAAAAAAATGTGTGAAGTGACTGAGCGACGAGTTGTTAAGTTGGAGAAAGAGAAGAGAATCCTTGAACTTCGCCTCGAAGAGTTTAAGTCAGACTTTGAGTCTGATCGAGATGAAATCGGAATTCGGGCGATTGATCTTTTCAAGCATTTGTCTACCTTTGATGCATATAATCATAAAGAGTTTGCAAGAGGGGTTGATGCTTGCAAGGACCTTGTTCGGGCTTTAGACTATCCAAATGTTACCGAAAAGATCGATGAGTCTATGAAGGATAACCTTAAGAAAATAGAGGATGACATGAAAACTCAAGTTCGTCAGTGGGAGATGGATCGAAAGAACATACAGCTGCCTCTGTTAGCTATGTATATTGATTTAGATGCTCGGTCTGATTGTACTTTCGGGACTTTATGACCTGGTAACATGTGGTTGGATCCTCTTATTGATTGTGGTCCTGATCCGAAGTCCGAAGAGGATGAAAGTGAGGAAGCTGAAGAAGGTGAAATAGAGGGAGAATAAGACGTAAACCATGACGAGGGAGGAAAAAACTGATGCCACCTTTTTTCAGTTGAAGTTCTTGTTCATTTGGTTCGAACTTTTGTATACCGATCAGAGATATTTTGTATTCTGACTCTTTTTGTTTTAACTCGTGGGATCCGAATTTTAAGGGTATCAGGCTTGTTCGACATCTTGGCATGATTTCCTTTTTAATTTAAACTTTATCTCATATTTATGATAATTCCTTTCGATATTTATTTAACTATTCTGATGGCTTTTTTGCTATTGGTTATGATCCATTTTACCTATAACCTTTGTAAGTTAATTTTTTTTGACTAAGTAAACAACTTAATCTTTTCTTGACTACTCTAACGATTTTTTGGTTGCTGGTTATGACCCAGCTACTATAATTGTTGTAAGCTAGATATAAGCCTTTATGGCTATTTGTAATTTGATTGTTAATACAGCTCAAAGTTTGAATTTTGGTTTGAATAGATACTTTATTTATGGCCTGAAGGCTAAAAGACAACGTAGTCTGAAGGCTAACACGTTGATGCCTGAATGACTTACAAAAGAACAAGTTGCTTAGGAGATATCACGTTGATGCCCGAAGGCTCAAAAGGAGATGTCGCCCGAAGGCTGACATGATTCCCAACAGTTTAAAAGACAATGTCGTCCAAAGACTGACATGTTGATGCCCGAAAGCTCAAAAAGATTTAAAATTCTCTTCTACTAGTAATAGGTCTTTAAATATTGAGTGTTCCATAGACGAGGGATGATTCCACCTCCTAGCATTGCTAGCTGGTAAGCTCAATGCCCTGCTATGCCGATTACCTGGTAAAGCCTTTCCCATTTATCGTCGAGTGCCCCGACTGTCTTATCTCGGGTGTTATACATCACTCTTCGTAAAACTAGGTCATTTATCTGAAAATGCCTTTGTTGAACTTTGTTGTTTTAATGATGTGACCCTCTTCATTAGTAGATGGCCATTCGGATTTGGGCCCTATCCCTTCGGGCTTCTAACTTGTCTAGGCTGGATGATAGTAGATCAATGTTGTGGTCTTGGTGGTAAAACCTAATCCGAAGGGATGCTATTTCGGTTTCTATAGGAATAACGGCTTCGGTACCAAACACCATTGTGAAAGATGTCTCTCCATTGGAGGTTCGTGAGGTTGTTCTGTATGCCTATAATATTTCGGGCAATACGCCTACCCAATATCCTTTTCTGACATCCAATTTTGCTTTGATTTTGTGTTTTATTATCTTGTTTACTGCCTCGACTTGCCCGTTGGTTTGTGGGTATACCGGGGTGGCGAATAAAAAATTGATGTTCCATTCATCACAGAATTTTGAAATTACGCGTTATCGAGTTGTGTTCCGTTATCTGAGACTATAGCATTTAAGAGACCGAAACGATAGATGATCGATTTTTTGATGAAGTTCATTGTTTTGGCTTCGGTTATTCGAACCAGTGCTTTTGCTTTGACCCACTTCGTGAAATAATCTATAGCAACAATTACGTATTTTGCTCAACCCCTTTATTGTTGGCATTGGGCCAATGAGATCAACTCCCTATCGGTCGAATGGGTGTGCTGACACCATTGCTCGGAGCCACTCAGAAAGTTGCTTGATGTTGTCAGCTAACCTTTGGCATTTATCACAACTCATTGCCACTTTCATAGTGTCATCAAAAACTGTTGGTCAGTAGAAACCCTGCCTCATGACTTTGTGAGCTAGACTTTGTGAACCAGTGTGGTTACCGCACACACAGTATGGATCTCTATTAGGATCCTTTCAGATTATGTTGGACAAACACATCGTTGTAAGGCTCTTAAGAAGCCTCTACTATATAACTAGCCAGAAAGTATTGTATATTTGACTGAAAGATACCTAAGTCTCCTAGTCTCAATTTTATCTTCAGGGGTTGTTCCATCCATCAAAAAGGATCGGATCGGTGTCATCCAACTCTCCAGAAAGTATCGTATACCTGACCAAACGATACCTAAGTCTCCTAGTCTCAATTTTATCTTCGGGGGTTGTGTCATTCATCAAAAAGGAAAAAAACATTGAAGTAAGAAGTTGAAAGGAAAGTCTGATCCATACCATTTCGAGAGGGCCAAATACCGGTCACAGTAATCAAGAAAGAAAAGTCGAGATAAGAGAGGTCCCAGGAAAAGAATTCAACCTCGATGAACGAGAGTGAAAGAAATCGAAGAACGGTTAGAGCCCAATTTTGTTTCAACCAAAAGATGCTAGCGGATGCAATGTTCGACCCAATGATGCTATAGTAGTCGAGCTCCGAATAGGCCATAAAGACGTCTGAAGGATTTTAATCGACAATGACAGTTCGGACAATATCCTGAATGAATTGGTATTCCGACAGTTTGGGTTTACAGAAAAAGATCTCGAATCTTTCAACACTCCCCTTAAAGCTTTCGGGGGATCTGAAATATAGTCACTTTGGACGATCAGGTTACCAGTCAGAATTGGGCAGCACCCTACTAGGTGGACGGTATTGACCGAGTTTGTAATTGTCAGCATTCCCAAATGGCCCTATAACGCATTGATGGTGAAACCCTTCCTCAACGAAATACGAGTGATTACCGCCACGTACTGTCTAAAGGTAAAATTTTTGACTGAGTTCGATACGGGAGAAATCAAAGGCTATCAGGAAACCACCAGAAAAGCCAACCTTTCAGCATTTAATGGAAAAGAGTTAGAGGAAGTTCTTCAACTAGACAAACCATCAAAAGCTAAAAGGAAGAAACAAACAAGTAAAGAGTCTGTCAAGCGAAATAGGCTAGTTGAAAAAGCGGCTGAAACCCCAACAAAATTCACCTAGGATCCGAGGGAGCCAACGGATAAAGAGCAAGAAGGAGAAATTGAGTCAACGGAAGATGTCAGGCCGGATGAAGATAGATCCGAAAGAGTGGTCCGAGTGGGAATCCATCTAGACCTTTAGATAAAAACAGAACTTTCAGCTTTTCTGGTCGAGTTCATCGATGTCTTCGCATAGAGCCACAAAGATATGCCGGGTATTGATCCAAGTATACTCACTCACAACCTATCATTCATATGAGATGCTCGACCAGTAACTCATAAAATAAGGTATTTTGAGGCCGAAAGAAATGTGACTGTCAAGAAGTAAAGAAACTTAACAACCAGATCTATTCGAGAAGCTAAGTATCCAAAATGGATAGCAAATGTGGTATTAGTAAAAAAATAAGAATAACACATGGAGGATGTGTTAGTACCAATTCCCATCCCATGGGTGTGGGCACGGTCCCAACTCCTTGGGGTGACACCTACAGATACCTATCAGAGCAATCCTCTAAGAAGCCCCCGGGCGGATAGCCACGCTTCGTCACACGATCATGCGTTAAATTTTCCGGGGATCAGCCAGTTGCCACTGCCTTTGCTCTGATACCAATTGTTGGAACCCCGTTCACCGGTCACGCAGCGGAACTAGGTTTTAAATTTTGTTATACATATCATATCTGTATATGGGACCAATGAACTTTGGATCGTAATTATTTTTCGGAACCAATACATACAATATGTATACACAGGAAATTGTAATCAATAAAAATTAGAAGAACATACCAACGTTTGGAGGCTCCTTCACTTTACATTATGCTCCTGTCTGAACCAATTTTATCAAAGCTTGGAAGCTCCTGTCTGAACCACTCGATCTTCCTCGCTATCTCCTGGATCTGGTAACTGCGTGTGGGCGCGTCACGGTCTCAGGAACTTGAATGGAGGATATAGATAAATACTTGAAGAAACTTTTTCTTCTCAATTTGGTGTATTGATTTCATACACACATAAATTGCATCTCATGCAAAACATATATTGACAGATGTGGTTCCGTATCTCTAAAAATATTATATATCAAATATATATAATGTCATGCATATAAAATATATTTATGTCGCCAGCACCAAATTTTTTCATAAAACAATTTCATGCATCCGCATACAAAAAATATACATCTCTTCATCCCTCTTATGCTTCCTCTTTGTATATATATTTCACACTTTTATAATTGCAACTGCTTCACGTTGTTGTACCCTTTTTTTTTATAAAGTCAACGCCCATTATATATATATATATATATATATTATATACTTGTTTGTATCATATACAAATATTTATATATGTGCACACACCAATTTGCATCCAATGTAATATCTCGTGTTATAATTGATATATCTTTTAATTATCCTTTTCAAATATATCTAATATATTAAAAGTGATAATAAGTATTTTAAATTTAAACTTAAATTCAAATACTTAGATAAATGATTTAGTAAAATAAAATAATCCTATTATTTTATCTTCACCTAAATCCATATATCAACTAACACCCTCCAATTAATAGTTAATTAATAATTAATAATTATCAATATAATTAAATAATCTAATTATTTAATTAATTTAACTATTAACATTCATTAATTAAATAATCTCATTATTCAATTAATTCCCGAATATACACGTGTCACTTTTGTAACACAATTAATTGGACAATCCAATTAATTAACAGTGACCCTTGTTACCTAAATCGATCGGGCTAGCAAGGGGACCTAATGGACCCACAATATTTTGAGCTCCAATAATCATCGGAATCATTAATTAAACTCTTTAATTAATATTCCTTGATTATTAACTCGGCGTTATTCCACTAAAAACCCGAAACTGCACACTCTCAACTGTAGACGCGTTTACACAGACCGATACAACTCGGTGTCCATCGATATAGCTATTACACATGATGTAATCCTCCACAGTAGTTCAGAATTAGAGCTAGGTCATAATATCCGTTATACCCCTCTAATTACATATATTCTTTAAGCATCGTTGATTCTATAATGAACAATAAATCCTACTTCCTTACGGAATTAGGAGAACGCTCATATTGTCCAAGCCCTGAATCAACCCTTAAGGGAACTACCATCTACTTCTCACAAGAAGGAGTGGATTCCACTATTGTGTACAAACCTTTCCAGCCACAAGCCAAATCGCAATCCCAACATACGGAGCATATTGATCTGGAACTGCATCCGACCTCACCCATGGTATATCAAAGACCACGATCTAACCTGAAGGAGTCGATAAGTCACTCAGGATTAAGATCACCCACATATAGCCATCATTAGTTGATATATATGAATCTCATCAATAAACGGATCTTGGTGAGAGATTCATATAGATCATGGCCCAGTCCTATATGATCACATCATACAAAGTGCCTCTATTCTAATATCTCCATATGAATGATTCAGGATAGAATCACCGTACATTACGGAATGGACCGTTACTATAGATTAACCACAAATAAAGTACCCAGCTTTATTTGCTATCTATGGACTCTTTAGATTGCACATCTCTTACTGTATTCATCCGTATATGACACTCATATACACAGTTCAAGATTACATCCGACAATCTTGGATGTTAAATTTATGCACAAGTTATGAAATAAACAGCACAACAAGAATGAATTGAACTTTTTCTTTTTATTTATTTCATAAATCCATTTACAAATTACATCTTTAGGGCATAAACCCCAACAATCTCCCACTTGCACTAAAGCATGTGAGGCATATCTCGTAACCCTAGACCATCTAGGTGACCCAAAAACACTTTAGCCATAAGGTCTTCGTAAATGGATTAGCATGATTATCTTATGAGGCTATCTTGGTGACGATCACATCTCCTCTCTGCACTATCTCTCTAATAAGATGATACTTTCTCTTTATATGCTTCCCTCTTTTGTGGCTTCTTGGTTCTTTGAAATTAGCCACAGCACCACTGTTATCACAATAAAGTGTGATAGGCTTATCCAGGTCTGGAACAACTTCCATATCACTCAAGAACTTATGGAGCCAAACAGCCTCTTTAGCAGCTTCACAAACGGCTACATATTCGGCTTCCATGGTGGAATCAGCAATGCAAGATTGCTTGATACTTCTCCACACAATGGCTCCACCACCCATGGTGAATACTGATCCAGACGTGGATTTTCTAGAATCCCTGTCTGATTGAAAATCAGAATCCGTGTATCCTAACGGGATCAAATTCTGCCCGGAATACACTAGCATATAGTTTCTCATTCTCCAAAGATACTTGAGAATTATCTTGACAGCAACCCAATGATCCAATCCTGGGTTAGACTGGTATCTACTGACTACTCCCACTGCATAGCAGATGTCCGGTCTCGTGTATAACATAGCATACATGAGACTACCTACTACCGATGCATAAGGTACACGTCTCATATCCTCAACTTCTTGAGGTGTCTTAGGACATTGTTCCTTAGACAAGTGAACTCCATGCTTGGAAGGTAAATTACCTTTCTTGGATTTTTGCATCGTAAATCGTACAAGAATCTTGTCGATATATGATGCCTGAGACAGTGTTATGAGTTTGTTCTTACGATTCCTTATAAGCTGGATCCCAAGAACATAACTTGCCTCTCCCAAATCTTTCATTTGGAATTGGCTAGCCAGCCAGCCCTTTACATCAGACAATACTCCCACATCATTCCCAATGAGTAGGATATCATCTACGTATAGGACCAAGAAAACTACTTTCTTATCAATGATGCGCTTATAGACATAAGGCTCATCGACATTCTGCTCGAAGCCATAGGTTTTGATCATATCATCAAACCTGATGTTCCAAGATCTAGACGATTGCTTAAGCCCATAGATGGACCTTTGCAGCTTACAAACCTTTTGCTCTTGATCTGGAGACACGAATCCCTCTGGTTGCATCATATAGATGCTTTCATCAAGATTGCCATTCAAGAATGCAGTCTTGACATCCGTTTGCCAAATTTCGTAATCGAAATAGGCATCAATGTATAAGAGAATCCTAATAGACTTAAACATGGCTACTGGTGAGAAGATCTCTTCATAATCGACCCCCTCTTTCTGGTTATAACCCTTGGCCATTAGCCTTGCCTTGAAGGTCTCTACCTTCCCGTCTACTCCTTTCATTCTCTTATAGATCCACTTACACCCTATAGGTTTTACCCCATCCAGTAAGTCTACAAGATCCCAGACTGAGTTAGAGTACATGGACTCCATCTCGAGATTCATGGCTTTAAGCCATTCCTCTTTATCAGGATCTTCCATTGCATTCTTAAATGTCAATGGATCATCAACACTATCAGCAGAGACAACACCTTGTCCCTCACAACCCTATCACTACGTCTAGGTGGTAGTGTATCCTGATCAGGAACCATCTGACTCTCAGATGTTTGTGGAACAACAACTCTTGTTGATGAAGCACTAGTCTCACTAGGCTCCAACTCATTTAATACAATCTTTGAACGAGGTTTATGGTCACTAATGTAATTGTCCTCAAGAAACGTTGCATTTGTCGATACATATACTTTGTTATCTTCAGGACTATAGAAGTGTCCACCTCTGGTCTCGTTGGAGTATCTTACAAACAGGCAGACAACAGATTTGGAGTCTAGCTTTCCAGTTCTATTCTTCAGCACGTGTGCTAGACACCCCCATATGTGAAAATGTCACAAACTAGCTTTACGACCATTCCACGACTCTAGAGGAGTCTTAGGAACAGATTTGGATGGCATTACATTCAAAATGTATGTCGCTGTTTGTAACGCATATCCCCAGAAGGAATTTGGTAATGATGAGAAACTAATCATAGATCTCACCATTTCCATTAGAATTCTATTTCTCCTCTCCGCTACACCATTTTACTGAGGTGTACCGGGGCTGTGAGTTGGGAAACTATCCCATACTCGACCATGAAGTCTTCAAACTCTTGGTCAAGGTACTAACCTCCACGATCCGATCGTAGTGACTTGATAGTCCTACCTAATTGATTCTCAACTTCAGCTAGGAATTCTTTGAACTTTTTAAATGTTTCCGACTTTCGTTGCATAAGGTAGACGTATCTATATCTTGAGTAGTCATCTATAAAGGTGACATAATACTCATAACCACCACTCGCTTTAACATTCATCGGTCTGTAGACGTCTGTATGTATAAGCTCTAGCGGTTCTTTAGCTCTTAGCCATTTTCCAGTTTAAGGTCTCTTAGTCATCTTACCTTCCAGACAAGATTCACAGACAGGTAAGGTGCCAACCTTTAACTCACTTAAAGGTCCGATTTTTACTAGTTTGTCTATCCAGTCAAGGTTGATATGACCAAGCCTTAGATGCCAGAGATACGTGCCATTATCTAGAGAAATCTTATGTCGTTTAGTTTTTGGTTTTTCAACCTTAAACATTTCGGTGTTGAGCAGTGTAGTATGTATTAACGGTCTTAACACATAAAAATTGTTTTCATTAATTCCTGAATAAATATTCAAACCATTCTTTCCAATAATAACAGACTTATTATTAAAAGAAACAGAATATTTTTATTCTAACAATTTAGAAACGGAAATCAAATTCAGTGTAAATTCAGGAATATAAAATACATTGTCCAACAATATATAATTATTACAAAAACGTAATCTAATTACGTCCACTGCTCGTGCCGACACCACATCCCTTGACCCCACATGCATTGAGAAGGCTTGCTCCTCTAGCTGTGTCCAAGAATCAGTCCATTGTAAAGAAGAACAAACATGGTTAGTGGCCCCCGAATCAACTATCCAGGGTGAAGAATCATCTTCTACTAAACACGACTTAAGAACAAGTAAATCATATTTACTTTTCTTGAACTTCTTCTTGCTTTGGGCTTTCTTGGGTTTGGGCTTACCCTTCACTTTCCCAGTAGACCTCTTTCTCTTATTATTATTAGAGTAGGAAGATGGTTCGGTAACATTTGCCTCACTGGTCTTACCCTTGTTATCCTTAGTCAAGGACTCAAAGGTAGTGAGCTCATTAAGCAACCGTGTGAGATTGAACCTTAACTTGTTCATCCCGTAGTTGTTCTTAAATTGATCGAAACTCTTCGAAAGAGTCATCAGTATGATGCTCACTTGACTGGGTTCGTCAATGGCCCCACCATTGACTTCTGTCTTGTTGAAGTAGGACATCATGCTCAGGACATGTTCCCGAACTGACGTACCTTTCTTCATATGAGTGAGCATAGCGGAACGAACAACTTCATGTCGCTTTTGCTCGAAGGGCTACCCGAACATAGCTTGTAATGACTCCATGATTTCAAATGTTGAAGTCATTACTTCATGCCTTGTGACAAGCACGTCTGTTATAGAATCCAACAGATATGTTCGGGCCTTCTCATCAGATGAGACCCATCGCTCGTATGCCTCATGAACAGTTCGTGTGGCTTGGCAGCAGGCGCTGGAGGACATTCCTCCGTAAGCACAAACTTGAAGTCTTTGGTGACCAATATTGTATTAATGTTAAGTTTCCACTTATTGTAGTTATCACCAGTTAATTTGTCGTTTGCGAGAATATGAAGTAATGCAGAAGACAATAATGCTGAAATAAATAAAACATTCATTCAGTCATTTATTTAAAATAAGTGCGAGTGCTTTGGCATAAATTTAAATATGATGCATGAACATGTTTAACGAACTAGAACTGCCCTAAAACTAGTTACTATACCACGACAATCCAACATACCACAAAGAAGTGCCGCCTTAGGGTAGGTCAAGTCTTTGCATGTTGGACCGAGACATTCTCAATCAAATGATATTCTAGAATAAATCTTATTCCATATCATTCAACCATCGTTCATTCAATCAGGTTTTTAATTAACAAACTTAATCAAAACCTTCATGAGTATAACCCACCATTTCAGATCTCACGAGCTTAACTCGAGAATATCCGCCTTAGGGTCGGTCAATCCCGAAATACCCTCATAAATCCTATCCGTTAGGAAGTCAACCTTGGTATTGACCTTTGTGGAAACCCTCCTTAGGGAGGATGAAAGAAAAATCGTCACGAAGCCCCACTCAGATCTCACGGTGTTGAACTAATGATGCAGACCGCGGGATATATATGTCATATTTCCCTCTCCCACTCACTATTTTAAAATTAGGGTTTTCTATTAACCGTTAATGCACATAGACTCTACAGGATTAAACGACTAACTTTAATCAAGTTATCTAGCGCATTAACTAATTAGAACCAAATTCTAATTAACTAATAAATTATTAATGATTTTTAACAATTAAAAATCTAATCTATTAGTGAATAATTTAAGCCTTTGTAAACTATTTACTAGGGTTAGATTATTTTGTTAGTGTTTACCAAATTTTAACTATTAAAACTCTAACACTTTATTCGGTTCATTTATTATTAGGTAATTAATCATATTAATCATAATTACAATAAATGACCCTATTAATCTAACTTATTAAACTCTTTAATGACTAGATTAATATTAATGAGAATTATCAAGTTTTCTAATCATTAAAAACTAATCTCATTATTCATAGCCAATTATGTACATTACCCATTTTAATCACATTAAAAAAATCATAAAATATCAGGTTATGATGCATATATGACATATCAAATATATTTGTGTAGGCACATCTAATCTAAATGACATACGTATGCATGACAATGCTTTTATCATTACATAATATAAAGCATACATAAATTGACCGAGTCTTGTGGATTATTTAACCTAAAAATTGGAATCTAAAATTACAAAAATTTCCCAAGGCATTCCTTGGTCTTCTAGTAACTTAAGATATCTTCCAGTCTCTTCAAGTCACTCTGATTCATCTCATGAATCCATCTTCGTGATTTTTCCACGTCTTCAATATAGGTTACATTTTTTTTACAATACAATAAAAAAAAATATAAACAAAAAAAAAAATAATAATAATAATACAACCCATAAACCCTAAATCCACAGTACCATATAATTAACGATCAATCATGTTTTTGTATATTAAAAAAATATATTATACATACAAAAACATCATACAGTCAATTTAAATTGTGCCTACACAATTCATACATACAGGAGCATCGAAAATAATTCTCTGTTCCGAAAAATAAATTGGCTCTGATACCAATATGATGTGTGTGGACTTCACGGATCTGAACAAATCATGTCCAAAGGATGGTTTTCCTCTTCCAGAATAGATTGACTAGTGGATGTCACAGCTGGACACGAGCTGTTAAGCTTTATGGAGGCATACTCAGGCTATAACCAAATTAAAATGAATGGCTCCGACAAGGAGAAGACGATGTTCATTACTGACCAAGGACTATATTGCTACAGAGTCATGACTTTCCGTTTGAAAAATATCAGAGCAACATACCAGCGGTTAGTAAACCGAATGTTCACCATCACTACTGACCTCAAATCTCTCACCACACCAAGGTAATTTTGCCCAAACCCAATAATCCTCAATAGGTACTTCTGGACTTCCACTAAGTTTTTCACTTATTGCGTGAATCAAAGTGATGATTTTGATGTGATCAACATCACACTCACCTACCTCAACCTTAACATCCCTAAAAAACATAAAAAATTTGAAATTTTTTGAATACTTTCATTTCACCTATCAACAACAACAACATAATACCATAGGGAGTCACAAAAATGTACCAAAACATCTAAACAAAACTTTTGATAGTTCAAACCATGTATCACATGAAACTTTTAAACAAAACATTTACTGAACATGTAACAAACATGCAATAATAACCAAATCAACATAACCAAAACACTTATCAACCCATTTTTATCTTCAAACATGTGAATAAACCCTAAGAATTTAGAACCTGATGCTAAACCAAAAAAAAAAAAAATTGCTTTTCAAATATTGCACTATATTCATTACTAATACACTTCAAACAACTTCAATAACATTCAATTACACTTAAATAATTTAAATCAAAAAACCACTAATTTTTATCAAACATAGAAACCCTAACTTTTCAAAATCTTTGCATAATCAACACATAAACACAATGCATGCAAAAAATATTAAGCACACAACAAAATAATACTTAATCGGTGCCAAATAACAAACCTTTCTCAATTGTGCTTCACAAATCCTCTCAAACACAGTTCGTCTGCAGCACGTGGTTCATGAAGACCGTTAAAAAGATGAGCAAGCCTTTAGACTCCAAAACGACCGTGAAGATCAACTGAAAAGAGCAAAGTTTGGGTGATTTTGGTAGGGTTTTTGGCGCGATGGTTGTGGAAACATTGGTTAGTTGTTTTAGAAGAAAACAATAGAAAATGGTCATTGGATTTTTTTTGGGACCACGACTGTCTTTTGTTGGTGGTTTGATGACATATCATCATCTCAGGTAAGTTCTCTTAATCTCAGTTGTTCGTCTTTTTCTTTTTTCTTTTTTAATTATTTAATTATTAAAAAATCTTAAGGATTCTAGAAACCAATAGGGTAACTTTACATTTTTACCTACATCAGTTTGACAGAATGTTTGAAAACCCTAACAGAATCAAATAGTAGGGACGAAAATATAGTTATTTGGTAATGGGAAGGACCTGTCAAAACAATACTGAAACTAGAGGGATCCGTTCATGTAACAGGTCAAGATAGAGGGACTAAAATGGATTTCACCCTTTAATATATCATTTATGTCCAAATAAGTGGGAAAAACTTACTACTGTATTTTCCTCTCGTGCAAATTCTTCCATAAATTATAATAATTTGAAATGCTTATCTGAAAAATTGGATTGAACAAAAAAGTTACTTATGGTTATATATAACTTTAAATGATTTATGATTATAATTTCAGGATGATAAATCAGTGTGATTCAACACGTAGACTATTCTCTAATGTTGGAGAGTCACTATATAGATTTATAAAACCAAAACCTTAAAAAAAAACAGAAAAAATTATCATCTTATGAAAAGTTGAAGTTGACTCAATGGTAAGAATCACACACCTTCATCTAAAAGATTATAAATTCTAGTTATAATTTCATTCGAATCTCAAAATATTGTCATAGTTTTTTTTTGTAAAGAAAATAATTGTTTCTTGCAATTAGTTCCGGTTGTAAATTGTGATGGGATTTGGGGTCCACTTAAAGTAGATTGTCTTTGAAAGTTTATACGCGAGAAGAAGGTCCTGTCTTATATGCGAAAAGAAGGTCCAAATCCTTCATTTAAAAATGAGTAGGCTGAAAATGCTGCTGAGTCAGTGCTAATCAATAATAACTGATAACAACAAGAGAGGGAAAAAGGCCAATTTCAGATGAAGCTTCATTTGCATTTCCTTACAAAGAATTGAGGTTCATTTTTCAACATCTACATCTTATGATGATGGTGATGATTTTGATTTCCAGATGAGACACACATACAATACATACACATAAATGACATAATCATGGTGGGGAATACTGTTTGTTTCCCAGGAAAGTCTTTTAAGGAACAAAATACATTGGATTTGGAAGCTTGAAAGTGCGGTTGCCAGGACATTCTCCTTGTAAATCACTCCATTGGTCTCCCACATTTCCCCATATTGTGTATCCTTCGTCCACCAACTGTTCCCGAATTTCTGACTTGTACACCACTGCACTTTTCCCTTTGTCCTCTGCCGTCCTGAGCATCCTCAGAAACACCGACAAGTTAGAAACAGAATCTTCTCGCACTTACTAAACTTTTAAAGATTATGTAATAAATATATCGATATTATTAAGGATACATGGTCTGTTCAAATTGCTTTTCTCTAGCCACTTTCTTATTAAAATCAACTTGCATGCAACATGGTCAAAGTGTAAGAAATTAAGAACTAGTTAATTTCTATATCAATACTAGTACTAAGCTTGGAAATCAGATAAGTTTGACGATAAAATTCAAACACGAGGTGTGCTGTCAAATTTACAAAACTAGAAAGTTGTAACGTTATAAAACAAAGTTACTGATCAAAGAATTAGTATATATATATATATATATATATATATATATATGGTTGGATTGTTTACACTTTCGGGATTGGAACTCAAGCCCACTAGAATAAAAAATATCCCAACAAGAGAGATATTTTCAAAGGTGGAATTGAAAGAAAAACAAAAATCAGTGGATGAGAAGAAGGTGTCTTACCTCATAATGATGCGATCATAGCCATAGAAACCTTGATTATGCAAGTTATCACGTGTGATTTGTCCAAAAGTCTCCTCATCTCTGCCTGTAACCAAAATCACTTTAAACCCACCCTCAACTAATCTGCTGAACAGTCCCACCACTGCAGGAATTCCAGGACACCCTCCTTTCAATGCCCACGCCTTGAACCCACTCGGGTCATAAGGGTCGCACCTACGTACCATCATCATCACTGAATTTTAATGAATTTAAGAGATATGATATGATTTGATAATGATAAATAAGGCATATACACGTACCCATATCGCTTTCCTCTGTAGTAGAAAACGTTGGAGATGCAGGTGTCGTCAACGTCGAGAATCCAAGCATCCATGCCATTGTCGGAGAGGACAATCTGGTTGACGTAACTCAAGATTTGCTCCACGATCAGCTCAACATCTCTGTCGTACTGACCACCGATCATGTAGCTCTCGACGTACCGCAAACACTGAGTGGGCACCGTGCGCCATGCACGTACATTGTTGGCCTCCACCGCCAACCGCCAGCTCAGGCAGTAGCTGCTGCCGCCCGACGGCACAGTCGGCCTGGAATTGTAACCTGACTTCACCCCGGTAGCCTTGGAGAATATAGCGAGAAACAAGAACAACAACACCTCCCGTATCGGCTGCATCACTGCTTTAAACATAGGAGTTTGTTGAAATGCCTCTTAGAGAGGCAAATATTAACAAAAACAGAAAAAGAAAAGATTGTATGTGATAAAACAGAGAGAAACCAGTTTAGTCTATAAATATCCTGTAATGGGAAAATAAGATAATGATTAAACGAGGAATTTTTTTAGCGATTTATTGTCCCACTAAAGAATATTTTGTTTTTCTGGTCAATGCACGTGGATTTTTATTCTGGGTTGGAAGCAGAGAACCAGAGATAGTGATTAGAGTAGATACAAGGAAGCTCACTTTAAGGAGTTTTGCGTTTTGTTTAGGTTAAGGTGTCGTTTTCCAAGTGGAAATTTGAACTTCACTCTTTGCTAAATTGCAGCTTAGCTTGTCGTCTGCCAAGCCAAGTGACCTTTTTTTTTCTTTTTTAATGAGAAATGATTGAGAAGATAAAATAATTAAATTATGTATTAATTTGAAAAGTCGTTTTCGAATTTTATCAATTAACCACACTTGCAACTTCATGTGAAATTGCATGTTTGGTTGGTAGTCCTTTTCTATGTTCATAAATTAATGAAATAATGGCTTTGTAGATAAATTAAATGTAATGTTATTTCCAACCAAATTCGATATACTTGGTTATGTTTTTCCTTTTGTTTTCTCAAGCATATGCTATTTGGTTGGTTGTCTTTGTGTGTTGTCGAAGAGGAGAATAGATGCTAAGTGGCCAAAAATATATATCCAAAGAAATTATATTCTTCTTTTAAGTTACACAAGAAATGTCTATTAAAGGAAAAAAAGTCATTAAGATATACGAAAGAGAACCATACCCACATATATAATAAAGTAGTGGTATTTTGAAAGTTGTCAAGTTGGAAGGAGATCAAACAAAGAATATAACAACGTAATTGAAAGAATGTATAGCTAGCATTCATGTACATATGTGTATAAAAAAGAAAACTTGATGACTTAATTAATTTTATATGCCTACTAAGTTTGCTGCCTCTTCTGGTTTTAGAATCTCTATACCCTATTAATTAATTTTCGGCACTTTATATTGTCTTGGTCAACAAAAGCTGTAATGCCCAACTTGCAAAAGGAAAAAAATTGGATAGGGACACAAACACAAGAGTAAAAATATAATGTAGTCATGCTCGTGCATGGACTTGTTATATACATGGCAAATTGGCAAGGCATGACATTTTCATTTATGTTGCTATATAATTATATATCATTCTAATGATTTTATATGAATACAAAAAGAAAATGCAAGAAGAAGATAGAGTTGAGAAGTGCAAGAAAGTTACCTATGTTGAGGTGGCCGGGCAACAGAAGAGTTACTGACTATAAATGGTAGTCTACAAAAAATGCAGCAAAAAACTAGAAATGCCAATTGAACCAGAACATCGTGTGTAGTGATGATCAAGAACAAATCTACAAAAACAATTGACACCAAGTGAGTGTATATATAAAGAGAAAAGAAGCCTTAAAATAACATAAAAAGAAACACAGAGAGGATTGACCGACTACAACAACAACAACAAGGCTTTTTTTACGTACCAAATACCAATTGTGGTTGTGGACTGTGGAAGGTGGTGCAGGTGGCGTCAGAGAGCAAACATTGTAGGCTTGTGATTGGGTGTGAAATGGGAGGCAGAGGTTAGTGGGGCAGCGACACAGCGTGTGTACTATTGGAGAAATTGTCGATGATCATGAAATATTCAACCGCCAAGGTTTGTTTGTGGAGATCGATCATGGATTGAGTCAGAGACCATCAACTTCCATCCAAGTGGAGGTACACCCATCACTTCCTCACTCCACTGTACTCTATGTGCATGGGCTGGTCACTTAGATTTTGGATCAACCAATCGTCTCTCCTTTTATGTACCAACAATTTATTTGTAGGTTTTACGTGTATTTCGATATTTTTTATGAACCTTTTTAAATACGTAATTGGTTTTTAATAAATTGGTTGTGAAAATAGTCATATCTTTACGATATTTATATGTTATAATATTAAGTGACGTCATGAAAAAAATAAATTAGATTAATAGAATATCCAAATTCTATACATAAAATATACATTTCAGTAAATTCCTTCGTCCAAGATGGAATCAATTAGTTGAAGGATTCTTGGGGCATTTTATTGGATGGATTAGAAAAGGTATATTTCATCAGCAAATCAAGGTTGTGGATCACACGTAACCCTTTAAGAAATTAATTTGAAACATGTAGTAGTTGTATATATAATTGGAAAAGTGTGATTAATTAGCTATATCTTATATCTAAGGGAGCTCAAAAGTCAACCGTAAAATTGGGTCATGAATTGCATAAATTTAGTGGGAGAGGATGACTATAATTAGAGAGGTCTGCAGAATCCATTTCGCAGAAGATCTTGCGTTTGGCTCTTCAAATTATGAGTCGGATGACAAATCCATTATTGTCGGCTAAACCACACCCACCACCACCACCACCCCAAATTGGAGAATGACTTGTTTTTTCCAACTTTGGTTTGGATAATTGGACTATATGTTCAACTTTTATATATATATATATATATATTTTCTTTAGTGTGCACTCATAAAATATAGCATGTGGATCATAGATTATGGATAGATATTAACAAGTGTATACAGACTAAATCAAAACAATTGAATCTAATAGTTCAAATGAAAGAAATTGATATAAAATACATCAGTATATTATATATGGGCCACAGATTATGTATACGGACTGGATCAAAGCAATTGAATCTAGTGGTCCATTTACAATGCATTGATATATATTTATCGGTATGTATCATGGAGAAAATTTATATATATATATATATATATAACTAGAACGTACCAAGTAAATGTATATTCAACGTACCGAGGTAATGTGTGAGTGACTATATTTATATAGGGAGCAGGGAAGATGAATATATTTATGAGTGAGCAAATTTTCCATATTCAGTGTTGACACGATCACTAGTGATATACTAATATGGTTAAATGTGAAACTGAGGGTATAGTTGTAATTTAAATATTAGTATATCAGCTTCTTCTCCCCATACCAACTTGCTCGGTCTCAAGTCTCAACTTCCTCAATCCTCAATAAGATGAAAACCAAATTATAAATTGAAATTACTTATATATATATATATCCTCAACAGTCTTAAAAATGACTTTATATATGCATACAATGCTATTAGCAGAGGGTTATTTATGTCATTCGGAAATTATTATTTTTCTTTTCAATTAATTGTAATTATAAAAGAACAATTTTACCCTTACTAAATCTTACAATTACACAAAAGATATATACCGAATAATATCTTAAATAAGAGTGTTTTGTAGTTTTACATGTAATGTGCCATCTGTTGGCATTGCAACGCCGTTTCACTTTTCAGCTGCTCAACTTCTTCAATAAATGAAATTAAAATAGGTTAATTGTTGCTGCCGAGTTAAAACCGAAGGCTGCTCTCATATGAAATCTCTAAACATTTTGTTAAGCAAAATGTTTAACAAATGTTTGGATTCTGACCAAAAATTAGGTTAATATATTGATTTATGTGTTTTATTGTTAAAATTCTGGCTTGCTTTTTTAGTTATTGTAATTTATTAAGTAGATTTTTTTTTTATTGTTATAAAATCTATAAAAGACTATAACAAGTATTTTTATTTTTCACTTTCAAGAATTGTTAAATTTATATGGAAAATGGGTTTTACATTATCTGAGTTCTTTTTTTTTTTTTTTCGTTTTTGTGTTTCGAAATTTCAATCCATAAATCATTACAGTTATAATCCTAAAAAAACAAATGAATAACATGAGCTTTAATACATTGAGAAACAATTTCCAACCAACCTAATTTACAAAAACATGTAGCTTGGTTGAAGTATATGGACATATAGCTAATTGGTAGATCCATTGGTTGAAAATTGATATAATAACTGAGAATAACTCTGCCTCTTCTGCCAAAATGAGACCTCAACAAATCCTCAATGCTTCTACCATCTCAAATGAATATAGAGTTCTGATTTTTATATTCAACGTTTTGGTATATTAAAGAGTGGTATTTTTCCTATCAGTACGCACCGATAGAATTATATAAAGACATTGAATGTGAGTCACTCATTTATAAAAGAGCTTTGACAAGTGCAAAGTATGTAAAATGAGCGGCTCACATTCAATGTTCTTATATAATTTCATCAGTACGTATTTATGTGATAATTTCCGATTAAAGAGAGTAAATATAAATTTAAGTCAATAATTGTTCTCAGTTTCATAATTTGGTGGTGTATGTAAGAGTTGTATTATCTATTAATCTATATTTATGTCAAGTTTCTCATAGTTTTATCATTTTAGGTTTAGAGTCAAAATATTATAAACTCTAGATAGCTAAGACAAATAGTTGTTTTGGTCTTTTCTATAAAAACTATTAAACTGCAAAGTTTGGACCGAGTTAAATATATATTTACGTACTTTTCCCTCTTAAAATTGATAATATATCAAATATTGGTGTATTTCATTTGAATTGATTTAGATTCGTAACAACATACAACATTGGAGCTATCTGAATATTCTTGTTTCCACTCCATAGGTATTGTTGCAGTTTTGATTTTTGATGATTATGCCTTGCTACTGTGATGACTTATTTGTAAATATTATTGTTTATTGTTATTACAATTATCTTTTCACTCTAATTTTGTACTAAACCTTAAGTTGTTTGGAAGTCTAATACTCCTTTTATTTTAATATAACAACTGATCTTCCTCTACTTCAAGTGAAATTTTTATATATAATGATGTTGTATATAGTTCACCGAAAATGAATTCATTACAATTTGTTTCTCTTTAGTTAGATTTTACATGTAGCAAGTAAAGTCTAGTTTTAAGATAATTTATATGATATTTTGTAATAGTTGTATATTGATTCTTGAGTATTGCTTCTAACAAATATATAATACATATTTTATATCAAAATTTATGTTTAATCAAATATTAAAAAGAGAAATTGTTGATGTCGATTTCTGGATGTATGGAAAAAGTCAACAAGATTGGATTTTAACTGTGATTTCAAAGAGAGAGAGAAGGAGAAAGTGATAGGACGCAAGTTTTACGTGGTAAAACTCCGATGACCGGAGAAACGTCCACGGGTGGTTGAATAATCAACTGAGCCAAAATCTACTATTGAAAAGATTTACAACTCTCGATCTCTCTTTTTCTCTCTATATTTTTCTATATTTTCTGTGTATATTTTGTGACGAGATTATGAGTCTATTTATATGTTCATAGAACCCTAATCCTCTTTGTACAAGTAATAAAAGATCTTTGTATTTAACTATGATTGGTTACTTGTTTGAAGTAGCCTGTCTTCTTTCCTATTTCAGATACTTGTATTGAGATCGAATGGGACTCTAGTGATGTAGTCCAGTTAGAACTTATTTCCTTATAAAAGCGTAGTCTTTTTGAAGAAATAAAATTGTTACCTGATTTAGAATCCTTTCTGTTTGGTATTCTATTCTTCTTGGAATTCCTCTTTGATATGGATATCTTCGCGTATTTTAACGACTCGACTCGTGTGAGCTACGCGCTGGGCTTTTTATTCGGTTTTCTTCATGTTTGTCCCGAGTAGAACACGATATTAGCTGGTCCCGAATGATGTCATCTGATTCAGAGTAGAAAATGTCATCAACTAGCCCCGAGCATCTATAATTGACCCCGAGTAGTATATAACGTCAGTTGACCCCGAGTAGGTTTTGTTCAATACTTGTTTACTCGGGCTTCTCTTCTTTGGTGATGTCTTGTATAATATTTTCTGAATGCCTATTCAGATGTCCACCTGGCAATTTTATCCTCTTTGTCAATGACGTGTACATCTGATAAAATTTACATACGACAATACCCCCTTAAAATATTTTTACCGAACAGGGTTTCGTTCCGGACAAAAGTATTTTAATCAACCCTTTAAGTTTTTTGTCTCTGTAACGCCAGGGTAAATGTCTTGTCATAATTACGTGTCTTAATGGTAACCCTGTAAATTCAATTTGTCTCCTCACACGAGATCTCAATGATTGCGACATTTTGGAGTTTTGACGGCCTTTAGCCAGTTATTCTCTTAACACGTGTCCTCTACCGCTTCGTTTCTCGATGCCATTTATGAGAAGCGACCTACGCGTCTCCTAGTGCGCCGCCTACATCATCAAATCTTGTCATTGATTTTTCCCGTCTTGAGATCCTAGGGTTTCGTGCTATTACCCCTTTAAATTCTCTACTGAGGAGTTGTGTTGGTTCATTCTCAAAGACTCAAACCATAAGCTTTTCCAGCCCAGATTTCTTTACGTAGAAAGTTGTTATTCTCCGTTGAAGATTTTGCATCAGATTTTTTCATTCAAGGTTAGTTTTAATGAATCCGACTTCCCGTCATCGACTTTTTACTATAGCTCTCGAGGTGCTTGATCTTTGGGATTTTCAACTGGTATCTTGCGCTCGAAGATTATTGGAGAAAATCCCCCCTGATGAACCTCCTTTTTTAGAAGTCGACGTTTCTGAGATTGCCACCATTCCATGGGGAGGGTTCCACGCAGCTCTATAACCAGTAGAAACCAGAGTAACTGAATTATCCAAATCGAATCGGGGCACGATACTTCCTGATCTCTTCTACCCCGACCACGTTCGGTTTGACATCAAACCCACTCGGACGATCAACAGAGAAAGAAAGACGAGATTTTCTAAACTCTTCTTCAACATCCTGCTCATTAATAATCTACTCCATAATCCGGACGCTGCCCGAGTTGTGCTTATGAACTTCACTTTTACTTTGATGTTTTCCCATCCTTGATCGAAGTGGTACCCTGTGATTAGAAACGACAGATTCAGAACTAGATGAATCAGAATCAGAATCAGAACTGGATACAGAACTAAAATGGACGTCATGGTAAAGGGTCCATGCTTTGTTCAAATCTGTGAAATCTACGCACATTCTCCATTGTCCATTTTTCTTTTGGACGAAGACTACATTAGTTACCCATTGAGGGTAGTTGATCTCTCTAATCGACCCTACAGCGAGTAGCTTTTTCACTTCCTGTTTGATTGCCTGACTTCTCTCGAGATTGAATGACCTTCTCTTTTGTATCACTGGTTTTGCATTCGGGTCTACCGCGAGATGATGAGATATTATTCGGGTGTCTATCCCGACCATGTCTTCATGACTCCAGGCGAACACATCCTTGTATTCTTTAAGCTGATCAGTGAGGTTTTTTTTGACTTTTCCTTCCAAATTGGCCCCGATCTTGATCTTCTTATCTGGTTCATCTTCTTTCAAGATAATTTCTTCGACCGATTCATTTTTAGACTCATTCGACTCTTCCCTTGGATCAAATTTGAATGATAGTGACTCTTTGTTTTGAATCGGCTGCGTTATAGTGCATACCTGTTCACCATCATTTTTGTCTTTGGATACTGACATGTTAGCTCTTCGGGCCATCTCTTGGGATCCATTGACTACACCGACCCCTGTTCGGTCAGGAACTTGATCATCAATGCATAAGTGGCTGTTACGGCCTTAGTTTTATTTAAGAGTGGAAGACCCAACAACGCATTATACAGCCAATTGTCTAAGTCTACCACCACGAAGTCGAGCAATACATTTCTCTGACAAGGTGTCACTCCAATCTTTACGGGTTGCTTTACCGTCCCGAGTGACCTGACCTCAATTCCTCCAAATCCTCTGAGTGGAGTATGGAAAGGCTGTAGATCCTTTCGGTCCAACCTGAATTGATCGTAGACGGCTACATTGAGAATGTTTACCGAACTTCCATTCCTATCAGGATTCTCCTGACTTCCCGGTGACCAATCCGGGCACTTATGACTAGGGGCGGGCGTTGATTGGACCGGTTCAGCTTTTCATAGAACCAATAAAAAAGTGATAAAATCCGGTTTTTAAAAAAGTGAACCAATCCAATCAAATTGACATTTACCAACCGATAAAAAACCAACCGAATTGGATTGGTTCGGTTCGGTTCGGTTTTTTTGGTTTTGGACCTGATGGGCCAAAATTCTAAATTTCATTTATTACATATTTAGTTCATTTTTTTGAACCTATTGGGCTAAATTTATTTATATCACAATAAAAACATATTAAAAAACTGAAAAATTCAATACAAAATAGTAAATATATTTCAAAATACATGCCAGCCAATTTTTTTGTTAATAGCTAATAAAATAGTCAATACCAAACAAAGTCAAATTACATTTTAAAATCCAATAAAATATACCTAATAATTGAAGAGTGAATAGTGAAAGTTAGAATTTTTTTTTTTTTATAATTTATAGTCAGGTACCGGTTCGGTTATCCTGCTTTTGGAACTAAACCGGATAAAAATCGATCCAACCGATTTTTTTAAAATTAGAACTGAACCGAACCGATCACCCAATCAAAATCTGTAAAAAACCAATTGGACCAGTTTGATCCACTGGTTCGGTTCGGTTCATTGGTTTTTTGCCTACCCCTACTTATGACCAGGGCGTCATTTGGTCAAACATCGACCCTATGTGAGTTTGCTTATGTGAATATTATTGGGTCACATCCTTCCTTTACCCTTTTCGGGTCTGGCTCGACCGAGTTCACGTCAAAGTTATGTCTTGTCTCCACTGCTTCTCTGATTTCCCCCGTTCGCTCTCAGTTACTTCTCCCAGTGGATGGTCCTCCAAAGATTGTTTGTATTACTTCATTGGTCTCTGAGCTGACCCTTTGATTTCGACCAGAGCTGTGATCGGCTCTGATCTCTTTCTTTGTTTCTGACTTCTCATCCCTTTTCAAGATTACATCCTGAAGATGTCCCTCCCGAATGAGGGTTTCTATGTAATCTCTAAGCTGGTAACATTTGGAAGTCTCATGACCGGTTTTCTTATGGAATCTACAGTATTTGGTTGTATCTCATCGAGCAAACTGAGACTGTCGGTGTGGCTCTTTTACCAGATTTTTCTCTTCTAGTATGGCCAGAATTTCCTCCTGCTTTTTCCGAAGAGGGGTGTAGTTGGCGTATCTACCTCGGAATTTCTCCGTGGTCTGCTCGGCAT
Organism: Dipteronia dyeriana; assembly: GCA_032871835.1. NCBI lineage: Eukaryota > Viridiplantae > Streptophyta > Magnoliopsida > Sapindales > Sapindaceae > Dipteronia > Dipteronia dyeriana. The sequence continues at coordinate 1,294,105 of CM065297.1, forward strand.
TACGCCCATTTCCCCCGTTCTTGATTTTTTCTTTACTATTTCCTTTATGTTTTCTCTTTTGGTTCTGCACCTTGGACTCAGCGTCATTTTCAGGTTTTCCTCCATGCATATAGCATCCTCCCGTGGCTAATTCTTCTTCTTCGGCTAGTGCATATCCTCCCGCCATGTTCATTATATCTGAATATCTAGTTAGACGGACTCTTCTTAAGTCAAAAGATAGTCGTCCATTCTGTAGATTGTTGATGAATGCAGTAATTATCGCTTCGTCGTTTGCACTGTCAATTTCTGATACCGTTTGGCCGAATCTCCCCAGGTATTTCTTCAACGACTCATCTTTTTCTTATTTTATCTGAGAAAGGTAAGCCACTGATTTTTTCCTATGAACGTTGCTCAGAAATTGCCTTGAGAAACTCATGTTTAGTTCACATAACCTTCTGATGCTCGCTGAGGGTAATCTCCCTAACCATCTTGAGCCCGTGTCTCCTAGAGTTTGTGGAAAGTTGAGGCATAGTAAGGGATCGTTGTGGGCATACTGGGACATAGCACTTTTATAGCGTCTGACGTGTTCTTTAGGGTATGTATCCTTCTTGAACTGCTCCACGTACAGCATCCTGAACCTTTTTGGGAATGAAGTCCGTAAGATTTTCCTAGTGAATGGACTGTCAGAATCTTCGTCAGATAAATCGTTGTATCCATAACGTCTGATCAGTGCGTCCATTTGACGCTTATTGTTTTTGACTTCTCGAGTTAGGCTCTGAATTACAACATCTCTGTCTCCCACTGGACTTCCACGATGGTTAAACCGCTGAGTGATTGTCATTCCTCTCTCTGGCTCTTCATTTTGATACCGAGTTTCACTGGTTGATTCTTGCAGGCGTATGGTTCTGTGATGATGCTTGCGATGGTGCCAATCGCTATCTTCTGATGACGACCGATCCCTGTACCGGTCATGTTTGCGGTGTCTTACACGGGCTGTCTGATCATGGTTCTGCTTCTAGCTTGGTCGTTCCTCTTCGGGTGTTTCATGTCTAGCTTGATTAATTGGAGCAGAGTTCCTTCCGACTTTCGGTGCATTTAGTTCTAGCCCCACTACAACCGAACGAAGCCTTACAGGTGGGAGGTTAGGAGGTTGCGCTTCTTCTGTAACCAGTAGATCAACTCCTTATTTTATTGCGTCTGCCACCAACTATTGCAACGCCTTGCGAAAGAGTCATGTTATGTCTTCGCTGGTCGAGGGATTTGTTGAATCCCTGCCGAGGATGTCGGTTGGCTGGTTGCGACGAGATCTCGTGAACTACTGCTAATATAGATATTATCTGGAGATTTTTGGACATCTCCGGGACTGTTTCTACTTCCCGCCATTAATTTTAATTAAACCAGAGGTTCAAAGACCCTCTTTCTAGCACCATTTGTTGACGTTGATTTCTGGATGTATAGAAAAAGTCAACAATATTGGATTTTAGCTGTGATTTCAAATAGAGAGAGAATGAGAAAGTGATAGGACGCAAGTTTTACGTGGTAAAACTCCGATGACCGGAGAAACGTCCATAGGTGGTTGAATAATCAACCGAGCCAAAATCCACTATTGAAAAGATTTACAACTCTCGATCTCTCTTTCTCGATCTCTCTTTTTCTATCTGTATTTTTCTATATTTTCTGTGTATATTTTGTGACGAGATTATGGGTCTATTTATATGTTCATAGAACCCTTATCCTCTTTGTACAAGTAATAAAAGATCTTTATATTTAACTATGATTGGTTACTTGTTTGAAGTAGCCTGTCTTCTTTCCTGTTTCGGAGACTTGTATTGAGATCGAATAGGACTCTAGTGATGTAGTCCAGTTAGGACTTATTTCCTTATAAAAGCGTAGTCTTTTTGAAGAAATAAAATTGTTGCCTGATTTATAACACTTTCTGTTTGGTATTCTATTCTTCTTGGAATTCCTCTTTGATATGGATATCTTCGCGTATTTTAACTACTCGACTCGTGTGAGCTACGCGCTGGGCTTTTTATTTGGTTTTCTTCATGTTTCTCCCAAGTAGAACACGATATTAGCTGGTCCCGAATGACGTCATCTGATCATGAGTAGAAAATATCATCAATTAACTCCGAGCATCTTTAATTGATCCCGAGTAGTATATGACGTCAGTTGACCCCGAGTAGGTTTTGTTCAATACTTGTTTACTCGGACTTCTCTTATTTGGTGATGTCTTGTAGAATATTTTCTGAATACCTATTGGGGTGTCCACCTGACAATTTTATCCTTTTTGTCCACCTGACAATTTTATCCTCTTTGTCAATGACTTGTACGTCTGATAAAATTTACATACGACTGAAATAACATTATCACTAAAGATTAAAGGAGAAGAATAATAATATTTGTGTATTCAATTTTTAAAAGTCTAACTAAGCAGGCGCCTTGCAGTACGACCAAAACCTAGTATTTATATATATATAACAATTATCAAGCAACGAGCGATTCAAATGTTATTTTGTGTGGAATCCGACTCTGTAACGCTAAAAAATGAACTCTTTTGATTATGTCATAATAGAAAAAATCTCACCACCGTCCAATGTGATTTAACGGTTAAGAATACTTATTTAATCGGTTAATATCTCATGTTCGAATCATTATACCCGTGAGTGGTATATAAAAAAAAATGCAGGATCCCATGCCGTAAAACAAAATCCATATCTCACTCTCAATTCCTAGCGATAGATGGATGAATCTCAAAACAGAAGGAAAGAATATTGGTCCACATAACTAAAAGAGTGTGATATTAATTGTTGAGTAGAAAAGGCCATGAAATGAATTCAATTCATCATCCACTCCAAATCCAATGGCATATGTATGCATGTGAAAATGAAATACGTACATTTATTGAACAAGCTGAAACCCTAATGATCTCAAATGGACTACACTTCATGCACGGTCCTACTAGAATCGTCCTCACTCTTCTATCGCAATCAAAATTATTGTGTATATATATCCCATTCCAACTCTAAAGCAAATATATATAAAATGGTAGGGTACATATACCCACATGCATCTCCATTAACTTTTTATTTTGTTTTACAATCTCCAAGGTGTTCTTGAATCTTGATCAATTTATTAAAAAAAAAAAAAGAAGAAGAAGTATAGATATATATGGATCCTAGAGAGTCATCAGAGATGTGTGCACGTGAAGGTAGAAGCTCTACACAATGACAGTGGATGTTAGTGTGATGGAATTTGTTATCAAACTTGGTAGCTTGTGTGCTTTCTGATAATAATAGTTATATCTTTGCTTCCAAGGAATTTTGGTGGTTGACACTTGACATACATAGTCCTTGCATTGATCACCTAGCTACGTGGTTGTTATTATTTATTAATACTACGTGCTTCGGTTGAACATCCATCAAAATCGATAGTAGATAGAATTCGAATATCAACAGAACCCTAATCCGGTCTCGATCGTTTGATATTCCTGTAAACACCCATCACATAATAAACATAAATTTATGGTGAAAACAATTAAATAACAACAATAATAAAACATTATCGTGCACATTTACTTTGGACAAATCAAAGTGTGATGAAGAAAGAAAAAGTGATGCAAGTCTGCAACTGGATGCTGTCGGATCGGTTTCTCAAGATTCACATGGTTTAATGGCCATAAATCATAATGTTGTTTGGGCTTGGCCCATACATCTCCTCATCCATCATTTTCTCAATTGGTCCACCACTTGCAATAACTTGCTCTTCTTCGTCCACTTCCCGCCTTCCATGGCCCATCTACCTATAACAATATAACTATATACCTATACTATACTTTATACTTTATACCCATCTTTTTCTCCTAGTACGGCATATCCGTCTTTGGAATCAAATTTCAACGTCCATTCATTTATTCATTTATTCATTTATTCATTTTTCCATTTTTCCATTTGATAGATACGATTCATTTACCCGAGTCTTGAAATTGTCGAATTTTGAAATTCATTTATCTCCACACTTGAATGATATGATCAAACGGACCTCAACCATTAAACAACTCAACAACAAAATGCAAAGTAAAACTTACACGGTCCACACTAATTAATGAGTTAACAACTTAATGCTTGAGAAATTTCCACTTTGATAGAGATAACTATGATTAGTACTTAATTGTCCCCCAAATATATCCATGGTTAGATTACTTAGAATACCTACTACAATTATATTTTAAGTAAACATTTAAACAACAACATATATATATATATATATATATATATATATATATATATATATGTATATTAAATTAATTTACTCCAAGTCTCCAACTACCCTTTGGAAGGAGTGGTTGGGTGAAGCAGGGACTTGATATCTATTTTATGAGAAAGACATCATATCTTTACACTTTTTTTTAACTTACTTAAACACAAACACATTCAATTAACATCACCAAATGATTTTAATTAATTAATCAAGTAAAATGAATTAACAAATATTCACATTATTACAGGACACGTGGCGCCACTCCATGTGAGAACCACTCATCGAAACATGTCCGTTTAATGAAAACAAAAAAAAAACAGATCTTGAAGTTAGCTCCACTCTTCTCCAGCGTAGATCTACTCCATTTCATATTTTTCATATGTATGTGACGTAAAATATAAAAATCCAACTGAGAGGGAGAGAGATAGCTTTTCATATACTACACTGTCTTCTCTTTCAAAGTTAGATCTCAATCACTGAGGCTCGGAGAAGACAATGGTGCGGTGAAATTTGAAAACGATGAATCGGAATAATAATAATAACAATAGTAGTAATTATATGAGAGATTATTTGGTCGCCGGTGGGAGGAATTTTCCGGCAGGGTTGGGGCTGCATCAACAGCACCGACGAGGTCAAAGTTTGACTGGGTTCTCGAAGGATGCTCCGGCGCCGGACGAGAACCACCTCGACCTATTCTCCAAGACACGTCGTTCTCTTTCCGTCGCCTCCTCCGACGACAATTCCTCCGATGGTATGTACTCATCTCTGTCAATGTCACATTTTTCTTTGTTAAAACACTTTAACGGTGTCGTTTTTCGTAATCAATTCAATGCACATCAATTTGGAGTTTCGGTCACTGGGTTCTAATTTAATCCAAGTAACCGAATTAACCGAAACTAACTAAATTTAGTTTTTTTTTTTAAAAAAAAAAATCATGCTTCTTGAAGCAGTTTCAGTGAAGCTTGGAAGATTATCAGTTGGATCAGCCAAATTGGCGAGGAGTGCGATCGATGATCTTCTTTCATCCACAGATGGAGGCAAGCATGACTATGACTGGTAATTTTTCGTCCCCAGATCTGTCTACCTTTATGCTTTATAGATTAATTGAACATTTTTACCAAATTTTTGTTGCCATTATAAACATATTATGTTCAAAAGTTATTGGTATAGTAAATTTATCATCTTTACTTGATTTTGGATTGGTTTGGCAAGGTCACATTGTTCATAGATGACTAGGGAATTAGAAATGGACAAGTTATATGCATCTGTTATTGAACTGTTAATTTGAATGATCGGATCGGTATTTAAGGATCATTGACCGTGTTAGATTAATAAAATTTAGTTTTGATTTTTTACTTTTAATTAGGCTTCTTACTCCTCCTGGAACTCCACTTTTTCCTTCGTCGGATGGAAATGAATCTCAACCGAGTCCAGTGGCTGCTTCGAGAGGCAGTTCCATGTCTAGATCGGTTTCCACTACAAAGGCTTCAAGGGTATGCGTTTTTCATTTCATAAGGAGCAAATTTCTTATTACCTTTTTGATGTTTAAGATTCTAGAAGTGGAAATTGTTGATCAGTTATGAGAGTTGCTGATAACTGGCATGTTATGGAAGTACAATTGAAGTTTTTGACAGTAAATTGATTGAATTTGCAATGCCATCTGTGTTTCAGCTTTCAGTTTCGCAATCAGAAAGCAATCATTCATCTAGACCGGCTAGAAGCAGTTCAGTGACTCGCTCTTCTGCCTCTGCTTCACATTATAGTTCCTATTCTAATAACAGATCGTCTTCAATCCTCAATACAAGCTCAGCTTCAGTCTCATCGTACATCAGACCAGCCTCTCCGAGTACTCGTTCCGCATCTTCAGCAAGACCTTCTACACCATCTTCCCGCCCATCAGCATCAAGATCCTCAACTCCCTCGAGAACCCGTCCATCTCTCACCAGCTCTTCTATTGATAGGCCTCGTACATCCCAAAATTCAAGGCCATCAACTCCAAGCTCTAGGCCACAAATTCCGGCAAACTTGAGTTCCACAACCGCTCGTTCAAATTCCCGTCCATCAACTCCCACTCGTCGAACTCCAGTAGCTTCCACATCTCCAGGAGTGATTCCGACAACTTCATCAGGGCGTGTTATGTCAAATGGCCGCAATTCAGCACCAGCATCCCGCCCAAGCTCCCCAAGCCCACGAGTCCGGCCTTCACAACAGCCAGTCGTTCCTCCTGATTTTTCTCTTGACACACCACCTAACCTTAGAACAACTTTGCCAGACAGACCAGTGTCTGCTGGTAGGTCCCGGCCAGGTGTTGCTCTCACTGTGAAAGCGAACCAAGAAGCTACAGGGTCTGTGAATGTGCCAAGAAGACATTCATCACCCATCGTCTCAAGGGGAAGACTCACGGATCCTCCTGGTCCCATCGCCACTAGGGGAAGACACACGGATCCTCCTGCTCCCGTAGTCACTAGGGGAAGACTCATGGATCCTCCTGGTAGGAGTCGTTCCAATGGGCATATTCCTGACATGCATGAGTCTCGAAGGGCCTCACACGTCTCTGAGTTATCAACACGGAAACCTGTGAAGTCCTTGACTACTGCTACAGATAGCACTGGATTTGGGAGAACTATCTCCAAAAAATCTCTCGATATGGCCATCAGGCATATGGTATGTATTTTCCTATCCATCATATCACAGTATATTAATTTGTTAGGTTAGTGTGAAATTCTGCCAGTCATAATAACAAAATCTCTTCTTTATTTGATTTTTATGTCGATTTTTCTTCCGGTAGCTATTTTAAAGTTTAAACGGGTAGTCAATTTTCTTAATCACTTGTCCAGAGAATTTAAAGGAAAGAAAGAGACAGAAGTAGCTTTCAAGATGTAGCAAAATGTTAGTGCTAGTGTTCCAATTTCATTTAGCTTTCCGGTGTAGAATTAGTTGGGAAATTCTACCTAGAAGTCCATTCCTGTGGAATAGTCCAATTCAAGATAACAAATAAAAGATATGACACATTGACACTTACAGACAGAAGTTAGTTATTTCTTGGATTGTAATGTTACATTGTATTAGGAGTCTAGGACAATAGTAACACTCCGATCAATCAGAAAATTTATATTGTTGGCATAATTGTGGTGTCTCCGTTACAATTATGGATGTCAACACGAATTGTTGCATTTATCACTGGAACATCATAAATGAATAATACTAAGACAACATATTTTCCTTATCCTTAAAATCATTATCATCATGATTCTGTATCATCATATCATCATTGTAATTGGCTGCAAGTAGATCTCTATAAGGAACATATGAAAAATTTATTACCACTAGGAATTGCACGGGAATGAAATTAAATAATTCCTGTTTGTCTGTTACTAAATAAATCGTATTATCAATTTCATGCAAAATTGTAAGGAAAGAATTGAATATTTTGTTTACTTTGAATAGTTTGTTTCTTGCTCATGAAATGAGAGACAAGAACGGTTATTTTTTAACTTTATGCCATCTATCCTCAACTGACTGGATTCAAACTTGGTTTCGATTTAAGATTCATCCATGTTCCATCAAGTAGTCTTACAATGTTCTAGCTAATTAGTTAGCATTGACATTAGCACAATGATCTCTAATCTTTCCTTCTTTTATTTAGAAAATATTAGCAATGGCATTTCGTTGAATTTGAAGTGGTAGCCATTTATCCGAGATGTTTTACTGGGAGCTTGTATTTATGTCCAGGGTAATAGCATAGTAAAGGATTTCACTGTCTTGTGTTACAGTTTAATGAAAGCTCTTCTTTGTACTCATGGGAGATAGAAAATTTATCATGTGAGAAGAATCCTAACCATATATATTATTGTTGTTTGATGTAGGACATAAGAAATGGTGCAGCGAGCACGCGTCCAATTTCGGGCACCACCCTCTTCCCACAGAGCATTCGATCTGCCAATTCGAAATCCCATTCTTCTCGAACTTTGGAGTCTGTAAGCATCAATGGAAGCTCACAAAATGGGGACATTTCGGAGAAAGGACACAACTTCAGCAGGATTGCAGACAACGGAAGTGATGTTAACGATGGACGATACACTGCAAAGTTGAGTGAAGTAGACATCTATGAGAGCTCCCGCTATGACGCAATATTACTTAAAGAGGACTTGAAGAACACAAACTGGCTGCATAGTATCGATGATAAATCGGATCAAGGAACCTTCTTTGATAATGGTTTCGAGCCTCTGCCCGAACCTTTCGGTCCATTATAACATTTGAGAAGTGGTTGAATTTTTATTTTTATTTTTTTCTATATCGTTGATATATAATTTTTTAAATTATATTCTTAATTATTTGGTTACTTTTGGAAGAATGAAATATGTCAACTTCTATCACTAAAAACCCTGAGTGAAGAGGCTGTGTTTTCTGCAGAAATTGAATCTATTTCTGGTCTTTTACTAATTTGCTTGTATGCTTTCAATATATTGTGTAATGTAGCAGCATTTTGCTTTGCATAAAAACTTTCAAGTGAAGGAACACAAAGCCATAAATAACCAAAATCTTTTCAACCTCGGGGATATCTCATGCTTCGTTCTCTTTTACGTATACGTTCAATCCAATCAATTCATGTTGTGGTGTAAATAACTGATCATGTGAAAAATGTATGTCACATGACACGATATAAATAGGTTTAGTTTATATGTGGAAGGCATATTGAAGTTATTTTTCATTTTCCTTCATTAAACTTACAATAGTTCTATTTTGATCAATCTAGTGTCTAAATGATGTGGTATTGCTATAATTCATTTATTTAAATTGTATTAGATTTGTAAGATTTAAATCAATGAATTGCAGTGATACAGTATCATTTGAGTGTCAGATTTAGATATAAAATTTAAATATAATAATATTATTTTTAATTTTATAGAGGTATCAAAAAGATCGGGTCAATCCGACTCAAGTCTGGTTCCATAGTGTTGGGCCTCAGCCCGGTCTCAAACCTAGTTGGGCCTAAGAAAAAACAATATTCATGGATTGTTCATTGTTCACATAACATTTATTAGATTGTTTGTTATTCACGGCAAATCAAATACGAGCCGCACGATACGTGATGTGTGTATCATATCATCTATACGTTCGACAGAAATTATCAAGTCAGTACGAACTGATATAAATTCGTCAGTGTGTTGGATGTGGACCATGAAATTTACATACTTTGATTCAGAGTGTATGTACTTATCAAAGTTTCTCCATAATCAATGGTCCACATACAACACACTGATATAAGTTATATCAGTAAAAAAACAATCAATACGTTCGATATAAACATAAATAGCAATGTGTTTTTATTTGAACGGATGTACAAATAAATAACGTATTAGAAGGTTGATTTCATTCAAACTTTCTTCTCAAACAGAGGAGGTGGGTGGCAGAAACACCAGACAGACAAGGGTATGGAAATGTCAACTAAGCGTTGGTTGAAGTGGTTAAACTCAGACATTGAATGCTTTTCTTTTCTTTAAACAACACATTAATCAACTCATATTCAACAGCTATTTTAAATTTTTTAATATTTTGATTTCCATTTTAAAGGATATTTAATAATCCACGTGAAGTCTTCATAGTTTATAACCATGTGGTGGTGGTTTCAACTACTTCGTACATCCCATCACCGTCTTTTATATCAATGCTTTCATTTTTTTAAGATAAATTAACTAAAATTGTACGTAAAATTATATATATATATATTGGTTTTTTAATCGGTACACGCTGATATAAATTATGTCGATACGTTATACATGAATCATTAACTATGAAAAAGTTTTAAGAAGTGTTATACTTTGAGTTAAACTATATAAATCTAATAGTCCACATCAAATGCATTGACGAGTTTAATATAGTACGTACTGATTTGAAATTTTATATATATATTATATAAATTCGAGATTTTTTTGGAGAGTGAGAAAGACTCGAACCCATAATCTTATGGTGTAACTGTGAAAAGTTTACCATCAACCAATTTCATGTGATCGTATGTAAAAATGTATTCAATTTCCGAGTTTGGGATAATATAACTCCAATTATGTTCCTTGATTATATACTATAACGATACTAATTATTATGACAATTAGAGTAATAATCACCAAAAAAAAAATGTAATTTTGTCTTCAAATTCAAGAGATTTAATCCCTTGCAGTGAAAGAAAACATCCCCAAGTTTCAAGTCTTTTTAACTTGTATATAATTTCAACATGCACCAACCTTCAATTATTAAAGATTCTCCCTCAATTAAACAACAATCAAGACGTTAAATTAAGGTCATGAACCAAATTGATTCCAAATAATTTCCCATCACAACTTTGCATCTTTTTCTTCTTTCTATCTACCACTTCAAAATTTATTATTAACTCCACACTTGGCCAACATTTATTGCAACACATTTGCACACTATAGTGTCATTTTCATATGGGGCACCACACCAAGCTTATATTTTCCTAAGATGGCATCCAAAGCTATGGTTTTATTATTATTGTTGTTGTTGTTGTTATTATTATTATTATCTTTTAAAAGGCAGATCATATCTAATGTTTCAAATATTCCAGATAATTATAATAACGTTTTTATTTAGATTTAAAACATTATAGACATATCTCTTATTCTTGAAATCAGTCAATTTTTTTATTATAAAACATTCATAAGCCGCTTTTGAAAAGTGTCCTTTTTTTACATTTTATATAATTTATCAAAAGTATTTCATTTAATATATATAGTTTGAGAATAAAAACAATACCTTTCTCATTAAAAAAAAAATAATACCTTTCTTTTAATGTATTAGTACAAAAATGTAATGCCCTTCTTGTGTACAAAATTTGGATGCAATAGCACAAAAATGGTGAAATACAAACTGAAACGAACGTGACCAATTTCTGGATTTTGCAAAAGGAGCATATACATGCTTCCAAAAACAATCTCACCAGCCCTACACAAGAACAATTTAGGTGGTCACCATGATCATGATCATGGTGTTTTTGTCCTCATAAATTCCTACACTACCGGGTCCAGTAAAGTTATTCTTTGATATTGGAAACTAATCAATACAGCAAATTCAAGCTTGATCAACCTTGTGAAAATAATTAGATTGAAGGGGAGAACTAAAATACAATCATTCCTATACTGTTTTAGGTTCGAATAGCTGAAATGAATATGATTTATAAAAACAAAATCCAGCGAAAATGCATCTACTTGTAACTAACCGCGTATTACAAGTCATTAAATTTATTATTAGTGCAATAGGATGTGAGAAAATGACCACCCATGTGTTGGTTGAGGTTACCATTACTCCACCTCATAGTCTCATAATAAGAAACATAGGAAACATTAAAAGTGCACTTTCATAATTGCGGTGGATGGTTTCGGTCTCATTATAATCATCTTAAATGTATGTAGAGTTTTTTTACTAATGATACGGAGTAGACAACCGGATAACACATGTAGTATTGGGTATCGAGTCAGAACCCTATCAATTAACGGTTAGATTTCAAAAAATAAAAATGAAATACTTTGTACACAATTTAATAAATGTTTTACACCTACAACCTAATAAAACTTTCTTAACATAATCATATTCCTTGGTTGTTAAATTAACAAAATTAAAAGTCATTGACATTTATAGTTACCAACTTCTTTCAGGAACCAACCAAACCAATTAATATATTTTTCTTTTTGAGGTCATTTGTTTGAATGAGAGAATTCTGTTTCTTTATAGTAAATATTTGATACGAAAATAATATTCTTGTCCCGTCAGATCTCTATTTTTTTACGTCTACAATCAACAATTTGTATAATATCAACCATTTAACCGTATATAGAAAGTAAATATACCAAGTTCATTCCAACCTTATAATATCTTATGCTCGAGTAGTAGTCACAACAATATTCTCTATAAGTTACATATTTTGGATATATCGATATCAATAAATTCTTAAATATCCTCGATATTTTCATAAATTTAGACCGGATACTTTTACCAGATCCATATTTACTTGGTGGCATGACGTAAGAAAAACAAGAGAGATGGGGTTGTGAGTTGTGTAGTGGACTCAAGTTCAAGTGAGCGAGCGAGTGAGCGAGAGAGTTTGTGAGAAGAGATGCTGTAAAATGTCATGGAGATATGTGTGTGAGAGTACGTTGGCTTGACGGAGAAGGGTTTTAAAAGGTTGTTAATTTTGAGCTGTCGAATCTCGAATCTGCAACAGCTAACTAATCTACTTGTATCACTGCTACTTTAACACACTCACTCACTTCTCTCTCTCTCTCTCTCTTTTGTTTTGTTTTGTTTTTCAGTAGTGTGCGTGTTTCTCAAGTTATGCTGCCGTTGAAAACTTTATAGATACAACATTGTAATTTATATTCAATTTAACGTTATAACAAATGTCTTCATATTGTCTTCTTCTTCTTCTTCCACTTCCACTTCCAGAGTCACACCATTTCACTTCTGGTTCTGGGCCCCCTTCATGATACTGTTCCCAGGTTTGATCTCTCTCTTTCTCTTTATTGTGTTTGTTTGTTTTGTTTGTATTATTATTATTATTATTAAGTTTTTATTAGTTGAGAGTTGATTGTGGGGTGAATTGGAGTGCTTTTAAGGAGAATTTTGTTGGGATTTTGGTGTTTTATTTCTTTTGGGAGGAAATGTGTCTGCTTGGTTGCTTAGAAAGTGGAGGAGAATGGGAGAAACTTTGTAAATCCCTTCAATTTCTAGTGGGCTCAGCCTCATTTTAGATTTAAAGAAACTGTTTTTCAATGTATGAGACAGACACACCCAATTTTACTTTTTATCAAATTCACTTCAAATTAAGAAATAAATTTGATTAATTGCTGCAATTTATGGCCAAATGAAGAGTTATTAAAATAAGAAATTTTGACACAAATGCTTTGGTATTGCAGTGCTTTTGATTGATATAGACATGTCCAATAACCTTTAGGACTAATCCATGTTCCCCTTTTGCATTTAGGGTTTTTGAGGCCTCTTCTTCTTCTTCTTTAGTTATTTGATTATTTATCATTATCCTTTATTCTTTTTGGCCATACAGTGTAAAGATTCCATATAACATTTTTGCTTGTTTGATTAATTCCCCCTTCAGATTTTTTTTTTTCTGCACAATCTTTTGTGTTGTTTAACTTGTTATTTCCACTCCAAGCATCAGCCATCAAAGTATGAAGAGTAATTAACAAAGCGGAAAAAGGCATAGGATTTGTATTTCATGCTTTAGTGTTTTTGCTTCTTCTTCTTTTTCTCTTTTTGTAAAGGTTTATTCTTTTGCATCTTTGTGCTCTATAATCCCTCCACTTTAATTCAAGCAACTTTTTCTAGTTTTGTGGGTTTATGTATTTTTAATATGGAGACCAGGACAACAATTTAGCACTAAAGATGCTGTGATCATTCACTTTTTTTCTGGTTTTTTTTTTTTGCGTCGAATTGTTAGCAGCTAGTCTTGCCTGGTTGGTTTGAGTTGTGAGGGGGGGTGGGAAGATGAAGCGAACTGATGTTTGTGTAACTTTTGTGCTTTGCTTTGCTAGGGGGGACTAGAAGAATTTGTGAAGTTAACTCTGGCAGAGTCACAAGCACCTTACTAGGTCTTTCGTTGGTTAGGAACGATGAAGCTAGGCTCGGTTTTTGTAGGATTACCTTTTGTTTTGCTCTTGTTCTTGATCCCCCAACTGAATGCTGACCTAAATTCAGACAAACAAGCTCTCCTAGACTTTGCTGCCAGTGTTCCTCATGTCCGGAAACTAAACTGGAATTCTTCTACCCCTGTTTGCTCTTCTTGGGTTGGCATCACTTGCACCCGGGATGGCTCTCGTGTGCTTGCTGTCCGCCTTCCTGGTGTTGGGTTGTATGGTCCCATTCCAGCCAACACAATTGAGAAGCTGGACGCGCTCATGATCCTCAGCCTCCGATCAAACCAGCTCAGTGGGGATCTTCCGTCTGATATACTCTCCCTCCCTTCCCTTCGCTACGTGTATCTTCAAAATAACAACTTCTCAAGCAATATTCCTTCCTCGCTCTCCCCCCGTCTTACTTGGATTGATCTTTCCTCCAATTCCATCACAGGCAACATTCCATTCGCAATTCAAAATTCAACCCGTCTAATAGGTTTAAATCTCCAAAACAATTCCCTCACAGGTTTCATCCCTAATCTCAATCTTACGAAGCTTAGGCAATTGAATTTGAGCTACAACCACCTAAATGGTTCGATTCCATCCTCTCTGCAAAACTTCCCTGCATCCTCCTTCGTAGGGAACAATAAGTTATGTGGACTGCCTCTAACTGAATGCTCTAAGGTCTCCCCCTCACCTTCTCCATCTGCAACTTACTCTCCACCTCCTCCAGCCATTCCCAAAAAACACAAGAAGAAGGTACTAAGCACGGGAGCTATAATTGCTATTGCGATTGGGGGTTCTGCCTTTCTGTTCCTTTTGATTCTCTTGATAGTATTTTGCTGTGTGAAGAAGAAAGATAAGGAAGGTACCGCTGCCTCGAAAGGGAAGGGGATTGAGAAGCCTAAAGAAGACTTTGGGAGTGGGGTGCAAGAGGCTGAGAAAAACAAGTTGGTTTTCTTCGAAGGCTGTTCGTATAATTTTGATCTTGAAGACTTACTGAGAGCTTCAGCTGAAGTTCTCGGAAAAGGGAGTTATGGGACGACTTATAAGGCCATCTTGGAGGAGGGAACAACAGTGGTCGTTAAGAGGTTAAAGGAAGTGGCAGGTGGGAAAAAAGAATTTGAACAGCAAATGGTAACTGTGGGGAGGATCGGTCAGCACCCTAACGTTGTGCCTATTCGTGCATATTACTATTCGAAGGACGAGAAACTCCTTGTTTATGATTTCATTACTGCTGGAAGCTTTTCTTCATTATTGCATGGTATGAGCTATCCAATTATCTTGTTCTTTTACTTTCCATTGTTTGAGTTGTTTCTTTTCCGATTAGCATCTGGATCAAAGAACATATGAAAAACTTATCATATGATTACAGGAAGCAGGGGAGCTGGACAAACTCCACTGGACTGGGAATCAAGAGTGAAGATTTCCATTGGAACTGCAAGGGGGATTGCTCATATTCATTCTGCAGGTGGGGGTAAATTCGTTCACGGAAATATCAAGTCCTCCAACGTTCTTCTCACTCAAGACCTTCAAGGATGCATCTCTGATTTTGGCTTAACTCCCCTACTGAATTTCCCAACTGTCCCATCTAGAAGTGCAGGCTACAGAGCTCCTGAGGTGATCGAAACAAAAAAATATACTCAAAAATCCGATGTCTATAGTTTTGGTGTTCTTCTCCTGGAGATGCTGACTGGCAAAGCACCAATCCAAGCATCGGGACATGAAGATGTGTTTGACCTTCCAAGGTGGGTTCAGTCTGTTGTTCGAGAGGAATGGACTGCGGAGGTGTTTGACGTGGAGCTAATGAGATACCAGAATATTGAAGAAGAGATGGTGCAGATGCTCCAGATAGCAATGTCTTGTGTAGCAAAGGTGCCAGACATGAGACCTACAATGGAGGAAGTTACTAGGATGGTTGAGGAAATCCGACCATCCGATTCAGAGAACCGCACATCATCAGAGGATAGGTCCAAGGATTATTCAAATAGCCATACCCCATCATCAGACGTTCCTATTTAGTAGGTTTTTGTGCTTAAATTCAATTCAAGAATGAAGATCTGTTGCCTAACCTGCCGGTGTTGAAGCCACGAACAAGAGCAAAATAGTTGCTAACTGTAAACTGTGTGATTCTTCTAGGATTTTAGTGTCAAAAGATTGCATTAACTAGCATTTTTCTGCCTCCTGTAAGTTGCCGTTTGCCGTCCACGTAAGATAGTTGCTTCGAAATAAATAAATTACCTGTTCAAGTGTTCTCGTACCGTCTCCGAATTCATTGATGTTTACAACATTTACTTGACATATATGTTGAACGGTTTGACTGGGAACATTCATCAAACAAGTAAAGATCAAAACCTTGAATGCCTTCAGAAATTATTAGTTTTTACGATAACTAATGATCATACAATCACAGCGAATATGTAGCAACGATTTCGGGCCCTAGCAAATGCAATGATTAACTATAAAAAATAGTTCAAAAATTGGGTATCAGTACAATGAAATGATAGTATCGAAACACCTAACATACTAAAAAATTGTAAAACTGAGGTTCATCTTCTCAGTAGCTTACATTTTCCAAGTATAAAATAACGTAAAGGGCCCGATTTAGGCCAATTTGTGATCTCTTGTACTGAAGTATATCACTCTTGTATATAGAAATTGTTGGGCTAAAATCAAACTAGGCTAAAGCGGAAAATTTCAAGAGTTATTTGTTAACCAAGTCAGCACCACTGACATATTTAGCAACAAATGATACTAATCGAAAAGGAGCACCGATCAGTGGAGCATCTGTCAATGACACAGCATCCTTTTCTTCGCTATCAACAACTTGTGACTCCACATCCTGAACTTCATAATCATCCAATGGAATTTGGACAATTTCTCCAATGGAATCAGTTGAAGCAGCAGGCACTGCATGCCCATTAATAACTCCAAATCTCTCTTCTTTAACTTCTATTACTTCTGGAGACTCCAACTCATGGGTCAATATCGACATATTTTCATTGGTATCGGACAGAGGTTCAGCAGCATTGGTGATTCTAACCATTGGATCACTTCCAGCAGTTGACGATAACCTATCTGCCACATTTTGTTGGTGAAGCTTAACGAACAACTCATTCACCTGAGAATTAACATGGTCGGAGAATAAGGAAAAAATAAATAGGGGAAAAAATCAGATGAAGCAAGATAATCATTAACCCCAGATATCATAGAAGGACAGACTAATTGTTTTGAAATCAGATTAAATTTTGATCCCTTCTGGATTGCATCATAGGACAACAAATATCGATGCAAATGCACAAAATGATGAATTATATGACAGTGTACTGAGTTCTTTTGTACATGAAAACAGTTTCCAAACAGTACAAATGAAAATTTGAAGACACGTCAGAAAACAATCTCAAAACCATTGGCAACAATGCAAAAATTTAGTAAAGGTTATCATATGAACACCAAGGAGAAAAACAACTAAATACCTTCTCTACAAGCTCTGCATTCTCTGTTATCAATTTGCTGACCAGTGTGCTAGCTGCTTCAATCTGAGCATTTAAATCCTCATGTTCAGAAGCATGCTACATAGCATAAAAGCACATTGTCAAATATTAAATATGTTTGGGTTTATATGAAATTCTTCAAATATATCACAATGTTTATTTTCAGGGATTGAAATAAAATATAAGTAGAACAAAATCCTGCAAAGCTGTAACTAATAGACTATAATCTAAAATTTTAATTCCACCACCAAATTTATGAGCCAATTTCTTTTCACAAGACGTCAACACCACAAAATCTTCTATTCGTTCGCAAATTACTCGCAACAGCATTTGTGCAAAGAATCCCCAAAGCATTGGATGTTTTCAGAAACAGACCTTTTGGTCATCAGAGTGAGCAGAGGAAACGCTCCTCTCAAGGTTTTGAAGCTGTAACTGAAATCTAGATGCATGTTCTGCCAGTTGTTGGTTTTCCTGTAAGAGATTATTCCTAGATTCTTCCAACTCCATCACCTGCCAGGCTTTGTTTTAATTTCATATCAGAACAAATAGAGAATCATGCGTATAATGGCCTTGTTTTAAGTGATTAACATGCAAGTTGCCATGCTCTAATATGGGAAAACAAGAGACAATAAACTAAATATAAGTATCCTATGTACCTGCATTTGTAGTCGTGTCATATCATTATTCAGGCTAGCAATTGTTTCTTTTGATATACTCTGTAAAAGTAAGAATATCCAAAAATATGCATGTAAGGAATGGGTTTATATTTGAACACTCATTAACAAAATAGAGGATGAAAATAAAATTGATTGATATTGCAAATAAAAAAGATGCGATAGTGCATGAACACAGTGAAAGAAAGCACTACCAGACAAATCCCAGATCAAATAACAAGGACTCCAACACTAAGACCCGACTCCAACTAGAAGCCAGCCACTCCCCTAGACAATTTAATTCAATTAACCTTAATTCCAAACTTCTTCAGGATTGGCTGTGTGAATCCTCCACATCCATTCTGCCTTATTGTGGCTATATACTGCCCATAAGTTGCATAAAGGAAATAAATTTGATAGCAGTCTTCCAGTTCAAGAATTCAAAAAATACATACCAACACTTGACAAATCTTCACTAAGATTACAGATGCAGCAAGTAGAGAAGAAAAACCCAAAACCAAAAAAAAAAAAAGATTGGCTGATTAAAATTACTAAATGCTAATAGACCTGAAATGCTAATATGAAAACACATGTTTTAATGAATAGTGAATACGAATAACATCTATACTTGATCCCATTGATTAGCCGAACAATTTACGAGAAAAATAGTTCAATGACAACAAAATAACAGAAAAGTTAATACCTCCTTTTGGATCCAACATTCTTTGTCTCTCTCTAGAAGTTTCGACTTTTCCTCTAAGCTCTCCTGTGGAACACGTTACAAACTATTTTAATATTACAAACCAAAATTTCAAATTAAAAGAAAATGGAAGCAATATCCACATCATAGGAACTTATCGTCTGATTAAATATTATAAAGTAAGAAACTTTACCCCCTTCAAATTCAGAACGGCACTTTCATCCAGTAACTGACTAATTTTAGCGTCCAAGCGGGCCTGTATTTAGTACAACATTGGTTTATAAATTCATCTTACAGTACAAGTGCTTAACATGCAAACAATTCGGAATGCTGAGAGTATTGTGAAAAGATAAATGCAAATATTATTTTTTTCAAATATAAGTGGCAAGTTAGGTGTTGTTGGAAGGGTAATTCTCTTAAGTTAAGTGGGGAAAAAAACGATTCAAGAAACTAGAACATGACCTATCATCCAAGAAATATTACCTCTTTTTGAAGCCACAAATCTTGTTCGCTTTGTAGTTTCACAATATTCATCTCTAGTCCAGCCTGTAAATCATTCAATTAAATATGAAAAATGCAAATTGCGCAGAAGGCATGATAAAGTACATCTAATGATCTAAATAAATGTTTTCAAAGCAGTTTTGTTTCTGTTCCAGTAATGTGATTAACTTCACATTACCTCTTTTTGTGTGTGTGAATCATTTTCATTTCGTAGTTGTTTAATTGCCTCTGCTAGAGTAGTCTGTAAAAACACAGTAAATTATTATGTACTTTAAAAAAAAAAAAAAAAAAGGCTTAAACAACAATGCGATGTATTGTTAAAAAAATGAGAAGACAGAAGTACAGTCCCAGTTAGTACAATATATTTGATTTACCTCATTCTGTTTGTGTAAATCATTTTCTTTTCGTAACTGTTTAATTGTCTCTTCTAAGGTAACCTGTAGAATAGCAAAGAGTAACTCTCTAGTTCACGGTGGATATTAAAATAAAACAGGAATTTCAGTAAAATTGTTGAAAGAGAAAAGAGTGAAAAGAAATGCGCGTCTAAATAGAAGCTCACAGTTTTTCAACTAGATTAAAATTATATTACCAGTTTCTCCATATGTGAATCAGTTTCATTTCGTAACAATTTGATTGTCTCTTCTAAGGTAGCCTGTCAAAACACGGTAACTTTCAGCTTCACAATAAATATCAACAAAGCAATCACATAAATAAAATCATCTGTCTAAATAAAAGATCACGAAAAGAAGGGCCAACCATTTCTGAAAATAGAACAACTTCTTGCTTATTTTTGCAATCAACTTCGATTTATATTACCTCTTTCTGTATATAGTGGTCTTTCTCTTCTTGTAATCCTTTAATCGTCTCTTCTAAAAAGGTCTACAAAAAAAAAGGAGTTAATTCCCATTTCACAAAAAAAAAAGCGAAAATACAAATGCACGGAGTTCCCGCGAATCCACTCTCACCTCTCTTTTCAGCCAGGGTTGTTTCTCAGCTTCAGCAAAGATGGCCTGCAGCACAACAATTTGCTTTAAAAATAAAAATAAAAATAAAAAAAAAGTGCCCAACTTTCAGCAGTAAATCACCAAAAAAATACACCTAAAACCAATGCAACCTAACACAGATGGAATTGAAAATCTATAAAATCAAAACGAATAGTCCATCTCTTTTTTCTTTTTATTGTAAGTAAAACTAGGGGCACAAACAACATCTAGCATTTCATTGAAATAAACAAATATTAACAGCCAAAACACGTCATCACTAAAGAACATTAAAATGAGACAAATTATTAAAAAAAAAGTGAAAGCAAAACTTACGGGTTGTGTACCATTGATTTGGTGTCTATTCACATCCAGTTGACTATTTTGAATCTCGACCGTCGACGTCGTTGCCGTCTCCGAATCCTGGCTGTGATTGTTCGCTTCGCTGCTCACATGAATATGATTCTGATCCCCACCGTCTTCCGCCGTCGTCTTTGTAGTCTGCTTGTTTTTCTTCTTCTTGTTTCTCTTCTTCTTCTTCTCGTCATCCATTTTCGTTTCAAATCACAAACCTCTCTAAACAACAGAAGATCTATCAAATTTTTCAACACAAACAAATTGTTTAAATCAAAATCATTCCATTCGAATGTGATCCAAATCCGCACAAATGAAACCCTAACCCTAGATTTTGCAAAATGAGGATGAGTCAGATGCGTAGAGATTCAAATTCCGATTAAACGAAAAAGTTTTTTTCTTTTTATTGAGGTACCCGATGCGGATTAGAACAATTCGGCAACGGCCCTTTTGATCGAGGGAGGATTACACTTTGGAAATTTTTGTCGTTATTGAGCGTTTTGTGAGTTAGTTAACTGAATTTTTTTTTCTTTGGAGAATTTTTAAACATAAAAATGAAAAATAAAATTAAAAAATCGGATGGTTTTGAATTTCAATAGCTTCTGCTTTTGCAAACTTTAAATGGAATTTGGACACATTTAACTATTTCAGAAGAGGGCACGCCACGTCTAAAATTTTCAATGTGGTTTAATATAGGGTTAAATTCATTTTAATCCCTCTAGTTTGATTTATTATATAAAATGATTTTCTGATTTTCAGTATTCTCTAGACACGTCTCTCTAGTTTCCTTAAATCCTTACTTAGTTTTGCAAAGATTCTGTTTGGTCAACAAGGGTAAAAGAGTAAAACAACATCACAAGTTCTATAATCTTATCTAACCAAAGGGTATAATGGTATTTCACAAATTAATTTAAAAAAACAATATTTATTGTTTAATTTAATAAGTAATAAATATTATTTATTAAATAAAATAATAAATAATATTAAAAAATAAAATGATTAATATTAAAATATTATATAATAAATATTTATAGAACTAAAAAAAAAGAATATTAAAAAAATAAAAATTATTTACAAAGCAAAAAAAAAACAAAAAACAAAACAAAATTACTTAACCTATTATCAAATTAAGAAATTAATATTAAGATTTTTTTTTACAAATAATATTATGAAATTAAGGTCTATATATATATATATATATATATATATATATATCGATCAACAACAAAAACAATGTCTTATTCGATATTCTCATCATCATCATCATCATCAATCAATACCATCAAATCCAGTTGTTTCATCACTGAAAACCATTCACTCAATCCCTCCTCTATAATACCCACCTCTTCTTTTTTTTGGATCTACTCACAAACTTCGTTTCAATCAACATCAAAACCAAACCCATAAAACCTCACAAAATCAAACCTTAACTCTCTCAAAATCAAACCCATCACCACAAATCCTACCAAATCAGAATCGAAAAACCACAACCACAAACCACAAACCACCCAAAAAACAACCACAAATTGTCGGGAAGAGAAACGAAGAATATAAAGAAAACCTCAAGTTAGATATTAGTCATTGTTCGGCGTCAGCGTGGATCGTCGTCATCTCATTGCACTCCTATTACTTATTCATCATCGGTTTCGATAGCGGCATTTGCTTTAGAGCTGACGACATGATCAAGTTAGGAGAGAGATGAGGTTGAGATTCGGTGGTGACAAGTTTGAGTGAGTGAGAGAGACAGATATATAAATGATGTTTGATGGTTGGTCATCAAACTCTTAAAGCAACAAGATTGGGTTTTAGGTTATTGATGATGATGGTTTGAAGAAAGTTGGATTTCTGAGTTTGGGTTTGAAGAAAGGGGGTTTCTGGTTTCGATCTGGTTTCAATTGGTGGTGTTTTAATGATGTCTGATGGTGATGAAGTACTATAGATCTGGTGGTGGTGGTGACGGACTGTAGATTATGGTGTTTTAGTTTAGATTGGGAAGGGGCATTCTTGTCATTCAATTAATTTTGACATCTATAAAGGGCACCGGGTCATTTGACCATCTGTCCCTATCAAATTTAACTTTATCAACGGAAATCGTGATAGAAAGACCAAACGAGACAATACTGAAAATCAAATGATCAGTTTGTGTAATAGGTCAAACTAGAGGGACTAAAATAGATTTCACCCTTTCATATATTTAAATAGTCATTTTTTTTTGTTATTTGCACTAGTCCTCCCTAAATTATATGCAAGTTTGCATTTTCCCATTAACTTTTTTTTAGACCTTAAACCCTCTAAACTCATATAAATTGGCAACCAGCGACGAAACGGGGACGGAACCCTTATTCCATCTTCCGACCAAGACACGTGCGCCTCACGTGTGTGTTATCAAAAGGTTAAAAATGGAAAAATAAAAATCAAGCTTATTATTATTATTATTATTATATATACCCTAATTTTAACAAATGAACACCCACACAAATGTGCTTCTACGGCTTCTTCTTCTTCATAATTTCTAAGGCAAAATGAATGATATTGGGGATTTTTACCCAAATTGTTTATGTGGGACAAGAGCTAGGCACTGCACGTCTTGGACAACTTCAAACCCAGGAAGACATTTCTTTGGTTGCTCTAATTTTGGGTATGTGAGTGTTTAAACTTGTTTTCTTATTGTTCCTTTACTTTTGCAATTGAAAACATTTTTTGTTGTTTTTCTCTTGGACTTATTAGGGTGATGGTAATTGCAGTTTCTTCAGATGGCATGACCCTCCAATTTGTACAAGAGCTAAGAAGATTATCCCTAGATTGTTTAGAAGAATCTGTGAGCTAGAGATGGGATTAGGAGAAGAAAATAGATTTGAAGGCATTAATACAAGTTATACTACTGCTGCTATTATAAACGAAAAAGCTAGTTCTGCAACAATTATTCGCCCTCATAGTTATAGTAATAAAAGAATCTGGTTTGGTCTTTTGATTTTAGCAATAGGGACTTTCTTTGTTGTTGGCAAAAATTATCTGTAAAATTTGTAAACATGTAATAGTGTGTTTGTTGGTTCTAAATATGTAATTTTATCTTTGTTGGATCTTTATCTTCAACTAATGACACATCTTTGTCCTCATGTTATTCTTAATTATGTTTGTCCTAACATTTAATCACCAATGAAACCACATTGTAAATGTTCATTAAATTCACAATAAAATTGTCCAAATTTAAGAACATTATCATTGACCAAATACATTAACTTGTATTTAATTTGATCAAACACGTTCACATGCCCAAATAAATCTGTCCAAATTGAATATCAAACACATCGACAGCAATACTAACACATTAGTCAATGTTGTTCTATTGCCAACAATACAACAATACTAACAATAACAACAATACTCACAATAAATCAATAACAACATATACAACTAAGAGAATTGATCATTGATAAAATATCGTTCAAACACATGCTCAAAAGTACCAAACATTAATATTTACATTACGATAAACCTGAGTACCATACATTCATTAGTATTACAAAAACAAAGTTTTTCAAAATAAAAGTACTAGAATAATACATATCTCCCAAAATATCCCTACGTATAATACACAGGTATGTATAACTTACAGTAAAATATCACAACAACATGTGTTAAGTAACTTAGCTAAACATCACCCCTCCACTGTGTAGCTTCAACCCTTGCACCAACAAATTTAGTGGCAACAGTTTTGTCACAAGTGGTCCTGTTGTGACCTTGTTGCTTAAATTTGTTGTACATTATCTTAAAATAATTCCTCATCACTTGCCCCTTTGTTTTTTGAATCTGGACATTGGACAGATTTTTCATTGGCTTTGGGCCACATGTTTGGCCTATTGATGTCATATATCACATGAGTATAAACCTTAACAAAGCTTTCCTTCTTGTACATGTTGTCTATAGAGTGAATAGGGTCTCTGTTGGAACTCATCAGAGCAGACATTCCATGGATACAAGGAATGCCAAATAGCTGTCATTTGTTGCAAGCACAAGTCTTCTTCTCAATGTCCACCGCATATTGCTCATATGTATACCCCATTAAAATTTAAAGTTGCCACTGTACTTAGAGTGGTAGATGCTACACTCCAACTTCAGCTTCTCAACAAACTTGAACACTGTGGGACCTATGGCAAGATGTCATTTCTCTACTTATGGTCTCTTCTTCACTAACCTCTTCATCAAGTAATTCTGGATCATCTCCATAAGAGTGATCAATGGCTTGTCACGTGCTTTTAATTTTGTTACATTGAAGGCCTCACACATGTTATTGCATAACATGTCACACATTACAGTGTCTTTGAAAAAGGCCATCAACCAGTGTATAGGATCCTTTTCAAGTAACCATAGATATGCAACTGCATTTTCAATCCTCATCCATTCCATGCATTGTTTAATATGTTAAACAACTTCAAGAATTTACAAGCAATAATAAGTAAAAATATTATGCAATAACATAAAACAAGTTAGAAAGAGTATCCTTCTTTATTTGTCGACTTTGCAGCACTCCATAATATCTGTTTTAACAATAAACTCTTGTGTTTTTATTTGAAGTTGTTGTAGAAATGCTTCACAAAACACTTGTGCTTTGAATTTGGAAACAAGTCATCAATGGCATCAATTAATCCCTTTTATTTATTAGTGATCCCGATAATACCATAGACGTTTAATTCAAAATCAACTTTCAATAGCTATAAGAACCAGCACCATGTATCCTTACACTCAGACTCTACTAAAGCATACACTATTGGGTACATTTGGTTGTTTGTGTCAACCCCAATTGCTAGCATCTGAAACACTTGATTTTCACCACCGGCTTCCTTAGAAAACTTCATCATAACTGAATAGCTAAGGTTCATCCTCCTAAGTTATGCACAATACTCCTAAAGTTTGGAGTATTAGTCCTTAACTCAACCATGAATTCCCATTAGTAGCATTCAAACTTAACTATTTATTGTTAATGATATTTATTGATTTTTAACTATTTATGTGAAATAATAACGGAATTCTGACGGCTGGAGTTCGCTTGGATAGAGTTTCAACACCCTAGAGCTTTAGAAGTAGAGAGAGAATATAGAATCTTTTTTCAACGAAGACAAAACCCTATTTATAGATCACCAAAACCCTTTTGAACGTTGGAGTGTTGTTGGGAAATATCCTTGAAATCCTGACCGGATTTCGTGGGATTACACAGCTATTTTACCACTTTAAACTGGTATGCGCATTATCCACGACTTCATTGGTTCAATTGAAGTGAATGAGTGACCAAGTCAAACCAAGTTTCTACTAAACTTTCCTAGGTCGACCCTGATCATATGGCCTGGATTGGATCTGACATAAAGTTAGTAATGGGCTTAACCATTAGGCTTATGGACCATTTTTGGCTACCACATGGTGTAGTTACAAAAATACAAAACAATAGAAATGAATAAATGATATTTTTTTCATTAAATGAGTTTTATTTAAAACCTAAACTTTTTTTATAAAAAAAATATGGGGTCTACATATGAAATGGGTGTATGTGGTTTTGAATGGGGTCTACTCATTAATCTCATTAGACCCAAAACAGAATTGAACCGAACTGATCAAAATTAGTTCAGTTCGATTTGGTTACCATCTCTTAATTGTTTTAAACCGGTTTAATTTTGTATATACATAAATATTTTCGATTCAGTCCAGTACTGCCATGTATGCTTTAGGAAGTCAATAGATTTTGACACTTAAAAGTTTTATGATATGTCACAAATACACTGATTATCTCAACGTTAACTTAGGATATGTTTGATTTTTTCACTTAACACTTAATGGTACTTAATATGTTTTATTATGTTGTTTTGTTTGATTTTTTTAAGTGATAAAATAACTTAAACAACTCCTAAAATCACTTATTTATAAATGTGAATTTTTTTCACTTTTCACTTAATTAAATAACAAATGACTGGTATTAATTTTATAATTTCAAACCTATCCTCTCACAAATCTAATATATTTCCAATTTTGCCTTCTTCTACAACCCTAACCATTTTAAATTTTTTGGTTGACTCTATTACCACCCATAAAATGTCTCCCACGTATATTTTTTCTTTTAAAAAAATTACTTAAATAACCTATAACAAAATTATTTCTATACCCAAAATTTAAACTTCAACGTGTTATCGTTTTTACTTTCATAAAAATGAGTCATTGTTTAATATTCAAGTCATCACAGACAACATTATTAGTTTATTAGTAAAGTCTCACAAAATTCAATAAAAAAAGAAACAATATAATAAAAAAAAAACAGAATATTATAGATTAAAGAACAAACAAAAAAAGGTTAATGTTTATATATTAAAAAGTAAATATATAATCAATAATAGTTGAAAGGATATGGAAGTAAAAGTATTTATTTTCATAAATTTGTAAACAACTTATCACTTATATTTAGTTTTCAGTGAAAAAAATCAAACATGTTTTTTCAATTTTCAGTTTTCGATCACCATTCATCCTTCGGTATAATTCATCATCGTTCAGTCTTCAGATAAAAAATCAAATGCAGTCTTAGTGTGGTCGTCCCATACAAAATAATCTCGTCGGTTAAATCTACATTCACTTAAAGACACACAGATCCTTTAGGGTGCGTTGTATCCTAGCGTATACAGCTGACCACATTTGGCAATTGATATGATGTCATATAGCTGCTATATCCAATCAGATAGGAGTAGGTGGATTGTATATGCCAGGTCGCACTGAATTATTTCTTGAGAAAGTCAGATGGTTGTCGTCACCGAATCTGAGAAGTTAGATTAGATTTTATACATATCAAAAACAATAATTAAAAATATTAAAAAAAAAACAATAAATAATCTGGGGTTTCCCCTCCACTGCCCCACATACTTACACTACAAGAAAAATGGGTAACAACGACAATATATTTAACCATAGTCAAATGTTTGTTGCTAGAAAGCACTTGTAGTGAGAAAAAAACAATTTCGTCACCAGAGAGTGGTGGGGCAGAGAACGAAAGTCGTACAAACAAAAGAATTTCGTTGCATCTGATTATGTTTGGTGAAAATATATTTTGTTACCTTAACACGATAAGGTGACAATATCAAGATTTTGTGGTTACAGGTGCTCAATATTTACACACTCTTAAGCAACATAGTTGTATTGTCACTCTAGGTTTATTTACCCCACAATGTGTTTTTTTGTCAATAAAAAGATATTCTAGCAACAAATAAAATTAGTCACTTAAACATTTAATAATAATTTCAAAATAAAAAAAGAAATTTAAACGCGTCAAGAGGCCATCAAATATTTGACCAAATACATAGAGTATCCAAAACGATGTAGTTTTATTTATATATAAATTTATCCTACAAAAAAACCTAAATTTTTTTTCTAGTGCTGATCTGTTTGCTTTGCCTTTCTCTATAGCTTTGTTGGTTGCTCTGCGGTTTTGCTGACACTGATCATCTTCCAACAGGCTCACATCCAATGTTGAAATATAATATGTTTCTCTTCATGTCCTTTTTTTGTTGCTAAAAGTAGACACCGCGTAAGGTTGTTTTTTCTCTCTCTCTCTCTCTTGAGATTAACATACTAGAAATTATCTAATTTTGTATCAAATGTATTCACTTTTACTTTGAATGAATTGGATACTGTAATTTCATGAAAAAATAAAACTTTTCAAAGGACTTTAGTTTCTCAAGTTCTGGTTATTAAATTAATTGACTATGTGGAATTAGTTTCTCAGGTCATTTTTAAGAAGACTTTTTAGAGGACAATGAATTTGAAAGTTCATAAAGTTACTAAAGGCAGGAACATATAAAGGATTAATGTATTTTAACTTTGTCATGAAAAATAGATAATTATAAATTCAATATGGTACAAACATTGTGTTTCTTTTGGTGGTTGTTGCTTTGCTTTGTGCAAGGGTCTATACTTTCTGTGTTTTTGTTAGAGCCATGATTTGGTTTTCTTGTTCTTGTTATTTATAGGGCATGGTGTTCATTGCTAGATTTGCTGTTTTGAGATTTTTTTTTTAGTCATGTTATTTGTGGTAAATGTATTGGATGATTCCCTTGTTGCCTTTTTGGCATTAATGAAAGTTTATCTTTTTAATAATAATAATAATAATAATATGACACAAGCAGTATTTTAGGAGATTTAGAATTTAGAGATTTAGCAATACGGTACATGTTATAGGTTTCAAAATGAATCACACTTACGACTGTATTTCGCATGTTATAGATATTATCTTGTTCTCATGTTGTATTCTTATTTGCTATAGATGGCACCCAGACGTCGTATTAGCATTCCAACAGCGTTCTCAAACACATAAAGTGTTCCTCAATCTAAGTGTGAACAATGCTTTAAGGGAAAATGTGGACCTTGTCGAGGATTAAAAACAAGTGTCATTGTTGAAGCATTCGATAGGATAAAAGTTGATGTTTTCCCGGTTCATGGCAATATTGAAAACAAGGAGACACAATCATTGTTTTCCCGTGAATGTGGCTTTTTTACAAAACATTTTACTCCATTAATTACAATATAAGAAATGGAAGGATATCTCAATAATGGAAAAACGAGTTATATTTCATCGACTTATGGTGAGTTGATTACATTTAGTTTTTACAAAATTACATGATTTATTGTATATGTAAAATATAAAGACAAAATAATTCTTTTTTTAATTCTTTTTTTTTTATAGGTGAAGTTCGAAGTTGACTTATTGTTGAAGCATATTCAAAGGTTGGTGAATTTCCATTGTGCTTCAAGTTACGGGGGTCTAAGAAACAAAATTTATATGCATTATCCATCTTTGGAGCAAGCAAAAGCACATCCCCATAAGTATGCATCTAAGGATGACTGTGTATGGTTTTGTGACAATATCTTTAGTACAGAGAACTTTCAAGTATGTATGCATTGATAATATCTTCCAATTTCTTTATCTTTAATTTATTTGTTTGTTTGTAAAAGTATATTATTATAAACTGTTGCACTTTTTGCGCAAGCTATTATACTTAATATTTACTCTAATTTTTGCTCAAGTTCCTTTTGTTCTTTCGATTCCTTGTGAGTATTTTGTACAGAAAAATTCCAAAAATAATAAAGAGAATAGAAATAAGATTTCACACAAACATTATGGCGGTTCAAGACCTTTTGTCCATCATCGGATGGATTCAACTACTACATTAAGTTATTTGAGATTACTCAATTTAGCAAAAAGAGAAAAACATGGATTTATGAAAAATCAAGACCATTACATGTAAAATGAATTCTAGCTCCTTTTTTATGTTATTGTTTTCATTTATTTATTTGTTTTGTTACTATTTTTCCTTTTTTTTACTCTAAATAAATTTATATTTATGTAGACTGAAATGAAAATTTTGGAGGATCAGAAAAATGTTTGGAGATGGAGAGCATCTCAACAACAAGGTGATATGTGAAAAATAAGACCAGGCTATATAAAAGGATCGGGTTTTGGTCCCAAACCAACCACAATGCATTCAGATGAGATTACAAAGGAGATACATAAATTGCAAAACATTGATACAACACAAGCTACAGAAAATCAAGAGCAAAGGAAAGAGACTGATAAGCAAAAGAAAGAAGTGCATGATTTGAAGGATCGCATGTCTCATTTTGAGGAAATGATGAAACTTCTTATATCTCAGGCAATATTGTCTGAACCATGACCATTCTTTTGAGGTTGTTTTATATATCTACTTGATATGTTTTTGTATTTTCATGAGAATAGTTTTTGCATGTGTCCAGATATGATTATGTCAAAAATGATATTAAGTGATCGTTTGTTTTTTTGTCTGAAAACCGAATAGTTCTAAATCTTTTTTAAAACTGAATGGAGAATGAAATCTGAATATGAATGACATGTTTATTTTTTTTTCCTCACATCTGAATGTACTGTCAACATGTTTGTTTTTCTAAAATAAAATTGTCTGAAAATAACTAATTTTACATGTATATCCATACTAATTAAAAGAAACAATTTAACATGCACCAGTTTTTATAAGATTTTTTTTATGTCCTTTTACAAACAAAATTCAATTTAACAAAACAAAAAATTTAGCAAAAAAAAATTAGCAAAGAATATAATTCTGTATGTTCTGCAAACAAAGTTCAAGTTTAATTTATTATTTTAAAAAAGAGTTTAATATGCACTGGATGGAAAAAAAAATTATAGATTTTTTAATAAATGGTAAAAAACTAAAGAGTTTTTACTACGTGGCAACACCTCATTAGGAGGTCAGTATAGCTGGGAGTCAGTACCCAATCTTTTTCCTTCTCATATTATTGATATTATGATGATTTGTTTCAATTTTGAAATAACAAAATATAAAATTAATAATAATATGAATATAAATTATAATTGACTTTGTAATTCTAATGCAGTAATATAAAAATTCATTTGCATACGCAAAAAAAAAAAAAATCGTGGATACAAACTTGTAGTAAAATGATTTTAAAGGTAGAAAATTGCTTTGGCGACAATAGTTATTGTTGTCAGAACAAATTTATAGTCGTGTTATATTTTTTGTTTGTTAAAGCGTATTGTTTTTGTGACAACAAATATTATTGTAAAAAAATATTTACTACGACGATAAGTGTTACATTACAAAAACATAGTTCTAGCCACACAAATAATTCGTGGTTAAAAATGACATATTGTAACGATATCATATTTTGTTATATTTGAATAACCTGATGCAATGAAATTGTTTCGTTACTAAACAGCTTTGGCAACGAATTAAATACTTTTGTGACAATTTTGATTTGTCGTTGTTGCCAATTTTCCCTGAGTGTTCTCAGCTATAAGTTTTGAACTAACAAACTTATTCTTAAAGGACATAACACAAGTGTGTTAATCATTTAAAGGTTTTATCTTGAAAGTTTTGTAATCTGCTAACCAAGAAACAAACACAAACCATTTGCAACACTCAGTCTTGCACACTGCCCTAACCCTATTGGAATCATTTTTCTTAAACTTAACTACCCTTCTATGATTCACAGCATGTGCCCTAACTATCTTTCTAAAAACATCAGCATTGTCAAACTCCATACCAAACCTAAACACTATATTTTACATATCACGCTTTGGAGTGAATTCATGATTCCTAGTCTTGAAGAACTTCCTACGTTGTATTCCTTCATTATTCTCAACATCATATCCATTCAAACTACTCAAATTCTATGATCCATGATCATAATCATATCCAGATCCACATTATGCATGTAGAACATCTGGAACTTGTAAAATGTCCAACAAATTACTAGGATCTACACAAGTTTTAGTTGTTATATCTTCTACTTCTTGCTCATAATCTGATTCCACGAGATCTCCACTATCATCAGACTCTACCTCAACTTGTACTTGTTTGCCCTTCCTTTTCTTTTGAAAGTTAACTATCTCAGTTGATTCTCCAATCAATACCTCACAATCCTTTTCATTAACCTTATATGGTTGAAAATCGTCCAACTCAGGCTCATAATCAAGCACCCCATGCCTATCACCCTCTTCAGCAGCTTATGCCCCATTGTGATCATCATCACTAATCCCGTAGCTATGAATTTGGGATTCTGGTTGCTGAGATGGAATCAACTCATTTCCATCAATTGTTTGCAATGCTTCTATACGCTCCACATATAAATCTTCCAGGCTACCACCCTATCTCCATGAATTTTATCCCCAAACCACAACAAATTCTGATCGCATGTATATTAAAGGGCATTCCATACCCTGACAGTTGAATCCAGTACCCCTTAAGTAGCTTATAACCCAGGCTAATAGCAATGTCATCAATGTCAAGTAAGGACAATTTATCTAAACTCACATAGTCAAACAAACATATTAACCCCACTGTAGTTTTCCATTCGTCCATCAAACTCTCCATCACGATGCACCGTAAAAGTGAAGAATTTCTCTAGGTCATCAGGATCTGCAAATGAAATCAAAAATTTGTATCGTAACACATACATGATACTTGATCTTTTAATTTAATCATTTACATATCTAATTTCAAGTATATTCATATAAACTCACGTTTATTTTATAAGAGACTAGTCTCAATAACCCTTTTTTTTACCGTATCTATTATTTAACGCCTTAAAAAAAAGTTTGGGGGGGGAGGGGTACAAACTCATGTTTATTTTATAAGAGACTAGTACCAATAACCCTTTTTAACCCTTTTTTTACCGTATCTATTATTTAGACCCGGTTTTTTTTTGAAACGTTTTGCTATTGGTAACATTCGAGATTTGAGAGTTATTTGTTCAAAGACAAATCTTACTTCTTTTATTTTATTTCCCATTAGGAATGAAAAATAAATCAAAATAGGATTTTGATAGAAATATAAATAAAGTAAAATAAAAAGGAAAAGACTTATAATAATATTAGACTAACTAAACCACAATATGATTTGTGATTCTTGTGTCCTATGAGAAAACAATTTTTTTTTTTCTAAACCTATAAATAAATGGTTTAAAAGAAAGAATAGATTAACACACCAAGTTTGTCATTCTCATTGGCGTTGACACAAACTTGAAAGTAAGTTGTAAGTTTCAAAGTCGATTTGAGCTTTTAATCTTTTTCTTTAAGTCTTATAGGTGGATTTGTACATTGGTTCAAAGAACAATGAACTTACACTCATGTTTATTTTATAAGAGACTAGTGCCAATAACCCTTTTTTTAACAGTATCTATTATCTAGACCCGGTTTTTTTTTTAAACATTTTGCCATTGGTAACATTCGAGATTTGAGAGCTATTTGTTCAAAGACAAATCTTACTTATTTTATTTTATTTTATTTCCCATTAGGAATGGAAAATAAATCGAAATAGGATTTTGATAGAAACATAAATAAAGTAAAATAAGAAGGAAAAGACTTATAATAATATTAGACTAACTAAACCACAATATGATTTGTGATTCTTGTGTCCTATGAGAAAACAAATTATTTTTTTATAAACCTATAAATAAATGGTTTAAAAGAAAGAATAGATTAACACACCAAGTTTGTCATTCTCATTGGCGTTGACACACGCTTGAAAGTAAGTTGTAAGTTTCAAAGTCGATTTGAGCTTTTAATCTTTTTCTTTAAGTCTTGTAGGTGGATTTGTACATTGGTTCAAAGAACAATGAACTCACACTCCTAGGTGATTCGACCTTGTGCTATGTGCAGAAGATTTGCGGAGACTAAACTACAAAGGTAATCTCTAAATTAATTCAATTTGCATTACATTTAGATTACGATTCATTGATGTTTTGTAATTTTTTTTTTAAATATTCCACAAATATATTGATTTTCAAAACGTTGTTATTTTTCCCTACAGTGTTCACACAAGGGAATAATAAATTTAAGAATAATGCTTGGCTTCTCAAATTTTTTTCTAAAAATTTCCCAATTGATGTTGGCACATGCCAACGTCAAATGGGAAGTTTTTTAGGAAAAAATTGAGAAGCCTCCATTACTCTAAATTTAATGGACATATAACTTACATAATATATATTCATTCGAAAACATAATAAGTCATAGATAAGTTTACTTATCTCTCACCAAAGCACTAGCCATAATCCCATGTTTCATAACCTGATTGTTGAAGCTTAAATATAGGGGTGGGAGTTTAATGGTTCGGTTCAATTTTCAATAGAACTGATAAAAAATTGTCAAAGTTCGATTTTTGGAAATATGAACCGATCCAAAAAAATTTACAGATATCAACCGATCAAAATCCAACCGAATTGGACAAATTCAATCCGGTTCCGTTTTGGTCCTACTGGGGCCAAATTCGTGGGCTTTAAATATTACATATATTTTTATACTTTAATCCTTAAGCCTTCGATGAAATTAAATTATGTGTTTGAACAAATTAAAGATACTAGTTTAGAATAATATTAAGTAAAAAAAAAACAAAGAAAAAAATATGTTAACATACTTTCATAGTTTTATAGTTTCATGGACTGTTGAACCTTAAACTAAGATTTTTTATATATATAAATTGGATCTCGATTCGATTTTTTGGTTTGTTATAGCAAACCGGAAAAAACCAGATCCAATTGTTTTTTTTTTTAAATGAACCGAACTGAACCGACAAATATAAGAAAACCGTAAAAATAACCGATTGAATCGGTTCGGTTTGGTCTATTGGTTTTTTGCCCACCCTTACTTAAATATATCACAATAGGTTTGTAACCCTAATTCCATTAAATAGGAAACCAATAAATCCTCTTTATTACAAGTCCAACTCATTTTATTTGTTTCTTATTGTCTTTAATATTTCTGTAAACTTTTATCCTTTTTTTTCTTCTAGAGGCAATTTCGGGTATTATAAGAGCACACTACCTTTTATCAAGTTGTTAAAATTTTAGAATGGAGAAAAGTAATGCTGCAGAAATATAGGCTCTTAAAAGAAACAATACTTTGACTACCACTACATAACCCATAGCAAACAACCTATCGGATGCAAGTGGGTTTACAAGATCAAGAATTGTTCAGATGGAACCATTGAGAGATATAAAACACGATCGGTGGCCAATGGATTTACACAGATGGAGGGAATTGATCATAATGAGAATTTGACTACAGTAGAAAAAATAATTACTGTTCGTTATTTCTTTGTCGTATCAGGCTATCAGCTGTCAAAGGTTGGTCTTTGCACAAACACAATGTTAACGATAATCCATTTACCCTTCATATTGCATCTATTCCTACTTTTATTGAACACACCGAGCATATTAGATCAGATTGTCATTTCGTTCTTAAAAAGATTCAACTTGAATGAATCAAAACAGCACATATATCATCAGTAGAGCAAGTTGTAGACATTTTCACCAAGCCTCTAGCTAGTGAGCGGTTTGGTCATCTTCTTGTCAAGTTGGACAACTTGAGGGGAATATCATGAAGAATTTAGAGTAATATCTGATTATTTGGTCAATGATTTTAATTACAATAAATTAAAGGAGAGATTTGTGGAGACTGATCTTGAGTGGCTCATTTTCTGAGTTACAAGACATTTATATAAACATACCAAGGGGGAATTATTTTCTTTCCCATTCTTGTAATCTTGTCATTGCCTTTTTTGTTAGATTTATCTCTAACACAGAATGACATCCTTTAAAGGATGATTTTATAAATCAGAAATTCTAGTAAGGGAAATATAACGTAATTCTAGACTTGTGATTATTGTGCTTACTAAAGTAAGTTGGAAATCAAATTATGAGTCCTACACACAAATCAAAAGTTAAGTATCGTAGAAGTGGAAAGAGAATCTGACTCCCCTCCATATAAGAATCAAGTTCCTTTTATAATTCTCTTTCCCAAACAATATGATTCCTTTTCATTGTATTATCGATTAATAAACACATTAATAATATTATGTTTATAACGGTTGATCTCGTAAACGTACCAATAATTTTATATTTGTAACGATTAATCTCATAATCTTCTCGGATTTAAGCATATACCAACTCAATCGATGTCAATTTTTTATTTAATAACCCCATATTCTTTAAAATTCCGACTTTTAAAAGAAAATTTTATATGATTCTAATCATTCTATGATTAAAAGTTGACTTTTGGCCCTGCGATGCGGGCGCGACAAGTGAAAGCCATGTGAGGACCGATCTCGACGGTTGAAGTGGCCGATGGATAAATTATTTTAATTTATTTTTAATTTAAAATGTCCCAAAGTCCCAACTATAGGAGCAGCATGTAATATTATTGTAACGCTTTTTAAAAAAAATAATTAAAATAATAAAAAAAAAATGAACGGATAGGGATAAGAATGGTTATTAGAAAAAAAGAACAGAAAAAAGAACATGCATATAAAATGAGTGGAAAAGGTAAACGTTTTTCTTCTCTCTACTCGACTTTTGTGTTGGAAGAACAGTAAGGGGTTGTAGTCGAGAGAGGGAGGTGGAGGCGGCCGCCGCCCTGCCGTAGATCTGCTCTGTGCTTCATCGCCGTTTCCATTTCTCCGCCGCTATTTCCTCCGGATCGCGTTCTACATCACTCAAGGTCAAACTTCGTCATCATCATCATTATTATTATTTGTATATTAAGAAATAATTTATAGTTGTAACCAGTAGAATTATAATTAGTTATTTCGTCACTTTGGATCCCATAATTTTAAGTGATTGCGCGTGTTTAAGTTACAGATTTGCAGGTCCTAGGGTTTAAAGCGTCATGGCTTCAAAGCGTATTTTGAAGGAACTCAAGGATTTGCAGAAGGATCCTCCCACCTCTTGCAGCGCTGGTAGGCCTATTCGTTTATCTATTTATGGACATGGAATTTATTGATCTACACTTCCACTGTTTGTGTTTATATTACTCAGTCAATAGGTCGATTTATTCTAATTATAGATAGATATTGATTGCTTGTCAATATACTTTTTACTGATGTATTCTAATTTAGGCTAATTATGTTTGCTGCTCGATGTTGTTTTCGAACAAATTATCCGGTCACGTTTTATTTCCTGTTAGTTCTGTTGCTTTTGCAGCAATAAGTAGATTGACAGAAACGTGTTTTTTCAAGTGGTGTTCCTGTGTTCATCTTAATGAATTGATTTAGTTCAAAATTTGATATCAAATTACTAGTGTTTCTATTGAATTAGTGTATGTGATCCAGATATGTAAACCTAGTAACTGTTGTGTGGGGTGCTTAATCGTGAATAGGTCCTGTGGCCGAAGACATGTTCCATTGGCAAGCGACAATTATGGGGCCCCCTGATAGTCCATATGCAGGAGGTGTATTTTTGGTTACCATTCATTTTCCTCCCGATTATCCCTTTAAGCCCCCAAAGGTAATTGGTTTTTCCGTATGGAAATTAGGTGTTTGATTTTATTCATTTCGAGTAATGACCCTTAGTTGTTTTTATTTAATGAAGTATTATGGTGTTTCGTTGGCTAGGTTGCTTTTAGGACTAAGGTCTTTCATCCAAACATCAACAGCAATGGAAGCATTTGTCTTGATATCCTCAAAGAGCAGTGGAGCCCAGCTCTTACAATTTCGAAGGTTTGACTTTGATCCTTTCAAGCTGTTTAGCCTCACATTATTTTTGGTTTTGGCAATGGCAACTGGCATGCGATTGTGTCTCCATACATAACTATACAAAAGTTGTTGAAAAAAAAATATGGACCAGTACTTTTAATATCCCCGTCGTTCAAGTTGGCAAATTGATATATACACTGAGTAGTTGTTTTTTTTTTTACTTTAATAGCAAAAATGCCATCATCCTTGATTATTAATGGCCCCTGCTTTCATGTATTTTACTCGATTTCCATTTTTTTTTTTTTTTTTGTGAATTGACTGGATTTCCATTCAAGTTCATTTGAATGGAAGCTATTGATACACTCGTTGGAGGGCAGCGAGTGTATCAGACACTCCTCTATTTTGAAGCCGATTTTGTTTTGCAATTTGAACATTGCAAACCCCTCGACGAATGCTCTGTTGCCTATGCCTTATTTAGTCAAAAACATGCAAATTCATGACATTGAACTGTGATATCCAACTTTTCTGAGGACCCATTTATTATCAAACGTATTGTTTTTAAATTCCAAAGTGATGGATTTTGGATCTTGGTAAGAAAGAGGGAAAATAGAACTCTGATCTTAAAGTCATTATGATCTTCAAAAGAAGAGGATAGAATAGAAAAAACCTGGAAGTTTAGTTAAATTATGCCCGTCTACATTTCATAAGCTTTTTCAGTATTTTCCCAATACAAAGGTCCAAATTCAGCCTTTAGAATTTAGTTCTAGTTATAAGAGTTTCCTTAATAACTGTTAGCTGCATGTTGCATTGTTTTGTTTTTTGCTGCTCGTTTTCTATAATTATGCTTCTTTTATGAGTGATGTTATGTGGCAATGACTTCATGAGTTGTAAGTCTTCCTATAGACATTCTTCACCTTCGGCTTCCTGTTGAGATCTCATTACTCACAAAAACGGGATTTGAATGGGGCTGGTTTGAGGGAAAGTTTTGTTATTGGCCATGAAAAATGTATTTCTAACTTCATAACAGTTTTGGACTCCTAATTATGAACTAACATTGGAACATGTATCAGGTATTGCTCTCCATCTGCTCATTGCTTACCGACCCAAATCCTGATGACCCTCTTGTACCGGAGATTGCCCACATGTACAAGTCTGACAGGGCGAAGTATGAAGCCACCGCACGCAGCTGGTCACAGAAGTATGCCATGGGATGAATATTATTAGGATACTGCAGATACCGAAACAATATATCTATCGTGGTGGAATGTGTTTTGGTTTAGTCCTTTTTTTTTTGTGTGTGGGTGTAGTTGGGCAAGATGTTGTGTGTTATGTACCACTCTTTCTTCGTTGAAGTTCCGCTTTTGTGCAATGTAGTAATAGTCCTAAAATACTCTTTTTAACGCCCAATAACCATGAAAATGTCTCATTTTGGCCCTGAAGACCCCATTCGAATAATTAGAGCCTGGTTCTATTTAGGTAGGTAGGTCTATGTTTTAGTTGGTATGGCCTCTTGTTGGCTTGATAGAAATCGGAAACTTTATATCACATCAAATTGTTTTAGTATGCAATTCTTTTTTTTTTACTAACAAACAGACAACAGAAATTTAATATGCTGTTACGAATTCAAGAAATTTGAAGATTCAATAATAGAGCTAAAACCAAAACAGAGCTTTAAAGTTAGATAAAAGTTAAAGTGAAATTTCGTTTCATGTCAAGTCACTTGGGGGTCCCTGTTTGCCTTATCTGAGGATACCCTTTATTATCTAGCCATCTAGGTAGGTTCAGGAGGCAGGAGATCTTTAGAGCAACTTAAACCCATAAATCAATTTATAGTAAAAGAGTATTACATCAATTTATTGTAAAAAGAGTATATTTTTTACTTTAAATTTTTTTCAACTCCAATGTATCCGTATCAAATTATATATCAAAGTAGTATCTTGATGTGATAGGTTGTAGAAAAAATATCAAATTATATATCAAAGTAGTATCTTGATGTGATAAGGTGTAGAAAAAATATTGGTGTGCACATCAAATTTAATGAGCACTGTAGCTCCACCTATTTTGTTTAGATGGTACGTTTGTTAGAGATGATTTTTTTTTAATGTTTTTGATGTGGATGTTATATTGGTTGGAGTTACAATTGATTTTGGATGCTTGTCATGTGAAAAGGAAAATTCATTAATAATCAGACGGCCAATTGTTTGTGTTTGGTTTGTCTCAGTCAATTCCTTTCCAGGCTGGCTTTCTCATCCTAAACGTGACTTCATTCGAGTCAAAAAATTGAATCTTAATGCAAATATGAGATTTAGGAGTCAAATTTTATGAGTATGTATGTAATCACAATTCACAAAAATTCTTAGATTGGGCCATTGGGTAGTCTTAAAAAAAGTTGTAATGATTGTAATAAGTTGTCATGTGTGAAAGAGGTGGTGTTCATATACTAGTTCTATTATTTTATATGACTACTTTGAATTTCTATATTGGAAAATTTTTCTAAGTAAGACCAAAGGACCCCACGGCAACATCACATATTCTTCACATTCTATAGCGTGTCTCACACTCTCACATCAACAAAAAGCAGCCTAGAACATCATAATAATTTCATAATATTAAAAAGGTAATAAGTAATAACTATCTTAATGGAACGGTTCTGGAAAACTATCTATATATAGATTTCATAATATTAAAAGGGTAAACACAGATTTCATAATATAAAATTATAAAAATGTTACGTAGTTAATTTTGTAATGTAACGAGATTTTAGAAAACGGTCCGGTCACAATCAAAGAAGCACCATTCATTTCAAGGAGTAGATGCAAATATGTGATATATTAAAAAAAAATGATATTAATATTGAATTTCTAATGAAATTTTTACTGTTCATGAATATTTAGTATTTTACTATTTTACCCATAAGTCTTTTTTGGGAAGTGATATGTACAGAACCTAACTCAAAATCCTAAGGGTATTTACGTAAATACGTATCCAAGTTCAAGTTCAGACAAGAAAGTAAGAGACCGAGTGGTCTAACTATAAGCTGTTAAACGAAAACAAAACAAAACAACTTTTCCAAAATAAATAAATAATAATAATAATAATAAAAGGAAAAACAAAACACATGCGAGGTTTCTACGTAATTACAGAACAACAACTACAAACAAACAAAATAAAATTCACGCCAAAAATGATTTCCTCGTTGTCTGGTGATTGGTGACTCAGATTATTCTTTTAATCGTCTTTTTTATTCATTTATTTGCTAATTAAAATTCTCTCTCTCTTTTCGAAGTTGATAATACATTAATACGTTTATGTTAATCGTATACAGATATTATTTTTTCATTTTTTTTTGTGTTACCTCTATCTTCTCAATCCTCCACCGTTAGGGTTTTCGCTCTCTTTGCTGTTTTAAATTCTCGATTTCTTTTTTCCATTTGTTGAATTGATTTGCTCCGTTAACAGAGAATACTCGTTCGATTTTTTGAAGGTGATTACTTTTTTTTTTTGTTGTTGTTTATTTTGGTTTAATGTTGTTAATCAGTAGAGAAGAAAAAAGCTGAGATTTTGATGCTTAAATGTTTCTTGTGTTGTTTCTCAATTTGCCAGCTTGTGCTCTGTTGTTAATTTATTGATGCCTAATTTTGACAGTAATTAATTATTCCAACTTTTAATTGCTGGAAATGATAACTTTGAAGTTTTGAAAGAGTAGTGGGAGGATTTTACTGCTCTATTATGGTAGTTTTTTTTTTCTTTTTTCCAAATGAAACAAGCAGGTTCGTAATTAATTGATTATAGTTTAGGGATTAATCTACAGTTTTGATTATTTGCTCGAATTGATGGTTTTATACTTTTTGGCAATTCTTTAATTGAATTACTGAAATG
Organism: Dipteronia dyeriana; assembly: GCA_032871835.1. Classification (NCBI taxonomy): domain Eukaryota; kingdom Viridiplantae; phylum Streptophyta; class Magnoliopsida; order Sapindales; family Sapindaceae; genus Dipteronia; species Dipteronia dyeriana. The sequence continues at coordinate 1,335,555 of CM065297.1, forward strand.
AGACCTTTGAAGTTTTGAAAGAGTAGTGGGAGGATTTTAATGTTCTATAATGGGTAGGGTTTTTTTTTTTTTATATATATAATTTCTAATGAAACAAGCGGCTCCATAATTAATTGTTTATAGATTAGAGTTTAATCTGCAGTTTTGATTATTTGCTCAAATTGACGGTTTTATACTTTTAGCAATTTTAACTTTAATTGCTGAAATGAGACCTTTGAAGTTTTGAAAGAGTAGTGGAAGGATTTTACTGTTCTATTATGGGTAGTTTTTGTTTTTTTATCAAATGAAACAAGCAGGTTCAAAATTCATTGTTTATAGTGGTTTAATCTGCGATTTCGATTACTTCTCGATTATCTGTTCAAAGTGATGATTTTCTACTCTCAGGGTATTGGTGAGTTGCTGCCGCTAGCCTTTAGGGATTTGGGCTTTCTCAGCATCACTAATGGGGCTTTGTTTGACAAAGGTAAGTACATTTTGCCTGGTGTATGTAGAACTCTTCTTAAAAGGGAAAACATAATTTTCTATTTCTGCATACATGAAGGTTACAATTTTGTTCTGGAGTAGTCTTACAGAGTGGATTTTAAATCTAGGTACATTGTGAACCATCCTGATATAGTCTATAAGCATAATCTTCTGTTGGTTTATGTATATTATCTTCAAACTTGATGTTGTATTTATAGCTTGCTGGTTTTTCATTCTTATGCTGTTAATGTCCTGATTCTTGTAGAATCAAGGTGACGATGATGATTCTGATCAGCATGTTGAGTTCGCTGCTGGGAATGTTGGTCTTGTCACAACCAAAGAGGGTTGGGAGCAAAAGCTGTCAGAAGCTAGTAGGGATGGCAAGACTGTAAGTTTGTTTATCTCCTTTTGTTCAGGCAAGGGAATGAGACGTAATAAATGGCATCTAGGTGCTTGATTATCGTCTTTTTAATAGTTGGATTGTATGTGTTTTGACAGAGTTAATATATATTTTTGGTTATTTATTCAATATTGAGGGCGTGCCCACAAATCTAGCGTTTATATGGCTCAGGATTTAAGCATATAGGCTTCATTAACAGTGTAATGCTGGAGCATTCAGTAATTTTGAGAAACCAAAAGAATTATAAAGACAAGGTCCTAAGTAAATTTGTTGGCCTCATATTCGTAGAATTACAGATTTCATTCTTTACATTTGCATCAAAGACTAGTTAGCATTGATGATTGGAATTCTCCTGTAAATATTATCTAAAATAGAATTTTGACCAAATAATGGCTCTTTTTTTTTTTTTTTTTGTCTAATAAGCAGTGTTATAGAGTCATAAGAAAACTTGTGCTCCTGCTCCCTACTGCTTTTTCAAACTCTCATCCGCAAGACCTTTTTCTTTCTTCTCTTGCTGACACAGAAAACTGGCTGGCTGCTACTGCCATAAAATATATGGGTTTTACTTAAAGATTGGTATAAAATGTATGATTTGATTTATATGATGAGTTTTCTTTATAAAGTTCCTTTACTATACCTGATTAAACAGGTGATTGCAAACTTCAGTGCAACATGGTGTGGTCCTTGTCGAATGATTGCACCATTCTACTGTGAGCTATCTGAGAAACATCCTTCTTTGATGTTTTTGGTGGTCGATGTTGATGAACTAACTGTAAGTAACAGAAATTTCTTCACACTATATTTGATGAGAACAATGTGATGCATTATAATGTTTTATCTTGGTGTATCTGCCTTCACTCTTCGTCGTATTTACCATAAAAAGGTTCTATCTGTCCTAGGAGTACACTGCAATAACCAATGTTCCAAGAAAATGCAAAAGGGAGAAAATCAATAAGCAATTAAAGTGTGATATAAATTAAGCAATTGAATGGTCAAGCTGATCAAGCAAAACATTTAGCAGATTGATGATGTTTATGTGTGGGTTATGTGCGATGCAGGAGTTCAGTTCATCATGGGATATTAAAGCGACTCCGACTTTTTTCTTCCTTAGAGATGGGCAGCAAGTTGACAAACTTGTAGGAGCAAACAAGCCGGAGCTACAAAAGAAGATAACTGCTGTTTTAGATTCAGCATCCCCCTCATAAGGGTTTTCCTATTTCAGTGAATATTTTTCTGTATTCTGGTGTTAGTAGTTAGGTTGTTTGATTGTGAGATTTTCTTTTGCTGTATATTAGTGCACTGTGATGAAGAGATGAATCCTGTGATAATTCTGTGTTACCCTATTTGCCTATTTTGCATGTGGAAAATAAAACTCTTAAGTCGAGTAATTGGTTTGCTTTTCAATTTAGGAAACCTCGAATAGATTTATTATTATTGAATAGTCAATCATATTCCATTTAGGAATTTAGTTGTCCTTTTATTCTTTTGTCTCTTAATCTTTTTCCACTTGAGAGTGGAGTTCCTTTTAAGTACATTGATTTTCTTGGTTGCTAATTGCTATATATACACACACCACCACATTGCCCACATGTATTATCCTTAGTGTTTTTTTTGTCATTATTATTTTAAAGTCGATTTTCCAACTAAATATTTGGAGGATGCCCAATTGGGGTGACCTTAATCATGACCTTTTGATGGCAATTACTCAGGATTTTGTTGCGTTTCATGGGGTTTGTATTTTATGGCGATCTACGGTAACTAAAGAAAATTTCATATTCAAGTCTCGTCAGATTCCATTGCTCATGCTTCCACCAAAAAAATTACACCAATCTTCATGATTCTAATTGTCATGATTTCTTTAGCTTCCCAAATGGGTCTTTATTTACCTAAAGGCTAAAGGCAATGGTGAGATGTGCTATTCTACAAAGGGTTGCCTTATAACAATCGTTCAAGATTGGAGCAACAATTTATTGCATCCTTTTTAAACGCCTTCAAATTAAATTTCCACATAACAAAATTCAAGAAATGGTGTTGTCTTACTACTCCTAAGACATACGTGATAGTGTGTTACGTCTCATCTACATCCAAATGTTCTTTATCGTCAAGTCCTTTGTTATCATCGGGTTATATACTCATGGTTATTCATAGACACATTAGAAAATTGTCATATTATTGATTGGAAGATAAAGTTTGGACAACCATAGTCCATAGGCACCTGGAATAACATGTAATTCGAAATAAAGGGAGGTTTTATACCATAAATTCCAATTGTCAAATAATGGCTTGTGTAGTTAGAGGTAAGTCAGGTAACAATCCAACCCACCGCACAAAAAGTGGCCCATATGCCATTCCAACTTCTCTGAGATTGGGCCGCCTAGGCGCTTGTTGGGGACCAAACGACTCGATTTGGCTAAAATAGGCCAAGCGAGGTGGAAATCCGCTTAACGGCACTTAGACTCAGTTTGGTATTGCTGTGCTGTGGGAATAAGTGTTTTTGAAATTGCTGTGGGGGGAATTGCTTTTGGAATTGCTGTGGGAATAATCAACTGAGTGTTTGGTAAGCTGATTTTCAAAAATGCTGTGAGAACTAAAAGCAATTTAAATGTGTCTGGTAAACTGAAATAAAAAGTGTTGTGAGTGTGTAAAATTACTAAAAGGATATAGACATCTAAATGGTATTAATGTACTATACTTTATATTTTTCTTGTTTATTTGTGTTTACTGTTATATAATTATGGTACTTTATTGAATTAATTAGCCCCATTTTTATTCTACTTTATTTAATTAATTAACCTTAATTATTTATTTTATTCTACTTTATTTTTTATTTTATTTTTATTCTACTTTATTGAATTAATTATCCCAATTTTTTTTATACAGTTATGACAACATTTTTTTTTACAGAAATATAAGTCCCTTTTTTTTTGTTAAATCTCGTTAAAGGCAAGAACAAAATTGGAAAGTTAGTAAAATTTCATTTAATATCACTGTAGCACGTTTTCTAAAAGCAGAAGCCAAAATCCAAAAGTATGTATTTGTAGCTTCTCAAAAACTCAGTTAGGAGAAGCTAAAAGTGACCAAAAACACTTCCCCGCGATTTTACCAAACACACTGTCTTAGGTCCTGAATCACTTTTGGCCCCAAAAGCAGCTGGAGAAGCAATGTCAAACTAAGCCTTAGTCGGTTGACCAACTTTGACAGATTTTTTTTTTTTATATATATATATAAATTCAAAACCCCAAAAAACAACATCGTTTTGGGGTAAAAAAAATAACAATTCATTCAACTAAAATCAGAAAACAAAAGACACAAACCCAGAATTCACAAAAGTCAAAACAATGAAACACTCTCAACCAGGCAAACAACTTGTCGCCTTGATTTGTCTCGCCGCCGTCGCCTTCTCCCGCCACCATTGCCTTCTTCCGCGGCCGGCAGACACAACTATTTCTTCACCTTTGGTCATCTTCAATTCATGAGGTGAGTTTTAAGGTTGAAATTTTGAAATTTTTATTTTTAATAAAACTTAGGATTTTTAAATTTTAATGTATGAATGAATAATATGATATATCTCTTCCGGTCTTTCGTAGTTTTGTGACTTGGGTGTCCACGATTAATATTACACAAAGTACAAAAGAAAAAATAAAATGGGAATTTCATAACAGGAACAGGTCAGGCAACATAAACTCCAATATTTTCTTTTCCCCTATCTTTTACAGGTGTTGTCCAAGCCTTTTTGTGTCTATGTTGCTCGTTTTGTTTATTTTTTGGCTGTTTTTTTTGGTCCGATTCAATGATATTTCTTGTTTGTAAGCTGCTAAAATCTTTCTAGAGAATGTTAGATTGTTAGATTGTAAGTTTGTTAAATACTTAGACTTAGACAATTCACAGTAGATACATTATTATTTGACTCAGAGAATGTTAGATTGTTACTTGTTAGTTGTTAGATTGTAAGTTTGTTCGACTTAGACACATTATTATTTGTTATTGTTAGACTAAGAAAGTAGACACGAAAGTAGTAAAGCTAGGTTACTTGTTTACTTTATTTTTATTGAGTTTATTGACTTTATTCTAAATTTAAAATTTGTAATTTGAATTGTGGATTGTGTCATTGTAGTTGTGTTTAGGATATGACTTCTTCACATGCCAACACTACCGACACCAATCTTGCTTCTGGGGGGCTCTAACGAATCAGTTTTGAAACAAAAATCGGATGATATTGGGGTGGAGTTTGGGTAGTTGATTGATCCCTCAAATTTTGATAGAGTCAAGTGCAAATTGAGTGGAAAGAAGTTTGGTGGGGGAGTATATCGTCTGAAACAACATATTACCCACATATCTGGAAATATGGCTAAGTGTCCGAGGTCAACAAAGGAAAATCAAGATAGATGTAAAAAAAGTCATCGAAGATGCAAGAAATAAGAAGAAAAATAAGCTTAAGGAAAAACAAGATATAAGAGCGGAAGTTGATACCATTGGGATGGAGGAAGAAGAAGAAATTGAAGGGTTAGGGTCAAGGAAAAAAAACCGACCTTTCTTTGCCTTATGGATAAATTTACATCGAAAATCAACCCTGAATCTTTGATGAGTGTCGGTAAGTCTCTTCACCAATAGAATATTAATGATGCTCTCTGTAAGCAGATAACATATTTAGTGCATCGATATGTGGCTAGGTAGGTGTATGAAGCTAGTATTTCTTTCAATACTATTCAGAACAATAGCTTTAGAGTAATGATGAAGACAATTGGTTGATTTGGACCGGGATATAAAGAGCCAAGTCGATACCAATTGACTGGACCATTGTTGAAGGAAGAGGTTTGCAGTACCAAATAGGCTTTAAAAAACCAAGAAGAAGAGTAGAAATTGACTGGATGCTCGATTATGACTGATGCTTGGACCGACAAGAAAATGAGGAGCATTATGGACTTATATGTGAATTGTTACAAGGGTACCACATTCCTTTCTTCTAAGGAAAGCTCCGATGAGGCGCATACCGTGGAGCATTGAACAAGTTGGGCCACAGAATGTTGTTCAGGTAGTGACTGATAATGCATCCAACAATATGGTCGTAACAAAGATGTTGAAGGAGAATAGACCTAGCATATTTTGGTCATCATATGCACTATCAACCTTATGCTTGCAAGTATTGGCAAGTTATAAAGGTTCAAAAAAATCATTGGTAGTGCTAAAACTTTCACGATCTTTATTTATGCACATTACAAAACCTTATGGATGATGAGGTTCTTTAGAAAAAGGAAGGATATAACGAGGCTAGAAATGACTAAGTTTGCATCTGCTTTCCTAACATTGTAAAGTTTGGTGGAGAAAAGGATAATTTAAGGGCAATGTTTGCTAGCACAGAATGGGATAAGTGCAAATGGTCGAAAACTGCTAAGGGGAAAACGACCTACTCTACTGTGATGAACATCACCTTTTGGAATGGGGTGACAACTTACTTGAAAGTATTTGCTCCTTTGATAAGGGTGCTTCGACTAATTGATGGGGATCGAAAGTCATCCATGACCATTTTATATGGGAAGCTCAAAAAAGTAAAAGAAGAGATAAAATTGGCGTTGAAAAGTAATGAAAAATCTTATTGGCTAATCATTGACATTATTGATAGTAAAGTCAAAGATCGGCTCGATACTCCAATACATTTGATGGCCTATCTCTTAAACCCCTTCTATCTGTATAAAGATCTAAGCATTTGAACCGAGGGTGATATCATGGATGCGGTATGTAGTTGTTTGGAGATGTTCTATTCCATTGACATTGAGAAGCAAACAGTCATCATGATACTGATTTGAGGGCGTATACCACCAAAAAGGGTAGTTTTGGAAAAGCACAGGCGACAAAAACATGTGAGGTTAACAATGAGAAATATAATCCAGGTTATAACAAGTATTCACTTTAAATTTATATTACTAATTACTATATTAGATTATTGGATTATATTATTCACTTCAAATTTTAAATATTTATCTTTTGTTATGCAATTCAACGGTGGTCATTGTTTGGACATCAAGTACCTGACTTGCAGTGGGTGGCAAAAAGAATCCTCGCATTAACCACTAGTTCCTCTAGGTGTGAAAGGAATTGGAGCACTTTTGAAGGGGTAAGTTATTTAGTTATTTACTAAGTAGTCTAAGTTATTAAGTTATTATTTACTAGTTATTAGCAAATTACTTTAAAATTGTGTTTGATTAATTTCACTTTTATGTTTTATGCAGATACATACGAAGAAAATGAATAGACTAGATATGGATCGATTGAACAATCTAGTATACGTCCAATTCAATGTGAAATTGATTAATAAGCAGAAAAGGTTAAAAGATAAGAAGTTGAACATAGATGTACTATTAGCAAGTGATGACGATGATAGTAATGCACAATGATGGATAGTTGATGATGGTGATGAAGGAGTTGAGCCCGATTCGATGCTTAGTTCGTAAATGGTTGATGAAGCAACCAGGGCGGATGGAATGACACAACCTTAAAGAAGTGCTAGAGTTCAAAAACCTGAAAGAACTCTTAAAGAAGAATTTGAATCCGAAGATGAACAGGTGGAGGAAGATGATTTTGAGTTTGAGTCCGATGAAGAACAAGTGTTGGAAACATATGGAGAAGATAGTTAGAGCTAGACATTTATTTTTGTATTTGACTCATGACCTTATTTTTGTTTACTCTTCTATTTTGCTTGTTGCTATTGACTTGTTAGAAATTTGGATAATTTGTTTAATTGTTTATTTTGGTTGTAACTTGGAATTTGATTTTGTTTATTGGATTTTGTTTAGTTTTTTACTTTGTTTGGAACTTAGAAATTGATTTACTTTGGTTGGAATTTGATTTAGTTTGTTGGATTTTGTTTAGTTGTTTACTTTGGTTGGAACTTAGAAATTGATTTAGTTTGGTTGGAATTTGATTTAGTTTGTTAGATTTTGTTTAGTTGTTTATGAATTTTGATTCTCAATAGTCAATATTGTGTTTTTTGGAATTTGATTTTCAATTTTAGCTCAAATATATGAATATATTTAACATATTTTTATATTTATTCAATTACAGGAAAAAAAGTATTAAAAAAAATATCCAGTCGACCGTCAGCATACCGTTCGTTGGTCGTCTGTCGACCGACGACTGACTTCCGGCCATATGCCTAATCCCCGACTAATCCCCCTAGGCGCTAGGCAGTGGGTCGCCTCCAAACTAGTGCCTGACGACTTTTGCAACACTGATTTCTACATATAAATTCTGAATACAATCACATACCAAAAACAAAATTCTATAAATTAAAACTAAATTAATAAACAAAAAGGTTAAAAAAAAACTTACAGATTGTGAGTTGTAAGTTTGAAGATAATGAGCTCAAAATCAATAAAGTAGCCAGCGATACAAAAAGCTGGTGACGAAGGACTTGTATAAAAAAAAAATCGATAGAGAAAGTAAAAAAAAAAATTATGTTTGAAAATAGATGGAAGATTTTTTTAAGTTTTCCAATTTCAGTACTCCCATAATTGATTTAAAAAAGCATATTAGACTGATATATTGGTATATTACAATTTAATAGATAGAATAAAACCCTAATCTTGATCCGCATAAACCATATAACCCTAATTCATTGTATCATAGCATGAGGATTCATATAGTTGAGAATATTGTTCGTAAAGTTGCCCCTATGTTTCACATGATAATATTTAAGCCTTACTATTGGTAGTAATCAACTCCTTCTCTCGCTCGTTGTAAGAATTCTTCTTTTTAACAATTTCAATTTCCGGTGAAGGTCATACATATGCCATGTTTGGTTGGATGGAATGAAATGGAAAGAAAGTCATTCATAATGTTTGGTTTGCTAAAACGTAATGGAATGAGGATTTCATTAAAATATTGATTCCACAATTTTGGTATTCCATAAATACACATACCAATTCCAAACTAAAATTGGTATTCCATAAATACCCTCATATATTCCAACTCTATTCCAAAAATACTTTTATTTTCAAAAATAATATATTATTTTATATATATTAGTATATATAATGATATATAAATATATATAATATATTATAATAAAAACCCAAATGGTTGAACTAGCTGCTTAAGGAAACGATTTTACCGAGGCGTGATTTCGAGCATTGGTTCGTCGGGATGAAACCACATGAGAAGTTTGACCGCTACAAGGGATGAGATCATTGATTACTACTACAAACTTCTCATGTGATCTCATCCCTAGTTGCGGTCAACTTCTCATGCGGTTTCATCCCGACGAACCAATGCTCGAAATCACGCCTAGGCAACCATTTGGGATTTTGATCATTTAGAGACGATGAGGTGGCATGTGTCGAAAAACTGTTTTTGGGTCGTGGCATAATGTTCCCGCCATAGTTGTTAGCTTGCATCCAACCACAGTTTTCTTGTGGCATACTGTTACCACCATAGTGTAGGGTTATTTTTTATAAGATTATTTTATTTTATTTCCAAAATGATTCAACTATACATGGTTCAGGCAGATATATTTGGAAAAACATAAATGTATATTTGTTCTGTCTTTTTATAGGACTTCCTAATGTCCCTTATGTTATTGTTGATTGCTACAAGGATGTCGAGAACAATAAGTATAAAGGTAAGATGTGATCTCATTCCTAGTAGCAGTCAACTTCTCATGTGCTTTCATCCCGACGAACCAATGCTCGAAATCACTCCTAGGCAAAATCGTTTCCTTGGGTAGCTAGTTCGACAATTTGAGTTTTGATCATTTAGAAGCGATGAGGTGGCATATGCCGACAAACTGTTGTTAGGTCGTGGCATACTGTTCCCACTGTAGTTGTTGACTTGCATCCAACCACAATTTCCTTATGGTATACTGTTCAAACTATGTATAGTTGAATCATCTTGGAGATAAAATAAAATAATTTTATAAAATGATCAAGAAAAAGAACGCTAACAAATAGAGAATTATACAAAATAGTTCTTCCTCTCCTGAATTGTTCCAATTCCGTGGATCAAGGCAAAAAGCCAAAAAGAAAAGCAAATGCGTTATGATCAGAAGCCGCTCTGTTTAGAACATTGTGAATTGAAGGAATGGTCATGTCTACACGATTGAACACTTGAATAGGATCTAACGACTGTTCAGGCCAATGGGGGTCATGGGGCTGACCACTGAAAAAAGCTTCTAGTTGCGAAAGTTCAAAGTTATCTTCCAAAGTAGACATATAAGGTACATGTATAAATCGCCAAACCACAATATGTATCTCCCATGTCGATACATATAAAAATCTGACCCGCAGAACGAGCCAAATTGAAAAGAAACACTTTATGCCATGTATAGTTGAAACATCTTAGAAATAAAATAAAATAATCTTATAAAAAATAACCTTACACTATGGTGGGAACAGTATGCCATAAGAAAACCGTGGTTGGATGCAAGTTAACAACTATGGTGGGAACATTATGCCACGACCCAACAACAGTTTGTCCACACATGCCACCTCATCACCCTAAATGATCAAAATCCCAAACGGTTGCTTATGTCCGTTTTCCTTGTATTCGTCCATTTTGGGGTCGAATATGCATTTGGAGGGAAAGGGTTTGCCAAAGCTCCGTGCTCTTGGTATTAATACGGGGCCATCGATTACCGGTTTTTCAATAACTGATACTGATTTGAAATGTTCAATTCCTTTCAAGACTTGTGAAAGGGTTTTGTACCCATCTCCTCAGTTGTTCGATCGATATTTAGTAGAGATTGTTCGAAAAGAAAACATAGGAGGGTTTCTAGTTAGGTATTCATGTAATGAGGCTTAGGTTAATGAAATTTTGGATTTCTTATATGATTATGGTTATCTTCACGGATTTTCTTTTACCATTATAGATGACACTTGGTCAATGGAGATGGCCAAATTACTCTTGAAGTGTCTGAATCCAAAAGTTTTTGGGAAACAGCTACTGCTTGCTCAGACAGAGGCCTGGATCTCTTCGGAGCGTTGGTTGCAAAAGGTCAATCGTGGTTGGATTAACGGCCGTGACAATTTCGAATGGATGGAGGATTTAATGCAACGCTTTGGGGAAGATTGGAACTACGATCATTGGGGGGTTTTGGTGTTTTTGCTATCAAGTAGTTTCTACAAAGCCTACAAAGTTTTCAAGAGAGAAATAATGCTTGCTACAACATTTTGTTTGACATTATGTTATAATATATCAAGTGTGAAAGGAGAGGCTTACCATTGAGTAGGGTCAGCCCTAAAATATTTGAAGTCCGAGGCAAATTATAGAAAATGAGACACTCGATACTCTATGTATGTTTACTTGACTATTTTTTTGTCTAGTAAATACTTATAAAAATCAATATAATAACTCTAACTCAAGACTATAACACACAAAAAAATAGCAAATAAAAAATTATCAAAACAAACTTTTTATAATTGCATTAAAGAATATATCATTTAATAGTAATAATATACAACCAAAAAAAAATTAACCTAAGATTCAACCCAAATAATATAACAAATGAGTTGTCATCACCACACAAATCATAGGGTGTTATGGTAAATGATATGGTAAGAATAAATCACTTGCCACATCATTTAGGTTGACATAAAAAAAAAGTTTTGAAAAAGAAAAAAAAATGCATTTATTTGATTACCTTTGAAACAAAGTCTGAATTTCATATCAAGAGATTTTAAGGGGTTTTTTTTTAGAGATATAAATGAGGATTATTTGTGATGAGTGTTGTTAGAGTTCAACCAAACACTACCTTTGATCCAATGTTGTTGTTTTAAGAATGATAAGTGGGTTTCTATTGGTGGGCTTTTTTAAAAAAATGTGTACGGTGAATCAATTTTAAAGTCATTTATATCTATTGATGGGTCTTTTAAAAAGAGATTATATATGTATGGTGAGCCATTTTAAAGTCATTTATGGGTATGTTTTATTTAAAATCTTATAGTGACAGTATTTGCATCCCTTAAAAGTTGTATATACACTCAAAATTAGTATGTTTTTAAAAATTCAATAATACCTTTGAGTAAAATTACTAAGAGAACTAATTGTTTGTTAATATACCCACCAATAATTATTAATTACTTTCCTATTTTAATCTTTTATATTTTTTTTCCTATCATTGGTTTGATATTAACATATATCATAAAAACTATTTTCATTTTAATAGACCATAGATTCTTTTATGTATATAAATAGACTTTCAAATTAATTATATTATCTATATTTTTTATTTTTTTCGAACACCCTTTAGAATTTTTTATTTACTAATATTATATTTTCTTTAATGTCAAAATAAAAATAAAAATATTAAATGTTCTTCAACTTCATCGACACCTATATATATATATATATATATATATATATATATTGAAATATCATTTAACATCTATCTTCTTCCACATCAATTAGGATATGAACAAATCGTGCATCCTAACTCTCTCAAACAGAAAATGGTTCTTCAATATACATACACATAAAATCTTTAAATGGATTTTTAAAGAATAATAAATAACGAAAAATAAAGTTTGAGTTTGAAAAAACCAATTAAGAAGAGAAAAGAAACAGGGAAGAGAAAGAATAGTAAGCGAATTAAAGGTAATAAAAAAAATTGAAATAATAATAAAGTTGATTAAATAATATAATAATTATCATAGGTGGTGTGTACTTATAAAAGTACAATACATTATAATTAAAGAATGAGTATTTTTGACATTAAGTGAGGTTTATTTATAAATTAAAGATTTTATAAAAAAATATTATAGGCATTATTACAAAAATGATGTAGATACAGTTTTTTTAGGACATCATTATCGTTACTCAAAAAATTTATACAGACTATATCTTAAAATCATTTTTTTAAAAACTACAATTTAGGGACCTTTTTACTATCAGAAGCTCTAGATCAAGGCCGGCCCGTGATGGGAGCAAACCCAGCCATTTGCTAGGGCCCTCAATTGGCCAAATAAACTTCTTCTTATTTTGGAGCCTCTTTCTTCAAGATCCAACAAGTTTAGAGCCTCACTCCTTTATATTGAATATATATAAAAGGCCAATCTCAATTCTCAAACATTTATTTTCTTGGCCCAATTAACATACTTCTTTATAGCAGATTATCAAAACAAAATAGGAATCCTAATTTCTAAATTCTAACAGTAGAAGATTACGCATTCCTATTTGTTAACCTGCTATACATATTATTGTTGTTACTTCATTGAGTCTGGGCTTGTAATTTTAAACCGTTAGCTGCTTCATTGAATCCATTATTCCGCCTTCCTGACTTTGTCTTCAACTCTTCGATATGCTAATTTTGTTTCACAAGTTCACAGGTTAAAGTTTTTTACTTGGTTAGTTGCTTGTTATTTTAAATTGTTATTATATATTTATATGTCGCAGTCAGCTGTCTTCAGTCTTCTACTCTTCTTAATACTTTATTAATTTCTTTTCTTATTTAATTAACGTAGTATCATAATTCTATAATCCTATTGGCCTATTTGATTAAGACTCTCAAAGTTAAAACTTGTTAATTGTTTTATTTTCCTTTGTGTTATAGTCATCCGGTTTGAAGTCTTTCATTATTAATTCTTTATTGCATTGAGAAACGTATCATAAATGACATGATCCTTTTTTTTTTTTTCCTCCCTCCACAGATTTTAAAAACATGAAATATACAGCAAAAACAATTTAAGTATCGACTCTTTCCTTGTCAATCCAAATCATCAATTTGTAATTGTAATGTCTTCTTCTTCTTCTTGGCCAATTCAATTAAAATGGAGGTCATGTTCTGTTAAACAAATGGCAGTGTATTCTGACTATTCTCCATCGAAGTCGCGTGGACCCCCATAAGTATAGACACCAGACAGTGACACACTCTCCACGTTAATATGGAAATTGCAATCAACCATAAAAAAAAGAAGAAGAAAAAGTAATAATCTTTCAATGCAGCTCTCAACACATTTACACTTAGATCCATTGTTAACCTAAAAGACTTTTCAAGTCCAAAGCCAAATTCACCGATAGAGAATGAAAATAAGGGCAATTTACACAAACTTCCCGTCAGTTTAACTAATATTATACTTATACGTAACTTTCATCAAAATTGCACATACTTCCCCTATATTTCATTGATAAATTGTTTGACTAACATTAAAATTTAAAATGATTAAATTACCCTTGCATTAATTATTTTATATTCAGGATTTTATTATAAAAAAGTAATTAATTAACCATTTTTTTTATTTAAACGGTTAGGGATTTTATTACAAATAGAACCTAATTAAATAACTAACAATTTTTTTAAACATATATATATATATATGTTTAAAAAAATTGTTAGTTATATAATTAGGTTCTATTTGTAAAAAAGTCCTTTATCATTTTTAATAAAAAAATGTTAAACCTCTCTATAACTAAAACTGATGTAACTTACCACCGAACCAACCCAACTTCCCATTTGGTTTATTTATATATCTTTTTCTATAATGAAACATGTTTGCCCTAGTTTAAACAATCTTCTCATACCAAACCAACAATAATTAAGGCAATTTTATTAATAAAGCTTGGTGACAGGTCTTCCACTAACTCTCTCGCACGTTTAGCCAGCTGATTCAAATGCCTTTTCTATTTATTATTTTAGTTTGGTAAAGTTTTAAGAAATTGAAAAGAAAAACTCAATTGTGTGGCTGTCTTACATGGACTTTTTCTTACAATGCCACTAATAAAGACCCCACTCACATGGAATATAATACCATAACCAGATTTTTGTGCCAACCCACCAAATTCATTGCACATCTATGATATATATTATTTTTGAAATACCGGAACATGACTACATGAGACATTGCCATTTAGTAAATCTGTTATATGAACTAAAAGCATAATATAAATACATGGATGAATAAAAACCCAAATACATGTTCTCGTTTTAAAGGCATCTGGAGAAATTTTACACTCTTCGTTTTAACTTTAGATACAGATTAAGACTTGATTAAAACATACCAAGATATCAAGAGTAAATATCAAGAGGAAAAATAATAATTATTAAGTAAATGAATATGCGAAAAGTAAAACCAAATTTGATATATGCTATTCCAGTAACAGTATAAAGCTTCAAGGGAGTACCGGATTCCGGGCTTAACGTCCTTTTGGATTCATGATCTGAGAGAACACTGCACTCGGTGTCAAGCCATCAGAGTCTTCACTGGCTAAGCTCCGGCCACCTATGCTCATACTCATACCACTGCTCCTTGAATCTGTCACGTTGCCATTGAAACCTGGACATGCATTGGGATCTTTCTTGCCTTTACCGCAATCCACATCAAATGATCCTTCTTCCATGTCCATTTTGCCACCAATACCCTTGCCGCTCTCTTCTGCACTCTCTTGTAGCTGCAGAGCAAACTCTAGGTTCCACAGTACATCACCCATTGATGGCCTCTCTATACCCTGATCAGAAACACACTTCATTGCAGTCTCAGCAAACTTTTTGAAGCATTCTGGTGCAATCTTCCCCTTCAGATAAGGGTCCATGATCTGATCAAGAATGCCTTTCTGGTGGCAATGAGCTGCCCACTCTGCCAAGCTCACTTGCTCCTTTGCGAGTGTTGGGTTCAAGGCTGGTCGGGCACATATGATTTCAAAGAGAACAACACCAAAGGAGTAAACATCGGACTTCTCTGTTAGTTGCTGACGCCTGAAGTATTCTGGATCCAAGTAGCCAAAGCTACCTTTTACAACAGTGCTGACATGAGTGTGATCCAATGTAGGGCCAGTTTTTGACAACCCAAAATCGGAAACCTTTGCAACCCATTTCTCATCCAAAAGAATATTGGTAGTCTTAACATCACGGTGGATAATGGTGTGTTTGGCACCAGTGTGGAGATAATGTAAACCTCGAGCAGCCCCGATGCATATCTCAAGCCTTTGCTTCCATGGCAGAGGGGGTTTTTGGGTTTTGTAAAGATGCTCCCGCAGGGTTCCGTGAGCCATGTAATCATACACAAGGATCATTTCGCAATTTTCTTCACAATAACCAATCAATGAAACAAGGTGGCGGTGTCGAAGTTTTGAGAGCATTTCAATCTCCGTCTGGAACTCATGCACACCTTGCTCAGAGAGTGGATTCCCACGCTTGATTGCAACTTTAGTTGTTCCGCCATCAATCTCTCCCCCGTACACTTTGCCAAAACCTCCCACCCCAAGAAGTAGAGCCTCATCAAAGTTTTTAGTGGCAGCTTTGATCTCGGCAAATGAAAAGTGACGGCAAAGGTTTGAAGGAAGAGAGGATGCATAGCTTCCTGTAGTGTTTGTCTTGGCTGAACCAGCCGAGTGTGAGTTTCCATACAGAGAAAGAGGAAGCCACCCTGATGGCCCATCACTTGGACTGTGGTCTTTCCCATGCCTGCGGCGACGAGTTGCAGCAAAAACACAAAAACCAATGGCAAGGGCTACAAGAAGTCCTCCACCAACTCCCCCACCAATGATTGCTTTCTGCTTGTTTGAATTACCTGCACGGGATGATGGAAGCGCCAAAGACGGGTCAACTACATCCTGTTTAGGACCGGGGATTGGATTGGGTCCTGCAAGATTACCATTTGTATCACTTAATTTGAATATCTCAACTCCATTTAAGATCGCATCATAATACTGAGGCTTTGAAGACAAGTCTGGATGCAGTGCAAGCCATAGATCTTGCTGTGATCCCCCACCTGGAACAAGCACCGCATAATCCTTATACACTGGAACTCCATTATTATTCGCCCATGCAATGACATCTGCCCCAGGCATAGCAGTTTGATTACCAAGGAAAATGTCAAACACTCTCTGATTAATTTCGGTTATATCTGGTAGAACCTCGCAGAAATGAAGCCTAACCAGGTAAATGAATCCTGCGTCGACACTGAAGATCCAGGTCAAATTGTAATTCTGGTTGATTGTTGCATTCGGCCCCATCGATCTAGCAGTGGAATAGACATTCACAGGTGCAACATAGGTAGGCATGTCTGTAGGATAGGTAATGGTCATGTTGGGACTAGTAGTCACCGGTACCCCTAATGCTGCCCCATAAATATATGGCTGGTCATCGTACCAAGACCTGAACAGACCAGTGTCACCTGAAGGCGAGATATCATTTCCACCCACATTTAAACGATAGACGTTCTCAAGTGCAGTAGAGTTGTCAATGGTAACCGGAGAACTTTGACCCACCAACACCAAAGTTCCGTCGGACTTATAAATATCAGGCATCGACACCACCTCAATCCCATTCACAAATGCATATGCATTCGAAGAATTCGTAGATGGAGTAAACTTTATGCTCAAAGTCTCACCATCCACAGCAATCAAGTACTCCTTAACAATATACGCATAATTCAAAGCCTCTGAGGTTTGAGCAGCGCTGAAATTCCTAAGAAGAGTGTAAGACCCGGACGAGACAGAAAATAAAGCATTGGTAGCATTGAGTCCATTGTACGAATTTGAATAGAAATAAAGACGCACAAACTTACGACCAGAAACGACAGGGAAATTGTATGAAAACTCAGACTGTGAAACCCTAGCGGTCATAAAAGGAACTTCAGGGACAGAAGGGCCCTGAGTGGCGGCTTTGGAAGTTGAGGACTTGGCTGACAACAAGAACTTGGACCCAACATCCGGAGTCCAACTCCGGCTATCGGTATCATTGAGTATCGTGGATTCTCCACAATTCAGGAGGAATTGTTCACTCGGGTCATAATTAGCAGCAAAAATCACATGAATTACAGATGCTAAAAAAACAAAAATGAGAACAGATGCAGAAAACCTCCTATTAACGTTCTTCATGGACTCAAACCAGCACAAATGTATAAGATTGACGAAATCAATCGAAACAAACAAAGACGAGCAAGATCGGAGCCGACAAATTTCAGCTCAAAACACGAAATTTTAAACTACACAAGCAAAAAACTGCAGTGAAGAAAAATGCGGCAAGTTTTCAGATCCAGGAAAGGAGAGTGACAAAAGACTTACAAGGTGAAAATGAGCTAGGAAGCTGACAATAAATGGAGATTTGAAGGCATTTCAGCGAAGTAGAAAGCGAGTTTGAGTTACTATACCTTACTATAAACAAAAGAGAGCTGACTCGCTGATTCAAATCGGAGAGATCGCATGAGTTTAGGGCTGGGTACAGAGAGAGAACCAGAAACCGAATTCTAAGTGTCTGAAAAATCTGAAATAATGTGAATTGTGATGTTGTCAGTTGAAATAAAAAAAAAAAGAAAAATATGGAAATGTCGGGAATGGCCTTGGAGGTGGTTGGTTTATTACTGCGAAAGCCACTGCGCTTATTGTCAGATGATTGGATGACAGGTGGTCAGTGAACTGTGAACGAGTGAGATTCACATCCAGCATAAACGCGTTAGAAAGTATGCGGTTACGCGTTTTCATCTCTATTTGTCGTTAGTTGGATCTGGGCCTCAGATGGGCCTCATTTCCCTCCTAGGACTACCCTAGGGCCCAAGTGCGTTTAATATGGGCCGTTTTTGGGACCCAGTTGCTGGTAAGACCATAGGCAATCCTGCGAATCCACAGGTCAATAACAATTTTAATTCAAAAATTTCGTTCTTTATATATTTAGAATTTCAAGTCCCAAATAATTAAACTCGTGTCATTTGATTTTTTTTTTAAATTTTCAAATCATTATTAAACTATGAACTTCAAGTTCATAAGAGATTTTTTTTAAAAAAAAAAATTGGATCTTCATTCTAATTATGAAGCCAATTTTTTGTTTTTTTGTTTTGTTGTTGTTTTGGAATAATAGGAATTTCAAGTTCTTGTGAGATTGTATTTCAGAAGTACATGTCTTCATTTGATTGTGACTCAAAATTTTAGGTTTTCATATAGTTGAGATTTTAATTATGATTTTCAAATAATAAAAAATTACAATCAATTTGATAAATAACTACTGTCTGTGATTATATTGAAGGTTTATGTTTAAATGAATTTCGGGTTCATATTTAAGTGGAAATTGCTAAAACTAATCACATATAATATAGAAAAATCGTTTTTAACCACAAACGAAAATGTATTTATTAATAACAACTTTTTAAGAAATTATTTGGATATCCTCGTATAAAAACCACCATCAAACAGTCTCTCTCTTTTTTTCTCTTTTTCTTTCTCTCTCCTCTCTCTCTCCTCTCTCTCCCTCTCCTCGTCAGGGTTGTGCCGGCGAATCGTCACCTGCAACGTCGCCAAGGCCGGCGAATCGTCACCGGTCTCCTCTCTCTCTCTCACCGAACCTCTCTTTCTCTCTCCCGCACCTCTCTTTCCTCTCTCTCTCTCTCTCTCTCTCTCTCTCTCTCTTCCGTACCTCTCTTTCTCTCTCCTCTCCTCTCGCTCACGCGACATCGTTTACTTGCCGTTGCCTGGGCTTAACGACCGTCGAGTTACCCCTTCGTCGGTGATGTGATCTGCTAGAAAAATAGGGAAGAAAACGAAAAAACCTACAAATCCAGACCATTTCAAGTTTTTACATTTCAATTTAGTCAAGATTTCATATTTCAACATTTTAATTTAGTCAAGATTTTAAGTTTCAAGATAAAGCGAAAAACCTAGAAACCCATAACATTTCAAATTTTAACATTTCAATTTAGTCAAGATTTTAAGTTTCAACATTTCAATTTAGTCAAAATTTCAAGTTTCAACATTATAATTTAATCAATATTTCAAGTTTCAAGATTTCATATTTTTAGGCAAGATTTTAAGTTTCAAGTTTCAAGTTTTTAGTTATGATTTCAAGTTTCAAGTTTTTAGTTATGATTTCAGATTTCAAGTTTCAAGTTTCAAGTTTCAAGTTTTTAGTTATGATTTCAAGTTTCAAGTTTTTAGTTATGATTTCAAGTTTGGTTCCAGATTTAGTCATGATTTCAAGTTTCCTTCTAGCTTCAAAGAAAAAATCAAATCTAGGGGTATTTTTTATAATTTATAGACATACATCGAAATTTTTTCCTTAAAAAAGTGGTTATTAACGAATAAAATTTCAAAAGTGATTATAAACGAAAGTTTAATATTTCTCGTGGTTATTTTTGGTTTTTTCTCCGTTTTTAAATTTATTTTCAAAACGTCAAATCAATGACCTTGCTTGTTGAACTATGATTAAATTAGAATCAAAGCTTTATATTATCATTAAACTGATAATATATCATATGCAAATCAGCTAGATGTTGGCAATCCAGGGAATCGATAGTTTTGTTTCCTATTCAGAAATTTTCTTATCTCGAAAGAAAAAAAATACTAAATTGTTACGCAAGAAATTAAAAGTTTTCGAACAACAAACTAGGAAGCGGATTTTATTTTTATTTCCTGCGAAAACAAAAAATACTAAATTGTTGCATAAGAAACTAAAAGGTTCCCTTAGATTGATCGATTGCTTTGCCAAAAAAAAATTATCTTTGCAAGAAAAAAAAAATACTAAATTGTTGCGTAAGAAACTAAAAGTTTATGAACAACAAACTAGTCGGTGGGTTTTTTTTTTTACTTGCTGCGGAAACAATACAAAATATAGTGCTTGTTTTGGGTTTTTCAAAAACATATTATTATAGCGATCATGAGTCCGTATACAAAAGATATATACTTATAAAGTTAGTCACATTTTAGGTGTCCGAACGATCCAAATACGAGTTTGGAACCCGGTCCACATTAATTATGAACGTAATAGTAGAAGAAACAGCTGCGGCTGTGGAAGTGAAGGAACACATATTTGGATGTAAAGCTTCAATATTAAATTATTAATTAATCCTTATAACATCTTCATTCTAATATCTTTTTTTGTTTGTATTATTGTTAAAATTACAATGATGATGCTGATTTTTCTACATAGACTTATTTTGTTTCCACTCATAAATACTTCAATAATGATGCTATTAAATTTGTGAATGAAGATTGATTCACTTGATCCATCTAAAAGGAAGGAGGAGGAGGCTCAGGATCAAGCTGATGATTTTGTTGCAGTAGGTGATGGAGTAGAAAGTTCATATCTTGATCTAGTAAGTTGATGGTTCTCTGGGGTATGTAACCGGCCACAACCATATCATATCGATTCACAATAAATCATAAATCTGCATGATGAGTTTGTAGGTCGAAGACAGTATCTTGAATGGCGAAGCTACTGATGGCAATGTTTCTTGTCATCTATGAAATTACTTATTATTAGTAGCTATTCAGACCAACTGTGTTCATTAGATGTGTAAAAGCTTATTATGTATAAACAATATTCTCATCGTTCTTATTTGCAGAGATGGGGACAAACGGATCTCTTAATTAGTAGATACGTTAGTAATTAAGTTCATATCTTATAACGTTGTGAATATATGATCCCTATACAAGTTCATTCATATGGTTACATTTTAGTATTGTCTAATGAATGATTCACCGGTCGATGGAAATCATGGAAGAGCAGATCAAATCTGCGAATTACCTGCACTGCCGGTGTCAATTTTTTTATTTTTTATTTTTTATTTTTAATTCAAATTTCCCTATTTACCATTTCACCCTCATTTCACTTTCTCTGTATATACCCATTCTATTCATTTTTATATTTATGCAATTAACTTTAGAAGGCCATAACTTTGTGCAAATGGGTGATTTGTTTTTTCTAATCGCATAGAATGATGGATAGAATCGAATCCTAAAACCCCCTTTTTCATCAAAAAAAAGTGTGGCTTTAAGTTCTATGCCAATTTTGAACCTCATTTAAGCTTAGTAAGAAATGTTTCCCCCACAATCCAACACTACACAAGTGTCTGTCTTGATCCGGAGAATTAATTTGACCTTAGTTATGAACAAAATGTACACTTTTTAAATTAACTCTTTATACTACTTAAAATATTTATTTGAAATAATAATATAATATTTAGTATTATTGTATTGGTAAGTCCATTTGAAATAGTTTGGATTTTGGCAACCATTATTCAAGCTCCAAGGACAATATTTTTTTTTTCCCGTGCTATGTTATGCCTCCCAAATTTATTTTAAGGACGGCACGGCCCTTTTCTCGACCGAGCCGATCCACATTTACTACACTAACCGGTACCTCAGATGCTTCCCCATAAATATATGGTTCATCATCGTAAAAAGACCTAAATAGACCTGTATCACCTAAAGACGAGTTATCATTTCCATTAATGTTTAAACAATAGACATTCTCAAATAAATTAGTGTTGTCAATGTAAATTGAAGATTCTTAACCGTCCAACATCAAAGTTCTATCATTGGACTTATAAATAGCAGGCATCAACATCACCTCCATCCCATTTACAAACGCGTAAGCATTCGAAGTATTCTTGGATGGAGTAAACTTTATGGTCAAAGTCACACCATCCATGAGAATCAAGTACTCCTTAACAATATAAGTATAATTCAAAGCCTATGTGATTTGAGCATCGCTAAATTTCCTAAGAATAGTGTAAGACCAGGATGAGACAGAAAATATAGCATTGGTAGCATTAAATCTATTGTGCGAATTCGAATAGAAATGAAGACACACGAACTTACAACAAGGAAATTGTATGAAAACTCAGACTGTGAACCCCTAGTGGTCATATAAGGAACTTTACGGACCAAAGAGTTCTGAGTGGCGGCTCTGGAAGTTGAGGACTTGACTAGCAACAAGAGCTTGGACTTGACATCCGGAGTCTAACTTTGAGTATTGGTATCATTGAGTATCGATGATTTTCCACAATTCAAGATGATTTGTTCACTCGTGACATAAGTGGCAGCAAAAATCACATGAATTGCGGAAGCCAAGGAAACATAAATGAAAACATAAGCAAAAAAAAAAAAGTAAAAAACACATAAACCCATTTATTCACCAACTAAAAAAAAATATGTATATATATAAGCTTTGTTGCTAGTAGAGGTGGCAACGAGTTAGATCAAAGGTGTCACATACCTGAAACTAGATTTGTACGAATTGCCCCAAACCTGACCCTGTGTCCCGAACATGTTTTCATTTTTCAACCCAAACTCAACCCAAAATGACAATGGGTGCCCCACACCCAACCCGAAAAGACCCGTTTTGTTTTTTTCTTTTCTAAAAAGAAAAAAGAAACCTCAAACCATTAAATATACAAATTATTTCACCGTACAATTCAATATTAAGACATTGACATAAATTTTAACATTCAATTAATTTTTAAATATATATATACACACACAATATTTTTTTTCTTTTTTGATTGTAAATTTAAATATACACTATAGAAAAACATTTTTAACATACACTTAAAATTCATACATAAACTTAATTTTAATAAAATACAACATCTAAATTTAATGAACTTTAAATTTAAACATAAATGCAATTAGGTGAAGAGATAAAGAGATTAAAGATTTGTTTTTACCTTTATATTTTTATATTTTTTAAAATAATTATATAAATGTCAGACCAAATGAGTCAGGTCGGGGCATAAGAGGTTAACTCATACCGATCCAATAAAAATGGGGTCAAAAAAGTTTGACCCAAATCCGATCCGAGCTAGAATTTAGAGAGAATTTGCTAGAGAGGGAGAGAATGAAATTTAGTTAAGGAAAGACTTGTTGTAATATTTCATGATACCCAATTTTTGTTACATACTCTGAATTTAAAGGAAATTGATTATTAGAATACAACTAAAAGGACTCTTGGGAATAATTCCCTACAGCTGTATCATATTAACTAGAATAGTTCACTAGGAAAGGATACCCTACACTAAGAGGGGTGTATTCAACTCATAGTTGGTTGGATTTGATTGTATTCTATTGGATTTTAAAAATCCTAGTGTATTCAACTCAGATTTCATTGGATTTGTTTGAAATCCAATAAAGTTTTGGGGTATTCAACTCAGATTTTGAAGGATTTCAAACAAATCCAATGAAATCTGGGTGTATTCAAAATCCCATGGATTTGGATGGATTTATTTAAATGATGGATTTGGTTGGATTTGGATGGATTTATTGAAATCTGGGTGTATTCAAAATCCCATGGATTTCAAACAATTTCTCACCATCGACGACGAATAACAATTTCTCACCCGCTTCATTTTCTACTTTTTTCTGCTCAAGAACACCACCCAATTCAACGACGAACTTCAGCCATCATCAAATTGACAAAGTCCTGGACAACAACAACAATAATGTTGATTTCCATGTGAGTTGACAGTCGCAGAGGAAGGTTTTTGGCCTGGCGGAAGCGAATCCACAGCCACTGCACAAGTGGGGAACGAGGACAGAGCATGGATTGATGGTGGCTGCATGCATGCATGTGTTTTGTGGCTCATCTGATAAAACAAAAAAACTCTTCAATTGAGTGTCTTAGCAACTTGTAAGCTTCAGATATATGTGGTTGTCCAAGACGAAGAAGAAGTTAGGGATTGAATTTGAAATTTTTGGGTATTTTTTGTACTTGGGCCAATTGGGTCATCATTAGACTTGGGCCAAATGGGAAATCCAAATCCATTTTAACAAAATCAATCCATTTAAAACTTCAATTTTATATTTTTATTTTAAGACAAATCCATCCAAATCCATCCGATTCTACATAACGAATTTCGACGAAATCCAATGAACTCTTTACACAATTTTTATAAAATCTAATGAAATCCGTAGGATTTGTTAATTCCACCGAAATCCATCACTTAAAACAAATCCATCAAACTCTAATCAAATACGGGTTGAATACACCCCTAAGACTGCACTAATTATTATGGACACACGGGAATTGATTCCCTACCTCAGACATACACTGACAGCTGAAAAGCTGATTATTTAATTTGCTAACGGGACATAGGCCCAACATCAAACATAATGAGTTAATGACCCTTAACAGCAGCCCAATCACATTTCATGATATTCCATTTCTTTTGAAAATATTATTGGAATAACGATATTTGTACCCCTCAAAAACCGTACATGCATCTCTATTTATATTTATACCTCATTAAAAAAATTCAAAATATTATAATTCATAAACACACCCCGCATATTACCAAATATACCCTTTTTTTAAAATTTCTATTGAAAAGTATGATAAATTAATCACTTATAATATAATTGAAATGTAAAAAAAAATAAAAAAATAAAAATGGAAGAGCACAGCTCCTGCGGACTGGGGATGTATTGTTGTGTGGACCATTAATTTCACCTGTTGGCTTTATAAACTCACATATGATGATGATGATGATGTATCCTTTTCCAGATTTGTTGAATGAAGTTCTATAGCCTAGAGCCTCATTTTTTATTTTATTTTTTTCCATTCTCTTATCTATGTTTGGCGTCATTGGATGGAAGAGGCTACATCCTCCATTTCCCTTTTTTTTTCCCGTTAACTTTTTCATTTTAGTTTAGTTTTTAAATTAAAGTAATGATTTTCTCTTCTTAATTTTTTGTAACAATAATAATAAGTAGTTAAATAATCACTATCATTTTTATTTTTAATTAATTATTATATTTGTTAAAATATTCAAAATATTAAATAATGTGTTAATTTGGTACAAAATATAATTATATTAATCATTTTATGTCAGGATAATATTACAATTTTAGAAATATACTGATTTGGGATGTATATACGGTTTTAGAGGTATGTCAATATCGTCACTCGTATGTTTATCCTGAAGGATGGAAACTTTGAATAGTGGCCCAGTTGGCCGAGGAACTGAAATGGAAACCAATTGCAAGTGGCCCAAATCTGCTGATGACCCAATTCGCCAAGAGGTGATCCAACTATCCAATAACTGGCCCAAAATCTGATTGACCCAAACAGAGTTGCTGACCAACTTTGACCAATTCTCAATAAAACCCCCAAGTCAAATCATTCGAAACCCTAACCAATTCCTCTTTTCTTCTATTCACACTCAAATCTACTATTGAAAGCCATAGTTTCTTCCTCTTTGGCAAGCCGAAATACCTAAAGTAAAATCCCCAAATTTCCCAATTGATTTCTTAAGGCCCTAATCGCCGAAATCCCCAAATCTTCGTCTTCTTCCTTTGATCTGGATATGGCATTTTAAAATCCAAACATCTGAAGCTTCAAAGTTTCGGTCGTGGTTTAGATTTGGTCACTTTCCTTCCCCCAAACTAAATAAAAAAGTACAATAAATCTGTAGAAACCCTAGCCAGCTCCATCTCTTCAGTATGTCTGGAGAAGAAGAAGAAAACGCGGCCGAGCTTAAAATCGGAGACGGTAATCGTTTCTCTTTTTTGGAAATAAATTTTATATCAATTTTTGCATGTAATAATTTTTTGTTTTTGTTTTTTACCAGAGTTTCTGAAAGCCAAGTGTTTGATGAATTGCGAAGTTGCCTTGATTCTTGAACACAAGTACGAGCAGCTTCAACAGACGTCTGAGGATCCACTGAATCAAATTTCCCAGTGAGTATCGCACCCTTTACGCTTGATCATACGTGTTTAGAGCTTAATTGATTTTTGGTTATATGATTCTATAGTGTGTTTGAAAGATTTCAAATTCGGATAAAAACAAAATTGTACAAACTAATCGTCTCGAGGAAATAAGGGTTTCGTTTTTTATTCAAATTTGAAACCTTTTGAATCTTTCTTAACCTGTATGGTAAGGGCACAGATTTAAATAACTCATCTGTAAATATAAATTTCATATTCAAGTCCTTGTTTACTTACGGTGAAGGATACCTTGAAAAATAAAAAGTAGGATAATTCATGGAACGGAAGAAATTAGCCTTTTTTTGTGTGATTTAGAGCATAGTTTAATTCAGGATCAGGTCTCTCTCTGGTTAGGACAACCCTGAAAAGATATGTCGGAATCATTCTAATTGGCCAGGCAGCCAGCGCTAGGCGGTGATGAGGCGGCCTAGGCGAGTGGTTTTAGGGTTTTTTTTAAAACCCCTAAAACGACCTCGAACTGGAGTTGTTTTTTAAAATAATTCCAAAATGACGTCGTTTTGGGTTGTTTAAAAACCCCAAAACAATGTTGTTTAGGGTTTACTTTAAAAAAACATAGATTTCTTTGTTTTTTTCCTTCTCTGTTCTCCCACTCGACTCTCTCCTCTCTCCTCTCGTCTCTGCAGTCACTCCGCTGGCCATTCACCAACTCGTTGAGGTTGTTCGCCTAGGCACTAGGCGCTAGGTGCCAGACCACCGTGCGACTAACACCTAGCGCCTCTAGAACACTGTTATTACTTATTATATATAATATAGTGCTTTGAAGTGACAGGTGGAAAACTGGAACATTGTGTGATAGTTAATGGATTTCTCCTGGTTTAGAAGGGTAAAGTATCATAAGATTAGTCATGTGTAAACCAGTGAAAGGATGCTTAATCAATATCCATCCAAGTATATATATGGTATAAAAAGAAAATTGATTGTTACTCAGGGTGGCCTGTTTGAAGCACTTGCCTGGGTGCCGAAGGCCAGTACTGGTCAGAAGTTGCTTGCCTTTACTGTTTTTAAGGCACCCTTCCAGTGCTGGACCTAGGCTCATTATAATTTCTTTTGCAACCCCTGGAAGGAATTCATTAAAGGTTACTTGTCAATGTGTTTTCTCTTCCAATGTGGTAATTTTTTGTTATCTTTGTTGTTCAGGGTATTTGAGAAATCTCTGCAGTATGTGAAGCGATTTAGTCGCTATAAGAATCCTGATGCTGTTAGACAAGTTCGAGAGTATCCTTCATATTGATGAGATTATTAAAAGTTTATTGTACTAATTATGTGCACATATATTGATGCTGACAACTTGCACACTGTTACATGCCTGCCCAATTTTTATTACTAGTCGTTTTGGGAATATTATCCCAGTTAAGTACCTGCATAGAAGAGACATGAAAAATTGTCTTCTTTAATCTTGAATGAAAAATGTTTTTGGAGAATATTTCAAGTCATTGTACTAATTCATTTATCCTAGTCTTTTGATCAGAGAATTGTGACAAATTACTTGGTCCTTTTCATTTGTGAGATGCTTATGAGTTGCTATCAATAGTCCATCCATATCTTTGATACTGAATTGTTGGAATTGCTTTTATTCAATGGTCCAATTTATTAAAATCCAGAAAAATATGTGAATCTTTGACTTGTTAGGTCAGAAACTCTTAACAGAATATTTATGAAATATATATATTGAGGACATTACCAAATCTACAACCATTAGTATAAAAATGTTGCAACTCTGTCAGACAGGATAGCTGCTTGAAGACAATATCTTTCTGTGTTTTGATTTCCAACATTATCTGACTAGATTGACCTGGTACCCAGTTTTGGAGTCGATGACCGGAATTCTTTAAAAATCGCAGAAATTGTTTACCGATTTGTTATTTTGTTTGGATTGGTTTACTGTGGCTTTTGAATTCTGAAAGGTGCTGACTACAGTAGGTGTTTAGCACTTTAGCTTTGTAAATACTTTCGTGCAGTTGACTAATGAAAGATTTAACTTAGTAAATTTTTTCGGTAAGTCAAGTAATGAAAGATTTAGCTTTGTTTCCTCAAATCAAGTTTTCATTTTCAATCACTCTGTTGATCTTAACTGGCATTCAGAGTCCTGAGTAGATACCAGTTGGCTGAATTCGAGGTAAATACCCCATAACTTGGTAAAGGAAATTCAGATGTTTGTTCGCACATTATAAACTTCTAAATGCGGTGGTACCGGTTTATTTATTTAATTTTTTTTGTACAGCTTTGTGTGCTTGGCAATCTTTGCCCTGAAACTGCTGAGGAAGCTATGGCCATGGTACCTTCTATCACGGTATTTACTTCGTTCACACCTCTCAACTCTTTCCTCATGTGAGCGGTTCTGGATTTCTTTCTCTTACTTCTTTGGGAATTGAAATCGGATAGATAAAAATAGTTGTACATTCACCTATGTAAAGTTTCACATGCTAGCATTAAACAATGTGAAAAAGTTGCTATGGCCTCTTGGCCCTCCTCCACATTTATAATTTTATTGTTCTCTTATTTAGTTCTCGTTTTCAAATTTACGTTAAGCTTTTCACATCAATTTCATAACAGAGATACCATATATACTTGTTATTTGATTCACAACTTATATTGATGGGGCACATGTCTATGCAGACTAAAGGACGGTTTCAAGATGACTATGCAATTGACAAAATGCTGAATGACCTCTCAATGATCAAGAAATTTGAGTAGAGTTATTATATATGTGTCAGTATTGTCGATGCAGTCAATAAGTTCCAAGTACAATATTATTATCATACTGTTTACACACTATAGTCCTGGTAATGTTGATTGGTTTGCATCAAGAGCATGATGCTATATATTTTTCAAAACATGAATGTAGTATATTGGTGCCTGGCCTTTATTCTGAGTCTTTAATGAATTGATTCTTAAATTAAATGTGAGTGATCGACTGACCTTGGATTTAAATTAGCGATGCAGTTTTGACAAAACATGGTGGCCTAATCTTATTGAAACTTGATTGTGAGTAAACTCTTATAAGGGTTTATTTCAGTGTGTTGTTGATCCTGTTTAAATCTGAAAACTCTCACAAATGAAAAGTTTCACATTTATCTATTCATGAGCAAAGTAACATTTGAAGGGGAAGAAGATACATAACCAAATGTAACAGTATTTGTATGTATTAATTTTTTGGTACAAACCTTTGTAAAGAGGTACTTGAAGCATACCAGAAGTGGTATTGTTACAAAAGAACTTAATTACATACTTGTCTGGAAAACGTTTCAAATAGTTGGGTGAGTGAATCCAAGATGTACGACGTACCATTTATATAAATTAATAAATCATATAATAGGTATGTGTGTTTTTGTGGGTGCACCAGTTAAACAGACAGGAGTAAACAGTGACGGACAATCCTCTGATTTCTTGTTTTCAAGTAAGAAAAGGAGCAGGTCATGAGAAGAAGGTAGGATGAGCAGTTTGATGCAAGGATTTCTGAAATTGTACTGCCACAATCCAACCCCCATTGTTGGACTTTTCTTCTTGATAAAATGATTTAGCACAGCTCTATAAAGCATTCATTCAAAGTTAGGCATTATTGCATCAAAGTATCTGTAGTTGCATACTAGCATTTTCAACAGAAGCGTTAAAGCTTAACATTCAAGAGTTTTACTATACCAAATGTAGCAGACAATTCTGGTAAAAATGAGGAAATCGTGAGATTTTCAATGAACAATCGGATGGCTCCCTTGCTTTTAAATAAGAATAGCTGAAAGCTCACCTTTGAACAATCATCAGCAGCCTCTTGCAGAAACTATATTAATGGGGGCACCAGTTGCCTTGAACCACCACAGAGCCGGCACTTCTCAGGGTCTCCAACCCCGGCTGTAGCCGGAAGTGATGCCGTATATGAAACGAATGAAAAACAGGTGTGATAAGCTTTAAATGATATCATATTTGTCACTCAAGTTCTAGTTGCTAAAGTCTCAATACCTGAAACATTGCATCCAACTGTTTCTTGAACTTGAGTTAAGTCCTGTCTGCAGTCAAAGCTTTATCGTATTCGTAGCCTTCCTGTTCCCATGTTTCTTCTTGTACATGATCATCACTGTCACGTTGTTTCTCTTTGAGAAATTCGAACTTACTGAAGCAACAACTTTTAAGGATGTTTCTTCCTGAGTAAAAATATAAAAGCAAGGCACAGCTGCGACAGAAAAAAAAAAACGACAACAGCTATAGTTTAAATTTACTTGGAAGTTAGATGTCAAGTCAAAATAATATCAGAATTCTTGTCGAAGAAGAAGGATACAAGGAAGGAACCTGGCAACGCAAAAGAGACAGTAGAATGTTTTGTTTTTCGTTTGTCACTTTCTGGTAAATTTGCAAATTTGATATACAAGGTCGCTTGATAACTAATTTTATTATTTTAGGTGACCACAATGTTTCATTTGGACCGCCCTGTGTACTTGTTGGGTTATCTTGCTAACCAAAGCCGGGTGTACTTAATAGACAAGGAGTTCAAGTAAGTGGAGGTTTTTATTTTATTTTTGTTTATGGTATCTATTTAGGAAATATGGTACCTGTTTTCTTTAATTTAAGTTTTTAATCATATATATTTCGTCATGCAGTGTTATGGGATACACATTGCTTCTCAGCTTGATTGAGTACAAAACCCTTGTGATGCGTGGAGATTTGGATAGGGCCAATGAAATTTTGCCTTCAATCCCTAAAGAACAATATAACAGGTACTAATGATCTTCTCCTCTGTAAGTTACAGCAAACATATAAAGATTTTTGTTGCAATACTTTTTTCCTTTTACATTTCTGGGCATTTTCTTCATTTCCACTGTGTTTAGCTTAAATGTTTAGATGCTTCTTGCTTTTGGTCCCAATGATGTCTGTTTCTTTCCTTGCTGAAATTGAGAAATGCTATTATATGTTCTTATGATTGTTTTCAGAACTTGGTAATTAATAATGCTACACCTTTCTGTCTTGATAAGTTTTTCTGGCTGCTGTAAGTATATATAAGGAAATATATATGTACGGTATATTTGAACATTTTGAAGCAACAAATTCTGTATATCGGTCGGTGGATTTTATAATTTTTACTTGTATTGTTATGATTATGTTGTCTTGCTATGAAAATTGTATTTGGATTTTTACAGTGTTTAATCTCTTGTTACTTGGGACAAAGATAAAAATCTATTGCCCTGCACACCTTTTAGGTTCTAATGAATAATTTGCTTTCATTATTAGTGTGGCTCGGTTCCTGGAGTCACGAGGTATGATAGAGGAAGCTCTGGAAGTGGCTACTGACCCTGATTATAGATTTGAGCTAGCCATACAGCTTGGAAGATTGGAGGCCGCACAGGTAAGTCCAGACACTGTGTTGGAGGCTTTCAACTTGAGAGATTTTGTTACTTGCATTCAAGCTTCATCTTTTTTTTTATTCCTTTGTTTGAATTCCTTTCAAACTGTTATTTGCACTGTGTCTCAGTTTTGGTATACACTGAGCTGTTTTCCATTTTTCTGCTGGAAATTGCTAAAGAAGTGCACAGTGAGTCTAAATGGAAGCAATTGGGGGAATTAGCTATGTCCACTGGAAAGGTGTTGTGTAATAAACAGAATCGTCTTTTTTTTCTTTCTCAGATGCTATAGTTATTTAAAACTTGCAGTTGCTTATTTCCTTTCCTACTTGTAAATTCAAACATGGTGCAAAAGTTTGGTTTCATTGATGGATGAAAATGTGATCAATTGAGATTGGAGAAAGGAAAACTACCTGCTCTAAAACATTCGCAATTGAATTTGGAATTTGATACGTGTCAATGGCCGTCAAATATACACTTCGTGTATATGTTTACATTTTAGTATTCACCGTACCATTCTTTTTGCAGTGTGGTTCTGGCCAGTCTCTAGCTCCGATCAATCTCTCCCACCCCAAGAAGTAGTAAATCCTCATCAAAGTTTTTAGTAGCAGATTTGATCTTCTCAGCCGAGTGTGAATTTCCATACACGGAAAGGGGAAGCCACCCTGATGGCCCATCACTTGGACTCTGGTCTTTCCCACGCCAGCGGTGGCGACGAGTTGTGGCAACAACACAAAAACCAATGGCAAGGGCAAGAAGAAGTCCACCACCAATGATTTCTTTCTGCTTGTTTGAATTACCTGCCTGGGTCAATGGAAGCGCCAAAGACGGGTCAACTACATCCCGTTTAGGACCCGGGATTGGATTGGATCCTGCAAGATTACCATTTGCATTACTTAGTTTGAATATCTCAATCCCATTTAAGATCGCATCATAATACTGAGGCTTTGTAGACAAGTCTGGATGCATTGCAAGCCATAGATTTTGCTGTGATCCCCCACTTAGAACAAGCACAGCATAATCCTTGTATACCGGAACTCCATTATGTTTCGCCCACCCAACGGCATCAGCCCCAGACACAGCAGTTTGATTATTGAGGAAAATGTCAAACACTCTCTGATTAATTTTGGTCATATCTGCGTGAACCTCACAGAAATGAAACCTAACCAGGTAAAGGAATCCAGAGTCGACACTGAAGATCCAAGTCAAATTGTAATTCCGGTTGATTTGAGGATCTGGCCCCATTGTTCTAGCAGTGGAATAGACACTCTCAGGTGCAACATAAGTAGGCATGTTTTGAGGATAGGTAATGTTTATGGTTGGATCAATAGTCCCTAGTACCCCAAATGCTTCCCCATAAATATATGGCTTGTCGTTATACCAAGACCTAAACAGACCCGTATCACCCGAAGGTGAGATATCATTTCCACCAACGTTTAAACGATACACATTCTCAAGTGCAATGGTGTTGTCAATATAAATCGGAGATTTTTGACCGACCAACATCAAAGTTCCATCGTCGGACTTATAAATATCAGGCATCGACATCACCTCTATCCCATTCACAAAAGCGTATGCATTCGAAGCATCCGTGGATGGAGCAAAGTTTATGGTCAAAGTCACACCATCCACGGGGATCAAATACTCCTTAACAATATACGCATAATTCGAAGCCTCTGAGGTTTGAGCAGCGCTGAAATTCCTAAGAAGAGTGTAAGACCCGGACGAGACAGAAAATACAGCATTGGTAGCATCAAGTCCGTTGTACGAATTCGAATAGAAATAAAGACGCACGAACTTACGACCAGGGATGACGGGGAAACTGTACGAAAACTCGTACTGTGAAACCCTAGCGGTCATATAAGGAACTTCAGGGACAGAAGGGTCCTGAGTGGCGGCTTTGGAAGTTGAGGACTTGGCTGACAACAAGAACTTGGACCCAACATCCGGAGTCCAACTCCGGCTATCGGTATCATTGAGTATCGTGGATTCTCCACAATTCAGGAGGAATTGTTCACTCGGGACATAATTAGTAGCAAAAATCACATGAATTGCAGATGCTAAAGAAACAAAAATGAGAACAGAAGCAGAAAAACTCCTATTAGAGTTCTTCATGGACTCAAAATAATCAATAATTCTCACTAGTCAGCTCAGTTTTTTTCCAAGATTCCAGAATCGCACAAATATATAAGATTGACGAAATCAATTGAAACAACAAAGACGAACAAGAGGAAATCCAGAATTCACGCAAGATCTGAGCCGAAAAATTTCAGCTCAAAACACCAAAAACAATACAAATATCATATCAAGAAAAAATTGCAGTGCAGAAAAAGCAGCTAACTTTTCAGATCCAGGAAACGAGAGTGACAAAAGATTAAGCTGAAAATGAGCTAGGAAGCTGACAACAAATGGAGATTTTTCAAGCCATTTCAGTGAAGTAGAAAGCGAGTTTGAGTTACTTTACCTTAATGTAACAAAAGAGAGCTAACTCGCTTAAATCAAATCGGACAAATCGCCGGAGAAAGGAAGAGAAAAGAGCGAGAGACTTTTTCTTGTTGAAAGAACCAGAAACCGAGTGCTGTTATGCGTTTTCTCATTTTAAGTCAATTTTTCCTGATCCCTTGACGGTCAACGGTTAGATTTAACCGATGACTTTAAATATCAAGGGTAAATTGGTTATTTCACCTATCAACTACAAAACATAATTCTAAACCAATCTCAAAACTTTTTATATATACAAATCTGCCTCATTAAAATTATTAGAAGACCCATAATTCTAAGTGATTATAAAACGATCCCAACATGCCAACATAAGAAAATTAATTAAAAAAGGGGACTCTAAACTCTCGTCCACGCCAATTTGCGGCTGCACCAAACCCAGAAACTTTTTTTTAATACAGAAAGGGAAATGTCAGTGTGGACGGATAGGGTGTTGTTGTCGTAAGTGAATTGTGCTGGTAGATGCCATATGGAGTGAGTGACTAATCTAGGCCAAAGCAACAAATGAAAGAAATGAAAGACCAGAATGAAGAAGATGGTGATGGATTTTCAAGAGATTGAGTGACATGATTCTAGGGTTATGGAGATTCTGAGAATAGATTCAACAAAAGAAAAAAGAAAAAAAGAGAAAGAGAGAGAGAGAGAGAGAGAGAGAGAGAGAGAGAGAGAGAGACGGTGGGTGGGGATTTTTTTGCTTTAATTTTAGGACGAATTATACAAACTTCCCATTATTTTAACTAATATATTATACTTATATGTAATTTTTATCGAAATTGTACATACTTCCCCTACTATTCATTGATTAATTGTTTTATTAATCTTAAAATTTAAAATGACTAAATTATCTCTGAATTAATTATTTTATTATAATTATTATTATATTTAAGAATTTTGTTATAATAAAATTAAATAACTAACAATTTTTTATTTAAATGGTTATGAATTATATTACAAATAGAACATAATTAATTAACTAATTGTTTTTTATTCTAAATTTTCTTTTATCGATTTGTTTTTATTTTTCTTAAAAATAGATTTTTTTAAAAATAATAAAAAATATGATTAGTTAATTAAGTAGGTTCTATTTTTAATAAAATCCTTAACGATTCAAATAAAAAAAATGGTTACTTAATTAATTTTATTATAACAAAATCCTCAAATATAATAATTATTATAATAAAATAATTAATTCGAGGGTAATTTAGTCAGTTTAAATTTTAAGGCTAGTTAAACATTTATTTAATGAAAAGCAGGGGAAGTATGTGTAATTTTGATAAAAGTTACATATGAGTGCAATATTGATTAAACCCATGGGGAATTTGTACAATTTTCCCTTATTTTTATTTATTAGATAAAGGGTATTTTGGTATTTTTACAGTCACCGGTTAAATCTATCCCTTGACCGTTAAAAGGAGGGTTTGACTCTAATAAGGAGGATGTCTTATATATTTTCCTTTATCATCAAAACACAGGACTAGTTTATGCAATGGGTTAATATCATCTGGGTCTCTATGTTATGCTGAAAGATCAATTATTTAAATGAGTTTGTGTTGTTAGTAAAATTTTCCATGACTTTTGAAAAATATATCAAATAGGTCCATCCGTCTGTCAAAAGTTAGTCAACGTTAACAATCAGAGGGTTATTTTTATCATTTCATTTATGATGTGTTAAGTTGAACACGTGTTAACGCCAGACAATATATATATATATATATATATAATTATTTGTATAACGTAACAAATAATAATAAATTAATCGATATTAACATAAATTTTAACCTCCAATTATGCACTCTGACCACTGTCATCAACCCCGAACAATTAATTCCAGAAATCATCAATCCATTTTTTTTTCCAAAACCATTCATCAAACCCAAAAATCATCGTTCTCTACCACCACCACCATCTTCGTTGAGCATCAACATCGTACCAATACAACATTCAACCCCCCAAAAAGTAAAAAAATAAAATAATAAATAAATCCATATAGACCCACATCCATATCAGTTCAACCCAATAACATATTCAACATATTCAATAACAACAAAAATTAGAACGAAGAAATCTGAATAAAAATCATATTTCTAGAGATAAATTAAAAAAAATGGTGATATATTGAATACAGTCTTCATAAAAACCAACACATTTTTAGTTCATTTCTTCAAAGAACTTTCAAAATAAAATATCATCTCTGAATCCCGATCGAGATCCAAAACCATAGAAGTGGGTGCGAATAAGGGAGACCACATCCACCACACGTTGCCGCCTGTACACCACACCAAAACCCAGCCACCACACCACACGTTGCCGCATGTAAAATCTAACCACCGTGTCAACACCGGCTGTAAAACCCAAACACGGCGTCGCAGCTACCTGTAAAACCCAAACACCGCTTCGTCGTCGCCTTATCTTGTTCTCCACCTCGATCTCATCCGAACACCACCACTAAAACTATCCCACCTAAACTCCACCCAAACAATACCTAACCAAATGAAAGAGAGAGATGATAACTGAAATACAAATTGAAAAAATTGAAAAAAAGATCAACGGGAAAAAAAAAATTGAAATACAAGTTGAAATAAAGAGAGAGAGCGAGATTTGAGATGTGAGAGAGAATTTGAGCAGGGTTGTGAGAAAAAGAAGATGAAGTTTGTTCTTTTAAGAAGAGGATGAGATCGAGAAAAAGAGTGAGATCAAGATATAGTATTTGACCTGTGGTGAGAGGGGTTAGAGTGGTGATGGGTTTGAGTTATAGAGGGTGTTTCACTGTTATGGATTCACGTGAGAGAGATGATTAACTGGTGTGTGTGTTATGTAGTGTTATTCTTGGTGATGATGATAATGAACCGGTGTTGGTGAATTTTTTATTTAAATGGTTATGAATTTTATTATAAATAGAACACAATTTATTAACTAATTGTTTTTTGTTCTAAATTTCCTTTTATCGATTTGTTTTATTTTTCTTAAAAATAGATTTTTAAAAATAAAAATAAAAAATATGATTAGTCAATTAAGTAGGTTCTATTTGTAATAAAATCCTTAACGGTTTAAATAAAAAAAATGGTTACTTAATTAATTTTATTATATCAAAATCTTCAAATATAATAATAATTATAATAAAATAATTAATTCGAGTGTAATTTAGTTATTTTAAATTTTAAGGTCAGTTAAGCATTTATTTAATGAAAAGTAGTTGAAGTATGTGTAATTTTGATAAAAGTTACATATGAGTGCAATATTGATTAAACTCATGGGAGTTTGTACAGTTTTCCCTTATTTTTATTTGTTAGATAAAAGGGTATTTTGATATTTTTACAGTCACCAGCTAAATCTATCCCTTGACCGTTAAAAGGAGGATTTGACTGTAATAATGAGGATGTCTTATATATTTTCCCTTATCACCAAAACACAGGACATGTTTATGCAATTTACCATAATTTTTATTAGGATGAAATCCATTTTAGTCCATCCAGTTTGATCTATTATACAAACCAGTCCCTCTAGTTTCAGTATTGTCTTGACAGATCCAAACGTTTACCAATAATCATTTTTCTAATATCTACCGTCCAATTCCGTTAGGGTTTCGTTAGATCATTAAGGGTATAATGGTAACATCAGGGTTTAAATTAATAATTGGAATTAAAAATTGATTTAATAAAAAAACTAATATTAAAAAAATCACATTAAAAAAGGCTAAAAAAAAACTCAACCAGTCATATTCATCATCATCGTATACACCACCATCACAAAAAAATTGATTCAAAAAACAAAAATTGCCAAAAAAAAAAAAAAACCATTCATATCCATCATCATCATCATCAACACCACTAAACCTAGAACTTCCATCATCATCACCACCATACCAACACCAGATTCAACATTTTTTTTTCTATACCCACAAACATACTAAAAAATCAGATCCCATACACCACCATCCAACCACCAAACACCACCACCTACAAATTACGAGCCCAGAAACCCAAACCCAATCAAACACAGAAGCCGCCATCATCTCCACCAGATCCAGTCCCAAAACCCAGAACCCGAAAACCATAACACCATACCAACACCACAACCGGACCAACACCACCTCCGAAATCCACCAATTACCACCTCTATGAACTCCGATCTTCTCCCAGCTGAAAAGATCCTGACCACTACATTTCTCTCTTCGACACACAAACCCTCGCCTCCACAAACACCACCAAAATCGAACCCTAACCGCCACAACTCACACCAAATCGGAGCCCCACAATAACATCAACATCGCCGCCACAAAACCATACAAAATCAACCCGTACCAACCCACGGAGAAAGACGATGGTGTGAGAGAAAGAGATTCAATGGTGATAAAACAAAATTGAATGAGTGAGAGAGATCGATGGTGAGTGTGATGAGAGATCGGTAGTAAGAGAAAGAGATTCAATGAGAGTGAGTGAGATTTGGCGGTGGTTGCTGAAGATTTTTTGTTTCCAGGTCTGATGATCCTTGGTTTTATTTGATTGTTTCAAGATGAATGAGGTTTAGATTTTTTGAAGACTTTGATTTGTTTTAATTTATTTTTAATTTAAATTTTATGGGTTTCAAATTTTCTTGGTGGTGTTGGTGGTGGTCTGGGTATTGGTGTATTTGATTGTGGTGGAGGATTCTAAGTATTGTGTTTGGTAGTAGTGTTTGGGTCTACAGGGATGTCTAGTATGAAGATGAATGTTGATTTTGGAAAAATTTTGAATGTTGATTCGATGAATCAGAATTCTGGAAAAAAATTGAATGTTGAATCAGATCTAATTCAATTAGTGTTGATTTGATTTGTTTAGGGTACGGGTTTGATTCGATTTAGAAGAATTTTAGAAAAAAATTGGAAAAATTATGGAAATTTTCTGGAAATGTTTTTATGAATTTTGGGTTGAGTTGTTGAATATAATAGATTGATGAGTTTTATTTTTTTATATTTTTGTTCATTTTATTATTTAATCAAGGGCACACATGATCATTTGATTTTGGGTTTGATTGAATATAGGTTGGGGTTTGATAGAATGAAGATGAAAGATCTGGGTTTGTAAAGTTAGCAGATCTTGATTTGTAAATCCATTTATTAATTTTTTATATTGTATTTTTTTGTTCTTTTAAGTTTTTTTTTCATTAGGTGGGGATCTAGATTGAATTTCCACCGTCCATCTCATGAGATGGACGGTGGAGATTCAATATGGATCTCCACTTTTTGTTTCTTGATATATTTTTTTTCTTTTTATAATTAAAACAAAATAAGAGGGAAATCATAACAAAAGGGCAGCATGGTAATTTTGCCTGGTTTTAACCGAAATCGTAATAGAAGGATCAAAGGAGATAATATTAGAACTAGAATGACCATTTCGTGTAATAGGTCAAATTAGAGGGACTAAAATGGATTTCATTCTTTTTATTATTTGTCTAGTTGGCTTTGATTTATGTTTGGGCCTAGTATGGGCCTTATCTGGGCATCATTTCCCTCTCTGACACCCTGGGGCCCAATTGCATTTAACATGGGCTATTTTTTGGGACCCAATTCAGCAGTTCCAGACATTGTTTTATCCAATTTTAAATTTCTAAATAAAAAAAATTATTATTTTTTATTTAGAAATTTGATACAAACAGGTTGGTAATACAGGGACTTGTCAAAATCAAGCGGTGCTTGAACATACCAAATATCTATTTCCGGGAATGCTCACGACATATACGTTAAAACTCTTCATATATATTTGTAAAACATGTATAATAGAATTTAAATCTTTCACCGGTCAACGTAGAAGAGAAAGTGAATAGCACCTCAACTAAGAGTGGATTTATAATTTCATCTCAATAATAATAATTAAATCAATGATTTAATTATTACAATAATACTACACAATTCAAAAATCAATTCAAATAACGTGAAAAGTAATTTCATCCCATATTTATATTGCAATGACAACCCAATTACTATATAATTTAGATTATATATTATTGTTTTATTGGATTCAGCTGCTATACAAAATTATATGGTCAGTGAGTCAATTTTTATCCCTAAAATTATATAAAAATAAAGAATTAAAAAAAAATTAAACTGAAAACAGAAAGTAACTAACCCTCTATTACATAACCGCTCATTAACAATATATTTCCTGTAAAGTAGCTAAATCATTGTTTTATTAAATCGAATTTGTAACAATAAGAATATTGATCCATTTTTTAAACTTCATCGATTGAAATCAATTTGTGTTAACTAAGCTACATATTTACAAGTCTATTTATAGCATGAGTGCGTAAGACCAATATTTAGTTGGTATGCATTCATACAATTAAGTTACCATGGACTGGATAGCTGAGGTAATCTAGTCGTAAGTCCCCACCTGAAAATTTTCAGGCCAGACCGGGATCGACACCTCCTATATCGATAGGACTCGTATGCAAACGTCGTCGTTTCTATGTTCCCGCTTTTCGCTTGATCGGACAGCAGAAGTACAACAGTAATCTGTGCACAATCGAGTCGAGCAACGAAGAAGAAGAAGAAGGATACAAGGAAGGAACCTTGCAACGCAAAAGAGACAGTAGAAAGTTTTGTTTTCTGTGGACCGCTTTTGGGAAATTTACAAATTTGCAAATTTATAATTATATTGTTGTAAATTTATAATTACTTGGATGATGATGATGCAAGTATGCAACTTTTACTAATGTTTTTATTTCTTATTTACTTTAGCAAACCTAAATCCTTTTAAGCTTAGATTAAAATACTTCAATAGTTCAATGCTGGGTGCTATTGAATTTATGTATGAAGATTGCTTCTTTAAGAAGAAGAGGCAGCCTCAGGATCAAGCTGATGATTTTGTTTGAACAAACAGGAGAGAGTATGTGCGCATTGAAGACAACTGTTGCTTGTATAATTTGTTTTTTATTTCAAAAAAAAAAAAACTTGCTTGTATAATCTTCAATGCACACATACTCTCACAGAGAGTGTGTTCATTGGGTAATTCGTGTTAATGCTATTACTTCGTTTTTAATATCATGACTTGTCTGTCAGACATGTCTTTTATGTCCTGGAGAGTAAGCCTTTATAGCTCTGAACTGTGCTAACAGTACGTGCAGCTTCTTAGTAGAGTTTTCGATAGTCTCTGTGAGAATAATCCTGAGCTGGCTACTGGAGATAGGCGTAGGAGAGTTCAAGAAGGCTCAAAGAAGACATTTTTTTTGTGAATTTTATGGATTTATGCGAGAAGTATGTATGATGTTGGTTTTTAAGTTAATATATTTATCAATATATGTAATTGGAATAGTTAGTTATTTCATTTTCCTCTGATTTCAGGATGCATAGGCAGCCAAAGCATGTCTCGACGAACAGCATCGATTATTAGTGAAGGGTAGATTTGATCCTAATAACTTTGAAGGGATTCTGCGTAGATACGTCGGTAAGTTCATATCTTATAACATCCTGACATATTTTTCGAGTAATCATAGCTTGAAAAACTTGGCCACCTATATCTGTTTGAGTATGTGATGTTCCAAAACTATATATAGTTCTAACTTCTATATTACCTATTAAACTCAACCCCTCTAATCACTACATATATGATAATGAACTGTGGTGTCTTTTTATTTAACTTGTTTCTTTTGCTAATTGTACCAACTTTCTTTGTCTCTGGTTGCAGAACAATACGTTTTATGCTAGGAAGCACGGACACGTTTTTTAGAGGAGGTAGCACGTGTCTGACACGTTTCCGATACGGACACGTGTGGGACACGTGTCGAACACATATTTTCCGTATCCGTTGACTTTA
This sequence comes from Dipteronia dyeriana, assembly GCA_032871835.1. NCBI lineage: Eukaryota > Viridiplantae > Streptophyta > Magnoliopsida > Sapindales > Sapindaceae > Dipteronia > Dipteronia dyeriana. Next base: position 1,377,449 of record CM065297.1, read on the forward strand.
CAACCAGTTTGACTTTTAGACACGGCACCGACACGGTAAGGAAATGCACGAGACATGTATAGGACACGTTTGGGGCACTTTTGTAAATAGTTTTTTGTAAAAATTGGTCAATTTTTTAATTTCAAAAAAATTGGGAACAAATTATAAATTTTACAAAAAAATCTAGGTTTTCTAAAAGACTTTTTGAAGCTTTTTCTCTTAGAAATCAAAATCGATATTCTAAGGTGTGTCTCAATTGTGGGACGTTAGAGGAGATGGTTTTGATTCTATGGATATAGAAGATGCTGGGATACTTGAGATTGCAAACCTTTCCCTTGATGAACCACAGTTAGAGGCCGTATTATTTGGATAAGTTAACTGATAAATGATGTTAATTAGGAATTAATACTTTAATGAGTTTTTTTTTTATGTTTGGACTTATATTTAGACTTTTGTACGATGTATATTGGACTTCTAAATGAATTATGTTTTTAGCTAATAATGTTAACTCGGAATTAATATTTTTATGAGTTTTTTTGTTATGTTTGGACTTATATTTGGACTTTTGTACTATGTTATGTTTGACTTTTGAATGAATTATGTTTTTAGTTTTTATATTTTTTTAAATATAAATTTATATTATTCTAGTTGGCGTATCCTGCGGTCTCCTAGTTTTTTGAGATTTTTCGTATCATATCGTGTCGGTGTCCCGTGTCTGTGCTTCTTAGGTTTGATGTAATAGCTGCAGAAGACCAGATATCTTTGTTCAAAGGTGTGATCAGGTATGCAAAACATTCGGTTTCTTATTTATTCCTACATGTAAATTCACATATGATGCATAAGCTTTGATGCTTGAATCGGTGTTTAGGTTTCATTTGATGAATGAAGATCTAATTGAGTTGTGATCGCCATTGAATTGGGATTAAGGAACACTAATATATTCTATCTATTCTATATAACATTAAATCACAAAAATACATAAAGAAACAAATTGCCTACTTTTTTTTTTGTTGATATGGACATATGGTAATTTCATTTTTATGTTATTTTATTAATAGCATTTTTTTTTTTTTTTTTGCAGTGAGGTTCTGGCCGGTCTGTAGCTCCCATCAGGGCTGCGAGGGTTTGATGCAGGACTTTTCCAGAATTTTCTTATTTTTATGATTTAGGCGTGGTTTAGGTTTTTTTTTTTTTTTTTTTTTTTTTCAATTTAGGAAGATTTCTTTCTTTCAATTATGAAGTTCAGATTCTATTTTAATTTTGTATTGCAATCCGCCTTTAGAAATCCAGTTTTCTCTCTCCCCCCGTATTGATTGATCTGTTATGTTACACGCTTACACTTCACATACTAAACAAAGCTGTATAATTCTTAAGGTAATATGTCAAGTGTTATGTAATGTTTAATCATTTATTAATTAATAGCACAAAGATGAATTCTTGAAGAAAGATTAGACAATGAACAGCAAATCATTGAAGAAAATGAAAAGCAATAACTCATTTCTTCTTCTGTCTAACAAAAAAACAAAACCAAATCAGTATATTACATCATACCTGGATGGAGTGCAACAAAGACAAAGAGAACCAGCTCTAAATTTAAATCTAAATGGATTTTTAGCAGAGACAAGGAAAATATATCTATCCATAGGCCAATTTTGTCTAGTGAGGACATTTATGATTAGTGACATAGGAACAGAAGGTGGGTCTCATCTTTTAGGTCACATCCCATCAATTTATTAGCGTTAGACCCGCTTTTAACTTGCCTTGGGAGTCTGTCTACCTTAACTGTATCTGAAAGAGAGAAGGAGAAGAAGATTGGCCCAGAAAAGAGAGAAATTTACTTCACTTCAAAGCTACAAAGGTGATCTTCTCTTCAAGACTCTTCTTTTGCAGTTTGCATATTACTTATAATTTCATTACTTTATCGGAAGGAATCTTTGTTGGGTACATATAAATATGTGGTCCAGTGAAGATGGACATTGTAGCATACTAGTACTACTGACTTTGTACCATGGATTATCACAACACCAAATTTGTGTTTAGGTTAAGTTTTTCAGTGGTCATATTGATGATTGTTGTTCAAAACTCAATTTGCACTGAGTTTGGTGTTAATGGGGATGATCAATTTGAGTCCATGGTGGAGGAAGCAGAGAACCATCTGTATTCTAGCTCAACTCATCAGGGGTAAACCATTAAACCATTATAGAGCATTGTTTATATATCACACTTTATGAATACCCATTAAGTGAATTTTTGTAATATATGTGAAAGTGTTTGTGATTTAATTAAGTGCTTATATGTTCAGGGTTTATGATTTGCAAGACATGGAAGATGATGCTTGGGAAATGGTGGCCAAGAGTGGGAACCAATTTGTGGTTAATGGCCAACCCTTCTATGTTAATGGATTCAACACTTACTGGCTGATGGTTTTTGCTGCTGATCAATCTACAAGAGGAAAGATCACTGAGTTGTTCCAACAAGCTTCTTCGGTAGGCCTAACGGTTTGTCGGACTTGGGCTTTTAACGATGGCCAGTGGCGAGCACTTCAGAAATCTCCATCAGTTTATGATGAAGATGTTTTCAAGGTACTCTTGTAGATGTAGTTACTTTTTTTTGTACTACACTTAATGTTTCGTTTCAAAATATTCGTTTAAGCTATTTCGCGCCTAGTTGATAATGCGAATTATATGTTTGATTTTCTTTCTTAAAATTCCAGGCCCTGGATTTTGTGGTAAGTGAAGCAAAGAAGTATAAGATCAGGCTTATATTGTCCTTAGTCAACAACTGGGATGCATATGGAGGCAAGCCACAATATGTAAAATGGGGAAAAGATGCTGGCCTTAATTTGACTTCAGATGATGACTTCTTCTCCCATCCGACTCTTAGAAGCTACTACAAGGCGCATGTTAAGGTAATCCGTCTATTGTTCGTTCAACTTGTCATCAAATTTGAATATGTAGTATGTGAGAATTGATAGATTCCCCTGAGGACTATGGCATTGCTAAGAATTAAGCTATTATATACTTCTCTGTTGATATTTTGGCTTGTAGACTGTCCTCAATAGAGTCAATACACTCACAAACATAACCTATAAGAATGACCCAACAATTTTCGCTTGGGAACTGATGAACGAGCCTCGATGCACCTCTGATCCTTCTGGTGATAAACTGCAGGTTCGTTCTACGTATATTGGCTTCCATATTATATTATATCTGTATATTCCAATCTTGTAGTTGGTATTAAGTGTGAATCAGTAAACTGTATGTTGAAGTGATTTGAATTTATCTTGTCTAGTCATGGATACAAGAAATGGCAGTCTATGTCAAGAGCATGGACCCAAAGCACTTGGTGGAGATTGGAACAGAAGGATTTTACGGTCCCTCAACCCCTGACAAGGCTCAGTTCAACCCAAATTCCTATGCTACACAAGTTGGAACTGACTTTATAAGGAACCATCAGGTTATTGGTGTCGACTTTGCTTCTGTTCACATTTATGCTGATTCTTGGTAAGTTTTTGTTTTATGGACTTCATGGGGTAAATGTGCCCATATGTTCATTGTGATATTGATACATTTACAATGACTTGCGTTAAAAGAATCACATCTTATTGATGAAGGATTTCGCAAACAATATCTGATGCACATGTTCAATTCACCAAATCATGGATGGAAGCACACATAGCGGATGGTGAGAAGTATCTTGGAATGCCTGTTTTGTTTGCTGAGTTTGGCGTATCTTCAAAAGACGGTGGCTACAATTCATCATTCAGGGACTCGTTCATCAACATGGTGTACAAGACTCTTTTGAACTCAACGAAAAAGGGAGGCAGCGGTGCTGGGAGTCTTTTGTGGCAGCTGTTTCCTGACGGTACAGACTACATGGATGACGGGTATGCTATAGTTATTTCAAAATCTCCTTCCACCTCAAACATCATATCCCTTCACTCGACGAGGCTTGCCATCTTCAACTCTATGTGTTCTTGGAAATGTCGTTGGGGTTGCAGGAAGAAGAACCCTCTTGAGGCGTTCCTCTATCATGATGATCTTTAAAAATGTGTATGGATTATGAACCGAAAACATCAATACCGTGCAAAGAAAAAAATTAACTTTTTATCAGCCTGTCATAAAAATATGTACATGTTTGCACCTGTAAAAATATGAATATTGATATGAATGTGTATGGCATACTTATTGAATGTTGATATGGATGTTGAATTCTTCTTTTTGTTTCCTTTGGGATTCGATCGAAAATCTATGTTATTCATATAAAAACACAGTTCATACATGTTACATAGGTTATCATAGTCTCATCTACACTCTGTATTTGATAGTTAGTGCATTTGCATTGATCACGGCCTCAGCACTTAAATTGATCGGTCATGGCCTTTGCCCTTTGGTGCACCACCATGCTCAAATTCAAACAAAGCTCTCTTCTTTGAATTTGGCTAATCTGGCATCACTTGACCTCTCCACAAATCAGAGTTGTTCGAATCCTACTATGCGTATGTATTTTACATGTGGGAAGTTTTATCCTCCAATATTGTAGTAGATGCCTGGATCATGCATGTAATGCTTGATATCTTGGTAGTTCCCGACAGACACCAAACCTAACCCGTTTGATGTGAGATGTAAAAAAACAAAGAAAGAAAGCAAGCTACCTATTTTTCCTCGCTGTTCCCCACCACACCAGCACTCATTTCTTCACATAATGCAAACATTATTATATGATTTATATTGAAATAAGATTATATTATATGATTACATAATCATACACATAGGAAGCAGCAATTGGAAAGACTTGGCTTAAGAATGGCTACTGCTTGTCATACAATTAACTGCTTGGTATTTTAAACCAACTTGAGAATTAACAGTCAAAAGTTGAAACCAATACAAATTGTTGGGGTTAACATATGGTTATTCCATTAAAACCTTGTTTGGTTCCTAGGAAAAAATTTCGAAAAATCATACCTTAAACACTAAGAAGAGATTTGCATCCAAATAGCAGTAAAACAAACACACTTCAATATCTTCATAAAATCTTAAAACGCATAGAGTAATATTACGCATTCACAACTTGAGGAAGAAAGACTTGTTTGTGTTTGCCTAGTCAAGAACATGAGCAATTATGCAACCATCAAAAACACAAAAGCAGCTTCAAAAGAGCTAACATTTCAGCATCCTTTTACTTTCGTATTTCGAAATTCTATCTTGCAAATGGGGGAAGCCCTAGGAAACTTCAGGATTTGCCGCTGGAATTTCTTCAACTTATAGTGAAAATCGTAGTCCATGTAGAGCCTCTGCAAGACTTTACAATTCTTCAAGAAATACTCCACCAATCTTAGTTCATCATCAACCCCCTCCTTTATCTGTAATCGAATGATCTTGACATGGGAACCCAAACAAGGTGGCAAACTCTTTGACTCAAACGGAAATCGAACAATACGATCATCAGTGTCAAAGTACACCATATCCTAATAAACAATGAAGAATCAAATATTAATTTCAAAAGCAGAAATTACCAATATCGTTGCACTATGTGTTCTTCTGTATTTATTTTTACTTTACTCAGGCTAAACACTTGTTCTAGTTATGTATTAGTGTTTGATGGTAACATGTCTATGTGTATTGTGGTTATGGATCATAGAAAATATAAAGGATTCTAGAAAATACAACATTTCTTGAAAAACCCCTCTGCATATAAGAAGCAGAAAAAAAAAATATGTTCATTACTTTTGACTTACCTTCTTCAAGATGAGAACTACCAGATTGGGCGAATTATTGAGAAAGTCCGGAAGCAGAACCCAATGATAAAACATATCATAGCCAAATTCAAGGCGAATCAGATTGGTAAACGATGGAAAATTACCCTCCAAAGCACGGGTTAGAACCTTCATTGCAATGACAATAACAATTAATAAAAAATCTTAAAAACTGCAACTATTGATGATGCAATATTGTATATTTTGAAGCCTAACAAAATATCAAGTGTTACAATATACAAAGTATAACTATTGATGATGCAATATTTGTGTATTTTGAAGCCTAACAAAATATCAAATATTACAATATACAAAGCGTAACATGTTTTAAAGAAGGAATATAAAGAGAAAAGGACTTACACCCGTCATGGGAACAGACAATGATAGAAACTTCGCATGGTTGGCTGCTCTAAGAAGCTGCATTGCATGTTTAGCTTCATTCATGGTGGGATGGATATCATAGAGACGCACATCAAACTTACCAACAAGAAATACTTTACTTAGGAATGGAGTTTCATCCACCATAAAGGATACTAACGAATCGTCAGCAATGTAAAGGAATTCTAGATTGGGGGCTTTAACCACAAATTTGTGTGCTGTAGCATCAATTTTATTGATCATAGAGAGAGATATTTTCAGGATTTTGAGTGTTGGCACAACTATAATATAAGTCAAGAGCATTTACATTACGCTTAAGATGTCCATCAACGGTCAACTCTTCAAGCACAGGGCAGCTTTGGAACAATTTCTGCATTAGGACCATATCCGGATATTCAACAAAAATTGAAAGGATTTTAAGACTTGGGAAACAAACCGTGGAGTCAGGAATATCGAAGACAGCATCCCAACGACCCAGGTTTAATTTCACCAGGTTTTGGCAAGTTAAAATGGTTTGTGGGATCCTAATGACAGGCATTTCCATTCTAATCTCGACTTTGAGAGTAAGATTGTGAACATTGCGTTCAATAGCAAAACACATCCACTCCCTGAGACGAGGTAGGTCAGCATAAATCTTGAATTTCTTTGGATTGGCAACGACTAAGAACAAAACCAACAAATTTCAACAACCAAATTCTACGATGGTCATCAGTGACATGTGATGGCATTTTAAAGTAAAGGTTGTAGACTAAAAGTCCACTGATTCTTCCATCTTGATGATAAAATGGAAGTCTTAACAGCTTCTTCGGTATCAAGACGAGAGAGAATGTGTGCAAGGACATCATCTGGCAATCTGCTGATAAAATCTTCCCCTGCGGTCTTCTTTTCAAGCCTTTTGGATGCCATGATTCACTACGATATTAAACACCATAGCAAGAAACTTTGAAATTGTTTAAAGATGAGACGAAATAAATGAGAAACATTTACAATTCCACCCATTAAGTTTGGTTTCTAAGCAAAATCACATACATCCTTTATACCAGGCTTAAAATGATCGATGAAACTAAGACCCAGTTTGGTATTGTTGTGCTGTGGGGAGAAGTGCTTTTGGAATTGTTGTGGGGAGAAGTGCTTTTGGAAACTAAATGAATGTTTGGTAAACTGGTTTTCAAAAATGCTGTGCAAACTAAAATCAATTTCAATATGTTTGGTAAACTGAAATAAAAAGTATCGTGAGTGTGTAAAGTTACTAAAATGACATAGACATCTAAATTATACTAATGTGTTATACTTCACATTTTTCTTATTTACTTATGTTTAGTGTTAAGTATTATATAATTATGGTACTTTATTGAATTAATTAGTCTCATTTTTTATTTTACTTTATTTAATTAATTAGCCCTATTTATTTTATTTTACTTTATTTTTTTATTTCATTTTATTCTACTCTATTGAATTAATTATCCAAATTTTTATATACAGTTATGACAATATTTTTTTTTGTACAAAAATATAAGTCCAATTTTTTTTGTTAAATTTCGTTAAAGACAAGGACAAAGTTGGAAAGTTAGTAAAATATCATATAATATCACTGTAGCGCGTTTTCTAAAAACAGAAGCCAAAATCCAAAAGCATGTATTTGTAGCTTCTCAAAAACTCAGTTGGGAGAAACTAAAAGTGACCAAAAGCACTTCCCCGTGATTTTACCAAACACCATGTCTTATGTCCAGAATCACTTTTGGTCTCAAAAGCAGCTGAGGAAGTAATACCAAACTGGACCTAAATGAGACTTGACATACAATAACAATATACAGCCTTATTGATACACTAAACTTCAAACATGTACAAGAGAATGTTTATTTGTTTGGATTGCAAGAAAGTGAAAATAAAGACAAGTTAAAAAGCTCCTTGCTTCCTGCTATAAAGGTAATTGACCCAACTCTAGAGTAAAAAGAATCCCGTTAAAATGATCCACGGATGTTTATATAGCAAAACTTCAATACAAAATTGCATGGCATGATTCCCCAAAAAAATGAACATGATTCTACAACAACTATGTTAGTAACATTGAGAACTCGAACCCGGAACCCACAACTCTTGACACAACTAGGGTTGATACTATGTTAATAACCATCAAAACTAAATGTGTAAAAATGGACTGGTCCGACCTATTAGGGACGGTCTGGCCAGTCTATTTCTGGAAACAGGTCGAGCCGGGCCGGCCTGTTTCCAGAGAAGCATGCCCGGCACGGCACGCCGGCCTGCCTCAGGCGGGCCGTGTCAGGCCGGCCCGTCGGGCCTATCTGGCTGGCCGGGCTGGCCAGGCCTAGCGGGCCTGGTCCGGCGGGTTAGTTTTTTGGTCCAATTTTTTTTCTAAATTACGTTTTTTTGGATTTAGGGTATAGAGTTTAGGATTTATAGTTTATGGTTAAGGGTTTAGAATTTAAAATGAATGAAGAGAACGAACAATTATTAGGATTTGAAATGAATAAAGAGAACGACCAATTTATTAATTATTTATTTATTTTTCACTTATGGAATTCAGTAATACATATCTACATGATTGCCTCATTAAAAACCTTACCAAGAAAAACCCAGTGGGATAAAAACTTGGTAAGGGAAAAAGAGTGCAACCGTTTTACAACTTACAAGTAAATAATAAATACATATATAAAAGTATAACCTAGTTCTGGCCCTGGCCACTACCTGAAGGGTCATCAATATATAGATTGTCGAAAGTAATAACAAAATTGTACCTTTAAAATTTGGTGTGTTGGTAGAAAACATAGAGAATTTTGTAGAGAGAGTAATAACCAAAATGAATGAAAAAGTTTAGAAAATTGGAGAATATATTAGAGATTGAGATTTGAGAGAATGAGAGATTGAAAGAATGATAGAGAGAGTTAATGGAAAATGAAATGGATGGAAGAATTTATAGAAAAATTTGATTTGTGGGTCAAAATGTAATTTAAAAGATTGTAGGGGGAGTTTTGGTAATTTTAATTTCCTCCAACGGCTAGAAATCAATTCCAGCCGTTGGGGGTTTTTTGAAAAAAAAAATAAAAAATAACTAAATTTTGGCCGAACGGACCAGCTGATCGGTCCGCCGGGCCGGTCCGACAGGCCTGGCATGCCGGATTGGCGGGCCGGCCTGCCGGGCCTCCTCCCAGAGGCCCGGCACGAGGCCAGTCCTGGGCCAGGCCGCGGCCTGGCCCTCTTCCTTCACGGGCCGTTCTTGGAACGGCCCGTGAACTTCCTGGGCCGGCCGGACCGGCCTGTCACCGGCCGGCCCTTCACCGGCCGGCCCATTTTTACACCACTAATCAAAACTAGACATGTCACCGGTTCTAATTCCGGTTCCGCGGTCTCTTTTTTTTTCGAAGGGCTCCAACAGTTCAGCTTAATATTTTTTTTTAAAATCCGGTTTTGATGGCACCAAAACAGGAACAGGATCCGTGCACCATAGTGGTTCCGATTTGGAACCTATCAAAACCAGCTATAATATTTAAGTAGTCTAACAAGTTAAATCATTTCGACAAAAAACATTACAATGGCAAACAACCAACTTAAACTTGTCAAGCAATAACAAGATGTACAATGAACAAAATACTTCACAAATAGAGAAACAAATTATCTCACGGGTCTTTAATTCCAAAAATAGAACACGTAAGGGCATAAAAATGGATTTTTTTTTATTGAAAAAAACAGAGCAAACCAGTACACTAGCCATCGTTGAAAGCCAGAGACAGCAAAAACCACAATTTTGGAGACCGTAAACATCACATAATGACCATCAAAACTAACTTGCATGAAACATATTCACTTTTCATGCTAAACCCCTTGAAATATTGATTGATCTTAACCAAAAATGATGTCTTGAAGGCAAAAAATACATTCTTTTAGCAACAACTACAAACCCTCGAAAACATGTTTTATGTACCGTAAAAAAAAACATGTTTTATGTGAAAGACTTCCGTTTTCACTTCATAGTTCATACCCATATCATATTTTCACAAAAAAGAAAAAAAAAATATCTTGAAGATGAATCGGAGATGAAGAAGTTTAGAGTAGAACTGGAGTGGAGTTTCCTCTACTGTGTTGTCATAGAGAATGTAATGGCAATATGGCATTGATAGTTTTGGCCATTATGGTGTTTGTTATGTGAAGCCATGGAGTAATTTCGGATGATATTCCCAATATATCTTGCATTTTTAATTATTTACCATATTTTGAGATACGCATATTAAAAAAAAATGTTTTTTTTGTCCAGTATTACGAGGGTATTAGCTATATTTCCTATATTTCTGAAATTGACCCAAAAAAAATCAATTTCGGTAAACCCATGTTCACAAATTATATATATAATTTCATTACGTATACTAATAGGATAAAGACTATATATATATATATATATATATATATATATATATATATTATTTTTATAAGGATATTTGTTACATTCAGTACGTAGTTATACTAACCAATCAAAGGTAGGTTGTCACATAACCCAAAACAAAAAAAAAATGATAAAAAGTGAAAAAGAATAACAACGTTCCATTGGTAGAATAGGATAACTGGATACTGAGCTTTTTCATTTTTACAATAGTGTAAATATTGATATTTACTTTCTCAAGTGAAGTTACTTAAATATCCTTACATTGTTGCGATTGATTTGAGGGGTAAGAAAATGAAAAGTTGTACAGAGAAACAGTGAACGTCGATGCACTGCATACGCCTCAATCAAATCAATCTACCAGAGCATTTAATAAAAGGCTGGCGACTTGAAATAATTTTTCTTGCTATGCAAGCACTACGAACTACAAGTTCTCGGAGAAGTTTTACAGAATGCAATCACAACTTAGTGCTTGCCTACCTGAAATAATCTGATCAATAAACAAAAACAACTATCCATAACTCCTCTGGCATATAATTTAGAGACGTTGGTAAATATGATATTTCATTGCTTCTCTCATAAACCATCTTGAATTCACCTTGGCTTAAATATCAAAATCTACTTATATTTATCGCCGTCTAACGTGATTTTGTGATAAAAGGTGCTCATTCAATATAAATTTTTGGTTGAAACAACTCTCCTTCACGAAAGCTTAGAGAATCGTTTCCAGATACAGATATCATGTAAACTTATGAGCTACATCTATTCGAAATCAAGAAAGGTAAGAGTTGCTCTTAATGTGGTGAATGAAGAAGACACACTAGAGTCTAGCGAGCGATGAGGATGATGCAGACCAACATGGCCTCCACAGTTGGCTATCAGTGCTAAACTTCCATGAAGAAATGAGGAGCCACTTAAATACAACTTCAAAATCATAGTATCAACCATTTCGATTGGATTTTAAGTATTGCAAGCTCAGAAATTCAAGAATCTCAGCAAGAGAATAACACAGAATTTTAAAGTTTATTGAGAGATGATGAAATTGCATAGAATTCAATTATAAATTTAAAAATGAGAATACATTCATGTTTCTATAAATAATTAACAGAAACGAACCAAGTGTATATTGTCAAACTATAGTTTCAATACATTGGAGCCTTGATGCTCAGTACAGGAATCCTAAAAAGATAGCTTTGTATACTTGTATCGAATGGTTGTCTACAGTACATACATCTTGTGTATACATAATGCCAGTTAACAAGGTCTATAGAAGTGAAGATTTACTGAAACTGCCAAGAGAAGAATTTTAATCCGTAGGAGAAAGAAAGTGTAAAATTTGATACATCAAAAAATAATAAAATACTGAGATGTCACCTCTTGTATAGACATGAAAGGGTCAAGTAGAATTTAAACGTTCCAGCAGAAACAGGCAGAGATGTACCTGGATCCTCAGATGCAGAATGTCAATGCTGATGAATTGGCAAACAATTGGCGACGCTTCCATCCTTCTGTCCCTGAATTAAAAAAAAATTGCACACTATTTTATCTCATAGATCAAGTATCTAAGCAGAATAAGTGATAAGTATCAGCTTAAAATGATAGGGTGTAGGTGTAATAAAGCAACGGATCATTGCAAATGGCAGCAAAAGTCATCAAAACTTTCGATTTTTGAAATTCCCCTAAAGATTATTGAAAAAATAGGGAGTCTCAAACCACAGAAGCAATGTACTTACATTTGCAAGAAGTTCACTACTTGGTTAAGCTTAATTTTGAAAGCATTGCAGCTGCCTGGTCACCACTGAACAAAAAATAAGGATGCCTCAAAGCAGCAGCTGCTGATAAACGCCCCCTTCTAAGGAAACCTCTCTCTGAAATAAGCTTTGTGGCTAGATCCCAACCTCTTCCCGAGTCAAGATCAAGAATGCTGAAGTCAGGCCTCAATCGAGTGTTCTCTCTCCATTTATTCAGGTCATAATTATATGTCCTTATTTCTAAATTGAAATTCTTTAAGCCTGCCGTAGACCTTAAGGTTGGTATTGCCATTTGCAAGAGTACAATCCCAGCGGAGTACATATCAAACAGATCGGGACTGTTCATCTGCAATGACAATAGCTAACTCAACTTTAGCGCTTCAAAGACGTAAAGATCGTAAAGATGGTACTATAATTTTGGAAAAGGAAATCCGTGCATTCACAAGGACTGGGCATGAAAAGAAAGTTGAGATACAGCACCTGCCACAGAATTGGAGAAAGGAGAGCAGCAATTGGCTTTGGAGGAGGAATCGGTGTTTCCTCCGGGAGTACATATTGTTCAGGAGGACAATAATCAGGATCAAGCATACCACGATTGGGTACGTAATTTTTTCCAATCCGAAGATCTGTGGCTGCTCCAAAATCTATGAGCTTGATCTGTCCCTTCTTTGTAACCACTAAGTTGGCTGGCTTTACATCTCGATGAACAATGCCTGTGTCATGGATTTTTTTAAGTGAAGTAATAATCTGTCGCATTATTTGCTTGATGATCAATCCATTCCGTCTCGTAGAATCTACACCTTCCAAGACACGACCAAACATGACAGACTCTAAGTTAAAAGGGAAGTTGCGATCTTTCATGTAATCAGCAAGACTCCGATCTCCCTGTCACATAGATATCCCTACAATTAGTGGGAATGTGAATTTAGAGATGAGCACATATCTGCATATGCATTTAACAAACAAAGTTCATTTAATCATGGAACAATACAGATATCAAGGTAAACCAACAAGTAAAAACTCGAGTAAGCATATCCTCTAAGCATATTAATGTCATTCAAACGGTATCCGTGTCATCATACAATGCACTTGTAATTGAATCAGGGAAATTGGAGATAGGACTTTCAAACTGGTATTTGAAGGGTTTATTATAATTTCAGCTAAGGAAATTTACCTCAAATTTCCAGACAAGCCATTTGCCACCTTTTGTAAACTGAGAGTTTGTTTTGTCAGCAACAAAACTTCCAAGGAAATCGGCACATGTTTCAGGAGCAGCTCTTGATAGCCTATAATTAAACCATTCTTCAAATTCAGCACATTCTTCAGCCCTCTGAACTCCAATCTTCACCTGAATCAATGAAAATCAAAATTTATCTGGTTACAACCCAGGGAAAATAATACATGGAATCGTCAACTACAGAAAAAAAAAAAAACTGAAAGTCACATTTCATCCGTAGCTTCTACATTTTAGAACCATTATTCTTTTTCAAGAAATACTGTTTATGAAAAAATCTTCAGGCCACATTAATTCCAATTGATACACATTCCACAGTTCAACAACAGATAAAAAGCTGATTTTTTTTTTCTAAAAACAAACCCATAACTATAAGGAACGTATAGATACTAAGAAAAAATAGTTGGCATCAAACATGTACACAACTAGAAGATGATTGATTATCCGATGATCAAATGATACAGTTATTTTACCTTCTTGAGAATGACTTTGTTCTTGAACCTGCTATCCAACTCTAAGGGTCTTCCTCTTCCTCTTTTCTGTCCTCTGTCTTCAACTGTCACATTTTTGGGAACAATTGCTCCAGAATAAACAACACCAAAAGACCCTTCTCCCAATTTATCTCCAATCACAAAATCAGTCGTCTTTAGGCTCCTCCTACCAGTCAAACTGTCCAAACCTAGTTGCAGTGGAGCTAAAAGGTATTCATCAATGGCGCCGATGAGAACACCTGGCCTTGCAGTCAAGTACACCCATGTCAGGCCACCAAAAACCAAGAAACCCCACCTCTGAAAATCAGATAATTCTTCAGTGAATCTCTGAAACTGCACGAACCCAGATTGAAAAACAGGGAACTGAGACAATGACTGTTCCAGAACATCATCTGGGATGCTGCTGCTGCCAAAAAATGAATTGCACTTGCAGCACCTTCCTGTATTATTGCTTGTAAATCGATTTGACAAAGAAAAGTAATCACTTTGTGAAATACCGGGTTTCAAGGAAGAAAAGCAAATGATTTTGCGATTCTGTTGAAGTGTAATTGTTGGAGGAGACAAGATGGACGCCATTACTGGTAGTTTATGCCTCTTATGGTGGCACTACAACTACAAGAAGCTAATGCTTTGAGTTTTGTCATGTTTTATTTTGAAGAAACAATCTTGTGCCACGTGTCGTTCCCAATTTTATCCATCCATTGAGTAACAAATATGTGGATGCTTTTATAGTTCCACACTTCCACTTCCACTTCCACACAAACCGAACCGGACTGATTTTGGTTGTTCGGGTCGGTTTTTTTACAAGGGTCGGTTCGTCTATCATCTCTCTCAAAAACCTTAATCGTCTATCGTCTCTTTCTCACACACATCTCTGGAAAAAATGAAGTCGGTAGTGGGAATGGTAGTGTCGAACAAGATGCAAAAGTCAGTAGTGGTGGCTGTGGACCGACTCTTCCACCACAAGCTCTACAATCGCTATGTCAAGCGCACTTCCAAGTTCATGGCTCATGACGAGCACAACCATTGCAACATTGGTGACAGAGTCAGTTCCTCTCTCTCTCTCTCTCTCTCTCTCTCTCTCTTTCTCTCTCAAACATGCATATTATAGCTACATTGTATTCGCTTCTAAACATGTTGAAGATGCTTAGTAAATTGTGTGTTTTACAACTAATTGATGCTGCTGATGATAATTTACTAGTGCTTCAGTTAATTGTGTACTTAATATTGTTAAAAGTGAAAAATCAAAACATTTTGGGACTGGTTTCAGGTTAAGTTGGATCCTTCTAGACCATTGAGTAAGCGTAAGAATTGGGTTGTTGCTGAAATTCTGAAGAAAGCGAGAATTTACGTGCCACCATCGGCAGATAATGCTGCTGCTTCAAGTACCAAGACGCAAACACTGGCATCATAAACCCTAAGGTTTGACTAGAATGCAAGCATTTCTTTTGTAAGTGTTGCTTAATTTGGAGACTATAAGTTAGATCCATAATTAGAAGATAGTTTGCTTATATGTAAATCTATAACCAATAAGGTGATTGGAAGTTTGATTCAGTTTGAAGTTGTTTCTCTTCAAGTTTTAAATTGCCATTTTTATTGTCTTGAAACTTTGGTGAAGTTTATTTCTACCACCCTTTGACAAGTATTAGCCAAATTTGAGGTCACATATCCTCATTCTAGCTTTTGGAAGTATACATTTGCAACTTATGTATCAATATAGAATGACCTATTTTGATCATTAAATTAGGCAGAGTGTTTATGCTTTGTTTGAAGTATAGAACATTAAAATGAAATAATCTATTGTTATGTTTCCTTGTCCACAATGGTTGAGATAAGGTCTTAATACACATTTTCTCATTCTCTCGCCTCTCTCTTCCTTAATAAAATTTGAAATATTTTCAATTTTTCATGTCGCCTTTCTTTTCTCTTGACCGTCCATCATCACCTCTCAACTCTTGTTGACAAAAACTTTATGTTAATAAATCACCAATGCCATTGAAAATTGCAATTATTATATTATTTTAGAGAGGACGGGTACTCAATGGATTAAATGATTCTTTTCTTTTCTTTTTTTCGTTTTATACGTGCAAATGAAGGGTTGAGAGGAGATGATATATGGTCATGAGAGAAAACTGACTGGAAAAAGGTTAAAATTTAAAGTTATGTTTACAGGAAACAAAGAACAGGTGTGATAGGAGAAAAGGGAGAGGAAAGAAAGTATTTAATATAATTGAATATATATATCTCACAAACTATTAGTTAATTTCAACCATTCAAAACTTCCTCATCTAAGTGTAAAAATTGTGTATAAACTTTTGTGACAATTGGCACAAGCTCCTTTGGGCAGTAGATGATAGTAAATTTGGCAGTCCCAAGCTTTTGGGAAAAGAGGAAGGTGCTTGTAAAGTGTGGTGTAAAGTGTGGTTCTTTAGTACATTAGACACATCAAATTCCAGAATGTTTGATAGTAATGCACAGTAAGAAACCTCTTCTTTTCTGTTCTGTTCTTAAATTTCCAATGGTGGCTTCTTATGTGATGATATTTATGCTTCAGATTTCTGGTAAAACTTTTCCACTGGTTCCATGTTATTCTTTGACCACTTAGTTCCTGCCTGAAACTGTTGTCACGTAACCTGTGGTTTGTGGATGGGGCGTCAGAGGTTGACATTGTTGCACTACTGAATTTTTCCACTCATGGCTCCTCTAGGTGCGAGTATTTTTGTGAACATTGATTTACATCTGTCCTGTGATACTTTCTAAAAGCCATGTGTAATGAACTGCAATGATTAAGAGTCCTTTGGTTTTGGTTGAAATCTTTTACGATTAGATTTTGGATTGCATGGTGATATATCTTGTCTTGGGATTGATTTATTGGTCACCCCCCTAAAGCTCTTGTGAAGAAAAACTTGGTGCATTTTTCTCTTGGATAAACTTTTACATGGATTATATGACTGGCTTTCTAATCTCTGTTCTGAATTTAAATAAATTCTAAGTAAGAAGTTGAATGTTGTATAGAAGGGTAGGGATTTTGGTTTGTGAATTGTGACATCCATGTTAGATGACGAGGTTAAAAATCTAGTATCCATGTTAATGCTTAATGTATGTGTCAAACGGATTTTGCGGTCTAGGTTTCATGAGCTAACCATTCTTTTCTTTTTATTTTCTTTTCCCTGTTACAATTGTAATCACATGATGTAATTTAATTGCAAGCTGGATTTCTGCTATTGCTGCAATTTACCCGGTTCAATTTGTAGGCCGGTATTGTAATAATCATGCTAAATAATGGAACACTGCAGAAGTTTCCAGGCTTCGGTGGATGTTGCTCTGATGTTTGCTTTCATTCTTTTTAATAATAGGTGAAGCTTTACTTAGGACGTATAGAAAATTGAGGAGACGTGGATCTCGATAGCAGTTTTCAAGATCTGTTAGTAGAGATATCATATTAAGCGCTAATGCTTGAAAATTAAGACTTGTGCCTGTTTTCAGAGGTTGGTGTCTAATGAAACGGAAATAAGTAGTTAAATGTGTGCCGGCGGATCTCTTGCTAGTTCTGTGGGAAATATCTTTTGATGTATCATTGTTTCTTTAGTATTTAGTAGGAGAGAGCCTTGGTTTTGCTTAATCTGAATGTTAACTTATGGTTGGCAAAAGTTTTGGTTCAAACTTTTGCCCTTAATGTTGAAAGTTGCAATTGTTTTACCTGGGAAACATCTGAACGGATGATCACATTAATAATTATTCTTCTGTATATGAAAAGACCATTGCCAAGGTGATGGAAATCCAAGATGCTATAGGGGCATCTGACTGATATGTAAGGAGATGGGTTTCTGGTTCTCCACTATGTTCATTAATGTATTTGTGTATTTAGCTTCGAAACCGTAACCAAACGATAACAGTAATTTTACATAACCAACCTTTGACATCATTTGGTCTACTTCCTCTATGGCTTCTATTTTTTCTTTGTCGTGTTATTGGTATTGGAATCAGAGACTTGAGAGGGCTCTTGGTATCGGTATTGTTATAATGAGATTTCAAGAAGCGATATAAAGGGAAGCAAAATTGGAAGCGGAGTTTGCAGAACAAGTATTCATGTCATAGAAGGATTGATATACAACATAGAATTGAATTGCAATTTTCCTGGTGAAGCCATCCATCTTCACCAATTATTACTTCCCAGATTAAAACTCAATACCTAGCTAGGGCCTTGTGAAGAACTAAACAATTTACTAAAGAGAAGTTGTGATCCTTCAAAAACTTAGAACACAACACAGATGACAAGAAATGCCCTAACATAAGGGGCCATTCCCCACCAGGAAAGAGGCTGCAGGCCTCACATAAGTGAAGTCAACAAATGGGTTTGCGTTGTTGTCCTTTGGGGAGGCAGCTGGAGAATCCAACACTGACATGTCCGTCCACCGTGTCTCAAAGTTGGCAATGCAGTGCTTCCCTGCAACTTCTGGTCGAAAACTGGGCTGGATTTCTCTTGCCTCCAACTTCTTCCAGTTGATTGGTTTGAACCATTTGTGATGCTTGATTTCCTCACTTCCCGTAGGTCCACTGCCCAGGCGCTTGCTTGGTTCCTTCTGTAGCAGCTGAAACAACACACAAAATTTCTCAGCGTTTTCACTCATTCGTTCATGAACACCTATACCAGTTATGTTCACGTGCCCCAAACCCCTCCAGATATAAATAAAATGAAAGCCATGAAATCATTCTTTCGATTTATGACTTATGATGGAATCATCATTCAACAGTCGTATTTTGTTTCAAAACCATAAGCTCCCTATACGGATCATAAAATAGGTTTTTGTGTTTGGAGACAGAATTGGGTAATCGAAGAGTAAGAGTTTGAATAATTACCCCTTTCAACAGGGAATGAGCTTCGCTCGTCAAAAAAGCTGGCAGCTTGATCTTATCCTTGACAATCTTTTGCTGGACTTTCCCTCGATTCCCACCGACAAAAGGAGGCTGCCCAAGTTGAACACAAAGGGTAACAGTTAGCATAAATTTCAACACAACACAGATTACAGAGAGATAATATTCTGATGAATGCCAACCTTCCCAGTGAGCATCTCATACAAAAGAATTCCCACACTCCACCAATCAGCAGACTTGTCATGGCCCTTTCCAAGGACAATTTCAGGAGACATATATTCAACAGTTCCACACATAGAATTTGATCTTGTACTCTCATCAAATTGCTTTGCTAAGCCAAAATCAGTCAGCAGTACCTATATTAAATGGCAAGTCTAACATTAGAATTATTATTTTTGTTTCTATCTTGTGCTTGTCGAGCACAGGCCGAGAACGGGAAATGCTTCTCAGCTCTCAGCCCGTCACCATAAAACTAAAACAGATTACTGATAAATTGATAGACAAATGAAGAGAAAGAGAGAGTACATGGCCATCTTCATCCAAAAGAATGTTTTCAGGTTTCAGGTCCCTATGCATTATGCCATTTTCATGGAGATGGGAGACAGCAGAAACAATTTCGGCAGCATAAAAACGCGCCAGATCCTCCCTAGTACAAGATCACAATAGTTAATCAACTTCATGCCTTGAGCCTTCTAAAACTCGTCTAAATGGTGAAAAAGCTCAAGCATATATATACCTGAAAAGGCCATGGTGGTAAAGCTGGAAAAAGAGGTGCCCCCCATTTATGAAATCCAGCACAAGGTATAATCTATATTTGGTCTGCATTTCAAGAAACAACTTAAACTTTAGTCTTCCAGAGAGATCAAGACATTTACTAAATCATGGTAAAATCCTAATTCTCTTCCAAGAATTAATGATCAACATCGAAAAATCACCTGAAATGAATATTTGAGCTGGACAATGAATGGATGATCGATTTTCGTCAAAATATCCCTCTCAGCTTTCATGTAGTCAGCGTGATTCTTCTCCATTATCTTGTCCTTTCTCATGACCTTCATAGCGTATATTTCTGATGTATGTATCTTCCTCACCTGGTATACTTTCCCAAATGCACCTTGCCCAACAAGCTTCAAAACCTCAAAGTCTTCAATCCCCACACTAGGGACCTTAATGGAATATCCATTAATGACATTGTCGCGATCTTCAGTGGACGATTCCTCGAATTCTTTGATGGTTTGTTCCTTGATGCACTTGAGTAGTTCTACTGAATCCTCTGTCTCGAGTAGCATAAGTGTGCTTAGCTTCAGTGTAGAAGGGCCAACCAGAGAATGTGATCGGTTGTGAATAACAAATGGATCTTCATAAATTATCTCACTCGCATCTGCTGCTGCAGCAAAAGCAGAATTTCCTAAATTGACACAACTTGCTTCTGTTGAAGCATAAACTACTGGAACAGGACCGAATACATCGGAGAAATCTAGCTCAACAGGATCAGCCACGACAGCTTCTGGAGGGTTCGCGGGAAAAAGTAGCTGAGTCGTCAGGAGTGGTTTGCAGGTGCGGGTTGTGGTCATCAAAGCAGGCAACTGAGAGGAAACCATGTTCGAAAGCTTTGGCAGATGGTGAAGCTAAATTTCCCCAAAATTCTCTAAACAAAGAACAGTTGAAGAAGGGTTCCTATCAATGGCCTTAATCAACAGGAAGGGCACGTGTGCGATAGGAGTCCCTAGAAACTTAGGCAGCAAGCAAAAGAGAATCCAGGAGAAGAAGTATTTCTTGTTCCCCGATTTGCAGGAAACAGCAGATGCTCCAGTAGTTGTCAAATTCATGAAGATCAAGTTGTGAAATCTGCAATTCAATGTACCAAAAACAAAACACAAAAGTATAAAATCAGCAAAATTGCATCCAACCTTTAATTGTTTATTTGTAATAAGACTATAAAACCCCTAATATAAAAGTTAATTTTCCCAACTGAAAATACCAATCTCAGATAAACCCTAGCTAGAAGAAATTAACAAGATTAGGCAATGTAAAACAATATTCAATGGTTAATTAACATATTTTGGCAACCAAATCCGAAAATATTTATATTAAAAATCAGAACTTACAAAAGCAAATACATGGAAACAACAAAACATGTGAGAAATCAAACCGTCAAATCAAGTAACAAACCACAAAACGCAAGAAGTCAGATCATCCAAAACAAATCTTTACATGACAAAAAAAAAAATCATTCTTTTACGAAGAAGAACACGTCGGATATCGTAAACATATCACAATTCATCATAAAAGAATAAAAAGTAACAAAATTTAACATTTATGATTCTATAACGAGACGGGTTCTGTAATACAACAACAACAACAAAAAAACGGTGGGGTGCTTTTCTATGTTTTCCTGCAGTTTCTCAGATACCAAACGGGGACACGAAGAACACCAACTTGAAGATCAAAAAAAGACAAACAGAGAGAGAGAGATAGAGAACGTGATTGAATTGAATTACCTGGGAAGATTGCAGAGGAGAAAAACAGCCGAGAGAGAAAAGTGAGTTATATATAAAACAGATGAAACTCAAAGGTGTCCGACGTTGTAACAACGAAGGAGTCGCGTAGCCGCTTACATTTACATGAACCAAAACGTGAATCAATTGGAAGCTTTGACACGTGGCGGGTTGGTAGTGGTGGATAGGGTAGTTTTTTTATATATATATTAACATTAATGTTAATAATATTAATAAGATTAGTTTAACACTTTTACGTGTTTTTTGATCGAATTTGGACCAAAGTGTGGAATATGCGTTTTTTGGATTGGGTGGTGGCTGGCCTAGTGGAATACAGCGTACACACGCAACTAACGTTACTAATCCTTATATATCGGTCGCTGTTTTATTTATTCTTCTCTATTTCTATATTTTTTAAATAAAAAAAATCTATTTCTATATATTATTCAGGGATGGACACGGTTCGGTTCGGTTTTGATCAATACCGTGTTGAACCGATATATATTCGGTTTTTGAAAAAGTAAATCTATTTGAACATGAAAACCGAATTGAACCGAACAACTTTATCTCGGTTCGGTTCATTTCAATTCAATTTGGTTTTGAACCTACTAAACTTGGAAGGTTTTTTTATATGTTTTTTTAATTGTTTTAGCCTTTAAGTTATATTTTTTGACATTTAGACTTAAACTTTTTTCGAAAAACATAATATTTAAAAAATAATTTAAACAACATACAACTCAGTTTTTAAACAAAATCTAAAATTTCAATCATATTCAATATATATATATATATATATAACATACTCAATCAAAATATAAAATCTTCATAACTTCTATAAATAGAAGTAAAAAAAAATATAGTACATAATGTAGTCTAAAAATAAAACATCAATAACAAACGGTCTATAATAAAATTGAACCTTACAAAATAATTAACTAAGACAATTCGGTTTATTCAATTCGGTTCGGTTTTTTATGTTTAAAACCGAAATCAAATCGAATTCAATTCGGTTTTCAAGTTTTATATCGGTTTGAACCGAATGGAAGCTATGAACCGAACCAAATACCAATTTTCGATTCGATATAATTCGATTTCGGTTGTTGTCTCCATCCCTAATACTATTATTATTTATTTTCTATATACATGAAGATGGAAAGTCGATATGGAAAATTCAGAGAACACTTGTCATATTGATGTGATTTGGTAATTATTAGATAATTAAAAAGGACACTTGTCACGTATTGGCATATAAGATTGACACTTGGCATGGGAGGGTGACATTTGGTAAGTGTTATTATGTGAGGATGACATCTAGTAATTATCTAGGATACACCTATCCTTGTGGTTCGGCCGAGTGTGTTTGATTTGTTAGAAGATGAATTCATCTTGAAAAAATCCTTATAATATTGGGATGGTATTGGGAGATCTTTCTTTGAATTCCTATCCTATCAAATCGACTCTATTAGAAATAACCCCTATTGGATAATCTATCAACTACACCGACCATTATTTAAATGTGTGATAAATGATTAAGGAATCTTTAATCTCTCGTGTCATGCACTTATGATATATTTGAGATTGTTTTTATTTAAAAAATAATTACTTACTTCTCAAATTTTAAACAAATAGGTGTTTGATAAATTTTCCAAAAACAAACTATTTTATAATTTATTTCCCCAATAATCAGCTTTTGAGAAGTTTGTTTGGGATTGCTTTTGAATGCTGGTTATTTTAGAAACTAATCCATCAATTAGGGATGGATAAAAAAGCTCATACACTGTAAACCGGACCAAACCAAATCAAACCACTTGGTTTGGTCCAGTTTTGTACTTTAAAGAAAACTGTATGGTCTTGTTTGATCTATAGTCCAAGTATATCAAATCAGGATCGGACCGTAAACCGAATACTTTTAATATTATAACTATATGTCACATCCAACAAATTTTAATAAAATTTTAAAAATAAAAAGTTAAAGTCAAAAACCCTAATTTTTTATTTCATAGTTGTTTTTTTCGGTCACCAACTCAACAAGTTTGTGCAAAACGAAAATCTCAATTTATAAACAAAACTCCAAATATGGGATGGTAAAGGATTTTAATATGTTACCATTATTTTACGAAGTTATCACTAATAGTAAAAAATATTAATAATATAAAACTAAATTAGTGTTGTTGTCATGATTTAGTTGTTTTTTTTACTTGCATGCATTCAATTGCATTTATATGATTATAGCGATTTTATTTATTAACCTAAAAAAAATGTTTCATTTATTAATATTTTTTCTACTTCCAGAATTTCGACACACTTCTTCATTTTTATTTTTATTATTATTACTCTTTTAGTTTTTTTTTAGTTTGATAAACCGTACGTAAAAATAACTTGCATGTCTCCTTAATTGCTCACCTTGTCAAGTCATATATATTTTTAAATGGTTAAGCATTTGGATTTCAAATCAAAAACCGTTAGACTGAACCAAACCAAATAAATATAATTTAGTCTACAAAAAATAATGATTCAAATTGGTCCTAATTTTTAAAAGATCACAAATTTTGGCTTGATCCGATTCTAGTCGAAACCGGACCAAACCGGACCGTGCTCAGCCCTACCATCAGTTATAAAATGTCCATAATACTCTCACCTTAATAAAAAGACAGTATTGCCCAATCTAATTGAAAAGAGAGAGAAATGAAATCAACCTTTTCTTTCTTAATTACCACCGTTTGCACTCTAATTCTATTTTAGTTTTTAATGTCTCTCGATTCATATTATCATCTGTTTTACCCTTTTGCACTCTTCAGTCTTATCCTCATATTTTATGAAACATTTTTTTCATTCTTCTTTCTTGATTAGTCCAGACCACCGTTTGGACTTTTTTTGATACATTTTTTTTTAATGTCTTTCACTTAACACAAGTACATTGTATAAACCACAAGTCATAAAATTTCACACAAATTATATTTCGACCCATGTATTATTCCTTTTTCTTTTTCAACTCATTAAATACATAAAAAAAATATTTTCATCCCCAACCACATTTTATTAAAAAAAAACCTTAATATACGATCACTGCTGTATTAATATTACTAAGATCTGTCTATTAAGTAATGTGAAAATGGTGAGGAATGTCATATTTTTTTTTGTCCGTTGCAGTGATGTCACCGTTATAATAAGTTAAATTTAAAAGGCACCTATTATGGTGAGCTACCGAAATTGTCTTTAAATAATCGATTCTTTATTCTTTAAAAACTGTCGTCCAAAAAAGTTGTCTGAAAATCAATCAACTACTCCATTTTTTCTTCAGAAAACGAGCTTCATTCCAGATATTGCACAAGAAGGTAAATTAATATTTCTGATCTTCATTTCCATTTTTTCTTGTATTTCTGTGTGGTATAACACTGTATGAACATTTATGAATATGTTGTCCCAATTTTTTTTGTTTATGTCTAGAAATTGTAAACTTTTAAAAAATAATGAATGAACATGTATGCATATTTTTTTGTATACATATTTGGCCGAGTTGAGTTGAAGTGGTGCAAACAAGTTTAAAATCTTGGTCATAAAAGCTGGAAAGCATTTAAAAAAAGCTCGAAACATTTGAAAAAAAGCTCGATCAAATTTTAAAAAAGCTCGATCCATAAAATAAATACTCGATCCAAAAAATAGATACTGGATACGTAAAAAAAAAACTCGATCCCTAAAAAAAAAGCTCGATCCCTCAGAAAAAAAGCTCGATCACTCACAAAAAAAGCTCGATCTCTCACAAAAAAGCTCGATCCCGCACAAAAAAAGCTTGATCCCTCACAAAAAAGCTCGATCCCTCACAAAAAAGCTCGAGTCATATGAAAAAAAGTTCGAACCATATTAAAAAAAGTTTGATGATATACAAATAGAGCTCGATCTTGAACAAAAAAAGATCGATCCCGTTAGAAAAAGCTCAATCATGTATAAAAACGGTTCGATCATGTATAAAAATGGCTCGAGCATGTATAAAAATGGCTCGATCATGTACAAAAAAAACTCGATCAGTAAAAAAAAAACTTGATCGCTTACACTTTTGATTTTTATTTAATCCTTTATAATTATAAATTTAATATTAAATATTGATGGCTTAATAATGGTTTTGACAGGACAATGGATAAGGTGAGAATAGTCATATCTTACAACGGTCGATAGGAGCAATTACCCGATTGAAATCAGAGGTATTTAGGTTCCGATAACCAAGGTTTGTATGTGTCAAAGAATTTGAGTTACGACGAACTAGTGTCGATCGTGCAAACTATTGTGAAGTTTGATGAGAACAAATACAATGCTAATCTACAGTCTCTATCAACTGTTCCTGAGATTACATGTCGTACATTTATAAGAACAATGATGATGTTCAGTTTATGCTAGGGGAAGATAGGGTGATCCCTCAAGTATGTGTTAGTCTAATCGAGAGGCTGGTAGAAGGTGTCATTGGTGAAGATATCTCTGATCGTGATAACACCCAACAATTTCGATCATCAGGCGGAAGCAACCAATTGTTCACAGAAAGAAGTGGGATTGATGGTCGGGAAAACATATGTGTTGTTCCACCGAAAGTAGCCGCCCATGATAATATACCGGGACCTCAATTTGACGATGTATTTGGTTGACAAATTGAGATGAAGGGTAGACAGTACAACCACCAATACAATGAGATCTACAATGACATCAACAATGAGCAGAATACATCACTGAATATTATGGTGATTCATGAGGTGGATAATGAGGGCAGTTTCATTTTTGTAGAAAATGTAGAGAACAATCAGGATTATAAAGAACCTGTCGAAACAGAAAGACGTGTAAGACATGTACATAGATTTAGTTACAGTGCACCAGATATAGCTGGGACCTCCGAGGTCCGGGCTAATGTAACTCTAGATGATTCTGATAATGCCACAACATGGGTTATTCCAGAAGCAGAATCATACTCGTTTGGTATTGGTGGAAGCAGGAACGTGGTTGAAGATGAACCTATAAGCATGATATATAAAGGGTAATTTTTTCCAACGAAAAAGGATTTGAAGAGACTAGTAGGCCATTTTGCAATGCGGCAGAACTTCGAGTGGAAGGTGAAAAGGTCCAATAAGACAACATTACATCTAGTTTGTTTGATGGAAAATTGTACGTGGAAGTTAAGAGCGGTGAGGAGAGATGAAGGCACATACTTTCAAGTAAGAAGTTTTGTCAACAAACACACTTGTCCGTTAGAGGAAATTCACCGTCGGCACCGACAAGCTAGTGCATTCATAATTGGAGAAGTTATTGCACCTAGACTTCAACAACAAGATGGTCGACTAATGCGTCCGAAGGACATAATCGCCGATATGAAATCAATGTATGGAATCCAAATAATGTACAGTAAGGCACACGCAGCCCTCGATTATGTGTTGTCACTGACATATGGAACACATGAGGAAACCTTCCAACTACTTCCATCGTTTGGTTACATTTTGGAACAACAAAATCCTGGCACAATCACTGATTTACAGTGCGACGAAGATGGTTAATTTTTGTACTTCTTCATGTAGATTGGTGCCTCACTTAGAGGATTCCGGACGTGTATACGTCCAGTCATTTCAGTTGATGGTACCCATTTGAAGGGACAATTACGGGGTACAATGTTTTTTGCAACAGCACAAGATAAGAACGAACATGTGTATCCAATTGCTTTTGGGTACGGCAACTCCGAAAACAACCTTTCATGAGAATGGTTTTTGGATTGCTTGAAGGGTGCGCTAGGCCATATTGATGAGCTAGTTTTCATTTCCGATAGGCATGCAAGCATTGAAGCAGGGATTTCTAAAGTGTTCCCTTATGCCACTCATACCATATGTTGCTGGCACTTTACTGAAAATATTAAGAAGCGATTTCATAGGAAGGATGTTGCCGCAATAATGGACAAAGCAGTCCGCGCATACACCGAGTTTGAATATAACCACATATGGAAGAGTTAAGAAACTTGCACCAAAATACATATGATTATATAATTGATGCCGGTCCACACAAGTGGTCCCGTGTACACTGCCCAAAAAAAAGGTACAGGGTGATGACAACAAATGCTGCAGAATGCATAAACTCATGTCTAAAATTTGCACACCGACTACCTATGTTGACTATGGCTGAGTTCATTAGGAATATGCTACAACGGTGGTTTCACGATCACTATAGAGCTGTACAAACCATGTGTCATCAGTTGACCAACGCAGCACATCTTGTGCTTTTAAAACGTGTGGAAAAGTGTGGTTTTTTGACCGTAAATCCAGTAGATTGGAATATTTTCTCGGTCAAGCGATCTGGAAAACAGTGGACTGTTGACTTAGCCCGGAAGACTTGTACTTTTAACAAATTCCAAATGGATCATATTCCATGTTCTCACGCTCTTGCGGCGGCACGGTACATTACTTTCAAGTTGTACTGTGAGATGATAATTACTGAAACGTGAAGCTGGCCGTTTTCAATGTTTTTTACAGGGAGCGAAACTTGGACTTGACAACTTTGTGTTCGGACTACTACAAGAGACACACTTATTGACGAGTACTCGGTTCCTATTATACCAGTGGGTCATTCTTCCACTTGGGTTGTGCCATATGACATTGCTTAGAGGGTGATTTTGAATCCAAACTCCATGAGACAAGCAGGACGCCCGAGGGCGGGTTGCCATGTCTCGTCTTCGGAGAGGACAACTACACAATCCTGTAGAAGATGTGGACAACTAGGGCATAATTCCAGGAGATGTTCTAATCCACCTATGATTAATGAAGGTCCAATCAGAGGTGTTCCCGATGAATACCGTTGCAAGTGTAGCATCTATCATTCAATTGGACACAACAAACAGACGTACCCTAACATTGACTCTAATAGGGAATGAATGACAAAGTTTTGATCACATTGTAAACATTTGGAATTGTATCAGATTGTAATAATTTGTAATTGCAATAATTCTTATTAATGAATGAATTAATATTAATGAATGAATAATGAATGAATTAATATTCATGAATTAATTACATGTCTTTGTACATAAAAAATGGTAATATACAACCTATCACAAGGCGGGCCTGGAGTTACAAAAAATCTCCAAAGCCATTTTCTCTCGAATGATCCCCATGTCGTCCTCTAACCAATAAAAAGGCTTTCGACCCTCCAGTAAGTACTCGATAAGTCTCAAAGTATGGGGACCACAGTTACCTCTGCAATTGGACACATAAAACACCGTTAGAAATCGTTCTTAAAGAATATCTAAACACGTGAATGAAATAGAATGTCTTACGATTTTTTTTGTTGGGGGACTGTAGAAGTATGCATCATGGTGACCGAGAAGGGCTTATTTTCCCGAGGGAACGCCTGACGACCACCTCGTCGTGCAATGTGGAACCCCGCGTCACTCAACATTTAGGGTAAAACCCACGGTAATGGGCGTACCTGCTGGTGTCTGATCTATTAAGGGACTTCCTGTCTTCAGGGGTCAAAAATGTCAATCTTCCCCAGAATCAGGTCGACGGTCACCATAAGCCAATGTTGGCCCCAATGTTGCACGGAATCAGGACCTGTAATAGTATGCATACGGTGTTAGGTCAGGATATATGAACAGTTTATATTTTAAATCATTTCCATCGTTTAACACTTACCAGGTCAACCTCGTGCCATGGGCGGTTTCCACTCGTGGTTGCTCCACGGACCGTCAGAATGTCATCTTTCAACCATCGGGACTGTAACACATTCCACCTTGCCGTGGTCACAGCCCCGTGCGAATCACAAGGCATCATCTTCTCCCACATGTACAACATAAGTGGTTGTACATACAAGCATTGACAATATCGTATTAATAATACAAAACCAGAAAATGCGATTCGATTCCAAAAATTTATAACTATTTACATAAAATTGTGTATCCAACACGTTGATCATCTGGTTGTACACATTGGGGAATCCTCACTGACGCTTGCGAAGAATATGGAGGTATGCGTGTTGGAACCCCGTTAACCGGTCACGCAGCGGAACCAGGTTTTAAAATTTTTATACATATCATATTTGTATCCGGGACCAGTGAACTTTTGATCGTAATTATTTTTCGGAACTAATACATACAATATGTAAACACAAGAAATTGAAATCGATATAATCAGAAGAAGAAAAAATTACCAACGTTTGGAGGCTCCTTCACTTTACAATGTGCTCATGTCTGAACCACTCGATCTTCCTCGATATCTTCCGGGACTGGTAACTACGTGTGGACGCGTCACGATCTCATAAACTTGAATGAAAAATGTAGAGAGAATTGAAGAAACTCTTTCTTTTAGATCAATATGCAACATTTTAATCTTTTCATAAGCGCACACAATTAATTTCACTTGTTCACGCCAACAATAAAAAAAAAAACTTCCTTTTTTTTTCGCGTGTGTAACAAAATCAACTTTTTTTCTTTTAAAACAAAAACCCCTGCACTCGCATGGTACAAAAAATAAAACAACCTTTTCTATTTTCTCAAACTTAAATTCACGCCACCCTTGAGTTTTTGTTTTATATATATATTCAACTATTGTTGTATTTTTTATAACAAAAGTCAACTTACATATATATATATATACTCTTTTTTTTATATATATATATATCCTTATTTGTATCATATACAAACATTTATATATGTACACACATCAATTTACATCCAATATAATCTCTTATTTTATAATTGATATATATCTTTTAATTATCCTTTTTAAATATATTTAATATATTAAAAGTGATAATAAGTATTTTAAATTTAAACTTAAATTCAAATATTTAGATAAATGATTTAGTAAAATAAAATAATCATATTATTTTATCTTCACCTAAATCAATTTATCAACTGACATCCTCCAATTAATAGTTAATTAATAATTCATAATTATCAATATAATTAAATAACCTAATTATTTAATTAATTTAACTATTAACATTCATTAAATAAATAATCTCATTATTCAATTAATTCCCGAATATATACGTGTCACACTTGTAACACAATTAATTGGACAATCCAATTAATTAACCGTGACCCTTGTTACCTAAATCAATCGGGCTAGCAAGGGGACCTAATGGACCCACAGTATTTTGAGCTCCAATAATCTTCGGAATCATTAATTAAACTCTTTAATTAATATTCCTTGATTATTAACTCCGGTGTTATTCCACTAAAAACCTAAAGCTGCACTCTCTCAACTGCAGACGCTTTTACACAGACCGATACAACCCGGTGTCCATCGATATAGCTATTACATATGGTGTGATCCTCCACAGTAGTTCATAATTAGAGCTTGGTCATAATGTCCGTTATACCCCTCTAATTACATATATCCTTTAAGTACCATTGATTCTCTAATGGACGATAAATCCTATTTTCTCACAGAATTAGGAGAGCGCTCATATTGTCCAAGCCCCAAATCAACCCTTAAGGAAACTACCATATACTTCTCACAAGAAGGAGTGGATTCCACTATTGTGTACAAACCTTCCCAGCCACAAGCCAAACCGTAATCCCAACATACAGAGTATATTGATCAGGAAATGCATCTGACCTCACTCATGGTATATCAAAGACTACGATTTAACCTTAAGGAGTCGATAAAACACTCAGGATTAAGATCACCCACATATAGCCATCATTAGTTGATATATATGAATCTCATCGGTAAACGGATCTTGGTGAGAGATTCATATAGATCATGGCTCAGTCCTATATGATTACATCATACAATGTGCCTCCATTCCCATATCTCATATGAATGATTCAGGATAGAATCATCGTATATTACGGAATGGACCGCAGCTATAGATTAACCACAAATAAAGTATCCAACTTTATTTTTTATCTATGGACTCTTTAGATTACACGTCTCTTACTGTATCCATCTGTATATGACACTCATATACACAGTTCGATATTACATCTGGCAATCTTGGATGTTTAAATATATGCACAAGTTTATAAAATAAATAACATAACAAGAGTGAATTGAACTTTTCTTTTTATTTATTTCATAAATCCATTTACAAACTACATCTTTAGGGCATAAACCCCAACAATCTCCCACTTGCACTAAAGCATGTAAGGCATGTCTCGTAACCCTAGACTATTTAGGTGACCCAAAAACACTTTAGTCAGTAAGGTCTTCGTAAATGGATCAGCATGATTGTCTTGTGAGGCTATCTTGGTGACGATCGCATCTCATCTCTACACTATCTCTCTAATGAGATGATACTTTCTCTATATATGCTTCCCTCTTTTGTGGCTTCTTGGTTCTTTAGAATTAGCCACAGTACCACTGTTATCACAATAAAGTGTGATGAGCCTATCCAGATCTAGAACAACTTCCAGATCACTCAAGAACTTACAGAGCCAAGCAACCTCTTTAGCAGTTTCACAAGCTGCTACATATTCGGCTTCCATGGTGGAGTCAGCAATGCAAGATTGCTTGATACTTCTCCACACAATGGCTCCACCACCCAGGGTGAATACTGATCCAGACGTGGATTTCCTAGAATCCCTGCCTGGCTGAAAATCAGAATCTGTGTATCCTAACAGGGATCAAATCCTACCCAGAATACACTAGCATATAGTCTCTCATTCTCCGAAGATACTTGAGAATTGTCTTGACAGCAACCCAATGATCCAATTCTGGGTTGGACTGGTATCTACTGACTACTCCCACTGCATAGCAGATGTCCGGTCTCGTGCATAACATAACATACCATACACGAGACTACCTATTGCCGATGCATATGGTACACGTCTCATATCCTCAAATTCTTAAGGTGTCTTAGGACAGTGTTCCTTAGACAAATAAACTCTGTGCCTAGAAGGTAAATTACCTTTCTTGGAGTTTTGCATCAAAAATCGCACAAGAATCTTGTCGATATACGATACCTAAGACAGTGCTATGAGTTTGTTCTTACGATTCCTTATAAGTTGGATCCCTAGAACATAACTCGCATCTCCCAAATCTTTCATTTGGAATTGGCTAGCCAGCCAGCCCTTTACATCAGACAACACTCCCACATCATTCCCAATGAGTAGGATATCATCTACATATAGGACCAAGAAAACTACTTTCTTATCAATGATGCGCTTGTAGACACAAGGCTCATCGACATTCTGCTCGAAGCCATAGGTTTTGATCACATCATCAAACCTGATGTTCCAAGATCTAGATGCTTGCTTAAGCCCATAGATGGACCTTTGCGGGTTGTAAACCTTTTGCTCTTGATCTGGACACACGAATCCCTATGGTTGCATCATATAGATGCTCTCATCAAGATTGCCATTCAAGAATGCAGTTTTGACGTCCATTTGCCAAATTTCGTAATCGAAATAGGCAGCAATGGATAAGAGAATCCTAGACTTAACATGGCTACTGGCGAGAAGGTCTTTTCATAATCGACCCCATCTTTCTAGGTATAACCCTTGGCCACTAGCCTTGCTTTGAAGGTCTCTACCTTCCAGTTTTCTCTTCTCTTTCTCTTGTAGATCCACTTACACCTTATGGGTTTTACCTTATCCGGTAAGTCTACAAGATCCCAGACTGAGTTAGAGTACATGGACTCAATCTCGAGATTAATGGCTTTAAGTTATTCCTCTTTATCAGGATATTCCATTGCATTCTTAAATGTCAGTGGATCATCAATACTATCAGCAGAGATAACATATTGTTCCTCACCTATACTTAAATAGCGTTTATGTTGTCTCACAACCCTCTCACTTCTCTTAGGTGATAGTGTATCTGATCAGGAATCATCTGACTCTCAGATGTTTGTGGATCAACAACTCTTGTTGATGAAGCACTAGTCTCACCATGCTCCAACTCATTCAATACAATCTTAGAACGAGGTTTATGGTCACTAATATAACTGTCCTCAAGAAACGTTGTATTTATCGATACAAATACTTTGTTTATGTTCGGGACTATAGAAGTGTCCACCTCTGGTCTCCTTGGAGTATCCTACAAACAGGCAGACCACAGACTTGGAGTCTAGCTTTTCAGTTCAGTTCAGTTCTTCGGCACGTGTGCTGGACACCCCTATATACAGAAATGTCGTAAACTAGCTTTGTGACCATTCCACAACTCTAGGGGAGTCTTAGGAACAGATTTGGATGGCACTACATTCAAAATGTATGTCGATATTTGTAACGCATATCCCCATAAGGAATTTGGTAATGATGAGAAACTAATCATAGATCTCACCATTTCTATTAGGGTTCTATTTCTCCTCTCCGCTACACTATTTTGTTGAGGTGTACTGGGTGCTGTGAGTTGGAAAACTATCACATGCTCGACCATGAAGTCTTTAAACTCTTGGTCAAGGTACTCACTGGGGTTTATGCCCTAAAGATGTAATTTGTAAATGGATTTATTAAATAAATAAAATGAAAAGTTCAATACATTCTTGTTATGTTGTTTATTTTATAACTTGTGCATATATTTAACATCCAAGAATGTCGGATGTAATCTCGAACTTTGTATATGAGTGTCATATACGGATGGATACAGTAAGAGACGTGCAATCTAAAGAGTTCATAGATAGCAAATAAATCTGGGTACTTTATTTGTGGTTAATCTATAGTTACGGTCAATTCTGTAATGTACGGTGATTCTATCCTGAATCATTCATATGGAGATATGAGAATGGAGGCACCTTGTATGATGTGATCATATAGGACTGGGGCATGATCTATATGAATCTCTCACCAAGATCCGTTTACCGATGAGATTCATATATATCAACTAATGATGGCTATACATGAGTGATCTTAATCCTGGGTGTCTTATCGACTCCTTCAGGTTAAATCGTGGTTTTTGATATACCATGGGTGAGGTCAGATGTATTTCCTGATCAATATACTCCGTATGTTGGGATTGCAGTTTGGCTTGTGGCTGGGAAGGTTTGTACACAATAGTGGAATTCACTCCTTCTTGTGAGAAGTAAATGGTAGCTCCCTTAAGGGTTGATTCGGGGCTTGGGCAATATGAGTGCTCTCCTAATTCCGTAAGGAAATAGGATTTATTGTCCATTAGAGAATCAATGGTACTTAAAGGATATATGTGATTAGAGAGGTATAACAGACATTATGACCCAGCTCTAATTATGAACTACTGTGGATGATCACACCATATGTAATAGTTATATCGATGGACACCGAGTTGTATCGGTCTGTGTAAAAACGTCTACAGTTGAGAGAGTGCAGTTTCAGTTTTTTAGTGGAATAACACCGGAATTAATAATCAAGGAATATTAATTAAAGAGTTTAATTTATGATTCCGATGATTATTAGAGCTCAAAATACTGTGGGTCCATTAGGTCCCCTTGCTAACCCGATCGATTTAGGTAACAAGGGTCACAGTTAATTAATTGGATTGTCCAATTAATTGTGTTACAAAAGTGACACGTATATATTCGGGAATTAATTGAATAATGAGATTATTTAATTAATGAATGTTAATAGTTAAATTAATTAAATAATTAGATTATGTAATTATATTGATAATTATGAATTATTAATTGGAGGGTGTTAGTTGATATATGGATTTAGGTATAAATCATTTATCTAAGTATTTGAATTTAAGTTTAAATTTAAAATACTTATTATCACTTTTAATATATTATATATATTTAAAAAGGATAATTAAAATATATATCAATTATAACATAAGAGATTGCATAAGATGTAAATTGGTGTGTGCACATATATATGTGTTTGTATAGGATACAAACAATGATATACGCAATATATAAAAGATATAAATATATATGGTTGCCTAATCATAGGCGTGAAATTTGGTTTATGAAAAAGTTGGTGCAGGCGATATAAATATATATTGTTGCCTAATCAAAGGCGTGAAAAAGATATACATACATATTGGTAAAAAGAATCAAAAAGTTAACACAACAATTGACGTTTGCCTGAGATGCAAATCGAAGGCATGAGATGCAATTCATGTGTGCGTAAAATCAATACACCAAATTGAAAAGAAAAAGTTTTTTAAAATTTTCTCTACATCCTCCATTAAAGTTTTTGAGACCGTGACGCGCCCACACATAGTTACTAGATCCGGGAGATAGCGAGGAAGATCGAGTGGTTCAGACAGGAGCATAACGTAAAGTGAAGGAGCCTCCAAACGTTGGTAAGTATATCTTCTTCTGATTTTATCGATTACAATTTCCTGTGTTTACATATTGAATGTATTGGTTCCAAAAAATAATTACAATCAAAGTTCACTGGTCCCATATACAGATATGATCTGTATAAAAATTTTAAAACCTAGTTCCGCTACGTGACCGGTGAACGGGGTTCCAACACTCACATCCACGATCCGATCGTAGTGACTTGATAGTCCTACCTAATTGATTATCAACTTCAACTCGAAATTCTTTGAACATTTCAAATGTTTCCAACTTCCGTTGCATTAGGTAGACATATATGTATCTTGAGTAGCCATCTATAAAGGTGACATAATACTCATAACCACCCCTAGCTTTAACATTCATCGGTCCGCAGATGTCTGTATGTATAAGCTCTAGCGGTTCTTTAGCTCTAAGCTCTTTTACAGTAAAAGGTCTCTTAGTTATCTTACCTTCAAACAAGATTCGCAGACAGGTAAGATGACAACATTTATCTCATTTAAAGGTCCGCTTTTTACTAGTATGTATATCCGGTCAATGTTGATATGACCATGTCTTAGATGCTAGAGATACGTGTCATTATCTGGAGAAATCTTATGTCGTTTAGTTTTTGGTTTTTCAACCTTAAACATTTCGGTGTTGAGCAGTGTAGTATGTATTAACGGTCTTAACACATACAAATTGTTTTCATTAATTATTGAACAAATATTCAAACCATTCTTTCCAATAATAACAGACTTATTATTAAAATAAACATAATATTTTTATTCTAAAAACTTAGAAACATAAATCAAATTCCGTGTAAATCCAAGAATATAAAATACATTGTCCAACAATATATAATTATTATAAAAACGTAATCTTATTACGCCCACTGCTCGTGCCGACACGACATCCCCTGACCCCACACGCATTAAGAAGTCTTGCTCTTCTAGCTGTATCCAAGAATCAGTCCAATGTAAAGAAGAACAAATATGGTTAGTGGCTACCGAATCAATTATCCAGGGTGAAGAATCATCTTCCACTAAACACGATTCAAGAACAAGTAAATCATATTTACTTTTCTTGGACTTCTTCTTGCTTTGGGTTTTCTTGGGTTTAGGCTTACCCTTCGCTTGTATGCCTCTCGAACATTCGTGTGGCATTGGCAGCAGGCGCTGTAGGAAATTCCTCTGTAAGCACAAACTTGAGGTCTTTGGTGACCAATATTGCATTAATGTTAAGTTTCCACTTAGTGTAGTTATCACCAGTTAATATGTCGTTTACGAGAATTTGAAGTAATGCAGAATACATTATTGCTGAAATAAATAAAACATTCACTCAGTCATTTATTTAAAACAAGTGCGAGTGCTTTGACATAAATTTAAACATGATGCATGAACATGTTTAACGAACTAGAACTACCCTAAACCTAGTTACTATACCACGACAATCCAACATACCACAAAAAAGTGCCGCCTTAGGGTCGGTCAAGTCTTTGCATGTTGGACTGAGACATTCTCAATCAAATGATATTCTAGAATAACTCTTATTCCATATGATTCAACCATCGTTCATTCAGTCAGGTTTTTAATTAAAAAACTTAAGCAAAACCTTCGTGAGTGTAACCCACCATTTCAGATCTCACGAGTTTAACTCGAGAATTGCCGCCTTAGGGTCGGTCAATCCCGAAATACCCTCAGAAATCCTATCTGTTAGGAAGTCAACCTTGGTATTGACCTTTGTGGAAACCCTCCTTAGGGAGGACGAAATCAAAGCAGTCACGAGGCCCCACTCGGATCTCACGGTGTTGAACTAATGATGGAGACTGCGGGATATATATGTCATATATCCCTCTCCCACTCACTATTTTAAAATTAGGGTTTTCTATTAACCGTTAATGCACCTAGACTCTACAGGATTAAACGACTAACTTTAATCAAGTTATCTAACGTATTAACTAATTAGAACCAAATTCTAATTAACTAATAAATTATTAATGATTTTTAACAATTAAAAAACTAATCTATTATTGAACAATCTAAGATTCAGTAAACTATTTACTAAGGTTAGATTATTATGATAGTGTTTACCAAGTTTTAACAATTAAAACTCTAACACTTTATTAGGTTCATTTATTATTAGGTAATTAATCATATTAATCCTAATTACAATAAATGACCCTATTAATCTAACTTATTAAACTCTTTAATAACTAGATTAATATTAATGAGAAATACCAAGTTTTCTAACCATTAAAAATTAATCTCATTATTCATAGTCAATTATGAATATTGCATATTTTAATCACATTAAAAAAAGTATATAAAATATCAGGCTATGATGCATGTATGACATATCAAATATATTTGTGTAGGCACATCTAATCTAAATGACATACATATGCATGACAATGCTTTTACCATCACATAATATAAAGCATACATGAATTGACCGGGTACTATGGATTATTTAACCTAAAAAATTGAAATATAAAATTACGAAAAAAATCCCAAGGCATTCCTTGGTCTTCTTGTAATTTCCGAGTCTTCCAGTCTCTTCAGGTCATTCCGATTCATCTCATGAATTCGAAATGGGAAATCTGTTCGGAACGCACTAGGCAACACTTGCCAACGTAACTGTGTGTGAACAGTACCCGGGGAACAGTGTCGACCGTGAACAGTACATCGTGAACAGTAACACCGCCGTGAATAGTACCGATGTCGCGTGCGTTTCCAGTTCTTCGTTTACAGGTTACAATTTTTTATTTTATTTATGATACAATAACAATAAAATAAATAAAATAAAAATTATATAACCCATAAACCCTAAATCCACTGTACCATAAAAAATTACGATCAACCATGTTTAAATTAAATAATTTAATTATAAACATTCATACAATCATAAAGATGGTGTCTACACAATTCATACATACAGGAGCATCGAAAACAATTTCTTGTTCCGAAAAATAAAACCAGGCTCTGATACCAATTGTTGGAACCCCGTTCACCGGTCACTCAGCGGAACTAGGTTTTAAAAATTTTATACATATCATATTTGTATCTGGGACCAGTGAACTTTTGATCGTAATTATTTTTCGGAATTAATACATACAATATGTAAACACAGGAAATTGAAATCGATATAATCAGAAGAAGAAAAACTTACCAACGTTTGGAGGCTCCTTCACTTTTCGATATGCTCATGTCTGAACCAATATTACCAACGTTTGGAGACTCCTTCACTTTACGATGTGCTCCTGTCTGAACCATTCGATCTTCCTCGTTAACTTTCGGGACTGATAATTACGTGTGAACACGTCACGATCTTAAGAACTTGAACGAAAAATGTAGAGAGAATTGAAGAAACTTGCTTTGATCATTTTATAGGCACACGTACAATTATTTTCACTTGTTCACGCCAACAAGAAAAAAAACTTCTTCTTTGTTCCGCGTGTGTATCAGGTGTGTAACGAAATCAACTTTTTCATTTAAAACAAAAGCCCCTGCACTCGCATGGTACAAAAAATAAAACAACCTTTTGTTTTTCTCAAACTTAAATTCACGCCACCCTTGAGTTTTTGTTATATATATATATTCAACTATTGTTGTATCTTTTATAAAAAATCAACTTATATATATATTCTCTTTTATATATATATATATATATATATATATCCTTATTTGTATCCTATATAAATATTTATATATATATACACACATCAATTTACATCCAATACAATCTCTTATTTTATAATTGATATATATCTTTTAATTATCCTTTTTAAATATATTTAATATATTAAAAGTGATAATAAGTATTTTAAATTTAAACTTAAATTCAAATATTTAGATAAATGATTTAGTAAAATAAAATAATCATATTATTTTATCTTCACCTAAATCCATTTATCAACTGACATCCTCCAATTAATAGTTAATTAATAATTCATAATTATCAATATAATTAAATAACCTAATTATTTAATTAATTTAACTATTAACATTCATTAAATAAATAATCTCATTATTCAATTAATTCCCGAATATATACGTGTCACACTTGTAACACAATTAATTGGACAAACCAATTAATTAACCGTGACCCTTGTTACCTAAATCAATCGGGCTAGCAAGGGGACCTAATGGACCCACAGTATTTTGAGCTCCAATAATCTTCGGAATCATTAAT
The DNA here is from genome assembly GCA_032871835.1 of Dipteronia dyeriana. Classification (NCBI taxonomy): domain Eukaryota; kingdom Viridiplantae; phylum Streptophyta; class Magnoliopsida; order Sapindales; family Sapindaceae; genus Dipteronia; species Dipteronia dyeriana. Next base: position 1,417,157 of record CM065297.1, read on the forward strand.
TAAACTCTTTAATTAATATTCCTTGATTATTAACTCCGGTGTTATTCCACTAAAAACCTAAAGCTGCACTCTCTCAACTGCAGACGCTTTTACACAGACCGATACAACCCGGTGTCCATCGATATAGCTATTACATATGGTGTGATCCTCCACAGTAGTTCATAATTAGAGCTTGGTCATAATGTCCGTTATACCCCTCTAATTACATATACCCTTTAAGTACCATTGATTCTCTAATGGACAATAAATCCTATTTCCTCATGAAATTAGAAGAGCACTCATATTGTCCACGCCCCGAATCAACCCTTAAGGGAACTACCATATACTTCTCACACGAATGAGTGGATTCCACTATTGTGTACAAACCTTCCCAGCCACAAGCCAAACCGCAATCCCAACATACGGAGTATATTGATCAGAAAATGCATCTGACATCACCTATGGTATATCAAAGACTACGATTTAACCTGAAAAAGTCGATAAGACACTCAGGATTAAGATCGCCCACATATAACCATCATTAGTTGATATATATGAATCTCATCGGTAAACGGATCTTGGTGAGAGATTCATATAGATCATGACCCAGTCCTATATGATCACATCATACAATGTGCCTCCATTCCCATATCTCATATGAATTATTCAGAATAGAATTATCGTACATTACGGAATAGACCGCAGCTATAGATTAACCACAAATAAAGTACCCAGCTTTATTTTCTATCTATGGACTCTTTATATTATACGTCTCTTACTGTATCCATCCGTATATGACACTCATATACACAGTTCGAGATTACATCTGGCAATATTGGATTTTTAAATATATGCACAAGTTTATAAAATAAATAACATAACAAGAATGAATTGAACTTTTCTTTTTATTTATTTCATAAATCCATTTACAAACTTGTGCATATACCCCAACAATGCGTTCATATGCTGACAAACAATAAAACCACTGTAATTGTTAACAATAAAACATTACTTACACAAATGTTAATATGAAAATCATGTAAGTATGTACCGTGTCCTCCAAGTCTATGAAGTTGGACTGCATACGCATGAACCATCTGACGTCCACTGGTGCCAGCACGTCCACATCACATCTGTTTTATGATTGAATTAGCTTAGCTTTACGTAAATTTGAATAAACATTAAATATACAACCATTTTTATTAGAAGAAGTTGGACTCACAGTTCCCCTTTGATGTTCCTCTTGAAGGCTTTGTATGCCGCAAGCTGGTCAGCGTCCACTAGTCCGTGGGGGTAAAAAATGTGTTCCACGGACTTGGGCCGTGTCCTCAACCTATTTGGACTACATGGATCTGTGTAAGGGCTCATCAACTGTCATCTGCGCTTAACTAAACGCTTCGATGTAATGGCCGGTGGAGGGGACCCTAGACTCTGGGTCGTCATGCTATCCGGGGGAAGGGACCGTTGAGCGGGTCGACATGGTGGGTGGAGAAGAGGACCGCGCTGACGCCGCATACGACCTGGGTGGGAGAGGGGACCTCTCCGATGCCACAGACTTGCTGGGTGGGGGAGGGGACCGCACCGAAACCACAGACGTACTAGGTGGGGGAGGGGTCCGCGTCGATACCACATATGTGCTGGGTGGGTGAGGGGACCGCTGTGGCTGAATTGATATGCTGGGAGGTGGGAGGATCGATATGCTAGGAGGTTGGGGGGACCGTTGAGCCTGGGTGGACTCAGATAGGACTGTTGTACGTGAACCAAGCCTACTATCGATGGTATGCGACTGAGGTTACCTCTCATGACCTACCCCCCGGTAGGCGGGTCATGACTACGTTCAGCTGTCATGTTTGCCCCCCCTGCCCGTATACCTATCAGTCAAACCTCTGTGACTAAAGTCTGGATCAGGCGGTGGGGGGCCATCCCGGTGTGTACGTATGGTCGACCCCTAAAGCCTCCGAATCATATCCAGTAACACTCGGTGTTGTTGCTGACGATCCTCATCACTCTTCCGGATTATATCCACCAACTCCAAGTGTTGACGTTGTCGATCCTCCTCACTCTTCTGGAGGGCTTCACGCACATCGTTCAACATATCTGCCCACGAAGCCTGAAATCATGTCTACATTGTTAGTACAAAACTATCAACACGTGTTAATAAAAAACACTAAACTTTGTTTTCAACTTACCTTTCCATCACGTCCAACGGCCCCATGGGAATCCCCTGCAGATGTACCATATCCGGGGGTGGTAAACCGAACCCGCATATGCCTATGCCTTTCTCGTTGAGGGTCTGTCTCATATCCCTCACTGTCACTGAGCCTTAAACCCCCAGCAGCGGGCTCAAATCCCTTACTGTCATTGGTCATGTCTGTTAAACCCCCACCCTCTGTACCACTGATCCCGCCAAAGGTAGTCTGATCAGGGACCGAATGCGGCATATCATCCATGTCATCTTCTACATACAGGCTCCCCCCCTCGTTTAGCCAGACATAGTACGATGCCTGCCTCTCAACTGGTGTCGACACCAATTCCTTCATCCTAAACATCTGAAATATTAGTTAGAACAATGTAATTGTACAATTAATAACTAATAAAAACATTAAAAAATTAAATACATACCCTGGCTTTGAAAATCTTTGCCAGCTTATTCCCTCTCAATTGTTTGGTCAACTCCCACTTCAAAATACGGGGAGTCAGATCAGTAAACCTTCGGGCACTGAACTCTTTGGCCAAATCAGAGATCACCTCCAAAGCAAATATCTGCATCAAAGATATGTACGTTAAGTATCCATAATATTTAGGACACCAACAATAAAATACAATTTGTAGTTCGAAGTTCTTACCAATAGGGTGTGAGATAGACCGTATATGTTGTAGGTCTCCACCGTGTGTACGTCATCGCCATTTTCCTGCTGGCGTCGCTCAAACCCGTCTCGTGGCCCGTCAAGCGCATGCTTGAATGAGTAAATAGAATGCTTGTACACGTGGGCACCCCATGGGAACGCATCGAGATCCTCAACCAGCCGAAACTGTCAAACTGGAATCTTGAATCTCTCATCCACCCCCATCAGTATACAGTTCAGCATATATATGAGGCAGAGCTTGACAACATCGTACGCCTTTCCGAACTCTGCGTCGGTGACAACACCCCTAATCTCCTCCAACGAACTCATCGGCTCTAGGAAAGTACCGCTGATGTATGCCATTCTCCACTTCTGTATACTTGGTCGTGTCCGGTACAACTCCAATATGATTGATGATGATTGGATGGATGGATTTAAAAAAAATGATAGAAAACGCGATGATAGATCTCTTTTTGAAAAATAGATTGATCTGATCTTATAAATTGGGAAAAAAATAGTGATGACGTTGATGATTGAGAAATCGGAGATTGATCTGGTCTAAAAAAAAATAATTAATATTTTAAAAAATTAATGTTTAATATTTTAAATTCTTTTTTTAAAATTTGAATGTAATTTTTATTAAATAAGATTTTTTTTTTACTTAATTGATAATTATTTGGGAAGAATTATTATCAAACTTTTATATTTTTGGATTGACTTTCCAAATGTGTTTTTATTGTTTTTATTTTCAGAATATAGGTTTCAAGTACTAGGATGCACGTTGGAGGAATGAGGATGGATATAGGTCCCCTCATCCCCATCCCAACTTCCTAGACCCTTCCCCCATCCCTTCTCATTTCCCCATTTGGGGAAAATGGGGATGAGGATGTTTGGGGGGAGATCCCCCCATCTCCATCCTCAATTCCTGAATTCCCCGTTTTTCCATGTTTTCTCGTATCTCCGTTTCCCCATTTATCCATTTCCCTATTTAACTCAAATTAAAAATTAAAAATTAAATAATAAAAAAAACCTTTCATTACAAATAAAAAATATCATTACATTACAAATTCAATATAAAATGTTTCAAATAATTCAAATATATATTATAATTATATTTATATACTTTTGGGGGAAATGAGGAAATGGGGATCCCCATCCCCATCCCCATCCCCATCCCCATTTCATTTTAATTGTAGAGGAAATGGAGAAATGAAGAAATTGAGAAATTGGGAAATGGGGAGGGGGAGGGGTCCCCCATCCCCATCCTAATTTTAATTTGGGGATGAAAATCATCCCCACCCCTCTATTTCCTCATTTTTCTCCAAAAAAAATATCCCAAAATAGAGATGGGGTACGGGGTCCCGGAGATAAATGTGCATTCTATTTTCAACGCATGCTATGAGATGCGTTTTCAAATTTTAAAATTGACTATTTTTATTTTCAAAAGCAGTTAACAAAAAATGCTTAGGGCTCGTCATATAAACGTTTTTCAGTTGCTGTTTTTTAAAAATAAAAATAAAAATAAAAATAAAAATGAAAATGAAAACAATGTTTTTGGTTTCAGTTTCGAATTCCGAAAACGAGTCTGGTAGCATATACTGAAAGCTGTATTTTGAAAATGAAAACGGAAAAAACGCGTCTGGTAGGTTAACTGAAAAATATCAAAAATTGATTACAGAATTAACCAATATAATTTTTATATTGTAATTTTTAAATTAAATAAAAGTAACACATCAAGAATCAATTAAAAAAAACATATCAAAAAATGAATTAATCAAAACTAAACTCTTAAATTATAAATAAATAATTACAATACATATATATTACTATAAAAATATAATTGATTCTATAATATTATAAACTATATTAATTATTATAATGTATATATAGGGGCACTTTGGTCATTTAAAAATCTTGTCCCGTCTTATTCTAGCCATATGAAACGCATAATAGAACTAAATGAAACAAAATGAAAAACAAAATAATTTTTTTATATATAAAAAAGTGAAAAACAAAATGAAAAAAAAAACGAAAAACGAAAAACGAAAAACGAAAAATGAAAAACAAGTATTTTGTGTTTTTTAAATCTTTCACTTTTAACACTGATTTCGTTTTTCATTTTTCTTTTTTCGTTTTTTAAAAATAAAATGAAAAACGGTTAACGAACGCGTTTTCAAAATCGTTTTGAAATATAAAAACGAAAACGGACTGAAAAACAGTTACAGGACGGGGCTTTAGAGACCCCTAATTGACAAAAAGGTTAGGTTAATTCAGTTCTGCCCGAATGTAAATAGTCGAAAAATGAAATTGACAATGAATTTCTAAATTATAAGAAAATACATTATCTCCTTTTTAAAATTGAAAAAAAAAATGGTGCTGACCTGCTAGCTTCTCCTCCCAATTTTCACTAATTCAATCATGCAATTAGAATTTAGGGTTTTCAGTATTTGTGAATGCACAAGCTCGATTCCTCTTTACCCACCAGTCTCTATCTCCAAGATTGGAACTTCATCACACAAATGGAGAAGAAACAGTTCAAGTGTTAGAAATGGCAAGTCGCGGCTTGTTAGGAGCTGTTACAAACCAAGCACAAGCAGCAGCAGAAACCAGGACGTGTTTGGGGAGTTGAAGTTCAAGGGAGAGCTCGATGTTGATTCGAAACCTGTAGAATTGAAAGAAGAGAAGAGAAGAGAAGTGGGGTTTGAAGAGAAGGAGGATGAGATTGAGACTGGTTTGGACTTAGAGAAGGTTAGGTTGAGAAGAGGGAGACAAAACATGAAAAGAACAAACATTTTGGCAAAGCAAGTGATCACCATCCAATCAGCTGTTTCTCTGGGTTTCGTATCTCAGCTTTGGGTCGACACGGCCTCTGTAAGTGTACTTGATTGATTCATGACTCGTTTAGTTATAATTTCCACAACTTGCTTTTATTCATTTTGTGTTTTTGTTTTTTTTTTTGTAGTGGGTGGTGTTGGTAGTTGAAGTGAAACCCAATTTGTTTTCTGGTGAAGCAGAAAGGTTTCTTCTTGAAGATGTTAGTCAGGTACTACTTTTTATCATTTTATATGTTTATTTATTTATTATCTACTTGGCTGGTAAATGTTGAAGTCTGTACTTGTTAGAGAAACATATCATAATTTAGTTTGAGAACGGCTTAATTGTCAACGATTATCTGCTGGTTGAGGGTCATTTTGTTCATTAATTTCACTGCAATGGCTTTTTTACTTGCCACATAGAAGGGGTACTATGACTTGGAGGTGATGATGATCTCGTTCTTGATTTTTCGCTTGAACACCCCCTTCCCTTTCTTTTTTTTTTCACTTGGATGTGGCAAGATGGCATTTGTTGCTGCCTGTTCACAAATCACAATTTTTGGTCCAGCGTACCTCATACGAGTAGGCCGATGATATCTTTATGTTGTTCTTGGGGTGTTAATTTGTGTGGATTTTCCTTTGATTATAAATACTGGAGCTGCAACTTATTTCTTACCATATTTGTGTTGTTTATTATTTACATGCACCTTGTTGGGGTCTTAAATGGATTATTCAATTTGATATTCTATACAGGTTGGTGATGTTGTACTTGTTGAGGATGAGAGTGTAACTGAGAGTGATTTTAAAATGGTTGGACTTGACTCATTGGTAGGTGTTGTTGTTTACTAGTCCTCCCCATTCTTATGATATTTTCCACTTTGACACTTGATTGCTTGTATATATACACTGAGCATATATATATCCTCCCCATTCTTCTGATATTTTCCATTTTGACACTTGATTGCTTGTATATATACACTGAGCATATATATATATATATATATATATATGTATGTATGTATGTATGTATATTAATATTAGCATTCTATTTTTGATAGTTTGACATTTGATGCTTGGTTAGGTAGGATATAGAGTTGTAACACCAGGTCGGCGGAACATTGGGAAGGTGAATCCTAATTTCATTCACCGCACACTAGATCATCATATCAAGGTCCAAAGTTTTGTTATGATATTCGTTGGTGCATTTTTAGGTGCGGGGATACACTTTCAACATTAATTCAGGAGCTGTTGAATCACTTGAGCTTGATTCATTTGGGATATCGATTATTCCATCGAGTTTGGTAGGCTGACCAGTCCTTTCTATGTTTGATAAAGCAAAATGCCTACACTAATTATGCTTGCACATTCAGCAGTGTAGACCATAATGAGTGACTGTAAATTTATCCTATTAAGAATTCCTATACAAAGCTCTAATGCAATCTGCTTCTCATAATTCCAGGTGAGTACTTATGCTTTGCTTGTAGAGGATGTACTCGAAGTTATATCTGACACGGTAGTTGTTCATGAAGCTGCAGCTTTACGCATACAAAGGCTAACTAAGGTACCTTAGTTCATGAATCATGATGTGTAGACCCTTATTTTTTGATGTGTAAACATGCAATTTTACTCTACAATTCCATTGCTATTTTTAAACTGCTAGTTAGCGAGAATGATTTGTTCATTTTAGGAGTTATTTGGGAAATTGCAAAGCTTCTAATTCCTCATGTTACCTGGTTGTTGTGAAAATCAACTTACTTTTTGGTTTGAGAATTGCCTACTCCATAATTCAAACATCTGGGTCTAAGGGTTTCCCAAAAGCTTCATTGTTCGAGAAACTGATTTCTGCAATATGGAGACCCTTTTTAGTTTTTATCCCATTCCCATCTGATGAAAACTTTATTATCTATTTGTACCAGGGTCTTTGGGACAACCAAAATGCAAGAACATCCATAGATGAACTTGAAGAATATTCAGACGCTGAAAGGCCTGATAAAGTTAATACTGGCCGAAGCAAAAGAAGAAGTTTTGGCCGCCAGAAATTCCATCCAAGGACAAGAGAGACAGAGGACGAATGGGAGCTTCCAATGGATTACTTATAATACTCAGGGGCATGACTTTCAAGGCCTTCACTGCTTCTACCTCTCTACCCTCAATTGCTTGTAGATATGTGCTTCTCTGCTCGGATATCATGCTCTTTTTTGCCTGCCTTTTCGGTTTTTCTCTTATGTACCATGAAAGAATTCCATACAACATTCAAAGTATGCTGTACCTTTTTCTTTAGCTGGGCTATAGGTTTACATTGTATTTATTTTTCTCTTTTTTATCTCAAGAACCATGTTGTAAATGTTCAACTATTCAAGTGCTGGATAACAACAGTAGAAAGTGGTTTCTACCCATATCAACCAAATTGTGTTTCTTGCTGTAACCTGATTGTCATTTGTTTGATGTCAAGTTCACAATGTTTTGACGTTTGTAAATGTTTCATCTTATTTGCTATAATGTCTCTAGACAATGTTGAGGATAATTCGACCTGACCTGAATCCTATATCGAATACGAATACTCTGGAACTTGCCATATACTCATATGGTATGACTTATGAGTCGAAAAAAATAAAAAGATGCAATGGTTGGCCCATGAAGGTCTCGAACCTGCGACCTTGGCGTTAACGGGCCACTTGATGATCCAATTGCTTAAAAAAACAATTTGAAATCACTGTACATGTGAAGAGTCCAGCTACAGGTGTAGGGTAGTCAGTGTCATTTCACATTTTCAAGAATCATTTGTGTTGAATCTAATAAAGAGCTTATGTATTGTTGAGTGATGAGTCTCTCCTGACTTTAAATATCAGTCCCTCTCTCTTTTATTTATATAACAAAAAGTAGCCGTTTCACTTGGCTCCATTCTAATTCAAAAATCCTCTCCCTCATCTCCATCTCCTTCCAAAACAATCCACAAAATGACGGTCACCGCCGCCGCAGACCAGAAACTCAGACCCAAGTCAGGCCGGAAGCCTCTCCACCCTATAAACTCTCCCATCACTACCACTCCCAAGCCAAAGGCCAAGCAAGAATGGACGGATCAGATCGCTCTGGACAAGGAGAACAACCACCATCAGGTGAAGATGGAGACACTGGATGCGTCGCTGGCGGAGGAGCTGAGCGCCATAAGGAAGAAGATGGAGAGGCTGAGATTGGACAGAGAGAAAACAGAGAAGATGTTGGAGGAAAGAGCGGCCGCAATGGAGACCCACATGAAAGTGATACAACAGAGAGGGGAGATTCAAAAGACGTTCGAGCTGGAAGTCGATAGATTGTACAGATTAAACCAACTCAAATCTTATTGCCTCGTATGATTTCTTTCTTTCTTTCTTTCTTTCTTTCTTTCATTCTCCTTTTTCCTTTCATTGATTTCTTTTCATTCATCTTAATCAGAGGATCTCCACCATTCGAACACTCAGAGAGAAGGAAGAAGATAAGAGAATGGGCGAGGGTGAGGCAGGTAACTCTCATCAGCACCAGGCGGATGACGAGGAATCCGTCGGCGATAATAGTCCTCTGTGCCCCAGTCCGTCTTCTTCATCGGAGCTTGTTACAGACAAAGACAACTAATCCATGTCCCATGTTTTGTATTTGCTTTTCCATTTCCATTTCCATTTCCATTTCGTGGTGACAACAACGATATAATGTCTCGTTATAATGAATGATTGAAATTTCAAATTGTTTGCGCTCTTCTCCTCTCCTTTCCTCCTCCTTTCAGTGTTTCTAATACACAAAATTGGTAGCATCATTATACCATGTAATAATGTTGCTGTATGCTCATTTTTGAACATATGATTCAATGCCCCAGGCAATTTACCTAAACTCAAAAATACTACAAACACAACCGCCGTGTGGTTTGATGGAAAAGAGCTTCATTTTGTCCGACATTGTCCCAAGTTCCCGCCTCTGCAAAATGGTATATCAAAAAAAAAAAAAAAAATAATCCAACCACCTTTTTCTTTTTCTTTATCTTTTTCTTTTACAAGAAATTTTCATATAAATTGAATCTTTTGTTCCCTCTCCTGTAGCCCTAGTCCACTGTATCACAATGTGATCAATACATATACAATCATCTGTAAATCTATTCAGTAAATGCCTCATCAATCAAAACGAAAAACATATTTTCATGTATGCATTCTCAATATCCACAGTCCACTAGCTGAATACCGATCAACTGTTACAAAGAAAAAATAAGATATGCATGAATCAACTGTTACACAATCATTCCAACGAAAGTTCCAATGTTTTTCACGAGACAATAAACAGGGGAACTCGGCATTAAAACATAATTGATCAAATCCAAAACATAAAGCTTCCTACTATATTATTCTCCAGGAACACATACGAAATCCAATACAACTGAATCTACCATGACCACTCTTCACCTCAACAAATAAGGGAAGCACACGGCAACACCAATGCGTTACAAGGTTTATGGTCATAACAAGTTTTATGTATTTCAAAAGAAACACATTAAATTCTACAACCTAACAGGCTAACAATAAAAAAAGATAAGCTAAACCAACTACTTAAAAAACTGCTGACCCAATGGAATGAGCCTTTCTCGCTACGAACAGGAGGATGTATCTGACTTTATTAGGACTTCAACATACATAGATTTTAAAGTCAGAACACCTCAGTACCTCACAACGGTCAGCTTATCTCTAATTAAGAACTGTCTCTAAAGCGAACAAATATTAATCATAAGATTGTATTTTAAACCTTAGAAAAAACAGATTCAATGGATAAATTGTTACAAAGAATGATGAAGTACCCCAGACTACCACTCCATATACCTTCTCTGTATCTGCTCTGCATCAAAGGCAGAAGAAGTACAGGAAACCCCACTAGCAGAATTTCCAATGGTTGTTGCAGTTCACACACGTTACATAGGTTGTCATAGGTTCATCAGCACTCCTTGTCTGCATTTGATAGTAAGTACATTTGCGTTGACCACAACGACCGCACTTGAATTGATCAGTTGTTGCCTTTGGTGCACCAGCTCGCTCGCAGTCAAACAAGGCTTTCTCTTTAATTTGGGTAATCTCAAGTTGCCTAGCATCACTTGCCATTTCTTCTGGGGTCATGCTGAGCAACCTATCTGGACTGACTTCTCCAAGAAGAACCCTTCTCCTCAAATCAGGATTTTTGGGATCCTTAATGTTGAACATAACAGACCTGTACTTGAGTTTCTGCGCACCATTAGATTTTCCCAACTTCTCAAACATTGCAGATTCGACAGAGACAGCAACCCGGATTGGGTCAAATGCTTTTACTGCATTAATATTTTCCTCATCCACCTCATTAGCAACTTTGGACAAGGCTTCAACAAGAAGTTCCCGAATTTTATCACGCAAAGAATCATTACATTTGATCAATGTCGTCAACTTTGGAGTAGCAATAGGTGCCTGCGATGACTTTGTAACAGTAGAAGCTTGCTTCTCCTCCTTAATTATCTTTTCAACCTTGACATTCTTGCTAGCATTCCCATTTGCTTCCATTTTCTCTACCTTGACACTTTCCACCTTCGAAATGCTCCCACTTCTCTCAACCTTGACAGTTTCTACAGTGGAGACCTTTTCAACCTTTACCGCATTTGCCTTTTGCACCTTCTCAACTTTGACAGTATCAGTACTGCCATTTTTCTTATTTCTAGCTGTCTCTTCAATAACTATTTTCTTCCAAATATCAAGCAAGTTAGAAGCTACAACTTGTATCTTCTCCATAGGATGTTTTGTGAGAGGGCGAAGCCGTTTCCCAACCTGGAATATGGCATAAAAAATTAAGTTCACTGAAATATATAAGCATGTGCAGAGACAGCAACCACAGACATCGTCTGAATGAATATGAACAACGTCAATTGATTTTTTTTTCTTTTGCAGTCTAAAGATAACTTGGAAAATAAAAAAAGCAGGAAATAGTGACATGAGAAGGAAACACGGCACAGCACAATGAATACCAAAGACTGGCTGAAATTTGAAACCATGATCATAATATTGTTATCTAACTAGTCACAAAGAGAAAAACTTCTTACAAGCCAATGCAATCATCTTCAAAAATATTTACTCTAACCATAACAGAAATTCAAAACTGTGGATTTGACTTGCTAGTAAATGCACAAGGACCAACTAGATGCCACGTATCAAATAATATGGTAAATTGGAAGACCGGAAGAAATCTTTATGTGTGTGATAACACAATAACAGAAAGGTTTAGCCATCTAAAATAGTGGGTAAGACCTAGAACTATAGAGGTTGCATATTGGTGACCTTCCTAGTGACAAAAACATCAGCTATGTCACCATCGAATATCCCATTCTAAACTGAAAGATTCTGTACATTAAACCCTAGCTACAACTACAAACAATGTATATATAAAAATAAAATAAAAAAGCAAAAAGAAAAGAACTTATTCCTTACTTCTGTTAAATGTAGTTGCTTTTTAACTTTATGTCACAGCAAAACAAAAAAAAAATCACAAATTATAAACCCTAGTCACAGAATTCAAACACAATAATAAAATCAAACCGAAATTCCTCTATAGCTAGTACCCTAACGAACCAGACCGGTATGATCAAATAATATTTATTAGATACACTTTTTTCCTTACAATAACAATATTAATAATAACAATAATAATAATAATAAAAGAAAATATTACATACCTGAGTGGACACGAGAATGTCATACGTAACGGGAAAGGTCTTGAGCTGTTTCAAAGCGTCGACGCAACGAGACACCTCGGGTCCACCGGACGAAACGCCTTCAACAGCGGCCGCGTCGGCCGCCTTCTTCACAGCCTCGAACAATTCCACCAGCTCTCTCTCCATAGCTTCTCGAAATCCCTAACCTACCTAACGAAACCTAAATCACCGAGAAAAATATCGAAAAGAGGGTAAGAGGCGTTCGACGATTAAAAAGAAAAGGAGAGATCTGAAGTTAGATAATAGAGATAGAGAAATACCAGAGCGTAGAAGAAGAAGAAGGAGGAGGCAGTCGCGGGAGGGTGTTGTTGTGTATTGTATGTGTGTTTGTATCTGGTCTCTCTAGGCGGTTGTGTGCAGGCTGCCTGTTTTGCGATGACTGTGCGGATCGAATGTTCGTGAATTGTGATGGTGTAGTAGATATTAGATAAATACTCCTGTTTCGTTTTTTCTTCTCTTGGGCTTGGGCTTCAAATTCTATGAAATTATGGGCTTTTAAGCTTTATCAACCTCAATCCATTTCATCCTACGAAGATGAGGTCTGATCTAGTGCGGGATCCAACACGTTATAAGATCAACCTAATATGAGTGATAATAAAAACACCGTTTAAAAATTATATATACATCTCTTTCGTGTTAACAACTATCAAAATTTTAAAAAAATTTATAGTTTGTAAATAAACTCCACTAAATGCCAAAAATATTCTTTATTTAATTATAATATAAATATATTTTTATAAGTATACACACCGATGTATATTATTATATTATTTAATCAACTTTATTATTATTTAAAACTGAAAATTTTATTATTATCTTTAATTCTATCACTAATATTCTTAAAAAAAAAATCTATCACTGTTTCTTTTTAAGATTAAAACGTGCTTGAATGAAAAAAAATACAAATAATATAGAGAAAATAATTTATGATGATTTTGTTCTTCTAATAAAAATAAATTAATACTTGTTTTTTTACAACCAACTTTGAAATTTTTTGATTCATTCTAAAGTAGTAAATTTGTATTTCCTTAAAATAAATTAAAAATATATTTAAAATTAAATTTTAAATCATAATATTATTTTGACTAAATTTGGTGTCCAAATAATATGGTAATACTCTAATCCATTTATTTAAATCGTATTATATTTGCATGATTTAAATGAATGGATTAGAGTGTTGCCACATCATTTGGACATCATATTTGGATACCTTACTCAATTTTAAAAAAAAAATAGAAAGATTTTTTAATAATATATCCATTTAAAAGACATATAGTTTTTTTTTCACAATATATTAAAATAAGAAACCAATTAATAATTATCGATGGGTATACTTACAAATTATTTAGTCTTATTGGTAATTTTACTCAAGGGTATTTTAGAAAACATACTAAATTAGGGTGTACCGTGTATATAAATTTTTTTAGGTGTGTAAATATAGTCATTCACCTAAGAGCATATTCAATGCAAAAACAACTTGCATATGAATTATTGTTGGCATGGTAACAATGTCAGGAGACTTACTTTCTATGTGACATAAATATGGATTTGATAGACGATCAACTTAAAATTTGATCTTCAATATTTCTATTTTAAATAATTTTTGTTTTAATGATGTGTTCAATTTTATTTTGAATTTTTTAAAATTTTATTTCCTTAACAAAAATAGATGAAAAATTAATGTCAAATTTAAATGTTTGCTGAGTCAACCTAAAAAAAAGTTGTGCTACAGACTGTCTAAAAGTGGACGGTCATATTGACAATGTCTAATATTTTTTTTACCATGTCAGCTTGAGGTTGAATATGTACGGCTGCATTGAAGAACAAAATTAACAGAATGTCTATTAATCCTACATGCATCTTTCTTTTCACAAACCACACTTACATACAGTTTTTATAGAGATGTAAATATCGCCACTCACCTAATAAATGTACTTCTTAAAGAAGGATGTACATGATCCGATCCAACATGATCTATTGGATCCAATCCAATCCATTTATTTGAGGGCATGATTGGATTGTATTTGGATCTTAAATTTTGAAATTCATTAGATCGAATCAGATCTTAGATTTCCTTGTGGAAATCTACCAATCCACATGCTCCATCAAATTAAAGGGCATAATTTATTTTGTCTTATGTAAATTAAATCAACATCGAACAAATTTTGGATGTTATTGTATTTTGTTATGATAAATAATTATATCTTATTTCCAAAATCTTAGATGAATTTACTATGTTTGTATTTGAAACTTACACAGTTACACTTAATGTTTATATTCTACTTTTTAAACTTAAAAATGCATAATTATGTTTTTTATTTAAAAAAAATGTTGTACTTTTTTAAGTTTAAAGTGCATAAATATGTTGTTTTTTATTCAAACACAATTACTTTAAGAGATTTTTTTTATATATATATAAGGTTGTTGGGGGAATTGACCCAACATTTTATTAAAGAAAAAAGAAAGAGAATAAAACAGAACATAAAGCTAAAAAAGAAAACAGATCACCATAACCTAAAAGAAAGTTTGTTACAAAAATCATTGAAAATAAAAGGATTGTAAAAATTCGGAGCATTCCACCACCATGTAGGAGAGACGATACTGGGGTTCATGAAAGCTAAATTATCTGCAGCTTGATTACTTCTCGATAAATGTGAGTCAAAACAAAATCCATTTGAAAGATTAAACCCAAACACATATCCTAAGCGGAGTGCCAACGCTAAAGAACCTTACAATACCTAGAATGAAGGATATCCACTACAAAAGTAGAATCACTCTCTAACCATAACCGACACCAGCCAAAAGTCCAAGCATAATCAATAGCGTAAACGGCAGCAACTAATTCAGCCTCAAAAGCAAAGCAGACATCAAGAGGAATAACAAAACAACCTTTAACGAAACCCCTGGATGTGCGAAAAACCCCTGCACAACCAGCAAAACCAGGACTACCAAAAGCAGCCTCGTCCGTGTTAACCTTAAGACAACTCGACGGGGGAGGACGCCAATTAATCTCTAAAATACGAGGAGCCTTGGGAGGGCGACCAGAGACATGAAGACGTTGAAGAATCTGAAGTTCATCCACTGAATTCTTCATAGTGCCAGACTGAAGAGAGTCTGCCTCGCGAACAGAACGCCAAAGCAGTGAAAGAGCGTCAACAAAGATAATCTTGCCACCCTCAAAAGTAGATTGATTCCGGAAGAACCACACCACCCAAAAAACCGTGATGATAGAAACCTGCCAGAGAGTTTTCAGTTCAGTGCTAAATACAAATCTCATTACCTCCTGCCAAAGGTCAAAACAAGTACCATCTAACTTAAGTTTATGGCCAAAAGTAGAGGATACAACATCCCACAATCCACGAAGAAAAGGACAGTCAAGAAAAAGACGCCTTAAGTCCTCCTCTACAGCACATCAAAACCGACAACGAGATGGAAAATATAACCTCTGGCACGAAACACAATGTCATTTTACCATGAAACAGCACCCAAATGAGGACAGAGAGAGAAAGAGGAATGAAAGACGCCCATATCTGCTTACCCCAAAACACAGAACTCCTAACCCCAGAAAGAGAGGTATACGTGGATTTACATGAAACAAAATCATCCAAGGAACATGTCCAAACTAACGAGTCCTGGATCTGTGCTAACCACCACATTCTCAATCTCATAAGCAACATCCGGGTGAGAAGTTTTAAAAGAAGTATGAATATTCCAACCCGCAACATCTGAGTAAATATCACCCACAATAGAATCCAGCGGAGGTTGTAACGAAGACCTATCATCAACCAAGTCAATCAAAGGAGATATAATCATTTCCTATGCAGTTTGTTATATTAGACACTTTATCCTCTTAATTTTAGCAATGATCATTCTCTCTTCTAAAAAGTAAAATATTAGATATTTTACCCCTTTAGTTTGGTATGAGTTTTTATTTATTAATAATTAATATATTATTAACACATTTTCATTTATAATTCGTATTAAATATTAATATTTATATTCGAGTCTTTTTTTCTAAATATAACCGACTCAATTCGAAGTAAGACATTACTAGATTAGTAGATAGAGAATGAGCTCTCTCTGCCACAAAGTTTATATTTGAGTTTATCATCTAGATTATAAATATATGAAATATAATTACAAAACAAGTTATAATATAATTTTTTAAGGGACAATAAGGGCAAGGCCACATATTTTTAAGTTCCAAAGCGAAAAGTAAAACAACTGAGATTGAGACTTTGAGTGAGGACTGAGGAGGATTCGACAAGGTGACTGCAACTCAAAAAGATTGTCAAGTACACTGAGAGAAGATTGAAGAATCCACTCTTTGAGTCTTGCACCAACACGGCAAATATCAGTCGCACGATCTGAATCAACAACATATATGATCCTTTCCATGATACTGCTCTCTCAGGGCCATTTTGGGCATTTAAAGAAACTTCAGACTTGTAAAAAGTACATTCCGAATTTGACTGGCCTCTGTAAAAAGTATATGCATAATGTATTACCGTTGTTGTCTGTTGAGAGGTGATCTTTGAAGAAGATGAAGTTTGTGGATGTTAGCTTTTCTTCGTACGGGGCCAAACTACAATTTACTCGGTATTTCTTCGGATTTCTTATTGTTATTTATAATCCACTTTCATATATACCAAAATTTTGCCATCCCTAGATGAGAACATCATGAGTGGGCTTAATTGGTAAGTTGGGCCTTATGCTCCATGTATTAAGGGTTTGGACCCATTTTAAGTGTACCCAAAATATATATGCCAACATGCCCTACATTGGAATCGGGTCGTATCCCCTTCTATTAAACTCTGAATATTTATAATATTTCAATATATATATATCTAAATGGGAGAGTTTCATTAATCGGTTGTAATATTTTAAAATATAAATAAATAGATGCAAATCCCTCTGAACAAGAAAGTTTCGTTAATTGGTCAGAGCCTAATAGGATCTATCATCCGAATGTTCATTGTATACTTGTATAATATATATATATATAGTAAAACTTAAACCCCTCACGAGTCATGTGTAACGTGAGAGTTGAACCAAATGTTGGTTTTATGGAATCGTTTACCTATGTGAAATTTTAAATTAAAATATCCCAACTTTAACTCATGTAACTAGACCAAATGAGATTAACCAAGGGGGTTGTTTGTTTCTTTAGTTATAACTCTTATGTCCCATGTAAAAAGTAAAAAAAAAATTGGTTTTTATTGTATTGAAAAGGTGCTATAGTAAAGTCTTTCAATATATTTTTCACAAATATCCTGTAACAATTAATATATTTATAATTTTATCCAAATTCAATAAAACTCTAAAAATAAAATTTATACTTGAAAAAAAATTCCAATTTTAAAGCAAACCATAACACAACCTAATCAACTCAACATGGGTGATGGTGGTGCCGTCCTTTGGGATCGGAGGAGGTCGGCCAGCATCCTGCTGTAGTCCAACGATCGAGTGATGCAACGGCAAATGTGGTAGTGGAAAGACAGACAGACAGTTAGACAGACTCGAGTGAGACAATACCGATTTGTCTTGTTTTATTGCACGATGTTCACGTTCGTTGTCGTCATGACACTCTTCATTGCATCAAATTGCGGCGCCATCATTGTCAAAAGCGACGGTCCAGAGTGCCTTGCTTCCGTTTATTTGAACTCCAGTTCAGCACAGATGTGAGATCCTTCAATGTCGTCGACGATCCTTCCTCCCATCTTTCAAAAAATCCTTCAACATCGTCGACAACCATCCTAACTCCACCGAAAATGTGAGATCTGGTTCAGGACCGTCAGTGCTTTATTATATCAGGACATTCAACCACAACCATACATTCACAGTGGGCTCACAGTTCCATATTAATAAATACTCACTCATATCCGATATGTGACCGTTGTTGGACGCCCTTATTTCTTATATCAGAACCGTCATTACCAGAGAACCATTATATATATATATATATATATATATATATATATATATATATATATATATATATATATATATATATATATATATAAATGTTCGAGTGATTCAAAGTGTATGCACTTGTAAAAACTTCTTCATGATCAATAATTCAGAGTGAAAACTTTTTCATAATCAATAGTTCATATACAATACACTTATTTAAGTTTTATCGATTCGTTCCGATCTAAACGATACTATATATATATATATATATATATATATATATATATATTTAATTATTACAATATATATATATTTAATTATTACAATCAATTTGGTAATTGAGCAGAAGCAGGAGACTCGAATATATCTACTGATATAGGTGTAAGGCCGTAATAGCGGGCTAACTTTCTCATCATAAACTGTTGTTCCAAATGAGCAAGAATCATTTTGGAATAAATTACGATGATGTTTTATACTTTTATATTATCTTTGCATATTTTATATGCATTAATTAGAATCACCAAACCTTTTTATGGCTCTTCGTACTAAAAATATAGCTGGCTGCTGGCATATTTAAATTTGCTGGTCGGCGGTCCCCACCTGTGACACATTAACTTAGTACAAATTCCATTTCCCCATAAACTTTGGACAAAATGAGTATGAAATAGAATATTATCCATGGAGAGTTTCTGATCCCATATTTAAACGTTTGATAAAGATAACATGATTCCAATTTACTATTTCATTAGTACGAGTTTAAGGAGATAATACTTTACTGTAAATTTTAACTTTTGTTTGTTTCATACATTTTTTTAACATGTAATTGTTTCTAATAACATGTTTTTACCTTTTTTAGTAATCAAAAACTTCATATTTACTCTGTGAATATCAAATAAATAAATATTGATACTTTTATCTATATTTACTATGTTTTGACAACTAATATATAAAGGATTTTTAAAAATTCTTATTATTTTAAAGATATTGACGACATTTTTAATATTTTGATTACATTTTCTGAAATTTTAAACCTAATAATTTCTCCAAAATTAATATTTACATAAAAAGTTAGTTTAGAAGAAAAGGGTATTTATTTATAATACAACTTGCATTGAAATCGTGCCAGTTGACTAGTATCAAACGGCTTCAATTCAATCACAACGTCACATGTATAGTTTTTTTTTTTTTTTTTTTGTTTGAATGTCATGTGTATTACTATAATATTATATGGAGAACTGAATTGATAAAGATTTTAGATTTTGAAAAACAAATAAAATATATTTGTATTTGGATCCATCACAGAGTAGTGCATGTTTATCCAAACCTGAGTTATTTTATATATATATTTAAAAAAATAATAAATTGTACTAGATCTTAAAACAAGGACTTCAGAGAAGAAACTGTTTAACTACTAGTGTTTCGTCTTTATTGAAATCCAAAGACTAAAATACCCTTATTATTTTTGCTTATTAACAAGAAAACCATACATCAAACAATAACAAGTTATGATAACCAGGGGCATTTTCGTCTTTACGACACCAAGTTGTGCCTGAAAGGGATAAGATATCGAGGGAATCAAATTTGGAAAAACTTTTATAAGCAAAGCGTTCGTGATGCTGATGTCTCTATGACTACGTCACCGATCAGGACGTCACACGACCTCCTTTCACGCGCTCTTGTCAAAATCCGCACGCTACTTGCCAATGCTACATAACTACATTGCTAACCAACATTTTTGCAATTTATTTAAAAGAATAATGGTATTATTAATAATTGTAAACACTAATAAAAAAAAAACAAGTAATATTACAATCATTAAAATTATAAACATAATTCTATGATAGATAATATAGAAAAAACTTCTTTGTAAAAAATCTAAATTGACATTTTAAATAAATTAAACATTTAAAATATTTATCTAAATGATATTATATTTGAATTAACAACATTATCGGTGTATGAATTTAGATAAATTTCTTTTAAAACATTACACAATATTTAATTAGAGTAATATTATATAATCCAAAAGATTAATCCAATATTCAGTTTAAAATAATATTACAAATGAATTGTTATTAATATATAAATTACGAAATAATATAGTGAATGTTATGGTAAAATAAATTAAGTACCACATTATTTGAGCTAATTTCAGAATTAATTTTCTTACAATGTCGAGCATAAGTGATTTAACTATCAATATGATTTAATCATCCATAATATTGAGTGCTATTTTTTATAGTAATACCATAATTTTTATATATATATATATAGGAGTAATATTACTGAAATTTCATAGAATATTACTATGGAAAAGCTTCGCGTGGAAACCAGCCGCGCGTGGGGAAAACATCCAACCTTAATTTGGGGAATTTTCTTATGAGGTTCCTCAAACAACCTTGTCTTTATTTTCTCACATATAAAGGGCCATCCTCTCTTGTCTTCTCTTCTTCACTAGTTGAGTACAATTTTTATTATATATATATATATTTTCCAAGAAAAAGAGAGAATTAATGGAGTCTCCATGTTCTCGGCCGGAAAATATCTCTGATCGAACCAAAGCAATCGAAGAGCTCGTTAAAGGCCGTGACTTTGCTCTCCAACTCCGACGTATCCTCAATAAATTATCATCGGAGAACAACAATGATGATGATGGTGATGGGGTCGTCCTCGACCAAGATCTTGTGCTGAAAATATTGAGTTCATTCACAAACTCACTCTCGATATTGAAGAATTGCGGCGGCGGCGGCGGCGGTCATGGATATCAGTCCGATCATGAGGTGTCTCAGATTCAGACAAATGCTACCCACTTGAACTGGGATGGTCGCAAGTCCGAAGATTCAGGAGACAGTTCCAAGACTAGTTCAATCGTTAATAAAGATCGGAGAGGATGTTACAAGAGAAGGTAATTATAATTATCTTCTTAATACTACTAATTTTTAGTTATTAAATTTTTTATCAGATGCCCATTTATTCAGATCAATTTTTATAATCTAATCTATTCATTTGTTTATATAGAAAACCTGATAAGTCTGCGTCGGACAGTCTGTATATGATAAAAATTATACAAAGAAAACATTTTTTTTTACCTAGATAATTAGTTTCAAAGGGTAATTTAATAAATTCATAAGGAAAACGACTATTTTCATCATTTTCTACGGTAATTTCCTTTTGATTTCATTACAATTATGTGTCTTATTTTATAGATCTACCTTACATTATTGGTAATACAGTAGTTGGTGTATATTGTTTTGAAGACTTTAATTACTTTTGTTTATAATTTGATTGAAATTCTTTATATGGACCTTATAAATTATATCTTTGTATATAAATGTAGACATTTATTATATATGTATATAATTGCAATTTGATGGATTGCAGGAAGTGTTCAGATCTAGAGATAAAAGACAGTCCCAACCTAGTAGATGATGGGTATGCATGGAGAAAATATGGACAGAAAGATATTCAAAATGCCAAGTACCCCAGGTAATTAATTCAAGAAAGAATTTAATTTGATGTCGAGTTTATTTGTTTACATTTATATATATGTTTCTTCAGAAAATGTGTAAGAATTATTATGTTAGGAAGATTAATAAAACCCTAATTGGTCCACTTTTTTTTTTTTCTGCAGGAACTACTTCAGATGCACACACAAGCATGATCAGGGTTGTTTGGCAACGAAGCAAGTGCAGAGAATTGAAGAGGATCCACCCTTGTACAGGACAACATATTCTGGTCGTCACAGTTGCAAGAATATACTAAAAGCCTCTCAGCTTTTTATTGATTCCAGGGATATTCATCGTAATTCTCCAATGATCAGTTTCTGTGACGATGATCACAACAACAACAACATCATGATCGTCAACGACAACCCCAACCCATTTCTCCCATCGTTCCCATCGTCAATAAAACAGGAGGAGTACAAGGATTCGGATCATGATATCATGACCCAAAACAATAATTACCAATCAGAATCGTCTGATCATTATATTTGGTCTCCTGATGATCATGATCATGATCATCATCAGCTGACCACTACATATGATTCATCATCATTGTCGTATACGGACATTGGTACTGTGATGGTGGAGGATTCTGTTGCCAACTTTGACGATGATGTTTTGTTTCATTTCTAGATATAGATAGCTAGCAACTTCTTTGTAATTGTCTTTGTGTAGAAAGAATCTGCTTTAATTTTCTGCACGTAGTTTCTTAGCACTGTTGTAGTATCTTTCCTATTATTACTTTGTGTACAATATGGAATCAACATTTGATCACTTTTCTGCATGTATATCTATTTCGTACTTATCATAGATGATAATCACTCTCAAAAACTAAAATGAATCAACAGACATAAGTACATAACATATCATTTTTACTTTTGACAATTCTTACTTCCGATGAAGAAAATAGTTATATATATGTGCGTCAATAGACATATTACATCATTTCTACATTTGACAATTCTCAGAAGAAAAAGTTCAGATATATGTATACTATTTTTTTAATATTAATTTATCTAAATTTAGTGATGAAATGATATGTCAATATTATAATTATTGTATTAGATTTATATAATTTAAATAAATGGATTAGTGTATCATCCGAACCCTTTTTTTTTTATTATTTTCTGATTCCCGAGGTCCCAAACAATCGTAGTAAAGAGCTATGGCACTCGTGTTACAACTTGGACGCCATATAGGACCCATAACTGTCATTGATGAATGATGACAACCAAAAACCCCAATAAACTTCAATGTTGAATGGTCAGTAGGGGCCTTAACTTATTTAAAGCTAGCTGCACAAAAAGATGATGACATGTCGACTATTTATTGGAAAAATCTCTTGGATATAAAGGTTTAGTCCATTCAATTCAAAGAGATAAATTAATTAAAGGTGAGCTGTGTATGGACTATAAAGATCGGACGGATTTTTAAATTAAATGTGTGTCTACTGTGTAGTGTAATGTAGCACAAATGGACAAATCTGTGATGATAATCTGTTCAAAGTTAAACATGACTTTAAGATGTATAGTGTGTTGGAAAAAAAGCAGTTCGGAAAAGAATTAAAGAGACAAGTCATTGATAGACCCACACAGCAATGTATCTTCCAAGCAAATTCTTATCGATATCACCCGTCACCACCAAAGTTGATTTGGGTTTAATTACATTTTTTTTTTTAAAAAAAGCTGATACAATCTTGTAGGTTAGGGATATGAGGATATTAGGCTCTACGAACACCATCCTCCGAAATACAACAATACTAATGTTTGAACTTTGAACCCTAACGGTGCTCCATCAATATAGGAAAGGTAATAGCGTGACTGATTTTCTTACTAGAGATGGATAAATGGGAGAGAACGTCATTTACGCAGAATGACATCTTTTACTACGTTCTGTCAAAGGTATCATTCAGTTTGATAGGTTGGGTCTCCTTTCCTTTCGTCATTAGTGGTTCTTATGTTTTTTCTGGACTTGTTTTCATGGTTTATAAGCTTGGATTTTTTGTTTTTTTTTTGTTGGGGTTGTTTTTTGGGAGGATTTTATTTTCTTTTTCTGTAATCTCTCTTTTGCTTGGTTTATTTTCACGGTTTCCTCCACCATAAGTGAGGGCATCTCAATAAACTTGGAATAGGGTCACGAGACGAGCGGCTTCCGGCTCTTTAAAAAAAACATGGATCCTTGATTAATTAGATTTAATTTAATTAATCGAACCAGTATGTATGTATTACTTGTATATGTGATAACAAAGACGGTTATTAATTACATGTAATTTGCAAATTAATTACTATATATGTACATTTTTACTCTCAATTGATTATATATATTATCAGTGATGATATCAATTTATGAACGGCTGTTATAATAATTACAAATCAGTTGTCATGTTGTATAAAAAAATTTGGAGAATTTGTTTTTAAAGAATGTATTAATTATTTCTATTGTTTTTTTTATATATATCTATTAAACTATTATTAATTGCTATAATACGTTGTTCAATAAAACTATTACATATGAATTCCATATACATAAACATGTGTATATACTATATAACAAGATTATAAACGACATTCCTTGTATCTAAGTTGATAGATTTTTCAAAGACAACGATGGTTAACCAGAACACTTTAAGAAAAAAACGAAAAACAATATAGGATTCTTCATGGTCATGGATGCGTATTCCTGGGGCAAAGGATTATCAAGAAAAACTGAAAAAGTGCAAAAAAACATATCTTTAATTCTCTGTATGAATCTATCAATCAATTGAAACGTCTTTTTATTATGTATTTAAAGTGAGACCCACACATCACATGGAAAAAACAAAGTAGTTTCATGGATATACCCCACCACTACCACCACTCACCATCAAAATCATGGAAATTATATCAACTTCTAATAGGGGTTGTTCATGTAATCCAATTGGTTGGAAAATTTTGATAACCACAAAAACGTGTGAACAAGATTTCACAAAACCCCATATCATCCTTTTGGAAGACTATTTCAACACCAGTGGACTGGATTAAAATATTGTGGGTATTTGTTTTCCCCTTAAACGACAAAAGCGGAATTCGCATTCACATTCACATTTTCTATGTCATGTAATTTTCTTTTCAGGCATAGGGATATTGTGTTCACATGATGTGGAACAAGTCCTTTCACACAAAATATTATCATGGGCCATTGATGACGATGGTGATGATGATCACCAACGTCCTTTAGGGTTCCAATCTTTCTTTCGATTTTTTCAAAATGAATGGAAAAAGGACGAGACTTGAATAAACAAATGATTCATGTAAAATAATCTCACCACTTTACTGAAAGATGATTACCAAAGTGAAACAAATCTCAAATATATACAAACTTTAGACCGCTAGTTAAAGTTTCTTATCTTAAATTTCATTCAAGGTTCGATAAAAAATTAAGTAATATCGTCCAATGAGGTTTAACGGTAAACGGTGTTTATTCAGTTTACAAACAATATTTCGAATTTGAATTACGTCTGCACTTTCCTATGAATGTTAATTAAGATTCTTGAACATTTAAATCCTGAACCTGAGAATTCATATTCGTGTAAGTTTCATTCATGGATTAACTTGCAATATTCAAGCTTCTTGAGGTGGTTGAGTGGTGACTGCCCTCAACTAATTGAGTGTAGCTGAATTTGGTTTAATAGGCTGCGCAAGCTAACCTCAACTCTAGTTTCCTTTTTCTTTTTACTTTTTATTTAGTTCAACCTGGGCACATAATTTATAGAATAGATGGATAAAAGCTATTGTGATAGTTCAAGAGAGTTGAGACTATCAACTATCAACATTATTGGCCATTCTACCTAAAAACAAAGAAACTATAAATTTGTCTCCATTGTTTTTTTTTTTTTTAAAGTTAATATTAAAAACATCCTCTCATTTTTAAACTATTATTTGATGTATATTTACAAATGATTTTATTTTAAAAACCTCCCATATGGAATAACACTATTAGTGTTTCATTTGTGTTGACTGAGTTTAACCAATAAAAAGTCTAAAATATCTCTATTTAATCTCCAGTTGTATGAATCGATCATTATACCCTCGTACTTTTACTAAATAAATTAATAAAATAGCACAAAAGGTAGGGATGTTAACTTACAAAAGAGAAATTATTTTGTGGACAATTTTATTCCTAAAAATAAAAAAAATTACAAATGAATCAAAAGCATTGAAAAAAACCCGGAATATGTATTTACTTGTCTTTTTTTATAAATACAAGTAAATACTCATTTATAATGTTTTTTGTTCATTTTTAATCTTGTTATTTTTATGGATAAATCTGTCCACAAAATAACTTATCATTTACAAGTTAACATTTCTGCATTTTGTATCATTTTATGAAATGTTAATGGTCAATTAATATAATTGAAGTTTAAACAGGGACATTTTAAACTTTTTAATAGTCAAACTAAGTCAACATGGAAAGTTAACGATATTAGTTCATAGGGAAGATTTCTAAAGTAAAAGTTTTTATAATTATACATCCAATAATAGTTCAAAGATAAGGGGAAATTTTGAATATTAATCCAAAAAAAATTACATAAACAAGTGGAGTGGGGTGGACTTGATTGTAATTAAATTGTTGTCTTCGTTACTATTTGGGCCCTTAATAAATCTATGACATTCCTATTCCATTAGAGTGCGTTTGGCACGGAGATGGAATATGACAATATGAGACGGGATATGGTGAGACCGTTGTTTCGTATTGTGTTTAGAATGCATGAGACAAAACTGTTAATTGTATTACCATGTGTTTGGTATGACTGGGATAAGACGGAAAAAGGGGTTCAAATGACCAAAGTATCCATATCGCCCTTTCTAATATTTATAACAATTATTATTATTATTATTATTTAAAAAAAAAACTTCTCAGATTTGGATCAAATTCTAGATTCTTCAATTTTTCGTCAATGAAACTAATTAAACTAATTAAACTAATTAAATCTGATTAAAGCAACCAAAATCTGTTCTTAAATCAATTAATTTCCCAAATTGATTCCACAAAACCAATTAGTATGTTCTTAAATCAATTAATATGTTCTTACACAAAACCAACAAATCAATTCCATAAAATTTATCCTAATAATTAATATGTTTTTAAATCAATTAAACAAAGAAAAAATCTGGAATACAAACAAAGAAGGCAAAAAATCTGGAAAAATTGCTCCAATTCATGCGATCTTCATTCCTCAAATCTGGTTTTCAATTAAATAGAACAACATGTTCTTCAATCAAAAAAGCTTGACACAAATCACCATCATCATCACCATCATCGGCAATCAACACCAAACTAAAATCTGAAAACAAAACAAAAAAACCCCACCATCATCATCAACACCAAACCACCGTTCACAACCAAACCCAGTACCATCCACTACTATAACCACCACCGTTCACCACCGAACCCAGCTTCGATCAAACCCATAACCTACCATATTCAACCATTGATTTCGTGGAAGGGTTTTGGGTGTTGTCTCGGTGGTGGGGATTCTCCAGTGGGAAGATCGCGGCCATGCTCAACGGTGTATGCGCACGCCGACAAACCAATCGGCGATGAGTTGCTGCGGTTTGGAGAGAAGAACATTTATCGTGTTGGAGAGAGGAGAGAGGAGAGAATACGAGAGATTGAGAGAAAGAAAGAGCAGAGAAGACTGATAGGGTTTTAATATTTATAGTTGTAATTTTTTGAAAATTTGAGGGCAAAAATGTCTTTTCCAGACTTGTCCTATGCATGGGACAAGTCTGACCGAGGGTTTGAGGTGGAACAATTTTTTATGGTTTTTGTCCCACGTTGTCCCGTCACGTCCCAGGCTAATGGCGCACCAAACGTGGTATAATAAAAAGTTGTCCCACGTTGTCCCGTTGTCCCGTCCCGTCCCGTCCCACGTATCAAACGTATCCTTACAGAAAGAAGTGATATTTGCACCCTTTAACATTTGGGTTGAGATTCACCATCGGGATTGAGGTTCTATATTGAACCGATATTTGTGTTTATTTCAATATATCCATTGACATCTAGTGATGTAACCATGATTATCAATCAGATGAGCTAACTTAATACTTGGTTAAACTAATTTTAGATAAATTCGATGATCAAAAGAGTTTTTTTCTTTTAAGAATAAATTTATTAGAAAATTAAAAAGGAAACAATCAACCTTGAATATCTTCTAGTAAAAACCTCTCCACACACAAAGGTCAAAGGGTAATCTTCTAACCAAAAAGGGTCTTCAACAACACCTAATGGCATTTTCAATCGAGTAAGAATGACCAAATTCGCCTTCCTAAGCCCAAAACACATTGTGCACCTCGAAACACCTTACAGACGGGCAATGATTTCCCCTGTAATCAGGCCTATATCCATCGAATAAGGTCTCTCTACATTCACCAAATCAACCACTCCTAGAGCATTTAACTCAACCACAAATGGCACCAAACCCATTTTAATAACAAAGATTATTCCACGCGACATGGCCTCTGCTTCTATGACAAGAGGATCGCAATTAACTTGCATGGATACACTTAGCAGTAGCTACCATTAACTGTCCCTAAAAGTGTTACACCTAATAGGGGCCCCGGGCCCGTGAGCTTTACTCCTCAGAATGTATATACTATATAAAAAATATACATTTGAAAATATAAAGGAAGAGAATTAGAAAAAAAATACTAGAGAAATGATGTTTTATGATTGCTAAAAACCGTCATAGACGGATGTTTATGATGATTTTAAAGTGTCAACACCAAGAATAATTGATAATGAATTAAATTATAACAGTTTTTAACATTACAAACCTTGACGGTTATTACCGGTAATTATTTGAAATTGTATACATAAAAATAATACTCGTAAGTGTACGAGTCGTGGAGACAAATACAATGATGAGTAGAGATTGTTTCCACGAGAAAAAATGATTTATTAATTATAACTAATTCAAATTCTAATTAAATCAAAAATAACCGAAAGATTTGTTACGAAGATTGTTTAAAAACTAAATTATCCTACGAAAACAATTTAACAAATAATTGGTGTTGTGATCAAGGGATGAGATAATTAGGTCATAAATGTTCCCCAACTATGTCTACTCAATGTTTCAAATTGATTTTGAACAAGATATTAATCAAGTTAAGGGTTCGTTCTTATCTTTAGTATGATTGTTCCCGTATGATCCTAAGATGAATCAAGTGTTCTCAATTACAATTTACCCATAGATCAATGACGCAAACTACAACCAATAACCCATTAAGTGCAAGAACAATGAACTAAAACATACTTGCATAGATCAATGCTAAGATCAGTTTTATTCATTCAATTGAATATTAATTAAGATTACGTATAGATCAATACTCCAACCTCAATCGTAATATTATCAACACCCTAAATTCATATCAACGTATAATCATACATTAACAAGAATAAATAATTAAGAACGGGCGGACTATTTTTTATTTTCAATTGTTTTTTTTTTCTATTTCATTTATTTAATTTTTTTAGTAAAAATTTAGATATTAGAGATTTAGAAAGAGTAGAGAGAGAGAGAGATGTGAAAAAAAAAATGATTTTGAGGGGGTATTTATAGAAAAAAAAATGGTAAAGAGTTTTTTTTTTTTAAAATTCCAAATTTTTTATTCCCAACTGTTAAAATAATTTAAATAAATAAAGTTACCATTAGCCAAGGGTCGACATGCGGGCCATGCGTGCTAGGCCAGATCGGCACGAAGGGCTCATACATAAGGCTTAGCACGACCTGAAACCCAATGGAGGCTTTAGCCTGTCACACCTTTGGGTCAGGCGGTGCCAGGCCCGAACTGTCTGTGGGCTATGCCGTTCAGGCCCATTTTGATACCATTACTTTGTTTTAATGAATATTTCATATGGTTACTTTTACCCCTTTAACAATAAATAACAAATTAAAATTGCCATTCATGTCCTTTTATTATATTCACTTGTCTCTTTTTCTCAATTTTTTTCTCA
The DNA here is from genome assembly GCA_032871835.1 of Dipteronia dyeriana. Taxonomy (NCBI): domain Eukaryota; kingdom Viridiplantae; phylum Streptophyta; class Magnoliopsida; order Sapindales; family Sapindaceae; genus Dipteronia; species Dipteronia dyeriana. The sequence continues at coordinate 1,446,948 of CM065297.1, forward strand.
TAGTTACACAATATTGACATATTTAGGGGCCATTTGGTATGAGGGCATCTTTACATGAGAATGAGAATATTAAAGTGTTCCTATGTTTGGTAGCATGTTTGGGTTTTTTGTTTCCCGGGAATGTGATTCCCATCAAAATAAGTGGGTTTCAGATTATCCTCCATCTGATTCCCATAGTGGGACCCACTCTTATTTAAAAAAAATAATTTTATTTTATTTATTTTCTTAATCGTTATTCTTCACGATGGTTCTGAAAAATAACATCCAAAATCCTCAATTTCATTTCACTCAAATCCCAAATCCTTAACCTCTTCAATTTCCAGTTTTATTCTTGTATTTTCTTACATTTTCTCACTATCCAAACACCACATTTTCAGAATTCAAAACCTAACTTTCATCAACTAAACAATACAACTTTATCTTCATCAAAACATAATCATAACTCACAAATAATCTTATATGAAAACATTAACAAATCAGCATCTCAAACATCACCACAAACACAAAAAGGAAAAAAAAATGTAGCAAGTAAGAATAAACAAGATCTAGGTTTGCTCGATGATGATGATGATGACGATTACGGCGAGCTTCAACGACGAAGACGACGACGACTGCAGCAGACTTCGAAGATGACGGTGACGACAACTGGCTTGGATGAAGAAAATGACGAGATGGAGGTGACAACGAAGATCTGGAGGTAAGGACGACAACGATCTGGAGAGAGAGAGAGGGAGAGAGAGAGAGATGAAAGGAAAAAAATATTGAGAAATGGATTTGGGTAATTTTTTTAAGCATATAGAAGGACTTTAATTTTTATTTTTATTTTTTTTTAGTTTTTAATAAAAAATAAAAAACAAATTCCCATATACAACCACACATTGTTACTTAATATTCCCAAGAATCCGATATAATATTCACATACACAACCAAACACATACATACAACTTTCTCAGTAATCACGTTATTGGGTTTCGCTTTCCCAGGAATCACAATATTTTGATTACCTCATACCAAACAGCCCATATTTATAGTATACTAATATTCACTTGTCTCTTTTCTCAATTTTTTTCTCATAGTTACACAATATTGACATATTTATAGTATACTAATATTGAAAATTCTATTGTCAGTTCGAACTAATATAAAATATATCAATTTCTTGTATGTGGGTCATTGAATTTAAATACTTTAACATGGTTGTATTAACTTGTCAAAACATCTTTTAAATCCAATGGTCTACATGTAAAGAACTAAAATATTTTATATCAATTTGAATTGACAATAGAAAGATTGTACTAATATATATCATTACACTTTTACCATATTAACAACATAACTTCAATCATAATAATACATATGACAAAAGTGTGGTGATGTATGTTATTATACTATAAATATGCCTATAAATTATTTGGTTGATACTGATCTCTAAAACTGTACCTCCCTTAAATAAGTACAACTCTTTTTTTTAAAAAAATGTTTCGTTTGGTTGTCACTTTGTAAAGTTTTTAGATGTTTTAAAAAACTGTTTTACGTCTATTTGGAGAAACTCAAATTTTAGGTCTTTCTAAATAGATCTTTTTAAGTTTTTTTCAATAACATTAAAATATCTAATATAATCCTATTATTTAAAATAGTTTTTGAATATTTTGATAATTCTACCATTTAATTTTTATTTTTTATAATTGACAACCAAACAATCGATATCTTCCTATTAAAAGCTTTATTTATAAAATTTCTATTTTAAAAAATATATTCCTAAAAGATCTAATTTATGAAGATCTTTTAAACGGAGTCTAACTACACTCCATTAATTATTTGCTATAATCAATGACTATTTTTTCATTTTCGTTATTAGTTTTTAGTAAAATGTATCATCTTTAACTTTTCGAGGCCAAGACCAGTAAAAGATGATGATCGAGGCCAGGACAAAAACCAGTCAGAATTCTTTCACAAAAATGCGTCAAGCAGCTTATTAATTTTCACAAGCTTTCTAGGGAGACAATGGTTTCACTTTTAGAGAAGGAATTGCCAACAAAATCAAGCTCATAAAGCCCCCAAACCAGAGCCACAGAGGACAGAATTACCGGCAGTGGACCGAACATCCACAACAACAAAGGAAAAGCCATGCAAAGAACTCGGTTTCCGACGAGAGCAAGCATGAACCCTCGTTCGAATATGATCTGTGTGTACGCAGCAGCAGACGAAGTGAATTCTCCAGATGCATTTATCAGGAAGTTGGCATCGATCAAGTATCCCAACCCCATGGCGCTGCAGAAGAAGCTGACCAGCAAAAACAGCGATGCTGTCCCGTATTTTAGAGCAAATATCCAATCCGATTTCGACCCGAAAATCGCAGAGTTGAACAAGTTGTTGCTCTCGTTATAGGCGTTGTTGATCAGAGCTGCCAAGGCCATGTTCACCAGAATGGCTATTGCAGCTGTCAGGATGGTCGCCATTAATGTGTTCCTCAAGCTTTGAACACCCAACATCCCTTTCTTATCATCACCCTGTTAACATACGTAAACACATCCAACAATTTTAACTGACTTTTAAAAGAAAAATAAGTAAAACAGATTTGATCAGCAATGTTTCATATATAATTTAGTCATTTAGAGAATCACAATTTACATAGGTAATTAAATACAGGTTTTAACATTCATCTGAACCTGAAAGTCTCGAAATAAATAAATAAATAAACAAACGTAAAATAGATTTTATTACCTGTTTCATGCCAAGAAACCATAATTTTCTCTTGAGTGAATCAATTCCAATAGAAATATTGGAAGGAGTGTTCTTGAAGCTGTGCCAAAGCTTGGCATGGTAACCTATCATAACCAACAGACTTAATGGAATCAATACAGTGTCTAAATAAAGGATCACTCCCATTTTATTTATTTTTTAGGTTGAGAGAATGTAAAAAATTTGACCACAGAAGATCAGACTAATAAGTTTGATAAAACCAAACAGAAACCAGAAGCCTATATAGTTGATTGAGATAAACTTGTGTGGGGCGGTGAATTTTCTAATTTTTATTGGAAATATAAAATTAAAATTGTATAATTAATTAGCTAACGGCTCATGAGAGCAAGATGAGTAGTAACTTTATTATTATTATTATTATTTTCTGTGATTGGTGGGCTACTTGGTGGATTATATGTAATGGACAACAAGCCTGAAAGTGAAAATGGTGAATAATGAAGTGTATTTCACTATAATCTGAATATAGAATGAAACAGACAATTTAATTAATACAAAGGCATCAAATCAAGAATACATGGTAATTCGCGTAATATAATATGTATATGAATGGAAATAACAGATGTCAGTATGTCACAATATTGTATCAGCAAATATGGTAATAATATCATAATTAATATGGACGGTCACACGCAGCTTTGTGTAATTAAAGTGTATTTATTTCAAGTATGAATATTATAATCTAACAATGTTTTAAGTTCGAATAATCGTATCTGTTGATGTTATACAACGGAAATTGTGTAGTCTCCATGACCATGTCATCATTTTGAAATACATCATAAATCTCTTATATTTTCCATTTAAATTTATTGAAAAATTCTTGTAAGTATACCATAATATTTTCGTTTTTGATAAAATAATGCAAGTTTCACATCAATTTTATGTTTGAATCAAATTTAAAAACCATCAATGAAATTTATCTTTCTTATTTTGTTTTATAATTATAAGATATAAAAAATTGTTAGTCCACACATGCTGCCGCATTATCTTTTGAACCCACATTATTTGATAGCTATAAAGCCTTTGTTTAGCGTTTGAATTTTGATCTTATTTATTTGAAGTTGAAGGTGATGTACATAATAAAAGTAGTGTACGTTTACCTAACATTTTTAATCATATTTTACATTTATAAACAAGAGTTCAAAAAATTATTTGTACTGTTTAGAAGATATCACCACTTTACTAATATATATTTAAAAGACACCATTTAACGTGATCAGATGAAAATACCACGAATTATTGAAACAAAGAAAAAATTATTGGCACTCTTCGTAGGACTCGGTCTTCTTTTTTGAAAGTTTAAGCTCGAACGTCTTTGTTGTAATGTCGAGCTACTTATTACTGGTATTCCAAAAACCTAAGCAACACTTTATTTATTCTCTTATCAAGCAGATCTAGGTTAAGGGGATCGTCTGTTGATTTAGCTCAACTGTAATAATTGCCTCCATTTCAAAGGTGAGGTTCGTGATGTGGTCCTGACCACATCACTTCTGGAAGCTTATCCACCCAGTGCCCCTTAACTGCTTCAAGTTTCTTCTTTAATGTCCAGATGATCGTCTTATTAGTTGACTCGGTTTGGTTGTTCGAATGCAGGTATCGAAGAGTCAAAAAATGGATCTTAATCCTTTTTTTTCACAAAAGTCTTGGAAGTTAAACGAGATGAATTAGGAACCGTTGTCGGTCACATTTTCTTTCGAGACTCCAAACCTGTAGATTATATTTTTTTCATAAAAAAAATGCATTAGTGTCCTTGATGCTCTTGTGTGACTCTGCCTTGACCCATTTAGTGAAGTAGTCCATCGCTAATGCAAACGTCACCCCCCCTACATTTATAAACAAGAGTTCAAAAAATTATTTGCACTGTTTAGAGGATATCACCACTTTACTAATATATATTTAAAAGACACCATTTTACGTGATCAGTTGAAAATGCCACGAATTATTGAAACAAAGAGAAAATTATTGGCACTCTTCGTAGGACCCGGTCTTCTTTTTTGAAAGTTTAAGCTCGAACGTCTTTGTTGTAATGTCGAGCTACTTATTACTGGTATTCCAAAAACCTAAGCAGCATTTTATTTATTCTCTTATCAAGCAGATCTAGCTTAAGGGGGGTCGTCTGTTGATTTAGCTCAACTGTAATAATTGCCTCCATTTCAAAGGTGAGGTTCGTGATGTGGTCCGATAGGACCACATCACTTCTGGAAGCTTATCCACCCAGTGCCCCTTAACTGCTTCAAGTTTCTTCTTCAATGTCCACATGATCGTCTTATTAGTTGACTCGGTTTGGTTGTTCGAATGCAGGTATCGAAGATTCAAAAAATGGATCTTAATCCCTTTTTTTTTCACAAAAGTCTTGGAAGTTAAACGAGATGAATTAGGAACAGTTGTCGGTCACATTTTCTTTCAAGACTCCAAACCTGCAGATTATATTTTTTTCATAAAAAAATGCATCATTGTCCTTGATGCTCTTGTGTTTTTTATGAATCAGTGTCCTTGATGCTCTTGTGTCCCCCCCCCCCCCCCCCCCCCCCCCCCCCATATCCATCCACCACTTCATGAAGGTTCATGGTGACAGTATCGAGCTAAGTTTTTCTTAAGGTCAATGGAATACATGTGGAATACATGTGGGTGTCGTTGACCCCCCCATATCCATCCACCACTTCATGAAGGTTCATGGTGACAGTATCGAGCTAAGTTTTTCTAAAGGTCAATGGAATACATGTGGAATACATGTGGAATACATGTGGGTCAATGGAATACATGTGGAATACATGTGGGTGTCGTTGACCCCCCCGACCCCACTTCATGAAGGTCCATGGTGACGTTATCGAGCTAAGTTTTTCTAAAGGTCAATGGAATAAATGTGGGTGTCGTTGGCCCTTGTCACATTTTTCATGAACTCGTACGCATCGGATTTCATGGTTGACCAGTAGTATCTTGTTGTTAATGCTCGATGAGCTAACCGGAACCGTGGTCAGGTCTACAAACCCACCACATTTTTGGTGGACTTTTGACCAGTCGAGCCCACACTTCAGTTTTCGATGGACTAAACCAAGTCCATCCAGTCTGGGCCTTGACATGATATCTCTAGTGTTGTGTCTACAAAGGACAAGGGTTGGTGTTCTCGCGTTAGTGACGGGTCAAGACTCAAGACTCCACCTTTACCAAAATCTGAGCTCCCACCGGCCAGAAAGAAGAAACTAGACTCTCTAGAAGAAAACATGTACTTCTGGTCCGGTAGTGGCTGGAAAGTGTTTTATGTTGTTGGGTTTTTGTGTATTTGTAATAATTTCATCGCAAACGTTGATGGGTCGATTCACGATTACAGAAACGAAGTCTTTACTCGACAGTCGAATGCATTCTTCTTCCATGGCGGTAGTGAAGGGCTCTATGCTTCTAAGCATCTCGATTCCTCTGATTCTTCTCCTGATAAGCCTATCAAGGGAAAGTCCTTCATCAGGTACTTTTTTTTCTTCATTTTTATGTTTTGAATATCTGATTATATTGTCTTTTTCAATGGTTTTATCTCAGGCGTTTAGCTTGATATTTCTTGTATGCTAAATTTTGAAGGCTACAAGCATGTGAAGATCAGTTCAAGTTGCGTTTTTTTGTTTGTTATTGTTTTAATCTTTTATTATTTTGTAGCACAAGGTTGTAGTGTAATGATAATGTGCGCTTTGTTCTGTTTGTTGATTAGTATTTTGAATAAACCAGTAATTTTATACTCCTAGGAAAGTTTCCCGAATTAGAATAGCTTCATGAGTCATCAGATTTGATCAAATTCAATTGTAGGGTGTTTCTTTTTTTGTAATTTTTGAATGATAGGTTTCATTTGCGACGGTAAAGTTTTTTTGATTGAAGGACGTCACTCTCACAAATTGTATTTCAGGTTTGAAAGCGTTACGTTTGTAAGGCCGAAAGAGTCTGCTAGTAAGCAGAATGAAATGCAGCAGAAAACTGGATTGGTGGAAGCCATCATACTTGAGGTAAAAGAAAGGGAACGGATTGGAGGTTCGTTTCTGAAAACCAATCTCATTTGTTGCACACATAATCTCTCCAAGGAAGGATATTGCAATGCAGGTGAGGTAATTATTCAGAAAAATGTAGACAGACCGGAGTGGCCTAAACGCTTTAAAATCTTCTTTGAGACGACCGATGAAGAAGTTCTAATGAATCCAGAAGTGGTTGAAATCGATAGAACTGGAATGTACTACCTCTATTTCATGTATTGTGATCCACAACTGAAGGGTACTGTAATTAAAGGAAGGACCGTTTGGAAGAACCCAGATGGTTATTTACCGGGAAAGATGGCCCCTTTGATGACATTCTTTGGCTTAATGTCCTTAGCCTACCTTGTGCTAGGTCTAGCCTGGTTTGTGAGGTTTGTTCAATTTTGGAAGGATATTATTCAGTTGCACTATTGCATCACAGTAGTAATTGCTCTTGGAATGTGTGAAATGGCTGTATGGTACTTTGAATATTCTAATTTTAATTCAACTGGAAGCAGACCCATGGGGGTTACATTGTGGGCTGTAACTTTTACCTCTGTGAAGAAGACTTTGTCTCGCCTTCTTCTGTTGGTGGTTTCTATGGGCTATGGTGTGGTGAGGCCAACTCTTGGTGGCATAACTACACGAGTTCTTCTTCTTGGTTTGGTATATTTTGTTGCATCCGAGGGACTCGAGCTCTTTGAAAATTTGGGGAACATCAATGACTTATCTGGAAGAGAAAAGTTATTTTTTGTGCTTCCAGTTGCCCTTTTGGATGCTTGCTTTATTCTGTGGATTTTCTCATCACTATCTACAACTTTGGAGAAACTTCAGGTAATCTTATGTTTCTGACTCTCCTTCCATTCGGATTGTCGGACAATACATAGAAACGCTTTTTATTTGGCTCCTTGTGATAAAATAGGTCTAGCATAATAGTTATTAATTAACTTGTTTAGGACATTCAAGTTCGGTTCTCTTAGTTTATTTATTTATTCTTGTGGTGGGGGTGGGGGTGGGGCTGGCTGGGCTGCAGGGGAAGTTTGATTGTTCAACCCTGAACAAGATAGTTTATGAATTTTCCGCCCATGTGCAATACTAATTATGCAACACACCATATTTTATTTTGCTGCCTATTTTGGGTGCAGATGAGGAAAAACTTGGCTAAGTTGGAGTTGTACCGAAAGTTTACCAACTCCCTTGCAGTATGTGTGCTGCTCTCTATAGCTTGGATCGGCTTTGAGGTATATATGTTTAATCGCAAGTTTACGATTCTATGGTGACAGATGAAGTTTCCTTAATTTTTTTTTTCTGATTACATATATATGAAAGGGAACTGATAGTTGAAGCTTCTTTAACTTGCCATGGCCCAGCTATACTTCAATGCAACTGACCCACTAAATGAGTTGTGGCAATATGCCTGGATCATTCCAGCTTTCTGGACTCTGCTTTCATACAGTCTTTTGGTGGTTATATGTGTCCTTTGGGCTCCTTCACGTAATCCTACCAGGTACTTCTTTGTTTTTATTTTTTGGTTGCAACAAAAAAAAAGAGTGTTTTCTCTCTTTGGCAGTCTTTTTTCTATAATTAATTTTTCTTTATCGTTGTATATTTTGTTTATGATTCTAAACCATCAACAACATTTGCCTGACAAATAGCTGGTCTAGTCAGAATTTTTTAAAATTTGTATTTTATTTTGTGATTCTGAGTTCTTCATATAGAGCTTATAACAGTAACGAGATAAGTTCCTTTTGTTTTCCTTAAATTTGAAGTGATACTCCATTCCATGAGACGAGTCTTACTTTACTTAAAATAGCATATAAATGCAAAAAAAGAATCTAACATCATTGCATGAATGAATGTATGCCTGTTTTTTTATATGAAGTGCGATTCAATTCACTCTAAATTTGATACAATATGTATGATCAACACTTTTGTGTCTTTTAAAAACTGATCTTAATAATATACTACTGTTCATTTGATATGGACTTGTAGATATGCATACTCGGAGGGAGACGACTTGGATGAGGAGGGTGTATCACTAACGAGCAGTGTGATAACTGGGGATATGGCAACTAAGCTCGATAGGAATGTCGTTTACGGGCTTGGAGAAGATGTCGAGGAGGATAAGCGGGAATAGGTTGAATGAGGGGTGAATCCGTTTTACACATCCTGAAAATTGTCTGTAAATCTTTCTATATAACAGTTTGTGTTGTATGTACAAAGCACACGTTCATGTAATGTTACAATGAAGACTGGAAATATCAGCTTCACAGCTGAACTGTAATCTTTCTGACCACTACGAAATTTAGGGAATGAAACAAACAGAACTTTTAAACCATCTCAGATTCTTGTCGTTTATTGCTTCTTGTGTTATTACAATATTTTTGGAAGCCTACTTGTTCTGCTATTTTATAGTATTTTTATTCTAATAGTCCCCATGATTGATCTAAATCATTAGATCTTCTACCGATTGTAGTGTTCTTTGTAGTTCGATATCTATTTTTTTTTTTTTTAAATTATATTTTAATTTCTTTAAAACAATACCAATGGTATGCCCCTAAACTTATACTATGGTTTGAATGTTCTCATTCCAAATCTCGAATGTATCATAATACCAACATTTGACCCTTATTGGAGGCCCACTTATAATTATATTGGGCCGTGGGCCTAACATAAAAGGAAAAATCTTGAAGTTTGCCCTTTGCGTTGTAAATTCTCTCAAAACTCAAAAGTAATTGGCTTCACCCAAAAAAGTCTTCTAACTATAAAACTTGTTTTGTCTTTGGAATTTGGTTGTTTTACGTTTTCGCTGCAGATCCTCATCGATCCCGACTTGTGTGAGAGAAAGAGAAAGCTCGAAACAAACCAAGGTAATCAAATCCAATCTAAAATATTTTTATGTAATTTGTCAGAAAAACATCAACTTTTTTTGATTAAAATAGTTTCTGGTTGGTGGGGTTTTCATTGATTGTTTTGCTTTTTTACAAGGATTGAAAGAAGAAGATGGGCCACAACCACCACCAACACCACCACCACCATGGAGACAGCCCATATGATGATCCGTTGTTGAGATGCTGTTGTTGCCCTTGTTTCATGGTCACTTCAATTTTCAGTGGACTCGGTGGATGCATATTAGCCGCATGTTACCCTCTTTTGAACTGCCTTGGCTTGGTTGATTCCGGTCACCACCATCACGACCACCGCCACCACCACCACAGCCATTGCAACTGATCATCCCCCTTTTCTTTTCTTAATGTTTTTTTTTTTTCATTATAATGATCAAAGACTCTTGATTAATTTCTTTTTCTTTTTATCTCTTCAGGATTTCTATCGTGTTCTGTGGACATGCATAATTTGTGTATGAAATAATTATCGCAGAATTGGGAATTTAATTTGGGATATTTTGTATCTTGTATTCTTGTTCAAATAAAAGTTGTATACATTCCTGATGATTTAAGACTAACTACTTGCATTATTAAATAATAACTTGTTTAATACTTTATATATTGCACAGGTGGGTACTTGAGCTTCAAAGATTCCCTTCACGCGTTCTGCGTTGGATTAAACTTTGTTTTCGTTTACAAGTCTTGTCCAAACCCCGTATATTTTTGTCTACTTAATACGAGTTTATACTAATCAGAAATGAAGATAAAATAAGATAATTTAAATTCTACGGGGAATGGAATCAGAAAACTGTAGCTTAATTCCTCCCATGAGAGTGGAAATTCATTTCCCGATAAGAACTTAATTCTTAATTTGTGTGTAATTAAGTTTTCATTTTCATGTAAAGATTATTGAGGGTAAAAACGTCTCAAAATCTTATATGATAAGGATAAAGGATGTAATAGTTTTGATTAAGGTTGAGTTTTGAGTTCTAAATCTATCGGTTGAAACTAATTCCAAGTAAACTATATATGAACTACTAATTATCTTGACATTAAGGTTGAAATTCTTCTATTGAATTTGGTTAATTTTAACCTAATGAGATTTTCAGATTTTGTGTGAAGTGTGAAGTGTGAACTACTAAACAAATTGATGATGTAATCAGAATAGTTGTTCCTATATTCAATATTTCAATCGGTAAGTCTTAAAAACTATTTCTATCGGAGGAAAGTAGTCGTTGTTCTTTAATATTTTTAATTAATACTATTTTTAACTTTCCTTTTTTTTTTTTGCTTACTTTAGTATAAAAACAATCTTACATTTTTTTTTATTTTTTAACGGAATTTATTTACCCACCTATCTAGATTCTATACGATGTAATTTTTTTTTATAAAAAAAACTTTTTTACTATTGGTAGGATTTAAACTGCTGACTTATAAATCATTTACCCAACCTCAAGTTCATCCATCTAACAACTGAGCTACACTCAGGAGGCCTAGACAGGACATGTTACTTTAAATCTACTTTAAACGTTTTAAGAACATAAAACAATGGTGGACGGCCGGAGATAAAAATAATTTTTAAAAAGTTTAAGGCACGTCCTGTAAGCGTTTTTCGGTTGTTGTTTTTCTAAAAGAAAACTAAAAATAAAAACTGTGTTTTTTATTTCAGTTTTGAAATTCGAAAATATATCTGACAACATATACTGAAAGTTGTATTCCTAAAATATAAACGTAAAATACGCGTTTGGTAGGTTAATCAAAAAAATATCAAAAAATGTAATTATCTAATATTTTTTCTATAGTAATTTCTTAATTTGGATAAAAATGAGTCAATATTGGTACCGTTGAGATACAAAAATATCAACAAAAATATCTAGGATATTATCGATTTTTCAATCATTGTTTATGTGTAACGAAAAAAAAAGTGTGAAGGGGCTTGAATGAGTTTTTTTTTTTTTACTTTGACTTATTTTGAGTGAGAAAGAAATTGGTTCTGATTTTAAAAGGATATGAATATTAGAGTTATGATAGATCGATATTATTATGAGAGAAAATCGAAAATAGCTCCTGTAAATATTACATATTTGTTTTTAACTTTTTTCGAAAGTTTAACCATTAATAATTTTTTTTTATGAGAAATTATCCATATATCCTATATAAAAAGACGTACAAACCCCCTTTCTTCACCTTTCTTCCTACCTTCCCCATTCCTCTCTCTCTATCCCATATTTGCTTTCGCCGGAGACATTGTTGCTGGTGCTGAGCTTAAGTAGCGCCAACGATGGGGCTGTCTGGGTGTGTTGCCACCGCGTTCACAAGCGAAGTTTTGTCTAGACATCGAGTTACATTGCCGCTAGGGCAGACGCTTCCTAGCGTTGTTTGATATTTACAAAGAAAAAAGAAAGTCACTTTTTACCAAAACACTCTTTTTGGAGGATTGTTCTAGTAATTTTATTGTTACAAAATTAAAAACAAGACTTTTCATGGAGTTTTAGTAATTTTTGTTTTGAAAAGAGCTAAGATGTCAATTTTTATTAAAGATGTTATGTTTTTCTTTAAGATATCACATTTCTTTTAAGATTTTTTTTTGCTGCAAAAATTAGAAAAGGTGTTGCATGAGATTCGTCATTTTAGTTATGGACGGAAAAAGAAATTTTATAATATGATCCATCCAAACTCGTATGATATTAAAAACATATTTCATATAATATTTATATCCATTTTGACAATTTTTGCTATTATTAACACACCTTTAATTTTATTAAAATACCAATTAAGATTAATTTATAACTTTGGACCGTAGAAAATGAAATTAGTAATTGATACTGACTATAATTTACCGTGTTCGAAAATATACATCTAGATAGCCATCGACTAGAATAAAATCGTCTGTATTAGATGACATGTAAAAAAAAAAGGACTAATCATTTAAACTAAATTAAAGTCGTTTTTATATTTTTTATATTTTATTTACTTCATTTAAAATTTGAATATCGATTCTTTTTAAAAATTGAATATTGATTTCATATGTAAAAAAAATGATTATAAAATAAAATAAATTCCCAACCGTCCAGGCACAAGACTATCACCCGACTAGCTCCTACCGTTTACAGGATGACCGGATCACCAACGATTTGTAACCCTGATATTAATTATTATTTTAAGAGACCTTGTTATTAATCATTGACACTGATTTCTTTAACATTTTATATTAATGCCAAGTAAATAAACAAAATAACCAAATAAAATTGACAAAAGAAGAGAAAAAACATTACATTATAATATTATATTCGTGTGGGGGGCTCAACTACAACAAAACGACGCCGGTAGAGGGGTGTGACGTGTACAGTCGCAGTGAAAATAAATACCAACATTAATTATTATTTTAAGAGACCTTGTTATTAATCATTGACATTGATTTCTTTAACATTTTATATTAATGCCAACTAAATAAACAAAATAACCAAATAAAATTGACAAAAGAAGAGAAAAAACATTACATTATAATATTATATTCGTGTGGGGGGCTCAACTACAACAAAACGACGCCGGTAGAGGGGTGTGACGTGTACAGTCGCAGTGAAAATAAATACCAACACGTGGTTCGCATGCAAGAAGTCGTTTTACTATGAAACGACAACACAAACGAAACGAAATATCGCGATAAAATAAAATAAAATACTTAACGAACAAGTTTCAATCAATCTCATCTTCATTTCTAGTCCTCTGTTCTTACAAATCTAACAAGACTTTCCAATAGACAGGGTTGTTAGATTTTTCACTTCTATAAATATATAATCGTCAAAAAGATCCAATTTTTTTTTTAGTTATGTTTTTGTTAAGTCTTTGATTTATCTTTATATTTTGGAGACATCAGAGTATTTAGCACGTCTCTCGGTTCCAGTTCACTTTTTACCGTCCATACAAAACCTTCTTGTAGGCTTCTCTTCTGTTATCTACAGTTTCTCTCAGCTGGAATTTCTTTGACAGAGCAGGGGAAGAAGAACAATAAAACTTGTTTTTTTGTTCTTTGTTTCAAGCTGAATAGTAGTTTATAATTTTTATTTAAATTATCGAGTTTGTCGTTTGTTGATCTGCAAGATTCCAGTTTGCGGTTATCATCGATTTTTAGGAGTTTTTACAAGTGGGGTTGTGGAGAAAAAAGCAAAATTTGATCTGGGTAGTTTTTTTCTTTCGATCAGGGTGAGTGAAAGATGAGGGAAAATCTAGGGTTTTTGGTGTGTGTATGGATGTTGCTATGTGGGTCGAGTCTGGCTCGGTTTGTGGTGGAGAAGAACAGCTTGAAAGTGACGTCGCCAGAGTCGATCAAAGGAGTGTACGAGTGTGCGATTGGGAATTTTGGGGTTCCTCAATATGGAGGGACATTGGTGGGCACTGTTGTGTATCCAAAATCCAATCAGAAGGCATGCAAGGGTTTCGATGATGTCGGTCTGTCCTTCAAGTCCAAGCCTGGAGGATTGCCCACTTTTCTACTTATTGATCGAGGAGGTGAATTTTTTTTAAAGAAAATTTGATGGTTTTGGTCAATTTTTATATTTTGAATATGATTCCTTTCTTTATCTGTTTATCCTTAAATGAAAAGTTATTTTGGATGTGGCTAGTAAGCAGGTTTTTGTTAAATTCAGTTAATTTCATCGAGATTATGTGTTTAATTCGTGTATTTGCCCAATTATTACGTTGGCCCGATTATTACATTGGTGGACTTGTTTAGTCTGCTACTGCTACCATTGAAGTTTTAGATAAAATTAAATAGAGTTATTTTGGATGTGGCTAGTAAGCATGCTTTGTTAAATTCGGTTTATTTCATCGAGATCATGTGTTTTAACTTGTGTATTTACCCGATTATTTCATTGACGGATTTGTTTAGTCTGCTACTGCTACCTTTGAAGTTTTAGATAAAATTAAATAGAGTTATTTTGGATGTGTCTAGTAAGCATGTTTTGTTAAATTCATTTAATTTCATCCAGATCATGTGTTTAATTCGTGTCTTTTCCCGATTATTGTGTTGGCGGGTTTGTTTAGCCTACTACCGTTACCATTGAAGTTTTAGATGAAATTAAATAGAGATATTTTGGATGTTGTGATTGTAAGCATGTTTTGTTAAATTAGGTTAAATTCATCGAGATTATAAATTTATTTCCTTAAATGGTAATATATGTTGGATGTGGCTAGTAAGCATGTTTTGTTAAATTCCTTTAATTTCATAAGATTATGAGTTTAATTGGTGTATTTGCCCTGTCATCATGTTGACAGGTTTGTTTAGTCTACTACTGCTACCATTGAAGTTTTAGATAAAATTTAATGGAGTTTTTACTTCTTGTGTTGAAAATTAAGGTCTGAGACTTGAGGTTTTAAAATTTGATTATTGGTTATGTTTCAGTTGCTGTGCGGTGGAAATTTGTTTCTGGATTTTACTGATTATCCGGTTTCATTTGATTCCTTCAGTGTTCTGTATATGCTAGATTTTGATTTTCTGTTTTGTTTATCTCCTTATTACACTGATATTTAGAGATCTCTGCTTGGGGGTTTAGTTATACTTTTGTGGATTGAGTTTTATATCTTCTTGTACTACGTTCAAGGTATTTTGTTATTAACTACAAGTTTATTGCCCTTGCAGATTGTTACTTCACCTTGAAGGCATGGAATGCACAAAAAGGTGGAGCAGCAGCCATTCTAGTTGCGGATGACAAGGTTGAGCCCTTGATTACAATGGATAACCCTGAAGAAGAGAATGCGGATGCTGAATATCTTCAAAACATTACCATCCCCTCGGCCCTTATTAGTAAATCTTTAGGGGATAGTATCAAAAAATCTCTAACTGATGGGGAGATGGTTAACATGAATCTAGATTGGACAGAAGCTCTTCCGCATCCTGACGAGCGGGTTGAGTATGAATTCTGGACAAATAGCAATGATGAGTGTGGGCCAAAATGTGACAGCCAGATTGAGTTTGTCAAGAGCTTCAAGGGAGCAGCTCAGATACTTGAGCAGAAGGGCTACACTCAGTTCACCCCCCGCTATATAACTTGGTATTGTCCAGAAGCATTTATTCTGAGTAAACAGTGCAAGTCTCAGTGCATTAACCATGGGAGGTACTGTGCTCCGGACCCTGAGCAGGATTTCAGCCGAGGGTATGATGGAAACGAAGTTGTTGTGCAAAATCTACGCCAAGCTTGCTTCTTTAAAGTGGCCAATGAAAGCAAAAAGCCATGGCTTTGGTGGGATTATGTGACTGACTTTTCAATCCGTTGCCCAATGAAAGATAAGAAGTACACCAAGGAGTGTGCAGATGAAGTTATCAAATCTCTTGGTAGGTCAAAGTTTTTGTTTTTATTTTTTGGATGATCAAAGTTATGTGCTGCTTCTTTTTATTTGTTTCTAAAATTTGCCCAACTGCACTATATCCGCATTGCAGAGTGACTTTTACAAAATGAAATTTATTTATTTGGATGATTCATGTATAAACTAAACGGGCATATGAAATGTTGCCATCAATCTAGTTCCCAAAGTTATGCAACTTATGTTTTGTTTCTGTCATCCTCTAAAAGAAGGAAAACCCATTGAATTAGTCTTTATGTTCATCTGATTTTTCTGAGCTTCTTTACCAATGTTTGGAAAAATACCAGAAACTGTATAATTTATGTTAACAAAATGCCTCATAATTATTGTAACTTTGATTATGTTTGAAGCCAAGAATACGACAGTTAATTGCTGTTTGTCATTGATTTTTCATTTCATCTGTTGAGAGCACATAATGTCAAGCTGATTGGGAATGAAGATTGTAAATTAACTTTATGTTTTTCTTATTTCGTTTTTGTGATGTATTTTATAGGTGTTGATCTCAAGAAGATAGACGAATGTGTTGGAGACACAGAGGCAGATGTAGAGAACCAAGTTCTTAAAGCTGAACAAGATGCACAGGTTAGGCTTATTCACAGTTCACACACACACACATATATCATACTCGATTCTTTGTCTTTCTTCTATTCGGTTGTACATAATGTGTCTGGTTTCAGATTGGCAAAGGTTCCCGAGGAGATGTGACTATACTGCCAACTCTTGTGATAAACAATAGACAGTATAGAGGTACAAAACTACCAGGTGTTTTGAGAGATCTTTTAGCTATTTAATAGCATGAAGCACCTTTTTTTTATCTCCGCATTCTTCTGTTTCAGGTAAGTTGGACAAGGGAGCAGTTCTCAAGGCTATTTGTGCAGGTTTTCAGGAGACCACAGAGCCAGCCATATGTTTAAGTGAAGGTTATCATCTATTATTCTTGGCCTTTCCATTTGTTTGTCTGATCTTGTTGCCTGCTGTCAGTCACCCTGTTGCAGTACAATGCATCACATTGTGGGGAATGCTTCCATGATTTACTAACAGAGCGCAAGTGCCTTGCTTAAAGATATGTTAAAAGCAAAATGAAACAAATAATACCCTCTTATTTAAATAGCATATTTATGTTTCTGTTCTCCATATAGTTTCCAATGAATTTCATGAAGCTCTTGTTTGATTTTCTATAAATGTTTTCTTTCCCTGTTTTTCCACCGCTTAAATTTTTGTCAAGAATACAAAAATCACAAAATGACATCAAAGTTTGCAGAATCTCTTGGTGATCCATATTTGATGAGATTTTTATAAGGTTCTATAGAGGATGTTTGACTTGCTATATGATCTCAACTTTCTTCTTGTTGAGAAACTTTTAGAGATGGTATTTATCATTTTAATATGAATTGTTGCAGATGTAGAAACTAATGAGTGTTTAGAAAACAATGGTGGGTGCTGGCAGGACAAGGCTGCTAACGTATCTGCATGCAAGGTATCTTCATAGTCTGAACCGTTTGTGGGTATTATATCTGGGGAAGCTTGAAAGTTTACCTAGAAGTTTGGTTTGGTACTGAGTCTTTGCTTCCTTACTAATACGCTTTGATCTTGTATAGGACACTTTTCGAGGAAGAGTGTGCGAGTGCCCTGTAGTACGAGGTGTGAAGTTTGTTGGTGATGGCTATACTCATTGTGAAGGTAAAATCTTTTCCCTAGAGTTGATAATTAAACTTTCACAAAGGTAATAATCACATGACCAGTCAGTGCTACATGATTTCAGTCATCGCAATTGAATCCTTTACACGTTTTTTAAGAAATAGGAAACTTTTCATAGTTGCCTGTGTGTTTGAAGTTAGTACTTTCCATCATATGTATATAACATATGTCAACATTTAGTTGATGATAGTTGATGTGTAAATTCATGGATTTATTATTTGAAGCATAGTTTATTAGTTGCCTTAAAGATATAGGGTTATGAATTTACTGTGACAAAAACTGATTTTACATGTATTCGACAATTTTTTTTACTTGTTTGGGTGAACAGCTTCAGGAGCTTTACGTTGTGCAATCAATAACGGAGGATGTTGGAAAAAAACCCAAGATGGAAAGACATATTCTGCTTGTGTTGTAAGTATATAAGCCTTTATTTGCTGGGTCCTTTCTCTTTAAAAACAATGATTTTCGTGGCTACTAATTTTCTTGATTTTAAATATAATTGGTTTTGTAATGAATTTCAGGAGGATCATTCAGAAGGTTGCAAGTGTCCACCAGGATTTAAGGGTGACGGAGTCCACACGTGTGAAGGTACAGTGTTTTAAGATTGCAATTTCTGCATTTGATGCTATAAAACATCATTCTCATCACAGGAATAGAAGAGAATTGCCATTGCTATGTAGCATTTATGCTACTTCATGCTACCCTGATCTTCTTCTCCTGAATTTCCCCATGTTTTACATGGTTTCTTTCATCAAAAGTTCCGCCAAGTACACATTATGTGAACTTTCATCGATAGAGCTAATAGACAACCCTTTAAAAACTTAGGTTTAAGGTCCATAAAACACCATTGTTATTACACTAACAGACATTCTTTTTTTTTTTTTTTTTTTTGGGTAGATAATTTAAGGGAATATAAAGTTAGGCCTATTCATGAATAAACTCCTAGTAGCAAAACACTGGTTTGAACAAACTGTTAAGTGTTAATTTGTGCACATTTTCTTATTTTGGTTGTGTTGCAGATGTGGATGAGTGCAAGGAGAAGTTGGCCTGCCAATGCCCCAACTGCAAATGCAGAAATACATGGGGAAGTTATGATTGCAACTGTGGCAGTGGTTTATTGTATATGCAAGAACATGACATTTGCATAAGTGAGTTTCCTTGGACTGCATTTACATGATTATTATTGTCCATTGGGAATTCATGTTGTACGCACTCTTGATTACTGTTTTACCTAGTTCTGTACTCAACTTTTAATTATTTGCCACCTCTTATTTTGTTTCATTTGGACATTGGCAGGTAAAGATAATAAAACTGAGGTTAGCTGGAGCTTTGTCTGGGTTATCATCCTGGGTCTTGCAGCTGCTGGAGTTGCTGGATATGCAATTTACAAATACAGAATCCGGGTATGACTATTTTTCACTAGTGTCCTAGCTTATTTCTACTGTATCTTCTCTTCAGAGTTCAGGCCCTAATTTGATCAAATTAAGTCGAATTGAAACAAAGGAGGAACTTAATGCCAGCCAAAAAAATAATAATTTGATCTACATGCTTAGTTTCCTGAAGTTTGTGAATTACTCGAAGCTAAGAATATATAACTTGACTATCGATCTTATTTCACCCGTTTGTGTGCGTTGATAAGTTATGAATATCAAACAGTATATTGATAGAGTTATATGTACGTTTGGGTGCAGCGATACATGGATTCAGAGATAAGGGCAATCATGGCACAGTACATGCCATTGGACAGTCAAGCGGAGGTCCAGGTCCATCACGCGTCTCATGGGGACGTCTAAAATCTTGCTGCTGCTGGGATTGAAAGAAGATGATCATATATATATATATATATATATATATATATACAACATATATGCTAATACCCACTTTCTACCTGTTTACGAAGTGATGGAATATGCTTTTAATCTATTACTTGCTGCTTTGTTGAGTTATTAGCATTTCACTCTTCTTTAGTTTTTAGTGGCGAGCTGTTTCTTATGTAAATCAGTAAATGTCTTCTGTCTAACTGGTGCACATAAATTCCCGGTAGCCTGGGAAATTTTTCATTCAATGGAAGAAACATAATAACCTAGCCATCTGCTTTTGGCTTTTAAAAAAAAATTAATTGTAATAGAACATGATTGTGTGATCAAATTTTAATTGTCAACATAATAAGTATTGCAAATATTGTAAGTGGTCCTCTATGTTGCCTTGTTGAAACATGAAATTGCAACTTTGATCAATTAAAAGTGTGTATTTTCAGTTCCAACAAAAATAAATGGAAGAAAAAAAATTAGGTGAAGGATGTTTTGTCTAGCAATTCTACTATGTGTTCAACACAATATGACATCAATATCTACGAATATATCGATTTGGAGACGGAAATACCAATATGGACAATATATAATATTGATTTGGAGACGATGTGGATAGATATTGATAGTACATAATTTTGGCTAAAAGCATAATTTTTTTTTAATGTTTAGTTCATTTTTTTCTTAAAAAAAAAAAAAAAAAAAAAAAAAAAGGTTTGCACCTTTAGCAGAACCTGTCCATTTGGACCGGAATTGAATTGAATATGAAGTATCTTGGGAGAATTCTCTTTGACTCTGAAACGACTACGATTTTGAAAATTGTTAAAATAATCATTAATCCGAAAAAAATATACAAATGTTTTAAACACATATATAATGTCTATGACCTATATGGAATAAATATCAATGTAATGCTATACGAGTAGTATAAGACTGAAAATATTCTTTTAAAACTTCATTCTCTTATAGTTTGAATCATAAAAACCTACAAATTTTATTGGGTTCAAAAATTAAATGACATTTTTTGGATGTGTAATTTTAAGAGTCACTATTTTAATAAATTAAGTTTAAATAGCATCAAAAGTGTATATCTGATAAAAATAACCTTAAACACATAAAAATAAGTCGCGTTTTTTTTTTATGTTTCCGAGATTTATTTTCTAATTTCCAAGACATTCAAGATAGTTTATAAAACTTTTAGGTAGTTTTCAAGACTTTTTACGATTCCCAAGACTTTCTAGATAAAAATAAAAATTTCCACTTTTTTTTATCATCTTCTTCATTAAAATCTCCCTTGGAGATCGATTTCAACTTCTGAAGGAGGTCGACCTCCAATGGAGGTCTTTCATCTCCATTGATGGAGGTCCCCATCAATGGAGGATTTGGAAAGGAAAAAAACCCAACAATGACAATAACGTAATTAAAGGAGATGAGAATGTTTTAGTCTTTGGTGCCATTTAAACTTGAGGAAGGGTGATACTCTTAAAATTCAATTTTAAATGAGTGCTATTTGATATCATTTCCACAATTTGATTTATACAATATTGAATTATTGATACCATATCATTGAATTTGATTTTTATGAAGCATTATTGCATGTTTTTTTCTTTTGTGAACCCTTTTTTTTTTTTTTTTTTTTTTTGTGAACCAGCATATTACAAATTTACAAATTTTGAATAGTTTTAAAAAATATATTTTATGTTCGTATGGATTTTTTCATTTCACATTAACAAAAATATCATAGATACTTGACAAATATATCCACAATATTATATAAATATACACTATAAATTCACCCATATAGATATTCCGGACATAGAAGGAAGAGAGAATACAACCTATATTTATATCAGCACCCTTAAATTACAAGTTCACTTTTACTGACCTCCCCTCCTTAAATTACAAGTTCACTTTTGCTCACCTTCACATTACTCTCCTCCCGTATAGATGACGTGTCTAGAGAGGGGTAAATTTATCTCAAAATATGACTGTTTGAATAAATTTACCCCCTCTATGGATACATGCCATTTATACATACCGGAGATAATGCTCACCCATCCAAAAATGGACTCTTAAATTATGGAAATATTGATGAATATATTGCAAAACCTGTAGACATTTTAAACTACGCAATGCAAAAACCTGTGCAGATGAACTAATAATATACTCACCAATTGACATGGAAAACTGCTTGATGAAATAAACGTGGAAAAACATAAATAACTCAATTAATATGCTTCCAAATCTATAAGATAATGACCATAGGCCATTTGGATTATTACATTTCGCTTCCTTTGATGTCATCCTGTCAAATTTTACAACAACATCAAGTATCAACCATGTAAACAACTAAATATCACAAGGCCCTACACTCTACTTGGTATTCCACATTATCCACAGATGGCATCAACAGAAATCTCCATTCCAGTTTTCGTCAGTTCCGGGCATTTGAAATCTCCATTACTTGGGGCAAAATGAAATACTTTGAAGATGTCTTAAACAACGTAAAAGGCTGAACGTGCTTTCCTGTACAGTGAATGGATTGATTGAGATGTGCCGGAGAAGAATAACTTGAAAACAAAACGTTTTTTTATTTTATTTTATTTTTAAGCTAGGTTGAGCTAACCTTGAACAAACAGATCAATTATCTGTCCCATGTTCCAAGTTTGATCCTTTTCTCCACTTGCCCTCAACTGTGATCCTATAAACATAGAATGCTACCATTGTGCCACTGCACAGGGAAGCAAGTCATCAGACCAACCAAAGACGGTATAAATTAAAGCTCGACGCTGTATATCAGTTGAGTCTCAAGGAGAAATTGTTATAATTGTAATTGTTAATATCAGCAGTGAGAAAAATTTTCTACTCTCAAGCAGCTTGGAAGAACAAGTTACAATCAGAAGGGAACAGATTATTTTTCCCCTATGTCCCCTTTGGTGGTACCATCATATGTAAAAACATAAAAGATAGAATTAACAAACTTACGAACCTGAGAGAAATTGCCAAGAAATTGGGAAATGTCAGTCTCTGTTAACCAACAAAAGTATGAGCGATATTAGAAACGTTTGGAAGGCATACTGAAAACATGAAGCGCATGAAAAAAGTAACAACTTAAACTATGAAGAACCTCTACCTGAAAAAAGCAGCGCGCCTCCCTTAAGAATATTATAGTTGCGATTGCTGCAGACAACACATTCCAGTCAAAACATGAAACGAAATACAAAACCACTTAAAATAAATCAAAATAATGCTAATTTTTCACTTCAATTCCTAGGTTAAAGTTCAAAACAGAATGGTGAATCAGATGCATAGAGCAAAGTATCAGTTTAAACATAGATTCACAACTGTCAAAAAAAAAAAAAAAAAAACAAGAGTAACAGTGATTTTGATGCAAAACCAGCAATAAATTTTTGGGCCTCAAAGAACATAGGACATATATTTTTCAGTTCAAGGGGTACAGTCTACCAATTAGGAGAAAACAAATATACAAAAGAGTAAGACAAACTTAAGATCCACCTATCCCAAAACAACAACAATGACTAAGTGAATCCACAGGGCTATGAAACCAAATAATACCAAAATGAGCCCCTTATTAGTAGCATTTTTTCACATTTCTAGTTCAATTATTAAAAAAAATGTGTACTAACCTGCCTGTCCTTTCAAGGCTACAGCAGACTTTTCGTTTCTTTGATATGATTTCAAACTTGATATGCTTAAAGCCAGAAGTGTACCACCTAAAATAACACCGAACCTGACCGCAGATATGCTTCCAGTTATCATGAAGGAAAGAAAGCCACCAAGAGAAAGAAGAAAACCTACAAAAGGATTAAGTAATGCCATTAAAAATAATAAACTCGTATCAAGATAAAAGAGGCAAAATAGCACACTACAGTATTCATTTGAGTGCCAACATGCATTAAACATACCATAAGGTATTCCAAGGTGAAAGTCGCGGATGTTAGTAAATTCATCTAGATCATCCGCTGAAAACGTTTCCGCAATCTCCTTCACTGGTTGCGGGGCATTCTTTGTAGCTGTTGTGAGATATTCTTTACCCTCTTCGCTGATTTCCTTCGCAATGACAGTTAGATCCTCTCTTGCCTTCTCCGCTTGAATTTTCAACTGCTCTGAAGTTTCTTTTAAGATGACCAAAGCTTTCTTAGAGTACATTTCATACGCTTCTTGTGACACACTCTGCATCTTTAAGGCTTGCTCTTTGAACGAAGCTAGAGCCTGCTTCCATGTTTCTTCTGCTTCTTCCGCTTGTATGTTGATGTTATCACCATCCTTTTCTATTTCGATTTCTGAAGGCTTCTACATGAAATTCAAAACCCAAAAAATGAAAAGAAAAAAAAAACAGTAAGGACACTCTTAATTCACAGCAACAAAAAGAAATCTCTAACATTCCCACACGTCTTGATTCCTCATAGCATTAAATTTTTACAAATTAACAAAATACACACAAGATAGCATCAGAATAGAGGTTTTCAAAATATAGTGATTGAATCGTTAAGCTGAAAGATATTATGTCAAAAGAAACAGAAAGATACTACACTCCTATGTTCGATAAAACAGGCCTAAACATTCACTATATAGAACATGAACAGCAAACGAAAAAAAAAAAAAAACTCCAACTTGAATATTAGAAAATGGAACTAATACTACATTTTTATTCATGCTAAATTCCTCTTAAAAAAAATACAATAATCAAAATTCATTACTCGTATTAGCTACACAAATAAAAAACCCAACATTTTTTTTCAAAAAAAAAAACTGGCTTTAGATAAATAGAGCATAAACTCACCGATTCCTCGTGTGAAGCAGCAGAGACAAAAAATGATCGATTAAACGACCTTGTTCGATCCGGAAAACGAAAATCGACGCCGAGCCCTTTCGGAGGAACAGCATTGCGAGCCAAAATCGAGACTTGACATGCACGAGCTTCGAACCGCAGAGACGGTGAATAAGAAGAAGAAGAAGAAACCCTCTTCACGGACCCAGAACCGTAACTGAGTCTATGGTTAGGGTTTTTGATTGATAGCAATTCAATCGACAAACTCATTTTGTTTCCGTGAAAGGAAAAAAAAAAACACAAGACGAAGCTTTTGAGGTTTTTAGGGTTTAAAAAAAAATAATAATGAATTTAAAAAGAGCTTTCGTACTATTAACTGATTCTTGCTAAATGACGCCGAGGGGTGAGATGCGCACTCTTTGAGAACCTTGTCATGCTTTGATGACACGTAATCTACGTGCTGGGCGGGGCCTACCGAACCTTGAGGGTTGTTTGTTCCGGTGCGATTGGGTTTAGGGAATAATTATATCGTATAGCTGAGCACTGACCGGTCAGTACCCAAGCTTTTTCTATAACTAAACCTAATAGTTCATATTAAGTATCTATTCCCACCACCCCTACCCTCCTTTTTTTTCTTCTATTTCAAATATAAATCTGACATCAAATGGGTCAGTAGTATGATGGAATTTGCAAAATTATATACCATGTATGCGATTCGATATCAATTTTCACAATCAGAAAATATCTACTTCGAAAGAAACCTTCCACACGTAATAGATACCTTAGCATGTTGTTGCCTTCTCCTCAAATGAAAAAAGCGTCTGGCATGATTCTAAGCTTCTTATATTGCTTCTCTTTTTTCTTTTTCTTTTTAATAGAAGGTTTTTTTTGGGTAAAAAAAGAAGTTGTTTTAATATACACATCCTATCAGTAAAGATTCAATAAAGTTATTTAAATATGTATAAAAATATAATCGTTTGTTTGAAATTTGAACATATTTCAAGTATAGGAATCAATCATATGAAACTTTGAATGTAATAGAGTGTCTTCCACAGGTATATTGTTGGAGTCTAGAGAGTCAAGACACTAAGACAGGAAAAGAATAGATGCAATTAACAATGTATGAGGGAGGATCTCGGTAGCCAATGGTAGCTTCTCTGTCAAAATTTAAACACTTCCCGTCTGGTTTTCAATCCGTTTTTGTTTTTGTTTTCTAAAAATGATTTCGAATTCGTGTTCGTTAACCTTTTTTTATTTTATTTTTAAAAAATAAAAAACAAAACCAGTATTACCGATTAAATATTTGACAAACACGAAATGCTTGTTTTATTTGTCAAAAAAATTAACAATTTTTTTTTTTTTTTTTACATTTCTGTTCTTCGTCTTCCTCTGTGTCTGTTATTCTTCTTCCTCTCATCCTCCTCATCCACTTCCGATCTACTCCTTCTTCACCGTCTCTCCATCTTCGCTGCTGATCTCTTCTTCTTCTTCTTCCTCTTCTTCAAATCTGGTATGTTAATGATGAATTTCTGGAATTTAATTGGTATTTTATTGATAAAATGATGAATTGTTATGTTATGCAATATTGATCTTCCCTTCTTCTTTCCGATCTGCATAATAGAGGAAATTTGGAATATATTGATCTTCACTTCTTCTTTCAGATCAGCTTAAGAGAGGAAATTTGTATATTTCCAGATTTCTTCTTTAATTGTGTTTTGGTATTTTATCGGTATTTTGCTAATAAAATGATGAATTGTTATGTTATGTAATATTGATCTTCTTCTTTATAAATTTGTTTTTGTTTTTATGAAATATAGATCTTGAAAGTGGTTTTTAAATATCGAAAGATTTTATTTGTAATATTAATTAGGGAATCAAGATTTGGATGGAAGATTTTTCTCCATGTGTTGCAAGTCTTGTTAATGATCGTACTTTTGTTAGATGCAATACAATTCTTCATAGAGGTGTCCACGGTTCGGTTAAACCGTTCGAAACCGAACCGAAACCGGTCTCTAGAAACCGAAACCGAAACCGAAACCGTCGGTTACAAAACCGGTTGGAAACCGGATCCGACGGTTCGGTTACGGTTATGAGATATGAAAAACCGACCGAAAACCGCCGGTTTCGAAAAAAAAAAAAAAAGACCAATGAAATGCTGACACGTGGCAGCATTTCAGAAAAAAAAAATGACCGTTGGGCGTTGATGATGACCGTTGAACAACGGTCATCTTCCTTTTTTGTTTCCAACGCCTAACGGTAATATTTTTTTTTTCTACCCCTCCCCCCCCAATTCATTCTTCTTCACACCACTCCCACCTTCTCTCAATCTCTCTCAATCTCTCTCGATCTCAAATTCTAAATTTTCTCTACATTCAACAATTTTATTTTATTCTCATTTCTCATATAAATTAAAAACATATATTTCTTCCATTTTTTTAATAATATATTATTTACTTACAATTATCTTCTTTTTTTTCAATTAGTATTTATAATTAATTTTTTAATGGCAAGTGGGGGAGAAGGTTCAGGTCCTATAAATTTGGACAGAGGAAAGGGTCCATTGCAAAATTTGTTGGAACACGAAGGTGAAGACGTCAATTACAATGACCGACTTTACCACGAGTTCCTTCAAAGTCATTTTGAATCCGATCCCCCTCTTAATCCTAACCCCCCCTGTTGCTGAGCCAAATCCCAATATCCCCATTAGTAATGAAAATATATCTACCCCTTCTACTATGCCACCCCCTTCAGATGAATTTGATGCAGATGAAGAAGAAAAACCATTGAAGTTCGATCTCTTCAGAGTGTATATGAAGAAAATTGAGTTAGATGATGGAACAATCAAAATCATGTGCAACTACTGCCCCAAAACATACAAGGCCGTTAAGTCCTTTGGATATGGCACGTATTGGAACCATGTTAAAAGAAATCATCCATCCGAATTGGTGAAAGCTAGTAACCAAGGGCAAATATCCAGGTATGGTACCTCTACCAATCAATTATTTCATTATACGTCTGAAAAAAATAAGGAAGAATTAGCAACAATAGTTGCAGTAGAACACTTACCTTTTAGTTTTGGTGAGAAAGTTGGTTTTGTTAATTATTGTCAAACTGCATTAAATCCTGCAATGCAACGTGTTCCTAGAGTCACTCTCACACGTGCACTGTTTTCCATTTACAAAAAAGAAAAACACAAATTGAAATCATTTTTTTTCCAATATCAAGGTCGCGTTTCCGTATGTGCTGACATATGGACCGATAATTTTGGTAGCCACCATTACATGGGCGTGACATGTCATTATATTGATAATAATTCGAACATGCAAAAAAGAATTATTGCATTTCGTGTTTTCGATGAGTCACATACAGCTCATAATATTTTTCGACACCTTAAAATTATTTTTGAAGAGTTTCATATCCAAAACAAAATTTTTGCAATTGGTTTTGATAATGTGGCGAGCAATACCACATCTATTCCTATGTTAAAGGAATTATGCAATCCCTATTTTGGGGGTAAATTATTTCATCAACGATGTGCATGTCATGTTTTTAATTTGTGTGTTCAAGCTGGATTCCAAATTCTTTCTGTTTATATTAGACCAATTAGAGATAATATTAATTATATCTGGACGCATAACAAAATCCAAAAACAATGGTTGAAATTTTGTTCTCAAAATAATAGGCGTCCCATAAATTTTTCTCGAGATATTAATACTCGTTGGAATTCTACTTATAAGTTGCTTAATGAAAGTGTTGAATATAAGGAAATATTAGTTTCTTTTATTACTTATAACGTTCCTTCAATTTCGCTTCAATTGAAGCATTGAGATGTATGTATAAAAATTCTTGAATTGTTACGTGTTTTTAATGATGCTACCAATGCTTTATCTGGTATTTACTATCCCACTACTCATTTATTTCTTGTTCAAAGTGTTAATATTGCTGGTGCATTCAGTGACTGTGAATTAGATGTTCAATTGAGTCAATGTGTTGCTGCAATGAAAAAAAATGGATACAGTATTATAAGGATATTCCAAATATTTATTTGCTTGCATCTTGTTTTGATCCCCGCTTTAAATTAGAATGTTTGCAAGATTATTTAACTCATTACTACAATAGTTTAGGAATAGAAACTGATGTTCTTAGTTGTTGTAATTCCGTTAAGACTTTACTATATGAATTATATGATGAATATCTTAAAATATATGGTCCGTCTTTGAACATATCGGTTTCACAACCCCAACCCATATCTGATGGTACTACCAGTTCCTCACAATTTAAATTAAAGGGTTTAGGGGATCGATTATTTTCCCAAAGAGCCAAAAAGTTACGAGCATCTTCTTTATCCTCTAACACACATTCTGAGCTTGACCGGTTTTTAGAAGCCAATAATGTATTTTTAGAAGATAAATTTAGTATCCAGGGTTGGTGGAAGGATTATGAAAAAGAATATCCAATTTTGGCTATTATTACCAAACAAATTCTTGGAACACCGGTTTCTACTGTTGTTGTGGAACAAGAATTTAGTGCAGGTGGAAATATTTTGGATCCAAGACGGTTGGTTCTGTGTCCACAATCACTTGAAGCCCAAGCATGTGTTGATGATTGGACAAAGGCGAAATTTAGACAGCAAGAACTCGAGCCAGAAATAGTGAATGATTTCTTCGGAGATGATCAAACCACGGGAACAGAAGGCAGCGAATAGATTCTGTTCAAATCTTCCAACCACTAACACCGACTATCCCACTACAGGTAAAAGAACTACATGGCCTTTGATTCCTCTACATTGGCGGAGGATACGTAGGCAGCTTAATTGTGGTCAACATTAAGTGCAAGGCTAATTTTTTCTTTTTTCAATGTGTTATTTGAACTTTGTTAGATTTTATATTCAATTAAGGCTAATTTCTATTTTTTTTATATATAATTTAGATGCAATTGTAAATTTTTACTTATTAATTAATGTCAATTTCTTTTATTTTTACATATTCATTGTTAAATAGTTCAACGGTTCAATTGTATATTTAAATAATTGTATTTCATAATTTATGTGAATATTTAAAATATAGACATTGTAAATGAAATTTGATTACAAATAAAAATGTTTTGCCATTTTTTAAATTTTAAGTTTATCGATTTGTAATTTTGTATTAGTAATTAGACTATTAGTTGTATACTTGTATATACTTGTATAGTTCCATTAAAAACAAAATCACATTTATGTGTATATAAAAGTACAAATATTAGTTGTATAGTTTCATTTAAAAAAAACATATGTATATAAAATAATATATATATTAATTTTTGTAAAAAAAAAAAAAAAAAAAAAAACCGAACGAACCGAAACCGAACAGTTCGGTTTCGGTTCGGTTTCACAAACCGAAACCGAAACCGAACTGTTCGGTTTCAGAAAACAGAAACCGAAACCGAACCGAAAACCGCCGGTTCCGAAACCGCCCAAAACCGTCCTATTCCGGTTACGGTTACGGTTACGGTTACGGTTCGGTCTTTCCACGGAACCGAAACCGGCGGTTCGAAACAGAAACCGAACCGAACCGAAACCGACGGTTCGAAACCGAAACCGAACCGAAACCGACGATTCAAAACCGAAACCGAACCGAAACCGAACCGAAACCGAACCGAAACTGAACCGTGGACACCATTAATTCTTCCGTTATATTAGTGTGAACATATGTTCAATATTGTTGATGCAGTTCCACTCCAATTCATTTGCAGAAATCTCTTCATCATCTCAATTGTTTTGGTTAATTAATTGTAAAATTTCCGTTAATATATCATGAGTCTTTTTATTGTTTTCATTTTCAGAATATGATTTTCAGTACATACTATCAGACGGGTTTTTAGAATTCAAAACTGAAATAAAAAACACTATTTTTATTTTCATTTTTATTTTAAAAAAAAAAACCACCGAAAAACGCATACATAAGAACTTCAAATTGTTGTTTTTTTATCAAACCACTTTTCATGCTTTAAAAGTTCCTAATGACAATCTGTCTTCTGTCTTCTGTCTTCGTTCTATTGACAATTCTATTCAAAGAAGCAACACAACCAAACCCCATTCGACGGGTTAGAAACATAGACAGAGACAGAGGTTACAAATTGCAACCTCAATTTAAACCACAGATGCCCATTCATGTTGCGTTTTTAATTATTATTATTATTATAATATTTATGTTCCGTTCTAATATTTTGGAGAGAAAACCAAAAATAGGTATGGAAAACGTTAAACTTTCGTTTATAACTACTTTTGAAATTTTATTCGTTAATAGCCATTTTTTTAAAAAAAAATTAGTATATGTACATAAATTACGAAAATACTCATGGATTTGATTTTTTTTTAAAGTAGAGGTAAACTTGAAATGATGACTAAAATCAGGAACCAAACTTAAAATCAGGACTAAAATCTTGAAACTTGAAATCTTGTCTAAAAATATGAAATTTTGAAACTTGAAATCTTGTATAAATTGAAATGTTGAAACTTGAAATCTTGACTAAATTGAAATATTCTGGGTTTTTAAGGCCCCGTCCTGCAGCTGTTTTTCATTTCGTTTTCGTTTTTATTTTTCAAAAACGATTTCGAAAATGCATTCGTTAACCGTTTTTCATTTTATTTTAAAAAAGCGAAAAAAAAAACAAAATCAGCGTTAAAAGTGAAAATTTTGAAAAACACAAAATACTTGTTTTTCGTTTTTGTTTTTCACTTTTTTATATATAAAAAAATATATTTTGTTTTTCATTTTGTTTCATTTAGTTCTATTATGCGTTTCATATGGCTATAATAAAAGATGAGACAAGATTTTTAAATGACCAAAGTGTCCATATATATTTCAGAATAATTTAATTCCAACTAGAACTAAAAGAATTCATGCAATAATATATATATATATACACATTATAATAATTATAATTAATATTATAATATATAAAATAAAAAATATTAATATAATATTATATATATTATATATATTTATTTATAATTTAAGAGTTTAGTTTTGATTAATTCATTTTTTGATATGTTTTTTTGAATTAATTTTTGACGTGTTACTTTTGTTTAATTTAAAAATTACAATACAAAAATTATATTGGTTAATTATGTAATCAATTTTTGATAGTTTTCAGTCAACCTACCAGACGCGTTTTTTTCCGTTTTCATTTTCAAAATACAGCTTTCAGTATATGCTACCAGACGTGTTTTCGGAATTCGAAACTGAAACCAAAAACACTGTTTTCATTTTCATTTTCATTTTTATTTTCGAAAAACAGTAACTGAAAAACGCTTACAGAACGGGCCCTAAGTTTTTTGTTTTCAAAATTTGAAACTTGAAATCTTGCATAAATTGAAATGTTGAAACTTGAAATCTTGATTAAATTGAAATATTGAAAATTGAAATATTCTGGGTTTCTAGGTATTTCGTTTTTTTTTTTTTTTTTCTGCAGATCTCATCACCGGCGGAGGGGGAGCACAACTGCGTTGCTGGACTGTCGTGAAGCCCAGGCGATGGCACTCTGGCAAGCCGTCGACGTCGTGTGAGAGAGAAAGGAGAGGAGAGAGAAAAAGAGGTGAGTGAAAGAGAGAGAAAGAAGAGAGAGAGGTGCGGGAGAGAGAAAGATGTTCGGTGAGAGAGAGAGGAGGCCGGCGACGTTTCGCCGGCCTTCTCAAGGAAGCCGACGATGGTTCGCCCGCACACCGCCGACGTGAGAGAGAGATCGGGGGAGAGAGAGGAAATTAGAGAGAAAAAAAAAAGAAAAGAGAGAGAAAATGTTTGGGGATGATTTTTATATGAAGACATTCAAGTAATTTCTTTAAAAAAGTGACTATTAACGAATAATTTTTCGGTTAAAAACGAATTTTCCATAATAGTTGTGGCCACTTCCACCATGAATTATGCATGTTAATTATGTGAATACTCTTACAACTTAAAATTCATTTATCCCATTATTTGAAATGAGTTTTTAGAAAAATATAATGAAATGAGACTAGATAATATTATTTTCTGAATAATTTCCAAATACTTTATGATTTATTCATTGGTCAGCAATTGACTTGGACTTGTTGGAACCCAGTCGTCGTGGCATGGGCCAGGCTACTTTGCTTCTTGAGAATGAGTTTTCTAATATGATCAAATATATATTGCACCTTATTATATTACATTGGCTGATATTTACAATAAAGAGAGAAGCTAATTGCCAGCTTCTTCTTTTCATTTATGACAATCCTGCTCATCTTTCTCAATCCATCAAGTCCATTAGAACTTGATTATTATAATAAAGTCAAAAATAGTACTAGTTCTGCTGATCCTCTAGAGGTACATGTTGGAGTGATAGTTGATATGGGATCATGGTCAGGGAAGATTAGCCATTGCTGCATATCCATGGCCATTTCTGATTTCTATGCTCTTCATAATCATCATCACCACAAAGCAAGGATAGTTCCCCACTCCACGGACTCCAAAGGCGATTCTCTTCTTGCTTTATCTGCGGGTTAGATATATATTAATATTTATGTGTAAACATCTTGAATTCAATATTTGATAAATTAATAATCTATTTTATATAATATATTGTTTCAATCTCAATTTGGGTCGCACGTCATCTTTTAATAGAGATAGTATTGCACTTCCCTCCCACAATGGTGGTGAAAGCTTCTAGTCTCATTATACGGCTTTTACAAGCCGGTTTGTAGGAATAGTTATCCGGGTGATTAACTTCTGGCGCTATTAATACCCTATTTATTTAGTGCTAAGCCTACAAAATCAGTTGAAAAATATATTATATTCACAATTTTTACTATTTATAAAGGTAAATATAAGGTTGATTATGATATTTTCTTGAAATATGAATTTATTGTTTAAAGTCCAGTTGGTCTCGTTAAATAAGATTACACAATACACATAGATTGATTGATAATTTATTTTCAATGCAGCCTTGGGTCTTATGCAGAGTGTGACATTGCAAGCAATCGTCATTTACACAGTGACATCATGGAGAGCAAATCTTAGCAGAATTAGGATCCAGAACCAAAGTTCCTGTAATTTCTCTCTTTGCAACTAGTTGTGCTTCTTCTCTAACCTCTTATTTAATTCAATTTGTTCGTGATGAAGCTTCTGATCAAGCCAAAGGCATTGCAACTGTCATCAAAGCCTTCAACTGGAGAGATGTCATTTTCATTTATGAAGACAACAACAGTGGGAGAGATTTCTTTCCTCATATGTTTGATTCCTTACAGGTTGCTAATATTCATATTGCTCATAGAATCTGCATCCCATGTTCACCTTCTGATGAATATATCATTGCAAAGCTTTCAATGATAAAGAATTTTCATGCAAAAGTATTTGTTGTGCACATGTCTCATTCTCTTGCACCTCTCTTCTTCTTGAACGCGAACAAGTTAGAAATGATGAGCACGGGATATGTTTGGATTGTAACTGATACGATTATGAGTTTCTTGCATTCAATGGAGACTTCAGTGGTTGAGTCCATGCAAGGGGTTCTTGGTTTCAAGCCATACATTCCAGAATCGAAGGAGCTCCGTAACTTCACATTGAGGTGGAGAAGGAAAATGTATATTGGTCATGATCACCCAGTTGGTGAGGTAGCGGAGTTAGATGTATATGGTGTTTTGGCATATGATACAGTCTGGGCTCTAGCTAGAGCAGCACAAAGACTTAAAAGTAACGATATTTCTCAAAGGGGTTTGATGTTTTATGAGGAGATACTAAAGAGTACTGGGTTCAAGGGTTTGAGTGGTGACTTTAAAATCATTAATGGGAAACTAGTTTCAAGGGGATTTGAAATAGTTAATGTAATTGGCAAAGCAGGTAGAAGAGTTGGATTTTGGGTCCCCAAAATGGGAATTACAAAAGAATATTTGATTAATAATACACCATCTACAAGTAGTGATAATAATATGGTAGGCATTATTTGGCCTCCCAAGTAGTGCTAGAAAGTTGAGGATCGGTGTACCAGTACTGCAATATGGATTCAAAGAGTTATTGAATGTGGCTCGTGATCCTTTATCTAATGCAACAATTGTAAGTGGACCTTACGAGTTTATACCGTCCATGGATGCCAATGGAAATATGTCTGGATCTTATAATGATCTTATATATCAGGTTTATCTTCAGGTATGGTTAGATATATTCAAACAAAAGTCATATATACATATATAATTTAATTTCATCTACACTAACACATAGGTCATATATATATATATATAAATGTTTCTGTTCCGTGCAAGAATTACGATGCTGTGGTGGGAGATTCAACAATAACCGCCAACAGATCTCTGTATGTGGATTTCACATGGCCATTTACCGACATAGGCCTAGGAATGATAGTTTTAGCTAGTGATCAAAAGAATAACATGTGGATTTTCTTGAAGCCACTTAAAGCGGATCTTTGGCTGACCAGTGCTGCTTTCTTTATCTTCACCGGCTTTGTGGTGTGGATAATTGAACGTCGCAACAACTATGAATTCCAAGGTCCACCAGCACACCAAATCGGAATGGTGTTTTGGCTCGTATTTGCGCATAGTAAGTACACACACAATGGAATGTATTAATTTTGGCATTTCAGGGGAGAGGCTATTGAGCAACTGGTCAAAGCTTGTAGTGATCATATGGATGTTTGTAGTGCTTATATTGGGTTCAAGCTATACGGCCACTTTAACTTCTATGTTAACCGTTCAACAGATTCAGTTGGGATCAAAGGACTATATAGGATTCCACTCGTTTCTAGGTACAACTACAAGCAACATAAATTTTGAAGATTCCAAGTTGAAGGAATACTATTCTCCTAAAGAATTTGCTGATGCTTTACTCAAGGGAAGTAAAAATGGCGGCGTGTCTGCCATTGTCGATGAAATTCCTTACATCAAGATATTCCTTTCTCATTATCCTGCTCATTACACCACTGTTGTACCCAACAATTCTTCTTCAACCAGTGGTTTTGGCTTTGTAAGTAAATGTTTGTGAATATTAATTTCTTTAGAAATTGGGATCTTATGCTAATCTAATTAAGTATTTATTAGAGCTTTATATATATATATATTTATTTTGGGTTTTTCAAATGGGTTCACCATTGGTCCCTAACATATCAAGGGCTATTGCAAGTCTAAGAGAAGAAGGAAAGCTAAAAAAGATGGAAGATTATTGGTTTAATTACTTTAGTCGTCAGCCTTCAACTTTTATGGATCAGGATTCCTCTTCCTCTAGTACTAGTAATCCCAGCAGTCTAAGCCTCCACAGCCCCGGAGGTTTATTTCTCATTACAGGCATCTCATCAACTTTAGCTCTCGCCATGTTATTCATTTGTTTCGTCTACAGAAAACAACATGCTTTGCTAGAACTTGTTAAGGAAAAACTCAAGTTCCTGAAGGATTACATCTGCAATTTGCAGATTATCAGTGACAGATGATCGAATAATGTCCTTATATAGAACTATGATTTGTTACAAAAACTTTCACAATCTTCTTAAGTTAATCATTCGCTAATGTATACGGTCGACATGTATAAAATGTTAAGTAGCTCCATTTTTCAAACAAGCAAACAGATATTGACATTTTATAATTGTCACTTAATTAACAAGTTAAGTTTTATTAACACATTTAAATGTTCACTGTCAGACCAATAAGTCTTGAGGGCACTTTGAATAAACCCATTTTCTTCTTCTTCTTCTTCTTCTTCTTCTTCTTTTTAAACAAAAAAAAAACCCAATTTCTTTTAACCTGCTCCTTTTCATTTTTTCAAGTTTAGATGATTATATAGTCTAGACTTTAGACATAGATGATGAAAAGAATTGGAAAAGTGTAACAGAATGCATAATTGTCATTCTTCAAGAAATAAAAAGGAAATGAGAGACCCATAATTGTCATTCTCAGTATAGATGTTCAAATATTTGCTAAAATTAGTATGTCAATTTTTTGCATCATTTGGATTTTAAAAAATATATATATATATATATATGTCTTGTCCATTAATTTAGTGAAAGCCTGATGTTCTGTTTTGTACTCTACAGACAATCATTCTTAGGAGGTGATTGAGAATAATCAGTTAGAGATTTGAGAACATAAGTTAGATGTAGTTATATGTAAGTTTAGGAAATGTAAAGTGCTATTTGAAACCCTTTAAAAATGGTTTTCTGTTTTGAAAAATAAAAAACAATTTTAATATTGTTTGTTTACATGTTTTATAAAACTAAAAACAACTTTTTAAAATGTATAACTAAAAAGTTAAAAATAAATTTTTATTTTTTTTCATCATTTTTAAAAAGATTATTTCAAATCAAATCACAACTTTTCCCTTCAAACAATTATTTTATCTATTTTAAAAACAACAACTAAACACTTTTACACAGTGTTCAGTTTTATAAAACTATTTTCAAAAAACAATACCAAACACATTACATTTTAAAAACATGATTTCCATTTTAAAAAATAGTTTTTAAAAACATCATTTTAAAAACGAAACCAAACACACCCTAAGTAGTCATGGGGGAATTATCCCATTTGTTTATCTTTTAGTGATAATTGTTTCAAATTAATTATCTCTATTTATCTTTTGGTGTATAACCATTATAAAAGGCCTATTCAAAGTCTTTTGTAAGATTAGAAAAATCGAAACCGGTTAAAACTGATTAAGAGCAAGTAATCGAATTGAACTGAACTGGTTTTGATTGGATCAATTCAATTTGGTTCAATTCAGTTTTGAACCTGATGAGCCTAATAATCACTTAATTTTGAATGGTAATTTTAGGGATTGACGATTTTGACACTTTTCAAAAACTATATGTACACCCCTTTCGTAAGTACACCCCTAAAATATTTTAAAAATCTATGTCTCGTAAATAAACCTCACTTAATGTCAAAATTATCCTTTCTTTAATTTTATTATATTATATTTTTGTTAGTACACCCAATTATTTTGTTATCTAATCAGATTAATTTAAAATTTTATTATTTATATCTTTTTATTCAAATAAATAATTTCTCTTAAAAAAATATATTCTAACTCCTGCAAAAACATTTGATGTCATTACAATATTGTTTTATTTTTTTTCTTCTTAGAATTGCATTAAAACTTTTTTTAATTCCTTATTTTTTTTAAACTCAAAATTCTCCAATTCCACCGAATTGAAAAACTACAAACTCTCAACACAAAACCGCATCTCTTAATTAGGGGTGTGCAAAAAACCGCAAAACCGAACCAACCTGTCTAACCCAACCCAAACTTTATGGGTTGGTTCAGTTTCATATATAAAAAAATTATTATTCGGTGTGTCATTTACCAAACCGATCAAATATTGGTTTGGTTTGAGTTGCTAAAAATAAAATTCATACAACCGAAACCAACCCATATATTTAATAAAATCCAATCCATATTTTCTGGGGTTTTGTAACTTTTATTTATACTTATTTGCTTATCATATAAAAAGTTTTTTTTTCTTCTCATTCATTATCATCAACCATTTGGTATTGTACTACTTCTCTTTCTTTTACATATTAAAATTTTTAAATAAATAAAATACAGTTACTCATATATTCCATTACATTTTAGAATATGAATTTTATTATGTTTTTTTTATGTATCTGTTATGATACATTTTATTGTTAATTTGTTAATTATATAATATTTTTAATTTTTATAATAATTAACTAACACCTACATAATATTTTTATATTCAAATATTTTTTTAATAGTACAAAAAATAATTTTTAGGTTCAAACATAAACCATCAAATCAACCCAAACCAACCAGATTATTTTTGGTTTGGTTTGGTTCGGTTTGGCAAATCACATTGGTTTGGTTTGGGTTGAAATATGGCCAAACTGATACATATTTGTTTGGTTTGATATTGAACTTCAACCCAAACCAAACCAAACCGAAATTGCACACCCCTAATCTCAATTCCTCTGTTTCTAAGAAATTTATTTATTTTTTATAATAGAAAGTTTATTATTTGTATTGATTTTTGTTTCACTCAATTAAAACAATAAATTGTTGGTCAACTCAATCAATTTGTATTCCTTAAAAGAAATTGAAATTAGTATTTAAAATAGAAGTTAGGGTTTGATAAAATAGAAATGATTTTATTAGCATATCAAACAATTAATAGGATTTTTTTTAAGGATTGATATAAAATAAATTAATAATTATTGGTGTGTAATTACAAACTATTTAGTCATTTAAGTAATTTTATTCAAGGGTAATATTAGATTTTTAAAATTATATTAAATTGAGGTGTACATATAATTTTTTAGGGGTGTAAATATCGTCACTCAATTTTAGGCCAATATTTGTTAATTTTCATGATTTTTAATGCCCATAGTTAAAAGGCCCAAAATAATAATAGAACAAATTACACTAATCTCCCTTGAGATTTGCTCTTTTACACACGGAAACAACTTTATCGTTAATTGACACCCACCTCCCCTGCCGCTAGGGTTTCACTGTTAAGTACGAGAGTTGACCGTTACAAAATCATAAAAGACAGAAATACCACTGGTTCACTAAAAATAAAAAATAACTAATTACACAAAACTCCCCTAAGGTTTTCTTTTTTACAAACAGAAACAACTTTATTGATAGTTGACACTTACCTCCCCTACCGTTAGTCAAAGTTGGTCAAATTAAACCGTTGACCAAATTTAACTATAAAAATTAAGGATAGTTTAGTCATTTGAAGAATTTTAAATATATACATATATATATATATATATATATATATAATTGAATAAATATTTTAAAATAAGGATTTTTTAAAAGTATTTTAAAATGAAGATTAAGTAAAAAAACATTTTTTGAAAATTAAGATTTTTTTGAAAGAAAAATAAGATTGATTGAAAATTAAGAATTAAAAAAACGGAATTTTACATTAAAAAATGGGAAAGTACATTCTAATTTAAATGAAATTCAAATTAAAAAAAATCATAATACCTTACCACTTCGACAGTTCCACTAACAATATGAATCACAATCCAATCCTAATTTGTTCAATCTCCTTCATGAGAGATTGAGTCAGATTAAGCCAGTTCGTCAGTTCCACAGACAACACAAATTCTAGTTCCTACCGATTTTTTTTAAAAAAAATCTATTTATTAAAAAACTTAATTTTTTTAACTTTATTTCTTTGGAAAACATATTTGTTCTTATTTATAAATAGATTTTGAGATTTTTTTCCTTTTAATTTGTTTTTTAACAAATTGCATCATATTATGAAAGGATTGTGATTTGTGTTATTGGTGGAACTAGCAAACTGACTCTATTTTTGGAAGAAATCTAGCTCAGTCTTTCATAGAAGAGATCTAACAAATGAGGAAGGGATTACGATCTGTGTTGCTGATGGAACTGGCGGACTATTAAATGTATTAAGAATTTTTTTTTTATTTGAATTTTTTTAATATTAGATTTGACTGTCGCTTTTTTTAATGAAAAATTCCGTTCTCTTTTAATTATTTATTTTCAATTTATCGTTTTTCCAAAAAAAAATATCTTAATTTTAAAAACATTTTTCTTTTGTTCACTTAATCTTCATTTTAAAATACCTTAAAAAAATCTCCATTGAAACTATTTATTCAATTATATATATATATAATGTTTCAAATGATCACTAAACTATCCTTAGTTTTGATAGTCAAAATTGATCTATAATTTAATTTGACCAACTTTGACTAACAGTAAGGGAGGTGAGTGTCATTTATCAATAAAGTTGTTTCTGTGTGTAAAAGAGCAAACCTCAAGGGGGTTTGGTGTAACTAGTTATTTTTTATTTTTGGTGAATCAAGGGCATTGTTGTCTTTCATCACTTTTTAACGGTCAACTCTCACACTTAACGGTCAAACCCTAACGGCAGGGGAGGTGACTATCAATTAACAATAAAGTTGTTTCCACGTGTAAAAGAGCAAACCTCAGGGGAGTTTGGTGTAATTTGTTCATAATAATATTCATTATTCATTAAAAAAATCAGAAATGGA
The DNA here is from genome assembly GCA_032871835.1 of Dipteronia dyeriana. Classification (NCBI taxonomy): domain Eukaryota; kingdom Viridiplantae; phylum Streptophyta; class Magnoliopsida; order Sapindales; family Sapindaceae; genus Dipteronia; species Dipteronia dyeriana. The sequence continues at coordinate 1,487,228 of CM065297.1, forward strand.
AAACTTGTTATATTTTTGGATAAATGTACCGAATTAAATAGATAAAAATCTAATATTAGTCTTCAAAATTCAAAGGTCAAACATTAAAAATCCCTAAATATATTACATAATATTATAATAATATAATCCACAATAAAAATCCAACCTCCAAATCCAAAATTACTACTAAAATAACAAATTCAAACCCCAACTCCAAAATTACAACTAAAATAACAAATCCAAAATCTAAATCCAAAATTACAACTAAAATTCAAAATAATAATCCAAAATACATAATCAAATATAGTCCAGATATAAATAATCTAAAAGCATTCCAAACTATGGCACAGAAATTGACCAGAAAATGAATAGAGGGAAAGAATTGCTAGCCTTTCTGTCAAAACTTCAAATGACCTCCAAACGAAATCTGCAACAAGTGGAAAGCACACCATAGCACCCAAAAAACTAAAAGGGAAAGCATACGCAATAGAAAATATCTTCCTACATCCATTTATTTTGTGTGTACCCATATTAAAAAATTTATATTATTAATTTTACATCTTACACCCTTTAAAATATAAAAACTATCCTATAAGTATCTAAAAAACTATGAAATCATAATGGTTTACACACTTAATCATCGTCAGAGAAAACAACAACAATAAAAACTAAACAAACAATAATATTCAGCTTCTTTTGTTTAAAAAAAAAAAACTAATTTTTCAATAACCAAAAAAAAATGTTTTTTTTTAAATCCATCCACCAAGTTTTTCGGTTTACAAACCAATTAAATTAATAAGAATTTGTAGTTGAATTAAAGTAAATTGAGTGAGTGAGTTGCGTTTGAGAACCGTATAGACTTGGTTGAATTCTATAACTGCTTTGAAAAAAAAAAATTCTACAAGACTACAATTGCGACAATTTTTTTATTCATTCACAAATCAATAATATAAATGAAAGTAAACATACTTAAATGCATTTAGAATCTATAAAATCAATTATTTATTCATCAATTCCTTGACTATATTTGAAAAACAAAAAAAAAAATCTTTATTGATGTTGGGTTTGATTAAGTATATATTATTAAGATTTATTTTGACTGATTGTTCAACTTATGGGTGTATTAAGTAAATTTAATTTACAGTTATAAAGGATATATCGAAGATACAATACAATACCCAAAATTGAAAAAAAAAAACAAATTAAACCTAACCCGAGCATGATGGAGAGAGAGAATAGAAGAAGAGGATGTCAAGAAGACTGAAGATTAAAGTTGAAGAACTCTCAGTGATAGAGAGAAGAGTATCTGTTGGTAAGGGGAAAGTTAATAGCGGCGACTGAGACTTGAGAGTGAGTCTGGGAGAGAGGAGAGAGGAGAGAGGAGAAAGATTAGAAAAAGAAAAAAATGAGTCCCTAAGGGTGTTTTTTTTTTTCTTTTATACAACTATATTAACGGTTTTCGGATCAAATCGGTTTTGTAAAACCCAAACCAGTTCAAATCCGAAATCAATTAGGTTTATGAATTTAAACCGGTTTGAACCGATTAAGATTGGTGAACTAAACCGATCTACACTTTTTAATTCGGTTTCAAATTGAATTGGTTTGATTTCGGTTTTCATGCCCACCTCTGGTTAGATTTGATTGATTGGATACAGTCCTGATAACGAAAAGTCTGTGACTGGATACTGTGTATATCTTGTGCTAGCCTGGTGTCTAAGGGCGCGTTTGGTACGCGGGACAGAACAGGACAACATGTGACAGTTTGTCCTTGTCTTGCGTTTGGTGCGAACTTAATGTGGGACAACATCAGACCCTCGGCTAACTTGTCCCATGCTCCAATCGTCGTTGTCACGCCACCAACACCAAAAACCCCTCCACGAAGTCAAACCCAGCACCACCAACACCCAAATCAATCTCTGTTGGACTCGGTTGAGGTGTTGGTTGACTCGGTTCTCAGCTTACGAAATCAAAATCGAAGTCAAAAACAAAGAGATCTAAGAGAAATCTAAGGTTAGCAACCACTTTGTTCTTGTGTTGTTTCTTCTTTCTCGTTGGCTTCTATAGATCGACTCTCCTCTCTCAGGTATATATATATATATATATATATATATATATATATATATGTTTATATTTATTTGTATATGTATATAATTTCATGTTTGTGAGAGATATAATTTGGTGTTGTTGACACAGGATGCACCGAAGATACGACCAAGGTTGAGAATGCTTGAACTGGAGAAGACCTACGATGGTGATGAGTTGATGATAATGCCACAAGGAAAAACAGGTGACCCTTCTATTGAATCTATTACGTTTCAGGTCCCTTTTAGTTAGTTAGTTTGGTTAATGTGATTGTATTTATATTACGATTTTTGATTGGAATTTCATAGTTTTTATAGTAATTTCTGTTTAAATCTTCGATTTTGGAGTTGTTGATGCCTAAGTGTAGAAATGATGGTGTGATTGAACTTGTATGCATCAGATGATTTTTAGGGGTTTGCTGACAAATAATTGAATTGAATTGAACAGATGACTTTTGAATTATGTTAACAACAATACGGTATTTTAAATCTAGTTAGCTTTCTCCTTGATGAATCTTATTTGCCTATTCAATTAAACACTGTACAGATGTTGAAATCAATTGGTATTCTGTTTGCTTGATCTTTGGAAATCTTATTCCAGATTTTATCTCAATCGCCATCTTTAATTGATCTTTCCCTGTTATTCCTAGCTTAGTCAATTTGATTGGAATTATGTTGAGTGGTGGCTATTAGTTAGTAATGAAATGGTTGAGATTTGCATGGATAATGATGTCTGAAATAGTGGAGGTTGTTTCAATGAGTTATGGAGCATTTTTGGTGATAACTGGATGGTACTAGTACCAACTATTTTTCTAGTTTTTGTTGTGAGTTGCTTTTTGATCGGAACTATTTATATACCTTTTAAAGTCCCCATTATTGATTGGAGCGATTTATATACCTTTTGAGGTCCCAATTTTCTAGTTTTTGTTCTTGTTTTCGAGTATATTTTGGTATTTGATGTGTTTGTGAGCCTTGTATAGGTACATGTTCCCTACAGAAGGTATTTGAGCTTAATTGAAGAGTTTTGGAGGTTAAAAGACATAATTTGGAATAGCTTGTGCAGACACCCTAACTTCGGAAGATCATATCTCTCTCCTCCGATCGAACTACATATCCCATAACCACTTTTCGGAAAGCGCCAGAGGTCTTCTTTCCAAATTACTTTATAGATCACGATTCCAAGGTTTTTGAAGAAAGTTATGATCTTTTTCGTAATAGTGTGCATAGAAGTGCGGTACGCAACTGCGCGAGACTAAGTTGCGTACCTCGTTTTGTACCGCGTAGAAGGCAGCAAGCTCCAAAAAGTGATGTGCGGTTCACTGTGTTGATGCGTACAACACATCGTACTGCACATCTTGGCAGAAATACATTTTTCAGCCATTTTCAGAGGGGTATTCTTGTCTTTTCACCCAAAAGTCTTGCCCTAACATCCCACACTATAAATGCCCCATTTTCTCCTCATTCTTCAGACATCTCTTCCCCTCTTTTCCCCTCTCATGCCTCTTCTCTTCTCTCTTCCATTTTCTTCCATTTTCTTCCATCTTTTGCTCCCATGGAGGTTTTTCCTCTATGGGAGCTCACCATACACCTTCACCTCACAACTATACACTTCCTCCATCCATCTTAGAGTAGATTACAAAGGAATTAGGAGCCAAATTCGAGCTAGGAAGGCTAAGAGCATCTTTGGAGGACTTGTCTTCAATGGTTTGCTATTATTTACTCATTTCTTTGTATTTCTTATTGTCTTTGATGTGTAACACCGAATTTGGGAATTTGTAAACCTTTCACATGTGCTATATATGTATTTTTGTACTTAAATTCATTTGGGTTTTATTTTGCTCTTTGATATATGTGTTTTTATGCTCTTAATATGATATGTATATGTATGAATTGTTAGAAATCAATATGTGTCCATGATTGGGTTTATGAGTAGTTGTAATTTAGATCAGAAAATAGATACCCATGATTGTTGATTGATTGATGGATGACTTGAAATTCCATATATTGAGTAATTTGAGTAATAGGGATTTTAGCCCTAAAGAGTAGAAAAGGTTTCAGTTCAGACTTTTAGTTGCTAAATTGATCTTGGTTCATATCCTTGTTCTTAATGGGTCTTTGTATTATGACACGATTATCCATCCACGTGACAGGATTGGGTGATGAATTGATTGTAAGAAAATTCCCTAATCAAGAGGATGAACTTTTAACTTAAACTGAATGTTCTTAATGATATAATAATCACATTGTTGCATGTAGTTATTAGGTAAACTTGTTTCCCATGTTTAATCATCCTAGGGATGACTAAACTGAATCTTTGACCTAGAAGTAAAGGCCACCGACATTTTTCTTGTGCTTGTGTTGTTATATGGATGTTTTGAGTGCTTAAAGCTTTTGCCCATTTGATCACTTTGTAATTGATCCATGGTTAGATGCTATGTACCGAGAGGAGACGCGTTTGACAATGCTTAGATAAACATTCACTGTGCTTGACTAGAAAGTGCTAGAACCACTAGGCTAGCATATAGGGTTCGATTTGTATTCCACGTGCTTAATGGGTTCATATATATTGTCCGGATTGCTCGAGAGAGATTTCAGGTATATATGGATACTATCACTAAGACATCGAGAGAGATTAGAGATTAGAGATTAATTAAGGGGATATGAGCCTATGATAAGCTTGCACATTTGAGGATTAGGTGAGTCTAGAACGTAATTAGGATGATTGTCACAGTTAAATCGTTTCTCTAGTGTAACCACATTTCATGTATATCTCCATTCCATCTATCATTGTATATATCATTTATATAAGTTATTTAGTTATATTATTATTCACTTTTCCGCACATGCAACACACGAGTCCGCTTGGAGTGTTGTAATAATAGTTAGAATTAGAGACGATCGGTGAATCCCATCTCCCCGTGGATCGATCCCTTGCTTGTCGCTGTGCCAGTTTATGTGACTTGCGCCATTGCGAGACCGAACTTAAATGTTCATATTTGATGACAATGCAACGATGTGTCCCCATCACTTTTCTCAATGCTTTTGAGATAGTTGTTTTACTATATATTATTATCATCCGGTACAACAATTGTTTTTCTAGCTTTTGAGATAGTTGCTTTTCTCAATGCTCTTGTTGATGATTAAGCACATTTTGTGCATGGATTGAGGTTGAACATTTGCACTAAAAATCGAATGGGATTGCTCTCAGACATCAGTTTGTGAAAATGGTCTGTCGATAACCAGGGCCGAGCTTTGGTCAAATGGAGAAAGAGCATCCGGAAGAATTCAAACACAGTGGCATTAGTCAGACAAGAGATTGGGGGGTCTAGCTTGGTGGTCAACAATTCACAGGGTTCCTCGTCAAGTCTCAGCAGGTCGAGCAGCGGTATCTTAGATGAAAGACCGAAATTCTCACTAGAAAGCCTGTTATGGTCTCAACTTGAGCGTCTTTCGAGCAACTTTGGCTCCATCCGATCGTGAAAGAGTTCCTAACTCAGAAACTAGTTTCATTATGTACATTATTTAGTTAATATTATATGTCATAACTTCAGTTTTACTCTTCATAGTTACTAGTTAGTGTCTTATTTATATAACGTGTTCTTCTTGATACATTCTCTGCATATACCAGCAATAAAAGCATAAAAATTAGCAATCTTCTTAATTCTTCTAATTAGGGTTTACAAGTAAACAAACTTTATGTTTGACCCAGGCCAATCCAGTGAATTAAGGCTGATTCTGCTCCATCAGCCTTCATCTTCGGGTCAGATATTGACACCACACACTTCACTGGAATGAATCAGCTACAAGTATCCTACTTATCTTTGATTGCTTTAGCAGTTTGCTTTCTAGTCTATATTAGTTTATTAAACAATCCATATCTTGGCTAGCTGGACATGAATGCTATCCATATAAAATGCAGAAACATAGCAAACTCTTTCAACAATAATGAAATATTTAGGTTTCAACTTGTAAAGTCCTCATTTATTGATTGGCTTATTTCGTGAACAAACCACATATTGGGTTTTTATGTAAGGGTAGCTTAGGCTCTCAAGACCTCAAGAGAAGAAGCACCAAAGGTATATTTCTCATGCTTACTTGCTTTGAAGAGATATAGTTGCACACACTCACAACTCATGCATATTTCTTATTCGTATATGTTGTGTGTTTATATGAGTGTGCATTCATGTTTTGATAACTCTTCTTGCATGTTTATATTGATCACATCTTTGCATTTGTATTGACATGCATTATGTGTTGCTCACACACACACTTACTTGCATTTGATTTGTTATGCATGTGTGCTTCATTGTTCTCTATGTGCATTCATAGTGTGGTTTTGTGTGTTGTTCGCACTTGAACGATAGTGTGCTTGTCTTAGCACATTGAGTAACCATTTGAGAAGGTCGTATTCTTCTCTTAATTTGGTTATGTGGAGTAAGGTTTCTAGTTTCAAAAAGTGGATTTCAATTATTTAAATGTTTTTCAAAACTGACCTTTGTATGTTCTTGTGACAATATTTTTTTTATAAAATGATTCAAAATGAATTTTGAAAATTTCTGTATAAACTAGACACCCATACCTTTCCAACGGTATATTATTCGTAATATTTCATGACCGTTTGGATTGGTTTTGAAATCTCCAAAGTGACCATAAAAATAGGGCGTCTCTGTTGTGGCCTATTTCTAACCTTTGGTCACTTAAATGACCATAATTGTTTCTACAGACATCAAAATCAAGTTTTATAAATTGGAGTAGAAAGTAGACTTCCATACCTTTCCAACGGTATATTATACGAAAGATTTGGATGTCGTTTGGTCATGTTTTGGGTCGCTCGAATCTTGAGCTTTTGTGCTATCGCGGCTGCACCTGTCCACAAGCACACCTCACCAGTGCCCCTGGACAGTAGATGTGTGCTGGTGTGGCGCTTGTCGACCAGCGCACTGAGTAAAATTCCGGACATTTTCAAAACGATGTAGTTTTGTTCTAGGGCTCATATTTATATGCCATCTTCTTCCTCACTCATTTTTCAGAGCTTAAAAACTATTTCTTAGTGAGAGAAAATATTTCCCTTGAGAGAGAAGCTCCAAGAGTGGTTCCTTAACTCTCCAAACCCAAAACACATCATCTTTCATGCATTATTGATCATCTTTAGACATGGGTCTTCATCATTCATGACTTGGTAAGTAAGAACAAACTTTTATATTTGATTATTGTTCTTAAACTCCAAGAGTTCGTTTTTATTGCATAGGATTTGTAGAAATCATTTTGGAATGCATACTTTTGTTGAATGATGACATGATTGGGTTTGTATTTTGATAGCTTAATTGATTAGGTCATTTTTTCCTAAAAGCTAGGTCATAAACATTCTTGTGTGATTCATTGTTGACTAGGTTGATAAATTGTTCATTAATCGACTTGTTAAGTTTTTGAATGTTTATGTGATGTTTTTGTGACAATTAGTTTGTTAGAAAATCTCTACACAACTAATTGAGTTTGTTATTGATAGACATTGGTCTAAGACTTGCATTTATTATGTGGCTAAATGCTTTGTCTCAATCACATGAATATATACTAAGTTTATGTTGAATACATTGTAAGCATATTTGTTGTTTCATTGTGATTGTTTGTGATAGCTAGGATTGTTGTTATGCATATTTTTGTTGAATAATGACATGATTGAGTTTGTATTTTGATAGCTTAATTGATTAGATCATTTTTGCCTAAAAGCTAGGTCATAAACATTCTTGTGTGATTCATTGTTGACTAGGTTGATAGATTGTTCATTAATCAACTTGTTAAGTTTTTGAATGTTTATGTGATGTTTTTGTGACAATTAGTTTGTTAGAAAATCTCTTCACAACTAATTGAGTTTGTTATTGATAGACATTGGTCTAAGACTTACATTTATTGTGTGGCTAAATGTTTTGTCTCAATCACATGAATATATACTAAGTATATGTTGAATACATTGTAAGAATATTTGTTGATTCATTATGATTGTTTGTGATAGCTAGGATTGTTGTTATTGATAACTTCTAGCTAAATCTCTATGCTTTGCATTTAGATATTGTTTAGGACTCATTGATTGCATTTAGTGATTGCATTATAGTTCTTGACATGCTTAATGACAACGTGTGTTGATTTGGCTTTTATGATAGCTTCATAGGATTGCTTGTTCTATGTTTAGCTAAACTTTATGACATGTCATTTAGCTCTTGATATCTAGGATTGCATTTATTGTCATCTCATAATCCTAGATAAGCATATAAGGTACCCTAGCCTTGTTTGTTGTTTGAATATCATCATATATTCACATAGGGTGTTTATCTCTTCATTGAAGAGAAGTAAGTCTTGCGTTGCATCCGGGAGTAGGTTGCTTCAAGCGTAAGCAAATTGGACTAGGTCCACTTAATACCGGGATTAGGTAGTGGTAGTGGGTTATATATCGGGAGTATGTTGTAACACCTTTATCATCAATGGATTCGTTGTTCGAGTGTGGCGCACTTAACAGCCCGTGGTTTTTTCCATTTAGAGGGTTTCCACGTATATCTCAAGTGTCTTTATTATTTCCACACATATTACACTTGTTATATTATTGTGACTAGTTAAGGGTGTTTTCGTCTAATTGACCATTAACAAAAATTGGGTAAAATTTGATTAAAATCTATTGACCCCCCCTATAGATTAATATTAAACACACCATAATATTTGTTTCACAACTATAGGATCAACACATCAAATTGTTAAGACCATCAATCTTCAACATTGTACAAAGCAGATATAAATTTACTCTAATCTCTATTGTAAGTTATTCCTCTAAGTAACATATAAATATTTACTTGTCATGTCTCATTTATCACTGTTATGTGGTAACAAACATTAAACAGCACAACAAGGGCATTCTGGTTATTTGAACCTCTTGTCTAGTCCTGTATCAGTCATACAAAACACATAACACTACAGATAGCAGTTCTGTCACAGGCCTTCCAAACACAATACAGACAACTTGTCTTGTCCTGTCATGTTCTGTCTTATCCGTGTACCGCACCCTAAGAGCTCAAAGAAACATTGTCATCGCAAGGCTAAGCATTGAAGCTGAATATACTATATGAATTACAAGTTCAACCTCGACATACTCCGGTTGTATAGTGAGACAATCTGGGAGATGTTTCCTTTGCTGCTAACTGATGTAGAACATGTAGCTAACTCCTACATGGTTTTGAGGGACCATCCTAAATTCAAAGCTAAGTGACTTCACCTGAAGCGAATCTACGAGATCTTAAGGCGGTGAGGCGTGCCATTTTTCATCCAAATTCCATCTTTACGTTTTAGGAAACTCCAAATTTGTAGTTTTTACATTTTAGGAAACTTTCTTTTTTAATCATGAGTTGACTTTGACAAGTCATAATCGTCTACTGTCAATTCTGACTTTTGTTTAGGGTCGTTAGTATCTTTTATTTCCGTAACTATTGTAATTTCGTTATTTTTGACAGCTTTTTCTATTTTTTGTAACTTTTACTATGTAATCCCGTTTTGTGTCCAATAAGGATTTGGGTTAGGGTTTAAGCTCTTTAAATAGCCTTGTAAGCCGAAAGGCTTATTAGCTTTGATTCAATAAATTTCAAAGTATTCTCTTAGTTTCTAGTGGATTTCAGTTTTCATAGAATATAGAAGTCGGTCTATTTCTTTTGGTGTTTCCACTGCGTCACTTACCCTGTCTACCATGCTAGAGCTAAACATATTGAAATCAATTTACACTTTGTTAGAGACCAAGTTTTAGCCAAGTAGTTGTTCATCCGATTTATTCCTTCCACATAACAAGTTGCGGATATCTTCACTAAAGCTCTCAGTCTCTCCCAATTTCAGAAAAGCAAGAACAAACTTCAAGTAGAACAATCCCCTTTTTGTTTGAGGGCATCAAGTGTAAACAATATCCATGTCAACATGCAACAAGCCCGGATATTTATTGTATAGGTTCTGATATTTTGATATAAATAGAAAACATAGGGCGTCAGAATATCCATCTGATCATCTAACCCTAATTCTTTGCAAACATTCTTTTCTGGTCACAAATTTCCACTAAAAGTTCACTGCATGCAGCCAATAAATTAATCCAGATTGTGACTACAAAGCCACAGTTTGGCAAATACTTGAATTCAACTATCTAAGTTTTGAGCTTAGATTTGTTGGAATTTTACAATTTACTAATCCAATTTTTTGAGATATTTGTTTAACATGCCAAATAATAAGACAACAAACATAATAAAAAATTATTGTTTGTTTAAACTTCTTGGTGAAATAGGAAAATACGGTCTAATTTGACTTTATGAGTGAATTTGGTATCCCTCCAAGTCCAAGTTGGTTCAACTATTCAAGCTTTGGTACATGATTGGTTCAGACCGACTAACAACACTCATTAAGTTTGGTTTCTAAGCGAAATCATTGACATCCTTTTGATGAGGCTTAAAATGATCTATAAAACAAGATATGGAAAAACAAGAAAAATATGCAGACTAGAAGAGCTACTAAACTTCACACATGCACAAGACTACAAGAGTTCCATAGATGATTTATAGATATTTCTATAGCAAAATTCCCAAAAACACACCGTTTCTTCTCTCCTGATTGAAAACACCAAAATGATGTGTTTACTCTAAGCTGTTTCGGATTTCACAAATTGGGCTTGGGCAATTGGACGGTTTTCTCAAAGTCTGATGGTCCATATAGGCCTGGTCAAAAATGTAAAAATCGAAACACTAATAATCTCTACAGGTTATAACAACTCAACATTGTTTTGAAGATTTTTTTTCCCCATCAATGCTCTCCACTCGATTTAATATTAATAAGGGCTCGTTTGACACACTGTACTGTACTGGATAGTATTGGACTGTGCTGGATTGAATTGCACTATACTTGATTGGATTGTAATATTATTGTGTTTGGTTTGGATTGGACTGGACTGGATTGGATTGTATTATTGTTTTGTTTGATAATGTATTGTATTAGATTGTATTAAATTTTAAATTATTAAAAATTATATTATAAAAATTAAAATTAATTGATTTCTAAAAAAGAAAATAATATATATATATATATATATAATTCATCTTATAACAAATTCATTTTCCCCTTTCTCTCAATTTATCAGATCTCTCTCTCCTCTCACCGTTGTTTCACCAAACCCACCATCGCCTCTCTTTCTCTCCTCTCACTGCCATCACACCGGCCTTCGTCGTCTTCTCCTTTCACCGCCACGACCTTTGTAGTCTTCTCCTTCTGCCGTTGTGGCCTTTGTCTTTTTCTCTCTCTTTCTCTCTTCTGATGTGTATGTGGACTGAAATGGTTTAGGTGTGGACATGGTGGTGATTTGGGTGGATCTGGTTGTGGTTTGGGCATGTATATGGTGGTGGTGGTTTGGATGGTGATTTGGTTTGGGGGTGGATGTGGTGTCGATGTTTCTGGGTTTCTGGAAGATGAAGGTTGAAGATGAAGTTCGTGTATAATTTTAGTTTATGAATTTTTCTGGAAAGAAAATGAAAAAAAAAACTCATCATTCTAATACAATGTAAACCCACATCTCAACTATGTATTAGCTAATACAGTTGGAGGTGTATTAGGTGCCACAATTCACATTAGTTAGTCCAATACAAAGGGACCATCCAAACACTTGCATTGTATTAGAGTACATCCTAATACAATACTATACAAGCAAACAAATGTGCACTAAATGAATTTCAATATTCTTTGTGTTTTCGTTTAATTTTTTCAAAAATTGGTTACCGAACAGATATTCAAAATTTCATATCTTGAAAAACGAAAAACGAAAAACTTCCTTTACAAAACAACACCGAACAACCCAAAGGATGTTGGGGATTATGACCGATGATCGTGGAATCATCATGCATAATATACACAAATTATTCATAGCAATTAATAACGTCTACAGTGGAAAAATAGATGAGAAAAAATAAATCAATCACAACACAAGATATACATAGAAAACCTAAATCGGGTAAAAAACCACGGACCGTTAGGACAACAGAGAAAGTTCCACTATATGAAAAACACAAGATATACATAGGGTTTCGGTATAAATACAAATTTTCCCTTTTTCAATAACAAGAACCTTAACCCTAGATTAATTGATGTATATAAAAAGTGTCATATTTTTTTCTCGTGACGATTGAACAAGCGCCGAATTAATTCCGCAAGATCTTCCAATCCAATCACGAACGTGAATCACCTAGGAGTGTGAGCCCCCTTACTTTGAATTATATACCTGAAGATGGAAACAAACAAAATCTTTGTCTTTGTTAGTTACAATAATCTTCCAAGAAGAAAACAAAGAACGTTAGGGCCCTTGTGAATTATCAATCAATTTGATTGAAACTCGCGTGAACCTTGATTCGATGTTGTACACAAAACCTTTTAATGTAAAGGCTACTAGTGTATTATCGAAAACTAAACGTTCTTTCTTCCTTTTCTTCTTTGCCGAATCTCACACTATTTCTTAGAGTTGATCGAATTTTGTCTAGTGTAAAATCAGATTTTTCTCCCTCAAAAATCTATGGTGGCCAAATTCTTCTCTTGGAAAAACTAGGGCTGACCGAAATTCTTAAGAGATATATATAGGATCATAAATCCTCTCCTAAAAATGATTTATTTGGTTGGTAAGAATCCTTTTCTAAAAGGAATTCTGTCCTCTTATATATATATATATATATATATATATATATATATATATATATATATATATATAGGGCTGGCCGAATTCTTCATAGAATATATTGGTTGTTAAGAATCCTTTCCTTAGGTGGATTTACTTGATGGTTAAGAATCCTTTCTAAAAAAGAATTCTATCCTACACCAAGACTCATAATCCAACCCAATAGTATATTTGTAACCATATTAAAAACTTCATAATTTGATTAGATAAATAATTCTTTTTATTTATCTACTTATCAGATATAGTATTTAATATTAATTATACTACCAACAATAGTATAATATTAGGAGACCATCTCCTACTAGAAAAATATTTTGAATTTTAATTAATAATTAATTAATTACCAAATTAATTAATTTCCATTTAATTAAATAATAAAATAAAAATAATATAATTAAGCTATTCTAAATAGTCTTGCCGCCCAACACATATATGTGGGCCAATATATTATTTTCTTATTTTATTAAATCCATTTGACCTTAATAAAAAGTCCACATGTGAACTAGATCCATTTGTTTCTCCACATGCCTCAATACAATTCTGGATGGACCCCTAAATTGGTCCGGTATAATATATCAAGTGATCCATGCAAATTTGTGTGGATTGGGGATCTTGGTGGGCTATCTAAATTTAGCCTCCAATAGACACAACCCAATTACAATCAACAAATGATTCACTTAGGTCTGATCTATTAATTTTAGTTCATTCCACCAAAGAATTAAAATTGAACTCTTAAATAAAGATAGAATAAGTTAATATTTCTCATTCATACTCTAGACAACCTTATTGGAGAAAGTGTATCCTCATAAAGAATATCAGTAATCGTCAAGAGCTCATAGACCGCCTATATCTCTCCAAGTTACCATATTTACTCATATGACCACATTTTGAACTTGGATATTTTGACTTGTTCAGAAGCCATGTTTCAATAGACACTATTGAAAACTTAACGTTAAGATTTAATATCCAATAGCTCAAAACATCCATATGATGATATTCTACTCTCATTTAATAAATGGAGACACGATGTCCATATCTATAAATGAAGTCCTCTATCGATTAACAAATGAATACCACCAAACTATCGAGGATAGACTATGCTATATAATCGTACTCATTGATAGCTTAAATGATAACACTTGCAACCATAAGTCCATCATTTATCTCAGGATTAAGATAGACTCTCCGATTGTCTTCAAATGAAAACTTTAATCCATATATTGACGGTTCTAAATAAAGTATTTCATTGTGATCCAATTCAATGCACCCAGTGCACTAGATTCTTTTACCTAAAAACACCACACTTTGATGATTTTAGACTCATCATAACACATTTGATCTCACTCAAATGCTAGCAAAAAAATCTACAAGTTTGACAAGATAAAGACGCCCAATCTTTTATCTTAAGTTGTGAATATTATTCAAGACTAACTAAAGAACTGTGTTTACTTCATACATATCCAGATGTATGAACAATTCTTCTTTTCTCATAGTCTTTTGACCTTATGATTATTTACTTTTGACAATTATAATAATTAAACTATAAATGCTATAAGATTTGTTAAACTAGAAATCACTTTATTAATATGAAAAGATTGTCAAATACATTATTATACTCTTGCTATCAAGCATAATCCCAACATGGTTCACATTGGGTTCACATTGGGTTCACTTGATAATACGAGCCAAAACCTAACAATTCTTCCATTTGGCTTGAATTCTCAAGACATTTGTTCACAACCACGACTCTCATCACCGAGAATCAACATACCATACCACAAGGTATAACCACTTAGGAACGAACCATCCTAAGATTTTTTTTCCTTTTTTTTTTGTTTTCGTTGTTTCGGAACCGTGTCAAAAATAACCTACTGAAATTGTGGTGCAACTCCTCACGTCAGATTACTAGGGAATTTGTTATTCATCGATATCCTTGTCCACCATACACCTTGCATCACTTTCTGACCAATGCCTTGTGCACAATTATGGACCACTAACAGTAACATATCATCTTCCATGGCTAGTGGGTAAAACTACCGAAAGGATAAACATATCCTTACATCACCCAACCCTGTGAAAGACCTTTTGTCCTTGCATCACATATCTGGTGAAAGACTTGCCACTAGAACCAGGGAGTGCTTTGTCGGATACACCCCACACAACACCAAAGACTTCGAGCGTTCATTTTTTTTAATATTCAATTTAACGTATTGTGTAACTCAGATTGGACCTCTATGACTTGTACATGCCACCACAAGCAAAAAAAAATAAAAAATTCTCCTCCATCTCTATTATGTCTTTCATCAAACCTTACTGAGTTCGAAACCGCTTTCAAGACGTATATTCTCTGCTAAACCATAATAATCAGCCATGAATAATCATCCCAATACCACCAAGTTCTCCATACGATCTCCCGTAAAGACTTGAAAAAAAAATGTCATCGCCAAACCATAGCTACCAAGTCCTCCATACGTCATCCCGTAAAGACTTGAAAAAACGCCATCACCGACCAAGCTCTAATAGCAGTTGTTGGGGATTATGATCGATGATCGCGGAATCATCATGCCTAATATACACCCATAATTTATACCAATTAATAATGTCTATAGCAGAAACATAGATGAGAGAAAATAAACCAATCATAACACAAGATGTACGTGGAAAACCCAAATTGGATGAAAAACCATGGGCTGTCAAGATGACAGAGAAAGTTCCACTATATGATAAATTATTATAACCATATACTCGAGGATTCTCTTTCACACCACAACCCCAAACCACAGAGCCTTACCAAGTCCCCAAGCTCACAACCGAGTTTTACATCATGACTCTCAGCTCACAATACTCACAAGATCCTCACCAAGATCCCCCCAATATCCTCTAGGTCTCTCTTGAATATCACCCATGGATCTCTAACTTGATCCACTGATATTCTCTTAGATCCCTCTCTGAATATACCCATAGGTTTCTCACCCGGATCTCTCTACTCTCTAATGTTACATGGTGTTTCTTTGACTCCACACAAAATAACCTAGATACAAGGTTCTATTCATACTAGTTATATGGAGTTTAAGATAAAAGGAAATCCTAATCCTAAACGTACAAGACTAACTTGTTCAACATAAATACTATTTTCTATTTATGACAAGTCTTTTCATAAAGAGCATTCATTTTTTCTTCAAGCATAAGAACTTCCTAAAAGAACAATTTCCTTTTTTGTCGAAGATTTCCCATTCACGCATGCTTATGATTGACTACAATTCGGGTCACGATTGCACACCCGCTTCCTAAACCGTTGTAAGTCACCTGACATTACATCGCTCAGAAAACCGTGATCCATATGTCAATGTTTGTACCAACCATTATTTGACCACTGTCCACCGCTGGAGGACCGCCGTCCCACCGCTGTGATTCACACTTCGCTCTTGACAGTGTTGTTCCACTGGAATTGGACCGTTGTCAAAACTTACAGCGCAGGCACAACGGTCAGCCTTCTATTCTTCAATTCTTCTGGTTTTCAACCTCCCTCAAACAACACCATTCCAACTTCCAAACGTTTTCCACGTTTCCTGAAAGCTCTACTTTTGTTGAGTCTTATTTGGTTTATATTGGATTCACCTGAAAATATGAGTCAAAACCTAATAAATGACCCAACACTCCCAAGTTTCACTTTCACAGCTTGCTTATTCTTCCTTGCCAAACAAACTGCCTTTGCACTCCCATTTTCCCTCTGTTTTTTTTAAAGCCTCCCCGTTATCTTATTCTATACAAAAGTCAAAAGATGTTTACACTTTACACAATTTTTTTTTTTTATTACGATCATCCTTAATGGATGGATTTAGTATTTGAAAGGGAATTAGGGTAATTAGTGAAAGTTTGATATGTGTGCAGAATATTTTGATTTATTTTTAATTATATTATTTTGTGTTTATTCGTCATTTTATGCATGGATATTTTTGTAATATATATAGATTTTATCATCACAATCCAAATTTTTTCTTTTCACACACATGTTCTAAATACACTATATTCTAGAAATTTAAATTTTAAAAAGTTCTAAAAATACTCCATTTATTTCAAAATTATCCTTTATCTTTTAATACTCTTTTTTTTAACATCATAAAAACCTAATTAAAAAAAAACATTTTGTTTTTAAATTATGTTCTTTTCATTAAGGTTTTCTTATTCTTTTTTTCTTTATTTGACTTTTCTTTGTTTTTTTTTTCAAAAATTTTAGAGTCAACACGACAAAAAAAATATGTATTTTTTTATAAAAAAATTAAAATCAACACTTCTAAAATATTGTTTCTAAGTTGTTAATCTGATTCTTCCGAATGTTGTCATGGTTGATTGCCCAAGTAGTTTTATAATCTACTGGCTAATAGATTACTGTGTTTCAAAAAAAAAAAATTGTTTCATTCTTGTTGTAAATTGTAATAATGTTTATGAAAGAGCATCTTCTACCGTATCCCTTAGAGACTCCCTTATCGAAGGATGTATGTTATTGCAATGATCATTAAAGGAGAATTTATTATTATTATTTAAATATTAGATCTTGTGCTTAATAAATAGTAGATATTGTTTATCTATTATGAGTTTTAAGATTCAAATATATGGAGTTTTTCAAAAAAAAAAAATATCTTAAATAGGTGGAGCTTATTTTAAAGAGATCTAAAAACACAATTAAGGGATGTAGGAATCTGTTGAAGCTGCAAAAATACACATACTCTCTTAACTAAGCTAAGAGATGTCTTCTAAGGGGGGTGTATTGGATTAGGATTTTAATGGACAATTTTAGGGTGCAGAGATTTTATAGATTTGCAAAACTATTAGGATAATTAGGATTATACTTTTAGGATTATTATGATTATATAGACTAGACTTTTAGAATTCTGAAAAAGACTTTGGACTTTATTTATAAACTATTAGGATTATCTTGACTTTATTTCAAAAAAAATTGGAATTTTATAAATATGGATTTTCAAAAGTCGATCGTAGTATTTAGTTTTTTCCACGCATTAACGAATACCCATACCCAATATGAATGTGTGGCTGTGATTGAACGCTCTTAACTTATAATTTCAGGAAGTCTTTACTAGAGAACCACAATACATATTAGTAAAACAGCTTTATATTTATCCACACTACTCATTACAAATTATGTATAAATAAACCATTATTTACACAAATCAAAGGAGCATGAATAATAATAAAGATGCCACGATTATGAATCATTATTTAACATATGTTCTATACAATTTAAGTTTAAAAAAAAAACAAGTAAAATTGCTGCATTACTCCAATCTCCGGTCACCAATCACCCATCCGTGAACCACAACTCTATCAAGCTGAAGATCTGATGGGGTATGGAATATCTGATGAGGTATGGAAGTTGAGGAAACTGAAAATTTATGATGAAAAATTTATAGGGGTGTAGAGGTTGAGGAAGCTGAAGGTGATTTTGAGTGAGAGAGAAAAGTATAGAAAGTATAGAGGGAGATGACAAGACAATTTTGGGTTTAAGTTATTATAAATATCACTAAAAGGTCTTGAAAATCTATTTTGTCACGAAATCCCAAAAATCTTGATCTTAATCCAATACCACCAGACAATTTGCTGTCTCTTGAAAGTCTAGATTAAATACCACCAGACAATATGAACTTTAAAAAAAAAATCTTAAAAGTCTAGATTCAATACCATAAGATAATACGGACTTTTTACAAAAATCTTAAAAGTCTTGATCGAATACCACAAGACTTATCTAACTTAGGGGTGTGTAAAAAACCGCTAAACCGAACCAACCCACCTATCCCAACCCAAACTTTATGGGTTGGTTTGGTTTCCAATATAAAAAATTTATTAATCGGTTTGTCATTTACCAAACCGATCAAAGATTTGTTTTGTTGGGTTGCTAAAAATAAAATTCATACAACCAAAACCAACCCATATATTTAATAAAATCCAATCCATATTTTCTGGGGTTTTGTAATTTTTATTTATACTTATTTGCTTCTCATATAAATAAGTGTGTTTTTCTTCTTATTCATTATCATCTACCATTTACTATTGTACTACTTCTCTTTCTTTTATATATTATAATTTTTTAATAAATAAAATACAGTTATTCATCATTTCCATTACATTTTAGAATGTGAGTTTTATTATGTTTTATTTTTTATTTTTCTGTTATGGTACCTTTTATTGTTAATTTGTTAATTATATAATGTTTTTATTTTTTAAAATAATTAAATAACTCATACTTAATATTTTTATATTTAAATATTTTTTTTATAATAATATAAAAAAGTGATTTTTAGGTTCAAACCTAAACCGTCAAATCAACCCAAACCAATTCGGTGTTTTTTTTATTTGGTTTGAATCGGTTTGACAAATCACATTGGTTTGGTTTGGGTTGAAATATACTCAAACCGATACATATCGGTTTGGTTTGATATTGAGCTTCAACCCAACCCTTTTAACTTTTTAGTAATTTTAATTTGAATAAAATTGCCATAAAAAAAAATGAGTGTGGAAAGATATTCATGAATAGTTAACAACATCACTCGTATATTTATTAAAATAGGTGTGTAAATAAGATGTTTGGGTAGCAATATCGTATTATTATTATTTTTTTCTCTCTACACATATTTCCTTCATATACCCATTATTAAAAATGAAAAATTAATAGCTGACTTTCTATACATCCCCTGTAATACCAAAATTAATCTTAAAATTATGACTCACCCAAATTATGATTCATTTTATTCTTAAAATTTATTTATCGTTCTTCATGTTATTAAAAGAAAAAGGAAAAGGAGGAATGCTAAATAAACAGATAAAAAAAACCCTCTTTTTTTTTATAATAGCGTGACAAATCTTTCGATTCGTAACTAATGATATCTATTTTAAGTCGTATAAATTTCAGTTGTCTTTCTTTAAATCTTAAAACCATTCTTTTTCTCTTCTAAAAAAAAAAAAACCCATTATTTTTCTTAATTAGTTCTTTTATGTCCGGAACGCTTTAGGCTCTTGCAAGTTGCAAATGGTGGATTATTTTAATCAACGGTGATATTGTTCTATTCATAGTTGCACTTGGGCCATAAATTGATTACAAGGAATTGGGACATTTATTTTTTTATTTTTATTTTTTTTTATGAAGGGAATTGGAACTTTTTGCTTAGGGTAATTTTATTAAAGTATCTAGTTTTTAGTAAAATATCACCCATTTAAACGTCTTTATCATATTAGTAACTTCAATCCCTTGATCAAAAAACTAACAGTCAACTTTAACTATATATATATAAATACAAATTTGCCCATGTTAATATATAATACAAGCCTAAAAGATCAATTTTACAGTTAAAAGGTTTTGTTATTACACATTTACTTTTCAAAAAAAAAAATCAAAATATTCAAAATATTCAAGATTTTAACATTAAAAACCTTCAAAAAAGATTTTGACAATAAAATGATTATTTAAAAAAAAAAAATTAAATGGTTTATAATTATTTTTTGAAAGTAACAGCTTATTAAATTAAATTAACACCATTTTTTTAAAGATATACAAAAATTTATTAAGATCTTTAAAAAACAATAAAAGTTGATGGATAATAGAGAAATATTTAAAAAACAGTTACATAACAAAAATTAATGGATAGTAGAAAATTATTTAAAAAAAAACAGTTAATAGATTTTTTTAAAAAGAAATTATACCAAAAAATAAAAAGAAATCAAAGAAATTTGAAACGAGATCTGCCTCGTTTCAGGTAGATCTTCATCGCCTTTTATTAGTCTGCTTTTCAATATTACTACTAGGTATATTTTTGCTCAACAAGAACAGGCCCATCATAGCAAGACTTTAGAGTAGTTTTTGATGAAGGAGGAGGGTCAAGTAGAAGATTGAGACATAGTACATTTGTTGCAGAAGGTGTAGAGATGTGGGGGTAATTTTTTTAATTTTGTTTTTTCTGGAAGATGAGGTTGATTTTCTTCTACTGTTAGTGAAGGGTTAAGATAAATTTAGAAGTTTTAATTAGTTTTTATCAATGGATGGTTGGATTTAACTTGGATTCAATTTTTTTCCCCTGTTCTAGACTTTTCACTATTGATATTTCTCTTGATCTCTTTAGAAGTTACGGCTTTTGGCCGTGTTTGTACAAAATGTTTGCAGTTGCAGAACTATAGGGCACTGATTGATTTAATCTGTATTCTGTTTGATTTTCCTTGACTCTTCTCTTGTAATTTTATCTTCGATCTATGGAGTATTTTATCAAAAAAAAAAGTCTGATTTTAAATAATAAATGATTACGGGTCGAAACTATATCCATTTGATAACTAGATCCTAGAGAAATTTGAACGAGCCACTCTCTTCATCATCTTCTTTACCCAGAACTTGGTTTCCATAATCTAAAAGCTTCACCATCCCTTTAATACCTCCAAGATTGGTTAGATTGGTACTCCAAATTGAGTTTTTTTTCCCATCAAATAACATTAAAATGATTCTTCTGATGGAGATCCATTGTTGAGTCATCGTCTCGCCGAATGAGTGGAGATCCAGTCGATCTCTATCGCGGCTTGAAAAAATGGAGTCATCTTCAGATGAAACGATGGAGAACGTTTCAGATTTTTTTTAAAATTATCTATTAACTGTTTTTTTAATAATTTTATATTATTCATTCATATTTTTTATGTTTTAAAGTTGTAATTGTTTTTTAATATTTTTCTATTGTCCATTAATTTTGTTATTTTTTTAAAAATCGTAGTAAAAATCGTGTATCTTTCAAAAAATTGAAAATAAATAATTTTTGTGTTAATTTAATTTTATAAACAATTTAAATATTATATATTTTTGAAATAATCATTTTAATGTTAAAATCTTTTTTAAAGGTTTTTAATGTTAAAATCTTGAAATTATTTGTTCTTTTTTTCTTTGAAAATTAAAGGTGTAATAACAAAACCTTTTAAGGGTAAAAACCTTTTAGGATTGTATTATATAATAATAAGGGTAATTTTGTACTTTTTTATATATATAGAGTTACAGTTGACTGTCAGTTTTTTGATTAAAGAACTAAAGTGATGTATTTTAAAAAAATAAAGGATTGAAATTATTAATATGATAAAGACGTTTAAATATATGACATTTTGTTAAAATATGGGAACTTTAGTGAAATTATCCCATTTGCTTACTAAATAATTGATCAATAAAACAGTAAATAGGGTGAGATTTTTTTTTTATTAAAATGGATCATAACTAATAAGGTTAATTTTGTTATTATAGAAAGTGTAGAAAGTCGGCTATTAATTTTTTATTATTTACTGTAAATTTTTGGGTGACAATAGAGTCACCCTTCTCTAAATCCTTCCTTTCTACATCATATTGAGCGGCCCAATTAATAACAAGGCATAATTGTATATGGGCCTCGAAAACCGTAGAATTACCACAAATTTTAGTCTGTGCTACGGGGAGAGAAGTATCCAATCCCACAATCCCACCTAATATCATGTAAACATGTGCATTCATTCATTTAAAAAATAAAACATACCCTCTCTTAACTCATGAATTATTCATATCTCTTTCGACGTTGATGGTGTGGTTGAGATTCGAGTCTCACTCTAATTATAGACATTTTATAAGTATGCATAGAAAATTAATATCTGAATTACGTATATAGTATTTGATTTTAATAGATTTCGATAGATTTCTAACTCGTCCGGTATCAAATTAAATAAATAAATCAATCGATCAATAAAGACTTCAATCATACTAACATCTCTTATTACCGAGACAAACACAATTTAACAAGCTCATAAGCAACCACCCTATTCAAATCTCGGTTGGACCGATAGTGTTGATCACCATTTTTGGAGATGATCCTAATAACACAACTCTCCCTTATAATTTACTAATTACTATTCATTTTTGTAATTTTTTTTTTTTTTACTTTTGTCCCTTAAATATAGTATTTTAGGGATTTGAATCTCCTTATCTCCTCGTCTAAATCAATAGTCTTGGTTAATTCTATATTTTGTAGAGTAAATATATAACAAAATAATAGAAATAATCCAAATAATTGATTTGTTGTATTAAACACACGATAATAGATAATAGGAGTTAAGACAATTAAGATGAGGAGAGAATCCAGATCCATATTTTTATACTTCATATTTGAAGTCTCCGCCCCTCACGGAAGAATGTCATCCTCGCAATTATATAACAAGCTTTGAAAGTGAAATATTTTAGATCTAAGGTTTGGTGAGTTGTCAACTTTATAATTGGCTTGTAAATTCTAATATCTAGAATTCAATAGACCCATTTGATTCACCATTAATGTGTTTCCTTTTTTGGTTGTTGTAAATTGTAATTCAAACTTGAGGGTGACGCATGACTCTTCACGATTAAACAAAGCTTTCCAAATCATTAGAGATCAATAATTATAATCAAGTGAATTAATGCTTATTTCTTACTCCAACCTGCGGAGTTGCTAATTAAAACAGAGTCAGGCTTCTTATTATTGCTTTTCACGTAAGCAGTAGGCATTATTGCTGCATTTGTAAGGCGTATTAATTTACAGCTATCGGCAGTCCAATAAAACTTCCAAAATCGATCAATTTTGGACCTGAAATTGCAACTCTTGAGGGCCCAACTAAGACCCAGAGGATTCCAACCCTCAACTCCTTGTAGCAAGTAGCATGTAGAAACACCAATACTTTTTCTCATTATGAATCATCCCATTTAACATCCATACTAGGGTGACAATTCGAGTTTGCGGATCGAGTTTGACCCCACTCAACATGACACTATAATTAAATGGGTTAGTCTCTTCAACTCGAACATAACTCATTTATTACACGATATAATTAGGTTAATCCGTTTATTATACGGGTCGTGTCGGGTTGTTTTGGGGTCTTTACCTTTTATATTGATGTATAAATTACAATAGTAATGTTATATATCTCACATATAATCCAATCATTTCCATCACAACACATTTGGTAGCCAAACTGTCATTTGGTGAATAGATACACATTAATTAGTGAGTGAATATATAAATATGTGTCCATTCACCAAATGGTACATCAGCTGCCACTGGTGTAGGGAAACAAATGATGGGATGTTTAGCATTATTGAAATTACAATTATCCGTGATTTGATTCAAAAATTACAAATCTAACCATAATACTAATAATCATGTCAAACTGCAACTTTGTAAGACATTAATTATTAAATTGAGTCTGACATGGCCCGTTTATTAAACGGGGTTAGACAGGCTAACTTGATTTATGAACTTGAACTATATTATCTGCTTTAGGTTTGTGTATCATGACCCAAATTGCTAGCCCTAATCCAAGCTGTTTTTTTTTTTTGAATAAATAATTCAAATTGATTTTAAATTCTTGTTTATAAGATAATCCAATAAGTTGTGGTCCGTTTATTAAATCCAACAACTTCGAAGAAAGATAACATGATCCGATCGTATAATTTCATCAGTATGAGAGTAATGAGCTTTTCATTCGACTTTCATCGATTTCGAAAACTTTTACCACCCCAAAATAGCACAATTTCTAGTTGTTGGTACTAGAGGTGGGAATCAAACACGAATCAAACAAAACCGACCCAAACACTGAACCAATTTTATATGTTCGGATTGGTTTTCCAAGTGGGTTGATTCATATACAGTTTTCAACAAACAAAATTGAAAACAATCGGGTCTTGTTCGGTTTTAATCTCCAGATCTGAAAACGAACCGAGACCCCTACTATATAAAAGCTTTTCTAAAACCCTAACCGAACCCTACAAACTCTATCTCACCTCTATCTTTTTTTTTCTCTGTTCTCTCTATTGTCCCTCACGAGCCAGCCCTATCCGTGCCCGCCCTAGTTGGTGCAACTACTTAGTCATTCACACACACACAGAGTACAGTAAAAATGGAATATTTATATGTAATCATGGTTTATTGTTAAATCAAAAATTGGACTAAATTGTAATGTTCGAGGGAAGTCATAAATATGTTGATGAACCGAAGATTAAAGATTCCGCGACATTTACGCCACTCATCTGCACAGAAATGGCAGCAGACCCCGAGAAAGTCATTAAATTCACATGTTACATGCCTAATTCAATTATATTAAACATCGATAATAGCAAGCTCACAATGGAATTTGGAAAAACAAAATCAGACACTTCCATCCTCTCGCTCTCTCTCATAAACTATTGTAATCTGAAAGTCAAACAAAGTAAAAACCAAACCAAACTGAACAACAAGAAGCCAGAACTTCAAAGTAGGTAAGAGTTCTTTTCAAGTACAACATATGAACAAAAACCATTGTAAAAGTAAATCAGATCCTAAACCTTTATGATTTGAGATAGATTGATCCGGTAATATACCCTCATGTTTAATATACTTATGATCTGGGGTTCGTACTTGTAATTGTTCAGGAAAGGAAAAACAAAATTTACACAGTGTGTCAGTTGGGTTGAAAATTTTAACCTTAAAAAAAAGGCAAGCAGCCACGTCAGACTGTGAAGAAATGAAAAAAAGCCACGTGTGAAGTACACGTCGGATTCTGGTTTGACCAAAAGAAATAATAAAATGTGCAGTCTGTTTTTCACCGTTGAAGAAGCTTTTAATGCTTCCGCTTTACTCTCTCTGTCTCTCTGTTTTCTATTCACACTACCAAACCAATGACCAATCCAATCCAAACTCCAAATCCTCACTCACTCTCACATTTTTTTTTTTGTTTCGTTAATGTTTTGTTGTAGAGCTGCTCCGATTCTCTGAGCTTTCGTTCCTTTGCCGGCGACGATTCAGACAGAACCCCTCCAGATACATAGTTTCTTTGAGTTGTTGTTCGTCTTGCCTTGCCAGCTCAAACACACCTACCAACTTTTGTTTTGTGTGTTGTTTCTCTGAGTCATCACTGTTTGAAACCGAGATGATGTATCGCGATTTTTGTTGATGAGAAGAAAAAAGGACAGTAGAAGTTTTGGTGGGCGATTTCGTTTTCGTTTTGTCTTTTTTCTCTAAAATGGTTCAAGTGTTATAATACTTGCTGTGTTCTCTTTGTTTTCTTCTGCTGATAACTTTTTTTTTTTAGTTTCGACATTTCAGTCTTTTCTGTCTCTGTTTTCTCTGTTTTGTACCCTCTGTGTATTTGTACTTTTTGTTTTCAAAACTGTTTTTTACTCTCTCTCTCTCACCCTCTTGAAACAAAGCTTCGTTTTTTCGTTGTGTTTATTGAATTCTTTAATGGTGGTTTAAGTTTTTTGAACCTGAAAAAGGAGTTAAAAAGATGCTGGTCAATCTCTTGTTTTTGCTTTTGTTGGTTCCATTTCATGTAAAATCTTCGGACCCAACAACATTCAACGACGACGTTCTGGGTCTGATCGTGTTCAAGGCCGGACTTCTAGACCCAAAAGACAAGTTGACATCTTGGAATGAAGAAGACGACAGTCCCTGCAACTGGGTCGGAGTTCAATGCGACCCGAAAACCAACAGGGTCATCCAGCTCACCCTTGAAGGATTCTCTCTTTCAGGGCATATCAATCGCGGCCTCTCACGGTTGCAGTCAATTCAAGTTCTTTCACTTTCGAACAACAACTTCACTGGTAATATAAACTCTGATCTTGCTCGTTTTTGGAGTTTACAAGTTATTGATTTCAGTGAAAACAACTTATCTGGGTCGATCCCAGATGATCTTTTTCGACAATGTGGGTCTCTAAGAGTGATTTCATTCGCTAACAACAATCTCACAGGACAGATTCCTGATTCTTTGAGCTATTGTTCATCGTTAGTGTCTGTTAATTTCTCATCCAATCAGCTTACTGGGAATTTGCCGTCTGGAATATGGTTTTTGAGGGGTCTACAATCACTCGATCTGTCTAATAATTCACTAGATGGAGAGATTCTTGAAGGGATTGCAAATTTGTATGATTTGAGAGCTGTAAAGTTGAGGAAAAACAGTTTTTCTGGGCATATTCCAGAGGACATTGGAGGTTGTTCACTGTTGAAAATGGTTGATTTCAGTGAGAATTCTCTGTCTGGTAGCCTTCCAGTTTCACTGCAGAGACTGAACTCATGCACTTCTCTGAGTTTACAAGGAAATTCATTCACAGGAGAAGTTCCTGAGTGGATTGGAAAGCTGGGAAATCTTGAAAGTTTGGATCTTTCTTCGAATATATTCTCGGGTAGAATTCCATTTTCAGTAGGAAATCTTCTGTCACTTAAGGAGCTAAATGTGTCCATGAACCAATTCTCTGGAGGATTGCCGGATTCGATCACAAATTGTGTGAATCTCTTGGCTATAGATGTTAGCAAGAATAGATTGACAGGAAATCTACCTCCATGGATTTTCAAGAGGGGTTTGCAAAGTGTGTCACTTTCAGGGAACAGACTCAGTGGAAGTATACCACATCCTTCTTCATTGAAGCAGGTTGGTGGTGGTCTTGAGGCCCTGGATCTGTCATCAAATGCATTGTTTGGTGAAATTCCTTCGAACATTGGGGTTCTTAGTAGCCTGGTGGTGTTCAATATGTCCAGGAACCATCTATTCGGTTCCATACCAGCAAGTGTTGGAGAATTGAAATCCACACAAGTTGTTGATTTGAGTGAGAATTGGCTAAATGGAAGCATCCCTTCTGCAATTGGTGGGGCGGTTTCGCTCAATGAACTGAGGCTGGAGAGCAACTTCCTGTCTGGTAAAATTCCGACTTCGATCCAGAACTGCTCTTCTTTGACATCTCTGTAAGTCCCTATGTCTAGTCACATTTTCAGTAGAGCATATAATTTACCATGTGATTTTGTTTACAAAGTTCTAACTTGAGATAGTTGTAAGATGGTCTTTGAATAGATTTAGCTAAGTGTATATCGGCATTTTGACATAAAAGCAAAATGTAATGTCTTGTTGTGGAAGTTCATCTATGGCTTAAAAATCACTAATCTTTGTAATTAGAATGAAACAATATGAGATTCTTAACGATACTGTATTGGATTGTTCTCATGGTTTTTTTGACAATAAAAGGATCTTTGTAAACTCAATTAAACTAAGGAGTGTATACTGTTCTTACAATTATTTTCTTCAAATTATTCAGGATCCTATCTCATAATAACCTCACTGGTTCAGTCCCTACTGGCATTGCAAACCTGAGCAAACTTCAATATGTGGATTTGTCTTTGAACCACTTCTCAGGATCCTTACCCAAAGAGCTGACGAATCTTTCGCACCTTGTATCGTTCAATATATCCCACAACCACCTTCAAGGTGAACTACCAGTTGGGGGTTTCTTCAACGCTATCTCCTTCTCATCTGTCTCTGGGAATCCATCCCTATGCGGTTCTGTTGTCAACCGCACCTGCCCTGCCGTTCATCCCAAGCCTATTGTCCTTAACCCCAACTCTTCTGATACCTCCGGTGGCTCTCCGAATCACCACCGCAAGAAAGTACTCAGCATATCTGCCCTCATTGCCATCGGGGCAGCAGCTTTCATTGCCATTGGTGTAATTGCTATCTCTGTCCTCAATATTCATGCGCGGTCTTCTATGTCACGTGCTGCTGCAGCACTCGCATTATCTGGTGGTGAAGATTATAGTTGTTCTCCAGCCAAGGACCCAAACTATGGCAAGCTTGTAATGTTTTCGGGGGATGCTGAATTTGTTGCTGGGTCGGAAGCACTGCTCAACAAGGACTGTGAAATCGGTCGTGGTGGGTTTGGAGTTGTCTATCGGACAGTCTTGCAAGATGGGCGTTCGGTTGCCATAAAGAAGCTATCAGTTTCAGGTTTAATCAAGTCTCAAGAAGAATTCGAGAGGGAGATGAAAAAACTTGGGAAGATAAGGCACCATAATCTTGTGATACTTGAAGGATATTACTGGACTCCATCCTTGCAGCTCCTCATAAGTGAATATATCTCTGATGGGAGTTTGTATAAGCATCTCCATGATGGAACTAGCAAATATTGTGTTTCTTGGCGTCAAAGGTTCAATATAATCCTTGGGATGGCTAAAGGTTTGGCTCATCTGCATCGAATGAACGTGATTCACTACAATCTGAAGTCAACGAATGTTCTGATAGATAGTTCTGGTGAGCCCAAGGTAGGAGACTTTAGCTTGGCAAGGCTGTTACCAATGTTAGACCGATGCATCTTAAGTAGCAAAATTCAAAGTGCACTTGGCTACATGGCTCCTGAGTTTGCATGTCGGACAGTGAAGATAACTGAGAAATGTGATGTCTATGGATTCGGAATCTTGGTTTTGGAGGTGGTAACAGGGAAGAGACCTGTGGAATATATGGAGGACGATGTAGTTGTGCTCTGCGACATGGTGAGAGGAGCGTTGGAGGATGGCAGAGTCGAAGAATGTGTTGATGGCAGGCTTCGAGGTAATTTTCCAGCAGATGAGGCGATTCCAGTGATAAAACTTGGTCTAATATGTGCATCTCAAGTGCCATCAAATCGGCCAGACATGGAAGAGGTGGTGAATATTTTGGAGCTGATCCAGTGCCCTTTAGAGGGACGAGAAGAGTTGGTATGAAACCTGTAGAAATCGAAGACTGAAACGAACGAAGATGGGATTTCTGGTGAACAAGAATCCAGTTCATCTACTAAACCGAAAGAAGAAATTAGATTGTTTGATGTCCATTTCTTTTGCATTTCTTGTTTGTTGTTACTGGCATTGTATTTTTTTTTTTTTACTTTTTTTTTTTTTTTCATTTTTTTCATTTTGTTACAGAGTTTCAGTTACTGGATTCCTTTTCACCGGTTCGACTTGGAGCTATAAAATTTTATTTTTAAGTTATATACCTCACCGTACTCGTTCAATCTCTCTCTGATTTGCAGTGTTTATTCCAATCTTGAACAAAAACATCCTTAGAACATGTTTCTACTGATTTTGTATAAGGTACATGTAGGGAAAGTGCATACAGGTTACAGGTCTCGACAACTTTTCCATATCCAATTCTTTCAAGAATAGAAGGATAATAAAATACGGGATCTATGGTATCTAACGTTCCAAATCAGATAAAACGTGTAATTGAGTCCTACGACATTCTTAAAAGTATGACCACGTTAATATAATTTTAAAATATAACGAGGTGATCGATAATAAGTTAAGGGTTTTACAATATCTAACGTTTCAAATCAGGTAAAACATGTAATTGAATTCTACGATATCTCGAAAGTGTACTCACATTGAGTTAACAAAATCCCAAATAATAAGGTGACGAGTGTTGAAATCATGAAGAAAAAGTATTTCCCTTACTTGGTTTCTACTTCTTCTAGCTTTGAGGTGTTTCATGCATCTTCATTGTGTACACAACATGATAAAAAAATAATAATAATAACTTGAGCAATGAAACCAAAAAGTCATGCGCAGTAGAGGTAATTATAAGAGGAATTGCATACTCAATTCAAAATTAGTTAAACAAAGTGACATCTCTCTGTGTTTCCAAGCAAATATAGTTAATAATTAACCCTTAGATGTCAAGTTTTAATATAATCAGATGGTGTTGGACCTTCAGGGAACCTAATCAAAAGACAATGGGGGTGGGGGTGGGGATGGATGGTGGAGAGTGGTGGGGGTCCTGAAAATCACCTTTATTTTTTTTAACTTTATGAGAAGTGGGTAAATATTTTAGTGGGCAACAATCATCATGTCTTTGCCATGACAACCCTTTTTTGAAGGCTTTTATTTCTCAATTCTCATGATGCATCATGAAAACATTTAAAAATATCCAAAACAAAAGAAAAGAGAAGTGGAGAAGTTCTCAGGTTCACTCAAGAACAGGCAGCAAAAAAAAAAAAAAATTAGTCAAAAAGAAGAACTATTCTATGAATTTAATTCAAAAGAGAAGTGACCTGAATTTTTTTTTTTTAAAAAAAAAGTCTTCTTGAAAAATGGGAAGTGATGCTTTAAAAACAAGATGGAAGAGTATATATATATTTTTCTTTGTGATGTTTGCTTCTTCATTGTTGCTTTATGGAGAGACAGAATGATAAGCCTGACAAGTCAGAACACAGTTTCCTTAGACAGCTACCTCCCAGGAGCATGCAAAATTAAGAATTTAAGATTGAGCTTGCATGCAAAGTGTTATTTTATGGATAAATTTCATGAACCCATTATTAAAAAAATTGGCCAAAACCTTTACAGAGAGGGTTACAGGTAAATTTTGAACTCCACAAATTGTTTATGACATTTGTTTAGAAAAAGGTTCAAACAACTTCCTAGAGTAAGAAAAATGTCTTAAAGTTTTTTTTAAGAGAGTTAAAATATATCTGATGCATCTTGTACTTTTCGTCGAATGCCTTTCACATGACATGAGAATCCAATATATTCCAGATTTTTTCCTGTTTTTCATGTGTGATTCCTAAACTGCAAATTCAAGGACAAGTTCTTCATTTGGTGAGGTATGGAGTCAGCATAATCCATTAACATTTCTCAATATTGTTTTGGTAAAGCAGTTTGCCAAAACTTTGTGACTACTTGTGAAGGATATTGTACAATTCCTAAAAAATCTGAAAAGGGGATCTGCCCATTAGTGGTAGACCACAGCTTACAGCCATCTAGTCAGATTATGACAGAATGTAATGGAAATCAACTTTGGATGATGATAAGACACCAATGATCAAGGGAGACAATGACATGGAGGCCAAAAGTGAAAAAAATATACCCATTATCTATTGTGGGAACAAATGGAAAATAGTTTTGAATTGTATCTCAATTGAATGACCCCCACTACAGCTTTCCTGTTTCTGCTTTCTTGGTTCACTTCTGACCTCAATAGGAATCCTCAACGAAGGAAAAGTATGATATTTGCCTAAAAAGTATTTGCCAAGCATATGTATATATACATTAATTGACACGAAGAAACAAGAATTTTCATTTATACGGTGTCGGTAACACTTCTTTTTTTCTTTCAAAAGAACTGTTCCCTGGGATCAGTGGAATTCAAGGGAACAATTTGTGCGGCAACAAAATTCACCAGTGGAATGGTGGAAGCTAATAATTGTACACAACAAAATACAGAAGAAAGAAACCTGCACTAAGACGTTAAAAGTGTGTTACGGACCTATTTTCAGGCACTCACTAGCAAACGGCAAACTAGTATTGTCGACAATGCGAGTATGAGAAATGAGAATGATTTACATTTTATATATTAAATCTCCTAATTTTTGGTATATCTTTCTTTTCCCCTCTCCTCACCCGCTTCACAGTTACAACTCTGGCCGGTCTTCCCTCATTTGCTGTGAAATTCCTAATCGTCCCAGTCATTTTCCCAACCATCTTTGTTTGAAGACCTAGAAGTAAGACCATTCACTGAAATGTTTCCTACACGAGGGGCCCCTGGTGATTTCACCGAATTTTCCTCATCCCAATCGTCATCCCAACCCTGATCCCAACCTTCAGCTGATTCCACAGTGACAGCTGAAGCGGTATCAGGCAATCCCATTTCAAGTTCTTGATATGGTACTCCATCATGCCGTTTCCTCTTCCTAAACTTGCAGCAAGCCCATGTCCCTCCAAAAATCAGAACAGATGAAATCAGGAAGTAGGCACCATTGATGGGGGTCGCTAGCTTGTCATAAGAAGGGAGGTGCAGGAAAGCATTTTCTTCAGATTCAAGAGGGGCAATGTGAAGCAGGCATTCTTCATTTTCGGTATTTAATCTCACTTTGGGGCTCTCACCAACAGCTAACAAGATATTTATCTGAAATGAACAGACATAAAGAGCAACCAAGAAAATAAAGCATCGGTTAGACTCATAATCGTTTCCCAAAGACTGAAAAGCAAAAACAGTAACAAAAATGCACAATTTCGGGATCATCCAGGACTCTGGAATACAAATATCTCAACCGCATTGGAAAACCGAACTGAGCAATCAAGTATTAAACCCAATAAAAGATCTTTTCACATTGACGTTTAAAATTGTCTTGAATCATCAACCGATCATGCAAAAAGATAGAACAAATCACAGCCAAATTCAGTAACAAAGAAAAGATTCCATCACTTAATCCTACATTTTCCTACCCCTATGTTAGCAGTGATTTCAGGTAATACTCTAGCAATATCCAGTAATTATTTTTACAGCCATTATCACTTGATAAGATTTATAGTCAGACCAGCTGAAATTAACAAACTGCAAACTAAAACCATATCTTAATGTAACTCAAGCATGCCACCAGAGGAAGCTCAAGATTCCTCATTCACTTGATAAGATTTATAGTCAGACCAGCTGAAATTAACAAATTGTGAACTAAAACCATATCTTAATGTAACACAAGCATGCCACCAGAGGAAGCTCAAGATTCCTCATTATTATATATTTTCATTTTTTTATTATCTTGATGGCTATATCCTACAGTTTGACCCGAACTTTTTATCACAAACCCAAAGACAATGACAAAGCAGCAACGAAGAAAAAAATCCTACCATTTGAGTTTGGTGCTTGAATACTTTAAGCTGCTTGGTAGGATTTTCAACAGCAGATGGGAAGGTGAGCTTCACTCTCAAAGTCTTTTCTCCTTCATTTTGAACTAGAACAGACAAATTTCCGGACCCTGGTAATATAAAATGAAATATTGAAATCAAATGAAGATTTAAAGCTCATCAAGAAATGTGGACAAATACTCAGCTGACAATGTACAGCTGTGCCAGTAAATAAATGGAGTTATTTTACCACCTTCTTCTTTTAAGTACTTACAAAATCTAGAGACACGTTCAGAAAGTCTAAGCTAGACAGGCACATACTCTGAAATAATACATTGCAGAGACAGGAAACTTTTAAACAGACAATTTAAAATGAAAGCATACTTCAAAACGCATTCATGGAACACCAAATCCAAAACCGCCCAAGATGAGATAAAATCATACATTCATCATACTATAACATTTACATTTTACATGTCTTAAAAGCTCCAAATGGTGTAGAGGTCATAATCTTAGTCATGGAAGAAACTGTTTCTTTGTCAAATAAGATATGATTTTGCAGATGGCAACTCTGAAACCTTTAGAACCATTTCACTCTATCTAAATCAATATCATCTAACAAGTCTTGGGATATAACAAACCATTAAACTACAAAAAAATTCGTGTTTAGTGAACTCGCAAGAAATAGGAATATAGGATTAAGTAGACAGTTAAGCAATACCCAAGGAAAACTGTATTGAGCATTATAAATCAAATCTTAGAAAAACTGTGTTAAGTATTCAGAACTAGATCTCAGAAAAAGAAAAAGAAAAAGGAAGAATGTTGACAAGAGAAGAAAAGTACTTTAATGCGTTTGATCAATGTGTCACAATTAACTACCATAGTACCATGTAATCCCATCCCCAAGAAGCCCCCAGTTCACACCCTTGTCCGTCACTCAATTTTCAATGTCATTTTCATCTAAGAATTAGTTTCTTAATCTCTTAGGATGCTTGTAGTACTGGTCTGCCCTTGTTCTGAAGATCATTCATCTTCTAAACTTCACAGGTAAAAAATCTTCCAGTAATTGGTGCATCAGAAGTTCTCAGGAAAGTTGACACTTCCAATCTTCATTATTACGATACCCGTTATTGCCCCTTAGTTGCAACGAAGCGATGACCCTAGTAACCACAGTGACCATAGGCACCCAGCAAATAATTTTTTCATTGTCATCTACCACCTGGTATTATTAAATATACTATCAACAGACACTTCTAAGCTAAAGTAATCCTCAAATAAATGCAAATAAAGAAAGTAAGGGAGAATATGCTCTCCCATCCTATCAAATTGTAAACTAATATGATTTTGCAGATGGCAACTCTGAAACCTTTAGAACCATTTTGCTCTATCTAAATCAATATCATCTAACAAGTCTTGGGATATAACAAACCATTAAACTACAAAAAAAATCGTGTTTAGTGAACTCGCAAGAAATAGGAATATAGGATTAAGTAGACAGTTAAGCAATACCCAAGGAAAACTGTATTAAGCAATACCCAAGGAAAACTGTATTAAGCATTATAAATCAAATCTTAGAAAAACTGTGTTAAGTATTCAGAACTAGATCTTAGAAAAAGAAAAAGGAAGAATCTTGACAAGTAAGAGAAGAAAAGTACTTTAATGTGTTTGATCAATGTGTCACAATTAACTACCATAGTACACCATGTAATCCCATCCCCAAGAAGCCCCCAGTTGACACCCTTGTCCGTCACTCAATTTTCAATGTCATTTTCATCTAAGAATTAGTTTCTTTATCTCTTAGGATGCTTGTAGTACTGGTCTGCCCTTGTTCTGAAGATCATTCATCTTCTAAACTTCACAGGTAAAAAATCTTCCAGTAATTGGTGCATCAGAAGTTCTCAGGAAAGTTGACACTTCCAATCTTCATTATTACGATACCCGTTATTGCCCCTTAGTTGCAACGAAGCGATGACCCTAGTAACCACAGTGACCATAGACACTCAGCAAATAATTTTTTCATAGTCATCTACCACCTGGTATTATTAAATTTACTATCAACAGACACTTTTAAGCTAACGTAATCCTCAAATAAATGCAAATAAAGAAGTAAGGGAGAATATGCTCTCCCATCCTATCAAATTGTAAACTAATAGTTCTAACCATCACTGAATCTCTCATATTTAAACAATCACGAATTCTAAAGAACATTTGGTATTCCTGTCATCAAGCAAGCATTTGAAACAAAAGAAACAAAAGAAACAAAAGAAACAAGTCAAACAACTACTGCATCTCTCTATAATTACTCGATGCAACAAATAATTAAATTTCTATATGATACCAATAAATTGCAATACAACCAAAACGCAATATGAATTACCTTCGTCAAAACTCTTAATGCAGGCAACCAGCATATGCGTATTAATCGTGCAATTGTTAGTTAACCCCATACAAGTTTCATCAACCCCCAAATCTGAACTGTTATTATCTCCATTATTCTTCTCTTTCGTTCCATCCCCATGACTCGTGGTCAAATTCTTACCAGCATTCGAATCTCCAGGATTTGTTCCATTACCAGGAGGACTCATCGTCGAATCTGTACTATTAGAACTCTTTGAATTCTTTCCATTATCTGTATTTGCATTGTCTACAGGATGACTCCCCACGCCAGTATGCGAAGTATTCAAACCCTTTGGATTCTTCTCCTTGTCTATCTTTCCTGTTTCAACAAGTGGACTGCCCGAATTCGTATCACCTGAATTTCTCCCATTATCTGTTCCCTCTGTTGTAAGATCCGGGCTCTTCAAATTCGTCCTATTCAACGGTTTTGGATCCAACTGGGTTGAATTGCTGGGTGTTCGAACTTCTTTTGATTTGGTCTCATTGGATTTATCAGCTCCAATCGGTTTCCGATCCAGTTCATTATTTGAGTTCGAAACCTAACAACAACAAAAAGCACATAATTCAATTACACGTGTAAAAGAGAAAAAAGAAAAAAAACTTTTTAAGAGAGAAGAGAAAGAGAGCATTACTGGGGTTGCAGATTCGTTCGTCTCTAAGTCTCGAAATCTAGCATTGGATACATCGGCAACAATCAAACACAATAAAAACACTGCCAGAATTTCATTTCTATCCATTAAAATAACAACAACAACAACAACAACAACTTTTTATCGCCTCTCTGTATTTTCTCTTCTTCTTCACTAGATGCGAATAATCGAAACCTCAGCATGCGTTTGTCGACGAAGAATTCACCAACCTTCCAGCGATATATCAACAGGAGCTTGGACTTCACGCAGTGGAATAAAAATTAGAAGAGAAAAAAAAAAGTCAATTAACAATCGTGAGGGAACAAATTTGTAGGGTTTTTGTTTTGTTTTTTATTCCAATCGAAATTCAACGACCGATGTACTGTATGGTTAGTCGGATTAAATTAGGGTTTACGCGGGTAAATCTAATCCGGAGCTTTGTGGATTGTGAATTTGTGATCGTAAAAATGGATAACATGGACCGGTGTCGTTTTATAATTGGGCCTATTTGTGGTAATGGAGGCCCATTTGAAAATAGTACTACTATTTGAACCCCTCTATTGGCCTAAATACGCCCTCCCATTTTTTAAAATTGATTTTTTTTTTATTAAAATAACTTAAAAGGAAAATGTAATTCCTTTTATCAATTTAATTTAGCAGATACAACTCTAATGAATCCTAGTATCATACTTATAATTTATTGTTAAAAAAAAAACACTTTTATAATCATAAACTTTAAAATTCTTTGTTTATAGCATTAATCTCAAATTACATTTGATTCTTATTCACACATAAAATATAATACTTAAGCTATTTATTAGCAGAGTTATATTTTTATTTTTCAAAATCAGGCACCAAATGGGTTAGGGTTTGACAGGACATATCGATATCAAATAGTATGTGTGCAATCCGAATATATATTTCCAATTTCCAAACACAACGTGAGTTTGTCATAACACACTGAAATCATACACATGTACATATTTACTTTTAAATATTTACTCCCACAATACTATAAAGAAAACCTCTCATAATGCATAATATGACTCAAAACCATCACTGCAAACGTGGAAGATAGGTGCACATCATTTGAGCTAAAAGAAAATACGAATTGTTATATTATTATTATTTTAACAATAGGTCTCAGGAGGTGGGGCATTTTTAGGTGTGCTATGGGTGCCATTTACCAATGGCACTAATAATTTGAAAATTGACAAATTTTAAAGCCCATCAGGTCCATGGTTTCCATTTTCCAACATTAAAGGGAAAAATCTAACATCCTAAACAATTGAAAGTTAGATTTTGTTGTATGAGATAGTGCAACTTTTGTGAGAAATACGCCTCTTAAAAAGGAGTATGTTAGAGAATAAAACATAGTTTGTCTCATACAAGAAAGAATAAAGTGTCCTAAGTTTCAACTACAGTTTGGCTTACAACTAAACTAATGCCCATCACTTCAGCTCCGGCTTCAAATATTCTCTTCAAAACCTTGTTCATTGAACAGCCATGTAAATTTGTAATTAATGGAAGCATTTATTAAACAAAAATCTGCTTACTTTTAGTAAGTAATTTCGATTTTGGTTGTTGATGTATCCAATGAATGAATTTTGACTTGATCATGAGTGAGGAAAGATTATAAATTCCCAAGAATTTAGAGTCAACACTACTTTAACAGGCTCTTCCAGTTCCATGCAAGTAACTAGTGTTTGCTTAATTGCTTGGCTTCCCAAACTCAGCTTCTTCAAGCCACAGAATCGAAAAAGAATCCTTAAAAAACTTCCTTGTGTTGTGTGTGTGACATATTTATATATGAACAATTGATGTGGAAGCAAGTGATTAATATTATTATCAGATCAGTAGCTAGCAGATAATAACATCAGCAATGGCAAGCAGCAGCAACAACGACAACATAGAGGAGATCGCAGCCGTTTTGAGGAGGTTTGGGGACGAGCAGAGCACTCTGTTGGACCAGTTCGAGAGACTCTCCTTCGAGGTCCAGCTCAACCAAGCCATACTCCGCCGCAGCTTCTCCGAGCCCACCAAAAGATCATCACAACCAACGCCGGCGGCGGCCCTCATGCCATTCGTCAAGTCATATGCAGCAGCACAGATGGACTTGAAGAAGAAGAAGAAGAAGAAGAAGAAGATCAAGCCACAAGGCTCATCATCATCTGCTGGTTTCACTAAAGTTCTCAAGAAGTTGCTCAAACACATTTTTGTTAGAAAGGGTAGCAACAGCAACAGCAACAATATCAACATCAACAACGATATTGGTGTAAGAAATCATCATGAAGTCCCGGATCCCAAAAATCCCAAATTCTTCAAGGCTTTTAGCAGATCTATGCGCCTTTGACCAACAGATTTCAACTTTTGATGATCTTATATATACTACATAATTTTCTTAATTTCTAATATGTTGTTTCTGTTTTCTAGAATCATTAGACAGTCAGTCCACTACTCTTATATATCTGATGTATACATTTTAAACATAATACAAACTACATTATCAATAACTATCAAGAAAATAAATTTAGAAATCGAAATTTTGTTGGTATCTATATCCAAAATATCATAATTTTACTTGTGAAGAACTTTTATTACTCGTGAAGAACTTGTAACACCGACCTACTTTGTGCGGTGGTACTTGTCCAACAAAACCACAGCAAAATCCAACGAGTCAAGGTACTTGTCCTTGCAACTGTCTCTTTATCTACTGCAGATACACCATTGAAGACCAGCATCAATCCTGCTCAAAAAGAACATAAATTGATCTCAAAAGAAGTCTCTCCTTCCATTCCTGAGAGGAATGTAAACTGGGTTGATGAATTCAATAGCTTTTCCATCAAAGAAGAGCAAAATGATGGAAGCTTGGATTCTGATGAAACTTTCATTGAGGGCCAAAAACAAGATCGGATTAGTTGATGGCACTGTCACATCACCAACAAAGAAGTCGGACGAATTTGATGCCTTGCAACAGTGCAACAATATGGTTATGTCATGGCTTCTTAATTCTCTTGAACCTGAGATAGCGGACAATGTAATTTGTTATTCAACGGCCTAATTGGCAGCAGGCCATGCACACCAATCTAGAGGCTGTCTAATAACACCTGGACTCTCACCCCTCTTCCTCCTGGCAACGTGCCCATTGGTAGCAGATGAGTGTATAAGATCAAACATCAAATATTGTAATTCTATGTGAATATCTTGTCTTTAGATTCCTAAAACAGCTATAATGTAGTTGTAGGAAATTATTTGTACAAGAGAAGACTTACAATTCAATGAAAATCATTCTGGCATAATCATTCTACATACCAATTTCACATGTGAAAACATTTACTGTTGTTATAAACTCACTGTGCAGAAGTGGTAGGCTGCTGCAGAGAGCTTTTGAGGTTTTTGAAGTGATGGGTAGAGTTGGGTGTGAACCTAGTACTCAGACATATAATTGCTTGTTAAAGGAGCTGTGTTATGTTGGAAGAGTGGAGGAGGCATTTGAAATGTTGATGGATATCAATAAAAATGATGCCATGAAACCTGACATGTACACATACATACACAGGCACACAGCTGTTCCTGTTATGGATGGTTTCGTGTGTTGAGGCTCATGAAAGAGAGCCTTGTTAAATGGGTTGTTATGATGGGGAGAAACAAAGGAAGCTCTTGAAGTTTTTTATTTTTTTTATTTATGGAAATGGTGGGTTTTGGTTTTGAGGTGGATGAGAGGATGGTCAACAGTCTTCTTAGAGGATTGTGCACCATGGCATAGAAAGAAAAGGATGTGCTGGAACTCTAGAAGATGCCTACCAAGTGAAACATGAAATGAAGAACAAAATTTATG
The DNA here is from genome assembly GCA_032871835.1 of Dipteronia dyeriana. Classification (NCBI taxonomy): domain Eukaryota; kingdom Viridiplantae; phylum Streptophyta; class Magnoliopsida; order Sapindales; family Sapindaceae; genus Dipteronia; species Dipteronia dyeriana. The sequence continues at coordinate 1,527,295 of CM065297.1, forward strand.
CCGCAGATGCTGGTACTTATTGCATGGTGATCCTAACACTTGCTATATGAAGAGAATCAGACGAGGCTTTGGTTCAATCCCGGTGAATAATGCAATTCAAAAGCTTTCCGGTGAAGGAAAGGTCGACGAGGCAATGTTGGTTGTGTTTCTGATGTGTGAACACAGTACAATCCCGAGTAGAACATCTTACGCGTTCTCATTAAGAAGCTAAACCAACTGGAAAGGTCTTCGGTTGCCTGCATATACAATGATGAAGCCAGGTGTAGGCAAAGTTGTTCATGAGTGATTTATGAAAATACAGCTGAGCTGAGATAGCCTCTTCAGGTATAAATGAATTCAATTGTGGCATTAGGACAGTATAATTTCTCGAGTCAGTTACATGAGCAATATATCCAGTTAGATCTCTCAAAGAATGCACATGGAACATTTCAACTACTTAAAACAGGAAATTGAGGTTTGAAGTTTACAGCCGTCTTGCTATCTAGGCCTCATGTACATTTCGTCACAAAAATGAAGATAGAGTATGCTAATCTGATGAACAAAAGTATATTACAAAAATTTTGCTGGTGAAAGAAATCTCCAAAACTATAATTATGCACGGTTCATATATTGTCCAGTTCTTGTGTCCACCAATATTTCATCACCTATATTGATAAACAATGGAACGTTTACAATAGCACCCGTATCCAGAGTTGCTGGTTTTGTCCCACCTGCAACAAGCGATATAATTGTTTCTCATTCAGCAAGCCCAAAGAAAAGCCAAAAGAAAAAAAAATGCCTTTTCCCCTTTGGTCATATCACCAAACAAAATGGATAGATCTTGTAAAAGAATAATTGTTTCTCATAATTTCATCCGAGGCTGTTCCTTCTGCTTAACAAGATTAGTTGGTAAGTAGTGTTCGTCACTTCCACAACCTACTGGAAAACTAAATCACGTCTCAGCATTAAGAACTGAGGTTCATCCACCAGCTACTTAATATGGTTTTTCCCTTGTTTCCGACCCTATACTTACAGTTTCATCTATCAAGAACAGATCTAACACACCCCTGACTGCATTTATCGACTTTCATGTCTCCGAAAACAATGTAATGCCAGGAGTTACACCAATAAGATAATAAACTGGATTTTACCTTGTGCGGTGTCACCTTTAAGACCAGGATCAACATCAACCACAGCCAGCTTAACTGTGAGAGGAAGTTCAAAATCGATAACCTGCAATAATATCAATAAGCAGACGGCTAAGCAACAGCAACAGCAATAGTGACAACAAAGACAGGGAAATAATACTGCATGTCAATGGATGTTACTACTCATATTGATGCAAGCATATGTATCTGAATTATGATCTGTAAGAAACACTACAAAGAATAATGAAGCTTTAATAAACAACACCATCATGGAAAGCTTTTTTAAGAACAATATCGTCATCCAGGTGAGAGTTATCTTCTTAAGCTTTTAAATAGCAACTGTTTACTTGCATGTCACCACTGGAAAATGCAGCAGAGGAATTAAATTTAGGAGGAAATTACTTTTCCGTTCCAAAATAGCAAATTGCAGTCCATTCCTTCTTTCAGCCACTTTGTCTTATCCCCGACATCTTTCTCATTAAGACGAGTTTCTTCAAACGTGTTCTGTGAAAACGTAGCATCATGAAAATCATGAGAATTGCATGTTGACAGTAAAAAAATCAAATTTAATCATTGCATCTGCAAAAATCAAATTTAATCATTGCATTTGCCAACTGCCTTTAAGGATATTGATTCCGATTGTCCTGAAATAAATAGCCCAGGTCATACAAAATGATGAAATGGAAAATAAATGATACCAGGTCCATAAAGACAAACTGGGAAGCATCTTTGTATGTGAACTGCTTGGTTTCCTTGAATACATCTGCCTGCTCCATCTGGAGAAAAATTAATCACATAAAGCCATATGAGAACTCTTGACAGGCAGCTAATTACAATGTACAGCAAAATCATAAAAAGAAGCTCGTTTACGTCACAAGAGGAAACCAGATACAAATATACAATGTACTTGTAAAAACTACTATAAAATTTTAACCAGGATCCTCCATCCTCAAATGCCAAATCTAACTTCTTTTCTTGTCTTACAGACTTAAAAATAAAGATTAGATATACAAAGCCAAAGTTAAACAAGTTTTGAGCACCAGCAATTGTATGGCTTGGTATTAAACATGATTTCTGAACAATGGATCATAATTAAATCGTGAGATCACTACATCATCTCTCTTCCTTGTACTATATGGTTGCCAATGTCTCTTTGCATTTCATCGAGCGGAATCTAATAATCAACATATTCATACATACAAAAAGAACCAAAAGAAGCTCAGATAACCATGTAATCAAAATGCTAACGTACATGTTTTAGTCCTATACATCATATAAGTTAAATTAGCGACACACCCAGATGTTTTACCAGTCTCAATTCCCAAACCCGGAACAATAAGTACAAACAGGTACCTTGACAATACTTGTGTACACCACTGTTGCAGTGCATTCATATTAAGAAGTTTTGCTTAATTTGAAAGTCGAAAAATGCACAAACATTGCAAACCCAATTAAAATTACAATAAAAAAAAAACTGAGATGGTAGGTTCAATTGCAATTTTAATTACCGTACTTCCGGCTCGAAAAGTTTTGTCAACTGTGTTTCCAGTAATGTAATTGCGCATCTTGGTCCTCACAAAGGCAGCTCCCTTCCCAGGTTTGACATGAAGAAACTCTGCACAACACAATAGTTCTAAGCTGACTACAAAATTCCTCTACAAAACTTAAAAATTAAATAAATAACTGGAAAAGAAAAGTACCCAGAACCCGCCATGGAGCTCCGTCCACTTCAATATTGGTACCCACTTTGATGTCGTTGCTGGACAGAGCGTAAATCTCTGCAAATGTGAAATAAATAGCTAAGACTTACAGTGTAAGGAAAATGTAAAAAATAATTGAGTGCAGGAACTGGAGGAGTAACTGGGAAATCTGCGAGATGCCGGCATTGAGAGAGTGAAGGGTTTGGAAGAGAGTGAGAGAGACGATGAACGGTAGAAGAGAGACGGTGACGGAGCTGAAGAGACGTTGAAGGTGGCGGTTCCCGCCATGACTGTAGTTTTGGGGAAGCAGAGATAATATATGTAAGAATTGCTTCGTCTTCCACCAAATTGTCTCGCTCTCGGATAAGGAGAGAGCGGCCTTGTGTTGCGGATTGGAGCCAGCTTAATCGCCTCTAAACCTTGCTTTTATTCATATTAATTAATTAGTAAGCCTTAAAACGATCTTTCTAGTGTCAAAATCTGATAAGATCAAATATTATTAGTGAGCTACCACCGAATCACACTGGGTCAGTACTCAGTCGTTTGGATTTGATGAAATAAATATTACTAAATTAAAGAATGATTCAGATTCGAGAGTATCGAAAACTATTCAAATCAAACTCCATTAATATATTAAAAACATATTAAGAGTCTGTGGATATTTATCAATACCTAATACTATTAACTTTGCCGGAATAGTTATCCGCCACATTACACGAAGGTGAGACTTGAGCTTTATCCTAAGAGATCGAGAGGAGATGATGAAGGTGGGCGTCCATTCTAAAATGATAATCAATATTTGATTAATGATTAATAAGTTGTTAGAATAATGTGTTCAAATTTGTCCAATAGGATCATGTTTTATATATATAATGTAAATATCAATTAATTTTATTGGAAGGACGTGTACATTAACATTTAGGGTGTGTTTGGTGCACGGGATAGGATTGAACTATTTTTAAGAGATGAGATTGGATTGGATTGGATTGGATTAGATTGGATTAGATTGTACTGGATTAGATTGGATATAGTGTTTCCCGTGTTTGGTGCAATATAGGATTGGACTAAAAATAGTCAAAATCTTTGTTTGGCTAAGTAATGGGATTGGACAAGATAGTGCTATAAATTATATAAACTTATTTAAAAAAAATAAAAATCAAATTAAAAAAAGAAAAGAAAAATGAAATCATTATCCTGAAATTTAACCCAGACCATCAATTTTTTTTTTCTTCCTTCCTCGTATTCTCTTTTTCGTCTTCTGCTTCTTGTCTTCTACTCTCCTTCCCTCTCTCATTTCTCCAAAGCAAGCTTCTGCAAGCCACCACGCCACAGTCGTCGTAGCCACCATGTCGTCAACAGAAAGCAACGACGCATAGCGGTGATGCAACTCACGATCCACAACCACTCGATCGGGACCAGATTGACAACCGACGATCATGATCGTCACAGCAAATTGCATGCGATCTGGTGCAAAAACCGGCTAACTTATGTGAGATCACTGGTTTGGGGATCCGTTGACCCGAGATCGATCACGGGTCTGGTGTGAAACCCATCGACCCAAGTGAGAAAGTGCAAAACTGGGTTAATTTGATCCAATCCTTCATCAGATCTTCACTTCAAAACTTTGTTAGTTAATGATTGATATTGTTGTTTTGAGAATTTTGGAATTTGAATTGATTTGTTTGATTTTATGTAATGCACGATGCACCAGCAATTTTACTTATTCATCAGCATCATATCTGATCATTTGGTTTGTTTCTTAAAAAAAAAAAATTGAAAGAAGTTGGACTAATTTGAATCCCATGAATTTGAATGGGATTAATTTATCCCAAACTAACGGAATAAAAATTTTAGAGGATAAAAATTTATCCCATCCGGTCCACCCACCAAACATGGGGAACAAGATTGAAATTTGTCCAATCCTGTCCAATGCTGTGTAACAAACACAGCCTTAGATAACAAAAGGTTTTATGGGGTACGTTTGGTACGGAAATAGGATAGGAAAATGTGAGACTGGACTTAACTGAACATGTTACTCTATGTTGTGTTTGGAAGGCCTGGACAGAACTATAAAATGTACTGTTATGTGTTTGGTATGATTAGGACAGGACGGAACAAGAGATTCAAATGATCAGAATACCCCTCTTATATATATAACAACATAGACTATAATATTATTCATATTAATATATAAAATATTAAATAATAATATTATTATAATATATATATATATATTATTTGATATTATTATATATTAATATAGAATATTACATGTAAATTGATCTTTTTTGACATTTGTCCCATGTCATGAGATAAGTTGTCCTAGGGTCTTGGGTGTGATAAGTTTTTGTGATTTTTGTCTCATCTTATCCTGTCCTGTCCCATGCTAAGGACGCGCCAAACCTGAGACAAAAACAAACTGTCACACGTTGTCTGTCCTGTCCCGCGTACCAAACGCACCCTATGTGATTTGGTTAAGAATAGAAGTATTATTATACCAATAGAAAGAAGTAATACAAGTGAATAACACCATTCAAGTAATTTTTTGTCACACCAACATTAGATTAATAATTTAAGTTTTAATAGAATCAAAATATAGTAAAAGGTGAAACTGCTATTGACTTCTTTTTTCCATTTTTTTTCTCTTTCTCAACAAAAACAATTTTTTCGTTGATAAATCTCAAGAAAACAACAAAAACAAAAACAATTGATAAATCTCAATAAAAAGTAAGAACCTCTCAAGAAAGTTGTAGAGGAATTACGATTTTATCTTTGATAAGTTTTTGAGACGGAGAATAGGAATCAACGAGAAAAAGGATAAAAAAAAGTGTGAATGAACATAAACCATAAGGAAGAAAGCAAATCTTTTTTTATAAAAATAAATAAATTAAGTCACAGATTAAAGGAAATAAATCTCAATCAAAGGCTTAAAAAACACATGATTTATTTTAATGAAGAGATTTTTTGTCAAAAACACATTTTTGGTACTATTAAAACTTAAGGGTGTATCATGTAAGTGTTTTTTATTTATTGTTTTTTTAAAAGAAAAATAAAAATTGAAACGGTGTTCTTTATATATATATATATATATAATGTGTTTTTTTTATGTTTTTTTAATTTTAAAATTAGCTTTGCTTTTTATTTTGTTTTAACTTATGATTTTGTTTTAACTTATGAAAACAAAATAAAAATCAGTCATCGAATACGAATTCAAAATTATTTTCGAGAAACAAAACCAAATAATTGTTTTTGAAGCTACCAAACATCCTCTAAATTATTAACTAGATATTAGCAAAAAATCAGCACCAAAAGTACTAAAAATTTTGAATTTGGATCCTCATCTGATAATTTTTTTCCCTGACCTTATCTAATTTCATGATACATAAACATTGCAATGAATGTGTGGTTAATATGTAATTAGTTTTCACAACCACTTTACCAACAACTATTCATATGTTTTAAAAAAGTTATGAAAAAAATCAGATCAGAAGAGAATCCAAATCCAAAAATTTTAAGATCCCAATTTTATTATTTAATTCTAATCCAAATCTTCACCAAAGTCAACGGTTTTTTTTTTAGAAATAGAAAAGTTGAAAACTGAAAACTACCAATAATACAAATACAGTATAATAATTAAACCCTACGTAAAAATAAGTAATCAATAGTCTTTGAGTGCATATTTGGGAGTCTTCATGGCCCATGATTTGTAACTATATATATATATATATATATATTGAAATTTAAACCATATGGGAGAATATTGATAAATTTCAATGGTTCAAGTTCGTAAATATCTTTACTAAAAATAGCTTTGAAATCTATCGTAAAACAAATAGAACGCTCTACGATGAGTACAAATTTTAACATTCGATTCCAAGAGACATCACAGTATCACACACAAAAGAAATATGCACCGTCTTGAAAATTACGGCCTACCTCCTTAAAAAACTATTATATGTGTTTTTTTTTTTTCACTTTTGAAAACAAAAAAGCTACAATTACATAACTCCTCCACGTCAAGATTCATTTGCATGGAAACCTCATTAATATGACTCTGGTTAAGATCAAGAAATCCCTCGATCAAATCACCATCCAGGAAAATTTTGGTAGCAGCTTCAGGTTCATCACCATTCATGAAAATTTGAACTTTCCTTCAATGATTATGCTTCATATCCCCGAAATCCTTTATCACCTTTTTCAGGCTCTTCTGGAGCATCTCTAAGAAGCCGTAATGTTCATGAGGGAGTGTGGCAATAACACCTATCACACCATTAACCGTGCCAAAAATATTCTTCGAATCTGGCCTACTTCAGGATCAAGTAAACAGTGGGGAGCTTCTCGGACTTATTTACAAAATCTTCAAGGTGGTATTCACCAACCACATCTAGACGACCTTATTCTTCCTCAGTAGTGAAGATGTTATTCCTTACTACAAAAAAGGTTGATTTGATTGTCAAGAATTTAAACTGTTGACATCCACCGTGGGTTACGGTATCGGGCTCGCTCCTGTATAAAACCTTCGTGCTCACATGCTAGCACATACATGGATTTAACAGCATCACCAATAACAATGATATTTCCACTAGTTCGTACGTGTAGAGGCAAAATATTACCAATATGAGCACAGTTGTACTGCAACTCAATGGTACAACCATCATTTAGGCTCATCCACTTGTACAATTTAATCTTATGATTTACGGAAGCAGTTGGCCCTGACCCCCTTCCAGAGTATTTAGAGTATTTAGAATGTTAACAGCTTCCTCAGTTTTCTTCCCTAAAATTGCCTTTGACTTCTGACCTTCAACGTAACTGTGAAAACCAATATCCTAACCTTGGTAAACTCCATTTCTCCGGGCATAAGATAGGAGGTCCCAACACAGTAATATATAATGTTAGAGAAATGCAACTAAGTAAAAAGTAATCATATCTAATTCTTGAAGAGGTTGACGTGATGTGAACTCAAGTGTCTGGTCATCTAACAAGCGGACAAAGTGCTTTTCAGTTTCTTCTGCATTCGGGGGTACAAAACTGCAGATGGCATAAGTTTGGGTATGTTTTTGATGGAAGATATGGCGTGCAAGATGCCCCTCACCAAGTGGTATAGACATAGAGGGGCGGAACTTCTAATCAATTGTGCCAATCGTATCAGTTGTGTCAATCAGAAGCTTTATCTTCTTTTACAATTGCAAGCCTGTCTGGAAAAGCAACAGAGTTGAACAGGCAAATCCGATGGATGTCTGTCATTAGTTTCGTATTTACATCTCTGTAGAGCAGCCTTCCGCAACTGCTATAAAACACAACTGGTCTGTTTGATACAATAAACACGTGTGTAGTATTCTTAGAAGAGAAAGTTCCAACCGTTATTTCCCCCTTCCCAAGAGACACGTCTTCCTTATCCGTCGAATGACCAGTGGCTTCCCTCAACAGAAAGTTTAAAAGAGGACCATCTCTAAGTCCATATAACAAATAAGATGTTCCTTCAAATTAACATAAAAGAACATAATGAGGAATATCTTAGCCCATATCTATATTAGTCATGAGCTCCAGGGCAGGTGCAAAGTATATTCTTACATTTAACCATATACCAACGGCAGCTAGCTTGTTGCAGTTGGTGTTTTCACCTACAGGATTACTGTTAAGGCATGAGATATCATTATCAAGCTTTATCTATGTTGACTGTCAATGTTCCATCATTAATTTCTACATAAAACAAGTGATATGACCGATGACATGCAGCTAGAAGTGCCCACGATTCTGTTTCGGTTTGAAACCGCCGGATCCGGTTCCGTGAAAAGCCCAAATCGTAAATGTAACCGATCTAGCCAGTTTGGTTTTCGGTTTATAACTGCCGATTTGGCGATTATGGTTTCGGTTATGATTTCGAAACCGACCAGTTACAGTTTGGTTCCGGTTCGGTTTTGGTTTTGGTTTCGGTTTCGATTCTGGTCTGTTTTTTTTTTTAAAAAAAAATAACTGCTACGTGTCATTGTTTGATTGGTTGGTTGATTATTTTTTAATTTTTTTTTTCAAAAAGTTATATATAAAACTATTGGTTTAACCGACAGTATTAGATGGTTTTTGGGTATCCCTGACCGTAACTGAACCGGCTAAAAATCGGTTTCTAACTGATTTTGTAACTGTCAGTTTAAGTTCCGTTTTTTTTCGTACTGTTTCGATTTTTAACCATCGGTTTAACCAAACCGTGGGTTCCTCTACCTGTAGCTGACAGTAAAACCTAAGCATCATTCGGTGTTGCAATAATAATTGTATATCCTTTGGGGGGCTTCCACTCATTTTTCAATTTCATAGCCACCAACTCATCTTTTACATTGTCAGGTCTACTTCTTTTTTTTCTCATGTGAATGGAAACCCAATAGTTTTATAGAAGATTTAGTGACTTGTAGAAGTTAATACTTTACAACGTCATGGCAAAACAAAGTTTGCGCCCCCATATCTCAATGATATCTTGCTGAAAAGTCCCTTCAACGGATTTTTCCAACTTTCAAATTACTGAAGATTGAATGAAACTAAGCATCAGTAGTAAATCATCTGTAGACGCTCATAACGACCACATTTCTATGACTGGAAACTTTAGACTAAATGATACATGTTCATTAATTAATATCTCATTTCTAATTATGTGAAGAGAACCATCCTTGTATGCTCTAGAGCAAGTTACAACCTAATCTCACCCCTCAACCCTCTCAACACAGAAGTCAACAATTGGCCTCAAGTAAACGTAACTATCTAAAACTTCACTGCCAACTGATTGTAGATTTAGCTTTATGAGTTGTGAATCTCCATAGCTCGAGCCAAGAAACACAATTTTGCCATTTAGTTAGTTATAATGGAAGGAGTATCCCCCTAAATCTGAAGTTGAAATGTACAAATATCCTCATCATCAATTTCAATAGAAAGAATGTGAAGTAACCTGACATGATCACAAAGTAAATATCGTTCATTATCAACAATTCCTACAGTTAAGACTTTTGTGATGGGAGAGGTAATTCTGGCACATGATATGCGGTTAGATCAACGAAAATAATACTTTATAACTCTCTCCCCAATTATGAGGAAACCATCATAAGGTGATTTTACGGGTACAAGTATATCAACCTTTTAGTTCAAATCGATAGGTCTTCTCCAAGGTGTGTCCCGATTAAATGTCCCACCAAAATTGATTTGACATGTAGATCATCTATTACATCCTTGTACATAACTGCTATTGTTGGTTATGAAAAACCATAACGGAACTTGATATCCAACACTTTAATGTTTTAAAAAAAACATGGATAAGAACAAAAACTTCGAAATGAAGTGTTGAAAATAATAACGAATATACGGTGGTGAGGGTTTTCAAGAGGTAGGTGGGTGGGGTGCTGATTGTGGAAGTGGTGGTGTTAGGATAGATTAAGGGAATATCCAAGGTCATTTGCTCTGTGAAATATTCTGTTTCCGTCAAAATTTCCATTGACATCATCATGACGAAGAATAACCAAGTGTCAATCATACAAATGGAGTCCAAAGAAAAAATGATTAGGATCAATAATGCAAATCTGTTCGTTGTCTGCAGGATGTTCATGGCCTGTAAAATCTATAAAATCCCCCAACTCCCTTGTAATAATCTCAGATGTCTCGACATCTCATCGAAGGACAAAGAACTTATAACACTCTGTTATAACGAATAGTAAACCCGATTCTTCATGAACACTTGCATAAGGGCAAAAAAATTCAAATGTCACAATTGTTCCATATACTGACAAATCCTCCATACACTTTAATCACTCAGACTTGCCCTCACGAGCAAATTTATCTCGATACAAATGCATTTCTTGATTATTAGATTACGACGGTTATGGCCAGTGAAATCGTCGGAACAAGAATGAGTGACACTAATAGGATTATGAGTCGTTACCACATAGTTTCATGTCTATGATTTTCGTTCAGTCTCTATCTCTCTTCTCTTTCTAGCAGCAGCATCGGCACATGAAGAGACGAGCAGTGAAGTAACAACAGCGGCAGCAAGAGGAAACGAACATCGGTAGTAAGACGATAAGAACGATGACATCTAAACGAGACGAACGACGGAGCAGTAGTGACGGTAACAAGAGGAGATGAACTACATAAGAAAAATGAGAGACAGAGGGAGCCATACGGTTTAGGTTTTCATGATTTGTAACTAAATGTGTTTTCCATAATAATTAAATTCGTCTTTTAATACCGTCTATGGTGACAACGACCTAAAACCTTAGATTTTTTCATACTGTATGAACATCATCTATCATCAAGTCACATTAGATGGTTGCTAATTAGAAAAAAAAAAATTATGGGTAAATATTGTTACTAAAGTAGCTAATAAACGACACAATTTAAACAAGAGTAATGTTATATATCTCACCTTTATATCCCACTTCCATCAAAACTAATTATATGTCAATTAATAAGTGGATATTTATGGTAAGTGAGATAAATAATAATTAATGTATATCCAGAGAAAGAGGGGAGGCAGACCTATAGGGGTCATAACCCATTTTGTTAAGCCATTTTGTATGGAATTTCGGCTCCCATTTTCAGTTGTTTTTGCTTGTTTATCATGTATTTTTAGTATTTAAATGTGTTTGTTTAGCTTGTGTAGGTAATTATCTCAAAATGCGTTGTTAAACTTTAATCGAAGAGATTTGAAAGCTAAAAGAGCTAAAATTGTAAAGATTTGTATTGAACAACCAATTTACGGAGGCTATAACTCTCTTCTCAAATTGAACTGGGTTTCGAGTCACATATATTCATAAAGCCGTGAATGTCTGGTTTTTGACAAACTTTATGGTTCAATTTTTTCGATTTTCAAATTACTGTGAATTGAATGACACTAAACACTAGTTGTACATCATCCATAGACGTTCTTAACGACCACATTTCTATGACCAGAAATTTTAGACCAAATGATACTTGTTCATTAACTAATACCTCATTTCTAATTATGTGAAGAGAACCATCCTTGTGTGCTCTAGAGTAAGTTACAACTTGATCTTGCCTTTTGGTCCCCTTAACACAGAAGTCAACAATTGACCCCAAGTTGACATAACAATCCAAAACTTCAATGCCAACTGGTTGTAGATTTAGCTTTATGAGCTGTGAATCTCCATAGCTCGAGCCTAGAAACACAATTTTGCAATCTAGACATGACATATTGGTTGTAATGGATGGAGTATCCCCCAAAATATGAATTTGAAGTGTACGAATATCCTCATAGTGAATTTCAATAGAAAGAATGTGAAGTAACCCAATAGATCATAAAGTAAATATCACTCATCATCAATTATTCCTACAGTTGAGGCTTCTATGATGAGAGAGGTAACTCTGACCGATGATACGAGGCTAGATCCACGGAAATGATACTCTATAACTCTCTCCCGAATTATGAGGAAACCATCATTATGTGATTTTACGGGTACAAGCAAGTCAGCTCTATAGTTCAAATCAATAGACCTCATCCAAGGTGTGTTCTGATTAAATATCCCACCAAGAGTAAATCTAATTGATTTGACATATTGATTATCTGTTACATCCTTGTAGAGAACTGCTATTATTGGTTTTGAAAAACCATAAAAAACTTGATATCCAACACTTTAATGTTTTAAAAAAACACATATCAGAACATAAACTTTAATATGAAGTGTTTTAAATAATATCGAATATGCGACGGTGAGGGTTTTCAAGAGGTAGTTGGGTGGGATGGTGGTTGTGGAAGTGGTGGTGTTAGGAGAGATTAAGGGAATATCCAAGGTCATCTGTTCTATGAAATATTTTGTTTCCTTCAAAATTTTCATTTACATCATCATGATGAAGAATAATCAAGTGCCCATCAAACAAATGAAGTCCAAATGAAAAATGATCAGGATCAATAATGCAAATCTGATCGTTGTCTGCAGAACGTTCATGGCCCGTAAAATCTATGGAATCCCCCGACTCTCTTATAATAACCTCAGATGTCTCGACATCCAATCGAATGACAAAGAACTTGTATCCCTCTATTACAGCGAATAGTAAACCCGGTTATTCATGAACACTCACACGAGGGTAAAAAATTCCAATGTCGCAATTGTTCCATATATTGGTAAATATACCATACACTTTAATCACTTAGGCTTACCCCATGAGTAAGCAAATTTATTTCGATATGAATGCATTTCCTGATGATTAGATTACGATGGTTAGACCCAGCGAAATCGTTGGCACAAGAATGGGTGACACTAGTGGGCTTGTGAATCGTCACCACGTAGTGCCATATGTCTATGGTTTTCATTCAGACTCTATCTTTCTTCTATTTCTAAGAGCAGCAACGGTGGCACGTGAGGTGACGAATGACAGAGCAACAGCTGCGGCATTAAGAGGAAACAAATGGTTGTAATAAGAAGATATGAACGGCGATAGCTAAACAAGACGTACGATGAAGCAACAACGACATCAATAAGAGAAGATGAACGGTAAAACCAATATGAGAGACAGAGGGAGCCAGATGGTTTAGGTTTTCAAGATTTGTAACTAAATGCGTTCCGTATAATAAGTGAATTCATTTTAATACCTTCTGTAGTGAGAATGACCTGAACCTTAGATATTTTCATGCTATATGAACGTCATTTATCAACAAGTCGCATTGGATGATTGCTAATTAGAAAAAAAAAATGTGTAGGTAAATATTGTTACTATAGTAGCAAATAAATGACATAATTTAAACAAGAGTAATGTTAGATATCCCACATTTTTATCTCACTTTCATCCCAACTAATTATATGTCAATTAATTACTAAGTGGATATTTATGGTAAGTGAGATAAATCATAATTAATGTATCTCCAAAGACAAAGGGAAAAAGGCCTATAGGGGTCATAACCTCCATTGTTAAGCCATTTTGTACATAAATTTGGCTCATATTTTCAATTGTTTTTGCTTGTTTCTTGGGTATTTTTAATGTTTTCATGTGTTTGTTGTCCTAATGTAGGTAATTATCTCTAAATAAGCTATTAGACCTTAATCGAAAATATTTGAGAGTTAAAAGGGTTGAAAATGGAAAGGCTTATGCTGAAGATTCAACTTACGGAGACTATAACTCTCTTTTCAAATCGAATTGGGTTTCGAGCCACATATATTCAGAAAGCTCTGAATGTCTAGTTTCTGACAAACTTTATGGTTCAGTTTTTTCCAACTTCCATATTACCAAATGACACATGTTCATTAATTAATACCTCATTTCTAATTATGTGAAGAGAACCATCCTTGTATGCTCTAGAGTAAGTTACAACCTGATCTCGCACTTCGGCCTCCTCAACTCGAAAGTCAACAATTGACCCTAAGTTGGCATAACAATCCAAAACTTCAATGGCAACTGGCTGTAGATTTAGCTTTATGAGCTATGAATCTCCGTAGCTCGAGTCGAGAAACACAATTTCGCAATCTAGACATGAGATATTGGTTGTAATGGATATAGTATCCACCAAAATCTGAACTTGAAGTGTACGAATATCCTTATCGTGAATTTCAATATAAAGAATGTGAAGTAACCCGATAGATCATAAAGTAAATATTACTCATCATCAACTATTCCTACAGTTGAGGGTTTTGTGATAGGAGAGGTAACTCTAATTGATGATATGTGGTTAGATCCACGGAAATGATACTAAATAACTCTCTCCTAAATTATAAGGAAACCATCATAATGTGATTTTACGGGTACAAGCAAATCAGCCCTATTGTTCAAATCGACATGTCTCCTTCAAGGTGTGTCCTAATTAAATATCCCACAAAGAGTAAATCTAACTGATTTGACATGTAGATCATCTGCTACATCCTTATAGAGAGCTGCTATTGTTGGTTCTGAAAAACCAAAAAAGAACTTTGAAGGAGGTGAGGGTTTAAAAACATAAACTTTAATGTTAGTGGGTTTAATGTTTAAAAAGAACACGGATAAGAATGTAAGCTTTTAATATGAAGTGTTTTAAATAATATCGAATATGCGGCGGTAAGGGTTTTCAGGAGGGAGGTAGGTGGGTGGGGTGATGATTGTGGAAGTGATGGTGTTGGTAGAGATTATGGGAATACCTAACGTCATATGTTATGTGAAATATTTTGTTTCCGTCAAAATTTCCATTGACATTGTCATGACAGAGAATAACCAAGTGCCCATCATACAAATGGAGTCTAAATAAAAAATGATCAAGATCAATAATGTAAATTTGACCGTTGTCTGCATGACCTTCTTGGCCTGTAAAATCTATGAAATCCCTCGTGTAACACCTAAACCATTCAGGCCCAACAAAAGGCCCAACTTGAGAAAAGAAGAAGAAGAGATAAACGTGAATGAAAAGCGATCAGGTGAGTAAGCCACCATAGTCTGTCTTATTGACAGACAGCTGTGAGCCTAGTTAAATAGCTCACAACTTTAGTGGTGTCTATCCATACCTATATATATTGGAGGATAAACATGATATCAGTTAGAAAGAAGTAGAATCGTATAGAAAGGAAGAAATAGAAGGAAGAAAAAGGAAAAGAAGTTAATGGAGCTCTCTTGTGACATTTTTAGTTTTTCAGTTGATTCTTATTTGAATTCCAGTTTCTAATTGGATTTTGTGTGATTGTTAGGGAAAGAAGACGAAGTAAAGGAACCTAGTATACTTGGTCCGAATTAAGCTTGACGTCTACGTTATGAGTGAAGAAGTTTTCAGTTTTGTTTTTCACTCAAAGGTTTCCAGTTTTATGCTTAAAATAAATTGTCTGCAAATCATTTAAGCGTTTTATTTCTTTTGATGATTTATGGTGATTATACAGAGAACTGAAAGTATATTTTATGCTTATATTAGTACTCAGAAATATTAGCTATTACTTTTACTAAGTTTTGAGAAGAGATTATGATTGATTTCATAAAAGCACCATGTCTGTACCCTTCCCCAGTTATGATTATTGTTGGCTTTTAGTGCCGTTCTACACATGTGTATGTCAGATGAGTCGCTCTGCACGTGTACGATAGAAGTTAAAGAGTATTGAGTCACTCTGCACGTGTATGATAAAAGTTATTTCCGACTCTGCTTATGCACGAAGTAATTCGGCTTACGTATTGAAGATATCCCTAGGTACTAATTTGGTGCAGATTAAGTTTTTATAAATTATTTTGTTCTTGATCAGAAAAGAATTGTGCATCAGTTTATTAAATGTGATTATAGATATATTATCTTCAACTACCCAATTATGTTATGTTTATGGGATTATTTGACAATATACAGTAATATATAGTTTGTTAAATCTGATGCATATTGAAAAGATTTTTCAGAAGAAAACTTATGTTTTTAAAAGTTTTCATTCACTCATTGTGCGTTAACATTTATCCTTTTACTTTAAAAATATTTTTCCAGGTAGCTGCTCGGTTGTACGGACTCTTCAGTTTTGAGGTGGGCCATTCAATGACATCATAAAGCATAAGAGTCATGCATTTTAATTTTCATGTACATATTTTGAGATGTGTGATCAGCATGGTCGGAACATGGTCGGATTTCTTACTCGGCCATATTCGGTTTTGCCTACTCGGCCCACTCAGATTTCCTACTCGACCTACTCAAATTTCTGGTCATTTTACTTAGAAAAAAAAAGTGGTCGGATTTTGTCTGGTCTAGATTTTGACTGACTTTTTGTAATGAACGAAAATGGAAATAAAGGACTTGCAGTTATGTACATTTTGTACTCTCCAATATTTTCCTTATATTCTTTTTATGTTTAAAAGCAAGTATTTTCTATGGAATTTTAGTCGAAATTCTTTTATCATGTTAGTAAAAAGTACAACCCACAGGATCTCCCTCGTACTCAAGAGAGGAGTCGGGGTAGGTCTTGTCACATCGACTCCCTTGTAATAAACTCAGATGTCTCGACAACCCTTTGAAGGATAAAAAACTTGTAACCCTCTGTTACAACGAATATTAAACCTGATTCTTCATGAACACTTTCACGAATGCAAAAAAATTCCAATGTCGCAATTATTCCATATATTGGCAAATCTGCCATACATTTTAATTGCTCATGCTCACCCTCACGAGTAAGCAAATTTATTTCGATACGAGTGCATTTCCCGATGATTAGATTGTGCTGGTTAGGGCCAGCGAAATTGTCTGCATAAGAATGGGTGACACTAGTGAGCTTGTGAGTCGTTACCACGTAGTTCTATCAGTCCATGGTTTTCGTTCAGTTTCTATCTCTCTTCTCTTTCTAAGAGCAACATTGGCGGCACATGAGGAGACGGGCGGCGGAGCAACATCAGCGGCAACAAACATCGATAGTAAGACGATATGAACGGCGACAGCTAAATGAGACGAACGTCAGAACAACAACAGTGGCAGCAGGAGGAGATGAACGACGAAAACAAAATGAGAGACAGAGGGGGTCAGATGGTTTAGGTTTTCATGATTTGTAACTAAATGTGTTCTGTATAACAATTGATTTCCTTTTTGAATACCGTATGCAGTGACAACGACCCGAATATGAGATATTTTCTTGCTCTATGAACATCATCTGTCATCAAGTCGCATTAGATGATTGCTAATTAGAAAAAAAAATCCAAATTGTATGGGTAAATATTGTTACTAAAGTAGTTAATAAACGATAAAATTTAAACAATAGTAATGCTAGATATCCTACCTTTATATCTCACTTCCATCCAAACTAATTATATGTCAATTAATAAGTGGATATTTATTGTAAGTGAGATAAATCATAATTAATGTATATTTAGAGACAGGGGAGAGGATGAGGGCCTATAGGGGTCATAACCCCCCCTTTTATAGCCATTTTGTACGTAAATTTGGTTCCCATTTTCAATTGTTTTCACTTGTTTCTCAGGTATTTTTAATATTTTAATGTTTTTGTTGATCTTGTATATTTAATTATCTCTAAATAAGCTACTAGACATTAATCGAAAAGATTTGAAGGCTAAAAAGGTTGATATTGTAAAGGCTTTATGCTGAACATCCAACTTCCAAAGGCTAATCTCTCTTTTCATATCGAACTGGGTTTTGAGCCACATATATTCAGAAGCCCCGGATGTCTATTTTTCGGCAAACTTTATGGTTTACAATTCTGAGTTTTCTATGTATTCCCATTTTAGTAACTAGTGCGTGAAGCTAAAAATTCCATCAAGAAACTTGAGTGACTTGTGTAATTAGCCTGGCCAAGTCATCTTGACCTTTGTCAAACTCATTCAAGTGACGAGATTTTGCCCTGAAATCGTCCCACCTATAATTTCCTTCCATTTCTTTTGCACAAATTACCAACTCCTATCCAGAATCCAATCTTCCCAACCATTATTTGGTCACCAAACATCCAAGAAGTGAGAGAGGACTTCCAAGCCACCAATGAGGCCATCCTTCTTGGTGGCACACACTGCCATCACCACACATCACTTCATTCCATCCATTACAGAGAGATTAGAGAGAAAATGAGTGAGTTTTCTTGTCAATAAGTGAGTTATGCATTAAAGAAGATGAATAGGCTTTCTGTTATCGTCTAGTTGGCCAGGACAACTGATTGAAAACCGTAAAGACCTGGGTTCAAATCCCGGTGGTGGATGAGTTCTTTCATATATTACTCATATCTCTATTTTATTACTCTTTGATATGTATTATCACCACTAGGGATTTGATGTAAAACTAACACTATTGCCATTTTTATTAAACATGTTTGTTGATTGTTGATTGTTGAGTGAATATTTAAGTACGTAGTATTTTTAGGTGGATTAGCTACCACTTGAATGACTTTTGGTTGTTGTGTAAAGGACCAAGAGGTGACACACACAACATGCTCAATTAAATATCCACTACATGTTAAGTAAGATAGAAATATGTGACCTTGCATGTATAGTCGCTAAATGTGTATCATTGCTCTTAATGAATTCATGTGTATTTCTAATCGTAATCGAAAAATAGATTAGTGTTGCATGTGAATATATCCTTTATTGCTTGAGAGATAATATTGGTGAAGATTAAGTGAACATGACTTTCACCATTAGTGATCATGTTTTTATGAATATGTGTGATTGTTATGGTGGAGTCATTTACTTAGTGTGACCATGTCTCTTGCATCTCTCCAATCCATCAAGTATATCATATTATCTTAGTAAATATCATTGTTTATAATATCTGATTTCTAGCAAAATTTATATTTAATGCATAAACTGTCTCTTTAAATGGTTTTCCATTCATTTAAACTGGGAATAGTTAATGTATGATACTTCCCCGTAAAACAAATTCGTATTTGCGTCTGTACAAATCTTATAACGATATGTGCACCTCAGAGATAAACCGTTTGCTTAATTTCGAACACGTCACTATTTGCTCACAAGGTTTTTAAAACTTCTTTTAAGAATTATAACATTTTAAAAACTTTTCACTTTGACTCCCTCAATTTGTTTTTTGCTTTCAGATAATGCCCCAATTTAGAATTCTTGGCTCTACCCGTGTATATCCACTTATTATTTGACACCTTGGAAGTTGGGATATGAGGTGAGACATCTAACATTACTCTTTAAACAAATCTCTTTGTCTAAAAATGATTTTAACATAAGAGTTAATAGGGGTAAATAACATCATTTGGGGAGGCAAAGGTGGGAATAACACCAACTTAATATTTTTTTTTATGGAAATAGCACCAAAATATGTGATGGGGATAAAATTGCCATTACTTAGTGCCCAACCATTTTTTTTAAATACTTTTGTATCTTCTTCTTCATCGACCTCCATTGGAGGTCTAAATTCAACATTCGACAGATTGACCTCCATTGTAGATTAATGAAAAAGAAATAAAACAAAAAATTTGTAGTAAACCCGAGATTTATTTCCAAAGGCAATAAGTCTAAGGTAGCAAACCCGAGACTTATTGCAATTTTTTTTTCAATAATAAAAAAAATTGGACTGGAAAATCCGAGGCTTATTTTGTTATAATCTTAGAATTATTGGCCATTTTTGTAAATTTGAGACTTTTTGGGCAAAATATGATTTTTTTTTTTAAAAACTTATCTTCCTCCATCAGCTTCCAATGGAGGTCTGTTCGAATTTCGACCCCCAATGGAGGTCGAAACCGACCTCCATTGGAGGTCTATTTAACTTCCATCGATGAAGGTGACATTTATCAATGGAGGTTTTCGGAAAAAAAGAAAAGAAAGAACAGGACATAAAAAAGAATAACAATAAATATAAGGGCATTTTTGTCTTTTGGCGCTCTTCCCACGAAAATTATTAAGATGGTGGTAGTTCCAAAAGAGAGATGATATTGACAATTCACTAAATATTTGTTTACACTCCATTTTGTTTATTATATTACACTTTTATGATAAATAAATTCTAAATACACCACCAATGATTTTGCTAAAACAATTTTGCTAAAAAATAAAAAAATTCTTCTCAACTTTCCAGAAGTCATTCTAATTACACTTCAAAATCCATCGTACAACTCTTACATCCATTTCACATATCTAAATTTAAGTTATATCTCATATTCTCCAAGACTGATGCTATTCCACTCTCCATACACCCACAACCTCATTTAAATATTATTCCTCATGAAATCAAATAGTCATTCATCATATCATTGGAAAATCGAAAAGGAGAAATCAGAAAGAAGAATAAAAGAAAGAAATCAGAGTTTTTTTAAACAAGACTTAGTATCCGTTTGAAAGAGCTTGTCTACTGGCTAAAAGAATTTTTTTTTTAATTAAAAAAACTCTTTTTAAAAAAATTGTGTCATTTAGTTGTCACTCAGTAGAGCTTTTAGATGATTAAAAAAACTGTTTTACATCTACTTGGAGAAGCTCAAATTTTAAGCTTTTCCAAGTAGATCTTTTTGAACTTTTTGAACTTTTTTAATAACACTACAAAATCTAATATAACCATATCATTTAAAATAGTTTTTGAATATTTTGGTAATCTTACCATTTTAAAAAGTTTTTTCTAATTGACAACCAAACAACCAACATCTTCCTATTTAAATGTCTACTTTTAAAAGGTCTACTTTAAAAGATTTACTCCTAAAAGATCTACTTGAAGAAGCTCTCCCAAACGGAGCCTTAGGGAATGAAATAAACATATAAAAGTAACATTAGTTTTTAGAGTAACGGCTTTCTAGTCTTAACTTTGCAATAACTTAGTCACCGTACAATACCTGGATTTTATAGGATTTGAACCTCTGACTTGAAAATTATCCGTGCCCCAAGTCCGTCCTTCCACCAGCTAAGCTAGTACCCTGATGATTGACCACAATATAATTACCAAGAGTATAACCAAGGACTAGGGTTTCATTCCAAGCCTTGGACCACCAAGGCAACCACTATGTGGTTAACAACCATATCATGAATTATATTTAAAAAATAAAAATAATCATCATAAAATAAGGAAAATACCATGATCTTTTTGAAATAAAATGATTTAAAAAAAAATTAAAGTATGATTTTTAATGATAAAGTGTTTTTAAAAAAGAAGTGTAAAAGTAAAAAAAAAAGGATAAATTTAGAACAAAATGGAGTGTATTTAGATTTTTTTTTTTAAATTTAAAATTTAAAATGAAGTGTATTCAGAAAATGTGTGAGAAAAGATAAAATCGGATTATAAAAAGAAAATCATGTTCCAAATATAGATGAATAAAGAGTGCTAGAAATCATTACAACCCTTAATGGAAATTAAACTATAACTTAATGGAATTTTACAAATCAAATCTAGTATGATTTAATTTAATTACTTCAGATTTTAAACATAACTAAATTAAGCCGTAGAACTCCCATAAATTAATCATTTCTATAATATAATATTTTTTTCCGGTCCTGGACCAATGAGATACTTTGATAATTTTATTAAAAAACTCTATAAATTTGTGGTCCCATTCATATCACAAATCAATAATTTTCTAAAATTATAAATATCATTTACTATATCATTTTCTTGAATATAACTCTATTGTTTCTTTTTTTCTTCAAATTCAAATCTAGTTGAACCTAATCTTGATTTTTTTTAATACACGTAGAAGTTCTAGAGTTGAATTCTTAAAATGCAATAAAAAATTATGATGAGTTGTTGATTGCTTTGGGTGTATAATGGAATTTGTTTGTTTTTTTTTGTTTGTTTGTTTGTGTGTGGGGAAGTATTACATAATACTCGAGGTTTTTTTTTGTTTGGGAGAAGACTCAAACCCGTAACCTCGTGATGCATGCGTGAGAGGTAGACCACCAAACCAACCTCATCTCGTCAATGGAATTAGTTTTTTATTGACTTAATATATTTTAATTGGTTAATTACTTATTATTTGAATCTTTAGTATATTATTTATATATCAACTTGAATCATAAATGCACTCTAAAAATTAACAAATTATTAATTTATCGATTAACTAATGACTCTATTAATTAATAAATTTTGAACGGTCAAATATTCTTAATTTATAGAGGTTTTACGGTATGTAATCGAGACTGAATGATAATTTTGTTTTAATTCGAATACACATATAAAGTAGCACTTTTATAATTTATGTTAACATGTAATCTTGCTACCTTTCTAGATTATTTTAAGGTAAGATCCCCATTTTCATGATTTGAATATTGAATTAATATATATATGGATAATTTGAAAACTATTAAAATTTTAATGAAAAAAATGTAAATAAAAAAGAAGAAGGAAAACATTTATATAAAATTTTAGCTGATTTTAAATTTTTTTGTGGGTATCAAGAGACATGACACCGTGAAGCCAGACATTGTGATTGCCCATATTATTGAGAAAAAATAAAGGATAATTACCATTTAGGTCATGATTTTTTTTTATAATTTTTTAAAGTTATTTATGACTTTTACAAAAATGATTAAATTAGTTTTTAAATATTTTTCAAGTGTCAAATTAGTTTCTGTGACTAAGTTCCGTCAGTTAACTTTAAACTATGTAAAGGTAAAATTGTACTTTATTTATAAACAATATAATAATAATACATGTACAATTTTTTTTAACACATGTATATTTTTACTTATTTAATTTATGTATTTTGATTTTCATATAATTTTGAAAAAAATACTTGTATAATATTAACGAAACAACAATTACATAAAAATGATAAAAGACTAAACTGAGAATGAATGGTAATTTTGTTTATAAAATAAGCGTATAATTGATATTGTCTTATTACAACTTTTTTAGATTTTTTAGAAAATTTTAATTAAAAAAAAGTACAAATGGTGTTTCATTAATAATATTTCTGGTTTTTTTTGTAATTATAATGATAAATTTAATATAGAGAAATAAAATAACTTTACTACAATATGATAAATAAAGGGTATTTACATACTTTAATTAAAATTGTTAAAGTCAAATGTTATATTTAATACCGTTAAATCGTTAGAAAGACTTATTTAGTCACTTTTATGAAGAGAGAGACTTATTTAGTCACTTTTATGAAGAGAGAGACTAGTTTGACACTCGGAAAAAATGTTATGACCAATTTAACCACTTTTATAAAAGTTACAAACAACTGGAAAATTTAAAAAAAATCCAAAACCTAATTAGTAATTGTCCAAAAAAAATCTACACGTGTTTATAAAATAAAGTGTAATAATTATTTTGACCATGTAGTTTGTCTTATTCTCCACTTTCCTCTCTCTAGTTTTAGCATTCTCCACTTCCCCCTCCCATGTAAAAATGCAATCCAATCTCACGTATAAATATAGGTCTATACGGAAGAAAGTGAAAAATGTTAAAACTAGAGAGACCAAAATGAAGAATATAATAAACTAAAGAGAAAAAATATTTATTTCCTTAAAATAAACTAAATGGTATTCGAAACTCTATCGATATTAGTGTGGAAAGGAAAATACACGTTATATGAGTTAAGAGATGATATATCCGTAGATTTGGACTTCGCGGGAAAGTTATTTGTACATGTTGGATGCTAATCACATTTCTAGATATTAACTATTATTTAACAACATAAAACACCTTATTATATCAATTGAGAAAACATAATTAATTAATTAATTAACCATCCGAAGGATCGAAGAAATCGGGAGCTGGCTTGCTTTGCAGTCCAGATAACGTGCTTTGACAAACTATTTTTTTTTTTAAAAACAAAACATCATGTCTGTCACTAACCCGTGAAGCAATTAATAATAATAATAATAATAATAATAATACCGACTAATAATTTTAAAAGTGACAACCGCAATTTCACGTCCAACGTGTGATTGCTGCGTCACGAGGCGCGTGTGTTGGCATATCCTTTTCAGTGGTAGTAGGTATTTGCATTTCCCAAGGGCTACATTTAACAAAACATCACATTACATCATCACCTACTAGCATGACGCCATAAATACCCGCAGTCCACGACACAAATTAATAAATCCAAATTATTTAAACGGTACAAGTACTATGATTAGCTGCTGGTTGACACGTGGATGGTTGACGGCTTACAGAGGAGAATGAACGGGGTATTATGGTAAATGCAGAGGGTCTGATACATATAGCGTGCGAAATGCAGTGGCAGATGATGTTGGGATGTTAAAGCTACACCTAGTGGCGCACTTTACGGTGCCGTCCACACGCCGTATTTTTGTACTCCACGCCGTAGTTTCAACTTCCACTCGCTTCCGCTTTCCGTTCAAATCACTCGCTCTATTAGACCCTCCTTCACAGTAATCCAACGGATCGTGTATAATCACACGTGAACCAGCAGGTATGAGGGTTTTTTTTTTAAAGAAGTATAAGGAAAATTTGAGTAAATATAACTCTATTTCAAAATTGTTTTTGTTTATTTAGATATATATATATTTTTTAAATATCGCCGTATTTGGTAATCGGAAGAGAGGTATAGATTACATATATAACTCAAACCGAAACTCTTGAATATAGAAATAAAGAGTTTGGTGTAAAAATACTTATTTAAATAGATGACATTTAAGGTTTTAATCGACAAGTAATATTAATTTTCTTAACAATTTTTTTCAAAATCTGTGTTGGCAGGTAAAGTGTTTAGTAGCTAGGAATGATTTATATAATCTTATAAATTATAAGATGTTAATATTTTATGAGTTGAAAAACGGTTGATACATCATAAAAAAATATTCTCATATCTCTATAATAGCTAAACATTTCAATAATTTGACAATATATGATTCATCTAATAATTTATCTCTGAATATGTGATTTGTTTAGTGATTTATCTCTTATATCTATATTGAATTTTTGTTTAAGTGTTTATCTTATTTTATTTGTTTAATTAAAAAATAAAAATAAAAAATAAAAATAATTTTTTTTTAAAAAATTATTTAAAAAATAAAAAAATAAAAAAATGAAGAGAGAGATGATGTGAGAGTTAGCCGAGTCTTGAAGCATCATTCATCGTGCATGCATTTTTTGAATGCACCGAACACTCTCTCTCTCTCTCTCTGTTCTGCTCTTTTTGCATGCACACCGTCATCTTCTCTCTCGGCCTCCGATTCGACTTTTTAAACTTTCGCCGAAGCTCGACGATGGCTTTGTCTGCCGCTTAATTGAAGCTGAAAGCCGAGCGAAACGACAGTGGAATGAATATAAAAATATGCAGGTTCTCTCTGTCGTAACGTTTCATCGAAGAAAGAAGTGAAACGTTGGGAGATAAACGGTGTCGTTTAGCAGGTTAGTTGATAGAATATACGAGTTTTGGTTACAGTTTGTATTGTTTAGTGATTACTGTGAACTTTGTTGACCGATTTGGCAGTTTTTGTTTTCTCCGTGTTCTCGAAGGTAGAGAGAGACGGTTAGGGATTTTTGTTTATATATGAATTAAAATTTTGAAATTGAATTGGTTTGGTGACAATTCGCAGATTGACCTTCGTAAATAATTAATAATGGAGTCGAAGACTTGCATGAACGAACTGTGTGGAGCGTCGACATCGTCGATCGAGTGGAGGAGAGGTTGGGCTCTACGATCTGGAGATTTCGCTGTTCTTTGTGATAAGTGCGGGTAATTTGCATTTCATCTCTGTATGTTAAATATTGCAATAACAACTTAGGAATTGTACGGACAGTGGCTTGATTTTTCACTTTAGCTATAAATTTGAATGAGTTTATGAATTCGTGTGTCATTGTTATTGATATATAACAATAATTATTATTAGTTTAGTTGTTGCTATCTTCATTTAAGCTAAATTAAGTGAAGTATGAAGGTGATTCTATCAACTTTGTAAATTTGTTCTTAGTAGATCTACTTCTTGGCATTAGCAGCTTAATTTTGTGGGTTGTGGCTTGTGTGACTTTTCAGCAATGAAAAGAAGGGGTAATGCCTTAGAACGTATTTATGTTCTGTATTTTAATTTGGTTTATTATATATTTATAGGTCTGCATTCGAGCAGTCACTTTTCTGCGAGGTGTTTCATTCGAAGGACACTGGTTGGAGAGAGTGCGGTTTATGTGGCAAGGTGAGAAATTAGTCTCAGGTTTGTATGTGTTCACTGAGTGTCTTCCTTGAACTCTATATATTAATTTAATATCAAACTGCTGTGGTGTATGATCAACAGCGTCTCCATTGTGGATGCATTGCTTCAAGGCCTTTAATTGAGCTTCTTGATAGGGGGGGTGTAAACTGTAAAAACTGTGCAAAAAATTCAGGACTTGACTTGGTAAGATCTATTTGCTCACAGATGAATTGCTCTATAGCATTTAAACTAAGGGTTCTTGAATGTGATAAAGTCATTTATTCTATTTTTCATCTAGCCTTCAAAAGCAATGTCTGTTAGCATGTTAGTCATACTCATATCCAGTGTTTATATTGTTAGGTTTGAAAGCTTTTTCTGAGAACGGTGCATTTTATTTGATAATCATAGAACATGCTTGGTATGTAGGACTTCAACAGTAAAAATCTGGTTTTGATTATGCATATGAAACTCAATTCACACAGATTTCTAGTGATGAAAAGCCTAACGAATTTGGTACACTGAGAACTGACAATGCCATTAACTTTCAGCCTACCTCTGCTGACAACCAATTGGGTGGTAGTGGTGACAAAATGAAGCTTATGCAACTGGGGAATAATTCTGAGGGGTTTGGGCTGAGACACTTGCTTCATTTTAGGAATGATGACCCAGATGGATCTTTTGGTAAAATGAAGCAGGAGGAAGCCAGGCTGGACATTTCTAAATCAAATGTGGGTGCTAAAGATAACTATGAATCGATGGCACAGACAAACTTAAGCATTACCCTGGGTTCTCCTGGAGGAAACTCAAATTCCTTTCCTGGTACTGTTCTTGATGAAAAGGATAGCAAGACATCTTCTATCATCCAACAAGGGACCAGGTCTCGTCATCTTTTGCCTAAGCCTCCAAAGTTAGCACTTGCTACAGGTCCAGAGGCAAATGCAGGGATATCCCAAATACGCATTGCTAGGCCACCTGCTGAAGGACGAGGACGTAATCAGTTGCTTCCTCGCTATTGGCCCCGGATTACAGACCAAGAATTGCAGCAAATATCTGGAGAGTATCCTTTGCACAGTTCTGTTTCTATAATAAGTTTACTTTGATTTAATTTCAGAACCATTTGTTATCTTTGTAGTGATCTGTGGTTTCAGATGGTCATATCCTTAACAGATTTCTCTTACAGTTCAAATTCCACTATTGTTCCACTGTTTGAGAAGGTGTTGAGTGCCAGTGATGCTGGTCGCATTGGTCGTTTGGTTCTCCCTAAAGCATGTGCTGAAGTAAGCTTTTATTGTACTTAATTCCAGCTGTGCAACTCTTTGCAATAATCTTTTCTTTTGATGACTGTTTCTGAAACATTAGTCAACTTTGAACAACTGTGCAGGCATATTTCCCCCCTATCTCTCAACCAGAGGGACTTCCTCTGAGGATTCAAGACGTGAAGGGAAAGGAATGGGTGTTTCAATTCAGATTTTGGCCTAATAATAACAGCAGGATGTACGTTTTGGAGGGTGTAACTCCTTGCATACAGTCCATGCAGTTGCAAGCTGGAGATACCGGTAATGCTTAAATGTTCCCGATTAAGAACTCCAGACTTTTGTTACTCATATACTTGCAGCAAAAAACTATAGATCTCACTGAAGACATGCACCTGCTATCTTTCTCATATATGTAGTTTTCACTTTTCACTATTATTGTTTATTGTTTATCTTTAGTAAATTTTGGGCTTGTAATGCTGCAGTGACATTTAGCCGTATGGATCCTGAAGGAAAGCTTGTTATGGGGTTTCGTAAAGCATCAAACTCTGTTGCAATGCAGGTAAAGGCTATTGTCAGTTTTTGTGTAAGAAAACTTGATCATTTAATATTGATATAAGATTATCAAATAAACAGGACACCCAACCATCTGCCCTTCCTAATGGCGGTCATTCAAGTGAAAGTTTCTTTTCGGGTGTTTTCGAAAACCTATCTATAATAAGTGGTTACTCTGGCGTTCTTCAGTCACTAAAGGGAAGTGCTGATCCCCACCTAAATGCATTGTCCAAGCATTTGAGTTCCACTCCTGGTGATGTTAGCTGGCTTAAATCTGAGAAGCATGAAGACAAGACAAGGGAAGGTTTGCTGCTACAATCAATCCTGGTTCCAGAAAGAAAAAGATCTCGAAATATTGGATCAAAAAGTAAGAGGTTGCTCATTGATAGACTAGACGCTCTGGAACTGAAACTTACTTGGGAAGAGGCACAGGACATGCTCCACCCACCGCCAACTGTCATGCCAAGCATTATCACAATTGAGGACCATATTTTTGAAGAATATGAAGTGAGTAATTTTCCAGATGTTCCTGATAATTACTATTGTCTCAACTCTCTATTAATCTCTATCATTCTCTCTCTGGCTTACGTGTGTGTCTGTCTTTCTCTTTCATTTGTTGCACCGATTCTTTTTAACTGCAGATATTTGTTTGATCGTCAATCACTCAGCTATTTCATTAAGTATACTCACAAGTTATCTTTTCACATTGCTTGGAGATTTTCTTTTAATGCATTCCCAGAGAAAAAGACTAAAAGTAATGCTATTATTATGAATCTTCACTTTTCAAGAGCATTTCTATTTTTTGTTTCGTGATAGTGATCTCTTTCTGAAACATGTTGAAATTTAGTTGTCAATATCCATCACTGTGGAGAACCCTTGATTACATGGGGACTGGTAGTGCAGTGGGTAATGCTTTCTTAGTGTACCAAAAGTTTTAAGTTGATAGATTGGTAGATGTGTTAAGATTTTTTTTCTATTTTTGGCAGAGACATAACTGTTAGCTCTTTCTCTCTCTTTCTTGGTAAGAAACTAACATGATCATTGGTTCTGTTAGCTAGTTTTTTGAATTTTGCAAAGATATAATTAGTATATATATGCTAGCTACAGGACTTATATAGGTTCTATATTTTTGGTTGATTATGCTTCTTCATTTCATTATGTATATGTGTCTTTTTACTAAATGTACTACGAAATACTTGTGATGCTTACTTGATCTTAAATTACATTTGCTAATATATACAAGTCATAAAATTATAGTTCTTTTAGCAGAAGTAATAAACAGCACTAATGATAGAAAACCCAATATTGACGGAAAATTAAGATCTCAAAGTAAACCTAGTTTTTCAAAAAGGCCTTGTGATTTATTATTATTGTTATTACTTTCGTTTTTCTGTAAACTGTCTCAATATTGATTCTCTTTTGTTATGGTACATGTTTGTGACACAGGATCCTCCAGTTTTTGGGAAGAGAAGCATTTTTGTAGTCCGCGCAACTGGGTGAGGATTTCAGTAGTTAAGTTGTTCTTTATTTTTGCATTGTGGTATGTAAATTTAATCCTATAACAAATTTACAACGAAGCCCATTTGAAAAGGGAATTCATATGGCTATAGGTACTTGAATTTTTTTAACACTAGGGCATTAACTAATTTAATCCTAATTTTGGTTTTGTTAATTTTTTTTAGTGAAATTTATCTTCCAGTGTCAGTTTGATGTTCCTAGTCCTTCCCAATTTGATAATGAGATGTATCGTTGGAAGGCAAAATCTAGGAAGTCAAAGGAGTTGCACATCTTATTAAGAAAAGGAGAGCATTAACTAATTGCTGAGTTCTGAATTATGTAAATTCAGCTCAAAGGAATTCTTTACTCTTCATTATATATGCGCATGGCATTTGTTCTAGGATTAGGATCTCTGGACGCCTCATATTATGATACGATCAAAAGATCCAGCCATTTTTCATTTTTTCTTTATAATCATTTTGATAAATTTTTAAGATTTAGATATAATTAACTTGAGAAGAATTCTTAATATTACTTGTTTTAGGACCTTGTCAACATTCTTTTTCATCCCTGACAATCCAATTTGACTGTTCTAAATGAATTGCTCCAATTATGCCAATCTATCATTGTTCCAGTTGTAGTAGATATGTAGGAAGGGCAACTAATTCACCATAAGCTACTGCAACTAACTTTTTCCTGGTGCGATGTTATGTTTATGTCAGTTTTTTGTTGTTGCTAAAGATCAGTTACAGGCCGAAGTGCACAGTTTGTTTTTGCTCTGTTTTTATACCTGTGGACTCCCGGTTATTGAGTTTTGTACTTGGGGTTCGTTTTCTAATCGGAATCCTAATGAGAGAAAGGGAACTTAATTCATGATTTGTCATTACAGTGTTGATTAAAAACGATTGGGAATCTAGTTATGTGGATTCGCACAAGTCAAAAATTAAATTCCTATTGGAAAGCGAACTTAATTCCCCACTCCTACCCAAGGAATTAAGTTCCCTTTCCTGATTACCTTTCCAATGGAAATTGACTCCCCTTGATTTTCATTCCCGATTTGTAAACGTGCCCTAGGTGTTTGTAATGGAAAATCTACCTTTTGTTCCCATAAAGAAAATAATAGTAAAAAATATATAAATAAAATCGATCTTGTAACTGCTAAGCTTGATATTTCAGGGGACAAGAGCAATGGGCTCAGTGTGATGATTGCTCAAAATGGCGAAGGTTGCCTGTTGATTTTCTTCTTCCACCAAAATGGACATGTAAGGACAATGCTTGGGATCTCAGCAGGTGAATAATAGGTTATCTTGTGCAATCTCTTTTCGTAATGAAATGGGTTCCTGAGTAAATCTTAAATCATTACGTTTCTATGGTTTTTTATCCTCAGGTGTTCATGTTCAGCACCAAATGAACTAAGCCCCAGTGAATTGGATAATCTCCTCAGGTTGCACAAGGGTATGATGCTGCCATGTGTCCATTTTAGATGCATTAGTTGGCTGGATTGACATCTCTATCAGGAATCAGGATATGACTTTTTCACAAGTGGTATTTTTGAATAATAAATGGGTTTATACACCATATATTTATAAATTATCAAAGGCTAATCAGAGTTCTTTACATGCTTTATCTTGCAAGTGATATTATCATGTCCATACTGCGTGTTGGTAAATCTTCGGAAACATTGATGCAGTTACACCTTGCTATTGCACAGATTTCAAAAAACGGAGAATAGCAACTAGTCATAGGCCAAACCAGGAGCATGAACCTTCTGGTCTGGATACATTGTCCAATGCTGCGATAATTGGAGACCACGTGGGTGAACCAGGTACGGCATCGGTTGCGACTACAACCAAACACCCGAGGCATCGTCCAGGTTGTTCATGTATTGTGTGCATTCAGCCCCCAAGTGGGAAGGGCAAGCACAAGCCTACTTGCACATGTAATGTGTGCATGACTGTTAAACGCCGTTTTAAAACCCTAATGATGCGCAAGAAGAAGCGCCAGTCTGAGCGTGAAGCAGCGATTGCACAAAGAAATCAACAACGTACTTGGGGGGGTCCCAAAGAGGAAGTAGAAGTAGACAGCAATTCTAAGCACTTATCATCATCACACCTTGATCCTTCGGAGAATGAAGCCAGGTCTACCAGTGAGTTAGAATCAAAGAGCCAGAGCAACAATCTCTCCAACAAATTGACAGAAACCGGCAAGGGAGGGATAGATTTGAATTGCCATCCTGACCGAGAAGACGTGCAAGCCAGCTTGAATCGTGTGAGCATGATGAGACTTCTTCAAGTAGCAAGCCTTCCGTTGGAGACATATCTGAAGCAGAATGGTCTTACAAGCTTGGTGACTGAGCAACAAGCAAGCTCCGCATCACATGTGCTGCCACAGGCTACAACAGAGAGTGAGGGACGGCCTAATGAGCACACTTCAGCCACTCAAGAGCGTGAGAGTGGGGATGAAGAGAATTGTGAACCTGAACCAGATGAAACACCAAGTGATGCCCAGTGAGGTTCGTCTTCATTATTTTATTCAATTTTTAGTGTTTTTTTTTTCTTGTATAATTACAAAATTATAGGTTTTATTTCCTGTGAGCCGCAATATATTTTCTGTCAAAGTGTGCATTTATTTTAAGCAAATCATGCAATGTGTGCAATGTGTATCATAAATACAGGAAATTTGAGTTTACAAAGGAGCATTACAACATGGTGTCGAATATTATCTTTCGTTTATAACTCAATTAGACATGCTTGGCTGAGTTTAACACAAACCCAGACCAAAGCTTACAATGTGTCTATAGTCTATAGAATCTGTGATCACAGCATATATTCATAAGTAGATTACATGATAAGGGTGTGGAATTACCTCCATTGTACGACATGACAATGACAGTCTTTGTAATATTGACTCCTTTAAGAAGTTCCATTGCACAAATGATTTCATCCCACTAGCCATCATATTCTTCTAATTCCTTTAAAAGACTAGTTGAAAACTATCTATTCCAACGTCTAGTGATTCACCATATTCATCATGAATGAATTATCTTGAATGCAGAGATATTAAAGGTTTTGGGTCGTAATCACGAATTTGTGCTTAGAAATACCTTCACAGTAGAAACATTCCAAGAAATGAGTGTTAATGTTGGATTGGTGAGATAGTACAGCCCATTGCGATGTCTACCCAACCAATCATCTTCTGGGTCGTTAAGTCCTGTAAAAAACAAAAGGGATAATTATCCATGTGATCGTCAATTTAGGTTATCGGTATTAAAATGACCATTAGATGATAATTGATTTCAAAATGATTATTTTTGATGAACATTGTTACATTAATGATTATTCCATCCAATTCCATCCAAAGAGTGACATTTTAGTAAATACGGGGATGATATTAATTTATTTTAGATGTTTTTTGGAAACCATTTTTTTCTTTTGTTTTGTTTTTTGAAATAAATAATTATATTTAGTGTGTAACTGTGTATATATACGTATAACATATTTCAAATATATATATATATATATACATATATATATATATATATATATATTTCTTTTCAAGTTATCTCAAATCTATTTTTTAGAATTTTTAGATTTTGTAGCTTTAGTGTCCGTTTGGAAAAATTTCTTCAAGTGATCTTTTAGGAATAGATATTTTAAAGTAGACCTTTTAGTATGAGAACTTTTGATAAGAAGATGTTGGTCATTTGATTGACAATTAGAAAAAACTTTTTTAAATAGTATGATTACCAAAATATTTAAAAACTATTTTAAATGATAGGGTTATATTAGACATTTTAATGTTATTAAAAAACACTGAAAAAGATCTATTTAAAAAAAGCCTAAAATTTAAGCTTTTCCAAGTAGTCGTAAAACATATTTTTTAATCATCTAAAATCTTTATTGATTGACAACCTAACGATACAAAAAAATTGAAAAAAAGCTTTTTTTAATTAAAAAAATTATTTTAGTTCGTAGATAAGCTCCTCCGAACGGACTTTTAGTGCCCGTTTGGAAAAGCTTGTGTACTGGCTAAAAGTTAAAAAAAAAACTCTTAAAAAAATATATTATGTCGTTTGGTTGTCACCCAATAGAGCTTTTAGATGATTAAAAAAACTGTTTTACGTTTACTTGGAAAAACTCAAATTTTAGGCTTTTCCAAGTAGATCTTTTTGAGTTTTTTTAATAACACTAAAAAGTCTAATATAACCCTATCATTTAAAATAGTTTTTGAATATTTTGGTAATCTTACCATTTAAAAATACTTTTTTTAATTGACAACCAAACGACAAACATCTTTCTATTAAAAACTCTACTTGTAAAAGGTCTACTTTAAAAGACCTACTCCTAAAAGATCTACTTGAAGAAGCTCTCCCAAACGGAGCCTTAATCTTTTCAAAAAAGAAGGTATATATATATATATATATATATATATATATATATATATATAGTGGTTTTCCGGTTAGTGCGTACTGATATAAGTTATATCAGTACGTTGCATGTGAACCATTGATTATGGAGAAGTTTTGATAGGTGCAAACACTTGGAGTCAAAGTATGTAAATCTAATGATCTACATCCAAAGCACTGATATAAGTTATATGAGTACGTACTAATAGGAAAGCCAATATATATATTGGTTTTCCTATTAGTACATACTCATATAATTTATATCAGTGCGTTGTATGTGGATCACTGATTATGGAGAAGTTTTAATAAGTTCATACACTTTAAGTCAAAGTACGTAAATCTAATGGTCTACATCCAACGCACTGACGAATTTATATCAGTGTTCACTGACTTGAAAATTTATGTTTGGTATATTTGGGTATGGGTTGGAGACCCATTATACACCCAAGTGGACCAAACCCAAGCCCATGACATATATGCAAAGCCCAAGCAACCTAACCCAATACATGCAAAGCCCATGTACCAACTTGTATAACTGCATGAACAGTTTTATTCTATTTTATGCTATATATATATATATATATATATATATATATATATATATATATATATATATATATATATTAGAAACTGATTGAATAGAAAAAGCAACAAAAATATATATACATTACGTGTATTGGATATTTGTGTATGGTAAAAATGCAAGACAACAGGGTTGTCTGATGTTGTTATGTATGTGCATGGGAAATACAAATCATGTGTGTGTGCTGTGAAAAAACAATGCATGTATACAAGTTCATAAGAGAACAAAATACAGAGAATATATAAGTTATAGATGTGGAGAAAATCTGTAGAATTTTCTCCCATCTATAATCAAAGTGTGGGTAACATGCATTGTGATCAGAGGGGACTTTTCGATGCTGTGATCATCCTCCGACCTGTGATTCAGTTCCAGGTGTTCAATCCCGCTTCCGTTGGAATTCAGATTTCCGTATGGTGAACGGTAATGATCCGAATTCGTTTTGTTTATATCGAATATTATTTAAATTGGTATCAGAGCTTGATTGAGAATATATTCTGGTAGAAATGCCATGCTTAGGAATTGTCTTTCACTTTTTGAATGCTTCACAATTCGATAATGGCATAACACACACACTTGTTATTTTTCATTTGAAATGGCATGATTGTATACATACATATATATATATATATACATGTGATTATATGTTCTGGAGATTATTTCCATGTTATAACTTCAAAATTGAGATAATTTTGAAGAATTAAAAATAGAACCCATGACTGATATGGGGTTCGAATTTTATTGTCATTTTTTTGTTTCTCTGCGATCATGGTACCATAAGATAGAGCCTTTCGATAGCTTTCCAACGATAGGTCATTTGCATAATTTGGTTAAGAAACAAGGGAGAAAAACGATTTCGAATAATTACGATTGAAATCAAATTCTGGAAACTTGTTTATTCTTGAATGTGGGTGAAGAACATGAAGAACATGTTCCACTCTCCTATGATCGGAGAGTGTGTTTCACCCCTAACCCAAATGTCTTAATGAAGGGCACAAATGGAATTACAATTGAATTTAGAGGAGGATGGTGGTAATCCCGTGATCGGAAAATTCTGGGAAGACGGCACGTGCATCACACTCTCCGCCGGTGCGAGTGGGCGTTGGGCATAAAAGGCTTGAGTGATTAATATGTTGACACATGGATCTTTCAGGAAACGCCACATGTCAAGTGGTGTGTCATTGCGCCACATGTCTTGGTGACAACACGACACGTGTCGTAGACGTGGACGAAGGAAACCGTTGAAGGTTTTCGGCCACCTGGGAAGTTTCCGGCCACTGTTTCAGATGTCCGGAACAGTTACCGGTGCCACATCATCACCAATCGGACTGGTTCGGTACACCACCCGACACATTTTCCGACGATGTTTCTGGCGACCGGTGATGTTTTTCGGGGACCAGTAATTGGTTTTCCGACGACCGATGGCGGTTTTCTGGGGAAAAAAAAATTGTTTTATTTCAATTTATTAATTCCATCGATGTGTTTTACTCCAGTGAGAGCTGAATTAATGCCCTATAAATTTCGAATGGAATTTTTAATAAGACGGATTCAAGCACGGATTCAAGTGACAATTTTTGTTGTGGATTCCACCGACAGTTTCTAGCTTGATTTTCGGTGACAGTTTCTAGTTAAGGTTTCTAGCACGGTTTCTTATGATAGTCTCTGGTGCGGTTTCTGGTAACAATTTCCGATGCGGATGTCAAAGATGGTTTCCGATGGCATTTTCGGCCACTGTGGATTTTTCCAGTAGGACTTTTAGCACTGTTTTCTAATGGTCATGGAATTTTCCTGTGAAAAATTTGACCACCGAAATTTAGCTTAAGTGGGAGCTATGTATATTGAAAGGCTTTCGTTTAAATTTCTCCGTCTAATTAATTATGCAATCGGGAAAAAGAAGTTTGATTAGAATATACATTGGAAATGTATAAGGTTATTAAAAGACAAAATTTTCTAAATGAGTTAGAAAATTTTTAGAATAAATCTGTATTATCTCATATGTCTTAATGGAGAAGATTTCATGAATCTTATTAATGACATATAGCCGTAGTTAATGACTCGTGCTTTTATGTGGAGAGATGCAGTAGATAGTCTTTTAATGAAATTTCTCGAAGAGTTAATAGATCTATAAGGTTGGAAAAACTAGAGTAAGGTACAACGATGTATTTTGGTCATATAGCGTGTGAACTAGAAATCGTAGAGAAGCGTTACATTCTTGGGAATGTGAGGCGATCTACTACATCCGTAATGAATATTCATAGTGCTAGGCACATGAGTTATTGCACACGCGAAAGATGATAAAATATTTTGGAAAAATGACAATTAGATGAGTTGTGAAGACTCAGAGAGTCTTTCTCAATGATGATCGATATAAATATAAAACGTATAGAATGAATAGCATGCAAAGTCACGTATTTTGAGAAAATACTGTGGTTTTAATAAACCGTTCTATAGTAAATAATTTTGGTTTATTTACTTTGTAGTAAAAACGGTTTGACCCATAAAATATTTTGTTGGGACTTGTGCATTATATTCTTCTGTTATTTATATGATCACTTGTTATGGGAATTCTAAATTGTTGAGTACAATATTAGAATTAGAATTTTTTCCAAAGTACTAAATTAATGATGATTAAATTTTTGGAAACAAATGGTAATTAGATGCTTTGACGACTTTTTCGATTCTGTTCCTTAAATTGTTTCATCATTTGTTCGGTCAGCGTTTGCAGCAAAATTAAATGTGTTTATTTTTGAAAATTAATATGCTTACATAGTAGATTGTATGTCTCTACATAGATTAGCATAAAATATAGATTATATATCTATAATATTGTGGCCAATTTGATTGCGATTAACTAAGTCTTGTAATCTAGGGAATAGATACGAAAAGATTTAGTGTATTTTAAGAGTATGAAACTCTTGAGACTATAACATGAATCATGATTGAACTTCGGCATAGTACTTATTGCTCGACATACAAGATGTGAAGACTTATCAAGCCATAAGTTAAATTACTCGCATCATGTTGCAGAGTAAGTTAAATTACTCGCATCATGTTGCAGAGTAAGTTAAATAGTAATTTCACATGTATGTTTTACAAGTACAATATGATTTAAGTAAAGTGGTTTACCTTTCAGAGTTTTGTCTTGAAGGGAAATTTTTAGTAGGATTTTGAGTATTAAAATTTTGTATGTACGGTATCAAGTTTTAGAGTACTTATGAGAAGCACCAAAATTAGTGGCAGCCTCCAATAAGAATATAACACATGATACACCGACTAAAAGATCTGATCTCTTTTGATAGTTGGAATATATAAAATTAATATGACACGTTTCGATCGCGTCATTTTGATAGTAGAAGATGAGTGCCTAAAGGCGGCTTAGGATTCTAGCCAATGAGTGCCTAAAGGCGGCTTAGGATTCTAGCCAATTTTATATGAAAGATTCCAACTTGCATAAATTTTTTAGTTTTGAGCATATTAATGGAAATAGTTATTTCCAAAAGGAGAAGAGAATCTAGTCATAACCACTTAATCTTAGATCGGAATATACAAGAAGTTGAGGGATAACGAATTGAGGAAGAGCTAAACTCAAATAACTTGTTGCGATTGTTACAAGATGGGTCATTTTCACTCATAAATGCGTTGAGTCGAAAAGAGTCAAGCCCAAACGTAAGAATTTGTTAAGTTATGCTTAAGTTTCTACTGAGGTATTTTCTTTTGAATCTCGTCCATTGTGGACGGTGGATAAGTAAAAACATACCATCCAACAAGAAACTGTAAAGCACACTTTGAGTATAGTTAGATTATTAGAGACAAGATGTATATATGTTAGAACAATTTTTTTTTTAGAGTTTAGTACCAACAAACTGGGTTTGCATGGTAGCCTAAATTTAGACTCCATGATGTTCTAATATACACTTGAGATCTAACTGGGTTTTAATGTCCGTGGTTATCCTCATTGATTCGGGTTATCATTAATGATCATGATGGTTATATGAATATAATTTGCTAAAATTATATTCATATGGTACTTGAAAATTTAATGGTTTTATGGAATTATATGTCAGTAGAGACGGTTATAATTTTATTTGTTTTTCAATCATTACAATGGTAATGGTGCAGACATTTTGGAATGCTAGATTAAGTCATGTTGAACTAGATAAAATGAGTATATCAGTCAAGTAGGACTAATTTGACTCATTTATCTTAAAGGGCATGCAAATTATCTAGCAAGAAAAACAACTAGAAAAACATCTAATAAAGAACTAGATCAGAAATTTCATTGCAACTAATTCATTATTACATTTGTGATCGAATGAGTGTAAAGACTAGATTGAAATTTCTTATCTAGTTACATTCATTAATATCTTTAGATGTCTCGGTAATATCTATTTGATCTCTCATAAATCGAAAGCATTGGATTGCATTCAGATTGTTTGGT
Organism: Dipteronia dyeriana; assembly: GCA_032871835.1. NCBI lineage: Eukaryota > Viridiplantae > Streptophyta > Magnoliopsida > Sapindales > Sapindaceae > Dipteronia > Dipteronia dyeriana. Next base: position 1,566,301 of record CM065297.1, read on the forward strand.
AGAGGATCATATTAGATGATAAACTTTTTTTTAGTTTTAAAGAATAAACCGAGTACGTAAATATCTTTATGAACAGTTTAAGGAATTGTTTAGTAAGAAAGATATATAAAGATATTTATTTATTCCTAGGACTCCGCAACAAAATAGTGTAGCGGAAAGAAGGAATTAAATAATGTTAGAAATAGTTAAGTCTGCGATGGCACAAATGAATTATTTAGTATCTTACTAGAAGATATGTTTATTGCTGCCTACTTACTTAATCATGTTCCATTTTAATCAAACACTTCTACACCATATGAATTCTGGACAGGTAGGTAGCCTGGTCTGACTAATCTTCAGCCCTAGGGGTATGCAGATTATGTTTATAATCCATCTTATAGAAATGAAAAATTGGATGCAAGAAGAGAATTTGTATCTTTATTTGATACTTTGTGCATTCCAAAGGATTAAATAAACGATGGTGTATAATTAGATAGAAGTGTCACTGAATTTGAATCACAAGATGTCATTATTAGAGAATGAATTTCTTAGTAGAAATGAATTTAATATAGATATCTAATTTTAGAATTAAATGATCTGTGTTAATATGCGAGTGACAGTAAATTAAAATTTAACTTGATCCTATCCCTAGTGGGAGTGGAATTCTAAATGGATCTTTCATCCCTAGTGGAAATGGAAGTGGAAATCTACACCCTAGTAGGAGTAGAAATCCTCATGGATCTTTCATCCTTAGTAGGAGTGAACAGCTGTTAAATCAGCCACTGTAATAATTAACCAACTCGTGGACATAATCACCAAATTATCCCATTTCATCTTTCGGAGATTGAAAGGGAATTTTTTGATGATTACTTCACTTGACAGTGATGAGAAAAAGATTTTAGAATTCAGCTATCACTTATATATACTAAGTGAATATATGAATGAAAGCAATGGAAGAGGAGATGAAGTATAGAAAAGTGATCATGTCCGGGACTTGATTCACTTACCGTCTGGTCATTAGACCGTTATGAACGTATGGATTCCATATATATCATATGTAAGGCAGAAAGTACTAATGAGAGGTATAAGGCGTGATTAATCGCAAATGAAGAAACTTATTCTTTGGAAGTAAAATTTTCTTCTATACGCCTTATTTTAGCACTAGTCACATATTTGAACCTGAAACTACATCAGATGAATGTAATGATTGTACTTCTCGATAGAGAATTAGAGGAAGAGATTTACATGGAGTTGCTTGTAAATTTTTCGTTTCAAAAGATCAAGAGCGCATAAGTGTGTTTGCTTGATTAATGTATGGTTTGAAACAATCCTCTAGAAAGTGGTATCTTTTATTTCATCAAGCTGTAATGTCTTATAGATTATTGACGACTAAAGATAGCCATGGTAAGTACACTAAATAGGTTAAAGATAATTTTTATATTATCTATATATGCGGACTATATGTCTTGGCTAGAAATATTGAAGAGTTTGTAAAACCATAATGAAATAGTAATTCTCAAATGTCTTTGAGATTTTATGAGCAATGTGGCTTATATATATTAGGAGTAATAGTTGATTCGAAATGAGCAATTATAGGCTCATAGATACTCCTATTGTGAAATTACAAACTCTTATCCTCAATGTGTACATTGAAACTCCATAAGATCAAGTTATTAATTACAAGTTCCTCATGTTAGTACCATACAGAGTCTCATGTATATTGTTATATGTACAAAGTCTATCATTAGTTACGTCGTAAGATTGGTGAGTGGACACCAATATAATCCTTGATTACAGCATTGAGATGTTGTCAAGAGGATTATGACATACCTTGAAAGTACGACTAACTAATAAGTGTACATTGTGATATGTACAAGGCCCAATAGAAATTATGCTACAAGATTGGTAAATGTATATCAATATAATCCTAGATTGAGAGGATTATGATATAAATTTAATAGTAAGGTAATTTACCGTTAATGCTAGCATATTTACATACATAATGTAATAGAAATATATCGTCAGGTTGAGACCAACATTCTTACACGTGCCGTCGTCTCAGTTGCTGAGATAGCAAGCTAAGATGAGACACATATATATTAGAGAATATGTAGGATATATTCTGACGGAGCTAGTATATATGAATATGTCGCCTTGAATTTGTCAAGATGAGGTCCACAATAAATATACTAATATATTTTAGAACCGATCATGATAGACCCCACTATCATTGATACATGATTCAAGCCAGATATGAGATCTTAATATGGCGTCAGAGAGAGGCGAGCTTTTAAGAACTCAGGTTAGTCACAAGAGTTGTGGCTAGACTAAGATCTGTATAGTGAATAATATAAAGACATATGCGTTATTATTTAGAATGAAATTCATTGTAACACGTGTTTCATACCACGTGTGCTATTTGTGACCGATGTGAAAAATGAGAAAATGAATCACTGCTTCCTCATTGTATAAGTTCCATTGAAGTTTTACGTTAACTTCAAACAGTGTCCTTATGACCATTCACTTTATCTTGAAGTGACAGGATAATGTTAGCACCTTTAGTGAGTTATTTCTATGGCTATGATAATTCAGCCTATGGGGCACGTCTAGGGTAGCAGTTGTTCTGGAAACGGAGAGATAGAGATGAAATGGGAAGATTTAATGAATTTTTATCTGACTTATGTATTCACCGGTCGACCAATTGTATTTGTTACAATTGTGAATACATGAAATGTGATAAAGTCAATCATAGCTTTTAAAGGATAAAGTATGCTTTAGACTGATAAAAATTATAAATTAAATCTCGGATACAATAATGAACAAACTTATCTCTTGTAAATAGAGAATTTACATTTGAGATTATTAGCTCCTTTTTATTTATAAATTGATTGTTCATAGGTCACACGATGCATTTACCCGTATGAACATTTTTGATAATGATGATAATACTTGTGTTTAAAATGTTTTAAAGGCTCCTCTGTATATATCACATTTTACGCCAAATGGGGAGTGGCAGATGTTGATTAATAAGGTTGCACCTATGATGGGCTTGTGGTAACTTAACTGTGTTGGTCCCACTTGTGCGAGTGGGAGATGCAAGAACCCACACTTTGATCTTGGATGGGAGAAAATTTACAGATTTTCTCCACATCTCTAAGTTGTCTTCATAGTCAATACCCTCTTGTTGAGTATAACCTTTTGAGACTAAGCGCACTTTATGTCTCTCTACTGTGCCATCCGCCTTTCTTTTGATACGAAGAACCCATTTATTACCAATGGCTTTTCTTCTAGGCGGCAAGTCAACCAAGTCCTAGACATGGTTACTTTTCATCGAATCCATCTCTTCTTGCATAACTTTTATCCATAATTCCTTATCAGGTGAGTTGAGCACCTCATTAACATTTTTAGGCTCATCAGAATCATGTGAAGCAATCATAAATGCTTTCCATTCAATCTCAAAACGATGACGAGGAACATTTCCACGATTGCTTCTACGAGTTGGTAAATCCAAAAATGTTGTCTCAACAACTTTATTACTCCTACCAGGATCAGAAGGTCCAGGTAGATCTGTATTTATTTTAAGTGGAGTATCACTCCCACTAGGGACAGAAGTCCTAAATAGATCCACATTAACTTCTAGTGGAGTATTTAGATTTGATTCATCGTTTTGATTACCCAATTCGTAGAATCAGATATCTCTATCAACTTCACCTCTATTAGGAAATTCACTCTCTAAAAAGTTCACATCTCGTGATTCTATCTCAGTCACACTTCCATTTGATTTTTCACCTATGAGTACATATCCCTTTGAATGCTCAGAGTATCTAACAAAGATACATTTCTTTCCTCTTGCACCCAATTTTCCGTATTTGTCAAATGGATCATGTACGTAATCCGTGCACCCCCAAGGTCGCAGATATGTTAAGTCAGATTTTCTACCTGTCCATAACTCATAAGGTGTGGAAGTAACCGACTTTGTGGGGACTCGATTAAGTACATATGTGGCAGTTAGCAAATCATCTCCTCAATAGTATACTGGTAGATTTGCTTGATACATCATAGACCTAACCATTCAAGTAATGTTTTATTCCTCTTTTCCGCTACACCATTTTGTTATGGAGTCCTAGGAATAGTTAACTGTCTTTGAATACCTTTTTCATCACAAAATTCCTTGAATTGATCTGAAAGGTATTCACTTCCCCTGTCAGTACGTAATGCTTTAACCCTTTTATCTAATTGATTCTCTACTAAGTTCAAGTATGATTTGAAACAATCCAATGCTTCAGACTTATGAGAAATCAAGTAGACATAACCAAAACGGGTAAAGTCATCTATGAATGTAATAAAGTATGAGGCACCATGTCTTGCTTTTACACTCATTGGACCACAAATGTCAGAGTGAATTAATTGTAATGGATTTTCAGCTTTAGTTCCCTTTCCAAATGGTTTTCTAGTTATTTTTCCAGCTAGACAATTTTCACAGATAAATAACTCTATTTTATTAAATGAACCTAAGAGGCCCTTTCTAGCCAATATGTTCATCCTATCTTGGCCAATATGACCTAGTCTAGCATGCCAAATGTTCACTTCAACATTGACATCATTAGCGGAAGCAATTAATGAAAAACAACCATTATCATAATTAAAAACGTCCAACTCGGTATTTAATACAATAAAACCATTCAACAAATATCCAGTACCAATACGAACATAATTATAAATAATATCCATACAACCACCATAAAAGTTAAGTTCGTAACCTAAACTTAAGAGGACGATAAATGAAACTAAATTTCGTCGAATCTCAGGAGCATATAAAACATCATGGAGATAAAGTATTTGACCACTATGCAACATTAATTTGCAAGTGCCAATACCCTTCACTTCAACTCTCGAGTTGTTCCCCACATAAATCCATCTAGTCCCCTGATAGATCCGACGATATTCTACGAATGCTGTTCTGTCTCTAGTTACATGGTCTGTGGCTCCTGAGTCTACAATCCACAAATGACGATATTCAGTAAGTAAAACAGAACTAGAAACCAAAACATAGTTATCAGTTATTAAGTTGGGTCGTACCTTTTTCGGCTCAGTGCACTCACGAGCAAAATGACCCAGTTTGCCACAATTGAAACACTTCAACTTGGCTTTGTCCTTCTTAACACCAACACTCTTGCCTCTTTTCTGATTTTCGGTATTATTCTTGTTGAAATTCTGTTTAGGACCCTTCCCTTTTTGCTTTTGGAAGTTCCCTTTCTTTCCTTTGCGCATGAAGCCCTTAGCCTTGCGCTTGCTGGACTCAGCCATGTAAAGCTGACCGGAAGCTTTAGCTGCCTCTAGGCACTTTTCTTCCAGTTCAACATGACGAGATATATCATCAAAAGTCTTGATATTATCATTGTGGGTCATGTTAATCTTCATGTTTTCCCAGCTATTAGGAAGAGACCGGATCACAACTTGAATCTGTTGCTCATCAGTTAAAGTATGACCTGTAGACTTTAATTCACGTATCATGTTTGACATCTCTCTCAGGTGCTGCCTCATATCATGATTTAGGCACTTCCTGTAGGTGTCAAACTTAATTGTAAGTCTCCTAAGTTTGGTGGTAGAAGTACCACCAAACTTGTCCTTCAACGCAATCCACATGTCTTGCGCAGTGTCATACTCTTTATATACACACACGAGAGCATCAGTCATGCTACTTAGCATCGTTATACGACCTAGACTGTTTTTCCTTTTCCAGATCTGATATGTTTCCATATCTTTCCTGTGTTGGGCAGTGCTACCATCTTGTTGTTCTACCATAGTGTTCGTAAGAGTTTCCAGAGCCTCTTGCTCTTCAAGGATTAGCTGAATTTTTCGATGCCACATCTCATAGTTGTCACCGTTCAGCTTCTCTCCCTTGTTCAACTCAGCAACAATTGACTTAGATGCAGAAACCATTTCCTGAAATTTTATGTAACACATAGTCTAATTAATAGTTATTCTAGCATGTTTTTCTAATAATTTCATACTTAGCACAAATGTTATGCAACAAACTTACACTAAAAAATATAATAAGAGGAATATTATGATAGGAATCGAAACAAGAATCAAAGCTCTTGATCATCATCCAAGTCCACAACATTCATTAATTTATATTTATTAGTGTCCTTTGCGCAAAATCAGTTCTAATATTGTCTCTTACAATTTAGAACACCCATTTTGAATAAGCACAAGTATATTAAAAAATATGCACAATCATGTGTACTAATATCCCATTTCATTAATGACAAAGAGTTTATATACATTAGGAATATTTACAAATATATACTTTCCAAGAATTACAATCTCAATCAGTAATTCTAAAACTCTCTGGGATTTCATACAAGATTCGCTCAAAGTGTGCAAAGGTACTTTGCTTATCATTTACAAATAGGTAGCAATTCTCATCTACCCTAAACCTTCTAAATGCAGATATTGCATACCATCATTCACTAACTTTACAATGTCTTTACGATCTCAAATTAGCACCCGTGCTATAGGCCACATGTCTTTTGAGGTTTCTATATACTTGAATATCTCGATATAAACAATATATATATATATATATATATATATATATATATATATATATTTGTGTGTGTGTGTGTGTGTGTGCGCGCGCACACACATGTGTTTTTTTTTTGTTTCAAAAAGCAAAAGAAAAAAATTTGATTTCCAAGAACATCTATAATAAATTAATGTCATCCCCTTATTTACCAAAATACCACTCATTTGATGAAATTAATGGAATGACTAGTGTTCGTAAAAAATGGTCAATTTGAAACCAATTCCTCATCTAATGACCATTTTGATAGTGGTGATCGAAATTGATGGCCACCAGGGTAATTATTCGAAACAAAAATAAAAAAAAAAGTTTTGAAAAATGGAGGGATTTGGTCTATCTACTAACTGAAATATTAGCCACCGTCCTGTAGTTGTATTTCACCGTTTTCGTTTTTGTTTTCTAAAAATGATTTCGAATTCACATTCGTTAACCGTTTTTTATTTTATTTTCATAAAACAAAACAAAATGAAAAACAAAATCAGTGTTAAAAATATTTAAAAAACATAAAAGAAGCGATCCGAAAAAATTAGTTAAGGATAGATTATAATCAAAAACAAAATTGTCATATTACAAATACAAACCTTTTCACCGGTTCGTAGGATTACTTGCGCAAAGTTCTATTTAGAACTGATTGAGAGAGTGTAAGAGAAGTGACGTGGTCAGTGACACCACTATTAATAATCCATTATTGTGAATGATATGGGAGTACATCTGGCTGTATTAGTTTGTGTTTCTGGTGCAAATTTTTCCACCATCGTTACGTAAAGCTGCTGGGACTGCTCGGTGGACAAAGAAGGTGAAATTGTAGGTACTATAGGTTGAATCTGGACATTATTGGCTGTAGGACTACCTTCTTTGCCGTCGACCTCCTTTATTGCTTTTATACAAACGATTATCCATGAGCTTATTGTTAAAACGTATTTTACAAACAAACCTGACTGGTATCAATAAAAATAGAAAGTAACGTTAGAAAAAGAGTTTGATCCGAGGCCCGTGTTTCACACGGTGTCCTTAAGACAATTTTGCAGGACAACACCGTATGTGTATGAGGCGATCTTCTCCCAGGATACAACGGTTCAACAGTGTTAGGCCTAAGCACTATCCACTACCAGCGAACTCAAACCGAGTTTTGAACTTACCAAGAAACGGAGAGAAGAAACGAATTCGGCTGCAAAAAAAAAAGCTGAATTATTTTTTCTGTGTGTGTTGAACAGAACATAAGATGAATTAAATATCCAAACCGAAACCCTAGGGTTTTGGGATTAATTCGGGATTATAATTGGAAAATTCGTTTTGATTTAATAAGGATATAATTTAATTAGATAATATTCTGCAAAGAGATTTATTTCTAATTAAACTCGATTCTGTATTCTTAGTGATCAAGTAAGAAATCAGAATCCAAATAATTAAAGCTTTCCTTATTCATCACAATAAAAAATGTTGACTTAGGGAAGTGGCAAAAGGTCAACTGTACTCTCACGGTCCAATCGGAGCGGCATTCGTGTCCGCAGGTCGCGCCTACACACGAGTCGTGCATTCGAAGGTTCGGGGTCCATGATTTGCACCCCCCCTGCGCGCGAGAGAGAGAGCCTCTATGCCACACACATGTTGAAACCTCATATCACACATTCACTTATAAACTACTTATAAATGATTTTCCTAAGCAATGTGGGATTCCTTTTAATCCCTACATAATGGGTCCACTTTGAGACTCAATTTCTCATTCACCCATTAACCATTTTGTGAATTTGAGTATACCATTTTGAAGTTCTCACGGAGGAGAATTCAAATCCACTTTAATCTTCCATTTCTATGAAATTTATCATACTCAATTTTTGCTCTCAACATGAGAGATTATCACAAAATTTCCAAACAATCCCCCACATGAATGAAATTGACCTAGGAGACACAAAGAAGATGTTTGGTAAGTTCAAACGGTCGAAGCCTGCATAGGATAGGTAGGTGTTACCCTTTGAACCTTCCCTTATAAAGGTATGCTTACTTTACTGGCTGATCAGTAGATGTTATATCCTTGAACTGTTCTACCGTTTTGTGTAAACGATCACACACTTTACACATGTATCTTCCAGACCCGATTTGGTTCTCATTTTTATGTTCGTTTTGGCCATGAACATGTGCCTGGTTCTGTGAGAGTCTCTAGAGAATATAGCCATTCACTATTCTCTTTTAGAAGCGGCCCCACTTCTCTCTCACATAGGTAATTTCTTAATTAAGAGTAACCCGCTTTACTCTGCTCGGATTTCCATAGCTAGGAATTTCGACGCATAAGAATCATTAAAAACCACAGTTTAACCTTTTCCCTATGGGCATCACTGTTTCATCATAGGAATAGACTTGAGGGTAACCCCCATAGTGATCCAACTGAGTCTTACAACTTGGTTGTCCCATTGAACCTAGATCTTGGGATCTCCTGTCAACTAGGTTGGGTGTCCATTGTATCGACCTTTTATCTAATGGGCTTTAGTCCCATTCCTCTCGATGATGTCTCAACTAGTTCTCTATTTAACCCTTTAGTTAGCGGATCCGCAATTTTATCTTTTGACCTTACATAGTCAATAGTGATAACCCCAGTTGAGATTAGCTGTCTAATGGTATTATGTCTTCGACGTATATGTCTAGACTTCCCATTATACATACTGCTCTGTACTCTTCCTATTGCTGATTGACTATCACAGTGAATGCAAATCCCTGGCACAGGCTTTGGCCATCTTGGAACATCTTCTAAGAATTGGCGTAGCCATTCAGCATCCTTTCCACATTTATCTAATGCTATAAACTCAGATTCCATGGTGGATCTGGCTATACATGTTTGTTTGGAGGATTTCCAAGATACCGCCACACCACCCAGTGTGAACACATACCCATTAGTGGATTTTGAATCCTTTATATCAGATATCCAGTTAGCATCAGTGTATCCTTCTAGGACAACTGGATATCTGGTATAATGCAGTCCATGATTACGAGTGAATCGTAAGTACTTCAGTACTTCAGTACTCTTACTATTTTTTATCAGTGATCGGTTCCTGGATTACTCGTATATCTGCTTAATTTATTGACTGCATTCGCTATGTCTGGTATTGTACAACTGGTTAAGTACATCAGACTTCCTATCACTCGAGAATATTCTAGTTGAGAGATGCTCTCACCCTTATTCTTAGATAGATGTAGATTTGTATCTACTGGTGTTCTCGAAATTCCAGAATCATTTTTGTTGAATTTCTCAAGAATCATGCCAATATAGTGTGATTGACTTAGTATGAGTCTGTTAGATGTCCTTGAGATTTTCATTCCCAATATTACATCAGCCGGTCCCATATCTTTCATATCAAATCTTGATTTCAACATATCCTTGGTAGATTTGACCATTTTATCATCACTACCAACAATGAGCATGTCATCAACGTAACGGCACACAATGACATAGCCATTTTCTGTGTCCTTGACATAAACACATTTGTCACATTCGTTGATCTTAAATCCGTTTGACATCATAACATTGTCAAATTTCTCATGCCATTGTTTTGGTGCTTGCTTTAAACCATATAAAGACTTCACCAATTTACATACTTTCTTTCCTTGTCCTGGAGCTGAAAAACCCTCAGGTTGTTCCATGTAAATTTCTTCATCTAAATTTCCATTTAAGAAAGCCGTTTTCACATCCATTTTATGTACTTCAAGATTTCGCAAAGCTGCAATTGCAAGTATCATTCTAATGGAGGTTATTCTCGTCACAGGAGAATATGTATCAAAGTAGTCTAGGCCTTCTGGTTGATTGTAACCTTTAATTACAAGTATGGCCTTATACTTATCAATTGTTCCATCTGCTTTCATCTTTCTTTTGAAAATCCATTTGGATCCTAGCGGTTTACATCCCGGAGGAAGATCCACTATTTCCCAAGTATGATTTTGAAGGATGGAATCAATTTCGCTATTGATTGCCTCTTTCCACAAGAGTCCTTCAGAAGAGCTTACCACTTCTTTGAAGGTTCGAGGTTCACCTTCTAGTAAATAGGTCATAAAATCTGGACCAAAAGACTTTTCCGTCCTTGCTCTTTTGCTACGTCTAGGTTAATCATCTACTTCATTTCCTTGTTCTTGGTCCTCACAACTATCATCATGTGTTCGTTTTGACGAACTTGCTTCATCATTGGATTTATATGGAAAAACATGTTTAAAGAACATCGCGTTTCTAGATTCCATTATCGTGTTTTTTGTGTATATCTGATATGTCAGATTTATAGACCAAGAATCAATGAGCACTACTGTTTTGTGCATATCCAATGAAAATGCAGTCAACAGTTTTAGGACCTATTTTCACCTTCTTAGGTATAGGTACTGCTACTTTGGCAAGACACCCCCACATTCGTAAGAATTTATAGGAAGACTTTCTTCCTTTCCATAGTTCATATGGTGTCTTGTCTTCTTTCTTTCGGGGTACCTTGTTTAAAAGGTAATTGCTAGACAATATAGCGTCACCCCACATGTTCTGAGGCACTCCAGAACTTATCAGCATTGCATTCATCATTTCTTTCAAGGTACGATTTTTACGTTCTGCAATACCGTTTTGCTGAGGGGAATATGGTGCAGTAGTTTGATGTATGATTCCGTGTTGAGCACAGAATTCACCAAACGGTGCTACATATTCACCACCTCGGTCACTTCTCAGTACCTTGATTTTCTTGTTGAGTTGATTCTCAACTTCAGTTTTATAGAGACTAAACTTCTCTATAGCTTCATCCTTGTTTTTCAACAAATATACATAGCAGTATTTGGTGCTATCATCTATAAATGTGATGAAATATTTGTTGCCACCTCTTGTTTGAACAAATTTTAAATTACATATATCTGTGTGAATTAAATCAAGAGGTTCAGATTTCCTTTCAATAGTTTGAAATGATGACCTTGTTAGTTTTGCTTCAACGCAAACTTCACACTTATGTTTAGGATCAATATTGAATGCGGGAATATGATTTAAGTTAATTAATCTACGCAGAGTATCATAATTAATGTGTCCTAGTCTACCATGCCATAAATTGGGAGACTCAAGCAAATAAATTGAAGAATTATCTTTATTGATTGTTCTTTTGACAACAGATACATTAAGCTTAAACAGCCCTTCAGTTACATATCCCCTACCCACATAAGTTCCCTGCTTGGTTAAAACCACTTTGTCTGATTCAATCACCATCTTGAACCCATGCTGATTGAGCAACCAACCGGAAACCAAGTTCTTGCGTATATCAGGTACATACAACACATTGTTCAAGCTCAGGGTTATACCAGAGGTCATCTTGAGAATGACTTGACCATGTCCCTTCACGTCAGATGTGGCTGAGTTGCCCATATACAACTTTTCTTCATTCTTCATTTCTTCAAATATATTGAACATGTCTCTGTCAGAGCATATATGACGAGTTGCCCCAGTATCCAACCACCACTCCCTTGGGTTTGACCCAACAAGGTTTGCTTCTGTCACAACTGCAGAGAGATTGATCTCGGATACATCTCTTGAGATCCCAGCAACCACGTTTGCCTCGTGGTTCTTCTTCTTCTTTGGAAACCTGCACTCAGAAGATTTGTGACCCAGCTTGTCACAGTTGAAGCACTTCCCTTGGAAATTTGGCTTCTTAGAGACTCCTCCCTTAGGACCCAATTTGGATCCTTTCCCAGTCTTGTTCTTCTTTGGTTTAGAACTTTGCCCATGCTCAACCACATTGATCTTTGCTTCAGGCGCATTGACATCTTTCTTGTCATACTTCACGTGGTCTTCCTGAATACGAAGCTTGAGAATTAGATCCTCGATCTTCATCTCATTTTGCTTGTGTTTGAGATAGTTTTTGAACTCTTTCCATGAAGGAGGAAGCTTCTCAATGATTGCAGCCACCTGGAAAGTTTCACTAAGGGTCATCCCTTCGGCATGTATCTCATGCAGAATCACCTGTAGCTCTTGGACTTGACTCATAACTATCTTGGAATCCCCTATCTTGTAATCAAGAAACCGACCGACAATAAACTTCTTGGAACCAGCGTCCTCAGTTTTGTATTTGGGGTCTAATGATTCCCACAGTTCTTTGGCTGTTTTCTTTGAAGAATAAACGCTATATAGCGAATCTGACAGCCCATTCAGTATGTAATTATGGCACAGGAAATCCGAGTGATTCCATGCATCGATTGCATTCCATACCTGAACATCTCGCTCTTCACCATTATTAGGTTTAGGAGCATCTTCAGTCAAGAATCTGCCAATGTTCAGTGTGGTCAGATAAAACAGCATCTTTTGCTGCCATCGTTTAAAATTCGGTCCACTGAACTTATCAGGCTTCTCCATATGATTCATCGGAAAAGGTACCGAATTCATATAGGGATTTGCCATGGGAACATTCCCTTGACTCATAAACTGGCTCATCACCTGATCAGGCATGTTTCTCACGAAGGAGTTGATGGCCAGAGTCGTTGTAGCCACAATAGGTACTACTACTGGTACCTGGCCCACAAGCACAGAGTTCACAGCTGAAGTATCTAATCCCATACTTGGATTAACTTCTGGAGTCTCTAGTGGAACACTGGAGTTCACATTCGATTTGTTTGCCATAATATCTGAAACAAAACAGAATCGTTTTAGTATCACAGAAATAATAGCAAAGATATGAGTTGATATCAAATCAGATTTCACGATGGAAATCAGAATCAGTGTCTGATATTGCAGACTCGATAACACAATTGAAAACACAATTGAAATCACAATTGATTTTGAAACCAGTGTCTAATAATAGACCCAATTTCCACAGATTAATATATATCGAAATCAGTGTTCCAAAGAACCTGATTTCCAAATTGAATCAGTGTTCTAGAGGAACCCGATTACCATAATTTTACGAGCTGATTTATTTTTCAAGTCTATTACGATCTGAACCAAAAATCTGATACCAGAAAGTTTGAATAAGCAAACGTTGTTTGAAAATAATTTTAAAACAGAAAAGAAAACGAAATTGTCTTAAGATTGTTAAAACGTATTTTGCAAACAAACCTGACTGGTATCAATGAAAACAGAAAGTAACGTTAGAAAAAGAGTTTGATCTGAGGCCCGTGTTTCACATGGTGTCTTTAAGACAATGGACAACACCGTATGTGTATGAGGCGATCGTCTTCCAGGATACAACGGTTCAACAGTGGTAGGCCTAAGCACTATCCACTACCAACGAACTCAAACCGAGTTTTGAACTTACAAAAAAACGGAGAGAAGAAACGAATTCGGCTGCAAAAAAAAAGTTGAATTATTTTTTCTGTGTGTTGAACAGAACATAAGAGGGATTAAATACCCAAACCGAAACCCTAGGGTTTTGGGATTAATTCGGGATTATAATTGGAAAATTCGTTTTGATTTAATAAGGAAATAATTTATTTAGATAATATTCTCCAAAGAAATTTATTTCTAATTAAACTCGATTCTGTATTCTTAGTGATCAAGTATGAAATCAGAATCCAAACAATTAAAACTTTCCGTATTCATCACAATAAAAAACGTTGACTTAGGAAAGTGACAAAAGGTCAACTGTACTCTCACGGTCCAATCGGAGTGGCATTCGTGTCCGCAGGTTGCGCCCACACACAAGTCGTGCATTCGAAGGTTCGGGTTCCCCCCCCCTGCGCGCGCGAGAGAGAGCCTCTATGCCACACACATGTTGAAACCTCATATCACACATTCACTTATAAAATACTTATAAATTATTTCCCTAATCAATGTGGGATTCCTTTTAATCCCTATGGGTCCACTTTGAGACTCAATTTCTCATTCACCCATTAACCATTTTGTGAATTTGAGTATACCATTTCGAAGTTTTCACGGAGGAGAATTCAAATCCACTTTAATCTTCCATTTCTATGGAATTTATCATACTCAATTTTTGCTCTCAACATGAGAGATTATCACAAAATTTCCAACACTTATAACATTTATCCCTAGTATACAATGGAGTGGTGTACGATTTTGCCCACTTTTTCCCATGGTTGCAAACTTTACGGCAAAGACAACTGGTTATACAAAAGTTTGAGTCCCCATTCTTCTATATTTCTCCTCCTTAGAAATCATTGAATAAACTTGACGAATCGAAGGTAGTGGCTTCATAAGGAGATGCTATTTGTATTGCTAAAAAACAATCTGGTTCGAATATGCAAGATACATAAAATAATAAATAGAAACATCAAGTTAGGAAAATCGAGGCCTGTGTTTCACACGGTGTCCTTAAGATAATTTTGTCGACTAACACCGCATGTGTATGACGATTGTCTTCGAGGATATAATGATTTAACAGTGGATGTGCAAAACACAAACCACTCTCAACGAACTCAAATTGAATTCAAACTTACCAAGATATGAAGAACATAAGAACAAGAAAGAGAACAACTAATTTCATGATTTCCAGAATAATCCAATTATAAGGAAAATACCAGGATTTAAATGGAAAACTTAATCAGTAGGATTGATGTAGGAAATACAAAATTACTACGACTGTAATGATAAAGGAAAATAATTAAGGAATAATCTTCCAAAAGATATATTTCTAATTAAACAGTGATTCTGATTACTTAGTGATCAAGTAAGTATCAGAATCCAAAAAGGAAATAAACTCTTGCCTTAATCTAATTAATTTCCATAACCCAAAATGGAAATTAACTATTTCGTTAATCAACTTTTCCTTATCATTTAAACCGTCCGACTTAGGGAAAAATAAATTAAATTAATTATTTCTAATAAATAAAACGTTGATTTAAGAAAAAAAAAGAAATTTAAAATAGTAACAAAAAGTCGACTGTACTCTCACGAACCAATCGGTGCATCATTCGTGTACGCAGGACGCGCCCACACGCATGTTGATAAGCTACTATCACACAACCACCTATATACCACATATAAGTGTTTTCCTCAACGCACATCATCTCTTAGTAGAGATGATTGTGCACCTCCCTTTCACACCTAGCAGTCAGGGGTTCGAGTCCCACCATGCACATTTTACAAGCATGTGTAAACAGTTTTCTCCCGGTTTGTGGTAGCAGCCCTCTCTCCGGTTGTAAGAGTTGAAGTCCATATGTAACCTCTCCCCGATAGTGGGATTAGTATTCCGGACAGTGCTTGTAGAGTCTAATTAATCTCGTCAGGTCCCGACAGTAGTTGTACTTAAAAAAAAAGTGTTTTCCCCAACCAATGTGGGATACATATTTTTCCCCTACATAATGGGCTTACTTTGAGACTCAATTTCTCATCCACCCATTAATTATTTTATGAGTTTGAGCATACAATTTTGAAGCTCTCACGGAGGAGAATTCGAATATACTTTGATAATTACACCCAAATAATACTCTCAAAATGTGTGGTCATCACAAAATTTTCAATAGGAGAATCTAACTATAGATTGCAGCATAGGAATCATCGAACCCCATCAACTTCTCCATAACTTTGGTCTTTGCGATCGGTTACTTGTGAGATTTTATGACTCTATAGGTGCACGCTTGTACAATGATATAGGAATCCATCTTATCCCATAATCCTATAATTTCGTGAAGTATACAGAGACTGATTGGTGGTTCTGCGTCAATCGTACGATGTCACGTTGAATCTAAAAAAATTGAGGTTCTTTTTGCTATGAAAAACACTCCCTCAAATCATCCCATACCTTCTTTGCGGTGAAAAAATAGATGACCCAAATAGCTAGCTCCGGCAAAATGGCGTTCAAGATCCAAGAAAGAATCGAGTCATTGCACTGTTGCCATAGTGCGTAGTTACATGGTTTATTTTTCTACGGCGGTAGCTTCACATTACTATATACAAAACTGAGTTTTTTTTGGCCCTAAGAGCGATTGTCATGGAGCGGTACTAGGTGCCATAACCTTGTCCATAATTTTCTTCTGTAAAAGGCTTTGAAACAAGCACCAGCCCTGGATGATCGGAATGGTGAATGAAAAAAAGATTTTAGGGATTGTATTTTGAAGTGAAGAAAAACCAACATAAGGTTTTATTAATGGGCTTATTGTTAAATCAGGTGATGATAATAAATTGATTTTTAATTGTCACTCTAATATGGGGAATTAATAATTTATTAGGAATCTATATAATTTCATAGTGGATTCTGATACCTTAGTATCCTTCAATTGATTGCTTGCGGTCGTATTTGCTTTTAGCTTAGTTCAATTTTAACTTTAATTCATCATATTCGGTTACCTAGGTTATGATTGATTTAAATTTAGAATTAGATTTGTTTTTCATCAATCCTCGTGAATTGACCTAGTACTCACTTATTCTACAATAGACTCGTGCGCTTACGAATATTTTAAAAATTTATCACAACACATTCGCACCAAGGTGCAGAAGAGGGTATGGACTGTTTCGTGTGGCCAAGAAAATTATTGACAATGCCTATGTCTTGTAGTTGATTGATAATTGGAACATTTCCAACACTTTCAATGTTACTGATTTATTTGAGTTATATGAAGATGTTCCTATTAATCTGGATAACTCGGGGACAAGTTCCTTTCCAAGTGGAGGAGCAAACATTGTCCGTTTTGGGCCTATAATATGTCGTTGGAACCGTATCGACGAGATCTACATTTTTTACTTAGGGATATACACCTGTAATCTGTCACCATTTTGTCAGAAAGATCGTTTTGAGCAGTTTTTCTATTTTTAGGCTATTTTAGGTGTTTTTATTAGTGGAAATGGTGAGATATGTCACCTTTTTTATTGTGTGTTGTGATGATATCACCGGTTTAATAACTTAAGTTTAAAAGACACCTATTATGGTGAACTATCGAAGTTGTCCCTAAAATTTAATTTTTAAAAGGCAAGTTTCTGAACTCGTCTGTATCTTCCCAAAAAAGTTGTCTGAAAAACTTGTTTCTCTCTCCAAAAAAGTTGTCTCTCTCTAGATTCTGCCTAAGAAGGTAACAAATATTTATGATCTCATGTATTTTCTTTTCTGTGTTCATGTATTTCAAATATTTTACAGGCATTTCTGTGTGGGTTAACATTAACAATGTATCAATTTCTTATGATATTTTATTCCAGTCTTTGTAAGAACATTTAATAGATCTGAGATTTTTTCATGTGTGACCGAGAATATTTAAAGAAGAATCGAGTTTATTTTATATTGGACCGAGCTTTTTTATATTTGGAAAAAAGCTCGATTATTTGAAAAAAATACTCGATAATATAAGAAATATTCTCGAACCTTTGAAAAAGTTCTCGATCCATTGAAAAAGTTATCGATTCCTTGAAAACGTTCTGGATCCCTTACAAAAGTTCTTGATCCCTTACAGAAAAGCTCGATCCCTTACAAAAAGTTCTTGATCCCTTTGAAAAAAGCTCGACCACTTAGAAAATATTCTCGATTCCTTACAATTAAGAAATATTTTCAATCCTTAATAATTGTAAATGTAATTTATATTTTTAATTTGTTAATAATGGTTTGTGATGATGGTTTTCACAGGACAATGGATCGGGTGAGAATAGTCATATCTTACTACAGTCGATGAGATCAATTACCTGATGGAAGTCAGAGGTTTTTTGGTTCTGATAACCAATGAATGTATTTGTCAAAGAATATGATTTACGAAGAGCTGATGTTAATCGTGCAAACCATTGCAAAGTATGATGTGAACAAATATATTACTGATCTACAATCTATATCAATCGTTCCTGGGACAACATGTCGTACATTTATAAGAAACGACGATGATGTTTTGTTTATGGTTGGGGAAAATAGGGTGATCCCTCAAGTATGTGTTAGTCTAATTGAGAGGGCAGCAGGAGATGTGATAGCTGAAGATATCCCTGCTCATGAAAACACCCAACAATTTCGATTGTTTAGCGGAAGCAATCAGTTGTTCACTGAAAGAAGTGGGATCGAAGGGCAGTAAAACATGTGTGGTGTCCCACCGAAAGTAGTCGACCATGGTGATATAGCTGGACCTCAATTCAATGATGTTTTTGGTTGTCAAATTGAGATGAATGCTGAGCAGTACAACCACCAATACAATGAGATGTTCAATAACATGAACAATGAACGGAACAATGAACCAAATGTTGGGCCAATTAATGAGGTGGGTAATGAGGCAAATTTACATCCGGTAGATAATGTAGCGAACAATGAGGAAGATGAAGAACCTCTCGAAACGGAAAGATATACAAGACGTGTACACTGATGTAGTTCCAGTGCATTAGATATAGCTGGGACCTCTGAGGTCCGACCTAATGTAACTCCAGTTGATTCTGAGAATGCCATAACGTGGGTTATTCCATGAGCAAAATTATACTGGTTTGGTATGGGTGGAAGCAGGAACTTGGTAGAAGATGAACCTATAAGCATGATATATAAAGGGCAATTTTTTCCTACTAAAAAGGATTTGAAGAGATTGGTTGGGCATTTTACAATGTAGCACAACTTTGTACGGAAGGTGAAAAGATCGAATAAGACAACGTTACATCTGGTTTGTTTGATGGACAACTGTACGTGAAAGTTAAGAGCGGTGAGGAGAGATGAAGCTACATACTTCCAAGTAAAAAGTTTTGTCAATGAACACACTTATCCGTTGGAGGAGATTCACCGCCGCCATCGACAAGCTAGTGTAGTCATAATTGGAGAAGTGGTTGCACCTAGATTGTAACAACATGATGGTCGACTAATGCGTCTGAAGGACATAATTGCTAACATGAAAACAATGTATGGCATTCAAATCATGTACACTAAGGCATATCAAGCCCTCGATTATGCGTTGTCACTGACCTATGGAACACATGAGGAAAAATTTCAACTGCTGCCATCATTCGGTTACGTGTTAGAATAAAAAAATCCCGGAACAATCACTGATTTACAGTGTGAAGAAGATTGTAAATTTCTCTACTTTTTCATGTCGTTGGGTACCTCACTTAGAGGATTCCAGAGGTGTATGCGTCCATTTATTGTCGTTGATGGTACCCATTTAAAGGGTAAATTCGGGGGTACAATGTTTGTTGCAACTGCACAAGATGAGAATGAACAGGTTTATCCAATTTCTTTTGGGTACGGTGACTCAGAAAATAACCTATCATGGGAGTGATTTTTGAATTGCTTGAAAGGTGCCCTTGGCCATGTAGATGATTTGGTATTCATTTCCGATCTACATACAAGCACTGAAGCAGGGATTTCTAAATTGTTCCCTTATGCCACTCATATCATATGTTGCTGGCACTTTTCTAAAAATATTAGAAACGATATCATATAAAGGATGTTGCCGCAATAATGGACAAATCAGACCAAGCATACACCGAGTTGAAATATAACCGGCACATGGAACATATTCTCGATCATTAGAAAAATAGAAATGATGTACGTGTAACAGACCCTGTATCTTCGGTACGCTGGTGAGCCTCATTCTCCGGAACTGCCCTTCTGTTATGTGGATCCTCCCGACGTCCACCAGTCCTGTCTGTCCCCCCGGTATACCCACCTGTCTTATCTTCGGGAGTAAAGTCTGGATCAGGACCAGGTGGACCATACCGATATGTATGCGTTCTCGAGCTCTGAAGACCCCCGATCTATGCGAGCAACTCTCGGTGCTGCTGTTGTCAATCCTCCTCGATCTTCCCGATCATAGCTAGTAATTCCTGGTACTGCTGTTGTCGATCATCCTCACTCTTCCAGAAGGCTGCACGTAACTCGTTGAACTGATATTGCCATGGGGCCTAAAATCATGTCAACATTGTTAGTACTAAAACAATCAACAGGTCGCATTAATAAAAACAAAGCTATCATCTCAACTTACCTCCCCATCACGTCCAACGCCTGCACGGGAATCCCCTCTAGATGCAGCAAGTCTGGGGGTGGTAAACCAAACCCTTCTATGCCTTACTCACTGAGGAGATGACTCAGATCCGTCAGTGTCCATGGCACTGAAACTCGGACCCGATGGGTTAGAAACCCCCGTCTTATTATGCCTCCCACCCCTACCTTCTTCATCACAACCCTCTCCATTGCTTCCGCTAGTGGTAGTTTGATCATGGACAGTCGAAAGGTGAACCCTGTCCTCCTCTACATACATGCTCCCCCCTCGCTTAGGCCTGTGAAGTATGATGCCTCCGTCTTAGTTGCTGTGGGCATGATTTCCTTCCTCATAAACATCTGAAAGCTTATTTAGGGGAATGTCATTGTAAACATAGTAACTAGTATAACGATTAACAAATTAAATAAATACCTGAGCACTGAAAATCTTGGCCAGCTTCTTCCCTCTATGTTGTTTCGTCAACTCCCACTTTAACATACGAGGAGAAAGCCCCGTAACCCTTCGGGTGTCGAACTTGACGTCCAATTTGAGGATCACCTCGAAAGCAAATATCAGCATCAAAGATAAGTACAATTAGAATCCAAAAAATTTAGGCAATGAAATATAAAGTACATGTTGTAATTAAAAGTTCTTACTAACAGGACATGTGATAGACCGTAAATGTTGTACCCCTCCACGGTATGTACAATAGCGCTCTGTGACTGCTGGCGTCTTTCCTCACGTCACCGGGGTAACACATGCTTAAATGACAAAATAGAATGCCTATAGACGTGGGCACCCCACGGGAACACGTCGAAGGCAGTGAGGTCCTCCACCAATCGAAACTGCAAAACTGAAATCTGGAATCTGGAATCTGGAATCTGGAATCTTGAATCTCTCCTCCACCCCCATCAGTATTCAGTTCAGCATGTACATGAGGCACAACTTCACAGCATCGTACGCCTCCTGAAACTCTCCGAGGGTAAGGACAACCCTCAACTCCTATAACGATACCTTATCAGCTCCAGGAAAGTACTACTGATGTATGCCATTCTCCATTGCAACATACAGGCTTGTGTCTGGTATGACTCCAAAACGCAATCCGGTGATGAGGCAAAATTCCACCTTCGAAAACCTCACCACATGGTTCCCTAACAAGAACCGCATCTCATCTGTTGGCCCGTCATGGTCCAATTCCTCCAATAGCAGCCGCTGGATAACACCACCTAAAAACTTCATCTCCCGGTGCATCAACATGAAATGCCCGAAACAGGACGCCATGAACTGAAGTCGATCCTCAATAGAAAAATCTTTAGAGACCCGGTGCAGTGCATCGTCTATACGAGTGAGGGCTTCAAAATGGTCGTGTCGAGTCAATTTTCCCTTGAACCAATCTCCCTCTGGAGTTTTAAGGAAATCCTTCAACCTGCTCATCATCTGCAATGTCACAAAAACAATACATAAGTAAACTGGAAAAAACTCGGTAACTTGAAAAATATTCTCGATCGTTTGGAAAATATTCTCAATCATTTGAAAATGTTTCTCGATCATTTGATAATATTCTCGATCATTTGAAATATATTCTCGATCGTTTAAAAAATATTCTCGATCGTTTGAAATATTTTCTCGATCCTTTGATAATATTCTCAATCGTTTGAAAAATATTCTCGATCGTTTTAAAAATATTCTCGATCATTTGTTAATACTCGATCCTTCGAAAAATATTCTCGAATGTTTGAAAAATATTCTTGATCGTTTGATAAAATTTCTCGATCCTTTGATAAATTTCTCGATCCTTTGAAAAATTTCAAGATCCTTTGAAAAATAATCTCGATCCTTTTAAAAAATCTCGATTCTTTGCAAAACATTCTCGATCATTTTAAAAACTTTATCGATCTCTGAAAAATATTCTCGATCATTTGAATTTTTTTCGACACTTTGATAAAATTCTCGATTCTTTGAAAAATAATCTCCATATTCTCAAACGTTTGAAAAATATTCTCGATCCCTTTAACAAATTCTCGATCCATTGAAAAATATTCTCGGTCCTTTGTAAAATTATCGATCCTTTAACAAATATGCTTGATTCTTTAAAAAAATTCCTCGATTCTTTCTAAAAAAACCTCAATCTTCCAAAAATCTTCGATTTCGCTTAAAAATTTCTGGATTTCAAAAATTTTCAAAATAAAAAATCCTCTATACCCAGAATTTCATCGTCCTCATCACATATACAACCTCATTTCAAACCCTAACTTAAACCACAACCATTTTCAGATCTGTTTTTCAACCCTAATCTAAAATTTCAATAAACAAGACACAAGTCTAACATGTAATGACAAGTTATGAAAAACAAAATCGAGAAAAAAAATGAACTGAACTTACCTCTGTCAATCGTAAGAAATCTGGTGTATTCTCATTCCGGTCACTTCACCGTTGATTCCGTTGCCGTCGACAAGCTTCCTGTCGGTCTCTTTCTCACTCCTACTTTTTCACACTTTCTAAATGACAACTTTCTCTCTTTTCGGGGTATTTTTTGTCCTAACACATAAAATGGTGCCTTTTAAACTTACATTAGTAAAATTATGATATTTGCATAACACCCCCTCCCCCAAAATGGTGCCAATAATTTTTCAAGCCCTTTTTATTACTTATTTCCTTTTTGTTTCAATGAGTTTGTTTGGGATTCATATTTTCTAGCTTTTGGAAATTACCCGTTTGAGGTTTTTCTTTTTTAATCAAATTAGGGCTCCTGAATCCTTGTGGAAACATGCTATTTTTTCCTATTTAATCAAGAGTCATTGACATTGTGATTTAGTTTTTGAGATATTAATAAAATCGTTCGTTAAAGAGAGTTCTTTGTCATGGATCCGACAATTTATCACTTCCGATACGTTAGAAAGAAAATTCTAACCAAGATGAAAGCCATTTTGTTTCTATGTGTGGATTTTAGCTCAATAATGTAATTAATATTATGAAACTAACTTCTGAAACAATAACAATAATCAAGCTTAAGACTTGTGATCAGGAGCGGATCCATATAGAGACCAGGTAGGGCCCGTGCTTTACCTTAATTTTTTTATATAAAAATTGATTTTGTGTATATTTTATATACACATATTTATTAAGAATAGTTATCAAATAACATCTTTGGTATGAGTGGTAGTTGATCTTCCTTTTTGAACTAAAGGTGCTTGGTAGTACTTCTTTAATTCAAATTTTTATGTCTTATTTATTTTATCATCTTTTCCGATTCATTTTCTCATTTTTCTTGTCTTATTTTTTTTAACATCTTTTCCAATTCAATTTTTCTATTTTGTCGTTGTCAATTTCTTAATTACCATTAATTTACATTTACTTAAATTCAATTTTATTTTATATTAAATTATATATTATTGTTTCTAATATTTTTAATTTGACATACTTTACATGTCCAATCAATAAACCCTAAACTCTCATATTTTACTTTATTTGATTAAAATAATCAATCTATTACTACGATTCATTTTATTTTATCATTATTTTTTTTTATTTGATAGTTTAAATTCATTAAGAATCAATAAATCAATAATTTATCAATAATTTGAAGATTTTTTTTTAAAAAAACATGTCTAGTAACAGTTATTAATAAATTATTTTTGTATGAATTTAAATTGAATTCATTGTAAATGTAAAACAAAATTTCTTATTATAAAATTAGATTGTAATTTATTCTTTTAATTTTTTTCGTTATGTATATTGTTTTTCTTATTATTATTATTTATTTTTTAATATTTTTTCTTGTTTTTATTGCTTTTTGAATTTAAGATTATTTAATTTATTTGAGTAAGTGTTTTAACTATTTTATTTTATCTAAAAAACTATTTTATTATAGTCTTAGTTTTTCAGTAATTTTTCATATAATTACGATTTTAATTTATTCAAGTGTCCTACCTGATTAAAATTTCTGATCGACCAATACTCGTGATAATGAGATATATAATGAAATATAAAATAACTTTACCTCTACTGCACACTATGTACATGAGTCTCCCAACCACCAAAAGTCACAATTCAATCTTCTTAATATTTGTCAAAATAACCTTTCCAGCATGCCATAGAAGATAGAACCACTCCCATGTAGCATCGACAAACCCTTGTTTTACGAAATATACAAACCAAAACAAGAATCAATTTGTTGGAAATCTTGTGATGAACACACATTTTGAGAGTATTATTTGGGTATGACTGATTCCATAAAAATGGAAGATCAAAGTATATTCAAATTCTTCACCGTGAGAGCTTCGAAATGGTATACTCAAACTCACAAAATAATTAATGCTAAAAAACAATCTGGTTCGAATATGTAAGAGACAAAACAATAAACAGAAACATCACATTAGGGAAATCGAGGCTCGCGTTTCACACGGTGTCCTTAAGACAGTTTCGTCGGCTAACACCGTATATGTATGGCGATTCTCTTCTAGGATACAACTATTTAACAGTGAATGTGAAGAAGAAAAAACACTTTCAACAAACTCAAATTGAATTCAAACTTCCCAAGATACGAAGAACAGAAGAACCGGAAAGAGAACAGTTAGATAGAAAACCTAATTAGTAGGATTGATATAGGAAATACTTAATTACTACGGTTGTAATGATAAAGGAAAATAATTAAGGAATAATCTTCTAAAAGATATATTTCTAATTAAACATTGATTATGATTACTTAGTGATCAAGTAAGTATTAGAATCCAAAAATGAAATCAGCTCTTTCCTTAATTTCCATAACCCAAAACGGAAATTAACTATTTCGTGTACGCATGACGCACCCACACACATGTTGATAAGCTACTATCACACAACCACCTATATACCACACATAAATGTTTTTCCCAACCAATGTTCTGGTTTGGTTTCGGTTTTTCGATGGATTGCGACAGACTTAATCTTAAACATCACGGTTTTGGCTTAATAAAATATCAATCTGTGGAAATTGGATCTGTTTCGAGACACTAATTTCAAATTAATTATCTAATTTAAATTTTGGTAAATCGAGTCTATTAAAAGACACTGGTTTAGAAATCAAGTGTGATTTCGACTGGGTAATCGGGTCTGTAATACCAGACATTGATTGTGAAATCTGGAATTAATTATTGATTCACTGGTTTGATATCAATTAATTGATATCGGTACTGTCATATAATATATATGATATTTTCGTGATTTTAAGAGTATGTATATCATTTGTACACGAGTTGTGTAAATATTTGATATCTCAAAGATATAGATTTGTAGTATATATCAGGAAAAACCGGAATAAAAAGATTATACGTTTATATAATCTGATACAAGCCAGTTTATATACACGAGTATATATATTAGTTTCATATAAGTGGGTTTACAACACGTGTTAGTTATATTGTTAAATATACTGATTTTGTTTTATTTGTATGTGATATATTGTTGATATATCTCAATATACTATTACGATTGTTATATCAGTATTATGGACCGGCCCAAGACAGGCCGGTCTGTGTGGTCTGCGAAGCAAAACTGGCCGTGCCAAGCATGACCCGTGAAGGAGGCAGGCCAGGCAGAAGCCCGGTACGTGACAGGCCGCGTGCCGGGCTGCTGGTACTAGGTCTAACAGGTCAGCCCACCACGGCATGCCTAACCGGCATGCCAGACCCCTGGACTGGCACGCCGGTCGGTCAATTCAACTGTTTTTTTTTAAATATTCCCTCCAACGGTTGGAATTCAAAATCCAGCCGTTGGAGGCTCTAAAATTTACAAAAAAACCCCTGAAGTCTTCCAAATTTAATTTTGACCCACAAATCAAATTTTTCTATAATACTTCCATCAATTTCATTTTCCATTCACTCTCTCTATCATTCTTTCAATCTCTCATTCTCTCAAATCTCAATCTCTACATTCTCCAATTCTCTACTCTTTTTCATTCAATTTCATTATTACTCTCTCTATAAAATTCTCTAAATTTTCCACTAACACACCAAATTTTAAAGGTACAATTTTCTTATTACTTTTGTTGAAACATTTTTTGATAGTAAATTTATATTTTTATGTTTAGACTGTAGTTACTAAATCAAAACATTTTTATTTAGTTAGTTAGTTTATCAATTTTTATGCATTAATGTTAATATTATTTGTTAGTATATTAAGATTTTTAAGTTTAGTAGTAATTTTAATATTTGTTATTAGTAAATTTAGAAATTTAATTTGTATTATTGAATTTAATTTTTTTAATAAGTAAATTCTGAATGTTAAGTGTAGTAGTTAATTTTAATATTTTTTGTTAATAAATTATGAAATTTTAGTGTATTTGTTTATTTTAATATTTTTTGTGAGTATATTATGAATTTTAAGTGCAGTGTTTAATTTTAATAAGTTTTATTAGTAAATTAAGATTTTTATGTATAGTATTTAATTTAATATTTATTGTTAGTAAATTTATCAATTTAACTTGTAGTAGTGAATTTAATATTTTTTGTCACAAGATTATGAATTTTTAGTGTAGTTGTTTATTTTTTTTTGAAGTAAAATAATATTTTTAACCGTCGTATTATTTTTATTAATTATTGTTAGTAAATTAAGATTGTTAAGGGTAGTAATTAATTTAAAATTTTTTTGTTAGTAAATATTGATTTTTAATTTCACTATTAATGACTATAGTGCTCATATTTTTACTTCAGAAAATGGATCATAATCAGCAGCCTTGTTTTTCGGACGGTTTGAACATGTTCAACGATGGATTTGATATTTCAGAGCCGATCTATACTCAGGCGGGACTTTCTGGTTCCGCCGTTACACCAACATTACGTCCCAACAAATTAACATCAGATGTGTGGCAGTATTTCAACATAGTCCAAATGACACTCCCAGACGGGACGTTCGGGCCCAGAGCTAAATGTAAGTTTTGTCATAAGGATTATGCCACAAATATGAAGGGAATCAGATATTTGAGACGACATATGTACAAATGTATGCCTGCACATGGACATGTAGACACTACAACTTATACACAACTACAATGACACCCAGATGGGTCCGTTACGACGTGGCAGTTCGACGCCATGCACGCTAGAGAGTGCTTGTCACGATACATTGCACAAACTGATCAACTGATCAATGTTTGTGAGAGTCCATTTTATAAATAATTAATCACATCTGCATATAACACCCGATTTGAACTTGTTTCTAGAACCACCACTAGAAATGATTTGATAAGATTGTTTGAAACCCAAAGAGATGACTTGATTGCTGATATACAACATTTAAGGTGGCGTTTGGTTACCATGGTGGAATGAGAATTGAAATGGTAATGAGAATGAGAATTGGAATGGAAAGGAATGGAAAACTGATTTCTTTGTTTGGTTGGGACTTTAGAATTAATATCTAAATCAGTAATATTTTGTTTGGTTAACAACCGAATAGAATGGAATCAACTGTATTTTGACCAAAATACCCCTAATTACAAAACATTTATAATAACATTATATATTATGGATAAAAATATATATATATGAAAGTATATATAATATAATATTTATATATAATAATATTTATATATAAATATTATATATATATATATTTATATTTATATTATTATAATATAAAAAATATATTATTACAATATATGTTATATATTTATATATTATATATTATATATTATATGTTAGTAATATTAATACTATTATATATTAGTAATATTAATACCATTATATATTATATAATATATATCATATAAATATATTACATAATAATATATATAATATAAATATTATATATATATATTATTATATATTAAATAAAATATATCATATACATATATTACATAATAATATATATTATAAATATTATTATAAATATTTTAATATATATTATTATATATTATTTATTAGAAATATTATATATTATATATTATAAATATTATATATTATATATTAGAAATATTGATATTATTGATATTAATATTATTAAATATATAAATATTATATATAATTATATAATGTGTATATATATATAATAATATATATAATTAGAAAATATATTGTTCATTTTGGATAATTATATTATAAATATTATATATATATATATTAATATATATTATATATTAGAAATATTATATATTATATATTATAAATATTATATATTATATATTAGAAATATTGATATTATTAATATTAATATTATTAAATATATAAATATTATATATAATTATATAATGTGTGTATATATATATATATATATATATATATATAATATAATTAGAAAATATAATGTTCATTTTGGATAATATTAAAAAAATATAAAAGTATAAATTATATAATAATATATATTATAAATATTATATATATATATTTTTTTTAATACATATTATATATTATATAAAAATATTATATTTTATTATATAATGTATATATATATATATACATTATGTATATAATAACATATAATATATAATATAAATAATTAGAAAATATAATATATATATTTTGGATAATAATAATAAAATATAAAAGTATAAATATTATAGTATATATAATATATATATATATAATATAAATATACATTATATAATATATTTTGTATAATATAATATATATTTTGGATAATAATAATATAAGATATTATAATATATGAATATATATAATATATGTAATAATAATATGCAATAATAATGTATATATATATAATAATAATAATAATAAATATTATATAATAGAATGATATTTATAATATATATATATATATAATTTTTTTGGAAATGAGAGTATTTTTGGAATTGAGTTGTGGGATAGAGGGTTATTTTTGGAAAGAAAATATGTTAATTGAATGGAATGGGCATTCCATTAGTTTTTGGATGGAATGCTCATTCCACCAAAACGGTGGAATCCCTATTCCATTGGAATTTAACAAACCAAACAAATGGAATGAATTCCTTTCCATTCCAATCCATTCCATTCCACCCAACCAAACACCACCTAAGTGTCTCTGTTGCATTAACTTCTGATATTTGGAATGCATATTCCAAACAGGATTATTTATGTGTCACGGGACACTATTTAGATTCTGACTGAAAGATAACAAAAAGAATTATTGGTTTTCGTCTTATGGATTTTGCACATACTGCATAAAACATTTTTAATGTCATTATTTATGTTTTAGAAACTTATGAAATCACGCATCACAACCCTTTTATCACATTAGATCATGCATATGCAAATACTAGCTCTATTACATTGTTTGTTGCAAGAAATATCCCGCATGATGGAGGTTATTTCTTCCATCAACGGTGTGCATGTCATATTATAAATTTAGTTGTACAGGCTGAGTTAAAGCATGTAAGCGACCAAATAGATCCTATCAGAGAAGCCATTTCTGGGATTTACAGTTCTAATCCTAGATTCAGTGAATTCAAGAGACACTGTAAATTAAATGGTCTCAAACCCGAAGATTCCAAACTGATATTCCGGTAAGGTGGAACTCTACGTATTTAATGTTGGAAAATTGTTTGGAATATGATACAACCATTACATGTTTTTATAACATGAAATTGGCCGAAACAGGTCATCCTGAAGCAAAAACACTTACCACAGACGATTGGTATGTGGCAAGGATTTTTGTTCAATTTTTAAATATTTTTTACAATACCACTATAACTCTTTCCTCGGTCTATTACCGCTCATCTTCCCAGGCAATCCATCAAATAGTGGAAATGTCTGAAGTGTTAAACAATTATAGAGAAGATGAACATCTAGGCGCTGCAGTTGTTGCTATAGAGACAAAGTTGAAAAAATATTGCGCTAACATTTCTATACTTTATGCCTTAAGTGTTATAGTAGATCCTATGGTTAAATTATCTGGTTTAGAAGTTTTGTTTGAGTTTATTGATACTAATTTATCAATAGATTATTCAGAACAAATTACTGACATTCGAACCAAGTTGTTCGAGATTTTTCGTATTTATGAGAGAAAGTTTGGCAACATTGACACCCCTCAATCAACACAACCGGAGACAGAACTGAAACAAACAAGTTGGACTCTTCTGAAAAGGCGAAAAAAAGGATAAATCAGTAAGTACTTCTTTAGGGAAAAGATCTGGCCCATCTTCTTTACCGAACTGATTAGGTACCTTGAAGCACAATTCGATATTGTTGAAGACAAGAAAGAGTTTGATTTGTTGTTATGGTGAAAGACCTATACGTACAGGTATCCAGTTCTGTCACACTTAGCACGTGACATACTGGTTATTCCCATGTCAACAGTGTATTCAGAATAAGCTTTCAGCACCAGTGGATGCATAATTGAACCAAGAAGAAGTTGTTTGTCTCCAGAGATGGTGGATGTATTAACATGCCTTCGGGATTGGGAGCATGCTAAAAAAAGGTTACAAAATCAAGCCGTAGATAAAGAGATTATTCTAAATTTCAACAATCTATATATTGATGAACCTGCAGGTAGTGGCTAGGACCAGAACTAGGTTATACTTTTACATATGTATTTAGTATTTACTTGTAAGTTGTAATACGATTGCACTCTTTTTCCCTTACCAAGCTTTTATCCCACTGGGTTTTTCTTGGTAAGATTTTTAATGAGACAATCATGTAAATATGTAATACTGAATTCCATAAATGAACAATAATTAAATAAATAAAAAATTGTTGGTTTTCTTTATTCATTTTTGGAATTGAAATCATAAACCCTAAACCCTAAATCCAAATAAACTTAATTTGAAAAAATCGAATTTAAAAATGATTATGGACCAGGCCCACAGGACCAGGCCCGCTAGACGGCTCGACACTGCCCTCCTGAGGCAAGCCAGCGTGCCGTGCCTTGCCTCCGTTTTTGAAAACAGGCTAGGCCTAATGGGCCGGGCCACTCCATTATTACAGCAGTATCAGTGTTTAGTGCATTGATAAGTGTGAAACTAAACAATACTAAGTCTGTGTATTGCTTGTATTTGATAACAATCAGGTTTACTTTGATAAATTGAATATATGATTATATATTCTTACATAGTTACGCCAAGAGTGGCACCTATTTATAAACATAGATATTAGATTTAAAGAGCTAAAATAGTGTTTTATCCACTATACTTGATATATCAATATTTGATATATATATTAACAAACTGACTAAGTTGTATCAGTATTTGAGATTGTTATCTATATACATACATACCGGATGTGTCATACATCAGTTTATATCGATGTATATTTGTGGTTCAAAAATATTTGGTTTGGCCTTTCTATGTAAGATGACCGTCGAATCAACTATGAACCCGAGCGTGGCTTAAAAGACTCCGGTGGTCAACCCAATTGTGGGTCAATTGATCAACTCGATGATGAACCCTTTTGTGGGTCATATGAATAACCCGACGGTGAATTTGTTTGTGTCTCCGGTTTCGGTTCTCATGAACCATATGGAGAAACTAGAGAAATTCAGTGGTCTGAATTTCAAGAGATGGCAACATAAGATGTTGCTCTACCTGACCACATTGAATTTTGTGAGATTCTTAACTGATGAGGCTCTTAAGGCCAACAGTGGTAACGAGTTGGATGTGTTAGTTTAAAATGGTGATTATTGTCAAAATCAATTCTTTTGAACTTCAAAATTGTAATTATCAATTCATGATGATTTATTTCTATTAATTTTGGATTAATTGAAATATTAATTTTTAAATTCAAAACAAAACCGATTTGACTTTAATATTGACAATTTTAATTGGAATTAATTTTTAAATTAATTCAGTTGATCTCCTCCTAATATTATGGTGGATAAATCAAACGTGAACTCGAACGTTCCAATAGAAACTCCAAATGCTAATCCAAGTGTAGGATTAGACACTTCGAGTGTTAATTCTTGGCTTGTGGGTGAAGTGCCTATTGTGTTGCTAAGGGCCCAAGTGTGGTAACATTGACTCTGGCCATCAACTCATTCGTGAGAAACATGGCAAAACCGGTGATGAGCCAGTATGTGAGTCACACAAACTTTTAATGGTGGCAACAAAAGATGCTTTTTTATTTGACCACACTGAACCTAGTTAGGTTCTTGACTAAGAAAGCTCCTAAACCCAATAGTGGTGAAGAGCGAGGTGTTTAGGTATGGAATGCTATTGATGCATGCAACCATTCGGATTTTCTATGCTGAAACTATATATTGAATGAGCTATCGGATTCGTTGTATATCGTATATTCTTCAAAGAAAACAACCAAAGAACCGTGTGAGTCGTTAGATAGGAAATACAAGACTGTGGATGCTAGATCCAAAAGGTTTGTTATGGGCCGGTTTCTTGAATACAAAATGGTGGACTCTAAGATAGTTATGAGTCAAGTCCAAGAGTTTCAGGTGATTCTGTGTGAGATTCATGTCGAAGGTATGACCATAAGTAAAACCTTTCAGGTAGCTACTGTCACTGAGAAACGACCGAGATGGTGAGTATGAAGCACCATTTGGTGAATTCTGTGCATATCATGGAATAAAACATCAAACCATTACGTCGTATCAGGAAAATGGAGTTTTTGAATTGAAAAATCGTACCTTGAAAGAAATGATGAATGTAATGCTGATAAGTTATATATTACCTCAGAACATGTGGGATGAATCTATATTGTCTTGCAATTACCTTTTAAATAAGGTACCCTGAAATAAAATAAACAAGACCCTATATGAACGATGGAAAGGAAGAAAACCTTCCTATATATTCTTATGAAAGTGAGGGTGTCTTGCCAAAGTGGTCGTACATACACCTAAACAGGTGAAAATAGGTCCAAAAACCGTTGATTGCATTTTCAATGGATATGCACATAATAGTATTGCTTATCAATTTTTGGTGTATAAGTTTAACATCTTAGATATACATAAAAACACGATAATGGAATATAGAAATGCATCGTTCATTGAAGATGAATTTCCATTTAAATCCAATGATAAAGTAAGTTTGTCAAAACGAACACATGCTGAAAGTTGTGAGTACCAAGAAAAAGAAATTGACGCTGAACATAGACATAGCAAAGAGCTAGGATGGAAACATCTTTTGGTTTAGATTTTCTGACCTATTTACTTGAAGGTGATCCTCGAACCTTTAAAGAAGTGTTGAACTCTTTAGAAGTACTCCTGTGGAAAGAGGCTATAAAGAGAGAAATTGATTCCATTCTTCAAAATTATATTTGGGAATTAGTGGACCTTTTTTCGGGATGTAAACCGTTAGTGTCCAAATGAATTTTCAAGAGGAAAATGAAAGTGGATGGATCAATTAATAAGTATAAGGCTAGACTTGTAATAAAGGTTACAATCAACGAGAAGACTTAGATTACTTTAATACGTTTTCTTCTGTGACGAGAATAACCTCCATTAAGATGGCACTTGCAATCATAGCTTTACAAAATCTTGAAGTACATCAAATGGGTGTGAAAAAAACTTTTTTAAATGAAGATCTAAATGAAGAGATCTACATGGAACAACCCGAGGGTTTTTTCACTCCAGGGAAAGGAAAGAAGTTTGTAAGTTGGTGAAGTCTTTATATGGTCTAAAGCAAGCACCAAAACAATGACATGAGAATTTTGACAATGCTATGATGTCAAATGGTTTTAAGATCAATGAATGTGATAAATACGTTTATGTCAAAGACACAGGAAATAGGTATGTCATATTATGTCTTTACGTTGATGACATGCTAATTGTTGGTAGTGATGATACATTGATCAAATCTACCAAAGATGTGTTGAAATCAAGATTTGATATGAAAGATATATGACCAACTGATGCAATGTTGGGAATGAAAATCTCAATAACATCAAGCAGACTCGTTCTAAGTCAGTCACACTATATTGATATGATTCTTGAGAGATCCAGCAAAAATTATTCTGGAATATCCAGAACACTAGTAGCTACAATTCTACACCTATCCAAGAATAAAGGTGAGAACGTCTCTCCACTAGAATATTCTAGAGTGATAGGAAGTCTGATGTACTTAACAAGTTGTACAAGACCAGAGACATAGCTAATCCAATCAATAAATAAGTAGATACACGAGTAATCCAGGAAACAATCAATAGAAATGAATAGTAAGAGTATTGAGGTTTTTACGATTTATTCGTAATTATGGACTGCATATACCAGATATCCTATTGCCCTAGAAGGATACACTGATGCACACTAGATATCTGATATAAAAGATTCAAAATCAGCTAGTGGGTATGTGTTTATACTAAAAGGTGAGGTTGTATCATGGAAATCCTCCAAACAAACGTGTATAGCCAGATCCACCACAGAATCTAAGTTTGTCGCTCTAGATAAATGTGGTAAGGAGGTTGAATGGATATGCCAATTCTTAGAGGTATTCCAATATGGCTAAAGCATGTGCCGACGATTTGCATCTATTGTGATAGTCAATCAACAATAAGAAGAGCACAGAGCAACATGTTGTTCTTGGTGTAATTCAGATAGTATGACATGTCAGCAGTAGACAAGAGTCGGGGGTGCCGCATCATCTTTGGTCAACCAGATCGAACTAACCTAAGTTGACCAAAGAAGGCCCATCAATGCCCGATCAAAATAACATAGACAATCGAACAAAGAAGACTCGATTAGGACCATTAAGATGGCCAGGGCAAAGTCTGTGATCGGGTGAAACCACCGGTCGAGGGGAAGGAGCTTCGGTCGAGTTTGGCAGATGCTCGGTTGACTAACACATGGACAACATTCAGATTCAATGAAGTTACAACTCTGATATGCATAAACAAAATCTAGTATAAACAAGATATTTTGAAGTACACTTTGTTAAGGAAACATACTTCTTTATAGATATCAAGGTACAAATTAGGCAAGAGATCTACTGCAATTAAAACACAATCAACAAGAAACAAGAACGAGAATAATACGATTCAAATAAGTTAGAATTTCGTTCCATTACAGAAACTTACCTTACTTGTACACCAAGAATTAAGGCTATGAATGTATAAATAGATTCTAATAAAGCCCATAGAAAGGTTAATGTAAATTTAGCTTACAAGAGTGTAAGAGAGATTGAGGTTGTAATCTTCTACATAGTGAATTTTTCTTACCGTCACTGGCAACCGTGTATGTTACCCCACCTTGGGGGTTTACCATGTAAAATATTGTCTCTATTTATACCTGCTCTCTCTTTTGTAGTTTGTTATTCATCTTTTTTCACGTCTATTTGTGTGACACGTGGTGAGATATAGTTGATCCAAAAATCACTATCAACAACTGGCGTTAGAAAGAGGGGTCGAAACTCTGTTAGCATTGAACTTGAAAAATTAATCCCAGGAAAAAGCTTACGAAAGACGATATTATGGACAGAAGTCAATCTCCACAAAACACTGATGCCTTGTGCCGTGCCAACATCTCTAACCCGACTGACGTTAATACCGTTGGAGAAGATCCACCTTCAAGGACTCCTCTATCTACCGGACCCGACATAATAACGTCCACAGATGTAATCGATAAAATTTTTCCAGATGTATTCCGGCAGATCCAGGAATCCCTACGGAAGGTCATTACCGACACTGCTAGATTGAGAATCAATAAAATGGCCACATCCAACCTGAGTTCGTTGTACCAGCTCTCCACATGGTTGGTAGCCCATGATCTAAAGATACACTTTTAAATAGTGTCAACCACCCCATGAGCACCTCATAAATTTAGAAGAGATAGGACAGAGCGTTGTGAAAGAAGGGAACATTCACACAGAAGAGACGACCGCCAAGAAGACAGAGAAACAAGGGAGCATAGGGAGTCCAGTTCATGGGAATGTACGGGCAGATATGATGAAGAAGAAACCAGCCCTGAGCAAACAGATAGGCATGACGACTAAAAAAAAGAACTCGCTTGGTTTCAAGTGATGACGAAGCTGCCCCCATGAGACGCATAAAGCGGCACAATATGTATAATGCCCAGATTGCCGAGCGAATCCCTGGGAACCATACATGCTCACTATCCGCCAAAGCTTTGACGAGCATGGAGAACCAGAAGGGGAGCGGAAGGTCATTCTTAGAAGGATAGAGGCCTTGGAACAAAGACAAAGCTAGGGAAACCTATTAATCGAAAACTTCGGGAGTCCATTATTTGATTCAATAAGGTATAACCGTTTTTTAGACAAATTCAGGATTTTGCACGTGGGGCAATTCAAAGCTAATACTGAAGATATCAAAGTGCGATGGTACAATATGATTATAACGATGCCCTAATGTGTCAGATGTTCCCTTAGACCTTAGGAGTCTAGGGGTATAAGTGTTTTGGAGGACTTACGGCGGGGTCCATTAGGAACTTTGAGGAACTTATACAACCTTTCACTAGGCAGTTCATGGGGAATATCCAGTGGAGGAAATCCATATCAGCTTTGTCAACCTTAAAGCAGAGGAATGACGAGAAACTGAAAGATTACCTAACCAGGTTCTCATAGGAGGTGTTGAAAGTACATGGACGACGCAGTAGTGTCCGCATCCATCAACAGTCTGCAGCAAAACCACTTGTCACTAATCCTAAGATAGAAAGGGCCGACCACATATGCAAGCATGATAAATGGCGTTGGAGGATATGCTACAACAGGTGAAGAGCAGATAGCCCATGGAGGGGAGCTAATACAAGGAGGCCGGCCCGATAGCAGTCAAAAACCTAAAGACGGATACTCGAAGAGAAACAGTAAAGGGGACTAGAAGGGCAATGTGGGAAAGAGTAAGGATGGATGTAAATATGATGACCATAAGGGTGGAAAGCTCTTTAAAAGGCAGTACACCAATTGCACCCCATTATCTAGTAGACAACAGGAGATCTTGAATATAACAGAGGATAAGAACCTGTACAAAAAGCCTCCGAGACAGTAAAGCCTGGCATATAAGACTTTACAGATGTGCAGATGGCGTATAAGATTTTTGAAGGCTTTACAGATGTACGTCTGCCCTACAGAAGGTAGACAGACATTAGAAAACATCCACATAGGTGTGTGAGAATCACTCTTGAGGTAAAAGTCTGGCGTATAAGACTCTCAGACAAGGCTTTTTCTGGCCAAACCTGTTCCAGGATGCTCAGGCAGTCACAGAATAGTACGATAACTATCAGAGTATAGCCAATGACATCAAAAGGCCGCTTGAGCAATTGAAGAACTTAACATCACCTTAGACGTTTGCCATGTGGAGGCTAGATCTGATTGGCCTAATGTCAACATCGATCAAGGGAGGAGCAAATCTCGCCATTATGGTCGTAGATTACTTCACAAAATGGGTAGAAACAGAGTCACTAATGCATAAAATTGAAGCTAACACGATCAGTTTTGTGAAGAAGAATATCATCTATCAATTCTGAATCCTGAACACAATAATCACAGACAACGGGACCCAGTTTGACAGTGATAACTTCAGGGAAATATGCTATGATTTCAGCATAAAAAATTATTATGCCACACTGGCCCATCTTCAGACTAATGTCCAGATAGAGGCAGTGAATAAACTTATCAAGCATACCTTGGAGGCCAAGCTGTATGCTAAGAAAACAAACTGAGCAGATAAACTGCGTGAAGTCTTATGGGCTTAACGAACCATGGAAACAACTTCGACAGAAGAGACACCCTATTCACTAGCATTCGGGATGGAAGTAGTAATTCCAGTCGAAGTGGTTCATAATTCACCGAGAGTACAACTCTTTCACACTGATGCACATGTGGTGATGTTAGAATAAAACCTAGATAAGTTGGAGGAAAGAAGGGACTTGTCAAGGATAAGGAACGCTGCTTATCAGTCAAAGGCAGCTACATACTATAACTCACATGTCCGAGTAAGGAGATTCCAGCTTAGGGATTTAGTTCTCAGGAGGGTGTCACCCTATACAAAATAAAAATCAGCGTGATCACTGACTGATAAATGGGAAGTACCATACCAGGTGGTCAGATTGGCCGGTCATAGAGCATATCGCCTCACCCGACCAGAATAGGTGAGCTGCCCAGGCCGTGCAATGCTCAATACCTGAAGATACCCCTGAAGATTTCTTATCTCCAGATATTTCTTTTTAGTTAGAAATGAGTTTGCTTTGTTTTTAACATTTGTTAATTCGTTGATTTCTCTTTTTGGCATTCAATAAAAGTCCCATTGAGTGAACAATTTCAAGAAGTCAAGAAAAGTGTTCTAAATTTGCTTTCATTTACAAAAGCAATCCCGAGGCAGTTGGAGGTCGCTCAATGCGGATAGGTGAGTCAGGGAGGCCTAGTAAGGGGGCCAAAAGCATATATTGCAAAGGCAGTGTACACTCACCGAAACTAACTGGGTGCAATAAAGCACTATTAGGGTGCCTTAAGGCCATAAGCACCTGATGCGATGCGCCAATATTTGAATAAGGGATAAAATATTTATACTTAAAATAGTTGCCAATAAAACTTAAGCACTCACAAAGTTAGTATCATATAAGCTACCCCATTGCGACGAATCTTTGATCAACAGACTACTGGGAGACGTCCCAATGACTTAGTTGACAGATAAAAGACAAGCATCTATAAATTAGATACCATACAAATGGTCCATAAAAGAAAACTAATTGATGAAAAGAACAAAACCGGCAAAGCAGTCGGGAATCAAAATAACATATCAAGTTAGAACCAGTACTACTCGACCCTGCCCAAAAATGGTATACGTCAAACCCGACCACGTACAGTTGTTTGGCCAAAGTTAGGTCGCTTAACTTAATGTGATAAAGGACATATAGTTTAAGTTAACAAACGACCCTAACCATACAAAGATTACTTGGTTAAAGATGGGTTATCAAATTCAAGCATGACCGAAAACGAACAACTAATAAAGGAACGATCTCAATCGAACGTGGTGGTATGGTCAGTCGACTCGGTATAAGGAAACACATATAGTTTGAGTTAGTTAATAGCTCCAACCACTTATAGGGATGCTCGGTTGAAGGTAGATCATTCGACTCAAGCATGATAACAAGCATACGGTTTATGCTATTTCACACAAGGCGAAAAAAGCAGTAGAGGCCTAAAAGAATGGTATTATTCATATCAAAAGGCTAAGAGATTACAAAAAGTAGTGATCATAGATTACATAAACAAAGTAGGCATAAAACAGGGCAGCAAAATTAGACATCCGGTGTGCTCAAGGGGCAAATTCATGTCCAATATCACACAAACACAAACATATAAACACCAGAACAAGCAAGTATGTCATTTCCTAGAGATAGTCCTACAACATGTAATTTACACAAGTCTTCAATTTAAGTCTAATACATATGCATACTATAACATGTGTTAAGTCCATTGGTCGAGATCATATGCCAGATCCACCAGGTGGAACTCCATATCCCTTGGTCAAGTCCCTAAAATCTAACCAGTTGATGTCATCTTCTTGGTCATCGGCCATAAAGAGGGTATAATCTATGTCGGGCAAAGGGCCAACATCAGTCCCTTTCGTTAGAGTGCTGCTTTATTCTCTAGTATGGAATGCCACCAGAGAGGATTTGGAGGGAAGCTCTAGGTGCATGGGGTGAGGGTCTTTCCTGATATATTTGCAATAAGCCCTCTACCCCATCCTCTGATTTTTTATGGCTTCTAGGGACTCATCCTTATGCTTCCTGATAGTCCTACCCCATTTTTGGCGAGCCTCCCCTAAAGACCGCTCCTTACCGCTGAAGAACATCCGAGTGGTGGCTAGCCCTCTCTCGAACTCTCTCAGCATGATAGCCTCGAAAACCGGGGGCCTCTTGTAACCATACATATTTTTGGATCTCAAAGGCTGATTTGGCTTCTTGGGAGAGCACCTCCATGCTGACCTACTGCTATTCTAGATCTTTTACCAGCCGCTCATAATGGAGCCGAGCCTCATCAGACGCCTGTTGCGACTCAAGCATAGCCTGTTGGGTAGAGGTAAAGGCGTCTCTAGCGTCTCTGGCTCCCTCTTAGGCTTGGTTACCATCGATTCATCCAGGATGATCCTTGATTCGAGTTAAACACTTCACAGCTCTGCCCTCACAATCCTCTTCTCCAGTTCGACGTTCTTCGTGGTGAGCTCCCTGAGAGTCACCTCAGTTGCGGAGGCCATACTCTGAACGTTAGCAATAGTCTTTTTCAATGCGACCTCAGTCGCAACATGGTTTTACAACTTTTCTTCATATTGCTTGACTTTTGACGTATTGGCCGATAAGGACTTAAGGGCGTCATCCTTTTCAGTAATAACCTTCTTCAATCAGGAAATCTTTATAGCCTACTTCTTCTGATTGGTCAGAACCCGGGTCAACTCATCCACCGCCTGATAAAAAGATAGAAGAAAAAGTAAGATTATTGGTGCCTACAAG
Source organism: Dipteronia dyeriana (assembly GCA_032871835.1). Classification (NCBI taxonomy): domain Eukaryota; kingdom Viridiplantae; phylum Streptophyta; class Magnoliopsida; order Sapindales; family Sapindaceae; genus Dipteronia; species Dipteronia dyeriana. The sequence goes on from CM065297.1 coordinate 1,606,991, forward strand.
TGAGAGATAAAATTGGAAGATACTAAAGAAAACTCCATTATTAAAGATCACGTGAATCCGTTTAGAGGTACTTGCAGCTCTAGCCTCCATCCAGTATCCATCACCAATGTACCCCTCTCCAACTGACATGGTGCAAATAATGAAAAGAGGGTTGACTCTAGAGTTACTCAAACTGGAAGGTAGAGAAGACCCAAATACATGAGCAACAGTTGAAATTGATGGAGTGGACCCATCACGACCAGGTGTAGAAACTTCTGGGGGTACTGTAAGAAGGGTTAGGTCAGATCTGGTCGGGTCTGTAACACTTGGTGCTTTTGAAATTCCATAGTCCTCTTCAACTTTAGGGATAGTTACAGGGCCCCAAGATTCCTACCCTACATGGGCTTGACCTTCACTTACACCGTCCTGATGAAGAGACATATGAGGTGCGATAGTAGAGACAACCCCAGCTCAGTTGATCCCAACATCCCCAACTAAATTGGAAGTCACAGCCTTTGACGAGACCCTAGACATATCCAATTGAAAAGATGCAAGCTCTTCAGTACCGTCAGGTAAATCCTCATCAATGAAAATTTCCTCTGAATTGGGCCTACCGTTATCAGAATCAGAGTATGTGAAAACTATCTATCACTTGACAGAAAACTGTTTTGGGGCCTTGACAGGATGATGCACGGGCGGATAAATAGAAGCTCGATCAATGGGACTGTTAACCTAGGCCTGAGATGGATGAGAGTGAGAAGAAGGTACTGCTTGTTGTAGTGTAACCATATCACCAGTTCTAGCCAAGGGCGGGTCAGTTGTCTCGATCTGGGTGGAAGAAAGGGACGCAGATATTATAGACATACGGTCACCCTTCTTCTTCGACAGTTGCTCCTAAAAAAATTAGGTCAATCAGGGTCTTCTGATCATTCTCGTCATCCTCGTCATCCTCTTGGAGAATGATAAGGTGAACCCCCGACTAGGGAACCACGGGATTGGAAGCAGGCAGACCCTTCATTCACCTACGGATGGCCTCAGGTGCAGAGGACCCCTATACAATTTTAGCAACTTTTCCACCAGGAGCCTCTCCACAAGATTCCTCTTTACTGGACCTCTATTTCCTTGACATATCTCTTCTAGATCATTCCTGACTAGACTTGTCATGGTCAGATTTCTCTTAAGTGGACCTCGCCCGAGCGGATCTATCCCTAGACGGCCTTCTTCCATTATCTCTGGGAGAAACATCGTGTTTACTCAATTCAGCCTGCCCGTTAGGAGCTGTTGCGGTATTGGGATCAGGATCAGGATCATATACATGTTCCACCAAATCATGTTTAAGAGGTGCAATTCTCTGGACCACCTGATCAACGGCCTCTCTCTTGATGACCCGATCGAGGTTCTTAGCATTTTTGGTCTGCTCACCGACAATAATGATCATTTCATACACTGAAAAAGAAACCCAATGAAAAATGATAAAGACAAATGCAAACAATAGAATACCAAGTGGTAAGGGATTCAGGACTTACAATGCTTGCGCATAGCATAGATGGTTGGGAAAATCCCTAACTCGATCAAGTTCTTTTCCACATACAAATTACGGTGATCTCCGACCTCTAGGAAGTCTGGACCACCTTAACAACCGTGATAGCTTGGCTCCAACTCATCACAGGTGCAGTCTTGTTCCATGACTCAAGGCTATAGAAGTGTCTCCGGACCCTATATCTCTCTAGCCGTTGGTTAGGGTCAGCAACCACGGTCTTACCTTTGTCACTTCTGACGAAGAACCAACTGTTCTTCAAGTACTTATTCGAGGAAGGAAAACCCCAGATGAAGCCTTCGTGGTCCTTGTGGGTAGGGACGACAGGCTTGTCCTTAAAACCATGAGAAATCCAGTTATTCGAAGAAGTTAACTATAAATAGAAAGTGCCTCCAGCATTAAACGACCAAGGGTGTAGAAGTTTCGTATCTCCTGAGGGGTCGGGGGGTACTTGGCCTCGATCTTCTTCCTTAAGTGCCACAAGCTGATCAACACCCGATAAGAGTTGGGAGTTAGCTGTGCTAGGACGATGCACGCATCAGCTAAAAATTGAGCAATGAAATGTTGGATATGGATAGAGACTCTGGAAGACAGTATGGCCCTATAAGAAGCAACATCACTAGAAGGAGGGTTCCATACAGCACACTCACTGCTGGAAACCAGTTGTACCGTATGAGGGATGTCAAACCTGTCCCTGAACTTCCCAAGTTCATCATTAGTCACCATGTTTTTTTCATATTCAAAAGCGTACATGTGTTTAATAGAGAACTTTAACATGCACGCCCGCCGTTTCCTCGGAACCTTCTTCATCTTCAATTTTTATGAGGTAATCTTCAATTTTTATGAGGTAATCTTCAAATCACTTACGAGACGAGTGGTTTCTCTAGACGTGGCTCTAGCCGCTTGCCTAGAGCTCTCTGTCCTCGACATATCTGGACAAGCACCAACAGAGGTAGAAGCAAGAGGGTTAACATGTGCAATAACAAACTCAGGATGAGCAACCGAATAATCTACATTTAAGGCAATGGGTTGAGACAAATGAGTGTACGTGTGAAAGTGATCCCAGAGTACAGAATCAAGCCTAGCGATATTCTCTCTATCACTAGCCTCAATGGAACGCATGAGAAGTTTAAAATATTGATGACAGAGAATAAGGTCCATAGCTGAAAGATTGATGGGAGCAACGAAGCGCGAACCATTGATGAAGAAAAGGTGGAACGGAGAGAGAGTTGAAGATTTGGAGAGAAGTGAAAGTTAGGGTTTTACAGAAGAAACTATGAAGTCGTGAGAGGGATATGGAAAATTTTGAATTATATATAAGTGGATGACGTCACCAGGGCATATAAACGTCACCAAGAACAACATGCGAGAGTGTAGGTAGGTGCATAAAACCTAAAGATCACTCACCGTTTGAAATTCAAAAAGTCACCAATGATTGTGTCAGCCGAAACGGATGTGGCTGGGATTAATACTTAGCTGTTAAGCACTTAATACATATTAATAAGCTATGAGATGAAAGAGAAGAACAAATTAAACACACTTTGATGAGCCGGTTCCTTTTTGGAACGAGATACTCGGTCTTGTATGTTTGAGGGGTATTGTTGTTGGTGTAATTCAGATAGTATGACACGTCATCAATAGACAAGAGTCGGAGGTGCCACGTCACCTTTGGTCAACTAGATTGAACTAACCTAAGTCTACTAAAGAAGGCCAGTCAACCCCCGATCAAAATAACACCGACTATCGGATGAGGAAGACCCGATCGAGATCAATAAGATGGTCGGGGCAAATTCTGTGATTGGGTGAAACAACCGGTCGGGAAGAAGAAAGTTCGGTCGGGTTTGACAGATGGTCGGTTGACTAAAACGTGGACAACATTCAGATTTAATGAAGTTACGACTCTAATAAGCAGAAAAAGAATCTGGTTTAAACAAGATATTTTGAAGTACACTTTGATAAGGAAACAAAATTTCTTATAGATATCAAGGTGCAAATTAGGCAAGAGATCTACTGCAATTAAAATACAATCAACGCGAAACAAGAAAGAGAATAATACGATTCCAATAAGTTAAAATTCCATTCCATTACAGAAACTTACCTTACTTGTACACCAAGAATTACGGTTCTATGCATATATAAATAGACCTTAATAACATCCATAGAATGGCTAGCCCAAATTTAGCTTATAAGAGTGCAAGAGAGATTGAGGGTGTAATCTTCTACATAGTGAATTTTTCTCGCCGTCACCGACAACCATGGATGTTTCTCCATCTTGGGGTTTTACCACGTAAAATATTATCTCTATTTTTGCCTTCTCTCTCTTTTGAAGTTTGTTGTAATCTTCTACATAGTGAATTTTTTTTTTATGAACACACATTTTGAGAATATTATGGGTTTAAAAAATAAATAGCGCTTTTTGGATGTGGAATTTCAATACTGTCACTGCTTTAATAACTTATGTTTAAAAGACATCTATTATGGTGAACAGACAAAAATACCCCCAATATTTGCTCCATATCATATTTTTTTCATTTATTTTACAGTGACAGAGTTGTGAAGTAGAGAGAGAAAGTCTCGTTAAAACTCAAGCAATCACTCGAACGACGACGAAGTGGTGCTATGCAGACGCATTCGGGTAAAAGTCTCTAGCCACCCATTAAAAAAAAGCTCTAGCACTTAGTAAAAATGCTCGAATCCAGTTAAAAAAAAGCACGGGCACTTGACAAAAAAGCTCGAGGTTTTTTTTAATGGGTTCAAGCTTTTTTACCTAGTGTCCGAACTTTTTTTTTCCTAGGTTCGAGTTTTTTTACCAAGTGCCAGAGCTTTTTTTTAACTTGGCAAAAATGCCCGAACCCAGTAAAAAAAAGCTCGGACAATTGGTAAAAAAACTCAAACCCATTAAAAAAAAGTTCGGACATTAGCAAAAAAGCTTGAACCCTTATAAAAAAAGTTTGAGTTTTTTTTAATGGGTTCGACCTTTTTTATCAATTGCCCGAGCTTTTTTTTTAACTTGGTAAAAAGGCTCGAACATAGTAAAAAAAAGCTCGGCCACTTGACAAAAAAACTCGAATCTAGTAAAAAAAAGCTCGGGCATTGGATAAAAAAGCTCGAACCCATTAAAAAAAAGCTTGAGCTTTTTTGGTAAGGGTTAGAGCTTTTTTGCCAAGTGTCCGAGCTTTTTTGCTAAGTGTACAAGCTTTTTTTTACTAGGTTCGAGTTCTTTTGCCAAGTGCCCGAACTTTTTTATAACTTGACAAAAAAGCTCGAACCTAGTAAAAAAAAGCTCGGGCACTTGGTAAAAAAGCTCGAACCCTTACCACTAAAGCTCGAGGTTTTTTTTAATGGGTTCGAGATTTTTACCTAGTGTCCGAATTTTTTTTTTTACTAGGTTCGAGTTTTTTTATCAAGTGCCCGAGCTTTTTTTTAACTTGACAAAAAGGCTCGAACCCAGTAAAAAAAAGCTCGGACAATTGGTAAAAAAACTCAAACCCGTTAAAAAAAAGTTCGGACATTAGCAAAAAAGGTCGAACCCTTATAAAAAAAGCTTGAGCTTTTTTTTAATGGGTTCGACTTTTTTTGTCAAGTGCCCGAATTTTTTTTTACTAGGTTCGAGCTTTTTTACCAAGTGCCCGAGTTTTTTTTTTTTAACTTGGTAAAAAGGCTCGAACATAGTAAAAAAAAGCTCGGCCACTTGACAAAAAACTCGAATCTAGTTAAAAAAAGCTAGGGCATTAGGTAAAAAAGCTCGAACCCATTAAAAAAAAAGCTCGAGCTTTTTTGGTAAGGGCTCGAGCTTTTTTGCCAAGTGTCCAAGCTTTTTTTTACTAGGTTCGAGTTCTTTTGCCAAGTGCCCGAACTTTTTTATAACTTGACAAAAAAACTCGAACCTAGTAAAAAAAAGCTCGAGCACTTGGTAAAAAAGCTCGAACACATTAAAAAAAGCTCGAGCACTTGACAAAAAAGCTCGAACTTATAAAAAAAGCTCGAGCTTTTTTTTAATGGGTTCGAGTTTTTTTTTAAGTGCCCGAGTTTTTTTTTTACTGGGTTCGATCTTTTTTACCAAGGGTAATAATTTTTTTTGGAACATATCAAAAAAGCTTGGAGACATATAAAAAAAGTTCGGAGACAAATAGAAAATGCTCGTAGGAGTATAAAAAAAGCTCGGACACTAATAAAAAAAAGCAGAGTATTTCAAAAAAGTCTCAGACAGAATCTAGAGACTAAATGTTCATACATGTTCATACAAAGATTAAGACAACAAATCATAACGAATGGATACATTGTTAAACAACACATAAATATATGAAAATATATAAACGAATATCACAAATATATGTTATCTTCTTGTGCAGAATCTGGAGAGAGACAAGTTTTTGGGAGAGAGAGAGGAGTTGTAAATCGATTTTCAGACAATTATTTTGGAAAGAGAGAGGGGAGTTATCGTTTTCAAAGTGTAGATAGAAGCACAATAAGAATAAAAAATAGATTATTTAAGGGCAATTTGGGTAGTTCATCATAATAGGTGCCTTTTAAACTTAAGTTATTAAAGCGGTGACATCATTGCAAAAAACAAAGTGGCATATCTCACAATTTCCACGAATATTATTTGGGTATGATTGATTCCAGGGGCGAATCTAGGATTTTCTATCCGGCGGGGCTAAACTACAAACTAGTTAGAAATCTTTTTAGAACTTTAATAAGAAGATGGATTTTATTAATACAAAGTAAATACACAACGGTCATTCATAAGATATAATAAATCAAACCCCTCAAAATGTATATTCCCACGAAATAAAATGAAGTCAAGAAAAAAGTAAGGGTTAGTTTTCATGAAAGTTCTCTCTCGTGAGAGGAACAATAGTAGAAGTTGTGGTCCAATAGGTCGAAAGTTTCTCTAGCTAGGAGGAGAAGGTGACTGTGGGTTTTGTTTTTCTTTCTCAGATATGTGTATGTGAATACTATTTCGGTTAGATGACTAGATCTAGTGTCTTCATAGGTTCTTCCGAATTAGTGAAGTTGTGGGAGACTTTCTCTTTCAAACAAAGGGCCGATCTTTCAGATTAAAGGTGAAGAAGCTAACCAAGTGGGTTGGGTTGGGTTGGGTTGAGCAAGTTGATTGATTCATTGAGCAACTTTAGAGTCATTTTTGTAACGTTGAAGAGGAAGCAATTACAGATAATATTTTAAATCAACATAAGAGATATTGGGTTGGACTGTACTTAAAAACTTGTATTGGGCCTATATAGCTGTGTAAATTTAACTATCTAACATATTAGTGAGTAAACTTAATATATTAATAAAAAACTAATTTTTTTTTAGAAAAACACAGACAGGGCTGCAGCCCTGTACAACCCCCACAATCACTCGCCCCTGATTGATTCCATGAAAATGGAAGATCAAAGTATATTTGAATTCTCCTCAGTGAGAGCTTCGAAATAGTATACTCAAACTCACAAAATAATTAATGTGTGAATGAGAAATTGAGTTTCAAGGTGAACCCATTGTGTAGGGAAAATGTGCATCCCACATTGGTTAGTGAAATCACTTATGTGGTATATAAGTGGTTGTGTGATAGTAGCTTATCAAAATATGTCTAAGCGCATCCTGTGTACACGAATAATGCACCAATTGGACCGTAAGAGTACAGTCTACTATTTTAAATTTCTTTTTTTTTTTCTTCCTAAATCAACGTTTTATTGATTAGGAAATAATTAATTTGATTTTTTTTCCCCCAAGTCAGACGGTTTAAATGATAAGAAAAAGTTGATTAACGAAATAGTTAATTTCTGTTTTGGGTTATGGAAATTAATTAGATTAAGGAAAGAACTGATTTCTTTTTTGGATTCTGATACCTACTTGATTACTAAGTCAGAATCAATGTTTAATTAATAATATATCTTTTGGAAGATTATTCCTTAATTATTTTCCTTTATCATTACAACCGTAGTAATTAAGTATTTCCTATATCAATCCCACTGATTAGGTTTTCTATTTAAATATAGTCTTTTCCTTATAATTTGATAATTTTGGAAATCACAAAATTAATTGTTCTCTTTTCAGTTCATCTGTTCTTCTTATCTTGGTAGGTTTGAATTCAATTTGAGTTCGCTGAGAGTGGTTTGAGTTCTGCACATCCACTGTTAAATCGTTGTGTCCTGGGAGATAATCACCATACACATAAGGTGTTAACCGATGAAATTATCTAAAGAATACCGTGTGAAACACGGGCCTCGATTTTCCTAACGTGATGGGTTGAATCTGGATATTATTGGCTGTAGCACTGCCTTCTTTGCCGTGAGTCCGACCTCCATTATTGCTTTTATACAAACGATTATCCATGGAGCTTGTAACATTTATTCCTACTATAACATCGAGTGGTGTACGATTTTGCCCACTGTTTCCCATGTTTGCAAACTTTACCGCAAAGACAGCTGGTTATACAAAAGTTTGAGTCCCCTTTCCTTTATGTTTCTTCTCCTTAGAAAGAATTGAATAAAGTTGACGAATTGAAGGTTGTGGCTTCATAAAGAGATTGTTTGTATCAGTTAAAAACAATCCGGTTCAAAAACAATCTGTTTCGAATATATAAAAAACAGAAAACAATAAATAAAAACTATCACGTTAGGAAAATTCATATTCGTGTTTCATACGATGTCTTTTTTAGTCAAATTAGGGCTCCTGAATCCTAGTGGAAACATTTTTATTTTTTTATTTAATCAAAGTCATTGACATTGTGATTCAGTTTTTTTTAGATATTAATAAAATCATTTGTTAAAGAGAGTTCTGTGTTATGGATTCGACAGTCCATAACTTCCGATACATTAGGAAGAAAATTCTAACCAAGATGAGTGCCATTTTGTTTGTGTGTGTGGAATTTAGCTCAATAGTATAATTAATATTATGAAAGTAACTTCTGAAACACTATGAATAATCAAGATTAAGACTCGTGATAATGAAATATAAAATAACCTAACCTGTACTGCACTCTATATACACGAGTCTCCCCTTGATAACGAACCATCAGAAGTCACAGGTCAATCTTCTCAACATTTGTCAAAATAACCTTACCCGCACGCCATAGAAGATAGAACCACTCCCCTGTGGCATCGACAGACCCCTGTTTTACGAAATACACAGACCAAAACAAGAATCAATTCACACACAAAAGTAAAGAAAAAAAAAAACAAGGTTTTTCGTGATTTGACGTAAACCTACATCAATTAAGCGTACCATCGGTCTATTTCTACTATCAAATAGTTGTTTAGAATGTGAAGTAAAACCATGGATGTGTCAGTATAATATAATATTATGAATTCGGTTTCACATACCGACAATCTGACCAAGAAAGGAAAATAAAAAGGTAATTGATTATCATTTCATTTTGAGGAAGAGTATTCGGTCTTTTGTTTCTTTACGTGGAATTGGGTCAATATTTATCTTATTTAAATTTTTGCCTCTTCAAGTGCGAGAGAAACCTCTCAGCTGTAGCAAATATAAGTTTTTCACTTCTTACGAGTTATGATAATGAAATATGGAAAATTTTCACTTAAAAAATATTCTTAGATATTGCTCCTGTGGTTTCTTCCTGGTCTTCAAGAGTTGAATTTAAGGGTAGTCGGTAGTTTTCAAAATTTTCTTATTTATAAATAAAAAATAAAGACCATATGTACGGATTGAAAAACAAAATATATGTCAAATTCATTTACTCCCAATGCAAGATGAGGTTGTTAGGTCTCTCACATTTAAGGTTATAAGGTTGTAGGTTTGAATTGTATCCTGTATTTAAATTTTAATTTTATTATAATATTTCAAAAGAAAAAAAAATCATTTGCAAGATAACACATAAAAAAAATAACAATTAAGATCTTATCTTATACCAATCATGTTTTAGTTTGATCATTATTCATACTGTTATAAATCTGTTTTCAAATTAAAGTAAAATTCAGAACAACAAAATCAATTTTTTTTTTATATATATATATATATATATTCAAAACTTTAATGCTCTACTGTTTCTACTGCATACAGTTATACAGATAACCCTATGACCAATTCCTTATCAATATATGTTTTTGTTCTCATTAAAGTATTTTCAAAATGTATTACTAAATTCTTAAAATTAAAAATCTAATTTCTTATTTCTATATTAAAAATTAATTCTTAAATAATTATTTTACTAGATTTTTTCTATTCCATATGTTGTGGGGCCAGTTGTTGGGTTATGTGAAGGCAGAAACTAGTAAGAGAAAACGAGTTCCAGCAGGTGGCGAGAAGGAGACAGAAGCTCGGACCGCGACACACACAACGAAGAAGTCCAGAGGTGACATGCTATGTGGATCGCGGTGCGGACATAGTGCACACGCCGCAACCTATGGAGTGAAGTTCTCCAGTGGTGTCACGCGTTGTGGACCGCGACACAAACATGAGCCTACACAGTAGTCCAGACCGCGGTACATGTGGGCTTTGTGAGAAAGAGAAAATCTTTCGTGTATAAGTAATTAGAAAAAGGAAATATATTTCATTTAGGATTTGGCTGACCCTAGTGCTCATATATAAATACTACCATTATGTGTACTTCAAAAGTGTGTGAATAAAGAAAAAAGAGTGTAGCGTGTGAGAAAAATTACTAGAGAGAGAGCAATTATAGAGAGACTGAAAGAGAGACAGAGATATTGTAATCAACTCTAAGAAATAGTGGATTGAGTATGGTGCGTTCTATGGACGTAGACAAATTGCTGAACAACGTAAAATCTTTGGTGTCTTCTTTCTTCTTATTGCTTTCTACTATTTGTGTTTGTGATTAGATTTGTGTCTGCGATTTTTCTGAACAACACCAATGGGGGGCCACTCCAACTTGAACACAACCTGGCTGGATGCTGGATGGTCACTGTTCTGGTTTGGAAGTTGGCACTCTTAAGTCTTATGTTATGTTTGAGATTGTTTTTACTTGAGAAATATTTATTTCTCAAGTTTTCAATAAATAGTTATTTAGGAAACTTTTCAAAAGTAGTTTATTTTTCGAGTTGTTCCTTCAATAAACAACTTTTGAGAAGTTGGGTGAAGGTTTCTTTTTAAAATATAAACTAGCTTATTGCTATGCAATGTCAATAATACCCCCACCAATTAAATAGAAAGACAATAACGAGTTGATTCAGGTTTTTAAGCGAGTTGATTCGGTGGCTGAATTTCAAATGTGAAGAGATTGAGTTGACTTGGGTTTTCGAGTGAGTTAACTCAGTCATAATTTGTTATTTTTTTCTACTTAAATTTCTTTTTTTTTTCTTTTTATATGCTTTATATTTATATTGTTAATGATGTCTATTTTAGTAATTTTATTCAATACTTTTTTCATCATTTTAAAATTAAGCACTTATAAAATTTAGTTTAGCAAACAATTACCAACTTTTTTCTAAAATTGATTATTTCTTAAATTAAGCTATAAGCGGATTTTTTTCAAAGCAAAGCAATCCCAAACATAGCCTTAATCGATAAGGATTTGTTTGTTTTGTTTTGTTATGTTGTACTCTATTGCACAATTAAAATGTGGTAAAATAATATAATATTTATATAAAAATAATAAAATATAGTATTTAATATAAATATTATATTATTTTAATGTATTTTAATTATCTAATACAGTATACAACATATTATCTAATACATTATATTTGATGGGATTAGGTTATATTGTATTAAAAAAACATTTTTTTTTCATATTTTTTTAACAAATACGAATTGAAATATCGTTGAAATATGTGCTATGTTCTTAATATATATATATATATATATATATATATATATATATATATATATATATATATATATATATATAGATTACAATTTTAAAATTATATGAGAAATATTTATTTTATTTATAATTTTTTTATTTCCATTAAAATAAATACTTATTGATTTTTTATATAAAAATATTTATTGATTTATTCATGGTAAGGATATTTAAAATTAATTATAAACTATTTTTTAAAAAATTATTATATTTTTATAATATAATAAAATACAATAAATATATATATATATATATATATATATATATAGGAATAACTTAATGCGATATAATACAGTATATCATCAAATATAGATTTACAATAATGATTATATAGTTAAATATAATATAATACAATTCAATACGGTGGGCTAAACGAGTCCTAAAATTATTGTTTTTACATAAAAAACGAGTTAATTTGAGTCATTTCTTCCTATGTAAATTAAATAACCTCGTATCATATATCCATACATGATGAAGTCGTTCAACTTATAAGACATAAGAAGCCTATAAATACCCATCAAAATATGAACTAAAATTCACAGCCAAACCACAACTTAATATTCTCTTCTTAAAAAAAAAAACCTTAATATTCTCTCGTAGCTACTACACAATTAACAACAATGGCGTCCAAATATTTTTCTCTCTTCTCCTTGGCCTTCATCGTCCTCCTCTCTCTCCTCTTTGCTCACTCAATCTCAGCATCAGATCATACCAACAAAAAGAATTCCTCTGTGGAGTTCCTGAAACATCTTCAAGGATGTCACAAGGGTGACAAGGTTAAAGGCATCTTCCAGCTTAAGAAATACCTCGAACAGTTTGGTTACTTGAATTACAAGATTGCAAAGAGCCGAACCCACGAAAACGACGACGACTTTGATGATTTGTTGGAGTCTGCTGTCAAAACTTACCAGCTCAATTTCCATGTGCAACCCAGTGGAGTTTTGGACAGGAAAACCTTGTCCAGAATGGCAAAGCCTCGGTGTGGAATTGCAGATATTGTTAATGGCACAAACTTGATGCAATCTACGGTGAAAAGCCATCATCACAATGGCCCTTATCACTTCTCCTTTTTCCCAGGAAGGCAGAGATGGCCACCTGCCCGAACACAATTAACCTTTGCATTTCTTCCAGGTAATATTGTATAAATATGGTAACATAAATAGAGTAGTTATTCGGACTGTGTTGTAGTTCGCGTTTTACACGGGTTGCGGCAAAAACCTTTACATATATATCCTTAATTGACTGTGTTGTAGTTCGCGTTTTACACAGGTTGCGGCAAAAACCCTTACATATATATCCTTAATTGATAACAACTATACAGGCGTCACCTGTAGTAAATTCGTGCACCCATTGTTATCATGTTTTTTTTTTTTTTTTTTTACACTCGTCACATTTGTTTTTCCTTTTTTTGTCTTTACACTTACTTAATAAATAAGTTAAATTTAAATGTCACTAAGCTATATTGTCAGACAAAAATCCCACTTTTACTTTTTACCTTTAACTCTCTCACATTTCCTCTCTTTTCAGACTACCGGTTCTTACAGATTCTCTTTAATTTTTTTTCTTTTATTTCATTTCTCACTTCATGACATCTTCTCTTTATTTATTTTTTTGTTGATTTCACTTCTCATTTCATTCGTTTCCTTCTTCAAATTGAAGTCAAGAAACTCTTGTTTTTGGATTTGTGGTTTTTTTAGTGTGGATTTTTTTTTTAAATTTTTTTTTGGACAAAATATGTAAGTGATTTAATATGCGATAATGAAACGTGGAGCAGGAGCCGACAGGAAGAGAAAACCAAATATAGAAGCATAGAAATAACTTAAATCGGAAAAAAAAAGGAAAAAAAAAACAGATCTAGAAAAATTTCCAGACAATAAATCTTTGGATCAAACTTATTTTCTTTGATTGAGACTTATTTTCCGAAACTTATTTCATCTTTGTAAAAAAAAAATGGTCAAGTGCAGTAAGTCTCTGAGACTTGTTGCTAGTGTCAATCTTGACTTGTTACAAAGTCTCAGTGACTTATTGCACTTGGCTCTATTATTATTATTATTATTTTTTTTACAGACATGAAATAAGTTTCCAATTAAAAAAAAAAGTGCCGGACTAATTTTCTGTTTTATGTTTAAAGGTATTAATGTAAGAAATATATTTTTTGATGCTATTAAAATTTAAGTTATTAAATTATTGATAAAATCACCACCAAATTGTGTTAGAAATTTTTAGAGTTCCATGTATATGTTCACATGCATGCATTCAACAATATACCGATGCACCAGTGTATATATATCGGAGAATATCAAATACATTATTTATTAAAAATTAAACGTTTTTCTTATAGGGACTAGAACTGATGCAATGGAACCTGTGGCAAAAGCTTTTCAGACATGGCAAGCAAACACACACTTCAGGTTCTCAAGAGTTCAAGATTCCAGAAATGCACGATCGGTTTTTTTAGACGTGATCATGGAGATGGGGCCCCATTCGATGGGCCTGGTCGAGTCATAGCTCATGCATTTGCACCCACCAATGGGAGGTTCCATTATGATGCAGACGAGCGATGGTCTGTGGGCGCAGTGCATGGTTCGAATCACTTGGAAACTGTTGCATTGCATGAAATTGGTCACCTTCTTGGACTAGGGCATAGCCAAGTTCAAGATGCTATCATGTGGCCTTCTATCACTTCTGGAGCTACTAAGGGTTTGCATAGAGATGATATTGAAGGTATTAGGGCTTTATATAACATTAACTGAGAGGAAATTAAATACTTCAATAAATGGATCGGAAGGGAGAAGATCTACCAAGAGGAAATGTATTTTCCGGTTATATAGTTTATGTATTTGGTTTTATGGAAATGTATTTTAAAGTTATGATATATACAAAATTGTCAATAAGAAACTTCATGTTGTCGGTTAATACGTTCTTTATATATATATATATATATATATATATATATATGTGGAAATGCCGAGATATGTCACATTTTTTAACGTGTGTTGTGATGATGTCACCATTTTAATAACTTAAGTTTAAAAGGCATCTATTATATTGAACTACCCAAATTGCCCCTTAACTTTAATTTTTTAAAAACAACTTTCTGAGCTCGTCGGTATCTCCCCAAAAAAGTTGTCTGAAAAAGTTATCTCTCTCTAAAAAAGTTCTCTCCAGATTCTGTACTAGAAGGTAACAAATATTTACGATCTTCATTTAAATTTCTTTTATGCATTTAAGATATTTTGCATTCAAGATATTTTGCATTCATTTATGTGTGGGTTAACAATGTATCAATTCCTCGATAATATATGTTGTTTCCCGTCTTTGTAAGAACATGTATGAACATTGAAAAGATCCGAGCTTTTTTCTTGTATGACCGAGAATATTTAAAGCTTATTTTATATTGGAACGAGTTTTTGTTTATTTTGAAAAAAATGCTCGACAAAAAAATGCTCGATCCCATAGGAAAAGTTCTCGATCCCTTAAGAAAAGTTCTCGATCCCTGGATAAAAGTTCTCTAACCGTTATAAAAGTTCTTGATAATTTGACAAATAATCTCGATCCCTTAAAAAAGTTCTCGATCCCTTAGAAAAAGTTCTCGGTCCCTTAGAAAAAGTTCTCGGTCCCTTAGAAAATATTCTTGATCCCTTGATAAAAGTTCTCGATAATTTGACAAATATTCTAGATCCCTTAAAAAAGTTCTCGAACCGTTAGAAATATTCTCGATCCCTTAGAAAAAATTCTCGTTCCCTTGTTAAAAGTTCTCGAACCGTTATAAAATGTTCTCAATAATTTGACAAATATTCTCGATCCCTTAGAAAAAGTTCTGGATCCCTTGATAAAAGTTCTCGATCCCTCGATAAAAGTTCTCGAATCGAACCGTTATAAAAGTTCTCGATCTGTTGTAAAATATTCTCGAACCCTTGAAAAATTTCTCGATCCCTTATAAAAAATACTCGATCCATTTGAAAAAAGCTCGATCATTTAGAAAATGTTCTCGATCCCTTTCTAAAAAGCTCGATCCGTTTGTAAATGTTCTCGATCCATTACAAAAAAAGCTCGATCCCGAAGAACATGTTCTCGATCCCTGACAGTTGAGAAATTTTTGTAATTCTTTGTAATTGTAAAAGTATTTTTTTTATTTGTTAATAATTGTTTGTTATGATGATTTTCACAAGACAATGGATCGGGTTAGATTAGTCATATCTTACAATGGTCGATGGGAACAATTACTTGATGGAAGTTAGAGGTTTCTTGGTTCCGATAACCAAGGAATGTATGTGTCCAGAAATATGACTTACGAATAGCTGGTGTTGATCGTACAAACCGTTGTGAAGTACGATGTGAACAAATACATTGCTGATCTACAATCTATATCAATCGTTCTCGGGATAACATGTCGCACATTTATAAGAAATGACGACGATGTTTTGTTTATGCTATGGGAAGATAGGGTGATCCCTCAAGTATGTGTCAATTTAATTGAGAAGGCTGCAAGAGGTGTCATCGGTGAAGAAATCTCTCCTCATGATAACACCCAACATTTTCGATCTTCAGGCGGAAGCAACCAGTTGTTCACAGAAAGAAGTGGGATTGATGGTAGGGAAAACCTATATGGTGTCCCACCAGAAGTAGCCGACCATGGTGATATAGTTGGAGCTCAATTGGACGATGATTTTAGTTGTCAAATTGAAGTGAATGTTGGGCAGTACAACCACTAATACAATGAGATGTACAATGACATGAACAATGAGCGGAACAATGAACCTCATAACTTACCAATTCATGAGGTGGCTAATGAGCCAAATTTGCATCCTGTACATAATGTAGCGATCAATGAGGAAGATGAAAAACCGTTCGAAATGAAAAGACGTGCAAGACGTGTATACAGATGTAGTTCCACTACAGTAGATATAGTTGGGACATCTAAGGTCCGCCTTGATATAACTCCAGCTGATTCTGAGAATGTCAGAACGTGGGTTATTCCATGAGCAGAATCATACTCGTTTGGTATGGGTGGAAGCAGAAACTTGGTAGAAGATGAACCTACCAGCATGATATATAAAGGTCAATTTTTTCCTACTAAAAGGATTTGAAGAGATTGGCTGAACATTTTGCAATGCGGTACAACTTCGAGTGGAAGGTGAAAAGGTCGAATAAGACAATATTACATCTGGTTTGTTTGATGGACAGCTGTACGTGGAAGTTAAGAGCGGTTATGAGAGATGAAGCAACCTACTTTCAAGAAAGAAGTTTTATCAACGAACACACTTGTCCGTTGGAGGAGATTCACCGCCGCCATCGACAAGCTAGTGCAATCATAATTGGAGAAATGGTTGCACCTAGATTACAGCAACATGTTGGTCGACTAATGCGTCCGAATGACATAATCGTCGTCATGAAAATAATGTATGGCATCCAAATAATGTACAGTAAGGCACATCAAGCCCTTGATTATGCATTGTCGCTGACCTATGGAACGCATGAGGAAAGCTTCCAACTGCTGCCATCATTCGGTTATGTGTTGGAACAACAAAATCCCGGAACGATTACTGACTTACAGTGCGATGAAAATGGTAAATTTCTATACTTTTTCATGTCATTGGGTGCCTCACTCAGAGGATTCCAGAGGTGTATGCGTCCAGTTATTGTCGTTGATGGTACCCATTTAAAGGGTAGATTCAGGGGCACAATGTCCTGGGGTGGTAAACCGAACCCTTCTGCACCTCACTCGCCGAGGAGACGGCTCAGATCCGCCAGTGTCCATGCCATTGAAATCTGCACTAGTTAGGTCTAAAGGCTCCGTCTCACTACACCTCCCACCCCCACCCTCCTTCTCGGGACGATCTGCACTCATAGTCGGATCAAGGACAGTAGGAAGGTGAACCTTGTCGTCCTGCACATACGGGCTCCCCTTCACTTAGGCCTGCGAAGTACGGTGCCACCGCCTCAGCTGTTGTGGGCACGATTTTCGTCCTCATAGACATCTGAAAGCTTAGTTAGATGAATGCCATTGCTACTTATAGTAAGTAATATAACGATTAACAAATTAAATAATTACCTTAGTACTAAAAATCTTGTCCAGCTTCTTCCCTCTAGGTTGTTTGGTCAACTCCTACTTCAACATACGAGGAAAAAGGTCTGTAACCCTTCAAGTTTTGAAAGTGACGCCCAGTTAGGGGATCACCACGAAAGCAAATATCTGCATCCAAGATAAGTATAGTTATAATCTAAAACAATTTTGGAAACGAAATTTAATGTACATGTTAGAAATCAAATTTCTTACCAAAAGGGCATGTGATAGACCGTAAATGTTGTACCCCTCTACGGAATGTACAACATCGCCCTGTGACTGTTGACGTCTCTCCTCACGTCGTCGCGGTAACGCATGCTTGAATGAAAAGATAGAATGTATATAGACGTGGGCACCCCATGGAAACACATCGAAGGCATTGAGGTCCTCTACCAACCGAAACTGCCAAACTGGAATCTTCAATCTCTCGTCCACCCCCATCAATATCCAGTTCAACATATAAATGAGGCACAACTTCACAGCATCGTAAGCCTGTTGAAACTCTCTGCGGGTAAGAACAACCCTCAAGTCATCCAACGATACCTCATCGTGTCCAGGAAAGTACTGTTGATATATGTCATTGTCCACTGCAACATACATACTCGTGTCTGGTACGACTCCAAAATGTAATCCGGTGATAAGACTAAATTCCACCTTCGAAAACCTGACCACATTGTTCCCTAACAAAAACCGTATCTCATCTGTCAGCCCGTCATGGTCCAACTCCAGCAACAACAGCTGATGAATAACACCACCCGAAAACTTCAGCTCCCGGTGCATCGATATGAAATGCCCGAAACAGGAGGCCATGAATCTACGCCGATCCTCAACAACAAAATCTTAAGGGACCCGGTTAAGTGCATCGTCTATACGGGTGAGGGCTTCAAAATGGTCGTGTCGGGTCAATTTTTCCTTGAACCAATCTCTCTATGGAGTTTTAAGCAAATCCTTTAACCTGCTCGTCATCTGTAATGTCACAGAAACAATACATCAGTAAACTGGAAAAAAATTAGAAAATATTCTCGATCGTTTGAAATAAGTTCTCGATCCTTTGAAAAAGTTCTCGATCCTTTGAAAAAGTTCTCGATCCTTTGAAAAAGTTCTCGATCCTTTGGAAATAGTCTCGATCCTTTGAAAATAGTCTCGATCCTTTGAAAAATCTTCTTGATCATTTTAAAAAATCTCGATCCTTTGAAAAACATTCTCGATAGTTAGACAAATATTCTCGATCGTTTGAAAAAATTCTCGATCCTTTTTATAAACCTCTCGATTCTTAGAAAAATATTCTCGATCATTTTAAAAAATCTAGACCTTTTGAAAAACATTCTCGATCGTTAGAAAAATATTATCGATCGTTTGAAAAAAATCTCGATCCTTTGAAAATAGTCTCGATCCTTTGAACAAACTCTCGATCCTTTGAAAAACCTTTCGATCCTTTGAAAACCTCTCGATTCTTTGAAAAATCTTTTCGATCATTTTATAAAATTTGGACCCTTTGAAAAACATTCTCGATCGTTAGAAAAATATTCTCGATCGTTTTAAAAAATTCTCGATACTTTGAAAAACCTCTCGATTCTTTAAAAAAACCTCTCGATTCTTTAAAAAAACCTCTCGATTCTTTAAAAAATCTTCTCGATTTTTTGACAAATCTTCTCGATCATTTTAAAAAATCTTGACCCTTTGAAAAATATTCTCGATCGTTGGAAAAATATTCTCGATCGTTTTAAAAAATTCTCGATCCTATGAAAATAGTCTCGATCCTTTAAAAAACCTCTTGATTATTTGAAAAATCTTCTCAATTATTTAACAGAATCTCGACCCTTTGAAAAACATTCTCGGTCGTTAGAAAAATATTCTCGATCGTTAGAAAAATATTCTCGATCGTTTCAAACAATTTCTCGATCCTTTAAAAATATTCTCGATGCTTTGAAAATGTTCTCGATCCTTTGAGAAATAATCTCGATCGTATGATAAATTTCCTCGATTTAAAAAAAATAAATCAATGCTCGATACCAGAATTTCATCTTCCTCATAACATATTCAACCTCATTTCAAACCCAAACCTAAAACCACAACCATTGTCAACCCTAATCTACAATTTTAATCAACAAAACAAGTCTAAAATGCAATGATAAGTTATCAACAACAAATCGATAAATAAAACAAACTGAACTTATCTCTGTCAATCGCTGGAAAATCTACTGTATTCCCGTTCTGGTCAATTAGACGTCGATTTCCTTACCGTCGACTTCGTTGTCATCGGTTTCTTTCTTGCTGTTGCTTTTCTCAGACTCACAAAACGACAACTTTCTCTCTTTTTCAATTTTATCGGGGTATTCTCGTCTCTTTACGTTAAATGGTGCCTTTTAAACTTACATTACCAAACTGGTGATATTTGCACAACAACCCTCTGAAATAGTGCCATTTATTTTTTGAGCCCTATATATAGGGTGGTTCTATGGTAATGACAATCCTGATATAAGAGGTAAGGACGTCCAACTACACACATTAGGTATGTGTGTGAGTATTTATTAATGTGATTGTGGTTGAGGGTCCTGATATAATAAAGCTCTGACGGTCCTTATAGGAGAATTATTCAATATATATATATATATATATACTATTGACAGTGAAATCTCGTCAATTGTCAAAAATCAAAGAGCTCCTTGCCACATAACATTAGAATTTGGATCATCCACTGATTTTATCCTTTTCTTGACCTTATATAATCTCATGACACATAAGCATTGCAATAAATGTATGGTTAAGATGCGATTGGTTTCCACAACTACTTTACCAACAACCAATCACATATTTTAAAAAATGTTAGGAAAAAAATCAGATCAATATAGGATCCAAATCACATAATATTAAGTGAACTTCAACGACCAAAACGATATATACAAAATTATCAATAAGAAACTTCATATTGTTGGTTAACATGTTCTTTATATATATATATATATATATATATAAAAGAGCCTTAAGTTTTCAAAATGGCAATTCTTGGTGGAATAAATTGCCTTAATTCCTTCTGTATCCTTTTCATTTATTTTCACTTTTATCTAATTTTTTTTACTTTTCCCTTTTAACGTGTCACTCATGTATTATTTAGTATTGAAGGTGGCAAACCTATGCTAGGCTAGGTTGTTGAGGGAAAGAGGTGGAAAAGTAAGGATAAAAGAAAGAAAGGGAAACGGGATCAGAAAAATGAGTCGGTAAAATAAAAATGGTACAAAAGAGGAGGGAAAAAAATCTGATTGCTGGAACTAACAGGCACCAGAATACATGCTTGTTGAATTTGATTTTGAATTAATTGCTTTAAAACTCATTGATATTGTTGTATAAAGGTTGTAGTTGTGATGATGATGGTTAGATATGATTAATTTCTTTTTATTGGGTTTGTTGAATTTAAAATCACAATGATGAACGTAGAGAGATACTGAAAAACAAGCATAAACTAGAACCGGAGAAAATAACAGATAAGAATAAACCTAAACTTCAAATTCAACATGTGTGACCCAAATCAAATTGTAATCAAAATCTTCTATGGAGATAGAAGATATAGAACACATCAATATAGAACATAAAAACAATCATATAAAAAGTAGTTCCAAAATAACCCATTAGTGACCAAACAAATCAAATTATATCAAAATATAAGTCAATTCGGGTGATAAGAAATAATTAAAAGGATAAAAAAAGAACTTGAAAACAAAAATCTAAAAGAAAAATAGAATAGAAATCTGAACAATAGGAAAAAAAAGTTAAGGAGAAAAGAGAAACCTTCAATCGAATAAAACATAGATCTTTGGAAGATTTGGTCGACTCAAATCAACCAACCGCACATGTTCTTAGTTCTAAATCCTGCAAGAAAACTCTTACAGCAAATAAGAACAGAAATAAAAAATAACACAAGATTTACAACCAGTAAAACAACCAAGTAATCAGAAAGTAAATTAGACAAGAAAAGAGTTAACTCAAGATAACGAAGAACAGAGAAGAGAAACATGTCACAGCCAAGTCATTGATATTTTTGTATATATTGCCTTTGCAAGCAAGAACTCACAGCCAAAACACCAAATACAACATAGA
Source organism: Dipteronia dyeriana (assembly GCA_032871835.1). NCBI lineage: Eukaryota > Viridiplantae > Streptophyta > Magnoliopsida > Sapindales > Sapindaceae > Dipteronia > Dipteronia dyeriana. The sequence continues at coordinate 1,628,456 of CM065297.1, forward strand.
AATATACCAGAAAATAGATCTACAACTCTGAAAGTGTTTAACCCTAAGTCACACTCAAAACCTCACAAATTACAAAAAGAAACCTCTCAATCTTCCTTTACAAATGTGAATATTCACACTAATTACACTCAGAGAATACTATCTCACAAATATTACACCAAGTACTCTTGGATTCACCAAGAAAAAACAAAGAACACGAAGAGAGAGCTTGAGAGAATTCTGAGAGAGCAAAAAACAATTCAAAACCTAGGGGTCTTTTATTTTTTTATCTGAAGACTGAGCAATCCTGAATTTTTCTTAAGACTAAATAGAGATGGAATCTGAACTTGAATGACATGTTTGTTTTTTTTTCCTCACATCTGAATGTATTGTCAACACGTTTGTTTGTTAAAAGTAAAATTATCTAAAAATAAATAATTTTACACTTATACCAACATTAAACAATTATACATATAATATGGAATAAAAAAAATCTAAAAATAATAATTATATATGAACATATATGATCATGATCTTGTTTTTCGATTACAAACAAACTTCATTTTTACTAACAAAAGAAAAGTTTTTTATTTCAAAAAATAAAAGGGATAATAGGAAAACTCATACAAAACACTATATATATATATATATATATATATACACACACACACACACATCCCTAATATTATAAAATAGTATTGATATTAAACACTAATATGGGAAGTGATTAGAGTTCTTTTTTATTTTTAAAGATGTTTAAAATAACCAATATATTAAAAGAAAGATTTCAATACTATATATAATTATGATGAAATTGAAAATATGTTATATATGGGGATAGTATCGAAAGAAAAGATTTTGGATTGCATTTAATGCAATTCAGTTATTTGTAATTAAGTGAAAAATCATGATTTTTTACTTTTTATTTAAAGTTGTTTATTGGTATTTTAAAGTTATTTGACCACTTAAAAAAACAAACAAAACAACTTATTAATTATGATTCAGACCCATTAAGTTTTAAATGGAAAAAACAAATAACCCCTAATTAGTGATGGAACAAATTAATTGAAATCTTTTTCTCTCTCCTTTTTCTATATATAGGTCTATCTTATGACTCATCACCGTAATCCTTCTCAACCAATGAAGGCTTGCCACCTTAGATTTCATCACATGGCTCATTGACTAATCTGAAAATAACTGATGCTCAAAATACTGAGTTTTACTCATGCTTCCAATTTGAATAATATATGAAATCTTTTAGAAGGCTGAAGTAATTGATTCCTGACTTAGGCTTCTAGATTGGTTATTGACTTGACCTCTTGCTTGAGCCAGAATTTATAAGATGGGCTAACCCATCTCACAGATCTAAACAAAACATCTAAATAAAATAAGAGACAAATCAAAATAGGCAGAAGAGAAAATAATAAAGTGTTATAAAGAAATAAAAATACAATCTTTCATATTCAAAATCTGAGAAAAAAAAATTTAGATTTCGAAATCCATATGTAATTTTCTTAAGAACAACAACATTACAAAAAACATATATATATATATATATATATATATATATATATATATATATATATATAATAGCGTGGATCTAAAAAAAAGGTAAGGAGAAAAAAAAGTTAACCTTAAATCCATTAAAACAATAATCTCAACAAAAGAAAAAACAGATAATAATATGGATCTTGTTATGAAACCAGGTATATTCAAGACCAATATACTTCACTATTCTGTTACCTGCAAAACACACTTACACAACAAAACAGATGAAAAATACCTAATGATCTGTACCAAACGAAATAGCTAGATATTATTTTTTTTTTAAAAAAAATATTAGTATTAAGTTATGCTTTATTTGAACAACATAGCTTGTCTACCTTTTTTTTTATTGTTATTTTTTTATATTATGATTATTATTATGATTTTTTTATTATATTATTTATTTATTTATTTATTTTTATTATTATTGTTTTTGATATTGTTAATACCCACAAGAGAAAAGAGTTTTTAAATTAATTTTTGAAGTTATTTAGTTTATATACTATAATTTTGTACTATGATTACTTTTTATTTGTGCATTTGCAGATTAATCAATATGAAAATTTTGTGTGTCGATATATGTTCTAAAAACTTACTTGAAAATGTCATCGAAAAACTAAAAATAGACAGATACAGTTATAGATATGAAGTTGATGGTCCGAACTATTTAAAGCATATGTTGAGATTGATCTTAATATTGACTCGGAACACAATACCGAAGTGTTTTGGGGTAAACTTTCAAGGCACAAAAATGTGTCCGAACAAGATGTCATTAAAGAAACAATTGATTATCTACAAAAACATTACAAGTTTGAAGTTTGTGATGTTAACTTCTCGAACTACCAATACTATAAATGGTGTTATCATAGGATCAATGGAGGATGTGATGAGATACTTGAAGATAATAAAGCTTTGAAAGCCAAAATTAAACAATGCGAAGCTATCTTAAAGCAAAATCTGATGACGATTGTGCATCATCTACTACTGATAATTGGTAACGCTGTTATTATAAGATGTAGTGGATATTGTGTCTATAACTTGACGTTACGATGTAAACTTCTCTTTAAGATGTTTTATTAGATATAGTTTGGACTTTTCTTTGTAATTAGATAAATAGATTTTTATTATGTGTTTATTTTTATAATATGGAGGATTTTGGTAAGAGCACTGAATGGTTTACAGAATACCATGAGAAAATCATACTAGAAAATATTACAATTGATACTCGCTTTTTGTGTCGTTACCAAATTGCGATTATCAAAAGAATATTTATTAAAAGTCATACGCAATGTGCTTTAAAGTTTAAAAATAAGTAAAGCGGCAAGCGAGGGTATTGACCACAGGGAGGTTTCATCCGTCGATCATTTCATGTTCTAGTGTTTATTGAAAGCATGTAAATAAGAACATGGCAAGGGTGAGGGTGGTGTGTGTGAAGTGTAAGCATATTGCAGGTGTGTGCAAAGGAAATGAATCTAAAAAGAATCCAAATAAACACAAAGTAATATGGAGGGGTGAGAATGGTGATTAAAGTGGCAAATAATAAAATGGTGAATAGGAGAGATGCATGAGAATGATCACACAAGGTTCATAAAGCTCACCATACATAAGTACACAAATAGTGGTTGTTAAGCATGAAAGACATCCAATTCAAGATACAAGCAAAGAATACAAAATGGATAGAAATGAGACCTCTCATCCGTAACCGGGAATAAAACACCGGGTCTTCTCGGGTGTCAATCCAAGATGTCCGTTCCACTGGACGACTACGGCATTCTCCAATCTCATGAATGCACAACTCCCTTAAATTAAGGACATTCAATTCAAGCTAAGGGCTTGTTCTCTCAATTGAGAGATTTACAAACTCAAATCACTCCTCAAGGTCTCGGTGAAGTAATTGTGCTTGTAATCTCAACTAAAGGATTTGAGACATGAATCACTCCCCAAGGTCTCGGTGAAGTAATTGTGCCTTAAGTTCCTACCATTAAGCATATGAACATAAACCAAAACCTACTCTAGCAAGGTCTTGCATAGAACAAGTTTCATTCATTCTTTAAATCTAAGTGGTTAAGATTATACCCGGATTGGTCCTCCTAGGCACAACCAAAAAACCACAAACACCCAAACCCATCCATACAAGTTAATTTCGACCTTCCAAAGACATACACACACAAATGGGATATTTGATTACGACTACTCCTATAATTAAGTTAATCTACTCCTAATCCCATCCATGAACACATATCAATTTCCAATCTCCATACACAAGCATATCAAGATAGGAGATTAATCAAAATAGCAAGAACAAATCAAAACCCAAATGAATATAAAATCAACCAACATTTATTGAGCACAAATTCGGTTTACAAATATTCCCAAGTGGGGATTACACAATCAAGAAAACATGAAATACAAAGAGAATGAGTTTAAAGGGGACAACCCTTGAAGAAATCAATCCAAGTGCTCTAAGAATCCGTAGCTCGAAATTGGTCATAGACCACTCCTATCTCCGCACAATCAACTCTCAAAAGTGGTCGAGGATGTGTAGAAATGGGTGGTGGTGAGCTTCCCATGGAGGAGGACCTCCATGGGAGCTAGGGAAGCTTCTCTCTCTTGATTTGTAAAGAAGATGATGAAAATAATGGGCTCTCTTTGTCTTTTTTTTCTTTTGTAGAGAAGAGGAGAAAATGATGTATTTATAGTTAGGGAAAGTTTAGAGACGAATTGGGGTGCAAAAGGACACACTTGCCCCTCTAAAAATGGCCTAAAACTGACATGTCACGGTCTGAAATAAGGTGTGTCGCGGTCTTGCAAGACGACACACCAGGCGACAGTGATTTTCGCGACTTAGTGTCGCGGTCGAGACACCCATTTTCAGCATCGCTCATCATTACGAAAACTCGCATATCTCCCTTTAAAAAACTTAGAATTGCAATCCGTAAAATCTTCTGGAAAGAATACTTCTGGGGCTTTCTAAATATATGAAGAACTGAACGTGATTCAATCTGAGGAGGGAGATATGCCCCCCGAAAGTTGGGTGTTCTGCATGAAGCTCTCTGCCTTGTTTCCATCTTTACGCACCGTTACGGAAACACGTATATCTCCCTCTAGAAAACTCGGAATTGCAATCCGTAAAAACTGTCGGAAAGAAGACTTCTGGGGATTTCTAAAAATAGGTGGAACAAAGTGATCGGTCTATTTCTGTACATGTTTTAGATCCCCATTTCCTATTATTTGTGCTTTGTTCTTGGGTAAAATTAGGTATTTTATGTATTTGTTGAGCATGTATAGGTCACATTCCATTCAAGAGGTGTTGAATGTTATTTTGGAGAAAAAGAGCAAAATATCAATTTTCGGACCAGTGCAGAACAGTAATATTACGGGGCCTATATCTTTCAGCTCAGATCGAATTGTGTGTCCTACTACCTATGGATTGAAATCCCCGAAAGTCTAGTTTCCGTTGCACTTTACGGATTGTAATTCTGATATTCTTAGAAGAATTTATGCGTAATTTAGTAACCGAAGGTCAGTGCTGGATAGTCAACCGCGGCCTAGACTGCCGTCCAGGCACAAGACCTAGCCAGTGGTCTACGGAGCGGTACTTGGCAGAGGAACTCCGCGGTCTAGACCGCGGCGACCTCCGGAGCTACCCAGGACGCGGTTTGATGGATTTTTGACTGAAAACCACTCCGAATTGCTCCAGAATTGCTCCAAAACTTCCCAAATCAAATTCTAATGATTTTAGAAGACCAAAACATGTTTGAGAAACTTCCAAAACTCAAATTTTGAGTCAATTATCAAAAAAGGAAATTCAATTTAGGAAAGAATTATCATTCCTTGTCTCATTCAACTTTCCCACTTGATGGATTTCCTAAATCTAAGAAGAATTGGGGGTTCACACGGAAAAATCACTTATAAATACTCCATATTCTTTACAATTAAGGGAAGAAAAATGAAATTTTTCAGCCGTCCACCACCAATCCATCACAACACATCAACATTCATCTTTATACATCGAAGATTGAAGACGAAGAAGAATTCATTAATGGGTTTTATTGTTTCTTTCTCTTCTCTTTCTATTTTCGTCATGTGTAACTAATTCCATACTAGGGAATCAATGTGAACCTCTATGAATGCTCTTTGTTAGAATTGACTATATTTAATTAAATTAAGTTTTGATTCATTCAATTCATCCTATGTCTTAATTCTTATTTCTTGTTAATGCATGATCATACGTTGGCATGAATTTAGGGATTTATTAATTTAATGATTAAGGTTGGAGTATTGATCTATACGTAATCTTAATTAATATTCAATTGAATAGATAAAACTGATCTTAGCATTGATCTATGCAAGTAGGTTTTGGTTCATTGTTCTTGCACTTAATGGGTTCTCGATTGTAGTTTGCGCCATTGATCTATGGGTAAATTGTAATTGAGAACACTTGATTCATCCCAGAATCATACGGTAATAATCATACTTAAGATAAGAACGAACCCTTAACTTGATTAATATCTTTCAAAGTCAATTCGAAACATTGAGTAAACATAGTAGGGGAGCATTGATGACCTAGTACTTTCTCAACCTTGACCACATCCCAATATTTTCAATTGTTTTCTTAGTTTTAATTTAATTTAGTTTTAGCTTTAAATCAAACTCAACAATCTTTTGGTTACTTTTAATTTAGCTTTAATTAGAATTAGTTTTAATCGATAAATCTCTAATCCTCGTGGGAACGATCCTTACTTGCCGCTGTAAGATATCTTCACGATTCGTGCACTTGCGAGTATTGTTTTTATAAACACGATTTACGTCACATCAAGTTTTTGGCGCCGCTGTCGGGGATCAATTGAATTTATTGGTTAATTCTAGTTTTATTTTTAGTAATATATTTAATTAGTTAGGTAGTAGAGTCATTAATTTCAGATTTTTATTTTATTTTATTTTATTTTATTTTATTTTCGTAGTTTACTGTGTGTTTACCCTTTGTTTCAGGTGTTAAAGGTGTATGCAAGGTAGAAGATCACTTCAAGGAGTAGTACTACCATTGAACGACAACATTGATCGCATTGGACAAAGAACAATGGGTGACAACGGAAATCGTAACATTCAAGAGGTCCCAGATCTACCAGTTGTACCTACCAAGACCATGAAGGATTACAACAGGCCTATAGTTGATAATCACCCTCTATGTATTGCACTGGATGAGGCAGCTAGAAACTATGAGTTGAAAAGTTTCCATTACAATCTCCTGCATACTTTCTATGGACTTCCGAATGAAGATGTGCTTAAATTCCTCAGAGAGTTCTATGCAGCAATTCAAGCTTTTCCAAACACCAGGGTGACAGAAAACCAGTTGCGTATGAGGTGTATTCCACATGCTCTCAAGGAAAAGGCGAAGACATGGCTTTTGACTATGCCTCCAGCTTCACTGACAACATGGGAAGAGGTAGTAGATAGACTTACTGATCAATTTTATTCTCCTCAGAAAACCAGTGAGATCAGGTCCAAGATTACAAATTGCTTTCAAGGGGACCAAGAATCATTCTATGATGCATAGGAACGTTACAAGATGCTTCTATTTGATTGTCCTCAGCATGGATATCAAATGCACCAACTCTGGCAGTGGTTTTATGATGGACTGAATGACTTCTCAACTGTCTCAGTGATTAATGCATGTGGAGGATCCATGACTGACAAGACTCCAGAAGAATTGCAAATTATCTTCAAAAAACTTGCTAGAAATTCCAGCGAGAAGAACTCTAGGAGAAGGAAGGGAGTTTATGAAGTAGATACGAGTGTCGAGAACTCAATGCAAATGTCACAAATGCAGAAAACTATGGAAGTACTTGTCAATCAGGTGGGACAAATGAGAGAAGAACAACACAATGGATATGTGCAACCAGGGTATAGTGCGGAAGTGTATCAAGCAAGAGGTCCTGGACCTAATAATGAGGAAGAAGTACAAGCTATGAACAATTTCAACTCTCGACCTAGGAATGACCCTTTCTCAAACACATACAATCAAGGATGGAGAAATCATCCAAACTTCTCTTGGAGAGATAATCAAGGCACCGAGAACCAGTGGGGAAATAACAACAATTATGGCCAGAGACAGTATAATGATGGTACCCAGCAAAATCTTGTATCTCAACCCATAAATATATCATTTGAAGATACAATGAAGCAGTTTATACAAAATGTGGACAAAAGATTCCAAGACTCTGATATGAGAATGCAGAGTTTAGATGCTTCATTAAGAAAGATGGAAACACAGATTGGGCAACTAGCTGAAGCCAATCAAAGGAATGAACCAGGAAGATTTCCAAGCCATACTAAACAAGCAAAGACCATCACAGCCCAGTGGAAAGGTAAAGATTTAAATAATAATAAACCTGCTGAACTATTTAATGCTGCTATTAATGTTTCAGGTTTCTTGGAGAAGAATAGTGAACTAGGAGAAAAGAAAGAGCATAAGGTAGAAAAGTCCAAGGATACATCGAAAATTCACAAATCACCTATTCCTTTTCCATCTAGAGTTCAAAATAACAAGCTCAACCAATCATTCAAGGAGATCTATAATATCCTGTCAAATGACAATGTTAGTCTGCAAACCATGGAAGAGATTCATAAGATGCCAGCCTATGCAAAGTATTTTAAAGAACTCAATTCAAGAAGTAGAAAGACTGATTCACACGAGACAGTGCCAATTCCAGATGGAGCAAGTGTAATACTCCAACAGAAGTTGCCCCAGAAACTCAAGGATCCTGGAAGTTTCAACATCACCATCACAATGGGAGAAACAAGGAAGGAGAGAGCCACACTGGATCTAAGGGCGAGCATTAATTTGATGCCGTATATTGTATATAAAGAGATGGGGCTGAGTAATCTAAAACCAATCAACATGGAGCTTTCACTTGCCGACCGATCTATTAGGTATCCTCGTGGAATTGTGGAAGATGTTCTAGTCCAAGTTGGCAAGCTTATTATACCTGCAGATTTTATCATACTAGATATGGAAGAAGAAGGCACCAATACAATTGACTTCCCTATCTTGCTCGGTAGACCATTTATGTCAACCGCGGAGGCTATCATAGATGTGCTTAATGGGAAGGTTTCCATGACGGTGTTTGATGAGACAATCAATGTTGACGTTTTTGAACATTTGAAACATCTGGTAGGTGTTGCTGATTGTTTCAATATGGAATTAGTAGATCCAGAAGTTTGTCCAGAATCAAATTCGGCCTTAAAAGAGTCTCGAAATGGCAAAAGGAGCAAAATTTCACATTCTGCAAGATATGAGAACATGATTGAACAGTTAAAAGAAGATAAACAAATGATTGTCGCTCTTAACTCTGAATTGACAACAAAGATCACTGAATTACTAGAAGAAAAAGAGTCTTCATTACAAAGGTATGCAGTACTTTCTCAAGAGGTTGAAAAGCTCAAAGAGGAGTTTGATCACCGGATGAAGCTAATGAAGGCTGAGATTGAACAAAGAGATAAAGCCTTAGAAATTATGAAGATTAAGGAACTTGAAGACATTGCAAACCTTAAAAGGGTGGAGCAAAAGATCAAGTCAATGGTCATGGATGAGAAGAAGCAATTGGAGGAAGTCAAGATCAATAAGGTGAATAAAGATGAGTCAAGTAATTCCATCACCAAAAAGGAAGATCGAATTCCAAAAAGAAGAAGGAGAAATAGAAGGAATCAAGATTGATCATTGAACAACAGCCACCAGAGAGGTAACTTTCATAATTTTATTCCCGTTTGTCACTTTTGTAACAGGAAAGGTCACATTCGACCAAAATGCTACGAGTATATAAGACAATATAAACAAGGGATAATGAATCCAACGAATGTGAAGAAAGTATGGATCAAAAAGGCTGAGCTAAGGAACGTTGAGAGTGGTGGAACTTTCAAGTTGAAGAAAATAGGTGATGAATATGAGATTGTTGCATCACCATTAGAGCTGTAGCACTCTCATACGTCTCGCCTAGATGCTAAATAAAGCGCTTGGTGGTAGGCAACCCACCCAGGTACAATTCTTTTTTTTTTTTTTTGATTTTTCTTTTTCTTTATTTTTGAGTCATAATTAGTGTATTACAAGAACCTTTATAGCCAGAATTAAATATTGTCAAATTTTTAATCTAGTGCTTAATTCAAGGACATTATTTAATTTAGGTTTGGGGGTATCTTGTGGTTTTGAATGGCAAAGAACAGGTGCTTCTAATTTGTGCATATTTAACTGTGCAGAGAAAGCTTTGGAAACAATTTCGTTCAAGCACCGCTCTCTAGACACATGTCTGTACCGCGGTAGGCAAAGCGTGTACCCTCTGCCAAACTTCGCGGCACAGACCGCCCCTGAAGCACATGCCTCCACCGCGGCCTAGCAAGTAGGTACACACTGGAATTTCTCACGGCACAGACCGCTCCATAGACATGATGTCTATACCGCGGCATGCAAAATGATGATCCTCTGTGAAACACCACGGTACAGACCGCTTGAGAGGCAATGCTTGAACCGCGGTAGCTTGAGTTAAACGGTGAGTTTTGAAATTTTAGATAAGTAATTTTAGGCATCATCGCTGCCCAGACCGTGGCCCGTTCCTCTTCTCCCTCCACTTCCCGTTTTGTTCCATGCTTTTAATGTCATATAAATATTGAGGACAATGTTTAGATTAGGTTTGAGGGTGTGAATTTGTGTTTATTTTATTTTACTGAGCGATTTGTTCAAATCTATAAAAAAGTGCCCTGTTTAAAAAAAAATTGAGGCAAACATTTTATTAAAACTGTATTTATTGGTGAGGAAATAAATTTTTGTGCCCACATAGAGTTCTTTGATTTTTTGATACGAATCTAACGGTATAAAGAATGTAAAATTCTGGGCAGTATTTTAAAAGTTATGAATGTTTCTTCGACCAAAGGTCATGGGCGATTCCCTGTTTTTGCAATTCTGCACGTGGACTATTTCGATGTCTATTTTCTCATTTTTATGATTCGAATTTTAAAATATTTTCTAAATGAAAAGTGTGCAATGATATGTCTAGCTTATTGTGTTAAATTTTGGTTAACTTTTATTGAATTATTTGAGAGATATGTGGTAAAGAACAGACATAGGTCATTTTAGAAAGTCACCAGTTTTGAATTGTTTGTCCTCTATTTTTCGATGCTTCTTTTGTGTGCTTTAAGAGCCATAATATATGCTTTATTCACTGAGTTTAGACTAACGTCTTGCCACTTAGAGTAGTGCATTACATTTTTCAAAATTTATAGCATGCTCTTGATATGATAGTGGATAGGATGCTTAGTTGGATAGCCGTGATTAATAGTGGAGACTACCCTTGTGAGTTCACTAAGTCAAAAAGCGTACATAAATATAATTATAGAGGGTTCTTTTGTTTCTACTCCTAAACACTCATTAGGTTCTTAGCATTAGAAATTGATCTCAATAGGTTATGCATTGGATATTAAAGAACATTCATCATAAAAAGATATCACATGTGAACTTTGCTCTTGTTTTGGTTGAACCATTAGAAGTGATATAGACAATGTGTGCTTTAACTCACTTAAAAGACCTTAATTATTTCCTACCTTTATGTGTGTGCTCCATAGCCAATTTTGAAGCCAAACATTATAAGCCTTTTTCTTTCATCACCCACATTAACTTAACCCCAATGAGCGATAATTTAGCCATACCTTATAGCTTGGAATCATATTGAGGTGATGAAGATAATTGAAGAGAGTTCGAAATTGGTGATTTGTGATGTGCATGTACCAAGACAAAGCTAGAAGATCAAATGCAAAGAAGGTGTTGGAAGAACTATGTAATTGATGTACAAATTCTAATCTTATAAAAAAAAGAGTGAATAATAAAAAAAAAAGAATGAAAAAAAAAGTAAGAAAAAAAAAAGATAATTGAATGAGATGATGAATCAAATGTAAGTGAAATGGATAGAGCTTTATTATGAAATGATGAGAAATCAAAATCAACTCAAGAAGGAGAATGAACAAAAATTGTTCAAGAAGCTTGGATGCAAGTGGAATGAAGAATTCGAAGAAATTCGGTCGAGTATGAAGAATGTCGAAGAATTTCTCGATATGATCCTAGGTTTGTTTGCTATCCTTTTCCCATTCTTTCTTAACCGTAACCCAATGGCCCCGTTACAACCAAAGAAAAGACCTAATTGATCTTTTGGGGATGTTAGCTCGAGAGTAAATGTAAACATGTGCTTTATCTTATTCTTAATATCTGATTCCGTTCATGAGATCCTTTGCATAAAATCAAGCGTCCTTTTTTTTATTATATTCATATGCGATTATATCTTTAAATTTCTTGTACATAAACTCCATTCACATATGCTTGATGAGTGTATTTACCTAGGTTATGTGTGAAATCAATGAGTGACATCCTGTGAGAATTAAAGTCGAGGCGAATTATATCTATGACATTTAACGAATGTGTTTTTGAAGCTAGAGTGTCTTGAGTATGGGCTTTTCATTTAAAAATAAGCATGCATTCAAATTTGTGGAATAATTTTAGTCTTTATTCAGTGGCTCTAGCATGTATTGGTTTTGAATGGTACATGTGAGTTTGCGTTTTGATTATTTGGTTTTTTGTAGAAATATGTTTGTGGGTAGCATAACTGTAAACCCTCAGGAGACAAAACTCCTCCTACTAGGGACACCTAAAGGTTTAAAGGCTTGTAGCATACGCTCAATGCTATCGTGTTCCCTACGAAAGTGGCTTAGTTTATTTTTATTTTATTTTTAGTTTTTGTTTTTATTCTAGTTTTGCTCGAGGACTAGCAAAAGATAGGTTTGTGGGTATTTGATCGGTCTATTTCTGTACATGTTTTAGATCCCCATTTCCTATTATTTGTGCTTTGTTCTTGGGTAAAATTAGGTATTTTATGTGTTTGTTGAGCATGTATAGGTCACATTCCATTCAAGAGGTGTTGAATGTTATTTTGGAGAAAAAGAGCAAAAATATCAATTTTCGGACCAGTGCATAACAGTAATATTACGGGGCCTATATCTTTCAGCTCAGATCGAATTGTGTGTCCTACTACCTATGGATTGAAATCCCCGAAAGTCTAGTTTCCGTTGCACTTTACGGATTGTAATTCTGATATTCCTAGAAGAATTTATGCGTAATTTAGTAACCGAAGGTCAGTGCTGTATAGTCAACCGCGGCCTAGACCGCCGTCCAGGCACAAGACCTAGCCAGTGGTCTACGGAGCGGTACTTGGCAGAGGAACTCCGCGGTCTGGACCGCGGCGACCTCCGGAGCTACCCAGGACGCGGTTTGATGGATTTTTGACTGAAAACCACTCCGAATTGCTCCAGAATTGCTCCAAAACTTCCCAAATCAAATTCTAATGATTTTAGAAGACCAAAACATGTTTGAGAAACTTCCAAAACTCAAATTTTGAGTCAATTATCAAAAAAGGAAATTCAATTTAGGAAAGAATTATCATTCCTTGTCTCATTCAACTTTCCCACTTGATGGATTTCCTATATCTAAGAAGAATTGGGGGTTCACACGGAAAAATCACTTATAAATACTCCATATTCTTTACAATTAAGGGAAGAAAAATGAAATTTTTCAGCCGTCCACCACCAATCCATCACAACACATCAACATTCATCTTTATACATCGAAGATTGAAGACGAAGAAGAATTCATTAATGGGTTTTATTGTTTCTTTCTCTTCTCTTTCTATTTTCGTAATGTGTAACTAATTCCATACTAGGGAATCAATGTGAACCTCTATGAATGCTCTTTGTTAGAATTGACTATATTTAATTAAATTAAGTTTTGATTCATTCAATTCATCCTATGTCTTAATTCTTATTTCTTGTTAATGCATGATCATACGTTGGCATGAATTTAGGGATTTGATTATTTAATGATTAAGGTTGGAGTATTGATCTATACGTAATCTTAATTAATATTCAATTGAATAGATAAAACTGATCTTAGCATTGATCTATGCAAGTAGGTTTTGGTTCATTGTTCTTGCACTTAATGGGTTCTCGATTGTAGTTTGTGCCATTGATCTATGGGTAAATTGTAATTGAGAACACTTGATTTATCCCAGGATCATACGATAATAATCATACTTAAGAACGAACCCTTAACTTGATTAATATCTTTCAAAGTCAATTCGAAACATTGAGTAAACATAGTAGGGGAGCATTGATGACCTAGTACTTTCTCACCCTTGACCACATCCCAATCTTTTCAATTGTTTTCTTAGTTTTAATTTAATTTAGTTTTAGCTTTAAATCAAACTCAACAATCTTTTGGTTACTTTTAATTTAACTTTAATTAGAATTAGTTTTAATCAATAAATCTCTAATCCTCGTGGGAACGATCCTTACTTGCCGCTGTACGATATCTTCACGATTCGTGCACTTGCGAGTATTGTTTTTATAAACACGATTTACATCACATCACAAAGCCTAGTTCATTTTGATGAGGGAGATATGGACCCCGAAATTTGGCTTTCCAATTGTCATTTAAGCTCAAATACCATGTGTAGGGAATATGTACCTACACAAGGCTCAACAAACACATTATGTACAAAAATATACTCGAAAACGAGAACAACGATAGGTAATGGGGACCTCAAATAAGTATAAATATCGTCCGATCAAATACCCCCAAACCTATCTTTTGCTCGTCCTCGAGCAAAACTAAAAATGTAAAACTAATAAACAACATATATAATAATAAAAGTAAATGAAAAGCCACTTTCGTAGGGAACACGGTGACATTTAGCGTATGCCACAAGCCTTTCAACCACTAGACGATCCCTAGATGGAGAAGTTTTGTCTTCTGAGGGTTTACAGCTATGACACCCACAGACGTATACTCTGCAAGAAAATTATTGAGTTGCAATCCAAACAGGCCAAGCAAAGACAACACGTGTAATCTAGAATCCCAAATATACCAATTAATAACAATGCATCACATAATGCAAGTATGCCAATACTTAGGATGCTTTCGGTTTACAAAACAACTACACTCGAATGCCTAAGATAAAATTCGCCTCGACTCTAATCCTCATCGGATTTCAGTCATATATTTTCACTCAGAACCTAAGCGACAACACTCATCAAAATATGCGAAATGGAGTTTAGGTACGTGGAATCAAAATGTATTCGCATAATCATAAATTGAAAGACGCTCATATAAGTGCACAAGATCTCATGAACGAATCAAACATTAAGAACAAAAATAGAGCACATGCAACTTCACTCTCAAGCAAGCATTACCAAGAGATCCGCAAGGTCTTTCCCTTTGGTTGTAATGGGGCCATGGGGTTAGATTTGGTGAACAAAGAAATAGGAAAATTTTGAGTTCAAAGATCACCAATCATGTCTAAACATACTCACACACACCATACAAAGCTCTATTACACATTTATACACTTTAGCAATTAGGCATATAGATACACACACTTGTGCTTCAAAATTGTACTCTACATTCTAGTACTTCACATTTACTTGCAAGACTCTTTTCCTTTCTTTGCCCTTTTTCTTTTTCTTTTTCTTTTTTTTTTTTTTTTCTTTTCTTTGCTTTTCTTTTTGTTCACTTACATATGACATTTTGACAATTAAGCTCATAAGTGTAAATTTGGACACTTTTACATATTGAGCCATTTCATGCACAGTTACATTGTTGCCTACATAAATGTTATTCTCGATTAGAGCTTTTATCTTTCAATCCAAACACATAACACACACCCCCCACATGATTGACAATAAAGGTAGGCTTGTGTTTGGCTATGGTTATATGGTTATTTTGGTTCCAAATAAAAGATAAGTGTATAGCCACAAATTTGGCTATGAATCATACATAAGGGATAAAGGAATGTGTTTAGGCCTTTTAGTAGTTTAAGCACACATTACCTAGCATCACTTCTCAATGATCAACCAACATAAAAGTAAAGTAAACACACATGTGATATCTTAAGCTGATTGTTCTTTAACATTCAATGCAAAACCTATAGAGATCTATCTAAACATTTGAAGAACAAGAAAAGTGTTCAAGAGTAGAAACGAAATACACCCTAAAAAATGAACGTTAATAAGGCACAAAATCTCACAAGGGCAACCTCCACAATTTTCCCAAGCCAAACAAGTATAGAGGTCTTATCCACCTCAACATCAAAAGATTGGCACTGTACAAGCATATTTAAAGTGATGCACGGAGCTAAAAGCATACATGCTATGTCTCTACCGGCACACAAAGAATAACAACTCAACAAAACCGGACACTATTTACAAAAATAAATAAATTAAAATTGACCAATTTGTGCAGAGATTTGAAAATTTTCTAAAACGTAACAAAAACAAAAAAATGAAAGTGTCCACACCCCCAAACCTAAACTCAACATTGTCCTCAATGTTGCTCAACTCATAAATTATGGACAATGCTTAGCAAGATTTAAGAGATAAGAACACAATCATCACAAACACAACAAACATAGCGTTTTAGGCATTAAGCACAAGGGCAAGTTCTGCCCAAATCAACAACTAACCACAAGCACTCCAATTAGGCACAAAAAATAGAGGATACCTCTTGTGGTTGCAACCACGTGGCCTTTGTGGCGCTACCGTTTCACTTGGGGGTTGTTGGGTGCGATAAGTGCACTCTTACGATGTTCCAAGAGTTGTATGGTCCATCGGACCTGAAAGTTTTATTTCCTAGCACACCACAACTCAATAACATTAAACGCATATGCTATAAATAAAAAGAAAATAATAAAAATAAAAATCCTAACCGCATACATATATATCCGCAAAACAATTAAATCTAAATATCTACAGAACTTAAGCTAGAACAAAAAAGAATCAATGTATAGGCACCTCCCTGGCAGAGGCGCCATTTTTGATACTCGCTTTTTGTGTCGTTACCAAATTGTGATTATCAAAAGAATATTTATAAAAAGTCATACGCAATGTGCTTTAAAGTTTAAAAATAAGTAAAGCGGCAAGCGAGGGTATCGTTCACAGGGAGGTGTCATCCGTCGATCGTTTCACGTTCTAGTGTTTATTGAAAGCATGTAAATAAGAACATGGCAAGGGTGAGAGTGGTTTGCGTGAAGTGTAAGCATATTGCAGGTGTGTGCAAAGGAAATGAATTTAAAAAGAATGCAAATAAAATGGAGGGGTGAGAATGGTGATTAAAGTGACAAATAATAAAATGGTGGATAGGAGAGATGCATGAGAATGATCACAAAAGGTTCATAAAGCTCACCATACATAAGTGCATAAATAGTGGTTGTTAAGCATTAAGGACATCCAATTCAAGATACAAGCAAAGAATACAAAATGGATAGAAAGGAGACCCCTCATTCGTAACCGGGAATCGAAAACCGGGTCTTCTCGGGTGTCAATCCGAGATGTCCTTACCACTGGACAACTACGGAGTTCTCCAATCTCATGAATGCACAACCCCCCTCAATTAAGGACATTCAATTCAAGCTAAGGGCTTGTTCTCTCAATTGAGAGATTTACAAACTCAAATCACTCCCCAAGGTCTCGGTGAAGTAATTGTGCTTGTAATCTCAACTAAAGGATTTGAGACACGAATCACTCCCCAAGGTCTCGGTGAAGTAATTGTGCCTTAAGTTCCTACCATTAAGCATATGAACATAAGCCAAAACCTACTCTAGCAAGGTCTTGCATAGAACAAGTTTCATTCATTCTTTAGAGCTAAGTGGTTAAGATTATATCTGGATTAGTCCTCCTTGGCACAACCAAAAACCCACAAACACCCAAACCCATCCATACAAGTTAAATTCGACATTCCAAAGACATACACACACAAATGGGATATTTGATTACGACTACTCCTATAATTAAGTTAATCTACTCCTAATCCCATCCATGAACACATATCAATTTCCAATCTCCATGCACAAGCATATCAAGATAGGAGATTAATCAATAATAGAAAGAACAAATCAAAACCCAAATGAATATAAAATCAACCAACATATATTGAGCACAAATTCGATTTTCAAATATTCCCAAGTGGGGATTACACAATCAAGAAAACATGAAATACAAAGAGAATGAGTTTAAAGGGGACAACCCTTGAAGAAATCCATCCAAGTGCTCCATGAATCCCTAGCTCGAATTGGTCATAGACCACTCCTATCTCCTCGCAATCAACTCTCAAAAGTGGTGGAGGATGTGTATAAATAGGTGGTGGTGAGCTTTCTATGGAGGTCCTCCTCCATGGGAGCTTTGGAAGCTTCTCTCTCTCTTGATTTGTGAAGAAGATGATGAAAATAATATGCTCTCTTTGTTTTTTTTTTGTAGAGAAGAGGAGAAAATGATGTATTTATAGTTAGGGAAAGTTTGGGGACGAATTGGGGTACAAAAGGATACATTTGCCCCTCTAAAAAAGGCCTAAAACCGACATGTTGCGGTCTGGAATCAGGTGTGTCGCGGTCTTGCAAGACGACACACCAGGTGACAGCGATTTTCGAGACTTAGTGTCGCGGTCGCGATACCAGTTTTCAGCATCTCGCACCGTTACGAAAACGCACATATCTCCCTTTAGAAAGCTCGGAATTGCGATCCGTAAAAACTGCTGGAAAGAAGACTTCTGGGGCTTTCTAAATATATGAATAAATGAATGTGATTCAATCTGAGGAGGGAGATATGCCCCCCGAAAGTTGGGTGTTCTGCATGAAGCTCTCTGCCTTGTTTCCAGCCTTACGTACCGTTACGGAAACACGTATATCTCCCTCTAGAAAACTCGGAATTGCAATCCGCAAAAACTGTTGGAAAGAAGACTTCTGGGGCTTTCTAAAAATAGGTGGTATGAAACCCCGTTCACTTTCAGGAGGGAGATATGTATCCCGAAATTTGACTTTCCAATTATCATTTAAGCTCAAATACCATATGTAGGGAATATATACCTACACTAGGCTCAACAAACACATTATATACAAAAATATGTTCGAAAACGAGAACAAACGATAGGTAATGGGGACCTCAAATATGTATAAATATCGTCCGATCAACAATCATATATATAATATATTATTAATTGTCTTGTTGAAAATTATATTTAAGATTTAATACTACAAATTTAACATGTGTATTGTACGTGCCTCTCCTACTAATATATATATATATATATATATATATATATATATATATGTTGTTGATGATGGAATCTTGTGAATAGTCAAAAAACCCAAGAGCTCCTTTTCAACGGCCATCTGGTATGGTCAAACGGATCTTATATGGTCAAAGTGACGGCCACACGAGTGAGGAAAGAATGGTGAAGATTCCTCTTCGTGGGAACCAGCTGAGATAGATTTCCCTTCTTGAAGGAATCCTGGAGAAAGCCTTACAAAACAGAGAACGGTAAGTGAGGAAATTGGCGTTTCACCCAATTTCACATACAAGGAAATAATCTTTTTACGATGGTTTTTTACCGTAATTAAAATGTTTTAATGACAGTTTTATATACGTCGTTAAAGGCAGTATGATAAAAAATTTATCACCGTTTTTAATTTTATCAACGTTTTTAAAAACCGTCGTAAATCAATAACTGTTTTTGTTCATAATATATTCACAAAATATTTTAGTAATTTATGATGGTATAAAACCAACATTGGTAAATTATTTCCAAATACCATAAAGACAAGATGGGTTCGAAAAATTATTTACACTATTTAGGGTGGAGGGTTGTCAAACAAATATCACCACTTTACTAATGTATGTTTAAAATACACTATTTAACGTGATCAGATGAAAATACCTTAAAATATTAAAATAGAGAGAAATTTATCATTTTCTAAGTCACAGAAAAGCAAGAGTGAAACCGATAGGAAGCTAATCGACAGCGAAATGACCGGAACGAGAGTACACGAGAACAGCCGCGATTGACAAAGGTAATATCAGTTTGGTTTTTTTCCTCGTTTTTATTGTTTATAACTTGCATTGCATGTTAAACTTGAGTTTTGTTGATTGAAATTTTAGATTAGGGTTAAAATAGAGATCTGAGAATGGATGTGGTTTAGGTGAAATTTGGTTGAATATTTGTTGAGGAAGGTGAGACTTTTTGCAGGATAATCGAGCTTTTTTGTAGTTGAGTCGAGCATTTTTCTTACGTGAAAATTAGGTTTTAGTAAGTCAAGCTTTTTTTTTATAAGGGTTAGAGCTTTTTTTTTAATGAGAACGAGCTTTTTTAAAAAGGATCGAGTTTATTTTTTAAATGGATCGAGTTTTTTTCAATAGGCTTGAGCTTTTTTTACATAGGATCGAGTTTTTTTGTTATGGGATCGAACTTTTTTTTAAAGGGTCGAGCTTTTTTATCCTGGGATCAAACTTATTTTTTTATAGAACCGAGTTTTTTTTTTACATTGGATCAAGCTTTTTTTAATTGGACCAAGCTTTTTTTACATTAAATCGAGCTTTTTTGTTATGGGATCGAACATTTTTGTCATAGGATAGAGCTTTTTAATAAAGGGTCGAGCTTATTTGTCCTGTTTTTAATTAGAACGAGCCTTTTTTACATCGGATAGAGTTTTTTTATTATGGGATCGAACATTTTTGTCATATGATCGAGTTTTTTTATAGGGTTGAGCTTATTTGTCTTGATATCGAGCTTATTTTTTTTAGGACCGAGCTGTTTTTACATTGGATCGAGACTTATAATTTTGGTTCCGAGCTTTTTTCTGTTTAATGATGTTGTATTTCTGTTACATTGCAGATGAGAAATATGTTCTGGGATTTGCTTAAAACTCCACAAGGAGACTGGTACGATAGTAAATTGACTCGACATGACCATTTTGACGCCCTTGCCCATATAGACGACGCGGTGAACCTGGTCCCTGCAGAATTTACAGATAAAGATTGGCATCGGTTCATGACGTCATGTTTTAGGCATTTCCTGATGATGCATCGGGAGATGAAGTTTTTGGGTGGTGTTATCCATCGGTTGCTTTTGAGGGAGATGCATCATAACTGCCCAACAGATGAGATACAGTTCATGTTAGAGAACCAATCGGTGAGGTTTTCGAAGGTAGAATGTTGCCTGATCACCGAATTACGGTTTGGAGTTGTACCGAACAAGACCGGGTATGTAGAAGTGGAGAATGACATACATCAACGGTACTTTCCTAGAGCCGATGAGGTCTCTTTGGAGGAGATAAAAGGTGTTGTCACCATCGCAGAGTTTGGAGAGGTGTACGATGTTGTGAATCTCTACCTCATATATATGTTGAACTGGATACTGATGGTGGTGGACGAGAGATTCAAGATTCCAGTTTGGTAGTTTCGACTGGTTGAGGATTTTGATGAGTTTGATGTGTTACCGTGGGGTGCCATCGTGTACATGCATTCCATTTACTCATTTAAGCATGCGCTTGACGGACGACGAGACAGGTTCTAGCGACGCCAGCAGGAAAAGGGCACTCACGTACATACGGTGGAGACCTACAACATATACGGTCTATCTCACGCCCTATTGGTAAGAACTTCGAATTACATGTTATACTTTATTGTTGCTATCCTAAATGCTATGGATACTTATCATACTTATCTTTGATGCAGATATTTATTTTCGGGTTGATCCCTGATTTGGGCCAAGAGTTCGGCACCTGAAGGGTTACGGATCTGCTTCCTAGTATTTTGAAGTAAGAGTTGACCAAACAACCGAAAAGGAAGAAGCTGGCCAAGATTTTCAAAGCCATGGTATGTATTTAATTTGTTAATGTTTATATTAGTTAGTAAGTGTACAATTACATTGTTCTAACCAATACTTCAGATTTTTGCGAGGAAGAAACTGGTGCCCACATCAGCTGAGAGACAAGCACCGTACTATGCGGGGCTAAACGAGGGGGGAGCCTGTATGTAGAAGAGGACAAGCTTCAGATTTTACCTCCGGTCCCTGATTATACTACCTTTGGCGGGAACAGTGGGACAGACGATAGGGGTTTTACAGACAAGACCAGTGATAGTGAGGGATCTGAGCTCGATGTTGGGGGTCTAAGGCCTAGTGACCGTGAGGGATATCAGACAGACCCTCAGCGAGAAAGACATAGGCATAGGCGGGTTCGTTTAACCACCTCTAGACATGCTACATCTACAGGGGATTCCTATAGGGGTGTTGGACATGATGGAAAGGTAAATTGAAAAGAAAGTTTTATTTTTTATTAACACAACATGTTGATAGTTTTGTACTAACAATGTAGACATGATTTCAGGCACCATGGGAAAATCTATTGAACGATGTGCGTGAAACCCTCCGGAAGAGTGAGAAGGCTCGAGAGTGTCAGCACTTGGAGTTGGCGGATATGATCTGGAAGTGTGACGAGGATCGTTAGCAATAACACCGAGTGTTACAGGATATGATCTGGGGGCTTCAGGAGTCGACTCTGTATACACATAGGGATGACCCCCCACCTCCTGATCCAGACTTTAGTCCTGGAGATATGACTGGTGGGTATACGAGGGGGGGGGACAGATAGGACAGGTGGACATAACAATGACCCGCCTACCGAGGGGCAGGTCCGGAGAGTCAAGCTCAGTCGGGTACTAGTGATAGTAGGCCTGTTACACATACAGTAGTCCGGACCTCCCAATAGTTCTATCTGGGTCAACCCAACCTGAGCTCTACCCACCACCCAGCACATCTCGCCAGCCGCAACTGTCCCCTCCTCTACCCAGCATATGGATCCAGCCGCAGTGATCCCCTCTCCCGCCCAGGATATCTATCCAGCCCAGCGACCTCTCCCCCACCTAGCATATCGATCCAACCGCATCTGCCTTTTCCCTTACCCAGCACATGGACCCAGGCTCAGCATTCCCCTCTCCAACCCAGCATGTAGACCCAGGTTCAGTGGTGCCCTCCCCCACCCATCACATCTACCGGGCCTCAGCGGTCCCCTCCCCCACCCAATATATCAACCAAGCTCCAGAGCTCCTGAAGTACGGGTGGCAGCTGATGATCCTTTACACAGATCCATGCTGGCCGAAGAGGTTGAAGACATGGCCCAGTCCATGGAACACATATTTGACCTCCACGGACTTGTGGACACAGACCAGCTTACGGCATACAAAGCCTTCAAGAAGAACATCAATGGGGAACTATGAGTACAACTTCATCTATGAATTTGGCAGTGTTTTAATGTTTATTCAATTTTTGATAACGCTAATCCAACCATTAAATAGACGTGACGTGGACATGCTGGTACCAGTGTACGCCAAATGGTTCATGCATATACAGTCCAACTTTATGGACTTAGAGGACACGGTACGTACTTACGGGGATTTTCAAATTAACGTTTGTTTAAATAATGTTGTATTGTTAACAATTCATTACTTTTTTATATTGTAAGCATATGGACGCATAACTCCATATTCTTCGGAAGCGTCAACGAGGATTCTCCACTATGTACAACCAGAGGATCAACGTATTGGATGCGCAATTCTATGTAAGTAGTTATAAATTATTGGTATCGCATCTCATTTTTTGGTTTTTTATTGTTGATAAGAATTTATCAATGATTGTATATACAACCACTTATGCTGTTACAGTGAGAGAGAATGATGCCTCATGATTCTCACAGAGCTGTGACCACGGCGAGGTGAAATGTGTTACAGTCTTGATGGTTGGAAGAAGACATTCAGACGGTCCGTGAAGCTACCACGAGTGGAAACCACCCAGGGCACGAGGTTGACTTGGTAAGTGTTAGATGATGGAAATGATTTAAATTATAAATTATTCGTATATCCTAACCTAACACCGTCTGCATACTATTACAGGTCCAGATACTATGCAACGTTGGGGGCCAACATTGGCTGGTGGTGACCGTCGACCTTATTCTCAGGAAGCTGAACATATTTGACCCTTGAAGACAGGATGTTCCCGTTCTTAGCAGGAAGCAGCAAGTCCGGCCATTACGATTGTTTTTGCCATCAATATTGAATGACCCAGGGTTCCACACTGCACGATGAGGTGGTCGTCGGCCGTTCCCTAGGGAAAATAAGCCCTTCTCAGTCAGCGTGGTCTCCACTTCTACAGTCCCCCAACAAAAAAATCGTAAGACATTCTATTTCATTAACGTGCTTAGATATTATTTAAAAATGATTTGTAACGTGTTTTAATATGTCCAATTGTAGAGGTAACTGTGGTCTCCATACTTTGAGACTTATCGAGTACTTATTGACGGGTCGACGCCATTTTGATTGGTCAGAGGACGACATGGGGATCATTTGGGAGAAAATGACTATGAAGATTTTTTGTAACTTCAGGCTCGCCTAGTGATTTGTTTTATATTTATTGTTGCATATTTTTTTATATTTCCTATAATTTTTTATGTACAAAGACATTGTAATTCATTAATATTATTTTAATTTATTTTAATGTTTTCATTTCCAGTGTCTGCCATCACATGTACGAAACACATAACAAACCTTGACAATCTGATACAATTATTTTTTAGTACAAAATAAGTTAACGAACAACTTATGCAATTCCAAATGTTTACAATGTGATCAAAACTTTGCCATTCATTCCCTATTAGAGTCCATGTTAGGGCACGTCTGTTTGTTGTGTCCAATTAAATGATAAATGCTGCACTTGTGGCGGTATTCATCGGGAAAACCTCTACTTGGACCTTCATTAATCAAAGGTGGGTTAGAACATCTTCTGGAATTATGCCCTGGTTGTCCACATCTTCTACACGATTGTGTAGTTGTCCTCTCCGAAGACGAGACATGCCGACCCGCCCTCGGGCGTCCTGCTTGTCTCTTGGAGATTGGATTCAAAATCACCCTATGAGCAATGTCAGATGGCACAACCCAAGTGGAAAGATATCCAACCGGCATAATAGGAACTAAGTACGCGTCAATAAGTGTCTATCTCTTGTGGTAGTCAAAACACAAAGATGTGAAATCCAAGTTTCGCTCCCTGTAAAAAACATTGAAAATGATGAGCTTCACGTTTCAGTAATAGTCACCGCACACTAAAACTTGTAAGTAATGTACCTTGCGGTCGCGAGTGCGCGAGAACATGGAAAATGATCCATTTAGTTGCAAGTACACGTTTTCTGGCCTAAGTCAACAGTCCACTGTTTTCCAGACCGCTTGACCGAGAAAATATTCCAATCTACTGGATTTACGGTCATAAAGCCACAGTTCTTCACACGTTTTAAGATCACAAGATGTGATGCATCGGTTAATTGATGATGTATGGATTGTGCAGCTTTATAACGATCGTGAAACCACCGTTGTAACATATTCCTAATGAACTCAGCCAGAGTCAACATAGGCAGTTGTCGTGCAAATTTTAGGCATGAGTTTATGCATTCTGCAGCATTTGTTGTCAGCACCCTGTACCTTTTTTCGGGACAGTGTACACGGGATCACTTGTGTGGACCGGCATCAATTACATAATCATATGCAATATGGTGCAAGTTTCTTAACTCTTTCATGTGCCGATTATATTCAAACTTGGTGTACGCATGGGCTGTTTTATCCATTATTACGGTAACATCCTTTCTGTGATATCGCTTCTTAATATTTTTAGAAAAGTGCCAGCAACATATGGTATGGGTGGCATAAGAGAGCACTTTAGAAATCCCTGCTTTTATGTTTGTATGCCTATCGAAAATGAAAACCAGCTCATCAATATGACCTAGGGCACCCTTCAAGCAATCCAAAAACCACTCCCATGAAAGATTGTTTTCTGAGTCGTCGTACCTAAAGGCAATTGGATGCACTTGTTCATTCACATATTGTGCTATTGTAACAAACATTGTACCCCCGAATTGTCCCTTCAAATGGGTACCATCAACGATAATTACTGGACACATACACGTCCGGAATCTTTTAAGTGAGGAACCAATCGATATGAAAAAGTAGAGGAATTTACCATATTCATCGCACTGTAAGTCAGTGATTGTGCCGGCAATTTTTTATTCCAAAACGTAACCGAATGATGGAAGTAGTTGGAAGGTTTCCTCATGCGTTTCATAGGTCAGTGACAAAATAAAATCGAGGGCGGCGTGTGCCTTACTGTACACGATTTGGATTCCATACATTGATTTTATGTAGGCGATTATGTTCTTCAGACGCATTAGTCGATCATCTTGTTGTTGAAGTCTAGGTACAACCACTTCTCCAATTATGACTGCACTAGCTTGTCGGTGAATGTCCTCTAATGGACAAGTGTGTTCGTTGACAAAACTTCTTACTTGAAAGTTGTCCCTTCATCTCTACTCACCGCTCTTAACTTCCACGTACAATTTTCCATCAAACAAAATAGATGTAATGTTGTCTTATTGGACATTTTCACCTTCCACTCGAAGTTCGGCCACATTGCAAAATGGGCTACTAGTCTCTTCAAATCTTTTTTCGTTCGAAAAAATTGCCTTTTATATATCATGCTTGTAGATTCATCTTCAACCAAGTTCCTACTTCCACCCATACCAAACGAGTATGATTCTGCTCCTAGAATAACCCACGTTGTGGCATTATCAGAATCATCTGGAGTTACATTAGTCCGGACCTCCGAGGTCTCAGCTATATCTGGTGCACTGGAATTAAATTTGTGTACACATCTTACATGTTTTTCAGTTTGGATAGGTTCTTTATCATCCTCATTGTTCTTTACATTATCTACCAGATTTAAATTTCCTTCATTATCCACCTCATGAATTGGCCTAACATTTGGTGTTGTATTCTGCTCATTGTTGATGTCATTGTAGATCTCATTGTATTGGTGTTGTACTGCCTACCATTAATCTCAATTTGACAACCAAAGACATCGTCGAGTTGAGGTCCCAGTATATCAACATGGTCGGCTACTTCTGATGGGACAGCATCCCACTTCTTTCTGTGAACAACTGGTTGCTTCCACCTGACGATTGAAATTGTTGGGTGTTATCACAATGAGGGATATCTTCACCAATGACACCTCATGTTGGCCTCTCGATTAGACTAACACATACTTGAGGGATCACCCTATCTTCCCCTAGCATAAACTGAACATCATCATCGTTTCTCATAAATGTACGACATGTAGTCCCAAGAACGATTGATATAGATTGTAGATCAGCACTGTATTTGTTCTCATCATATTTCACAACGGTTTGCACGATCGACACCAGTTCGTCGTAATTCATATTCTTTGACACAAACAAACCTTGGTTATCGGAACCTAAATACCTCTGACTTCCATCGGGTAATTGCTCCCATCGACCGTTGTAAGATATGACTATTCTCACCCTATCCATTATCCTTTCAAAATCATCATCAAAAACCCTTATTAAGAAAATAATATTTAATATTAAATTTACAATTATAAAGGATTAAACAAAAATCTAAAGTGTAAGTGATCGAGTTTTTTTTGCTAGGGATCGAGTTTTTTTTGTATATGATCAAACTTTTTTTAACTTGATCGAGATTTTTTTGGGAGGGATCGAGCTTTTTTTGGGAGTGATCAAATATTGTTTTTGTGGGATCGAGCATTTTTTATACATGATCGAGCTTTTTTAAAAATTGCTCGAGCTTTTTTTAATGTTTCGAGCTTTTTTAAAGTGCTTTCGAGCTTTTATGTCCAAGATTTTAAACTTGCTTGCACCACTTCAAATCAGCTCGGCGAAATGTAAATACTGCTCCGAAATATTAAAAAAAATACTCTGACCAATGTAACAAAATCTCAGACACATTTACAACTCATAGACATATCAAAAAAAATGGAGACAACATGTTCATACATTGTTAAACCGTACAAAAATGCATGAAAAAATAAAAATAAAGATCATAAATATTTATTTACCTTCTTGCGCAATGTCTGAAGAGAGACTCATTTTTTAAAGAGACAGAGGAGTAGTTGATTGATTTTCAGATAACTTTTTTGGAGAGAGAGACTTTTAAAGAATAAATAATAGATTATTTAAAGGTAATTTCGGTAGTTTACTATAATAGGTGTCTTTTAAACTTAACTTATTAAACAGATGATATCACTGCAACTCATCAAAAAAAAGGTGATATTTCTCACAATTTCCACTATTTTACATAATCAATATGTAGATATGATAGTTGTTACATGTTAATAATACATTATAGTATTTTTGTCATGTATTTAATACAATTGCATAAATATCATAAATTTATGACAATTTTATAATAAATTTTATCTTGTAATTTAATAAATTTTTATGCCATTTTTTATTTTACCATCTTTTCCAATTCTTATAATACAAAACAATTCACTTTCTCTTTTCTGTCATTTCTTAATTATCCTAAATTTGTGGTTACTTAATTCAATTTTATTTTATATTAAATTTTCTATTGTTAGTTTGATTTTTTTTTTTCAAATGATTTAAATTTGATATACCTAACACTTCCAATTAGTAAACTCTAAAATCTCAGATTTTAATTTATTGTACTAAAATAGTTCATCTATTATTATGATACATTTTATTGTATCCTTAGTATATTTTTCGTTATTTATAGTTTTAAACTATGCACTTCTTAGGCGTGGGTTTGAATCATTGTAACATCAAAGTCGCGATACTGTGATACCATTCCTAAGAGAGGGGAACTGACCATACGGGTCTTTCCATTTCCTATTGAAAAAAATATTATGGTGTGTAATTTATTAATCTAGAGGGGGGGCGCGGGGCGGGGGTGAATAGATTTTAAACAAATTTACCCAATTTTCGTTAAAGGTCAAGATTTAAAAAATGCCCCTAACTAGTTACAATAAAAATCACAAGTGTAAAAATACGGAAATAATAAAGACACTTGAGATATACGTGGAAACCCTCCAAATGGAAAAAACCACGAGCTGATGAATGCGCCACACTAGAACCTCGAATCCACTAATGGCAAAGGAATTACAACCTAATCCCGATTTAATCCACTACCACTACCTAATCCCGATATAAGTGAACCTAGTCTATCTTGCTTGTGATTCAAGCTACCTACTCTCAGAAGCAACACAAGTCCTACTTCTCAATGAAGAGATAAAATGTCCTAAGTGAATATATGATGATATTCAATGAACAACAAGGCTAGGAAACCCTATATGCTTATCTAGGATAATGAGATGACAATTAATGCAATCCTAGATATCAAGAGCTAAATGACATGTTCAAGAAACTTAGCAAAACATAGATCAAACAATCCTATAAAGCTATCATAATACAGCACTCAATCATGGCATCACAACAATCTCTAATTTGTATCTAAAGATGTTCTAAGAGCATACAAATAATAAAAGAGAAGGTTTAGTAAGCAAAACACTTAACTTGTAAGAAGATAGTGAAGAACTTACCAAACAAGATGTGATGAAGCAACCCTATCCATTGATGCACTCTAAATGAATTTAGATGATGCAAGATGAAGTTTTGATGCATATAGGAATGCTTTGAGTGATTAAAAATGAGTTCTTGGAAGAGTTTTTCCTTTGAAATGTGTTCTAAGGAAAATATATGATATTCTGAACTCATACACGATCGTAAAGCACTAAGTTATATATATAAGATCCAAACAAAGTGAGGTCATTTTGGAAAAAACGTTCCAGCTTCCTCTGTGTGCGCTGGTGACGTGCGCTGGTCGAGTAGCGCACCACCAGCACACAGCCTATTTTTACAACAGGCGCTGGACGAGTGGCGCATCCTAGTGGCGCAACACTTGCTTAAATTCTCTGGAATGTTTGCGCTGGTGAGGCTACGCTAGTCGAGTAGCTCACCACCAGCGTACGTCCACTTTTTTCACCTGTGCGCGGGTGCAGCATCGCAGCTCAGTGGCGTATGACTAGCGGCGTTCCACTGGAATGTTGCGCTGGTGAGGTGCGTTGGCAGAGTAGCGCACCACCAGCGCAAGGCCTATTTTCAACACTCAAACACACAATTTCAACAAGTTCAAGAGTGATGAAAAATGCATCCTATTCTAATGCCAAACATGACATAAAACATTTAATTACAATATGCAAATAAATCAATAAGAGTCATCAAAATGCAAACAAGAAAACACTCAACATATAAGAATTAAAGTTATGCATGAATTTGTGAGTGTATGCAACTATCTCTTCAAAGCAAGTAAGCACAAGAACAAGAATTTTACCTTCGGTGCTTCTCCTCTTCAGGTATTGAGAGCCTAAGCTACCCTTACATAATACCCGAAAATGTGATTTGTTCACGAAATAAGCCAATCAACAATTGAGGACTTTACAATCTCCCCATTTGGCCATTTCGTGACAAAACCACCACTCACATTGATCCTCACAAAACAAAATAAAACATCGGGAAGATATTCTACATTACAAAGAGATAAACATAAAAAAACTTTAAATCTTCAATCTCTTGTAGAACTATCAACCTACACACAAGGCAAGCACAAATACACTTTCCAAACCAAATGCATGTGAGATGATCAAGTGAATATAAAACAAAAACAATTGCATTCAATGATATGAGTATGACATCGTGAAATGCTCATGCAATGCTCCCCCTCAACGGGTTACTCCCTCTACATGTAATCTCCCCCTCAAACAAGTACACTCATGCAATGCTCCCTCTCAAAGCCAACACATGCTACTCCCCCTTTTTGTCATGATATAGGCAAAGGAGAAGTCCCTAACCGGGTCACTCAAGGCAAAGAAAGCAAGGAGCATACAAGATTGTTGTATAATTATATAAGCCACATTTATGCAACTCTATTAATAGGAGAGAAACAAGGAGATTTATGTAAAGAAAATGTGTGAATCAAAAATGCTTTGCATACAAGACATGTTGCATTCAAGTCCAAAAACAATGGTATTTGACAAAGAAAATGACAAAGGTTTCCAATATAATTCAAACAAATTTCACCATTTGTCATGAGAGAAGTAAGGATATAGAGTTTTATAGATTCATGTTTTAAATGGCACTATATCCAACTTTATAAGCTAAACATGGCATGAGTAGCTTTGCACCTTATTTGATTTTTCAGGGAGGATACCCGTATGATAGTAGCCATGTTTAACCAATAAAGAAAGAGAGACATTGATACAACATTTTAGTCTCACTAGCTTCTTTTCACACAATATTTTGCATTTAACAATTGCAATCAACAATTCATGTTTTATCATTTTTCATTAGCATGTCAGTTAAGAATCATCATGTCATGGAGATAATTATAGGTCATTCAACATGTACTTCCTACGTAAATCTCCTAGTCCAAAAATGCATGTTTGAACATAAATATGACATGGATTGTAATCAAAGCAAAGTTCACACTTATTGAAGAAAATACAATATACTATAGTATAAGTGCAACCAAGCTACTCAAGCAATCAATAAAGAAGCATAAGCATTTTTAAGAAAAATGGGATGCAACAAGTATACAAGAGCTCTCTTTGCTTGAGTTCCCCTTATGGGGTCAAAGACCACAACACATTACTCTATTAAACAAATTTCAATAGATCTACTAAGAGTCTTGAATCGAGTAACATCTAAGGGTTTAGTAAATAGATCCGTTAGTTTATCATTTGTACCTACATGCTCAAGTATAATTCATTTGCTCTCAACTAGTTCTCTAATGAAATGATGACGGATGTCAATATGCTTAGTCCTAGAATGCTGAACCGGATTCTTTGAAATATTAATTGCACTCATGTTATCATAAAAAATAGTAAGAGTACCTTGATTAAATCCATAGTCAACTAGCATTTGCTTCATCCAAAGGATTTGTGTGCATCCACTCCCAGCAGCAATGTATTCGGCCTCAGTCGTGGACAAGGAAATCGAATTTTGCTTCTTGCAAAACCAAGAGACAAGATTGTTCCCAAGGAAAAAGCAACCGCCCGATGTACTTTTCCTATCATCACAGTTTCTTGCTCAATCTGCATCACTAAAGCCTACAAGACTAACATTAGTGTCAAAAGAGTACCAAATCTCATAGTTGGACGTCCCATTCACATATCGAATGATTATCTTAACAGAAGAGAGATAAGACTCCTTAGGATCCGATTGGTGCCTTGCACACACACCCACACTAAAAGAGATATCGGGCGTACTTACGGTCAAATAGAGAAAGCTACCAATCATGCCACGATATAAGGTTTGGTCATTTCTTCTCGGTCTTTTCTTGCCTAGGCTCAAACTTTTTAAAGGGAGCCTTTTTCTTGAAGTCTTGACCCTTGGATCCAACACCTTTCCTTTAGATATACGTGGAAACCCTCCAAATGGGAAAAACCACGGGCTGATGAGTGCACCACACTAGAACCTCGAATCCACTAATGGCAAAGGAATTACAACCTAATCTCGGTTTAATCCACTACCACTACCTAATCTCGGGTAATCCACTACCTAATCTCGGGCAATCCACTACCACTACCTAAACCCGGTATAAGTGAACCTAGTCCATCTTGCTTGTGATTTAAGTTACCTACTCCTGGAAGCAACACAAGTCTTACTTCTCAATGAAGAGATAAAATATCCTAAGTGAATATATGATGATATTCAATGAACAAACAAGGCTAGGAAACCCTATATGCTTATCTAGGATAATGAGATGACAATTAATGCAATCCTAGTTATCAAGAGCTAAATGACATGTTCAAGAAGCTTAGCTAAACATATATCAAACAATCCTATGAAACTATCACAATACAACAC
Organism: Dipteronia dyeriana; assembly: GCA_032871835.1. Taxonomy (NCBI): domain Eukaryota; kingdom Viridiplantae; phylum Streptophyta; class Magnoliopsida; order Sapindales; family Sapindaceae; genus Dipteronia; species Dipteronia dyeriana. Next base: position 1,660,630 of record CM065297.1, read on the forward strand.
TCAATCATGGCATCACAACAATCTCTAATTTGTATCTAGAAAATCTTTTAAGAGCATACAAATAATTAAAGAGAAGGTTTAACAAGTAAAACACTTAACTTGTAAGAAGATAGTGAAGAACTTACCAAACAAGATGTGATGAAGCAACCCTATCCATTGATGCACTCTAAATGAACTTAGATGATGCAAGATGAAGTTTTGATGCACATGGAAATGCTTTGAGTGATTAAAAATGAGTTCTTAGAAGAGTTTTTCCTTGAAATGTGTTCTAAGGAAACTATATGATATTCTGAACTCATACATGACCTTAAAGCACTAAGTTATATATATATATAAGATCCTAACAAAGTGAGGTCGTTTTGGAAAAAATGTTCTAGCTTCCTCTGTGTGCGCTGGTGACGTGCGCTGGTGACGTGCGCTGGTCGAGTAGCGTACCACCAGCGCACCACCAGCGCACAACCTATTTTTACAACAGACTCTGGACGAGTGGCGCATCCGAGTGGCTCAACACATGTACAAATTCTCTGGAATGTTTACGTTGGTGAGGTTGCGCTAGTCGAGTAGCGCACCACCAGCGCATGCCCACTTTTTTCAACTGTGCGCGGGTGCAGTAGCGTAGCTCAGTGGCGCATGACTAGCGGCGTTCCACTGGAATGTTACGCTTGTGAGGTGCGTTGGGCGAGTAGCGCACCACTAGCGCAGGGCCTATTTTCAACACTCAAACATACAATTTCAACAAGTTCAAGAGTGATGAAAAATACATCTTATTCTAATGCCAAACATGACATAAAATATTTAATTACAAGATGCAAATAAATCAATAAGAGTCATCAAAATGCGCACAAGAAAACACTCAACATATAAGAATTAAAGTTATGTATGAATTTGTGAGTGTGTGCAACTATCTCTTCAAAGCAATTAAGCACAAGAACAAGAATTGTACCTTCGGTGCTTCTCCTCTTGAGGTCTTGAGAGCCTAAGCTACCCTTATATAATACCCAAAAATGTGATTTGTTCACGAAATAAGTCAATCAACAATTGAGGACTTTACACCTATGGTTTTTATTGATCCAAAACAAGTTTTTCAAATTTCTCAAAGCCTTCAGTTGCCTTTTATCAACAAGACTTATACAAGGCCACCAGAGAATTTTTACAGAAAACTATAAATTATGTTTCACACAAAGCAGGAACTCTACTACATGATTCTAGTATAACCAGCACATGGTCTCTTAACAATACTACTAGGACCTTGTTACAATATAAATTTAATAGTCTCTTCTGACTTTCGTTAACCTGGCTAGACTTCTTAGTGTTTAAGAACCATAAAAAAATTGAGAAAGAGAGCTTAGAAACTTACTGAAAATATTCACAGCTTTATTGATTCTGAGGATTATAGTACATAAGAAACTGGGAGAAACTGGGAGAAACTGGGGATTTTGTGTTTACAAGAGAGTGTTTTTCAAAGAGAAAGTTTTGTGCATAAGTTGATTGGTGATTATTTATAAAAGGAGAAGAGCCTTATATAGGCAAGATTATGAACAAATTGGCCGATAGCTTTTTACAAAGTCAAAAGAGAAACATTAAAACTTTACAAAAGTGAACAGTAATGATTCGATTATTTCTAATAATAGTACTGCATTTTACTATTCTTGATAAAGCTGATGATGATGATGCTTTTTCTGCTTTTAACTATTCTTGGCTTATTCTGTCGACACTTTGATCAATCTTATCTTTAGGTATCTAGATTATGATAAGCTTCATCTTCTAGCTCGAAGTCATTATCTTCTAGAAGAGGATCTCCTAGTCTTATCACTTATTGCTCTTGGACTTCTCTTAAATAGTCATCAGTTTCATGACTTAAAAAGACCCAAGGAATGAGGTATTTGAACCAGACATTATTATCTCTAATGAAGATGGACATGTGAGGGGTCTGACCTATCAGCTTAGGCTTGACTTCAACTTTGGCTTTATCTTCTCCTACATATAATTCTTCTTCTATATAGTAAATGCTTACTATATTATCTAGTCTTAATTGCTCATAATCTATCTTTTCTATAAGGATCTTGTCTATTTCTTTATCATCTAATTCTATATTATTACAGATTTCTTCAAATACTTCTTCTGGTAAATATTCTATTGGCTTATCAAATATTAATTCTATAATAAAATTCATGTTTTCTATTAGAGTCTTTTCCTTATTAATAGCTTGTTCCATTATTAGCTTATTATTCTTCGAACTCTTCTTCTGTTATTTTGATGTTATTATGATTTTTATAATCCTTAATTCTCTGGAAAGTTTGATTCTTTTTGTCTGTATATATACTATTATCTTCAGGAATTTCTATACTCTGGGTTTCTAATTCAGGTAATTTCCATTCTAATCCTTTCCATTCACTCTTATTCAACTTCTTAGGTACTTGCATTTTTACGTAATCGCTATGAAAATGTTCTACTATACTTTTATTTATGAACCTAAACTTTTTACGATATTTATTGTAACATCTGCCTAGCACGAATATCTTTATCCTGAGATTTTTATATTCTGCATTCATGTTAAATCCTTTAGTTTGTATACTTAATTTTACCTTACTACAAAATTCACTAATATCTATGTCTATATCTGGGAGATATTCCACTACTTGTACCTTATTTCTAAGATCTACTTCAATTGTGGCTAATTGGGCTTGTTCATGATCACTAAATCTAATATCATATAAGTATAAATGTGCTTTTGTATCTAATCCTGCTCTAGTTTGGCTAAGTACTCCTATTATTACTACTCATAAATGTATTGATGAAAATACACTCTTTTTAATTTCTTTGCCACTTTGAGGGCTTAGTAAAGTAACTTCTTCCCTATTATTGACTATTGCTATTGTAAACTCATCCTTGTAAACATATAGGTTGCTTTTCAAGCTATCTAATATATCTTCACTATAAAGATTCTTTTTCTGAACTTGCTTAAATCCTACTTCTAGCATCTTGTTTACATTCTCTTCATGGATTAAGTCTTCTGTTTTTTCTATTATCTCTTTTCCTTTATTACAATAATTTAATATATTTCTAACTCTATTGGCTGAAGATTGCTTTACACTAGAGGTCCTAACTAATTCCATCTTTCTTGTCTCTAAATCTCAAATTTACCTTTGGGCCTAATATGTCACTTAAATCTACTCTAGGTTTTGCTAGGGGAGGACTGCGAGATTCTACTTTAAATTATGCTATTTCTATCCTTTTTACTAACCATGCCAGAATATTTTGAATTTATACTATTATGGTCTAATTTTTCTATTTTCTCTTTTAAGTTGTCAATCCTTTTTATAATTTCTAAGAGCAACTTTATTATAGTGTTATTCTATCATTGAATTATCGTATTGCTATTTTGATTAAACTTTTCGGCACTTATCCCTATTGGTATGTTATTTCTAGTTTCTAGTGTTAGATCTTCTAATATTCTTGCGAATGTATTACTCATTCAACTACTATCTTAAGTCTTTCTTTCAAAACTCTTTGGGTTTCTTTTGTCTTCTACTTCTACATGTAATTTTTAGACTATTTCCTTGATTTCTAATTCTACTGGTTTAGGATCTTTTAGGTCGATTAATTTATTTAATTATGCTATTTTTGTTGTGCTAGGGAATCTTTTGACCTGACTGCTAAAGTCCTTCAACAATTGTCTTATAATCTAGATTCGACTTTAATGTTTTAATTTTGCTATTTTGGAAAAACTTTGCTAATTCTGAAATATTACTATTGGTTTTATCAATACTTTCTTCTAAATTTTGTCCCAAGTTTATTAATAAATCTACCATAAAGTTCTGTTGACCATTACTAGTATGGGGAATATGCTTACACTGATTTTCTAAATGTTCTATGTTGTAGTTAATCTTTATATTGTTTTGTAGATTAATCTTTGTTTTCTTGAATTCTATGATTTCTAGGACTAAAAATTTTAACCTTTTGAGACTCATGTATATTCTAAGTTTCTATGTATATTCTAAGTTTCTAAGTTTAAGTACTCTTATCTTCTTAATGCTTTTGAATGTTCATCTATTATTAAAGAAATAAATCCTTGTTATGTATAGCTTTTCTAAAACTAATGGTTCTCTAATAAGAAACGTGCTTTTAATAATTAAAAGACCCAAAATCTTTTCAATCTCAAATATATCTAAACTTTGTAATATTATCATAAACTCATCTATTGGATCTGCAAAACAAATGTTAAGGAAACAATTGAAAATATTATAATTACTATCAAACAAATTACTATAGAACATACTATTATGAAAACTATTCATTTTATTTCTTCAAATTTTCTTTTTCTAGTTATTATTCTGAGATTTTCTTTCTACTTTCTTTCTGCTAACTTTATTCCACTTTGTCTTGCTCTTAAGTTAAACCTTTCTTCTTTTGATAAATAGTTATTTTCTAATTCTATATTAATCCTTGCTATTTATTCTCTACACTCGTCTAATCTCAATTCTATATATTAGACTCTATTCTTGTTCATTTAGAGAACTAATTGAGGCTTTGGAGGATGGATCTAAATTTTTCTGTTTGTACTTATCTTGCCTATATTCTTTTAATAGTCTATCTAATTCCTTTACTTTGTTTTCTCTACTAGTTCTTAGATTTTCTAAATCAAGTAAATCTTTCTCATAGTGAGGGCATCTATGATCTACAAGGCGATAAATATTATCAAATACACGATATTTATTTTTAAATGCTTCATTAATCCTTTCAATCATTTTCGAATGATGCTTTTTTAATGATTCTAAGCTTTGAGGATCATTTATAGCTAGTTCTATCAGTTTAGCATTTATAGAATTCATAATATTAACAATACTCATATTAGCAAACTAAAGATTTTGTATATCAAACATATCACCAAAATTATCATACATATGTGTATTACTAACATAAGAATAAACAAATTGTAAACCATACTTATTAGAATTTTTCTACTAACATGCTTACAATAAGTAATATTAATAATATTTGAACAACTATCATGGTTATTAATAAAAATGTTAAGACATTAGAACATTGAACATTACAACGCTTTATAAAGATATAGATCATAAACTTTTGTTGGAGATTTCAGAGGTTGTGATTAGAAGTCCGCCTTTCTGTAACTACTCACTAGAACAAATTATTAAATTTATATGTAACTAGGCTCTGATACCATTCCTAAGTGAGGGGTGCTGACCATACGGGTCTTTCGTGTTCCTATGGTTTTTATTGATCCAAAACGACTTTTTCAAATTTCTCAAAGCTTTCAGTTGTCTTTCATCAACAGGACTTATACAAGGCCACCCGAGAATTTTTACAGAAAACTATAGATTCTGTTTCACACAAAAACAAGAACTTTACTAGAAACGATTCTAGTATAACCGGCACATGGTCTCTTAACAATAGTACTATTAGGACCTTGTTACTATATAAATTTAATAGTCTCTTCTAGCTTTCGTTAACCTTGTAAAACTTCTTAGTGTTTAAGAGCTAGATAAAAATTGAGAAAGAGAGCTTAGAAACTTACTGAAAATATTCACAGCTTTATTGATTCTGAGGATTATAATCCATAAGAAACTGGGAGAAAATGGGGATTTTGTGTTTACAAGAGAGTGTTTTTCAAAGAGAGTTTTGTACATAAGTTGATGGATACCATTCTTAAGAGAGACTTCACTATGTGTTTATAATTTTCTTTAATGTTTTTGTATGATTAAAAATAGGGCAGACCCACCTTAATACCAACTTGTAGATATCTTACTGTAAACTTTCCTTCCGTATACTTTCCTTTGCATTGGTTGTGAGTTATTCAAATTCCACCATTTGTATTTTTCATAATAAGTAATTTATGTCCCTTTTTATTTTACCATCTTTTTCAATGTTTTACTAAAATTTTTATACTTTTCTAAAATTTTCTATACATACTTATAATTTATGTATGGTGTGCCTTGAACCAATCACAACAATAAATGTAGACGTGCATGTCAAGATCAATTGTGCAATTTTAAAAGAACATTTTTTTTTAAGGATCCATCTTTTAAGTTAAAATGGCTGGGTGGACACAAAAGTGGAATTATTTTATTTATTTTGTTAGATGTCCGTAAAAGTAACTTTGATTGAGGATGTGCATGTCAAGATCAATTGTGCAATTTTAAAAGAATATGTTTTTTTTTAATAGAATCTATCATTTAAGTTAAAATGGTTGGGTGGATACAAAAGTAGAATTATTTTATTTATACGGTAGCATCTTCAATATTTCGAAAAACATATATGTGATTAAATATAGGGAGGTTGAATTAAAATTTAATCCAAAAGCCTCTCTATCTCACTTATAAAATGTTTTTTCGGTTAAAATCTCTTCAAAAGTAAGAAAACTTATTTTATTTTATTCAATTAAAATAAATAATCAAGATGAGTTCACTTCATTTATATTTAATAGTCCATATTCAATATAAAATAAATATAAAAAATCATATTTTTCACTACAAACCATTTTTAAATAGACGTAGCTAGCTACTCATATATATGACTATCTATTTATAAAAAGTATAACAAATTTCTAAATATAAAAAAAAAAAAAAATAGGGAGGTCTTGTTGTTAGAGATAAGATTGTAATGTACGTAAAAGTAATGATTGAGGATATTTTAATATTAAAATATTTTATAAAACTGTGGGCGTACTTGGCAAATAACGCCACTCTTGTTATTAATATTAATTTTTTTCCAGGAAATTGGAAATTCTGGGTTTCTCACTTTCTCTTTCTTTTCTCTCGTATTTTGTTTGTTTCGGCTAGAAAGTAGAAACTACCTACCAATTCAACAACCAAAAAAAAAAAATGGTGGCCACAAGATCTGTTGATCATACTGATGCAAAAGCCGGATCCGGTTCGTTTAAAAACAGCGATTTGAAGGCATTTGATGATCAGGAAACAACAGTTGGTGTAAAGGGACTTGTGGATTCCAAACTAACTAAGATCCCGCAGAAATTCGTACATGAGGGTCACAATCGGCAACTTAGCTCTGGTGATGATGATCATGACCAGTCCAAATTTAGTATCCCAATTATAGATTTAGATCATGAAAATTCCTCAAGTACAGAGATCATTGAGCGGCTTAAAGATGCTTGTGAGAAATGTGGTTTTTTTCAGGTTGTCAATCATGGAATTCCGATAAGCATACTTGATGAAATGATTGATGGAATACGTAGATTTCATGAGCAAGATACTGAGGCCAAGAAAAAGTTTTTTAGTACTCCTCATAACAAATCTCCTCAAAATGTGTCGTATAATCCAAACTTTGATGTACACAAAGCACAAGCAGCTAATTGGAGGGATTCTTTGAGTTGTGTCATGGCTCCTAAATCCTAATCAACCCCATCTCGATGAGTTGCCAGAAATATGCAGGTACATATGTGATAATTTATAAATTAAAGTTTTCTTGATTAGTTTTGCTATCTTGTGTAGGAATTATATAAACTTATAAAGGATTAGGGGTAGTCAAAAATTGGGCACTTCTCAGGTGTGGGTTCGGGTCACTGTAACATCAAAGTCGCGATACCGCAGCCTGTACGCAAAAAATTAGCTGCTAGCCTGCTAGATAGTTCACTATGGTTATAAATAAGGGCAGACGGACCCATCTTAAGACCAACTTGTAACATAAGTAGCGGTATACTTTCCTTTCGCATTCGCATTAGTTGTGAACATTATTTTAGTAAACGTTAAATGTTAGTCGGACGTAGATTTAGCACCTAGATCGATTGATCGACGATTAATCATATTCATAAACAAATTGTAATTATCACATGATAATAAATCCAAAGAAAATTTAAATTATCAACCAAGTTATTATAGCTGGATGCTTGGATCTCACCATCCGACTCTTTTACTTTATTTATTTTTTTCTATTTTTTCTATTTCCACCATACATTGATTCACAAAAAATCTAAAATAACTAATTACATCAAACTCTTTTGAGGTTTGCTATTTTACACATATAAACAAATTTATTAATAAATGACACTCACCTCCCTTTCTGTTGGTCAAAGTTGGTCAAATTAAATCGTAAATCAATTTTGACTATTAAAACTAACGATAGTTTAGTCATTTGAAGCATTTTAAATATATAATTTTTTTTTAAATTGAATAAATATTTTTAAATTGAGATTTTTTTAAGGTATTTTAAAATGAATGAACAAAAGAAAACTATTTTTAAAATTAAGATTTTTTTTTTTGGAAAGAAAAATAAGATTACTTGAAAATTAAGAAGTAAAAAAAAGAACGGAATTTTTCATTAAAAAAACAGGCAGACCAATCTAATTTTAACAAAATCAAATATAAAATAGAATTAAAAAAAAAAATCTTAATATCTTTAACAGTTCGTCAGTTCCAACAACAACACAAATCACAATCCCTTTATAATTTGTTTGATCTCCTCCATGAAAGATTGAGTCATATTTCTTCCCGAAATGGAGTCACTTCACTAGTTCCACCAACAACACAAATCATATTCCCTTCCTAATATGATGCAATTTGTTCAAAAAAAATTAAAAAGAAAAAAACTCAAAATGTATTTATAAATAAGAAAAAATATGTTTTACAAAGAAATAGAGTTAAGAAATTTAAGTTTTTTAATAAATAGAAAAAAAATAAAAACAAATTAGACAGGAATTGTGATTTGTGTTATTGGTGGAACTGGAGAACTGGTTTAATCTCTCATGGAAGAGATCGAACAAATTATGATGGGATTGTGATTCGTGTTATTGGTGGAATTGTCGAACTCTTAAAGGTATTACGATTTTTTTTTAAATAATAATTTGAATTTCATTTAAATTAGATTGGACTGTCCTATTTTTTAAAAAAAAAAATTCATTTTTTTAATTCTTAATTTTCAATTAATCTTAATTTTCTTTCCAAAAAGATCTTAATTTTAAAAACGGTTTTTTTCCAATTAATTTTCATTATAAAATACCTTAAAAAAATCCCCATTTTAAAATATTTATTCAATTATATACACACACACACACACACACACACAAACACACACACACACACATATATATATTTAAAATTCTTCAAATAACTAAACTATCCTTAGTTTTGATAGTCAAAATTGGTCTACGGTTTAATTTGACCAATTTTGACTAACGGTAGGGGAGGTGAGTGTTAATTATCAATAAAGTTGTTTATGTGTGTAAAAGAGCAAACCTTAGAGGAGTTTTGTGTAATTAGTTATTTTAAATTTTTGATGAATCAGGGGTATTTCTGTCTTTTCTGATTTTGTAACAGTCAACCCTCGTACTTAACGGTCAAATCCTAATGGTAGGGGAAGTGAATGTCAGTTAACGATAAAGTTATTTTCATATGTAAAAGAGCAAATTCTATGGGAGTTTGATGTAATTTGTTCTTTTCAAAAAAAGTAATTAGTTATATATATATAATTCTAATTTTAATAATTTTTTATGCCCTTTTTATTTTATCATATATTTTTAATTTCTTTGTCAAATTTTCATATATTTTTTTAAAACAAAACAATTCACTTTCTCTTTTACGTTATTTCTTAACTTCTCTACATTTTTTGTTTTTATTTATTATTAAATTAACTATTATTATTTTGATTTTTTTTTTATTTCTACTGGTTTTAATTTGACATACTTAACACATCCAATCAACAAACCCTAAAATCAGGGACGAAACCTCATGAAGGCTAGGGGGGTCATGGCTCTCCAGCCCATCAGAAATAAAAATTATAGTTAAAACATTATATATATATTTTAAAAAAATATATGAATTTTACATTTTAATACTATAAATTCTAAGATTTATTATTCCCCCCTTCCTCCATGAAAGATTAAGTCATATTTCTTCCCGAAATAGAGTCAGTTGACCAGTTCCACCAATAACACAAATCATATTCCCTTCCTAATATGATGCAATTTGTTCAAAAAAAATAAAAAGAAAAAAACTCAAAATCTATTTACAAATAAGAAAAAATATGTTTTACAAAGAAATAGAGTTAAGAAATTTAAGTTTTTTAATAAATAGAAAAAAAAATAAAAACAAATTAGGTAGGATTTGTGATTTGTGTTATTGGTGGAACTGGCGAACTGGTTTAATCTCTCATGGAAGAGGTCGAACAAATTATGAAGGGATGGTGATTCGTGTTGTTGGTGGAATTGTCGAACTCTTAAAGGTATTACGATTTTTAAAAAAAATAATAATTTGAATTTCATTTAAATTAGATTGGACTGTCCTATTTTTTAATAAAGAAAATTCATTTTTTTAATTCTTAATTTTATATAAATCTTAATTTTCTTTCCAAAAAGATCTTAATTTTAAAAACGGTTTTTTTCCAATTAATTTTCATTATAAAATACCTTAAAAAAATCCTCATTTTAAAATATTTATTCAATTATATACATACATATATATATATATATATATATATATATATATATTTAAAATTCTTCAAATAACTAAACTATCCTTAGTTTTGATAGTCAAAATTGGTTTACAGTTTAATTTGACCAATTTTGACTAACGGTATGGGAGGTGAGTGTTAATTATCAATAAAGTTGTTTCTGTGTGTAAAAGGGCAAACCTTAGAGGAGTATTGTGTAATTAGTTATTTTAAATTTTTGATGAATCATGGGTATTTCTGTCTTTTCTGATTTTGTAACAGTCAACCCTCGTACTTAACGGTCAAATCCTAATGGTAGGGGAAGTGAATGTCAATTAACGATAAAGTTGTTTTATATGTAAAAGAGCAAATCCTATGGGTGTTTGGTGTAATTTGTTCTTTTCAAAAAAAGTAATTAGTTTATATGTATATATATAATTCTAATTTTAATAATTTTTTATGCCCTTTTTATTTTATCATATATTTTTAATTTCTTTGTCAAATTTTCATATATATTTTTAAAACAAAACAATTCACTTTCTCTTTTACGTTATTTCTTAACTTCTCTACATTTTTTGTTTTTATTTATTATTAAATTAACTATTATTTTTTTGATTTTTTTTTTCAACTGGTTTTAATTTGACATACTTAACACATCCAATAAATAAACCCTAAAATCAGGGACGAAACCTCATGAAGGCTAGGGGGTTCATGGCTCTCCAGCCCATCGGAAATAAAAATTATAGTTAAAACATTATATTTAAAAAAAAAAATTATGAATTTTACATTTTAGTACTATAAATTTTAAGATTTATTATTTCCCCCTTCCCCCATGAAAGATTGAGTCATATTTCTTCCCGAAATGGAGTCACTTCACCAGTTCCACCAACAACACAAATCATATTCCCTTCCTAATATGATGCAATTTGTTCAAAAATAAATAAATAGAAAAAAACTCAAAATCTGTTTATAAATAAGAAAAAATATGTTTTTCAAAGAAATAGAGTTAAGAAATTTAAGTTTTTTAATAAATAGAAAAAAAATAAAAACAAATTAGACAGGAATTGTGATTTGTGTTATTGGTGGAACTGGAGAACTGGTTTAATCTCTCATGGAAGAGATCGAACAAATTATGAAGGGATTGTGATTCGTGTTGTTGGTGGAATTGTCGAACTCTTAAAGGTATTACGATTTTTTTTTTAAATAATAATTTGAATTTCATTTAAATTAGATTGTACTGTCCTATTTTTTTAAAAAAAAATTCATTTATTTAATTCTTAATTTTCAATTAATCTTAATTTTCTTTCCAAAATGATCTTAATTTTAAAAACGGTTTTTTTCCAATTAATTTTCATTTTAAAATACCTGTAAAAAAACCCATTTTAAAATATTTATTCTATTATATACATACACACACACACACACACACACACACACACACACACACACATATATATATATATATATATATATATATATATATATATATATATATATATATATATATAAAATTCTTCAAATAACTAAATTATCCTTAGTTTTGATAGTCAAAATTGGTCTACGGTTTAATTTGACCAATTTTGACTAACGGTAGGGGAGTTGAGTGTTAATTATCAATAAAGTTGTTTCTGTGTACAAAAGAACAAACCTTAGAGGAGTTTTGTGTAATTAGTTATTTTAAATTTTTGATGAATCAGGAGTATTTCTGCCTTTTCTGATTTTGTAACAGTCCACCCTCGTACTTAACGGTCAAATCCTAATGGTAGGGGGAGTGAATGTCAATTAACGATAAAGTTGTTTTCAGATGTAAAAGAGCAAATCCTATGGGAGTTTGATGTAATTTGTTGTTTTCAAAAAAAGTAATTAGTTTATATATATATATATATAAAATTCTAATTTTAATAATTTTTTATGCCCTTTTTATTTTATAATAAATTTTTAATTTCTTTGTCAAATTTCCATATATTTTTTTAAACAAAAACAATTCACTTTCTCTTTTACGTTATTTCTTAACTTCTCTACATTTTTTGTTTTTATTTATTATTAAATTAACTATTATTATTTTGATTTTTTTTTATTTTTATTGGTTTTAATTTGACATACTTAACATATCCAATCAAAAAACCCTAAAATCAGGGACGAAACCTCATGAAGGCTAGGGGGGTCATGGCTCTCCAGCCCATCAGAAATAAAAATTATAGTTAAAACATTATATTTAAAAAAAAAAAAAATGAAGTTTACATTTTAGTAATATAAATTTTAATATTTATTATTACCAAATTATTACTCTTTTTAATTAATTGCTTTGTGCGTATATTGTTTTCGCGCATCTTAAAAAAAGTTTCCATATTGTTTATATATTTATACAAAAAAAAAAAAACAATTATCCCTGAATTTTCGACGTTAATAATTTGCAGAGATATAACTATTGAGTACACGAAGAAAACAATGGAATTTTCAACGAATTTGTTTGGATTGCTATCAGATGCTCTTGGACTGGACACCAATCACCTAAAAAACATGGGTTGTGCTGAGGGTCTCTACTTTTTGGGGCATTACTACCCACCATGTCCTGAACCAGAATTGACAATGGGAACTAGCAGCCACACAGACAGTAGCTTCCTCACTGTCCTTCTACAAGACCATATTGGTGGCTTCCAAGTCCTCCATCAAAATCATTGGGTCCATGTTACCCCCATTCATGGAGCTCTAGTTGTCAATTTGGGAGATCTCTTACAGGCAAGTTCTTATTATTACATACATTTACTAAAAAAAACAATAACCTCATATGAACCTTGTTCTACTATACTTTTTTAATTTTTATCTTCTAGTAAAATTTTGAATTATTTGTATCAAAATCACTAGAATACCAAAAAAAAAAAGCAATACAACTAACATTAAACAAACTTTACTTTAAATGTTATTAAACTAAACTTGATTTTGATCATATATAATAAAAATATATAAGATTTTTTTTTTGTGCTATTGCATTCAAATCAGTTCTAAAAGCTCAAAATTGTTTCATGAAAATTAATTTTTTCAGATTTCAAATCAAATACTCCTTAGCAATCTTTGGAATCTCAGCAAGAAAATAAAATATTGTATTAATTATAAAACAAACAATTATTTGGCTAGTAGGGTTGATATATATAATTAGTATCTGTTGTTGCAGCTAATCTCCAATGACAAGTTTAAAAGCATCACTCACAGAGCAGTTGCAAGAACTGTTGGTCCAAGAATATCTGTGGCATGTTTTTTGAGACCTGATTTTCAGTCAGAGAATTCTCCGAAGCTTTTTGGGCCAATCAAAGAGTTGTTATCAGAAGAGAACCTGCGAATATACAAGGAAACCACTATGAAAGAATTTTTGTATCAGAAATACTCACTTGGGCTTGGTGGGATCTCTGCACCTGAACATTTTAAGATGCGAAGCTACTGATCTGATCATGTATGATCAATCTACTGATCTCCAGCTTTTGTTTGAGATTCAACTTTTATTGCATGCCTCCAATTCCTCCAAATGTTCAAGCGTTTCCAAGCTTTGCAATATAGTATCAACATTATAAGCCCGGTTATAGACTTTTATATATGTGATCGTACCATTTTCTAATTATTAAGCGCTCGTTTCTCGGGCATTTTTATATATTGAGAAGAGTTGGTGTAGTTTTGTATAAATCAGGGGTAACAACATAAACTGCGAGCTAGGAATGAAGTTTGTATGATTTTGGAAGAATTCATAGACCATAGAGATAATTCACCATCAAATCAGCCGAGAAGCTGCCACGTCATAAAGTGAAAAGGTATGTCGGCGCAGCCCAAATTAGATTCTAAATACATACCACCACATATCTAAACGCACCCCATGAAGCACCAATTTCCTATTAAAAGCAAATCGTCATACTTGGCCTCAAAAGTCAACCGCGAAAAGAGACCAGTGAGCTTCGCAGTCTTGCGTGCGTGGCCCAGCTCAACGAAGTCTAAGACCTGGTGGCTCACCATTCCACCATCAACAAATTTTCAATCATCCATCTTATAGGAAGAAGACGAGAGAAAACGAGCCATCTTGCTTGTATGTGAATGAGATGCACATCAATGGAGCTTCAGGGCCATCTCCAGATATTTGGAGGGCCGAGCCATTTAAAAATATTAATAAAAATCGGGATCCCATATAAAAATTAGAACAATGCTTAGGTATTATCTGGTAAGTACCCAAAATACTGACGTCACTAATGGAAGTATAACACATGTCTTTTGTTCTTTTACTTTTTACATTTATTTCTCAAATTTGGTACTGACCGGTCATATTATTCTAAAAATTATTATCGTTAGAGAAAAGTTAGCAATTCAATTGGACTAGGTTAGCGAATAAAGTGGATTCCGATGAAGTCATGGAGTGAGTGAGTGACGATTTTAACTAGGTTAACAAGGAAATATTAGCAATTCAATTGGACTCTCTTTAAACAAAAAAAGAATTCAATTGGACTCTCAAATAATGTAAAACTAAGTCTAACATGTTAGAATCAATTGAGTTTTGATATTTATTTCTATAAATTGAACTAGATATGGATAATTGTATCTATGTTTGAAATTTGACCATTCTTATACTAAAATAAATTGGATCTAAAACCCCAAAAGAAGAAGAAACGGATTGGACCATTTGGGGGCCCTAGCAAAATGCTGGGTTTACTATACCTGTGGGCTGCCCCGTGGAGCTTTGATTATTGCTCTTAATTAGATGAATGAAATTCATGTAGACATCATGCTTAAGCAGATTTTGGTTCTTAAATTTTTGTGCTTAATGAGTCTTGGATTTTGCTTATGCTAAACATCATAGACGAGTAATAGTTGAAGATAAGTGACACATCCCGCCATCATACGGTGAAAGTTACATAAAAGAGATGATTGAACCCAAACTTGATTGTTAATGTAGTTGATTATCATGACTAGTATGAATGTTTGGTGAGCTCAATTAACTAGTGTACCATTTCCTTGCATCTCTTCAATCCGCCTAAGCCATCATTCTTATCCTGTCTTTAGTGTGGTTTAGTTTAATTTAGATAGGCAAGTTCTCGGTACCTTTACATGCCCATACTCCTAGTTACCAAATTGATGTAGTGAGAAAACTTGACTTGGCTCTTATGCCAAACGGATGTAGCGAGAAAACCACACACATGACAATTGATAAAAAGATAGGGACAATTGATTTGAATCCGTTGATTCGCGTACGGATACCGAAACAAATCCTTCTAATGATCTCCGTGCACGAATATCAGAATAATAGGCATCAAAATTCGTTGATCTTCACAAAGATACCGAAATTTGGATCAAAAGAGATATTCTCTGAACACATTTTTATTCTCTCAAATTTGATTTTTTTAAAATCTAATACAAGCTATTTAAATAATAAAACCAATCCGAATCTCTTAGGATTCAATATCTCCTAAAATTCATAAACAAGAAAGCAACCTGAATCTCTTAAGATTTGATATCTCATAAATTCCTAAACAAAAAGAATTCTAAAACTTCTAAACCAAATTTAATAAGGAAATTATATTTGATTAAATAAAATAACTAGTAAGCAATAAAATCACCAATTTCCCTATAATGGAGATAATTGAGATAACAATGTAAATTAAAATTACTATAATCCTAAAATATTAAAAACCTATCTAATAAAGAAATAAGATTTAATTTAATATAATCAGATCATAAAATAATTAACTAAAGAAACATAATAATATATATTAACTCCACGACTGTTTAAAGATAAAAGATCTTCAAGAAAATTTTCAATCAATAATATATTCTGCGTCAACTCCATTTACTAAAAAATAAAAACTAATTTCATAAATTATTGTACATGCCATTGGTTACGTCATTTTAGTCAACGTACACCATTTTAATATATTTTTTTTAGGGAATTTTCATTTTTAATCATTTGAAAAAAAATAAAAATTTGTAAGGCACTAATTATAATTCGGATTTTTATAAAAAAAAAATTGAACAAACATACATGGAGATAATAATGTATTTAGACCGTTTTGAAAATATTTTATGAAAGCAACGCAAAGGAAACTGAGCGATTGAGCGTGTTGGACTCTCATATATGGTTGTCATAATTTTTTAATTAACGCGAGAAGACCTTGACTCGTGAGCTTCACGCTGGAAGATTGGTCCACTGAGCCTGACAACTACTTAGCAAATTCACTGATCAAAAGGATCGACTTTGACTGACTCTGGTCGAACTTAATTTCCAACTAAGATGATCTAATTCAGCGTTTTCCTGTAGTGCCAAGACAAACTGAAGTTGAACCTTGATATATAAAAGTTTTTGCATGCAGTTAGCAGAATTTACCAAACAAAACAATCCCGAAATATTGTAATAGTTCAATAAACATGGTGTTTTCTTCCTCCATTTCTGAAATGCTAACAATGATTCTATGGGCAACCTATTTTTTTTTATATGTCGCAGCATCAAGATCAGGCGTACAATTAGAACTAGAAGCCCTACTTAACACCGGTTGGTTTACGAATAGTTCTTCAGATCATTGCCTCTGGAGTGGTATAACTTGCAATGCATCAAGAAGTGTCACTGAGATACAATTGTATCGATATTACCTTAATGGAGAGCCTGGACAATTGAACCTCTCTTGTTTCCCAAACCTGAAAGTTCTTAGACTTGGTTACGGTCTCCATGGAAACATTCCATCTCAAATCGGTGCTCTTTCGAAACTCGAACTTCTTGACCTGTCTACAAATCATCTTACAGGTGAGTCATTTAATTTATTTCTTAAGCTAACTTCTACAAACTATGGAAATTATAAAATTGACTCTTTTTTTTTCCTCTTGTATCATATTGCAGGTTCTATTCCTACAGAGATTGGAAACCTGAAGAATTTGTTCTCATTGTATCTGAATAAAAACAATCTCATTGGTCATATCCCTTCAGCTTTAGGTCAGTTAACCCTCCTAACTACTTTACAACTGTCCTCCAACCAAATCAATGGTTCCATTCCTTTAGAGATTGGGAATATGAAAAATCTTCAACTTCTAGACTTGTCTTATAATAATCTTGATGGTCTAATTCCTGCAACTATAGGCAACTTAACAAACTTGACATCTTTGTTCCTTTGCTCAAACCAACTCTTTGGTTCACTGCCCAAAGAAATTGGCTATCTTCAGAATCTAAACTACCTGCACCTGAGTAATAACAACCTTATTGGACCCGTGCCTTCATTTCTCGGTCATTTAACCAATCTGACAGATCTGTATCTCGATTCTAATCAGTTGAGTGGCTCGATTCCCTCAGAAATTGGTAATATGAATCGTCTAGCCTCAATCGACATGTCAAGGAACAGCATTTATGGTACAATTCCCAGTGAGATCAGCCAGTTAAGCAGACTTACTCTTCTTAATCTTTCCTCAAACATAATTTCCAGCCAAACACTACTGTTTATAGTAGGACTTTTTAGCCTTGAAAATCTAGATCTCTCTAATAACAAACTCAGTGGTGCTATTCCATCAGGGATCTGGAACTGTTCAGGGTTGCTGAAATTGAGATTGAGCAACAATAGTTTAACAGGAAGCATTCCACTAGAAATTGGCAATCTTAATGGACTGATTCTACTTGATTTGAATTATAACTTTATAGGCGGGACAATATCTTCTGTATTAAAGGTACCATACTTGTATATTTCCCACAATAATCTTTCAGGACTCATTCCTAGATCTCTCAATAAAACGATCGACTTAGACTTGTCTTTCAATAATTTAGAAGGTGAAATCCCAAGTGATTTGCTATATAAGTATCCACTTGAACGATTTAGTGGTAATATAGGGTTGTGTGGTCAATATTATGGTTTGCCTTCTTGCAATCAATCTACATCTTCTACAAGTCTCTTCATCAGAATTTATGTTCCTGTAATCTCAGGTTTTGCCATGATGATTTTAGTATTCCTGTTTCTCTTCAAAAGAAAGAGTGAAACAACTAAAGTGAATGCAAGAGCAGTCGAGGGTAGGGACGTTTTCTCGATATGGAATTATGATGGTAGGATTGTATATGAAGATGTAGTTAAAGCAACAGAGGATTTTGATATCAAATATTGTATAGGAAGGGGAGGTTATGGCAATGTATACAAGGCGCAACTACCTAGTGGAAAAATAATTGCTTTGAAGAAGTTTCACCATTCAGAAATTTTTGAGGAGCCATTGTTTCTCAAGAGTTTCGAAAATGAAGCTCATGTACTTTCGGAAATAAGACATCGGAACATCGTGAAGCTTTATGGGTTTTGTATACACAAAAAGTGCATGTTTTTGGTTTATGAGTATATGGAGAAGGGGAGCTTGTCTCGTATTCTACGCAACGATGTCGAAGCTGTTGAGCTGGATTGGATTAGAAGGCTGAGAATTATTAAAGGCATTGCACATGCTTTAGCTTACTTGCATCATAATTGCACATCACCAATCATTCATCGTGACATATCGTGCAATAACATTTTATTAAACTCGGAATCAGAGGCGTTTGTTGCAGATTTCGGATTGGCTAGACTTTTACATTCCGACTCATCTAATAGATCTATAATAGCAGGCACTTATGGATATATGGCTCCAGGTAATTAACGCTTGATTACTGTTTCACGCTTATTTGCTTATATTTGTCATCTTTATCTTTCGGTAACACATCTATTGAGTGAAATATTTTCATCAGTAATATTATGTAGGTGTACTCAAGAATATTGGATGTTATATATAGACTTCATGTCAAATACCTATGAAAATAAATAATGTTCTAAAGAATTCTTCGGGCATGTTTGTTTTTTTGTTTTAAGTATTAAAAGACTTTGTTGGCCGATTGTTTTTTATTTTATTTTAATTATTAAAAGACTTTATTTTACTTAAATCTTTAATATCACTTGGGTCATGTTTGATAGATTGTATTGTATTATATTAGGGATTTAAAATGCATTAGATTTAATAACTAATACATTCTAATTGCACTAATATAATGGATGTTGTAGTAACTAATACATAGGGGAGAATAATAATAATAAATATATCCAAATAATTAAAGTTTAATAATTAAATAATGATGATTATAATAGTAATAATAATAAAATTTAAAAATAGTAATAATAATAATAATAATAATAATATACAATAATAATACATTTTAATAATAATATTTCTAATAAAGTTTAATAATAATAATAATAATTTTAAATATAATACAAAAATAATATAATTTTATTGTAACATTAAATTTAAAAGCAAAATTAAATAAATATCATGAAAATTTATTAAAATGAAAATAAAAATAAAATACTATAATAAGTGTATAAATAAAAAATTATATAAGTTAAATAAAATATTAAAAACAATTATCAAATATTATTGATATTTGTAACAATATTAATTATTATTTTTAAAAATATAATATAATAAATATTTTTAAAAATATGTTTTTTTATTCTAAAATATATCAATTTTATTAGTTAATAAAATATTGAGAATAAAATTCACATCCAAACATTTTATAACTTAATACAGTCTAATACGAAATCATACCAAACACATACAACGTAATGCAATACAAACAAATCCAACTTAATCCGATACAATCCAGTATGCCAAACGAGACCTTAATGTTTAAAATGCTTACATTTGTTTGTTTTTTTTATTTGGGATAATCTAACTTCAATATTAAGTGGTTTTGTTTTTACTATTATACCCTCATATTAATGAATGACCTAACTTTTGGTGTATTCACTTTCATATCAATTACGTATTTCATTGTTAAACAAATATTTTTTTTCAAACAAAAAATGTATTTACTTTGATTTAGTATTACTAATTTAAATAAATTAAAAATAAAAATTGATATTTTATTTTTAAAATAAAAAAATAAAAATAAATAAATAAATAAATAGCAAGGAAGGAAAAGAGCCTCCTCCTCGCTGTTGTATCGACAGAGGTCCTTGGCTTCCTTTGAGCGGTGATGGAGGCCAACAACCTCTTCCATGGAGACCCCTAGCCTCTATTGTTGAGTTTCGAGGAAGACGCTGGTATCCCCCCTTCACTCGAGAGGAGGCCGGTCAGCCTCCTCCCATCAGACGCAAGAAGAAGGCTGACCAGCCTCCTCCGGACAAAGACTAGGGAGGTGTCATCGTCACCGCTGCCTACTTTTAGATCAATCTAGGGCTAGGTTAGTTAAGGTCAAGGTTTTGGTTAATTTTAGGGCTGCTTAGGAAATTTGAGATTTTTTTTTTGTTTATGGGCTTTTTGTAATAGATTAATCATAGAAGGTTAGTTTTCGAAGAAATTTTCAATTTTAATTATGACTTATTAAATAAGTAAAAAAATAAAAATAAATTACTTTTTTATAATAAATGTTTTTTTAACTTAAATTAGGATTTAAGTCACAAAAACAAACACCACATAACACTTAATTTCGAGTCCTTAATCAAAGTAAGACATAAGTGAGGAAAAACAAACATCTTCCCTTTTAAAAGAAAATATTTTCTTTTGTTCATCTAAAGTCTTCTTATTACCTTGTAGAACTTGCCTATACCATGATTGTCACGGAGAAATGCGATGTCTATAGTTTTGGGGTGGTAACACTTGAAATATTAATGGGAAGACATCCAGCAGAACTTCTCTCATCATTTGATCAAAATATTATGCTAATTGATGTATTGGACCCACGTCCAAACCCTCCAGAGGATCAAATGGTTGTACAAGATATTGCCATAATCTCAACCATAGCATTTGCATGCTTGCTTTCCGACCCAAGGCCTCGTCCTACAATGAAGCATGTCTCTCAATTTCAAAACCTTTTCAGGAGATTTCCATCGCAGAGCTTAGAAACTATATCTTGGTTGATGAAATTGATAGTGAATGACAGATATATGATTGATGTATGTGATAGTTAATGTTGCATTTAATGTTGTCAATGTAAGTATTAATATTTTGTTCCTGTAAGTAATCACTACATAATCCAAGCCTTCGTACGTCTTATAATCATTAATTGAAACTTATATTGAAACCATAAGTATAATGGATTTGTTTTATATTTGAGTTTTTCATGGTATATATTTGAGATTTGAGGTTGTTGTAATGGTCGTATTTTGTAAGACTTAAGTTTGAAACATGCTTGATATGTGTCAGATTTGTGGTGTTACATGAATATAGATAATTTGAGAATAAAATATACATACTTGTTATTGTTAAAATCTAAAGAATGATGAGTCAGCATAATTACCCGAAGATACGAGAAATAGAGATGTCATGTCACAAAAAGTCATCCTTCCTAAACCTACCTAAGCTAACCAAAGATGGTCTCACGACATCCGTTCAGGGCTGTTCAGACGGTCGGGATTGAATAATAGATCGGGGTGAATAAAGCTTGGTTGGGGTTTTGGTAGATGATCGGCGGATCGACACGTGGATTCTACCAAACACGTGCAGAATGAGTCTTACTCCAGTAAGATGTCTCGAAGCACACCTTGATAAGGAAGTGAATTCCCTATCAATTCCAGAGTCCAAATTGGGTAAGAGACCTAACGCGTGAAGAACCTGGAAAGAATAATTAAATGACTCAAACATGTCAACTTTATTTACTTGTATAGCACGAATTAAGGTTCTATGCATGTATAAATAGACCCTAATAACATCCATGAAAAGGTAGATGAAAAAAAAAAATCTAGAGAGCATGAGAGACTGGGTGTGTAATCAATTATTCATAGTGAATTTCTTTCTTTGCCGGTTTTCGGCAACCGTTGATGTTTTCCCGTTCTTGGGGTTTTACCACGTAAACTTATGTGTGCATGCTTTTCTCTTTTCTCTATTCTCTATTTTCTCATAACATCTTCAACAATCTACAAAAACAAGTTTGACACGATCTAAAAATCACCATCAACAACTGGCGCTAGAAGGAGGGGGTGAACCTTCGACATTTTAATTAGCCAGGGATTTAGTCATACAAAAAGTAAAATCATGGTTTCTAGCACCGACAGAGATTTGTCCCCCGCGTGACATTGATGTCTCACGAGAAGTGAATGTCGTGGATGCAGATACACCAGGAACAAATCCACCATCAGGAACTCCACCATCAGGAACTCCACCATCAAGCAGACAAGATGCCGTCACAACCACGGGCTTGACTACAGAAATATCCCCAGATGCATTTAGGAAAATTCAAGAATCCTTGCGGAGAGTCATGGATGATGCAGGCAGACAGGAAATTAGCATAACTACAACTGCAAATCTAAGTTCACCATACCAGCTCTCTACACCTTTGGTAGCTTAAAGACCCAAGGTGCGCTATGAGATCGTGACAACGGCTCCAAGTGCACCCCAAAATTCTGGAAGAGATAAGTCAGAGAAACAGGGCAAAGAATTATGTATTTGGAGTACCATCAGGCAGGTTCCTAGGATTTCAAGTTCACCAAAGAGGGATCGAAGTAAACCCGGAGAAAATAAGAACATTGAAAGAAACGAGGTCTCCCAAGACATTGAAGGAAATCCAAATGTTGACGGGTTGTCTAGCGTCTCTGAGCCAGTTCATAAGTAAATCCACGGAAAAATGCCTACCCTTCTTCAAAGCAATTAGGCGCGGCAAAAAGGTAGAGTGGAATAATGAGTGCGAGCAAGCGTTAAAAAAAAATCAAAGAATACTTGGGAAAGGCTCCGATATTATCTAAACCACTTGAAATGGAAGTGTTTCATCTTTACCTGTCCGTTACAAGCGTATCGATAGGGTCGGTACTGCTCATATTGGAAGAAGAAACGTAGAAACCTGTATACTACACCAGCAAAGCTCTGTTACCTGCGGAAACAATATACTCTCGAGCTGAATTAATGGCTTTGGCCTTGGTAACAGCAGCGAGAAAGATGAGACCGTACTTTGAAGTATATAATGACTATCCATTGAAACAAATTCTATCAAAACCTGAGGTGTCGGGAAGGCTGACTAAGTGGGCAGTAAAACTGAGTGAGTTTGACATAGTCTACTCGCCAAGAGCAGTGATCAAGGGATAAGTTGTAGCGGATCTGGTTACGGAGTTCACAAAGCCGAACAGCGAGGTGATCAGGATGTTAAGAGAAGATGATCTGTTTGTTTGGAAACTACATGTAGATGGATCATCAAACACGTATGGCAGCGGGGCAGGTATAGTTATATCCACACTAGAAGGTGACCAGGTGGAATGTGCATTGCGATTTCACATCAAGGCCACTAACAATATGGCAGAGTATGAGGCGCTCTTGGCAGGTCTTAGGGTGTGCACGGCACTGGGAGCAGATGAGTTAGAAATATTAAGTGACTTATAGGTGGTAGTCAATCAAGTTCTAAATGAATACCAAGCCAAGGACAACAACATGGCTGCGTATTTAACTATAACTAAGACACTCCTCGAAATGTTCAAAGCATACAGAATCACCTAGATCCCGAGGGAGAAAAATTAGAAAGCGGACGCGCTGTCAAAATTGGCGTCAACCACCAGTGTATGGTCAAAAACGATCCTGATCGTCCACCTGTAAAAACTGAGTATCGAGAACAAAAACCAAGCCGAAGCATCGGAGGTAGAAGTGATTGAAGAGGAACAAACTACCTGGATGACCCCGATCAGAGAATATTTAGATAAGGGGGTGCTACCGACGGAGACAGCTGAGGCGAAGCATCTCAGATATAGAGCCACAAGATATTCGATAGTAGAAGAAGAGCTATACAGAAAAGGGTTCTCCAAAGCCCTTTAGAAATGCGTGGACCCGATCAGAGGTAAGCAAATATCAGAAAGTATCCATATAGGACTTTGCTGGAATCACTCGGGTGGCAAAAGCTTGGCACATAAAATGCTCAGGCAAGGCTTTTATTGGCTGACTCTGTTTGGGGATGCAAAAAGTGTTGCGAATCAATGTGGTGGTTGTCAAAAAGTAGCTAATGACAGCCAGAGACCAGCTGAGCAGTTGAAAATTTTGATTTCGCCATGGCCGTTCACCATGTGGGGAATAGATCTGATTGGTCCGATGCCAACTGCAACTAAAAGAGGGGTAAAGCATACTATTGTGGCTGTCGACTACTTCACAAAGTGGGTTGAAGTGAAAGCATTAGTACATATCACAGAGGCTAAAACAACCGAATTTGTGAAGAAAAATATCATCTATCGGTTTGGAATCCCGAAAACTATAATCACCGACAATGGGACTCAATTCGATAGTGACAACTTCAGAAATATGTGTCAAGACTTCGGGATAAAAAAGTATTATGCCACACCAGCACACCCTTAGACTAATGGCCAAACAGAGGCGGTGAACAAAATAATCAAGCATACTCTGAAGGTGAAGCTGAGGGAAAGGAAATGAAACTGGCTAGATAAATTACACGAAGTCTTATGGGCATATCGGACTACAGAAAGGACTTCAATAGGGGAATCACCTTACTTGTTGGCGTTTGGGATGGAAGTAGTGATTCCAGTTGAGATAATTCATAAGTCCTCTAAGGTACAACTCTTTGATCCCGAAGGAAATATGGAGATGATAAAACAAGACTTGGACGGGTTGGAAGAGAGAAGAGACATGTCCAGGGTAAGAAACACTGTATACCAACAGAGGGTAGCAAGGTATTACAATTCGCATGTCAAGGTTAGAATATTCCAACTCAGAGACCTAGTTCTAAGAAGAGTGACACTCAATACAAAGGACAAGTACGCAGGATAGTTAGTTGACAAATGAGAATGACCATACCAAGTGGTCGGGATAACAGGACATGAAGCATATCGACTCTTCCGACCTAAAGGGATCGAGTTGCCCAGGCCATGCAATGCACAATATTTAAAGATCTTCTACCCATGAGGATATTCATACGTTTGTTTTTATTATTTATTTTTGTAGTTTAAGTTTTAAATTATTTGCTAATTGTCTTTTATCTTTTGAGAAATCAATAAAAATCCCTAAGGGGAGCAGTTTTAAATATCAAGCACAGTGTTCGAAACCAAATATTCGCTCATAAAAGTATTTACAGGATACCTCAAAATATCAGTTGAGACCGATAGGGATCCCAAGGGGCCCAGTGAGGGGGCCGAAAGCATAAGTCATCAAGACAATGCACACTCACCGAAACTAACTGGGTGCATATGAAGCACTGTTAGGGCACCTTCAGGCATATAAAACATATGGGATGCGCCAAGAGTTTGATAAGACATAAATCCTATCTATAAGATAAGGGAGACAAAGCCATAAATGCTTATAAAGCTGGTGGGATAAGTTACGCCTCATTGCAACGAATCTTGATCAATAGACTGTCAGGAGACATCCCGATGACCTAGTTGACAGATAAAAGATGAAAGTCTATAAATATAAACTGCATAATTGGTTTACAAACGAACACTGTTCAACAGAAAGATATGCAGCAAATGATCGAAAGTGACCAGAACCCGAGCGGTAAAATGCAATAGATCTACCCGAGGTAAACCTGAAATCGTCACAGAGCACGATTAAGTTCTTTAAGGGTGGTTGACCACCAAAAATGAGGCAAATAAGTCGATCATTACATGAAGACGTAGGCTCAGAAGAGTGGGTTATCAATCCCAAATGATCGGTATACAAGTGGTTCTGCTTAGCCTAACTCATGATTATCAATCTGGCATGGGTTAGCATGCATAGTTCAGGTTATGATAAAATATGAATGAGTGCAAGCATAACAAATAATGCACACAAAATGGTAAATATCTTGAAGACACACAAATAAGGGAAAAATATACATTAACTGTCATAGTATATCGAGTATTACAAATATAAATACATATAGAATAGCTACAAAAGCAGAGATGTCTCAGTTGTTCCTAGCAACGGAGGAGCCCCCAGAACTAGAGGGAGGGACATTATCGTTTTCACTGAAGCCTCTAAAATCTGGTCAGGAGATATTGTTATCATGATCAGTAGATACAAAGGGAGAGTAATCTATATCAGGTGAAAGACCGATGTTGACCCCTTTGGTTAAAGCGCCACTGTCCTGACCAACATGGAAAGATACAAGGGATACCTTCGAACGGAGCTCGAGATGCATGGGAAGGGGATCCTTTCCGATAGATTTGAAATAGGCCTTTCACCTAATCCACTGGTTCTTGATCGCTTCCAGGGAGTCCCTCTAATGCTTAGATATTTTCCGGTCCCACTTCAAGCGAGATTCTTTGGAGGACCTCTCCTTCGCACTAAAGAACCTCCCGACAGTTGCCAGTCTTTTCTCAAACTCCCTCAACAACGTAGCATCGAAAGCAGGGGACCTCTTGTATCGATCAACATTTTGAACCTAGAGGTCTAGCCTGGTTTCATGCGAAAGAACTTCCATACTGACATGTTGATACTCCAAGTTTTTGGCGAGATGATTATAGTGAAGCCGAGCCTCCTCAGATGCCTACTGCACCTTTAGCATCTTCTACTCAGCTGATGCAAGGGAGTCCTGGGCAATCCGAGTTCCTTCTTGAGCATTCTTCATCGATGTCTCAGCCAAAATGGCCCTTGATTCAAGTTTAGCACTCCGTAGCTCAGCCTTGGCAACTCTCTTCTCCAGCTCAACATTCCTTGTAGTAAGTTCCCTGAGAGCTTCATTAGATGCAGTGGCTCTATTCTGAACGTTCACAAGTGTCTTTCTTAGAGCCATCTCAGTTGCTGTATGCGCTTTCAGCTTCTCTGGTTACTAGCTAGCCTTGAAAGCACTGGCAACAGAAGACTTTAAAGCCTTGTCTTTCTCGGTGAGAGCCAGTTTGAGCTGAGAAATCTTAACAGCCTATTTATTCTTCTTAGAGATTGCCCGAGTTAACGTCTCCACCGCTTGCAAAGGATCAACAAAAGGCAAATTAAATAGATAGAAGGATCAGAAGAAAAACAACAAAAAATGGTAGAAAGGCTTACAAAAATGCCATTGTCAAATATTATACGGACCTGCTCAAAATCTACAGCATCTTTGACATCCTTCCAGTACCCTTTGCCAATATGTCCGACCCCTGATGACATTGAGCGAAGCATGAAAAGGGGGTCAGTTTAAGAACTGTTGGATGAAGGGAAATGAGAAAGCTCAACGTCGGAAGCAGACCGAGCACGATCAACAGTGGTTGGAGTCTTCAAAATCCCAAAGTCTTCCCTAGAAAGATTAGCAGATGTAGCAACCCGGGGGCCACGTTCTCATAAATTTAACTTTTGATAGCACGATGAAGAAACTCAACAGGCATATTGGAAGGGGCACCAATAGGTTTACTTATCCTAATATTCCCCTCTAACTGCACAGTCGCTTCTTCCCTTGGTTCCAAAACAGAATGAAGAGCCTGCTCTTCAGACAGATTAAGGAAGCTTTCATTAGTTATATTTTTTTCCTCGTCTGGACCACCATCGTCACCTTTAGAATCAGAGAAAATGATATGGCACCTAATAGTAAACTGCACAGGAGCCTTGTCGGGGCAATGAGAGGGTGGCAAAGCCTGAACCTGAGAAAACTCATTTAAAGGGAAATGCCTGGTCCGCAATCCTAATTGGTTCAGGGTGAGTGGAAGACAAACTTAATGTACCCTGATCACTCACTCTTTTAGATCATATTTCTTACGAAATAAGGATGAAAACCGTATTTTGGTCCTCCTCATCCTCCTCCTCCAAAATGATTGGACCAACCACTGGGGTAGGCAATGTCGATCGACTCCAGATGCAAGACTCGTTCTCATGCAAAAGGTGTCGAAAATAGATGACCCTTCAGCAGTCTTAGCCACCTTATGGCATGGAGCCTTATCTGTCACATCCATCTCACGTGATTCCTTCTTTCGTGAATCATCCCTACCCCGATGCTCCCTTTCAGACCTATCTTGATTCTGTCTTCCATGATCAGATGCTTCAGAACTGGATCGTATCCGATCGGCTCTCTCTTTGGAATGGCCCCGGCGATTGCTTCGAGCCCGGGAATGATGGCAGTCACTTGTACCAACATGTTCAGGGGGGACATCTGAGGAAAGGGAGGTCAAATTCATATGTATCCTCCACCAGATCATGTTGAGGTGGAGCAATTCCCTGAGCAACCTGATCAACTATAGCCTTCCTACTGACCCGGCGACATGCTTGGCCTTCTTAGCTTGATCACCTGCGACGATGTCCACATCATATACTGAAAGGAAAACGTACTACACGACAATCAATAATCAGTGTAGGGGAAAGGTACGCATGACAGTTTACACTAAAAATAAAGTAAGGATGACTCATATCGTTTTCGACGAACATAAATCGTGAGAATAAACCCTGCCTCAATCAAGTTTGCTTCAACATAAAGGAAATGATGATCCCTTTATTCCCAAGAGGTCTCAACCGTTTTAACAACTATGTCAGCTTGGCTCTTTGTCAAAGAGAGGGAAGTTTTGTTCCAATGTTCAGGATTGCAGAAGTGCCTTGGAACTCTATTTCGTATCAGCCCTTGTACAGGGTCAGCGATGACCACTTCACCCCAGTCACCTCCAACGAAGAACCAACTGTTCTTCCAGTACTTGTTTGAGGAAGGGAACCCCTAGATAAATCCCTAATAAATCTGAAGGGGGTACAAGTTTCCCCTTATATCCATGAGGAATCCATAAGCTTTGAGATGTGGATTGGAGGTAGAAAGTTCCTCCATTATCAGATCGGTTAAGTGTGTAAAATATACGGATCTCTTGTGGGGTCGGGGGTTGTTTTGCCCTAAATTTTTTCCATAGATGCTCCAAATTGACCAACACCTAATAAGAATTGGTGGTCAGTTGGGTAGGAGCGATGCCAGCATTCGCCAAGAGTCGAGCGATAAAAGGTTGAAGGGGAGTGTGACCTTTGAAGATAACATGGTCCCGTATATAGCAACTACACCAGAGGGTTCCATACAGCCCGATAACCGCTATAGTACAATTTCTATGCACTGTTTAAATCAAATCGGTCTTGAACTTCACTAGCTCGACCTCAGTCACAACGTTTATCTCCGAGTCAAATGAACAGGGATGGTCGACGCTGAACTTCAACATCGAAGCTTGTCACTCCCGTGGTACGTCCTTCATTTTGAGAAGTTACGAGAATACTTTCAAATCGATTGCTAAGCGTACGGATTCCTTGGGAGAGGCCCTAGATGTCTACTTGGAACTTCTTTGTTTTGACATATCTATATAAAAATCAACTGAATCAGAGTCAAAAAGATCATAGGGGAATTGAGCAAATTCTGGATGAACCATAGAATAATCCACGTTTAATGAAGTGGGTTGGTAAGAAGCAAGAAGATAACCCCAGAGAATGGATTCGAGCCTAGCGATATTCTCGTTATCACCAATAGCAATGGCACGAAGAAGAAACTAAAAAAATTGATGACGAAGAATAGGGTCTATACCTTGAACGAACGTTTGGAAGGATGAAAAATCCAAGAAGACAAAGGGCCCGAAGAAAAGGAAAATTAGAGATCAACCGCTCTGTAAAAGAAAAATGTTGAATAGTAAAAGGAAAAGTGAAATGCCTCAAGACAATATATACATGCAAGTGACATCAACAAGGTACGCATGTGTCATCAGCTGAAAGTGGTGGAAAGGTACGCGAGAACCGAAAACCACATAACATTTGAATTTTGAAAAAGACGCGTAATGATTTCATCAGCCGAAATATGCGTGGTTGATAACTGTAGTGCATTAAAGAGCATTAATGGACTACCAAACAAAAAAGGATAGAGTAAATTAAACACATACAGCCGAACGCACTCTATTTGCGACAAATTTTTATCCAACTCCGTGTGTTTAAGGGGGTATTGTTATTGGTAAAATTTGAATAATGATGAGTCGACATAATTACCCAAAGATACGAGAAATAGAGATGCCATGTCATAAAAAGTCATTCTTCCTAAACCTACCTAAGCTAACCAAAGATGGTCTCATGACACCCGATCGGGGCTGTTCAGAGGACCGGGACAAAACCCCGGTCGAGATTGAATAATCGATCAGGGTGAATAAAGCTTGGTCGAGTTTTGGTAGATGATCAGCGGATCGACATGTGGATTCTACCAAACATGTGCAGAATGAGTCCTACTCCAGTAAGATGTCTCGAAGCACACCTTGATAAGGAAGTGAATTCCCTATCAATGCTAGAATCCAAATTGGTCAAGAGAGCTAACGCGTGAAGAACAAAAAATAGGAAAGAAGACTAAAATGACTCAAACACATCAACTTTATTTACATGTATATCACGAATTAGGGTTCTAAGCATGTATAAATAGACCCTAATAACACTCATGAAAGGGTGGATGAAAAAAAATATTCT
Source organism: Dipteronia dyeriana (assembly GCA_032871835.1). Classification (NCBI taxonomy): domain Eukaryota; kingdom Viridiplantae; phylum Streptophyta; class Magnoliopsida; order Sapindales; family Sapindaceae; genus Dipteronia; species Dipteronia dyeriana. The sequence continues at coordinate 1,691,320 of CM065297.1, forward strand.
AGAGAGCACGAGAGAATGAGTGTGTAATAAATTATTCATAGTGAATTTATTTCCTTGCCGGTTTTTGGCAACCGTGGACGTTTCCCCGTTCATGGGGTTTTACCACGTAAACTTATGTGTGCATGCTTTTCTCTTTTCTCTTTTCTCTATTTTCTCATAACATCTTCAACAATCTATAAAAACTTGTTAGAAGCGTGTTCAATCCTACACAATCCAAAAATCACCGTCAACAATACTATATGTTGACGTCGATTTTTGGATAAACTTAATCAGTAACAAGCTAGTTGATTGATGCCTGAATGAACCAAAATGGTGTGATTTTGATCGTGTCTTTAATTTTGTGAGCGAGTTGGTCGAATACATAAGAAATATGAAAAGTCGATAAAATAATAGAGACACTGAGATTTTTATGTAGAAAAACGTAAATAGGGAAAAACCATGGTTGCCTTGATGACAATGAGAAAGAGAAATCTTCACTGTGTAAGAATGATTACAATTTACTAGTGATGCATTGCTTATGGTGCCTCTCTTTTTTCTTTGCTTGATACATGTGATATACAAGGATTGGGGTGCTGCCTTAGCCCTTGGCGCGAAAGCAAAGATTAATACTAGGTGAGATCCTGTAAGGGTTGTATCCAGATGATATTCTTAGTGAATCGAATCCTTGTGCATTCATGGTGCAATGATCCTAGGAGACACGAGAGTTGACTTTTGGTAAGTTCAAACAGTCAAAACCTGCATAGGATAGGTAGGTGTTACCCTTTGAACCTTCCCTTCTAACGGTATTCTTACTTTACTGGCTGATCAATAGATATGATATCCTTGAACTGTTCTACCATTTATATAAACGATAACACACCTCACACGAGCATCTTCCAGACCCAATTTGGTTCTTACTGCTCTGTTCGTTTTGGCCATACACATGCGTCTGGGTCTGTGAGAGTCGCTGGAGAATATAGTCATTCTCTATTCTCTTTTAGAAGCCGCCCCACTTCTCTCTCACATAGGTGATTTCTTAATTAAGAGTAACCCGCATTACTCTGCTCAGATTTCCAAATCTTAGAATTCCAATGTATAATATTCATTAAAAACATAGTTTAACCTTTTCCCTACCAGGCATCACTGTTTCATCATAGGAATGGACTAGAGGGTAACCCCCACAGTGATCCAACTAAGTCATACAACTTGGTTGTCCCGTTGAACCTAGATATTTGGATCTCTAGTCAACTAGGTTAGGTTTCTATTATATCGACTTTTATTTCATGGGCTTTAGTCTCATTTCCTTCGAAGATATCTCAACTAACTCTTTGTTTAACCCTTTGGTTAGCGGATCCATAATATTATATTTTGAATTTATATAGTCAATAGAGATAACTCTAGTTGAGAGTAGTTGCTTAATGGTATTATGTCTTCGACGTATATGTCTAAACTTCCCATTATCCATGTTGTTTTGTGCTCTTCCTATTGCTGATTGACTATCACAGTGGATGCAAATAACTGGCAAGGATTTTGGTCATCTTGGAATATCCTCTAAGAATTGGTGTAGCCATTCAGCCTCTTCACCTATTTATCTAAAGCAATAAACTCAGATTCTATAGTGAATCTCTCTATACAAGTCTGTTCGGAGGATTTTCAGGATACAGTCTCACTTTCTAGTGTGAACACATACCCACTAGAAGATTTTAAATCTTTCATATCAAATATCCAGTTTGCATCAATGTATCCTTCTAGGACAATAGGATATCTGGTATAATGCAGTCCATAATTACAAGTGAATCGTAAGTACCTCAGTACTCTTACTATTCCTTTCCGGTGATCATTTCCTAGATTACTCGTGTATCTATTAATTTGATAGCTGCATTAGTCATGTCTAATCTTATACAACTTGTTAAGTATATCAGACTTCCTATCACTCTAGAATATTCTAGTTGAGAGATGCTCTCACCTTTATTCTTGGATAAGTGTAGAATTGTATCCACTGGTGTTCTAGATATTTCAGAATCATTTTTGTTGAATTTCTCAAGAATCATATCAACATAGTATGATGAACTAAGAATGAGTATGTTCAATGTTATTGAAATTTTCATTCCCAACATCACATTAGTTGCTCTTGTATCTTTCATATCAAATCTTGATTTCAACTGTTGACGTCGTTTTCTCGATGGATGAGAGAGTCAACAATGTTGGACTTGATAATGACCTGTCAAAGAGAAAGAGAAAGAGAATGCAAATTAAAGCTAATAAGACACGAGTTTACGTGGTAAAACTCAGGTGATCAGAGAAACGTCCATGGGTGGTTGAATAAACAACCGAGCCAAATCCACTATTGAAATAAAGAATTACACCACTCGATCTCTTCTACCTCTCCCTTCTAGTGATTTTTTTATGTATATTTTGTTCTATATCTTTTACAATGAGATTATGGGTCTATTTATATGTGTATAGAATCCTAATCTTTGTTATACAAGTAAAAGGAATTGCATTTTAGTTAAGGTTGGTTACTTGTTGGAGTCGTCTATCTTCTTTCCTTTTTCGGTGATCGCATGTAGATCGATTGGGTTTCTGGTGGTATAGTTCGTTTAGGACTTATTTCCTTATAGATATGTGGTTTTCTTGAAGAAGTAGAGTTGTTGCTTGATTTGGAATCTATTTCCTGTTTGGTGTTTTATTCTTCTAGAAACTCTTTTTGACACGGATGTCTTGCGTATTTGAGCATGACTCTTGGTTCACCCTCGGGTGAATCGTGTGCTGGTTCACTTTGTTCGGGTTTCCCTTATCCAGAGTAAAACATAATCATGTTGAGTACTCGATCCCGAGTAGAACACAACGTGCCGAATACCTATGTTCAGACTTACTCGGGTTCATATCCCTTTATGACGCTTTGAAGGGTATTTTCTAGATGCCTACTCGGATGCCCATCTGGCAATTTTTCAAGGGACTGTCTATCGTGTCAGTGACGTGTACATTCAACAAGATATTCATATAACAATACTCCCTTAAAATACTTTTACCGAATAGGAATTTGCTCTTAGCAAGAGTATTTTAATCAACCTTCTAATCTTTTATGCCTCATTGATACCAGAATAATGATCCTTAAAACACCGCCTTGCATCAATGACGTATCTTAATGGCTACCATGTAAATACAATTTCTCTCTTTCACGCTAAAGTATTAGTGATTGCGATGTTTTGGAATTCTGACGGTTGGTCAGTTCTTTCCATGACAAGTGCCCTTCAACCGTTCCATTCCTCTAATAACATTTATGAGAAACGAATCATGGGTTGCCTGATACGCCGCCTACATCATCAAATCTATTTTTGATTTTTTCAGCTTTCTGAGGCCTTAGGGTTTCATCTCATTGCCCCTTTAAATGGTTTACTGAAAGAGACAGCTCCGGTTCATTTTCGTAGAAGTAAATAACCAACCCAGATTTTCTCGCGTACAGGTTTGTCTTAATTCTCCATCCAAATTTTTCCTGGTTTCTTCGCATCTATTTTAAAGGTTAGTTCTGATGAATCATGCCTCACGTCATCACCTTTTTGTTATAGCTTTCGAAGTGCTTGAACGCGGAGACCTTCAATTGGTTTCTTACGTTCGTAGATTATTGGGGGAAACTCCTCCTGACGAACCTTCTTTTTTAGATGTTGATGTTTCTAGGCTTCATCTTGAAACTCATTTTAGTTCTAGTTCTGAATCTTTTTCCATCTCTGAATCTTCTGTTTATGATCATCATAGGGTTATGTTGTGATCAAGGATGGGAAAGCATCAGAGTAACCTCGTGGTTCACAAATATGGCTCAAGTGGCATTCGAATTGGAAGGCAAACAGTTGACGAGAAAGATGTTGAGGAGGAGCACAGTGCATCTCATATTCCCTTCTCTCTTGATCTCCTGAGTGGATATGATCCCGAGACGAATATGGTCGGGGTAGATGAAACAAGAAGTATCGTGCTCGGTTTAATCTGGGAGATTCAGTTCTAATGGCTCTTACGGGTGATAGAGCCGCATGGAACCCTCTTCCGGGTATGACTCTATTGTGGTGTGACTCATCCTCTTCAGCCGTTCATCGCTTGATTCCTTGATGAGGCAGGGATCGCCCCTGCTCAACTTGCCCCGAACAACTATAGAATACTAATGTGTATGTGGAACATGTGGAGTCGGATGAACTTGTCACCGCCCTTTCCCCGTGAAATCAGGCATTTTTACACACTAAGGCAATATGGTCGGACTGGAACTTATTTTCTTATGTCCAGCCTACCAGACAACAGGATTCCTGAGGGGACGCAAGTGAACCTGAGAGTTGATATTTCCTCTGACTCTAAAAAAAAAGGCTTTGTGTAGAGATTTCCTACCTCGAACAAGCACTAGAAGAATAGTTGGTTCTTTTCCGGAGGGAACTTGGGACTTGAGGTCAAGCTTTCAGTTGGGGAGAATCAAGAAGTGTAAAAGGTTCCTCGTTTCTTCTGCTCCCCCGATCGTTGGAACAAGTCAAAACTTGTTTTTACTGACACCGAGTTGACTAGACTTGCTCGGGTGGCCGTGGTACTCTAGAAAAAAGGAGTAGGTCCTATCTTTTTAATGAGAAGAAAATGATAGACCTTGGCTTCATTAATCAGATTTCAGATTATCGCAGGCGATGTAAGTAGAATCTTGTTTCAATTTCACTCGTACATTTTACGTTGTTTTTTTTAATTGTTCATTTCTAACTTGTGCAGTATACAACTCAGACATCATCTGTGACATCCAAACTCGCCAAGTGAAATCGATCATTCAGGTGAGCCGAAAAGAAGCTTCTTGCCAAAATAAGGAATGGGTCTTTCCACCTGATGACGAATTGGATGAAGATTTTGATAAAGCCGACGAACAAATTTCAGAGCATGTTTCTAAAGAGGTTGTTGGACCGACCGTGGGGGAAACAAGTTGCCCGAGTGACCCTATCGAAACTGAAGTCGCTCAAAAGGTGTCTGAGGATGAGGGCAGACTATGAGGATATTTGGGTGGCACAACGTTTGGCGAGCCGAGTTACTTGGTCTAGGAAACGTCTACCGAGCAGTTTACGGTTGGGGATGAGGGAGTTAGGGTACCCCCAGATGAGCAAATTAATCTTGAATCTGGTCTTTTTGAATCCTTTCCGGATATTACTGAGGACCAGGAAGATCCTATGGCTTACCTCGGCTCCCGCCGTACTCGGGCTGAGAAAATGAAGGGTGTTGATTCTCTCACCCGTCCCTATAAAGTTCCTCAGTGGTATCATTTATTGAATCAAGTGATGATGATACCGAGGTTAGAGTTTCCTTAAGCGTCCAAGCTGAGATGCCTGTGGGAAAAACGGAAACTTCAAACTTGAACAGAGATTCTTTACCCCCTAATGTTGAAGACGCAAGGGCAAAATCCTCCTGAAACCTTTCTGTCCCACCTCTCATGATATGCTAAAGGAAATGTAATCTGGTCGGGCTTTTATTAGGGACGGCCATTTGAGCCGCTTCATAGATGGTTCTCTTACAAATCGTCTTCAGAACATTTTCAATAGTACGAGCTACGTAAGTCCTTATCCCGTCTTTTGCCTTAATGCTTGTCTTGGATTTTTAACTCACTTTTCTTTACAGGTGGTGTCCGAGTTTGCTTAGTAGATTCAGACGTAACAATATCAAGCTGATCGGATAAGGTGTCTCGAAGCTCAACTGAAGGAGAGTGAGGACAACCGTGCTCGGATTGAGACGGCCTATCAAAGGGATGTGAGCTTTGCCCCTAGGAATTTGCCAACCACTGTTTGACCAAGCAAATTGAGGTTGAGGATAAGGCTTCTGTAGCGGAGGAGAAGGTTGTATCCTTCGAGAATTTACTCTTTGCCGCCCAAGAGTCGATGCTAAAACCTGAACAAGAGGATGAACAGGCCAAATCGTCCTATAAGAAGAAAATTGAAGATCTTAAGCGTCAGGCCTAAACCATTGAATCCCTTTTAAAGGAGGCTAGACTAGAAATTAAAGTTCAAGGGGTTGATCGCTTTAAAAAGTCTCCAACCTATGATGCCCTACTCCTTAAGGAATTCCAACGAGGGTTAGTCTCGGCTGGTGAGTTCTTTAAGGTTAAAAATCGGGCGACTGATAAAGCTCGGGCGAATTGGGAGCTAGCAATTAAAAACCATGTTGATCGGTCCTTGGAGTCTCTTCAAACTCAAATGAAAGAATGGAGATCTTTCTATCGAAGCCAAGGCAAAGATCCCCATTCTATGCACTTAGAGGTTCCATCAGAACATTCTCTCTCTACCTTTTATGCTAATCAGGAAGCTGGTGTGGACGGGTTGAAGCCTGACATTGGATCTATTTCTGGAACGGATTATAGCAAATGGATGGATGACTCGATCGACTCAATCGTTTGGCCTTCAAATCCTAATCTCCTCTATGAGTACGAAATGGTGCATGAACCGAGTATTGGCAAGATCTCCAAATCCTCATCTCATCCTTAGGCATATTTGTAAAATTTTGCATTTGTAAAAGAGAATTGATCAATGAAATCCATATTTTCGCCAAGTTGTCACTAGTTTGAAATGCCAAATCTCAGCTGGCCATTGTTAATAATTCCTTTAATTGCTGAGTATCTTTTATAGGTGAGTAGTTTCGTTATCCGAGCAATTTCTAACTCGAGTATCGTAATAAATTAGCTAATGCGACTTCATGGGCCAAGTGTCTTATTAAACTGCCTAATGCAATTTCATGTGCCAAGTATGTTACTAAATTGGCTAATGTGATTTCATGTGCCAAGTATCTTATTAAACTGGCTAATGCGATTTCATATGCCAAGTATCTTATTAAACTGACTAATATCATTAACCGAATCATCTCGAAACAGGCAAGTAAATTTTTACTTGTGCTCCATATTCGATTGCTACCCGAACGTAACATCGAGGCTCACCACGATCATACGTTCGAGTCCTTACGTAAGCTACTGAGGACGTCTCCTAGTTTTATTTGCGCAAGGTTTGGCCGAATTGTTAAGCTTTTAAACTGCATAACACAGCTGCGTATCTCACCGGGATTTTTCCCGACAGCACCCCGAGCCATTTTCTAGAATCTGGTGTATCATGTTTGCCATTTTTCTAAGGTCGACTGACCTTGCTCAGCTGGCGTGCTCCTTCGAGCTTCTCCGCACATTCTGGAATTTTGTCAAATTAATGGTCCCGAGCATTTTATCTTTCTTTTTTTTCTCACATGTTCTTATTATCATGCTTTTCTGCATGTTCTTATTATCATACTCGTCTCTCATATGCTTAGATGTTCGGAATCCCATGTCTGGTTATTAATAACTGTAAATATGACAATGTAAATCAAAGAATTAAAAATATCGTGGCTAAAAATTAAAAACAAATTTCAAGGATAGAAAATCTTCAAATATTGGGCATTGCATGGTCGAGGTAAAGCCCCTCCATCTAGTCGGGCAATCCAATATGCTCTGTGACCAACTATTCCCTCAATTTTGTATGGGCTTTCTCATTTGTTAGCCAACGAGCCTGCAACTTTGTTCTTTGTGTTCAACGATACTTTCCTGAGCACCGGGTCTCCTAGCTGAAATTTCCTGATCCGAACATGAGAGTTGTAGTGTCAGGTTACTCTTTGTTGATATGTCGCATTTCACACTCGGGATTTCTCCCATTTTTCTTCCATCTCATCTAGGCTTTGTAACATCATATCAATATTCTATTCTTCATCATATAGCCTGACCCTGGGTGACATGCATGCTGTTTCTATCGGGATAATAGCTTCTGTTCCGAACGTTAAAGAGAACGGAGTTTCTCCTGTAGAAGTTCTTACTATCGTCCGATACGCCCATAACACCTCATGAAGTTTTTCAACCTAACTACCTTTCTTGGCATCTAGCATTGCTTTGAGTGTGTGCTTGATGATTTTATTTGTTGCTTCAGCTTGCCCATTCGTTTGAGGGTGGGCAGGTGTGACATAATAATTTGCAATTTGGTACTCGTTGCACATCTGTCTGAATTTTTGATTATCGAACTGAGTACCGTTATCAGTGATAATAATACTCGAGACTCCAAAGCTGTAGAGCATATTCTTCTTCATAAAGTTCATGGTATTTGCTTCCGTGATATGCACCAATGCTTCAGCTTCTACCCACTATGTGAAATAATCAACAGCCACAATTGCGTGTTTAGCTCCACCCCCTGTCCCTGCTGCCATTGGACCAATTAAGTCTAGTCCCCACATGGTGAATGACCATGGGGATATGAGGCTTCTAAGTTGTTCATGAGGCTGCCGAATATCATTGGCGATCCTTTGGCAAGCACTACAGCTTTCAGAGCATCGTTGTGCATCCGAAAACAAAGAGGGCCAATAATAACCTTACCTGAGTACCTTGTGTGCTAAACTCCTGCCCCCAATATGGTTTTTGCATACTCCGCCATGGATTTCCTATAGTATCTGATGTGCTTCTTCCTCTAATACACATCTCTAGAGTGTTCAGGAAAATCCTCTTCTGTACAGTTCCCCTCCAATCATCGTGTATCTTGCTGACCGGTACCTGATGCGTTTGGCTTTAAAGGGATCTTCTAGGAGCACACTTTCTTCGAGGTATCTTTTTAGCTGAATCATCCAACCGTCTGACGGTATTTAGATTTCTAAGATTTTGAAGTTTTTCGGCTCAATTATACTTGGTTTGAGGAGAAGTGCAACCGGAATAGTTTTTGGCCTGATTGTGGTTGTTACGGATGCTAGTTTGGATAAAGCGTCTGCCTTTTCATTTTCTTCTCTAGGGATCTGAAAAATTCCGTATTCCTTGAATCTTTGAAGGAGTTGCTTTGTTATGCCCAAATAAGCCATCATACCTTCATCTCTGGCCTGATATTCATCTGAAACTTGGTTGACGACTATCTACGAGTCACTGAATATCTCGACCTCGTCTGCTCCGAGAGTTATGCAAACCCTAAGTCCTGCTAGTAGTGCCTCATATTCGGCTTGATTGTTTTTTGCTTTAAAATCGAATCTCATGGTACATTCAACATCATCTCCTTCCGGGGTACACACCATGATCCCTGCCCCGCTGCCATGAGTGTTCGAGGAACCATCGACATGTAATCTCTAGGGGAAACTCCTACCCATCATCATTTTTGCTTCCAGGTTTGGTTCTGTGAATTCTGCTACGAATCTGCCACTGCTTGGCCTTTGAGTGATATCTTAGGGATGTACTGAATATCAAATTCACTCAGCTCGATTGCCCATTTTATTAACCTCTCCAAAATTTCTGGCTTCTGTAGGATTTGCTTAAGTGGGTAATCGGTGATAACCTGGATTGTATGATCCTAAAAGTATGACCCTGAAAGTATGACCTCAGCTTTCTTACTGCTGAAACCAATGCTAGAGCCATTTTTTTGCATGTGAATACCTTGTTTATGCTGGCAGAAGATCCTTGTTGGTATAGTACACTAGCATCAGTACTCCGTCTTTTGTCCTGACTAGAATCGAGCTTGCTGCTAATTCTGTAATGGATAAGTACAAATGGAGTATTTCTCCCATTTTAGGTTTTGAAAGGATGGGAGCCTGCCCTAAGTACTCTTTTATTTTCAAAAACACCTGCTCGCACTCTTCATTCCACTCGAGTCCTTTCCCTTTTTTGATTATTTTGAAAAAAAAGGCACATCTATCTGAGCCTTTGAAATAAATCTGCCCAAGGAAGCTAAGCATCATGTTAAGCGCTACACTTCTTTTAGCGTTTTTGGTGAAGTCATTTTTTGGAGGGCCTGGATCTTCTCAGGGTTCACTTCGATTCCCCTTTGGTGAACTTGGAAACCAAGGAACCTTTCTGATGGAACCCTGAATAGGCACTTACTCGGATTTAACCCCATATGGTATCTCCTCAAGTCATCGAATGTTTCCCGTAGGTTTGAAGCATGCTCATCTGCCGAGACACTTTTGGTCAACATGTCGTCTATGTAAACTTCCATGTTTCTTCCTATTTGACGAGCAAAGATCTTATTGACCAATCTTTGGTATGTTGCCCCAGCATTTTTTAGCCCAAAAGGTATTATTGTATAACAGTACAAGCCTTGATCGGTCGTGAACGCTGTTTTTTCTTCATCAGCTTTATTCATTCGGATTTGATTGTATCCCGAGTAAGTGTCCATAAAGCTAAGTAATTCATGGCCTGATTTAGCATCGACCAGTTGGTCTATTCTCGAAAGTGGAAAGCTGTCTTTTGGGCAGGCCTTATTCAGATCCGTGAAGTCCATACATATTCTCCACTGACCATTTTTCTTTTGGACTAGGACCACATTTGCTACGCGCTCAGGGTAGCTGATTTCCCTGATCGACCGTACAGCGTAACTTGTCTACTTCCTGCTTAATTTCCCGACTGCTCCCGAGGTTAAATGACCTTCTCTTCTGTATTACTGGTTTCACATTTGGATCCACCGCCAGATGATGTGATATTATTCGGACATCTATCCCTACCATGTCTTCATGACTCTAATCGAACTTATCTTTGTACTCTCTAAGAAAATTAATAAGGTCCTTCTTAACCTCTCTTTCCAAATTGGCCCCAATTTTGATCTTCTTATCTGGTTCGTCTTCCTTTAAGACTACTTCTTCTATTGGTTCACTTTTAGATACCTCCGGCTCTTCCCTTAGATCGAACTCAAACAACAGTTATTCTTGCTCGATCTGATCTAGTCGTGTTACAGTGCACACTTGCTCACTATTATCTCTGTCATTGTAAATCGAGAGATTAGTTCTTCTGGCCATCTCCTGGGATCCCTTGACTACTCCTACCCCCCATTCAATTGAAAATTTGATCACTAGAGCGTAGGTAGTTGTTATTGTCTTAGTTTTATTCAGGAATGGTCTATCTAACAGCGCATTATAAGGCCAGTTGTCCAGGTCTACCAATACAAAGTCGAGTAACACTTTTTTCTGACAATGTGCCATCTCGATTTTTACGGGCAGTTTCACTGTCCCGAGAGACCTGACCTCAACTCTCCTGAATCCTTTGAGTGGGGTATGGAAAGGTTAAAATCCCTTTCGATCCAACCTAAGCTGATCATAAATAGCCATATTGAGAATATCTGCCGAACTGCCATTGTCTACTAAAATTCTCTCGACTTCTCTATGGCCAATTCGGACACTTATGATGATGGTGCCATTTGGTAGGACATCAACCCCACGTGAATCGGCCTTTGTGAATATTATCAGGTCTCATACCTACTTTATTCTTTTTGGGTCCGGTTCGACGGAGTTAAAATCAAAATTCTGTTTTGCCTCCACCACTTCTCAGATTTCTGAGTCCGTTCCTGGTTACTTCTCCTAGTTGATGGTCTCCCGAAGATAGTTTGTATTACTTCATTCGCCTCGGGGACAAGCCCTTTTGTTTCGACTAGAATTATGACCAGAATTATAATTTGCCTTGGTGTCTTTCTTTATTTCTGACTTCTCATCTTTCTTCAGGATTATATCTTGCAGGTGTTCTTCCCGAATGAGAGTTTCTATATAGTCTCTAAGCTGGTAACATTTGGAGGTCTCATGACAGGTTTCCTTATGGAATATACATTATTTTATCGTGTCTCGTCGAGCAAACTGAGATTACAGACGTGGCTCATTCACCAGATTATTTTCTTCTAGTATTGCTAGGATTTCTTCCTGTTTTTTTCCGAAGAAGGGTGTAGTTTGTGTATTTTCCTCGAAACTTTTCCATGGTCTAGTCAGCATTACGCCCACTTCCCCTATCCTTGCTTCTTTCTTTGTTGTTTCCTTTTTGTTTTCCTTTACGGTTCTATACCTTTGACACAACATCTTTTTGTTCTGGTCTCCCTCTATGCATGTAGCAACCTCCTGTTACTAGGTCCTCTTCCTCGGCTAATGCATATCCTTCAGCCATATCCATCATATCTACATATTTGGTTAGATGAGCCCTTCTTAGGTCAAAAGACAGTCGTCCATTCTACAGGTTGTTTATGAACGCAGCGATTATTGCTTCGTCATTTGCACTGCCGATTTCTGAGACCGCATGGCCAAATCTCCCCAGGCATTTCTTCAGTGACTCGCCATTCCCTTACTTTAGCTGAGAAAGGTAAGCGACTGACTTCTTTCTATGCACGTTGCCTAGGAATTGTCTTGAGAAGCTTCTGCTCAATTCGCTGAAACTTCCAATACCTGTCGGAGGTATTCTACTAAACCTTCTCGAGTCTGTCTCCAAGAGTTTATGGAAAATTGAGACACAACAAAGAGTCAATGGGGCATACTGAGCCATAGCGCTTTTATATCGCCTGACGTGTTCTTTAAGATCTGTATCCTTCTTGAACTGTTCTACGTGTGGCATCCTGAACCTTTCTGGGAATAGGGTTCGCAGGATGTCCCTGCTAAAAGGACTATCAGAATCATCATCAGACAACTCATTATATCCATATCGCCTAATCAACGCGTCCATTTGACGTCTGTTGTTTTCGACTTCTCGAGTCAGGCTCTGAATCATAACATCTCTGTCCCCCACCAGTTCTCCTTGATGGTTAAACTGTCGAGTGATCATCATACTCGTTTCCAACCCCTCTTCACTCCGTTCTCGAGTCTCATGGGCCAATCCTTGCAGGCGTATGGTTCCATGGCGATGTTTGTGATGGTGTCGATCGCTATCCTCTGATGAAGATGACCAATCATTGCACCGGTCATATTTACGGTATCTATCATGGGCCACCTAACCGTGACTCCGCCTTTGGCCTGATCGTTCTTCTTTGGGCGTTTCACGATCCCTGTCTTGGTTACGTGTTACACCCTTAGGTTGATTGATTTGATCTGAGTTCCTAATAGATGCTGGTACATCTGGTTCAGGCCCAACTATAATTGAACGGAACCTTGTAGGTGGAGGGTTTGGCGGATGTGCCTCTTCCGCAGCCAATAGGTCTACTCATTCTCTCACCGCGTCCGTCAGTAGCTGTTGCAGTGCCTCGCGGAAACGACGTGCCATGTCCTAACTCGTAGGAGGGATTTATTGGATACCAGCCAGGGGCACTAGTTGGTTCTTGGCGGTTGTGGTGGGATCTCGTGTACTCCCGCCTATATGAGCATTATCTGGAAATTTTCAGATATCCCCAGAACTGTTTCTACTTCCGCTACCAGCCATTGCTTAATCAGATCGGAGGTTCAGCCCCTTCATTCTAGCACTAGTTGTTGACGTCGTTTTCTCGATGGATGAGAAAGTCAATAATGTTGGACTTGATTATGACCTTTCAACGAGAAAGAGAAAGATAATGCAATTGAAGTTAATAATACACGAGTTTACGTGGTAAAACTCAGGTGATCGGAGAAACGTCCACGGGTTATTGAATAAACAGCCGAGCCAAATCCACTATTGAAATAAGGAATTACACCACTCGACCTCTTCTGCCTCTCCTTTCTAGTGCTTTTTTTCTGTATATTTTGTTCTATATCTTTCACAATGAGATTATGGGTCTATTTATATGTGCATAGAACCTTAATATTTGTTATACAAGTAAAATGAATTATATTTTAGTTAAGGCTGGTTACTTGTTGGAGTCGTTTATCTTCTTTCCTTTTTCATAGATCGCATATAGATCGAATGGGTCTCTGGTGGTATAGTCCGTTTAGGACTTATTTCCTTATCGATGTGTGGTTTTCTTGAAGAAGTAGAGTTGTTGCTTGAATTGGAATCTATTTCCTGTTTGGTGTTTTATTCTTCTATAAACTCTTTTTGACACGGATGTCTTGCGTATTTGAGCATGACTCTTGGTTCACCCACGGGTGAATCGTGTGCTGGTTCTCTTTGTTTGGGTTTTCCTTATCTTGAGTAAAACATAATCTTGCTGAGTAATCGGCCCCGAGTAAGACATAACATGCCGAATACCCATGTTCAGACTTACTCGGGTTCATATCCCTTTGTGACGCTTTGAAGGGTATTTTATAGATGCCTACTCGGATGCCCATCTGGCAATTTTTCAGGGGATTGTCCATCGTGTCAGTGATGTATACATTCGACAAGATATTCATATAACATCAACATACCCTTGGTAGATTTGATCCTTTTATCATCACTACCAACAATAAGTATGTCAATAACGTAAAGACACAAAATGACATAGCCATTTCCTGTGTCCTTAACATAAACACATTTGTCACATTCGTTGATTTTAAATCTATTTGACATCATAAAATTGTCAAATTTCTCATGACATTGTGTTGGTGTTTGCTTTAGACCATATAAAAGACTTCACCAATTTATAAATTTCTTTCCTTGCCCTAGACCAGAAAAACCCTCAGGTTGTTACAAATTTCTTTATCTAGATCTCTATTTAAGAAAGTTGTTTTCACCTCCTTTTGATGTACTTCAAGATTTCGCAAAGCCACAATTGCAAGTATCATTCTATTAAAGGTTATTCTCGTCACAAAAGAATACATGTCAAAGTAATCTAGGCCTTTTCGGTTATTGTAACCTTTAATTACAGGTCTAGCCTTATACTTACCAATTGATCCATCCGCTTTCATTTTCCTCTTGAAAATCCATTTAGACCTTAGTGGTTTACATCCCAGAGGAAGGTCCGCTAATCCCCAAGTATGATTTTGATGAATGAAATCAATTTCACTCTTAATAGCCTCTTTCCACAAGAGTCCTTCTAGAGAGCTTTAAAAAATTCGAGTAATCTTCTGAATTTTCATATTTTTTACACAATTTGCCAGCTGTTAGATTAATGGTGATTATATGGCCTAATCCAAGGCCGAGTCTTGTGAAAGAAATGCATAAATCTGGTGTTATTATTGATACTTTGTGTTTGCTGCGTGGACGGTGAGCTAATATCAATTCACCTATTTAGGGGTTCTTCGGCAGACATGTTTCCTTTATTAGTGACTTGCTCTTTGCTTGTCAACTTGTCGTTGTCGTGTGTGGCTCGTCGGGCTGACATAGCCTGGTGTCATAGAGATTAATTTCATAAATTCTAGACTATCTGTCGACGTGTCATGCAGAATAAAATTAGCCCAAACAAGGCCCTATAAATTCGCGAGGAGGGTTGCTTGCGAGTTGCTTCTTTCATCGAGTTATCAACTCTCCAAAGTGAATTTATTGAGATCTTTGTATTAAATGTTGCATTAATGGGATGTCTGACTTTCGATAGTTTGGAAAACCATGATTTCAATATTAACCTTCAAGACATTCGAATGGTTCGATGATGGGACATAAATGTACTGTTACTTCGTTTCATCTTGACTCCCATCACGACACATGTGCGTCTATGATTGGTGAGGAAGTTACCTTTTGTATTTCGTGCCTATTCTTTCCTTATTGGGTATGGTTCTTCAAAACGACATGCCCTTTTGTTTTCCTTCTTTCCTTAAACTCTATAAATACTGATGCCTTTTTTACTTGCTTCTTTACATCCGAACTTCTGCTAATATCTTTCCTTGACATATTTTTGTAATTCCTTTGTTTCTTCTATTTTTTCTTCAAAAAATATATTCAATGGCTAGTTCAAGAGTTTCAAGGTGGGGCCTTTAATTAGTTACGGAGCCTGATTCTGTAGAAATTAAAAGGACCAGAATACATTATTCTTCTTACACTCCCTATCAGTTCAATTGTTAGTTGAACAGGGTAGAGAGTAGTGATGACCTAATTGCTTACATTGACCGCTTTAAACTCCTAGTGGTGGTTGAACTAATCCTTTCAAAGAGTCTAGCGGTATGGATCCCTCCTCAAGATGCGGTGGCTATTTATTGCACCATGTTGTGTTGCAGAGTTACCTTTCCTCTTCAGCCCTTCATTACTCCTTTCTTGGAGCAAGTGAGGCTCTTGCCTTGCCAATTGTCGCTTACATGATATTGTACCTTGATATGTATGTGTGCTCTTTGGAGGTCAAATGGCTATCCACTAATTACCTTCCACGAGATCATGTGCATCTACAAGGTGAAACTTGATAGGCGTGGAGCTTATTGCCTCACCACAACACTAATGACGAATGGTTGGTGGCATATGAACTTCTAAGCCTATCAAGCATGATTCTATTAAGAACAAAGGTGAACTAATCTGGAGAGTTCCTCCAGTGCCAACCTCTTGAATGAACAGGAGGAACCCTGGCTATAGAGCATAGCTCTGCACAGAATTCTACTCAGGTGCCTCAACATTTTTCCCGTTCTCATCCCCTTAGTGTTGTGACCCGCCACCTGGCATCAAAACGAGGGACATATTTCCCTAATCTTTGCTTCCTCTTGATTGAATAGAGGGTATCTGAGCCATTTCTTCAATGGGAGGATGATTGATCTAGATATCTCTCATCCTCTCATCCTCTCATCCTCTCAAAACACTCCAACAACAAGACTCGTTGTAAGTTTTTTTTTTTTGTATTTATTTGTCTTATGTTTTTCATGTATGGTCAGGTTTCTAACCTTTTGCATTTGTTGTGTATCCAAGTGTGCGAAGTTGATTCTGTATGTGGCTCGTGACCTAATCTAATCGGGCCTCTGACAAAGAGACCTCAAAGTGCCCTTATTGATAGTTCATTTCTTCCTTTTTCTCCTCAGTCATCTATTCACCCGAGATGCAAGGCAACTTTGAAAGGTTATTCCTTTGATAGGTTCGCCAAGAAGGAGAAAGTCATTACTGCTTAGCCATCTCGCCCTTCAGTTAAGAGAGCGTTCATCGGAGCCTGCTTCGTGGGAATGCGTCATGCAAGGTGCTTGCTTGATTTCTTCAGATGATAAGGATGAGGTTCCTTTGGTGAGGAACACAGAATCTATAATTGATGAGACAAATGTTATCCCCTTCTTAGAGGTTCAAGAGGCTTTGACCTCGTTGCTTTGATTGTTGGGGAAGGGGTTTCTATTACTATCCATGAGAAATCTTTTAGGGCTACCTTATCTCGAGTTTCTCTTGTCTCGCAGGCTCCTACTCATGATTTAATGAGATCCTTTGCATTAAATCAAACGTTATTTTTATTATATATTCATATGCGATAATGACTTGAATTTTTTATGCATAAACTCCATTCCCATATGCTTGATGAGTGTATTTTCCTAGGTTCTTGTGAAATTATGAGCGACATCCGGTGAGGATTAGAGTCAAGGCAAATTATATCCATGGCATTAAATGAATGTGTTTTTGAAACTAGAGTGTCTTGAGTTTAGGCTTTTCGAGAAAAACAAATTTGAGTAATGCTTTTAAATTTATGACATTAGCTGTGAATGGTACATAAGAGTTTGCATCTTGATTATTTGATTTTTTACAAAATTACGTTTGTGGGTATCGTAGCTAGTAAACCCTTAGGAGACAAAACTCCTCCTACTAGGGACTTCAAGAGGTTGAAAGGCTTATAGCATACGCTCAGTGCTATCGTGTTTCCTACGAAAGTGGCTTAACTAGGTTTTATTTTTAGATTTTTTATTATTATTATTATTGTTTTGCTCGAGGACTAGCAAAAGATAGGCTTTGGGATTTTTGTTCGATCCATTTCTATAAATGTTTAAGGTTCCATTTCCTATTATTTGTACTCTGTTCTCGGGTGAAAGTAGTATTCTTATGTGTTTATTGAGCATGTGTAGGTATATTCCTTACAAGTGATGTTGGATTTTATTTTGGAAGAAAAGAAGTCAAAAGATGGATCCATTGAGCGTCCCAGACAGTGGTTTGATGTATATTTGGTAGAAAACCACTTCGAATTAGTCCAAAATTGTTCCAAAACTTTTCAAATCAAATTCTAATGACTCTAGAAGACCCAGACACGTTTGAGAAACTTCCTAAACTTAAATTAGGAGTCAATCATCAAAAGAGGAAATCCAAGTTAGGAAAGAATTCTCATTCCTTGTTTCATTCTACTTTCCCACATGATGAGTTTCCTACAACAAAGCAAATTGAGAGTCCACAAAGAGAAATCACCTATATATACTAAGAGATTCTTCAAGAAAATGGGTAAAGATTCATTATTCAAGATTGAAGCCCGAAGATCTCAGCAACTTAGAACAACAAGACATCTTTCATCACGATAAACCAATTCCATTCTACACATCCGACTTCATACAATGAAGTTAAAGAGTGAATCGCACTTGAATATTGAGGAATCTCCGTGTTAGGTTTTTGAGTTGTGTTAGCAATACTCTATATCAAAACTACATTTCACTTGTACTGATTAGTTGTTCTAAATTGATGATGATTCAAGTTTCAAAGAAGATATGACATCCTATCAAGCAAGTTCAAGTTTTCAAAGAGAATGTGCTTCATTGTTCTACAAAGGTATTTTAAGACCTCTACCCTCTTGCAAGGCTTTAGGCACACACACACACATTGTATCTATATGTGTTCTTGCATCGTTGTGATCATTTTGTATAACACAATCAGACATTTAATATTGAATGCTCATGCATTAGTGCTAAATTTGATTAGTTTAGGAAATTGTATGTATTTGGACTAAGTTAATGAAATAAGCATTCTTGTGTGATATGTGTTTGTATATTTATATATTTGTATAACATGGACCTTGAACTTGAATTTGGTATTATATTGTCCCTTACTGAGCTCCGATCATTTCGATTACTCGTACATTTAAATTTCAAGTTCAGAGTCAAGAGTTATGAAACTTTCCGGTTAAGTTGCATACATTGTCTTCGTCTTCGTGTATCAAGTCGAATTCATAATTTCTGGTCAAAGTTTCATAAACATCTATGTGCATGAGAGAGTCCCAGTTTGTAATCTAAAAAAGGATTCAAATTCAGATTTCGAAGGTCGGAGAACGGTCGAAGAACGCGGGAGGAGTGCAAAGGAGTGAGGCGATGGCTAAAAGCCATCAAGTCCCATCTTCCCGAGATGGCGGGTGGCCATCTCGAGCAAGAAGTCTTGCTGACCCCGAGATGCCAACATACCATCTCGGGGAGGCATTTGGCATGGGACTATTTTGGTCATTTTGCACACTTCCTTTCCCTCTCCTTTAAATACCTCATTCCCTCTCATTTTTTCATTTGAAGAAGATCAAGTGCAGACAAATTCCAGATTTTTCTTTCAACTTTGAATCACCATATCTCTTTCATTTCTTATCTGATTTGAGTGATTCAAGTTGGAGAAGTTTCTTCTTGAAGTCCTCTATCATTTTGGCTACTCGTACATTTAAATTTCAAGTTCCGAGTCAAGAGTTATGAAACTTTCCGGTCACGTTGCATACATTGTCTTCTTCTTCATGTATCGATTCGAATTCATAATTTCTGGTCAAAGTTTCATAAACATCTATGTGCATGAGAGAGTCTCGGTTCGTAATCTGAAAAGGGATTCAAATTCGGATTTCGGAGGCCGAAGAATGGTCGAAGAACGTGGGAGGAGTGCAAAGGAGTGAGGCGATGGCCAAAGGCCATCAAGTCCCATCTTCCCGAGATGGCGGGTGGCCTTCTCGAGCAAGAAGCCTTGCTGCCCCCGAGATTCCAACACACCATCTCAGGGAGGCAGTTGGTATGGGGCTATTTTGGTCATTTTTCACACTTTCTTTCCCTCTCCTTTAAATACCTCATTCCCTCTCATTTTTTCATTTGAAGAAGATCAAGTGCAGAAAATTTCCGGATTTTTCTCTCAACTTTGAATCACCATATCTATTTCATTTCTTATCCGATTTGAATGATTCAAGTTGGAGAAGTTTCTTCTTGAAGTCCTCTATCATCTCCAAGAAACATTAAAGTCTTTTGTTCAAGTATTTTGGTGGTTCTACACCAGTTTCATGACTGCATGCGAATTAACAAGGTAGTTGATTATCTTTTATGATTTGCACTTTTAAATGTTCAGTTACCTTGGGTCTTCCTCCTATTTTTTGTGCATGTTACTTTAACATATGTTGATGAGTGATAGAGCTTCAATTATAAGCTAGTTTTGCTTAATTAGAAACTTGAATGTGATTTAGGTTTCATTAAAACCTATGTTTTCACATGATTGTGAGTTGAATTGTGCTAGCTTTTTATATAGGGCTATTTGTGCTTTGATTGACTTTATTTTCATGATTATTAGTCTTATCATGTGGTAGGACTCATTAGTTGGATATATCTAGGTTAGCACATTTGATTTTATATTTAGAGTCTATTAAGATTTAATTGATTATTTTGTGAATATATGTTCTAAATGATTGCTAGAGATTTGATTGATCGTATCTTGTGTTTCTAGCATTTTTTTTTAGTTCTAAAGTCTTGGATATGTGCTTCATGAATATGTTTATTTCAAGCTTTAGTGACATGAGTAAAATCTAGGTTTAAAGTGTGTTTTTGGAAATTTGGTATGCTCTAGGTGTTTGTTCATGTATAAGATCTAGACAATCTTGTTTTGTGAACTTTGTTGTCTATATCTAGATCTCCATGGAGTGTACCTAATCCATACGTTTCATATGCTCATGCATCATCTTGTGGTGTCATTTTTTTAATTATAAACTAGAAAAATATACTTTGTGTGCTCATTGATTATTTCTAGTTTTCAAAAGATGTATTGATCATATTTTCTATGTTGCATGTGTTTGCATCATTTGTATTACACTTAGATCATTTGTCTTGCAAAAGGTGGAAGTCTTAGCTAGGAGTGTAAGGCTTTGAATATTCAAGCAAGGAGTCTTGATTAGGACATGTGGTTCGGATAATCAAGCATGGGAAACTTTTTAGAGGCATGTGTGCCATAGATAGAAGTAGACTTTATTATTGGTGGACCTGAGATATTAAGATGCGATGGAGTCCAATAGAGGGTGAGTCATTTGTTGATCACTCTTAAGGAATTTTCAACTTCTTAATGGTGTTGGTTAGAGTGAACTCCAATAGAAAGCAAGTCATGTGTTCATCACTTTTGCGGAATTTCTAATGTACCAATAAGGATTGGGTAGATGTAGAGTCCAATAGAGAGTGTGTCACTTGATGATCACTTTTGAGGAATTTCTTATCTACTTTCCAATAATAAAAGTACCTGATGGTTGTATTCAACCATGAATGTTTTCTCTATGGAGGTTTTACCGAGTAAAAAAATAATGTGTCAAATGTCTCTATCTATATCTCTTTATATTTGTATGTATGATTAATATATCTTGATTCAAGATCTTTATTTCTTCACATCTTTGTAAATAAAATTTTTATAGAGAAAAAGATGCATACATTATTTGTTGAATCAACATTTATATATTGTATCTTTGTAAGTGTTTGGATTTTGTTTCTTGTGATATTCCATTTCAAGTTGTGAAGTTTCACTTAGTGAATTTACATTGTAACATTGTAATATCCAAAGTATAACTTATGGAATGTGTTTGGCATTGAATATATTTGTTTTTAAGATACATTGTTTCTTGTTATATATGTGTGTGTGTGTGTGTGTGTGTGTGTGTGTGTGTGTGTGTGTGTGTGTGTGTGTGTATGTTTTGTAGACTAAGGGTGGTGAATTGAGCATACATGGTTTAATTGTTCTCATAACAATCTTGTTAAACATTAATTTGTATGTTTACCAAGATTTTGTCAAAAGCCTAAAAAGAGTTTTAAAAAATAGTGTGACAACCTATTCACCCCCTAGGTTGTTTAGTATAACCTTGTAGGTATTTTCACTCTGCCTGATCAACATGGAGTTTCCTTTTATTTCCTCTTCTTGTTTATTTCTTGTGGTCATGTGTAGCTAAATCCCATTATAGGGGATCAATGTGAGGATTCAATGGGTATTGGGTGTGGTCAATGACCAACTTTTAGAATATTTATTCAAGTTAGTTTCATTCAAGTTTTAATTGTTTTCAGTCTCGATTTGTTATTAAATTGAATCCCACTCTTTATTTCAAATTGGGTGAGAGAATTGCTTGAGGATTTGATTAAGTAAATGCAATGCATTATTAAAAAAAAATAGATAAACCTAAGTGGTAAGGTAACCACTTAGGAGAAATTTATTATAATAAGAGAAATATAAACAGAAAAGAAAACAGACATTATTAAAACCAAAAAAAAAACAAAAAAAAAATTGATGAAATGCATATCAACTTCATTGGAGGCGCTTAGAATGTCTTCCCTTGGCACTAGTCATAGATAACATTTTAAAAGTCGGTTTCACTTTTCTTCTCGATTTGGTCACCACCGGATCCAATTATCTTCATCTAACATATAATCATTTTCTCGTAGCATGGGGTCTACTTGACGATGTGTAGAATTTGAAGCATAAATATCTTGGTTTTCTTCAAGGATTTTCTCTAAATTATCCTTTCCTCTACTATCTCCTGAAGTCTTAATTCTGCCTAAAACTTGCTAAATTTCTTGGTGTAGTGTGTCACTAAGACCCTTATAATTTTGGTCTATCTGATCATTTGAATAAATATCAAAAATTTCATCCATATTAATTGCAGAATCATTATTCAATATAATATCCTTACAATGAAGATGATCAATGACTTGATTGCCTACAAATTTTTATGATAAAGAATCATTGACTTGATTGCTTGTAGAATTTTGTGTTGTCGATAGCCTGCAGATTCTTGGGTTGTAGAATCAATGACCTGATTGCTTACGAAATCTTTTTTCGAATTTATTGTGCTATTATTGACATATTTCCAACATTAATAATTGGATTGTTACCAAATTGGTCACTAGCATTGATAACATGATTTAAAATTTGAAAATCCTCAATTTTCTCCTCATGGTCAAAGTTACTTGAATTGTAGGAATTTGAAAGAAAGATTATATCGTTGCTACAGCCAACCCTTCGGAGTGGTTGCCATGAGTCTCCTCCTCCAGAATATTTTCAGAGCGATTAGAGGCTTACTCTTGAGCCATAATTTTGTGAATTGACACAATTTCAATGGCATCAACTTTTTGAGCGATCTTCATTGATTCCTCATCATTCTATTAGGTTTTTGAAGTTATGTTGTCATTAATTCTATATCGAAACAATGTTTTACTTGTAATGATTAGTTATCTTAGATTTATGATGATTCAAGATTCAAAGTAGATATGACAACTTATTAAGCAAGATTAAGTCTTCAAAGAGAAGTGTGCTTCATTGCTCAACAAAGGTATATTTAGACCTCACTTTTCTTACAAGGCTTAAGTACACACACACATTGAATCTATATGTATCCCTGCATCATTGTGCTCAATTTTTATAACACATTCACAAACTTGATATTGAATGCTCATGCATTAGACTTAAATTAACAAATTTTATAAATTGCATGTTCTAAGACTATATCTAGGATATGGCATTCTTGTGTGTACATGTGTTTATTTGTTTATGTTTCATGGACTTCGGAGTTGAATTTGATCTTATATTATTCTTTATTGAGTTCCGGTCATTTCGGCTACTCATTCATTTGATTTTAAGTTCTGAGTAAAAAGTTATGAAACTTTCCGATCACTTACCATGCACTGTCTTTGTCTTTGTATATCGAGTTGAATTCATAATTTTGTCTAAGTTTCATAGTTGTCCATGTGTATGAGAGAGCCCCAGTTTATAATCAAAAAACGAATTCAAATTCAGAATTCGGAGGCTGGAGAACGGTCAAAGAACGCGAAGGTGCGCGATGGAGGAAACAAATGGCCAAAAACGCCCATCCCCGAGGAGGTGCGTGGCCATCTCAGGGAGGAGGGCCTCTTGCCCCCGAGATGGCCACGCGCCTCATCGGGGATGTGAGGTAGCATATGACTTTGATTGATTATATCTCATGAATCTAAGATGTTTTTTTTTGTTACTGAAATCTTGAATGTGTGCTTAGTGTATGTGTCTTGATTCAAGTTTTAGTTACATGAATGATTCTAGGAATTATATATGTTTGTGGTGTTTCACATGTTTTAGAATTTTATTCATGCATAGTAACTATACTATTTTTGTGTTGTGAACTTTTATGCATATTTCTAGTTCCCATAGGATGTGTTGATCATCATATTCTATGTTGAGTGCATGTTTACATTTTTGCATTCATTGATCACATTAGGAAGTCCTTGTAAAAGGCATGAAGTCTTAGCTAGGACATGTGGTCCGGATAGCTAAGCAAAGAGTCTTGGTTAGGACATAAGGTTCGGATAATCAAGCAAGGAAGACTTTCTAAAGGCAAGGGTGCCTTGGATATAAAGTAAACTTTTTATTGGTAGACCCGAGATATTAAGATGTGATGGAGTCTGATAGAGAGTGTGTCATTTGTTGATCACTCTTAAGGATTTTCCAACTTCTTAATGGTGTTGTGTAGAAGTGAAGTCCAATAAAAAGTGTGTCATTTGTTGATCACTTTGGAGAAATTACCAATCTACCAATAGGGGTTGGGTAGACGTCGAGTCCAATATAGAGTGTCATTTGTTGGTCACTTTTGAGGAATGTCTTGTGTACTTTCCAATAAAAAAGTACCTGATGGCTGTATTCAACCCATGGATGTTTCCTTCTTGGAGGTTTTACCATGTTAAAAAAATTCATGTGTTAATTCTTCATATCTCTCTTATATACTTGTATGTGTATGTTTGTATCTTGTTTCACAATCTTTATTTATTGATGTTCTTGAAAACAAGATTGTTGTAATATGTGAAATACAAGCACTTCATTTGATCAAAATTGTAAATTTCATTTTCTATGTACTTAGATTTACTTGTATGTGATTATCTTTAATTGAGTACTTGTACATATGGAACAATATTGAGAATACAAGTATATTTTGTTTATAGTTTCATTGTAATCCTTTCCCTAGCAACTTGTAAGATTTTTTTACAATTCTTTGTTTGATAATACATATTGTTTATCTACATATGCTTTACTATTTTAAGAATTGTTATTCAAGCTAGCTAGTTGGACAAACGTATGTTTATTTTCAAGGGATTGAAAAAGGCTTAAAAAACCTATTCACCCCCCTCCCCTCTAGGTTAGCTTAAGGCAATTTAACCACGTTCGTACATTTTCACATTCAACATTCTAGGAAGTCCACCCTTTTGTGATAATCGAACGGTAGGCTTTCCTATGATATTTGGAGCATGATCTTCCTCTATCGCCAATTTCCTTCTTGGAGTTTTGATGACACATAGCTGCATCATGCCTAAAACCATTCCACTTCTAACATTTTCCAGGAAGGTTCTCATAGATTACATCCACTGAAAAACTTTGATGTGTATCTCTTTCAACTATCAAGTTTGATGGCTAATTAGTATTCAAATCGACATCGACAAGAACCCGAGCAAAGAAACAGTAAGTTTGGTCTCGAGTAGCATGGTCCAATTGGAAAGGGATGCCCACCCCTCGAGCGATCTTCATAACTGTTCCAGAGTGCTAATATTCTAAACAAAGACCATAAAAAAGAATCCAAACCTGAGCATGAGAAAGTTGATGACTATAAGGGTTGAAATCCGGCTGCCATTGATATAATCAAAACACTCCGTTTGGAGCTGAACAAGATCCACCACTCCATACTCTTTTCAAATCCTCTTTATTCGAGAAATGGATATCATAATAGCCTTTCGGAAAAGGAGTATGCTTCCATGGATTCAAAACATGCCAAGCAGACTGCAACACGTATTTGAGTTCATTAGGCTTCATCGGCTTAAAAGCTTTCTTCAACAGAAGCCGTCCAAAAAGGTTCCAACTACAATATTCCAGCCTTTCTTAGATATATTTTTTTGCTAATATGAACGCATGTTACTTCACCTTTCATGACTGGAGCATGAAGGAGATTTGGTTGAACATGCGTTTTTTTATGTTTTGAGCAAAGCTGTAAAAGTTTCAGGCTTTGGAAGGCGTTGTGAGTTTGTATCAGAACTATCAATCGAACCATTGTCTAAAGGAGTAAGGAAGGTCCATGGACAAATCTTCGTTGGATCTATGGACATTAGAATGTAGAAAGAGGAAGCACTACAGAAGAGAATTCTAAGAGAGAGCCATCAGAATGTCGATGCTTTATTAAATCATGCTATAATCGAATGAAAAAGATTTTATGAAGAGAATGCCACTTTAAATTGATTTTAATCATTTTAAATCTTTATGCTTAAAAATATCTTCTCCAATACTCTTACTAAATGTCATAAAGGATTGAGTAGAGGATTGAGAGTAAGTGATTGATTCAATCACACTAGAGAAAAGGTTTGGTTCTAACTTGAATAATTATGCATTAACGAGGTTAAATTGATGATACCCAATTGTTCATAGCTTGACTCTATTGATTCCCTAGTGTCCTCATAATTCACATTCTCTCTCTTGATTCTAAATGTGGTTTGAGATCATAATTAGGTGTTTTACTTTTAAATATTTAAATTTTGCAATTCAACATGAATAATCCGATTCAGTTTAATTTTCATGCACTTAGAATAGATTTTACACTAGAGTAATTAGTTTTACCAAATCCACTCAATCCTTGAGAATGAACATCAAAAAAAAAATCAACATTTGCCGCACTAGCATTCCAACCTGCTGCACCAGTATCACAAATCTGACACGAACATCTCAACTCTTTACACTATAATCCCAACCTTCTGCACCATAATCTCAACCTCTTCCCTCATCCCTACCATCTACATCTTCTCCATCATCTTTTCTTCCAATATTTCCATCAGAGGTATGTTGTGATGAGGTTTATGCTCTAAAGCTTGTAATTTGTAAATGTGAATGAAACATATAAAAGAAGTAGTTTATTCATTTTATATACCTGTCTCATATATTTATATCATGTGTACTTAACATCTAAGATTGTCAAATGTAATCTCGAACTGAGTATATGAGTGTCATATACAAAGGTATTCAGTTTAAGATGAGTATTCTAAAGAGTTCATAGATAGCAAGTAGAGTTGGATACTTTATTTGTAGTTAATCTATAGATGCGGTACATTCTGTAATGTACAGTGGTCTTAACCTAGACTATTCATACGGTGATAAGAGAATGGAGGCACCTTATATGATGTGATCATATAGGACTGGGTCATGATATATATGAATCTCTCACCAAGATCCGTTACAAGATAAGATTCTTATATATCAACAAATGATAGCTATATATGGGTGATCTTAATCATGAGTGTCATATCGACTCCTTCAGGTTAGATTGTAGTTTTTGATATACCATAGGTGAGATCGGAGTTACAATCCCGGTCCATAACTACGTATGTCGGAATCGCGGTTTGGCTTGTGGCTGGGAAGGTCTGTGCATAATAGTGAAATCCACTCATTCTTACGAGAAGTAGATGGTAGTTCCTTTAAGGGTTGATTCAGGGCTTGAACAATATGAGCGTTCTCCTTCTTCCATAAAGAAAGTTATGATTTATTGTTCATTAGAGAATCAATGGTACTTAATGGAAAAGATATAATTAGGGAGGTATAACGAACTTTATGACCTAGTCCTAATTATGATCTACATGTGGAGGATCATACCGTATGTAATAGCTATATCGATGGACAACTGTAATTTCAGTTTGTGTAATACATCTACAAGTGCGAGTGTGCAACCTTGGATTTTTAGTGGAATAACTTTGAGGTTAATGATCATGAAATATTAATTAAATAGTTTAACTAATTATTTCTAAGTATTATTGAAGCTCAAAACTGGGTCAATTAGGTCCACTTGCTAGCCCGGTTGATTAAAGGTAACAAGGGTCACGGTTAATTAATTTGATTGTCCAATTAATTGTGTTATGTAAATAACACGTATTTATTCAGAGATTAATTGAATAATGAGATTATTTAATTAATATATTAATAATTAAATTAGTTAGATAATTAGATTATTTAATTAATGAATTAATAATTATGAATTATTAATTAAGTATTAATTGGAGGTTGCAGGTTCAAATCATGATTGAGACAAATATTAAAATAATTAGATTATTTTATTCTTTACTAAGTCTAATATTTAAGTTTAAGTCAACTAGGTTTATGTGAGAGTTAATTTCTTATTTTACCTAGGACACTTAAATACTAATATTCTTTAATATATAGAAATATATTTGGAAAAAGATTTGTATCTAGTTTTAAATATATATATATATATATATATATATATATATATATATATACACACACATAACTAGGACACAAGAAACTAAGTGTGATTCTTTGAACAAAAAAAACACAAAAATGTAAAACCCTAGAAAGTCTAGGAAGATTTCGGCCAAAAGAAAATATATATATATATATATATATATATATATATATATATATATATATATATTCTTATATTTTCTTGCTTGTGGTGGCGAATTTACCAAGAAGAAAAGGAGTTCTATTCATCAAGCCTTTACATCCTCATGTACGTTCCTGAAAGATCATGACGTGTCCATACATCGTTACCGGATTGATGCAGCATTTTATTTCTACTCAATTTTTTTAAAAAAAAAAGTTTGTTCACTTGGATTGGTGATTCTGTTGGTTGAAACTAATTAATCTAATTAAATACTAAGTGCATGAAAACTAATTTGCATAATGTTTGTTTTTGAAAAGGCAATTGATTAACTAAGTTGCAAAATGTAAGTATACTAACTATCACAAAAGCACACATAAAGAGATGAATATGGAGAGACACGCCATGGAATTAATGCAATCTAATTAAACCACTAAATGTAATCCACAAATCTCATTAAAGCTCTTCAATCTAATTATTAGGGTTTGTATTAAGATAAACCATAAAGCACTTAATCCTTCCCACCACTCACATACGGTCATGTAATGAGCAATGGCTAGAATCAATTTCTAATTAAACTCTAGATCAAATTAATCATAGCAAGGTAATGCATATGAAAAATTCTCTCAATTATCAAGCTTGTGGTTAAGGCTTAAATGGGATGGTCACCCACATTTAATAATCAACCTCATATATAAACTAATCCTAACACACATATTCATTGAGGTCACAAGTGAATATGAGTAAATGAATTAGAGCAAGTATTTCAATAAAAGAGACTAATAATGAATTGAATTAAAATATTAGACTATAGAATTACAAAGAGTTGTTCAATTGGTTACATCAATCCCCTAACATAGAAGATTAGTTACATATCAAGGAAAAGAAGGAAAACATAGAAAAATTAAAAAAGAAACCCAAGTTGGTCATTTGAGGCTCATTGACTTGTATGATTCCTCTTATTGCTTCAACAACTCCAAAGATGGATGGAAGATGTATGAGAGAAAAGGTGTGTGAAAGCGGTGATGTGAGAATATGAAAGGCTGCTGGGTGAATATTCTGTGTGGCTGATGTTGGAGAGCATAAAATTTAAGAAAGGTAATTATATGGGATCCAAATAGGGCAAAAATCAACTATGGAAAACGTGTTGGTGTGCTATCGTGACCCTGAATATCGCAGTTGTCCAAGATGACACTTCGACTGCGACATTTGTAATCTTTGTTTCTGCACTTGGCTCGAGCGACATCAACAGCGACACTTAGGGAGCGAGAGTTGTTGTCGCTAGAAGTGTCGTGGTAGGCCAAGATGGCACCTAGACCGCGACATTCGTCCCTTTAGGCTCCAGCTTCCAGTTTTACTCTGTTTTGGATCTCAACTTCATTTATTTTACCCAAATGATGCTCCTGATAATAAATCCTATAAAAACACTCAATCGAGTCATTAAACACTCGATTTTACCCGAGAAGTGAGCAATAAGCATAGGAAGGGGGACTCAAAATCTAGTGATATCGTGGCTCGATCACGGATCATGGGACATAACGAGGAAGACTTGATGGTTCGTAATTGAAATAAAGCTTAAAGAAACAAAGGAGTTAGCATCAAAGGTAGGATCTAAATCCATCTTTATACATTCTTATATGTTGTATATGGTTTACAAGTTGCAAAAAAATTTTAAAACCTCGTTTTTGCTACGCAACATAAATCCAGGTTTCTACATGTTGGTCATCAGAAGAGCTGCTAACAGTAACTCCACGATGTACACCAACTTCTTCTCCAAACACTTGTTCAACATTTATTCTCATGTCTCGAGCATGAGAAGCAATATCTGGATCAAGATTTCCCTATCATCATCCAAGTAAGCATGTCTAACCCACTCAAAAATATGATTCTCATTAGCGTCTTCTACTTTAATAGCTATTTGAAGTAGATCCATAAAATCAATTTCATTTACTTTATCTTTTTCAGCTGCCATATCCCTAAATTTCAACTTCATATTGTTCAAGCTTAGAATAGATAAGATAGTTCATTTGTTTTGTGTGGATTAAAGTAAATGTGGACTAATTTCTTTCATAAGTAGAAGATTATGTTGTTTATGACAGTATGTGAACTGCTATTACAAGTAAACAATTGTTTTTTTCCAAATTGCTTTCACAATATTTTACAAGTTAACTCTTTGGTTCTTTTCCCAGTTTTACTTCATTAATTTACAGAGTAATGTTATACAACTCATATAATTAATCCAAATTTCAATTTAAATGATGTGGCAAGTTAATTGCATCACTACGCACAACATGAGATGATGCGGTTAATGAAAAAATCATTTGCCACATCATATAAGAATAACTTTAGAATAACTTTTTATGTTATCTAGCATTAGTGTAATTTACATGTTGGTTATCTTGAAATTTTTTATAAATTTGTTAATACTTCTTCTAAAATAATTTTCAATCTAAATTATTTGAATAATAATTTATTTATTTTAAATTAAAACAATATTATAATAATTTACAAAATATCCCTTGATTTTGAAGAAGAATTCATAATATTTTAAAAATATCAAAAGATTTTTATGAATATATCGAAATCGATCTGATATTTTGTATAACATTAGATATTTATCTATTTCAATATTAGTCTTTTTAAAATACGGATATGTATGGATTTTTAAGTTCCTTGACTTAAACAATGGTTAAGTCTACATAGCCAACAAGTAAATTTTGGGCACTGACGCGTGGAGGCTAAAAGTTAGGGCCCTAATGGGCCAAGCGGTGGACCCCGGATCGGGACACTAATCATAGCACAAATGAACCTGCAAGTTGATCAGAAGTTTATATATATATATATATGTTAGGTCAATTTTGCTTCAAACCGATATATATATATATATAAATATATATATATATATATATAATAGGTCAATTTTGCTTTGGGTTTGAAGGTTCTGCTTGTATATATTTTTCATCTGACAAGAGCGAAAGTATCTAACTGTGCAACCCTATCTGTGTATGAGATATCCATGTGACCTTTCTGCCACAACTTCCTCCATCATTCATCAAAGCAATTCTCTTTCTCTCTCTATGTATGTATACATTTTCTTAACTTCTCTATTTGTTCTCTTCTCTTCCTATCTCCTTGGCTTTTTTCCTCTTGGACTGTGTGCTCAGAATCTTCACTTTTTCCTCTTTTTTTTTTTTTTCTCTTTTCCTACCATTTATTTCACCAAACTAGATTTTGTTCACATCCTCATAATCACTTTAGATTTGTGAAGTAATCAACCCACAATTTGCTTCTTTCTCAATACAGAAGTACTTTTAATTCCCAAAGCACTTCCATGCATATTTTTTTATATATGATATTCTCATGATTCCAAAGCACCTACAGCCACTAAAAGATTTAATTTATCAATATTGTTATGGGAGAATCCTATTTTTAATTTCATGGCCCATGCTATGTGCCAGAGTTGGAAAACCACTCACTAGCACATGTATCTCAACAGAAAATGAATAAAAAAATTTAAATAATCTACTACTATGATCCTAGAAAAAAAATATCACAATTCACCATAGTATGGGAACTGGGAAGGAAAGTGTATTATTGATATTTGATCAGAACCAATAAATTTCCCATACTGATAATTTTTTGTAATTTTAACCCCAACTTATATTTAATTGAACCAAATATGGATGTTCAATTCTATACAACAATCTACTGCAGAAAACATGAATTGAAACTGACAAGGAAAAATCCTACATAATAATAATAGTAATAGTAATAGTAATCTCACTAATTAGCCATATGTAGCCGAATTGTGCGATAAGAAGGTTGTGTATGAATTGTTTTTGGAAGAGTTGATCAGGACTTTCTTCAATGGAAATTTTGCTGCTGATCAGGCCATTGCCAGAAGCCGGTTTGCTGCTGATCTCCGATGCCATTGAACATGTTGCAGAAGGTTTCCTCTTGTACCAATTGATCAAGTTTGAGGCAATGGAGGTCTGGTCTTGATGAGGCCTCAAGAAGCTGAGTCATGCTTGTTGGCCTAATTGAGGTTGCAGGGAAGAGCTGTTTACTGCTTAAATGATGAGAAGACACTTGTGGGCTGCTTATTACTGGTGTCCTTGAAATGTCTAAGTTGACATCTGAACTGTTCTCTGTACTGCCATTGCTCCATGAACCCTGATCAGTTTCTTTCTTCAGATGATTAACTTCATGTGAATCTTTACTTTTTAGAGCCAGTAACTGCATATATATCATTACAATTCACAACCGAGCAATCAATAATAAAGATCGTGACATAATAGAAATAAAAAATTAAAAAAGAAAAGGAATCAAATTGTATTAAATATATATAGTTGCAACTATGTCTGCTTCATATCATAGCAGCTTAAAATAACCTATAATACCTTTAAGGCAGTTTCTGCATTGCAGGCAATACTGACACACCTCAAAGTTATGAATCAACTAATCAAGATGATGAAATAGTAAATTAATCAACTAGGGGAAACAATTAATGCTTTCAAGTCATTAATCATTATCTATGTTGGATCATGAGCTTAACTAATAGAATTATCAGGTGTGTCTCCTTTTCAACCATATTGATGCTCTATAAAGTTAATTAAATGAATATAAATCTGAATTATTGTCCTTGCTCCAAGCTCAAAACTTTAATTTTTTTTCTTCTCCTAAACTCAGAAGAGGGAGGAAATATGATTCTACTTCTCTTCCCAGTTCAATTGCATATATATCTTCTCTGCCCAGTTCAATTGCATATATATATATATATCGTGCAACAAAATCAGCATAAACTCAAGATCAGATGGAAATTAAGAACCCAATTAACATTATCAAATCCAGATCATGAAACATTTTTAAGTTTCAATATTTTCATAGAAATGAATTGAGTCATAGAAAATTAGCAATTACCTCTGAATGAAGTTTCTTGTTGTGAGTTTGAAGGGCATCATTGTCAGCCTTGAGTGCTTCAAACTGTTTCTTCAAAACCTCATAATCTCTCTCCAATTGCTTAGTCTTCCACCTAGCTCTCCTGTTCTGAAACCATATAGCTATCTGTCTTGGTTGCAAACCCAAAGCCCTAGCAAGTTGCATTTTCCTCTCAGGCTCAAGCTTGTTACCCAACTCAAAGCTCTTCTCAAGTTCCTTGACTTGCTCTATGTTGAGCCTCTTCTTCTTCTCCCCTAAATGTGATCCATCATCAGACAATTCTTCATCTCCATGCACTTCTTCACACTTGTCAAGTCCCGAAAATGACATCGATCTCTTCATCATAAATGGTGCTCCTGCACCACCACAAACATACAAAATCACTCATCAACATCACACACATACACACACCTTTTTATTATTATTATTATTATTATTATAATTGTTACATTAAACATAGATCAAACACCCCCACCCTCCCAAACCCTGACATGATTGAGATTCAAACTAAGAACGTTTTACACAACAACGAGGAATCTTATCGGTTGAACTAACTAGTACTCGTATATATATAGATACTCACACACAAATATATGTAATACATGTAAAAATATAAGTAAATTAAGAGAGAGAGAGAGAGAGATGATTGACCATGGAAATATTGTGGAGGGCAAGAAGGGAGAGAATTGAGAGATGTCGGAGAAGGAAGGTGGTCATTGTCTTCATGGGATTGAAACATGAAACTGTGAGGTTGAAAGGCCATGTGTTTGTGTTGTGTCAATATTGAAGAATATGAGACATGCCCTTTGTAATAGAGTTTCTTATAAGTGAATAATGAGGTGTTGGTTACTGTGAATAATGGTCTGACTGAATTATCAAACTTTCATGGTGAGTACTGCAGGTTTATAGAGGAAGAAGACATAAAGGGTGATGATGGGTGCAGAGACTGAGCAAAGACAGCGATTTTTAGGTTGAGAGAGAGAGATGAGAAAATTGTGTAATATATCAAAGACTGGAGCTTTGGTGGACCCATCTTCTCTCATATATGGAGTCTGTCTCTCCCTCTCTCATTAACACATGCTTGGCTCACAGTTTGCATAAAAAATATATATATATTTCAGTTTGATGATTTAAAACTTTCACCTGTAATTGAGTAATTGACAAAGAAAATAACAAATTCTTTTTCAAAAAGAAATTAACAAAAAAAGAAGCAAATAATATTACTGAATACTATAAATTCTTATTTGTAGGGTTAAATGGTAGTACTGAATTCAACTATTTTACTGGTTTTATAATTTTGCGAAATAAGTTTCCAAAAAAAGGTCTCTCACGTATGAAAATTTCGGATAATATTTGAAAACAAAAAGATATTTGAATTGTATGAGATGCTTTTAATATATTTTTAAATAAATAAGAGAATTATGATGAATTTCAAATGTTCACATCTGTTCATACTTGATTGATATATATATATATATATATATATATTAATATAAATTCGTAGTGCGTTGGATGGGAACCATTGGATTTACTTTCTTTAACTTAAAGTGTATGTACTTGACAAAACTTCTTCATAATCAGTAGTCCATATGCAACGCACTGATATATATTTAGATGGATTCATAAAGAGCTAAAAAATTTAGACAAAATTACCCATAAATTTTACTTTACCTGACTTGGTTGCATGGGAATTGATTCCAAGTTACATGCGAGTTGATTTTTCAAGTTACATATCAGTTAAGTTTTAAATTATATACCAATTGACTTTCAACTTACATGTCAATAATTTTCAAGTTACATGCTCGTTGATTTCCGAATATTTAGGTGAATGAAGTAAAAACAAAATTTAGGGCATTCTTGTCTGTTCAAGGTTAAAAGTGATAAATATAATAAAATATAAATTTATGACTAAAAACAGTAAATAAATAAATTTTTTGATTATTTCTTATAATTTCCATATATATATATATATATATGAGTCCTTTCTCCTCAGTGAACTCTGATATAAAATACATCAGTGCATTACATATGAACCATAGATTGTGGATAAACACTGACAAGTACATACAGATCAAATCAAAACAATTGAATCTAACGGTTTACATACAAAGCACTTATATATATTTATCAATGCACACCGAGAAGAAAAGTTTTCATATATATATAATTTCAAATCAGTGCGCACTGATATAAATTCGTCAGTGCGTTAGATGTGGACCATTAGATTTACATACTTAACTCCAAGTGTATACACTTATCAAAACTTCTCCTTAATCAATGGTCAATATGCTACGTACTGATATAACTTATATCAGTGCATTACATATGAACCATAGATTGTGGATAAACACTGACAAGTGCATACAGATCAAATCAAAACAATTGAATCTAACGGTTTACATACAAAGCACTTATATATATTTATCAATGCACACCGAGAAGAAAAGTTTTCATATATATATAATTTCAAATCAGTGCGCACTGATATAAATTCGTCAGTGCGTTAGATGTGGACCATTAGATTTACATACTTTAACTCTAAGTGTATACACTTATCAAAACTTCTCCTTAATCAATGGTCAATATGCTACGTACTGATATAACTTATATCAGTGCGCACTAACTGGAAAACTATATATATATATATATATAAATTCATCTGTTACAAAAAAAGAGACGAAATATTACTGGTTTAGTTTTAATTGTGGTGCTTTTTACCCCTATCCTACCGCATAAATAGAATATCTCTGGCATAGTTTAGATTCTCTTATGGTTTGATGTTTTATTAATCTAGTGACATTTAAGCATATAAATAATATTAGTAAAACTTTCAATCTGATTTTTTTCACAATCTAAATATACCTAAATATAAAAAAAAAATATTAGACAAAAAAATTTACTACATGGTCAATATTTATTAAGTTTTTTAAATAAATGATATAGAAAAATGTTTTATTCAAATTCTATAACAAACACAATAACAAAAAACAACTAGGCAAAAAAAAAATACTAGGAATGATACAAAGTGGATCTGAAACTTAATATCTCTTACTTAATTATAAAAAGTAATAAAAATCCTACCAGCTAGTTAAAGTAATTATGGTTTTCAATTTTTTTCTCAAATGATCATCGGCTCATGTTTTACAGGCTTCCGTTTGTTTCTAATTTTGGTTGCCAATATCATATTATGCATGTTATGACTTTGGATTATGAAGTGTCAATAGAAGAAGGAATTGAGTATTTTAAAAAAAGATACCCCTCCTTAGCTGCCCATTGAAATCTCTTCTTTCACACAGAGGCCATGTGTGACGAGGAAACCTGGAAACATGAAAATCCAGAATCCAAGGAAAAAATATATTATAAAATTTGCATTATAAACCTCTCTCTCTCTCTCTCTATAAACATTCATATATAGTGGACCTTTCGCACTATTAATTACTTAGTTTATTTAATGGGAGTATGCTGGCATCAGCTGGAGAATTTTGGTTATTTTGTTTTAATTAATATATGTAGATGTTTATGGTATGGATGACACTTTGTATTGAAGAATCACATTATTCACTTTCTGATTTTGTGAACAGTGAGATCGCCAAGAAATTAAATTGTTGATACTATACCATTTGTTTCATATTGGGTAATGTTTCTCATATCCTCTGCAACTGCAAACTTATATAAGCAATTATTCAGAAAAAAGAGTAATTTTAAAAACCCTAATATATATATATATAAGAAAAGGCTAAAAATGTTAATCTACACATATATAGTGCTTAAAACCCAATTGAAAATTTTAATTTATTTTTTAAAAATTATTTGATATATTTTTGAAGGAAATTACTGCAAAAATAAATAAATAAAACTCATTATTCATAAATTATTGTTAGAGTAAATAACTCAATTACATTCTTAAAAGGCTTATTATTATTTTTTAAGATAACAATCTAGCTAGAGAGCTAGCTAGGAACCAAAACCAATCAAAATGGAACATAAATAAGTAAGATGAGAAATCAAATAAAAGTCCATCCTTGCCTATTGCCTATTGCCTATTGCATGCTATATAAGCAACTAGCTAAGCTAAATATCTTATATGTAAAGACTAATTACTTGGGAATTAATTAACTTGAGAAGATTCCTTAATAATCAACATATTTAAATAGAAGCATCTGCAATATTTTTTGTCATCCAATAATTATTGACCTCTGATCATTTCCATCATCAACTTTTCATTGGGGGTACTATTGAAAAAGGAACATGTATGGAAAAACATGTCACAACAATTAATAATATTCATATATCCATTGATGGAGAAATGATTTGTTGCTTTCACTTTCTAGTTTTAAGTGTGTATTTATGGTGGAGGTGCGGTGGATTTGAGGGGATGTGATGGGTTTTTTTTTTTTTTTAAATAAGGGTTTTTAATGTGGGTCCTACAAACAAGCAGTGCTTTAGTCTGGCCTACAAGAAGCTCCTCACATGCCCCTTAATGGAAGTTTTAGGGGGTACCCCGCTTTAGAATAGGGTGGATCCATGTTATTCCTTGTTGCTCTCCTCAAATATTTATTTATCAAGAAAGCTCTCTGAATCTTCTCCACATGCCCCACTGTTCCCATGTGCCCTGCCTGCCTTCCATCTCTCTAAATCTCTCTCTCATTGATTCATTATATATCATCAACTAGACTTGTCATCGGTTCTAGTTCCGGTTCCGGTTCGAAACCGTATCGGAACCGTCGGTTCCGGTTCTGGAGAAACCTGAACCGGAACCGGTTCTGTCCTGTTCCGACGGTCTATTTTTTTTTTGGACTGTAACAGTGAACCAAAAAAAAAAAGATTTGTTGGAATCGGAACCGGAACCGGTTCCGGTTCCGGTTCCGGTTCCGGTTCCAAACCTTCCCAAACGGTTCGGTTTTCGGTTTTTGGTTTCCAACGGTTCGGTTCATCGGTTTGAACCGAACCGCCGACATGTTTATCATCAACCCACCCTTCTTGCTTGCTTTCTTTCTTTCTTTCGGATGTAATATGCTTCTTAATTCTATTGATTCTTCAAATAGCTAGTCCATGGTAATATTATAAAATTGTTAATATGTTAATGTTGAGTACTTGTGCAACACACACTTATCAACTCACCCAAATATGGGACCAATTGACCATCTAAAAGTACTCATAACTCAAGGTGTTTTTGCTATTTGAACCCAAAAGATACAACTCTATGTTTGTACCTTTTTCTCAGTGGAGAAAAAAAATTAAGAACGAACCCACATATAATTTTGTTAAATAGATAATTAAAATTATCAATATATATATATATATATATATATATATATATCCATGATTTATTAGAATTGTAACTTTTAGTTCTTCTATAACATAATCCGATAAAAGTATATTTTATGACATATCAGTCGTATGAAATGACCTTAATGCCTCTGATGGGTGCTGACAACAATGAAAAAACCATTTTACCCTTATTTTTATCTTTTTGTGAATGAAGTAATTTACATGAAATTACCATTTTACCCTTACTATATATTAAAAAAACACAAAAAAAATATGGATCTTCACCGTCCATCTCAAAGAAAGACAGTGGAAATATCTCTCTTTTTACATTTTTTTTATTTAAATTTTAAAAACGAAATTTAAAATAACAACAAAAACTTAAAAATAATAATAATTTGGTGGATCCAGATCTGGAACATCTGGAAAACCAGATTATCTTCTTCTCAAACACATCTTGATCATCATCTTCTCCAACAGTTCATTGAATCTTCATCGGTTCATTTCATCTTCATCAAACACAATAAAATTTCAACAATTAGCCAACAAGCCCAACACCATTCGACCACCAAAATCAAACCGAAATCAATCCCACAAATTAAACCCAAAATGTCATCACAAACCTAATATCTCTACCCAAATCATCACCAGCCACCAAATAATGTAAAAACTAACCCAAAATCCATACACCTAAAACACAACCAAACCCAGAATCCAAACCCACGCCCAATGTTCCCTCTTCTCTCTCATTCTCTTTCTTTTCCAATACAGAAAAATCCACCATCATCACCAAACCAATCCCACAAATCAAATCAACAAAAAAATAAAAAAAAATCAGAATTTGGAAAAAAAAATCGGATCGGTACTGCTCAGATTAGAAGAAGGAACGTAGAAACCTGTATACTATACCAGCAAATCTCTACTACCTATGGAGACAAGATACTCTCCAGTTGAACAAATGGCTTTGGCCCTGGTAATAGCAAAAAGAAAGCTGAGGCCATACTTTCAAGCTCACAAAATTAAAGTATATACTGATTGTCCCTTGAAGCAGATTTTATCAAAGCCTGAGGTTTCGGGACGGCTGACTAAGTGGGCAGTAGAACTGAGTGAGTTTGACATAGTCTACTCTCTAAGAGCGGCGATCAAGGGACAAGTTATAGCATATCTGGTTCTGGAGCCGAACAGTGAGGTGATCAGGATGTTAAGAGAAAAGGACTTGTTTGCTTGGAAACTACATGTAGATGGATCGTCAAACACGCATGGTAGCGGGGTAGGTATAGTTATATCCACACCGGAAGGTGACCAGGTGGAATGTGCCTTGTGATTTAACTTCAAAGCCACTAACAATATAGCAGAATATGAGGCGCTCCTGGCAGGCCTTAGGGTGTGCACGACACTGGGAACGGATGAGTTGAAAATATTCAGTGATTCACGGGTGGTAGTCAATCAAGTTCTGAATGAATACCAAGCCAAGGACATCAACATGACCGCGTATTTAACCATAACCAAGACACTCATCGAAAGGTTCAAAGCATACAGAATCACCCAAATCCCGAGGGAGGAAAATGAGAAAGCGGACGCGTTGTCAAAATTGGCATCAGCTACCAGCGTATGGTCAAACACGATCCCGATCATCCACCTGCAAAAGCCGAGTATCGAGAATGAAAATCAAGACAAAGCATCGAGGGTGGAAGTAATCGAGGAGGAACAAACCACCTGGATGACCTCGATCAAAGAATATTTAGAGAATGGGGTGCTTCCGATGGAGACAGCTGAGGCGAAGCGTCTCAGATATAGAGCCACAAGATATTCAATGGCATAAGGAGAGCTATACAGAAAAGGGTTCTCCAAAACCCTTCAGAAATGTGTAGACCCGATCAGAGGTAAGTAAATATTGGAAAGCATCCACATGGGAGTCTGTGGGAACCACTCGAGTGGCAAAATCTTGCCATATAAAATGCTCAGGCAAGGTTTTTATTAGCCGACTATGTTTGAAGATGCACAAGGTGTTGCAAATCAATGCGCTAGCTGTCAAAAGGTAGCTAATGACATCTGAAGACCACCTGAGCAGTTGAGAAATTTGACATCGCCATGGCTGTTCATCAAGTAGGGAATAGATCTAATTGGTATAATGCCAACTGCAACTAAAGGAGAGGCAAAGCATGCTATAGTGGTCGTCGACTACTTTACGAAATGGGTCGAAGCGGAAGCACTGGTACATATTACCGAGGCTAACACGATCGATTTTATAAAGAAGAATATCATTTATCGGTTCAGAATCCCCGAAACTATAATCATAGACAATGGAACTCAATTTGATAGTGACAATTTCAGAAGTATGTGCCCTGACTTCGGGATAAAGAACTAATATGCCACACCAGCTCACCCTCCGACTAATGGCCAAATGGAGGCGGTAAACAAAATAAGCAAGCATACTCTGAAGGAAAAACTGGAGGGAAGAAAAGGAAATTGGGCAGATAAATTACACGAAGTCTTATGGGCCTATCAGACTATAGAAAGGACTTTAATAGGGGAAATACCCTACTCATTGGCATTCGGGATGGAGGCAGTGATTCCAGTTGAGATAATTCATAAGTCCCATATGGTACAACTCTTCGATCCCAAAAGAAATGTGGGGATGTTAAAAAAAAGATCTGGACGAGTTGGAAGAGATAAGAGATATGTCCAGGGTGAGAAATGCCGCATACCAACAGAGGGTAGCAAGGTATTATAATTCGCATGTCAAGATAAGGAGATTCCAGCTCGGAGACCTAGTTCTAAGAAGGGTGATGCTCAATACAAAGGATAAGTCTGTAGGCTCGCTAGCTGACAAATGGAAAAGACCATACCAAGTGGTTGGGATAGCAGCATATGGAGCATATAGACTTTCCCAGCCAAAGGGAACCGAGCTTCCCAGAAAGTGCAATGTGCAATATTTAAAGATCTTCTATCCATGAGAAGATTCTTATTTTTGCTTTTATTATTTATTTCCATAGTGTAAGCTTTAAATTATTATTTACTAATTATCTTTTATCTTTTGAGAAATTAATAAAAGTCCCCAGGGGGAATGGTTATAAATATCAAGAACAGTGTTCGAAACCAAACATTCGCTCGTAAGAGCATTTACAGGATACTTCAGTTAATCCGTCAAGACCGATAGGGATCCCGAGGGGCCTAATAAAGGAGCTGAAAGCATTAGTCTTTAATACAATACACGCTCACCGAAACTAACTGGGTACATATGAAGCATTGTTATGGTGCCTTTGGGCACATAAACCTGATGGGATGCGCCAAAAGCTGGATAAGGTGAGAATCTTTCCTATAAGATAAGGTAGACACAACCATAAGATACTTATAAAGATGGTGGGACAAGTTACACATTATCGCAACGAATCTTGATCAACAGACTGTTGCGAGACGTCCCAATGACCTAGTTGACAGATAAAAGATGAAAGTATATAAATATAAACTATGCAATTGGTTTGCAAATGGACACTGCTCAATGGAAAGGTATACAGCAAACAGTCAGGAGCAGCTAGAATTCAAGCGGGAAAAATAGATCTACCTTAGGAAAACCTGAAATTGTTATAGAGCAAGGTTCAGTTCCCCAAGGGTGGTTGATTACCAAAAATGAGACAAAAAAATCTATTATTACATAACGACACAGGCTTAGAAAATTAGGTTATCAATCCCAAAACAATCAGCATACAAGTGGTTCTGCTTAGCCTAACTCATAATCATCAACCTGGCATGGGTTTATATGCATAGTTCGGGTTGAGATAAAACATGAAAGAATGCAAGTGTAAGAAACCACACACCAAAAATGGTAAACATCTCCAAGATGTGCGAATCAGGAAAAATATACATTAATTGTCATAATTGGTCAAGTGTTACAAATGTAAGTACACATAAAAAAAGGGAGCCACAAAACCAGAGATGCATCAGCTGTTCCTAGCAACGAAGAAACCTCCGGACTTGAGGGATGAACATTATCATATTCACTAAAACCTCCAAAATCTGGCCAGGAAATGTTGTCATCAGGATCGGCAGATATGAAAGGTGAATAATCTACATCGGGGGAAGGACCGACGTCAACTCCTTTGGTCAAAGCGCCGCTATCCCGATCGATGTGAAAAGACACAAATGATATCTTTGAAGGGAGCTCTAGATGCATGGGGAGAGGATCCTTTCCGATAGATCTATAATAGGCATTCCACTAAACCCGCTGATTCTTGATCGCTTCCAGGGACTCTCTATGGTGCTTAGATATTGTTCGGTCCCATTTCAAGCGGGCCTCCTTTGAAGACCTCTCTTTTGCACCAAAGAACGTCCTAGCAGTTGTCAGACCTCTCTCAAACTCCCTCAGCAGCGTGGCATCAAAAATAGGGGACCTCTTATACCGATCAACATTTTGGACTTCGAGGTCTAACCTGGCTTCGTGGGAAAGGACTTATATACTGACTTGTTGCTGCTCTAAGTCTTTGGCGAGATGCTCATAGTGAAGCCTTGCCTCCTCAGATGCCTACTGCACTTCCAAGGTCTTCTGTTGAGCTATGGCAAGGGAATCCTAGGCAACCTGAGCTTCTTCTAGAGCCTTCTTCGTCGCGGTCTCAACCAAGATGGCCCTCGATTCAAGTTCAGCACTTCGCAGTTCAGCCTTAGCAACTCTCTTCTCCAGCCCAACATTCCTTGTAGTAAGTTCCCTAAGAGCTTCATCAGATGTAGCGGCTCTGTTCTGAACATTCACGAGTGTTTTTCTCAGAGCCATCTCTGTTGATGTATGTGCCTTTAGCTTCTCTGCATACTAGCTAGCTTTGAAAGCACTGGCAGCAGAAGACTTTAAAGCTTCATCTTTCTCAGCAAGAGCCATCTTCAGCTGAGAAATCTCAGCAGCCTGTTTATTTTTCTCAGAAATTACCCAAGTTAACGCTTCCATTGCCTGTAAAAGATCAACGAAAGGCAGGTTAGACAAACAGAAGGATCAGAAGAAAAAAAAAATGGTGGAGAGACTTACAAAAACACCATAATTAAATGTCATACGGATCTGCTCAAAATCTACAGCATCTTGGGCATCCTTCCAGTACCCTTCACCAATATATCTGACCCCGGATGACATTGAGCGAAACATAGAAAGGGGGTCGGACTGAGAACTGCTAGATGATGAAAAATGAGAAAGCTCAGCAGCATAAACAGCATGAGCAGATTAATCCTGAGAAGAGGAGGGAATAGTACGATCAGCAGAGGTTAGAGTCTTCGAGATCCTAATATCTTTCCTAGGAAGATTATCAGGTGTAACAACCCAGGGGCCTTCGCCCTTAGGAATTTGACCTTCGATAACAACAGGCATAATGGAAGGGGCACAATAGGCTCACTCATCTTGATATCCTCCTCAAACTACATGGTTGTCTCTTCCCTTGGCTCAAAAACAGAATGGAGGGCCTGCTCTTGAGACAGATAAAGGAAACTTTCATCAGTTATCTTCTCATCGTCAAGACCACCATCATCATCTTCAGAATCTATGAAACGATTTGGCGCCTTACAGTAAACTGCATAGGAGCGTCCTTAAGGCAGCAAGAGGGTGGCACAGTCAGAAACTCGAAAGACTCGTTCCGGGTGAGCATCTGGTCTGCAATCTTGTTTGATTCAGATGGAGAGGAAGACAGATTCAATGTACCCCAATCACTCATTCTTTTGGATCGCAATTCTCACAATATAAGATCAGAAACCGTCTTTTGGTTTTCCTCCTCCTCTAAGATGATTGGATTGACCACCGAGGTAGGCAATGCCGGATCAACCTCAGATGTAAGACTTGCTCTCGTACGAAGGGCATCAGAAGCAGATGACCCTTCAGCGGTCTTAGCAACCTTATGGCTCGAAGTCTTGACTGTCACGTCTACCTCATGTGACTTCTCCCTTCGTGAATCTTTCATTCCCCGATGCTCCCGATCAGACCTATCATGATCACCGTCTTCCACGTTCAGATGCTTCAGAACTGGACCTAACCCGATCGGCCCTTTATTTGAAAGGGCTTGATAGTCACTTTGAGATCGGGGAGGATAACGATGGTTGGCGCCAACTTGTTCGGTGGGGATGTCGGAAGATACTGACCCGATCAACGTGCTTGACCTTTTCAGCCTAATCACCAGCAACGATGTCCACGTCGAATACTAAAAGGAAAAAATGCCACACGAT
The DNA here is from genome assembly GCA_032871835.1 of Dipteronia dyeriana. Lineage (NCBI taxonomy): Eukaryota > Viridiplantae > Streptophyta > Magnoliopsida > Sapindales > Sapindaceae > Dipteronia > Dipteronia dyeriana. The sequence goes on from CM065297.1 coordinate 1,735,758, forward strand.
AATCAACAATCAGTATAGGGAAAAGTACGCATGACGTTCTACGATAAAATAAATAATGATAAAGCAAGACTCACGTCGTCTACGGTGGACAGAAATCGAGCGAAAAAGCCCCGCCATAATTAAATCTGCCTTAATATAAAGGACTTGGTGATCCCTCTCTTCCCAAAAAGTCTCAGTCACCTTGACTACCATGTCTGTCTGGCTATTTGTCAGAGAGAGGGAAGTTTTGTTCTAGTGCTCGGGATTGCAAAAGTGTCTTGGAACTCTATTCCGTATCAACCCTTGTGTGGGGTCAGCGATAACTATTTCTCCCAAGTCACCTCCAACGAAGAACCAACTATTCTTCTAGTACTTGTTTAAGGAGGGGAACCCCTGGATAAATCACTTGTGATCTTTATCTGAAGGGGGTACAGGTTTCCCTATATACCTATAAGGAATCCACAGGCTTTGAGGTGTGGATTGAAGGTAAAAAGTGTCTCCACTATCAGATCGGTTCAGCGTATTAAAGATACGGATTTCTTGAGGGGTCGTACCCGATAAGAATTGAGGGTCAGTTCGACAGGAGCAACACTAGCCTCCACCAGGAATCGAGCGATGAAAGGTTGAATGGGGTGAGTAACCCCTAAGGATAACATAGCCCCGTATATAGCAATTGTACCAAGGGTAAGGTTCCATATAGCCCGATCGCTGCTACAGTACAGTTTTTATGCACTAGTCAGATCGAATCGGTCCTTAAATTTTGCTAGCTCAGCCTCAACCATAACGTTTATCTCCTAATCGAACGAGCATGGGTGATCGGCGCTGAACCTTAGCATCCGAACTTGTCACTCCCGTGGTATGTCTTTCATTTTAAGGAGTTACGAAGGTATCTTCAAATCGATCGCTGCATGCGTAGACTCTTTGGGAGAAGCCCTGGTAATCCGCCTGGAGCTGCTTTGCTTTGACATATTTACACAAACATCAACCTAATTGGAGTTAGAAAGATCAGATAGGAAAGGGGCAAACTCTGGGCACGCTATAGAATAATCCACATTTAGTGCGGTGGGCTGATAAGAAGAAGGAAGATGCCCCCAAAGAATGGACTTAAGCCTAGCGATATTCTCAATATCACCAGCCTCGATGGCATAAAGAAGAAGCTCAAAATATCAATGGCGAAAAACACGATCCATACCTTGAAAAGTGGATGAAAGAGTCGGAAAGAGCAGAGATTCAAAGGAAAAAGGGGTTAGGGATTGTCTTCTAATAAAAGCGGATTATCGAGTTGCAAAAAGAGAAGTAAAACTCCATAAGACTATATATACCAACAAGTGATGTCACCAGGTAAGGCATGCATCATCAGCTGAAAGTGGGGGTATGTGCGTCAGAATAAAAAACCACACGCCGTTTAAATTTTGAAAACGATGCGCAATGATTCCATCAGCCAAAATTTGTGTAGTGAGTAACTGTAGTGTATTAAAAAGACATTTATGGACTACAAGACAAAAACGATAGGATAAATTAAACACACGAAGCCGAACGTATCCTACTCGTAACAATCATTTATCTAACCCCGTGTGTTTAATGGGGTGTTGTTATTGGTAAAATCTGAAGAATGGTGAGTCAGCATAACTACCCAGAAACCAAGGGAGTTAAAGATACCACATCATCAAGAGACAACATCCCCGAACCCACCTACAGTAACAAAAGAAAGTCTCACAATACCTGGTCGGGATTATCAGGATGATCGGGATAAACCTCAGATCGGGCCAAAGCCCTAGGTCGGGATTGAGTCAATGGTTAGGGAGAACGAGGCCAAGGTCGGGTTTGATTAGATGGTCACCAGATTGACACGTAGATATGCATACAGAATGAGTCTTACTCCAATAAGGCATCTCGAAGAACACTTTGATAAGGAAGCAAATTTCCTTATCAATGCTAGAGGCCAAATTAGGCAAAAAGTCCAATAAGAGAAGAATAAAACGACTCAAACAAGTCAACTCTACTTACTTGTATATCACAAATTAGGGTTCTATACATGTATAAATAGACCCTAATAGCACCCAAAAAAGGTGAAGAACAAGAAAGAGAGAGAACTTAAGAGATTGAGCGTGTAATCTATTATTCATAGTGAAATTCTTTCTTTGCCGATTTTCGGCAACTGTGGTTGTTTCCCCATATTGTGGTTTTACCACATAAAATCTTTGTTTCTCTTTAATTTTTTAATTGTTCATAATTAGTAATTGTGTGATTTCATATATACTATGTTCGACATGTGATCGATCCAAAAATCACAGTCGATAATAAGTGATCTCAAAGTTGCTGGAGTTAATCTTGATGAATCATTTTTGGTAGAGGTTATAATTTCTAAACTCTCATCATCTTGGAATGGTCACAAGAAGAAACTCAGACATGATGAAAAGAAGCGTACTTTGGAATCAATTCAAAGTCATCTTCGTATTAAGGATGATTCTAGGATCCGTGATTCGAAGGATGAGCAAACTGATTTTATGTCTTAGGTCAATGTTGTTGAAGATGAAAAATCAAATAATTATCTTGAACCAAAGAATAATAATCAGTTTAAGAATCATCACCAAAATAAGAAGAAGAATCAACAGAAGAATCAACAGAAGATTAAGGGAAATTGTTACTACTGCCAAAAACCCGGTCATATGGCAAGAGATTGTCACAAAAGAAAGAAAAATATTCAGAATCAAAGGAATCAAGTAAATATGACTGATAATAAATATTTTTCTACCATTTGTGATGCCAATTCTTTTGATATTGAAAGCGGATGGTAGCTAGACACATGAGCAAGGATCGTAGTCTATTCAAGACGTACGAAAAAACTGAAGACAAAAATGAAATAAAAGTGTCAAACAACTTCCATAGTAAATTCGTTGACAAAGGCACAGTGGAATTTTCTTTTACTTGCGGGAAGACTCCTACATTAGTTAAAGTTTTTCATGTACCTGATATGTGTAAAAATCTTGTATCTGGAGACCTTCTTAACAAAAGAGGTTTCAAATTAGTGCATGAGTCTGATAAATTTGTATTGTCCAAAAATGGTACATTTATTGGACAAGGATATTCTTGTAATGTGGTATGATTAAATTAAATCTAATAAATAATATTTCTTCTGTTTATATGATCGACTCGTTTATTTTATGGCATGGTAGATTAGGACATGTTAATTATTGGACTATTAAAACTATGCATAATTTAGGTTTGATTTCAAAATGCAATTTTGATCATTCTAATAAATGCCACATATATGTTCAATCTAAGATTACGTGAAAATCACATAAATAAATTGAAAGATCAGCTGAATTGCTTAGTTTAATTCATAGTGATATGTGTGATTATAAAAGTCATGTTACCCGTGGTGGAAATAAATATGTTGTAACTTTTATTGACGATTATTCTAGATATGTATGTATTTATTTATTGAAAAGCAAAGAAGAGGTTTTCGAAATAATTTTATCTTTCAAAGCAGAAGTCAAAACACAATTGAACTGTAAGATCGATGCGATAAATATTACCCAAATGAATTCATAATTGTTTTTGAAGTTCACGGTACCATATTTGCCTGAACAAAATGGAATAGATAAGAGGAAGTATAGAACTTTGATTAAAATGGTTAATGCTATGTTAATTAGTTCAGAATTATCTCTTTCTTGGTAGGGTGATGCCCTATTATCTGCATGTTATATTTTGAATTAAGTCCCTTTGAAAAAGATTGGCATATCACCTTATGAATTATGGTTCAATCGAAAACCAAATAACAGTTAAAAGTTTGGGGGTGTCTTGCTTATGTGAGAATACCTGACCCGAAAAGACCAAAATTGGGTTGTAAAACTTATAAATGTGCATTTATTGGTTATTCAAAAAATAGTATCATATATAGATTTCTTAATCTACATACTTTTAATATCATTGAATCGATTGATGTTGAATTTTTTGAGAACATGAATAAATATAGCACTTATAATAAATTGTTAGGAGATTTTAATATTCCATCAAATTCATTACCCGTCGATACTGATTTGATTGACACAACTAAAAATTTTAGTCCAAATTTATATGAAGAAACTGAATACAAGAGAAGTAAAAGGGCTAATACAGAACGCACATTTGGTCCTGATTTCCTTATCTATCTTGTAGAAGGAACTATGAATGATGTCATACAATAAAATTTGTCATTCATATAGACGACGATCTTGTCACATATACAGATGATATGAAATCACGTGACGCTTGTTTTTAGAAAGAAGCCAATAAAGATGAAATGGACTCGATTCTTATAAACCAAACATGAGTTTTAACTGTTTACCACCAGGTGTTAAACCCTGTTGGTTCTAAATGGATTTTTAAAAAGAAATTGAATGTCGATGGTTCCATTAGCAAACTTAAGGCTAGATCGGTAGTCAAAGGTTTTAAACATAGACATAACATTGATTGTTTTTTACATATGCTCGTGTTGCTCGCATTGCATCTATTAGAGTTTTAATTTCTCTTGCATCAATTCATAATTTAGCTATTCACCAAATGGATGTTAAAACTGCATTTTTGAATGGTGATTTAGAAGAGAAAATTTATATGGAGCAACCAGAAGGGTTTACGATTCCAGGCAAAGAAAAGAAAGTTTGAAAGTTGATTAAATCTCATTACAGCTTGAACCAAGCGCCTAAACAGTGCACGAAAAAATTGATAAAATACTGTTATCATATGGTTTTATTGTTAATGGTGCTGATAAATGTATTACTGCAAACATTATAATTTAGGGTTCATTGTTATTTGTTTATATGTCGATGATATGCTTGTATTTGGTACTAATATGGCTTGTGTTAAAGAACGAAACTAAGAAACTTTTATCTCTAATTTTGATATGAAAGATCTAGGAGATGCCGTTATAATTTTAGGATTTAAAATCATAAAAAAAAAGAGTTGTTTTTTTTACATAATCTTATTATGTCAAAAAGATCTTAAAGAGATATGGACATTTTTATCATAAACCGGCCTCGACACCAATTGATCCAAGTAAGAAAATTAGTGAAGAATATTGGTCGCACTATTTCACAGTTGAAATATACCAGCATTATTGGGATTCTTATGTATGTTATGTATTGCATAAGACCCGATATAGCATATACAGTAGGTATGCTATGTAGATTCACAAGTAATCCAAGTAGTGAACACTGGATAACAATTTCTAGAGTTCTCATATACTTAAAGGGAACAATGGACTATGGTTTACACTATCAACGGTCCCTTCCTATTTTGGAAGTATTTAGAGATGAGACTAGGAATAATGTAGAGATAAAATCAAAGTATACTACTAGGTGGATCTTCACTTTAAGAGGTGTTACAGTATCATTGAGATCAAAGAAGCAATCAATGACTTCTGATTCGTCCATGTTATCTTAACTTATAGCACTGGCAGATGCAGCTAAAGAAGTAGAATGACTTAAGAATCTTTTAGTAGATATTCCTTCTTGAAAAAAGCCATCTTCTATAGTCATGATAAATTGTGACAATAAGGCAACCATATACATTGTTAAGAATAAGAACAATAATGGAAAATCTAGACATGTCCGTCTAAGGCTTCAATTTTTAAGAAAATTACTCAAGTTCGAAGTAATTACAGTTGACTATGTTGAGTCAAAAAAAAAACTTGGTTGATCCTTTAACAAAAGGAGTTGGAGATTAGATGATCTATAAGACATCTAAAAGAATGGGGCTAAGGTCTGTGAATGACGTCAATCGCATTTGATGGGAATCCAATTTATGTTTTGAAATGAACAAAGCTCAATATGGTATAAACAAGTCAATTATGTGATCATGGTACACTAAAGTATTTTAATTACCCTATTTCTTAATCTAGTGGTGTTTTCTGCATAATTAGAGGTTGGATTAAGTCCTTAAATTTGACTGTTTCCAAGAGTGCTCATGAGATCAGGATTTTATGGACGTGGTCATTAACGTGCAGAACAATCAGAATATTCTACTACTTAAAGTCAGTATGTGTGATGATTTCGGCAGATCTCTATGGGTTCTAGGTTCAAGATACATTCACCTCAGCACCTTGATCATGCTTTGAATTATTTGTACTAAGTGTAAGTTCAAGTCCAAAAGACATTTATCATTTATGTACTAGACATGTATTATGATACATTGTATTTTCTCTGTAATCCATCTTGTTCATTTAATAAAATTAATTTTTATCTTTTAAAAATTGGTGAGGATTGTTTGAATTTTCAATTGCTTTAAAATAAAAGGTTGTAACTATTCGTGAAGAAACGCGACTCTATATAAGATACACAATTATTAATTGTGAAGCAACATAAATTTTAATGTGTAGAGACACAAATTGTTATCAAATGATACAACTATTTACAAAAGCACTATAAATATGTTGATATAGTATGTTTTCTGTAATAGAACAAAAATATAACTCTTTGCAGTTTTTTTTCTAAAACTTCTTCTCTTCTTTTAGGCATCATCAAGCATTTAATGAGAGTGTTCTAAGTGGTTAATTATTATCGTTCATAACTTGAAATTAACAATTAGATTATTAGGCGTTATCGAATTCTGAGTCATGAAGTCCTAATAATCTATTTCATTTACTTACCATTTTCTTTACATCAATTCTCTCCTTCAGACCCTATATTTCCAACAATATATATACTGTTATTAGTACTACACATATTGAAGGTCTAATTACTTTGTTTGATAATCAAATCAAATCAAATCCACTGCAATTCCATTAATGGATAGAGTAAATGAACATTATAAATATGAGTGTGGTTATTCAATATTGTATAATTAAGTTTGATACACATTATATATAGTTGAATATCAAGGGTAAATACTGGTTTTGGAATACAGTACAGGTTATATAGCTAGTTCTTGGATGGTTCATTTTTTTTTTTTAAGAATTACAATGATAGGCGAATCTCTCATCACCCACCGTGGAATGAATGTGCACTTCCATCTCTCCTGATAAGTGATGTGCTCTTGGATGGTTCGCTTGATACAAATTAAAATGATTCATTCATATTTCATTCTTTTAGAACAATGAATCCACATTTTATCCAATGAATCCACATTTTATCCGTTCATATGATTAATGTATCTAGAACCATTTTTTGTTGATCCTTATAACATTGATTATTTATATGCTATATGCTACTTTTTTTAAGGTGTGTTGTGATGATGTCACTCATTTAATAACTTAAGTTTAAAAGGTACCTATTATGGTGAACCCAAATTGCCCTTAAACTTTAAATTTTAAAAAGCAACTTTCTGGACTCGTTGGTATCTCCCCAAAAAACATGTCTGAAAAACTTGACTCTGTCTCTAAAAAAGTTGTCTCCAGATTCTACAGTAGAAGGTAACAAATATTTATGATCTTCACTTAAATTTCTCTTATACATTTCAGATATTTTGCATTCATTTCTGTGTGGATTAACAATGTATCCATTTCAAATTCTGCACTAGAATGTACGAAAATGGAAAACATCCGTGCTTTTTTCTTGTGTCACTGAGAATGTTTAAAGATGAATCGAGCTTATTTTGTATTGGAACGAGCTTTTGTTTAGTTTGAAAAAAGCTCGATTATTTGAAAAAAATGTTCAATCCCTTAGGAAAAGTTCTCGAACCCTGGACAAAAGTTCTCGATCCATTATAAAAGTTCTCAATAATTTGACAACTAATCTCGATCCCTTAAAAACCTTCTCGATCCCTTAAGAAATTTCTCGATCCCTTAGAAAAAGTTCTCGGTCCCTTAGCAAATGTTCTCGATCCCTTGATAAAAGTTCTCGATCCCTTGATAAAAGTTCTCCATCATTTGACAAATATTCTCGATCCCTTTAAAAAATTCTCGAACCGTAAGAAATGTTCTCGATCCCTTAGAAAAAGTTATTGTTCCCTTGTTAAAAGTTCTCGATCCCTTGATAAAAGTTCTCGATAATTTGACAAATATTCTCGATAAAAGTTCTCGAATCGAACCGTTATAAAAGTTCTTGATCCGTTGTAAATTATTCTCGAACCCTTGAAAAAGTTCTCGATCCCTTATAAAAAGTACTCGATCCATTTGAAAAAAGCTCGATCACTTAGAAAATGTTCTCGATCCCTTTCCAAAAAGCTCGATCCGTTTGTAAATGTTCTTGATCCATTACAAAAAAAGCTCAATTCCGAAGAACATGTTCTCGATCCGCTACAATTGAGAAATTTTTGTAATTCTTAGCAATTGTAAAAGTAATTTTTTTTTTATTTGTTAATAATTGTTTGTGATGATGATTTTCACAGGACAATGGATCGGGTTAGATTAGTAATATCTTACAACGATCGATGGGAGCAATTACTTGATGGAAGTCAGAGGTTTCTTGGTTCCGATAACCAAGGAATGTATGTGTCCAAAAATATGACTTACGAATAGCTGGTGTCGATCGTACAAACCGTTGTGAAGTACGATGTGAACAAATACATTGCTGATCTACAATCTATATCAATCGTTCCTTGGACAACATGGCGCACGTTTATAAGAAATGACGACGATGTTTTGTTTATGCTAGGAGAAGATAGGGTGATCCCTCAAGTATGTGTCAGTTTAATTGAGAGGGCTGCAGGAGGCGTCATAGGTGAAGAAATCCCTCCTCATGATAACACCCAACATTTTTTATCTTCAGGCGAAAGCAACCAGTTGTTCACAGAAAGAAGTGGGATTGACAGTAGGAAAAACCTATGTGGTGTCCCACCGAAAGTAGCCGACCATGGTGATGTAGTTGGAGCTCAATTGGACGATGATTTCGGTTGTCATATTGAAATGAATGATGGGCAGTACAACCACCAATACAATGAGATGTACAATGACATGAACAATAAGCGGAACAATGAACCTCATAACTTACCAATCCATGAGGTGGCTAATGAGCCAAATTTGCATCTGGTACATAATGTAGCGAACAATAAGGAAGATGAAGAACCGTTCAAAACGGAAAGACGAGCAAGACGTCTACACAGATGTAGTTCCACTGCAGTACATATAGTTGGGACATCTGAGGTCCGACCTGATGTAACTCCAGCTGGTTCTGAGAATGCTAGAACGTGGGTTATTCCAGGAGCAGAATCATACTCGTTTGGTATGGGTGGAAGCAGGAACTTGGTAGAAGATGAACCTACCAACATGATATATAAAGGTCAATTTTTTCCTACTAAAAAGGATTTGAAGAGATTGACTGGGCATTTTGCAATGCGGCACAACTTCGAGTGGAATGTCAAAAGGTCGAATAAGACAACATTACATCTGGTTTGTTTGATGGACAATTGTACGTGGAAGTTAATAGCGGTTAGGAGAGATGAAGAGACATACTTTCAAGTAAGAAGTTTTATCAACGAACACACTTGTCCGTTGGAGGAGATTCACTGCCGCCATCGACAAGCTAGTGCAATCATAATTGGAGAAGTGGTTGCACCTAGATTGCAGCAACAGGATGGTAGACTAATGTGTCCGAATGATATAATCGCCGACATGAAAACAATGTATGGCATCCAATAATGTACAGTAAGGCACATCAAGCCCTTGATTATGCATTGTCACTGACCTATGAAACGCATGAGGAAAACTTCCAACTGCTATCATCATTCGGTTATGTGTTGGAACGAAAAATTCCCGGAACGATTATTGACTTACAGTGCGATGAAAATGATAAATTCCTATACTTTTTCATATCGTTGGGTGCCTCAGTCAGAGGATTCCAGAGGTGTATGCGTCCAGTTATTGTCGTTGATGGTACCCATTTAAAGGGTAGATTCGGGGGCATAATGTTTGTTGCAACTACACAAGATGGGAATGAACAGGTTTATCCAATTGCTTTTGGGTACGGTGACTCGGAAAACAACCTATCATGGGAGTGGTTTTTGGATTGCTTGAAAGGTGCCATTGGCCATATAGATGATTTGGTTTTCATTTCTGATCGACATGCAAGCATTGAAGCAGAGATTTCTAAAGTGTTCCCTTATGCCACCCATACCATATGTTGCTGGCACTTTTATGAAAATATTAAGAAGCGATATCATTAAAGGATGTTGCCGTAATAATGGACAAAGCAGCCCGAGCGTACACTGAGTTGCAATATAACCGGCACATGGAAGAGTTACAAAACTTGCACCCGAATGCATATGATTATGTGATTTATGTCGGTCCATATAAGTGGTCCCATGTACACTGCCCCGATAAAAGGTATAGGGTCATGACAACAAATGTTACAAAATTTATAAACTCATGCCTTAAATTTGCACGGCAACTGCCTATGTTGACTTTGGCAGAGTTCATTAGGAATATGCTACAACGTTGGTTTCACAATCGGCATAGGGCTGCACAATCCATGTGTCATCAGTTGACCGACGTAGCACATTTTATGATCCTCAAACGTGTTGACAAGTGTAATTTTATGACCGTTAATCCAGTTGACTGGAACATATTCTCGATGAAGCGGGCTGGCAAACAGTGGACCGTTGACTTAGCCCGGAAGACCTGCACATGTAACAAATTCCAAATAGATCTTCTTCCATGTTCTCACACTCTCGCTGCCGCAAGGTACATCATACAATTTTGTGTTCGGTTAATATTACTTAAACGTGAATCCTATCGTTTTCAATGTTTTTACAGCGACCGAAACATGGATTTCACATCTCTCTGTGCGGACTACTACAAGCGACAAACACTTATTGATGCCTACTCGGTTCCTATTATGCCGGTTGGAAATCCTTCCACTTGGATTGTGCCATCTGATATCGTTGAGAGAGTCGTTTTGAATCCAAGCTCCAGGAGACAAGCAGACAGACCGAGGGCTTCACACCGTATCTCATTTTTGGAGAGAACAACTACACAGAATTGTAGACGATGTCGACAACCAGGGCATAATTCAAGGAGATGTTCTAACCCAGCTTTGAGTAATGAAGGTCCGAGCACAGTTATTCCTGAGGAATATAGACGCAAGTGTAGTATCTGTCATACAGTTGGTCACAACAGACAGATGTGCCCTAATAGAGACTCCACCGTGGAATGATTTCAGGCGTTATCATGATGACATTGTGATAATTTGAACTCGTATGACTTGTTCATTAACTAAAATGCAATTGTATTTAAATTTGATTTGAGACTGAAATGCAATTGTATTTAAGTATGATTTGTATATATACATATGTAAACATTTTTATACTAAAGAATTGGTAAATATAAAAAAAAATTGGGACATATAAAAAATAATTGGTAAATATACAAAAAAATTGGTACATATACAAAAGAATTTGTAAATATACAAAATAATTGGTACATATTCAAAATAATTGGTACGTATACAAATGAATAACTACATAAATCTAAACGGGGCGGGAGTTTGCAAATATTTCAACGGCCATCTTCTCCCGAATGATCCCCATATCGTCTTCCGACCAATCAAAATCCTTTCTGTCCGCCAGTAAGTACTCGATCAATCTCAACATGTGGGGACCACAGTTACCCCTGCAGTTGGACACATTAAAAAGTGTTAATAAAACATTAGGTTTATAATAATATAATATTAAAGTTACTATTACGAAACGTCTTACGATTTCTTCTGCTGGAGGACATGTTTTTCCGAAACCATGCTGACATCAAACGGCTTACTTGTCTTCTCAAACTTCTTAAGTCCAATCTGTCGTCCAGTATGAAACCCGGTCTGATTCAACATCGAGGGCACAAAGTAGAGCAATGGGGCTACCTGCTGCTTCCGAATATGAGCTGGTACCTCCTGTCTCTAAGGGTCGACTATGAACATCTTCCCACGTGTGAGGTCCACAGTCACCAGTAGCCAATGTTACAAGGTATCAGGACCTGTAAACGAAAACAGCATGTGTTAGGATGTACAAAGACAACTATATATACAATTGCAAACCATGTCAATTATCACTTACCATGTCAACTTCGTGCCATGGACGGCATCCATTCGGGGCACCCCCAAGCACCATCGTAAGGTCGTCATCCTTCCACCACGACCTCAAAAGATTCCAACGCCTCGGGGTGATCTGCCCCCGAGAATCATGAGGCATCATTTTCCTGTACTGGTGCTCCATAAAGGACTGTAGAAACAAAAACTCAAAGTTATTACTGTTTTCCATACAAATGTACAAGCATGCGTAATCATTACTAATTTCAATACTTACCAAAAATTGCGAGTCCAATATGTTGACCATCTGACTGTACACATTCGGGAAAGCCCGTTGACGCTTTTGAAGAATATGGAGGTACGCGTCCATATGCTGGGAATATAAACACGTAAAGATATGTTAGGAGGCTTACACATCTAAAACAAATACTATAAATAGAATTTATGGTACGGTCTCACGTACCTCATCATCAACATCCATGAAGTTGGTTTGCAACAGATGGAACCATGCAGCATCAACCGCCGTGAGCAAATCAATATCACGTCTGCATTAATGTTCCATCAGCTACACATTTATATAATGCATTAGAAGACAAACTGCCACCTAAATAACAAAGAAATTTACTTACAGTTCCCCATTTATGTTCTTCTTGAAGACTCGGTAAGCCTTCAACTGGTCACCATCCACCAGCCCCTGGGGATTAAATACGTGCTCAGGTCCCTCTAGTATTACCCTCGCCCTCTTAGGTCAGCACGGATCTATGTACGAGCTAAGCAACTGCCAGCCACGCTTCAGTACATGCCTCTACTGTCGAACTCCCCCCGCCGGGGTATGCTTAGATAAGGAAAGGGGAGGAGGAGCCTGCTGCTCAAGGGGAGGTAGTTGAGGGGGCGCCTGCTGCTCGAGGGGAGGTGGTGGAGGGGGCGTCTACTCCTTGCTCCTTGCTCCGAAGGGGATGAGGGGCCTGTTTTATGGGAGGTGGATGGGGCGTCTGCTCCTCGCTCCGAGGGGGATGAGGGGTCGGCTCTTCTCTCCGAGGTGGAGGGGAAGAGGGAGCCTGCTGCTCGTTCATCGGTAGAGATGGAGGGGAAGGGGGAGCCTGCTACTCGATCGTTGGTGAAGGGGGAGCATGCGAATCGCTATGAGCGGGAGGGGGGTTAGCTGCTCGCTAGGTGGTGGAGGGGGAGTCTGTTGTTCGCTAGGTGGTGGAGGGGGAGCCTGCTGCTCACTCGGAGGGGGAGACTGAGCCCCACTCTCCATATCTGCCCCTCCGGTATATGGATCCTGTGTATGCTCATACATATGCGACTTGATCAATTCAAGCAACTCCCTATGTTGTTGTTATCGATCCTCCTCGCTCTTTCGGGTCAACTCCAGCAACTGCTGATGCTATTGTTGTCGATCATCCTCACTCTTTTGGAGGGCTTAACGCAACTCGTTCAACTGCTGTTCTAAACGGGCCTGAAATCATGCAACATTGTTAATACTAAAACAATCATGCGTCATCCAGTAAAAAAAATTACCATCTCAACTTACCTCCCCATCAAGTGCAACGCCTGCACGGGAATCCCCTGTATCGCCACCATTTCCTGGCGTGGTAAACCGAACATTTCTAAACCCTCACTCACTAGGAGACGGAGAAGATCCGCCAGTGTCCATGCCACTGAAATCTGGAATTGCACTTGTAGTAGGACTCCTACCCTCCTCATCGGGACGAACTGCACTTGTAGTCGTATCAGAGACAGAAAGGTGAACCCTGTCATCCTGCACATACATGATCCCCCCCCTCACTTAGGCCTACTAAGTACGGTGCCACCATCTTAGCTGCGGTGGGCATGATTTCTGTCCTCGTAAACATCTGAAAGCGTAGTTAGATGAGTGTCATTGTTACTTATAGTAAGTAATATAACATACGATTAACAAATAAATTAATTACCCTAGCACTAAAAATCTTGTCAAGCTTCTTCCCTTTGGGTTGTTTCGTCAACTCACACTTCAACATACGAAGACAAAGGTCTGTAACCTTTCGAGTCCCGAAATCGCCGCCCAGTTGGGGGATCACCTCGAAAGCAAATATCTGCATCAAAGATAAGTACAGTTATAATAAAAAAAAATTGGATTAGAAATGTAATGTACATGTTGGAAATCAAATTTCTTACCAAAAGGGCGTGTGATAGATCGTAGACATTGTACTCCTCCACAGAATGTCCAACATCGCCCTGTGACTGCTAGCGTCTTTCCTCACGACGTCGTGGTAACGCATGCTTGAATGAAAATATAAAATGCCTATAGACGTTGGCACCCCACGGGAACGCATCGAAGGCATTGAGGTCCTCTACCAACCAAAACTGCCAAACTGGAATCTTCAATCTCTCGTTCACCCCCATCAATATCCAGTTCAACATGTAAATGAGGCACAACTTCACAGCATCGTATGCTTGTTGAAACTCTCCGCGAGTAAGAACAACCCTCAAGTCATCCAACGATAGCTCATCATGTGCAGGAAAGTACAGTTGATGTATGTCATTCTCAACTGCAACATACATACTCGTGTCCGGTACGACTCCAAAACGTAATCCGGTGATGAAACTAAATTCCATCTTCGAAAACCTAACCACATGGTTCCCTAACAAGAACTGCATCTCATCTGTCAGCCCTTCATGGTCCAACTCCTACAACAACAGCTGATGAATAACACCACCCAAAAACTTCAGCTTCCTGTGCATCGACATGAAATTCCCAAAACAGGAGGCCATGAACCGACGCCGATCCTCAATCGCAAACTCTTCAGGGACCCGGTTAAGTGAATCGTCTATATGGGCGAGGGCTTCAAAATGGTCGTGTCGGGTCAATTTTCCCTTGAACCAATCTCCCTCTGGAGTTTTAAGCAATTCCTTCAAAATGTTCGTCATCTGCAATGTCACAGAAACAATACATCAGTAAACTGTAAAAAAATTATAAAATATTCTCGATCGTTTAAACAAAATCTCGATACTTTGAAAATATTTTTCGATCCTTTGAAAAAGTTCTCGATCCTTTGAAAAAGGTCTCGATCCTTTGAAAATAGTCTCGGTCCTTTCAAATTAGTCTCGATCCTTTGAAAAACCTATCAATCCTTTGAAAAACCTATCAATCCTTTCAAAATAGTCTCGATCCTTTAAAAAACCTCTCAATTCATTGAAAATTCTGCTCGATCATTTTATAAAATCTCGACCCTTTCAAAAACATTCTCGATCGTTTATAAACATTCTCGATCCTTTGAAAAACCTGTTGATTCTTTGAAAAATCTTCTCGATCATTTAAAAAATCTCGACCCTTTCAAAAACATTCTCGATCGTTAGAAAAAATTCTCGATCCTTTGAAAATAGTCTCGATCCTTTGAAAATCCTCTCGATTCTTAGAAAAATCTTCTCGATCATTTTATAAAATATGGATCATTTCAAAAACATTCTCGATCGTCACAAAAGTATTCTCGATCGTTTGAAAAAATCTCGATCCTTTGAAAATAGTCTCGATACTTTTAAAAACCTCTCGATTCTTTGATAAATCTTCTCGATTCGATAAAAAATCTTCTCTTCTCGATCATTTTAAAAAAATCTCGATCCTTTGAAAAATATTCTCTATCGTTACAAAAATATTCTCGATCGTTTAAAAAATTCTCGATCCATTGAAAAAAGTCTCGATCCTTTCAAAAACCTCTCGATTATTTGAAAAATATTCTCGATCACTTTGAAAAACATTCTCGATCGTTAGGAAAATATTCTCGATCGTTTGGAAAATATTCTCGATCGTTTAAAACAATTTCTCAATCCTTTAAAAATATTCTCGATGCTTTTAAAATGTTCTCGATCCTTTGAGAAATAATCTCGATCGTATGAAAAATTTCATCGAATCTTTCATTAAATTTCCTCGATTTCTCTTGAAATATTCTCGATTTATTATTTGTTAAAAAAAAATAAATGCTCGATACCACAATTTCATCTTCCTCATAACATATTCAACCTCATTTCAAACTCAAATCAAAACCACAACCATTGTAAACCCTAATCTACAATTTCAATCAACAGAACAATTCCAAAATGCAATGATAAGTTATCAAAAATAAATCGATAAATAAAACAAACTGAACTTACCTCTATCAATCACTGCAAAATGTACTATATTCCCGTTCCGGTCTATAAACTGTCGATTTCGTTGTCGTCGGTTTCTTTCTCACTGTTGCTTTTCTCAGACTCACAAAACGACAATTTTCTCTCTTTTTCAATTTTATCGGGGTATTCTCGTCTCTTTACGTTAAATCGTGTCTTTTAAACTTACATTACTAAACTTGTGATATTTGTACAATACTCCTCTGAAATAGTGTCATTTATTTTTCGAGTCCATTTAGAAAAACTATCGGTAAACATTTATCATCTTATCTAAATTTTAAGAAGTTCACATGAGTTTAAAAGCCTAAGGTGAGTTAGGAAAGAAAAATAATCTAGAAAATTAATTATAAGAAATTCCAGCAAAGATAAATATTTATTCACTCAAGCATTTATAAAATTTATAAAATGGTGTTTGGGTTTTGCAATTTGGGGATTTTGGATTTTTACACTACCGATTCCTTGTATTATGTATAGTGTCAATTACCACGGAAATATATCCATTATGGGCCTTAACTGTTTGAGATAATTAAAAATATCATCCATCACTGGCACATAAAGGCTAAAAGGCCCGTGGTTGAAAAGCTTTTAAGAGAATATCATCCATGCAGATTTAAAGACTCGTAGTTTTTATTACTTATCTAACACAAACCCGGCAAGCAAGTGATAGATACCTTGTAATAGAAAGCACAATTTCTTATGTGAAAAAAGCAAAAAATTTCCTTTTAAGCTTGATGTGAGGGTCTATAATACTGTTTTTTTTTTTTACCTTCTATTCTAATATTTTCATCCCAAATATTATGACAATTATATTCAACGCCTCCACAATTAAAAGGAAGGATGACTGCCAAGTTACCAAACTAATTGAAATAAAAATGTTTCATATCACAAAGTTGAAGTACTAGATATTTGTGGGTTTAAGGCAAGATCATTGAAATATATGTTCCAAAAGTCATAGTGAATTTAATTAGATTTCGTAGAGAGAAATTTCCTAATCCTTTGAACTCACATTGAGACTCAACTAATACCTGATAAATTATTTATAAAAAACAATGGATTTCTTAAGAAAAATATATAAAAAAATATATTAAAAAAATTGAAGTCCATAAATTAAAGGTGTCAAACTATTCAAGTCGGGCGGCAATATATTTTAGGCTCTACTAGGCTTCAAGGCCGGGTAAGGGCTGAGACTTCAATATTTTTGTAAGGCCCAACTCTACACAGAAGCCTCTTCATAGCAGGCTTGCCTGAACAGCCCATCGGGCTTTAACTTTTTGGTATGTAAATTTGTTGATTTCTTTCGTTCTTTGACAGTTTCCAAATAATTCCTGAATATTTGTTAAAATTTTAAATAGTTTGCCTTTCAATTTGTTTACCGAATGAATGTTTTTTTACCATCAAATCACATTTGATGATGGTAAATAAGTATTTAACCGTTAAGGGGTAATTTTTTCTTTCAATATTAAATTATAGTCAAATTAACAAAGCTTAAGAAAAATACTTTCTTGGTTATTTTTATAAAAAGTAAGGACTAAATTGGCACAACTTAAAAAGCTATGAACTGTTTTGGTCACTTTTACTAAAGTCGGAAATTACTTGAAATTTTAAAAAAAGTTTGAGACTTATCTGATAATTGTCTTTCATTTTTTGAGTTAAGGCTTAGGCCGGACGACCCATTTGACACCTCAACAATTTTTATTTTTTTTTATTAATTATACAAACATCCAATTAGTTTAAGTAATATTGCACACATATTCAACTTTTCCTTTAATTACACAAACCATCCGTGAAAACATTGAATAACGGTCAATTTAGTCGTTAGGGTGATATAGGGGCAAAACCATCCTTTAATACATAAAAATATTTAAAACCATAAAATTAATTAAAACCCAAATGAGCCTCAAATGTTTTCATAACTATAAATCTACCCAAATAATAACTACAAAAAAAACCTCTAAAGTTTACAAAATTATATATCAACCATAATCACAAGCTTCATCTTCAAGCTACACTACCGCCGCCGCTAATGTTCTAGCACAACAAAACTAGTGGAAGGAGGCTTGTGGCCAACTAAAAAATCTAGGAGGAGGCCGTCAGTCTCCTCCATAAAGAGATGGAGGTGTCGTGGCCTCTTCCTTTTATAGTGGAAAGAAGCGAAGATGAATCATTTACATGTAGTAACCATCACACCTCCCTCTCTCAAAATAGAGAAAGCACGACGAATCGCACCTCCTCGGTTGCGTGGAGGAGGCGACGAGCCTCTTCTATCAATTTTGACTGCCGCTAGAACTCCGGTGACGGCGATTTATATGGAAGAGATGTGTTGGGGCTATTTTGTAATTATATAAATATATGGGATAAAATTTATAATTAGCCAAATATCATGTCATGTTAACCCTAGATTTATGTTAACCCTAGATTAAAATTGAGGGGTGGCTTTCACTTTTCACCCCTAATAATAGTCAAAGGTTATATCTAATTGTGGTCAACATTTTTTTAGGGGAAGTTTGTACAATAAGAGAAAAAGTTGAACATTGGTGCAATATTGCCTAAACTCATTGGACGTTTATGTAATTTATCCTCTATTTTTTTAAGGAAGCACCTCTGCAATTAATTTGGGTTTGGAGGAGAATGACACAACTTGAACCCACAACTTTAATGGTATTAGTGTAAGAGGAATACCATTAGAACCTCATCAACACATCACCTCTTAGTAGAGATGGTTGTGCACCACCCTTCCACACATAGTGGTCAGAGTCTTGAGTCCTACCATACGCATTCTACAAGCATGTGTGAGGAGTTTTCTCTCGATTTATGGGAGCAACCCTCTCTCCGGTTATGAGACTTGTAGCCCATATGTAACATCTTCCCGACAGTGGGAGTAGTGTTGAAAATGTGAACCCGCCCGACCCAATGTGGTAGGCACCCCAGGTCCGATTTCAAAAACAGGATGGGCCTAATCCGTGTCGCGCTGGAGAGCGGGTCCGATCAGGTCCATCCGGTGAGGCACGGATCAGGCCCGACGCGTTTTTGAAATTTGTGGTCCGGCATGGCATGGCATGACATGGAGGCCTACCTCCGGTGGATCATGCCGGCTTGCAGGACCGGACCGGCATATAGGCCAGGTCCGGCGAGCCCCACTTTTAATTAATTTTTTTAAATAAAGTAATATTTTTGGCTTTTGGGTTTAAGGTTTAAGGAAAATACAAAATTAAAAATTCAAATACTTAATATCAGTTTAACAATTCAATTATATATATGTAATTTTAATTGCAATTTAATTATCTTCTTAATTAATTATTATGAAAAAAATAAAAAATAAAATAAATTATATTTTTTTCATTCCAATTGTTTTAGTTTCATAGATTTATTAGATTAGACTGTTTTTTATAATAAAATAATTCAAAAAATGAATAAAGATAAAGTATTACAAAAAATATAAAATAGATGAAATTATGAAAATACGAACGAAGAATTATGGAATTCAGTATTATATATTTACATGATTGCTTTATTAAAAACCTTACCAAGAAAAACTCAGTGGGATAAAAACTTGGTAAGAGAAAAAGAGTGAAATCGTATTACAATATAGTAATTTACAAGAAAATGTACATGTATAAATATAACCTAATTCTGGATCTGGTTACAATCGGAACCGGAAGCCTCATCAACATATAGATTTTGAAATTTAGAATAAGTTTTTTTTTTTAAATCTAACATCTATTGGTCCAAGGATCTTGCCACCAGGACCTGACAAAATTTGTAAGCGGTGCGACAACACTTCACTTAAGTTCATTTCGTAATTTCGTCGAACAACTTATAGACAAAATCGAAAACCACTACCAACTCCTTCCAAGACCTTGTTTGAATAGACTTACAAGCACAATAATGTAATACTAACAATAAGGAAACATAATCAACTAAAAGCAATCAAACCGAAACACACCACAAGCAATTTCACATGGTTCACCAAAATTGGCTATGTCCACGGAGGCATCGATTTCACTAGATAATGAGAATGACAAGTAGAGGATATTACCTCTAACCCACAAACCTTCTCTCTTCCTCTAAGTCTCAATCCTTCAATCTCACAATCACGGTATTCTAGGTTTTTCTCTCTAGCTTTGTTGTCTCTACATATTTACACACCTTTGGTCTGAAAGCTCAACTAACAACTTACTTACTTATATAGTGAGACTTTTAGCTAATTACAACATAGCCCAATAAAACCTCAAATTACAAATATACCTCAAATACAAATACATGTTACTTTGAGACAAACATCAACAAGATCAACCATCAACCACTACAACCACAGTTTGAAAAACAACTCTTACCATATGAAGAGGGCTCTACACACTTTATGATTTTATGGACAATGATGTAACCTCTACCACGAATGTGAAGGGAAGTGTACTCTTAAGTTATGAGTGGATGTGCCTATAAGAGCTTTTAAACTTTGATTCTTTAGTAATCTAATTTATTTTTCAATTAATTTGGATGTGCCTATTACCCGTACAATCGACGAGTGGATATGCCTATACATGATATTATTTCTGATGGAGACCGAGGTTTGTTACTGTCGAAAATACACATTTGAGAAGGCTTTATTATATTTCTGACATCTTCTGGCCATCGAAAATGACCTTATTTCTTTTATTGGTTTGAACGAGGGGAAAAAAGAGTAAAAATAAGGCCCCGTCCTGCAGCTGTTTTTCGGTCCGTTTTCTAAAAACGATTTCGAATTCACATTCGTTAACCGTTTTTCATTTTATTTTCAAAAAAAGAAAAACAAAATAAAAAACAAAAAATCAGTGTTAACAATGAAATTTTTTAAAAAACACAAAATACATGTTTTCTTCATCTTTGTTTTTTGTTTCACTTTTTATTGTTTTACTTTGTTTTTTTCTTCTTCTTTTTCGATCCGCTTCGCTGATCCTTTTCTTCTTCTTCTTCTTCTTCTTCTTCTTTGAACCTTCTTCTTCTCCAATCTTCTTCTTCTTCTTCTTCTTCTCCGATCCTTTTTTTTTCTTCTCCGATCCTCTTCTTCTCCTTCTCCTTCTCCTTCTCCTTCTCCTTCTCCGATGCTTCTTCTTCTCTGATCCTTCTCCTTCTTATATCCTCTTCCTCCTATTCTTCTTCAATATCATTCCTTTCGTTTTCTTCTTTTCTTCTTCTTGACCGATCTGGTTTCCTTTCTTTTTCATCCTTTTTAATTATATATATA
Source organism: Dipteronia dyeriana (assembly GCA_032871835.1). Taxonomy (NCBI): domain Eukaryota; kingdom Viridiplantae; phylum Streptophyta; class Magnoliopsida; order Sapindales; family Sapindaceae; genus Dipteronia; species Dipteronia dyeriana. The sequence goes on from CM065297.1 coordinate 1,757,037, forward strand.
TATATATATATATATATATGTATATTATTATTAGTGTTATTTATATTTATTAAAATAATACTTAATAATAATTTAAGAGTTTAGTTTTGATTAATTGATTAATTGATTTTTTTTTTGTAATTTGTGAGATGTTACTTTTGTTTAATTTAAATATTACAAAACAAAAATTATATTGGTTAATTATTTAATCAATTTGTTTATAATTGTAATACTATTAAACAAAATGTAAAAACTGATATTTCAATATTTGATAGTTTTCAGTTAACCTATCATACACGTTTTTTTTCTGTTTTCATTTTCAAAATACAACTTTTATTATATGCTACCATGCGTGTTTTCAGAATTCGAAACTGAAACAAAAAACATTGTTTTTATTTTTATTTTTATTTTCGAAAAATAGTAACTGAAAAACGTTTACAAGACGGACCCTAAGATTAAGTTCATGTATTTTGGGGTTGATGACAACTTGCTTAATTCTCATCTCAAAAAACCAGTTTGACTAGGGCTAGGGGGCACCTTGACCATTGGATTTACAGCCGAAATGTTAGATCCAATATAAGAAATTTACCAAAAGCACTTTTGGAATAAGTATATAAAAAACATATATAGTTAGTGGAAGCCATGAAAATCAACTTAAATTAGAAGCAATATTTTACGGCAGACAGACATTACATCCAAGAAAGCCACTAACTTCTTCCATTAATTACACCCTTTTCAACACCTTCTTAAACCCTACAATTTTTGTCAAACTAAAACATCTTATATTATATTTTATGATATGTATATTTTTTGGTTTAATATATAATTATTGTATGAACTATTATTGTTTTGTATTCACCTAATTTAAAAATATTTTGGCTTATTAATGCATGTTGCTTTTCCTAAAAATTGGTCAAGTAGGAAGTGATATGTACATTATTTACGGTATATAGTAATCAGCATCACGGACAATATTGGAGCTTCAATTACAACTATTTTAAGTCTTTGTAGGGGCGATAAGATGAGTTTTGTTCGGCAACAAGCCCTCACATCTGTATTCAAAGTTGGAGTCATACCTTCTTTCTCTAAATTCTGAAATATTATAATAATTTAGAAAAAAAAAATCTTTGTAGAGGCAATGCTCAAAATTAAATATTCTATGCACTTCACCTATTAGTTTAAATGATATTAATCTCTCGTTTCACTTTAGTGGTGGGAGTTTGATTCTCATTATGAACATCTTACAAGCATATATAGATACCAGATAGTTTTATCTGTAATATTGTTGAAGTAGATATTCGAATTGCTGACGTAACACTTGACTCGACAGAACCCTAATCTATTCTGTGTGAGATTTCAAAAAACAAAAAATCAATATTCTTTTGGTGCGATGAACTTCATAGTTTAATATGAGATTTGGATGCATTTACTTCATCATACAAATAATGTTCATTGACAGATTCCAAATGTATAATTTGACACTTCGATTTTGATCCATTCATCTTGAATCAAAATATATAAATAGGTTACTTTTGAGAATATATTTATATAAAGATTTAAGTAAAACTAAATTTAACAAAATGAAAAGCCACTACATTATATATATGATTAAATTGATACTAAATCCTTTCCAATCCTAATGAAAATGAGATTTGCTCCCGAAATCTTTTATGTAACGACAAGAAATATTATCATTTAAGATAAAAACATTATTGGTTCAAAAAAAATATAAAAACAATTTTGATTATATATTCTCGTCTCACATGGTTAAGTTTTAATTGAATCTGTCATGTATAAGTAATTATATAAGATAATTGGCAATTATGGCAAACTATATAGCAACACAATCGTAAAAAAATCCATTTGTTATCATTATTATTTCACTTTCTCTAATCTCATGAAATGTTCCAGAAGCTAATTGTGTGTACATATAACAAATACCATCTATTCTAAATCTCAAAAAGAAAACTTTAATCCTATTCTTGTGGGTCACAATGATATATATTTTTGAAATATAACATAAATTTGAAGTTTTGTTAAGAAGAGAAAAGACTTGAATCCACAGTCTCGTACGTAGTGTGGGTGTGAAAGGTGTATGAGGTTAGGTGTGAGAGATTTATCATCAAACAAATATCATTTTATCGGATCACAACGATATTTAAATCCTAAGAATTGAGAATTATATATAATAAATAATATTCATCAGTTATAATTCAATGGTTCAAATAATCTAATTTTTTAAAAAATAAAAGTCAATGACTTTCCATAAACTATTGTTACAATTTAAAAAAGCTCTGTTATTATTATTATTATTTTTAATATTTTCTCTTTCCAGCAGTAAACGACCATGTTCGATCTCATTAAAAAAAAAAAACTACTTAAGTGGGCTTCTACTTCTCTTGGACTTATCCTTCCTCGTTCAAAGTATCAACATACAAAATCTCTTCTCCGCCTGTTTTTTTTTTATTATAAAATTTAAAAAAGATTAAAAAAAAACAGAGCAAATTTCACACAAGAAACCGGTAAATACTAAATATTGAACTGGAACTGGAAGGTGCCTTTAGAAATTCAAAAACATAGTTTCAAGGTTTAAGGAGTGGTGGGCCTTTACTGGGCCCAGACAGAGGAACAGGTGTACCCTTGAGCAACATCATGAAGTTCCAACCATTGGAATTGAAATTTGCTCAGAGAGACGGTGGTTGATCGGAGGTTCCTTACTTGGCTCAGATGGAGGAATAGGTGTGTGCTTGGGCTGTTAGGAATTCGATTAACACAAAACCATACACATAAAACCATAACATGTTTAGGCACAAAATTAGTATGAATATTTAATCTAAACATGTTTCTATACATATTTAATCAAACCCTAAACAATCCTAACATAAACCCATATCAATTCAAGAGAAAGTTAAATCTAGAAAGCGGAAGCGTACCTGAATCCATCGCTGGAGATTTGTGAATGGGTTGTGATCTTCCAAATTAACACGATCTCTATGAACCCTACTGTGTTCTTGATGCTCTGTTGATGGGATACAGAGAAACGTAAAGTATCGTGTAATTTGGGGACCATAACCCTAAATATATATAATAATCAAACTATTATATGTTGGCTATTACTGATTCGGCCCCTCAACAAATTAGAAATAGTACTCTGGTATCTACACATTAATTCCATGACAATTATACCCTTAAGCCTTAATGCTTTATATCTTAATTAGATCACTTTAATTTAGGCTTAACCAAAAGATAGCACAACACATTTAATGTTCACATGTGTGGCCCCATATGATGGAATTTTCCAAAATATCCCACTGGGCCACATATGTAACTTTACAAATGTGTATGACTTTATGAGCTCCAAAATTTTACTATCACAATTTTATGGTATATCCGAACAATCTCGTCCATTGATTATGCCAATATAGGATCAAAACGGCTTTCGTCACATTTAGCGTGACTAAACCTATCAATGGTCACGTATACCAACATAACCAAATGACATATATCAATCATGGATGCGTAGCATGGAAATTACATGCAATGTGATCTATACATGTCTATTCCAACTGGTCATACTTTATTCCTTAGTGAGATCAAAACTTAACACAATGTAACAGAGTGTAATTAACTGAATACTTTTTTTCTGATCAGATAAATATCCAAATACATAAATGCATAAGTATATCCAAAATCAAATATAGAGCAATAAAATACACAATTATACAAACTCCCACTATAATGTGATATCCTCACACAAAATAACACCCATATGAGCAGTGTGCTCATGAAAGACCTTGGGTGGTAATCCTTTTGTAAGCGGATCCGCTATCATGGAGTTTGTCCCAATATGCTCTATGGATATATGTCCACTCTGTACTCTTTCCTTCACAACTAGGAATTTAATGTCAATATACATTGACTTAGATGAGCTCCTGTTGTTAGAATATAGCACTGCTGACTTATTGTCACAATATAGTTTGAGTGGTCTTTCTTTCAACACCCTCCAGTATGCGCAGCCCAGTGACAAAATTCCGCAGTCATACTCCATGGTTGGATGCCTCATAGCATGCTACAAACTCTACTGCCATGGTGGAAGAAGCTATGAGTGTCTGTTTGGTACTCTTCCAAGATATAGCTCCACCAGCCAACATGTATATGTAGCCTAATGTGGATATCCTACTGTCTTGACATCCAGCAAAATCGGAGTCGGAATACCCTATGATCTCAAATTGATCCGATCTTCTATATATGAGCATGTAATATTTTGTTCTCTTCAAATACCTTATAACCTGATTGGCTGCTTTCCAATGATTCATCATAGAGTTACTTAAATATCTGCTTAACATACCAACAATGTACGCAATATCCGAACGCGTACACACCTAAGCATACATTAGACTCCCTACAGCTGATGCATAGGGAATCATCTGTATTTCCTTAACTTCAAGGTTACTTTTAGGGCACTGGTTGAGACTGAACTTGTCTCCCTTAGCGACAGGGGTGTCATCTGGTTTGTTGTCCTGCATGCCAAACCTTTTGAGCACTGTATCGATACAGCTCCTTTGTGATAATCCAAGAATACCCCGATAGCGATCTCGTTGTATCTGAATCCCTAATACAAAAGAGGCGTCACCAAGATCTTTCATCTTAAATTTCTTTGATAGAAATCTCTTGGTTTCATGCAACATGCCTATATCATTTGTGGCAAACAGTATGTCATCGACATATAAAACCAGGAATATGTGCTTACTCCCACTGAATTTGTGATACACACAATTATCAATAATGTTTATCTCAAAACCAAACGAGATAATCACTTGATGAAACTTATGGTACCACTGACGGGAAGCTTGCTTGAGTCCATAAATGGATTCTGTCAATTTGCAAACCATATTCTTTGGGTCTCCCGACTCAAAGTTTTCTGGTTGCACCATATAAATTGTTTCGTCAATGTTACCATTGAGAAACGCCGTCTTGACATCCATCTGATGAAGCTCAAGGTCAAAATATGCAACAAATGCCATGATTGTCCTAAAAGAGTCTTTCGTTGAAACTAGAGAGAAAGTCTCTTTATAGTCAATCACTTCCTTTTGGGTAAAGCCTTTAGCTACAAGACGAGCCTTATACCTCTCCACATTACCTTTCGAATCTTTTTTGGTTTTAAATATCCATTTACAACCAATGGGTTTCGTACCTTCTGGTAATGGGACAAGTTTCCAAACCTTATTGTCTTGCATAGACTTATATTCCTCATTCATGGCATCAATCCACTTTTGAGAGTTGGAACCCTGCATGGCTTGATGGAAGTTGATTGGATCATTTTCCATCATTCATATGTCTTCCTCATGTTCTTGAAGAAATACGTAAAAATCGTCCGGAATAGCATTTCTCCTTTCTCTAGTGGATCGCCTTAATGGCACTGGTTCTTGAGGTTGTTGAGTTTGTTCCTCAGGAACAATTACCTCATCTTGAATGGGGGGTTGTTCAACATTGTCTGGTTGAGGATCCAGATTTGCTTCTTGATCAATGACAGGTATAGAAACCTGCACATTGTCAAAAGCGATAGTAGGAATAGAAATCGATTCTTCCTCAAAAGACAATGTCTCTAACCTTATTTCTCCCCCCAAACTCAACATCCTCAAAAAATGTTGCATTTTCCGTTTCAAAATTAACCTAAGTGTGGGATCATAAAATTTATAGCCCCTTGATCGCTCAGAGTAACCAATGAAGTAGCTGCTCATAGTTTTGGAGTCCAATTCCCTTTCATGTGGCCTATAAGGCCTTACCTCAGCTGGACATCCCAAAATGTGAAAATGCTTTAGACTCGGCTTTCTGTCTGTCCAAAGCTCATAAGGTATTTTGCAGCTTCATTATTCTTCTTCTATTTGCCCTTATCCTTAGAGATGCTAGCCAAATTAGCACTTTCGATCCTATCTCGCTTCAGTCTCTCTTCCTTTTGCACACAGTAAGAAATGAGCTCATTAAGAGTCCATTTCTCCTTTTGACAGTTGTAACTGACCTTAAACTGAATGTATTGTGCAGGAAGTGATATTAATACCAAATGCACGAGCAAGTCATTAGACAGCTCGAGCTTCAATGCCTTAAACTTAGAAGCAATATGAGACATTTCCATAACGTACTCCCTTTTGTTCCATTTTCCATTGTACCTCATAGAATCAAGCTTTGCAAAAAGCGTTCTTGTTTCTACCTCATCGTTTTTCATAAAACGCTTTTCAATTTTGACTAGGAACTCTTTGGCTTTGGTTATCTTTTTAGATACAGCATCCCTAAATGCCTCCGAAATACCGTGCTTCATGATCATAAGACTCATGCAATTTGAGCGATCCCACTTCTCAAAGTTCTTCCTATCATCAGGAGAACTTGCATCCGTAAGAGAAGCGGGTTGCTCAACCCGAAGTGCAAGGTCTAGATCCATGCAGCCGAGAACAATGAGTATGTGCTCCTTCCAAATCCTTAAAGTTGATCCCATTAAGTATGGGTATAGAGTTAGTATTAACAGATATAGTAAAACATTAACTTTAAAGAGAACAAAACAAACACACAAACATGCTCATATTAATAACCAAATACAATGATCAACAAATTCAAATAATGGCAAGTCCCATCTCAAGATACCTAACACAAAATTAATATCAAGTCTTTGGACAGTAATATTAATTGTAAGTGGTACTCTTGTTGTAGCGATCAAACATTGACAATAATTAATGTCAAATAATAAATCTATCTTTGGATCGACTTATTATTCACATGTCAAACCTTACAATCGTCACATATTTATCACCACAAGTGTGTGTGTAATTCGGTCAAGTATTAACCTTCCTTTGGGCCGACTAATACTCGCATGAATTTACATACACACAAACATCCAACATCCCTCATGAATAATCTACACAAGAGATGTCACGTTGGCGACATCTTGCTTCAATAGTCCATTTAGAATGATAGACCACTTTATTTAACCATAAAAGATATACCAAATAATGGTCGGTCTCATCTTAAGATACCTAGTACAACATTAATATCAAGTCTTTAGACAATAATATTAATTATAAGTGGTACTCTTGTTGTAGTGATCAAACAATGACAATAATTTATGTTAAATAATAAGTCTATCTTTGGATCGACTTATTATTCACATGTAAAACCTTATAATCATCACATGTTTACCACCACATATATGTGTACAATTCGGCCAAGTATTAACCTTCCTTTGGGCCGGCTAATACCCGCATGAATTTATATACACACACATAATACTCATTTAGTAGTGATCAAACATTGACAATAATTTATGTTAAATAATAAATCTATATTTGGATTGATTTATTATGCACATGTAAAACCTTATAATCGTCACATGTTTACCACCACATGTGTGTACAATTCGGCCAAGTATTAACCTTCCTTTGGACCGGTAAATACCCGTATGAATTTACACATATGAACATCCAACATCCCTCATGAACAATCTATACAAGAGAGGTCACTTTTGTGACATCTTGTTTCAATTAGCCCATTTAGAATAATAGACTAGTTTATTTAAACATAAATGGTATACAACCAAATATCTGAATTTTAGTTGATCCTTAAAATAAAATAAAATAATTTTATTTTATCAAAATTACAAAAGTACCCTTATTTTGTAAAATTACAGAATGGCCCCTTAAGTTTTGGTAATTATAAATCGACCCCTGTATTTTGTTAAAATCATAAACTGACCCAGTAATTTGTAATAATTAAAATTTGGCCCCAAAACTTTTGAAAATTACAAAGTGACCCAGTAATTGTTCAATAAATATAAATCTGCCCCAAAACTCTTTCGTAATGTCATACAGGCCCTCTAAGTTTAGGAAATTACAAAATGACCCTAAAACTTTATCAAAATCACACAATGGCCCAAACAATTTACAAAACAGTCCCTCACGAATTTCAAATTTTCAAGAGAGGGGCCTGACATAAAATCAACCCCTGAAACCCTAGGTTTCAAGCCGCCGCCTCCTTAGCCACCAGAACGTCACCGTAAGAGGATGATCGGAGGCCAGGAAACGGTGCACGACCGGCGACTCACAACGCACGATCGAAGATCGATCCACTTGGATAGAACGATCGGCGACGCAAGCGCCCGATCAGACCGGCGACGTGGTCGCTGCAAGTGGCGCTGCGGCGGCCCTAACAGCGGACGAAAAACAGACCAGCGTCGTGGTCGAAGTAGGTGGTGCTGCGGCGCCACTAACAGGGGACGAAAACAAATTTATTTTTTTTCTTCGAAAACCAGTAGAACACATTTTTTTTTTATTATTATTATTATTCATATACATGATCAAACAAAACCGAATCCAAAACAACAAAATTCAACCAAAGTTCATAAAAGAAAATCAAAACCCAAATAATCTATGGATTCAACACATAATATTTTGTTTATGAATTCAACACATGAATTAATCAATAAAACTGAAATCCTCAAGAATCAATTATGGGTTGTTCTGATACCAATTGTTAGGAATTCGATTAACACAAAACCATACACATAAAACCATAACATGTTTAGGCACAAAATTAGTATGACTATTTAACCTAAACATGTTTCTATACATATTTAATCAAACCCTAAACAATCCTAACATAAACCCATATCAATTCAAGAGAAAGTTAAATCTAGAAAGCGGAAGCGTACCTGAATCCATCGCTGGAGATTTGTGAATGGGTTGTGATCTTCCAAATTAACACGATCTCTATGAACCCTACTGTGTTCTTGATGCTCTGTTGATGGGATACAAAGAAACGTATCGTGTAATTTGGGGACCATAACCCTAAATATATATAATAATCAAACTATTATATGTTGGCTATTTCTAATTCGACCCCTCAACAAATTAGAAATAGTACTCTGGTATTTACACATTAATTCCATGACAATTATACCCTTAAGCCTTAATACTTTATACTTAATTAGATCACTTTAATTTAGGCTTAACCAAAAGATAGCACAACACATTTAATGTTCACATGTGTGGCCCCATATGACGGAATTTTCCAACATGGGCAGCATCCCAGAATTCCAATCATTAGAATAGGAATTTGCTCTTGGAGGTGGTGGGGACAAGGGGATTCCCGGATTCAACCCAGTCTCAGATCGAATAATATGTGCTACCGGAGGTGGTGATGGATTATATGTTCCTGTACTTGGTCCTGATGGAGGAATAGGCGTGTCCTTGGGCAGCATTCTGAAATTCCAACCATTGGAATAGAAACTTGTCCCCAAAGATGATTGTGACGTGAGGTTCCTCTACTCGGCTCAGAAGGAGGAATAAACGTATCCTTGGAGAGCATTTCGAAATTAGTTTGAAGTGTTTGAGCACTAATTAGGATGAAGATAAAACCCGAAGAAAGTTCTAAAACAATTGCAATAAATAAAAGTTTCTGAGCAGCTTGTAAAATATGTATGGTGGGACTTGACCCCCGCACCACCAATATGGACGAGATGTGCCATATCATCTCTACTAAGCAGTGTTCTAGTATTCGGTCTAGACGGACACCTAGCCATTAGGCGGGTCCGGCCGCCGTGATTTTGCTTTAATCAGCTTTCCTAGGCGGCAGTCGGACGCCTAGTCGGGCACCTAACCCGCCTAGGCGGTCGTCTAACCCGACTTGTGAAGCCGATTAATCAGCTTATGCGTTTTTTATTTTATTTTTTTATAAAATGACACTGTTTTCAGTGTTTTGGTTAGTAAACCTAATATTCTCTTTTCACAAACATACATTCTAATTGAAACCTCTATAAACAGTTTCATCTGGACTAATAAAAACCAGACAAACACTTTTTACTTTTTTTTTCTTTTTTCTTTTTATTATGGAATATTCTATTAGACTTAACAAGTTTTATACTTAGTGTATTTAATTTTCACACAAGTTGAAAATCATTTTGACATAATATGTAAAACAATTTAAGCAGGCTTATACTATTGTGGTTTTATTTATAAAAGCAAAAATGAGTATAAGGTCAAAGTGAGGAAATCTATTTTGGGTATGCTTATATATTCTGTAACAAACTATCATAAGGCGCATTTTTGTTGTTACTTTTGCTGAATATATGTAGTCATCCCAAGAAGCTTATAACAGACTGAATTTTGTTTGTTATTTTTATCACTAATTTGATTTGTTTCATTTTGTTTGTTAGATATGTAAAATTATCATTTTCTTGACAATTTTAATGATTTTATGTGGATCTTTATTTACTTTATTAGATTTAATCAAATTGTGATTTGTTTAAAAGGACGGTAAAAAGGAGAAAAAAAACAAAACTTGCCGCCTAGGCGTTAGGCGCTGGTCCACCGTACGACTAGCGTCTAGCGCCTACTAGAACATTGTTACTGAGAGTTGATGTTTATTTTCTTGCATTAAACGTTAAAGAAATTAAAGAAACTCGATCACAAACTTCTCTAATAAATCAATCTCACTCTTCTTTTCACTTACTTTTTTAAGTTCTTAATAAGCATTCTCCAGTTTTGTTATACCCTAAATTATATATATAACAAAGGTTGCTCACCTGCTTGTAATGACCAGGAGCTTGTAATGACTTGTCACCGCTCTAGTTGCCAAATGGAGGGAAACTAAATAGACACATTGGTAATAAGTGCATACATCAACCAGTACCAATTAATTTGCAATGAGCTGAGCTAGTCTCAACCAAAAATATGCCAACTACTCAAAAGGTGGCAGCATTCTTGATATACATTTGGGAAAATTACATATCCGGCCTTTATGTGATGGCATAGCCTTCATGCGCTGGCATTCTTCCATAAGGCCTGATAGCAACTTAAAAATATAGTTCCTTTGAGTAGCAACACGTGAACAAGGAAGCAACATGTAAACGTACTGACCAGAAATTTCACAAAGCGGTGCATATAAATAGAACCAATTAACCAAATATGCCTCTTCGAACACGTAACCAGGACCGAACGTCGACGACTAAAATAAATTTTCTTAAACCTTGATCCGCGATAAAATACGTCATATATGATTTATCAAACAAAATTGTTATTTACTATATATACATTCTCTCTTCACAATAAACTGACTTTATTAATGTTAGTTATTTAATTATTAATTGTTAAATTCTTCTACCCTTTATATAATCGATCTCTTTGAAGTTTGGTTCTAATTTTAAAAATTCAGGATTATATTTATTTTAACCAATATTTTTAAGTGATTTTTAAACAAAATATGTTTTTCTTTTCTTTATATAATAAGATGACGGATACCAATTCAATGACGAACTACTCAAGATTCAAGAATATGGAATACATTATAAAATTGATGTATAACAATTATTTAAACGTTTGATTAACTTATTACTGTAATTGTTGAAACAATAAATATTATAAGTGTTTTTACAACTCATTTTGAACAATAAAACATATTTAAGTTTCACTAAGCTTTGACAAAAAAAAAAAAAACTTAAAAATACTTAAAATGCTACGAGATATCATGTTCTATAAATATAATCTATACGTGCAATGTTAATAACATCGGAGGAAAATAGCGTATAACATCGGATAAATAAAAAACAATGAACAGGATAATGTTTTATTGATTAAAATTTAGTAATTTTGGCTGAAATTACAAGTAAATTCTAATAAAAGGCTAACTAAGGACATAATATATATAATATTTTTTTTCTTAAGAGAGTTGCCTCTACTTCAGTCCGGGACAGCCCTCTCATGCATGGGTCCGCGGTCCGCCCCTCGCCCATGTATATAATAATATTTGAGTAGAAAATTACAAATATCCAGCATTTATGCATACATTTTCTTAAATAGAAGGTTTCAAATTTTCAATTTGGAAATTTTGTTGTTATTTTCGAATTTAATAATTTCAATATTTTGAATTCAAGTTCTAACAAAATTAAACATGAACAAGCCAACACGATACCACAGTTCATATCAAACTTTAGCCTGCAAACCCCTAACCATGGCTTGTTTTGCATAATGAGCCAAACTAGAGAAATGCTAAGGCGCTGTCCTACAACTGTCTTTCAGTCCGTTTTCGTTTTTGGAAACCAAAAACGATTTTGAATTTACGTTCGTTAACCGTTTTTCGTTTTTTTCATTTTATTTTCAAAAAACGAAAAACCAAATAAAAAACAAAATCAGTGTTAACAGTGAAAATTTTGAAAAACACAAAATACATGTTTTCTTTGTTTTTGTTTTTGTTTTTCGCTTTTTTGTTAAATCCTTTTTTTAATTTTTTTTCTTCTTCTATTTCGATCAGTGTTCTAGTAAGCGTTAAGCGTAAATCGGACGGAGACCCAGTGCCTAGTGCCTAGGCTGATTAGTCCGCAATTAATCGAAAAACACAATTACATACAAATTCCAATTATCAGATCCTAAGAAAATTCTTTCCAAATCCACAAATACCTAATTAGTAAATTACCAATCAAATTCAATCATAAACAATCAAAATCACCAAACACCCATCCAAATGCAATCACAAACTAATCCAAATCCAAACATAAAGACACAATCAAATAAAATTGACAAATTGTAAGTTTTAATAAACATCAACAAGTTAATAAACTAATGGATAAAAAAAATTATAAACAAAGAATTTTAGTACATACTTTCTAAATTTCTTTCATTATGTTTGGCAATTTCCAAATCAATGTTTGATACTTCAATTTATATATCACTGATCATGTACTCTAGCCAAAGAAGAATGACATATCGGTGTCACCAACTAGAAACTACTAACTATTTATTTTGTTGTCAATCTTTAATTTTACCCAATCAAATTATCCAATTGAAGATGAAGAGAACAAATTGGTTTATGTTTGTAAGTTGTAAGAACTAAGAAGTAAGACTTTAAAATTAAAAACAATGTTTTTGTTTTTGTTTTTGTTTTTTTTTTGTTTTAACTAGCTAGTCTTAGTCAACAGCTTTGACCCCGCTTGGCCGACTAGCTGATTAGTCACCGTCTAGGCGATTAGTCGCCACCTAACACGATTAATCAAAGACCGTGGAATGAGGTCGATTTTGGTCAGCTCTCCTCAGTAACCAACCGCCTAGAGGAATTGGGACAATTAATCAGCCGCCTAGGTCGATTACTAGAACACTGATTTCAATCCTTTTCTCTGATCCTCTTCTCTGATCCTCTTCTTCTTCTTTGAACCTTCTTCTTCTTATTCTTTGAACCTTCTTCTTCTTATTCTCCGAACCTTTTTCTCCTCCGATCCCCTTCTTCTCCTTCTCCTTCTCCTTCTCCTTCTTCTTCTCCGATGCTTTTCCTTCTCCGATCATTCTCCTTCTTCAATCCTCTTCCTCCTCATCTGCTTCGATCTTATACCTTTTTTTTTCTTCTTTTCTTCTTCTTGACCAATCTGGTTTCCTTTCTTTTTTTTCTTTTTAAATTTTTTGTATATATATATATATTATTACTTTTATTTGTATTTATTAAAATAATACTTATTTATAATTTAAGAGTTTAGTTTTGATTAATTGATGATTTGATTTTTTTTTAGTAATTTGTGATGTGTTACTTTTGTTTAATTTAAAAATTGTAATACAAAATTATAATGGTTAATTATTTAATCCATTTGTTTATAATTGTAATAATATTAAATAATATGTAAAAATTGATATTTCAATTTTTAATAGTTTTCAGTTAACCTACCAACGCGTTTTTTCCACTTTCATTTTCAAAATACAACTTTCAGTATATGTTACTAGACGCATTTTCAGAATTTGAAACTGAAACCAAAAACACTGTTTTCATTTTTATTTTTATTTTTAAAAAACAGTAACTGAAAAATGCTTACAGGACGGACTCTAAGCTATTAGAATTCGAAAGTAGTCGAGTTATTGAAGCAAGTTGGTCAAATTTTCAACATCAAGAAGTTCAAATCATTCAATTTTATATACAACATTAGCTATCAAGTAATGATTTAAATGACATGATCTACTTCAAATTAATATAAGTGATAATATATGGATATAGCACTTTTTAGCTGATTTTGTGAGACTAACACTAAGGCCTTGAGATATAAAAAAGAAAATTTTTAGGAGCCGTTAGGAATAGAATTTTTAGGCATATCTTGGGATCTCTCTTGGTTTTCATCTACCTGGAAAAGTTTAAATTTTAGGGTTTTTCAATGAGATTTATTTTTGAGTTTTTTTTAATAACATTAAAATACTTAATATAATCCTATCATTTAATATCTTTTTGAGTATTTTAGTAATCATATGATTCATATCATTCATTTAAACGAGTATTTTAGACGAGATGAGGATGAAACGGTGGTTTGCCCTCTCACACTAACACCATAACCTTTTTTTTTTAAAAAAAAAGACCTTCAAACGGACCCTTAATAGTTCGTAATAATTAATTCCCCTTTTCAAACAAAATAACAATAATTAGTTGTTTTTTTTTTAAATATTCCAATTTAATTTCCATTTAAATAAGACATACATATAGTTGGATTATTTCTATTTATCCAGGGAAGAAAATTGAGTGTAACATGCTACACAAAAAGTTTAAAAAGTCGCACAACATATATTTTTGGTGATTTAAAATTTTTTAGGTGAAAATTGCATATCATTAATAACACAAAGTGCATAGATCAAATAAATAGAAATTTACAAAACAAAGCCCGATTCAATTTGTAATTTATGGTGTTGAATGTTTTTAACCATTAACATTTTTTTTTATATGTTAAACCTGTGATATCGTCGGATTGAACGGTAGTTTTATTGGATGGTGGTTTGACTATCGAAATTATATAAGAAGCTACTTCATAAAAAAAAATATTATAAGAAAAAATTATATAGATAAAGCAATTGTTTCCTAAGATTGAGTAGTAATTTATAATTTAACTAAATATCTTCTTTGCTGAATATAATTACTTCGTGAGTTCATGACCATAAAACATAAGTTTGATTGTTACCATTGTACCACGTCTTTAATTCATTTATTTCTAAACCTAATTTATTTCACTTAACAATACATTTAACCCTTTTTTTTTTTTTTTTTTGGGTATTCATGGTGACCAAAAGTTAGATTTTTTTTTTTTTTTACCTTTTTGGGTATTCATGGTGACCAAAAGTTAGAAGAAAATTAAAGTGACTTTAGCATATGAATTAAAAGCATGTGTAGGAATTATATATTGCACCCACTAGAAAGCCCCTTAACATCATGGTACTTTACATCATGGTACTTTACATCTAACAATTGGTCATTGAAGTTATTATTTTATAAATTAATTTTTTTTCATAACCCACCCTATTAATTCTCACCCATTTATTTTGGAACTAAAATTTACTAATATGTTGAAGTCATATTTACTTTGATGGGGTTTTGATTTCCATGAGTAGCATAAAACCACATCCATGAATTGTGTGCAAAAATAAACTAGAATATATTATTTATAAGTTACTACATTAAATGTATATATCTTTATTTTTGATAGCTAATTGTACATAAATAAGTCCTCAAATTATACGTTTGTATTGAAAATGTTCTAAATATGCATAATTATATTCCTACCAAATAAAAACTCTACTTTATGGGATCAAATTAAACTTGGATTAATGACTTCAAATTGTGAATTGTGACCTTAACACGTTCAATCATCCGTTAATTCTTAATTCAATCTTTTGTAAAATTGTTCACTATTCTAACAGTTAGATAAAAGTAAATTAATGAATAGTTTAATGTTACCTCGTAAAAGATCCCTTATTTTAATTTTGATAAGAACCTTGATAAAATCATAGCCATTTCTATGAATTTTAATTTTTTTTTTGTGGTTGATAAATTCAATGAAATCTACCTATTAATAAAATTTAAGAATTTTTCAAATACTACAACTATTTATCCCAAATTTATTAAATATGATGGCATTAGAAAATGGGTAAAATATAGGAAAATTTAAGAAAAATAGTTGTGGTGCTTGAAAATTTCTCAAATTTTATTCATAGCTAAATTTTATTGAACATATCATCTATAAAAAATTCAAATCAAAATTCATATAAAATAGATGTGATTTCATCAAAGTTCTTACCAAAATTACGAGAGAACTACTCATATATATAGTTTCGTTCTGATCAGTACGTACTGATATAACTTATATCAGTGTGTTGTATGTGAACTACTAATTATGGAGAAGTTTTGACAAGTACATACACTTTGAGTCAAAATATATCAATCTAATGGTCCACATTCCAGGTAATGATGGATTTATATCAGTGCGTACTAATTTGAATATATATATATATATTAAATTATTCATTAATTTACTTTTATCTAACGGTTAGAACAGTGAACTATTTAACAAACTTATATTTGTGACATAAATTATTGCCTTCAACATTAAACTATTCATTAATTTTTTTTTATCTAACGGTTAGAACAGTGAACACTTTAACAAGATTTAATTTAGAATAGATGGATGATATATATATAGTTTTTATCTCCTTGAGTTCAAATTGAATTTTTGAAATTAGAACGAGACTTGTGAACCATTGATTAAGTATAAGAAGACTTTAACTAAATTGAAGTATGTAAATCTAATGGTCGATAATTGTGGAATTGATATAAATAAAATCAGTTCATCATCAAAAGAGAAAAACTATATTTAACATTTGTACCAAACACTGAGCCCACCCTAATAAATCTTGAATTTTTTTTAACAATCCCACTCCATCCCCAAATCCATGTGCATTTAAGCTTCATCTAGCATCATCAAGCATGGTTATTCATCATATATTCACTTGTAATTAAGAACAAACATCTCATCTTATTTTTCTACTTGTCCAAGATTTCATTTTTATTTCATGTTTCTTGCAAAGACTTCATCTTTATTGCATAGTTTGTGAAGTTGTGAAGTTGATCGAGGTTAGCTAATAACTAAGTTGTTAGATTTACATTCTCTACATCTAGTTACACATTTTATGTGTTTGTCTTGCACGTACTTGCATTGAGCATTCATACATGTTCACCTAGACATTATTTTTTTTAAGAGTCCAAGTCTGTTGACTACATGTGCTAGTTGCATAAGCAAATGTCAAGAGTCACTATAAAATGCCTGCGGGTAGATATGTTTAGGTTACAATCCTTGAGAAGTGTGACTATGTTGTCAACTTATGATGTAATTAAACTACCATATAGTGGATTTCTGGGACTAAATGGCTAGTAAGGCTAGTTCCATGGGTTTTTTCCAGTTGTAGGGTTTCCCATGTAAAAATCAAGTGTCTTTTACTTTCCGTATGATTTTACTTGATTTTTATTGTGTTGGGTGTGCGACCAAAGTTCCACATTGGCTAGATATGGGGATGATTGTGGGTATAAAAGTATATACATTAGCTCCATTGGTATGAAGTATTTTGGGAAGTGTCCCAAGGTAAAATCCGTGCGGACTTACGCCCAAAGCGGACAATATCATACCAATGTAGAGAATGTAGATTCCGTACTTATAACAAGTGGTATCAGAGCCTGACCCCAGACATAGCAGTTGTAGTCAAATCCAAACCAGAAATTGGTGTGCCCCAGTTTTGCTCGCGATGAATCCGTAATTTGAGCTCTCCAGGAGGTGAAACTTAATGGAGCGTTTGATCCTTCTAGTATAAGGAAGATGTTGACGGATATCGCATAAGGAGGCCTGAACCATGTGGATAATGACAACGACAGTCCTTTGTTCGAGGGGAGAATTATTGGGTGTACGACCAAAGTATCACATTGGCTAGACATAAAGATGATTGTGGATATATAAATATAGACATTAGCTCCATTGGTATGAGGCCTTTTGGAAAGTGTCCTAAGAGCAAATCCGTACGGGCTTAGACCCAAAGCAAACAATATCAAACCAATGTGGAGAATATGGATTCCATACTTATAACATATTGTCATTGTTGGTTACTGTTATTTTAATCTTGAGAAATCGAAATGTTGATAATTAAATCGATTAACAACTCATTCATCCCTCTAGGTTGTTTAGACACATTTGAGATAATTGTGTGTAGAGGCGGATCAAAGTTTAGACTAGCCCCACCTCTTTTTTTTTTTTCTTTTTTAAAGTTGATTTTCTTTATATAGATATATTAACAAAAGATAGATGAAGTAACCTATTTGCACATGCGGTTATGTTGCTCCCAAGTTCCATTTACATTGATGTTGGAGGTTCCAACATCTAACCTCTTCATTTTCCCTTTCATTTAGCTTAATTTCAACAATTTTTTGTATCTTTTTTTTTTTTATTTTACCATATGTTTCAATTCATTTCTCAAATTTTCATCTTTTTCTAAAATAAAACAATTTACTTTTTCTTTTCAATAAAACAATTTAATTTATTATATTAATATACTCCATCTATTATTATGAATCATTTTATTTTTCATTAGTATTTTTCTTTATTTTATAATTTTAATTTATTTAAAATCAATAAATCAATAATTTACCAATAATTAGAAGAATAAAAAATTTAAAAATGTATCTAGTAATATTTATTAATCAATTATTTTGTATAAATATAAAGTGTATTCATAATAAATACAAAACAAATTTTCGTATTATAAAATTAGATTGTAATTTATGTTGTTTTTCTTGTTATTATCCATTTAATAATTATGTTTCTTATTTTTATTTCTTTTTAAATATAAGATTATTTAGTTCATATTTAGTAAGTATTCTTTTATTTTATTTTATTTTATACCCTAAACTTTGTTATACAATGAATTTTTCTTTATAGAAAAAAAAAACCAATTTTATTTACTAAAAATACTCCTTTTATTTTGATCTTATTTATTCAGTTTTTTTATGTATATAATTGTTATTTTATTCAAGTGTCTTAGATTAAAATTTCTGGATCCGCCATTGATTATATATATATATATATATAATTGGGTTTGTTAAATTAACTAAAATTTATAACTTAAAATTTTGACTTTAACATCACAACTATTCATGTATTTTTAATTCAAGAGTTGTAAATATATTTAAATATCAACTATTAGATTAAAAGCATGTAGCAGTCAGTACATGAATGGTTGATATATTAAAATTAAAATTTTAAATTACAAATTTAAATTGATTTTGCTTAAACTTTATAAATTATCTTTTGATATTTTTTTTTTGAAATTTAGTTAAAGCTACAAATTGTTATACAATTTTTTTTTCATAAGACTACCGTACTTGACCATTTCTTATTTTGTATCTTTGTATAAAAAACAAAAAATCAAAATATTGACGCCAGTCAAGCAATAATTCCCGCATGCCCCGAATTTTCGTTTTTGTTTTCTCTTTCACATTCTTTTTTCAACTATAAATCTGAGAAAAACATATTTACATATCTTGCCATTTGAGCAGAGGCTCTTCATTCTCCAACCTTTTTTAAAATCCTCTGTTTTTTTTGTTCTTTTTATCTCTCTGTATCGAGGGATTGGAAGAAAAAAGTAATATAAATGGTGGGATCAGTGAACGTGTTGGCTTGGCTTTTATAAATTCTTCTTCTCTGTTCTCTGTCCTTGACTTTGAATTCCCACCATTTTGTTTTTGCCGTTCTAGATTTTTCTTCCCCTTTTTTTTTTCCTGCAAAATCATTTCACGGGTTGTTTTGAAGATTTCCTCTGGAAAGTTTCAGTTTTTGTCATTTTCTCTCTTCTGGGTTTGTGAATTTTTATATGGGTAGGCATTAATTCAAGTATTCAACACATCTGGGTTGTTATGATGAGTTATGCCAATTTTCAATGGCAATATTAATGCTTTAAACATCTTCTATATGAATCTGTTGTTCATGTTTTTTCTTTTTTGTATTTTACAAAACAAAAGTTTTCGCTTTTTGATCCAATCTCTGACTCACCCAGATAACCGAAGCTTCCAACCGATCCTGAATCTCTCTTGATTTCTTAAATTTTTATTTATAGAATCCCCAACAAAACCTTTCAAAAAAGAAACTTGTCGTGTATTTGATTAAATCTTTAGTTTCTCTGTAATGGGCTGCGCGAATTCTAAGCAGAAGCGGTGCCGGAACTGCCAGAGCCGGTACTCACCGGTGCCGAGAAGCTATTCAATGTACGTTCACCACCCACCACAAAGCAAAAACGACAGCTACCATGTGGTGGCTCTCCAATCAACCTCTCTCGGCTCTCTCAAGCTCGACTTCAAGTCTCAGAACCTGAGTAATGGTGATTTTGATGATCATGTCGATCAAGATCATGATGATCGTTGTTTTAATGGTGATAAGGAAGATAACAGCTTTAAGGAGGAGGAGGATTTCAATATTGCGTTGATGGAGGCAAAAGTATGGTCTAATCTGATTGAACAGAAGATCCCGAAAATCGTCCCGAAAACGCCCATCAGAACACCTCCCGGAGAGCCAGAGACTATCAACACGTGGGAATTAATGGAGGGCCTTGAAGATGTTAGTCCACATAGATTATCACCTAATCACTTTCGAAGTTTTTCTTTTGGTGTTGTTAGGAATGTGAATAATCCCAATCCCAATCCCAATCCGAATCCGAATCCTGTAATTGATAAGTCTTTTGTGTCAGAATTTGATCCGGAAGTTATTTCTAGTTTCAGGAAATCTTTTCAAGAGCTATCACCTGGACACCCTTTTCACCTCCGACCATTGGACAAGAAGTCGAACGGTGTCGGTGTCGTTTTAGATCATAAATTGTGCAAGGAAAAGCTTGTGTTGTACTTCACTAGTCTAAGAGGAATTAGGAAGACATATGAGGATTGTTGCAATGTGAGAGTGATCTTAAAAGGCCTAGGTGTTCGAATCGACGAGAGAGACGTTTCGATGCATTCGGGGTTCAAGGACGAGCTCAAGGAACTATTAGGAGATGGGTTCAACAAGGGTGGATTGCCGAAGGTGTTTGTTGGGAGCAACTACATTGGTGGAGCTGAAGAGATACGCAGATTGCACGAGGAAGGACAGCTCGAAAAACTTGTCGAAAACTGCGAAATTGTGGATGATAGCTGCGGAGGAGGAGAAAGAGGCAATGCCGGACCTTGCCAAGCTTGTGGGGACATGAGATTTGTGCCTTGTGAGACATGTTCAGGGAGTTGTAAAATATACTATCAAGAAGAAGAAGAAGAAGAAGAAGATTGGGAAGGTGAGGAAAGTGAATTTGGATTCCAAAGATGTCCTGATTGCAATGAAAATGGTCTCATTAGATGTCCCATTTGTTGCTATTAGTCTTTTTCACATACCACACAACATTTTCAATTCTTGTTCTTGTGATTTTTGGTTTCTATATATATATATATTTTTTTTTTTAGTTGTTTGTTGTACAGTGAGGAGTTTTAAGGGTATGATTCATAAGGAAAAAAAAAATTAAATTCAGAGAGGGAGAGGAATAATGTGTTCTAGTCATGTGTATCTTATTGGCTTGTAAACTATCATCATCATCATATTTCAAAAGATGAAAAAATAAATAAATTAGAATACATTTAAAAGGTCTTATAGCTGGTGGAAATCATACATGTTTGTTCAATTTTTACTTTGTGTGTTTTTGCCATGATTGTTTGTGCCACATGACAGGGACAGAGTAAAAATCACACTATGAGAGATTTATCTTCTGATTCATTCAAAGAATTGGAAATGCAACAACCCACCAGACACTAGTACCAAGTCTCCCAATTGCATATCTAACTATTTTATTTTGAAAAAAGTTGATAAAATCATTGTTTAATTTAAAGGGGAGTGGTTTGATTTAATCATTTTGGTGCCGGTGCTGAGAGACACCGACTAATATTTATCTTAGATTAGAATTTTATAATTCCTCGAGCTGTTCTACTTGAATAATAATATTAATTATTAAAATCCTCCAAATAATTGAACAAGCAAGCAAGTTAGGTGTAAAATTTAAAAGGGTCAGCCATGGCTGGGGACATAAAAAAGAAAAAAAAGAAAAAAAAGAAAAAAAAAGGACAGGGTCAATCCAGTTTCTTTGGACTAAAAACAAGTGTACAAAGAAATGCAAAACAATTGTTAGTGGTTGCCCTTACTGTTTTTTTCAACCACAGACCATTTCCTTTGAAAGCTACACAACCCTTCAAACAATGCATTTATATTTTATAGTACATACATTTTGGTCATCGTTAAGAGACGGCAAATTACATTAATATTCTTCTTTGCCTTAATTTAATTCCAAGAAACTGCCGCACCTCCACCGCCACCACCATACAACCTGCAAACTAGGGTTGTTAATTTTGACATGTTAAATTAACCCAGGTCATATAGTGTACATTTTGACAAAACCTGTGTATACAACACGAACATAAAGCAGCTTCAACATATTATAGTTGTCGTATTTGACACCATTGATTAAACAGACAGCGATTGAGTTGATACAAACACGACACGATAACATAAATTGTTTTCCCTAGTTTTAACATAATAAAGAAATAAATGACTCCAATTTTATATTGTTAGATATGACTTGAATTTTCAATGGTTACCAAATAGGATTCAACCAATACGAAGACTTCCTGGAGACGTGAGATACGTTTGGAAGTAGGAGATCGATTTTGAGGAAGGTTTGAAGACTGAAGAATTGAAGAAAACGAAATTTGGTAGGTACCACGGTCTAGACCGCGGTACGGACACGTGCACAGACCGTGGCACATGGAGCGGTAGAACGCCTATGAGTTTACGCTGCCCAGACCGCATCGAAGGCAAGCACACCAACCGCAGTACTCGGAGTGGTGGACGACAGCGATGCATGTGGTGTAGGGGTGGGTGGTCAACCACAACCCGAGCCGCATCAAATGGTGGATTTTGCCCATATAGGAATGTTGCACGAAATAGAAAATGTGTTTTCTTCTGGAAGTTCTTGTGTTAATCAGATTAGGAAAGTCCTGTACTTAAAGAAAAAGATTTCTTTTAAACACGAAAACTTGTCATAAATAGGAAATAATATTTATGTGGAACAAGTAATTCTTGTACATTTAGGAGTAGGATTTCCTTTTATATTAAACTCCCTGTAATTCACATAAATATACCCTAATAGCTAGACTATTGTGTGTGGAGCAAATTAGCATTTTTATGAGATCTCAAGAGAGCATTGAGCGTAATTGGGTTTGAGGTATTTTAGAGAGAGAATCATGAGAGTGTAGTTGTAACAATTTATCACATAGTGGATTATTTCTCTTGTCGTCCTGACGGCCGTGATTTTTTATTTATTTGGGTTTCCACGTAAAATCTTCTTGTGTTGTGTGATTGGATTTATTCTCTTTATTTTACTATTGTTTCTTTGTGTTCTATCTAGCAACGCTTCCGCATAAATTCCGCCAACAACTGGTATCAGAGCTTTGGTTGCTTGATAGTAATCTTAACAAACTGGAGATGGCAAAGTTGAAGAGATTCGAGGTTGAGAAGTTCGATGGAAAAATTAAATTTGGCTTGTTGCAAGTTCAAGTCAAAGATTTGCTAATCCAATACGGTTTACACAAGACGTTGAAGGGCAAGCCGACCCCTGAGAACCTTGAAGGCTCTGGAGATTCTAGAAAAAAAAAACGGTTGGTACTAGTTCTGGAAAACCGATGATGAACGATGATGAATGAGAAAATCTAGACGAGAGG
The DNA here is from genome assembly GCA_032871835.1 of Dipteronia dyeriana. Taxonomy (NCBI): domain Eukaryota; kingdom Viridiplantae; phylum Streptophyta; class Magnoliopsida; order Sapindales; family Sapindaceae; genus Dipteronia; species Dipteronia dyeriana. The sequence goes on from CM065297.1 coordinate 1,780,611, forward strand.
GCTGCAAGTGCGATACGATTGAGCTTAGCCAAGAATGTTGCAAATATTCAAGGATTATATTCAGCGAAAGAACTTTGTGAGAAGCTTGAAGAATTGTATCAATCGATGACCGTCTGCAACCGATTCTACCTGAAGGAGTAGTTTCACACGCTACAGATGTCCAAAGGTACGAAGATTTCCGTTCATCAGGGAGAGCTCAATGGGATAGATTTCGAGCTAGAGTCGATTGGAGTGAAGATTGATGAAGAAGACAAATGATTAAGACAAATCTGGTCCCTTCCACCATCCTATGCGCACATGAAGCCAATCTTGATGCATGGGAGTTCAACTATTTGTTTTGGAGATGTAGCAAACAAACTAATCTCTGAGGAACGAAGGCTAAAGAGTGAAGGTAAATATTCTGATAACTTTGCTTTGTTGGTTGATCGAAAGAAGGGAAGCTCCAAGAAAAAAAGCATTTATTAGGCATGTGGTCAATCTGGACATTTAAGGAAGGATTGCAAAAATAAGAAAACAAGTGCGACTAATGGCTCCAAAGAGGGGGATCTGGCAATCTCCTCTCTTGAGTATGATGACTACAACGATGCCTTCTAAAGGGGCATAAAACATCCTCATGGCATGACCGCTAGTTGCCATGAAAAAGGATGTATTGCTAATAGCGGGTCCACAATTTAAGCATGGGAATTGGTTAGGCAGTGATGCAAGGTGTGTGGTTGACAAGGATGTCGATGGCTGAACGAACTCCCTGGATGCCTAACGTGAGGAGTTGCACCATAATTTCAGCAAGGTAAATTTTGACATGTGCCGGTGAAATCTTGGGATGGGTGTTCCTAAGTGATTATACTTCGTGGTGGGTATGTTGATTCTCGATATTGAGAGTCGTAGCTATGGACGGAAGTTTTGGAAATTCTCTCCATAAGGAAGGATTGTTAGATATGGCTTGAATTTCCAATGGCTACCAAACGGGATTCAACCAATGGAGACGTGGGATACGTTTGGAAGTAGGAAATCGAGTTTAAGGGAGGTTTGAAGACTGAAGACTGAAGAACTGAAGAAAACGAAATCTGGTAGGTACCGCAGTCTGGACGTCGGTGAGGACACGTGCACAGACCGCGACACATGGAGCGATAGAACGCCTGTGAGTTTACGCGGCGCTGACTGCGGCGGAGGCAAGTGCACCAACTGCGGTACTCGGAGCGGTGGACGACAGCGATGCATGTGGTGTAGTGCGTGGGTGGCCAACGACGACCCGAACCGCATCAAATGGTGGATTTTGCCCAAATAGGAATGTTGCACGAAATAGGAAAGATGTTTTCTTTGGAAGTTCTTGTGTTAATCAGATTAGGAAAGTTCTGTACTTAAAAGAAAAAGATTTATTTTAAACAAGAAGACTTGTCATAAATAGGAAATAGTATTTATGTGGAACAAGTAATTCTTGTACATTTAGGAGTAGGATTTCCTTTTATATTAAACTCCCTGTAATTCATATAAATAGACCCTAATAGCTAGACTATTGTGTGTGGAGAAAATTAGTAAATATAGAGAGATCTTAAGAGAGCATTGTGTCACGGGGTGAGAATTTCAGCTAGGCACACCTGTGCGGCACTTAGGCAACTCCCATGGGAACGTTGCTTAGTAAGCCTTGTAAGAGGGACACTCGGGCAAGTTCTTGGACGAACGTTGCCGAGTGTGAAGATGCGGAAGCGATTTAGAGTGAGGAGAGTCGGGAGAGGGTCAAAATGGGGAGCCCAGAGGCAGAGGATCGGTGGACTTGCGAAGGAAGACCACGATGCTCTGGATCGCTAGAATGCTCACAAGTACTCTCAAAGGAAGAGATGTATTAATGTAAGAATTCTAGGATGGTTTACAAATGAGAGGGGTTGGCTATTTATAGGTGAGCCACCTTCTTAAGGAATGTTCTAGACTAATCTAGTCTAATAGTGGAGATTAAGTCTCCAGAATATTCTACATCTAACTAGAATACTCTACATGTATTTACATGTCTTTACAAGGTTCTAGATTATTCTACACCTATCTAGCTTAGTACAAAAATGGTGTAGAGATGGTTGAGTTGCTAGAGACTTCCAAAAGCTTGACCAATGTTGGAATTGTGGAGAGGTCTCTAGAATCTTCCAGGAGCTGGGCAGAGTAAGGGCCTTTGTTGGACTCCTGGGCATGTAAGCTTGTGGCCCGTGACAATTGGGTGTAATTGAGTTTGGGGTATTTTAGATAGAGAATCATGAGAGTATGGTTGTAACAATTTATCACATAGTGGATTATTTCTCTTGTCATCCTGACAGCCGTGTTTTTTTTTTCTGATTTGGGTTTCCACGTAAAATCTTCTTGTGTTGTGTGATTGGATTTATTCTCTTCATCTTAATTCTTTATTTTGCTATTGTTTGTTTGTGTTCTATCTAGCAATGCTTTGGCATAAGTTCCGCCAACATATATGATATCACATATTATTAAATCATAGCATAGCATAGGAAGCTAAGATATTGGAAAGTGAATTAGATAAGATTCAAAATAGGATTTTGATAATAATCAAGCCATGGGAATTAACAAAAGGAGGTGAAACTAAAGGACACTTGAATAAATGCAACAAATATGCGCCAAAACAATGTAATTTAGACGCATTTTCAACTTGAAATTTCTTTCAATTAGTCTAATTTTGTAAAGAGGGCCAGATCCCATAAAATCACAAGAAGGAAGAAGACACTTAACCATCTAATCAAATCATGTTTTTGGCTGGTCAGTGGTCACAAGTAGAGGACATTTAGGAAGCAAAAAAAAAATGTAGTCAGCAAAGCCCTTCATGTCGAGTACATGTTGCCATTAATGCTTTACAAAACATTGCCATTATTTTGAGGGTAACACTAAACAGCAACAGCTAGATCGAATCAACCACCACATATTAAGTGGGATATAGATAAAAAAAATACTTAAATATGGTTCTGCTTGTCTTTTTGTAAAGCAAAATCAGAAAAAAAATAAAAAATAAACAACAAAGTGAGGCTCATGCTTTGAAAGATATAGCAGACCCCATTTTTAGGATTTTGCATTTGTAGCCATACATGTGATGAAGTTGTGAGGTTTTGCAATTTTTCCTTCCAAGATAAAAAGAAAACCATTTCTCATGATGTGAGTCATTTCTTATCCGTTTAAGCTTTTAGGTTTGATGGTTATTAATAGGATACTAAAACCGTTTTGGGTTCGAGCCTTCCACGTGATTGAATTTGTACATTTGTTATGTATTCGAATATGTCTTGCATGTGGAAAAATGTATTAGAGTCCTTAAAGAATATTGTTGGGTCATTTCTTATTACCTTAAGCTTTTACGGGTGAATATTAGTGGACATATGTAATTTTCTTAAGGGCATTGTTGGTTTGTTAAGACAATTAGAAAAGGTTGGATGGGGTAGGGGTGGTTGTGCAAAAACATATATACATACTGTTGGCAGATGAGAAAATGCAATCAAGAAAATTAGGAATTAGTTGCCAAGCAGTAAAGTTATTGAGCTGACTCTCTTTGATGTGAAAGTAACACCATCCACTCATTGCAAGGCCTATGCTGTATATGTAAATGTAAACACAAGAAAACTTTTCACAAACAAGTATTGGAAAGTTAACTGATGTTGAAATTTTCAGTTGCTATCAGAAAATTCTAAGATGTTAACTGTTGCTAAGGAAGAGTCAAACTAACTTTGCCTTGTGACCTCCAATTGTCTATGCAGGACCAGCTTGAATGAGACATTTTTCATTTTGATCCTCAGAAATTTATTGATTGCGGTCCGCGTTCACATATGACATTCCAGTGTAGATAATAACACTAAAGGATGACCAGCTTACCAATCTGGAAATCCATGAATGGATCAGCACAACAGCATATTTTCCGGAGTGAAAAGACCTGAAAATGAACGAGCCAAGTCATCGGTAACACCGTTATATATGGAGATCCTAGACAATTAATCAATCAAAGAATATTCTTAACGTTGTTAAGGGGTTTCTCCCGTATCGATTGAAGTCAAATCAAATCTATAGTGTAAATAAACAAGGCTAGCTCTAACCCCACGACCATGAGGGTACCTTTTAAGGACAAAATCATGACACCCACCAGACTAAACGAACAATACCTCATGAATGACGGCCTCATGCGTACACAGACAAAATTTTGACAACAAAAAATCAATATTTACTTTCTTTATGATTTACTATCTAGTGGTCGTTCCTTTGGTGAATACTTCGAAAGCATTTCAATTCTAAGCCACCAAACCACCCTTTAAACGAAGCTGGTAAACAACAGAGGAAAATTTATTTGACTATTTATTGTCATTCACTAAATTGATTGGACAAAAGAACTACAATAATGTTTTATATCAACTTGAAATCGTTATTTATTTACTAGCATGATGAGTACCCAAATCTGCAGCAGCTTTAGCCGCGTGTTCTAAAACTCTGGAAACCCAAAGAGCTCCGTCGGCAAAGTAGCTGCTATTGACAAAGGCATTACCAGCTGCTACAGCTGTTCTCCCCGTAAAAGTCACCGCAGTTACAGCAGCATTTCCAGTAACTGATGCGATCTCTGAAACGTGATACTTCTCATCCACGGATTTTACAACTTTCACACTGGCATTAATCTTATCAGTGAGCCCGATTTTGTTGCTAAGCTCAGCAACCTTGGCTGCTGCAAGGGCCGAAATTCCGTAGGACTCATCAAGAGTTTTGGCCTTGATTAAAGCATCTTTGCTTAAAACATATCCCTTGACTAGCATTGTCTTGACAACCTCCTGAGCAACCGTTACTGCTTCTCCGGGAGTCGACACAAACTTGTCCGTATGAGTGGTCTGCTAAATAAATAAACATATTAGATTAGATTGTATCATCCAATTTGACACTTAAGAATATAATTTTGCAACATAATTGTTGCTGCACTGCTTATGCAGGATACTGTGTTCATAATCAGATTCTCCAAGTGATGGATATAATTAATAGAGGAACCGGATTTGAAAAAGAAATCTGAGCATTGAAGAATAAAATTCCCCCAAATTAATAGTCCAATCTGATCAGCAACAAAATCAGCCCAAGAGAATAAGCCAAAGTTATCGAAGTCATTTTCCAAGTTCTAAAGCTCTAAAAAAAATAAGAATCCGTGGATAATTACGTGTTTATTCATAATGCAAAATCTTTTGAATAAAACAATAGTTCTACAATTAAATCTTAAGAATATATTGCACAACTGTGATAACGTAAATGCATTTGTTGAAGAAACTTATTGGGTAATGAACCAAGCAATCAACTCACTGCTAATGAAATTGAAACATACCATTGAACCAGTTTTTTCATCGAAGTTCCATGGACTGTTCCAAGGGTAAGATTCATCAGGATATGACCCCCAACGTAATATGCATACTGGTTGATCTACAATTGTAGCTCCCTTGAACACAAGATATAGGAAAGAATAAGTAAATAAAATGCCATAGGAATCATCAAATAGGCAGGCAGTGTATATTAGAGTCAACATTAATTCACTCCCAACACTTGAATCATTCCACTCAGTGTTCGACACCATTAAAAAAAAATACATCTATCTAAACTGCTTCTGCTAACTGTTTATGTGTTCTGATATCTTATTAACAGAGACAAGTCATTAAACTGACATGCATTAACAGTTGATAAAAAATATTGATGTTGTATGAAGTCTTCCTATGGTTACACTGAAGTCAGTAATCGGATAAATTTATAGATGCAATTGCAGACTCACTTGGCATCGTACTTGAAAAGAGTAAAAAGAAACTAATATTGAGAAGTTTAGTAATATCACAGTTAAAGCACTTGATGTATGAGTTATTTCTGCTAATACAGAAAAAAAATGTTTATTGTAAATGTGGAGAGCTGAAGATCAAAACCATAGAGGTACCCAAGAAAATGGTGCAAATCTGTTTCCATTGCTACTATAAAGATATTATCAATGTGTGGATTGCAACTTACATCAAGCAAAACAGCGGTTTCCAGAGCATAAGCATCTTTAAATGTCACATACGCATTACTACCACAATCACCAGATCTGTTATTTAGCAAAAGAATCAGCTCTATTAATCAGACACGTGAATACATAATTAGTATCCCCCACTGCCAACTCCATCCCCCGGCACACACAGGATCCAATTTGACAGTTTAATAAACAGGAAAGCTCAAGAAAGGGAAAGATGAACTACTAGGCTGTAAAGGCAGAACTGTCAAATTTCAAGGATTCACGCGATATGATTCATTCATGAGCTCGGAATGGACAGTAAGTAATCACATGATTATGACCAATCTATGCACTATTATGGAGATGAATTTTAAGAAGTTAATTCATATTCAGTAACCACAGACATAAAACAGAAAATTTTACCTGATGATTTCGACATGCTCAAGTTCGCCGCAGTAGGAAAAGAATTCACGAACATCCTTCTCCGTTGCACTAGGAGAAATGCCTATAACTTCAGCAACAAAACCACATGGACACATCGTGCTGAAATTTCTAATAGTACCTAATTGTGGAGATATAAAACAAATGTTCAGCAAACTACAGCTAAATCATTTCATTGCTAATTTCACCACTTCAAACTGATGAAGTTACAGAAATCGACAGAAAGAGATAATAGAAATGTCAGGAAGAGATAATAGGCATTATCACAATGGTGCAGCCTTGATCCCTCAGAGTCCAAAATCTCTAGTGGTCCCTATCTAACATCAACCCTTATCGGCACACAATGACCGACAAAATTGCAGGATATCTCTAACATTTAGCAAACAAATCTGATGTTTTTCGTCTAGATGGAGCCTGAATTCAGAGCTCTCACATGTCAGTTTTGATATTAGAGCTGCAAAATTATTTAAATTTGTTCTAATTAAGCAAGTTTTTGTGTGATCCAAGGCATTAAATGGACATAATAGAATAATTAATTTCATATAGCAGCACAGAAATCCTTCAAAGCAAAATCTTAACTTGTACTTTAAGCAAAAATGCAGATTAAATTTAACTAAATTGCAGCAATTCTTACGTACTAATTAACCAAAAAGTTCCTTCGCCCAATTAACACTAACAATCTTGAAATAATATTCAATTCTTAATCAACTAAAATCACTTCACAGAAAAGGGTACCCAAAACATGAATTTTTTTCTCAATTAAAACAAAATAAAAATATAAAATACCAAGCGATGATTTTAGCATACCTGTTCTTCATCAGAGAGAGACAAGATTCTGGTACCAACCATAGTCATACACTTGTATGTTTGTTTCTAGAGTTTAAAAGTGGAGATACCGAACTGAAAACCACCACGCGCCACGCGCCATTGAAGTGCATGGCGTGAACGAGCTAATTATGAAAGGATAATTGCACTATGGTACCCTGACATTTCATTGTATGACAAGTATATTCCAGTTTGCAAAATTAAACAAAAAAATACCTTGGACCAAGTTGACCACCGTTATTTTAACGGCGATCTTAATGCACAAAGGGCAAAAGTCTCTTTTAATTTAATTTATAATTAATTAAATAAAATTTCATAATAAATAAAAATATAAAAATATAGGTTTCAAATCGATCTCCTCAATTTACCTCTAAATAGATGAAATTTTCCATTTTTAACTACCATGGATTCCAAATTTCAATTCGGCAATGCAAAAGTCCTATAATGCTCAGGTCTGGGTCAGGTTCTATGATCTCTCCTAGGAATACTGGCATCCGAAGATTATTTCGGATTTAGCTAGAGGTATAGGTGTTCTTCTAAGGTTGGACAAAGCCACTATTGACGGTGATTTTAGGCATTTTGCTAGAATGCTTGTGGATGTTGATGTCGCATCGTCACCTTTACCTTTTTGTTGCTGGAGAGGGATGATTCTCACAATTTGTTCATTTTGGTTGAGTATGGGAATCTCTCTGCTTTCTGCTCTACTTGTTCTTTTATTGGGCATTTATCTCATGTTTGTAGATGGAATCTTCCATTGGGCATTTATCTCATGCTTGTATACGGAACAAGTCCAGAAGTGTTTCTTCTGGTATGGGTAAGTCGGTTTCGATATAGGTTGGTTCGGGCAGTTGGTAATGAGGCTAGGTTCTAGGTTTCAGGTTCCTAGTGGTATAACTTCTAATCATATGGAGTTTCGACCAGTTTCTTCCGCACGTTATGTCGTCGCAATGCCTAATGCTTTTACGGCGATTCCTTCTGATTAGGCTTCTTCAGAAGATATGGCAATTTTTCATTCTCTGGTATCTAAGCTGACCTTTATGGACATTTGTCTCGTCAGACTTGGTTTCTTCTTCAATTCTAGTTGTTTCAGTGGTTTTTATTGATTCCATCTCTACGGTAGGTTCGTGAGAACATTAGTCTGGGCGTGTTGGTGTTGCTCCCATTGTACCTTCTTCTATGCTTAAGGGTTCATCAGTTATGTTAGACTCATTTTCGCAGTTATCAATTGGGATGGCTAGTGCGGTTTCAGGTCTTGAGGTTGTGATGGTTTCCCCTTCCTTTGGGATTGATTTTGTTCTAGTTCCCAATTCTTCTTCTAATGTTCTCTCTCGTTCGGATGTTCCTTCAATGGTGGTTTTCGTTGTTTCTTCTTTGTTGGATGCGTATGATTTGGGAGGTGCTAGGGGTCGTGTTGCTCACCTAATTTCTTTTTCGATTATATCAAACATCATCTCATTTTGGGGGATTTGATACGATGGGATGTTAGGGCTCACCGGGTTATTGCTAATAATTCAGTTTTACACTTGGCTTCGATAGTGAGGATTAATTAGAGAGTTTTTAGAGATGGATATGGTCCTTCTAAATCTCTTTTTGTGGCTATGAATGTTGTGGTTTTGGTTCAGGGCTTTGAGCCTCCCTTGTTTGATTCTTAGGATGAGCTTCGTCTTATTGCAGATTCTTCTTAAGAGTGGCAAATTGAGGAGGGCGAGGTTGATGCTTCTCTTGTTTCTAAGAGGTTAATGATGGTTGAGCATAGGTTGGCTTCTTATAAGTTTGGAGTCCGAACTCCTACAACAGTTTGTGAAGATTAGTGTCCTCTACTGGAATTGTCATGAGATTGGGACGGTTCTACGAGACGATTCCTCAATGATCTGTATCATTTGCATTGTCCTTCTCTAGTGTGTACTGATGAACCTATGGTGGTTTTTTCTTCCATTGCTTCTAGTTTATGGTCCTCTATTAGATTACATTTGATTGGTGAAAATTACAGAGAGGGGGTTATTGCCGACCATTTGTGTTTTCTCTTATGATTCTTATGTTGTTTGCTTTCATGAGTCACAACTTACAGTCTCACTCTCGGTTAACTTTAGGTTACATTGGTATACTTTTGTTTATGCGTGCACTTCTGTTTTAGTTCGTCGTTCGCTTTGGCAGTCTCTTTGTGATTTGGTCAGTATGGTTTCTTCATCATGGTTGGTTGTAGTGGACTTAAATGCAGTTTTGGGAGCTCATGAGTCTTTGGGTTATCGTTCTCATTCTCAAAGTTCTTACACGGATTTTAGATCGATGATTGATGATCATGAGCTGATCAATATTCGCTATCAGGGTTCTCGTTTCACTTGGGCTAGGGGTCGCTATACCAATACTCGAGTTGAGAGTAGATTAGATAGAGCTTTAGTTTCTGATGGTTGTGGTACATATTGGCGGGACATTTCTTATGTGGCTATTCCTCGTCGATTTTCTAATCATTATTCATTATTGATATGATTTTTGGACATTGATATTCCTAGGCCTAGGCTTTTTTGATTTTAAAGTATGTGGTTGAATCGTTCCGATTTCTTAGATATCGTTCGGAGAGTTTGGAGTCCTCCCTCTACGGGTAGCCATCCTTAGGTAGTCATTAGTAAGTTGAGATGTTTGAAGAAGATTTTCAAACCTTGGAACTGTGAGGCATTTGGTGATCATAACACAAACATCTCTAAAAAGTCAACAAAGCTTCAGTCCATTCAACTTGAGATGTCTGATGTGGGTTTCACTGAGGAACCTTTTATGGCCGAGTCGAGGGCTTATCATAAGCTTAATATGTTATTACGCCGGCAATAATGATTCTTTCATGACCGGTTTAAGGATAAATGGGTCTATGATAGTGATCAAACTCCACTTTCTTTCATGCCTCTATCAAGCGTCGATAGATGGGATAGAACAATTGTTCTGTTTTACTCTCTCGATTGATGGCGTGTTATCGACTACTCACTTGGGGTGCGCCTAACGAGGATGAAATGGGACATAACAGTTGTTCTGTTTTACATTTAGAATGTCTAGGACAATTGTTAAATGTAATGTTATACGTTTGGTATGGGTGAGATGGGAAGGGACAAAAACATTAAATGACCAAAGTACCCCTATTAATTTTTAGATAATTTAAAGATCATACACATACCATCACTAATCGCAAAGCAATGAACCATGTTATTTCCAGAACACACACAACATGTATTGTTGAATATTTGATTGAATTTACAGGTTAAACTGTAGTAAGCATCATAGATTCATCATTTTTTTAAGGTTTGTAACTGAATAGGGTACAATCCAAGTTGAGTTTTTTTTTTAGAATCTTGATCTCAATTTTATTTTTCTTCAATCATCATCATTTGTTTTTTTTTTTCACAAAATCAACAACAACTACATCATCTTCTTCTTAAACTCAAAATCTCCATTCGAGATTTCCACCCACCAAACCAGAACCATCCATCACCATTTCAACCACCGGATTCAATCAAACTCAACCACAACCTTAAAAACCCACAAACCTCATCGCTAACGATGGAATCAAAGAAGGTTTGTATCCATAATCCCAGATCGAAGACCGAAACGACGATGGAATGAAACCGTGGTCATTGGCAGATGACGAGAACCAGACGATGACGGTCACCTAAATATTATGAAAACCAGAAACGTTGGACACAACATGTTGACGTCAAGATAAAGGACGAAGAGAGAAACAGGGAAATCTGGATTAAGTAGAAAATGGAGAAGAAGAGAGAAAATGAAATAAAAATTAATAAATTAATAAAAACTAGATTCGGTTGGATTTTTTATGTGTGTGTTGATGATGGTGTTGCTGATGAAAGATTGTCAGTGTGATAATATTATGGAGATGTTGGATTTTGGGTGATAAAGATGAAGTTGGGTTATTGAGAAAGGGATTCGATGATGAATGAATGAATGAGAGAGAGAGAGAGAGAGATGGGATTCAGGTGAGGACATGTTTGTGATTTTTGAAAATTTTAAAGGGTAAAAAAGTAATTTTCACACTTGTCCCATGCGGTGGGACAAGTTGGACGAGGTTTAGGGTGGGATAGATTTTTGTGATTTTTGTCACACCTTGTCCCATTCTGTCTCATGCTAAAGTCATGCCAAACGTGGGACAAGAAGAAAGTGTACCACTTTGTCATGTCCTGTCTCGCATACCAAATGCACCATTGGTCACTGAGGATCATATCGTAGGTTTTTATTCGGATCTCTTCTCCTCGACCTCTTCTCAGGTTGATCAGGATCTTTATGTGGTGGATGACAATATTCCTAGTATGGTGATGACATCAGAGAATGATTTTTTTATTGGTATTTCTTCTACAGAGGATATTTCTGATGCGGTTTTTGCTATGGATGCAAATTCTGCTCCGGCACCAGACGACTTTTCTAGAAAATTCTATCAGCATTGTTGGGAAATTGTTTGTGGTGATGTTGTTCTTGCTATTTAGGATGTATTTCACATTGGAATTATTTTTTCGGCTCTCAATTCCAGTTTCATAGTTATTCTTCTGAAGCTGAAAGACTCGATTTCAATAGATTAGTATCGTCTGATTATATTTTGTAGTTTTCTTTTCAAGATCTCTTCCAAGATTTTAGCAAATCAGTTGGATCGTATTACTGCTATAATTGTCGCTCCTCATTATCTCGGTTTCATTCGGGATTGACATATTAAGGACTGTATTGCTTTGGCATTTGATTGTGTGAATGTGATTCATAAGAAGTGTTATAGGGGTAGTTTGGCCATGAAAATTTATATTAGTAAGGCCTTTGGTACTCTGGATTGATGTTTTCTTCGTAGAGTGCCAGGCGTTTGGGTTTTCCTCTGTTTTCGTGAATTGAATTGATGGCATCCTTAATTCTTCGAGGCTTTTGGTGTTGATCAATGGGATACCATAGGGTTATTTCAAATGCTCTTTAGGGGTCCATCAAAGGAATCTTCTCTCTCCTCTTTTGTTTAGTATTATGGAAGAGTTTCTTAGCATATTGCTTTCTAGGATGGTGGAGTCTTCTCAGCTTTCACCGATTTCTTCTCTGAGAGGGTTCGTTGCTCCGACTCATCTACTTTATGGGGGTTGAGTTTTGATCTTTTGTAGAGGTACGATGTAGAACCTAAGAGGTATCATGCATTTCTTCAGGATTTATGATAGCATTTCAGGTCAATTGGTTAACTAGAGCAAATCTTTCATCTATTTCAGTTCGTCTGTTTATTCGTCCCGCATTTGGGAATTTGCTATCTTTGGTTGGTATGCAGATTGGGCAGTTTTTGTTCTCTCAAGGGTATGCCCAGGCGATTTGTGTTGCAGCCAGTTGCAGATAAGATTTTGTCCAAGTTTAATAACTGGAAAGCTAGAACCCTTTCCATGGCTAGTCGTGCTACTTTGTATTTGAATATGTGTAACTAAATCCCCTTTCTAAGGGGATTGATGTAAGGAACTCTTGGACAATGGGTTTTGTTTAGCCTTGTATTGAATATTCAACAATTACTGTTCTATCCATGTGCTTATTTGTTCTTATTCACTATCTTTATACTGTTAAGATTATTCGAGATAAATTTAATTAAGACTTGACACCAATAGTTGATTAGAGTTCACTAATGGATAGAATAGGTTGTTGGTCAAAATATTACTCCTTATGGCTAGACCCGTTGATTGTCACTCAACCGATCTCACCATTTTTCCCTTACTTTAAATGCCACAAGCGAGGAGTTTTGGTAAGAAGTGATTTGATTTCGTTTCATAACCAAATCACACTACAAAAAGAAATCGGGTCATTAATTGTATGAATCGTGCATTAATGAAGTTATGAGAGCATTTCCCATGGTCCAATTGCAACTCCATTAAGTCCCTAGACTATTTTTAGTTTGATTTATTCAATACTCTTATTATAGATTGTTGAGATTCTATCATACATTTTGTTATTAGAAAAATTGGACGATATGACAAGACAAAAAAATAAGAGCCGGGGGTGCCACATCACCAGAAGTCAACATGATCGAATCAACCCAAATTGACCAAAGAACATTCGTCAAACCCCCCGACCAAGATAACACAAGTGGTCGGGTAGGAAGACCCAAACAGGGCTGTCAAGATGGTCGGGGGTGCGGTCGTGATCGGGTGAAACCGTTGATCGAGGGGAAAGCGAGTTTAGTCGGGTATAATAGGTGGTCGGTTGCGTGACACGTGGACAACATTCATATTTAACAAAGTTACGACTCAAGCACGTAGAGAATGAATCCTATTGAAATTGGGTGTCTAAAAGCATACTTTGATAAGAAAGTAAATTTCCTTATAGATATCAAAGTCTAGATCAGGTAAAAAATCCAACACAATCAAAAGACAATCAACACAAAACAAGGAAGAAGGATAAAACGACTCTGATAAGATAGAGTTTCGTTTAATTATAGGAACTTTCCTTATTTGTACACCAAGTATTAGGGTTCTATACATGTATAAATAAACCCTAACAACACCCATAATGTCAATTAAGCTTATAAGAGAGCAAACAAGATTGTATGTATAATTTTATCAACTTAGTGGATTCTTTTTTCTCTCGCCGTTATCGGCAACCGTGGATGTTTCCCCACTTTGGGGTTTTACCTCATAAAAGCTTATGCTTTTTCTCGAATTTTAATTTATTTCGATTTATAGTTCGATTATTTATTTAACTACTTGCTCGACGAGTGATTAATCCAAAAATTGCCATCAACAACTAGAGCTAGAGGAAGGGTTAAACCTCCATTAGCATTGAGTTTGAAATTAGCTCCGAGAAAAAATTACGAGAAACATATCTTGGCCACTAGAAGAGATAGGAATTTATCTCAGCGCAACACCGACGCCTCGCATGGTGCTAACGCCTTTAATCATGTTGATGTCAATGTCACTGAATAAGATCCATCCTCAAGGACCCCACCACCAACCAGACCTGACGCTATTACATCCACAAGTGTCACCGCTGGTATATCTCCAGACGCGTTCTAGGAATCTCAGTGGAAAGTCAGTGATGACGCCATTAGACTAGACATGACCACGGTTCGGTTCGAACCGTAACAGTAACCGTAACCGAAACTGTGGAACCGGTTTCGAAACTGTGGGGGAGGCGGTTCGGTTCCGGTTCAAGTTCCGGTTCAAGTTCCTCCTCTAAAAAAACCGCCATGGAACCGGCGGTTCCTTTAAAAACCGCCATGGAACCGGCGGTTCCGTTCCTGTTCTGAACCGCCGGTTCCAGAATTATTTTTTATTTTTTTTATTTTTTATTTTTCTTATGCTAAATTGTAAAAAAAAAAGGAACCGGACTGAAACCGGAATCGAAACCGCCGGTAGAAGGTTTCGGTTCCGGTTCCGGTTCCGATTCTGCCTTCTTCCAGAACCAGTTGGAATCGTGGGCATGCCTACGTTAGACAGATAATCAATATAACGGTCACTGCCAATCTGAGTTTGCCATATCAACTCTCTATGCCGGTGGTGACTTAGGATCCCAAGATACGCTATAAAATAGTGGCAACCACTCCAGGAGCACCCCAGAAATCCAGAAGAGATAGATCGTAGAGTCATGAAAAAAAGGGACCTTCGCACAGAAGAAGCGACTGCCAAGAAGACCGAGGAACTGGGGAGCACAGGAAGTCCAGTTCGTACGAAGGCGTAGAGAGGTATAATGAAGCAGAAACCCGCCCCGAAAAGGTAGATAAGTATGATAGCTGGAGGAAAAGATCCCACTCAAATTCAAGTGACGATGAAAACTGCCTCTAGAAGACGTAGGGAGCCAACCTCTGCAATCATACGTGACCCATTCGGTGCCTAGATCAACAGAGGAATCCTTAGGGATCCATACGAGCTCACTATCCGTCAGAAGTTTGATAAGTATGAAGAGTCAGAAGGGGAGCGAGAGGTCCTACTCAGAAAAATAGATGCCCTTGAGCAAAGACAAAACCTGGGAAACCCACTGATTGGAAACCCTGGAAGTTCATTTACTGATTCCATAAGGCAGACCCATTTTTTAGAGAAATTCAGGATACCATTTGTGGAACAATTCAAGGCCAATACTGACCCACAAGAGCATGTAAGGATGTACCAGAGCGCAATGGCACAGTACGATTATGACGATGCTCTCATGTGTTGGATGTTCCTACATACATTGGGAGATCAAGGATCCAGGTGGTTTGGAGCACTATCAGCAGGTTCCATCAGGATCTTTGAGGAACTGATACAAGCTTTCACCAAGCAGTTCATAGGAAATATCTAGCGAAAGAAGTCCATATCAGCCTTGTCGACCTTAAAGCAAAGGAAGGACGAGAAACTGAAGGATTAGTTAACTAAATTCTCACAAGAAGTGTCTGAAGTACAGGATCCTAATGATGATACGGTAATATCAACATTTATTAACAATTTACAACATAGCCATTTAACTCTGAATCTGAGACAAAAGGGGTCGACCATATATGTGAGCATGGTAGACTATGTTGGTGGATATGCCATGGCGGAAGAAGAGCAGATAGCCCATGGTGGAGAACTTAGACATGAGGGTCGGCCCGAGAGCAGCTAAAAACAAAAGGATGGCAACTCGAAGAATAGTGACAAAGGGGACCGGAAAGGCAACGGGGTAATGGGTAAGGATGAACTCAAAGACGACGACGACAAGGGTGGCAAGCACTTTAAGCGGTAATACACCAATTACACCCCGTTAGCTAGAAGGTAAGAGGAGATCTTAAATGCGATAGAAGATAAAAATTTGTACAAAAATCCCCCCGAGACAGTCAAGCTTTGCTAGGGGAGACACCACCAAATACTGCAAGATTCACTAGGAGAATGGTCACGAAACCTCCAAGTGTTATCAACTGAGGGATTATATCAAAAAACTGATCAGATAAGGGTATCTTAAAGACATGATCCTTAGAAGAGGGGATGACAGTACAAGGACACCTCGGTGGAGGAGCACAATCGAAACCAAATGAGCCCTAGAAGAAATTCGGATAATTGGGTAATCAGTACCATATTTGGCGGGCCACACACTGGAGTTAGCAGCCGAGAAAGAATGACCAAGGTTAGAGAAGCCATAGATGGGCAAGGGAATATAGAAGTAAATTTGTTGGGCTCCGATCAGAAAAAGTTAAAAGCAAGGATGAGACTCTATAGTCTTTACTGAGGCATACACACATGGATCAGAGGTAAGGCCGAACGATGCGATTATTGTGTCAATTCTTGTGGGACACAATGAGGTAAAAAGTGTGTTGATTGACAATGGGAGCTCAGTAGATATCATGAGTGTGGAAGTTTTTGACCAACTCGGGGTTGCAAAGAAAAGACCTCCAACCCCTCAAAGTCCCATTAAGCGGCTTTGGGGGAGTGGAACTAAGATCGTTGGGAACAGTAAAGTGACCTGTGCAAAAATAGTGTTGCTGGATTTTATGGTCGTAAATATAGAAAACTGGCCGTACAACGTCTTGCTGGGCAGGCCTTTCCTTAACAAATCAAAAGCTTTGACAACCATATATGCATTGACAGTGAAGTTCCCAACAGAGGCGGGGGTGGGTGTCATGAAAAGTTTACGAGAATGGAAAGAAAGGTCAATCTAGCCATATACTGGGAAAAAGCAGAACCGAGGGTGATACAGGTAGATATCCAAAGAAATGATGAAGGTTAAAAATGGATGAAGGAGAAGATACATTAGAAACGCTTACTAGGTTCGACTTGGATCCAAGGGAGACATCTCCGGGTGACGGGAAGGCCCAGAAAGATGGACCAACTGAGAAAGTCAAAAATTACGAAGGTAATCATGATCAGACCATAAAATTAGGGACCTGGTTGACGGAGAAAATTCATAATAGAATGATTGGCCTTCTGAAAGAGTATAAATACGTGTTCGCTTGGAAACACAAAGACATGCCAGGAATCGACCTGAAGATAATTTCACACTATTTAACGGTTGATCCCGATCGAAAACCAGTTTTCCAGAAGAGAAGGTGGTTTAACCATGAAAGAAGCAAGGCAATCAAATAAGAAGTGGATAAGTTGTTGGTAGCAGGATCCATCAGGGAAGTGAAGTACCTCGAATGGGTTGCCAACGTGGTACTGGTAAAAAAGAAGAACAGTTAGTGGAGCATGTGTGTGGATTTCACTGACTTCAAGAAAGCATGTTCGAAGGATAGCTTCTCTTTACCTCGAATGGACCAGTTGGTGGAAGCAATAGCCGGTCATGAATTATTGAGCTTCATGGATGCTTACTCAGGCTACAACCAGATCCGAATGTTCGAACCCGATGAAGACAAAACTTCCTTCACAATTGATCAGGGGTTATACTATTACAAAGTTATGCCTTTTGGTCTTATGAATGTCGGGGTGACTTACCAAAGATTGGTAAACAAGATGTTCACCCGACAGATCGGTAAGAATATGGAGGTGTATGTAGACGACATGCTGACAAAGATCATGACGTCCGAAAACATGCAGAAGATCTCATGGAGACATTCGGGGCATTATGATGGTTCGACATGAAGCTCAATCCAAAAAATATGTTTTCGAGGTACTTTCGAGAAGATTCCTTGGATTCTAAGTTCATCAGAGAGGAATCGAAGTAAACCCTGAGAAAATAAAGGCATTGGAAGAAATGAGGTCCCCAAAAACGTTGAAGGAAATTCAAAGGCTAATAGGCTGCTTAGCATCCCTGAACCGATTTATATGCAAATCAACAGACAAATGCTTGCCCTTTATTAGAGAAATCAAGAAGGGCAAGGGGGTAGAATGGAACGATAAGTACGAGTAGGCATTCCGAAAGATCAAGGAGAACCTAGGTAAAGAACCAATCATGTCTAAACCCCTTGAAGGAAAAGTGTTATACCTATACCTGTCGGTGACAATTGTGGCAACATGATCGTTGCTGGTCAGGTTGGATGAGGGAGTATAAAAGCTAGTATACTACACAAGTAAGGTTTTATTACCAGTTGACACAAGATACTTACCGACCGAACAAATGGCATTGACGCTAGTGATTGCAGCAAGAAGTTGAGACCATATTTTCAAGCACATAAGATCGAGGTCTACACGGATTGCCCATTGAAAATGATTCTATCTAAGCCTAAAGTGTCTGGGAGGTTATTAAATTGGGCGGTGGAATTGAGTGAGTTCGACATAGCGTATTTGCCAATAGCTGCAAATGGTAGCTGACCTAGTCACCGAGTTCGCCGAACCAAATAGTGAGGTTATCAGGATGCTGAAAGAAATTGAAGAATTTATCCAGAAATTAAGTGTGGATAGATCCTCAAAAACACATGGCAGCAGGGCCGGTATAGTGATATCCACCCCAGAAGATGATCAGGTAGATACGGTTTGACTTCAAAGCCACTAACAACATGGCCGTGTACGAGGCACTTTTGGTATGACTTAGAGTTTTCGTGTAACATGGCTGCTTATCTAGGGATAGCCAAGATGTTGCTTGGAAGGTTCAAGGCTTATAGGGTTACTCAGATCCCAAAGGAGAATAATGAGAAGGCATATGCTTTGTCAAAATTGGCATCGGCTACTATCAGCATAGACCGTCCCAGTTGCTTACCTCAAGAGACTTAGCATCGAGGATCAAGGGAAAGTATTAGAAGTAGGAACGATTGAAGGAAAACAAACCACTTGGATAACCCTGATCATGGAATATCTGGAGAATGGAACGATGTCAATAGAGGTAACCAAAGCAAAATGGGGGAGAATAGAACTACCGGATACTCAATAGTCAGAAGAGAATTATACATGAGAGGATTTTTGAAGGCCTTATAGAGGAGCGTTTGCCCAATAGAGGGCCGACAGATATTAGAAAGTATCCACGGGGGAGGGGTGTGGGAAACAATCTAGGGGTAAAATCCTAACGTATAAGACTCTCAGACAAGGCTTCTACTGGCCAACCCTATTCCAAGATGCCCAGGCAGTCGCGGTTCAGTGTGGTAGCTGCCAGAGGATAGCCAATGACATCAAGAGCATCCCTCCTCCCCCGAATAGTTGAAGCACCTATCATCACCTTGGCCGTTTGCCATGTGGGGGCTAGATTTGATTGGCCCAATGCCAATAGCAACTGTTGACGGTGATTTTTGGATCAATCCCTCGTCACATAATTTGAGCAAAGTAATGGCTACGCACAAACAAAGATAATAGGAAAATATATAAGACACAGGATTTTACATGGTAAAACCCCAATGTGGGGAAACGTCCACAGTTGCCAATTGCAGTAAAAAAAATTCACTATGCAGAAAAGAGATTACACACTCATTCATTCTTGCTTTCTCTCTAAAAATTGCGTTCAACCCTTTTAGGTGTTTTTTTGGGTCTATTTTTACATGCATAGAACCCTAATTCTTGATGTAAAAGTAAGAAAGGTTCCCGTAATCAAAGAAAATTCTAACTTATTGGAGTCGTGTTATACCTTTTTCTTGTTTCACGTTGATTATGTCATGATCGTATTGAATTCCTTGTTCAATCCACACTTTTTTTGTCCATAAGGAAGTTTACTTCCTTATCAAAGTGTGCTTCCAGAAGCCTTGTTCAAGTTGGACTCTTTTTCTTCGTGTTTGAGTCGTGATCGTATTGAATCTGGGTGCTAATCCATGTGTCGCTCATCCGATCACTTGTTTTTCCTGACCATTCTTATTTACTCCGATCATTAATTCAACTTGACCCTGGTCCCAACCATCTTGACAACCCGATCGGGTTTTCTAATCTGACCATCTATGTTATCTGGTAAGGGAGAACTGGTTGGGTTTGCTTAGTCCTATTTGTGTTGACTTAATCTGATCATACTTTAGTGACGTGGTGTTCCCAACCCTAGTCTTTTGCTTATGTGTCATGTTACTTAGAATTTTCCAATAACAACGCCCCCTTAAACATACAATACCGAACATCCCGCTCAAAATAGAACTCGTTCGGTGAAGTATTTAATTTTTTTGTTGTTGTGGTACTCTTGAACGCGCATTTAATGATTTGTGGCTGGATGTTAAAGTCAATCACACTCATTTCGGCTGACGCAATCATTTATCCATTTTTTTCAAATTTTGAATGGCACGTGTTTCGCGTTCAGTGTGCACCTACCCCCATTCATATATGCATGTTGGTATGATGTCATTTGCCCCTATATATAGCTCAAAAACTTTTCATTTTTCCTTATGATTCCATAGTGATTTCTCACAAAAGCCTTAACTGCTTTTTTTCTCTAGATTTTGGCTTTCCATCTTTAAACTTTTGTGTCTTCATCACCTCCGTGCACATTCCACGTATGGATCCAACTCTTCGTTGTCATTATTTGAGCTTTTTATGCATGCCATCGAGGCTGCCGATAGAGAAAATATCGCTAGGCTCGAGTCTCTTCTTTAGGGTCATTTTTCTTCATCCCAACCCACTATTCTTAATATGTATTACTCTATAGCTCGTCTCGGGTTTTTTCTTTCTTCTTATAATCCTCTTGGTTCCATTTCTGTTGATGTCCATCCAGATATGTCGAAGAATACTAGGCAAACTTCTAGGGCTTCTCCTAAGGAGATTGCTCGCTTGGCGAGTTGAAGATAACTTCTCAGACGTTAAAGATGAGGGACATTTCGAGGCAACGACGGACTCACTTGTTTAGATTCTCAGTGGACCATCCTTGTGCCTTTGACCTTGAAATAAATATAGTGACAGATGAAAAACTTGTGAATTTTATGGAACGGTTCAATCTCCCCCGTTCAATGAAACTACCTTGCAGAGGTAATCGCGCAGTGTGGAATCCAACCCCTGGTGCAGTTACAATCTATGGGGCAATGCTGTCTTCTAGGGTAACTTTCCCTTTACAGCCCTTCATCGCTTGCTTCTTGACCGACACGGGTGTAGCCCCAACTCAACTGACTCCCAACTCGTATCAGGTGATGATCAGTCTATGGCACTTATGGAGAAAGATTGAAGCTAAGTGCCCCTCAACCCAGGAGATAGGTAATTTTTACACCTTGGGTCAATCAAACACAGGTGATACTTTTTACCTTCAATCGTCGCCACCTAGCAGCTGGATTCCTCATGGTTGTAAGGAGAAGCATGCCCTTCCAACACATAAGGACCACAAGGGCTTCATATGGGGGTTTACATTGTCTAACAAGTATTGGAAGAATAGTTGGTTCTTCATCAACGAAGATTGAGGCGAAGTTGTGGGAGCTGATCCATCCCATCGGCTAAACTGAAATAAAGTCCCTAAACATTTCTGTAGCCCTGAGCTATGGAACAAGACTGCACATGTTATGACTAGAAAACAAGCTGATACGGTCCAGGTCAAAGAGGCCTAGACTTCTTAGGAGGTCTGGAATCGCCTTAACTTGTACTTAGAAAAAGAGTTGATCAAATTGGGTCTCTTTCTCGAGATATCCGCTCGGCGTAGACGGAGTAGGGCTTTGTTTTTAAGCTATCCCAATGGTGGATTAACATTATTGTTGCTACTAATTATTTCCTATGATATTTTTCTTTTCGGTATATGAACTGGATATTGTCGTTGGCAAGCAAGCTGAGAAGGCTAAGAACCTTGATCGGGTGAGCCAAAAAGTTGCTACTGACCAAGTGGCCAAGTCATAGCCCTCCCGGAACACGACTTGGTAGAGCACGTTTATAACTCTGATCATGACTTTCCGACGGTTCACGCTGACCAGGTTACGGTGACCTGTCATAATACCCCTCCCCCTCAAAAAGGTCAGAAGGTATCTTTTAGGGATAGATCCGGTCGGATTCATTAATCTACAGAGTGATCTAACCATGAGAGGTTGAGTAAGGAGAGATCGAACAGAGATAGACCTTCTAGAGACAGGCGGAATAAAGAGAAACCAAATAGTGGCTAGTCTCATAAAACTAGGTTTGATGTCAATGTCTCTAGCAGTAAAGTGGCCAAGGTAGTTGAGGGATATTCTGCCCCCGAGGCTATCCGTAGAAGATAAGAGTTTATAAATGAGGTAGACCCATTGCCCTCTCAGTCAGGAGTTGCCCCTATTCTTTTGGATGAAGAGGAGGATGACGATCAGGGAACCTTAACTGAACTAATTCTAAGGGAGCAGCGGTCAAAGAAAAAGAGTGATTGGGTGGTTGCGATGTCTTTCGCTATCCCATATAAAAAAGTGAATATCACCGATGAAGCAATACCTCCACCTTGCCCTCTACTTCCTCAAGTTCAGCCCAATCATTCTCCAACAGGTCTTTCAGCACATCACTCGGGAAAGACCCCCATGGAGTTTTCAATCATGCGCCAAATAGTCTTCACAGATTCAGACTCCGATGATGGGAAGCACAACTCGGAGGAGTTATTCATTGACGTCGATGTGCTGGACATCTCAAAGGAACAGATGCTTGGTCTGGTGCCAAAGTCAAGGACTGGTGCTACAACGAAATTAGTCCAAGATGCTCCAGCAGCCCAGCTTGGGGATCATTCCCCCTTTACATTACCTGGGTATTTTGCTAATGATGGTGTTGGTGGAGGTCAGGTTCTCGAGGAGTGAAGTCACGAAGCACTTGAGGCTGCCCCTCAGATTGGTGAAAGTATCAAGGTTGGCCCGACCCTTCCCATGGCGTTTACTACTGCCTCTGTTTCTGACCGACCCATTCCGTCTACAACTCCTGATGCTCCAACTTCTGGGTCCCCTCGCTCAAGTAAACTTCGAGCTGACCCCTTTCTATGATTAGCTTTATGTCGGCTGGTGAAGGTTATATTGGTGATGGCTACTAGAATGAGGCTAGGGCTGTTAGCCCATCTGAACGGGTTCAGATGATCTTTAATAACAGAATCTTTGTAAGTGCCCTTCATATCACTTTTAATTTTCCCACTTTGTGGTTTCTATAAATCTTACTTTGCTTTCAGGTGGTGGAAGAGCTTACTTGGGCCTTCAATGATCAGAAGTTGCTGAAAAAGATGATGCACTTAAGTTTTCTTCTGCCAGCGCTTCAAGGTCAAGTAATATGAGAAGGAGCTAAAGACTCATGTTTTGACCGAGCTTGCTGTAAGAAAGACAATAGCCAACATCCAGAATAGGGCTTCCGCATCTGAGATAACCCTCAAGTAGCTCACTTCGAGAAATGTTGAATTAGAGAAGAGGGTCGCTAGGGCAGAGTCGTTGAACGCTAAGCTTCAGTCGAAGGTCATTTTGGCTAAAAGAGTAACGAAAAAAGCTCAAGAGAAGACTCGGCTTGCCTAGGACACCCTTACCTCTACCTAGGAGGTCATGTTTAAAAAGCAACAGGCATCTGAGGAGGCTCAGATGCATTATGAGTTCCTGGCCAAGGATTTGGAGCAGCAACAAGTTAGCTTAGAAGTGCTTTCCTAGGAGGCTAGGTCAGCCCTTGAGGTCCAAAACATGGATCGTTATAAAAGATCCCAGCTTTTAACGATGTCATGCTGATGGAATTTGAGAGGGAGCTGACCATCGCTCAGGCTTTCTTCGGGGTCAAAGAAATATTTTTAGATGAGGCTCACCGTAAATGGGACAGAGTGATCGGGAAGCATAAGGATGAGTCCATAGAGGCTATCAGGAACCAGAGAATTTGTTGCAGGGCTTATTATCGGTCGGTCGGGAAGAATCCTCATCTTATGCATCTGGAGCTTCCTTTAACATCTTCTCTGGTTGCTTTTCATGCAAATGAAGTGAGTAATGCTTTAACTAAGGGTGCAGACGTTGGTCATCTGCCAAACACGGACTACTCTCCCTTTATGACCGATAAGCCCGATGATGTAATCACTTGGCCAAATTTTGAAAACTTGGGCAAAGAACATGGAAGTGATGCTCTATCTAGTGGTTTTGGGCTTGGAGGCCCATCTAACACCTCTAATGTTTAGAAGTTTCTTTTTTATCATTTCTGTAATTGTAATTTTGTAACCACATATTTCTTTAATGAAATGAAATTTATCCTGCTTGTCGTCTCTGAACTCTCTATGACTAACTGAAACGATTTATCAACTCAAATTATGTGAGTCGGGCCACATCTAAGTTAGTCACTTTGGTTGTGATCATATCTTCTTCTACCATCTTTTTAATCTTGACCAGGATATCCTATTAACCCAAACTGCACTAAATCTGTCATCCTGACTTTGGCCAAGTAACTCTGTGTGGTAGAGCTTGTAATGGCTCTTGCGTGGGGTCGGGGAAGTCACTTAGGTTTGCCCATCTGCTAATCGATCCCCGACCATCATGTTGTTGTTATGTTAGGAAGTGTTCTTTATAACCCATTTGCATGGTATCTCGTTTATAGACTCTTGTCTTTTATCTGTCAACTAGGTCGTTGGGACGTCTCTTAATAATCTGTTGATCAAGATTCGTTACAACAGGGCATCTCGTATTTTACTGATTTAACAGGTGCTTTGAATGTGTCTGTTTTTAAGTAAGAATATTCATCCTTTGTTCAACTTTTGGCATATCCCATCAGGGCTTTTATCCTAAAAGTGCCCTAATGGTGCTTTATTGCACCTAGTTAGTTTCGGTGAGTATATGCTGTCTTTACGACATACATTTTCAGCCCCCTCACTGGGCTTCTCAGGCGCTTTCACCTAACATAAAGCAATTTTTAAGTGCCCCGATATTGCTTTTGTATACGAACGCAAAGTTTTTGAATACTATTCTTGACTTTTGAAACTATTCCCTCAAAGGGGCTTTTATTAAATGCTAGAGAGAAACATAAAATGATCGGTTAACAAGATAGAATCAGTTAAATAAGCAAGAGAAAAAAAATGAGCTAATGGACCCCTAAGGGTAGAACATTTTTAGGTATTGGGCATTGCATGACCTGGGTAAATCGTTTCCTTCTGATCGGGCAAGGCGGTACGCCCCGTGTCCAACCAACCCGGCCACCTTGTACAAGCCTGCCCATTTGTCAGCCAAAGCTCCTGCTGACTTATCTCTTGTATTGGGTGACACCCTTTTTAGAACTAGATTCCAAGCTAGAATCTCCTGATTCGAACATGCGAGTTGTAGTATCTGGCGACCCTTTGTTGCTATGTTGCGGTCCTAATCCTTAACATGTCTTTTTTTTTTCTTCCAACTCGTCTAAGTTATGTCTCATCATTTCAGCATTCAACTAGGGGTGAAAGAGATACACCCTGGGTATGAACGACCTCGATCGGTATTACCGCTTCATCCCCAAACGCCAATGACTAAGGGGTCTCCCCTGTTGAGGTTCTTTCCGTGGTCCGATAGGCCCTCATAACCTCGTTTACCTTATCTATCCAACTCTTTTTTCTGGCATCTAGTTTTTCCTTCAGGGTGTGCTTGATTATCTTGTTCACTGCTTCAGTCTGACCATTGGTCTGTGGGTGAGCTGGTGTTGCGTAATAATTCCTTATGCCAAAATCCTGACATATGTTTCTAAAATTGTCACTGTCAAATTGGGTTCCGTTATCCTTAATTATCGTGTCTGAGATTCCAAACCGGTAGATGATGTTCTTCTTAACAAAACACGTCATATTGGCTTCAGTTATATGTAACATCGCCTCTGCCTCGACCCATTTGGTGAAGTAATCTATAGCCACAATTACGCTCTTTGCCCCACCTTGGTTGCAGCCGGTATTGGGCTGATCAGATCCAAACCTCACATTGCAAATAGACAAGGTGATAACAAGCTCCTCAGTTATTTGGGAGGCCTCTTTATGTCATTGGCTATCCTTTGACAACCCCCACAATGTTCGGCGACAACCTGAGCGTCCTGAAATAAGGTTGGCAAATAGAAGCCTTGTCTGAGAGTTTTGTGTGCGAAGCTTTTACCTCTTGAGTGGTTTCAACATACTCCTCCGTGGATGCTTTATAATATCCGGTTGCCTTCCATGGGGAAGACACATCTCTGTAAGCTTTCAAAAATCCTCTCCCGTATAGCTCCCCCTAACCATTGAATACCTTATAGTTCTGTGCCTAAGGTGTTTTGCTTTGGTTACTTCTGTTGGAAGTGTTCCATTTTCCATGTATTCCCTGATCAGGGTCATCCAGGTGATTTGAACTCCTTCAACCGCAGCTACTTCCAACACATGTTCTTGGTCATCGATGATTGGCCTTTTGAGACGGACGACTGGGATGGTCTTTGACTGCATACTAAGGTTGGTTGGTGCTAATTTTGACAAAGCGTCTTCTTTTTCTTTTTTCTCCTTAGGGACCTGGGTGACTCTGTATGCCTTAAATCTTCATACCAATGCTTTGGCTACCCCCAAATATGCGTCAATGTTGCCATCTTTTGCTTGATATTCATCGAATATTTGGTTCACCATCACCTGCGAGTCATTGAATATTTCTAGCTCATCTGATCTTAGGGTCGTGCTGACTCCGTGTCTTGCCAAAAGTGCCTCATATTCGGCCATGTTATTGGTGGCTTTAAAGTCAAACCTCAAGGCACACTCTACTTGATCTCTTTTTTGGGGTAGATATAACATCCCAGCTCTGCTGCCGTGCGTGTTTGACCACCCATCTACATATAGTTTCCATGCGAACTCATTATTCTCTTTCAGCATCCTGATTACCTCACTATTTGGTTCGATGAATTCCTTGATCAGGTCAGCCACAATTTGCCCATTTATTACAGCCCTTGGTAGGTAAATTATCTCAACCTCGCTCAACTCCACAACCCATTTTGTTAACCATCCGGACACCTTGGGTTTGGATAGAATTTGTTTCAGGGGGCAGTCCTTGTAGACCTCGATCCTGTGCGCTTGGAAATACAACCTTAGCTCCTAGCTACGGTCACAAGGGTCAGTGCCATCTGTTCGGCTGGTGAATACATCATCTCCGCGGGTAGGAATGTTTTACTGGTATAATACACTAGTTTTTGTACCCTTTCATCCAGTCTAACTAGCACTAATTCTGTCACTAACTGGTGTCACTGACAGGTATAAGTAAAGTATTTCTCCATCAAAAGGTTTGGACAGTATTGGAGCTTTCCCCAGATATTCCTTGATCTTTTTGAATGCCTGTTCGCATTCAGCACCTTATTCTATCCTCTTTCCCTTCTCAATTGCTTTGAAAAATAGGAGACACTTATTAGTTGACTTGCTTATGAATCGGTTCAAAGATGCTAAGTACCATATTAGTCTTTGGATTTCCTTCAGAGTCTTCAGGGACCTCATCTCTTCTAATGCCTTTATTTTTTCTGAATTTACTTTGATTCCCCTCTGGTGGACTTGGAAGCCTCAGAATCTCACCGATGGGACCCTAAAGACGTACGTTTTTGGATTGAGCTTCATACCGTACTTTCGTAGCACTTCGAATGTTTCTCTGAGGTTTCATCCGTGCTCTTTTAATGTTACGCTTTTTGTGAGCATATTGTCTACATATACCTCCATGTTTCTGCCAATCTGTCAAGCGAACATCTTATTCACTAATCTCTGGTAGGTTGCTCTAGCATTTTTGAGACCAAAGGGCATGACTTTATTGCAATACAAACCCTGGTCAGTAGTAAATGACGTCTTATCCTCGTTGGGTTCAAACATTCAGATATGATTATATCCCAAATATGTATCCATGAAGCTCAATAATTCGTGGTCAGCCATTGCATCCACTAACTGATCAATCCGAGGTAGAGGAAAACTATCATTCGGACACGCCTTGTTAAGGTCTATGATATCTACGCACATCCTTAATTGGCCATTCTTATTTTTGACTAACACCACATTGGCTACCTATTCAGGGTATTTTACCTCCCTTATAGATCCTACTGCCATTAGCTTCTATACTTCCTCTTTGATCGCATTGCTTCTCTCTAGGTTGAATCGTCTCCTGTTCTGGACAATGGGCTTACAGTTGGGGTTAACTGCTAAGCTTTACGAAATTATCTTCGGGTCGATTCCTGGTATATCCTTAACATGCAAATATATCTTTGTGTTCTTTTAGCATTCTAACCATCTCATTTTGCAATTGCTTCATCAGCTGGGCTCCGAGCCTTACAGTCCTCTCGGGACTGTTGTTATCAATAGTGATCTCTATGGTCGGTCTATCTTCCTGGCTTTTCCCATCTTCGGAGGTGTCTCCCTCGGGTCCAGATCAAATTGAGTCAAAGTTTTTGCTCTGATTTCCATGTCATATATCTTCTGGTTTTCATACTCCTCCAGGGTGTACACTTGCATTACCCCCTGACTCTGTTTTCTCCCTGTATATGGCCAGATTCGCCTTTCGTGTCCACTCTTATGAACTTTTCATGACTCCCACTCCCGCCTTTGTAGGGAATTTAACCATTAACGCGTATGTGGCGGTCATAGCTTTTGTCTTGTTCAATAAGGGTTGGCCCAATAAGGTGTTGTATGGCCAATTCTCCACGCTCACAACCACAAAATCCAATAACACTGTCCTGGTGTAAGGAGAGCTACCAATCTCCATAGACAGCTTCACCGGCCTAAGCTACCTCACATCCGCTCATTCGAAGCCTCTAAACGGGACTTTGAGTGGTTGAAGGTCTCTTCTTTACAGTTTGAGTTGGTCAAATACTTTCACACTGAGAATGTCTACCGAGCTTCTGTTGTCGATAAGTACCTTTCTTACTTCCCTATGTCCTACGTGAACCGACACCACAATTGTGTCATTCGACTTTACTTCTGACGCATGTGCGTCTGCTTCGGTAAAAAATATAGGGTACCAACCTTGTTTGAACATCTTCTGGTTGGGTCCTAACAAATTTACCTTCAGGTTTCTTTATCCATCTATGGCTTCTCTAAATTCAGACATTACCTAGTGTATGGACCACCAAAGATGGTGTTAATTGCTCCATTACTTGGATCCCCTCTTGGACTCCTCTGAACTCTATCTCATTCCTCTATTGCAACATTCTTACCCCAATCATCTCCATTTCTAAGGATCATATCCTTGAGGTGCCCTTCTGTAATTAACTTTTCTATATAGTCCCTCAGCTGATTGCATTTGGAGGTTTCATGACCGTTCTTCTGGTGGAACCTGCAGTACTTAGTGGTGTCTCTTCTGGCAAAACTTGACTGCTTTAGGGGTCTCTTGTACAGATTATTATCCTCTATCACATTCAAGATTTCTTCCTGTCCTCTGGCCAGCTGAGTGTAATTGGTATATTGTCTTTTGAATTGTCTGTCACTTTTATCGTCCTCAATTCGCCCATCTTTTCCTTTTACCCTGCTGCCTTTTTGCTCCCCTTTGGTACTAATCTTTGGGTTATTGTCCTTATTCTTCTGGCTGTTTTCAGAACGACCCCCATGTATAAGTTCTCTGCTATGGGCCAACTGTTCTTCCTCTGCCATGGCGTACCCTCCGACATGGTCTACCATACTGGCGTACATGCTCGGTCCCATTTGCCTCAGGCTTAGGGTCAAATGGTTGTGTTGTAAAATGTTAATCAACGCGGACACCACTGCATCGTCATTGGGATTTTGTACTTCTGACACTTCTTGTGAGAATCTAGTCAGGTAGTTTTTCAACTTCTTATCATTTTTTGCTTCAAGGTCGACAAGACTGATATAGACTTCCTTCGCTGGATATTCCCCATAAACTGCCCAGTGAATGCTTTTACCAATTCCTTGAAGTTTCTAATAAAACCTGTGGATAGCCCTCCAAACCATCTCGATCTCTGATCTCTCAACGTTTGTAGAAACATGCGACACATGAGGGCGTCATCATAATCGTACTGTGCCATTGAAATTTGATACCTCTTTACATGCTCTTATGGGTCGGTGTTACCTTTGAACTGTTACATATGTGGCATACTGAACTTCTCCAAAAATCGGGACTGTCTTATTGAATTAGCAAACGGGCTTCTAGAGTTTCCGATCAGAGGGTTTCCCAAGATTTGCTTTCATTCGAAGGCTTCTATCCTTCTAATGAGGATTTCTCGCTCCCTTTTTGGCTCTCCTCGTTCATCGAATCTTTGACGGATTGTTAGCCCATATGGATCCATTGGGACCCTTCTACTGATATGGGCACAAAAAGGGTCATGTCTGACCACCGGGGTTGGCTCTCTGCACCTTCTAGGGGCCATTTCACCGTCACTTGAATACTAGCGAGATCTTTTCTTTTGGTCATCATACTTATGCCCACTTTTCCGGTAAGTTTATGCTCCGTTGTATCTCTCTACGTTATCCCGTGAACTAGATTCCCAGTGTTACCTTGTTCCCCGATCTTCTCGGTCATTTCTCCTGCATGAATGCCCCCTCTTACCGTGATATTTCACCTCATCTCTTACAGGTTTATGGGGTGCCCCTGGGGTGACCGCTACTATCTCGGAGCGTATCTTTGGATCATGGGCCACGATTGGCATGGAAAGCTGGTACAACGAACTTAGGTTAATTATGGCTGATATACTTATTCCTTGCTTGGCAGCTTCTTCAATGACCTTTCGCAAGGTTTCCTGGATCTGTTTGAATGCTTCCGAGGAGATGCCAATTGCTGCACCAATGGTTGCAACAACATTAAGTCGGATGGACAACAGGGTCCTTGAGGGTAGATCTCCTCCTATAACAACGATATCCATATGATCTGGTTCATTGGCATCATGCATTACGTCTACATTGCGAGGAGATGGACTTCTATCTCTACCAGTGTCCATGATGTAAGTTTTGGCTAACTTGTTTCACAATCACTCAAGTAAACAAAATATTATAGAAGGTTCAACCCCCCTCCTTCTAACGCCAATTGTTAACAGTGATTTTTGAATTAATCCCCAGTCACACAATTAGAGCAAAGTAATGGCTAAGTACAAACAAAAGATAATAAGAAAATAAATAAGACGCAGGATTTTACGTGGTGAAACCTCAATGCGAGGAAACGTCCACGGTTGTCGATTGCAACAACATAAATTTACTATGCAGAAAAGAGATTACACACTCAATCACTCTTGCCTTCTCACTAAAAATTGCGTTCAACCCTTTTGGGTGTTTTTTGGGTCTATTTATACATGCATAGAACCCTAATTATTGATGTACATGTAAGGAAAGTTCCCGTAATCAAATGAAATTCTAACTTATTGGAGTCGTGTTATCCCTTTTTCCTGTTTCACATTGATTGTGTCCTAGTGGTATTGAATTTCTTATTCAATCCATAATTTTTTGTCTATAAGGAAGTAAAATGTGCTTCCAAAATCCTTTTTCAAGTTGGACTTTTTTTCTGCGTGTTTGAGTCTTGATCTTATTGAATCTGGTTGCTAATCCACGTGTTACGCGTCCGATCACTTATTTTTCTTGACCATTCTTGTTTGCCCCGATCATTGATTCAACCTGACCCTGGTCCCGACCATCTTAACAACCCGATAGGGTTTTCTAATCCGATCATCTATGTTATTTGGTCGGGGGGGAATTGGTTGGGTTTGCTTAGTCCTACTTGTGTTGACTTAATCTGATCAGACTCTAGTGACGTGGTGTTCCCGACCGTAGTCTTTTACTGACGTGTCATGTTACTTCAAATTTTCCAATAACAACAGCCAAATGAGGAGCAAAGCACGCCATTGTGGCAATATACTACTTTACAAAGTGGGTCGAGGCAGAAGTGCTGGAGCATATAACCGAGGCTAACACGACTATTTTTGTGAAGAAAAATATCATCTATCAATTTGAAATCCCAGACATTATAGTCACAAACAACAGGGACCTAATTCGAAAGTGACAACTTCATGAACATGTGTCAAGACTTTTGCATAAAAAATTATTACTCCCTCAATAGCCAGACAGAAGCGATAAACAAGATAATTAAGCATACCCTAAAGGTAAAGTTGGATGCTAAGAAAGGGAACTGGTTATACAGGTTACACGAAGTCTTATGGGCATATCGAACCGCGGAAAGGACTTCGATAGAAGAGATCTTTGATTCACTAGCATTTGAAATGGAGGCAATGATTCCAGTTGAAGAATTTCATAATTCACCAAGGGTACAACTCTTATATCCAAAGTAAATGTAGAATGTTAGAGCAGAACCTAGAAGAATTAGAGGAAAAAAGAGACCTATCGAGGGTAAGGAATGCTGCCTATCAACAAAGGGCGGCTAGATATTACAACTCACACATTCAAGTCAGAAGATTCCAGCTCAGAGATCTGGTTATGAGGAGGGTATCACCCAATATGAGAGATAAATCAGTTGAATCATTAGCGGACAAATGGGAAGGCCATACCTTCCAATTGGTCGGGTTGGCTGGCCATGGAGCATACCGCCTTGCCCGACCAGAAGGGAGCGAGCTACCCAGGCTATGTAATGCTCAGTACTTAAAGAGGTTCTACCCTTAGGAGTTTCTCATTTTAAAATATTTCTTTTTAGTATATAAATGAATTTGCTTTGTTAGTTGATTATTTGATGTCTCTTTTATCATTCAATAAAAGCACCTTAGAGGGAACAATTTTAAAAGTCAAGAATCGTGTTCTAAATTTACTTTCGTTTACAAAAATAATCCTAGGAAACCTAGAAATCACTTAGTTTCGACAGGAACGCCAGGGAGGCCCAGTGAAGGGGTCGAAAGCACATGCCTAAAAGGCAATGTATACTCACCAAAACTAATTGGGTGTAATGAAACACTCTTAGGGCACCTTCAGGCCATAAGAACCTGATGGGATGCACTGAGAGTTGAATGGGAAACAAAATATCCTTGCTAGAAATGGTTGCTACTAAAACACAATCGCTCATAAATACAATATGATATAAGCCACCCTATTGCAACGAATCTTGATCAACAAACTATTGGGAGACGTCCCAATGACTTAGTTGACAGATAAAAGAAAGCATCTATAAACTTGATACCATGTAAATGGTATATAAAAGAACACTAGTGGACATAAAGTAAAGACAGCGAGTTAGTCAGGAGTTGAACCGTCGATCGGGCCAACATGAACAGCTCACTCGATACTGCCTGGGGCGAGATAAACCCCGACACACGTAGTTGTTTGGCCAAAGTTGGGACGATAAACTTAATACAGTTTACGATAGTCCTTGTCACGCTGAAGTTACTTGGTTTAGGACGGTGCATCCAAACCAAGCCTGACTAAAAAATGAACAACCAACCAAGAAACAGTCGCAACTAGTTGTGCTAATACGATTTCGATCGAGTCAATCAGCTCGGTGTAAGGCGTTACACATAGTTCGAGCCAACTTATAACAACGACCTTGATAAAAATGTTTGATCAAAGGGTTTCAGTTGTAATCGAGATAGTTAACCTAGTAAAACCTAGTATACTTAGTTCAAGTAAAGAAATGGTTATAACCATCCCCAAAACGTTCGGTTCTTAGTCACTCGAACTAACAGAAGTCTCCGAGTGATCACAGTCATGCCACAAAGTATTCAGTACATATGAAAATTTATAAAGAAACAAGCAAAAAAAGGAAAAATGTGTTATTAATATCAAAAATATAAGAAGGATTACGAAGCTACAGTTACATAAGCAATGTTGACAAAAGGTGAGGAAAGAAAGTTAAGCATCTGGAGTATTAGAAGGACCTCTAGGTCCAGATCCACTAGGTGGTAGGTCATCACCCACGTAGTCCTTGCTCAGGTCTAAAAAATCCGGTCAGGTAATGTGATCTTCTGAGTAATCGACCATGAATGGAGAATAATATGTGTGTGGCAAGGGGTTAACATCAACTCCCTTGGTCAGGGCACCGCTCTCTTTGCCAATATGGAACGCCATCATGGAGGACTTTGAAAGAAGTTATAGGTGCATAGGAAGAGGATCCTTCCCGATGGATCTACAGTAGGCTATCCACCTGATCCTCTAATTCTTTCTGGCTTATAGGGACTCTTCTTTATGCCTTTTGATAGTCTTGTTCCATTTTCGACGAGCCTCCCATTTGGATCTCTCCTTGCCATAATAAAATACTTAAGCAGTTGCCATCCCTCTCTCAAATTCTCTTAGCATGACAGCGTCGAAGGCTAGAAACCTCTTGTAGCGATCCATATTTTGGACTTCAAGGGTTGACTTGGCCTTTTGGGAGAGCATCTCCATACTAACTTGTTGATGTTGTAGATCCTTCGTCAGGTGCTCATAGTGGATCTGAGCCTCCTTAAATGCTTGTTGCGTCTTAAGCATGACTTGCTGAGTAGAGGTAAGGGTCTTTTAGGCAATCTAGGTCTCCTCTTAGAGTTTTTTTTGCCACTGTTTCTGCTAGGACAACCCTAGATTCAATCTCAGTGCTTGGTGGTTCTACCTTCGTGACCATCTTCTCTAACTCAGCATTTTGGGTGGTGAGCTCTCTAAGGGTTATCTCAGCAGCAAAAGCTCTATTTTGAATGTTGGTTATAGTCTTCCTCAAAGTGACCTCAGTCGCAACGTGGACCTTCAGCTTTTCCTCATACTGCTTAACCCTGAAGGCATTAGCAGAGGAAGACTTGAGATCATTATTCTTCACAGCAAGAGCCTTCTTGAGCTTAGATGTCTTAGCAGTCTGATTCTTCTGATCGACCAACGCTCGAGTTAGCTCCTTCATCGCCTGAAAAAAGAAGTAAGAATTTAGAAAGCTGTCAAACACGTATGTAAAAGATAACACAGGAAGTACTTATGAAAACCCCGTTATTGAAGATCATACGGATCTGCTCAGACGTACTGGTAGCTATAGCTTCCCTCCAGTACCCGTCACCAATATACCCATCGCCAGCTGACATTAATCAAACCATGGAGAGGGGATTGATTCTAGGGCTATTCAAATGGGGAATATGGGAAGACCTAAATACATGAGCAGTCGTTAGAGCTGAATAAATAGGTTTGTCATTATCGGAAGCAGTAGTGGTCAGGGGTGTAACATTTTACACATTTGATGCTTCAGCACCCTCTCCAGACATTTGTAAGGGCATTGAAACCCTACCCCTCAGGGGTTTAACCTTCACTTACACTATCCTGAGGAAGGGACATATGAGTTATGATAGAAGGGATATTCCTATATTGGTTCACCTTTACATCTTCAACCAGCTTAACTGCAACACCAGTCCTCGATTTGAACACTGGGAAGAATGCTTGCTCCTTAGTGACATCAAGCAACTGTTTATCAATGAATTTCTTCTCTGAGTTAGACCCACCATCATTAGAGTTAGAGTCAGTAAAGACTATCTAACGTTTAATAGAGAACTGTATAGAGGCCTTCCCTAGGCGATGTGTGGGAAGATCTGAAGAGGGGTAGTCAGTTTGAACCCGAGAAGGCTCAGGATAAGTGGAAGGCACTATCAGATCAGCTGCCTTGACAGGATCATAAGGAATGGACATTCCTAGATTGGCTCACCCCCTACATTTTCAACCAGTTTGACTACAACACCAGTCCTCAATTTGAACACCAGAAGAAGTGCTTGCTCCATAGTGACATCAAGCAACTGTTCATCGATGAATATATCCTCCGAGTTATGCCCACCATCATCAGATTCAGAGTTAGTAAAGACTATCTGATGTTTAATTGAGAACAATATGGGGGCCTTCCCTTGGCGATGTGTGGGCAGATCTGAAGAAGGGTGGTCAGTTTGAACCCGAGAAGGCTCAGGATGAGTGGAAGGCACTGACGAATCAACTGCCTTAACCGGATCATAATTGAGGGAAGAGGATATTGTAGCCACCTAATAGCCTCTTTTCTTTGATTGTTGCTCTTCAAAAATTAGGTCAGTCAGGGTCTCCTGATCATCCTCTCATTCCTCATCCAAAATGGTAGGATCAACCTCTGATTAGGATGGCAACAGGTCAGCAACACGTGGAGCCTCCATTCTTTTATGAATGTCTTCATGGGAGGAAGATCCTTCCACAATCTTAGCCATTTTGCTGCCATGAATCTTTTCACCAAGTTCCACCTTATGGGACTTGTCCTTAATTGGTCTGTCTCGGCTCAACCTCAACTTACTAGACCTCTCTCGTTCAGATTCCTCTGAGGGTAGATTGTACCCAGATGGACCTATCTCTTGACAACCCTCGTCAACCACTTCGGGGAGGAGGAGAATCATGACTGTTCATTTCGGCCTGTCCAACAGGAGCCGCCAAAGAGTCGCGATCAGACTCGTATACGTGCCCTACCAAGGCATGTTCAGGGGGAGTAATTCCCTGAGCCACGTGATCAACGACCGCTTTTTTGGTCACTCGATCAATGTTTTTAGCCTTTTTGTCCTGCTCACCAGCGATGATGTCCATCTTGTACCCTGGAAAGAAAGACATGAGGAAAAGCAGTGAGAATAAATACATACGACCAAAGATAAAAAGTATAGAAACTAGAACCTACAACGTTTACGTCGGGTAAAGATTTCAGGAAAAAGTCCCAAGTTAATTAACTCCTTTTCTATGAATAAATTGTGGCCCTTGACCGTCCAAGAAGTCTGAGCCACCTAAACAACTATGTTGCCCTGGTCCGAGTCATCACAGGCGCAACCTTGTTTCACAGTTCAAGGCTACATAAATGCATCAAGACGCTGCTCTGAGCTAACCAATGGGGAGGATCAACCACCACAGTATCGCCCTAGTCGCCACTAACAAAGAACAAATTGTTCTTCCATTGCTTGTTTGACGAAGGGAACCTCTGGATAAAGCCCTTGTGTTTCTTATACGTATGAGGGGTAGGTATTTCTTTGTAACCACGGGGAATCCAGCTGCACGATGAGGTTGACTGAAGATATTGTTGGGATTATGCTTGATAGCATGCGTGTAATAAAGTATTTGACAATCTTTTCATATTAATAAAGTAATTTCTTGTTTAACAAATCTTATAGCATTTACAATTTAATTATTATAATTGTCAAAAGTAAATAGTCGTAAGGTTAAAAGACTATGAGAAAAGAAGAATTGTTCATACATCTAGATATGTATGAGGTAGACACAATTCTTTAGTTAGTCTTGAATAATATTCACAACTTAAGATAAAAGGATGAGAACCTTTATCTTGTTAAAGTTGTAGATTCTTTTGCTAGCATTTGAGTGGGATCAAATGTGTTATGATGAGTCTAAAATCATCAAAGTGTGGTGTCTTTGGGCAAAATAATCTATTGCACTGGGTGCATTGAATTGGATCACAATGAAATACTTTATATAGAACTGTCAATGGATAAAAAATTTCATTTGAAGACAATCGGAGAGTCTATCTCAATCCTGATATAAATGATGGATTTATGGTTGCAAGTGTTATCATTTGAGCTATCAATGAGTACTATTATATAGCATAGTCTATCATCGATAGTTTGGTGGTATTCATTTGTTAATCGATAGAGGACTTCATTTATATATATATATATATATATATATATATATATATATATATATATATATATATGGACATCGTGGCTCCAATGAAACGAGATGGATGTTTTGAAGTATTGGATATTAAATCTTAACATTAAGTTTTCAATAGTATCTATTGAAACATGGCTTCTGGACAAGTCAAAATATCCAAGTTCAAAATATGGTCATATGAGTAAATATGGTAACTTGGAGAGCTATAGGCGAGATATGAGCTCTTGGCGACTACTGATATTCTTCACGATGATACAGTTTCTCCAATAAGGTTGTCTAGGGTATGAATGAGTAACATCAACTTATTCTATCTTTATTTAAGAGTTCAATTTTAGTTCTTTAGTGGAATTAACTAAAATTAAATAGATCGGACTTAAGTGAATCATTTGTTGATTGTGATTGGGTTGTGTCTGTTGGAGCTTAAACTTAGATAGCCCGCCAAGATCCCCAATCCACACGAACTTGCATGGATCACTTGATATATTCTACCGGACCAGTTTAGGGGTCCATTTAGAATTGTATTAAGGCATGTGAACTTGTTTATTTTTGTAAGAATAGGTCTAGTTCACATGTGAGCTTTTTATTAAGGTCCAATGAATTTAATAAAATAAGAAAAATAATATATGGCCCATATATATGTGTTGGGCGGCAAGGCTATTTAGAATAGCTTAATTATATTATTTTCAATTTATTATTTAATTATTTGGAAATTAATTAATTTGTTGATTAATTAATTATTTAATTAAAAGTCAAAAAAAAATTCCTAGTAGAAGACGGTCTCCTAAAATTATAATATTGTTGGTAGTATAATTAATATTAAAGACTATATTTGATAAGTAGATAAATAAAATGAATTATTTATCTAATAAAATTAGGAAGTCTTTAATATAGTTACAAATACACTATTGAGTTGGATTATGAGTCTTGGTGTATGAAATAATTCCTTTTGGAAAATGATTCTTTACCACCAAGTAAATCCTTCTTAGGAGAGGATTTAGTCTCCAATATATAATACCTATTAAATTTGACAAAGAATGAATTTTTGGTGTGAGAAGTTGTTTTTTTATTGTTATATATAAAAAAAAACTTCGTTCAACTCATTGTGTGAAGAATTCGGCCAAGCATAGAGAAAATAGGGAACGTTTTTGTTTTCAATAGTACACTAGTATCTTTTGAATCAAAAGGTTTTTGTGTACAAAATCAAATTAGGTTCACGCGAGTTTCAATCAATTAGATTGATAATTCACAAGTGACCGGATCTTCTTGGATTTTTCTCTTGGAGGATAATTGTAACTAACAAAGAAAAAGATTTTGTTTGTTTCCATCCTCAGGTATACAATTTAAAGAAAGGGAGCCCACACTCCTAGGTGATTCACGTTCATGATTAGATTGGAATATCTTGCGGATTCAATTCAACGCTTGTTCAATCTTCATGAGAAAAAGGTACGACACTTTTTATATACATCAATCAATCTAGGGTTAAGGTTCTTGTTATTTAAAAGGGAATTTTTTTTATTTATATGCAAACCCTAATTTTAATTTTATTAAATTTCTCACATTTTCCATTGCGCGGGTTTTATTTTCCCTACAATTGCTATCAGAGCCTGGTTGTACTCTTGATTAATTGATGTATGTGTTCATGAATCTTTTTCTTTTTATTGTATATATGCAGGTTTTAGAAAGAGATGACACTCTAGGTATTCGCATATATATATATATATATATACATATATATATACATATATATATATATATATATATATACATATATATACATATATATATATATACATATATATATACATATATATATATATACATGTTTTATATATGGTTTGTTATTGCTTAATTTTGGTCCTAGAATTTCAATGTATTTTGTTTTGGGATTGTGAGAAGGGTTGTCTATCATAGCCATAATTTACATCTTAGTAATTGCTAAGTTTTTTTTTGTTGTAATTAAAAAAAAACTGCAGTATTTTATTATTTAAATTCTTCTGTAATACATTCAAGTATCGAATACTCGAATGTTTGAAGAATTATGAGCAACCGGAACAAGTTTGGGTTTGTGCGAGCTGTAACAACAAACGTGCATGCGAAGAGCACGCAGCCACGTTTATTGTGGCATGGGCTGCGCACGGCAGCCCTATGGTAGCCATGGCTGCGCATGGCAGCCCTTTATGGGTCTATGGCATGCGCACGCCCATGGGTAGGGAGCCAAGGGTGCGCACGCCCATGGGAGGCAGCCGAGAGAGTCCGAATGACGAAGGTCGCGTGAAGACTTGTTCGCCAAGAAAGGAGTTTTTTTTGTATTCGAAGACATGTAATTTACTTGCTTTTCTAGGATGGACAAAAATTGAAGCTATTTATATTTGTTGTAAATATTGCAATATTTGTCATTGTTTGATAATATGTCGTATAGTATAGGAGTGCCACTCATATATCACTTTTGGTATGAACAAGCATTGAATGGTTTAAGTATCTAAATTGGCATCTTGATAACTTGGTAAATCATTCTTTAGAATTCGATCACACGCCTTAAACAATTGAGTGGGAGAAGGTGTTTTGGAACACCTACGGCCTCCAAGTTTAGTTGAGCTTTATGTTTCGTGAATAACCCCCCAAGGGGTATTCATGAATGGAATTTAGCAAGATACTTCTTTACAAGGATAGACTAGACAATTAGCCCAAACGATATCTACTACCAAAGGAGGGATATTCTTGTGGGATTATATTGAAGGTCGATAAATTGGTATTACACTCAATGTAGTTTTATTAATATCCTCCCAAGAGTTCTTGTTAATAAAAATTACAAGGTTAAAATTGAAAACGTTGGTTGTTATGTTAACAATTAGGTGGGACCTAGTCCAACTAGTAAATGTTGTGAACTCCCAAAGGAGGCATGACATTTATGGGTGTTGAATCACCGCTGAATTTTTACGATTGAATTATTTTATTTAATTCAAGATAAATATTCGAAAGTGCTTTATCATGATTATTTACTTATATAATTTTTGTTGTTGTTCAGAAATCATGAACCCATCCCTAATCAACATCCTTAAAGACAATACTTTAATTGGTGATAATTATGTCATATGGAAAAGGAAAATTGGGCTGTTATTGCAATCCGAAAAGCATATGTTGGTTCTATGTACTCCTAAACCACCTACTCCTACTAATGAATCTACTCAGGAGCAAAGAGATGAGTATCAGCAGTGGGAGTCTTCTGATGAGATGGATAAATGTTACATTATGGCCACCATCTCCGACGTGTTGCAACAGTAACATGAAGGAATGGAGACTGCTGTCGATATAATGATGTCTCTAGAGGAGATGTTTGCTATGAGGTCTAGGACGACTAAAAGAGAGGCAGTGACTGCTTTTATGAATCTTAGGATGAAATCTGGGCAGGCTGTAAAAGATCACATGATAAAAGTCATAGCACATCTCAACATTGCTGAGCTGAATGGTGCTGAGATAGATGGTGATACAAAAATTGACATGATTGTCAACTCACTGTCGGATTCCTTTGATCAATTCAAGTTGGACTACACCTTGAATAATAAGGAATACATCTTGCAAGGCCTGATGTAACATGTTCAAAGCGCGGAAAAAATCCTTGTGAAAGGCAAGGGTCAAGAGATTCATACCATAGGTAAAGTTGCTATTGTTAAGACCCGTAAGAAGGTTAAGAAACAACAGAAGAAAAAATAACTAGGACCTACTAAGAAGGAGACAAAGAAAGTAACCAAGATCAAAGGGAAGTGTTTCTTTTATGGTGAAAAGAGACATTGGAAAAGAAATTGCCTAAAGTCTCAAGACAAAAAGGAAGAAGGTAAAATTAATTATCTTGAAACATGTTTTTTGGCGGATTCTATGGATTCTTGGATCATAGACTCCGGAGCCACTAATCAAGTTTGTTTTTCCTTACAGGGGTTCAAGGAAATGAGAAGGCTTAATGAGAACGAATTCAATTTGCGTTTAGGTAGTGAAGCGTTGGTGTTTGCTAGTTCAGTGGGACATATTAAAATTAGTTTAGATTCTTATAGGCATTTAGATTTAATTGACGTTTATTATGTACCTCAATTCAAGAGGAATTTAATTTCAGTTTCTTGTTTAAATAATTTTTGTTATTCGGTTACTTTTAATAAAGCTTTTATTATTAGTAAGAATGACAAAATTATTTGTAAAGGTACATTGGAAAATGGTTTATTCTATTTGCATGGAAATATCTCTCACTTGTTAGACACGGAATCAACGGAACCTAATCATAAAAGAGTAAAATTATCAAAAGATGAAACCTACCTATGGCATTTGCGCTTAGGTCATATTAACCTTAATAGGACTAAAAGATTGGCAAGTGACGGACCTCTAAATGACTTAAAGGTTGATGATCTACCAACTTGTGAATCTTGTTTGGATGGTATAATGACCAAAAGGTCGTTTACGACCAAAGATGTAAAAGCCATCGAATGTCTAAGATTGATACACACTGATGTGTGTGGACCTATGAGCATTCAAGCTAGAGGTGGATATAAGTACTTTATCACTTTCACGGATGATCACTCAAGATTTGGCTATGTGTATCTCATGAGACATAAGTTAGATGTTTTTGACATGTTCAAAGCATTTAAAGCTGAAGTGGAAAATCAGCTTGAGAAACGCATAAAGATCTTGAGGTCTGATCGTGGTGGAGAATAACTATCTGGTGAGTTTCGGCAATATCTTATTGATAATGGGATAATTTCTCAGTTTTCTGCACTAGGCACACCTCAACAGAATGGGGTGGCAGAAAGGAGAAATAGAACTCTTTTAGACATGGTTAGGTCTATGTCGAGTTATTCACTCTCTAATTCTTTTTGGGGATATGCTTTACAAACCGCAATGTACCATCTAGGTTGGTTCCTAAAACACCGCATTAGTTATGGACCGGGTGAAAGCCTAGTTTACAACACTTAAGGATATTTGGATGTCCAGCGCACGTGTTAAAAGGAAAGACAGAAAAGATGGAGTCCCGTTCAGAAACATGCACATTTGTAGGGTTACCAAAAGGAACAAAAGGATATTATTTTTATAGTCCTTTAGATCTTAAAGTATTTGTTTCGACAAATGTAAAATTTCTGGAAAAGGACTATATGAATAATTTTGTACCTAAAAGTCGAATTGTCCTGAATGAGCTTTCAGGAGATACAATTCCACAAGAGGTTTCATAACCAAGCCCAATTGTAAGTTCCCTACCAACACAAGATCAACAATCTACCATACCTCGTCGTAGTGGGAAGGTTAGTAGACAACCCGAGAGATACATCGGTCTAGGAGAATCTGTAGAGAATTTCCAGGACGACGATGATCCTTATATGTACAAGGAAGCAATGGAAGATGTTGATTGTCGCCATTAGCAAAAGGCATTGCAATCCGAAATTGAATCTATGTTCAAAAACAATGTCTGGTCTCTTGTAGACTTGCCTAAAGGGATAAAACCCATTGGGTGCAAGTGGGTACACAAGAGGAAAAGAGGAAAAGAGGAATGGATGGAAAGGTGGAAACTTTTAAAGCTAGATTGGTAGCTAAAGGTTATACACAGAAGGAAGGTATCGATTATGAAGAAACCTTCTCTCCTGTGGTCATGCTTAAATCCATTAGAATACTCTTATCCATTGCGATATCTTTAGACCTAGAGATTTGGCAAATGGACGCTCAAGATAACTTTCCTTAATGGAAGTCTTGACGAAAACATCTACATGATGCAACCAAAAGGATTCATTGAAAAAGGTCAAAAGGAAAGGGTATGCAAGTTGCAAAGATCCATATATGGATTGAAGCAAGCATCCAGATCATAGAACATAAGGTCTGATCAAGCCGTGAAAATTTTTGGATTTATTCAAAACCTTGATGAACTTGTGTATACAAAAGGATTAAAGGCGACAAGTTGGTTTTCCTAGTTCTTTACGTTGATGATATACTACTCATCGAAATGATGCAGGTGTATTGACATCAGTAAAAGAATGGTTAGCAAAACAATTTGATATGAAAGACTCAGGAGAAGCAAGTTATATTCTTGGTATCCAAGTCATAAGGGATAGAAAGAATAGAACGATTGCATTATCCCAAGTTTCATACATAGATAAAATCTTATCTAGGTTTTCCATGCAAGATTCCAAGAAAGGTATGTTACCTTTCATACA
The DNA here is from genome assembly GCA_032871835.1 of Dipteronia dyeriana. Lineage (NCBI taxonomy): Eukaryota > Viridiplantae > Streptophyta > Magnoliopsida > Sapindales > Sapindaceae > Dipteronia > Dipteronia dyeriana. Next base: position 1,824,174 of record CM065297.1, read on the forward strand.
TGGAATCAAACTTTCTAAGGAACAGGTCCCTAAGAATGAGCATGAAGAGAAATTCATAAGTAGGGTTCCATATGCATCGGCAGTTGGAAGTCTCATGTATGCAGTGCTCTGTACTAGACCAGATATTTGTTTTGTTGTGGGCATAGTTAGCAGGTTTCAATCTAAACCTGGTCATGATCGCTGGACGGCATTCAAGTATATTTTCAAGTATCTCAAGAGAACGAGAGATTATATGCTTGTATACTCTAGAGGGGATTTGATTCCCGTTGGCTATAAAGATTCTGATATTGAACCAGATTCTGACTCCAGAATATCAATATTAGGATATGTGTTTACAATTGGAGGAGGGTCAGTCATATGTAGGAGTAACAAGCAATCTTGTATTGCTGATTCCACCATGGAAGCCGAGTATGTTACAGCATGCGAGGTTGTCTGGCTCCGCCAATTCTTGATTGACTTGGAAGTGGTTCCTGATGCGAATAAGCAGATCACTATCTATTGTGACAATAGTGAAGCAATGGCTAATTCGAGAGAACCAAGAAGTCATAAGATAGGGAAACATATTGAAAGAAAGTATCACCTTCTAAGGGAAATTGTGCATAGGGGTGACATGACGATTACCAAGATCGCGTCAGCAGATAATATAGCGGATCCCTTTATAAAAGCTCTTCCACAAAAGAGATTTGATGGACATCTAGAGAACATGGGGATGAGAAATATGACACATTTGCTATAGAGCAAGTGGGAGATTGTTGGGATTATGCTCGATAGCATGCATGTAATAAAGTATTTGACAATCTTTTCATATTAATAAAGTGATTTCTAGTTTAACAAATCTTATAACATTTATAGTTTAATTATTATAATTGTCAAAAGTAAATAATTATAAGGTCAAAAGACTATAAGAAAAGAAGAATGGTTCATACATCTAGATATGTATGAGGTAGACACAATTCTTTAGTTAGTCTTGAATAATATTCACAACTTAAGATAAAAGATTAGGCGCTTTTATCTTGTTAAAGTTGTAGATGCTTTTGCTAGCATTTGAGTGGGATCAAATGTGTTATGATGAGCCTAAAATCATCAAAGTGTGGTGTTTTTGGGCAAAAGAATCTAGTGCACTGGGTGCATTGAATTGGATCACAATAAAATACTTTATCTAGAACCGTCAATGGATAAAAATTTTCATTTGAAGACAATCGGAGAGTCTATCTCAATCCTGAGATAAATGATGGACTTATGGTTGCAAGTGTTATCATTTGGGCTATCAATGAGTACAATTATATAGCATAGTTTATCCTCGATAGTTTGGTGGTATTCATTTGTTAATCGATAGAGGATTTCATTTATAGATATGGACATTGTGGCTCTATTTATGAAATGACAGCAGAATATCATCATATGGATGTTTTGAGGTATTGGATATTAAATCTTAACGTTAAGTTTTCAATAGTGTCTATTGAAACATGGCTTTTGGACAAGTCAAAATATCCAAGTTCAAAATGTGGTCATATGAGTAAATATGGTAACTTGGAGAGCTATAGGCGGTCTATGAGCTCTTGGCGATTACTGATATTCTTCACGATGATACACTTTCTCCAATAAGGTTGTCTAGGGTATGAATGAGTAACATCAACTTATTCTACCTTTATTTAAGAGTTCAATTTTAGTTCTTTAGTGGAATGAACTAAAATTAAATAGATCGGACCTAAGTGAATCATTTGTTGATTGTGATTGGATTGTGTCTATTGGAGCTTAAATTTAGATAGCCCGCCAAGATCCCCAATCCACACGAAAATGCATGGATCACTTGATATATTCTACCAGACCAATTTAGGGGTCCATTTAGAATTGTATTAAGGCAAGTGAACTTGTTTCTTTTTGTAAGAATAGGTCTAGTTCACATGTGAACTTTTTATTAAGGTCCAATGAATTTAATAAAATAAGAAAAATAATATATGACCCATATATATGTGTTGGGCGGCAAGGCTATTTAGAATACCTTAATTATATTATTTTCATTTTATTATTTAATTAAATGGAAATTAATTAATTTGTTGATTAATTAATTATTTAATTAAAAGTCAAAATCTTTTTCCTAGTAGGAGATGGTCTCCTAAAATTATACTATTGTTGGTAGTATAATTAATATTAAAGGCTATATTTGATAAGTAGATAAATAAAAGAAATTATTTATCTAATCAAATTAGGAAGTCTTTAATATGGTTACAAATACACTATTGAGTTGGATTATGAGTCTTGGTGTAGTAAAGAATTCATTTTGGAAAAGGATTCTTAACCACCAAGTAAATCCATCTAAGGATATGATTCTTAACCACAAAGTAAATCCTTCTTAGGAGCGGATTTAGTCTCCTATATATAATACCTATTAAATTCGACCAAGAATGAATTTTTGGTGTGAGAAGTAGCTTTTTATTTGTTTTTTATTGTTATATATAAAAAAAAACTTCGTCCAACTCGTTGTGTGAAGAAATCGGCCAAGCATAGAGAAAAGAGGGAACATTTTTGTTTTCGATAGTACACTAGTATCATTTGCATCAAAATGGTTTTGTGTACACAATCAAATAAGGTTCACGCGAGTTTCAATCATTTAGATTGACAATTCACAAGTGACTGGACATTTTTTTATTTTTCTCTTGGAGGATAATTGTAACTAACAAAGAAAAAGATTTTGTTTCAGGTATACAATTTAAAGAACGGGAGGCCACACTCCTAGGTATTCACATTCGTTATTGGATTGGAAGATCTTACGGATTTAATTTGGCGGTTGTTCAATCGTCACGAGAAAAAGGTACGACACTTTTTATATACATCAATTAATCTAGGGTTAAGGTTCTTGTTATTTAAAAGGGAAAAAAATTTATTTATACGCAAACCCTAATTTTAATTTTATTAGATTTCTCACATTTTTCGTTGCGCGGGTTTTATTTTCCCTACAGATAGAAGGTGCCTTCAGTATTTGATCGCCCCAGGGTGTAACAGTTACATATCTTTTGTGGTCGTGGTGTTTTTGGCCCCAATCTTCCTCTACAAGTGCCATAAGTTGATCACCACCCGGTATTAGCTGGGGGTCAGATGAGCGGGGTTAATCCCTATATCTGTCAAGAATCGACGATGAAAGGTTGAATGGGGAGAGTGACCCCCGAAGACAACATGGCCCCATAAACAGCAACTACCCTAGGAGGAGAATTCCATACATCACTATCGTAGCTGTAGAACAGTCATACCGAATGTGAAAGGTCAAACCAATCTTGGAATTTCTCAAGTTCATCAACAGTCACCATATTTATTTTGTAATCAAAGGCACAAGGGTGATCCACAGTAAAATTTAGCATATGTTTGTGTCGTTCCCTCGGGACTTCCTTTATCATCAGCTTCTGTGAGACAATCTTCAAGTCGCTTGCTAGCCGATCGGCTTCCTTGGGCGAAGCTCTGATGGTTTGACATGAACTGGTTGTCTTCGACATATTTGACCAAACAACAACATAAGCAGAAGCATGAGGGTTAGCAAATGAAGGAACAAGCTTAGGACGAGCCACCGAGTAATCTCCATCTAAAGCAACAGGTTGAAACGAAGGAGTGTATGCATGAAAGTGACCCCTAGGCATGGACTAAAGCCTAGCGATATTCTCATTATCGCCAACCTCAATGGCATTGCAAGAGAAGTTCAAAATATCGATAATGGGGAGTGGGATCCATACCTGGAATCTTAATGAAGGTGATGAGAACACGAACGGTTCGAAAGACGACTTACCAACCCAAAATCTTACCAAAAACACATATTTCTTAGAAATTAATTCACCTAATCCACATCTTTACACATCCTTCCATTTATCTACACATAAAGCCTTCAAATCCATTATCATCTCATTCTTTTAGGCAAAGGAAGTTGAAGAAGAATCGAAAGAGAAGAAGTTCAAAGCAAAGAAGAAAGAGTTGTCCATCATAGTTTTCTCTATCTCTCTTTCTCTTTATGTTCTTATGATAGCCATGTTTAGATTTCTCCATACTTTTTGTATGGATTTAAGTTATTGAAATTCCCTTAGAAGTGTGTATGTCTATACCTAAAAGGGGAGTGAATATGTTTTAATCGAATTAATTACAAACTTTTCTATTAATCAATATTCCAAATATCACCCCAAATTATAAAGCATTCAATAAAACTAATTATGCATAAAACAATAAATGACACACGATATATACGTGGAAACCCTTCGACAAGGGAAAAACCATGGGCTATCCTTCTAGCCACATACGATCCACAAATCCACTATTGTAATAATGTTTACAACCTAAGTTGACCACCTAGTCACACTTCAAGGTTACTAACCCACCACTACTACCCAACGAACCTTAATAGTGATTCTTGATCAATGCTTGCCAACCCATCCTTGGTTGCAAGACTTCACTTGCTTGAGCACTACACACCGTAGTCACAAGACTTAACCTCAATGAAGAGTCTAAACAACCTAAGTGATTATGATGAAATATTCAAACATGTAAATAATGCTATGCTACACTAAATGCTTATCTAGGAATTCAAAGATGTCAATAAATGCAAACCCTAGATATCAATGTCTAAATGCAAGTGCAAGAGACCTAACTAGATATAGCTATGAGAGACTAATATCTAGCTATCAAACAAAAGCCAATCAACAAAAGTTGTCAAAAAAAATGGTAAAGAACAATCAATGCAATCAACAAATGCAATCAACAAATGCAATCAATTGGACCTAAACAATATCTAAATGCAAAGCATAGAGATTTAGCTAGAAGGGTAAAATCGTCTTAAATAATAGCTATCACAAACAAACATCTCAAGCAACAATCAACAAACCAAACATGTGATAAATGCAATTAAACATAAAAGCAAACATTAAATAAGCAATAAATGCAACTTCTAGGTAAACATGGCCTAGTAATGAAACAACAAGTTCTAGGGCATGTAGAGATTACCTAGTCAATTAAAACAGGAGGAATCCATGCTTGGAAGATGCAAGAAGATGCTAGATGCTCATGGATTGAAGGTTAGTTGAGTTAAAATGAGTTCTTGGGAGCTCTCTCTCACTAGAAACTACTTTCTCTCTCTAAAGAAATATTTTCAAAGCTCTAGGTCTGATTTAGGGAAGAAGATGATGTATATATAGAGTCCAAATCAAACTACATCGTTTTAGGAGAGAAAAAAATGATTCGGGCGTCAGAAGCGACCTTAAGGTGACTTGGATGATAGGTCGCTTCAAGGTCACTTTTCTCTCGGGTTTGGGTGCCAAAATACGCTTGAAAAAATGGCTTGGAAGTTAGGTCACCCAGAGGTTGCTATTCTCTCGGGAAAAACGAGACAGCATAAACAGCTTCAGATTTGAGCTACCCAAAACATGGCCAAACGACATCCAAACTTTTCGTATAATATACCGTTGGAAAGGTATGGAAATCTACTTTCTGCTCCAATTTACAAGACATGATTTGGATGTTTGTAGAAAGATTATGGTCAAATGAGTGACCAAAGGTCAGATTTGGACATTAACAAGAATGCCCAAACTCATGGAATAAAACCATGTGACCAAAGACAAACTAAGAGAAGAAAGAGACCCTCTCAAATGGTCACTCAATGCACTAAGACAAGCACACCATCGTGTAAGCGCGAACACACACAAAACCACACTATGAATGCACATAGGCAACAATGAAGCACACATGCATAACAAAACAAATGCAAGTGAGTGAGTGTGAGCAACACATAATGCATAACATGTAAGTGTGTGCAACTAAAACCTCTTCAAAGAAAGTTAATCAAGTGATATACCTTTGAAGCTTGAGCTTGGTCAAGAACAAAGACGGTATAAACTACCCTTACATGTTAATCCCCAAATATTGTTTGTCAATCAAAATAAGCCAATCAAAAATCAAGGAACTTACAGTCATAATATGAACTAAACTTCTTAGGCTAAGGCCAAGATAAAGCTCAATCCATGACTATCTAAATAAATGACCCTAAATTTTATCTATGCTTGTTTATATTTTGTTGTATAAAATATTCATGTGCTTAATGCTTTTGAATGCTTAGCTATCACTTAAATGATTTATTTGTGGTTGTGTGATGGACTAAGAGGGAAAGCATACCACGTGTAAGATGGATTGGTTAATACAAGTCTAGTAATGTAGGGATTCGTAAGGCTAGCTTGTAGGATTCATATTGTGTGCCATTAATCAAAAGATAGGTTGTTGGTATGCATGAGTGTTGTCTTTATTGCTTAAGAGAGAATAGAGACTGTTTTAGGGTCACATGAATCTACAACATTTATTTGCATAATTAGGATTAGTTGGTAGGTCTGGACTAAAGGTAGATTTGGTTGGGTGGATTCTAAGCCTTGGTTATATTCTCATTTAAGTTGCAACAATCATGTTCTTGTGTTTGTGTGTTTTAAGTAATTCCATTTTTTTGCAATAGTTAGTTAAGTTTAGTTTTAGTTTTTGAGATTAAAATTACTTCCTTTTTTATTATTCAAATGGTAGCTTAATCAACCAATTTCAGTATACAACTCCTGAATCCTTGTAAGAACGATCCCCTATTTACTATATACGACTACACGACCACATACGATTGCAAGTGCCTCTCGAGTTAGAGTAGGAATCACATCAATTTTTGGCATCGCTACTAGGGAATCTGAAAAACTGCTATATAAGGAGCATTTTCATGACAGTTGATGCCCTAACTCCAAAACTCACCAAAACTTGTTCCTCTCTCAAGAACTCTTTCAAGACACGATTGGTAAGTAGTTTCTCCCCCAAATCTCTTATTTCTTCATACAATCCTATCCTAGCCTCCTTATTTCATGATTTCAACAAGTTAGGACAGATTTTAAAAGAGTTGTCAAGGTTAGGGTTCCGAAAATTTAGGGATTTTGCAATGAAATTTATACATTTTTTGGATTATTGAATTTGGAGCAGTATTCGTTGCATCAAGTGTATTGTTTTTTGCTTAATCTTAGTTTATTTTTGTTTTGTCTTCAGTTTTGTGACATGTTTGTGGTGGATTTTGGGAGTTTATTGAATTTTGGTGTAAATTTGAAGTTGGTGAAGTGTATAGTTTGATTTTCATTGAAATGTGCTAGTTCCTAAGGTTGATTTGTGCAGTGGTATTGTGAGAGAAATTCATTGTTAAGTTGTACAGTTGTTGGGAAAAATGGGCAAGAAAGAAACCGGGGGAAAGAAAACACCTGATGGAAAGAAGGGTAAGGGTTCGAGTTTTAGGAATCTCATGGTCTGTATGAGGAACTGTGTTATCTCGATGACTGCAAAAACACCGTGGTCCTAGAGATTGTGCAATAAAGGAAGTGGGAAATTTTGTTAAGGTTTTGGGCATTACAAACGCCACACTTGCGAAGGAGTATTATGCGAGCATGGATCTTGAGTTTGTGAAAAATGACGGAGTAGTCAAGGTGAGAGACAGTAAAGCAGATCACAGCTGAGATAATCAATGACCACTTTGACACTGAGAATTATGAAGATATCAGTGATGGTTATTCTGGTTCAAGATTGTCCAAGTCAGAGCTAGCTAAGGTGTACGTGCAAACAAGGACAACCGTCATGACAGTGAACGTGATCTGAAGCAATAGGAGCTCTCTTAGTGGCTAGCCTTTTGGAATTTATTTCACACTTTTTCCCCCAAGCCGTCTCTCTATAGATCTACATTGCCAATACCTTGAGCAGAGCTACTTTACAGTTATATGTCAGAGACGAGGATAAACATAGGGCAGGTGATTCTTAGTGAGATAGTGTTCACTGGAAGGATCAATGTGAGCAAGAATGCAAAGCTGAAGACGGTCATTTTTTTCAACCTCGTTTATACTCTTCCGAAGAAAGAAGGAGTTCCATAGTATGACACAGATAAGTTCAAATCCAACCCTATTGGAGCCCTGAACCTGAGATCCTGAAATGATTTCATAAGTAAGACAAAAGGCAAGAAAAGGTAGAGAACCAACAGGGGGTTGTCTAGTACAGCCGGGGTCTAGTTCTGAGTGTTCAAAGGCAGAGTACAATTTTAAGGGTGACGATCAAGAGTCTAACGAAGAGGATGCTGACTATGATGCAGCAGCGGATGAGGGCATCCCTGAGAGTTCTAAAATAGATCAAATTCTAGCTGCAATTTAGGATATCAGATTAGATATGGAGATGCTAAGAAATGATCAAGAGAGAGTTGAGATGAACCATACAATGATGGACTTCTTTGAGGTTGAGATGAGAGATCAGGGAGAGGATGATGCTACCATCAGAAAGAGTTAAACTTATGCACCTTTCAGAGAAAGAAGCCAACTTGATCTACTGTAGGGATTTCTATTTCAAAGGCCAAGTTTGCCCAGAGAGCTGTAAAGGAGGCTGTCAAGAAGAAAGCTAAAGAAGAGGTAGCTAGGCTATTTAAGGGAAAGGGACACCGGTAGAGATGACTTCCCTCACTCAAGCCTTCATTTTATGCTTTATGTTTTTCTAGTTTTCTGTTCTTTCATTTGCCTGGATTCTCTTCTCTTATGTTATTTTACTTTGGATATTGTTATTTCATTTTAACTTTAGATTTTATTTTTTTGCTTTTATTATTTCTTTTTTGCTCTATTTCAATTCTTGTTTTTAGCTTAAGAGTGTGGTGTTGTTTTATGTTTAGCTTAGGTGTACCTTTATGTATTTTTACTTCTTTTTTTATGTTGTGTTTGTCGAGGTTGGTTGCTTTTGCCTTTGCTCCCTTCTCTAAGCTTTCATTGCCCAATGAACTCAAATGTGCAAACATTGAGGACAATATTGAGTTTAGATTTGGAGGTGTGGCCACTTTATGACCACTGTATCGGTTTTGTCTTTTGTGTGCTTGTGTGTGAACATTTTTTTTTTTTTTTTGATTGATTTTTTGTGAGTTTTGTGTGTTTTGAGTCGTGTCTTGTCCAGTTTTGCTTCATTTTTCTGCCATCTTGGTCAAAGTCCATAGTATTTTGTTCTGCTCGTTTAAGATGCTTTTGGGTACAGTGTGCTTGTTCAAGCAAGTGTTGCATGCTTTGCGTCATTAAGGTTGTGCTTGCCAAAGCTGTACCTCATGGCTTGAATGCATTCTACCAAACTCTATAGGGTCCCGGTAAATAGGGAAGCACCCCTAAGATGTTTAAACTATTAGCGGAGATTACCCATGTGCGAATCCAATGCCCATAGTATGTCACTTAAGTGATTTATTTTTGTGGCCTCCTCAAGCACTCATCCAGTAAGCAAATAGGGATATTTTGTTTTAACCTCGTGTTTTCATTGCTTTAGGCACTATAGAGCATACATCATTTAGGCATCACCGTGGTTTCATTTTTGTATTTTTGCTTGTCTCATGCATTTAGAGATGAAGAAGGCTATGTGTGTAACCATTCAAATGGCATAAACACGCCTTATAGCCGTGTGTGCTTGAATTTCCTAACATTAATGGCCTATACCACAACCACCTATCACTGTACCTACCATCACATATTACTAAACACAAGACTAACCCCATTACTAAGATCATGAATTGAGAAAACTCAAAGGAGCTTAAATCAATAGCTCAATGAAATGTGCAAATATAGAATGCATGTAGGCTTGAAAAGTGTTCAAAAGAAAAAGGCATAAATATAAAAATATCAAAAATAAAATAAGTGTTAAAAATGAAGCACAAGAGGCCCAAATCTAAAAAAAAAAGTGTAAAAATGTTGCAAAATAAATAAATAAAATAAAAAGCAACAAAGCAAGTAAAGCACAAAAGTGCTCAAATGTGTAAATGTATGCCTAGTCAAGTTGCATAGCATGTCAAATATGCATAGTGTGCTTAATATGTCCTTGCCTGATCATTAGCCTCCCTCATCGCTATATCAACCTAACCTCGCCATCATCAAACAACCAAAACCCCACATTAGCCTAATAGAAGTCCTAGTTAATCCTTAGGTAGGGACTGGCTTGACTTTGAAAGTGTGCCCACGGTGCTTTGTCCATAGCTCGTAGTGTCTGATTTCGGTCTAAGAAGTTTTCTTGCCTCTAAACACAATGCGGTTCAAAATCTATCATATGCATGTATTTCAAAATATTTTTATGCATAACTCTAAAAAATCGCATATGTTTGATAAGTGAGCCTAGATTCTATCAGAAAAATGAGAGAAATCCTAAAAGGCTTAAAGTCGAGGTGAAAAGCAGTCATGTGACTCTTGTGTTCATACTTTTAGAGCTAGGGCCAGAATGAAATCTGGAGTTGCAATCTTTGGTGTTGTAGCACCTTGGCTTGCATTTCTCTAACCTCCACTCAGTGATCTTAGCATGTATGTGTCTGCACTTAGTTCACCCAACGTCGCATCTCATTCTTTAGTTGACTCGGCAAGAAACGACGATTGTGGGTATCGTATATGTAAACCCTTACGAGACTTTACTCATCCTCTAAGGATAGCTTAAAGGTTTAAAAGGCTTTTGGCACGTGCTAAGTGCCATCATGCCACCCACGAAAGTGGTGTTTTTCTCGTTTCTTCTCTTTTGTAGTTTTTTAGTTGGGTATTAGTTTAGTGTGTTGAAGTTTTGTTTCTGTCATGTCTTGGTTTTACTCGAGGACAAGCAAAATGTAGGTTTGGTAGTATTTGACGTGTTCATAAAAACGCTTGGCGTATCCTCTTAATTTCTACATTTTATGCTCTTTTTCCAGGTAAACACCATGTATTTAATGTTTCAATAAGCTTGTGCATGCCCATTTTTATCTTAAACGAGTCTTTATATAGATTAGGGAAATTTCAGAATAAAACGAGAAGATTAAGAAAAAAGAAGGAATTTTCCGTGGTATGTGTAATCGAAGCATAACGTGCCAGTGCACTCATTGAACAACGGAAGTTCAAAGAGAATTTTTGATGTTGGCTTCATCGAAGTGAACCATGAAGGCGAAGAGAGGAAGATCACAAAAGATGTCATACGGTTTGATCCGTCAAAGAGTATCGCACCAAGCCATTATTTGAACAACGAAAATTTATAGTGAATTTCATGTTGTTGCCTCGCCTAGTTGAGCTGCATGTGGAAGAACAGAACACATCGGAGGATATTCATGATATGTGGTCACTTCTAAATGAGCACCCACAATAGTACGGAGCCGTGGGAGTAGTACAATGATAAATAAGATTCGTTCCACGAGGATTGATGAATTGATTACTACAATTGATTGATTAGACTACTATTTAGACAAGCAAATATTTGATGATTCAATTATACTACTAACACTAATTAACTATAAACTACTCCTAGAATGCAACTAATGAAACTTAACCAACAAGCAAACAAGACAAAGTCACACATAAGCAAGTGTTTGTATTGCTATTAGGAACTTAGGCTAAGACCTTGAATCCACCTAACCAATCATCACCAATTTGTAGACAAACCATTATGAATAAATTATGAAATGTGAATGTAGACTCGTGGCACCCAATAGAGACAACACTTATATGCACCAATAACCTATCTCTCGATGATTATCCAAAAGACATACAAGTTCATTAAGCTTAGTTGTTCACTAAGTGAGTCCTAGAGACTAGCCTTGAGTATTTCTACCTTACTAGACCTCTATCATGCATTTCATCGAGCACGTTGTGTGCTTCTCCTCTCGGTACATCACACACCAACCAAACACACATCAAATTCTAGCTAGACACTCAATGTAAATTAAAGCATGAAATACATATACATAAACACAAGCAATATGAGTAAAGTGGTCGTCTTCATTAGTAAATCATAGTAAGGGTTTCATCTTGGCCTTAGCCAAGATGAGTTTAGTTCATAATGTAAGAAATGGCTACAAAAGATGTGATTTTTATACAAGCCATAAGCAAATATAAGTACTAAAATGAAAGAGAGAAAGATTAAAAATAAACTAAGTGTAGATGTCCTATCTCTTGGTTGGTGGAATATGCTTGACTTGCTCATTCTCTTGATGCTCCCCTATATGCTCCAAGGTTGGATTTTTGTGGTGGGAAATGGTGGGAAGGTTGGGTATTCGGTGTTCGGTATAGTGGATTCAAAGTTTGGATGATGGATTAGAGGTTTGATGAAGTGATTTGGTGAATGATTTGAGTGGAAGGTAAGGGATTTGGGTTAAAGGTAGTGTTTTTTGGGGAAAGGGAGGATTTGGAGCTTAGGGTCATGCAAGAGGTGTCCAGAATAGCTCAAGAAGGGGTATTTATATGTTTAGGAATGAGGCACGAAACCCTAGAAGTTCTGTTGAGTTGGACTGCTGCGCTAGTCGAGTGGCGCCTCACCAGCGCCAGCCTTGGCCTATGACTTAGGTTCTTCCGTTTTGGCTTTAACTTTTCTCAATTTTGTACTATTACCCTGGGATTGCTAAAGGAACCTGCACAAGCTTAATACACCATTAAATACTCGATTTTTACTCAGGAACGAGTGCAATTGACAGGATATGGAGGCTACACCGAGTGTAGAAATAGGAGTTATCAAATACCCCCAAACCTATATTTTGCTCGTCCCCGAGCAAAACTGAAGTAAAAAAAATAATGTTAAATTAACCTAATCCGAACTAAACTACGAGAATACCATTTTCAATTTCAATTTCCACCGAGCCAACTAAATATGAGATGCGACATTGGCCGACCCATATTGTAGTAAAGAGGGATGCCAAGACATGTAAACCAAGGTGCTATAACACTAGAGATTACAATTCCGGACTTCTTTGTGGAGTTATCTTTAAAAGTATCGAACACAAGAGTCATTAGATAACATTTCGCTTTGACTCTAAGCCTTTCAAGATTCCTCTCATTTTTTTTTCACACTGAACCTAGGCTCGTTCATCAAACATATGCGAGTTGAAATTTATATACAAAAAAAATTCAAATTTACACACATAGAAAATTTGTAGGGACGCTCATAGTTTCATGCAAATAAACCTTATGAATGGAATCAAACATTAAGAACAACCTTGTTTTCAAGCTAGACCCTTCCTAAAGATCAATAAGGACTTCCTTTTAAGTGCAAGTGAGGTTGATGATGGATGGTGATGGAGAGGTCGGGTGGGTATGGTTTTATTGGTGAGTCAATGATCACATTAGAGTCTTTTCCTTAATATCCTTTGCACATTCCCCCTTTTTAGTGCCTAGACAATTTATTGACTTTCAGAGCTCGTACATTTTAGTGGTTGCTTTACATTTAAGCAACCCTTTTACAATGGATTTTCAAGGCTCTACTCTTTTTTTTTTTTTAATAAAGTGGTGCAATTTACACAATGAGCCTAAGTACACGCTAATTGAATACATTTTGGTACATTACTCTTTGGGGCTTCCATCTTCCTTTCCTCACGACATGATCATTATTATGGGAAGGTCAATAGTCTAAGTCTAGTGTCGTGTAGATGTAACATGGGGTGGATATGGTGATTAGGTTTAGTGTGTAGGTTCACATTCTTCTAACATTTAGGCACACACAAGGTTTAGGAACGTGTTTGGCTAACACATTTTGCCTACGCCATCTATATAGGTACAAGTAAAGCAAGAAAACATGGTAAATCATATGAGGCCAACTTTTAAAAATTTGTTCTTTAATGTTCAATGCAATGAGAAGAGGTTTTTTTTCTCATTCCTAATATCTACATGATGAGTGTTTAGAGAGTAGAATTGAAATTCACTCTTGTGGACACAATATTTAGGCAATGAAGATCACATGGGTAGTCTCCACTAATGATCTAGATATCTCAGATGCGCTACCTCATTCACTAATGCACAATGAGTCCAGTAAGATGTGTGTAAGCAATGTGGTGCAACTTTGGCCAACACGGCCCTAGAGTGATACATGACATACCAAAAATTTACTACAGCGTCCCAAACCAAAAGCATCTCAACAAGCAACCATTGTTGCTCAAAATTCTGCCTCAAAATTGGTGGAAATTTGACCCCAAAACATACAAGCATGCAAAAATTAAAAATTTAAAGATAAAGCACACGAAACAATCAAGCAAGACATACAAGAGCCAAAAGCTGGCTATCGAATGGACACACCCCCAAACCTAAATGAAACATTATCCTCAATGTTTGCACAAACGAAATGAATGAACAATGTAAGCTTAGAAGAGGGAAAGAGGCCAAAATAAACACCACATAAAAAAAGTAACCATCACGAATACCTAAAAGCTAAGCACAATACAACTCCGCAGATATAACTGAAACAAAAGATAAATGAGAGACATAAAATAAATATGAATGAGATAAAGTATAATAAGTGAGAGAAATTCCAACTGAAATGCAATAATAAAGAAAATCCATCAAATAAACATCCTAAAAAGATAAAAACAAAAGTGCTAAAACAAAAATAAAAGCAACACGATTGGAGCAAATGGTGGCATGAAACAGTCTTCCTGTCAATCCTTAAACATGGGGTCCTTGCCCTTCCGTCCCATCTCGAGGTCTTCAACTGACATGTAGTCGGACATATAATCACCAGCTAAAAACCCCCGGTCATAGGAAGGTGGAGGTAAAGGTGGTTGCGGTCGTCGATACCGCTCTCTCCTCTAATAAATCCGGAGACCCAACTGATGCCTTATGTCAGTATTTTCTGTTCTAATATCCTCCATCTCGGCCTCATGGTCTACTCGGAAATCATAAAATTACTGGGAGAGGGTATCAATCTTACTTTCAATGCGAGTATGGATAGTCCAGCTTATCCATAATTTGGCTATTTTACTCAGGACCCTCTGCATCCTCATCATTATCAGAAAGGCCATAGTCATAGTCTTCTTCATCTGACCCCTCAGGTCCGAAGCCTCCTTCAGGAAGGGAAATTCGTCCTGGTCTCGTCCGTCTACTAGTCATGGCCTTACTTACTGAGTCTGTCCAAGAATGGAGGTTTATAGATCCTCTACCCCTAGTGGTGATCTCATTATCACCATAGTTTGGAACCCCTGCATCCCTGTATATTTTTGTAATTAAGCACGGGAAAGGAATAGGCCTACTTGCAGTTTTTTACTTTTTCCCTTTAATGTCAATATCCCCTGCATCATAAATCTCTGCTTTAATGATCCTCCCAATGTCAATTGAGGCTGGGGTGATAAGACAAACTAGTAACTCGGCCTTCCTCACTGGGATCGAACTGATGTGGAGCACGGGCTTTATAAATGCCGAGATAAACATGCTCAAAATGGACAGATCCTTCGATAACTTTGTATGCTTCAAGAGATACTTTCTGTCCCATCGAGTATCGTCATTTCCTCTCAAAAGCCCCGCCAGCTCTGCTAGAAACCCGTCAAAGCTACGGTATCCCAGAGGTAGGGTGTCTTGGGGGATCGAAGTTGTGCCAAAATGAGTGTTAATGGTGTCCTCGCTAATTTGCACTGTAACCCCTCTCACCATAACCATACTGCTGGAAAAGAAAACTTTCTGGATCATGCTGGCATAAAATTCTCTCACCAAGGTCGTATTTACTGCAACCAGGTGCTGCACAAATGTCTCCCACCTTCTGTCTTGAATTAACCTAGGTAAAGAGGTGTCCATAAGGTCGGCCAATTGGATACCCCGTTCCATAATTACAGCTGTTTGTCGGAGTTTCTGAAGTCTTCTGTGGTAGTCTTTATTCTCAACAAGTGGCTCCGACTATATTGCTTGCCGTTTTTTGCTCCTAGAGGTACCTACGGGAACTTAAGGTAATCCTCATGCAGGAGTCCAAGACTAACCCATAATTAAGCCCACACGGACAGAATTTCTGTTGAAAACTCGATAAACCAACCCCTAAAACGGCACACAAAATAGCACTAAGTGCAACCGGGCACCTCCACAAGCACTTCTATATCAATAAAATCAAGCACCACACCCCAAATTCCACTGCCAATTAATCAATACCCAAGAACAATGCAAAATTCATGACACAAAATAATCCTAGACCAATTTCACACCAACAAAAGCTCCAATGATGTGCAAAAATACAAATAGACAAAACCCAAGCAACAAATCATCCAATTTCGAGCAATGCAAGTGTCTCAACTAGAAATCCCCAAATTATAAACCCTAGCACATAAACATCCCAAATCTATGCCCTAGATTGTGTAGATAGGAATTTGCATTCAAGATTGGGAGGAAAACAAAGAAAACAAAAGGGTTTATGTAAAATCTTACCAATTTCGTGCTTGAGAAAACTTGAGAGGAAAATGAGGGTGTTTTGTTTGAGAGAATGATGAACTGCTCGATGAGAAAGGGTTATATTCGTGCACCAGACATGTACGCTGGTCGAGAAGCGCCAACTTGCGCATGTGCACCAGCGTACATGCGTGTTTTTGGCCAAAACGTTGTCGTTCCATAAAATGGCTGGTCCAGCTTTTTACTTGTGCGCTGGTGGACCAGCGCACGCCACCAGTGCAGCTTTCCAGGCTATTGGCACTGGTGGTGCGCATGTCGTGCGCCGGTCAAGTGGCGCCAAGCTTGTTTTCCTCTCCAATTGGTCTTCTGGTGACCATTTTACCCATTTTGAGTTCTCTTTTAACAAAAAAAATTCCTGCACACTCATGAAACTTAACAAAGCACATCATTGCATGGGTTTAATAAAATTATAACTTGTTTTTTAACCCCCAAACCTAAATTATGCATTGTCCATATTGCATCCAATCTTTTCAAAACAAGTTCACAATGCATGATCCATGCTTGGAAAGGGAAAAACTCAACGTTACAGTAATAACATACTCAAAATAAAGACTAAATTTTACTAAAGAAAAATGAACTAACTACTATTTACAATATGGTACCTCTCTTTTGATGAATCCTCAAGTAGGTTCTTTAAGAAGAACCGTCTCTTTCAGCTCCTCCAAAGCACTCTCCCAATAGAGTTTAAGTCTTTGCCTATTCACTTTGAACTTCTCATTTGCTCCATTTTCAATTTCCACGGTTCCGTACAGAAACTCTTGAGTGACGGTATAGGGACCCGTCAAGCGACTTTTGAGCTTCTCGGGAAATAAACGGAGTCTTGAGTTGAAAAGGAGAACTTGATTCCCCACTTGAAAGCTTTTCTCCATAATTCTTCTATCATGCCACTTCTTGGTCTTCTCCTTGTATATCTGAGCATTAGCATATGCTTCAAGCCGAATCTCATCTAGTTCATTGAGTTTGAGCAATCTCTTCTCTCCTACCGCTTGCATATCAAAATTCAACTTTTTTATTGCCCAATTGCCTTGTGTTCAAGCTCAACCGGAAGGTGACATGCCTTACCATAGACAAGATTATATGGAGACATGCCTAACGGGGTTTTGAATGTTGTTCTATAAGCCCAAGAGCATTATCAAGTTTCTTAGCCCAATCCTTTCGCTGGTTTCCCACCGTCTTCTCTAGAATGCTCTTGATCTCCGGATTTGACACCTCCGCTTGACCATTTGCTTACGGATGGTAAGGGGTAGTGATCCGATGCTTCACACCACACTTTTTCAATAAAGTTTCAAACAACTTGTTGCAAAAATGATAGCCTCCATCACTAATGATTGTTCTTGGAGTACCAAATCTTGTGAAGATGTTCTTCTTTAGGAATTTAGTGACCACATTGGCATCATTCTTGGGTGTGGTTATGGCTTCCACCCATTTTGACATGTAGTCAACCGCTACTAAGATATATTGGTTACCATAAGAGCTTGGAAATGGTTCCATGAAATCAACACCCCATACATCAAACAATTCCACTTCAAGCATTACATTGACTGTCATCTCATTCCTCTTACTAATATTGTCGGTCCTTTGGCACCGGTCACATGCTTCCATAAAACTTCGTGCATCTCAAAATAATGTAGGCCAATAGAACCCCAATTGGAGGACCTTCCTTGCGGTTCTAATTGCTCCAAAGTGACCACCACACTCCTTAGAGTGGCAATACATAAGGATATCCCTCATCTCTTCCTCGGGTACAAATCTTCTAATGAGTCCATCACCACAAACCCAGAAAGGAGTGGCTCGTCCCATAAGTATGACTTTGCATCATACAGGAACTTCTTTCTTTGGTGGAAAGTCATCTCCACTGGTATGACCTCACTTGCTAGATAATTCACAAAATCGGCAAACCAATGAGTCATTAATTCTTGGACCACTAGTAAATGCTCATCCGGGAAGTGCTCATTAATGGGGTTTGAGGTTTCTATTTCTTCTCCCCTCTCTAGTCTTGAAAGTTGATCCGCCACCAAATTCTCCGATCCTTTTTTATCGCGGATCTCCAAGTCAAACTCTTGAAGCAAGAGCACCCACCTTAGAAGACGTGGCTTGAAGTCTTTCTTTCCCATTAAATACTTGATTGCCACATGATCGGTGTACACACTCACTTTAGAACCCACTAGGTAGGACCAAAATTTGTCAAAGGCAAACATAATGGCCAAATGCTCATTTTCCGTGGTGGTATAGTTCACTTGAGCATCATTAAGAGTTTGGCTTGCATAGTAAATTACATAGAGCTTTTTATCTTTTCCTTGCACCAAAATGACTCCCACCGTATGATCACTCGCATCACACATGAATTCGAATGGAAGGGCCCAATCGGGGGCTGACCTGATAGGGGTGGATGTAAGCTCCTTCTTCAACTTCCCAAATGCGAGGAGGCAATCTTTATCAAAATTAAAGGGGGTGTCTTTCACTAAAAGGTTGTAAAGGGGCTTTGTGATTTTTGAGAAATCCTTGATGAAGCGTTTATAGAACCCGGCATGTCCAAGAAAGCTTCTAATGCCCTTGATTAAGGTGGGAGGAGATAGCTTCTCTATGACTTCTATTTTGGCTCTATCTACTTCAATCCCCTTGGATGAGATCCGATGGCCTAACACAATGCCCTCTTTAACCATGAAATGGCACTTCTCCCATTTTAGTACCAAATTACTTTCTTCACACAGTTGCAAAACTAATCCCTAGTTCTTCAAACAATTATCAAAGGAGGATTCGAAAACCGAGAAGTTGTCCATGAACACTCCTATAAACCTCTCCACCATGTCCGAGAATATTGCCATCATGCACCATTGGAAAGTTGTCAGTGCATTGCATAACCCAAATGGCATTCTTCTATATGCAAATGTGTCATAAGGACAAGTAAAAGTGGTATTCTCTTGGTCTTCAGTGGCAATAGGGATTTGGTTGTAGTCGGAATACCCATCAAGGAAACAATAGTAATCATGACCGGCCAACCTCTCCAACATTTGATCTATGAACTGGAGTGGGAAATGGTCCTTCCGAGTGGCGTTGTTTAACTTCTGATAGTCTATACATACTCTCCACGCGGTGACGGATCTTTGAGGAATCAATTCATTGTTGTCATTTGAAACCACCGTCATTCCTCCCTTCTTTAGGACTACTTACACCGGACTAACCCATTTACTATCCAAAACTGGATAGATGATACCCGCATCTAGTAGTTTCAAGACGTCCGCTCTAACTACTTCTTGCATGTTGGGATTTAGCCTCCTTTGATGCTATACCAATGGCTTGTGATCTTCTTCCATTAGTATTTTATGCATGCACAAAGTTGGACTAATACCTCTTATATCAGAGATGAACCATCCAATTGCCCTCTTGTGATCTCTTAAGACTCTTAGCAACTTTTCTTCTTCAAGTCTTGTCAAAGAAGCCGAAATGATAACCGAAAGTGATGGTGATTCCCCGAAAAAGGCATACCTCAAGTGAGAGGGTAGTTGCTTCAACTCTAGTTGAGGTGGTTTCTCAAATGATGGGGGTAGCTTTGGCTTCCCAACTCCAAGTTCTTCAAAATGGTTCCTATTTCTCAAACTCTTCAAGGGTAAAGAGCTCAAGTGCAAGACACATTTCGCTATGTCCGTATCCGTATCATCTTCACTTGCACCGTGCATAATGAAAGCCTCTAGGGGCTTCTTAAGATTCTCCTTTTGCAAATACTCTCTAATTATGGGATCCACCACTTCAATTCTTGAACAACTCTCGGCCTCTCTAGGCATTTTCATGGTTTTCCTCAAGTCAAATTCAACCTTGAGTGACCGATCCGCCAATTGAAGTGTCATGTGTGTTGGTTTCACCTCTCCAACATTTAACTTTTCAAATACTGAAAAGGGCATCAAATTGATACTTGCTCCAGAGTCGATCAATGCCTTTCCAAACTCGAATGTGCCAATGGTGCATGGAATGGTGAATTTCCCAGGATCTTGCAATTTTAGAGGCAACTTGTTTTATAGTATTGCACTACACTCTTCATTTAGAGGCACCATTTCACAATCCTCAAATTTCTTCTTGTTTGCCAAAAGCTCCTTCAAAAACATGGTATACTTGGGCATTTGTGCCAAGGCTTCGGTGAATGGGATATTGATGTGAAGCTTCTTGAAAATTTCTAAGAATTTGGCAAAATGTTAGGCATCTTTATGTTTTCTTAATCGTTGTGGGTAGGGAATGGGAGGTACATATGCCTTCACTTGCGGTGGTAGAGGTAAATCATGAGAAGTATTTGGGAGCATATTAACTTGGTTCTCCTCCACCGATGGGTCTTCAAACGTCTCATCGACTTCAACCACAACTTCTTTTCCTGTCCCAAAGTCTTTAGAAAGCTCAACTTCTTTACCACTTATCAAATTGATTGCCTTGCATTGCTCTTTGGGATTAATCACCGTGTCACTTGGCAAGGTTCCTTGTTGGCGAACTTGAGACTCTCTAGCCAATTGACCAATTTGTGCTTCAAGATTTTGAACTGCGGCTTGTGAATGTTGTGCAATGTGATCAACTTTGGTATCGAGTTTCTTCAATGCCAAGTCTTGGGTCTCCATCTGATTGTCAAGCTTAACCATGTACTTGGACAACAAGTCTTCAATTGTCGGCTTTCTCTCAGTTAGATGTTGGTGGGGTTGATTTTGGAAGTGGGGTTGTTGATTAGGAGGGGCTTGTTGTGGTATGGTAAATCCGGGTGGTTGGAAGTTGGTTGATGTTGTTGGGGTTGTAGGTTGTCTTTCCATAAGAAGTTAGGGAGATTTCTCCACCCGGGATTGTAGGTGTTGGAATAAGGGTTATTGTTTGGGTTAGGGTTTTGGTTGTTGGAGTTGTGGTAGGGAAATTTTTTGTTGTAGTTCACAAAGGAAACTTGTTTTGTGGGTCCGTTTATAAATGGGTTTTTGGCTTGGCAATCTACACTTGCATGAGGCCTCGAACACCAATCACAATTCACCATATTCACTTGGGTTGTACTAGAGCTTTCCAACTTGCTAACTTTGTTGGACAAAGTCTCTATTTGAGCTTGCATTGCGGTCATTTGATCAACTGCCACCATGCCGGGTGCATTCCTTGGTACTTTTCGATCATCCCCTCAATAACTATTTGCAATTGACATTTCTTCAATTAAGTCATAAGCTCCATCCATCGACTTGTTCATCAAAGAACCACCCGCTGAAGCATCCACAAATTGACGAGTGGATAAGATCATACCCCGGTAGAATTTCTCTACAATTGACCATTTCGGTCTCCCATGACATGGACATTTCCTTAACAACTCCTTGTATCTCTCCCATGCTTCATACAAAGATTCCGATTCGAATTGGGAGAATTCATGAATTTCATTCATTAATTGTGTCACCTTTCCGGAAGGGAAGTACTTGTTTAAGAATGCTTAGGCCAACTTATCCCAAGTAGTAATCAATCCCGATGCCAATGAATCATACCAAGCCTTAGCTCAGTTCTTCAATGAGAGAGGGAAGATCCTCAACTGAATTGCATTGTCCGTAGCCATGTTGATCTTGAATGTTGAGTAAATTTGATCAAAACTTCTCAAATGCCCGTTGGGGTCTTCACTTGGTAAACCACCAAATTGTCCCATCACTGTCAACATTTGAAAGACATGGGATTTGATCTCAAAGTTGTTCGCGGCTATCATTGGGAGTTGAATTGGTGATACGTTTGGATCCACCCTTGGCATCACATAATCTCTCATGGCCCTGTCATCTTCTCCATTTTGCTCATGTTGTCCCTCTTGGGCTGCAGCTTGTATGGGATTTTGATCTCCCACTCCGTCTTCCATTGCTAGCCTTCGAATCCTTCAATTTCCCCAGGCCATTCCCTCAATATCCGGATCAAACCTTAAATCCTATAAACTGTTACTCCTTGTACTATGATGCATACAAGAGCAACCACCTACAATCACAAGAAAATGAGCACAAAGTAAAAACTCTAAATTAGTAATGAATCAACTAGTAGTGATATCAATAAACCACTCAATCCCCAACAGCGGCGCTAAAAATTGGTCACTCCTAACTAAGCACCCGCAATAGTATGAAGCCGTGGGAGTAGTACAATGATAAATAAGATTCGTTCCACGAGGATTGATGAATTGATTACCACAATTGATTGATTAGACTACTATTTAGACAAGCAAATATTTGATGATTCAATTATACTACTAACACTAATTAACTATAAACTACTCCTAGAATGCAACTAATGAAACTTAACCAACAAGTAGACAAGACAAAGTCACACACAAGCAAGTGTTTGTATTGCTATTAGGAACTTGGGCTAAGACCTTGAATCCACCTAACCAATCATCACCAATTTGTAGACACACCATTATGAATAAATTATGCAAATGTGAATGTAGACTCGTGACACCCTCTATTAGTCTTTACTCTCTCTCGAGTAATAGAGACAACACTTATATGCACCAATAACCTATCTCTTGATGGTCATCCAAAAGACACACAAGTTCATTAAGCTTAGTTGTTCATTAAGTGAGTCCTAGAGACTAGCCTTGAGTATTTCTACCTTACTAGACCTCTATCATGCATTTCATCGAGCACGTTGTGTGCTTCTCCTCTCGGTACATCACACACCAACCAAACACATATCAAATGCTAGCTAGACACTCAATGTAAATTAAAGCATGAAATACATATACATAAACACAAGCAATATGAGTAAAGTGGTGGTCTTCATTAGTAAATCATAGTAAAGATTTCATCTTGGCCTTAGCCAAGATGAGTTTAGTTCATAATGTAAGAAAAGCTACAAAAGATGTGATTTTTATACAAGCCATAAGCAAATATAAGTGCTAAAATGAAAGAGAGAAAGATTAAGAATAAACTAAGTGTAGATGTCCTCTCTCTTGGTTGGTGGAATATGCTTGACTTGCTCTTTCTCTTGATGATCCTCTCTATGCTCCAAGGTTGGATTTTTATGGTGGAAAATGGTGGGAAGGTTGGGTATTTGGTGTTTGGTAGAGTGGATTCAAAGTTTGGATGATAGATTAGAGGTTTGATGAAGTGATTTGGTGAAGGATTTGAGTAGACGGTAAGGGATTTGGGTGAAAGGTAGTGTTTTTTGGGGATTTGGAGCTTATGGTCGTGCAAGAGGTGTCCATAATAGCTCAAGAAGGGGTATTTATATGTTTAGGAATGAGGCACAAAACCCTAGAAGTTCTGTTGAGTTGGACTGATGCGTTGGTGTTGCGCTAGTCGAGTGGCACCTCACCAGCACAACACCACTGATCTTGTACGCTGGTAAGGGTTGGGCTGGTCGAGTGGTGCCTCACCAGCGCACCACCACTGATCTTGTGCTTTGGTAAGGGTGGAGCTGGTCGAGTGGCACCTCACCAACACAACACCATTGTTCTTATGCGCTGGTGAGGGTAGAACTAATCCAGTGGCGCCTCACCAGCACCAGCTTTGGCCTATGACTTCGGTTCTTCTGTTTTGGCCCCAATTTTTCTCAATTTCGCACTATTACCCTAGGATTGCTAAAGGAACCTATACAAGCTTAATACACCATTAAATACTCGATTTTTACTCAGGAATGAGTGCAATTGACAGGATTTGGAGGCTATACCTAGTGTAGAAATGGGAGTTATCAATATGCCTCGTCAAACCGTATCTTGCTCGTTTAATAACCAAACTGTGAATCACCTCGGTGAATATTTGTGATTCATTCCTTTGAACTGTACCACATGACCTATGCCAGCTTATCCAGATCTCATTTATCATGCCCTAATCTCCCTTGCCTATAAATATATCACTTCTTTCTCTCTCATACCACCTCTCAATCGACCTTTGAGTCTCAGAACACCCAAAATCGTCATTTTTATCCCAAACCTTCACAAATCCACACCATCTAACCTTCGATTCATCATTAAATTCTAAAAACCATCATCCAAACCATAAATTCCTTTCACCCAAACAAAACCCATCATCATTCCTCATTATTTTGAGCAAGAAGAAAGATCGGAGAGCAGAAGCCACAAGTAAAGATAGCCAGAAGAGGGGGAGATTTTGTCAGTTAATTTATTCTACCCCATTCCATTTTTAATTATTGTTTTTTACAACAATTTGTGACTTTATTGAATATCCATTGATGACTTGTAAAAGAAATATGAGTTAAACCATTTCTTGCTAAGATTTGATAAAACCAATACTCTTAATATTTTTATAAAGATTCCCTAATTTCTCATTTGTGCTTGTGTTATTTGTATGGATATTTATGTGTGTTTAATGCTTTCACTTAATTGATCACTTTTTGTGGATGATTATTGGTAGATGTGTTATGGAACGAGAGGTGATGCACTCTACATTCTTAACAAAATGTTCACTAGGTATCTAGTAAGATAGAGATACACGAGGCTAGTGCATAGGGCTCCTTTGTGTGTTACCAACTTGCTTAATGAATTCATATATATATATATATATATATATATATATATATATATATATATATATATATTTATATGTATGTATGTATGTATATATATTCTGAGATCATCGAGAGATAGGTTATGGGTATATGTGGGTATTGTGTTTGTTGACTGATTTTTGTGATTACGTAAAGTCGATCACGCGTCTAACAAGTTACCGAAAGTTGTTAATGATGTTATGAGTAGGAAAGAGAAAAAGAGCATGCAAACACATATTTTATGTGGTAAAACCCCAAGTCACAGAAACGTCCACGGTTGCCGGTGGTGGCAAGAAGGAAAATCCACTATATCAAGAATAGTTACACATTCAAACTCACTCACTCTCAAGTATTGTTGAGTTCACAACCCTTAAAATGTTATTTTATATTCTACTTACATATGCATATAATCCTAATTCATGGTATGCAAGTAAGGAAAGTTGTTGTGATTTAATGAGATTCTAACTTGTTGGAGTCGTTTTAATCTTTTTTCCCGTTCTGTGTCTTTTGCCTATTGAATGTGTTAGATCTCTTGCCTAATTTTGACTCTGATATCTTTAAGGGAGTTTGTTTTTTTATCAGATTGTGCATAAAGATATCTTGTTCAAGCAATACTCTTTCTCTACGTATCTGAGTCATGGTTGCATTGAATTCAGCATTGTCCACATGTCGCTCAACCGACCATCCCACCAGACCCGACCAAACCTAATTCTCCCCAATCAGTTAATTGATCCCGATCGGGTCATCTTCACTAGGCTAATCTAATCACTTAGTTGAGTTATTCCCATCTGACCATCTAGGTAACCCTGGCTAGGTATTATGAAGTTATATTTGGTCAACCCAGGTTTGTTTAGTCTAGTTGACTTTTGGTGACATGACATCTCCAATCTCTATGAATCTCGGTGATCATGCTAATTTGCCAGCCTTCCAAATTTTACCAATAACAATGTTTATTGCTCGAGAGACAGTATATACTAAACTAGGGGACATGAGAATATGAATATGCACCTGCACATTTGAGTTCACTTGGGTTGTTTAGGGCTTAATAGAAGAGTTATGTGAAATCAAGTCTTAGCATTCATCATTACTTTACTACTTTTGCTCATTTTAGTTTATTCTGGTGATTAGTTTAATTTTCTTAATGGCAATTAGTAATCTCATTTTAGTTTAATTATAGTCATTAAGTAAAAATCAACTTTTGATTATTCAAATAGTAGCTTAATCAATCAATTTCATTACTCAACTTCTCAATCCTCGTAGGAACTATTCCTTATTTACCATATACTACTCCACGGCCTCGTACGATTGCGAGCGCCTCTTTAATTGGAGTAAAAAACCATATCAACATGCACTTGGCTGGGTTTAGGTTGATCTTGTACCATCGTAGTATGTCGAAGGTTTCCCATAAATCATGGACATGATTACTAGCATTCTTGCTCTTAGTTAGCGTGTCATCCATATACACCTTCGTCGTCTTCCAAATCTGTTTGGCGAACAAACTGTTAACTAAATGATGATATGTGACTCCCGCATTGTTTAATCCAAAAGGAATGCATCGTGATCAGGTTGTAGCCAGTACAGTCCTTGGTCTATGGTGAACGAAGTATTTTCTCCGTTTGGGCCATTAAACTTGATCTGATTGTATCCGGAGTATACATCGATAAAACTGAGGAGTTCACAACCGGTAATTACATCTACTAGCTGGTTGATCCGTGGAAGGAGAAAACTTTCTTTTGGGCAATCCTTATTGAGGTCGATAAAGTCCACGCACATTCATCATTGCTCGTTCTTCTTTTCAAATAGCACAACATTGGTAATCCAGGAATGGTACTTGACTTCACAGATGAAACCTGCTACCAGAAGTTTTGACACTTCTTCTTTAATCCCTATGCCCCTCTCCGCATTGAAGCTTCACCTATTTTGAATCGTGGGCTTATGCTTCTTGTCCACCGTGATATAGTGCAAGATAACATGTGTATCGATTCCTGACATATCTTTATGGCTCTAGGCTAATTTGTCCTTGTTAGAACCCCGTTCACTGGTAACGCAGCGGAAATCAGTTTTAAAAATATATATATACAGATCATAGTTGATTTGAAACCAGTGAACTTGGGATCATAATTTTTTAGAACTAATACATACAAATTATTATAATAATAAATAAATATCTAAACATAGGAAATTATAATCAATATAATCAAAAGATGAAAATAGAACATTACCAACATTTGGAGGTTCTTTCACTTCTTGCAATACTCCTTGTCTAAACCATTCGATCTTTCTCGTTATATCCCGGGATTGGTAACTGTGTATGGGAACGTCACGTACTTAGAAACTTAGATGAAGAATATAGAGAAAAGACTTGAAGAAACTCTTTCTTCTTGATATCAGTACCCTGCACACAAAATATGTTCATTATACAACCCTTGCACACACTCCACCACACACACTTAGACCATAACCAAGTTTTTTTAAACTGATGCGTGTGGCTCTAGCTTTCTCCAGCTCAATTGTTTCACGCACTACACAATTTAAACCATATGCAAATTGAATAACTGATAATGCGTGTGCTATCTGGGTTTTGTTATCAAATATATATCATACATTACTATAACTAAAACTAAAACTTTTAAATTGATATCTTTTGCCTTACAATTCGTTTTTTTTTTAAATATCTAATATATCTTTAAAAAAACTGTAACATATTTTGATTTTAAAAAATCATTAAAAAATTCTCATATCTTTTATTTTAAAAAGATAATTAAATATTTATTCTGAATTCAAACATTTTAAATTTAAATTTAAATATTTAATTTAATAAAATAAAATAATCATATTATCTTATTCTATTCAACATCAAATATCAACTAACATTCTTTATTTACTGATTAATAACATAATTAAATAATCTTATTAGATTAAAATAAAATAAAATAAAAATTGGATGGATTTATTAGATTAAAATAAAATAAAAATGGATGTATTTGGTTAAAAAGCCCACGCTTTTCTCTCTTCCTTCTTCATTTTCTTTTCTCTTCATCTTTTCATTTCACAATCTCTATCTGTCTCTCAAAAATCTCACAACCCACTTCTCTTCTTCACTTTCTTTGCACCTTTCATGCCCACTTCATCTTCTTCACTTTCTCAGCACACCCTTTCTTGCCCACTTCTTTTTCTTCCTCCTCATCCTTCACTGATCTCATCTAACAGGAACCCGACACCTCTTCCCACACCGCCCATGACTGCCAACAACCCAAACAAAAGAAATCTAGAAATTTGATTTTTGATTTTTTGATTTTTTGATTTTTTTTTTCCTCTTCTCTTTTTCATCGGTAATCATCATTAATTAAAATTAAAAGAAATCTGATTTTGTGATTTTTTTTTTCAATGGAATTTACAAAAATCTGGAAACAAGATATGTGAGAAACTCTTGAAAAAAAATTGGAAACCGAGAGAGAGGTGAAATCCGAAAAAAATCTGGAAACCAGGAGAGAGAGGGGGGGAGAGATTTGATCTGGGCATCAGAAAAAATTGTATAATTTTTAGGCATTTTTAGGTAGAGATTCAACAAAAGAATTGATATTTGTTTGTGAAAAGTGACTTGATTTTTTTTGTTTATTCATAGTTCTTGAGTAGAGAGTAAATCCATCCAAATCTTGGCATAAATGGTAAGATTTGAGAATTAGCTCTATTTATATTTTTCCTTTCCAAATACATCTCCAAAACAAATCCATCCAAATCCATTGGATTTTGAATGCACCCATATTTCATTGGATTTGTTTGAAATCCTTCGAAATCTGAGTTGAAACATCTAGATTTCATTGGATTTATTTGGAATCCAATAAAATCTGAGTTGAATATATCAGGATTTCTAAAATCCAATCAAATCCAATAAAGTCTGAATTGAATATTCATAGTTTTATATATATCAAATAGACGTATTACATTTTAATTAGTTAATGTCTATTTTATTATTTATTTGTATTATTACTTTTAACACCAAACAATATAAATGTAAGTTAGATGATCAATCCTTGTGGTTTATCAAGATGGCCAACGAACCATGTTGGAGTGAAACCATTTCACTGTTTTATACTTTTATCACAGCAACATTCAGTTACAGCCTCTGCTAGTTGCATTGAGGTTGGCCTTCCTTTGATCGAAACGTTTTTCTACGGTCAGTTATGTAACGATTGAACTGGGCGTTTTAATTTATTGTGGTGGAGTACTGTAACTCTGTAACTCATATGTATTCTCGCCTGTTAAGTGGAATGACTTGATATATTTCGGGATATATATATATCAATACAAGTTGAGCAGTACTTGATTGTTGATTTAGTGACGGATTGTCTGCGCCCAGGATTTAGTTAAAAGATCACATAACTGGCCTGGTCATGGATGATGAAACAATCGCATATTGTTTTAGATATAATTAATATATATTATTTTTGGAGCTCAGTACTCTCAATTTTATATTGATATAAATTACAGACTAATCTAATAACATGTCACGGACAAATAAAAGAAAAGATTTATGTTTGTCATTGACGCAGTGAAAACGTAACTAGAATTAGACCGACATCTAAATTTTTTTGAAAAATTGAAATCCACCATAATAAAGTTAAAACCTTAGAAATTTTATTGAATAATAAGCTATTTGAGCCTTTCGGCTTACAAGGCTATTTAAAGCGAAAAGCCCTAACCCGAATCCTTGTTGGACAAGAAACGAGATTACATATCAAAAGCTGCCATAAATAGCGAAGCTGCCATAAATAGCGAAATCACAAAAGTTACGGAAAAAAATATACTAACGACCATAAACAAACCGGAATTAACGGTAGACGATTCTGGCTTGTCAAAATCAACTTATGACAAAAAATGGAAATTTCCCAAAAAGGAAAGAATTGCGATTTCGGGGCCTAAATGATGAAATTTGGCCGAAAATGGACGTGCTTCAACACTAAAGGTTTTGACTTCTAAAGATCTCGCCAATTCCCTTCAATTAAGGTCATTTAATCTTAGATTTAGGATGGTCCCACCAAGCCATGTAGGACTCAGCCACTTGTTCTACATCAGTCCCCTCTACTTGCAAAGAACTCGACCTCGAGTTAGGCTTAGGATAAAGAGGCTCTTCTGCATGATACTGGAACAAATCAGAAACATTGAAGGTATTGGAAATTCCCATGGTCTCAGGTAGGTCGATCACATATGCATTATCATTGATCTTTTTCAGAATCTGATACGGACCATACTTCTTGGGCTTATTAATCTAACTTATTAAACTCTTTAATAACTAGATTGATATTAATGAGAATTACCAAGTTTTTTTTTAACAATTAAAAATAAAACTAATCTCATTTTCATAGCCAATTTATGTATTTACCCATTTTAATCACATTAAAAAAAATACATAAAATATCAGGCTATGATGCAAGTATGACATATCAAATATATTTGTATAGGCACATCTAATCTAAATGACATATGTATGCATGACAATGCTTTTTATCATCACATAATATAAAGCATACATGAATTGACCGAGTACTGTGGATTATTTAACCTAAAAAAAATTGGAATCTAAAATTATAAAAATACCCCCAAGGCATTCCTTGGTCTTCTTGTAATTTCCAAGTCTTCCAGTCTCTTCAAGTCACCTCGATTCATCTCATGAATCTTTCTTCGCGATTTTCCAACATAGGTTACAGTTTTTTTTTTACAATACAATAATAGTTAAAAAAAAATATAATAAAACAAAATTATACAACCCATAAACCCTAAATCCACAGTACCATATAATTAACGACCAATCATGTTTTTGTAAATAAAAAAAATTAATATACATACAAAAACATCATACAGTCAATTTAAATCGTGCCTACACAATCATACATACAGGATCATCGAAAACAATTTCATGTTCCGAAAATAAAATTGGCTCTGATACCAATTGTTGGAACCCCGTTCACCCGTCACACAGCGGATGTAAGGTTTTAAAATTTTTTATACATATCGTAATCTGTATCTGGGACCAATGAACTTATGATTGTATTTATTTTTGGAACAAACACATATACTAATTATTACACTAATAAAATATATATGTAAATACAGAAAATTGTAATCAATAATAAAAAGGAAGATTAAAAGATAGAACCATACCAACGTTTGGAGGCTTCTTCACTTTTCGATTTGCTCATGGTCTGTACCACTGATCTTCTTAGCTATTCCCGGGACTAGTAACTGTGTGTGGGTGTGTCACGGTTCTCAGGAACATAAGATGGAGGGTGTAGAGAAAAAACAAATGAAGAAACTATTTCTTCTAAAAAAAAAAACTACCTAGAATAATGCATTCACTTGTTTGTTTGCACACACTAAAGAACAAAAATTGTTTTTGTTTTTTTTTTCTTTCCTTTTTACGTTTGACCAAAACCAAAACAAAAACCAAGCAAACCTTTAATAATGCATTCACTTGTTTGTCTTTACAAAAATATATCATATACATATATATATCAAACAAAAACCAAGCAAACCTTTAATAATATATATCGCATATATAAAATTCAAAAATATTAGATCAAATCTATATTTGATTTTTAAAAACTTTCAAATAAAAAATATCTCATATCTTTTATCTGATTTTTAAAAAACTTTCAATTAAAAAATATCTCATATCTTTTTTTTTATTTTAATTTTTGAATTCAAACTATTTAAATTCAAAAATAAAATATTTAATTTAATAAAATAAAATAATCATATTATCTTATTTTATTCAAAAATAAATATAGCATACACCCTCCATTTAGAAATTAATAACATAATTAAATAATATCATTATTTAAGTTATTTAATCACCATTATCTATTAATTAAATAATTTCATTATTCAATTAATTCCCGAATAAATACATGTCACTTTCGTAACACAATTAACTGGACAATCCAATTAATTAACTGTGACCCTTGTTACCTAAATCGATCGGGCTAATAAGGGGACCTAATGGACCCACAGTATTTTGAGCTCCAATAATCCTCGGAATCATTAATTAAACTCTTTAATTAATATTCCTTGATTATTAACTCCGGTGTTATTCCACTAAAAACCCGAAGCTGCACTCTCTCAACTGCAGACGTTTTTACACAGACCGATACAACTCGGTGTCCATCGATATAGCTATTACATATGATGTGATCCTCCACAGTAGTTCATAATTAGAGATGAGTCATAATGTCCGTTATACCCCTCTAATTACACATATCATTTAAGTACCATTGATTCTCTAATGGACAATAAATCATATTTCCTCACGGAATCAGGAGAGCACTCATATTGTCCAAGCCCCGAATCAACCCTTAAGGGAACTACCATCTACTTCTCACCAGAAGGAGTGGATTCCACTATTGAGTACAAACCTTCCCAGCCACAAGCCAAAACTCAATCCCAACATACGGAGTATATTGCTCAAGAAATGCATCTGACCTCACCCATGGTATATTAAAGACCAAGATCAAACTTGAAGGAGTCGATAAGACACTCAGGATTAAGATCACCCACATATAGCCATCATTAGTTGATATATATGAATCTCATCAGTAAACTGATCTTGGTGTGAGATTCATATAGATCATGGCCCAGTCCTATATGATCACATCATACAAGGCGCCTCTATTCCCATATCTCATATGAATGATTCAGGATAGAATCACTGTACATTACCGAATGAACCGCAGTTATAGATTAACCACAAATAAAGTACCCAGCTTTATTTGCTATCTATGGACTCTTTAGATTGCACGTCTCTTACTGTATCCATCCGTATATTACACTCATATACACAGTTTGAGATTACATCCGGCAATCCAGGATGTTAATATGTACACAAGTATATAAAATAAATAACATAACAAGAATGAATTGAACCTTTCTTTTTATTTACTTCATAAATCCATTTACAAATTACATGTTTAGGACATAAACCCTAACTGTTCCAGGCATCAATTCCTTCCCCTTTCAACCGACCGCTACTGCTGCTGCTCTGTGCTCTGCGCTCTGCTTCCTTTTTCGATATCTCCATGACGGTCTAGACAATAGTATCCTCCTCTGAAACTACTAGTCCATCGGTCGGATGAAATGGGAACTGGGGCTGGAAACCTAATCCTGAAGCTTAGCCTGTACCCTGTGTCCATGGGTATGGAGGTCTATAATCTGGAAATAGATGTAGGGGCTGGTAACCAGAAGCTGGATACGAGTGCCATGGATATGGAACTAGCTTCATTTCTCTCTTATAAGGCCGTGGATGGAGCTCATGCCTTAAATATGTAATGTCCTGTCTAAATCCTACATCCACCATATCTATCTTAGCCATCACCCGGTGTTCCATCCACTGCATGTGCTGAAGGATTGAGTGTTGGGCATCTCCAACGGTATTTAAATTTATTGAATCTGCATCAGCCTGCTGTCCTTTGAAGAGTTTTGGTTGCTGCTAACAAATGCTCCAGTGCGGGGAGGGAACTATCATCCTCAGGCAGCCGCTCATCATCAACATCATCTACCTACTCATCTTGATCGAGCTCCATATCCTCTTCATCTGATTGATTCTGAACTACTCTCCCCCTTTTTTTCTTGGGTTGGCTGCCCTCTCCTCTGTCGGGTCTCGCCAAACCACATCTAGGAAACAGTGAATACCATGTTCTGATCCCAAAATCAGGTCCGGTCTTAACAAACTATCAAAAAATATGTCCACACCTGCCTCCTGGCAGAAAAATGAGATAAAACAAGGGAACACCATTGCTTCTTTCCCTGTTGTGTCCCTTTATGACTTGTGAATCTCCATTTTCAAAATTACCCCCACATCTAAAGCATTCCCATGTTTAATGCAGAAGAGCAAGGCGGATACCTCATAAGCAACCTTAGTACGATGTCCGCAAGGCCTCAAGGAATGGGAAATGAAAATGTGCCAGAAATCTATCTCTAGTAGCAACCTCTTTTGCTTGATAGGGTTGGACCTGGAGTTCCTGAACTTTATCGGCTGGGCTACCAAACTGTTGGCTAGGTCAATGTTTATTCTGGAGAAAATGTCAAACCGAGGAACCCCTTTGAACATGGCAACTGTGTGTGGAAGTTTGGTCCTGTAATGTCTGTTAATGTCCCCTGAGTTGATACGGACTTCTTTACCACGAACCAATATCGGACTTCCTAAACTGTAGGTCCTCTCAATTACCTCTGTATAAAATTCCTTAACTATCTAAGGGCAATATTTAACAGGCCTCTAAACAAAGGTTCCCCAACCTTGAGCTTCAACCATCCCAGGAATCGGAGTCTCATACAACTCGCTCAAGTTGATCCCCCTCTCAGATATGAACTTCTTCCCATTGAATTTTGCTATCATAGCCGGAAAATCGGGGTTTTCGGTACAATGGGGTATCTGCCTCTTTCCTTTGTCTTGGCCTCTTCTTGGCCTTTCCATACAGCTGAAATCCCCTGTCTCAATATAGCTGGAATCTACCCTAGCTGTCTGTTTGGTTCTAGCCATTTCACACCTCGGAATAAAAATTGTGTCGCTTCAATTCAGATCACTCAACAACTCCGGCTCGACTCAACAACTCCGGTAATCCGATACACCACGGATACAACAAACCACCACCACACAATCACTATATATGCAGAATAATACTAACAAACATCCAAATCAAAGTAATCCCGAAATTACCCCCAAATATGCCCTACACTAAAATCAACCAATTTCACTCACAACTCCTCGAAAAACATGAAATCAATACAATATATACTTCAATACACTTCACAAACCAAAACCCACACTTCAATTCACACAGATATGCACAAAATTGTTCACCCCCAAAGATTCCAACAATTCCCCAAATCAACCCTAGAACATGTTAAGTGATGATAGAACTAGGATTTAGGACTAAAGCAAGTGAAAGGAAGAATAAATTACCGATTGCGTGGGTTGGAAGTCTTCGACGTCGTATGAAGGGAGAATTGGTCACGGTTGAGGTTTGAAATTTTGGTGAGGGATGCCCTACCACGAACTGCAGCTTTTATAAGGAGGGCATGTCGCAGTCATAATGTCGCGGTCATAATGTCGCGGCCTTCCATGACAGAAACCATGACCGTAACATACCGCCTTTTTATCTTGGCCATGATAGCCTGGTGTCATGGTTGTGCAACCACGCGACACGTTGAGTGGCACTTGAGCTACAACAATCCCTTAATTTTGTCGTGTGGTTTTATCGAGATCTTCCATGATGGAAACCATGACTGCGACACACCGTCTGCTTTCCCGTTGAATTGTCGATTCTGGATCATCAGTGACACCGCAGGCGACAGCAACTCCTTGATGAATTATAGGTTGAAACCATCTGGTCTTGAAGCTTCACTACCATCATAACTAGTCAAAGCGATGCGAACTTCTTCCAAAGTGAAATCTTCCTCTAATGAAGCACTTTCCTTGGCCGACAGTTTCCTAAGGGATAGGCTTTGAATCTTAGGATGCTGCCACCCCTTCCTTGACTTCTTCCGGTTTGGTTTTAACAATACCATCAAAAGAGATGTCTTCAATGAAGTTGTTTATCCATCTCCCACTAGCAACACAGATAAAGAACATTGTGTTCCTGTCACCTTCATTAAGCCACTTAACTCTAGAATTTTATCTCCAAACATGTTCCTCTAATCTTATACTTTTTCAAAGATTTGACACAATCCTGAATCTCTCTTGGCTAGAATCTCTGGACCATCCAACAACTATAGCCTTACTATCCATCTCAGCCAATATCTTCTCTAAATTTTTGGTGGAATTCGACTCCCTGCTATTCAAACTTTCCCAGTCCTTAATCATTGCTTTGGAAACTTTCAGCTTGACCTGTAAAATATGACTTTTCGATCCCGTAAGTTTGGTTCCAACCCAAGTATTTCTCACATCTGTCATAAGCTTTTTAGCTTCCAACCAGTTGTTGAAAAACCAGAAAGGTCTTGGTCCTCAATTATCTGTACGATGTTGTTGAGAAAAATTGCACACACACAAATCTAAACATAAACATAAATAATAGAAAGCAATAAGAAGAAAGAAGACACCAAAGATTTTACATGGTTCAGTAATTTTCCTACGTCCACGGAGCGCATCGCACTCAATCCACTATTTTTTAGAGTTGATGACAATCTTTATGTCTCTCTTTCAGTCTCATCACAATTGATCTCTCTCTATAACAATTTTTTTTCACACTACACACTTTACATAATGGTAGTATTTATATAGGAGCACTAGAATTAGACAATATCCTAATTGGAATCTATTTCCTTTTTCAATTACTTTTACACACAAGATTTCCTTTTCCTTACAAAACCCACATATACCACGGTCTGGATCGCTGTGTAGACACATGTCAACACCACTGTCCACAACGCATGACACCACTGGAGAACTTTGCTCTATAGGTCGTGACGTGTGCACCATGTCCGCACCGCGATCCACATAGCATGTCACCTCTGGACGTCTTCACTGTGTGTGCCGCGGTCCGAGCTCCTGTCTCCGCCACGCCACCTACTGGAACTCGCTTTCTCTACTCATTTCTGGCTTCATATATCCTAACAATCTACCACTTGAAGACTAAAACTCAATAGGCGTTCTCCATCATTCCTTGATGACTTTATGGATAAATAACGGTGCGTTCATTCCCCACGTCTTCACTCTTGAAGACCCACTAAAGTTACGTAAAACTCCAATTTTTTGTAGTGACTAGCTTGGTTAATATGTCAGCCGAATTCTTAGTTCCTATAATCTTTAATAACTTTAACACTCCTTCCTCGATTAATGATCAAATAAAGTTGTAACGCATGTCTATATGCTTGGTCCTGAAATGGAAGGTCGAATTCTTAGACAAGTGTATTACACTTTGACTGTCACTATACAACACATTCATCACCTGATTGAATCCCAACTTGGCTAACAACCCTTGTAACCATATCAGCTCTTTGCTTGCTTCTTTCACAGCCACATACTCTGCTTTAGTTGTAGGGATTGTCATTATCTTCTGCAACTGGAACACCTAACTAATCGCGGTACTCGTCATTGTAAACACATATCCAGTAATACTTCTTCTATGATCCACCTCTCCGGTAAAATCTGAATCCACATAACCTTCTAGCTTGATTTCATCTCTTCTAAAGGTTAGACATCTCTCCGTTACACCTTGTAGGTATCTTAGGATCCACCGCATGGCCTCTCAGTGAGGCGTTCCCAAATTGAACATGTATCGGCTCATAACTTCCACTGCTTGGGAAATGTTTGGTCTTGTGCAAGTCAGGGCATACATTAGTCTTTCAATGGCTGAAGCGTAAGGAACTCTAGCCATAAAGTCCTTCTCCTCTTCCGTCTTTGGACTTTGATCCTTGGACAACCTGAAGTGATAAGCCAAAGGTGTTCTCACTGGTTTCGTATCTCCCATATTGAATCTCTGTAACACCTTCCGAACGTACTCCACTTGTGAAAGCTTCAATGTACCTTCATGTTTGTCTCTGCTAATCCTTATTCTAAGGATTTACTTTGCTTGACCCAAATCCTTCATCTTGAACTCACTCGAAAGTTGTTTCTTCAAATTGTTAATCACTTCAAAATATGCGTCAGCTACTAACATTTCATCAACATAACGTAACAATATTATGAAACTAGACTTAACCTTTTTGATGTTGCAGCAGTGGTCAGCATTGCATCTTAAGTACCATTCCCTTGCATGAATCCATCAAAATTCTTGTACCACTATCAGGGAGCTTGTTTTAAACCATACAAGCTCTTCGTCAACGTGCATACCAACTCTTCCTTGCCAATTTTTGTAAACCCCTCTGGTTGCTTCATGTATATCTCTTCCTCCAATTCTCCATTAAGGAAGGCAGTCTTCACACTTAACTGCTCCAGATTAAACCTTTTTGCTGCGACAATACTCAACATTAACCGGATCGTAGTTAGTTTAACAACGGGAGAAAAAAAATTAAAGTAGTCAATATCTTCAATTTGTTAAAAACCTTTAACTATGAGTCGTGCCTTGTATCTCTTAGAACCATTTTGTTCATCTTTGATCCGAAACACCCAATTATTATGTAGGGCTTTCTTTCCTTTATGCAACTTTGCTAACTCCCAAGTTTGGTTAGATACCAGCGACTTCATCTCAACCTTCATTGTAAGCTCCCACTTGATCGTATCTTCTCATTGACAATCTTCATTATAGCACTCAGGTTCTCCCGCATCTGTCAACACCATGTTGTAAATACTTCCTACTTGGTATAGGAGTTTGAGTTAATCTTCTCAATATATTCTGAACATGTGTCATTAGAACATCTCTGAGTGGGATAGGTTATTGTACCGATGGCTGCACACCTTGATCTTCATCATTATGTTTAATGTGTTCCATGATCCCTCTATCTTGTACATCATTCGGTCCAAAATACTCTGGCTCTTTTGGCACGGACACCTGTGTGTTCCTGTCTTTGTACATGACCCTTTCGTTAAAGACAACATCTCTGCTTCTGATCATCTAGCGGTTTTAGTAATCCTACAGCTTGTAACCAAATTCATCTTCTCCGTAGCCCACTAAAGTACACTTCACTGACTTGGCATCTAGCCTGCTCTGCACGTGATCACCTACATGTACATAAGAAACACACCCAAACACTTTTAGGTGAAAAGTTTTACCTTTTTCCCAGTCCAGATCTCTTCTGGTATAGCGAGGTCCAAAGGTTTTGATGGTCCTCTGTTGATTAAATACGCTGCTGTATTGACTGCTTCTGCCAGAACTATTTTGGCAATCCTGAATGTAGCCTCATACTTTTGGCTCTCTCGGTCAATGTCTTGTTCATCCATTCTGCTATTCCATTCTGTTGTGGGGTTCCATGAACCATCCTACTAAGCTTTATCCCGCTCTAGTAGCAGAACTTCTTAAATTCATTATCTTCATATTCTCCACCATTGTCTAAATGCAGCTTTTTGATCTTCAAACCTATCTCATTCTCAACCATAGCTTTCCACTTCTTGAAAGCCTCAAACACATCATACTTGTATTTTAGAAAGTAAACTCATACCTTTCTAGAATGATAATTGATGAACGTGACGAAGTACAGTTTACCTCCGGTTGATGAGACTGTAACTGGACCCCAAACATCGGTGTGCACTAGTTCCAGCTTTTCCTTTACTGGTGTTCTTTCAGTCCTCTTGAAGCTCACTCGCTTCAGTTTTTTAAAATGCAGCTCTCACATAAATCAACCTCAACGGATTTTAACTCTAGCAATTTACCTCTCGAATGTAGACACTTCAACCCTTGAGTACTCATGTTCCCAAGCCTCTGGTGCCACAAGTTTGGTTCGTCTTTACCTTCCACCATAGTGACTGAACCATAACCATTCGTGGTTGTGTAAAATGACCCAATCTTACTTCCTCGGACGATTTTCATAGCTCCTTTCGAGCTCTTCCACTTATCACCTGTGAAAGTTATCACGTAACCATCTGACGCCAGTTGCCCAATGGAGATCAAATTCTTCCTCAAGTC
Organism: Dipteronia dyeriana; assembly: GCA_032871835.1. Classification (NCBI taxonomy): domain Eukaryota; kingdom Viridiplantae; phylum Streptophyta; class Magnoliopsida; order Sapindales; family Sapindaceae; genus Dipteronia; species Dipteronia dyeriana. The sequence goes on from CM065297.1 coordinate 1,863,370, forward strand.
TAGTATATCCTCACATTGTCGAGCTTCCAAACTGACCCTTGCAGTTGAATCTTCACATATCCTTTCGCATTCTTGATCGTCACCAAGATACACTTTACCTAAATTTCCGGAGACGTAGTTCTCGAGCAATTCATTATGAGGTGTGGCATGAAATGTTGCTCACAAATCTAGGACCCAAGACTCTGTCTTGCTTTCCAACGAGCAGATAAGACAGTTATCTGACTCCTTCGATACATAATTCGCACTGCTCTTGCCCTTATCTTTCTTCTCATATCTACACGCATACGAGAGGTGGCCAATCTTATCACAATTCTAGCACTCTAAATCCTTTTTGCTTCATTGCTGGTTTCTCGAATAGTTAGCATGATTCCTTGATTTAGACTTCCCTCTAGACATTGATCTTCCTCATTGATTTGTGTTCTGATTTCAGCTTCTACCTTCCATAGCTTCAAAATTCAATGTTGAAGATGTAGATGCCCCTAATCCTTCTTCACGCATTCTGATCTCTTCAGTCATGATCATATTTACAACCTGCTGAAGATTCAATTTCTCTTTCCCGAACGAGTTGACAATCGACTGGTTTGTCGTCTTCCAACTTTTTGGCAATGGGGTAAGTAGAACGCCACTATAAACTCCTCATCAAAACCCATAGACAAAGAACACAACTCATCATTAACTTCATTGAACTGATTCAGAAAATCTTTAAACTTCTGACCCTCCGCCATCTTCAAGGTTGATAACTTTTTTACAAGATAGACTTTCCTTACCGTAGAAGGTTGTTCGTATAATTATGATAAGGTATTTAATAGATCTTTAGCAGTCTGTTGATCCTTTATGTTGAAGGTGACCTACTTCGTCAAACTGAGATGAATTGCTCCCAATGCTTTTAGGTTCACGAGTTCAAAATCATCAACATCCATGTTCTTCGGTTTCCATTTCTTTTCCCAATCTTCATCGGTCATATCTTTTGGTCTCTCTTTTATCGGCCAATGTAAATCCTTTTGGTACGGATAATCTTCCATTTACATCTTTCAAAAGCTGAAATTCAATCCATTGAATTTCTCAATCTTGTGCGTTTCCTTCTGACTCCATCTCCACGATGAAATCAATGACCTCAAGAAAACCTAGATTTGTGTGAAAATAATCTACCCAAACCTGGAGCTCTGATACCAATTGTTGTTGAGAAAAATTGCACACATACAAATCTGAACACAAACAAAAATAATAGAAAGCAATAGGAATAAAAAAGACACTAAAGATTTTACGTGGTTCAGCATTTTACCTACGTCCACGAAGCGCACCGCACCCAATCCACTATTTTTTAGAGTTGATTACAATCTCTTTGTCTCTCTTTCAGTCTCTCTATAATTTCTCTCTCTCTAGCAATTTTTTCGCACAGTACGCATATTACATAATGATAGTATTTATATAAGAGCACTAGGATTAGCCAATACCCTAATTGGAATATGTTTCCTTTTTCAAATACTTATACACGCAAGAATTCATTTTCCTCACAAAACCCGCATGTACCGCGGTCTGGATCGCTATATAGGCACATGTTTGCGTCGCGGTTCATAACGCATGACATCACTAGCTAAATTTTCTCCATAGGCCGCAGTGTGTGCACCATGTCTGCATTGTTTTCCACTTAGCATGTCACCTCTGGGCTTCTTCGTTGTGTGAAACGCGGTCCGAGCTCCTGTCTCAGCCGCAGTCTCCGCCGCGCCACCTGTTGGAACTCGTTTTCTCTACTCATTTCTGGCTGCACATATCCCAACATATGAGCACCAAGCGTAATTGCACTATGGTCAAAAATCGAATGAGGGATACTGACTTGAACCATATTCGAAAACCGGGATAAATGTTGGCAGATTTTGCAAGTGTACAAATCAGACAAATAGTTTAGAAGTAAGTAGAGTATCGTTCCGACGAAGAGTGATTAATTTATTAACCGATTATAATTAACCCAAAACTTTATTTGAACAATCAAATGCTGAGACTTGAGATTTAGATTAACTAAAGAAAATAAATAAAAGAAGTCAAAGATGTAGAGAAATTCAATAGATTGAAGTACTAGAGCTTTTGATTTCACCGTAGCCAATTCCACTCAATTCCTTTAGCATGTTAATCCTAATTATTCTACATGTTGATAGTCCATTTTTCCTAATTTATTCAATACTCCATTCCTGGCAATATCGAAAGTATTCCTAATTACCAACCCACTCTATTCCTAGCAATGGAATTAAGATAATAAGAACCCATTAAATTCTTAGGAAAATCTTAAAGAAACCACACAATTCATACTCATACATTCCTGTCAAGTCATGTAAATTATGGTATCTATTACAAGAAGCAATAATCTAAATTCCACATTCCTGTCAAAATCTAGCATCGAATCAACTAAATGTTGGTCAAACATTCAAAAGCATTAAACGCGGTAATAGACACTCAACATGGAAGAATATGAATTAACATTAACTAAAAAAATTGAGCATTCATGGCTAGGCTACATCATAGCCCTAGCAAAGAAAGTTAGTTCCTCATAGTCATGGTTACAATCGTATGAGAAAACATAAAAGAAAAAGAATGATAAAATCTGGGAAGTGCTACCCAAGAAAATCTTCAATTCTTCATTCCTCTACCTCTCTCTTCAATATGATCTCAATGATAAATTTCTGCTGGAATTTGTTTTCTCTTAAATAGGCATAAATTAGGTCTCCTTGAGGTGTCATAATTCGCCTCCAATAAGTCCAAGTTAAAGCGATCCCGAATAGGAAATACAATCTTACAAGTTCAGGAATATTCACCCAATTACAACTAATCCTAGAGTGATTAGGATCAGCTATTTAATTGAATTAAAATACAAATTTAGGCATTCATTATCAGTCAAAACACAAAGAATTCGTCCAAGGCCTTCTCTCTAAGATTGGTAGCCTGTAACGGATAGTTTCTCGAATTTGCATGCAGAATTTCTAGACCAACCTTTGGGTAAAAAAATCGTCATAACTCACTCTAGAAAACTTGAAATTGTGAGTCGTTAAATTCTCGAGAAAGCTAACATCCAGACCTTTCCAACCATATAAGGCTCGACGCAGTTTATTCTTCAAACGTTCCTCCATTGAAGACTGTAAAACTCAGGAATGAAATCATGTCCTTTACTCAACTTGACATAAAGTCTTTTTTATAAAGCATGGGAAATATACAAGGAGATGCTAAGGAAGTGTCCACATCATGAGCTACCCATATGGATGCAAGTTCAATCATTCTATAATGGGATGAACAATACATATAAATTAATGATTGATGCTGCAGCTGGAGGAACGTTAATGGGAAACACAGAGACTGATGCTTATAACTTGCTGGAAGTGATGGTATCTAATAGCTACCAATGGCCTAGTGATAGATCAATGACAGTGATAGATCAATGACAAATAAAGCTGGAATTCATGAGATTGACTCCATAACCGCATTATCAGCGCAAATTTCTACACTTTCTAAACAACTTGGTACTTTTAATGTGAATGCTATTCAATCTACTAATTTAAGTTGTGAATTTTGTGTAGGACATCATCTTAGCAGTGAGTGTGGCGTAGAGAATCCATTTGCAGCACCTTCTGAGCAAGTGAACCAAGTTTCTGACTTTAACTGACAACGGAATAATCCTTATTCCAACACCTATAACCCAAGATGGAGGAACCATCGAAATTTATCATGGAGCAATAACTAGAATGTTCGAAGACCTCCACCTGATTTTCCATCACAAGAGAAGAAGAATGGACTAGAGGACATAATTACTCAACTTGCTAGAAACTTGAACACTCTCTTCGTTAATACAAATCAGTTTATGAGTGAAATTGAGACGACACTTCATAACCAGGCCGTTTCTATCTGAATTTTGGAGGTTCAAATGGGGCAGCTAACTAATGCATTGACAGGAAGAGAAAAAAGAACTTTGCCAAGCCAAACTGAAGTTAACTCCAAAAATCAGGAACATGTGACGGCGATAACTCTTCTTAATGGAAGGTCAAAAAAAATAGCCATGGACTTGGATGAAGAGAAGAGAGCACATCAAAAACCTGTAGAAAATTTCCTGTAGAAAAATCTCAGCTGTTTATAGCACCATCGCTGCCTTTGAAAGCTGCCACAATGGGAACGACCACAAAAAAACTGTAGATTTTTCTGTAGAATCTGAAAATTTTGCCACCAAAAAGCCACTCACACTTGCTGCCCCAATAAAGCCAGATGTGTCCCCAATTCCGTTTCCATAGCGTCTTCGAAAAAATAAAGTGGATGCACATTTTTCAAAATTTCTTGATATCTTCAAGAAATTACAAATAAATATTCCTTTTGTTGATGTTTTGGAGCAAATGCCGAATTATGCTAAATTCATGAAGGATATTTTGTCAAAGGAGAGAAAATTGGCCGAACATGAGATAATGAAATTATCTGAAGAGTGTAGTGCTATTTTGCAAAGAAAACTACCACCAAAGCTAAAGGATCCGGGGATTTTTTCTATACCTTGCACTATTGGAACCACATATTTTGAAAAAGCTTTATGTCATTTTGGTTCTAGTATTAATTTGATGTCTTTTTCTATTGCTAAACATATTGGTTTGGGGGAGATTAAACCAACCACAGTTTCTTTACAAATGGCTGACAGGTCAATTACATACCCAAGAGGCATAATTGAGGATGTTTTAGTTAAAGTTGACAAGCTTATTTTTCCAGTTGATTTTCTGATTTAAGATATAGAAGAAGATGCTAAAACTCCTATTATTTCGGGCTGACCATTCCTAGCTATGGGAGGAGCTTTAATTGATGTTCAAAAGGGCTTACTAACTCTCAGAGTTCAAGACGAACAAGTGGTGTTCAAAGTCTTTGATGCTGCAGAGAACCCAACTAGTAAAGAATAGTGTTTCTGAGCTGACATTGTGAAATAAGTGGTGTTCCTTTCAAAAACCTTACTGAAATCTGATTGAGCCATGGTAACACTAGTTTTATAGGCCCCCTTCCTACGCTTGTTGCTTAACTCTCGAGTAAAATCAAGTGTGTAATGGCTCGATTGAGTGTTTTTATAGGATTTTATAATTAGGGGTATCATTTGGGTGATTTAAGTGAAGTTGGGTCTCAAAAGTGCTGGAAATCAAAAACTTGGGTAAAAAGGCGAGTTGTCGCGGTCGTGGAGCATCGTCATGGACAACCACGATACCATGAGCGATAACAACTTATTTTAAAAGTCGCCAGAAATGTCGCTTGGAGATCACGAGTGAACTGCCAAAGAAGCGACATGTCGTGGTCAAGTTCCGTCATGGGAAACCGTGACATACCAGGCGAAAGAAACTTCCTTGGCCATTGTGGCTCGAGGTGTCGCCTGAAGAGAAGATATGGAGCAAAAAGGTGAGGTGTCACGGTTGGATTTTCGTCATGGAAAACCGCGACAATCAACGACACGACAGTACGATGCACGTGTCCCTAGGTTGATTCTTGACCTATTTTTGGACCCATATAAATACCCATACGAGTTTTTGGAAAAGTATCATCATCCACACAAAATTTTGGACACTTTCACTCATCCATCACCATTCTTAAACAACTTTCCCATCCATCAATCTTGAAACTTGGAAGGTAAGAAGAGGAAGCTTACAAGTTAAGGAACCTCAATGACCAACCTTGGTTTCTTCTTTCACTCTTCTTTGTTTTATTTCCTTTCTTTGATGTGTAACTAATTTCTAAGTTAGAGGATTAATGTAAACCGGTTGAACAACTCTTTATAATCCTATGGTCTATACTTATTAATTAATTACATTGGTAGTCTCTTTCATTACAATACTTACTCTAATTCCTTCATCTATATTTAAATGAGACATCAATGAATGTTTGTGTTAGGATTAGTTAATTTATGATGTTGAGGGTTAGATATGGGTGACCATCCCATTTAGTCCTTAACTACAAGCTTAATAATTGAGAAAATTTCCATATGCATGACCATGCTATGTGTGATTTGGTTTAGAGCTTTTAATTTGAAACTAATTCTAACCCTTACTCATTACATGACCTTGTGTGAGTAATAGGAAAGATTAGATACTTCATGAAACAAACCCTATCAATTGGAATTAAGTGCTTTAATGAAACTTATGGATTACATTGAGAAGTTTAATTAGGTTGCATTAATTCTCTAGCATTTCTTCATATTCATATATTTTCGTGTGAGCTTTTGAGTAATTTAGTTTATTTGATTTTGCATATTAGTGAGTAAAATTACCAACCCAAGACAAGCATTATGTCATTTAGTTTTCATGCACTTAGATTAGGATTTAATTAGATTAATTAGTGTTCAACTATTAGATTCACCGATCCCAGTGAACGAACTTTTCTTTAAATTGATTAAAAGATCAAAAATACTGAAATCAAAATCAGTGGGAGATAAGAATCATACTGAAGCTTTAAGACCAACCACAACTAAGATTTCGCTACCAATTGAAGTTGCTCTAAAGCTCGAACAACATCCTTTGTTGACACACTTGAAGTATGCCTACCAAAATGTGAAGCCATACAAGGAGAGGACCAAACTCTGCCATGACAATGCCATTCAAAAGCAAGATGTCAAACCAGGTATAATAGTTCTTCTTGATAACTCAAATTTGCATCTCTTTTGAGGAAAAAGGAAATCTAGGTGGATTGGTCCATTCCTAGTACAAAAAGCTTTACCTCATGGAATTGTGGAGATTAAGAACATAAAAGATGGGTCGATATTCAAGGTAAAAGGTTAATGGTTAAAACCGTGTTTGGAGGAACCACAAGGGAAAGGCATCGGAGTCCTAAAAGTTGCTGCCCCTCAGTCATGATATATGCATGCTATCTTGCCTAGACGTAAAATAAAGCACTTGGTGGAAGGCAACCCACCTAGGTAACTTCTTTTCATACTTTTTATTGTCATTTTTTTTCCTTGCCTTCCATGCTTAGTCTACACATTGCATGCATTCTATTTTCTTGTAAACATTGAGGGAAATGTTTAGATTAGGTTTAGGGGTGTGAATTTGTGTTTGTTTTATTTATTTTCTCAAGTTTTTTTTATCAAATCTAAAAAAAAAAACAATCTGCAGAAAAAAGTGCCCTGTTTTGAAAAATTTTGAGGAAACAATTTCAGTAAACTGTATTGATTGGTGAAGAAATATTTTTTTCTGTCCACCTTGTATTCTTTATTTTTTTGATACGAATTCATCGGTATAAAGAACGTAAAATTCTAGGCATTTTTTTAAAAGTTATGATTATTTCTTCGACCAAAAGTCAAGGGCGATGCCATGTTTTTGAAATTCTGCACGTTCACTATTTTCAACATCTGTTTTATCAATTTTCCAATTCGAATTTTGTAATGTTTTCTGAATGAAAAGTGTTAATTTGCATGTCTATTTCCTTGTGTTGAAATTAGGTTAACTTTTGTTTGGTAATTTGAGAGATGTGTCTTAAATCACAGACATAGGTCGATTTTAAAAATCACCATTTTTTGGAATTTTTGTCCTCCATTTTTAGAGGCTTCTTTTTTGTGCTTTTAGAGCCATTGTTAGGTTTGTGAGTTTTGTTGGCATTATTTTATATCAAAACAATATTTACTTTGTATTGTTTAGTTTTTTAGGATTCATGATGATTCAAGCTTCAAAGAAGAAATGACAACTATTCAAACAAGTTCAAGTCTTCAAAGGGAATAGTGTTTCATGTTTCTACAAAGGTATATTAAGACCTTTCTTTTCTCTTTCAAGGCTTAGGTACACATACACAATTAATACATTTGTGTATCTGCATCGTTGTGCACCATCTATAACACATTCACACACTTGAAGATGAATGCTCATGCATTGGTATGAAAATAACATGTTTTGGAAAATGCATGATTGTAGACTATCTCTATGTAGTTTGCATTCTAGTGTGGATTGTGTTTGTATGTGTATATGTTTGTATAACATGGATATTGAACTTGATTTTAGTCTTAAAACATTCTTGATTGAGTTCTGGCATTTCGGTTACTCATACTATTGATTTCAAGTTCTGAGTCAAAAGTAATGATACTTTCCAATCATGTTGCGTACATTGTCTTCGTCTTTATATCGAGTCAAATTCTTATTTTCTGGGTTGAGTATCTTATATTTCCATGTCCATGAGAGAGTTATGGTTTGTAATCTGTAAACGGATTCAAATTCTGAGTTTGGAGGCCAAAAAACGGTCGAAGAACGCGAGAGGAGAGCAAAGGAGGAGCGCAAGGGAGGAGACCATGGCCAAAGGCCATCACATGGTCCAAGCCCGAGATGGCGCGTGGCCATCTCGACCACAACTCCTTGATGCCCCGAGATCCCCACGCCCCATCTCGAAGAAGCATTCTCAAAGGGGGTAATTTGGTTCTTTCATGCTCTTTTGTTCCATATCCTTTATATATCTCTTCTCTCTCTCATTTGAATCTAAAGAAGAAGAAAATGTAGTGCAGAAAATTTACAGGTTTTTTCTCTCAACTTTGAGTCACCATATCTCTCTCATTTCTTATCCGATTTGAGTGATTCAAGTTAGAGACGTTTCGTATTGAATTCCTCTATCATCTCCAAGCAACCTTGAAGTCATTTGTTCAGGTTTTCTGGTGGATCGCACCATTTTCGTGACTGTACTTGAAATTGACAAGGTATTGGTTTATCTTTTGATTTCCTTGATTCTAATGTTCAAATACCTTGGGTCTTCTTCCTACTTGTGTGTATTTGACTTGAACATATGTTGATGAGTGATAGATCTTCAATTAAATGCTAGTTGTGCTTAATTATAAACTTGATTGTGAGTTAGGTTTCATCAAACCTATGTTTTCACATGATTGTGAGTTGTATTGTGCTAGCATCTTATCTAGGACTATTTGTGCTTTGATTGACTTTATTTTCATGATTAATAGTCCTATCATATGCTAGAACCCATTTGTTGAATAGATCTAGGATTAGCACATTTGATTTTATAGTTAGAGTTTATTAGAGTTTAATTGACTATTTTGTGAATATATGCTCTAAATGATTGCTAGAGATTTGATTGATCATATCTTGTGTTTCTAGCACTTTTGTGTTAGTACTAAAGTCTTGAATATGTAATTCATGAACATGTAATTCATGAACATGTTTATTTCAAGCTTTAGTAACATCAATAAAATCTATGTTTAAAGTGTGTGTTTGGAAATTTAGCATGCTCTAAATTTTTATTCATGCATAAGATCTAGACAATCTTGTTTTATGAACTTTATTGTCTATGTCTAGATCTTCATGGAGTGTACCTAATCTATACATTTCATAAGCTCATGCATCATCTTGTGTGGTGTCACTTTTGGATTATAAACTAGAAAATATACTTTGTGTGCTCATTGATTAATTCTAGTTTCCATAGAATTTGTTCATCATCTTATTCTATATTGCGTGCTTGTTTGCGTTTTGCATTCATGATCACTTAGATGCCTCGTGAGAAGAAAGTCTTGAAAATAGGTGTGAGACCTGTGTTGTTGAGCAAGTAAGTCTTGGCAAGAGGTGGGAGACATCGGATTGTCAAGCAAGGAAGTCTTGCCTAGGGTCGTGAGGATCCGGAAGGGTGAGCGTGGAAGTCTTGACAAGAGGTGTGAGGCCTCGAATTGTTGAGAAAGAGGTGACATCTTCATGAGTAGGATAGGAGTGTAGTTTCTAGGTGAAGGGGTCACTTGAGAGATTGTATTTTTCTTATCTACTAGTGGATTTAATTTGCCGGTGGTTGCTAACCCGTGGATGTTTTCTCTTCGGAGGTTTACCACGTTATATCTTGTGTCAACTTTTCTCTATCCTTATCTCTCTTATATTGGTAATTGTTATTTGAACAATGTAGATAGAACTTTTTATGTAAGTTGACTTCCTTACACAATATTGTTTGTATATGTTAGATAACTTTGTATCTTGTGATATTCCATTCAAGTTGTAAAGTACCACATTGTAATACTCTAAGTACAACTTATGGAATTTTGTCTACATTGAATATATTTGTCATAAGACACATTGATTTTTGTTGTATGTTTTGTAGTCTAAGAGTGGAGATTTGAGCATACATGAATATATTTTTTTCTCATAACAATCATGTTGAATGTTAATTTGTATGCTTATCAAGGTTTTGTCACTAGTCTCGAAAGATTTGTCAAAAGTGAGAGACAACATATTCACCTCCCCCCCCCCCCCCCTCCCCTCCCCTCCCCTCCCCTTTCTAGATTGTTTGGTATAACCTTGTACATATTATTTCAGCCATAATATATGTTTTATTCATTGAGTTTAGACTAACGTCTTGCCACTTAGAGTAATGCATTGCATTTTACAAAATCTATGACTTGCTCTTGATGTGATAGTGGATAGGATACTTAGTTGGACAACCATGATTAATAGTGGAGACTACCCTTGTGAGTTCACTAAACCAAAAAGTGTTTCATAAATGACAATATATGAGGGTTTGTTTGCTTCTACTCTTTAAACACTCAGTAGGTTCATAGCATTAGATCCGATCTCTATAGGTTGTACATTGAGCATTATAGAAAATTTATCATAAAGATTTCACATGTTAATTTTGATCTTGAGTAAGATGAACCAATGGAAGTGATGTTAGACTATGTGTGCTTGAACATACTTAAAATGCCTTAAATATCTCCTACCCTTGTATGTGTGCTCCATAGCCCTGTTTGAAGCCAAACACTAATAAGCTTTATTTATTTATTTTTTTCTTCACCGCATTAACTATAACCCATAAGCCTATATTATAGACATACCTTATAACTTGGAATCATGCTTTGAGAATGTGAAGAAGATATGATAGTTCTGCACGTAATTTTTGTGCATTTTTCTATGAAAGACCGATGAAGGAAAGAGATGCATTCAATCTAAAAATGTAAGGCTAAAAGTTGTTTATTTTCTATGTAGTTCTCTAACTCTCAGGTATTCAATTCAAAAAAAGAAAGAAAAAAAAAAGGTGCCACCAAAATAAATGGTGTGTTGAGAGAATCAGATAATAGATTATCTGTGAATACAATGAATTTAATAAACTACAAAGTTTGTATCTACTCAAAAAGAGTTTGACAAGAAAGTGGATGGTGAATTTCAAAGACTTAGACAAGTGGTGAGTGACATTATTCCACTTACAATGAAGACCACAGAGATTTGTGTGAAGAAATAAGGTAATTGAAGACTCTGATGGTATGGTCCTCAGTTTTTGAACTCTTTTATTCTCTTTCTTTCTTAACCTTCACCCAATGGCCCCATTACAACCTAATGAAAGTCTAATTGATCTGCTGGTTATCCTTGCTATGACAGTAGAGGTGAATCATGTGTTTATCTTGTTCATAATATTTGATTCTTTTCATGAGATCTTTTGTATACAACTCAACCGTTCTTTCAATGATATATTCATATGCTATTATAATTTGAATTTCCTTGTGCATAACTTCATTCGCATATGCTTGATGAGTGTATTTTTTTAGGTTCTATGTGAAATTAACGTGTGACATCCTGTGAGAACTAGAGTCGAGGCGAATTATATCTATGGCGTTTAATGAATGTGTTTTTAAAGCTAGAGAAGCTAGAGTTTGTGCTTTTCATTAAAACTAAGCATGCATTCAAATTTGTAGCATAATTTTTGTCTTTATTCAGTGGTTTTAGCATGCATTAGCTTAGAATGGTACATGTGCTGCCCAAAAAAATCTTCAATTCTTCAATCCTCTGCCTCTCTCTTCAATATGATCTCAATGATAAATTTCTGATGGAGTTTGTTTTCTCTTAAATATTCATAAATTAGGTCTTCTTGAGGTGACATAATCCGCCTCCAGTAAGTCCAATTTAAAGCGATCCCGATTAGGAAATACAATCTTACAAGTTCAGGAATATTAACCCAATTACAACTAATCCTAGAGTGATTAGGATCAACTATTTAATTGAATTAAAATACAAATTAAGGCATTCATTATCAGTCAAAACACAAAGAATTCGTTCAAGGACTTCTCTCTAAGATTGGCAGCCCATAACGGATGGTTTCTCGAATACACGTGCAGAATTTCTGGACCGACCTTTGGGTAGTAAAATCGTAATAACTCAGTCTAGAAAACTCAAAATTGCAAGCCGTTAAATTCCTCAGAAAGTTAACATCCGGACCTTTCCAACCATATAAGGCTCGACACCCAATTCTCATTGAGCTGATACAGTTTATTCTTCAAACTTGACTCATCTGCTAAAGTGGACTTTTCAGGATTGATTGAAAATCTTCCATTTCCTTCCATTTAGCTCCTAAGACTCGATTAACTGAAAACTAACAAAAGACAAGCAAAAAGCACAAGTTTAACTCATAAAAAAGCAAAAAATATGAAAGAAAGGGTATAAAATATATGCAATTCTAACGTTATCAAATACCCTCAAACCTAGCTTTAGCTAGTCCTCAAGCAAAACCAGAATAAAAACAAAAACTAAAAATAAACAAAAATAAAAAAATGAAACTTAAGCTAAGCCATTTTTGTAGGGAACACGATAGCATTGAGCGTATCCTACAAGCCTTTAAACCTCTAGGTGTCCCTAATAGGAGTGTTGTCTCCTGAGGGTTTACAGCTATGCTACCCACAAATATAATTCTGCAAAAAAACAAATAATCAAGATGCAATCTCACATGTACCATTCAAAGCCAATACATGCTAAAGCCACTGAATAAAGACTAAAATTATGCCACAAATTTGAATGCATGCTTAGTTTTAATAAAAAGCACAAACTCAAGATACTCTAGCTTCAAAAACACATTCGTCAAACGCCATAGATATAATTCGTCTCGACTCTAGTTCTCTTAGGATGTCACTCACACAGAACCTAGGCAAATACACTCATCAAGCATATACAACTGAAGTTATGCACAAGGAGATTCAAATTATAATCACATATGAATATATCATTGAAAGAACGCTTGATTTGTATACAAAAGATCTCATGGAAAGAATCAAACATTATGAACAAGTTAAACACAAGATTCACCTCTACTTTCATAGAAAAGATAACCAGCAGATCAGTAGACTTTCATTAGGTTGTAATGGGGTCATTAGGTGAAGGTTAATAAGGAAAGGGAATAAAGGAGTTCAAAAACTTAGGACCATATCATGAGAGTCTTCAATTACCTTATTTCTTCACACAAATCTCTTTGGTCTTCATTGTAAGTGGAATAATGACACTCACCACTTGTCCAAGTCTTTGAAATTCACCATCCACTTTCTTGTCAAACTCTTTTTGAGTAGATACAAACTTTGTAGTTTATTAAATTCATTGCATTCACAGATAATCTATTCTCTGATTCTCTCAACACACCATTTATTTTGGTGGCATCTTTTTTTTTCCTTTTTTTTTTGAATTGAATACTTGAGAGTCAGAGAATTACATAAAAAATAAACAACTTTAAGCTTTACATTTTTGGATTGAATGCATCTCTTTCCTTCATCGGCCTCTGATAGAAAAATGCACAAAAATTACGTGCAGAACTATCACATCTTCTTCACATTATCAAAGCATGATCCCAAGCTATATGGTATGGCTATAATATAAGCTTATGGGTTATAGTTAATGCGGCGAAGGAAAAAATAAATAATTAAAGCTTATCAGTGTCTGGTTTCAAACAGAGCTATGGAGCACACACACAAGGGTAGAAAATATTTAAGGCATTTTAAGTAAGTTCAAGCACACATAGTCTAACATCTCTTCCATTGGTTCATCTTACTCAAGATCAAAATTAACATGTGAAATCTTTATGATAAATGTTCTATAATGCTCAATGTACAACCTATAGATATTGGATCTAATGCTAAGAACCTACTGAGTGTTTAAAGAGAATAAACAAACAAACCCTTATATATTATCATTTATGAAACGCTTTTTGGTTTATTAAACTCACAAGGGTAGTCTTCACTATTAATCATGGTTGTCCAACTAAGCATCCTATTCACTATCACATCAAGAGCAAGTCATAAATTTTGTAAAATGTAATGCATTACTCTAAATGGTAGGACGTAAATCTAAACTCAATGAATAAAGCATATATTACGGCTCTAAAAGCCCACAAAAGAAGCCTCTAAAAATTGAGGACAAAAATTTCAAAAATTGGTGACTTTTGAAATCGATTTATGTCTGTTCTTTCATACATATCTCTCAAATGACTCAACAAAAGTTAACCAAATTTAACACAAGAAAATATACATGAAAATTAACACTTTCCATTTAGAAAACATTTCAAAATTCTAATTGGAAAAGTGATAAAACAAATGTCGAAAACAGTGAACGTGCAGAATTTCAAAAGCAGGGCATCGTCCTTAACCTTTGGTCGAAGAAATAATCATAACTTTTAAAACACCATCCAGAATTTTAAGTTCTTTATACCGTTGAATTCGTATCGAAAAAATCAAGAATACAAAGTGGACATAAAAAATTATTTCCTCACCAATCAATACAGTTTTAATGAAACTTTTTCCTCAAAAAGTTTCAAAACAGGGTACTTTTTTCTTCAGATTTGAATTTTTTTTAGATTTGAAAAAAAAACTCGAGAAAAAAAATTAATTAAATAAATAATCACGAATTCACACCCTCAAACCTAATCTAAACATTGCCCTCAATGTTAACAAGAAAATTGAATGCAAGCAATGTGTAGACTAAACATGGAAGGCAAGAAAAAAAATGACAATCAAAAGTATGAAAAGAAGTTACCTAGGTAGGTTGACTCCCACTAAACGCTTTATTTTACGTCTAGGCAAGCAGGCATGCACATATAATGACTGAGGGGCAGTAACTTTTAGGACTCCGACATCTTTCCCTTGTGGTGCCTCCAAACATGGATTTAACCATTGACCTTTTACCTTGAATATCGACCCATCTTTTAGGTTCTTAATCTCCACCATTCCATGAGGTAAAGCTTTTTGTACTTGAAATGGACCAATCCACCTAGATTTCCTTTTTCCTCGAAAGAGATGCAAATGTGAGTTATCAAGAAGAACTGTTATACCTGGTTTGACATTTGCTTTTGAATGGCATTTTCATGGCAGAGTTTGGTCTTCTCCTTGCATGGCTTCAAATTCTGGTAGGAAGACTTCAAGTGTGTCAACAAAGGTTGTTGTACGAGCTTTGAAGCAACTTAAATTGGCAACGAATTCTTAGTTGTGGTTGGTCGTAAAACTTCAATATGATTTCTATCTCCCACTGATTTCAGTGAGGCTTTTGAAAGATTTTCAAACACCACTTGTTTCACAATGTCAGCTCAGAAACACTCTTCTTTACTAGTTGGATTCTCTGTAGCATCAAAGACTTTGAATACCACTTGTTCATCTTGAACTCTGAGAGTTAGTAAGCCTTTTTGAACATCAATCAAAGCTCCTTCCGTAGCTAGGAATGGTCTGCCCAAAATAATAAGAGTTTTAGCATCTTTTTCCATATCTAAAATCAGAAAATCAACTGGAAAAATAAGCTTGTCAACTTTAACTAAAACATCCTCAATTATGCCTCTTGGGTAGGTAATTGACTTGTCAGCCATCTGTAAAGAAACCATGGTTGGTTGATCTCTCCTAAATGAGCACCCGCAATAGTATTGAGTCGTGGGAGTAGTACAATGATAAATAAAATTCGTTCCATGAGGATTGATGAATTGATTACCACAATTGATTGATTAGACTACTATTTAGACAAGCAAATATTTGATGATTCAATTATACGACTAACACTAATTAACTATAAACTACTCCTAGAATGCTACTAATTAAACTTAACCACAAGCAAACAAGACAAAGTCACACACAAGCAAGTGTTTGTATTGCTATTAGGAATTTAGGCTAACACCTTGAATCCACCTAACCAATCATCACCAATTTATAGACACACCATTATGAATAAATTATGCAAATGCAAATGTAGACTCGTGATACCCTAAATTAGTCTCTACTCTCTCTCGAGTAATAGAGACAACACTTATATGCACCAATAACCTATCTCTCGATGGTCATCTGAAATACACACAAGTTCATTAAGCTTAGTGGTTCACTAAGTGAGTCCTAGAGACTAGCCTTGAGTATTTCTACCTTACTAGACATCGATCATGCATTTCATCGAGCACGTTGTGTGCTTCTCCTCTCGGTACATCACACATCAACCAAATACACATCAAATGCTAGCTAGACACTCAATGTACATTAAAGCATGATGTAAGGACCTTGATTTTATGATTGGCTTATTTCATGACAAACCACACCACATTGGGGATGATTGTGTAATGGGTAGCTTAGGTCCTCATTGGCAAGCTTTCAAGCATCTCCATGACTTCAAGAGTAAAAGGTATATTCACTTGACTTTACCTCTTAAAGAGTTTAGGTGCACACACACACACCTCATGCATGTTTTGTTGATCTTGCATATGTGTTGATATTGTTTATATGTGTGCATCTCTTCACTATCACACTTGCACTTCATTTGTAGATTTAAGTGTGGTAATGTGTTATATTTGCACTTGCACGATGGTGTGCTTGTTTTAGCGCGTTGAGTGACCATATGAGAAGGTCTCATTCTTCTCTTGGTTTGATTATATGGAGTAAGGTGTCTAGTTTCAAAAGAGTGTATTTCAATGATTTAATTTTTTCAAATCTAACCTTTGTATGGTCTTGTGACCATATCTTTTTATAAAATGATTCGAGATGAGTTTTGAAATTTTTTATACAAACTAAACACCCATACCTTTCCAACGGTATATTATTCGTAATATTTCATGACCGTTTGGATTGGTTTTAAAATCTCCAAAGTGACCACAAAAATAGGGCATCACTGTTGTTGTCCGTTTCTGATCTTTGGTCACTAAAATGACCATAACTTTTTCTAATGACATCCAAATCATTTTTTTGTAATTGGAACAGAAATTAGACTTCCATACCTTTCCAACGGTATATTATACGAAAGGTTTGGATATCGTTTGGTCATGTTTTGGGTCGTTTGAAGATCGAGCTGTTGTGCTGTCTGGCGTGTACCGCGGCCTAGACCGCTGTTGGTGCCATGCCTAGCCAGCAACCTAGGCAGCGGTAATGTCCAGCCATTCACTGCTGTCTGGACAGCTGCCTAGGCACTTGCCTGGCCAGCGGTATGCACAGTGGTCATGACGGGATTTTGTTTCCCAAGTCCAAAACGACGCCGTTTTGTGTAGGGCTTCTTTATATATGTTCTCTTCTTCTTCCTTGCCTTTTTAGAGCTCAAAGAACCCATCTTTAGAGTGAGAGAACCTCCATTAGAGAGAGAAAACTTCAAGCTTTGTTATTTGACTCTCCAAACCCCAAACTCATCTTCATCTTGCATTCAAGCATCATTCCAAGCATGAGTTTTCATTGATTGGTAAGTAAAACCACCATTGTTGTTCATTTATTGTTCTAGTTTACCAAGACATGTCATTTATTGCTTAAATTAGCATTTCTTCATTTCAATTGCATATTTATTGAAATTATGACATGTTTGGGGTTTGTATTGTGATAACTTGCATTATTAGGTCATTTATGCTTAAATAGCTAATCCATGAATGTTCATGTATACATAATTGATGATTAGGTTGACTTTGTACATCTAGTCTAGTTTATGAACATTTATGAGTATGTCTCATTGATTGCATTTCTTGATTGCAAAATTGTCCTTGATTATTTGTTGTGACAACTTTTGTTGGTTGGACTTTTATTGACGATTAAGTTGTTAGATTTTATCTACACATCTAATTGAGTCCTTGGTATGGACATGTATGCATTGTTTGATAACTAGGATGTTTAATTGCATTATCTACATCTAGTTAAGCATTTTATATTTGGTCTTACACATAATTGCATTTGAGAAAAGTGTCATATATACACTTAGACCATATACTCTTCATTGAGTCAAAGTCTTGTGGCTTCTAGGTGAAGTTGCACAAGCAAGTCAAGTCTTGCAACCAAGGGAAGGTTGACAAGCAATTGGTCGGGTATCCACTGTAAAAGGCCCGAGGGGTAGAGTATGAGGTGCTCACGCCAAGAGTAGTGGATCAGGGGATATCACTAAGGATTGAACCAAGAGTGGTGAGTGGTAGTGGCCATAGCCTGAGGTTGTCAAGAGTGAGAGTCCGAGTATCACTTGAGGGTGTAACTTTTTACTCATATAGTGGATTTCTGTGACCGAGTGTGGCGCACTTAACAGCCCGTGGTTTTTCCCATTTGGAGGGTTTCCACGTATACATCTTGTGTTGTTTATATTTCCACACTTTATACTTGATGTTGTATATTTGTATTATTGGGTGAATTTTGAATATTGACTAATCAATAAAAATTGGTAATTGACTTGATTACCCCCCCCCCCTCCCCCCCCCCCCCCCCCCCCCCTCCCCCCCCCCCCCCCCAGGTTTAGACACACACGTTTTTAGGAAAATTTCACATGAAATACATATACATAAACCCAAGCAATATGAATAAAGTGGTGGTCTTCATTAGCAAATCATAGTAAAGGTTTCATCTTGGCCTTAGCCAAGATGAGTTTAGTTCATTATGTAAAGAATGGCTACAAAAGATGTGATTTTCATACAAGCCATAAGCAAATATAAGTACTAAATGAAAGAGAGAAAGATTAAGAATAAACTAAGTGTAGATGTCCTTTCTCTTGGTTGGTGGAATATGCTTGACTTGCTCTTTCTTTTGTTGCACCCTTCTTGCTCCAAGGTTGTGTTTTTGTAGTGGAAAATGATGGGAAGGTTGGGTATTTAGTGTTTGGTAGAGTGGAGTTGAAGTTTGAATGATGGATTAGAGGTTTGATGAAGTGATTTGGTGAAGGATTTGAGTGAAAGGTAAGGGATTTGGGTGAAGGGTGAAGGGTGAAGGGTAGTGTTTTTGGGGTTTTGGATTGTAAATGGAGGATTTGGAGCTTAGGGTAGTCCAAGAGGTCCTCCAAATAGCTTAAGAAGAGGTATTTATAAGTTTTGCTGAGTTGTACTGCTGCGCTGGTGTTGCTCTGGTCAAGTGGCGCCTCACCAGCGCAGCACCACTGATCTTTCTGCGCTGGTGTGGGTTGCGTTGGTCGAGTGGCGCCTCACCAGCGTAACCCCACTGATCTTTCTATGCTGGTGTGGGTTGCGCTGGTCGAGTGGCACCTCACCAGCGTAACACCACTGATCTTCTGCGCTGGTGAAGGTGGAGCTGGTCGATTGGTGCCTCACCAGCGCCAGCCGTGGCCTATGACTTCGGTTCTTCTGTTTTGGCCCTAACTTTTCTCAATTTTACACTATTACCCTGGAGGCACCTGCACAAGCTTAATACACCATTAAATACTCGATTTTTACTCAGGAACGAGTGCAAATGACAGGATATGGAGGCTACACCGAGTGTAGAAATGAGAGTTATCATTGGTTTAATCTCCCCCAAACCAATATGTTTAGCAACAGAAAAAGACATCAAATTAATACTAAAACCTAAATCACATAAAGCTTTTTGAAAATATGTGGTTCCAATAGTGCAAGGTATAGAAAAACTCCCTAGATCCTTTAGCTTTGGTGGTAGTTTTCTTTGCAAAATAGCATTACACTCTTCAAATAATTTCGCCATCTCATGTTCACCCAATTTTCGCTTCTTTGACAAAATATCATTCATGAATTTCGCATAATTCATCATTTGCTCTAAAGCATCAACAAAAGGAATATTTATTTGTAATTTCTTGAAGATATCAATAAATTTTGAAAATTGTGCATCCATTTTAATTTTTCGAAGAAGCTGTGGAAATGGAATTGGCAGCACATATGGCTTTATAGGGGCAGCAGGTGTGAGTGGCTTTTTGGCAACAAAAGTTTTAGATTCTACAGAAAAATCTGTTGTTTTTTCTGTGGTGGTTTCCATTGTGTCAGCTTTCAAAGGCAGTGGTGGTGCTATAAACAGCTGAGATTTTTCTGCAGCAAAATTTTCTACAGGTTTTTATGTGCTCTCTTCTCTTCATCGAAGTCCATGGCTGTTTTTATTGACCTTCCATTTCGAAGAGTTAGCACCATCACATGTTCCTGATTTTTGGGGTTAACTTCAGTTTGGCTTGGCAAAGTTCCCTTTTCTCTTCCTGTCAATGCATTAGCTAGCTGCCCCATTTGAACCTCCAAATTTCGGACAGAAACGGCTTGGTTCTAAAGTGTCATCTCAGTTTACTGATAAAATGATTTGTATTGACGGAGAGAGTGTTAAAGTTTTCGGCAAGCTGACTAATTATGTCCTCTAATCCATTATTCTTCTCTTGTAATGGAAAATCAGGTGGAGGTCTTTGAACATTCAGGTTATTGCACCATGATAAATTTGGGTGGTTCCTCCATCATGGGTTATAGGTGTTGGAATAAGGATTATTCCGTTGTCGGTTGAAGTCAAAAACTTGGTTCACTTGCTCAGAAGGTGCTGCAAATGGATTCCCTACGCCACACTCACTGCTAAGATGGTATCCTGCACAAAATTCACAACTTAAATTAGTAGATTGAATAGAATTCACATTAAAAGTACCAAGTTGTTTAGAAAGTGTAGAAATTTGCACTGATAATGCGGTTATGGAGTCAATCTCATGAATTCCATCTTTATTTGGCATTGATCTATCACTAGGCTATTTGACGCAGCGGGGTATGGCAAAAATAAGAATGATCACTTTGTCGAACCCTGAGGCACACTCAGATGAACCTTGACTCAGCGACCGGTAGTTACCTAAGCATGGACCGCCATGCAGTGGCCATCATTCCCTAATTTTCGTTAGAAAATGGTGCTCTCGAATCCTCATAAAGCATATCGAATCCACGACAGATAAATGTTCCAAAGGAACGATCAAAAGTTTAAAAGTTACAATAATTGGAAATAATATGACTGTTTATAATAAACTAATCCTAATACGACTCGAATACGACATTCCTTAAAAAATATCAAAACTAATCAGAATCTTCTAAGATTCATGACTCCTAACTCAACTGGAAAACAAAGATCAAATCTTACCCAAAATGTAAGTTTGATTTATTTCCAAAACCAAAATTTAATTCCTAATCTAACTAAAATAAATAAACTTACTAAACAAGAAAAGACCCAAATTAACAAAATAAGAAAATAAAGAAATTGTTCGACATGGGCCATGATTCCTTCATCTTTGTCCTATATCAGTCACTCCTTCTTAAAAAGAACGCGTCCTTGAGTTCGGTTGAAACACGCGGAAAGACAGGTACACAAAGAAGAACTCATATTTGTCTTGTGGGAGTGGTAAACGCCAATCGAAAAATCTCTTCGTAGTTCATCTCAAATCCACAACAGCACCACAACAATCATCCAATGAAATGCAGAAGATGTCCAAGCTATTCGCCACTGGCGATGCCTATTGGTTGCGGATTGGACCGCTGGACACCCGTAAAGGTTTGGACAATAGTGATTCTTCGTTGCTAGCTCTTCCCATCCCTCATAGTATTCTCCTTCTCTTAAAATAAACTCGTCCTCGAGTTTGGCAAGGTTTTGTTTGGGTGGATAATACTTCAATATACCATCTTATCAATCACTGGCTTGAACAAATATACTTCAGATGGCAAGAACAATGTTGGATCTTCAAAATCCAAATCAAGAAAAATAATCTTCAAATTACCCCAATAAAAATTGTGTGGATTTTCAAATAAGTTATCACCCTTGGAAACTTTATCAATAGAAATTGATTTAGCTTCCAGTTTTGCTTCAACCACATCTAAAGTGCAATCAATATCAATGGTTGGATCGCAATCTTCAACTTCTAAGATCCAAGGCTCATGTTCAATTACTTCGACAATTTTCACTTCATACGAAATATCTTCAACCATATCTTCTACATGACAAAAATCTTCAAAATAATCAATTGGAAGATATTCCTCCCGCATTACATGTTTCATCACAGGCCATGATTGGATCTTATCCATTCCAAATCTTTTCTGATGTTTTTGAAAGTCTTCCCAGCAAATTAATGCATCGTTTTTCAAATAAAGTTCTACAAGTAAAACTTTCAGACTTTCTTCAGTTTTCTGATATGCGAAATATTCTTCAACTTATTTCAACCAATTAATAAATACTTCAGTTTTCATATGACCAGAAAAAAAAATCGAAGTCTTGATTGATAATCATTATAGCTCGAAAAATAATTATTGGAACCAAGAGAACCATTGAAACCCATTGAGAACCGAAATCAGAGTCCAAAAAAAAACGTACCAAAATTTGAACCCTGAGAACTGCTTACGAAAAATTAATTCACTCGCGGCTTCAGGTGTGTGTGATGGTGGACGCAATCTGAAATATCTGGAACTCGTGAGACTGATCTGAAATTTCTGGCACTGTTGAGGTTGATCTGTAAATTGTAACACTGTTGAGCTAATCCACAATTTCTGTTGTCTCTGAGGCTGATTGTTAATTCTCAGAACTATCACACAAACACTCTCATTCTTTCTTTCTTTTTTCAATTTCGTTTCTCTTTTTCAATTTCATTTCTCTATTTTTTTTCTCTTTTTTCTATGGGGGATATGGAAGGTGAATATATAGTGTTTAGGAAGGTAGTTTGATAATAAACTAATCCTATTTATAATTGGACACCCGTAAACGAACATTGCAACTAGAATCCTGCGAAGATTCTGATTCACTACGTGGATGCTAAGCCTAGCACAGAGGTAGACTCGGTCACTCTGATACCAATTGACGCAGCTGGGTATGGCGAAAATAAGAATGATCACTTTGTCGAACCCTGAGGCACACTCAGACGAACCTTGATGCAGTGACCGGTAGTTACCCAAGCATGGACCGCCATGCAGGGGCTATCATTCCCTAATCTTCATTAGAAAATGGTGCTCTCGAATCCTCAAAGTGCATGTCGAATCCACGACAAATAAATGTTCCAAAGGAACGATTTTATTAATATTGATCAAAAGTTTAAAAGTTACAATAATTGGAAATAATAAGACTATTTATAATAAACTAATCTTAATACGACTCGAATACGACATTCCTTAAAAAGGACTAAAACAAGAAAATATCAAAACTAATCAGAATCTTCTAAGATTTATGACTCCTAACTTGACTGGAAAACAAAGATTAAATCTTACCCAAAAGGTAAGTTTGATTTATTTACAAAACCTAAATTTTAATTCCTAATCAAACTACAATAAATAAACTTACTAAACAAGAAAAGACCCAAATTAACAAAATAAGAAAATAAAGAAATTGTTCGACATGGGTCGTGATTCCTTCATATTTGTCCTACATCACCATTGGTAGCTATTAGATACCATCACTTCCAGCAAGTTATAAGCATCAGTCTCTGTGTTTCCCATTAACGTTCCTCCAGGTGTAGCATCAATCACTAATTTATATGTATTGTTCATCCCATTATAGAATGATTGAACTTGCATCCATTTTGGTAGCTCATGATGTGGACACTTCTATAGCATCTCTGTGTATCTTTCCCATGCTTCATAAAAAGACTCCATGTCAAGTTGAGCAAAGGACATGATTTCATTCTTGAGTTTTGTAGTCTTCAATCGAGGAAAGAATTTAGCCAAAAATTTCTTAGCTAAGTCATCCCATGTAGTGATTGAATTGGGTGGTTGAGAATTCAACCACATCTTTGCTTTATCCTTTAACAAGAAAGGAAAAAGTCTCAAGTGAATAGCATCGTTGGTCACTCCATTGTACTTGACTGTGTCGCAGATCTCCAGGAAAGTTGAGATATGACCGTTTGGATCTTCTTGAGGTAAACCACAAAAGGTGGATGATTGTTGGATCATCGAAATTATGGTTGGTTTGATCTCGAAATTATTAGTCTCAATGGTTGGACGATGTATGCTCGATGGTAATGCTTCTGCAGAGGGTGTGGCATAGTCCATCAATAGTTTCGTTTCCTCTTGGTCAGCCATATTTGATGATTCTCCCAAGATTCCCTTCTTTGTCTTTGCTTGACTTAGCCTGCTAAACTTATGAAGCGTTCGTTCGATTTCAGGATCTAATGGTATAAGATCAAGATTCAACAAACGTCTCCCAAAACTCATGCACTTGGCAAAGTACCTAGAAAAAAAGAAAAAAAATAATAAAATAAACTAAACTAAAAAAAATATCAAATTAAAATCTGAATCAATTTATATCGATATTAATAAAAATTAAAACACTCCTCGGCAACGGCGCCAAAAACTTATTGACAGATTTCGCAAATGTAAGAATCAGACAAATAGTTTAGAATTAAGTAGAGTATCGTTTCCACGAAGAGTGATTAATTTATTAACTACCGATTATAATTAACCCAAAACTTTATTTGAACAATCGAATGTTGAGACTTGAGATTTAGATTAACTAAAGAAAATAAATAAAAGAAGTCAAAGATGTAGAGAAATTCAATAGATTGAAGTACTAGAGCTTTTGATTTCACCGTAGCCAATTCCACTCAATTCCTTTAGCATGTTAATCCTAATTATTCCGTATGTTGACAGTCGATTTTCCCTAATTTATTCAATACTCCATTCCTGGCAATATCAAAAGTATTTCTAATTACCAACCCACTCTATTCCTAGCAGTGGAATTAAGATAATAAGCACCCATTATATTCTTTGGAAAATCTTCAAGAAACCACACAATTCATACTCATACATTCCTGTCAAGTCATGTAATTTAAAGTATCTATTACAATAAACAATAATCTAAATTCCACATTCCTGTCAAAATCTAGCATCGAATCAATTAAGTGTTAGCTAAACATTCAAAAGCATTAAGCGCAATAATAGACACTCAACATGGAAGAATATGAATTAACATTAACTAAAATAATTGAGCATTCATGGCTAGGCTATATCATAACCATAGCAAAGAAAGTTAGTTTCACATAGTCATGGTTACAATCCTATGAGAAAACATAAAAGAAAAAGAATGATAAAACCCGGGAAGTGCTGTTCTAGAAATTCTTCAATTCTTCAATCCTTTGCCTCTTTCTTCAATATGATCCCAATGATAAATTTCTGCTGGAGTTTGTTTTCTCTTAAATAGGCATAAATTAGGTCTCCTTTAGGTGTCATAATCCGCCTCCAATAAGTCTAAGTTAAAGCGATCCCGAATAGGAAATACAATCTTACAAGTTCAGGAATATTAACCCAATTACAACTAATCCTAGAGTGATTAGGATCAGCTATTTAATTGAATTAAAATACAAATTTAGGCATTCATTATCAGTCAAAACACAAAGAATTCGTTCAAGGTCTTCTCTCTATGATTGACAGCCTGTAACGGATGGTTTCTCGAATTCGCGCGCAGAATTTCTGGACCGACCTTCGGATAGTAAAATCGTCATAACTCAGTCTACAAAATTTGAAATTGCGAGCCGTAAAATTCCCCGGAAAGCTAACATCCGGACCTTTCCAACCATATAAGGCTCGACACCCAATTCTCACTGAGCTGATACAGTTTATTCTTCAAACTTGACTCATCTGCAGAGGTAGACTTTTCGGGATTGATCGAAAATCTTTCATTTTCTTCAATTTGGCTCCTAAGACTCGATTAACTGAAAACTAATTAAACGCAAGTAAAAAGCACAAGTTTGACTCAAAACAAAGCAAGAAACTATTAAATAAAGGGTATAAAATATATGCAATTATAAAGTTATCAATAAAATAATTGGAGATACCAAAAAACGATCAAGTCTGGCCCAGCACCCATTTTCCCTATTATTAGACCATGTAAATTGAATCTCTTGTAAAGGGATATCCACCACCTTAGCCCGAAGAATAAAATCGTGAAAATTTATCACCGAGCACCTATTAAAATACCCTTCCTTCCTTTCCTCCATGGTAAGAACGATATTAAAATCACCCCTATACACCAAGGTGCCGAAAAAGGCTGCAGCTTACTACAAATGAATTCCCACAATTCTTTTCTTTCGCCTTCCACATTAGGAACGTAAACGTTGCAAACAACCACCTCCTTATCTATCTTGTTAAGGACCCCCATTAAGATAATACACCACTTGTTGGAGATACATCCCTTAATAGTTACAACATCCTCGTTCCAAAGCGTTATCACACCCTAATTGCTTCTACACCAACACCTTTAGTGTACCATACACTTTCAAAATTTTGTAAACGATCATGATTTATTTAAGTAATCACATCAATTCATATGTTATCACATATAACTCAAATGTGACCACATTAAAATTTCAGTCTTATTTTATCATGATCATATATAATTTATATGTGATAGCATTATATACATTCAATCATATAATACTCATGTACAATATCATGCAACAATATTTTTGGTGCATCATACATCATCGATGTTTTATAGAGTGTACCAAAATATATATATATATAATGAAATTGTGCGTTCATAGAAAATCCTAGTTGCACACGGTATAAATGGCATGTGAAGGGCGGCAAAAGAATCCTTGAGAGACATACACACACTCTAGAGATTGTCTAGGGTTAGACGTTTAAAGAAGGGTGTAGTTTTGTTGTTCTGGCTTTTGGCCGTATGCCCTGTTGTTCTACCTTGTCGTTTTTTCAACTTTAATAAACTGCAGTTCAAAAAAAAAAAAATCGTTGCCTTCCTTAGAAAGTTAGAGGTGTCCCATGTGATTTCTAATCTTGTTCCTCTCCCCTAGCAGAGTGCACACACTTATACAGGCTAAACACAAAGTGATAATTAAGAGGAAGTACAATACTGTATTATCATTTAATGTTTTGGTAGCTGGTTCTTAGCTTCTCGATCAGTGAGATGATTGAAAAGTGATTCGGGCAGTAACTAAATCAGGTAAAGCGCACCGAGGATTTATAATTGATTTTCATTCATCTTAAGCCTCTAATACCACGTTGATTTTGAATGCAATATACGCGATCCGGCAACGGTGATGCGAATAAAAGTTTAATTGGTGGAAAGTCAATTTCTTCCTTCCACTTAGATCCGATGTCGCATGTGGTTTGGCATGTTATGAAAACCTTCAAATCTGTGATGTTTATTTATATATTTTATTCATTAATTAATATTTAGATAGGGGGCTGAGCCTATGAAAGTGACATCTTATGATACGTACAAGTGAAGTTAATAGCAATTTTTTGTTATCTATCATGCATTTGAAAACATAATAAAACATCGATTGAGATTTTTCTATGCTTTCCTGCCCACCGCAGAGCTCAACTTGTTTTCCGTACCACTCAACTTGTATGATAGTTGCCACTTAATTTAGAGAGGAAATATATCAATTGCAAGACCAGAATTAAAGTTCAGTTATTCGATGATGATGATGAAGATTATTATTATTATTATTATTATTATTATTATTATTATTATTATTATTAGGGACACTTATTTTTACTTCTTTGTTGAGTTTCATGTACTTATTTAGGTTTCGGTAAAATGTGTTCATATAATGATCGAGTCAAAGCTTTTGAATAATTAAAAAAATGTTTTGTATATCAATTTTTTGATGCTTGATTAGATTATAAATATTAGTTTCAATATCACAAACCACTTATATTTAGTTGTTCATATATATATAAAAGAATTTTTTTTATTGAAGAACAAAAGAACATATTTGTGCTTTTGATAAGTGCATTTTTCAAAAAATAGTTTTACTTAATGTTTTATATAAAACATTTTCAATTGAAAGTGTTTTCTATAATTCTAGTTTCATGAATGAATAGATATTGAAATCATAAACTTAATTCAAATTATTAAATTTGATGTTAAGAGCTTTCACTCAATAGAGCTTCCTAACGAAGCACTTGTAAAAGG
The DNA here is from genome assembly GCA_032871835.1 of Dipteronia dyeriana. Lineage (NCBI taxonomy): Eukaryota > Viridiplantae > Streptophyta > Magnoliopsida > Sapindales > Sapindaceae > Dipteronia > Dipteronia dyeriana. The sequence goes on from CM065297.1 coordinate 1,891,157, forward strand.
TGCTTCTTCAAGAAAAAAGAAACACTAATGGTTTCTTAGTTACGTACTGTATTTGTTTTCTATTATGTTAATCAAATATTTATAAATAATAATAAATATAAAATAACAAAAACAAAAACTACCGGTAACAAACTAACAATTGACAATCAACTAACTAAAGTAGTGAATTATATGTAAATCTCTCTCTCTCTCTCTGTATAAATGTGTTCCTCATGTTATGGGTTCTTAAAAGAATGATTAAGAGATTGCTTTTAAGTGGCATGTGTATATAAACACTTTTTTTGGAAAGCCTTAAAAAAGTGCTTTAAATGAGGTCGCATGCATGTTTTGTATTAATTAAATTCATATACTGACCCAAGAAACTAGCTAATTAACTTCCTTTCTTCTCTTTTGTTTTTTATCTGTTCACATTATTAACCATCAGTGCAATTTTTTACGAGATTTAAGGCCAAAAATATTCATAATTTGATTGGCTTTACTGCTTAATTAAGTTATACAACTTTGACTTAATCGCACCACGTTTGAAAATATTTGTCATAATTGATCATAAATAGTTGATACTTATCCAAGGTCTCAATCAATTAATTTCACATTGATAAAATAATGCAAGTAAGAAACAGAAATATTAACCACCTAAAATGGTTTAGTAATAAAAAAGTTTATTCAGCAATATCATAATTTATTTCGAACTGTCGTTACCATATATATAAAATAAACAAATAAAAAATAAAACAGAAACTTTAATTGCTATATATGATTGTTCAAATTTAAGATTTTTCATCAATTTGCATGTCTCATCCTCATATAGACAAATTTAACATATTGAAAATTATGTTACCTACTCTCTCCTTTCATAGTCTGTCAGAAATAAATATATATCTTTGCACATCTCTCTGGTATAGTGTCATCTTCCTTTCCAACACATCCATCTCTATGCATCTATATGTGTCTCCAATTTTTTATATCTTGGTTAGTTTTTTTCCTTTTTTTCCATTTATGAAAGGGTCCATCATCACGAGCTTGCATAAATAATTGTCGATGTTTCTCTATCGTATGTTACATAAACATGTATATACATAGCGTACGTGTTACGAAATGTATTCAACGTCGAATATACAAAAACACTTTTACAACGCTCGTTTAAATGAGATATAGACAGAAATGCATTTTTTAAGATCATAAACACATTTGAAGCATTGTAAAGAAACATGTGGTATATTATATGTATGGGTGTTTTTCTTGAAGTTTTTTCTTAGAACAAAACGTAAAATATTTTCTACAAACTATTTAGATAAATACTTTTTCCAAAACACTATCAATCACATTAAAATCTCTCCATCAAACAAATCCCACAAGATAAGAAAGACAGATCGACCATCATAAATACTTAAATAGAGAGATAGAACATGCATGAAATTACAATCATAGTAGTCTTATTATTAATCTCTTGAAGATATGCAGAACTTCTTTTTTTATCTCATAATTATAATTTGCTATACTTATATATAGCAATATTGAATGAAACTTTCTAATTTTATTTTCTCAAAATATATAGATAAGTAAGTATATATCACGTGTCTTAATTTCTCTGCACATCATACCGTGCATGAGTAAAATGTTTTATAGTACTAATTCTGCAAGTGATGGAATGTTTCCTTCAACTAACATTAACGAAATTTCATGTAAACATCAACATTCTGAGAATTGTAACACATTAATTAATGAAATCAATTAATAAATAATAACTTTTTGTTAGATGCATATATATATATATATATATATATATATATATATATATATATATATATATATATCGAATGAGATCGATGTTGTTAATTTCTCTTTCACTTTTTGAGTTTTTGTTTTGCAAAACACCGGTCCTGATTTTAAGAAATCAAATCAAGGTGATACTGACCTTAATTATAACTATAAAACATTTAACTTGACAAAGTTTCTTCAACTAATCAAATCAATGGTTTTCAATTATGTCATGTTTTTCAAAATTGTATCAAAAGTTTTTCTAAAGCAAATTTGTCTATGTCTTGATCAAATTCAAAAGAAGTACTGTTTTCAAATCCAATGGATAGAGGCAAATTATGTGACTGATAACTGACTCAATTTTCAATGTTTATTTTTTTCAAATTAAAGGAACTATCATGAAAAAGGTTGCCGTTACATTCAGGTTTTGTTATAATATTTCTAACAAATTTTATTCCAGATAGTCAAACTCTGGAATCAATATATCGTTCTTTTAACCTATTTTGCATGGCACATTTACACTTTAAATAGTTAGAGATAAAATGTTCAACTCTACAAATAGACAGAACTTTAATTGGAAAATCAAGAACCCGCAAGTCTAATTAATGTTCGGTTGTCATGTTAATTAATAATAGAATTTTTAGTTTTATTTTCTAAATTTGCATAACAAAAGTACCGAATATTCCATCAAATCACGTACAAAAAAATATGTATATTTGGAGCTCTCTAACAGACATTAAATATAGAGGGCTTGATCCCATCTCACCGACAGAAACCTAATATGAATTAGTACATATGAAGAACAAGCCTTGTTTGTTTATATATTTCAATTTAATTATTAATTATAACTTGTAAAAACAATCATATTTATGTCAATGAAACATTGAAACGTATATAATATATATATATATATATATATATATATATATATATATATAGTTGAACCGACGAGAATATCTTAATAAATATATAATCTTTTTTTATATATAAGTGGGTTTGCTAGTGCAAAACTCCTTTTATTATACAACTTAATTACAACACCTATTGGCATTCATAGACACATCAAAAATACATTAATTAATCTAGTTCTTTTGATCTGATGACCAAATTTAAACTTAGTAAGAGAGTGATTATGTTCAACTAGAACAAAATCATATAATAACAGTACAAATTATTAAAAATAATAAATTACATAATTAAGCTCCTAATTATGGCAGCTTCTGCACTATCCTCATCTATTGTCGAAAGCAGCTGGGATAGTCTCTCACTTAAGTCATCAACCTCTTTGTGCAAGCTTCTGATATAGTTGCAAGTCTCCTGTAAAACTTTCGAAGCTGAAACCTGCATGAAAGATAAGTAACCATTAAATCCAAAAGCTTAATAAAAACTCTCTCACACAATGAGTGAAGTTCAGAATTCAGATACAGAAACAGATATAGATTCAAATATGTACCAAATGCATTATTAAGAGTGTTCTCATGAAAACCATATTGGTAGAAACTTAATTAAGTCATTTTCACCCTTTAATTAACACTGTTTTTGATTTATAATTAAGCTATATTTTAAGAGAAATTGAGTGAACATGTGTAGACACATCAAAAGATAATTAGTATATATTATGCCATAAAATGAGGCTAAAGCTATGCTCAAACTTTTGACTTAAGATGTTGTGACATTTAAGGGCGCAGCGTGAGTTTTGGCTCTTCCATGATTCAACACACAAAAACTATTCAAGTCAATGACAACCTCTGCCGCTATGAAAAAATATGTTTCCTCACTGTCCGGGTCAAGTGTTTTAAACTTTTTATTCTATATATAGTCTTCTAAATATATTACTACTGTACAAGTACTGCCACATGCCTACATGCTTGCTTTGCACAACATTTTCCAACCCTCCATTTTCTCAAGAAAATATATACTACTGTTACAATAATAATAATAAAATATTAATAATAATAATATTAACAAAAACAATAACAATAATATATATACAATTTCCCCTCGAATACCTTTCCAGGACGCCTATCGCGAATCTCAGGAAGGAGTTGTCGTAATTTGGAGACGAGTTCGATGATCTGATCATCGCTGATCCTTGAACTTCCTGATGACTGCCTCGACCTTCTGCTAGACATGTTGTCTTTTTCGAAGTATATAAATATATATGAGCTTAATTATTAAGAGATTGAATTAATGTATAGCATATATATAGCTAGAGAGGTTCACAGTTTGTTGTGTATGAAGAAGAAGAAGAAGAAGAAGAAGAAGAAGAAGAGAAATTGGAAGGGGAAGGGAAGGAAAACAAAAGAGGATACTTTGTGTTAGATATAAGATATGAAGAAAACGAAGAAAGTGATAAGAGAGTTATAAAGAGTAAGGACCACTAGGAAAGTGATGAGAAGAGAGAGAGAGAGTACAATAACAAAGACAGTGATGTTGGATGTGAAGAAGACAACTGCATAGGAGAAATCAGTGAACTCTCTCTCTCTAAGAGTTTAATTGGGTTGAGAGAGAGAGAGAGAGAGGTGTTGTGTGAGTGTGTGTGTTCCCAAGTTGGGGTTTGATCTCAAGTGGGCTTGAAGAAATGTGTTTGTTATTGAGCTAACAAAGTGGGCCTTCATGTACATCTCTCAATACGCAGCTCATGTGATTGATACGACACTCATCCTCTCCAATCAACCCTTCCATCACTCTATTCCACTACCCAATCACATCTTGACACATTGCCATTTCACCTCTACTTCTCCACTGTTCATTATTTATAAACTCCCATAGTCCCATGTTTCTTGGGGATTTTGTTGGCTTCCAAGTTCCAATATATATAATTAGGGATGGATATAAAAACCGAACCGAATCGAAAAAGGGTGTTTGGTTCGGTTTATAGTTTCTATTCAGTTCAAATCGATTTGAAATTTAAAAACCGAATAAACCGAATTGTCTTAATTATTTATATTGTAATGTTCAATTTTATTATGGATTGCTTGTTGATGATGTTTTATTTTTAGACAACATTATGTACTATATTTTTTTATTTCTATTTATAGAAGTTATGAAGATTTTATATTTTAATTGAGTATGTAAACTAAATATGATTGAAATTTTAGATTTGGATTGAAAATTGGATTGTATTTTGTTTAAATTATTTTTTACATATTATGTTTTCTTAACAAAATTTAAGCCTAAATACCAAAAATACAACTTAAATGCCCAAAAAATTAAAAAACATATTAAAAAACCTTCAAAACCAAATAGGACCAAAATCAAATTGAACCAAACCAAACCGAACTGATAAAAAAAAATATGTTCAATTCAATTCGGTTTTCAAATTCAAAACGGTTCAAATCGATTCACATTTTTTAAAACCGAATATATATATCGGTTTAATACGGTTTTAACCAAATCCGATTAAACGGAACCATACCCACCCAAATATGTATAACATTCTTTCTTTTCAGTATATATACACTGCTCTTTGCACATTCATTACATGGCACACTCCCATTGGTTCGTTACCCAAGTTAAAGCAATGGTAGTTAACAACCACTTTCAACGGATTCCATGTCATTATTACCTGCTATTTAATTATAAATAAATTTGTTGTTATAATAGGGTGTTCAGTTAATCCAATAATATTTTCAACTTGAGTTCTCACCATCATATATATATTATAATTAATTTAGTTTGAAAAGTAATACATTGCTCTTACTTGATCTAATCGTTGGAACCAACTTAGTTCAATTCACAAAAATTCTTATAATTGTACAAGAGGTCTTCGAGTATTATGTTCATTTAACTATTAATTGTGTAAAATAACCTCTAATAAAATGTGCTTTAAGAGAGGGGTCTAGTCTATCTTCCCTAGAGCCGCCCCCACTTCATCCCCAACAAATATGTTTTAAAAAATAACTATATTAATATTCAACAAGAAGTTTTTAAAATCTGGCCCCATAAATTATTTTCTTCTTTTCAATTTGCCCTAACCAAATTCAGCAGGTTGGCTCCACCACGGCTTTCAGATCGTAATATTATTTTGTTGGAGGATGATGTAATCAACTAATTTATAATTCATATAAACTTTAGTTAAATTTCTAATTTTTCCTATGACTTCTTTATGATTAAGTAATAACAATCCATACAAGAATTTTATTATATATTAAAATTAGGATCATATATCTAAATTATATATGTTTTTTTTAAAAAAAAAAACATTAGTTGATAGCTAGAAATTATAGTGACCAAGCAAATAAAAACTGAAATCTTCTCTGAAATATAATTGTTTTTTCTTCCTTGTTTGGGACATAACTACGTGAAAGTTGCGACATTGTTGTCGAAGGCCTCATGGTCACATGCTCTTTTCCTTGCACACACGACATGACACGTGTCATGTCTTAGTCTAGTACATTCCCTATATTATCGAGGTGAAATTCTATAACAGGCTTGGAGGAGGTGAGGAACTTCAATTTTTACTACCTACAGCTTTTTTGTCTTTCAGTGTCACGTGTTACTGGTTACTACACCCCAATCTCTCTCCGAACAAATATACAACGTCATTTATATTTACTAGTGTATGCTAACATTTTGAACCATGAGGTGGTCTAAGGCTTGGGATGAAATCCAAGTTCTTGGTTCTAGTCTTGGCAATTACTTTGAGACCAGTCATTAGGGCGCTAACTTAGCTAGTGGAAAGATGAGATTGGGATACACATGACTCTTGGGTTAGCAGTTCATATCCTATTTAAATAAAGTTGAATTCTGATTTATTCGTTTATATCCTTATATGGTCAGAGGTATGGGTCAGGATTTCCTATTTATCTTACTCTACAGCAACCAATAGATAGGTCATAGCGTATCATAACGTTGGGGGGGGGGGGGGGGGGGGGGGGACAGACGGATAGGTCCATGAGGATCCTTGAAGTAATGCTTCTGTTTGTTATACTTGTTGAATATATTATTCCGGTGAATGTACCGATCCCCACTTTCTATAAAGATAAGTATCCATTTGAAGTAATACATACCGAACAGAATGTTACCGGATGGATGGACGATTGATGATGACGTGTTAGTCATCGAAGCTTCTCCTGTCTTTCTCTCTCTCTTAGCTATATTTACTGACACTGTACTACAATGTTTTTCAACCGACCAACTTAAATTTTTTGCCAACAACCAACAGCTTCTCGATTTCAAGATTATTCTGGGGTATCTTTGATGTTTCCAGATCTCTTTTTTCGTATCGTTTTGTAATCCAAATCGAAACTTAATTATTTAGCAGTTGTTTATCTACCTCTTATCTTATACATAGATTTTGTATATGGTTCATGTTCATCCACTTTGCTTTTTATTCTAATAAATAATTTCTGATTGCATATGTATCAATTGAGATAAATCTTACAATTTGAGATTTAGTGATGATATATATTAAATTCTAGCTAGTACATTATAGTGGTAAAATCTTTGAACTGACAATTACAGATCTGGATGCAAAATATATATTATCGGACTCAAACTCATAAACACTTGTATTTAAATTTAACATGATATTATATTTGCATCTAATTAACTCTATAGCAAGAGGCATATTAAAAATATAATATATATATATGTGTGTGTGTGTGAGAAAAAAAAAACTAAATATATATACATTAACTCTGTAAAGAAAGTCCACAAATATCAACAAAGGATCTTCACATGACTCTTAACAAGAAAGATCGAAAATTGACCACCAATGTTTTCTCATTGATTGAATTAGTGTCCTCCTCACATGCCACTCCATGTGGGTATTTTTTTTTTATATATATATAAATCAAGACTTCATCAACCACGTTGTATATAGATCATAGAACATGACATTTGTTTGTGAGGACAATAAGCTTAAAGACTTCAGCGTATGACCAAAATACCCTTATGGAAACCCTTTAATTCCACACCTATTACAGGCTAATTATACAACCAAAAGTCTCAATGATCTTCCATTAAAATAAAAAGAGGAGAAAATCTTCGATAGTTGTACGAACTGGACTGTTAAAATCATAACTGTAATATTAAAAACACATTTGATTAGTTATTTATGTTATGTGATATAGTATATTGAATAGAATGTATTCACCTTGTATTGAAAATTTTCTCCTAGAAGGAAGGTTTAGATAAATTTCATTTATTTTTGAGAAAAAAATTATGAGATTTAACTACTAGAAAAACCATATTTGTTGACGATCTTCGATTGACAGTTTTATAAAATTGTCAATAAACTCATAAAAATTGACAGTCGTTTTTAACTGTCAAGAAGGGTTGCTAAGTTTTTAAAACAGTCAAACATTAACTATCATATATTATTGACCGTTTCTAAGAACCGTTAACCAATTTATTTTTTAAAATTTTCATTTATTTTTAATAATTTGCCTACATACATCACCACCTACTCCCTCTTTTTCTCGGAAGTTCTCGCTATCACAATTTCGCTTTATTTAAATTAAAAAGAAAAAAAAAACTCCATTATTATAACCGTTTCCTTCTCCTTATCCCAAAATATCTCAGTCCTTACATTTCTAATTCTCTCTCCCTATCTTTAAATTTCTTAGAGCTTAAATTTCTATCATGCTTTATTTCTCTAATTACCCAAACATCTTTCAAATTTCTCATAAAAGTTTGAGTTGTTTGTTGTAAGTTCACTAAAATCCTAAACTTTCTTTTGTTAGTACATTAAAATCCCTAAAATTCTAAACTTTTAGGGTTTTTATCTCACTATCTACTATTTTAGATATTATATAGAAGAAGATTATTGGGATTCAAGCTTTATTTGTTGTTGAGATTCAATTTGGTTGGATTTCAATGTTGACGTTAAAAAATAAAAGTAAAATAGATTCTGTGAGGCTTGAAGATTCATTGCCAGGTGACGAATTTGCAATGCTTTGAGTTGTTACTGTATTTGAATTTTTGTTAATTTTTGTCTCTTTCAACTTTTCTTTACAGCATTCAAAACAAAGGTTTGATATCTATCTCTAAACTAGTATTGTTTTTTTATGACAAACATGGATTAATTGATTTATTAACTGCAACTTGCTAAACTTTATGTTCGAAACCATTAGTAGTTTTATACGGCAACAAAAAATCAAGTAAGAGTACAATGTTCAAGCTAGGTTTAGATTACAGGATTTTTTTTCATTATAAAAAATTAGCTTTTATCTGTGTATTGTATTTGCTATAAAAAAAATATATTGTACTCTTCTATTCATTTTCTATTATTTTTAAATCTAATTTATACATTGGTTCCTTTCTATTTGCATACTACAGGTTTTCCAATTGAGATTGATCCAAAATTTCTGTAGGAAAATGACTTCAGTTGTTGAGGAAGGTATATAAACTTTAAATTTTTTGAAAAACTTAATTTTAAGCGTATCTATTTTCTCGGTAAATGTTCATAAATATTTAGTATGATTTGGTTGTTACTTGATATTGTGTATATGTTTTGTGCTTCTCTTTATATACATACCGGTATGTTGGGTGTTTGTGGGTATATTAATAAATAGCACAAGTCAAAGCTTGAAATAACTTTATCAAAGTCTATTCATAAAATACTTTGAATTGTTACTGTATATAGATTTCTATTAAATTTACATTCAAATCAAAGGCAGTCTCGATATCAATCTCCAAACCAGTCTATTTGTTTTTTAATGACAAGTATGAATCAATTGATTTATTAACTATAACTTGTTAAACTTTGAATTCGAAACCACTAGTATTTTTATATATCAATAGCAAATCAAGTACAAGTATAATTCTTAAGCTAGGTTCAAATTACAAAAATTAAAAATAACAAAATATTTTTTTAATCAAAATTAGCTTGTCATCAACCAGCTCATTTTGTTGTATATATTACTTGTATGTTCTATATAGAATAATCCATGAAATAAAATTAAAAAAAAAAAAAACTCTTTCTTTCATCTAAACCTTCATGGTATCAGAGTCTGGTCCCAACTCTGAAACCTAGGCTATTTCCAAGAGTTTTGGACTTCTTCCCAGACTCTCTCTACTTTTTATTTTAACCCAACATCATGTCTGAATTCTCAACTTCTTCTGTTTCCAATCACAACCTACCACTGATAACTCCACCTACAGAACACCATCCACTTGAAATCACCAACATTAAATTGAATGGTGATAATTTTCTTCACTAGCCCCTTTCTGTCCAGATGAATATCCGTGGTAACGAAAAACTAGGATACTTAAATGGAGAAAAAATAAAACTGGCAGAGATAGATGCACAGTATGCAGTCTGGGATGTCGAAAACTCCATGGTAATGTCCTGGTTAGTTAACTCTATGGAAGTAGAGATTGCTACCAACTATTTATGTTATTCTATCACTAAGGAGATGTGGTAAAACCTTAGACAGATGTATTCAGACCTAAATAATCAGTCACAAATTTATGAGCTCTAATTGAAAATCAATGAAGCCAAATAGGGTACAGATTCTGTCACTAGGTACTTTGCTCGCCTTAAACAGTTACGGCAGGATCTTGACATGTTCTATGAACACAAGTGGAAAGATCCTGATGATGGAGCATATTTCCAACTGCTAATAGAAAACAACAGGATATTTAAATTTTTGGCTGGTTTAAATATTGATTTTGATGAGGTGAAGAGTCGAGTTATTGGTAGACAGCCAATACCTCATCTGAATGAAATCTTCATAGAATTAAGAAGGGAAGAAAGCAAAAGATTAGTTATGTTAGGAAGAAAGAATAGCGAATATGCACCTATTGAGAAATCTGCTTTATTGCCTTCCAAGAGGTGTCTACCTACAAGATTCAAGGGCCAAGAGCTGAGGATAAACCCAAGGTATGGTGTGATTAATGTAACAGACCACGAAACACTAGGGAAACTCGATGGAAGCTTCACAGTAAGCCTGCCAACTGGAAAATCTGAGAAAAAAATTCTCAACAATCTGTACCCAATGCTCACTCCACAAAACAGACCATTGAACAAGTGCTGAAATTAATTCCACCCAGATCCGGGTCCAACACATCAACTTCTAGCAACCTGATTACCAACACAGGTAATTTTACTTTTGGTTTCTTAAGTTACTCTACTCTTGCACCGTGGATCATTGATTCGGGTGCTTTGGATCACACGATCAGCACATCCTCTTTATTCCACAGCTATACTCCTTATGTCGGTAATCAAAAGGTAAAAATTATAGATGGAAGCTTATCTTCCATTGTCAGCAAAGGGTCCAATAAAATTAAAATCAGTTAAATATGTCCCTAATCTCTCCTGCAACTTACTGTCTGTGAGTAAACTGTCCAATGATTCTAATCATTCTATTGTGTTTTATCCTAATAAATGTGAGTTTCAAGACATTGGCTTGGGGAGAAAGATTGGTAGTGCTAGGATGCAAGATGGACTCTACTATTTTGAGGACAATCTAAGTAGTAACAACTCTGTTCTAGGTTTAGGTTGTAATGTTAGTTCTTTTCCTGTAAGAACTCAGATTATGTTGTGGCATTTTAGACTATGACACCTTAGTTTTTCTTATTTAAAGCATTTGTTTCCATCTTTATTTGAAAAAAAAACTTCAATAAAAAATCTTCATTGTGATATATGTTGTTTCTCTAAAAGTACTTGAAATCCCTATGTTTCAAATCCATGTCGTTCATCAAAACCTTTTTATCTCATACATAGTGATGTTTGGGGGCCATTCAATTTACCAATTGATGGACATGTCGTTGCAGTATTGTCAAATATGAACATTTAAGTTCGACCTCGTAAGGACGCAAGTCATAGAGACTAGCACAACGGCAAGCAAGGGATTGTTCCACAGGAGGTGGGATTCATCGAACGTCTCTAGTTCTAGCTATTATTACAACACTCCGAACAGACACATGTATTGCTTATGCAAAATAATTGAGGAAAAGTAAATGCTAAATTAACCTAACAAACTACATAAATAAACAATATGTACAATGATATGATGGAATGGAGTGATTTGGAATGTAAATGGTTACACTAAGCAAATGACTCCACCATAGCAATCACACAATTTCATACAACATGCATAGTCAAAGTTGAATGTAGTGCTCACTTAATCCTCGTCAATTATCCTCACTCTAGCAATAATCGACTATATCGATATGCAACAGCAACATCTCTCGATGGTTGCCCGAACTGCACTCGAGTTTATTAAGAATAATGAGACACATAGCAACAATACGTGTAAAACCAAGCACAAGCTCTATACGTAGTGGACAAACTACTAAATGCACGTTGAGTGATTCACCTCTCGGTTCTTCACAAACAATCTAGGTTCAATCGGATGATAGCTAGCCACTCAAAGGCTCTAAGCATTTCAAAGGGCCACATCAACCAATGACAAACATATGCAATAAAAAGGCAATAATACTAGGCTTGTTTCAATTTCCTAACGAATGAAAGTACACATCGAATAAGAGACAAAGATACAAGGAAAGAAATACAAATTGGATAGAAAGGAGACCCCTCATCCGTAACCGGGAATCGAACATCGGATCTTCTCATGTGTCAATCTGAGATGTCCTCACCACTAGATGGCTACGGCCTTCTCCAATCTCATGAATGTATAACCCCCTCAACAAAAGAGAGAGCTCTCTCATAATCTATCTAAACTCCCTAAGATGGATGGATAAAATGGAAATCAGCTTACCATACAACTATATACATCAATGTTGATTGTTAAACATAAAGAACATTCAATTGAATTAAAGGTTTATTCTTTTGATTAAGGCATTCACCAAAATCAATTCATCACCAAAACCCAAGCCATGGGATGAGCAATTATGCCTTGAAACAAGGCCTATTAAGCAAAAGAATAGAGAACCAAATCCTAATCTAGCATGTGAATGCATAATCAACCAAGCTTTACACATTCTTTGGAGCTAAAACTCAAACACTCAAATCACTCTAAATATGGTATTTAGGTTTATTCATCAACATACAAACAATCATGGGAGGCTAAATTACTCTACTCCTAATCCCATTCATGAATACATATCAATTTTGATCATCCACACACATTCATATCATAATAAGAGAGATATTATGCTTAAATCAACTAATAGAACAAAACCCAAAGAATTTAAGAACAATCAATACATTTATTACACAAGTGTAGGTTTACAATATCCCCAAATTTGTGATACACAACTAAGAAAACAAGAAATACGAAGAGAATGAGTAAATAGAGATACCACCCTTGAAGAAAACTCCTCCAAGAGCTTATTTCCATGCTTGGCTCATTTTTGGTCAAAGACCCCTCCTGTATCCTTGCAAGCTACTCTCAATTGGGTGGATGAAGTGTATAAAGGGGTGGTGAAGGTGTATGGTAAGCTCTCATGGAGGAAAAACCTCCATGGGAGCTTGAATCTATCCTTCCTTAGTGAAGAAGAAGAAAAAGATGGAAGATAAGTGAGGTTTGGGCATGAAAGAGAGAGAATAGGGGAAGAGAATTCTGAAGAGAGGTGAAAATAGAGGTATTTATAGTGCGTGGAAGTTAGGGCAAGATATTGGGGTGAAAAGATAAGAATACCCCTTAGAAAATGGTTAAAAAGTGTAATTCTTGGCCATTATGCGGTACGTCACATGCTACGCATCACATGTGTACCGCATATCACTTTTTAGAGCTCTCTAACCATTTTTACGGTAAAGAATTTGGTCTCACGCGGTACGAACCTACAGCTCTGTGCACCGTTACGAAAACAGTCATTACTTCCTCCAAAAACCTTGGAATTATGATCTGTAAAGCGATTTAAAATGTAGACATCTAGGGCTTTCCTAAAAGTGGTAATGAGAAATGCAGTTCAATTGGAGGAAGGAGATATAGCCTTCAAAAGTTGGATGTTTTGCACGAGCCATTCCAAATTCTGTCATTTAACATCCAAAACTCTTCAATTAAGTTCAAATACCTTCCATAGGAAAAATATACCTACATAAGGCTCACAAAAGACATTATACACCAAAATATGCTCAAAAACAAGAACGAGAGTTAGGAAATTAGGACCTCAAAAGGTGTATAAATCGGTACCTCAAAAGGTGTATAAATCGGTACGATCACCTACTATAAGTGGAAAAAGGTGGTTTGTAATTTTTATAGATGACCACACTTGTTTATGTTGGCTTTACTTAATGAATACTAAGGCTGGAGTTGAAAAACTTTTTAAAGAATTTTACAACATGGTTAAAAACCAGTTCTAAACAAAAAATGGTATTTTAAGAAGTGACAATAAGACTGAATTTTTTAATCAACATTTGAGTGGTTTTTTAACTCAGCATGGTTTCCAATACCATTCCACTTGTAGTTATACCCCCCAACAGAATGGCATAGCAGAGAGGAAAAATTGTCATCTCTTAGAGGTTAGTAGGACAATTATGGTATCCATGAATGTACCAAAATACCTTTGGGGAGAGGCAGTCTTCACTGCTGCCTATTTGATAAATAGGGTTCTCACTCCAGTCTTAAATCATGACACTCCCATGGACTATTTTCGAAAATGGTTTCCTACTAATCGATTAAGTGCAAATCTACCTTTAAAGGTTTTCGGTTGCACTGTGTTTGTTCACCAACCAGTGTTTTCTCGATCCAAGTTGGATACAAAGGCTGGAATATATGTTTTTGTGGGGTATGCTCCTAACCAAAAGGGATATAAATGTTTAAATCCCAATAATATAAAGTTTTTTATCGGTATGGATGTTGTCTATTTTGAAAATAATTTGTGTTTTGAAAAACATCTTCAGGGGGAGTCAAAGAGAAGATGTTGGGATTTTTTGGGATAATTATGTGGTATTACCCAATACCTACTTTCCTAATGAATCCATGAGTACATAAAATAGGAAAGATTCTGTTTTAGTTAAGGAAATTAATTCTCATAAGGATTCTCAAAGGATTAACTCTAACTTAAATAAGGAAACTAGTTAAAGTGTTGAATTTGATTTGGAGTCAAATAGGGAAATAAATAACCACGAGAGATTGTCTCAGACAGAGTTTTTTGAAAAAGAAACAACATTAGATTTTGAACAACTTAATTTTAGTTTACTGCCACATCATCTTGATATTGATAGAAAGGGAGAAACATTACAAGGTAAGGACCCAAATATGGGTAAATATCCTACCATAGAACTACAGGTTTACACACGGAAGAAACTTCTTCTAAGTAAAGTTCATCCACATCACGCATCGAACCAATCTCAACTCCTCAGGCTTGATCCGGACTTACACCACAATCCTCTAGGTAAAACTTCTGACACCAATCTATCTCTTCCTACTACATATATTCCTAAACCTGCTAAAACTGATTTAGACATTCCCATAGCCATTAGAAAATGTGTCAGGACCTGCACATCTCACCCAATAGCCAAATCCTTGTCATACCATAGATTATCAAACACATACAAGGCCTTCGCATCGAGCCTCACACATGTCAATATCCCTAGGAACATACAATAGGCCCTAGGAAATTATCAATGGAAATAGACTGTTACGGAGAATTGTTGACTTGCCAAAGGGAAATAGAACTTTTGGGTGAAAATGGGTGTTTACTGTTAAATATAAAGCGGATGGGTAAATAGAAAGGCATAAAGCTAGGCTGGTTGCTAAAGGATTTACCCAAACATGTGGTCTCATCTATCAAGAAGCCTTCGCATCTGTAGCCAACATAAACTAAATTCGGATACTGCTCTTTGTGGCTGCAAATTACAGCTGGCCTCTATATCAACTAAACGTAAAAAAAATGAATTTCTAACGGCAACCTTAAGGAAGAAGTATTCACGGACCTGCCACCCTATTTTGAGAAGGAATTTGGCAATGGAAAGGTGTGCAGACTAGTGAAGGATCTCTATAGACTAAAACAGTCTCCGAGATCATGGTTTGAGAGGTTTGGTTGAGTTGTGAAGGAATTTGGGTACAGCCAAAGCAATAGAGACCACACACTATTTTTTAAGCACTCTAAGGAAAGAAAGAGAGACATCCTAATTGTGTATGTTGATGACATCATCTTGATAGGAGATAATACAGTCGAGATTAAAAGATTGAAAGAGGCATTGACAAAAGAATTTGAACTCAAAGACTTAGGTGAACTAAGTTTTTTTTTTTTTGGAATGGAATTTGCAAGGTCCGAAAGAGGGATATTTGTCTCTCTAAGGAAGATATTTTGGATTTGTTGGAAGAAATAGAGTTGATGGGCTGTAGACCAGTAGACATCCCTATAGAGCCTAATTTAAAATTGGATGTTGTAAAAACTGATGCACATGTGAATAAGGAGCAGTATCAGCGCCTTGTAGGTAAGCTAATTCATCTTGCATACACCACCAACATCCCTTTCACAGTCAACTTGGTGAATCAATTTATGCACTCACCAGGCCATGAACATCATAAAGCAATAGTGAAGTTTCTAAGGTACCTAAAGGGGACACTAGGAAGGGGGTTGTTATTAGCCAACAAATGACAGCTTCAGATAGAAGTCTACACTGACGTAGATTTGGGCAGGAAGTATTACTGACTGGAGATCAACTTCAGGCTATTATGTGTTTATGGGTGGAGATTTAGTTACTTGGAGAAGCAAAAAGCAAGGAGTTGTTGCTAGAAGCAGTGCTGAAGCTGAGTTCAAAACAGCAGCGCTAGGAATTTGTAAAATATTGTGGGTGGAAAGACTTCTTAAGGACCTAAATACATCAACATCTAAACTAGGGATGGTAGTGGGTAGGGTTCGGTGGGTTTTGTAAAATCCAAACCTTCACCCGTGAAAATTTTTCTCACTTACGCCCGTCCTGGAACCCGCGTAGATAAGCGGGTTTACAAGCAGGTTTGAACCCGTGGGTTATAACTGCACCCATACCCTCACCCATGAACCCGCGAAACAATGTGGGTTCACGGGTGGATGATTCACCCGCGGGATATCCATAAACCCACAACCCACGAACCCGTGAACCCGCGATTTGTCATTTGTAAATTTTCACATGTAATCACATATTTAATATTTAATTGAATTAAATTTCCATTTCTAATTCCCTACTTGATACATTACAAAACAATAATAACATAAAAATAAAACGATAAAAAATAATTCAAATGTCTATGTATGTTTATATACAAGTATTTTATTTATGTGGGTTCCGCGAGTTCATTTTTCAAACCTGCACCCGCCCACGAACCCATCGGGTTTTTCATTAAACGGGTATACGGGTCATAAATTCACCATACACACCCTACCCTACAGGGTAGGGTTCGGGCGGGGACCGCTGGTGCGGGTCAAATTGTCATCCCTAATCTAAACCTCTAAAATTGTACTGCAATAACAAGTCAGCAATTGCAATCGCACATAATCCAGTTCTACACGATAGAACTAAACATGTTGAAATCGACATACACTTCATCAAGGAAAAACTAAAAAGTGGACAGATTTCCATACCCTATCTATCTATTGTAGAACAAATGGTTGACTGTCTCACTAAAGGACTACTGAAGAACCACTTTGATAGGCTAATGAGCAAGCTGGGCATGGAGGATATTTTCAAGCCAGCTTGAAGGGGAGTGTTGGAAAACAGAATCCCTAGATTCTAGGAATTCTTGTGTTGAACAAAATCATACAAATAGGAAACAATCTCTGTAGATATTATGATTATTATGTTAGCTAAAAGTTAGGGATCTATACCCTAAATTAGTCCTAATAAGCCTGTATATATTATTGTATGTTTTGTACAGAATAATCCATGAAATTAAAAAAAAAAAAAAAACTCTTTCTTTCATCTAAATCTTCAACATTAAAGCAGTATGGTAGTAAAATTCCATTAGGAGTCATCTTCTTCCCGCATAAGATTTCCCGATTCGCATAACATACGTCATTACCACGATCTGGGACACGATATGCAGCCCACGTCATAGACCACAGAAAACCTCTAGAACCGATTGCTCAGAAACCGCAGTATCCATGGAAATCTCTATAATTCACCGATTTCTACACCGTTCATTCCGCGGTTTGCTTCCTCCAACAATTTTTTAGCTTTTTCTTCAGGCTTCACAAATCCAAAAATCTCTCACTTGAAGAACAAACTCGAATATACTTCTTTCATCTTCCATGATGACTAGTGGATAGTTAGGATATGCTCATTCCCTTTGTCTTCAAGGTTGAAGATCCACTGAAGCTGCACACAACTCCAGTTTCTCCATCGTGACTAGCTTGGTTAACATGCCAATCGGATTAGTGCACTATACGATCTTCACAAGCCTCAACACCTCACCCTCAATTAACGAATGATTGTAATGGTAGTGTAGGTCTATGTGCTTGGTCTTGGAATAGAACGCTGAATTCTTGGCTAAGTGTATCGCACTCTCACTTACTTTGTAACACATTCAACACCTGCATGAATCTCAATGCTGCTAATAACCATTGCAGCCGTATCAACTTATAGCAGTACTTCATATCGTGAACACATATCATATGGTACTGTACTTCTCTTGTGATTCACCTCTAAAGCAAAATTGAAATCCACATAACCTTCCAACTTAAGCTCAACTCTCCCAAAGATTAGACATTTCTCTATCATACCCTATAGGTATCTCAAGATCCACTTCACTGCTTTCCAGTGTTGCTTGCCTGGACTGGACATGTATCTGCTCACAACTCCCTCTACATAGGCAACATATGGTCTCGTGCAAACCACGGCTTACATTAGACTTCCAATGGCTGAGGTATACGAAACTTTAACCATGAAGTTCTTCTCTTCGTTCATCTCTAGAAACTACTCTTTGGACAATCTAAAATGACCAACTAATGGTGTTCTAACTGTCTTTGTATTGCACATGTTGAACCTCGGTAACACCTTGTGAACGTACTGTACCTAAGATAGTTGTATAATACCCCTATGTTTGTTTTTACAAATCCTCATTCTAAGAATCTATTTTGTTGTGTCAAATTATTCATCTCGAATTCGCTCGACAGCTTCTTGAAGTATCAGTAATGATCATCATCGCATCTAAAATAGCCGTTCTTTTTCATAAACACGTCGAAATTCATATACCATTGTCGAAAAGCTTGTTTCAAACAATTATATCTCTTTATCAACCTGCAAAATTAATCTTCCTTGCTCCTTTTCGCAAACCCCTCTTGTTAATGTATGCATATCTCTTCCTCAAGATCACAATGAAGAAAGACAGTATTCACATCCAACTGCTCAATATATAATCTTTCTGCTACTACAATGCTCAACACTAACCGGATCGTAATTAGTTTAACAACATGAGAGAAAATGTCAATGTAGTCGATACCTTCCTTTACTAAAAGCCTTTTAACCACCAGTCTCACCTTGTATCTCTTGGAACCATCATGTTTCTCCTTGATTCGAAACACTTATTTATTATGTAGGGCTATATTTTCTTCAGGCAACTTGGTCAACTCCCAAGTTTGATTGGATACAAGCGACTTCATCTCATCCTTCATTGCAAGCTCCCAATTGCTCGTATCTTCCACCTGACATGTCTCATCATAACATTCAGGTTCTCTAGCATCTGTCAACAATAAGTAGCGCAAGTACCTCATATTCGGTCCATGTGGACGAGTGGTTCTCCTTGTGTATTTTTGGCCTAGGGAGATCTTTTCAAAGCATTCCCAACCTATGGTTCAATACCCTCTAACCGATCAGACTTTATAGTGCTTGAACATCTTCTTGTGGTATAGGTTCTTCGACCTAAGGCTTCACACTATTCTCTTCAACTCTACCACATTCCACAGTCTCACCACCCAATACATCCTCTGGCATAAAATAGTATAGCTCTCCATGTTCAGACCTATGTGTAATTTTGTCATTGTACACCTTTTCGTTGAAGACAATGTCTCTAATCCTTATCATTTTATAGTTTTGGTCAACCAAGAATCTATACCCAAACTTGTCTTCACCATAACCTAAAAAGGTATATTTTACAGATTTAGCATCCAACTTGATCCTAGTATGATCACCAGCATGTACATAAGGAACACAACCAAATACTTTCAAGTGAGAAAGTTTTACATCTTTCCTTGCTAGATCTCCTCTAGTATAGCAAGGTCCAAAGGCATTTACGGTTCTATGTTGATCAAGTATGTTGTTATATTAACTACATCTGCCCAGAACTGTTTCGGTAACCTGATTATAGGTGCATGCATATGGCTCTCTCAGACAATGTCTTATTCATCCATTCTACAATACCAATATGTTGTGGTGTCCCCGGCACCATCCTCGTAAGCTTGATCCCACTCTAGTAGCATAGTTTCTTTAACTCATCGTCTTTATACTCTCCTCCATTGTTTGTACGCAACTTCTTGATCTTCATTCATGTCACATTCTCAATCATGGCATTCCACTTCTTGAAGTCTTGAAACACCTCAGACTTATGTCCCAAGAAGTAAACTCGCACTTTCCTGGAGTGATCGGCTATGAATGTTATGAAGTACTATTTACCTCGGGTTGATGAGATTGAATCTGTACCTCAAACGTCAGTGTGCACTAGTTTTAGCTTCTCATTTGCCATTACACTTCTGGTCTACTTCCAAATAATGCAAATGTCACATAAATCTACTTCAATGGACTTTAACCCTAGCAACTTCGCTCTCGAATGTAAACATCTTAGCCCTTGACTGCTCATGTGCTCAAACCTTTGGGGCTATATATTAGGATCTTCTCTACCCTCCGCCACTCCGGTCGAACCATACCCATCGTTAGTTGTGTAAAGAGACATGCTCTTAGTTCCTCGAGTGATTGTCATGGCTCCCTTCGAGATCTTCCTCTTATCACCTGTGAAAGTCGTCAAATAACCATCTAACGTAAGTTGCCCTATAAAGATCAAATTCTTCCTTAAGTCTCGTACTTGTCTTAGATTGTCAAGCTTCCAAACTGACTCATTCAGCTAAATCTTCACATCTCCCTTCCCGGTAATATAGTATGAGTGATCGCCACCAAGATACATCTTACCCAAATTTTTAAAGATGAAGTTTTCGAACAACACCATGTGTAATGTGGCATGGAATGACGCCCTTGAGTCCTACACCCAAGATTCTGTATTTCTTTCCAACGAGCAGATGAGGCAATCGTCTGACTCCTTTGAAACACAATATGTATTGATCTTGTCATCTTCTTTCATGCCGGACCTACACTCACTCGAGTAGTGTCTTTTCTTGCCACAATTCAAACACTCGATATCTTTCTTGCTTTGTTGTTGATTACAAAAATTATTGATCTGATGATTCCTAGACTTGGATTTACACATTGACTTTGATCTACCTCCTTTATTCCTATTATGATTCCTATTTCTACCTTTTTTACCTTCTATATTAAGTGTTAAAGATGATGCCCATTATCCTTTTCACGCATTATGATCATGTTCACGATATACTAGAAGTTTTTTTTTTCATTTTCGAACAAGTTAGATATCGATTGATAGGTCGGCTTCTAACATTCTAGCATCTTGGTGAGAATTATGCCTCCTAACAGCTCCTTATCAAATACCACGGATACCATGTTTAACCCATCTTTCACTTCTTTGAACTGGTTCAGGTGATCCATAAAACTCTGGTTTTCTGACATCTGTAGATTTATCAGCTTCTTGATTTGATGGACCTTCCTTGATGTGGAATGTTGCTCGTATAGGTTTGATAAAGTCTTCATGAGATCCGTTGTTGTCTTCTGATCCTTGACATTGAAGGCGACTGATTACGTCAAGCTGAGATGAATCCCTCCGGATGATATACGGTCTAATAGGAACCATTATATGTCATTATAGCCCTTAGGCTTCCATTTGACTTGCTAGTCTGCGTCAGACACGTCCTTCGGATTCACCACTATTGGCTAATACAAGTCTCTCTTGTACAGATAGTCCTTCATTTGTATCTTCCATAAACTAAAATTTGTACCATCGAATTTCTCAATCTTGTAAGAATCCTTCACCAATCTTGTATTCACTCCAAGAAATCGACTGCCTCAAGACCTAGATTTACGTAAAACCCTAGCTCCCTCTGATTCTGGCTCTGATACCAGTTGTTGTAGAAAAATCTACAAACACACAATACGTAAATCTAAATCACACACGCAGGCAATAAGAGCAATAAGAAGAAAAAGAAACAACACAATAAACTTTTACATGGTTCGGCAAAAGTCTACGTTCATGGAGCGCATCTGGACTCAATCCACTATGATCATAGTTGGTTACAATCTCTTTGTCTCTCTTTTTCAGTCTCTCTACAAATTGCTCTCAACCTCTCTTGCTATTCTCTACACCCTCTAGGTTACGCTAGAGTCCACCAATAATGTGGGAAAACAAAAGTATTTACATTAGATCATTAAGGTAGTCAAATCCCATTTGTTGTCCTTTTCTTCCTGTATAAGATTTTTCGATTCACGCAGCTTACGCCATTATCGCAGTATGGGCCGCGGTCTGCAACCCGTGCCTTAGACCGTCGGAAAACCTCTAGAAACGACCGCTCAAAAAATCGCAGTCTAATGCGTTGCGCTCCACGCCATGGAAATCGTTGAAATTCACCACAGTCTATGGACCGCGCTTCAACCATAGTCTTCTTCCTCCGACGATTTTTCAACTGTTTCTTCAGGCTTCACAAACTCATCATATGGTCCACATAATTTGATTATAAATAATATTTAGTAAACATCGTAATCACAACTCATTAATTAAGTTTCTTTTCATATATAGCTCAAGCGAAGCATGGAAATTAAATTCCATAAACTTAATTTGTCCTTCTAATACGTACATATATACCACCATATTTTGAACTCTTATTGTTCTTAATTAGTTAGTGCAATTAAAAATCCATGGTTTATGTGAATTGATAGTACTTTGGGATTATTATAGTCTTATAGAGACAGTGTTGGATTTTGGAAGTGATTAATTTATATTTTAGTGTCCGACAAGCTTAATCCTGTGTTTGCTTTGTTAGATTTTGTTTGCTAACATAATTTTTGGCATGCATTAGAGTCCCCGACATAAAATTAATGATTGTTCACCTTTATTAATTAGAACACAAAAATCTATACATATTTTTTCTTGAGTACTATTTATCAATTTAATTGGTACATGTAATTATAGATAAATGCATGCTACTCCTTGCCGACCTTCCTCCATTTTCTTTCCTTTAGGTGAGTTTGAGATCATCGACTGATTTTTCCTCCGAACCATCTAAATCTACACAACTTGATTCATTTGCAATATTCAAATTAACCGCATTAGTTCTCAGCAGATCTCAATTAACAGACTTCTAACTCGATCTTAGTGTATGTTATATATATACACAATAGTATATGTATATCGAATGTTTCTGATACGGGATGATCCTACATATTTTTTTAAGTAAAAATATTGTTAATAAATATTGGTAAGTTTGAGATTATCAACTGATTTTTCCTCTCAACCCTACAAATCTACACAACTTGCTCAATTCATTTGCTACTCAGACTGCGCCGGGCTTAGTTCTCAGTAGTCCTGATCGACATACTCCTGTCCGTTTTAACTCAAGGGGTTAGGAGTTCTTTTCTTGTCTGTTTTTTTTCTTTTTTATCAACTACCGATTAAAATATCTGGTCAATAAGGTCTGAATTCCATTGCAAATTCTAATTGTCGGTCTACATTTTGAATTTTGATTTCATGTTGTACGCTGTTCATGATCCAATTTTCTTCATTAACTTGACCAGAAAATATCCTTGTCAACAAAGGAGAGAAGGAAAAAATAAATAAAAAAGAGAGACAGTGACTGAGTTTATTTTTAAGTTGAATTAATATTCCTTGCTAATTTTACCATGCATGTTGGTAGGTGTGGCTACGAGCCTACGACTTACGCATGTCTTATATGATGAGAAAATTTTCAACCGAAAACAAACCGAAATTATTTTTTAAACTTGTATCTTACAAATCTTTTCACTTTTCAAACTACAAGACTTCTCATCCTTAACGATCATTCCAATTTACATACTGTTTAAATACCACTGTTCTATCCACTAATTTGATTATTTTAGAAAACAATAATATATTCACACTTGACACAAGTATATATATGCACGTCATAGAAATCCATATGTAATGCAATAATCTATTTTAACACACATAATTATCAGGTTCTTTCGTGCGGAATCCTAATTTTATATATATATATATATATATATATATATATATATATATATTGAGATCTCATATAAATAAATATTCGAAATATATAAAAAATCTATCTTCTAAGAATCACTCAGAATTTTTAAGATTTTTTTATATACCACAACTATCATCTACGTTGTGACGATTCGAACCTCATAATATTGGATGGTGGATATCCTCATATATAACTAGGTTGAATAAGCGTCATTCACTACTCAATTAATATTGGATGGTGGATGTCCTTGATAGTGTCTAAGTATCAAGGCAAAATAAATAGTATCTCCAAAGTAAAAATGGTTTGTATATAAATTATTGTTGACATGGTAACAATATCAAGAGATTTACTTCATATGTGGTATAAATAAGGACTTGATAGATGATCGACTTAAAATTTGGTCTTCAATGCTTCCGTTTAAAACACATTTTGTTTTAATGACGTGTCCAATTTTATTTCTTTTTTTTTAATTTCCTTACCAAAAATAGATAAAAAATTAATATCAATTTTAAATGTTTACTGAGTCAATCTAGAAAGGGTTGTGCAACAGGTTGTCTGAAAATGGACGGTCGTGTTGATAATATCTATTTATTTATTTTGTCACATCAGTTTGAGATTAAATATGCACAGTTGTATTGGAGAAATATTTAACAAAATGTCTATTAATCATACGTGACAAGAATGGGTCTATATTAATCCTACGTGATACTTTTTTTTTCTTACAAGTCACCCTTACATGTTAATAAGTTATGTTTATATAGCATCATAGTGAGTGACAAGAATGCCCCTCTTATCCTGTTCTTTAATCTTGACATATTTTTTTGTCTTACTTTTCTCTTGCTTCAATTTCTTCCTCTCTTCACCCTACTCTTCGGCCTTCTCTCTCATTTTCTGGTCTCCTCTCACTTTACATGCTCTATCTCGAAATAAATAAATAAATAAGTCAATGTGCTGTGAACGTTGGTGAATTTGTGTTTATGTAAAAACTAGGATTGATTTATTGTAACTGCCTAACTGGGTATATGTGTGTGATGAGTTCTGAGACTTTGTTTTTGTAAATTCCAGACTTATTTTTGTAAATTCGAGATTTACTGGAAATGTATGGCTGTTAGATATTCATAACACAACTCTGTCAATGGAGGTTTGTTTCACAGACCTATATCGATGGAAATCCGTGGAGATAGGAATTTTTTATTTTTCAAATCTTTAACTATAGAGTTGGAGATCTGTTTTCAGACCTCCATTTTGGAGATATGTGCAAACACACCTCCATTTTTTGCGGTTTTGAAGGAACAGGCCTCTATCAATGGAGGTTTTTGATAGAAAAAATGATAGAAAAAGAGAAAGAAAAGAAAAGGTGGATGCATTTTTATCCTTCACCATATTTTGGAGTTATTTAAACTCAAATTACTAATGTGGTACGAAACACTCCATAAATAGTGCCGTAAAAGACAATTAAGAAAATTGAAAGGAAAAGATAAATAGTAAGCTTAGATTAAGTCAAACATCAAAATAATTAATTAAGAAATAATGCTACCGACAAAATGACATGTGCATTAGAGTCCAAAAACAGTAACCCTATAAAAACGCAATTTCATTGAAATGGAATCATCACATTTAATTCCCCTTCATTTCTTTCTTTCAATGTTTATCTTTTTCTGGTTCATCCCAGTACAATTTAAATTTTTAGGGTTCAGATTATTCAGCTTTTCATTTTGAATTAATTTTTTTTGGTCTGAATGTGCATAAAAAGAGCAAATTTGAATGTACAATTAAATAACGTCATGAGCATATTTTTCTGCCTTTTGGGTAATTGATGATGACTGAAAAAGTAAGTTAACAATTTTGAGAAAAATCTTCTCTTTTGATAGAATGAATTGCATGTCAATTTAATTACGCGTTTTCTCTCAATTAGTCAATTGAGACTTGACATTAATAGCAGATTAAATCATAAAATTTAATGTGATCTACCTAGCTACTCATGAAAAGCTTCAACAATATTGTTGAGCTCAAAGAGCTTTCATTTCTAAATATATTCTTTGTTATTAATAATTTTTATACACTTGTTGATAGAAAGATATAATGATTCTTAAATTTGAGCATAGGAGACTTATTTATTGCCTCTTATAAGTTATAATTATGTTATCTTTCTTGTCGTAATCACTTTGCTCATTTTCTGGTTGTCCATCACCAATCTACCACCGTGGTCCGCCGTGATCTCCCGATCAAAATTTTCTCTCTCTACACCTCTTTTTCTTTTTTCAGTTTTTTACTAGTCCATCTTTTTGGCCTTTTTCTATTCTCTTTTTTTTTTCTTATCTTTATATGGTCTATCTTGTCAACCTTCCTCGCTTTTCTATTTTTCTTAAGATAGTTACTCAACAACAGCGGAAATGTCTCTTCACATTAAAATTTTTGTTAGAAAATTGAGACTCAAACTCTCTAACCGAAATAGAAACAGTGGTATACAGTCAATTTAACTAAAACCATCTCTAATCGTTTTCTATAATTTTCTCCATTTTAGAGACCGAAAATGATCTCTATAAATTTACAACTTCAATATTTCTCCATTTTACAATCTTTAAATGATAAAATATTATTATTTTTGACTAACTATGTCCTACACCTAATATTTTTTATCTAAATTTTAGATTGAATAATTTTTATCTTACTTTCTCCACACATAATATGTTTTACCTAAATTTTAGCATGTATATTTTTTATCTATCCGGAATATTTGTTAATACTACCTATGTCAATTTTAATAGTTTCGGGGCTATTTCCAGGTGGGTCGTCTAGTAATTTTAATAATTTTGATTATTTTCCAAATTGATATGGTTGGAGTGGAAATGACTTGTCATAATATTAGTGTTAACTTTTAAATTTCAATGTTATTTGTATTAGTTTTATTTTAATTTTCAATGTACTTTTTTTGTTATTTTTCCATTGTAATATTTTAATTTAAAGATGTTAATGTTATAGATGATTTGAAAAAATCAATTAAAATTGTTGGTTTGAAAACATTTGTTTTGCATTGCAAAAAAATACTTTTAGTTCATTGATTAAAATAGAATGTATAATGAATAAAAAAAATAAAAATTATTAAAATATAGTCAATATTATACTTGGATGAAAGATTTCAACAAAATATGTTTAATGGTATCATTTTTATGGTAATTAGATTTATGAATAAAGAGTTACAATAAATTAATTGAGTTTAGTTAAAAAGGTGAAAATGATATAAAGGGAATTTAAGAAAGAATATGAGGGTAAAGTGGGATTGTAAATAGTAAATAGTGAAATGGAGATTGGAGATTTGCATCTCCAAATATGGAGATGAAATCTTGATCTCCAAAATGATTTTTCTCATTTTCCGCAAACCGGAGAACCATTGGAGTGCTTTGGATCTCTATTTTGGAGAAATATAAACTCATTGGAGTTGACTTAAGAGTAGTTTATGGACAGTATGGTTGTATGAGGTTGGTTGGCTCAGTGGTATATCACTCAGACATATATTACGAGGTTGTGGGTTAGACTCTCTCATCCTCTCCAATCCTTACCAAACGGGATTCAACCAATACGGAGACTTCCTGGATATGCGGAAAACATTTAGAAGTAGGGGATCATGTTCGAGGGAGGCTTGAAGACCAAAGAAGAATTAAAGAAACAAATTTCGGAAGAAACCACGGCGTAGACCGCGGTGCGGACAAGGCGCATAGACAACGGTATAGGGAAAGGTCAACTCCAGTGAGATCAACGTGGCGTAGACCGCGGTAGAGGTAAAGGCACCAACCACGGTATTCTAAGCAGTGGACTTCAGTGGCTTTCCACGGTGTAAGGCACGGGTTGCAAACCGCGATCCGAACCACTGTAAAGGTGAATTTTACCCAGATCAGGAATGTTGTGTAAAAATAGGAATTGTTTTCTTCTGAAAATTTTTGTGCTTATCGGAAAAGGAAAAAAATTTTGTCTTCATGAATAATAGAAAAGTCTTGTAATTTAAGGAAAATGATTTCTCCTTTACAAGAAGACTTGTCATAAATATGAAATAGTATTTATGTGGAACAAGTAATTCTTGTATGTATAGGAGTAAGATTTCCTTTTATCTTAAACTCCCTATAATTCATATAAATAGACCATAATAGTTAGGCTATTGTGGTGGGAGCAAATTAGCAAATTAGCAAATATTAGAGAGATCTCAAAAAGAACATTTGGTGTAACTGGGTTTGGGGTATTTTAGAAAGAGAATCTTGAATGAAGTTGTAACAATTTTCTTTATAGTGGATTGATCTATTGTCGTTCTGACGGCCGTGGTTTTTTCTCAATTTGGGTTTTCATGTAAATTCTTCTTGTGTTGGGTGTGATTGGATAGATTATCTCTTCTTTCTTATTTTTATTTCTCTTTTACTATTGTTTGTTTGTGTGATATCCGATAGCACTTCCGCTAGTTACGTTTGTTCGCTAACATCTTCTTATGCTGCTAGTAAATTGGTTTCTTTGTACATTAATTTTAACTGAATTTTTATGAACATTTATAATTTTAAATTACATGAACTTAATATTTTTCTAAAATATTATTAAAGACAATTATAATTTATTAACTATCTATAAAAAAATATATGAATTAATATCAATATTGAGATATTTTTAATTTTGGATTTATTTTAAAAAATACATATTTGTCAAACTTTAAATAAAAGTACATAACAGTTAATAGCTGTAAGGATATACACATAAAATTATTTGTTTTCATTTGTTTTTGTATTTAAAAACAAACAATGCTTATATTCGGAGGTCTGAAGAAAACAAATAAACATGTCATTCACGTTTAAGGTTTTAAGTTTCAGTCGTCAATAAAAATCGGGCCTATTCATTTTCAGTCCAAGTTTCAGATTTTAGGTTTCAATCAATATTCGGTCTTCAGTAAATTCAGGTATATTCATTCTTCAAAAAAAAAAAAAAAAAAAAAAAACAAATGACTCCTATGTATTAATTTTGTTTAAATATATTGGGACCTAACAAGATTAACTGCTACAAACAGCTTTTCATACTTGTGTGTTTTTGTGTTTAAGATAAGTGGTGTTATATATTGATGGATAACCTTACATCCCAAAAGACTAAGATATTCGGTTGTATTATTTTTTGTCTTTAACTTTTTTTTTTTTGAACTAGGCCAAGTGCTAGAACTATTCTTTTGAATTTTTCTATATTTATCTCATTTTTCCAATGCCTTTATGTTTAACTAAATCGGGATAAATAGTTCTAGTGTATGAAAAATTCTCAAATTTTATTTATAGATAGATTTCATTAAACCTATCATCAACAAAAAAAAATCAACAAAAAATTCATAAAATTCGATTTTATTTCATCAAGGTATTTATCGAAATTAAAGTAAATATATCTCAGTTGATAATTACTCTATATATATTGAATTTCTCATGATAAATCTCTTATTTTAATATAAAGTAATAAGCGTTTTGAAATCCATCGATTTTAATGAATTTTGATCTGAATTTTTTTATGGGTAATAAATTCAATAAAATCTACTTGTAAGCAAAACTTGAAAAAATTTCAAGAACTACAACTATTTTTTTCCGATTTTATTGAAAATCAAGCATCAAAAAATGGGACGAAAAATAGGAAAAATTAATTAAAAAAAATAGTTGTAGTTGAATTTTTTACAAATATATTTCATTGAACTTATCATACATAAAAAAAAATCTATATCAAAATTCATTAAAATCAATGAATTTTAAATTGGTCTTTACTTTATATTAAAATAAGGAATCCCTCATGAGAGACTATATATATATATATATATATATATTCTTTCCGGTCTCAATACCAAACTAAACTTTTAAAATTGGAAACAGATTTGTGAGTCATTGATTAAGTTTAAGAAAACTTTGACCAAACGGAAGTATGTGAATCTAATGGTTGATAGTTGTGGAACTTATATAAATAAAATCAATTCGTCCTAAAGAGAAAGAGAGAGAGTATATATATATATATATATTTATATACTCTTCTCTCTTGCCTTTAACTTTTTCAATGTGGGTTCTCTTACAGGCACGACCTAAAATGATACAACTCTCACCGTAAGGAAGGGGTATCCCCACACATATCGATTTTACGGACAAACATGGGATTCGAACCCCTATCACATAAGTGAAAATGAAGTGCATAATCACTTTACTAAGAGTAGACAGAGTTGGGCCTAGTTTGGTATTGTTGTGCTAAGGGAAAAATTGATTTTGATTCTGTTGTAAGGGAATTGCTTTTGGATTTGCTTTTGGATTTGCTGTGAGAAAAATCAGTTGAGTGTTTAGTAAACTGATTTTTAAGAGTGTTGTGAGAACCGAAAGCAATTTCAATGTGTTTGGTAAAAAAGTGTTGTGACTGTACAAAATTAATAGAAATGACAAAAATAAATATTTAAGATGATTTGAAAATAAATAATTTATTTTATTTTTGTTTAACCATAAACATGTTACAAAATAAATATTTTATTTTATTTTTGTGTCAACATAAACTTGTTATAAAATAAATAAATAAATTTTGTTAAAAAATATATAATTTTGCTTTAATATTTTTATTTATTTATTGTCACATATATTGTGAATATATCAAGAAAACTAGCGTAATTTGATTCAATGATTCATAAGATTACACAATTGAAATAGACAACACCTAAATAGCAAAGTATATGTTATAGTAAATTGTAAATAAAATAATAAATGTTAAGTGTGTGTTTTGTTATGTGGTAAATTTCATAAAAGGCAAAGGATAAAATAGTAAGTTTGGAAAAAAAAAATCATTAATAAGAGTATTGAGTGTGTTTTCATTTCTGCTTTTTAGGAAACTAATTTCTAAAAGCATCAATTTGTAGCTTCCCAATTTCTGTTGTAGGGGAAGTCAAAAGAGACCAAAAACACTTTCTAGAAATTTTACAAAACATCCCATGCTAACTTCAAAAGCATTTTTAGCTCCAAAAACAGCCAAAGAAGCAATCTCAAACCGGGCCTTAGCTTACAATTTGATTTTCTGCTCTTGTGCTCTCATTTATTTAGGCTAGATTTGTACTCAACCCATAAAATCAGGTGGATTGTAAGATAGGTTTTCTAAATACACACTAACTGAATTCTAATCACACTTACCTGCAAATGCATCAATTGGTTGTACATCAGAAAAATAAAAAAGAAAAAAGAAAAATTACATATTCAAATCTTCAAAAGCATCTGCTGGTTGGACAAACTTCCTAAAAAAGGGCCACATGATCAAACCTTTTATTTTCCACACTTTGGGGGCCCATAAATTGTTGTTGTTTGGTGTAAGTCCTATTCTTGTGCTACAATTTTGAATAAGTACAAAAGCAAAACAAAAGAATGTTGGTTGTTGGACATAGATAGGAAGTAGCAACTCTATTCAATAAATTATTGTTCCTTGCATGAAAAGAAAAGAAAAAAAAAACATCAACAAATGATGAATCGGAGGCTTATTTCGTTCGTAATCCGAAAATAAATTTCAAATTTAAGGATCTAAATTAAAATTTTGATTTTAACATTTAAGTGATAAGACATGGAAAAGTCACTTCTATTATCTATTTGAACACAAAAGGAGCCAAAGAAAAACATTCAAATGTGAAAGAGAAGTCTCAAACTTGAGTTGGGCTTGCAAGGCCCATTATGACTCTTAAGGCCTGACCAATCACAATCAACCCAAAAGTATTCCAATGGAGACAACACGTTATCTTTAAAACTATCATCTTAACAAGAAGACAAGAGAAATGGTTGAAATTTTGCCTTGTAAAAAATAATTTTAAAAAAAATCCAAGTAACTTGATTGACAAAACATGTGTCTATGTGGTTTTTCTTTGAATGAACCCATTTT
Source organism: Dipteronia dyeriana (assembly GCA_032871835.1). NCBI lineage: Eukaryota > Viridiplantae > Streptophyta > Magnoliopsida > Sapindales > Sapindaceae > Dipteronia > Dipteronia dyeriana. The sequence continues at coordinate 1,922,942 of CM065297.1, forward strand.
CAGTCACTAATCTCTTTAATAATTGAAAGGGTTTGTTGGCTGACAAATCATTTTGACATGATCTTGTACAGTTTTTTTTTTATTTTTAGGAAGAGATCTAAAAAGGTATTTATGGCCACTTGAGAGGAGCTTCTTTAATATCTTTCAATTATTGAGATTTGGGAGTTCTCAAATTTTGCAGACTTGGAGTGCATCAGTTCTTTGGTCATATCACCTTCAGTATATTGCAGAATTTGCTCCATCAAATTTGCTAATATGACATTGAAGAATAAATACTTTACACTACTTGTGTAGTTTGAATACATAATTTTTTGTAAAATGAAAATAGAGATACATTTAAAAAATAAAAAAAAATTGAAGCCTACATGCCCTTTTAGCACCGGTGATATAACACTTCCAAATAATGGAAAGAGAAGACTGTATATATAGTGTTCGATCTCGACCAATTATAATCGGAAAAACAGACATTTTACAAAATCTTATATTGAATTACTTTTTCTTTGTTTTTATATTTAGAGAGAAAAAAATTGAGAGACGGAGGGAGAGGCCTGAAAGACGAAATGATACGGTACGGGAAATGGGCTGGAGGTAGCTAGAGGATTGATGACTGCTATGAAGGTGTAGAAGTCAACAATTGTATACTCTAGAGCATCACCACCACCACAAACACAAAAACACAGAGGTCACTGGACACCAACAGACGATTGATTGATTGTAACTATTGTGTAGTCACATTCTCATAAATGTTGAACTTGAAGATGAATCCATCCACCTCCAGAAACAAGAATCTAATCTAACAGCAAGCAACCAGACACACCTCACAACTAATAAATTTTCAATCTCTGCTTCTGCTTCTGCTTCTGCTTCTGCCAATTATCAATTTCTGCTGTTCTTCACCATGTGATCTGTCTTTCGTTTTTCTACTTCTGGTATTTTTCACCTGGTTAAATTCATTTCTTCTTTCTTTTAACTAGATTTAACCAACCCAATAGTAATATTTTTTTCATTCTTACCATCTAATTAATTAAAAATAAATTTATGTAACATATATTTGCTATATGTGTCCCCCTCCTTAATAAAAGTAAAATGTACTGGAGGGTTTTTTGTATACATGTTTATAGTGTGAACAAGAGCTGTACAAGCAGGCAGGCAATATTTATTTTTTATCATTAGCACCAAAGACTACTAACATGCACACTGAGTATAGGCAGCAGAAGAAATTCACATAATGCAACTGAGAAAACAAAAGGACTGATGTGATGCATCATCATTCATCTCTGCACTGCACAAAAATGTCTTTTTAACTCAACAGCCCCACTACTCACTACTCTTTTATGGAGCCATTACATATATATTTTTCTCCCATTCCTCTGCTAGTCTGCTTCTTCTGTAACTGTGACTTTTGTCCTCTCTCACTTTACAGTTTGCTACTGTTTCTCTTTTTTTTTTTTCTTTTTTTCTTTTTCTTCTTCTATGAACTGTAAAAAGAGTTAGGGACCCTTCATTTTTAAATATTGTTTACCATTGTGACAGAGATCAAGTACATATTAATAATAGTCGATCTGATTGGTTTTGAAAATGGGATTTGTTTGCTTTGGGAAAAACCCCACTTTGCAGATTTTTAATAAAGGGCATCAGTATCAGCATCAACATTTGCATTTGCACTCAAAAAAAGTTATGATCCCCATTTTTGCAACACATTCTTAAGCTTTACATCTTGATTAAAAGGAAAGGAAAAAAAAAAAAAAACCATTTCCCTTACTTTACAATAATTCATACCATCTGCTACAGATGAATGTCTCCATTTCATTAGAAGATACAAGGTTTCTTTTTTTCTTTTTTTCTTTTTTTCCTTTTTTTTTTAAAATAAAACACCAATATAGGTCAAGGATCTATCGGGACCGGATAAAAGATTAGACTCTACAAACACGATCCAGAATGCAATGGACACTCAAAGGGATGGATCTCCCTACATTTTAGGGTTTAATTTTTGGGTTTAATGGATAATGATGAGATTATATTTATAACATCAAGATTCAAACCCCAATAATAGAGCTTCATTTTGAAGTCTCAACTCCTGGTAAAAGATACAAACTAGTATTCTCAAACCTTGGTAAAAGATACAAACTAGTATTTTGCTGTGTTCAAACTATTTCTTGGGTGTATGTGGGGCCTTAAACACAAACAAAATGACATGCCTCTCTAGTCCGAAACTTAGAAAGATCACTTTAACAAACACATGCAATGTAGAAGAAAGGCAGTAGCATCTGGTGTGTTATCTTTTTCAGTATTACAAAATTCCAATTACAAAAGGAGACAGAAAGCAAGCCAACCAATCAACTAAACCAAACAGATAGATAGCTCAACAAAGGCTTATGCACCATATAGATAGATATTGATAAATATAACACATGCTAGCTACTCCATTGCAAATGGGGCAGTAGTTTTCAAGATGTGGTACTGTCTCTTCCACATTTCCATATCTACAACTATCATCACCATCATCATCATCATTTTAAAAAAAAAGGAAAAAAAATGGAAACATGAGGTTAATCAATGGGACCCAAATATAATTACCACAAACAAGGCCATGTTGCTCCTTCAATAATCAAAGCATTCTCATATATGATGATGCTGTAGTTGCAAGAGTCTCGAATATGCCCCGTCTGGGCGGCTAATCAGCTCGCCATGGCTACCTTGTTCTACAATGCGGCCGTCTTGCACAACTCCAATGCTGTCCACACCTCTTATGGTGGATAAACGGTGAGCGACTAGCACTGTGGTTCGACCCCTCATTAACCTCTCGAGTGCTTCTTGTAGCACACATTCGGATTCAGCATCGAGGGCACTTGTGGCCTCGTCGAGCAAAAGTATTGTTGGATCTTTTAGAACAGCTCTAGCAATTGCTATCCTTTGTTTTTGTCCCCCAGAGAGTTGAACCCCTCTCTCACCAACCGGTGTTTTGTACCCGTCGGGCAATGCACTAACAAATCCATGCACATTAGCTGAACGGGCTGCCTCGATTACTTCTGCTTCCGTTGCCCCTTCTTTTCCATACGCAATGTTATCGAAAATGCTTGCAGCAAAGAGCGCTGGCTCTTGTTGAACCAATCCAATTTTAAGTCTTAGGGACTTCAAGTTCAATCGGCGGATATCCTTTCCGTCAATCATAACTTTCCCAACTATTGGATCGTAAAATCTCTCAATCAATGCAATCACAGAACTCTTCCCAGAACCACTAGCACCTACAAGAGCTTGGCTCTGGCCTGCTCGGATTCTTAGATTAAAATCCTTAAAAACGATCACATCAGGTCGCGATGGATATGCAAAATCAACATGTCTTAGTTCAATTTCCCCACGAATTGTCTCAACTAGCTCAGCATCTGGATCATCTGGGTCAATCCTAGTAGATCGATCTAAAATAGAAAACACTGAACCAACAGCTTCACCACCTCGAATAATCTCTGGAGCAAGACTAACTGTTTCAGCAACTGAATTGGCTGTGATGACAAGGACTACAAAGACCTTGATAACCTTAGAAAATGTCGATACACCTTTGTTGACCAGGTGGGCACCATACCATAGAATGAGAGCTTCCGAGGCATACAGAGCAAGCTGAGAGAGTCCAAAGAGAAGGCCAGAAGTTTGGCTACGACGTAGGCTTTGTAGTTGCGGCACACGAAGCTCATGGCAGAACAGATAAAGGATCTTGTTTTGGGCATTAAAGGCAGCAACAGTTCGAATATTGCTCACTCCCTCACCGGCAATCATGCTTGTCTTTGCATGAGCCTTGGCCGTGTCTCCAGCAAATCCCTTTAGAGAAAGTTGCTGTATTATCCAAAAAATTAACTGTCAGGAAAATATATCCATCCACCATTTTAGCCAAGTATAATGATATCATAAAGTTATCAAACCATACCAAAATCATGACATCATTAGATATTCACCATCAGATTCTACACTCAATTTAGTAAATTTTACAGAGAAATATTTAAGTGATATTGATAAAATTCTTATATCAGTAAAAGTTGTTTTTTTTTTTCATTTGGGTAACATGTACAGAGTTATAGTTAAAAGTAACAGATATATATGGTTGGCGAAGATTTAAAAAGATAAAGAGTTTGTGCAGGCCAATGTGAAGAAGGGACCCTCCAAAACCTGAACAGAGCCAAACCAATGTAAGATAATTTATGGGACCAAAAAAATAGTGTTTTTCTACTACAAGGACCAGGTTAGATGAATAACTGAATAGGACATTTATGTCTAGCAAGAAGTCCTCTAGCAACAGTCACTTTTCAACACTGTGTACAAAAGCATGCGCAAATTTAGAATCACTGGTCCATACCAGGACTCAGACAAGGATGGCTTGGATTCAGGTACTAGAGGTTGAATACGAACCCCAGCTTCTGGAAAACACCATTAATAATAAGGCCAAAATGGGTGTCTCATGACTCATGACTCATGTGTGCACCCCTGCGCAAGTTAGCACCTTTCACCAACCCAATTGTAAACAAGACTCTCTCTCTCTCTCTCTCTCTCTCTTATCTCTCACTCTTTTTACAGTCACCGCCAAGTCACAAAGTCTGTCACCTTCCTGACACCCTCCATAAAAGAAAATACAAATGACCCCAAGAAAAAATAAAAAGATGATAATGTGTTCACGGGCCAAGAATCTCTTGGAACTCTCACAATATTGGTGTAATCTAACATATAGAGTATGGTGAGACGGTAAACAAAGCAATGGAGAGCTCATGTACCTAGGAGAAACCAGACACAGAACTGATATACACTGTATAGTAACTAGTACGTAGTAGCAGTGTCGGTAACTAGTAAAAAAATCTGAGGTTAAAAAAAGAGATAAAACTGTGATAGAAACTAGACATGTTGAAATTTTGACTAAGGATTGAAAAAAAAAAAAAAAAATTGAAGTTACGGGTCTCGAGGAATAATAAGCTAAACAAATAACACTTTCTCTGAAATGGGGTGTGTGTGTGTGGTCATGGAATCTTGACTTATTTTACATTTTTCACTGTTATTTATGAGCTTATATATTATTTCTTTTTATATTATATTTTGGGTTGATCGTTGATGTGTGGATTTTTAAGGAGTTTAATGCACAACTGACTTGGAGGAACCACGTGCAGTTTCATCAGTGTAGTAACACGTATAGTTTTGCTTTTGTCGTTTTATACAAACATGTAGTGCAACTATTAGATTCCAAATATCAAAAGCAGATATGTAACAACAACAAAAATCTGACACTCGTTAAAAAATATATGTTAATTTGAAAGCTAGAATTACCCATTTGCCCCTAATTTGGACTTTTGGATGTTGGAAATCCTAATTTGGTTTGACTGGGATGGTTTTTTGGTCTTTGGACCAACGCTTGTGAAGTGGGCATATCACATATGAATATGATTGTTTAATGAAAAATATAGAGAAGGTGCGACAAGTGAGATTTTATTTACCTGAGCAAAGTTTGCGAGGACAAGAAGAGGGAAAGTGGCCAGGATGAGAAGTGAGACCCTCCATTCCACTATGAAAGCAACAATGAATGAAGTGAGTAGTGAAGTCATGTTCTGAAGTATCACTGAAATTCTCTCCGCGATTGCCGATTTTACATCCGCGGCATCCGTTGCCAATCGAGCTGCAACTAGGCTCGAGTTGTGCTCCTCCTCATCGTACCATCCGACTTCATTCCTTAAGATTGCTGAAAAAATTAAAGAGAATGTTAGAATCATTAACACGGTTATTACAGAATGCAATGTAGTGTACTGTAAAAAAGGGCTCGATAGTTTCACATACCAGCAAGCATCATCCTCCTCACTCTTGTAGTGAGATTCTCTCCCATAATACTGAAGAAGTAATGCTGAATCAAATATGCAACAACAGCGTAAAGACCAGCACCGATGTAAATAAAGACATACTCCTTAGTCTTCCTCTCCATGGATGCTGCATTTCTATAGTAGAAAACCTCAATCATGTTGCTCATCACAATCGCAAAAGTTGGACCGATAAAACCAGAGAGCACAGACCCTACAGCACCCATTATTGAATATGGCCATTCAGGAGCATTAAGCTTGAGAAGCCGGAAGAAGTAACCGGTAGGGGCAGGATTTTTGCGCTCTGTTTCGGCATTGGAGATCATCTCTATCCGACCATCGGCACCTGTACTGTAAGAATAGCTCAAGTTTCTTAAGCTGCCAGACCGGAGGCTTAGGGACTTTGTTGACAATGAATGGCTTAAGCGTGATGACCGTGAACGTCGAGTTGATGGGTTTGCAAAGTCTCTATTCCTCACCATTTCTTGGAATCTAATTAACGAAGCATAAGCCCCGGATTTAGAAATCAATTCTTCATGTGTTCCCGTCTCTACAACTTGTCCTTGCTGTATGACTGCGATTGAATCAACATTTCTAATGGTGGAGAGGCGATGGGCTACAACGACAGTTGTTCTCCCAACCATCAAACGATCCAGTGCTTCTTGAACAATGCTCTCTGACCCTGCATCAAGAGCACTGGTTGCTTCATCAAGGAGGAGGATCTTGGGGTCTTTCAACATAGCCCTCGCAATTGCAATTCTCTGTTTCTGGCCACCGGAAAGCTGGACTCCTCGCTCTCCCACCTAATTGTTAGATAACAATGTCAATACAATCAAAATTTAGTGTCAAAAAATTCTTTATACAATTTAAGCAGTAAAAACGGAAAAGAACAATAATGGTTTCGACTACACATTGCAATAAGACTAAAGGTTTAGATTTACCAACCTGAGTGTTGTACCCTTTAGGAAGCAAAGTAATAAAGCTGTGAGCATTTGCAGCAGAAGCAGCAGCTTCCACTTCAGCCATTGTTGCTTCGGGTTTTCCATAGAATATGTTCTCAAGAATCGTGGTTGCAAAGAGTGCAGGTTCTTGGTTCACCAGCCCTACCTGATCGCGTAACCATCTAAGTTGCAGTGTTTTGATGTCCACATTATCCAGCAAAACTTGCCCTGCTCAACATAAAATATTCATTAAAACGAGCCATGATTAAAGACCACAAAATATTCAATCTTTCATAGTTTCTTAGTTACCCTCGTTAGGATCATAGAATCTTTCTATCAGAGAGACAACAGTGCTTTTGCCTGACCCACTACCGCCAACAACCGCGACAGTCTTTCCCGCTGGAAAGAAAATTGAGAAATCGCGGAAAATCATAACATCGGGCCTTGATGGGTAGCTAAAAGTAACATTCTTGAATTCAATATTTCCATTAACCTCAGCCAAGCATTTTCCATCTAAAGGGTCTTGAATTATAGATGGCTTTTGCTTGATGATCTCCATCAACTTATAACCGGCAGCTTTACCTTTGCTAAATGCTCCAAGATTTGAAAATGACTGACCCAAACTCCTGCAACAACCAATAATCGCATTATAATCAAGAGAAAACTTGAACATCTGCAATGACTAAAAACAGGAAAACTTAGACTCGAGATCTTACATGCCACCAACAATTGCAGAGAAAATTGCAGTGAACGCCTTCCCTCCGTCAGTCTGTCCATTCCTGATAAAAACACCGGCGTACCAGAAAACAAGAGCCCATGACATGCAAGCTATTCCGTATGTACATCCCAGCCCAAGACCTTTGGCCATACCAGCTTTGTAACCAAGTTTTAATGTGTTCTGTATCGCGTCTGAGTAAGAATTAAGGGCCTTGCTCTCACCAACGTACGAGTAAACTGTCCGAACTTGTGCAACGGCCTGTTCAAAAGCTTAAAGATTTAGATGGCTGAATAGTAGACCTAGTTAATGTGTTTCAGCAGAAATCTTGCAGCTTATCCATAACCATGATCATAAATTGGAATTCACTAACACCAATATGATATAAAGTTGATTAAAAGCAAAGGACTCTGTTTTGAGAGCTGCACAAGCCCAAAACATGATTTGATATGCAAATGACCACCAAAGTATAGCTTAAAGTTGCTTGTGCTTGGCAGAGAAGCATACTACAACAATTATATAGAAATCAGAGTAATGTCGTGATTCTATTAGGATAATGAAGCTGACCTGCTCGGCGATTATGCCTGCATTCGCGTAAGATTCGCGGCTTTTGGAGGTCAAGCCAGTGAGAGTATATGCATATAAACCTCCAGCAAAAGCAATACCAGGAATCACAGCCACACTCAGCAGTGCTAGCTTCCATGCGGACACAAATCCAACCACCAACCCCGCAAGAAATGTTGACAAATAATGTATAAAATTCCCCACCTGATGAAATTAAAAAAAAATTCAATTAAGATTTAAGAAACCAAAATCACAAAAAACCAGCGCACGTTAACTGAAGAATGCTAACATACGCAGTCAATAAAAAGAAAAAGAACTGTGATGACCAAATGGGACCCGCATTAATTGATATCCAACAACCCAGATGAGCATTTTGCAATTTATCACCTTCAAATGCTTAGATTTGGCCCCATAAAATACCAAACAGTACACACAAGAGGAAAATAGAAAGAAAGAGAGAGGCAGAAAGAACAAAATAATATTAAAATTCAGTTATAGAGTTGGACCTTCTCGCTAATGGCATCTTGAACAAGAAGTGTGTCCGTTGAAACACTGAAGACGATGTCACCAGTTCTAGCATCTGTATCAAAGAATCCAACATCTTGCTTCAACACTGCCTCCAGATACTTCTTCCTCAGTGTGCTCACTTGCCTCTCTCCGGTGTACATCCAACATGCAATTTCTGTAGTGATTGTGATGTGGGTTTCGAATTAGATTTCATAATGCTAAAACATATATTAAAAAAAATTGAAACTTTGACGACCGTGACAGTTTCATTCAACTGATATAGTAGAAGTTTAGATTGACACGGAAAGTGAGAAGAAAAGACAAAAGTCATATGTTCATGAACCACGTGGGATGGCACCAACCAGAGTTTGAACCACAGCTATATAAGATGTTGATGATCAAAAACCAGTCAAAATCATTGAAATTTATAATATTAAAAATTAAACATACCTGCATAGGATGATAAGCACACAACCAGACCAAGATAAACAAAGTAAAGTGCATACTGCATTGAAGAAAACAGAGAAATTGTCAAGTAAATGTGTAGACATCAGATCTCAGATCTATTAAAAGCATTGAATAAGTGGAAAAAGATTTGATTTTCCTGAAGTGGGTTTGATTTATTTATCTACCTTAGAAACTTCATGTGTCATTTTGTGTAAATTCATTTGGTTCTTGCCAAAACCATTAACCATTTCACCGAAAAGAAGGAAGAAAACAGGCATTGAAGAGCCATGAACGATGGCTCCGAGGCTGCCAACTGTCATGAGACAATAATCATACTTGTCTGCAAATGAGAAGAGCTGAAAAAATGGCAAGCTTTGTTCTTTCTTCTTCTCTGCTTCTGGTGGCAATGTCTTGGCAGCTTCTGAGGTCTCTGCCATTGAAAAAAGAGCAAAAAGAAATCCAACTTCTCTCTAAAACAAATATATATATATATAGACTGTGCCTGTTGTCTGTGAGTATTGAGTCCTGAGTCAGTCAGTGAGTTGACTCAAGAAACATTGAATCAGAGATCTAAGCTGATTTGAACATTCAAGAATGAAAGATCCAACAACCCTTTTTCTTTCTTCTTTTTCGTTTTGGCGAACTAACACAAGCTTGCTTGTTTCAAGCTCCCCCCAGAACTAGCTCTTATTAGTTTCTTAGAAAGAACCCAACAACAAAGATAGAAAGAGAGAAAGAAAAAGAAAAAAAAAAAGTGTGATGACTGATGAGTGTGTACAGAGGCACAGAGAAAGTGAGTGAATATATAGAAAGAGAGAGAGATGTAAGACCAGTGGTCAGAGGAAGAAGAAAAAAAAATCGAGTTTTTGAAGAGAGAAGTGATTGCATTTTATAGTAATTGCGAGATTCTTATTATTATTATTATTATTTCAATAATACTATTTTATCTCAATTTAGTATCGAAATATGTTGTCTAACCGATATAATAATATTATATGATTTAAATGAATGAATTAGAGTATTGTTACATCATTTGTACACCATATTTGGATATCAAATTTAAGTAAAGTGTAATGAGTAATATTAGGCTTCGTAATTTTATTTTTTTTCAAATTTATTTCTAAATAGTGTTGATATTGTCAACATCTTATAAATCATAAGATTATGTGATAAGTGACATGATGTTAACACTTCACGTATCATGACGCAGTGACGTATGGTGAAAATAAGAATGATTACTTTGTCGAACCTAGAGATACATTCAAACGAACCTTGATATATCGATCGGTAGTTACCCAAACATGAACTACCATGCAGAGACCATTATTCCCTAGTCGTCGTTAGGAATGGTACTCTCGAATCCTTAAAGAGCATATCGAATCCACAACATATAAATATTTCAAATGAACGATTTATTAAAATCAATCAAATATTAAAAAATTACAATAATTGAAAATAATAAGACTATTTATAATAAAGTAATCATAATACGACTTGAATACGATATTACTTTAAAAAGACTAAAACATGAAAAGATCAAAATTAATCAGAATCTTTTAAGATTCATGACTCATAATTTGAATGGAAAACAAATATCAAATCTTACCCAAAATGTAAGTTTGATTTTATTTCCAAAATCTAAATTTAATTCCTAATCAAACTAAAATAAATAAACTTACTAAACAAGAAAATATCCAAATTAACAAAATAATAAAATAAAGAAATTGTTCGACATAGGGTGCGATCCTTCATCTGTGTCCTACATTATGCCAACACTATTTGGAAAGGAATTTGAGAAAAAATCTAGAAAGTCTAGTATTACTCATCAAACAATACATATGCAACTCGGATATTTATCTTATAAATTGAGAGGAAACTCTATAATAGATACTTGTAAAATGTGTATAATAGGACTCAAATTCCCCACCATCAATTCGGGAGGAAAGTTGATGTAGAACAAGTTGTTGAGTCCTACATGGCTTGGTGGGACCATCTTAAATCCAAGATTAAATGACCTTAATTGAAGGAAATCGGCGAGATCTTCAAAATTCAACACCTTTGATGTTGCGGTACGACCTTTTTCGGCCAAATTCCATCATTTAGGCCCCGAAATCGCAATTCTTTCCTTTTTGAGAAATTCCTTTTTAGTCATAAGTTGACTTTGACAAACCAGAATCGTCTACCGTTGATTCCGACTTGATTGTGGTTGTTAGTATATTTTATTTTCGTAACTTTTGTGATTTCGTTATTTCGTTTTTTTTTACAGTTTTCACTATTTTATGCAGCTTTTGATATGTAATCATGTTTCTTGTCCAACAAGGATTCGGGTTAGGGTTCTTTCGCTTTAAATAGCCTTGTAAGCCGAAAGGCTCAAACAACTTATTATTCAATAAAAATTTAAGAAGTTTTTACTTTATTCTGGTGGATTCTAGTTTTCAGTAGAATTTAGACGTCGGTCTAATTCTTGTTATGTTTTCATTGCGTTAATTGGTATCAGAGCACGGAATTACCGATCTCGATGTCAACTAACGAAGCAGGAGACAGAAACCCTACTGACGGTGATCATGGGGTAGAGGACTTGTGGGCAGTGGTGGAGGAACAACGACAATAGTTAAGGGAGATTCGTGAACTGCTTGTCGGGATGAACCTCCACTCTAACAACAGGCAGCCGCAACCGGATAACAGAGTGCGAGCTGAGGGATTTGCCCGAGGCCAAACTATTAACAGAGGGCGTCCCCCTCGTCATCAACCTGATAGCGAGGAAGACTATAAAGATAAAGGAGATAAAGGATATGGTGTTATTTAACCAGTGAGACGATCCAGAGGGCATAACGACTACCGGTTGAAGGCAGATCTTCCAAGCTTTAATGGAAATCTACGAATAGAAGATTTTCTTGACTGGATCACCGAAGTAGAGCGGTTCTTCGAGATGATAGAGATTCCAGAAGAGAATATGGTCGGATTTGTCGCATTTAGGCTGAAAGAAGGGGCTGCAATCTGGTACTCTGGTGGGATCAATTGCAGAAGAACCGTGAGCGACAAGGAAAGGCGATTGTGAGAACCTGGAGTAGAATGAAACAGCTAATGATGGGTAGGTTTCTACCACCAGACTATGAGCAATATTTATTCCAGTTGCTTCAAAATTTCTCGTAGGGGACTAAGTCAGTGTTTGATTACACAGCGGAATTTTCTAGGCTCTCAGAGCGAAATAATCTGAGTGAAACAGAGGGGCAACGCATAGCCAGATATCTTAACGGGTTGGGGCCGTCACTTCGAGATAAGATAGAACTGCAAGTGTTATGGACTGTGGATGAAGCTCATAATATGGTGCTAAAGGCAGAATTGTTGGAACGTAGAGTTGGAAACCCTGGTTTTTGGAGGAACAATCCTGAGTCATCATTCCCTAACAAAGACAATTGTGTTCAATCATCGGTTCCAGCGAACCAACCAAAAGGAGTTAATGGAGAAAAGGGTAGTAGTAGCAGTCAAACAACAGCACCAACCAACAGAAACGTGCCTAGAAATCCAAATCCAAATCCGTATGTTAGGCCTACACCAGGAACTTGTTACAAATGTAGAAAACCTGATCATCATTCGAATGCATGTCCTGATCATCGGCCAGTAAATTGGGTAGAAGGATGTGAAGAATATCCAGATGTTTCTGACTATGAAGAAAAAGGTGACTTGTATGAGGGAGCAGAATTCACTGAAGAAGATGGTGAGCAGGTTAATTGTGTGGTGCAACGGGTGTTGTACGCACCAAAGCAAGAGGACCACAATCAGCGTAACAATATATTTAGATCTTGCTGCACAACCAGTCAAAAAGTCTGTGACCTGATCGTGGACAGTGGAAGTTGCGAGAACTTTATCGTGAAGAGGTTGGTGGAACACCTGAAATTGCCAACCAAGAAACATTCAAATCCGTATACTATTGGCTGGATCAAGAAATGACCAACAGTAAAGGTAATTGAGATTTGTCGTGTTCCTACTTCTATTGGTAAGGTATATAAGGCAGATGTAGTTTGTGATGTGATTGATATGGATGCTAGCCATGTATTGTTGGGTCGGTCATGGCAGTATTATGTCAATATTACTTATATGGGTCGGGATAACACTTACTTATTTACTTGGGGATCATATAAAATTGTTATAGCTCCTTTCAAACGTTAGACAGTACCTAACAAGCCCTCTGAAGCGGAGAAACAGTCTTTCCTAACCGTGACCGAATCCGACACAGAATTCGTGACAGACGTTAGGGGTGCACAGGAGGTCTATGCTTTAATGGTTAAAGCTCTTGTGGTATAGGGAGAAGAAACACCAATGGTAACTGTTCCTGAGAAAATACAGTTGTTGCTGGAACAATTCAAAAATATTACTTCAGAAGATTTGCCCAACAACTTACCTCCATTAAGAGACATTCAGCACCATGTAAATCTTATACCTGGAGCGAGTTTGCCTAACCTGCCACATTACCGAATGAGTCCAAATGAGAATGACATTCTGTGGGAGAAGATAGAAGAATTATTGTAAAAGGGTTTCATACGTGAGTGCATGAGCCCATGCGCAGTTCTCGCGTTGCTGACACCAAAGAATGATGGGAGTTGGCGCATGTGTGTGGACAGTCGAGCTATCAACAAAATAACCTTCAAATACCGATTTTCGAATCCCCGCTTAGATGACATGTTGGATCAACTGGAGAGTTCGAAGTTGTTTTCGAAGATTGATCTACGCAGTGGGTATCACCAAATTCGGGTAAGGCCTAGGGATGAATGGAAGATGGCGTTTAAGAGCAAGGATGGTTTGTATGAGTGGTTGGTCATGTCGTTCGGTCTATCAAATGCACCCAGTACTTTCATGGGGGTGATGAATCAGGTATTGAGGCCTTTTGTGTGAAAGTTTGTTGTTGTTTATTTTGACGACATTCTTATCTATAGTATGACTGAAAAAGAACATGTGGAGTAGTTACGGGAGGTGTTAAAAGTTTTACAGGAAAGTTAATTGTTCTTAATCTGAAGAAATGCAATTTTATGACCAACCGTTTGTTATTTTTGGGTTACGTGGTGAGTTCAGAAGGAATTCATGTGGACGAAGAGAAGGTGCAAGCAATTCGAGAATGGCCTGCGCCGAAAATCGTGAGTGAAGTTCGTAGCTTTCATGGCTTAGCTACTTTCTATCACCGGTTTATTCGAAATTTCAGCACTGTCATGGCACCAATAACAGAATGTATAAAGAAGGGTTGGTTTCAATGGGGAGAAGAAGCAGAGATGAGTTTTACGTTAATCAAAGAGAAATTATGTACTGCACCAGTACTGGCTCTACCCAATTTTGAGAAGATTGTTGAAGTGGAGTGCGATATTAGTGGGGTGGGAATTAGAGTTGTGTTGTCCCAAGAAAAGTGACCAGTAGCTTTCTTTAGCGAGAAATTAAGTGAAACTCGCCAGAAGTGGAGTACTTACGATCAAGAGTTCTACGTAGTGGTCCGAGCCTTGAAGCACTGGAAACATTACCTAGTACAGAGGGAGTTTGTATTGTACACCGACTATCAAGCTTTGAAGTTTATCAACAGTCAGAAGAACTTGGACAACATGTATGTCAGGTGGGCCACTTTCCTTTAGAAATTTCCTTTTGTTATCAAGCACAAATCGGGGGTTTTGAACCGAGTTGCTGATGCATTGAGCCGTCGTGCCACCGTGCTTGTAACCCTATCTCATGAGATTGTCGGGTTTGATTCTTTGAAGGATTTGTATGAAGAGGATGAAAATTTCAAGGAAATCTGGTCCAAGTTTATTGAAAAACAGTCTATCAGTGATTTTCATGAAAATAATGGGTATCTGTTTCGTGGCAATCGTTTGTGTATTCCCAGAACATCTCTACAGGAGAAATTAATCAGAGACTTGCACGGTGGTGGATTGAGTGGACACTTAGGACGAGACAAAACGGTGGCTAGCTTGGAGGAATGGTATTTCTGGCCACAACTGAAACGAGATGTTGGGGATTTTGTGCAGAGATGTTACACTTGTCAGGTGTCTAAAGGTCAGTCATAAAATACTGGTCTTTATATGATTTTACATGTTCCTAACAATATCTGGGAGGATTTGTCTATGGATTTTGTGTTGGGACTACCCCCGTACCTAGCGAGGAATAGATTCTGTTTTCGTGGTGGTTGACAGATTTTTTAAAATGGCTCACTTTATCCCTTGCCGGAAGACCTCTGATGCTTTACACATAGCCCGACTATTTTTCAGAGAAGTGGTCCGACTACATGGGGTACCGCAGTTAATTACCTCTGATCGTGACACGAAATTCCTTAGTCACTTTTGGCTGACCTTATGGAAAATGTTTAATACATCTGTGAAATGAAGTACTACTGCTCACCCACAAACTGATGGACAAACGGAAGTGACGAATAGAACCTTGGGAAATCTGGTCCGTTGCGTTTGCGGAGATAAGTTGAAACAGTGGGATCATGTATTGCCTCAAGTTGAGTTTGCCTACAATAGTGTTGTACATAGTGCCACGAGAAAATCTCCTTTTTGCTGTGACATATGTGTCACCACCGAAGCACACTGTAGATTTAATTCATTTACCAAAGGGTTCAGGAGTTAGTGTTGTTGCAGAAAATATGGCTACTCAGGCTCAAACGGTGCAACCGGAGGTGAGACAGAAACTGGAAGAAACCAATGCGAAATACAAGGCAGCTGCAGACAAGCATAGGCGTCGGAAGGTGTTTGAGGAGGGCGACTCAGTAATGGTTTTCTTACGTAAAGAAAGGTTCCCAGTTGAGACTTAGAACAAACTGAAGCCCAAGAAGTATGATCCGTACCAGATTCTGAAAAGATCAATGATAATGCATATGTGATCGACCTACCTGAGACCATAGTAATTTCCAATACCTTCAATGTTGCTGACTTGTTCAAGTATCATGCAGAAGAGCCTTTTTATCCTGAGCCTAACTTGAGGTCGAGTTCTTTGCAAGTAGAGGGGACTGATGTAGAACAAGTGGTTGAGTCCTACATGGCTTGATGAGACCATTCTAAATCTAAGACTAAATGACCTTAACTGAAGGGAATCGGTGAGATCTTCAGAAGTCAAAACCTTCAGTGTTGGGGCACGATCTTTTTTGGCCAAATTCCATCATTTAAGCCCCGAAATCGTAATTATTTCCTTTTGGGAAATTTCCTTTTTAGTCATAAGTTGACTTTGACAAACCAGAATCGCCTACCGTTAATTCCGACTTGATTGTGGTCGTTAGTATATTTTATTTCCGTAACTTTTATGATTTCGTTATTTTTGGCAGTTTTCACTATTTTAAGCAGCTTTTGATATGTATTCTCGTTTCTTGTCCAACAAGGATTCGGGTTAGGAATCTTTCGCTTTAAATAACCTTGTAAGCCGAAAGGTTTGAACAGCTTATTATTCAATAAAAAATTCAGAAGTTTTAACTTTATTCTGGTGGATTCCGGTTTTCAGTAGAATTTAGACGTCGGTCTAATTCTTATTACGTTTCCACTGCATCAAAAGTGCACTATATCATATGTGCTGAGAGACCATGTGCAAGAGCTTAGTTAATTGTGGTGAGTTGTAAAAAATAAAAAATTGGGTATTTAATATTAAATCTTTTAAGAGTTTCTTCAAACGAGCTTCAAAGTTTCAATTTGATTCGTTGAAGCTCAATCCCATCTCCAACCGAACCGTGAAGGGAGTGCCAATTTAAAGATGTCCATATATAGACAGATTTTTTTTTAATTATAGTTTTACCCTTACCTCTGTAATAAAGAAACTAATAGAATATTCTTTTTAACACTAATATTATATTATTTTAATAAAAAGTGATATCAAATTGAAGTAATGGGTTGTAGATAGTCTATCGTACATGTTTTGATCAAAATTTTGATATTTATTTAAAATCTTTTAATGTGTTTTGATCCAGTCAAGTGGAAATGGAATCTGGTTTACTGTTCTGTGTCCTGCCTGTTTGTGTTATCTAGACCTTGCTGTCAAGAAAAATTTAAAATTTGGAGTAATGTACTCTGCACTTTGCAGGCTTTCAATTTCAATCAATATTTATATATACGTGTGTGAAGAAAGAGCTTCGAAGCTACAAACAAATATTAAAGAAAAACAACTAGCCCGCTAGTGTGATTTGTGAGGAATGTGATTTGTGTTTTTTTTTCTACTAAAAGATTTTTGTGTTTTACCATTTTCATATGATTTAACTTTCTTTTTTCTCCACAAAATATTTTTTTTTAAATTACTTTATGTGATTTACAACACTTTAAACTTCTTCAAATGTGTAGAACATATTAAATTTAAGATGCGATAAGATTTAGGAAGTTAAATATATGATATTATATCATCCAATTTGATGGTAAAAACGTTCATTCAACGTAATATTTAAGATCCGGTTGTTATCATTTGTAAGTGGTATATTAAAAAAAATGTGATATTATTTATCTTGAAATAAGAGGACAAGCAAAATCTTTATGATATAACTTGAATTGTATGTATCAAGCAATCAATAACCAAAGATATTGTAGAAAAAATCTTCATTGTGGAATTGTCATGAGACTTTTAAATTAATGATTTAAGTTGGTAACTTGATATTGTTTAATTAATTTATTTGTTTTAATCATAAATTTGAATTAGACCTGAGATACGGTGAACTTATTGGTTTTAATGATTAAGTTTGTAATTTATATATATACTATATGCCTTAATCAACGAATTCAATTCAATGAGTGAATTAATATATCTTGTAAATTTTAAAAACACAACATATAATCCAGATTCTTATGATGCTACCCAAAAAAAAACATGCAAACTTTAAACTTATTAAAACTTACTTCTTCATTATTGTGTATTTGTTGTTACAAATTATTGGTCATCACTTCAAAATTATATAAAATTTAAATGATATTGAAAAAAAAAATGTTTTTGGGTTTGTGCAAAGCAAAAGAAATAGCTTTAAAAAAGTAAAAGAGATAAAGAAATACATTAAAAACTAAAATTTGGTATATAATAGTGGTTTTAATTAAGGATAAATTTGTTATTAATAAAATAAATAAAATAGAAGGTAGAAAGATAGTTAGTGAATTGTGTATTTACTCTAAAAAATAAATATGTAATATATTTAAACTACGAGATGGTTGCCTGGGTGGTTTAAGGTTTTGGATGAAACCCAAGTCCATGATTCTACTCTTGATAATTACATTCTCGTTAGTCATTTGGGTGTTAGTTCAGTTCCTGAAAGGATAGGTTTGGGGTTGGGCCTGGGGTGTCTGTTTGGGATCCTCCATACCAAAAAAAAATCAAAATTTTAAAATATAAATTCATATGTTTTACATGAATCAAGTTGTAATTCCAAATTATTGAATTAAAATAATGTTTATTAATGTCCAATTATTGGAAGTGCCTTAATTTTTATTTTTATAGAATTTTGATATGTTGAAGACTTGAAGGGTTGAAGCAACCTCTCTCTAACTGACATTGCATGTGATTTTGCAGTCTCTTTTTTTGTATAATGGGGCTAATATGTTTCTATTATCACCAAGACACCAACTAACATTTTATGTTTTCTAGTTTAAAATCTTCCCAATTGAGATTTGAGGGGCCTGGTTGGTTTATAATCAACCATTCAGACTTCACTCACCGGTCTATTTTTTTATATTGTTTTTTATAAACACATTTATAGTCTATTATTCAACAAATAATTATAGACAATTATTCGATATAAAAAAAAAAGCCCTCCAACCATATAATATTTAATTTACTATCAAATGAGAATATGAGATGAAACAAATACCATGAATTTAATCATGGAAAACTTTAGTAAAAAAAAAAAGATTCTTGAGAAACCTAACGGTCCAAATTGAACTGCTATAATAAATTACTAGGTCCCAATTCTGTCCATAATGCCACAAAGTTTCAGAAGAATCAGAACTTACCCGTTATTATATATTTTTATTTATTATTATTTTGTTTTTTAGGGGGGTTTTGGCAATTTTCTTCAAGAATCGGTTGTTTTCTAGCTACTATTTCAAATCAATTATCAAAGAAAAATAGTAATTATAACCGACCCAATTCATTCAAGATACATTCTAACAAGAATGCATGCATTCAATATATATATTAATAGTTATTTGAGATATATATTCTAATATTATAGACACGCTGAGATCAAACAGTATATGTGCGATTTAAATATTTACTCTCGAAACATCTAAAAGAAAACTATATACATATGCTTGTAAAATACTTATGATAGAACTCGAACCTCTCACCAAAAACGTTGAAGGAAATATACACATTTACGAAGGGATATATTTTTTTAGTTTAGAATTTTGGTTCTTACTTAATTTTATTCATCAAGTATGGCTCTTTTAACCTGTGGGTAGAACAATATTTTTATTTTGAGCAATTTAACTTCTCTTTTCAACAACATTTAAACCCAAATTTTATAGAGCCTCACCCATACATTCCATCACAAAGATTTTCCATGCATAAACTAAAATTTGATCACTACCAATCATCATGTACAAATAAAATAAAATAAAAATTACTTGCAATTATTAATATACTCTTTGAATGTGAAACCGTTTTAAAAAAAAATACAAAACTAGATAGTAGATACCATGGTAAACATACCAATTAAGAGCAAGTCTATATAGTTTGTAGCAATAGTAGAAGTAGGTGAGTTGCCAAAATCAAATGACCATTTTCTCTCCCATCACTTCAAATTGAAATTGAGAGATGTATATGACTATATATATGATCACCTATCATTATAATCATCATAACCTAACCTATTATATTTCTAAACATATAAAAGCCTCCAAAAAAAAGTACCTACAATTTCTTCCCCTAGTCACATCCAGGGTGCAATCATTTTTGGGCCTTCTTTTCAATTTTTAAAAAAGTTTAAAATGGGTCTAGTTTGAGGCCCAACTCTACAAAGCTAAAAAGTAAAAATGAGTAATATTTTGATTATCCATTATGACTACAGAATTGATTTGTATATATAACACACACACATATATATATCATAGCTATAATTGCATGTGCAATGAATGTTAATAAAACAACAAGGATTAAAAAGGAATTGCATAATTGTGTTTAAAGTTTTTCATGTGGTTCGGATTGGTAAGCTCCAAAGTCCAAATTCAAAATTACAAATCTTTTTTTTTTTTTGTACTTAAACAGGAAATGTTTATTTTGATGCTGATTTTCACCCACACGAGTAAAGGTTCAGGCTAAACAAATAATTTTAAAAAATGAATAAAATGGAGATAATATTTGATTAGAACCGATAAGGTGCGGGATTCCAACATATTTTTCGTCCAAAATTTCGGTTTGCACAAACTTAAAATGGATTTAGAGTTTATTTTAACTCCAACAGGAGTTAAGACATGATAAATTTTTAGATGTTCGATAGTACGTAGTTTTTTTTGTTTTTTAGTTTGATAATAGTTATCAAAGTGTGTTTTTTTTTTCTAATGAAGTCTTGTTAATTACGATTTTTTCTTTAAAAACATCTAAATCATATTTTTTGAGTTAGAACAATACCAAGTATTTTAATATAATCAAAAAAATGTTTTTGTTGATTTCAATTCAGTATTATTAATATAAATCTTCTAAAAAAAACAAGATGTTTTCAATTAATTTCAGTTGATTCGTAGACGTTTCAATTTTTTTTGTAAGGATAACAGTAATAAAACAAAGCAAAACAGTACAAATAAACCGGGACAATTATCTTTGTCAAACCGTTTCCCGCACACATGCGTAAGATTCCATCCAACAACGGTCCTCTATAGTAGTCAAGAGGGAATGCCATTTTTGAAAGTTTATGGACGGCACCATTCACATTTCTATAGTAAATACAACCATAGATCCTACCATATCCCAGAGATGATCTACGATATCTGCAATTAACAAACAAATATGAATGGAAACTTGTAAATTTGGATTAAACTTAGTGGAAATGATGAGATTATATCACATTTCTTTTGTGTGTATTGCAATAATGTCACTGCTTTAATAGCTTCTCCAATGCAACGTTAAATTAGTATACTAATGTTAAAATTTAGCATAGAGTTCAAAAGTCTTCCTCCAATGCAGTGTCAGATACTGTGCCAAATTTGGCATCTGCTATATTGTGTACCAGTATAGCATATGCCAAATTTGGTACAGCAGTATATATATATATATTTTTTAATTATAAAAATACATTTATATATATATTTAAAATATTTAAAATAACTTAAATTTATTGTATATTAACGATTTGAGCACAATGCTAAAATTGTTGTATCAAATATAGTATTTTACACTTTTTTGTACCAAATTTAGCATTGACAATAAAACATGCATCGAAGATGTCTAATAACTTAAGTTTAAAAGGCACCTATTATGGTGAACTATCCAAATTACCATTAAATAATCTATTTTTTATTCTCATTATGTTTCCATCTACACTTTGAAAATGATAACTACTCTCTCTCGCCAAAAAACTTATCTCTCTCTAGATCTACATAAGAAGATAATATATATTTGTGATCTTCGTTTATATAATTTCATATATTTCTGTGTGCTTTAACAATGTATCCATTCATTATGATTTGTTGTCCAGTCATTGTATGAACATGTATGAACATTTTATTTTTCAAATGATCGAGCATTTTATTTTTGAAAATAAGGTTTAGTTAAATCGAACATATTTGTAGCCAAATCGAGTCTTTTTTTTAATATGATCGAGCTTATCGAGCATATTTTTGAAAGAATTGAAATAATCGAGCATTTGTCAAATGATCGAGCATTTGTCAAATGATCGAGCATTTGTCAAATGATCGAGCATTTGTCAAAGGATCTAGAAACTTTTTTTCTCTATTTCACAACTCTCACTGTAAAAAAAGGAATGCGAGAAATCTGATGGAACATCTATTGGAGAGATTTTTATCCGTTCCCCATAATAGGTGTCTTTTAAATATAAGTTATTAAAGCAGTGACAATGTTGAAATGCCACCTCCAAAAAGTACTATTTAATTTTTGAACCCTTAATTGTATTCACCACTTCCAGAGAATCAGACTCAATAACCATCGACTCCAACCCAAATTCTTTTGCAAAAATTAGCCCTCACAGAATAGCAATTGCTTCCGCAACATGAGGAGAACATGGAATGTGTATCAATTATAAATATGAAAGAATTTTTATCAAAAGCTTGGACCCGTAGTTTCAATAACGTGGGTGTAAGGTTGTTATAGTTTTGGAGATTGTATCCAAATAATCATGTGAAACCCCTAGAATCATATCTTCTTCATTTTTAGATTTGAAAGAGGGGTTTGTCAGAACTCAGAACCGATCGATTCGAATATTTACTTCTATAGACATGTCTAAATCTAGACTTACATATGTAAAACTTCTCAAAAATGTTAGTTTTTTAGCTAATCATTTCTTGATTTCAAATGATAAACCAAAAATATCTAAATAATTTAAAGAAGAAAAAAAAAATCAGGTACGTATCTTAACTGGCTAGGACTAGGAGTATCAGCATATCTAGTGACTAGATAGCATCTTCTAGGAAACCATTATATTAAATTAACCTAACTCTATGACCAAAAAACATATATATAATATTTCCATAACATGCAATAATCTTTTCTTTATGATTGTTAAGATTATGCTACAAAACCCCACCAATGCTAAAAAAAATGCATTAATCTAACTATCAATTAAATAATTAACAATAAAATATAGATGATGAGAAGATGCTTGGTGTTTAAAAGAGATATCAAGGTCACCAATAGAAGGAAAATGGTCTGCCGACCCTTCAACACTAATGTGTACTTGTGTTCTTCCATTGGTCCAAATGGTTCTCAAATTTTTAGGCTAAAAGTAAAAAAAATAAAAAATGATAATAATAATAAATCAAATGAAACCATATAATAAAATTAAAAGCTTAATTGTTATTAAGCCCCAAAAGGGATTTATAAAATTGAAAAGAAGTGAGTGGCCTTGGTTGTGTTGTAGCCACTTTTGGGAACATTAGATCTGTTTTGGTGAAATGACTTGTTTAGTAGTTTGCGTTTTTAATTATTTAATGATAAAAATATACAATTTTGTGTTAGACCATCTCCATCGTCAGCACCGATCTTCATTTAAGAGCAAGAATCATCTCTAGCCCATCACTATTCTTCATGTTAAAGTAGCTCTAAAAGAATTCTAATTCCAGAAACAGCGCAATATGATGAGTTGCGCTACTTTGTTGGTTTGGCTAGTTTTTTTTTTTTTTTTAGTCCCTCGAATTTTCATAATTCACATATATTTCATATTAAATAAAAACTATTATGATTTTATCCCTTATTTTAAAAACTTGTTTAATTACAGTTTTACCCTATTACAAAAAATGTAATCCAATTGTATCATTGTAATTGTTAAATAATGCTTTTGGTTAATATATATTTGATTTAATTGAATTATTATTTCTATTAATATTTATAATAAACTAAAATGAAGTATATATAATACAAAACTAAATGTCATTAATAATAAAAAACACTAAATTACTAATTTATTAATTTCTGAACTTATCGTAATATTATATTAATTGAGGGGTGAAATGTTAATTGTTGAGAAACAATGAAAAAATGAATATCTAGGGAATATTCTATATAGAGTAAAATTTGGTGTAATGGGTTGGAGATGGTGGAGTGGAAGTTGCTACATTTTGCTGCAAAGTTGCAACAAAATGATGCAATGGGTTGGAGATGCCCTTAGCTTGGCATGTTATATTGCATTTTGTGGTTTAGGATGTCTTCAGTTGTTATTAAGTTGTCATGGCCGAGGTTGGTTCATCGGTAAAATTTTTGTTCCGACATAAATGAGATTATGAGCTAGAGTTATGACTCGATTCCGTAGCTTTCAATTAAAACTCTTCTCATCCTTCTATCAATCCACCACCCAATTATGTACTATTGACACTATTATTTATCCAAACTTTTATTTGGGTCTAAAAGAAATGATTTTTTTTTAATAAAAAATATTACAGTAATTCAGGATTTAGGAGAAGGGGGCATACTTAAACCCATAACTTCATGATGTATGTGTGAGGGATAAACAACTAAGTCAACCTCATCTCGTCTAAAATACTACGAAAATTGAGAATTATATATTTGGTTAATTTATGATCTTAAAATATGTTTATAGCGGTTTGATTGGTAAATAATGCTCATTTAATCTGGTAATGTTTTAAGTTTGATTCGGCACACCGTATGTGATATATCTAGGGTTGCACATGGGGGAAATGTGGATGGATATAGGTATCCCCATCCCCACTTCCCAGACCCTTCCCTATCCTTACTCATTTCTCCATCTGAGGAAAATAGGAATGAGGAATGAGGAATGAGGAAATCGGGGAGAGGTATCTCCATCCTCAGCCCCGGTTTCTTATTTTCTCCGTTTTTTTTCATTTCCCCATTTTTCCATTTAACTAAATATTACAAATAAAAAAAAACATTCCATTATGAATACAAAATAAAATATATTAGTTCATTACAAATATAAAAGAAAATTTATTACAAAATAAAGTGTTTCAATACAGTGTTTTAAAGTGTAGATGAGGAGATTCAAGCTATTAAGAGGACAACTCACAATCAAAGATAAGGAGCTCAAAACTATTGTAGATAGATTAGAGGATCGAGAGAAGGAATTAAAAAAGGTTGAAAGAAGAAATAGGGATAAAAGAGAACACACAATCTGTGAACAACTTTAGCTTTTAGGTTTTGACTTTTGAAATTAAAAGATAATGGGTTTTTATATTTACTTAGTTAGGGTTTTAAGGAATGAATATATATATGTTTTCGGGAAAATAGGGAAATGGGGTCCCCATCCCCATCCCCATCCCAATTTCAATATATTTGTGGGAAAATGAGAAAATGACTCATCATTCCCCATTTCAGTTTGGGGATTAAAATCATCCCCATCTTTACCCATTCTCTCATTTTGTCTAAATAAAAATTTCTCTAAATGAGGATGGGGACGTGGCGATTTAGTGATCCAAGGGAAAATGTACAATCATAGATATATCAAATAAATAAATAAATGAATGAATAAATAATTAAAATTTTAGATTTCGATTTAAATATTTCTAACTTATTAAAAATATAATAATGTTAGATATCTCAAAATCATACCAAAATGATATGATATGTGAGTTGTCAAGATTTTGGATAAATATATTTCGGGTGGAAACAGACCTAGGTAGCATCAAATCCATAGTTATTTTTAGGAATAACACTAGATTAATAATTTGAGTATAAATAACAACAATGAAAAAAAAAATTATCCTCACCTTCTTCTTTTATTATTTGTTTGCTATCAGGTTTTTTTTTTTTTTCAAAAACCTCCATTGATATTGGTCCTCCATTGGTGGAGGTATGTGGAACATACATCCATAGAGGTCGATAAAGACAATGATTTATTTTTTTTAGAAAAAAAATAGCATTTTACCAAATAAGTATTGGGATTTATAAAAATACTCATTAAATCTCATAAATTACAAAATAAGGTTAACAAATTATAAAATGAATCTCGAAAATATAAAATAAGTTTAAGAAATACCTAAATAAATCTCAAAAACACAGAAACAAGTCTCGAACGAAAAAGTGTAAGACTTTTTTGTGATTATGTTGCAAATGTATTTTTATCAAATTCATATTTTATGTACTATTAAAACTTAAGTTTTTATATTGATGTCAGTCTTAAAAGTACGTGAACACTTAAGAGAGCTATCCAAATTTTGAACCTTATTTTGGATGGACTAGCGTTACAACATTACTCTTAAAATTAATAGCATTAAATTAGAAGTGTTTTTTTTTTTAATTTAAAATGTTACGAAAATGATTCAATTATAAAGATTTAAATTGGTTTGTTTTTATGTGAACTCGTTCTTGTCGGAAGAAATCAATTAAATGAATTTCACTAAAGTATTTACATATTTTATTCTAAAAAGATTAAATTGTATTCAGATTGGATATCAACCAGATGTAGTTCACTCAAATCTCTTATAATTGCAACATTTAAGACTTTACAATTATGGCTCAACTTCAAAAAAAAAAAAAAAAAAAAAAAAAAAAAAAAAAAAAGAGGCTCATGAGAGTGAACAATTTATACAAGCTCTAGGAAAATGTTAAATCTAGTCGCATTTATAGTCGATAATAAGTGTCTAACATCTTTGTATTCAATAAAAAAAAAATACATATAGACGACTACAATCGCTTTATTAATTTTAATTGGAATCAACAAATTGGATTCATTGATTAACATGTATAATCAGGGTTTTCATATTTCTCTAACTAGAGCAAGTAATAGTATATTATTGCAAATTATAATCAATTAAAAACGAATTAAGGAATTATAAATAATGATAATAAAAAAAATTCACATTAGATATTGAAAAAAAAAACCTAGAAAGGTGAAGCCAATACCAGGTGTGGCAATGCCAACGCAAGACAGGAACAAAGTCATGTACAAGAGATTAATTTTATAAAACGAATTACATTTTTTAAAAAAACATCATTTTCAAAACTATTTTTTTTAAAACATAATATTTATTTTTAAAATAATTTTGAAAATATCATTTTAAAAACGATATCAAATATGTCACTGGGTCACTGAATATATAATATATTGTTAACACTTGTATCATTCAATTATTCACCCTGATGCATTGAAAATTTTATGAGGACAAGAACAAATTAAGAGTTCTAGATTCTCTCAACAATTAAGTTTAATTAACACTTAATTAGACAAGATAAGATTGATATAATGGTTTGTTTATCATATTTACACCATAAAGTTGTAGATTCGAGTCTATTATAGACTATAAATCCTGAATTATTATAATATTCTTTAAAAAAAACATAATAAAAGAAAAACTATATTTGAAGTTAGAGAAATCCCGCCTAATCCATAATCATTATTAGCTTAATTTACATGGAAATCCCATAAGCTGCCAGCCCACTTCAAAATCTCAACGGTAAAACATGCAATGATCATCATTTTTTACCGTTCAATATAATTTAGTGTTAATAATATTTATTCGATCTATAAATATTCCAGGTTTAATTCATCAACACTCCATATATTTGGTATTTTAAAAAAATATGCAATGATCATTATTGATTGTTATTTATATGTAAAGTTTTATTCATTGAAATCAAATCAATCTCTCCATCGTACTTGGTTTTTTTTTTTTTTTTTTTGGGTTGAAAACTTGAAATTCATAATTAATCTTTATTGGCCGTCCAAAGGCTCCTTTAAGGCGTCTGCTCCTTTAAGGCCAAGACTCATAAATTTGGGGAAAGTTCTGCTACATGTTTTGTGGACAAGGGTTTAATACATTTCATTTCATTTCATACAAAGTTTGAACACATTTTCTTAATTTAAGAAAGATTTTTGATGAATTTTAAAAATTATATTTGTTGGTGTGTGTTGTTAAGGGGACCACGTGCACATGAATTGAATTTAAAGACCAGTTAGTAATATAAATAACAAAATGTTAACTTTAACTTTATGAAGGATCATTTTAAAAACATAATTATAAGATAAAGAGGACAATATCTATAGATCGTGATAACTATATATATATATATATAATAATCATATTTACGGATAAAATTTTAACGTAAATGGTATGTATTCGATTGATATTACGATCTTCTAAAATTAATTTCTCACTTTTCCTTCTTTGGATATAAAAGGTTTATGCTAACTTTCATAAATTTATCGGGAATTTTAACAAATTTCATTGTAGATCAAAAAATGAAGAAATTGAGTGATATGAAACCAAAATTCTATATATATATATATAAATAAATCTTACTTTAATTTAAACCATAAAACGTGGTGAAATGATGTTGTAAATCATGATAATCATTAAAGATTATGAGAATGGAAATGTGTCATTTAGCCAGTGGCATACATATTATAGGGGACCCTCAAATGGTCATAATCTTAATTATTCATTCCACACACACATTAAAACCTTTTTTTTTTTTTTTTTGCTTCTTTTGACAGGAGCAAATCATGATCTAACCACCAAAAATTAGATGGCCTTTGACATGTGGACATCTTATTATAGGTTATAATAACTCCTTTTTTATCATGCTAGGCTGGTAGCCTGGTACTTCGAAGAAATTTTGATCTTCTACAATGCACTCACATCATATTTTCTCAAAGTTTCCACATTGAATTTCAATATTTTAAGTGAGATTCTTAACTCTAGAATTATGTTTTAATTTTCCAAATATTTGCATACAATTATATAAGTGAGATTCAATTCGAAAACCTTGATGTAAGTGAGATTCGATCCGAAACCTCTTGAGAAAGCATAAAGGTGTATATTAATTTGAGAATTAAGTTAACATGTTTTTGGTCTAACAGATGATACTATATTTGACAACAACATTGTTAAAAATATTCATTTCTAACTTTCTTTCTTGGCAACAAAAACATTTGACCAAAATGTAGCTACGATTTGTCCAAAAAGAAGCAGCATCACATCTTTTTTCCCCCTTTTTTTCCTTTATTTTTAGTAGAGGTGACCTCGGTTCTGATTCGGTTCGGTTCGGTTTTAGTTATGATTCTTGGTTTTTATCAGTTCGGTTCTTTTTTTTTTTAATAATTATTAGAAAAATTAAAAAACATGTTAAATCAGTTTATCGGATAACTAGAAATTAATATATATATGATAAACTAAAAATTAAAATTAAAATACTATTAAAAAAATTAAATTAGGTTGGCCTTGTATTTAATTTTTACCACAATTAAGTTACCTAAGTATCCTCAGTTTAGAGGAATCAAAGATCACGTAGTTTTCTTAGAATGTGTTTGGTATAAGTACTGGACATGACATGACAGTAGTTGCGTATTGTGTTTGAAATGTCTATGATAGTTTTATTAACTGTATTGTTATACGTTTGTTATGACTGAAACATGATAGGACAAAAGGTTCAAATGACTAGAGTGCTCATCTTGTTATGTCTAATGTTTACAACAATTTTATTAAATTTGAAGAGAACTAAAATTTGGAAAGCCATACTCCAACATATAATCATGCAACAATTCCAGTGCCTTTACTATGCAACCATGACTCCATAAGCAACCATTATGAACAGAATTTGAGATTATAGCACTCCACGTAACCAAATTATGAATCCGGGATTGACCGGAAATTTTCAATCCATTTAAATGATCACCACATTTAAAGTATATTTCACCACCTTACAGCACCGGTCCGTAGCGATATTTTTTTTACGGCTCTGAATGAAATATGCTTTGGATCAACAAGCATTTCTTCTTCTTTTTTTTTCTTATAAAAAAAAATAGAGGACATATTTTTAAGCAAATCTTTTTTTTTTTTTTTGTGAGAAGCAAAACATAATTAATAAAATTCTAAGCTCTTGTAATTTGGGCCATTAGCATCAAATAGTGTCCCATATTTATAAATTTGAAGCCCGGCCCAAGTAGCCCCCAAAACATCCTAACTCCTATTGTTGATCTAGAGATTTGAGAAGGTTGGGCTTGAACTCAAGGTCTGGACTTACCAACTATAATATAAATAACCATTTTCTTCTTAATAAGTTGCACGTGGATCACTAATTATAGGGAAGTTTTAACAAATACATACATTATGAGTTAAAGAATATAAATTTAATATTCCATATACAACACACTGATAAAGTTATATCAATACTTATTGATTTATATATATTCAATTTTGTGTCAGTGAACTATTTGGAGTTAGGACATTTCCAAAAGTCTCCTCTCATTTGGACAATTGGATCCTTTTCCGCCTCTCATGTATATCAAACTTGGTGTTTTCATTTAATCTAATAACGTTATAGGTTTGAATTATCAAACCCGTATGTGATATATAATTGAAAAAAATAAAAGGGATGATTCAAATCCGAATCAATGATGACATGGTGCAGTATTGTAATCTAACATCCATATAATATTATTTCGAGTTTAATATCATCAGTCTTCGTTGGAAAAAATGGTACAATTCAATCTCAAATGGAATTATATCATAATATTTTTGCATACCATACTTCAACATATTAAAATGTTTTCAAAATCTCAGTTTCTTTTAATTATAAAGAAGAAAAAACAGAAGAATCCAATCTGGTCGAGCTGGCAAGTGTCAGAGCCGCCATTGACAGACTAACTAAAGCAGTGAATTTTTGACCATTAATTTAACGATATAAAAATTGTCTTGCTGTTTTTGGGCACACAATTCTTTAAAAATTAAAATCTTTTTACAGAGTATAAAGTAATACAAATACAATGCATGTGTATTTATGATCACCATCAATGGCCTCAAGTCCTCAAAAAGCTACAAAGAAGCCAAAGCAATCGATAGAAACTGCTTTTATATCATGTAAACTGTTAATCATGACTGTATGTGGGTATGGCCGCAAAGTGATCCTCCCTTCAAAGTTCCATAAACTATATTTATTTTAACTATCGTCTTTATAAATTAACACTATAACATAAATTCATAGTAATTGTACTAGTAAATTAGTCGGTTTTTCTCTGCTAGACATACAATTTATAATATATTTATAGTTACATTATCGGTTTTTTATTATGTACATACAATCGGTTATGATTGATAATTTAAAAAAGAATGAGGTGATATTTTATTATAAATATACTATAAGTTATGCATCCAACGTAGAAAATTTGGTAGATTAGTAGTCTAAACCTTTAAAAGGAACCGATCACCAAGTTGTGTTGATTTTTAGCAGGAAGCATCATGCATCTCTCGCTACAATCCTATCATGTAGCAAAATTTTCCATTTGCTACAAGTTCAACAACACAGGAGTGAGATTCTCTAAAAAGACAGGGTCGTGGGTGGCCATAGTAAGATTGCAACAAGAGATATATGGTGCATCCACTGCACCCAAGTTTATCTCCGGCAATGGATATGTTTAAAGGGAAAATATCATATGCCCTATATTATGCCATATTAGTACATTTGTCCCCTGTATTTCCATTCATGGTTATTCTTTAATATGAAAATATTTGTCATATTCCCCTTTTAGTTTCACCGATGACTAAACTTCCCTCTATAGCTTTTCATATTCCTTGTTTCCACTATAAAAAAAGGGTAATTTCCGACGGCATTTTGCCGTCGGAAAATGCTATTTTCCGTCCGACGGGAAAAAACCATCACAAATACGACCATTTCTGAAGATAAGAGCCGTCGAAAAAAGCAAAAATGTCATCGGTAATAGTAATTAAAGGTGGTCAAAATTACTACTATTTCCGACGGTTTACCTTTATTTTCGACAGGGAATGGCCGTCGGAAAAAGTTTAATCATAAAAAAAATGCCACGCGCTGCATCACCCCAACCCCAATGATAAATAGTGAATGTTGCTCTTACCGTTTTACTATAACTTCATATCTAATATCTTTTACATACTATTTATATATAAGGTATTGACATGTTTGAATACTATCTAATTAAATATATTTTTCGTATAATATTTAAATATAACTATTGATATTATTTTTTAAAATATCATTTATATTAAAATATTTCCCTTATATGATATGAAATTACATTTTACTACTTTATCTTGAAATATGATGCGTATATTATATCTTTGTTGATTTTATTTTTTATAATCAACATTTTTACTAATAATTTAAACTTATTTCAGTAAAATTTATAATTATTTTGTATGATAAACAAATAGATATTAAAAAATGTTAGTAGAGTTTTTTTTCTCTCCAAAAAATCTGATATAGTAGCGTCATTAAACATAATTATAAATAATTAATTTTATCCCTAAAGTCTGGTCCCTACTATCCAATTTTCTTGCAGTGATCGTCAAATTTTTTTAATTTTTTCTTACATTATCTATGATATAGTTTTTTGAAAAATTCAAAATAAAATCAAAATATTTGATGAAAAATGTGACAGAGAGATTTTGCTAAAAAACAGTGATAAATAAAAAATAACACATAATAATACATTTAAAATATTGACCTATAAATTACATTTTTGTGTAGTGTATAAATTATCAAATTCATTCCATTGTAATTTATTAATTAATATTATAATAATAAATTAATTATTTTTTCCATGACAATGCCATAACAAATAATGTAGAAAATAGTACTACATTTTCGATAGCGTAATTTCTATTAAAATTAATTTGAATTAAATTTTATCATTTCTAATGACACTTTTTATGCCGTAAGAAACGTGTGTAATATTGATTGTTTTTCTCATTATTTCCGACGGTACAAAAAATGCCGTCGGAAATATGGACTATTTTCGATGGCCCAAAAAATACCGTTGAAAATATTGACTATTTCCGACGGCCAATAGACCGTCTGAAATGTTGTATTACTTTTTCCATATTTCTGACGGTATAAAGACTATATCTGACGGTTATTCGACCGTTGGAAATGTGGTATTTCATTTTCACTAATTTCCGACAGCTCTAATATGGCCGTCGGAAAATGTACCATTACCGATAGCAGTTAGTGTGTCGGAAATAGTTTGTCACTACTATACACTTTTTTTGTAGTGTTCCCTCATTACACCGTTAGGTATTCTTTTATAAAATTAAATAGGCAAGGGTAAATGGAAATGATTTGAATTGAGTAAAAAAAATAATAATTGTGATTTAATTGCAATATAAAAAAAACTGAATAATTGAGTAATTGACAGAGAATTGAGAGAGAATTGGAGTGAGGATAAATGAAATGGGAGGGAGGTATTTATAAAAAAAAAAGGTTTGAAATAATATATATACATATATATAACTCAGGTTGAAGCCCAGGGTTAAAAGGAAATATTAAATGAAGAAAAAAAGAAGAAAAAAAAAGAATCAGTCTGGAATCGAAGACTTATAGGTCCCGTATCAGGTTCTGGTTTCAAACCGGAACTGAATTTACCAGTGAGTGGCGATAATGACACCTTTCAAAAACTGTATTTACATCTCTTTCGTAATCACACCCATCAAAATTTTAAAATTTTTAAAAATTCTCTAATTTGTTAATAATCCCCACTTAATGTCAAAAATACCATTTTTTTAATTAAAATGTATTATATTTTTATAAGTACACACTTACGTATGACTATTATTATGTTATTTAATCAACTTTATTATTATTTTCAATTTTGTTGATACATTTAATTCTTTTACTATTCTTTCTCTTAACTACACATTTCTCTTCTTGATTTTTTCAAAATCAAACTCTATTTTTCGTTAAAAAATTATTTTAAGATTATTTTTTATTGGAGAACCACTTTCTGTTTGAGATAGTTGTATGGATATAAGATTTGTGTCATGTCCCAATTGGCGTGGAAGTTGATAGGTGTTTAATGATATTTCAAAAAAAAAAAGGTGTTCGATGAAATTGAAGAACATATATTTTTTTAATAAGAAAAAACATATAATATTGATAAAAAAAAAGTCTAAAGTGTGTTTGAATAAAAAAATAAAATATATAATATAGCTAATTTAAAAGTATGTTTATGATTTTGTTCTTCTAAGAAAAATTAGTTTATGATTTTCTTCTTCTAATAAAAACTAATTTAAAACTTTACTTTTTTACGACCAAATTTATCTCATGATTTTGATTTTTTTTTCCATACTTACCAATCAATTTTTATTTCCTTAAAAGAGATTGAAAATATATTTAAAAGAGAATCTAGGGTTTATTAAAATGAAAAGAGTTTTTATGATATATGTTAATATCAAACCATTAATAAAAAAGAAAAATACAAAAGATTAAAATAGGAAACTATTTACTAATTATTGGTTAGTGTACTAACAAACAATTAGTACTCTTAGTAATTTTACTCAAGGGTATTATTGGATTTTTAAAAATATATTAATTTAGAGTGTACATACGATTTTTAAGGGGTATAAATATCGTCATTTTTTACCGGTTCGATCTGGTTGTTCAAGTCACAATTTTAGTTCAAACCGAAACGTGGTCGCTCTATGTCCAACATGTATAGCCTAAATTTTAAAGACTATCAAGACTGGATTGTCGAGTGTGTGCCATGCCTTACTTTTTTGGTGTTGCTCAGCCCTGCCCGTGAGCTCTGTTTAGAGCAAGCTTCATTGTGCACGTTTGGGTGTCCAGTTAGGCTTTAGCTTATTTTATATGTGATACTGTTAAATATTTTCATTATTTTATATGTGATACTGTTAAATATTTTCATTTTTCATTTGAGTGACGTATATTTACACTTTTTAAAAACTGTATGTATACCTCAATTTAGTATGTTTTTAAAAATGTAATAATACATTTGAGTAAAATTACTTAGAGAACTAATTATTTGTTAGTACAACCACACACAATTATTTATTAGTTTCCTATTTTAATCTTTTGTAATTTGTTTCCTATTTATAGTTTGATATTAACATATATCGTAAAACTCTTTATATTTTAATAAATCTTAGATTCTCTTTTAAATATATTTTCAATCCCTTTTAAGAAAATACAAATTTATTGTTCAGTTAACGATTATAAAATAACCCACAAGTTCGGGGCCTCGCAGGAACCCACACTTATAGGATGATGATGGGCTTCAATATGGTGGGGATGAGATAGAGGTGGTGATAAATAGTAAAACCTGTAACGAGTATAGGGCGGGAATGAGTTTTATAACCCCACCGCTTAAAATATAATATATATATTTTTTATTATACGGTTTTTATCTTTTGATGTTATGTTTATAAATTACTGAATTTATTTGTTTAATTGTCGTATTTATATTTATTTTTAATGTTTATGAGATAATTTTCAATAATTTTTTAGAATTACTTTATATATTATATCATATTCATTAAGTTATATATTTATTTTTTTAATAAATAATTTTGATAAATAGTTAAATGGGGCAAATGGGCGAGAATGGGTAAAGCATACCCCACTCCTCCCTGTTCCTCTCCAAATATTATGGGGTTTTATGTAGGGATGAGATTTCAACAAATAAATGGGGCGTGATGTGGGGAGGGTCACCCCACCCTGAACTCGCCCCATTGCCATCCCTTTGCTAAGTATGGAAAATGAATCAAGATCATAAGACAATTTTGGTTGTCTAAAAGTAAGTTTTAAATTAATTTTTATTAGAAGAACAAAATCATTATATATTTAAATAGATTTTTAAATTAACTATAATATTGATATGTTTTTATTTCTTTCAAACACACTTTAGATTTTTTTTTTATCAATACTAGATGTTCTTTCTTGTTAAAAAAAAGAAGAAGATGTTTTGCAACATCTATCTACTTTCAAATTATTTGAAACATG
The DNA here is from genome assembly GCA_032871835.1 of Dipteronia dyeriana. NCBI lineage: Eukaryota > Viridiplantae > Streptophyta > Magnoliopsida > Sapindales > Sapindaceae > Dipteronia > Dipteronia dyeriana. The sequence goes on from CM065297.1 coordinate 1,958,281, forward strand.
ACATAAATCTTGTATCCATACAGCCCTCTCAAACAAAAAGTGAATATCCAATAAAAAAATAATAATCTTAAAATGGATTTTTAACGAAAAAAATGAGTTTGATTTTGAAAAACCGAGAAGAGAAAAGAAGTAGGAAAAAGAAAGAATAGTAAGAGAATTAAAGGTAACAACAAAATTTGAAATAATAATAAAATTGATTAAATAACATAATAATAGTTATAGGTGACTTGTACTTACAAAATTACAATACAGTGCATTAAAGAAAAGATATTTTGATAAATGTGATTACGAAAAGGGTGTAGATACAGTTTTTTTTTTTTGAAATACAACTACTGTCAGGATCTGGCGAGATTAATTAGACTCTACAAGTACAGTCCAGAATACTTCTCCCACTATCGGGGAGTTGTTACATATGAACTACAACTCTCACAATCAGAGAGAGAGATACTCTTAAAAACCGAGAGAAAACTCTTCACACGTGATTGTAAAATGCGTACGGTTGGATTTGAATATCTGGCACGTTACTTTTTTTTTTCATTTTGCAATCTCAAACTTACTCTCATTACAGACTTTGATAGTCAAACCCAGCCCACTTAAGCTTGGACGTGGGCGAAGTTTGGACAACCTGATCCATTTGAATCCATTTGACACCTGATTGCAATTTCTACCAAAATTTTGTAGGTTTTGTTCGTACTATAGTTGTAAGAAATTAAAAAAAAAATTTGAAACGCACAATGACGCATTTTTTTTTTCCTTCGAATTATTTCAAAATTAGTTTTCAGGAATGAAAATGATCTGAACCCACAATTTTATATTTTCATTAATGTATGTGTAACAAAAACTTCGTCATAAAAATAGTATACTGTATCATATTATATTGAACTGTATTAGATTAAATAATGTTGGATTGAACTGTATTATTCTTATATAATCATTTGTTCAATGATATTTTGTATTAAGCCGTATTATGTTACACAATCTCTAAACGTGCCCTCATTGAACTGAATTAAGCTCAAGTACTAATAGGTCTCATTGGAATTGGATCATATAATGGTCCTATACACAATTTGTAAGGCCCAAACTCTTCGATGGCGCTCTAATGTTTGAATTTTCAAAATTCAAAAACTTTTACAACGGTCCTACAGCTGGATCCCGCATTCCCACTGACCACTACCCATTTCAAATTTCAAATCTCCAAAAACGGCTATTCCCTCTCTCATTCTATAAAATCAGTCTCCAAAATATCCTTAATTTCAACATTTCTTCCAGAAAGTCTCTCTCTTCGAATACTGTCTTTGGCAATCTTCAATAGCAAAACTAACAACCAAAAAAATCAAGCGAAAATGAGAGAGTGTATTTCGATCCACATCGGTCAGGCCGGTATCCAAGTCGGTAACGCTTGTTGGGAGCTCTACTGCCTCGAACATGGAATTCAGGTCACTTTCCTTTCCATTTGCTTTTGTTTTAAAATTACCCAATTTTAGTTTCTGTTCTGCTATTATAGAGGATCAGTGATCGATCTGTTTAATTTTTCCATCTGGGGTACTAAAATTTTGGGTTTCTTTTGCAGCCTGATGGGCAAATGCCTAGCGACAAGACAGTTGGTGGCGGAGACGACGCCTTCAACACGTTTTTCAGCGAGACTGGCGCTGGAAAACACGTCCCTCGTGCTGTTTTCCTGGATCTTGAACCCACCGTGATCGATGAAGTCAGGACCGGGACTTACCGTCAGTTGTTTCACCCGGAACAGCTCATCAGTGGCAAAGAAGACGCCGCTAACAACTTTGCAAGAGGACACTACACAAGTAAGAACAATTAGCCTGAAATTTGTCCAGTTTTCGACTTTGCACATTCAAATTTTGTTTTAATAGATGTTTGATTTTGAAACTTTTTTCTTGTGAAGTTGGGAAAGAGATTGTGGATCTGTGCCTTGACAGGATTCGGAAACTAGCCGATAACTGTACTGGGCTTCAAGGGTTTCTTGTGTTCCACGCTGTTGGTGGTGGCACTGGATCCGGACTCGGGTCTCTGCTTCTTGAGAGGCTCTCAGTCGATTACGGCAAGAAATCAAAACTCGGATTCACTGTGTATCCCTCTCCTCAGGTTTCGACCTCAGTTGTGGAGCCTTATAACAGTGTTTTGTCTACTCACTCTCTGTTGGAGCACACTGATGTTGCTGTGTTGCTTGACAATGAAGCAATCTATGATATCTGTCGCAGGTCTCTCGACATTGAGAGACCCACTTACACCAATCTCAACAGACTCGTTTCTCAGGTACAGATAACAAATTCCCCACTTGAAAAATGACCATAAATTTTGTATTGCTAATGAGATGTGTGTTTTCAATATCAATGTGCAGGTGATTTCTTCATTGACAGCCTCTCTTCGATTCGATGGAGCTTTGAATGTGGATGTTACAGAGTTCCAGACCAATTTAGTCCCGTACCCTCGTATCCATTTCATGCTTTCTTCTTACGCCCCTGTTATCTCAGCCGAAAAGGCCTATCACGAGCAACTCTCGGTGGCAGAAATCACAAACAGTGCATTCGAACCATCCTCAATGATGGCGAAATGCGACCCCCGCCACGGAAAATACATGGCCTGCTGTCTGATGTACAGAGGAGATGTGGTACCAAAGGATGTTAACGCTGCGGTGGCCACGATCAAGACGAAGAGGACGATCCAGTTCGTGGACTGGTGCCCAACTGGGTTCAAGTGTGGAATCAATTACCAGCCTCCGACAGTGGTTCCTGGTGGGGACTTGGCTAAGGTCCAGAGAGCGGTGTGCATGATTTCGAATTCGACCAGTGTTGCAGAGGTGTTCTCAAGAATTGATCACAAATTCGATCTGATGTACGCAAAGAGGGCGTTCGTGCATTGGTATGTGGGCGAGGGGATGGAGGAAGGAGAGTTTTCGGAGGCCAGAGAGGATTTGGCTGCTTTGGAGAAGGATTATGAAGAAGTTGGGGCTGAGTCTGCTGAAGGAGATGACGATGAAGGTGATGAGTACTGAGAGTGTTTAGCTTTTCCAATGGACTCATTGGTCTCTCTAAATCAATGTTTTAGTTTGCTTTTCTTCATGGATGCTTGGTCCTGTTCAATGAATTTCTACGTTTTCTACTACATTTTACTTTCTTTTTTATTAATTTCCAAAACTGTTAAAAATATATCTATATTAAGATGTTGCGACAAAGCTCACAAGAAGAGGATCATCTAATACTTTACATTAGTTTATTAAAGTATGATCGTCAAATTCTTTCTAAGAAACAGAATATGATTATACCATGATTATACCGGCTTCCATAAGATTATGGGATTATGGGCTTGAGTTATACCCTCCCAAAATCCTATAATATATAGTAATAGTTCAAAATATCGTCGATGCCAAAATCCTATAATATATAGTTATAGGTTTTGTTGACATCGATTTCAGGATGTGTAAGAAAAGCCAATAAGGTTTGGAGAAAGTAATCGGACGTGAGTTTTTACGTGGTAAAACTCCGATGACTGGAGAAACATCCACGGGTGGTTGAATGATCAACCTAGCCAAAATCCACTATAAATGAAATAATTACAATTCTCGATCTCATTTTTTCTCTGTATTTTTCTATATGGTTTCTGTATATTCTGTCTATTTTGTGACGAGATTATAAGTCTATTTATATATCCATAGCACCCTAATCTTCTTTGTACAAGTAATAAAATATCTTTGTATTTAATTATGATTGTTTGCTTGTTCGAAGTAGTTTGTCTTCTTTCCTGTTTTAGAAACTTGTATTGAGATCAAATGAGACTCTAGTAATGTAGTACAGTTAGAACTTATTTCCTTATAAGAGCATAGTCTTTTTGAAGAAATAAAATTGTTGCTTTATTAGGAACCTTTTCTGCTTGATATTCTGTTCTTCTTGGAATTCTTCTCTAATATGGATATCTTCGCGTGTTTTAATTACTTGATTCGTGTGAGCTACGTGTTGGGCTTTTTATTCGGTTATCTTCATGTTTGTCCCAAGTAGAACACGATATCAGCTGGTTCCGAATGACGTCATCTGATCCCGAGTAGACAAATGTCATTAACTAGCCCCGAGTATCTTTAACTGACCTCGAGTAGTATATGACGTCAGCTAACCCCGAGTATGTTTTACTTAATACTTGTTTACTCGGGCTTCTCTTATTTGGTGATGTCTTGTAGGATATTTTCTGAATATCTATTCGGATGTCCACTTGGTAATTTTTATCCTCTTTGTCAATGCCGTGTTCATCTGATAAAATTTACATACGACAATACCCCCTTAAAATATTTTTGCCGAACAAGGTTTCGTTTCGGACAAAAGTATTTTAATTAATTCTTCAATTTTTATGTCTTTTCAGTGCCAGAGTAAATGTCTTATCATAATGGCCTGTCTTAATGGTGACCTTGTAAATTCGATTTGCCCCCTCACACGAGATCTTCAATGATGGCAATGTTTTGGAATTCTGACGACGAAAGTCAGTTCTCTTCTTGACACGTGTCCTTTGCCTTTTCATTTTTCGATATCATTTATGAGAAACGACCTTCTCGTCTCCCCATGCGCCACCTACGTCATCAAATCTCGTCATAGATTTTTCCCGCCTTGAGACCCTAGGGTTTCGTGCTGTTACCCCTTTAAATTCTTCACTGGGGTTGCGTTGGTTCATTCTAAAAAACTCGAAAACCAAAAAAATTTGTCAGCCCAGATTTTTTTGCATAGAAAATCGCCATTCTCTGTTGAAGGTTTTGCACCAGATTTCTTTAAGGTTAGTTTTAATGGAACCAACATCCCGTCTTCGTCTCTGTACTATAGCTCTTGAATCGTTAGATCATGGGGATTTCCAGTTGGTTTCCTGTGTTCGAAGATTACTGGGGGAAATCCCCCCTGATGAACCTCATTTTTTAGAAGTCGACGTTTCTGGGCTTCACCCTGATGTCCATTTTTCTGTATCCAGTTCTGATTCTTCATTTAGTTCTGAATCTATCGTTTCTGCTCACAGGGTACCACTTCGATCAAGAATGGGAAAACATCAAAGTAGAAGCGAAGTCCATAAGCATGGCTCGGGCAACGTTCGGATTAAGGAGCAGACTGTTAACGAGAATGATGTTGAAGAGGCGTTTAGAGTATCTCGTCTCACCTTCTCAGCTGATCGCCCGAGTGGGTTTGATACTGAACCGAATGTGATCGGGGCAGAGGAAATCGGGAAATATCGTGCTCGATTCGACCTAGATAACTCGGTTACCTTGATTCCTGCCGGTGACAGAGCTATGTGGAATCCTCTCCCGGACATGGTGGCAATCTATGGATCCATGCTCTATTGCGGCGTCACTCTGCCTCTTCAGCCATTCATTACCTGGTTTCTGGCTGAAGCAGGGATCGCTCCGGCTTAACTATCCCCGAACAGCTACAAAATATTGATGTGCATATGGCACATGTACAGCCGGATGAACATGTCGCCGCCCTCCCCTAGTGAAATCAGGCATTTCTTCATGCTGAGGCAGTCTGGTAAGACAGAGACCTATTTTCTCATGTCTAATCCGCAAGACTGCTGGGCCGACAGGACAAAGGTGAATTGGGGAGTTGACACCTCTGATGACCCTAAAAAGAGGGGTTTTGTATGAGGATTCCCTTCATCCAACAAGTTCTGGAAGAACAATTAGTTTTTCACGGGAGGGAATCTAGGTCTTGAAGTCACCCTCTCGGTTAGGGAAACTCGGAGGGTGCTGAAAGTTTCTTGCCTTTTCTGTTCTCCTGAAGTAAGGAGCAAGAAAAAGCTTGAATTCAGCGATGCTGAGATGACCAGACTGGTTCGAGCAGTAGTTCGTACCCTGGAGAAGAGGAGCAAGACTTATCTTTTCAATGAAACGAAAATGATAGAGCTAGGCTTCTTCGGTCAGATTTCGGGCTACCACAGGCGATGTAAGTGATCTTTGTAATTCTTTTTTCTTTTCATTGTTATTTTTTGCTTTTTATATTCTGACGCGGTCCCTTTTTTTTTCCTAAGTGTATGACACGGACATCGTCTGCGACCTTCAAGCTTGCAAAGTGAAGTCGATTCTTCAGGCGAGCCGAAAAGAACCTTCTAGCCAGAGCAATGACGGTATTGCCCCACCTGAGTCTGACGAGGAAACTGATGTAGCCTAGGAGCAAATCCCCAAATATATCCCCGAGGAGGTCGTTCAGCTGAACGCAGGGGATACTAGTGGTCCGAGTGGCCATGCAGATCTAACTCAGGAGTTGCCTGATAAGAGGGAGAGACAACGTGACAGTCTTGGTGAAAGGCCTACTGAGCGGTCAGACGCTGGTGATGGAGGTAATACCTCTGCGGGACAAGTACCTTCAGGTCCTGATTTTTTTGAATCTTTTTGGGATGATGCTCAGGAAGATCCCGCAGTTGATCTCAGCTTCTATCGTTCTCGGGCTGAGAAGGGGAAGGCAGTTGACTCTCCTACTCGCCCATCTTAAGGTCACTCGGGTGGTGTCATTCATTGACTCCAGCGATGAAGATACTGGGGATGAGATTCCCCCGAGCGTTGATGTTGGAGCATCGACGGATGCGGAGACTTCGGAGCTGAACATGAGCTCTCCTCCCCCCGAGGTTGAAGATCAAAGGGCTGAACCCTCGAGAGATCCTTCATATCCTTCTCCCCAGGATATGCTCGGGGTGATGTCATCTGAGCGGGCTTTTATCAGGGATAATCATTGGAGTCATCTCAGGGGCGCGCCTCTGACGAGTCGTCTTCAAAATATCTTCAACGACGTATCTTATGTAAGTTATTACCAACTCTTCAATTGTCTTGCCCGTTTGCTTGCTAGATTTTTAATTAAACTTCTTTGTAGATGGTGGCCGAGTTCGCTGAGCTGGTTCAGACACAGCAACATCAAGCTGATAGAATAAGGCGTCTCGAGGCTCGGCTGAAGGAAAGTGAGGATAGCTGTGCTCTGGTTAAGGTGGCTTATGAAAAAGAGGTGGGCTCTGCCCAAGTGTTCACTGACCACTGTTTGTCGAAGCAGGTGGAGGTGGAGGTGGAGGTGGAGGTGGAGGAAATAGATTCTTTGGCGGAAGAGAAAGCTGTGTCTCTTCAAAACTTATTATCTTCTGCCCAAGAATCGATGCTTAAGGTCGATCAGGAAGCGGAGAAGTCTAAGTCGGCGTATGAATAAAAAATTGAAGACCTGGAATGCCAAGATTTGACAGTTGAGTCTTTACCTAATGAGGTCAGGCTGAAACTCGAAGTCTAGGGGGTTGATCATTTTAAAAGATCCCCTGCCTACGATGCCTTTCTTCTTCGAGAGTATCAGTGAGGGCTGGTTTCAACTGGCGAGTTCTTCAAGATTAAGAATCGGGCAACTAAAAAAGCCGGAACCAACTGGGAGCTGTCGATCAAGAATCATGTGGATCGGTCTTTGGAATCTCTTCGGACTCAGATGAGGGAGTGGAGAGCTTACTGCCGTAGCCGAGGCAAAGAGCCCCATCCCATGCATTTGGAGGTTCCATCCGAGCACTCCATCTCAACTTTTTAAGCCAGTCAGGAGTCGGTCGTGGGGGTGTGGTACCTGATGTCAGACCTATCCAAGGAGAAGATTACAGCCAGTGGATGGACGATTCGGTCGACACGATTGCTTGGCCTTCCAATGAAAGTCTGCTCCGCGAGTACGAGATGATGCCTGACCCGAGTATTGGCAAGAGTTCAAAATCCTCCTGACCTTGATTTTGTTAGAATTTTCACAAGTTTTTTTTGTAAAGATTCTCTTTATTCTTTGTAACATTCTTTGAAAAGATTAATAAAATCCCAAGTTTAGCTTTTCTGAAAACCGAGTGGTCTTGATCTGATTTATTGCTCAAGGAATTTCATCAAGTATACTTCTTTCTTGATTCTACTGTTGCCGATTATCTTATTAAACCGGCCATTGGAATTTATGTCAACTTATTAAACTAGCTATTGCAGTCTTTATGCTAAGTATCTTATTAAATTGGATAATTCTGATGTTCTGGTAACCTTATCGAGTATCTTATTAAACTGGTTTTGTCACCCGAATAACTCTTAACGCCAACTATCTTATTAAACTGCCTATTGCAATATTTACGCTAAGTATCTTATTAAACTGACTAATTCTGATGTTCTAGTAACCTCACCGAGTATCTTATTTAACCGGTTTTGTCACCCGAATAACTTTCAACGCCAAGTATCTTATTAAACCGGTTTTGTCACCCGAATAGTTTTTCAACGCCAAGTATCTTATTAAACTAGCTAGTATTATTAACTGAGTCATCTTAAAGCAGGCAAGTAGGTTTAGACTTGTGTTTCGTACTCGGTTGGTACCCGAACATTACATCAAGGCTCACCATGATCATACGTTCGAGTCCTTACACATTACCAAGGACGTCTCCCCAGTTTTTCTGTGTAAGGGTTTACCGAATCGTTAAGCTTTTTAAACCACTTAACACAGCTACGCATTTCACCGGAATTCTTTCTGATAGCGTCCCGAGCCTTTCTCCAGAATCTGGTGCATCGGGTTTGCCTTTTTGCTAAGGTCAATTGACCTTGCTCGGCTGACATGCTCCTTCGAGCTTTTCCGCCCATTCGGGAATCAATGGTCCCGAGTATTCTATTTGCATGTTCTTATTATCATGCTCATCTTCCATATGTTCTTATTATCATATGCTTGTCTTCCATATGTTCTTATTATCATATGCTTTATTTTTCGAAAATCCCGAGTTTGATTTTTATTTATAATTGTAAAATCAACAAAAATTTAAGTTCCAAAGGTAATATTTGACCTAACTAAAATTGTCATGACTAGAAAAGAGAGCAAAAAATAGTTTTAAGGATAAGAAATCTTCAGATATTAGGCATTTCATGGTCGGGGTAAAACCCCTCCATTGGGTCGTGCAATCCAATATGCTCCATGGCCAGCTATTCCTTCGATTTTGTACGGGCCTTCCAACTTATCAGCCAGGGAACCTGTAACTTTATTTTTTGTATTCAATGACGCCTTCTTGAGTACCAGGTCTCCTAGTTGGAATTTTCTGACCCGAACCTGAGAGTTGTAGTGGCGAGCTACTCTTTGTTGATATGCCATATTTCGTATTCGGGATTTCTCCATTTTCTCTTCTAGCTCTTCTAGCTCTTCTAGACTTTATAACAGCATATCAACATTATGATCTTCATCATATAGCCTGGCCCGGGGTGATGTATATGATGTTTCTATATGGATAACAACTTCTGTTCCAAACGCTAAAGTGAATGGAGTTTCTCCTGTTGAAGTCCTTGTTGTCGTCCGATATGCCTATAATACTTCGGGAAGCTTTTCAACCCAACTTCTTTTCTTGACATCTAACTTTGCTTTAAATGTATGCTTGATGATTTTGTTCACCGCTTCAACCTGTCTATTTGTTTGAGGGTGGGCAGGTGTGGCATAGTAATTGACAATCCAGTACTCTTTGTACAACTGTCTGAACTTCGGGTTATCGAACTGGGTGCCGTAATCAGTGATGATAGTGTTTGGGACTCCAAACCTGTAGAGTGTATTCTTTTTCATAAAATTTATGGTATTTGCTTCTGTGATATGCACTAATGCTTCAGCTTCTGCCCACTTCGTGAAATAGTTAACGGCTACTATGGCATACTTCGCTCCACCCCCTGTCCCTGCTGGCATTGGGCCAATTAAATCCAAACCCCACATGGCAAATGGCCATGGGGATGTGAGGTTTCTGAGTTGTTCCGAAGGTTATTGGATATCATTGGCGATCCTTTAGCAAGTATTGCAACTCTCCGAGCATCGCTGTGCATCTGAGAATAAGGTAGGCCAATAATAGCCTTGCTTGAGTACCTTGTGTGCCAAACTTTTACCCCCAGTGTGGTTTCCGCAAACTCCTATGTGGATTTCCTGTAATATTCGATATGCATCCTTCTCTGACACACATCTTTGGAGTGTTCGGGAAACCCCCTTCTGTATAGTTCTCCTCCAACCAACGTGTACCTTGCTGATCGATACCTGATACGTTTTGCTTGTAAGGGATCTTTCGGGAGCACGCCTTCTTCCAGGAACCTTTTCAGCTGAATCATCCAACCGTCTGGCGATGTTTGGATCTCTGAAATTTCTAAGTTTTTTGGTTCAGTTGTGCTCGGTTTGAGGAGATGTGCAACCAGAATAGTTTTTGGCCTGATTGTGGTTGTTGCAGATGCTAGTTTGGACAAAGCGTCTGCCTTTTCATTCTACTCCCTGGGGATCTGGGCAATCCTATATTCTTTGAATTTCTGGAGGAGCTGTTTTGCAATGTCTTGATAGGCTATCATGCCTTCATTCTTGGCTTCGTATTCATCACGGACTTGGTTGACAACTACATGTGAACCGTTGAATATCTCGACTTCATCTGCCCAGAGAGCTATACTGACTATGAGTCTAGCTAGTAGCGTCTCGTACTCGTCTTGATTATTGGTTGCTTTGAAATCAAACCTCATGGCACATTTGACATCAACTCCTTCTGGAGTGCATACTACGATCCCTGCCCCGCTGCCATGAGTGTTTGAAGAGCCATCAACATACAATTTCCATGGGAATTTTTTTTCCCAAGATCCTTTTTGCTTCCAGGTTTGGCTCTGTGAACTATGCTATAAAATCTGTCACTGCTTGCCCTTTAAGGGATCACCTGGGGACGTAGTGGATATCATTGCCCATTTCGTTAGTCTTCCTGAAATCTCTGGCTTCTGTAAAATTTGTTTCAATGGGCAGTCGGTGATAACCTGGATTGTATGAGCCTGAAAGTATGACCTCAATTTCCTTGCTGCTGAAACCAATGCTAAGGCCATTTTTTCTACCTGTGAATACCTGATCTCGGCTGGTAATAGTGCCTTACTGGTATACTACACTGGCTTCTGTACTCCATCTTCTGTTCTTACTAGGACTGAGCTTGCTGCTAGTTCTGTAATTGATAAGTACAAATGGAGTGTCTCTCCCATCTGTGGTTTTGAAAGGATGGGAGCCTGCCTTATGTATTTCTTGATTTTTAAGAAAGCCTGCTCGCACTCTTCATTCCATTCGAGTCATTTTCCTTTTTTGATTACTCTGAAGAAAGGTGCGCATCTGTCTGTGGCCTTTGAGATGAATCTTCCCAAGGAAGTTAAACATCCTGTTAAGCGCTGCATTTCTTTTAATGTCCTTGGTGAGGTCATTCTCTGCAGGGCTTGGATCTTTTCAGGATTGACTTCGATTCCCCTTTGGTGAACTTGAAAACCCAGGAATTTGTCTGAAGAAACTCTGAATAAACACTTGTTTGGATTTAGCTTCATTTGGTATCTTCTCAAAACATCAAATGTCTCTCGCAGGTTTGAGGTATGCTTGTCTGCCGAGATGCTCTTGGTCAGTATGTCATCAATGTACACTTATATGTTCCTTCCTATTTGTCGTGCAAAGATTCTGTTGACCAGCCTTTGATATGTTGCCCCTGCATTTTTTAATCCGAAGGGCATTACTGTGTAACAGTATAAGCCCTGGTCAGTTGTGAATGCTGTTTTTTCTTCGTCAGCCTTGTTCATCCGGATTTGGTTATATCCGGAGTAGGCGTCCATGAAACTGAGCAATTCGTGGCCTGATGTAGCGTCCACCAAATGGTCTATCCTCAAAAGAGGAAAACTGTCTTTTGGGCATGCTTTGTGTAAATCTGTGAAATCTACGCACATTCTCCATTGTCCATTTTTCTTTTGGACGAGGACTACATTAGTTACCCATTAAGGGTAGTTGATCTCTCTAATCGACCCTACAACGAGTAGTTTTTCTACTTCATGTTTGATTGCCTGACTTCTTTCGAGATTGAACGACCTTCTCTTTTGTATCACTGGCTTTGCATTCGGGTCTACCTCGATATGGTGAGATATTATTCGGGCATCTATCCCGACCATGTCTTCATGACTCCAGGCCAACATATCTTTGTATTCTTTGAGAAGATCAGTGAGGTTGTGTTTGACTTTTCCTTCCAAATTGGCCCCAATCTTAAGCTTCTTATCTGATTCATTTTCTTTCAAGATAATTTCTTCGACCGGTTCATTTTTGGACTCATTCGACTCTTCCCTTGGATCAAATTCGAATGACAGTGACTCTTTGTTCTGACTCGACTTCGTTATAGTGCATACCTGTTCGCTATCATTTTTGTCTTTGTATACTGACAGGTTTGCTCTTCGGGCCATCTCTTGGGATCCTTTTACTACACCGACCCCCTGTTCGGTCGAGAACTTGATCATCAATGCATAAGTGGTTGTTACAGATTTAGTTTATTTAAGAATGACCGACCCAACAACTCATTATACGGCCAATTGTCTAAGTCTACCACTATAAAGTCGAGCAGTACAGTTCTCTGACAAGGTGCCACTCCAATCTTTACGGGTAGCTTTACCGTCCCGAGTGACCTGACCTCAATTCCTTTGAATCCTCTGAGTGGAGTATGGAAAGGCTGTAGATCCTTTCGGTGCAACCTGAGTTGATCACATACGGTTATATTAAAAATTTCTGCCGAACTCCCATTATCTATCAGGATTCTCCTGACTTCTCGGTGATCAATCCGGGCACTTATGACTAAGGCGTCATTTGGCTGAACATCGACCCCATGTGAGTATGCTTCTGTGAATATTATTGGATCTCATTCTTCCTTTACCCTTTTCGGGTCTGGTTCGACCGAGTTCAAGTCAAAGTTATGTCTTGCTTCTACTGCTTCTCTGATTTCCCGTGTTCACTCTTGGTTACTTCTCCCAGTGGATGGTCCTCTAAAGATTGTATGTATTACTTCATTGGTCTCTGGACTGGCCCTTTGATTTCGACCAGAGCTGTGATCGGCCCTGATCTCTTTCTTTGTTTCTGATTTCTCATCCCTTTTCAAGATTATATCCTGTAGATGTCTTTCCCGAATAAGGGTTTCTATGTAATCTCTGAGCTGGTAACACTTGGAAGTCTCATGACCGGTTTCCTTGTGGAATATGTAGTATTTGGTTGTATCCCACCGGGCGAATTGACACTGTCGTCGTGGGTCTTGCTCCAGATTCTTTGCTTCTATTATGACCATGATTTCCTCCTGCTTTTTTCGAAGGGGGGTATAGTTGGCGTATCTACCTTGGAATTTCTCCGTGGTATTTTAGGCATTACGCCCGTTTCCCATGTCCTTGATTTTCTCTTTGCTGTTTCCTTCATGTTTTCCCTTTTGGTTCTGCACCTTAGACTTAACGTCCTTTTCGGGTTTTCCTCCATGCATATAGCATCCTCCCGTGGCTAATTCTTCTTCTTCGGTTAATGCATATCCTCCTGCCATGTCCATCATATTTGAATATCTGGTTAGACAGGCTTTTCTTAAGTCAAAAGATAACCGTCCATTCTGCAGGTTGTTGATGAATGCAGCAATTATCGCTTCATCGTTTGCGCTGCCGATTTCTAATACCGTCTGGCCGAATCTCCCTAGGTATTTCTTCAGCGACTCATCTTTCCCTTGTTTTATTTGAGAAAGGTAAGCCACTGATTTTTTTCCTGTGAATATTGCTCAGAAATTGCCTTGAGAAACTCCTACTCAGTTCACTGAAACTTCCGATGCTCGCTGGGGCCAATCTCCTGAACCATCTTGAGCCTGTCTCCCCTAGAGTTTTTGGGAAGTTGAGACATAGCAAGGGATTGTTGTGGGCATACTAGGCCATAACACTTTTATAGCGTCTGACGTGTTCTTTAGGGTCTGTATCTTTCTTGAACTGCTCCACGTGCGGCATCCTAAACCTTTCTGGGAATGAGGCCAGCAAGATTTCTCTAGTGAATGGGCTGTCAGAATCGTCGTCAGATAAATCGTTGTACCCATAACGTCTGACCAGTGCGTCCATTTGACACTTATTGTTCTTGACTTCTCGAGTTAGGCTTTGGATTACGTCAACTCTGTCTCCCACCAGACTTCCCTGATGGTTGAACCGCTGGGTGATATTCATTCCTCTTTCTGGCTCTTCACTTTGATGTCGGGTTTCACGTATGATTCCGTGATGACTCTTTTGATGGTGCCGATTGCTATCTTCTAATGATGACTGATCCCTGTGTTTGTCATGTTTACCGTGTTTAGCACGGGTTGTCTGATCCTGGTTCTGCTTCTGGCGTGGTCGTTCCTCTTCGGGTGTTTCAGGTCCAGCCTGATTGATTAGAGCAGAGTTTCTTCAAACTTCCGGTGTATTTAGTTCTGGCCCTACTACAATCGAACGAAGCCTTACAGGTGGAAGGTTAGAAGGTTGCACTTCTTCTGCAGCCAGTAGATCAACTCCTTCCTTTGTTGCGTCTGCCACCAATTGTTGCAGCGCCTCGAAAGCGTTGTGTCAGGTGTTCGTTGGTCGGAGGAACTAGCTGGATCCCCGCCAGGAACGTAGGTTGGTTCTCTGTGGTTGCAGCGAGATCCCGTGAGCTACTGGCAACATGAAAGTTATCTGGAGATTTTTGGACATCCCCAGAACTACTTTTGCTTCATGCCATTACCTTTAATTAAATCGGAGGTTCAACCCCTCCTTCTAGCGCCAATTGTTGATGTCGATTTCTGGATGTGTAAGAAAAGCCAACAAGGTTTGGATTTTAGCTGTGATTTCAAAAAGAGAGAGAAGGAGAAAGTAATCGGACATGATTTTTTACGTGGTAAAACTCCGATGACCGGAGAAATATCCACAGGTGGTTGAATGATAAACCTAGCCAAAATCCACTATGAATTAACAAATCTCGATCTCTCTTTTTCTCTCTGTATTTTTCTATATGGTTTTTTTATATTATGTCTATTTTGTGACGAGATTATAGGTCTATTTATATGTCCATAGAACCCTAATCTTCTTTGTACAAGTAATAAAAGATCTTTATATTTAATTATGATTGTTTGCTTGTTCGAAGTAGTTTGTCTTCTTTCCTGTTTCGGAGACTTGTATTGAGATCGAATGGGACTCTAGTAATGTAGTCCAGTTATGACTTATTTCCTTATAAGAGCGTAGTCTTTTTGAAGAAATAAAATTGTTGTCTGATTAGAAACCTTTTTTGCTTGATATTCTGTTCTTCTTGGAATTCCTCTATGATATGAATATCTTCGCGTGTTTTAATGACTTGATTTGTATGAGCTACGCGCTGGGATTTTTATTCTGTTATCTTCATGTTTGTCCCGAGTAGAACACGATATCAGCTGGTCCTGAATGACGTCATCTGATCCCGAGTAGACAAATGTCATTAACTAGCCCCGAGTATCTTTAACTGACCCCTAGTAGTATATAACATCAACTAACCTCGAGTAGGTTTTGCCCAATACTTGTTTACTCGGGTTTCTCTTCTTTGGTGATGTCTTGTAGGATATTTTCTAAATGCCTATTCGGATGTCCACCTGGCAATATTTATCCTCTTTGTCAATGACGTGTTCATCTGATAAAATTTACATACGACAGGTTTTAATCTAAAAACTATAAAATATTATTTTCCTTGTTAATAACACGAGATATTGTAGCTGGTCGAGCTACAATTGATGTGGGTCGGATAGGATTCAAGTTAGCCTAAGCAACTTGGTCTAGCTTGTCGAATCGGATTTGTCGTATCTGAAAAAGAAATGAAAATAAATCAAAGAAAATGGGGCTTAGTGTTTTAGTAATTGAAATTACTATCGGGATGGTGAATGAGAGGTTCGATTTATAGGTTTCTTCTTGGAACCGATCGTGGAAGTTTTTTGATGATATCGTAAAGGATTTGATCCCTAAAATCTTGGCCAGATTTTATGGGATATAGAATCTCAGACCTATTCAAAATCTGCTTTTGTTATATGATATTAGTTCGAGTAAGTGGCAGAGTCAATGTGATAAATCAAGTGATGCCATTTGGGTCGACCCAGACTGTTGGGCCTAGCTTGGTCCAGACTTGAAATTGTTAATAGGCTTTGAATGTTGAGCCTAGAAGCCACTTTTGGCTACCACAAATACTAAATCCTTTAAGAATTTTAACGTATTTTTTTTTAAAACAATAGAAATCTTAGGGCTAGACATATGATCAGTTTATTTCTATACATGTATTAGGTTCTCAACTCCTATTATTTGTGCTTTGTTCTTGGGTGAAATTAGATTTTTATGTGTTTGTTGAGCATGTGTAGGTTACATTCTTTAGATGAAGCTTTTGATGTTACTTTCAAGGGAAAGAGCTTAAACGAGAAGAAAAAGGACAAAATTGTCAACAACTGGGATATAGGTCCCTATCATTGCTGAGCACCAACCATGGCGTAGCTAGCGATACATTTCGGTTGGATTTCTGTTCTTTTCCGTGGTCCATACCGCTTCCTAGGCATCAACCTCAACCGTGGTCTAGCCGCGCAACATACAGTGGAAAGACAATTTTCGAGCCAGTGCAGACAGACATATTGCGAGGCTTGTATCTCTCATCTTCAAACGAATTGTGTATCCTACCACCTACGAATGGAAAGCTCAAGAAGTCTAGTTTTCGGTGCACTTTTCAGATCTAAATTATGATATTCCTAGAAGAAGTTATGTCAGTTTTAATACCTAATGGTCAGATCAATCATAAATCCACGAATTGTTAGTGACGGGATTTGTTTTGCAAGTTGTCAAAACGGGAAATATTTCCTTCTTGAAATTGTGTAGGAGTCTTGTGCAAACAAGTTGACAACTAATCCTAATCTTCCTTCAATAAGTAGTCAATTTTATTAGATTAGAAAAGAAATAAAAACCCAAAAAGGTAGATTTCTAAATGGGAATTGATTTCCTTGTTGTTTAAAGATATAACCTAACATCTCCACCTATTTAAACCCCTTGTGAACCTTAATTTCAGAATACACAAACTAAGGGAGGTCTCAACCACTAGTGGGGTTGTCCTCCACAACTCCATCACCATACAACTTCCATTCATTTTTACACATTTAAGATTCGAAGACGAAGAATAATTCATCATTGAAAACTCGAAGAACTCATTGAAGGCTAATATGAGTATTATCTTTTCTTTTTATTTTCATGATGTGTAACTAATCTTATAACTAGGCAATCAATGTGAACCTTTTGTGAATGCTCATGTTTGAATTAATATTATTATTTCATCAATTCAATTATTGGTTTATTCATTATTTTTAACTGCTTAATCCTCATTAGTTGAAATTTTCATTCACACCATAGACCAAGGGTGGATAATTATTTGACATGATTTTAGGGTTAAGACTATATGAGAATTAGGATTAGAGTATAGACCAAACCTAACCTTAATTAATGCTTTTTTGAATGAATAAATTTTATCTTTAGTATAGACGAAACAAAGTATAGAATTTGGTTATTATTTCTTACAATTAACGGATCATTGTTCACATCATAGACCAAGAGTGAAAAGTGGTTGGGAATACATAACCCATCCCGCGATCATACGGTAATAGTCATATTAAAGATATATAATGAACCCTTGAATTGATTGAATTTTGTTTACAAATTAATTTCAAACATTAAATGTTCATAATTAGAAATCATTGGTGACCTTGTGCTTTCTTTCCAATGATCACAAACAAAAAATTCTCAATTGCTTTAATTAGTTTAATTTAATTTAGTTTTAGATTAAATCAATCATCATCAATTTCTGGTTACTTTAATATAGTTTTAATTAGAACTAGTTTTTAACCATTAAATCTCTAATCCTTGTGGAAACGATCCTTAATTGCCGATGTACTTTATCTTCACGATGCGTGCATTAACGAGTATTGTTTTTATATCTACGGTTTTACACCTATCAACATGACCACGGTTCGTTTCAAACCGTGGAACCAAACCGTAACCGTGAGAAAAGAATTGGAACTGGAATTGGGGTTCAATTTTGGAACCAAAACTATGAACCTTAAGGTTCCGATTCCTTTAATAAAAAAATGTTTAACTGAAACCGACAGTTCGGTTCGGTTCGGTATAAAACCGCTGATTCCAGCCACTTATTATTATTATTATTATTATTATTTTCAAATTTATATCCTATATATATAAAAGAGCCTTAAGTTTTAAAAATGGCAATTCATGGTAGAATAAATTGTCTTAATTCTTCTGGGTCATTTTCATTTATTTCCACTTTTACTTTTCCCTTTTAACGTGTCTCTCATGTATTATTTGGGATTGAAGGTGGCAAACCTATGCTAGGCTAGGTTATTGAGGGAAAGAGGCGGAAAAGTATGGATAAAAGAAAGAAAGGGAATTGAGATAAGAGGAATGAGTCGGTAAAAAAAAGGACAAAAAAGTAGGAAAAAAATATGGTAGCTAAAACTACAGGTACCAAAATAGAGGCATCATACCTAGGTTTGTTGAATTCGATTTTGAATTAATTTCTTTAAAACTCATTGATATTGCTTTATAGATGTTGTAGTTGTGATGGTGATGATGGTTGGATATGATTAATTTCTTTTTACTGGGTTTGTTGGATTTAAAATCACAATGAACATAGAGAAATACTGAAAAACAAGAACAAACTAGAACCGTATAAAATAACAGATAAGAATAAACCTAAACTTCAAATTCAACATGTGCAACGAAAATCAAATTGTAATCAAAATCTTCTATGGAGATAGAAGATACTGAATACATCAATATGGAACCGAAAAACAATCATATAAACAGTAGTTCCAAAATAACCAATTTAGTGACCAAATAAACTAAATTATATCAAAATATAAGTCGATTCGGTTGATAAGAAATACTTAAAAGGACAAAAAAAAAACTTGAACAAAAACCTAAACTTGAAAAGAAAAATAGAATAGAAATCTGAACAATTGATCATTATCAGATTGAAGATCAACCAAACCAAAATATTTAAATCTAAAACCGGAGAATATAATATAAAAACCGAGATCTATAAAAAAAAGGAACTAAACTAATAAATTGGTGCTACTACATGGATCTAAATTAAAAAGAACAAACGAGAATTAAAAAAAAATCAAACTTGGAATCCATATATAATTTTAAAAAAATACTCTTGAAATCGAATTTGTAATTCTAAAATAGAGAAGAAATCTAAGATATAAATCTGAAAAAGAGAAAATAACAGAAAACAGATGTGTATGAAATAAAATAAAATAAAATAAATCTAAAATTGAGATCAGAGGAAAAGAAGAAGGAGTTTATTTATTAAAAAACTCACATGCAAGCACCACAAAATAACCTCAAAACAAAAAATAAAACATATCCGATTTTGGGAATCAAAAACCTCAAATATGTAAAGGGGAAATCTAAAAATCCAAACCAGAGATGAAATCTGAAGAAGAGAAGAAGGAATTGGTTTAGGAGATTTTAGAGGGATTTTGCCTTAGATTTGGTGTCATTTTGGTAAGAAAGTAGAGACATATCATATGATTTAAAGGTGGAGTTTGATGAGAGAGAAAGGATTTGGGCGAGAAGATACCTATCTGAATATCTAATGTTTCAATTGAAAAAATTATAAAGGAAAACATTTATAAATTAGGGTTATCTCACACGAATTGGGTAAAAATAAAATAAGAAGTCAGAGTTTAATCAACAATTCAAGAGAGTTTGGGTTTCAAAAAGAAGGGTACTGGCCTAAATTAGGTTGAAAAGAAATATTGGCCAAAACCTTTGGGTTCAAAAGGAAATGAACTCAAATATTTCTTAGCCTAAATAATTTTTAGCTAAAATTATTTCTAGTCCAAATAAATTTTCAATTCCAAAGAAATGATGATGATGATGATGATGATGATGATGATATTAATAAATTTAATAATAATAATAGTAATAATAATAATAATAAACTTTAATAATAATAATAATAGTATATAGTAATAATACTCATATTTTTAAATTTTAAAAATAATAATATAATGATACATGTGGTATGTTAGGTGTCAAATTATGAGTGAATACATATTAATGATGATTTATCTCACATACCATATGGATCCACTCACCATTTGACATTTCAAATGTTATATTTGTTGAGATGAAAAAGGTATGATATTAGGTGAGATATGTAACATTATTGCAAAAATAAACGATGGATGCTAGATTCACTTTCTCAACTCACCCTCTCTTTATGATATGATATGTGGACAATATTGATTCCTCAATATCAAATTTGAAACCATTGTAAATGACTTGTTATTTATTTATTTATTTACAAATCAAACCAACAATTAACTTTCTAAATTACTCATAGTAAACCAATCTTAAATATGCTTCCATGAAGACAAATTACTTTCCCAGTTTAGTTTGATATTTTTTGATGTTATTTGTTAAGTTTTTAATAAATTAAATAAATTATGATATGATTATATTTTCTCTGTGCATGTACAACATAATCAGAATGGAATTTTTTTGTGTTGATATATGTTATAAAAACATACTTCAAAATGTCGTTGAAAAACTAAAGATAAGCAAATGCAGCTATGAATATGAAATTAATGGTCCAAAACTGTTTAAAGCATATATTGAGATTGATCTTAACATTGACTTGGGACTCAATACCGAAGTTTTTTGGGGTAAACTTACAAACAACAAAAATAAGTTTGAACAAGATACAACTAAAGAAACGGTTGATTATCTGCAAAAGCAGTACAAATTTGAAGGTTACTATAAATGGTGTTATCATAGAATCAATAGAGGACACGGTGAGGCAGTCGAAGAGAATAAGGTTTTGAAAGCTAAAATTAAAAAATACAAAGTTATTTTAAAACAAAAATCTAATGTCGATTGTGAATAATCAACTGCTGATAATTTGTAACATTATTATTATTATTATTATTATTATTATTATTATTATTATTATTATTATTATTATTATATAGATTATAAGATGTAGTTGCTATTGTTATTGTAAATTTCTGTTTAAAATATTTTAAAGAGTATTTATACCTATAATATTAACTATATAGTTTGAACTTTTCTTTGTGACAGTGTAAGTTATAATGTGAAAGATTTAGGTAAGAGGACATAAATCAACGAATGGTTTACAATTGAAGAGGAAATATTGTGATCATATATAGTATATAATAATAATAATTTTTTCTACTTTTGATGTGATAGCAACATGTGATAAATATAAATCTTATTAAATTTTTTTATAATTTGATTATATATATATATAATATAATTAAGTAATATTAGGCTTCTTAAATTTGTTACACATTGGTGTTCGCTAATGACTTGTCAATATCTTATAAATCATTAGATTATGTGGTAAGTGATGATATATTGACATATCACTTGTGAACACTATTTGGTCAGAAATCCAAATTCAATTGCAACATTAAAAGTATTAACAATTTATTCAGAAATCCAAATTCAATTATAACATTAAAAGTATTAACAATTTATTATTGTAAATATATCTATAAATAAGTTTGTATTCTTATATAAAAGAATATATATTTATTTTATTTTAATTTCGACTATCAAGTTTATTTATAATTTCACATTATTATAACATGTGTAATATTTTTTTTTATTAGCATGTAATATAAAAAATTAAAGAAAAAAAAACGAAATTGTTGGAACCGGAACGGCGGTCATCTCTCCAGTTAGACAATTTTATTTCAGTTCTTCAAATAATTAGACAATTTTTTCGTTCTATACTGTACAAGAAGAGAACTACAAAATCCATAGAAAAAAAAAACAAGAAAGAAAGCATTAAAAGTGACCAAACGATCCAACAAATTCTGGCCAATTGATCTGCAATCATTGGAATTACATGAGTCATACGAGCTATGACTATCTACTTCCAGCCTCCAGCCTCCAGCAAACCTCTTATCAAAACCAACAAACAAATCACACAAGAAACCAGTAACGACGGGTGTGAACCGGTTCGGGTTAAATTCTAAATATGGTTGTGCTCTATCCGGCCCAAGCTCGATATCTTTAAAAACTTATAAAAAAATAAAAATAAAATTAATTTTGAAACAAGTTATCACTATTTTCGCGGCAAAATATTTTCACGGGAACCAAACAAACTCATATTTTCTCAGCATCCAAACAGCGAAATCACAATACCTAGTTATCTTCCATTTTTTACATAATTTTTTTCAGTGCAAGGCGGTTCTGGCGGAGGACTCTGTCTTTCCGCTGAGAGGCGAGCAAGGCAAGGTCTGTCTGGAGAAAACGACGACGTCCACCTCTCGCTTCGTATAGCGATCGGTTTCCGGCGTTTCTTTACTCAGACTTCTTTTACCGATGTCTTCCGTATAGAACATCATCTCCTCCTCTTTGACTCTCAAAATCTGGTTGTGCATGAACTGCTCTACAACCTTCTTCCGCGCGATTCTAGCCACCGACTTCGGCGACTCCGCCTCCTCAGCGGACGATCCGCTGCTCTCATCCGCCTCCTCGTCACTCGCCGGGAAAACATTCTTCTTCCCGCCGACTCTCCGGTACAGATCAACGACTTCCATCGACGACACCATCATATCTAGATCTTGATTCTGGTTCTGATTGATCTTGTTCACTGGCTTCACAGTCATTATTGTCTTGATCGTTTGTTAATTTTTTTTATTGATTGATTGAGTCAGATTTTTTGTTTGCGGTGTGTATATATACTAGAAGACTGAAGAGGGGTCCAAAACGCTGAGTTTTGCATGGCGAGTTACGTGGTGAGGTGAGATGCTTGAGTGGGTGACACGTGTACAGACGTTAACTAACAGGACACGTGGAGATTCAAAACTTGGCCAAGAAACCGTTGCCGTTTGGTTAGCAACAAGTTTTGAGACTCTCATAATTTTGTGCCACGTCAGTTCAGCCGCGGAGATAATTTAATAATTTATACTACGTAAAAGATGAGATAGAAATATCCGGTACATCTATCGTCTATCGTATAGATGATATGTATCCATAAAAAAATAATTTATCTTTTTAAATACATATTATTTATATGGAAAGGGTAATACTCACCCGCTGTAGTATTAGAGGGACGAGCAAACTGAACCGAGAAATACATGTCACCGGTTACATAAAAAAAATACTTATGTTACATGGCACGATATTAGAGGTCTGTTTAGTATGCAATCGACCACACTTAAGTCTATCTACATTAAAAGTTGAGAATTTAAAAAGAAAATCAGAATAAGTAATAAGGAATGTTCAACCATCGTTGAAGTGTGACAATAGGATTGGTTCCAAGTCATATCAAAGGTTGCAAAGTGGATAACACCTGGCGAGGTGGTGTGGAGGGACGGATTTATTGGGGAACAAGTGTCCAGAAATTATGCAACTACAGGGATACTAAACATGACAATTTTAGAAAAACATTACCCATCGCAGAACACGTGTCAGCTTTCTAAAAGGGGCCTTAAAGGGGTAACTCATGTTAAACGTGATGTACTGATGTGTGTGGTTTTCGCTTGATAATTGAGATCTCATTTGTGTTTTGAACCAGTAAACATCAGTACACATGCTTTGCCACGAATCAGCTTCATGGTCATACTATGTTAACATAGAAGAGGAAGATTCAAATATAACATGCACATTTGATAATAATTTAGAAATCTTTCTAATATTGTGGTAGTAGAACAGATAAAGGCAGACATGACACTTACCAAACCTACATGTTTTTTAAGAACCTGAAATGTTTGCTCAACTTATAATACAAACCTTAGGTAGAATTCATCCTTAAAAAACAGCATTCTAAGAGAGGGTGTCCAACGAGTTTTATAAGCACGAACAACTACTCTCGTACTTAACCAATGTGAGATCGATTGTGGCCATAACTAATTGCAAAAAGGGATAAAAGTTATACATACCAATACCAATACCAATACCAATCCGCACCTGATAGTTTAATTTCTATGTCATGGACTCAAGTGCAGAAAAGTAATTAGATCTACAACAATGCTATTTCCCGGACAGAGAAATAAAAATGCAATCATTCATTCATCTGCTCGTCTACTAATTTCATCACGCAACTTGTGAATATTTTGATCTTAAACAACAAAGTCTAGTAAGAATAAACCAAAGAAATGAAACATAATATACCAACATCCACTACAATATGGGTTCGAAAACTTGATTAAGCAAAACTCTAGTAATAGAAGGCAAACAGTTTTTCCAGAGTTGGTACTTGCACGATGTTTAGTCCTCATCCTCTTCATCTCCGTCTCCGCCAGAAGCCTTCTTGGCAGCTGCCTTCTGGTTCCTTCTCTTCACTCTTCCGGGGCGGCCACCACCGAATGGGCTCGTAAGAGAGAAGTCAATATGCTTCTGGGAGTCAACTCTCACCATGAAAGATGGTATGTTGACCACCTGTCTCCCCACCCTAACAAGGAAAAAAGTAAAGTCAGGAACAAAATTTTCTCGAGTTATAGTGAAGGTAACTGATAAATATTGAAGGCTTGCTCATGCACACAACATTTGAATCACAGTAAATACTTGATCTCCCAAGTTGCAAGTGAGAATCATATACAAAAGACTTTGAATAACCAAATGCAGCCACTAGATGAAATTTACATATAAAATAAATACATAATCAGAAGAAGGGTGGCAAGACTTCTGCACCATCACAATCGTAGAGAAGGGAAGGAAATCCAAATATGACAAAACTACAGAACACTAAAAAAATGTTAAAACACCCAAAACTTCACCAAAGTTATTCTAGCATAGGCATAAACACATTAAATTCCAAACATGAACCAGAACTACTGGAACACGGGACTGAAACCATAGAAGACAGTAGAAGACAGACAGTAGCTAAAGTTCCACATTCAAAAGCATAGAAAGCAGGAAGTAGCTGATGTTCCACATTCATAGAGAGTATAGACATGAGGTTTAGTTTTTAAGTGATATTAAGGCTAGACAGATGATAGCCAAAATAGAAAAATCAGTACTGTGGTATCATAGTAAACAATTATGCCAAGCACAGTGATGACTCTGCTGAGCAATTTAAAGGCAAACAAAATATCAATGGAGGTTCATCTAATATTACTGTGAAAGTGACATAATGGTTAAACCTGCCAAACTCCCATTATGCTCATTTTCTAGAACAAACAAAAATTAGTCCTTATTCATAATGTAACTTCAACCAATTCTCAACTCCTTACAATGGCTCCCAAATTGTCGCCGGAATAAATAAGTTCACCATATTAACTAACATTAGAAGGAAATAGAAATGAGCAACTTAAGGACTTACATCGTTTTATTCATCAACCAATGAATTTTACATACGGATCACTGATGACATCGTTGCACAGTTATAAATAAAGAACTTATCAGAAAGTTGTCTAAATTTCAGATATTATAACTTCAAAAATTAGAGAAGACAAAGGCATAACTCAGACAAATTCAGGCAATGACACAGGGCATATCAATTTTATATAAATTGGTACACTATCCCTTATTTGTTAACATACACACATGACAACAACTTCACGAGCTCCACACATGCAAGTTTATATGATCCGAAAGGGAGAATAACACCTTATATAAATGATTCAAGACAATTGGGAAATATCAGAACATCTACACTCCACACAAGCAACAAATCCATGAAGACAATAAACCAGTTAACACAGAGGTCACAAATTGACAGTCAGTCCAAATTGGTAGCTACTAACTAAATTACAGGACAAAGCAATTCACAAAACTTTACATACATAATCAATAACAAACCACGATACACTATCGACAAACATTTCATACTTGACATGCCATAACATTCAAACAGAAAGAAAATAAGACCAAACAGCCCAATCTATTTGACTCGGGAGAAAAGTAAAGAGATTATACCTGATGTGCCTCTGTCTAATGAGCACACGTGCGTGGTGGATTGACTTAGCCATGCCAGACTTGAACACAATGGTCTGAAGGCGACGCTCAAGAAAGTTCTCAACAGTCAGAGACAAGACATAATCGAGCTTGTTCCGGGTCTCGTCCAAAAGGCCATACCTGTTCATCCTACGAAGAAGCGCCTCACCCTCGAAAATACGGCGGGGATTCTTCTCATCCAGAGTGAGAAGATCCCTAGCAGCATTACGGATGCGACTCAAAGCATACTGCACCCTCCACAACTCCCTCTTGCACCGGAGCCCGAACTCTCCAACGAGCCTCAGCTCAGCATCCAACCGTTCCTTCTCATATGGACGGCGAGGCTTCTTGAAAGTCTTCCCATCTTATAAAACCAACAACAATATATCAAATTATAATGTGACAAAAAAAGGGGTCAATGTCAAGCCTAAATTCACGAAACCGGACAGAAAAAAATAAAAATAAATTATTCCATATTCATTCAAGATCCAGGTACACTACGAGCCTCAGCATAACTACTAAACGGCAATTATTCAACTTTTTAACAAAACAGAACGACAATAAGCATGATCCTAACTATCTTTTCCGTTTTCATTTTCTCAACAGATTAAATAAGCTCAAAATTAAAATCTAATACTTTGATTTACTACGATGAAATTAAAAAAAGCACGATCTCTGAACTGAGACAACAAAAGAGACGACGAACAAACATGAAATACAAGGGATTGAGAGATCTTACAGTTGCGATAGAAGCTGACGTGCACCATCGCTGAGTGTGGAAGACAAACGAAGACGAGGAAACAGAGGGTGGATGAATGTGATTATTTATATATAAACAAACCCTAAACCCTTATCGGGTCAGATCAATCTGGGCCGAGTTCTGGACCTAATAAGTTTCTTTTTTGGATCTTGGGCCGACTTTCTTTTTAAAGCCTGTCAAGTTTCTTTTTATTTTTACTATGGATAATTGCACAAACATCCCTGACGTTTGAAACAATTACACGAATATGGCATGATGGTCATATACTTACAAACTTCCTTTAACATTTGAAATATGTTACATAAACATACCCTACCATTAGTTAGGATCCGTTAACTCCTAACCGTCGATGGTCAAAGGTGTGAAAAGGCTACAATACCCTTTATTTCTATTTTTAAATTTTGTAAAAAATATATAAGATAAATAGTTAAACAAAATCTTTTAAAAAAAATCTGAATTGATATACATTTAATGAAATCTAAAAATGTACTACACAAACACAACTAATGAAATCTTTAAACCAACAACCAATTCATGACAGCATCTCAAACATAAACTCCATAATACACACAAATCAATCGAAATCAAACCAAGCCCCATCAAAATCCACACACATTTCATATCATAACCAAGACCCATAAAAAACACACTCAATTCATACCATAACTGAAACCAAGCCTCGTCACAATCTACACACAAACCCATTGAAAATCAATGAAATCCGATGAGATGGAGCAGCAGAGATGGCATTGCTCGAGCGAAGATGGTGAAATCATTGATGGAGCCGTTTGCTCCAGAGATGGAGCCATGGTCATCAGATCCATGGTCATCAGAGCCAGCTGCTTCATCTTTGGATGATATGAAGCGACGCTCCATCTCATCTAGATATTGAGTTGGAGATGGTTTTCACTTATGGATTTGTGCTTCATTTCATCTAGAGATGGAGCTAGATCGATCTCCTTAAATTGGATGAGATCGATCTGTTTTGTTTCCATTTTCGATGAGATAGAGAGATTTGCTCCATCTCGTCGAAGATGGAGACTGCCTCCATCACTAATGAGATAGAGCAATCTTTTGAATTCATTTTGAAACACACTGGATTTTCCTGAAAAACCTCTGAATCCCACAAGTGAACTCAAAAAGCCTCATAAGCATCTTATTACACTTAGACAAGTTTCCAAATCACTCAAAACCCATATAAAGTCAAATATAAACATTATAAATGTGTATGAAACATAAATTTTGCATAACGATACATGTACACAATTGCATGATATGTGAGTGTGTGCGCATCTTATGCCTTACAAGAGTTTAATATCTCAATTACCAAAATATCCGAAGACGATGTAACCTCCTGAAGACACGTTTGCTCAAAAATTGGCCATTCTCCTTCAATATCGAAATCACATGAACTACCTTGGCAACTAAACCATTACAAGAAAATAGCGTTTTGATACAAAATCAAGCTAACACAAACTATAAACCTAACAATCGCCCTTTTCGGCTATTTCGTGTCAAAACCTCAAACATAAAAATACAACAAACATAAAGATTGATCATAAATCACTCCCTTACATCATGAAGAGAGCCCTTTTCGAATCCAATCTTCAAAACAACTATTTTCTTCATATCACCAGAAAAGTTTCTTCACAAAATATTAGATATGCAAAAGAATATAACAAGCATGGATACCAAATAAACCAATTAAGGATATATCTACACATACATCCACATCCTTGAATTTCAATTGAGAAACTATCATTGATACCAATTAAATTTATCCATTAAAACATGAGTATCTATACATATCCAATGCTTTTAACTATATGAGATCAATTTGTTAGTAATGAAGCTGCTAAAATCTCCAAACTTATCACAACCAAACCAGTCATCATTGTAGCGCGGTTAAAGGTTATCTCATATAATGGTAGTGAATTATTATTTGTTAAAAACTATTGTCATTTAAATTCTATGTGACAACTAATTAAAACCAACATATTTTTTTGTAGGCATTTGTTTGTCAATAAAAATCATCAACTTATTTCATTATCAACTATAATACTTATGAAACAATGGCTTTACGCTCTTGGTAAGTTCTAAATATATTTGATTACAATTTCCCTCTCTTTTAATGTTTATCTTTTTATACAATATGGACTAAACGACTTTTACAAAATAAATATTGTGCTTTCATTTAATTAAATATCATGTTAATAGTAAAATTTGGCCAGGGGTCAAAGAGAAATTTTCCACTTACCCGCCACAAGTCAAAGCCCATAATCGACGTTCATGAAGCTCGGATAGACCATAAAGCTACACCGCAGGAGCAGGGAAGGCC
The DNA here is from genome assembly GCA_032871835.1 of Dipteronia dyeriana. Lineage (NCBI taxonomy): Eukaryota > Viridiplantae > Streptophyta > Magnoliopsida > Sapindales > Sapindaceae > Dipteronia > Dipteronia dyeriana. The sequence continues at coordinate 1,987,117 of CM065297.1, forward strand.
GGCCTGGCTTCAAAACTATCAGAAAACAAGCTAGGAGCGACCAGGACGAGCCCCTACACGAACACTGGAACCCAGGCTTCTCCAGGCCACCTATCGGGAAACCTCGGTTCCTGAGGTCGAGCTTCTCAACCACCTCGTAAAAGCTAGGAGGGGTCTCCAAGCTCAAGAGACATTCGAGAGAAGCCCGACAAGTAAAGTAGGCTTCCTCCGAGTTAAGACTTTCGGAGGACAAGCTTAACAGTAGTCTTAGATAGACGCCCGCCAACCTCTTCAAAAGTCTGTCGTCCCTGCTGGGCATGAAAGAGAAATCACGTCTAGATTTACACTACCTCGGCTACCTCCTAGGAATGTCTATAAGGACACCTCAAGCTCCCAAGGATCAGGGAAAATCCATCCCGAGCTACTAAGAACAGAGTCGAAGCATGGATCTACCTCGCTCTATGAGACGACAGGCAGTTAGCTGGGTAACCTCCATGAAAAGCCATGTCGCGATAACATACAAGATCATATCTTTAATTCCGTTTACGTGCGAGTCAAGAGTTTGATTCCTAAAAGGAAACAAACTCATTTTTGTTAACAATATCACCGTTTCCGCTATTTACTCAAGGTCAACAACTTTTAAATAAAGGATCCCGCCTCGATAAGGAGGTAACGGATTCGTACGATCGTGACGGGATATCAGCGAATTCAAACCTACTTGGACCAGATATAAATAGGGCCAAGCATGACATACAGAAGATATATATATAAAAGAAGTAGAGGTAGACGAAAAACAGAGGAAGAACGACAGATATAAGAGAAGAAAAGATAAGAAGAGGGAAATGCCTAAATTCTACTTTCAGAACACAGCCACATTCGTTTCCACTATTCGACAAGTACGAAGTTACCACCTTCCTAGATCTTAGAGAGACTGTGAGCATATGAGAGAGCAATCTGTATATCAAAGTAAGTAATCAATAATAAAAGCTCCCATTTGTATCCTTGCAATCCAGCCTCTCGTTTATCTCTAAAACAAGTCAGGTATCAACGGTACCGACCCCGGCCACCACTTTCGTGGTAGTGGTCTCGAGGGTGTTAATAGGAATTTCTCATCCCAAACAAATTTTCCGTTAACACTTTCTGGCGCAGTCTGTAGGGAACAAACCCACGACCATCTTTATATTTAAAAGTTTGTTATTTTACAGGAATCATGAGGCACCGCTCATCACAAGGACAACCGGGCGCATCGGGACAACCTTCTGCTGCGTCAACACGAAAGATCCCGAAGAAAGAGAGGAAAGCCGAGCTCTATAGCCAGGTTCCAGCCCAACTGGCCAGTGTACGGACTGGATCCCCCCTCTGGGAAATCAGGTCGAGCTTGACCAGCAAACAGAGACCTTCGTAGAAAACGTCCGCCTTCGACTGCTCACTGAGGGCATTACCATCCATCAAGCAGACCTTTGCAATAGGAGGGAGTCAAGCAGGCCCGAGGCTAGGCAGCCCGCCTTTGATCGCCTGGGACCTACTCATCGGGAACCAGCTCGTAATAGAACGGGACTCCCAAACTCGATCCGGGAAAGGTTAGGGCCCATGCCCCCCGTTCCCGAAGCGTTGCCACACTACCAACAAAGGCAAGGCAAGTCAAATCCGCAGTGGACATCCTTACCAACCAAGGAGGGAAGCCCGGGGAAGGGAGTAAAAATGTCAGCAAAGCCCCCGAGTAGACTCGCTCAGAAGAAGGAACCGTGTAGAGGTCGCCAGTTAGTCAGAAGGATCCGATGGTGAGGAAACCGAAATCAACTCAAGGAAATTCGAAAGCAAACGTCTAAAAGACCAGTTGACAGAGCTTCAGAAGAGGTCTAATTAATGAAGAAGGGAAAGTACAAGGAGGACAAGAAATATCCTCTAAGTGAAATGAATGCTCCCTTCACCAGAAGGATCTGGGAGGCGGAGCTCCCGCCTAAATTCAAAATGCCAACTGACAGATTCTCTGGGACTGAAGATCCCCTGAGCCACTTAGAGAGCTTCGTTCAACAAATGGAGGTCCAGAACACGACCAGGGCCACTAAGTGTCGAATGTTCCCCAATACACTAACGGATTACGTAAAAACCTGGTTTAGGAAACTACCTGCTAGAAGTGTGGATTCCTTCACCAAGCTATCAACTGTTTTTTGCTCACAATTCCAGGGAGTTAATCCCCGGTTGAAGGACCCAATCCACCCACAATACATGATCTAGGAGAGAGGGGAAACCCTCCGGGCTTATGTTGAGCGTTTCCACAAAGAAGTCATCCAGAAGAGGGTCTTCACTGAGAAAGAAACCCTCGCCAACTTCAAAAGGAACCTGTGGGTGGGAAAACTTTTCCGATCTTTTGCCAAGAGACCTCCGAAAACTTACCAAGAAGCCTATGATTGGGCTCAAGAGCAGATTGAGGTCGACGAACAACTCAATGTCAAGATGGAACATTAGGACATGAGAGCCGTAAAGCGACAAAAGAAGGAAGCTCCCAGACCCGAGCAAGCTTAGAAAAACCAGAACAAACCCCCCAACAAATTAACATACTGCTTCCCCATTTCTCAACCTAGATCGGAAAGATATCTAGGTAAACGAACTCTTCCTCAAGCTTCACTACCTCGCAGGACAGTGGCCCCTATAGCTCGCGATGAGAGAGGGTATGATCATTACACTCCCTTAAATGCATCCCGTGAAACAGTGGGGCACAACACTTCAGAATACTGCAACCCGCAGAACCAGATCGAGGCTTTGATAAGGGGAGGATGCCTGGTGGAATTCTTACAGCAAGTCAGGGAGAACATTCAGACCAGAAAAGAGGTGCAAGCCGAGATCCGAGAGCATGCCAAGAAAAGAAAGAGGGAACAGGCAGACTTGATGCAACAGATTCAGATAATACATATTATCAGTGGGGGGCCTACTCTGGCCGGTATCTCCAACGGTTCCAGGAAAAACCATACAAGGAAAGTCCCTAGTACGGACGAGGGGCGGGATATCATTAAGGTGGACCAGATACCAACCAACCCCTCCCAGCTATCATAAATCATTTCACCGAAGCGGACGTCTACAACACCGTGCAACCTCATGATGACCCCATGGTGATCACGATACAGATTGTAAACTGCATGGTACACAGTGTGCTTGTTGACACAGGTAGCAGCGTTGACGTCCTGTTCAAGGATACCTTGGAAAAGCTAAACTTGAACAGTGGTGTTACAATAGCTGCACTACTCCGTTATATGGGTTCACAGGGGACTCAATCACACCCGTGGGATCAAAAATCCTACAAGTGATCATTGGAGCCGCACCTCTCCAGCAGAATATCATGACCGACTTCATAGTGGTGGATACCCCATCGGCCTACAATGCAATATTATGGAGGCCATTTCTATCATCCTTGAAAGAGGTCATTTCTATTTACCACATCGTCTTGAAGTTCCTAGTAAGAGACAAGGTGGTGGAAGTTCGGGGTGATCAACAAGTAGCCAGAAGATGCTACGCAGTATCGGCCAACTCAGCAGCTCTAGCAAAATAACTCGCCCAGGTGACAACGATCCAAGACAGGGCAACCCCTACACTAAGCCTAGAAGACGTAGGGTCCACCGATCACCCTGAAGATGACCTCATAATGCCCGACATGCAGGAACAAAGAAGGGAATGAGCCAACGGCAATCCCGTAGATAAGTTAGAAGAGATTCCTGTCGGAATAGGCCATCCTTCGAAGGTTGTCAAAATCGGAGCCACCCTTAAGCCAGTAATGAAAGAGGATTTGATCAGGCTCCTCTCAAAGTTCAACTACATTTTTGCTTGGAGTTATACTGAGATGCCAGGGATCCCGATGACATTAGCTGCTCATCGATTGTTAGTGGATCCGACCTTCAAATCTATTAAACAAAAAAGGCGTCACTTTAACACCGAAAAAAATGTTACGGTTCAGGAATGGGTGGAAAAACTGACCCAGGAGGGCTTCATTCGAGAAACACGTTATCCCGAGTGGATTGCCAACGTGGTCATGGTCATAAAGGCAAATGGAAAGTGGCGCATGTGTATAGATTACACCGACCTCAACCGGGCATGTCCGAAGGACAGCTTCCCTCTACCAAAAATTGATCAGCTGGTCGATTCTACCTCTAGAAACAAGCTCCTGAGCTTCATGGACGCATTTTCAGGGTACAATCAGATTATGATGCACCCCGCGGACCAGGAAAATACCAGTTTCATCACAGCACAAAGCTTGTACTGCTATAAGGTGATGCCTTTCGGGCTCAAGAACGCTGGAGCTACTTATCAGCGGCTAGTCAATCGGTTGTTCAAGCCCGAAATCGGAAGGCCAATGGAGGTGTATATCGATGACATGATCACCAAATCGTCAACCTTGGAAGGCCATCTGGATGACCTTCATAGAACTTTCCTGATCCTAAGGGAGAACCAGATGAGGTTGAACCCTTCTAAATGCGCCTTTGGGGTAACTGGGGGGAAGTTTCTGGGCTTCATGGTTCATGAGAGAGGCATAAAGGCTAACCCGAAAAAGATCATGGATATCCTGGATCTAGAATCCCCCATATCTCTTAAACAGGTTCAAGCCTTGATCGGACAGGTAGCAACGCTTAATAGATTCATCTCTCGGTCTACCGATAAGTGTCTACCATTCTTCAAAGCTATCAAGCAGGGAAGAAACATGAAATGGGATCAGGAGAGCGAACAAGCTTTCCAAGCTTTGAAAAAATACCTATCAAGCCCTTCACAGCTGGTTAAGCTAAGTCCTAGAGAAGAGCTTCAAATATACTTAACCGTTTCAGAGATCGCAGTAAGCGGGGCCTTGGTCAAGGAATGCGAGGATAGGGTCCAACTACCTATTTACTATGTGAGTCACGCTCTAACCAAGCCTGAAAAGAACTATACTCTGTTGAAGAAGCTCGCTTACGCCTTGGTGACCTCGGTAAGGAAGCTTCGTCCCTACTTCCATGCTCATTCAATAGCAGTGGTGATGGACCAACCCCTCCGTCAATTCTTACAAAGGTCGGATGTTTTCGGAAAGCTGGTTTTATGGGCATTGGAGCTTACCCAGTTTGATTTAAGGTACAAGTCTAGGACCGCAATAAAAGATCAGGCACTAGCGGACTTTGTAGCAGAGCTCTCCGTACCTTCAAGACAAGCAACCCCCACGATAGCAGATGTAACCCCCGAGAGGATTCCAGAATCTGACAACTGGTCAGAAGGTTGCAAGTCGTGGATCCTCTACACTGATGGAGCTTCCGGGCAAGCCGGGGGAAGAGCAGGCATAGTCCTAATCGACCCAGAAGGAACTGAGTGCTGCCACTGTTTCAGATTTGAATTTAAAGTCACGAACAATGAAGTAGAGTACGAAGCCCTCATAGTCGGAATAAAGGCAGTAGTTGATTACCTGAATGTTAAGAGCGACTCTTCGCTCGTGGTCAACCAAGTCTCCGGGGACTAATAGGCAAAAGGGGATAATATGATCGCTTACTTGAAATTGGTTCAACAACTCAAGAGCAGATTTAAGGGATTTAAAATAGAGCAGATATCTCGACAACTGAATCATCGAGCTGATGTACTTGCTAAGATAGCTGCATATGGTGGCCAGACCTTACCCCACGGAGTCCCTCTTCAAGTGATCCCCCTACCTAGCACACTGATAGGTAAGGAAGCTTATACCTTGGATCGACAACCGTGCTAGATAGACCCAATAGTGGATTACCTACAGGATGGGAAACTTCCTAGGGAGCCCGATCAAGCTAGGAGAGTCAAAAGGCTCTCGGTCAGGTATTGTTTGGTGGATGAGAATCTATACCGGAGGGGAAGATCCATTCCCCTACTCCGATGTCTAGACCCAGAAGACGCCAAGTGGGCTTTGAGAGAGGTTCATTCCGGGGAATGCGGGAACCACATTGGTGGAGAGGCTTTGGCATATCAGGTTCTCCGCATGGAATATTATTGGCCAACCATCCATCAAGACGTGAAGAGCTTGGTGCAAGCCTGCAAGGCATGCTAGAAGGCCGTAAATTTGAGTCACCTCCCTCCGGAGCGATTGTCGTCCCTTAACTCGCCATACCCCTTTGCTATGTGGGGATTCGACTTAATTGGACCGCTTCCTACCGCTTCGGGTCAGGCCAAGCATGCTATCGTGGCAATTAATTATTTTACAAGATGGGTCGAAGCCAGACCGCTCTCCAAGATATCAGAAGAAAACATAACAAGGTTCATCAAGAATAATATAGTTTGCAGGTTCGGAACCCCTCTTGTCATTATAGCTGACCTCTGAAAACAGTTATATAATGGCCGATTCAAAGATTTTTACGAAGGCTTAGGAATTGACCTTCGGTTTACTTCTGTAGCCCACCCCTAGACCAACGGTTTAGTGGAATCCACGAACAAAACCATTAAGAAGCTGTTGAAGAAAAAACTACAGCAGAAGAAAGGCAGATGGGCAGAAGAGTTTCCCGAGGTCCTCTGGGCTTAACGCACTACAAGGAGAATAGCTACCGGGGAAACGCCCTACTCGTTAGCCTTCGGGGTTGAAGCAGTCCTATTTATCGAGTACAAATTGACCTCCTTTAGAGTCCAACATTTCGAACCAGGGAGCAAAATGAAAGTAAGCTCCGAGCTAGCTTGGACCTCCTGGAAGAGAAACAAGATCGAATAGCAGAGAAGGTAGCAATCTACCAAAGCAGGATTGCCAGGTATTTCAACATGAAGGTTAAAGCCCGAAATTTCAAAGAAGGGGACCTATTTCTCAGAAAGTAACGTTGAATACCAGAAGAGGTCAGACAGGGTCCTAGGGCTCAACTGGAAAGGACCATACCTAATAAAGATGTTGATCCGTAATGGGGCATACAAGCTCGAGGATATGAATGGCCGACTCATCGATCATACTTGGAATGCAGATCACTTAAGAAAATTCTACCCTTGAATAGAGGACTCATGAGCAGGCAGCCTCCGCCTAATTTCTTTTTATCTCCGACAATAATGTACTCCATCCTTCATATCAATAAAGCCTGCTTTTTCTTATTTTCTCCATCTTTAACTATGTTCTACAATGACTTGGGTCTACATGGGGAATTCATCATTATCACTCCAAGACCATGGGTAGGCCGAGGAAGTCCCCTCGCTACTCCTGATACCTCGGCCGGGCACTACCCTCCGTCAAGAAGGGTCTGAGTGTAAGAGCATAGTTTTCATCCAGATCTCAAGACCAGGAAATAGCTAGATAGCCCTCCTGATGCCTTGGTCGGGCTACCACCCCCAAGAAGGGTCTAAGTGTAAGAGCATAGTTGTCATCCAGATCTTAAGACCAAGAAATAACTAGATAGCCTTCATGATGCCTTGGTCGGGCTACCACCCCTAAGAAAGGTCCGAGTGTAAGAGCATAGTTGCCATCAAGATCTTAAGACCAGGAAATAGCTAGATAGCCCTCCTGATTCCCTGGTCGGGCTACCGCCCCCAAGATAAGTCTGAGTGTAAGATCATAGTTACCATCCAGATCTCAAGACCAGAAAATAGCTAGATAGCCCTCTTGATTCCCTGGTCGGGCTACCGCCCCCAAGATAAGTCTGAGTGTAAGAGCATAGTTGCCATCCAGATTTCAAGACCAGGAAATAGCTCGATAAGCCCTCCTGATGCCTTGGTCGGGCTACCACCACCAAGAAGGATTCAAGTTTAAGAGCGCGGAAGCCCTTCCGATCCCTAGCCTAAGAGAGGGCTAAACAGTTCTTTACTTGATGCCTCCATCGGGCTACAACCCCCTAAAGGGGCTCAAGGATGGAATGCTCGATTTACTTAAACTATAAATACCCCAGTTATTACTGGTTACTAATCTTCATTGTACGCGTGATTGCTCACTATAACAGGTCTACGATCAAACAGAGGACTATCGACAAAGACGTTAAGCTATAAGTCTTGGTAGTTAGAAAGCCCGAGCTAGCTGATTGCTTTCACGTTTAAGCAATGTTCTTATCTTGTTATTCTTCCCAAGATAAGTCGATTTGCAACAGAGGCTGAACCTAGAGGGAGATCAGAAAAGAATCAAGTACATGAAAGTCAAAATGTGAACCATATCTCAAGTTAAGCTTTATTAATAAATGGGGGAGCCTATTCCCCAATAAGGCTACATTAGGTAGGGAGCCCAATCCCTGATTATGGGCTACAAAAAAGAAAAAGAAAGGATAAAGGATCAAACACGGTTAAAGATGGGGATGCCCACCCCCTTTTTTGGGCATTCAAAATGAATTACGAGAGAGAGAATTCAAACTTCCTCATCTTCCTGATGACCTTCAGGCTCCTCTTCCATAGAATGAACCTTGCCCCCTGCTCCCCTCTCTGGTGGTAGCTCATCCCGGTCAGCTACACTATTGTCTCTGCCACCTCCTCCTAGGGATTCGCCTAGGCTGCTTCAGGGTTAACAGGGTCCTCATCCACGACTTCATTGATCACCACTATAACCTCAGGCGGTATGGTTGCATCAAGAATGTTGGCCACTGACTCGGGCATAATCCCGCATTCTATTGAATCCATTCCTGAGAGCACCATAGAAGGATCTCGGGCTTCAGCAAGATCTCCTTCTAGCTCCTCGGGTTGGACCCCCCTCAAGGATTCGCAGGACCAAACGCTGGGAAGGTCAAAACAGGAGGAGGCAGATCTAGCACTTCAAACCGCTTCCTAGCTCCCTCCTCAGTAGAAGAACCTGCTCTATTATTTTTGGGGCGAGACATCTCTGCAGCTCGTGACATAACCTCTTCCCTGTCCCAGCCAGAGATGCTGGAGAGATCAAATGGAGGGGGGAGGGCTTCCGTAACTTGATAAGAGGCATAGAAATACCCCTCATTGAAAGAGGCTTCCACCTCGGTCTGGAGCTTGGTAACTTGGGTCTGTAGAGCTTGGTTCTCGACATCCAGTGCCTGAGCCTCTCCTTTCCAGTCATCTCGCTGGCTAGCTCATCGCTTCGACCAGAGAGTTTCCTGATCAAATGCCCGCTTCAACCTCTCGTGGTCGCACTGGAGCTCAGCCAGTTATGTTTCCATTCCCCTTTGGCTAGAGGTTATCTCCTGGACCAGGGTTTGAACCCGTACCAGTAACCCCAAGGCTCGTTTAGCCTTAGCTGCCCGGTCGCGGAGAGAAGCCACCTGATGTCCTATGGCTACTTGAAACTTGAAGGTCTACAAAGGGAACTCACGTTAGGAAATGATAATCAAGCTACTGAATGAGGTAGTAAAGCAGCGATTACCTCGGCTAGAAGGGTAAACCTTTTGGTAACTATGATGTCCACGGGCATCGAGGTCATCCTTGAAAGCCCGCCACCTGGAAAGAACGCAACGAATTACTTCAGAACCTCGTCCTGACCCACCGAGCCCTACTGTTGGTGGGGGCGAGAGGGGGCGATCTCAAGAGTACCGGCCTCGGGATCCCTGGGAACCTATACTACCCGGGAGGCAGCTGGATCAGTATTAGGAGATGATATGACCGGGAAAGCATCAGTTGAAGCAGGAACCACTGGTGAGGAGGTAGAAGTGGACTTATCAGTGGCTTGGAAGGCGGGCCTTCCTCGGTTTAGAGCCTTTGCTGCCCGAGACTCAAGAATAACCATCTTGGACTTCACATGGGAAGGTGATAGAGTAGGAATGAGTGAGGTAGCGGCAACCCTAATGGTTGACCCCCCATTCTTCGAAGCAGCCAAGAAAGCCCCTGGGGACGATCTGGAAGGAGGAGGAGGGGTCCGAGCTTGCTGGGCTTCATGAGAAGCTGGATCAACAATAAACACTGTTAAGAAAGGGGTTAAGAACATCAGAACCGTACCATTCGACAACCCAAAAGCGTTATAGAGTAAGATACTTACGAGGAGTAGCATCAAAGATCCACAAGTACTTGTTCACCCTACGGGGGTCAAAGGGGTCAGCTGTTGGAAACTTTAAATTCAAATAATTTATAGCTAGGATGGTCTTTAACACAGCCTTAGACTCAGCGGGCAAGGAGTCCCGATCCCACGAGGGTTTGTCACTGAAAGCAGTGGGGACCGCGAGCTCATGCCCGCCGAAAAAGGAGCTCCCCCAGTCTCCCCCCGCTAGTACCCACTCTTTTTTCCAAGAAGGGTCTTTCCTTGAAGCCCCAGGGATGATAAAATTGAATTTGTTCTTGGCTTTGGCGTAAAATTGACCTCGAGGGACCCCAACCAGGCTCCCTATCTAGAAAAGGAAAGCAAGCTCCTCTGCCCCGTGCCCTCTAGTTATACTGCTCATCTCGCACTGCTCCCTCCATAGCATGAGGAAGCAGACTAGGTGCCTTCAGAAGTCGGGCGTTAGTTGGAGCGGAGCCAGCTGAAGGGCGTTGAGAGCCCGCCGAAGGGTAGGATAAAGAGGGAGCCTCACCCCGCTCTCGAAGGCTGCGACATGAATGGGAAGTACTCCTTTGGACGGGCTGAAGACGTCGTAATTTCTGTAGGGGACTGTGAGAGAGACGGTGTCAGGGATGCGTATTTATCCCGAAGGCGACTAATCGACTGAGGATCAACGGTGGAATCAGGAATGACCCAAGGTTCGAAAGGAATGGTCGTCATTGAAGGAAGCTTCCCCACTGTAACCATAACCTTCCCGACAACGTCGACCCTCTCCTCAGTATCAGAATTCTCATCAACCAAGTTTAGAGGGTTGTCAGGCTGGTTCGAGAAGCCGGAGCCAATATAGATGTTCCTGCTAGAACGACGACACTGACGGACCGGGGAGGATTCCTCGTCACTCGAAATTCCTCGCACCCATTTCCGAGGAACTAGGTTAGAGCCTCCAGTGCCCTCGACCAAGGCTTCGATGCTAACTGAGGAATTCGACATTGATGGGTGATGAGAATTTAAAAGTAAGTGAAAGGCAAGGGGAAATCGACAGAGGGTAGTAAGAAAGAAGGAATTCGAAAATTTGAAAATTGAGAAATTGTGAAGGAAGTGATGGTAAGGATGAGTTTAAATAGAAGTCAAGGATAATGATGTTGGCTTATCCTCGGGAAGATCACCTAAGGTCACGAAGAGAGCCGTTTTGCAACCGTTCTCTCCTTGAAGAAAACACTAGTTCAAATTCAATATTGGGAAATTAATGAGAAGGTTTCGCTCTCATTGATTATTTTTATAACGAAAAAATTTCCAATTAAATAAGGAATCTGACTCCAACCCCAACTCTACCTCTGGTGTTCAAGTTAGAGGGGACTTCTTTTAATAGTAAAATTTAGTCAGGGGTCAAAGAGAAATTTTCCACTTACCCGCCATAAGTCAAAACCCATAATCGATGTTCATGAAGCCCGGATAGACCATAAAGCTACCCCGCAGGAGCAGGGAAGGCCGACCCGACTTCAAAACTAGCAGAAAACAAGCTAGGCGTGACCAGGACGTGCCCCTACATGAACACTGGAACCCAGGCTTCTCCAGGCCATCTATCAGAAACCTCGGTTCCTGAGGTCGAGCTCCTCAACCACCTTATAAAAACCAGGAGGGGTCTCCAAGCTCGAGAGACATGCGAGAGAAGCCCGACAAGCAAAGTAGGCTTCCTCTGAGTTAAGACTTTCGGAGGACAAGCTTAACAGTAGTCTTAGACAAAAGCCCGCTAATCTCTCCAGAAGTCCGTCGTCCCTGCTGGGCATGAAAAAAGAATCACGTCTAGATTTACACTACATCGGCTACCTCATAGGAATGTCTACAAGGACACCTCAAGCTCCCAAGGATCAGGAAAAAATCCATCCCGAGCTTCTAAGAACAGAGTCGAAGCATGGATATACCTCGCTCTATAAGACGACATGCAGTTAGCTGGGTAACCTCCATGAAAAGCCATGCCGTGATAACATAAAAGATCATATCTTTAATTCCGTTTACGTGCGAGTCAAGAGTTTGATTTCTAAAAGGAAACAAACTCATTTTTGTTAACAATATCATCGTTTCTGCTATTTACTCGAGGTCAACAACTTTTAAATAAAGGATCTCGCCCGATAAGGAGGTAACGGATTCGTAGGATCGTGGCAGGATATCAGCGAATTCAAACCTACTTGGACCGTATATAAATAGTGTTGAGGTTTATGCCCTAAGCATGTAATTTGTAAATGGATTTATGAAGTAAATAAAAAGAAAGGTTCAATTCATTTTTGTTATGTTATTTATTTTATAAACTTGTGTACATATTAACATCCTGGATTGTCGGATGTAATCTCGAACTGTGTATATGAGTGTCGTATACGGATGGATACAGTAAAAGACGTGCAATCTAAAGAGTCCATAGATAGCAAATAAAGCTGGGTACTTTATTTGTGGTTAATCTATAGCTGCGGTCTATTCCGTAATGTACAGTGATTCTATCCTGAATCATTCATATGAGATATGAGAATGGAGACACCTTATATGATGTGATCATATAGGACTGAGCCATGATCTATATGAATCTCACACCAAGATCCGTTTACCGATGAGATTCATATATATCAACTAATGATGGCTATATATGAGTGATCTTAATCCTGAGTGTTTTATCGACTCCTTCAGGTTAGATCGTGGTCTTTGATATACCATGGGTGATGTCAGATGCATTTCCTGATCAATATGCTCCGTATGTTGGGATTACGGTTTGGCTTGTGGCTGGAAAGGTTTGTACACAATAGTGGAATCCACTCCTTCTTGTGAGAAGTAGATGGTAGTTCCCTTAAGGGTTGATTCGGGGCTTGGACAATATAAGCGATCTCCTAATTTCGTGAGAAAATATGATTTATTGTTCATTAAAGAATCAATGGTACTTAAAGGATATATGTAATTAAAGGGGTATAACGGACATTATGACCCAACTCTAATTATGAACTACTGTTGAGGATCACACCATATGTAATAGCTATATCGATGGACACCGAGTTGTATCGGTCTGTGTAAAAGCATTTACAGTTGAGAGAGTACAGCTTCGGGTTTTTAGCGGAATAACACCGAAGTTAATAATCAAGGAATATTAATTAAAGAGTTTAATTAATGATTCCGAGGATTATTGGAGCTCAAAATATTGTGGGTCCATTATGTCCCCTTGTTAGCCCGATCGATTTAGGTAACAAGGGTCACGGTTAATTAATTGTGTTGTCCAATTAATTGTGTTATAAAAGTGACACGTATATAATTCGAGAATTAATTGAATAATGAGATTATTTAATTAATGAATGTTAATAGTTAAATTAATTAAATAATTAGGTTATTTAATTAATAGTTATTAATTAACTATTAATTGGAGGGTGTTAGTTGATATATGGATTTAGGTGAAGATAAAATAATAGGATTATTTTATTTTTACTAAATCATTTACCTAAGTATTTGAATTTAAGTTTAAATTTAAAATACTTATTATCACTTTTTAATATATTAGATATATTTGAAAAAGATAATTAAAAGATATATATCAATTATAGCATAAGAGATTGCATTGGATGCAAATTGGTGTGTGCATATATATAAGTGTTTGTATAAGATACAAACAAGGATATATATATATATATATATAACCAAGAACAAGATGTTCGTGGACTGTGTAATGCAAACAATATATATATATGAAGAACAAAATGTTCGTGCACCGTGTAATGCAAACAAATGTTTTATGTGTTTTTGAAACACATAGAAGAAAGAGTTTCTTCAATTCTCTCTACATCCTCCATTCAAGTTCCTAATACCGTGACGCGCCCACACGTAGTTACCAGTTCTGGGAGATAACAAGGAAGATTGAGTGGTTCAGACAGAAGCACATCGAAAAGTGAAGGAGCCTCCAAACGTTGGTAAGTATATCTTCTTCTGATTATATCGATTTCAATTCCTGTGTTTACATATTGTATGTATTAGTTCCGAAAATAATTACGATCCAAAGTTCACTGGTCCCAGATATAGATATGATATGTATATAAAATTTTAAAACCTAGTTCCGCTGCGTGACCGGTGAAACAGGGGTTCCAACAAATAGGGCCAAACATGACATACAGAAGAGATATACAAAAAAAAAAAGAAAAAAAAAGAAAAAAAAGTAAGAGAAGTATAGGTAAACGAAAAACAGAGGAAGAACGACAGATAGAAGAAAAGAAGAGAAGAGGGAAATGCCTAAATTCTACGTTCAGAACACGGCCACCTTCGTTTCCACTATTCGACAAGCACGAGTTACCACCTTTCTAGATCCTAGAGAGACTGTGAGCATATGAGAGAGCAATCTGTATATCAAAGTAAGTAATCAATAATAGAAGCTCTCATTTGTATCCTTGCAATCCAGCTTTTCGTTTACCTCTAAACAGGTTAGGTATCAACGGTACCGACCCCGGCCACCACTTCCGTGGTAGTGGTCTCGAGGGTGTTAATATGAATTTCTCATCCCCGAACAAATTTCCCGTTAACATATCATATAATTTATTTATTAATCATTAAAAAAATATATCCTCAATGAAAATATTCTTGAAGATATAATATCTAAAAAGTCTTACTTGACTTCTGCATCCGATTCCGCAATTCCAGCCAATGAAAATGTACTGAAGATTGATCGAATTGAAAGCTTACTTGTAAATGTAAATTAATTTTCTAGCTCTCTTACCTTTTTGGCTATAATGTATTCCATATTAAAGATATTATCATGAATGACTTTTAATATGTGTTTGAGCAAATAGATTTCTGGGTCAAAGCATATATGACAGTGACAAACTTGAACCAGAAATTTCGGTGCATGGCTTGCAGTCAATGTAACAAAATGATCCATGCACCAAAATTTCTGGTTTAGAATACGATGAATTTTTTGCATGCATTCATTGCAAACGAAAGATGTTAGATGAACTCCAAGGTATTAACTGAATTAGTTATATAGTAAAATTGCTCAAAATTTTCTCTTACTAATCAACCTGCAGAAACAAAAAGAGGGTTTAAGTCTAGGATACAGCTTCTATATCTGCAATCACAGTTTAAGATCAATATATATGTGTATGCATTTTGGTGAATTGTCAATTGTTTTTCAATTATGGAATCGTAAGACTTGTTTTAAAAATATGTTTTATTGCTTGGGATCTTCAATTTATTTGTATGAATCTCTATAGCATGAGTACAATGAAATTTGACTACATAATTCGAATCTAACTTACATGTTCTCTCTTATATTAGGTGTCGTTTTGACGTCGAATTCAAAGATACATCTTCATTGATTTTTGCAACAATATTAGGACAAAATGTAGAGACATTTATATCATGCACTTCAAAACAATTGATGTGACAGACAAATAAGGTATGATATATAATCCATCTAAAGTTTGTTATATTAACATATATTTATACCTTTTCATCGTTCTCATTTTCAAAAAAACATATTCAATAAATTATATGTTTATATCTAACAGAATGGAATCGTTGATATTGAAATTGTTGCCACGCTTCCTAATACATATGACTACCTCATTCATGTTAAAATTACTATATATGAAAGTTGTGGACGCACAACCAACGAACTCAATATTGTTGCAATCCATGAAATAATCAATGAAGACACCATGAAACCAGACAATGGTAAGAGCAAAAATGTTATTGAATAAGATATCATTCTTTAAGAAAATATGTATGGTAAGAGCAAAAATGTTATTGAATAAGATATCATTCTTTAAGAAAATATGTATGACAGTGTAAATATCTCGTTTTACTAAACTTCAAACTAACTATGATTGTTTGGAACTTTTTACGGTACTTGTCTTTTGAAAGCCTAGAAATCATTCAATAGTTGGGTTCTACAATTTTGTATTTGTAGATAATATAAACATTCTTTTGAAAGTTTATTATACTTCCAATAACCGGGTTCTACAATTTTGTATCTGTAGATAATATAAAACTCCTTTTGAAAGTTTATATTGCTTCTAATAGTCGGGTTCTACTATTTTGTATATATATATAATGTAAACTTCTTCGGAAAGTTTATAGAGCCTCTAATAACCAGGTTTTACAATTTGTATATATAGATAATGTAGAACTTCTTTTGAAAGTTTATAAGCCTTAGCTTTACAATTTTGAACAAGTTATTATTTTCTTGTTTTGTATTGAAATGACTCAGGTTTTTATATAAGCAGATGTTTTGCATGTGCCTCAAAACCTAGTTTTGTTTAATAATTTTGGGGAAAAGAATTTGACTCAACCACTTCACTACACGATTAGCTTTGTTTATTAACATATATATATATATATATATATATATATATATATATATATATATATATATATATATATATGCCTGTGGGCCAGCCCGTGAGGCCTGCGGCATCACTCTTGCAGCCCAGCCTGTCCTGTTTGGTACCGGTCCTTGCCCTGACCTGTTTCCACCACTAATACTCCATGAGCATTTTGGTTTTAGAGTAACTACTCCATCACATATAAAACTTGGAGAAGTATAACCTTTTTTAATAATCCACCAAGTTTGCCCATTAATAGATTTAATGTAGTATTTTATGAGCACTTTCCATAAAAATATAATTTTTCCCAGCTAATAGAAGAGGACAATTAAAACAAGTATTAATAGACAATGAGCTGTTTATAGTTAGCAAATAACCTTGAAAATCCCGAGATCACACTTATTATCTCAAGTGACCCGCTCTGAGGCCCCTATGATACTAATTGAAATTCCTATAAGGTTATAGGCTCTAAAACAACCTGGGGGTAGGGTGGGGAATAGGTTGATACTCTTTTTTGATACTTTTGTCTATCACTTGATGAGCACACAATTCGACCTTTAATATACTAGTTAGTAGTATACACGCGAACGATTCTGGATCAATTCGGAGTGGTTTTCCGTCAAAATTCCGTCAAACCGCGGCCTGGGTCGCTCTGTAGGTCACCACAATCCAAGCCACAGAATTATCCTGCCAGGTAACGCTCCTCAGACCGCTTGGTAGGTCTTATGCATGAACGGCGATCTAGCCCGTGGTTGACTTTCTAGCACTGACCATCGGTTACCAAATCATGCATAACTTCTTCTAGAAGTATCAAAATTGCAATCCGTAAAGTGCGCCGGAAACTAGACTTCCGAGGCTTTCAATACATAGGTGGTAGGACACACAATTCGATAGGAGATCGGATATATGGTCCCTGTAATCTGGCTATTCTACATTGGCTAAAATTTATCTTTTGCTCATTTTCTCCAAAATAACATCCAACACCTCTTGAATGGAATGTGACCTAAACATGTTCAACAAACACATAAAATACCTAATTTTGTCCAAGAACAAAGCAAAAATAATAGGAAATCCGGACCTAGCGAAACTAGAATAAACACAAAAACTAAAAACAAACAAAAATCTAAAAATAAAATAAAAATAAACTAAGCCACTTTCATAGGGAACAAGATAACATTGAGCGTATGCTACAATCCTTTAAACCTCTAGGTGTCCTTAGTAGGAGGATTTTTATCTCCTGAGGGTTTACAGCTATGCTACCTACAAACATAATTCTGCGAAATACAAGATAGTCAAGATGCAAACTCAAATGTACCATTCAAAGCCAATACATGCTAGAGCCACTGAATAAATTATGTCACAAATTTGAATGCAATATTTAGTTTTAATGAAAAGCTCATACTCAAGACACTATAACTTTAAAAACACATTTGTTAAATACCATAGATATAATTCGCCTTGACTCTAATTCTCACATGATGTCACTCATTAATTTC
The DNA here is from genome assembly GCA_032871835.1 of Dipteronia dyeriana. Classification (NCBI taxonomy): domain Eukaryota; kingdom Viridiplantae; phylum Streptophyta; class Magnoliopsida; order Sapindales; family Sapindaceae; genus Dipteronia; species Dipteronia dyeriana. The sequence continues at coordinate 2,004,792 of CM065297.1, forward strand.
ACATGGAAACTAGGCAAATACACTCATCAAGCATTTGCAAATGAAGTTATGCACAAGAAATTTTAAGATATAATTACATATGAATGTATAATAGAAAGAACGCTTGATTTTATACAAATGATCTTATGAACGGAATCAGACATTAAGAACAAGATAGATCACATGTTTACATTTACTCTCGAGCTAGCATTCCCAAAAGATAAATTAGGTCTTTTCTTTGGTTGTAACGGGGTCATTAGGTGAATGTTAAGAAAGAACGGGAAAAGGATAACAAACAACCCTAGGATCATATTGAGAAATTCTTTGGTAATCTTCATACTCGACAGAATTTCTTCAAATTCTTCATTCCACTTGCATGCAGGCTTATTGAGCAATTTTCAGTCATTCAAGAAAATTTTCATTCATTCTCATTCTTGAGTTGATTTTGATTTCTAATCTCTTCATTGTAAAGCTCTTTTCCTTTTCACTTACTTCCATTTGATTCATCATCTCATTCATTTATCTTCTTTTTTTAATTTCTCTTTTTTTAAACTTTTTTTAAACTTTTTTAAACTTTTTTTTTTTTGAGATGAGAATTTGTACATCAATTACATAGTTCTTCCAACACCTTCTTTGCATTTGATCTTTTTGCTTTACCTTGGTACATACAAATCTCGAATTACCCATTTCGAACTCTCTTCAATCATCTTCATCACCTCAATATGATCCTAAGCTATAATGTATGGCTAAATCATGGCTCATTGGGGTTAAGTTAATGTGATGAAGAAAGAAAAAAAACTTATAGTGTTTGGCTTCAAAATTGGCTATGGAGCACACACATAAAGGTAGGAAATATTTAAGGTCTTTTAAGTGAGTTAAAGCACACATTGCCTATATCACTTCTTATGGTCCAACCAAAACAAGAGCAAAGTCCATATGTGATATCTTTTTATATTGAATGTTCTTTAATATCCAATGCATAACCTATTGAGATAATTTTCTAATGCTAAGAACCTAATGAGTGTTTAGGAGTAGAAACAAAAGAACCCTCTATAATGATATTTATGTACGCTTTTTGGCTTAGTGAACTCACAAGGGTAGTCTCCACTATTAACCATGGCTATCCAACTAAGAATCCTATCCACCATCATATCAAGAGCATGTAATAATTTTTTTAAAAATGTAATGCATTACTCTAAGTGGCAAGACATTAGTTTAAACTCAGTGATTAAAGAATATATTACGGCTCTTAAAGCACACAAAAGAAGCATCGAAAAATAGAGGACAAAAATTCCAAAAATTGGTGACTTTCTAAAACGACCTACGTCCGTTCTTTAATGCATATCTCTCAAATGACTTAATAAAGATTAACCAAATTTTAACATAAAAAACTAGACATGCAAATACACACTTTTTATTTAGAAAATATTTCAAAATTAAAATCGTAAAAGTGAGAAAACAGACGACGAAAAACAGTTCATGTGAAGAATTTTAAAAACAGGGCATCGCCCATGACATTTGGTCGAAGAAACATTCATAACTTTTAAACCACTACCCATAATTTTATGTTATTTATACCGTTAGATTCGTATCGAAAAAACGAAGAATCATAATTGGACATAAAAATTTATTTCCTCACCAATGAATAATTTTAACAAAACGTTTGCCTCAAAAAAATTTAAAACATGGCACTTTTTCACATATTTCAACAAATGACTCGAATAATAAAATAAACACAAATTCACACCCCCACACCTAATCTAAACATAATCCTCAATGTTTATATGATATTAAAAGAATGGACAATGAATAAAGAAAAAGTATGGAAGGCAAGAAATCGAACACAAAAACTAAAGAAAAAAACTAAAAACTAAAAATTAAAACAAAAAATTTAAAAGAAATTACCTAGGTGAGTTGCCTCCCACCAAGCGCTTTATTTAACGTCTAGGTAAGACGGGTGCTTGGAAAACTCAACCAAATTCCAATGTCTCAAATTTACGCTTAAGTACGATCATATCTTAGAAAAAATTATCCCGTGTCGGTATGTTCCTACACACAATAAGCAAAGGCAAGTAAATGTTCAATATAAAGTATGGTGAAATAAGTTCAGAAAACCACTTATTCCATTTGATATTGTGTAGGCTGCTCGAAAAAACTATGGTAGGGACATAAGGCTTGAGTTCCTTGTATAATAGTGGCTCCTCGAAAGGGACATCGTCCACTTACTTCACTTTTTCTTCATCCATGTTAGAAGCTATAATCACTGGGAGTGTCTCATTCTCCCATAGAATAGCATACTTGAGGTTAGAAGGAAGTTGTTTGAGCTCTAATGTAGGGGGAGAGCTCGTAGATGGGATTAAAGATATATTGATCCCATCTTCAATTTCAACACTTACTTCTTCAATATCAGAATCTTCTTATATAACCCCATCCTGTTCAATTTCTTCATCATCCCTAAAAACATCTTTGACCCAATCCAGCAGCTCATTGAGTTCCCTACTTGACAATTCTTTTTGCACAGTCATTGTTAGCTTCCCATTTTGAACATCATCATATGTGTGTTGCTTGTAGAAGTCCATTGTTCCGAAAATGAAAGAAAAGAAAAAGAAAGAAAAAGAAAATAAAAAGAAAACAAAATCTAAACAACAAAAAAAAACTAAAATTAAAACTAGAAATAACCAATAAATTTAACTAATCCCCGGTAGCGGCGTCAAAAACTTGTTGTGTAAATTTGTAGTTATAAAAACAATACTCCCAAGATCACGAATCGTGAAGATAAACACAATGACAATTAAGGATTGTTCCTACGAAGACTAGAAATTTACCGGTTAAATCTAATTCTAATTAAAATTAAATTGAAAATAACCAAGAGATTGTTGAAGATTGAATTAAAACTAAAACTAAATTAAATTAGACTAAGAAAGCAATTGAAAATATTTGGTTGTGATCAAGGGTGAGAAAACACCAGGTCATCAATGATCCCCAATTATGAACACTCAATGTATGGAATTAATTTGTAAACAAAATTCAATCAATTCAAGGGTTCATTCTTTGTCTTTAATGTAACTATTACCGTATGATCACGAGATAAGTCAAGTATTCCCAACCACTATTCACCATTGGTCTATGGTGTGAACAATGATCGGAAACCCGTTAAGCGCAAGAAATAAGAACCAAATTCTGTACTTTACTTGGTCTATGTTAAAGATAAAATTCATTCATTCAAAAGAGCATTAATCAATGATAGGTTTGGTCTATACTCTAACCCTAATTCTCAGATAGTCTTAACCATAAAATCATACCAAATAATTATCCACCCATGGTCTATGGTGTGAATAAATATTAAAACTAATGAGAGTCAAGCAATTAAGAACAATGGATAAATCAAGAATTGAATTGAAGAAATAATAATATTAATCTAAACATTAGCATTCACAAAAAGATTCACATTGATTCCATAGTTATGAAATTAGTTACACATCATGAAAACAAAAGAACAGAAAGAAAAGATAAAACCCATTGAGGCCTCAAACAGATTCTTCAAATCTTCAATGTTGAAATCTTCTGAGTCTTCGAATCTTTGGATGTGTAAGGATTAATGGAAGTTGTGAGTTGATGTATGGTAATGGAGTGGTGGGGGATGGCCCCCTTGGTGGCTTGGGACCTCCATTGGCTTGTGTCTTTGAATTGCAAAGAATAGGAAGTATTAATATGTGATTTTTCCTTATGAACCCCCAATTCTTCCTAGGTTTAGGAAATCCATCTAGTGGGAAAGTAGAATGAAACAAGGAATGAGAATCCTTTCCTAAATTGGATTTTCTCTTTTGATGTTTGACTCATAATTTGAGTTTAGGAAGTTCCCCAACATGTTTTGGTCTTTTAAAATCACTAGAATTTGATCTGGAAAGTTTTGGAACAATTCTGGACCAATTCGGAGTGGGTTTTCACCAAAAATATGTCAATCCGTGGTCTAGGTTGCTCCGTAGGTCACCTCGGTCCAAACCGCAAAATTCTTCTATCATATACCACTTCTCAGATCGCTGGGTAGGTCTTATGCATGAACGGTGGTCTAGCCCGCGGTTAGGGGTGGACGTTTAATGGATCGGTTCATTTTTGAAGTGAACCGATAAAAAAACCGATACTATTCGATTTTTGAAAAAAATGATCCGATCCAATTAAATATACAATTGTCAACCGATAAAAAACCGATGGAACTGAACCGGTTCGGTTCGGTTCGAATTTTTCTGTTTTGGGCCGATTGGGCCCAATTATTGGGCTTTAATTTATAAAATCGATTATAGTCTGAAAAATTGAAGAAAAAAAACATAAGTTCTTCATTTGTTAGGGTCTATTGGGCTGAATATGATTAAATTACAGTATAAGTCCATAATACAAATAAAAACAACTACAAATTATGCAAACAATTAGTCCATAATACAAATAAAAACAACTAGAAATTATTCAAATAATAAATTTATAATACAAATAAGTCTAGAATACAAATTGAAAACAGCTCTTGAATCCTTCAAACAACCCAGTAACCCTTGAATCCTTTAAACAACCCAGTAACCCTTGAATCCATCAAACAATAATACCCAACATCACAAGGGCCAAACAAGGAACCAACAACACCCCTGGAGAGAACAATACTTCAAGACAAGACCCCAAGAACAAGAACAAGGCAATTTTGATCCCAGCAAAAAGAAAACTAGTGAAGACAGTGATGTTTCATTTAATTCTCAGGTCAATTGATTCTCTTTACAACATCAAAATTTCAAACGAACATGTGCAAAAACAGAGCAAAACAGGGGATCATCTTTTGAAAGAACATGTGCTACAAAACAAAGGAAGCCAAATTATTTTCATGAATATCGGAGTGTTTTTGAAAACAAAAAATAGTTAACACAAACACAATTAGATGACAATTTTATTTTTTAGTAAGACATTTTAAAAAAAACATGATTCAATATACCAATTTTAATCTTTTAATCACTTCACCTTAAGTATAATTACGGGCCAAACCCTCACAGAGATCCAAACAAGCAAACAGATCCAAGGAAGAAGAACAATAACAGCTCGAAGAAAAACAAAAACACAAAACAAAGACAAACAACCACCTACCATTATTTTTTTAAAATTTTAATCTTAACACCTGAAACGAATGAAGAGGGTTGAAGGAGTAAACAAAAAAACCGGAAAGATTTGTGAGAATATAGAAGATTTAGAGAAGAGATTTTGTTTAACCAACCTAAGCAAAAACCCAAAAATGACGAAGCAAACAACGTAGACGGCTGACGAAGCAAAACACTGACAGGGCGACGGACGGCGGACGAGAGAGACAAATGTTGGATAAGGACTGCAAACAGTGTAGTTGAGACATTTAGGGTTACCAAGTGAGACGAAGATGCGCGAGAGGGAGAGGAACGTAAAGAGGCAGAGGGTTCAGATTTTTTTAGGGATTTTCTTATATACTTCGGTTCTCAGTTCAGTTTTCGGTTTGAACCACCGAACAGGAAACCGAACCGATTATTCGGTTGAAAAAAAAACAAACTGAACTAAACCGGGAAAAAAAATAAAATCGAAAAAAAACTGATTGGACCGGTTCTGTTCGGTTTTTTTTTGCCCACTCCTACCTACGGTTGACTTTCCAGCACTGACATTCGGTTACTAAATTGCGTATAACTTCTTCTAGAAATATCGAAATTGCGATCCGTAAAGTGTGACAGAAACTAGACTTCCGGGGATTTCAATCCATTGGTTGTAGGACACACAATTTGATCGGAACTCAGAGATATGGTCCCCGTAATCTGGCTATTCTATATTGGCTGAAATTCATCTTTTGCTCATTTTCTCCAAAATAACATCCAACACCTCTTGAATGGAACGTGACCTACACATGCTAAACTAACATATAAAATGCCTAATTTCACCCAATAACAAAGCACAAATAATAGGAAGTGGAGACCTAAAACATGTAAATAGGCAGATTAACAAACACGTTCAAACATGCTATTTCTTAGAATTTTCTTCATTTCCTTTTACATGTTAGACAACTCTTTTCTTCAATCTTGCACACACGTTCTTCTAATTTTATAGACATGGATTTCACCATATTCTTCATATGATTGATCTCTTGTAAGATTATTTGCTCCATAGCCGCTTGCTTTACTGCTAGGTTCTGATACCAGATGTTATTGACCTAAATGTTTGCATTGAGAAGTTAAATAAAGTATAAAATAGAAGAGAGGAGAAAAATGTTAAGTCGAGGAAAGCTTAAATCTCCCAAGTATTAGTGTTTGGAGGACCCAATAACTTTCCAAATATAACACAATTTGTAGATAATAATTCTCTATTTTTTTCTTTTTTTTATTAATGCAATGTAGATATATATACAAAGTATGTGTGCTCAACTCTCTCCTAGAATTAAGAAGCTAACTCACCCACAACACATAAATAATTTAACAAGTAAATCCACTAATTTAATATTTTTGACTAATTCAAACTAGATGAAAACAACAAAGTAAAATTAAAATAAATACATTAAATATCTTAATAAAGTTAGAAGGTTGGTTAGTTGGTATCATAATTTTTCTTGGTACAGTCCTGAACATGAGCACTTTAAAAATATTTTTCTTATGTGGTTACAGGCATACTCGGGTGTAAGTGTATAACCAGACATTTCAACATAGATACCCTCTTATAAAATAAAATAAAATTTTCTTTTATTATACATACCCTCCAATCTCCATTGAAAACTGTGTGGTTAGTTGGACACGGTACCCATCTTCTGGGGCCCGAGTTGCATTGGGTTCTCTCAACAGTACTGGTTGTTTGGGCCTCTTGAGTCTTTTGGCTCTTTATATTATTGTTAAAAAGAATGTATTAAAAGAAAAAAAAAAAGGCTAAACATGGATAATGTAAAAATCATAATCGATGAACGTCAATTTTTAGTAGAGCGGGTAATACACGTTCCTTTCATGTTTTATGTAAGTGGGGAGATTTTTTCTCGAATTATAGGACTAATTATCTTCGGTTATGAAATTAGATATCTAGACCTTATATGTATTGTTTCATTTCGATATGTCCTAACAGTCCTATTGTAATATTTTTATAATGTTCAAACTAAACCAATTTAATTTTATGATTTAAAACTTTGCCTTCAACATCTCAACCACTCACGTGCTCTTAATCCAATGATTGAGATTTGGATGTATTTATGATTCTTAAATTAAGAATACAAAAATGGTTGAGATGTTGAAGTAACGGTTTTAAATTACACATTTAATTTGGTTTTATTTTGAACCCCTTGTAATGCTTTAAAAATAAAAAAAATAAAAAAATCATAATTGATATTTTAATTACATAATCTAGGGTCGACAAAAAGGCAAAGAAACGACAAAAGAACAACATTGGTTTTGTAACAAAATAACCAAACCGAAGTACCAAAATTCAAGCTCTCACTGCCTGTTGTTTTTAACTCTCTCTCTCTCTCTCTCTCTCTCTCTTCTTCTCAGGCATCTAAATGTAACTGAGGATTCTCTCTCTCTCTCTCTGAAAATTGTTTCTATAGGTTTCAAAACTAAAAATACATACACCCTTTGGAGCTTCATGTGTGTGTGCGCGTCGAGTTGTTTCTGTGAGAGCTTGGCATTGTGTGAGTGAATGTGTGTCTGTTTCTGTTTGGTGAGCTTGAAAACGTAACTGACAGTTTTTGTGCAACATTTGTCACTCTGTACTGGGTCAGTTTCTAGGATTTGATTTCTTGGGGGTATGCAAATGGTCACTCCTCTCATTGTCAGCATCTAATTGAAGTTGTTATTTGTTATTTTTTTTTTCCTTTTCATGTCCTTTTCTTGATCTGGGTTATACCCAGAATTGGCATATTTGCTTTACACACCTGGTTTTTTCATGTGGGTTTGTTTATGTGGCCTGGTCTCAATTAATGTTTTTTCAGATTTTAGATGAAAAAAAAGGTTCCGTTTTTATGCGTTATTTTCTAGAAGTTGCTCAATTATTTGTTTCTTTCTGCTTTATGGGTAGATATTTAGTTGTGTTTGATGGTTTTGGGGTAATTGGGGTTAAGGAGGATAAAAAGAATGGCTATTTTTAGTACAATGTGGTGTTTTTAAGAAATGGGAATTGAGTGATTGTTTTGTTTTTGCTTCTGGCTTTGGTCTTTGTTGCTTAAGTTAGGAGAAATTAGATTTTAGGATTTGAAGATGGTATTAGGTCCAGATACTGTCCATCCTAAGGCTTTGAGTAAGAAGAACAAGAAACATCCTGAATCTGAGCAGCCTGGGTGCTGGTTCAAGTTCAGGTTCATTGGGAGCTGCCTGGCTTCAAGGACCAAAGCAGATGCTACCAGTAGTGTTACAAGCACTCAATCTGGTATACTATACAATTATGTATTATTCTTATATATTGTTTCATCACACAAGATCCTTAATTTCTTATGTAATATATGCAATTAGATACTGTTTGATTCTCTGGTTATATTTGCCATATCTGATGCCAAAAGGATTTAGAATTGAATAATTGATTCAATTCGATTTATTGTTTGTGCCACGTATATGTTATGAATGTTTGGCATGCTGATTCTATTGTAAAATATAAACGAATTCTTGCTGTATAACATATTAAGTTGTGATGAGAATCTTTGTTTGTGCGACATATATGATATATCATATATGTTGTGAATGTTTGGCATGGTAATTCTAGAGTAAAACATTAACTAATTGTTGTTGGGTTGTGTATTAAGTTGTGATTGAATTCTTTGTTTGTGCCTCGTATCTGTTATGAATGTTTGGCATGGTAATTCTATTGTAGAACATTAATTAATTATTGTTGTATACTCGCATTGCGTATTAAGTTGTGATTGCCTTCCATTTGTGCACGCTTGATGGATAATAACTTCAGCAATTGCTTGATCGCCTAGGTCTGTTGAGACTTTCGGTGATAATTATTGTTTTTTCGTTTCCGTGATTGCTAAATCAAAAAAGTTTGACGGCCACACAAAAATTTGACTGTGTGTGGTCCTTTAAGATTCATACTTCTCTTACCCTGTCTTTTGGTAGATGAAATAACTAGGAAGTCTAAATTGTCTCAACATCACTGGCCATTTATGAATGTTGGGCACGAGCAAATTATTTATTAGTTTGCATCGGTAGATGAAAAGTATATTGGGGTAGTATATGTAGGTTAATTGGCATATGCTTTTGAAAAACGTTATACTAGTCGTGTTGTAGATACGGTGCATCACTGGTGGTTAATCTAAAACATTGGCTGATATGGCTTCCCTTTATGTACAAAGTTCAATCCATGCATTGTCCTTCATAATAAGTACATATATAGAGACATGATTTGCTTAGAATGCATTGTGATGGACAGTATATAAATCCATCTTCCATGGTGTTATGTAGTCTATTTTAACATGTCAAATACAGGAATGACAAATGCTTTCATGCATATTAGATGATTACTGGTGAACCAGATAATATTGATATGCTATCTCTTTTTATTTGGTTGTCTGGGAATCAGCTGAGAGTAAATCTACAATTGATACAAGCCGAGACCAACCCATTGTTCCGGTTGTATCCTCCTCGACTACTAGTCATGCAGAAAGTACTACACCATCCACTCCCAATGTCCATGACGAACTTAAAATTTCTTCGCAGCTTAGAAAATTCTCCTTTAATGAGCTCAAGTCAGCGACAAGGAATTTTAGGCCGGAGAGTCTCCTGGGTGAGGGTGGGTTTGGTTGTGTATTTAAAGGTTGGATAGATGAGAATGGAGCAGCACCGGTTAAACCTGGTACAGGAGTTCCTGTTGCTGTGAAAACACTCAACCATGATGGACTTCAGGGTCACAAAGAATGGCTTGTATGATAACCTGTCATCTAATTTATTGTACTTACGTGCATGTAGGCATTCCTAGTACACACAGGCACAAACACAGACAGAGAACACAGGCACAAACACAGACAGAGAACACACACACACACACACACACACACACACAAATGTATGTAATCTAATTCTATGTATTTATGTGCATATGTACATTTCTATACGCACTCTCACACACAGAGACAGAGAGAACTCACACTCATACATACATACATGTATATGTGTGTGCAAGGAAATATATGTACATCTCACTTACATATTTGGCCTACTTCTATGCTTGTTTAGCTTCAATTGCCCTCTGATTGAAAGACTTATATTAATCTCTACAATGTGGCAGGCTGAGGTTAATTATCTTGGTGAGCTCCTTCATCCTAACCTTGTTAAGTTGATTGGTTGCTGCATTGAAGACGATCAAAGGCTACTTGTTTATGAGTTTATGCCTCGAGGAAGTTTAGAGAATCACCTTTTTAGAAGTATGTTACTGAATTCATTATTTTGGCAAATGTGATTGCCTTTCTTCTATTGGATTACAACATTATTGTGTGTTCTCTGTCAACAATTTATAGAGTTTTCTTTTATCTTTTTAGGGATGGGAAATAGGTTGAGGTAATTACCCTAAGATATGGATTCACTATATGTTTCATTCAATTAAATTTATGCATTGATAAGCTTTTTCTTTTCCCTCCTCATTTGTCTACAATTTAATGCTTGAAGGTTAGATTCGAGTTGATGTGATTTTTGTTTTATCTACCCATATACTGTTGGAATTCAGTTGGATGAAGATGGTACAATGAGAACTGTTATTCTGAGATATGCAGTTAGTTACCTGTTAATTAGCATTGGAAGGATGCTTTCATTTGCTACTTGACATATTCTGTTCTAGGCTTGGTTTTTGCATTCTATAATTGGTTTATAGAGAAAATGAATCTAAAACTTGTTGTTCATAAATATTGCCGTCTGTAGCCTTGAATTTGTTGGATTCTTTTATGAGGGGAAACCTCTTAAGTGCAATGTGGTAGGAAAAATATTAATGAATTCACAATGATTTGAACCCTAAGTATGGTACATAGGTTATACTTATAATGCAATTCGGTGAAAAGAAAGTAATGAATACATAAATGCTTTAAAAATTTAGGGAGTGTTGTAGGAGTTACAGTGTTCTTTCTTGAAAGATGTCAACATTGATTATGCATGATATAATTCTGTAGTTAACATCTGATGAAAGTTGGTCTTGTTGCTGACCGTGGGTGGGAAGACTATTGTTCTCTCTCATTCTGCGTGCATGCGTGAGTGGTGTTTGTGGAATCATATCTTTTTAACATCAGAGAATGACTTGGATTATCATAAATATGCAAACGATCCGGTTACAAATTTTATTGATAATAATTATAGCAAGAATAAATTATATGAGCAAGCTTAGAAGATTCCAAGATACCGAACCTAGAATTCTACATCTCGAAACCCCGTTATTTTGATTTAGTGATATTAGCAATCTTGCCACCAAATGATGGTTTGCTAGCAGAAATTTCCATTCCATTATTTTATTGAAATAATTTTTGGAAGCAGGGTCTTTGCCTCTTCCTTGGTCCATCAGAATGAAAGTTGCACTTGGTGCTGCAAAGGGGCTTGCCTTTCTTCATGAGGAAGCTGAAAAGCCAGTGATCTATCGAGATTTTAAAACATCTAACATCCTGCTAGATGCGGTACGTGACTTATGTGAACAACAACAACTAATCTTTTCCACTTTTATTCCCTATCTAATTTATTGCTAAATCCGTGTTCCAGGACTACAATGCTAAGCTTTCTGATTTTGGACTTGCCAAAGATGGTCCCGAGGGAGATAAGACCCATGTATCTACACGGGTGATGGGAACTTACGGTTATGCAGCCCCTGAGTATGTGATGACAGGTAAATCATTAGCCTCTTTCTACATTAGTTTTTCCTTCTTCATTGGTTAAAACATTTTCTCTCCATTCTTTAATGGACTTCCTATAACGCATCTCTTAAATTCTTCTACCTTGAGCATGAATCACGTTTCTCTGTCTTCCCCCTGCATTAGTTCATTTTCTTGCTTACATATTTACTCAATTGTATTTCTTTGTAAATCTCCTGGGTGTCCTATTCTTTATTGTATATATTTTAGAGACTGTTGTCCTTCAATGTCCCACCTAAGTCACCTTCATTTCCACCGTGCCTCCACTGCCTAAAGAAGAAAACAGAAACTTAAGTAAAATATAAGTAAAATTAGTAATTACCCTTGAGTAAAATTTGAGTTAGGTTCTTTAATGTTGAAGAATGGTCCATATTGAAGAGCTTTAGCCAAAACAAGGATGAGCACAATGATGGATGAATTCCTGTTCTAGAAAGCTTTTGTTCTAGGCAGTGAATCAATTGGTTACTATGGTTTACTTATTTCTTGATCTGGGCTAGAAATTACCATAAATTATTGGATTACCAATATCTATTACAAACCGAAAAAATCCATACTAGAAAAACCAAAATAAGTCCTAGATACCATAACTAGTACAAGGTTTGCCTAGTGAAATTTGAATTATGAGACAAGGATAACATTATGTGAAAGGCTTGTTGTTCTTACATATAGGTTGGTAATTATTTCTTTTGTTGGATGAATGATTTCTCCATATGTTGTAGGATTTGTTAACAGTAGAATATTATGGTCAGATAAAGATTTAGCCGTGGATTTACGATGTTTTAGCTTTGTGTTCAATCATCATTACTTCTGAATCACTTAAAGTAGTATAAATCAGTTTTCAATCGTCCATCAGTTATAAAGTGTTATGCATATTGGGCAAGATAACGACCTTCTTCTTCTGTTGTAGTTTTTATTTCAACTCAACAGAAAAAAAACTGTATGGGAACTATGCATACATGTGCATGTGCAATTAGTTTTTCCTCATTCTAATGCTATAGAGGATAGACATCTCCAATACGCCTACTTTAAGCATGACATGTGCATAGATGGCTTGAATTCTCAGTATCTAGCCTCTGTCAAATTTTATCTTCTCAATAGGCATCTTTTCGCATGATCAAACATGAGAGCTTTTATGTGGATCTTGAGTATAATTTTAGTTATACTAAATGTGTGTGAATCCAATCATAACTAATAGAATTTGTTTATGCCAGGCCATCTCACATCAAAGAGTGATGTCTACAGCTTTGGGGTGGTTCTGCTTGAAATGTTGACTGGCCGAAGATCGATGGACAAAAACCGAGCCAATGGAGAGCATAACCTGGTGGAATGGGCTAGGCCACAACTTGGAGAGAGGCGGAGGTTCTATCGTCTAATAGATCCTCGCCTTGAAGGATGCTTCTCAATAAAAGGTGCTCAGAAAGCAATTCAATTGGCATCCTACTGCCTTAGCCGTGACCCGAAAACCAGACCTCTTATGAGTGAAGTGGTTGATATCCTTACACCGCTGCCTAACCTCAAGGACATGGCCAGTTCCTCATCCTATTTTCAGGCCATGCAAGCAGAGCGTATGGGTTCCAACCTGAATGCTAGACATGGCCCTAGAGTGCAAGCTGGGCAGTTACCAAGGAATGGGCAACCACTGAGGAGCTTCTCCATACCAAATGGTCCACGTACTTCACCATATCATCAGAACAATCCTCACCGATCACCCAAACCTAATGTTCAGCAACAGAAGAAGTGAGGCTATGCTCCAAACTTTGTGTCAAGTGACCGTAACAGACAGTACATGTCTTCTAGATACCTATTCTGTTCTTTTAAAGGTTTTGGGTGTAGAGCTCAGACTAATTTTGGTAGAGTAAAGAACTGAAATGGTTGTTTGCAATTTAATGCTGATGAGTTTCTTTTCTGAGAGGTGAGTGGTGTTAGTTGGCCCTGCCATCAGATGCGGAGATAACTAATAGAGAAGCTAGAAAGGTAAGAGTAAGCAGCGCAGTCGTGGCCTGTAATTTGTCTTAAATTTAGAGAAAGATATTGCTTTTATGAAAAATCATCTTTCCAAACATCGTTTAACATGATCATGTAACTCATTTCCTTTAAACAGCTCCTCAGCTTGTCTCTTAGTTGCCTCTCCGCTTATCTATGTTATGTCTGGAGCAGGCTCCTCCATCGAACTGTAAAACTTTTCTATCATTTTCCTCAGTAGATCTTCTTTGGCATATGATTTTCCAATATTCAAGTATATACTTGAGAAAACACCTTTTGCCAATTCAATTTAGATGGAAGTATACATTGCTTTTAAGTACCATTTCCACTGCAACAATATATGTAAAAATAAAGTTTTGCAGGAAGCCCGTCCAAGACCAAAGCATGTATCAAAGGAAGAGCAGTGAAAACACAGATTCTTATTCACACAAAACAGTCATGTCCTGTTCTGTCAGAACATGACAAAGATCTGATCATAAGACAACATAGATAGTATTACACCAGATAAATAAAATTAAAGCATTACCATAGAGAGGCATTGATGGCAAGAACTATATAAAATTCATATATAATGCCAATACTGTATAAATGATTGCATCAGATTATAATTCCAAGTTACAGTCTATTTCCTACATTGATTCTGATTATAGGTTTTCTCTGCTCATTCCAGTATTGATTAACATCCAAAAGCCAGCAAGTTAGCTAAACAATTCTTTTTAGTGTATATATATGGCCATTTTGATAGCGCCTCACCAAATGGGTGGCCACCACGATGCTATTTTATTGAGCATGTTTGTTGCTTGTTGTGTGTGTGTTTAATGCTTTTAAGTGTTTGATCATCATTTGAATGAGTTTTGATCGTGAGTTAAGTACCTCATAACGAGCTCTTATCAATCGTGTTTGACTCCTGCACGTAGAAATATACTAATTTTCATGTATTTTCTTTTATGTGTGCCTTTGCTCTTAATGACCTCCAATGCATATATATTAATCATTGAGAGAGAGAGAGAGAGTTTTGTTGCATGAGGGTAACTCCGACGTATCTCAAGAGGGAATATCGGTTTAAATTGGGTGAACATGACTTTCAACATAAGAAACATTTCTCAATGAATCAGTACTCAATATCATTCAATATGATTGATTTGGTGAAATCGAAAACCCACAGCCTATTTGATTGCAATTAATTGTTGATTTGAATGTGCTTTTAGTGTAGTTTTAAATTGTAGTTGCTTTAAATTCGCATCACCTAATTGGTTTTTCCAAATAGAAATAGGTTTAATCAATTTCAGTAATTAGCAACCTAAATCCTGGGTAACAATAACTCTTTATATTTCTTATGCCGACCCTGTTCAATCGTGGGTAAAAGTGTATGTCACAATGCAAGGAATAGGTTGCGTGCACACACCGTTCATATCATTTGTGTCCCTGTATCACTGTGTGACACTTTCAAATAAAATTGGTTTGAATGTTTGTGCATATTTGTGCTTAAGATTGGTGCATCACTTGATTATGTTGTGTTATATTTTTGTGTTTGAGCATGTTTTTATTAGAGTATTTTTTCTAATCGCGAGGACCACATCGTGACCTTTGAAACATTCTGGATTCTTTGCAATATATGATCACGAGGACCTCATCCCGACCCCATGGCATAATCTCACACCTGATTGTTCTATTTTTATTACGACCTTACATCGTGAAATCTTCATTGTGATTATAGAGTATCAAGTCTGTCACGACGTTCCATCGCGATATGGTTGGCTCAATGAACATCTCTGGTTGGTGCAACATTTTATTCCATTCGGCAAGTCGCGAGATGTGGTCCCTACACGACGACCGAATGGTTTTTAATGTCGTTTCCATCACCATTTCCATCCCAAACGTGTCTTTTAACGGTTTTTAGATTCCATATAAATAGAAAAATGTCTATTTTTCTTCTAACAGAGCAGAGGGCAATAAGGGCATACGCCTAGTGAAAGATTAAGATTCCACAAGAGACATTCTCCATTTTGATCTCAAATCTCTACATGAATTTTATTGTAGATGTGGGTATTGCGTAAAATATTGTTTTATCTTGTCTAGACTAGATCTCATTGCTTTTTGAGCCTATATTGATCATCTAGCTAGTTTCATAGGATGTGTAGATCACTAATTCTATAATGCATTGTGCATCTTACATTTATATCACGCCACCTACTGTAGATAATCAATCACATTAATTTTACTTTGTGTACATTCATATTATTATTATTGAACACTTAGATCATTAATGCGTTGATTGGGCTAATTCTTGCTATTGTATTGGTAGAGATTGGAACTAGCAATCGAAGGGATTGACATCACTGGAACCAACAAGGTCCGGATTATCAACCTTAAGGGTATATCTATTTTTCCAAGTAGTTGTTTGTGTGGTTGCCTTGATCAATAATGATCCGTGATAGTGATTTACCACGTAATAATTTGTAAAGCTAGACTGAGTCGACACGGTCTAGAAGGTAGGTAATTTATAGAATAAAAAGGATTAAAATGATGTTATTTTGGGTTTTTTATTTATAAAAAAATGAGCTTTTTGTTTATAAGTTCTGTTTCAAACTTTTCAATAAAGTGGTTATTTCACACCAAGCTCACTTTCTACCGATCAACCGAATAACCTTATATATATTTATATTATTTAGTTTTCTTATACCAACATAATCTTCAAAATGATCTAAACGTTAAGAATTTCTTATATCATAATAAAAAGGTTAATTGATATTGATATCCTCTAAATTATGTCAAAATTTACACATTATCCTCTATACTGTTTTTTTTTTCCGTTATTAAACCTCCTGAACTCTCACATATCGATAAAAAACCTAAGTGTTTAAAAAAGAAGAAGAGAATTCATGGGGTTTAGTGGTGAAAACAAAGTGTAGGAGGCAGAGCTGTAAAACTAGACTGGCACGGCCTATTAGGCACGGTCTGGCCATGTCCATTTTCGGAAACGAGCCGGGCCTGGTCTGGCACGCACCACTGTGCATGCCGGACCAGGCCCCGCCCGTTTCTGAAAACTGAGGCCCGACACGGCAAGCCGGCCTCCCTCAGTCGGGCCGTGCCTGGCCCGACCTGGCCTGGCGGGCCTGGTCCGACTGGCTCGACGGGTCTGGTCCATAATTTTTTTTCAAATTAAGTATGTTTGGATGTAGGGTTTAGGGTTTAGGGTTTAGGGTTTAGGGTTTAGGGTTTAGGGTTTAGGATTTGAAATGAATAAATAAAACGAATAATTTTTATTTAATTAATTATTTTTCACTTATGGAATTCAGTATTATATATTTACATGATTGCATCATTAAAAACCTTACCAAGAAAAACCCAGTGGGATAAAAACTTGGTAAGGGAAAAAGAGTGCAACCGTTTTACAACTTACAAGTAAATAATAAATACATATGTAAAAGTATAACCTAGTTCTGGCCCTGGCCACTACTTGCAGGGTCATCAATATATAGATTGTTGAAATTTAGAATAAGCTCTTTATCTACAGTTAGATTTTATAACTTTTTTTTAGCATGCTCCCAATCCCGAAGGCATGTTAATACCTCCACCATCTCCGGAGACAAACAGTTTCTTCTTGGTTCAATTATGAGTCCACTGATGCTGAAAGCTTGTTCTGCAGACACCGTTGACACTGGAATAACCAGTACGTCACGTGCTAAGTGTGACAGAACTGAATACCTGTACATATAGGTCTTTCGCCATAACAACAAATCAAACTCTTCATTGTCTTCAACAACATCGAGCTGTGCTTCAAGGTACCTAATCAGTTCGGTACAAGAAGATGAGCCTGATCTTTGCCCTGAAGAAGTACTTGCTGATTTGTCATTTTTTCACCGTTTCAGAAGGCTCCAACTTGTTTACTTCGGCTCTGTCTCTGGTTGTGTTGATTGGGGGGTGTCAATGTTGCCAAACCTGCTCTCATAAATACTTAAAATCTCGAACAACTTGGTTCGAATGTCAATAATTTGTTCTGAATAATCTATTGACAAATTAATACCAATAAACTCAAGCAAAACTTCTAAATCAGATAATTTAACACTGGGATATACTATAACACTTTAGGCATAAAGTAGATGAATGTTAACCCAATATTTTTTCAATTTTGTCTCCATGGCAACAATTGCAGCGCCTAGATGTTCATCTTCTCTATAACTGTTTAACACTTCAGACATTTTCATTATCTGATGGATTGCCTGGGAAGATGTGGGGTAATAGACCCCGGAAAGAGTTACAAAAAATCTTTAAAAATTGAACAAAAATCTTTGCCACATACCAATCGTCTGTGGTAAGTGTTTTTGCTTCAGGACAACTGTTTCGACCAATTTCATGTTATAAAAATATGTAATAGTTGTATCATATTCCAAACAATTTTCCAACATTAAATAAGTAGTGTTCCATCTTACCGGCATATCAGTTTGGAATCGTCGGAGTTTGAGACTGTTTAATTTACAATGTCTCTTGAATTCACTGAATCTAGGATTAGAACTGTAAATCCAAGAAATGGCATCTCTGATGCGATCTATTTGGTCGCTTACCTGCTTTAAACCAGCCTGTACAACTAAATTTATAATATGACATGCATACCGTTGATGGAAGAAATAACCTCCATCTTGCGGGATATTTCTTGCAACAAACAATGCAATAGAGCTAGTATTTACAGATGCATTATCTAATGTGATCGAAAGGATGCGATGCGTGATTTCATAAGTTTCTAAAACATAAATAATGACATTAAAATTTTTTTATGCGGTATGTACAAAATCCATAGGATGAAAACCAATAATTCTTTTTGTTATCCTCTAGTCAGAATCTAAATAGTGTCCCGTGACACATAAATAGCCATGTTTGGAACATGCATTCCAAATATCAGAAGTTAATACAACAAAGACACTTAAATGCTGTATTTCAGCAATTAAGTCATCCTTTTGGGTTTCAAACAATCGTATCAAATCATTTCTAATGGCGGTTCTAGAAACAGGTTCATATTGGGGGTTATATGCAGATGTGATTAATTCTTTATAAAATGGACTCTCACCAATACTGATCGGTTGATCAGTTTGTGCAATGTATCGTGCCAAGCACTCTCTAGCGTGCATGACGTCGAACTGCCACGTCGTAACGGACCCGTCTGGGTGCCGTTGTAGTTGTGTCTGGGTTGTAGTGTCTACCTGTCCATGTGCAGACATACATTTGTACATATGTCGTCTCAAATGTCCGGTTCCCTTCGTACTTGTAGCATAATCCTTATGACAAAACTTACATTTAGCTCTAGGCCCAGACGTCCCGTCTGGGAGTGTCATTTGGACTATGTTGAAACACTGCCACACATCTGATGTTAATTTTCTGGGACGTGATGTTGGTGTAATGGCGAAACCAGAAGGTCCCGCTTGAGTATGGGTCGGCTCCGAAATATCAAATTCATTGTTGAGCATATTCAAACCGTCCGGAAAATAAGACTGCTGGTTATGATATATTATCTGAATTAAAAATATGAGCACTATAATAGTTAATAGTCAAATTAAAAATCAATATTTACTAACAATAATCTTAATTTACTAACAATAATTAATAAAAATAATACGACACTTACAATTATTATTTTACTTGAAAAAAAAAATTAAATAAACAAAAAAATCCTAATCTACTAACAAAAAATATTAAATTCACTACTACAAATAAAATTGATAAATTTACTAACAACACATATGAAATGAAATACTACACATAAAAATCTTAATATACTAATAAAACTTATTAAAATTAACCACTACACTTAAAATTCATAATATACTGGAAAAAATATTATAATAAACAACTACACAAAAAATTCATAATCTACTAACAAAAAATATTAAATTCACTACTACAAATCAAATTGATAAATTTACTAACAACAAATATTAAATTAAATACTATACATAAAAATCTTAATTTACTAATAAAACTTATTCAAATTAACTACTACACTTAAAATTCATAATTTATGAACAAAAAATATTAAACTTAACTACTACACTTAACATTCATAATTTACTTATTACAAAAATTAAATTCAGTAATACAAATTAACTTTCTAAATTTACTAATAACAAATATTAAAATTACTACTAAACTTAAAAATCTTAATATACTAAACAAATAATATTAACATTAAAGTCCAAAAATTGATAAACTAACAAGCTAAATAAAAATGTTCTCATTTAGTAACTACAGTCTAAACATAAACATATAAATTTACTATGAAAAAATGTTTGAGCAAAAGTAATAACAAAATTGTACCTTTAAAATTTGGTGTGTTGGTGGCAAATGTAGAGAATTTTGTAGAGAGAGTAATAATGAAATTGAATGAAAAAGTGTAGAGAATTGGAGA
The DNA here is from genome assembly GCA_032871835.1 of Dipteronia dyeriana. Taxonomy (NCBI): domain Eukaryota; kingdom Viridiplantae; phylum Streptophyta; class Magnoliopsida; order Sapindales; family Sapindaceae; genus Dipteronia; species Dipteronia dyeriana. Next base: position 2,024,993 of record CM065297.1, read on the forward strand.
ATATAGAGATTGAGATTTGAGAGAATGAGAGATTGAAAGAATGATAGATAGAGTGAATGGAAAATGAAATGGATTGAAGTATTTATAGAAAAATTTGATTTGTGGGTCAAAATGTAATTTAAAAGATTTCAGGGGTGCTTTTGTAATTTTTTTGGCTCCAACGACTGGAATTCAAACATTTTTATTTACTTTTAAGAAAGGCCAGTCATATTTATTAAGAAAGGCCAGTCATACTTTTATTTACATTTTTGTAATTAAAAATGTTTTAATTCCAGTCATATTTATTAAGGTTCAAGAAAGGCCAAACAGAGGACAAACTGAGCACACACCACACAAGGCCAAGAACAAGGGCAACAAGCTACAAAGATAGAGGGAGCCTACACAAAACAAAATATCCAGAATATACAACATCGTTTTGGTCCTCTACATCGTTTTGAATATTCTGGCTTCGCCACTAACAGAATATACAAATGTAAATTTTAGCACCTAGATGGAACGACACAAACACACGAACATAAAAATTTCATTGTACAACTACATTTACATTAAAGCAGTCTAGCTAAGATTTGTGATGTTGCATGAACATTATTCGTTACCATAAACCCACCAATATGTTTCAGGGTTCTTACAATAGTATGTTGCAACTTCACACATCAGAAACACCCACTTGTTCTACCTATGCCTTTTTCATGTACACAGAGAGTACCTCACTACTTCAGATGAGATTTCTTCTTCTTTTCAGACTACAAAATGATGTAAAAGAATGTTAGAAGGCTAAAAATAAATAAACGAAGAGAGTAGGGAATTTCAGGGTTCTTACATTTCTATGTTAGAAGGATATAAAGGAGGGAACTCCTCAGCATTGGGGATCCGAGCTTGATAGTATGTTTTTGTTGGTGGGATGAGATCGAACTTCTGTACTATCATGTCACACACCACGCATTTGTGCTCATAACTGCCGGCTGCTTTTGTAGCTTCTATTTTACAAGTACCACACCATAGCAAGTGTTGGCATGGAATGTTGGCCCATAGCATCTCACGCTGGTTGCATCCGAAGCATCTTCCCTGCTTCATACTTGCCTTGTAATTCTGCAGACACACACACACACCATACACGCCCAAATTAGAGAACACTTCTATGCACATGTTGAATATAAAACATACTAACAATTAAAACTTCTTCGGTGGCTAAGATGGTGAATCGAAGTATATATAGTTAGTTCATTGCTCACTTCATAGAAATTAAATTCACGAAGAAAGAATGCAGATGAGTTATTCCTTTTTCTGGCAAGCGCCTCCAGAACCAAATGCCTTTCTTGATTCACAAGATTCACTCCTTTAGACCCCTCCAGGCATCTTCCTCTTTCATTTATAGTGTTTTCTGAACCTCTTCCATTGCTTCTATTTTTATATGACCACATTTTTCGAGCATCAAAGAACAGGTCTGGCAACGAAAATAGCATGGACATTGAATGGAGGTCTGGTGATGTATTCTTCTCGTCTGAATTCACGATAGTGGATGCATTCTTCTGAGTTGAATCATCTTCAAGGACCTTAGGAGACGGGTTCTCCTCTGTACTGCTAGTGGCGAAGCCAGAATATCCATTAGAAACAGACAGAAGGTCCTGAGAACACTTGGAAGCATTAGAATCACCATCACCACTGTCATCAATTGATTCAGCCGGTAAGGATGGGCTGTCTATTTGCAGCGGTTGGAGCATTCTGCTTGTTGAGTTAGGAAGACTAGGTAGGACGAGTACCATGTGATTAGGAGATCCATTTTTGTTGCATAAGGTCCCAACCTTCACACGACAAAGTTCAGGAAAGGTTTTCATAAAGTCGCTAAGCTTTGTGTACCCAAGAGAGTTATGATCCATTTCTAGACCAAATGCAACCCTAAAATCAGCTTTTAGAGATGAAAGAGCATATCCTCCTTCGGATATTGGAGGCTTTATATACATCTTCTAAGAAGCGCGACAACCACTTGTTCAAGGTCTTGAGCCATTTAGGCATCTTGCGGCCCGCGAAACTGTAGCTGCTTATATGAGTTTGGGATTCATTGGGACATGTATTTGGTTGCGCCCATTGAGCAATCTATCAGCCCAAGACATTTTCTTTGTTTTGGCCTCATCTGTAGTAGTCTTGAACTCTGTATCTCTTGTACGATCTTTAAAAGCATATTTTTACTTTAAAGATATTTTAGTTTTTAGAGTATCTTTCCCAAAGCAAGGAAGTAATAGACGAATGCACTCTCATAAAGTTGTTCTAAATAGGCACGCTTTTATTCTTTTTAGTTTAATATACATAGGAGAGATTACTAGTTAGTTTGATTGTTTATGTTATCATCATATATATCGTAGAAAATTTTGTTAGATACACTTTGACCCCTCTAATATCAAACTTTTAGTTAAGCCCTTGATTGAGCCTATAATTTAACAAAATAAATTTGTTGTGTTATATGGAATTATCACTTTTTTAATTCGAAAAATATATTTACTATTAATAATGAAAATGATACCGAAAATGTTATAAGATAAGCATTTTGGGTTTTACAAGCTTATCTTATAGTTTTTGTCGAGTTTTGAAAGCCATTTTACTTGCACATTATCGCTTATAATATATATATTTTTAATAATTAATCATAATAACCTTTAAATATATTCTCATATATAAGCATTTTTAAGTGTATATATGAGCAAGCTGCTTCATTCAAAATCTGTTTTTTTTTTCATAAAAGCTGTTTCGTATCCTACTTATTCATCTAGCTAGGTATCTGGAAACGGACCCCCCTTTTTTATAGATGAGTAAAGAATATATAAATGAGTGAAAGAGTATATAAAAAATGTATATCTAATAAAAGAATTAATTAGATTCTTTTTCCTCTTCTTTTTGATTTGTTCATACTATGCATCCGTTCGTTCAAAAAGAATGTTAATACACCATACATATTCGAAAGGGTTAAATTGGTTGGTTGAAAGACCCAAGCAAAAGTCTAGTCTAGGAGAAGGGTGGGAATAGCCTAAATTCATCTTCGATACAGCACAAATTAGAATTCGATCATTCTTCATTTTTTATTTTATTTTTATTTTCTTTTTTCTGTTTCTTCCTTCCCTCCTATGTGACCCTCTAGAGCCCATATAAACGATGTGCGCGATACAAAGTTCATGATGCAGAACTCTTTTTTTTTTAGTTCATCCTATTGGCTTGGCTCATCCAAAATAAGCATCTTAGAATTTGGAAAATCTCAAAATTGTAATTGTATTGTCTTTTTTTTTTTCTATTTAATTTATTTAGCGCTTTCATAATAATAATATGATGAATGCGACTTCAATTCCTCTCTTTGATCTAGAAAAGAACGTACAAATATTTCTTGAATATCGGGAGTTGTAAAAATGAAGCTTAGTTTCTTATAATTCAATGAGCATCTTGTATTTCATAAAAATTGGGGGCAATATAATTCTTACGTAAGGGCCATCCTATCCAACTTTCAGGCATTAAAATACGTTTAAGCCGTGGATGATTATCATAAAAGATTCCCAACATATCATAAGATTTCCGTTCTTGAAATTCGAACTTTTCCAAACCATGAAAACGGACGGAATTTTAGGATTATTCCTTGTAGCAAATACTTTTATGCATACTTCTTCCGGTTGATCTATCCCATACTCTATTCTTGTAAGATGATACACATTGGCTAACAGTCCGTCCGGTGCTACATCATAGGCACATTGGGAACGTAAATAATTGTAACCATATACATATAAAATGACAGCAACGGAATGCCAATCCTCTGGCTTTATTTGTAAAGTTTCTATTCCTTGGTAATCGAAGCCCAAAGATCTATGAATTAGCCCGTGTTTGACTAGCCAAGCAGACAAACGACCCTGCATCTTTTTTTCTCTCCCACATTTTGATTTCTATAAATATTTCACATTTACAATGCAATTTTTTCATTTATGAAGATTAATTCGCTCTTTCTTTTTCTGTACAAATAAATCATGCCTAATTAACGAATTCATGGGAAGATACTGAACTTTTGTATTTGAAAAATGTTTCAGTTTCAGAAGGGATTTAGGACATCGAAGGTGGTTGATAGAGTAATCCTTGATCATAATTTCCAGTATCAATACTGCCTACAACACGAAACTTGTGATTGGTAGTAAAAGTAAACGACCGATTCTCCTGTTGCAAGCGAATTCGCTCTTCATAGATTTCTTGAGATATTTTCTTATGAAGTTTTGTTATGGCATCTATAACTGCCTCTGGTTTAGGCGGACAACCCGGCAAATAAACATCCACAAGAATTAGCTTATCGACTCCCTGAACAGTACTATAAGAGTCGGTACTGAACATCCCCCCGCAATCGTACATGCTCCCATAACAATAACATATTTTGGTTCAGGCATTTGTTCATATAATATCACTAAAGAAGGAGTCATTTTCATTGTTACTGTGCCAGCTGTTAAAATTAGGTCTGCCTGTCTAGGACTCGATCTTGGTACCAGTCCATAACGGTCAAAATCGAACCGTGAGCCTATTAATGAAGCAAATTGAATGAAGCAACAACTGGTACCATAAAGAAGCGGCCATAAACTGGAGAGTCTTGACCAATTTGAAAGATCGTTTGATGTAGTTGAAATAACTGAATTGGGGGCTGTTCGATCAAGTAAGGAAAACTCAATGGAATTCATAATTGTCTCAATGTTTTTTTTTTTTTTTACTTTTTTGGTTGTTGTCTCAATATTTCAAAACTAAGACCACTCCAATGCTCCTTTTCACCACGCATAAACTGAACCAACAATTAGGATAAACATAAAAATGAAAGCTTCTATAAATACGGATACCCCCAATACATCAAAACTCATTGCCCATGGATAAAGAAAAACCGTTTCAACATCAAAAACAATAAAAACTAGAGCAAACATATAATAACGAATTCTAAATTGTAACCAAGCATCGCCCATTGGTTCTATACCTGATTCATAACTAGAAAGTTTCTCTGGTCCTTTGCTAATTGGGGCTAAAACTGCGGAAATTAGAAATGCCAAAATAGGAATAACGTTTGATATTATTAGAAATGTCCAGAAAATATCATATTTGTAAAGCAGAAACATAGACGAACTCCTTTGAATGTGGAAAATATACCGAATTCGTCGATTCGAATTGGACTTCATTGTCAAGTCATCGGTAAATCAAATACAATCAAGTGGAATCGGATATGTTACTTTATGGGTAGTGTTAACTTATAATCTAGGTTAATAAGTAAAAAAAATATCCGGATCCAATTCCTTGATGGGTAGTGTTAACTTATAATCTGGGTTAATAAGTAAAAAAATTCATAAAAAGGAAACTATTAATTATATTTATTGTTTTAATCAATACAATAAATATATATTTTATAATAAATATTTTCTAATTTTAATAAATTTATAGTTGTTAAGTGCCCAGGGTAGAATGGTAAACAATTCAATGTAACCTCAGCAGATGAAAATTGAAAACACAAAAACCAGGGCCACACCTACTCACAATTAGCTAAAAACAAAGTAATGACAAAACCTTAATTAATGTGGCACAAACAAGTCATTAATTATGTCCAAATCTCACAATCTGACATTTGGAGGCTGCAATACAAATTCTCACTTTCGGTTACAAAACCATCTTTGAAAACCTAGCTGAGGATACCCTCCCACAGACTTCTATATAATGAGTCTCTTTGCAGCTCTAATAGTAAAAATTAACACACACACCAACAACAAAATTCAAAGCAAGTTCAAGAAAGTATATATTCTGTCTTGTCTTCTCTTTTAGTTCCATTTTAGGTCGTTGAAGAAAGATCTAGCACAACTGAGTAGTACTGATCTCTATAGTCTGTTCATTTTTAGCTCCATTTTAGGTTTTGTTTGCTGACTATTTTTATCATATCTATTGTTTTTATTTTATCTATAGATGTGTTTTCAAGTAGTGTTTGTAGGTGGTTTCAGTTAAAAGGTTTTCTGAAATTTTTCAAACTTGATACAGGTTTTCAAGCTAGAAAATAATTATTTGTCTATGGAAGCTCCGTTGTTGCAAGAAACTGACCTGCCCTACTGTGTATTTTCGGACGAAGAAGATGTATTTGGCCTAAAAAATGAATGCAGAATTTGTCATGCACTAGAATTCATTGAGCATATGGAGGCCCCGTGTAACTGCAGAGGCACTATCAAGGTATTAAATTATCCTTGCTTGTAGTTTTAAATCTTCGGATCCTCCGGTTTTTTTTATTTATTTTAATTATTACAAGATTTTGAAACTGGGAGGAGGTATAACTATACCCACAACTTCATCGATGGTGATGGGTTTACTACTGAACCAACCTTATATTGCCTGTAAAATAAATATGACAGTTTTGTTTTCTAAACCAATGGAATTCTATGAAATATGAACCACTAAATCTCAAACCAAACACACACTTCCATATATTTCAAAGTCTTTTATTGGTTACTGAATCCTTAATTAATTATACTCTATAATTAGGTATATTACAGTATCTTCAAATTAAATATAGTCAAAAGTTTTTCACTCCTTTGCAACACGAACATTCTTGTGTCTGGATTTGCAAAATAAAAACCCACCTTTATCTGTTTCTTGACATAATCAATATTGTCGGTCTTAATTTTTTATACAAGCAATCGTGGATCGTTTCTATAAAATTTATGTTATACAAAACTCTCATAACAATTTCGATTTTTAGGCCGAGTATGTAATATATATTTTTTTTCCAGTTTGCCCACAGGAACTGTGTTCAGAGTTGGTGCAATGCTAAGGCAACCACAACCTGTGAAATTTGCAATCAGGTATATAAATATATACCTATATACATAATCTGTTTCTTATTTAATGGGTGTTTTCTGTTTAACTAAACTTTTATCTGAACTAGTATAAATCTCTAATAGACGATCAAAAAATAAAATACATGAAGAACATGTTCTCGATCACGTGTCAAAAGATTATTTAAAATTAGAAGACCACGGCCAATTATGTGCTCTCGATCTGGGCAGCAAGTAATCAATTTTGTTCTAATTATATTGGTTTTGTTATATGATTCTATATATCCACACAGACTTACCAGCCTGGTTACACTGCCCCACCACCGCGCCTCCCTCGCCTTCCAACTCAAATAATCGATATGAGGCAAGTCTTCGATCTCTCTCTGGTGGATCAACCTAATCCGTTTGACACCCATACTTCTTGGCAGGAGAGATTATTGAGTACGGTGCATCGGATGCCCTCGAAGATGCATGGTGCATCGGATGCATCCAAGTTTTAAGCTCTTGGTTGAACACTGTATCAAGCACTGCATCAAGTACAACGTATAATTGTATAAATATCCCTGCAGCCTAATGGTGTCCACGGTTCGGTTTCGGTTCCATAGAAAGGCCGAACCGTAACCGTAACCGGAATAGGACGGTTTTGGACGGTTTCGGAACCGGCGGTTTTCGGTTCGGTTCGTTCGGTTTTTTTTTTTTCTGAAATACTGCCACGTGTCAGCATTTCATTGGTTTTTTTTTTAAATTTTGAAACCGCCGGCTTAACCGTCGGTTTTTGGTCGGTTTTTAAGATCCCATAACCGTAACCGAACCGTCGGGATCCGGTTTCTAACCGGTTTTATAACCGACGGTTTCGGTTACGGTTACGGTTTCAGTTTTGGTTTTCAGAGGTCGGTTTCGGTTCGGTTTCTAACGGTTTAATCGAACCGTGGACACCTCTACTTCAGCCTGAGGTGATGTTGGATTGTGGTACTTGCAGCGATGTGACTTGGGAGAGTTCTTCTGATGGTCAGCGACCGAGGGCCATGATTGCACCACAGATGTTTAGGCTGGTGGCAGCGCGTCCGATCTTGGATCAAAATAACAATTGTGTGTTTTTCCGGGTATGGCTTTTGACCTATTATATATAATTTATACAAATTATACATCGAATAGTCTTTCTCTGACATGAAGTCTAAATTTTAATCAAAATTCATATATCAAATATCATTTAACATAAAATTTAGATACTCTAACATGAGAAAAATTTATTATATAGATAATATAATTGTTAAATTAATACCAAAAGAAAAAACATAGATAATGCTATTGTTTCTTGTTTTGTATTTTCCAGGTTTGTATTGGTCTTTTGGTGCCTTCGTATGTTGGAACATTGCTGACCCTTATATTGGAAAGTTGCTGGCAAAGTGATCGCCATAGACCTGTTAGTTGACTTCTTTTAAGTTTTAACTAGTAATTAACTTGAATGTTTGGTATTGTTTTTCAGGTTAAAGATTTTGAAAAGCTTTAATTTTATTTTTACAAATTGATTTGAAATTCAGGAAGTAACTCCCGATACAATTCCAACAGCAGAGGTATCCATTCCCATAGACAGGGAAGAAGGCGACAACATCGAAACTGGTGATGGTCATGATCAGCAGCTTGGAGATTCGTTAGAATCCGGTGATCAAGTAAGGACTGGATCTGAAGATGTGTTTTAAATGCCAGACCTAGTTGTTGTCAAGTACATAAGACTTGGAACAAAACTTCTATACAAAGTAGTATTTGTCAAGAACAATTTTGTTAGTTTCAACATTATATAATTTACAGCTTTTAGTGTTGGACATTGTTGTAAGGATTTCGATTAAAACAAATACAACATGCATAGGCACATAATTAATCCGAATAACCTAAATATGTTTATATATCATGATTAATCAAACCCTAATATACATAATATAATCCATGTCAATTTAAAAGAAATGAAGTAAATCGAGAAAGTGTAAACATTTATGAATTCATTGCTAAAGATTTGTGAACGAGTTGTGATCTTCCAAATTATCACGACCTTTATGAACCCTAAAGTGTTCTATTTTACTCTGTTCATGGGGATACAGACAAAACAAAAGTATCGTGTAATTTGAGAACCATAACCCTAAATATATATAATAATCAAATTATTATATGTTTTGCTATTTCTAATTCGGTCCCTCATTAAATTAGAAATAGCACTCTGGTAGCTACACATTAATTCCATGACAATTATACCCTTAAGCCTTAATGCTTTAAATTTTAATTAGATCACTTTAATTTAGGCTTAACCAAAAGATAACACAACACATTTAATATTTACATATGTGGCCCCATATGATCGAATTTTCCAACACTTGTAACCAACAAAACTACATTTTTCACTCTTCTCATCAAATTTTGATATTTTCTTAAAAGGAATATTACCATATTAAATGCAGCCAAAAAATTTAAGATTTGTTTTTTAAACAATAAATATATTAAAAGCCATAAAAGACAATCAAAGAGCAAAACACAGCACTGCAACTAAGGACCAGCCTACAAAAAACAGTAAGGCACAACGGAAAAAAAAAACAGAGCAAAGGCCAAAAACAGGGGAGGCCACCAGTAGCCCAGCTCAAAACACACCACCCAGCAAAACAAAGAACAACAAAGGCCAACAAACCTAGGCAAACTGAAAACAACCCACTGCAAACAAAACCGGACAAATCAGATATCTCCCCATTCCAATATATCCCCACTCATGTTAGAACCTTTCTTAGCTAGAGAATTCGCGAAGGAATTGGAAGCGCGAGGGTTGAAAACAATCTTCGTATTGCCAGGATTCCTCAACTGAGAACGAATGTCATAGATGGATTTGACATGATTAAGGCTGTCAAAACCTTCATTGTATACTCAAGAGACCGCTACCTTAGAGTCACTGACTATGATAATGTCTTTGCTCGCAATCTCCTGCTTCGAAGAGCAAAGCTCGCACACTTTAAGAATGGTCAAGATCTTGACCGAATTAGCATGATAAATACCAATAAAAGAAGAGAACAGACACAAGACTTTCCCTTTTGAATCCCTAAGCATTCCACCAATGTCCCTCATTCCAGGAGAACCCCTTACTGAACTGTCATCATTGAACTTCAAGACATCTAAAAAAAAGAGGGTTCCAAAACTCAGCATTAGAGGATTTGACCTTAATTGAGTCTACACATCTCTTCTTAATGTCAAGAAGAATATAAGTAATTGGCTCTAATGAACCACTCCTAAGATGCTTAAACCACCAAGCGACTATAAACTTGGCGATGTCAATGGAAAGAGCTAAGTTCAACAATGTATCTTTGAATACCAACTGATTTCTGGCAACCCATGTCGTCCAAACCACCGTACAAAACAGAGCATTCAAAGACCTAGCACTTCTAGCTAAGGGGTACAAACCATCCGAATCCAAATACCACCATTTTAGAGAAATATTTGGGCTGCACATGACCTCCCACCATCCCAAACAAGTTGTCCACAACTCCCAAGTCGAAGCACAATAAAGAAAAAGGTGATCGATTGATTCGAAGTTGGAGTTGCATGATTGGCACTCCAAACCCGCAGCTGAACCAATGCCTAAACGAAATGAAGTCTCTTTAATTGATATCTTACCTCTAAGAATTTGCCACACAAACACTTCAACCTTGGGCGGGCAAAATCTTTGCCAAGAAGCATTCAACTCCATTATAGGATTTGAAGAATTGTTCGAAACTAAGTCTTTAAGACATCTCCGAAACGAACCCACTATGAAGATACCAATTGGGACAAAACGACCATGCCAACGATTTCTTAATCGAATTACTAAAAATAATACAATTTAGGTAAGAACGAAAACATTTCTATTGATCTAACTCCCAATCAAAAAAAGAAAGCCTCAAGGCAATCTCCCAAGACCAAGAAGAACCGATTCATTTACCAAACTCAAAAATGCGACCTCTCTTTTTACATGCCAAAGCAAAGATTCTTAGAAAACCCTCTTTGAGCAGACTGAACTCGCATTCTATGTCATTCCAAAAGCTCGCACGACAACTATCTCCAACCACCACCTTTAAACCATTTTTCAAAGAAATTGCTAACTTAGAACCCTCAGCAAACAAGCTACCAACAACTTTAACAAAAAAAAAGAGACAATGGTTGGGAATTTCCAATACAAGTGAAGATCACCAACTATTTAGCACTAATCAACCTTTTCCAAAGCGAAGAAACTTCAATACCGAATCTCTAGGCCCAACTGGCCAAAAGACTAGTATTCTTATTGGAAATCATCCTAATTCCAATGCCCCCTTTGCTTTTACTTTTGCACACCAAAACCCAAACCACCAAATGAATTTTCTTTTTCTCTACACCATCGCCCTAAAAGAAACTTCATTGAATTTTCTCAATTGCATTAGCCACTTCAACAGGGATTTTGAACACCGACATAAAGTAGGTACGAATACTCGAAACCACTGCTTTGATCAACACCAATCTTCTCCCCTTTCCCAAAAACCTCTTCTTCCATAGATCCAATCATTTTTCAATACAGAGTAACATCAATTTCCAAAAAGCCTTAGAACTCGGTTTAGCATCTAAGGTGAATCCCAATTATGTTATAAGGAGAGAAACATTTTTGCAATTAAACCTAGCAGCCCAGTCTTCCTCTGCATCACCTATTTTGCCAACTCTAACAACATATGAATTATGGAATATTTTTAAACCAGATGCCAACTCAAAATACCTCAAGATCCTTTTTGAATTGAGAAGGTATTCCACACTTGACCTTAAAAGAGGATAGTGTCGTTCGCAAACTAGAGATTAGAAATGTGGATGGAATTCTCACCAAAAAATATTCCTTTCACCATTTTTATGTCTGTGGCCTTTTTGAATAAGTAATTTAAACCTTTGATGACTAAATTAAAAAGGAACAGAGATGGCAAGTCACCTTGATGATGACCTCTCTCTAAACCAAATTGGGGAGTAGGGCAACCATTTACTAGGGCCGAAAGCTTCGGTGAAGCAATGCAACAATGAATCCAATGTCTCCATTTGAGACCAAAACCCATGCCCTTCTACATGGAATCTAAGAACCCGTGATCCACACTATCGTAGGTCTTTTCGAAATCAAGCTTCAATATGAGACCTCCTACTTTGTCTCTTTTGTAAAAGTGAATGATTTTTTTTTTGCTATAATGAAGTTGTCAATAATCTGGCAATTTTCTTGAGTTTCTCCAATAACTGTGTTCATGACCCTTGTAAGTTCCTCATATTTTGATTGACTTATTTCGTTGACAAACCATATTGGAATTATTTGTCAGGGTAACTTAGGTTTCTAATTGTGATTCTTTATCAACTAGCTTTCAAGATCCCAAAGAGCTTCAAGAAAGGTAGTTAACTTGTTCTTGACTTCTTGAAGAGATTAGCTGCTCGAGCGGTCGCGCGCGCACACACACACACACACACACACACACACACACACACACACACACACACACACACACACACACACACACACACACACTTGCATGCATTTAAATTTGCTTTTGCAGTGTGTCCTTTCTTCTTTGTGTTGTGCATTCATTACACAAACACACTTGCACTTCATTTCTAGCTTTAAGTATGGCGTAATTTGTTTCCGTTTGTGTGAACAGAAATGTCTGTGCGTGCACAATTGTGTACATCTTTTGTGCTATGATCAACTGCTTGATAATGCATCTTCTTCTCTTGATTTTTCATCCTTGGGAGATGATGATAAGGTCAGCCTTACTTGGTTGGCTGTTTGTTCCTTAGAGAAAAGGGGTAGGCCAAGACAAGACAAGACACCGGTTCCAGTTTCGACAGAACGGTTTTAATAAAAAAATTAGACATAAAATTGTAAATGCATTTTTTTGGGTCATACGAAAAAAATAAAAATCAATAAATGAAAAATTAAAAAAAATTAAATTAAAATAAAACTAAAAAATGTAAAAAAAAAATTATACATGGTGGAACTGTTGGTTTGAACCGAAATCGAAATCGAAACCGTCGGTTCTAGTCCGGGTTCGAATCGAGCGGTTACTTAAAAAATGGAACTGATACTGGAACCTCTTCGGTACCGGTTCTGGAATTGGAATCGAAAAAATCGGTTCTGAACCAATGTCATGTCGAGGTAGACCTTACCTTTTTGACGAGGGGAAGATGATCAGGGCTAGGTTGTCCTCGTAACTTTTCCCCAGCTGCAAACGTTTTGATTGCCTTTTATAATGTTATCATTACTTTTATATACTTCGAGTACTTGCTCTTTTTTATTTTGCTTCCATTCAGTGTTCGAAGTAGATGTGATCTGCGATGCACAAGCGCACAAGTCGAAGGTCGTTGCGGAGGCCATTCACATAGATGTCATTAACCAAACGGTAAGTGGGACATCCCCATCGGGTTATGAATATGGCGAGGATGAAGTTATCTCGGATGATAAGGCCACTGATGAGCCTTTTTGGGCCGTGAGAATGGGTGCATCGAGCGTATCTGCCGTCGACCTCAAAGGGAAAGGGAAAATCGACGAACCATATTTTCAAATTGATGTTTCCAGCGATTAATCAATTCCTGAGTATATTCCTACCCTCATTCCTGAAGGGACCGAAGTTGAAGACCCTACCGTTGATCTCGACCCTCGGGGAAATGGAAGGTAACCAATCTATTGCTGCAGCCTAACCTTAAAGTCCCATAGGTAGTTATGTTTGTTGACTCTTCCTCCGACGAGGTGGATGTCGGTGATCAAGAGGTCGGGGCTAATGCATCTGCTTATTTCTCCGAGGCTTAAAGCGAACAAGTTAGGGAAGAAGCAAAGAAAGTGGCTTATGTTAGTCCTTTTAACTCTGAACTTTACAATCCTCCTGTTGTTGGAGTTTTTGTGGCTGGTAAAGATACCACTTTTTTCTTCGGGGACCATGTCAGAAATGACTTTTGGAGCTGCGCGGGTTTCCCCTCCTTTCGACCCTCAATCGACTGCAGCCGACCAAAACACCTCTTCTGGTTTACAGAGTAGACTCTTTGCTCCTCGCGACATGCTAAGAGCTATGGCGTGTCTGAGTTAGCCTATATCGGGAAAGATTGTTAGAGTTGCTTGACGATTGGTGACTTCTCTAAGAGGCTCGACTATTTTTATAATAGCAACACTTACGTAAGTCTTCTCCTATTCTTTCCTAAATTCTTAGTTTGTTATGTCTTATTGACTATGTAACCTTTGTAGAGGATTTTTGATCTGCCTACCGCATTTCGGATGAATTACGCTCAAGCTAAAAAGATCGAGCGTTTAGAGACCTTGCTTAGTGAAAGTGAGGAAAGCCGAGCACTAACCGAGCGGTCGTGCAAATAAAAACTCAAAGTAAACCAATAATTTACGGACAAGTATCTCGTAGGTCAACTTGCAGTTAAGCAGAAGGCTTCGGTTACTAAAGAGGATGATAGATCTGTAAAAGACCTCTTAGCTGCTACGTAGGAACTCATTCTTCAGATCGAACAGAAGGATGAAGAGGCCATGCTGACTTATGAGTCGCTCACAGGGGAAGTGCTTTCAAAGAAGGCCCAATCCGTGGATTGCTTCAAAAGGTCTCCTACTTATGATGCCTTATTCTCTGTGAATTTCAATGGGGATTAGTATTTACCAAGGAGTTCTTTACGGTGAAGGATCGAGCAACCGATTAGGCTAGAGACCATTGGAAATCATATATTAATAAGCATTGGGACAAGTCTCTGGCGGTTCTTTAGGCCTAGATAAGGGAGTAGTGTGCTTATTACCGAAGTGTGGGAAAAGAGCCACACCCTATGCACCTCGAAGTGCTCTCGAAGACTGCCTTATCTACCTTTCACAAGGGCGAGAAGAACAGTTTTAGCGGTAAAGAACCTAATGTTGACCCGATGCTTGGTAGGGAGTACACCTCATGGACAAAGGATGAAACATAAGTGATAGATTGACCCTCAGATGAAAGAATGTTGAGGGAATATGACACGGTGTCTGAAAGAGGTGAGTGCAGTGGAAGCCGGCCTCGAAGGCTTGCCAGTAGAGATCAGCTAGTGTTGACTTTTGGTATAAGCAAACAAGGCATTGGCTTAGGGGATCATTAAAAAGGCAAGATATTAGGGGCTTCGTCTAGTTATAGATTTTAAAGATATTGTTAAAAAAATAATAATAAAATTACTAATAGAAATATATCGAAGGGCCTCATATTGTTGTTGTGGTTGTCGTCTCTTAACTTCATGCAAGTAATATTTTACTTCTTAAAAAAATTTCTATAAAATAAATTAAAACCAAATCATTCTCATTTATCTACAACAATTCAAATATAGTCACTACTATCTTTTTGCCTATAATTTATTTATATCTTAAAACTTACAACTTGTGTTTAATTGTTTTCTTTTAACTTGTTTTCGATTGTAATCTTCTAAATTTAGTATGATATTTCTAATCAATTCTATCATTAATTAGGGCCTATTTTTCTTCTCCCTTAGGGCCTCAAAATCTGTTGAGCCGCCCCTGAGATCAGCCTCCAGTTCCTTGACTTTTTTGTTTATTTTTTGATTCGTGCACATTACACTTTCCTTTTGAATGTACTCAGCTTTGGCTATTTTTCATACAGCTTTATAAATATATATATACATTTTCAATTGGTGTATTTGCTCGCTGGGTTGTTTCTTTCCATATATATATATATATATATATATATATGGATCCAGACTGATTGGTCGGGTCTGCTTTTGAGCCGTTTACCAACGTTCGAGTTGATTTTTCAAATTTGGTCCAGTCTTTCTATGAGAGGTATTTTTCATTGCTTGGACCCTTTTTGACTGGTTTAGTTGTGACTAGATTGATTCGACGTTTTGATTTTTATTCGGACTAGTTTTCAGTTGATTTCTAGTTACTTTTGGCTTTTTAAGTGCCTTACTCTTTGTGATGGGTTCTGGTTGGTGTAATAGCTATTTGCATAGGATAATCTCCTACTGTCTTGAACTTTGGCCAAGCAAGACATCTCTCGATTTTGTCTATTTACAAGGTTTTACTGAATCGTTAGTATTTATGCTAACCTGTCTAAACATATCTCATCAAGTGTTTTCCAATGACGAATCCGAGTATTTTTTTTTTGGTCGAGCTGACATCTTCGGGGTGGCCGAATTGCTGACAGTACTTTATATGCATCCAGTTAGTTCGATATGCATGTCAAATCCACACTAGCTTTTCAGTCTCTCAGGTACCTTCACCCACCATGGCGGGTGTTGACACTGCGAGTTTATATTTGATAACAAAGATGATTAAGGATATGTTTGGGGTTGCTTGTGCTTGGGAAATAATCACTTATTTCTCAAGTTTTGAGTAAATGGGTGTTAGGTAAACTTCCCAAAAGCAACTTATTTTACAATTCGCTCCTCTAGTTGAGAAGTTGGGTGATGGTTACTTTTGAAAGCAGAAGTTGAATTTTTATTTCGAAAATATCAAAAATATCCTCACTGTTTTATTAACAGACAATCCTACATTTAATAAAACTAAAAATTAAATTAAACAAATGGCCACTTGTGACCACCGTCGAACTTGAGGTCGCCACCGGATGAAACCTGTTACTCCTCCGTTGTCGGCATTCATTTTGAGTTTTTGGAGGAAGCAGAGGAGAAAACAGAGGGCCACCTATTCTATGGATCTGTCAATCTCCAGCGATGATGAAGGCGACACAAAACTGCTCGTGTTTTCGACGACCAGAACAATCCACCTCTTCTATGGATCTGCCCACCTCCAGAAACGACGAAGGTGATACAAAACAGCACCCAAAACTGTCCCGTGAAAACAGAGGAATCGATCGAGAAAACAGAGGGTTGTGACAGTTGAATCAGACGGGACCAGTGACAACATGGGAAGAGCGGCGGGCCTGCGTAAGGTTGAACGAGCAACGGTAGGCGTGCGGCAGTGGCGGTGAGGGGAAGGGTTTCAAGCCAACTGGGTCGAAGTCATGGGTCGGGTTGGTTTTGGGCCTCTGGTTAGGTTGGTTTTGGGCCCCTGGTATGCAACAATGTTAGTAAAAACACATTATTTTAATAGGTATTTTTTTTATTAAAATGATGTTTATTTTTGTCATTTCATCAAATACATTTTCCACATTTCCAAATGCAAAGCAATTTTAGACTTTAGTTTATCAAACACCTACCCATTTTTTTGTTAAGCTGATTATTCATAAAGTTAAGTTATAAGCGGATTATTTTGTAAGCAAATCAATCCTAAACATAGCCTAAGATTTGTTTGATAACTGTTCTTAGCTTAATAATTTTAAGTCCTTTTGGGACTTTTTATTGATCAGACAATGTCGAGATAAAAAAAGAAAATCAGAAAAACTTAAGATATTTGAAAAGAAGAACATAAAAGAAAACTAGGTTCTAAAAAATGAAAACAATTATCACCGAGAGGTTGCATTCTTTAAGCCTTCAGAAGGCTGATGTAACTCTTGATTCGAGACCCATCCTAACTGGGCCATCCCCCGGGCTCCTTCCTTGGCCAAGGTATCGCTTTCGATTGTGCACACCCGTTGCTTATCGTTTTCGGTTCTATCCCTGTACATAGACATGATCACGGTTCGGTTCGAACCGTAACCGTATGAAATAAACCGTAACTGTAACCGTAACCAGAATTGTAGAACCGGTTTTATAACTGTAACCGTAACCGTAACCGTAACCGTAACCGTGGGATTGAAGGTTCAGTTCCGGTTCTCCTAAAAAAAACCAATCAAGAATCGACGGTTCGATTCCGGTTCTAAAACCGCCGGTCCAGACATTTTTTTTATAGGTTTGGGCCTTTTGGCCACCAGAATATATATATATATATATATATATATATGTTTTTATTTTTCTCTCTTCTCACAGATCTGGCTCTCTCTTCTCACTCTTTCTTCTTCAAAATTCTTTCTCTCTGATCTCTCTCCATCTCTTGATTTCTTTCCTTTGATCAAAACTACAACACTCAGCCACCACTCACCAGACTTCCATTGATCCCCTCTCACCGGCGATCGCTTCATCTTTCTGTCGCAGCCGATCGCCAGTCATCTCTCTCTTCCAACGCCGGTCATCTGTCTCTTCGATATCTCTATTCATCTTCTCTTCGATATCTTATTCTATTCAATTTGTGATATGTGTGATGATTTATGATTTTTCTTTTTCTTTTTCTCTATGATTTATGTGATGAATGTGACGATTGATGATCTATATAATTGGGGATAATGATGATTATTGATATAGTTTAGAAGATAATAGATCTGGGTATTTGGTTTGTGATAACCGATGATTGTAGATTTTTTTAAAGAACCGAACCGAAAGAACAGTTGGAACCGGACCGGAATCGAAACCGAAACCGAAACCGAAATCGAAACCGAAATCGAAACCGAAACCGAAACCAAAACCGTATGCCTAGCGATTCAGGCTCCATCTGAAACCGAAATTGAAACTGAAATCGACGGTTCAGAACCGGAACCTAACCTAACCGTAACAGTGGGCATGACTACGGATGTACACCACAAAGTTTGCTTTCCGAGCAATTTCTTGGGAACCTTTCACAACACCTATGCCAAATTCCATTGGGAATTTTATCATCAAGGCATCTATGGTTGTCATTACTTTAGCTTGGTTCAAGGAAAGCCTACTTAGTAAAGCGTTGTACGACCAATTCTTCTTGTTGACCACAACGGAGTCCGGCAACACTGTTTTCTCGCATGGGGGTACCCCGATTTTTACAGGCAGCTTGACGGTTCTGAGTAACCTAATCTCCGCCCCATCGAATCCTTTGAGCGGAGCATGCAATGGTTGTAGATCTTTCTTATTAAGCACCAGTTGATCAAAAACAGGGCATTTAGGATATCTATCGAGCTCCCATTATCGATCAATACTCTGTGGACGTCATGGTGTCCAATTTGGGATGTTACGACGATCACGTCGTTTGGCCTCCCATCGACTCCATACAAGTCAGCTTCTGTAAAAATGATCGAGTCCCACCCTGCTTTGATTCTCTTGGGATTTGGTTTGATCGAATTTACATTAAGGTAGATATGATGCCAGTTCAGTTTGAACCGATGAACAAAACCAAAACTGAACCTTAAAAAAAAAGGAATCGGAAATCGATTTTTTCGATTTCTATTTTGGAACCAAACCAGAACCAGAACCAGTACCAGGGTTGTTTTGGTTCCGGTTCTCTTTTTGAGGAACCGTCCGATTCGAACCGGACTGGAACCGACGGTTTTGATTCCGGTTCTGATTCCTGTTCAAACCGACAGTTCTACCATTTATTAATATTTTTTTTTTAATTTTTTAACCCTAATTTTGGGTACCATTATAAAATCTTCTTCTTCTTTCAAACACCATTCAACTCGATTTCTTCTTTCAAACTCATTCTCTATCTAAACTCTGCTCTAACTTCTTTCTACAACCCATCTCGGTTTCTACAACCCATCTCTATTTCTATTCGAGAGAGTGAGATACGAGATCAAGAGAGAGTGATCGACGAGATCGAGAGAGATGATATAGAAAGAGACAAGATCGAGAGAGATGGAGTCTGGTTCAGATAAAGGGTGAAAGAGAAGTAGACCTGATACCAGTGATGAACTGATGATGATCTATTTGGGGTTGATTTGTGTATGTGTGTGTATGAGAGAGAAAATCATAAAAAGAGAGAGATGAGGTGAGTGGTGAATCATGATTCATTGATTTGTATGTCTGTGATCTGGGTTCATTAGGTAGAATGAGTATAAGTTAGTGGATTTGTATTTTTGTGATCTGTTCCTCTGGGTTCATTGGGTGGAATGGGTATGAGTGAGTGAGTGGATGAGGTGAGTCATGAGTGTGAGTGGGTTTAAAAATAAATAAATAAATTTTAAAAATAAAAACCAGTTTCAAACCGTTAGATCCACTGGAACATGACCCAAACTGTGGAACCGGAATTGGAACCGCAACCGGATCAGAACCAGAACCAGTATCATGTCTACGTTCAGGTCCTTTCGGGCGTACATGACATCCCAAAATTTCATCATCCTCTCTCTATTGCTTCAGCCAGTACAGAGCCTTCCAAAAATTATGTTTACCGCCCTCTGTCATTCACTTAGGCTGAGGCTCTCCTTCTTGTCTCGGTTTTCCTTTGGTCGGTCAATTCGATAGGGGACATATTATTGATGGTCTATTTTTCTAGCGATTGGGTCATTAATTTGACTTTCCCTGATGGATGTTTCAATGTGGTCTTTTAGCTGATAGCACTTCGATGTGTCGTGACCGCTTTCTTTACAGAACCTACAGTATTTGATTACGTCTTGATGAGCGTGGATGGACTGCCATGGTCGGTATTTGACTAGGTTTTTGTCATCTACTATGGCCAAAATTTATTCTTGTCTCTTAGCAAGAGGGGTGTAATTGGTATATAGACCATAGAACTTCTTATCGCTCCGATCGTATTAGTTCCTGATACTCTCTAAGTGATTGCCTTAATGGTTCTCTGCATTGCTTCCCTTGGGTTTGATGCTCTCTTCTGGGTGACCCTCATGGACACAGCTACCCACTTGATCTAGTTCTTCCTCTTCATCCATTGTGTAACTGACTGCCATGTCTATTAGGTCGACGTATGTACTCGGGCACTGCCACTATAAATCGAAAGAAAGCTAACCATTTTGTAAATTGTTGGTGAAAGCTGTCACCATAGCCTTATCGGTGGAATTATGTATTCCTGACACCTCTTGGGAGAATCTGTTTAGATGACCCTTTAGTGATTTGTCCATTCTTGCTTGAGGGTGGCGAGGTAAGCCACTGATTTTCTTCTCTAGATATTTCCCATGAATTGACATGAAAAAGCTTGGGTTAGCTCGCTGAAACTCCTAATCATTCCCTGAGGGAGCCTCATGAACCACTTAGACCCCAAATCCCCAAAGTTTGTGGGAATGTCAAGCACATCAATAGGTTATCAGAGGCGTACTACGCCATTGCACTTCGGAACCGTCTTTCAACTTGAGGAACCTTTCCTAGAATCGGGTTCGCAGAATGCTATTCATAAATGGGCTTTTGGAATCATCATCTAATATGGCTCTCGACCCTTGGCTCTTCACTTTTTAGGCCAATTTCTGTATTAGGATATCACTCTCCCCTTTCGGCTCTCCATCTGCCCCTAAACGTTGACGGACACTAAGCCTTTGTTAAATCATGTGAGTGTCTATTTTAGTTTTGGTGCTCAGGGTATTGAATCTCAATGGGGATTTACCTCTCCGGTGTCTCTTACGTGGTTGTTGGTCACTGTCGTCTGACAAACTTGACCTATCCCGCCCATGGACGTTTTCACAAACCTCCCCATGCTTGGAGTTTGTTTGATACCTGTCATGCATTCCATGACCGTCGGCCCCATCGTTTCTCTTGCGTCCATGGCCTAGTCGACCCAGCTCGCTTGTCAGATCACATTGATTTCGCCCGGGCTCTTTATTCTGCCTTAGGGGCGCATACGGCGTCGAGGCCACTATCTCTGATCACAGTATTTGGGCTTGTGGTATGATACGAGTGCCTAACTTGTATCCTGAAATCATCATTGTGGTTGCTGAGAGAGTTATTTCGTGTAAGGTTGCGTTTTCAATGACCCTTTGCAACGTTACCCTAATTTGTTGCAAGGCCTCGAGCCTTACGCCGGTTGATTGGTTGGTTGGTGGGGATGACGACTGATAGGCCCTCATCTACGGGGCTCCCAGTTGATTGATTTCCTCCAGAGTTAGTTTCGCGTGATAGAGGGCTCCGATTTTGGTCACGGTCTGATCTATAACCGTCCTTGCTGTTTGCCATATGGTGTTGTAATTTCTTACATGCTTAAGGTCTTTTGTCAATCATACCCCCTTTTTCTAGTGCCAATTGTTGGTGGTGATTTTTCATTAAGTGATGAATCAGCTGGTCAACGATGTTGTTTGTAATTCGTTAATGGTGGGAAACGAAATAATACAAAAGAAAGATAAAATTTTACGTGGAAAAACCCATAGAAGAGGAAAAAAATCATAGTTGCCAGTGACGGCGAGTTAAAATGGTTTCACTATGTAAAAATAGGTTACACATTCAACCTGACTCTCTCTTTGTATCTAATTCTTACAAATATATTAATATCTTGTTGATCAGAAGATAATTATATCTATTTGAGGCCTCTATTACCTACCATTTGTTCTTTTTTTTAGCGTATTTTTGTATATAATGTGTTTGTTGAGCTTTGTGTAGGTACATATTCCCTACATATGATATTTGAGTTTAGATGACAGTTAGGAAGCCAAATTTCGGGGTCCATATCTCCCTCCTCAAAGTGAATTGGGTTTCGTATTACCTATTTTTAGAAAGCCCCATAAGTCTTCTTTCTATCGGTTTTTACGGATCGTAATTTCGGATTTTCTAGAGGGAGATATGCGTGTTTTCGTAACGGTGTGTAAGGTTGGAAACATGACAGCGGCTGAGAGCTTCATGCAGAACACCCAACTTTCGAGGATCATATCTCCCTCCTCAGATTGAATCAAGTTCAGATATTCATATATTTAGAAATCCCCAGAAGTCTTATTTCCAACGGTTTTTACGGATCGCAATTCCGGATTTTCTAGAGGGAGATATGCACGTTTTCGTAACGGTGCGCGAGGCTGAAAACTGGTGTCGGGACCGCGACACTAAGTCGCGAAAATCACTGTCACCTGGTGTGTCGTCATGCAAGACTGCAACACACCTGATTCCAGACCGTGACATGTCAGTTTTAGGCCATTTACAGAGGGAAAAATGTGTCATTTTGCACCCCAATTCATCCCAAAACTTTCCCTAACTATAAATACATAATTTTCTCCTATTCTCTACACAACAAAGACAAAGAGAGCCCATTGTTTTCATCTTCTTCTTCACAAATCAAGAGAGAGAGAAGCTTCTAAAGCTCCCATGGAGGTTCTCCTCTATGGGAAGCTCACCACCACCCATTTCTACACATCCTCCACCACTTTTGAGAGTGGATTGTAAGGAGATAGGAGTGGTCTATGACCAATTTCGAGCTAGGGATTTATGGAGCTCTTTGAGAGATTTCTTCAAGGGTTGTCTCATTTAAACTCATTCTCTTTGTATTTCATGTTTTCTTGATTGTGTAATCCCCACTTGGGAAATATTGTAAACCTTATTTGCACTCAATATATGTTGGTTGTTTTTATATTCATTTGGGTTTTGACTCATTCTTGCTATTATTGATTAATCTCTTATCTTGATATGCTTGTGTATAGAGATTGGAAATTGATATGTGTTCATGGATGAGATTAGGAGTAGATTAACTTAATTGTAGAAGTAGTTGGAATCAAATATCCCATTTGTGTGTGTATGTCTTTGGAAGGTCGAAATTAACTTGTATGGATGGGTTCGAGTGTTTGTGGGTTTTTGGTTGTACCTAGGAGGACCAATCCGGGTATAATCTTAACCAATTAGCTCTAAAAAATGAATGAAACTTATTCTATGTAAGACCTTGCTAGAGTAGGTTTTGGCTTATGTTTATATGCTTAATGGTAGGGACTTAAGGCACAATTACTTCACCGAGACCTTGAGGAGTGATTCGTGTCTCAAATCCCTTAGTTGAGATTACAAGCACAATTACTTCACCGAATCCTTGGGGAGTGATTTGAGTTTGTAAATCTCTCAATTGAGAGAA
This sequence comes from Dipteronia dyeriana, assembly GCA_032871835.1. Taxonomy (NCBI): domain Eukaryota; kingdom Viridiplantae; phylum Streptophyta; class Magnoliopsida; order Sapindales; family Sapindaceae; genus Dipteronia; species Dipteronia dyeriana. The sequence continues at coordinate 2,048,483 of CM065297.1, forward strand.
CAAACCCTTAACTTGAATTGAATGTCCTTAATTGAGGGGGATTGCGGATTCATAAGATTGGAGAACACTGTAGTCATTCAGTGGTAAGGACATCTCGGATTGACACCCGAGAAGACTCGGTGTTCGATTTCCGGTTAAGGATGAGGGGTCTCCTTTTTATCCATTTTGTATTTATGTTCTCCCCTAACTAATAGGATGTCCTTAATGCCTAACAACCACTATTTATGCACTTATGTGTGGTGAGCCTTATGTACCTCGTGTGATCATTCTCATGCATCTCTCCTATCCACCCTTTATTATTTGTCACTTTAATCACCATTTTCACCCCTCAATATTCCTTTGTTTTTATTTGCATTCTTTTTAGGTTCATTTCCTTTACACACACCTGCAATATGCATACACTTCTCACACACACCATTCTCACTACACCCGTATTCTTATTTACATGCTTTCAATAAACATTAGATCGTGAAACGGTCGACGGATGACACCTCCCTGTGGATGATACCATCGCTTACCGCTTTACTAGTTTTCAAAACTTTAGAGCACATTGCGTATGACTTTTTATAAATATTCTTTTGATAATCGCAATTTATTAACGATACAAAAAACGAGTATCACTTGTACGATGGAAAAATGGGTTGTATTTATACATTTGTTTTGTAACCCTAAACTTGATACACAAGTAGTTGACTCATAGAATCCCTTTATGATTCTTCTTGCATGAATCTTCGTGTTCGACTCAATCCCTTTCTTGTAGTGTAGTTGACATCGTGCTTGATTTGAGATCTATTTTCTTTTAGAGTAGATATGGTTGTTTGGTATTAAAGTGTGATTCTTAACCTTTGTTCCTAGGTGGGATTTCATTTTAGAGTCGCCAGTTATTAATAATACACGTTGAATCTCGAGTCGGGCGAGTAATCTTTGTTGGGGGCATCTTTTTGCCAATCGGAATTTCGGTATTGGCGAGGTCCTCTTTTGGTCGAGCCATCCTCCTCAAAATGCACTTACTCACGTGCCCGTCGAAGCTTCTACTCGGATTGGATGATTAGATGACTTCTGATGACATAGCGCATCTTTCTCCAATACTCCTGTTAATTTGATGACGTGTGGGTCGGTGAAAATTCACATACTAACAAACACAAAAACCAAGCCGGAAGTGTTTTTTCTTATTTAACCGGTCAGTCTAGTCGGATCTTTTGTCTCCGTGACCTAAGACCCTAACACACTTTACCTGTAAAAACTAACAAAAACAAAGCCGCCACTTAAGCACTCTCAAGTCTCAAAACCCTCCAGCTCTCTCGCTCTCTCTCTCTCTACACCAGATTTCACACATAAACCCAAACCCCACCCACCACCACCACAACCACCAAACAAAATGTCAGCGAAGTGGCGGGCATTGCAGCACCGCCACCGCTACACTTACAGCGCCGTCGTCTTCCCTTCTTCCTTCACTGACTCTCTTAACCGATTACAAAACTCTAACTTTTCCAGGTTTTACAGTGACTTGAAGGAACTAGTCTCTCTCAACTCCATATACTCCCAAGTCAACCATGCAAAGAAATTCGCTGCCTCTTTCGCCGATTTGCTCTCATCTTCATCTGCTACGGACGATGGTGATGAGTGTTTGCTTGCGGAACCCACGCGACTGTATTTGGAGGTCATGTTCTTGGAGAATTCGCTGCCGCTGCACAGAACTCTAGTCTCTGTTCTGGCAAAAACGAGGAACTTTCAGTCCCTGATCGGTTCTTGTTTTCGCAGTCTCTGTGATGAGTATGGTGGGTTGTCTGACAAGAAGAAGAGGTTTTGCGTCTCGCGTGTAGCATTATCTGTGATGGGTATGCCCAAATTGGGGTATTTAGTGGATGTGATTGAAGATTGTGCTGTTTTGGTTGCTTGGGATGTGGTTACAGGGATAAATGGTGTTGTTTTAGAGGTTAAAGAGTGGGCTAGGCCGTCTCCGATAGCTATGGAGCAGTGCCAGGAGGCTTTGTCTTGCTTGTACTATTTGCTTCAGCGATTTCCGGCTAAATTCAAGGACATGAATGGTTGTGATGGTAAAAGAATAGATGTTTTGGAGATGGTGTTTGGGGTTTTGGTAAGTATATTGAAATCAGTGGCATTTTCTAGGGATTGTTATGTGGCAGCTGGAGTGGCATTTTGTGCCGCACTTCAAGTGTGTTTGAGTCCCGAAGAGCTTGGTCTGTTCATCATTGAAGGTATATTTTGTCGAACAACTTGTAGTTTCGTTGCTAATGATTGTAAGAGTAAGTTTAGTGATGCTATTAGGAAGATCCCTTATAGTTCAGATGTTTGTAGCGATATTAGTGAGTTTTCAACATTGAGTAGACTTTGCTTGATCAGAGGGATTCTTACTGCTGTTTCGAGAAATGTACTCAATACCTTATTTTATGCATCTATGGATAATTTGAATGGTTGTGAGGGTAATGATAATGGAGGTAATCTTGTTAAGACTATACTGTATGATGGGATTTTGCCCGAGCTGTGTAATTACTGCGAGAGCCCAACTGATAGTCATTTTAACTTTCATGCATTGACTGTTATGCAAATATGTTTGCAACAGGTAAAAACCTCAGTTTTAGCTAATTTAATAGATACATCAAATAATTATGATCCGATTTCAGAGGATATGGGGGCACGGATATTGAGAATCATATGGAATAACTTGGAGGATCCTTTAAGTCAGACAGTCAAGCAAGTTCATCTTGTTTTTGATCTCTTCTTAGATATTGAATCCACCCTACGTTGGGGTGAGGGTAGTGAGAGAATAAAATCTTTCTTACAAAAGATTGCTTCTGATCTTCTTCGCCTAGGACCACGGTGTAAGGGTAGATACATTCCTTTAGCTTCACTGACTAAGAGGTTGGGGGCGAAGATTATGTTGGATATGAGTCCTGATCTGCTGTTTGAGACAGTTCAGGCCTATATTGATGATGATGTGTGCTCTGCTACCACATCTTTCTTGAAATGTTTCCTCGAGTACTTGCGTGATGAGTGTTGGAGTTCTGATGGTGTTGAGAGAGGGTATGCTGCTTATAGAGGGCACTGCTTGCCTCCGTTTTTGTCTGGACTTGCTTCTGGAGTTTCAAAGCTGCGCTCAAATCTGAACACTTATGCCCTGCCAGTTCTTTTAGATATAGATGTGGATAGTGTATTTCCCATGCTTGCTTTTATCTCAGTTGGGCCAACTGGGGAGGAAAATGAATTGTCATATCCTGAGCTTGATTGTGCAAACATGGAACTCAGAGTTGAACAGCGAGTGTCTGTCTTAGTCTCATTGCTTAAGGTATCTCGTTCACTTGCTTTGCTTGAAGGGGATATTGATTTTTGCAAAGATTCGACAGTACTTTGCACAGAGGGTGCATTGCAAACTGAATGTCATAATCTTTATGCTCTTTTCTGCATAAAGGGAATAGAGGTTAAGGTCCCTGTCGACTGGCTAGTGTTGGCGTTGACCCATGTTGATGAGTCACTTCGTGTAGATGCAGCAGTGTCTCTTTTCTTAAATCCCAAGACATCTAGTCTGCCTTCCCATTTAGAACTCACTTTGTTGAAAGAGGCCGTGCCATTGAACATGAGATGTTGCTCAACAGCATTTCAGATGAAATGGACTAGCCTGTTTAGGAAGTTCTTTTCTCGAGTTCGAACAGCCTTAGAGAGGCAATTTAAGCTGGGGTGCTGGCAACCTCTTGTGGTATGCAGCAAAAGTGATGAGACTTTATGCAATGGAACCGATGCAACTTTAATTAGTAGAGCAGATGATCTATTTAATTTTATGAGATGGTTGAGTTCTTTTCTATTTTTCTCCTGCTATCCCTCTGCTCCTTATAAGAGAAAAATAATGGCCATGGATCTTATTCTGATTATGCTAAACGTTTGGTCTATTGTACCTTCTCAAGAAAAGCCTGGTTCTGTTTCTTCTGAAAGCTGTTTGTATCCTTACAATAAAGGAATTACTTCACCTGAATCAACTTTGTTGTTAGTTGGATCAATAATTGATAGTTGGGACAGGCTCAGAGAGAGTTCTTTTCGCATACTGCTGCATTTCCCTACCCCACTTCCGGGCATTTCAAGTGAAGACATGGTCCAGAAAGTAATAACATGGGCTAAGAAATTAGTATGCAGTCCTCGTGTTAGAGAGAGTGATGCTGGAGCTCTGACTTTACGGCTGATGTTTAGGAAGTATGTTGTAGAGCATGGGTGGATGGTCAAAGCTTCAGGTGATGTTGTTTGTTTTCATTCCCAGCCTGAACAGGCAAACGGGGATTATCAAGTTTGTAAATCTAGGCATCCCATGACAGGATATATTAAATCACTAATTGATTGGTTGGATGTTGCGGTAGTGGAGGGTGAGAGAGATCTGCCAGAAGCATGTACGAACAGTTTTGTTCATGGTATATTACTTGCTCTACGATACACTTTTGAAGAATTGGACTGGAATTCTGACGCTGTGTTGTCTGGTTATTCGGAGATGAGACATGCATTAGAGAAGCTCTTTGAGTTGGTTATGCGAATAACTTCACTGGCACTTTGGGTGGTTTCTGCAGATGCTTGGTATCTGCCTGAGGACATGGATGAGATGATTAATGATGATGACTTCTTGGTGGATGTTCCTGATGAGGTGGATGATCCCACACAGTCTTTAGAAAAGGAAGATAAAAATTCAAAATCTGTGCAAGATAACAGACCAGATCAGGTTGTTATGGTTGGTTGCTGGTTGGCTATGAAAGAGGTATGTTCCTTATTTCTTGTCTAGTTACTGTGCTTCCATGAGAATACCCGTGATGTTACTGTTACAATTATTCTTCAATCAAGTCCTGATTAATTCTGCATATAGCTGAAGTTGAAGCAAATTGAAAATGGATTTACAGCCGCTTTTAGATTTCATTGACTATGATGTTACTGAAGAATACTTTTGGTTTTCAGGTGAGCCTTCTTCTAGGAACCATCATAAGAAAAATTCCTTTACCTAGTAATGATTGTTCGGGTTCATTAGAGTCTGGAATCCCCTGTTCTGATGCTGCTGATGTTTCAGTGATGAGTTTGTCTGATGCCATGCTTGATCTGAAACAACTTGAAAAAATTGGGAATCATTTCTTGGAAGTCCTTTTGAAGATGAAGCATAATGGTGCGATTGATAAGACAAGGGCTGGTTTTACAGCTCTTTGCAACCGTTTACTTTGTTCAAATGATCCAAGGTAAATTTTCATCTAGTCTTTTTTCTTGTACACTCGTTCTTATGGCTCATTTCTTGCAATCTTGCCTTAAATGGAACATGTGCCTGAGGGGATGATGATGTTACTTGATCGCTTCTTTGTTAGTTTTATGTGAAAGTCATTGCTGACAAACTCACGATGGGTTAGCCGAATGGTCAGGCTTGTGTTTTGCTCCCACAAGGTTTGGGGTACGAATCTCCTCATGGGTTTCTACATGGCCAAAGGTCATAGTTTACTGTTTTGCAAAGATTGTAAGGTTCGGCCGATGCCCAACTTCAAACTCAGGTCTCTAAGCGGGTTTGGCGGATTTCTAGGTTATCAAAAAGAAAAAGAAAAAAAGTCATTGATAACAAAATTGCTTCCAGTGTAGCCAAAGGCCAAAGGGGAAAATACAGATTGGCAAGCTGGCTTTCATATATAGGTTTCAGCATTCCTTTTCAATTGTCCAGAGTGCTATTTCTAGAGAACTAGGGACAGAGAAATAATTAATCGATTATTGGAAGCTAAGACTAGCAAGATGAAAAAGCTTGGCTATGGACTTGTGTTACCTGGTTGTTAATTTTGCTACTTTCTTCGAAGATTGATATTTCTGACTTCAAATGAAATTTCTCTCTTATTCTATTTTGTGCAGCAAATAGGTGTAAGTTGCATTGTGGTAAATTTTGGCAAATTCCTTTTCCTTAGGTAGTTTATCATGCTCCTCACATCCATGAAATAGGTCAATGAAAACTGTGGCTAAGCGGGCTTTATTAATATCGTTAGTTTTCCTAACTGAGAATAGTCAAGGGTTCTTTCAGCAGGAGCTAAAAGTGTTTCAAAAGGATTTTAGACATGGTCAATATTTTTATATTTTTACAACTTTATTTGATCTACTGTGTTTCTGTTGTTAAATTATTCTGTGCAGAAGACATCAACTCTTCTGTCTTTTTTGGGAACATCAATTTTAACAAGAAGTATATGTGTTTCTGAGATGCTCTCCCTTCTTAGACTTTGTAGGTTGACAGAGTGTTGGATGGAGCAACTAATGGAAAGAACTGTGGCCAAGGGACAAATAGTTGATGATTTGTTAAGAAGAAGTGCAGGTATTCCTGCTGCTTTCATTGCTTTATTTCTTGCAGAACCAGAAGGTGCACCAAAGAAGCTCCTCCCTCGGGCTCTTCGATGGCTAATAGATGTAGCCAACAGGTCTTTGGTGGATTTAATTGAAATCAAGGGCACAAAATCTGACTTGTGTCAGCTTTCATCAACAAAATCAAACCAAGAGGGAGAGTCTGCTCTGCCATCTGAGATGGATGCTACCTGGAAATCTTCAAAGATCCGAGATGAGGGTGTTATTCCGACAGTGCATGCATTCAACGTCCTTAGAGCTGCTTTTAATGACACCAACCTGACCACAGATACTTCTGGTTTTTCTGCCGAGGCTTTGATTGTTTCAATCCGCTCGTTTTCTTCTCCATACTGGGAAATTCGGAACAGTGCTTGTCTGGCTTACACTGCCTTGGTTCGACGCATTATTGGATTTTTTAATGTTCAGAAACGAGAATCTGCACGACGTGCATTGACTGGGCTTGAATTTTTTCATAGGTATGATTACTATTACTGACAAATTTGATCCCGTACACAAGCGAGTTTGATTTCATTTTACCATCACTTGTATTTGCTGTATATCTTGCATAGTTCTTGACTTGTGTTAATTCTTGGGAAACTGTGGGTATTAAATGAACAGGAACGTAAACATAATTAAGTTGGTTTTACTGTCATATATAATTTTCTAGATACAAAGGAAACTGCCTTGCATTGTGATAGTTAACTTTGCATTACTCTTTGTCTTTTCTTATAATTAGTTGGATAATCCGGTAAAACCCAGTTTCATTGGGTTACATATTAATTGCTGATTTAGAACCACTAATTGCTTCTCAATGTTATAGGTGCATGTTTCACATACAGTAACATGAAGGCCAGTACCAATTTGATATATATTTTTTATTGCACTTTTCTTGTTCTTTTCATCAAGGCTTTCTCTATTCATGCATTCTGCTTTCTGCTTTCTGCTTTGACAGTAATATCTTACACATTTGTATTTAACCTCACGTGGCTGAAAACGATTTTAGAAGTTCTGGTTTACGATTTGCATGGCCCATAATTTTAATTGTGCATTATTGTTTTGTTTTTTAGTTGGTAGTCATTTTTTTACATTTTTTTTTTGTTGAACAACTATAATAATTTTTAACAGTGTAGTAAATCTATTGTCCTGAAGGTATCCCTTATTACATCCTTTCATCTACAACGAACTGAAAGTTATAACTGAGTCGCTTGGTGATGCATCATCTGGTCAATCAGAATCCAACTTGGCTAAAGTTGTGCACCCAAGCTTGTGCCCTATGCTGATTCTTTTATCTAGGCTCAAACCTTCAACCCTAGCGGGTGAAAGTGGAGATGACCTGGACCCTTTCCTGTTCATGCCATTCATTAGAAGGTGTTCAACTCAAAGCAATTTAAGAGTTCGTGTTCTTGCATCTAGAGCTTTAACTGGCTTGGTATCGAATGAGAAACTTCAAGTTGTCCTTCTCAATGTTGCCTCTGAATTACCCTGTGTTGATAGCCAAAATGAAGTTTCCAATGGAACCCACCGAGCTTCCTTTAACTTAATTCATGGAATCCTATTGCAATTAGGTTCCCTTCTGGATGAAAACTGCAGAAACCTTGGTGATTTCTCTAAGAGGGATCAGATTCTTAATGACTTGGTCGAAGTACTTCGGAGATGCTCTTGGATTGCAAGCCCCAACAGGTGCCTTTGCCCCATCCTGAACACTTCTTTCCTAAAAGTGGTTGATCACATGCTCAGTATTGCGAGAATGCATACGAGCAAAAGCTTTTACGCCTCAAGGAACTTACTTTTGGAGTTATCTACTGAGTGTTTAGATGTGTGTGCTTCTTACGGATTGTCATATTATGATCCAACAATTGCTGAACTTCGGGAACAAGCAGCTATATCCTATTTCAGCTGTATGTTTCAAGCATCTAAAGATGCAGATGAAGAAGTTTTTCAGATGCCACAGAGATGTTCCCCCCTTGATTCAAAGTTGTTGATAATACCTGAAATGAAGAATACTTTTGCTGGACTCGAGGAAAGGCTTGTTCGTTCCTTGTCAGATTCATCATATGAAGTTCGACTTGCAACATTAAAGTGGCTATTTAAGTTTCTGAAGTCAACAGAATCAGGTAGCAAGTTCATTGATCTGTCTTGCAGTGAAATAAGGACCGTTCGGAACTGGACCAAAACTGACCTGCAAGCCACATTGATGAATCGTTTAGAACTGGACAAGCATCATAGATGTACATATTACATACTTAGGATTCTTTTCACTTGGAACTTGCTGCAGTTTCAGAAACCCAGCAATGAAATAAACAGTGAAACAATTTATGTTGGTGGGATGGATTGTGATTCCGTTTTTCGCTTTTGGGATAAGTTGACATCATTGTATGGGCTGACGAGACATACTAAAACTCGAGAGACGCTTATCTGCTGCATGGCAATATGCATAAGGCGTTTTGCAGATTTATTTACTAGTTTGGTTCTTGTTGATGCAGAAAAGAAAGCTTTTGGATTTAGTGAATCTGCTCACATGGAAAGATCGGCTCTGTTATATGGATGCATTACTGCTTTCATTAACATAATTAAACAACATAGTTTGTCGTCTGAACCAGTAAACATGCGTAAGGCAGCAACTGAATCCATAATAGCATCAGGTTTGTTGGATCAAGCTGATCATATAGGTTCTCATGTGTTCAATCACCAAATCCCCACCGTGTTCAACCACCAAATCCCCACTGAAAAATTGTCTTTGCAATTTGAACCACAAGAAGCTGTTAATATGTATGCTCGTCATGTACTGGATATATGGTTCACATGTATCAAACTACTAGAGGATGAAGATGATGGAGTTAGACAAAGACTTGCTAAGGATGTCCAGAAATGTTTTTGTTCGAAAAGATTTGGAAGTAGCTCTCTAGCTGGAGAAGTTCCAACCCAAGTTGAGAAAGTGATTGAATTGAGTTTCGAGTATCTGTCTTCTATCTTCGGTTCCTGGATGGAATATTTTGATTACCTTCTGCGGTGGGTACTTAAGACAGCAAGCCATGTGGTATCCGAAGGAGATTTAGTGAGACGGGTTTTTGACAAGGAAATTGATAATCATCATGAAGAAAAGCTGTTAATCAGTCAAATTTGTTGCTTCCAATTGGAGAAGCTTCCTATAACCAAAACCTGGATGATGGACTTGTCGAACAAAGATAGTTTCAGAAATTATTTACTTGGTTGGAGAATCAGATTCTGTAACCAGTTGATTTCATTTACGAAGGACCAGATTGGAAGGCAGGGAGGAGTTGATTGGATCGGTGGTGTCGGAAACCACAAAGATGCATTTTTACCATTATATGCAAATTTGCTTGGAATTTATGCTCTCTCAAACTGCATTTTCAATGGGGAATCTGAGGTTTGCATGCCTCTACTTTCTGATGTCATTGAACTTGGAGGATCTATCAATCCATTTCTTATGAACCCTTTGATTAATAATTTGTATTTGTCAGTAGTTAGATTACATGAAAGAAAGATTGGTATCACAGTTGATCGAACAGCTAAGTTCGAAGACGACTCTGTTTGGGATGGTTTTGATCCTTATTTTCTTTTTAGATAAGATTGAATTTGTTTAATAGCAGTGTAATTCGTAACAGTGATACAAAGAGATTCTGTAGAATTTTGAAGGCAATGTGATTTTTTCCATGTAAGTTTTAAGTTATTTATTTGTTTTTTGTTTTTCGTTTTGGAACAATTCCGAATGGTAAGTTGAGTTCAATGTGTTATGCAACTAAGCTAGTTTGTGAAAGCTGTATTTGAAGGGCATGTTTGAGATTATTTCTCCTTCTTTTAGCCTCCTCTACATTTTTTTTGTTTTGTTTTTCAAAAACGATTTTAAATTAACGTTCATTAACCATTTTCAAAAACGATGTATTTGTTTTTCAAAAAAAAAAAAAACAATAAATTATATTTTCTATTTTCCCCTTGAACTTTCTTCTTCTTCAGTTCTTTCCTTCGTCTCCTTAGTTCTTCATCTTCTTCTTCCCCTCCTTCCTAATCTGTAAGAAAGCAAGGTCGAAGGAACAACAGATATGCTCCTCCAAAGGAGGAGAAGGAGGATCTCACCTCTTTTGTCCTTGGAGCCCCGGCCGATCTACTCTTCCAAGGGTAGATCACCGGCTTCTTTATTTATTGTTGGGTTTTGAATCAAAAATGGATTCTCTCATGTTAATGGCTTTTGTTCCTTTTGATTTAGTGTTGGGAGAGAGATCAAATGGAAGTGTTTGTGTTTTGTGTGACAAATGTAATCAAGAATTCCTGCAACTTTTGGAAAAAAATACAAGTAAAGGACATTGAAAATGAAAAAGCCATTTAAATGGGTATATATAAAATTTCCAAGATAGATTTTTCCAAAAAAGAGCACTTCACCGATCCAACCCAGAAATCAGTCAATCACCGAACACTCTTTAACTTCACAATACAATAACCTTCTTCAAAAAAATAAAATAAAAAATACAATAACCAGGCTTCCCAGCTGGTAGGAGATAAAACCTAAACTCTATTCAATTTGTACCATCTTCAACGTTTTTTGTGCAACTTTTACACTAAAATAATGTAATTTTCACTTTACTTCACTGTTCTATCCCAAAATATTCCTTTTTTTTATTATTATTTATCAACAAATACTTATCTCCAACCAATCAATTTATAATAAATAAAACAAAATAAAAAAAAAGTAAAATTTGCACTAAAGTTACGCCAAGTCAACAGTATTGCACGATATATTATACGATACTGTTTATCGGAGCAAAAATAGCGACCGCCGGGTTGGAGCTCTGATTTGCTGAAAATGGCGATTTGCAGCAGGGTTGGAGATACCCTTAGTGGCATGAAACAGATCACCAAACTATTTGTTGAGCTAAACCCAGATCATCAATAATTTGTCAACAAAAATGGAAACACCAACCAATACCAGATCACTAAATCGACAAAGCTTGATACATAAACTAGTTAAACTGACAAATAGACACCGACAAGCCAGAGTCTTGAGCAAATGTAGTAACAACCAATTCACCAAACTGGGAATAAACAACAACCCAGTCACCCAGATGCTAAAAACTCTTAAAAGTCAAACTTTACCTGTTTTTTTCAGTTATGATGTAGAGAAAAAGAATAAAATAGCTTTAGACTAAACCAAAAAAAACTGTAGGAGTTTTGATTTTGTGCAAAAAAAGGAAAAAAAATAATAATAAAGGTTTTTAATTAGGGGTAATTTTAGTATTACAATGGGTACATGAAGAAAAAATTAAATCATTAAATTTAATGATAGGTGTGGTGAGAAAACGGTTTAAGTTAATGACACATTTTAAGGGGGTTTTGTAGAAATATCACCACATTAATAAATCATGTTTAAAAAGTACAATTTAAAGTGTGGAGACGAAATACCCATGTCATCACTGATGTTGTGAGGAAAGAGAGAAAAAGGAAAGAGATAAAAAGTGAAATCGAGCTTTTACTTGCATTCGAGGTTTTGTATTTGTTGAAAGTTGTTGAGGAAAATGAAATCGAGCTTTTATTTGCATTCGAGTTTTTATTTTTCAAGATTTTGACATGTAATCAAGCTTTTATATAGAAGTTTCGAGCTTTTATATAAAATCTCGGAGCTTTTATAAAAGCTGGGATCGAGCTTTTATAAGCTCAGAGCTTTTGTACAAAAGCTCGAAGCTTTTATACAAAAGCTCGAAGCTTTTATACAAAAGCTCGATCCTCCGAGCTTTTATACAAAAGCTCGATCCTCCGAGCTTTTATAAAAGCTCGATCCGAACTTTTATATAAAAGCTCGATCCGAACTTTTATATAAAAGCTCAATCCGAGTATACAAATGCTAGGAGCTTTTATAAAAGCTCGGATTGAGCTTTTATATAAAAGCTTCGAGCTTTTATACAAAAGCTCGGATCGAGCTTTTATCTTAAAGCTCTGAGCTTTTATCTTAAAGCTCTGAGCTTTTATCTTAAAGCTCTGAGCTTTTATCTTAAAGCTCTGAGCTTTTATCTTAAAGCTCCAAACTTTTGTAATTACATTTCCAGTCTTGTAAGTACTGACCAGAAAAAAAAGCCCCACTAAACTAATTATCCAATGCGTCTGTGACCCCCGAATGCGTCTATGTAGCTCCACTAAACTAATTATCTAATGAAGATGTATTGATAATGTTATGATGTTTGACTTCTATTGGAGGTCTGTTTACCAGACCTCTATGAAGAAGATGAAAGAATAAAATCTTTAAAAGTTTGAAAGTAAGAGCTGATTGAAGTACAAAGACAACTTTTAAGGGTATTTTGGACAGTTCACCATAATAAGTGTCTTTTAAACATAAGTTATTAAACTGATGATATCATCACAACGCAAGAAAAAAAAGGTGACAATCTTCACAATTTCCACTTTGTTTGGGTGGCAATAGAACCTTCAATTTTTAAATTATGAGTTAATTGATAATTATTTGTGATGAGTTTATATTATTTACCATTTTTTATTCAAATTTAAAAATTACAATAGAAAAAACAATAGGAAAATTATGATGTTTTATATTTTTCGGTTAACCTAATAGGCATGTACATTTTTTTTTGTTTTCATTTTTATGATACAGTTTTCAGTATGTGTTACCAGAAGCGTTTTTCAGATTTCAAAACTGAAACAAAAAACACTGATTTGATTTTCATTTTCATTTTTATTTTTTAAAAATAGCAAATGAAAAATACTTACATGACGTACGTTTAGTTAGTAGTTAGTTGATAAATATTTGTGATGAGTTATATTGACCTACTTTTTATTCAAATTAAAAAATTACAATAGAAAACATAATAGGAAAATTATGATTTTTGATATTTTTTGATTAATCTACCTGACATGTTTTTAATTATTGAATACAACTTTCAGTATGTACTATCAGACGCATTTTCAGATTTCAAAACTAAAATAAAAAAATATTGATTTTGTTTTTATTTTTAAAAAAACAGCTAATGAAAAATGATTACATGAGACAATCAAATGTATAACGTTTGCCATGAGTTTGTATCTGAAAACATTCACTCCAAATATAACGTTTTTTTAGTAGTGACGGTAAAAACATTGTGTTTAATAGTTCAAAACATTTCTTTACTTCTAAATATATTTGGACCCCTTCTCAAAAACTTGTTTGAAATATGTTTGTTTAAGTGTTTTTAAAAATTTATTTTCGAAAATGAAATACATTTTAAATTTATAATCAAAATGTGTAAAACAGTACATTGTTTTGTTGTTTATTTTTTTTAAAAAATCATCGTTCTAAAACCAAATCATATACAGTCGAATCAAGGGTTTATTGGAATCTAGTGACATCAATTGTTATAAGCATGATTCAGAATACAGCTCCCACTATAAGAGAGATATTTCTCAACATCTTGTGATTTGAACAAATGTAATACTCGAATTCCTATCACAAAAGAGAAGACAAAATGTACAATCACCTTTTATTTTTGAAATAAGAAATGTACACCCACTTTCTTAAAAGTTGTACATTATAATATTTAAGGTCACAACATAATTAATATTGTTGTGGTAGCCAAAATACGGCTTTAGGCCCGACGCATGGGCCCACATTTACTTTGCTTATAGATCTGGGTTGAGTTCAAAGATGAAGGGGCAACCAAGGTCAAATCAATTAAGGTTATCTCCTCTCGATGAAAGTTTGACCAGGTCAGACATTTATCTGACTATGATAACTGCACAATTTGAGTTTGACTTGGTTATTGCTATTAGATCCCATACAATCCAAGCGTGATTCGAGAGATCTTGATACTCAATCAACCATGTAACCACTCTACCTCAAAGACCCTCTATTCATCAAAAAAGGGTTCCAAATTCTTTCCAGTATCACAAGCTTACTTGCATACTTAAACTCTGTAAAATCCATACTCCGGCCACCAAAATCATTCAAACATCTTACTTTAATAACTTGATACATCAATATACGTCTGGTTTGATCAAATATTCGATACCAATGTCCATATCTACGCTCTTATAATTAAATTATAGTTCTAAGTGTCACTCTGACCAGCGCACGACAAGCTCTATGTGAGCCCTACGGTTTGATATATCTATAATTATATTATTTAACTTACAATTGATTCTAAAGCTTTATAATTCATTCTACACTGTCAAATCTTTACGAACACCCCATATTGCTCCTTTTTATTTGTTTTCCAGGTTATCCGAGTGCTCGACGTATCTCTTCCCATCGAGCTATACTTACGAGTCACATGTGTTGTAGATCTACAACTGTAAAGCGATCCCTTACAGTTTGGTACCCATCATGGGGTTCAGTAATGTTTTCATGAGCAAAATCGAGATAAGTTGACGTTACACCCTAAATGGTAGAAGATGGCATTCCACCAACCGTCTAAACGCAACTCGATACATTGATTGCACTGATGGCTGGTAACGTTGACCAGCTAGAGCTTGAAACCGAGAATACCGCGACACGTGCCAAGAATGCTGAATTGTAAACAAGAGCTGAATGTGCCAAAAACAGTGTATTTCCTACACCTCCGATCCCAGCAGTCGACGACGCACACAATGTCAAGAGAACGACTCTGATTGCAGTGAGGATATATTTCTAAATGCCGGAGCAAGAGAGAACCCTCATGCGCCAACCCATATGGTTCAAGCGAAGGAAATCTGACCCTCAAAGGATGACAAAAGAATCAAAACAGGATAATACTTCATAGTCTAAATGTTTTTAGGACCATTGTGTCCCTCCAGTCAGCATCTAAATTGGTAAATTCTACTATTGTGTGTCTCTCTTTGCTTACCTAGAATTTTTTCATAAATTTATAGAAATAGATGCTCTCATTCAAAAGATGCCAAACGTACTAGCCCCGATCAAGAAGAGCACATCAAACAGTTTCACGAAATCACCTTTCGTCAACGTCATTACCTTAGTCGAGACGCCATGGAAATTTAGTTGCCCAAATCTGAAGCAACTCGAAGGCATGCCAGATTCAGATGATCACATCCCTAAGTACAGGCAACATATGTTCACTGCAGTGATCCTGCATAACCTCAGAGAATCCTGCATGTGCAAAGGATTCGGCTCTAGCCTCAGTGGACCCGTTTTGCAATGGTATACTAATTTATCAAACAATTCTATAAGTTCTTTTACGTACCTTATAGATACATTTGTAGAGCAATTCGCGTGTAATCAAAAATTCGAAAAGAAATACCATAACCTAGAGATTGGGCGAGAATTTGAGCCACTATATCGGACGCTTCAACAAAGAGAATGTGTTGTCTTAATTCTGATTCATCAGCCTTGTCCCAATGAGATCAAAGTTATAAATGGGGATGGTTCGTTTGTAGTGAAGATGAAGGAGGATGTGAAGATGGTTGATTCCTCTTGGTTGGAAAAAAATTCTGAGTTTGCAGTATAAGTGCTGGAGAGATCAAGGGGTTCATATGGTTGATTTGGTGAAGGCAGGTTTTGTTTCGAGTTAAGATAAGGCTAATGAAGTCTGTAGGAAATGGGATGGTGGCAACCAAGTTTGCAGAAAGTTGGAACTTGTTCCAAGGAAGGGTTTTGGGTGTAGTGTTGTTAATTCTAGAGAAGGTTGTAGTGGGGTGGTATGGGATCAGAGTAAAATGTTAATTTATTACAACGTAGGTCTGATGATGATAGGGTAAGTGGTGGCAAGATTGCTAAAGACAAAGTAAGTAAGTTGGAAAATCGTGGTGACATGATTTCTAAAGACAAAGGAAATGGGTTAGGAAATCAAAATTCTAAAGGCATGGAGAGCAGCCTTGAAGACGATGGTCTGGTCAGTCTTTCCTTGGATGACGTGGATGAAAGAAAGAGAGTTTTACAAAAAAGGGCTAGTGTTGTTTTGCTGGAGTATCTAGCAATAAAGAGCCTTTGTGTGTTCAAGAAGGCTATAAAGACAAAGTAGTGGTGGAAGGCTCGAAAAAGGATGAAGCCTTTGTAGTGTCTAAGATCTCTGATAAAAAAAGGAAAGGAAAGAAAAGTTTTTTCCCTTCAAGAAGTCATTGTATGAAGACTAGAAGTGTGGTTCAAGGTCTTGGTTATTGTGGTTTAGATAATGAGATGAATGATCTTTTTGTGAAGAGGGATAAAGACAAAGGGCTTGTTTCAAAGAGAGTGAGTGAAACTTTTCTGCTTTGTTTTCGTTGGGTATATGGTTCAGGTTCTCTAGTTTCATTTGTTGCTATTGGGTTCTTGCTCATGGTTTTAGAGTTGGCTTGGCTCTTGTTACTGCTACTAGTGTTTTGTGTTTTTGGTACAGACTGATCTAGCAGCTGGTTTGGTATTTTGCTCCTGTGCAGCTTATGATACCCCATTTCAGAGATGCGCGGTGTAGGTTTGGAAAAGGTTTTTATGCTCTCGTTGTTGTTCTGCTCGTGTGTTTTGGATGTGTCTGTGTGTGGTCAGTCTTTGTTTTTGCTTCTTATAGTTGTTCTTGGGATTCTTTTTCATGGCTTTGGTTTTTTGGTGTTGAGTGGTTAACTTGTAGCTTCTTATCGTTTGTCGTTGCCTTCTTGGCTTTTATAAATAAAATTTCTTTTCAAAACAAAAAACAAAAAACAAAAAACAAATAGAAGGTGTCAATTCCCCACTACAATCCCTCTACATCAATCTCTGCTTTCGGGAAAGAGCTCTTATACAATTCAGACCTCTACAAGGAGCTGACCAAGTACCGATACAAAACTATGGAGGATGTCTTGGCAAAAGCTTAAGCTCAAATCATACCAGGAATTAAGTTCCAGGATGAAAAGGAACTTGATTTCCCTCACTTACCCTTGAAATCAAATTCCATTTTCTGATTGAAAAGTGGAACTCGTGTCTTTTTATTAAAATATCTCCACTTATTTTTTTAGTATATATATATATATATATATAAACTAAAAATGATTTTTTTTTTCGAAGTATTACATACTGTCGAGACCTGTCAAGATCGGACAATATATGAGGGGCCTAGATAACTACCTTTACAAACCGGGAGAAAACTCCACACACATGCTTCTAAAATAAGCATAGTGAGACTCAAACACCTCAGTCCCTCAACACTATGGTGGAAGAATGTGCACTACCATCTCCGCTAAGAGATCATATAAAATTAAAAATGAATTGCAAAAAGTGAAATATTAAAAAAAAATTGAACCGTTGACTTGATGTGGTATTTAATTATTTATATATGAATTGTCAATTTTGAAAAAAAAAAGTTTGATAAAAGAGTTAGCTTCCTCTTCTTATTCCAGTTCAAAGCATTGGCTGGGTCTTTGGAATCTCCTTCTCCCACCAAAAGTTTGGATTTTCTTGTGGAAGGCATGTAACAATGCTATTCCCTCCCTTTTGAACCTCTGCCACCGTAAGGTTATTACTACTCCAGTTTATAAAAGGTGTACAGGAGCTTTTGAGGATTCATCACATTCCCTATTTTGGTATGATAAGGCGAAGGAAGTGTGGTCTCATTCCAATTTATATGGCCTTATGGAGAAGTTTTTTGGTATGTCTTGCATTGATCTTTTTTTTTTGCTGGATGTTTGGGAATTTACGAAAGGAGATGGAAGTTTGGGGCATTTAGTTATGCAGGAATAGCTTTTTACATAGCCAAAAGACTAAATCTTCGATGGAAGTGCCGTTGTTGGCAGATGCGAAACCAGAAACTTTTTTATGGGTGGGCTGTAGACAATTTCATATAGAAAAAAAAATTAAACGATATAATAAAACAAAGCATTTTGAATGCGAATCTCACCAATAAGAGAAATTTTTCATTAAATAAAATAAAAAAGTACATCTAGTTAGGGGACATAATGAACAGTACCCTCAAATACATATTCCAACCAAGAAAAAAACACAAGAAAATAAAATGGAAATACGCTTGTAAATATGTAATGTAAATACAATAAGATCCTACTTAAATTTTGACTTTCGAGGCTTCAAAGAAGCAAAAACATCTATTACCGAATCTGAATCAATTGTATCAACAAGTTCTCTTTCAATATAAACAACCATACAATTCTCAAGAAACTCGTCATCCATCTTGTTACGCAAAGAACTTTTGACAAGTTTCATAGCCGAAAATGCACGTTATGTACTTGCTGTGGAAATAGGGAGAGTTAACACCAAACGAATCAACCTGTCAATCAAGAAATATTGCTGCGAATTTCTTGTTGCACTTAGCACTTGACATAATTCGAAGAGTGAAGTCATATTCTTAAATTTTGCTTGAATGAGTACATCATTCTTATAATGTTGCAATTGTCTTATCAACGTATCAAGATCTTTTTGAGGAAAATCACCATGGTAGTAGTTCTCAGCGAGACTACAAATATCATCAATATTAAATGATTCAAAATTATTAGTAGGATCTAAAGCTGAACTCAGAGTAAGAAGTTCCACTGTCTGTTATGGAAATCTAATACCTAATTCCATCAACTGAAAATCAATTACAGCATTAAATACATCAACATGGTAATAATGATCAACTGTAAATGATCTTGTTATTGACACGAACGACCTGGACCCTCCATGTAACGAGCACTCATATCTGGTATATCAATACCTTGTCATTCACAAAAAGATACCAAAGTACTAAAAAAACTTACCCCAACCATCTTGTCTTAATTCATGAAGAAGGATTTTAGTACTTCTCACCAAATGTAGTGCATTCAAGATGTCTTGAGATTGACGTTGCAAGGCTTGACATAGTATATCAGTGATCCCCATAACTTCATTCATCAATTGCAAGATGAAAACAAATTCAAAACTTCTTATTGTTTTTAAAGCCCTCTTAGCTTCTCCCCTTATATTGTTATTGAGCCCATTCTTGATCAAGTTTTCAAGAACAATACAAGTTGGACCAAACATATCAATTAATTTGTTGATAGAATCAAAATGAGAGCTCCATCGTGTTGCTCCAGGCCTTGATAAAGTACGAATCTGATTAGCGCCTATACCGGTCTCAAGTTTTTCGGAAGATAACAATTCTGCTATTTCAATTTCCCGAGTAGATTTTAATTCAAAATGTTGCTTAGGTGAAGCACTAACAAGATTGATTATCATATTCAACTTTGAGAAAAAAAAAAGCCATACATCATGCACATCTTTTGAGGCAACAACCAATGCTAATTGCAACCGATGAGCAAAACAATGGATGTAATAAGCATATGGACAATCATTCATAAACAACGATTGTAAACCATTCCAAGCTCCACGCATGTTGCTAGCACCATAATACCCTTGATCCCGCATATCTGCAATCTGAAGATTATACTTAGTAAGAACTTGAGTTATATGAGTTTTAAGAGTTAAAGCAGTGGTGTCTTCAACTCCAACAACACCAAAAAAAGGCTCTCGGATAAACCCATTATAATCAACAAATCTTAGAATGATAGCCATTTGCTCTTTATTTGATTTATCAAGTGCTTCATCAACAAGAATGCAATATTTAGCATCTCCAAATTCCTCTTGAATTTTTTTCTTTATTTTATCTGCAAGAATCTTCAAAATTTCTTTTTGAATGGCTAGAGATGTAAACTTGGAATTTCCCGGAGCATTTGTCAACACAACTTTGTTAATGTCTTCATCAAAACTTGCCAAAAATTTGATCATCTCAATAAAATTTTCACGATTGGATGATTTACTCGATTCATCATGGCATCTAAATGCACATGCTTGCTTGGCAAGCCATTTAGCTGTCTCTATTGAAGTCTTGAGTCGTAAACGATTCTCTACAACTTGTTGTGAAGATTGTACAATCATTACTTGATCAATTTGTCCAGAAGGACATTTCAAATTGTCCCACTTTTTCACATTCAGTTTGTGCAGTGAATTATCATCTCCCTCATGATGTTTAAATTTACACAATTTTCCATTGTTTACCCTCTTCCAATTATCAAAACCATCAATCGTAAACACCTTAAACTTTGATGAGCTCCTATCAAAAAGGAAACATGGAAAACAAAAGGCTTTGTTTTTTGCTATGGAGTACTCTAACCAAGAAAATTGAGCAAACCAAGGATACTGAAAACGACGAAATTGATTTTCATCCCAGATCTTCTCATACTCATCTAACTTAGGTTGACACGGTCCCATGTCGATATAGGCTCTTCGAACCTCATCTTGTTGATTTACATCATACATCCATATCGGTTTACGTAATCCTGGATCATGTGTCATATCAAAAGAACTAACATCAACTCTTCCGGTTTCAACTCTTTGAAGCTTAGAACTATGCAACTCATACCAACTTGTTTTATCAATTGGTGTATTGCTCGTTGATTGGTTTCCAGGTCTGTTAAAAAATGAATCAATGGTTTTGTGTATACTTTTGGTAGTTTGACGATGATCAGACATTATAACCTATTATCTATAAATTTGCCATAGATAATAAATAAAATTCAATACTTTGATAGTTTCAAAAAAAAAAAATCAATACTTTGATAAAGTTCAATTTAAAATAAAAAATCACTAACCACTCAACCAGTATTGTTCTTAAGGCCAATAATGTAAACATGAAGAGATCAACAGATATGGAATAACTAAATGAAAAAATATGGCACAACTACATGTAAATCAAAAAGCATTTGCATTCATCCAATCATATTAATTTTTTTAAATAAGAATATATATAATTGTTTGACTGCCTTAGTGCCTTATATCATTGATTCATCAGATTAATATACAATCATACAAACTAATGATTAATGAATTAACATATATTCGATATACTACCAAATACAATTAGTTTGACTCTGTGACAGTGTGATGTGCTGCCATATTCAGTGTTCTTAATATATATATATATATATATACACACTTAATTTTACAATTATAAATTGAAAACAAAATTTGGGTTGTTCTTTTTAAAAATTGGGTAACATCACTAACTTGGGTTGTTCTGTTGACTTGTTTATATTTTTTTAAAAAACAACAAGCTTTATAAACAATAAAAAACGGAGCTGCAGAGGCAAACAAAGCTACAAACATGGCCACATCGGACAAACACCAGAAAAGGAGCAAAGACGTAATCACAATTCACAAGCAAACCCCCAAGAAATTCACAATTAATTAATCACCAAAACACCAAGTGACCAACACAATCACCTAACATAATCAATCAAAATCAAAATTATCATCAAAATTCTATAATTAATTGTACATTATAAAATAAAAATAAAATAAAAATAACTTAAGGTTTTCTCCGGCCGACGTCTGTAAACCTCTACAAATCCAAAAGCTATGAAATAAAATTGAAATCTTGGAGAGTGGAGAGTGGAGACCGGAGACTATTACAGTATTGCTTTTGCTTTTACGGTTTAAAAATTCCTAATTGATTTTTAAGATATTAAAGGGTTAGAATCCCCAATTTGATTTTTCACTTATTAAGGAAATCCAATGGACTTGAATGAATTAGATTCATAATTTTTTTGTTATTGCCTTATTGGGCTGTTAATAAAATAAGGAAATTTTTTAGTTATTGTCTTATTGGACTGTTAATAAGATAAGGAAAAATATGGTCAGTAAAATTATAATTGGAATTAGTTTGGAATGTACTTAGAACTGAATGGAAAGTATATAGAACTATTGTAAAACTTATCATTTTTTTTCAAAATACTAGCCAGGCCCAATTCCGCCCCTGGTTGTGGTTGCAAGATATGCATAAAGAGTTCCAAAGCTCTCATGTATGTCATGTAACCCCTTCCCCTTCCCCTCCCCCTCCCCCAAATGGATTATATAGTAAACACGAATCGTTGTCACAGCATTTAAGTCGTGTCGCTTGAACAAAATAATAATATTAATGAAAAATTAAGAACACAGTTTAATAAAAAAATTTAGATAAAGAAAAAATCGACATGATGAAGTTTAGTTTATATATATATATAATCAAGATGAAACAAAAGGTCTAACACTAAAAGGAAACAAAAATAAGAAAATTAATATTAAAAAAATGAATTTTGTCCAGGGGTTTCATATTTTGAAATCGTTTCATAATTGTCTCTAAAGCTCTATCTATTTTGTCGAAAATATCTTTCTGCACATATAGAAGCAAGTTATATCTCATTCATCCACATATTTCCTAGTCAATTACGTAGAAGAAAATATATTAATAGAGTATTGATATTAGGGAAAATTAAACTTGTGTTTTTTTTTCAAAATTTGAGGTGGGGCAGCCCATCCGCCTCAACTCAACCGTACGCTTCAACAATTAATCAATCTATTTCCATTGTGATCGGAATGATTAATTTTCATTTGATCCATTACTCATCATAAATATGGAACATTTTAGGTAAATCACTACTAATATAAAAAAAATTCTCTACTATCTTAAAAATAATGTTTTACAACGTCTTGCATCCATAAAACACTACTACAACAAACAGAAGCTTTGTTCATTTGCCTCCTGGCTCCTGCAACATTATATTTTCAAATGATCAAAATCAATTTCAAATAAAGCTTTGTTCTTGAATATTTCATCGAGAACTTGGAAATGGAAACAAAATGTCTGTAGAAAAATGCAACATATATAAAGACACACATCATTTACATTAATTGTTAAAATATTTGAAAGGATCGAGCCAGAAATCATCTTTTATGATTTCTGCCACCTGCATTTTCAAGACAATAACAAAGTAACTAAATGAGACTGAAAGATCAAAACATAAGCAGTTTCTTGATGATTCAATTATTTCAGCTATATCAGATTAAACGTGACCTTTGAGCAAGGATGAATTATAATAAAGATAGTAAAATAGTGCATATAATCATTATTCATTACAGTCATAATTTATTGAAAGTTTGAAACACGTAACTATTGAAAAAATGGTGAACAGGTGAATTGTACCCGTTGAGAAAAAATTAAAGATCCTACATTGATGGAAACATATATATATATATTCGATTATTCTTACATGGTTTTTTTTTTCACAAATCACTATTGTCTTAGAGATGCTCTTATATGACCCTATGATATCTTTACTCATTACACGAAAAGTCAAGGAAACAAATAATAGACAGCATTAGAATCTCAGATTATGCCAAGTCAATTATCTTCATAACCAAACAACCCTTGAACCAATATCAATGCATATAATTTTGCTTTTCAGAACCAACCCATGATCCCTTGATTCTTGGTTATATATATATATGTAATATCATGATTGTAGGTTTGATAGCTGTAATGTAGCTGTTGTAATTTTTAGTTTGAAATCCCTTAACATATGCCTTGTAAACAATATATAAAGCAATAGTCATAAACTCTAATATTCATCTTTTGAACTTTGAAAATTCAGCCAATTATCTTGTATTATTTCATGGTATCAGAACGTTAGTCTAACGACTCCATTTGCAACTAGTCCATATTCATTCTTCAACTTTAGCCTCTTTTTTTGGCATTTAATTATTTGAAATATGCAATTTTCCGGTGCATCAGTTGGTGCCGTGGTACCCAAACTTGTTGATATAGTTTCGATTAAATTTGATAGAAATAATTATGTTCTTTGGCTAGCGAAATTCTTACATGTTCTCAGGAGCCAAACTCTAATCGGTTTTGTCAGTGGAACAAAATCTTATCCTGCAAAATTCAAGGTCGATTCCTCTGGAAAAGATACAACTAAAATTGATCAGACATACACTATTAAGTCGGATCAACGCATCATTAACTCCGAGTGTTCTTTCAACGGTGGCTCTATTATCAACTTCTCATGCAGCTTAGAAATCCCTTGAAAAAATGTATGCATCTCAATCTAAAACACGCATTTTGTAACTGAAAAATCAACTCCATAACACTATGAGAGGTAATCTATCTATTTCTGATTTTATCGATAAAATCACTCATATTGTTGATAATTTAGCTCTTACTGGAACACCTATTGATGATGACTATCTTATTAATATAATTATACAACTAAAATTGATCAGACATACACTATTAAGTCGGATCAACGCATCATTAACTCCGAGTGTTCTTGCTCTATTATCAACTTCTCATGCAGCTTAGAAATCCCTTGAAAAAATGTATGCATCTCAATCTAAAACACGCATTTTGTAACTGAAAAATCAACTCCATAACACTATGAGAGGTAATCTATCTATTTCTGATTTTATCGATAAAATCACTCATATTGTTGATAATTTAGCTCTTACTGGAACACCTATTGATGATGACTATCTTATTAATATAATTATGAATAATGTTGGTCCTGCATATGAGGTGACCGTAAATTTGGCACAAGCTTGAGATACTTCCATTTCCTTGGATGATTTTATTGGTCTTCTATTAAGCACAGAAATGCAGCTTAATGAGAGAAATTCAGTTTTATCTGAAAGTACAGCTACTGCCTTTTATGCTCTCAAATCTAAAACAAACTCATCGTGTGGCCGAGGTAGCTTTAATCAACATCGCTCCTCTCAAAATCATCAACGACTAGCTCATTCCCCAAATCCTTCTCCACAATCTAGTTCATCTCCATCTGACAACCGACAAAAAATGTCAGATTTGTGGTCATTTCGGACACACTGCAATTAATTGCTATCATCGAATGGATCATGCATATGAAGGTCGTGTACCTACCAAAAAGCTTGCAATTATGGTTGCTTCTACAAATGTGAATAAAGATGATCAAGTTTGGTACACAGATAGTGGTGCTTCCAATCACATCACATCCAATCTTTCCAATTTGTCTATACAAAATAAACATAATGGCAATGATCAAGTTGCGGTCGGTAATGATTCAGGTTTGTCTATATCTCATATTAGTTCTTCTCAGTTTCTCCATAATTCCTTTACTTTTAATATGAATAATATTTTACATTGTCCTTCTGTTTCTATTAATTTATTGACTGTTAATCAATTCTCTTGTAATAATCATTGTTATTTTATTTTTTACTCTAATGGTTTTTTTGTTAAGGACACAAAAACGTGGAAGATGCTTTTCCACGACAAGAGTGAACATGACCTTTATCCTATGCAGCTTAGTCAATACAATTCAAATAAAAGAATTCAAACTTTTGCTTTTGTTGGAGTTTGAGTTGTTCATCCAGTTTGGCATCATCGGTTAGGACATCTTGTTTTACCAATTTTAAAGCAAATTATCTATAAATATCATTTATCTCTTAAAGACACTTTTACTAGTAATTTTTTATTTGAGTCAGGTCCTATGGGCAAAGTTGTCGTTTACCATTTCAAGCATCAAATCTGTTTCTCAGTCACCTTCGAAATTAGTTCATTCAGATATATAGATATATGGACATCGCCATATTATTCAATAAAAGGATCCAAATATTATATTCTATTTATTGATAATTATTCTAAATATTCTTGGATTTTTCCAATGCATTTTAAACATGAAGCTTTTTATTATTTTGTAAAATTTAAAACACATGTTGAAAATCTGTTTTCTTGTCAAATAAAATCTTTTCAAACTGATGGAGGCGGTGAAGAAATTGGTAAATCTATTCAAGTTTTTTTTAGAAAAACATGGTATTTCTCACCGATTATCTTATCCCCATACTCCGGAGCAAAAAGGTGTTGCCGAAAGAAAGTACAGTCACATTGTAGACACTGGTCTCACTCTTTTAGCTAATGCTAGCATGCCACCTCAATATTGGGTTGAAGCTTTTAATACTATTGTGTTTTTAATTAATCGTCTTCCTACAAAGGTTTTAGAAAATATTTCCCCATATGAAAAACTTTTTCTTCGAGCTCTAAACTATGAAATTCTTCATGCTTTTGGTTGTGCTTGTTTTCCGTATTTTCATCCATATAATAAAAACAAATTTCAATTTCGATCGAAAAAATGTATTTTTTTGTGTTACTCAGTCAATCACCAAGGATATCGATGTTTAAATACTGATAATGGACGAATTTATTTATCTCGTCATGTTATTTTTCATGAATTTTATTTTCCTTTTAAGGATCATCAACATGTTTCTCAATTGTCTGAAAAATCAACTGACTCTCCGATAATAATTCCCATTAACTCATCATTTTCCTCACTACCTCACATCACACCACCTCTATCCATATTTGTGCCCGTTTTAGATCACCAATTGACCTCCACCAATGACGAACCACCTATTTTAGATTTAGACCAACAATTGACCACCATTATAGAAAATGATCAATCACCAAATTATCTTCATACAACTGATATACTAGTTCCAACATCCTCATCTACCCATACTATGGTTACATGAGGAAAGGTAGGTGCTCGTGTTCCTAATAGAAAATATGCTTTGATAATAACTCATATGCCTGAACAGGTTAAACCTTCATGTTTTAATCAAGCTATAAAACAAATCGAATGGCGTACAACTATGTGTTCAGAATTCAACGCCTTGCTTCAATGTGGTACTTGGTCATCGGTTGAACACACTCTAGATATGAATGTATTATCCAATAAATGGGTGTTCAAAATAAAGAAAATTTTGAATGGGTCTATTGAACGCTACAAAGCTCGACTTGTAGCTAATGGGTTTCACTAACAAGAAGGAATTTACTATACGAAGACTTTTAGTCTAGTTGTGAAACATACTACTATAGAGTTGTTCTATCTCTTGCAACCCATCAAAAATGGTCAATTCGACAGGATGTTCAAAATGTATTTCTTCATGGATTCCTAAATGAAGAAGTCTACATGTGACAACCGAAAGGGTTTGAGAACCTTTCATTCCCCAATCATGTTTGTTGACTTCATAAATCTCTCTACGATTTAAAAGAAGCACCACGGGCTAGGTTCAACTGTTTTTTTGACTACCTTGAAAATCTTGGATTTGTTGAATCTACAACTGATTATTCTCTTTTTACATAACATAAAAATGAAGTTGCCATTATTTTTCTAATATATATGGATGATATTCTTATTACAAGCAATAATGAATCTCTCCTCTAGGAACTTATTGTAAACTTAGGGAAATTGTTTGCTATGAAAGATCTTTGTAACTTGCATTATTTTTTAGGTCTTGAAACTGATTTTACTGCATCTGGTTTACACTTAACACAATCAAAGTATGCCTTAGACTTGCTTTGCCAACTAAAATGTAAGATGCCATACCATATCATTCTCCAGTTACTAGTGGCAAGAAAATGGACCTGAATGATAGTGTTCCATTTCCAGATCCTTTCGATTATAGAAGTATAGTTGGGCTTTGCAGTACTTGACATTAATGAGACCCGATTTATTTTTCTCTGTTAATCAAGTGTGTCAATTTATGCATCAGCTTACCACCACTCATTAGGCTGCCGTCAAACTTATTTTACGTTATGTTAAGGGAACATTTGATCATGGTTTAATTTTTCAGCCATTACATCTTAAAGCATACTCTGACGTAGATTATGCTTGAAGTCCAATTGATCGACGATCTACCGGTGGTTATTATGTGTATCTTGGTCATAATCCAATTTCATGGAGTGCTAGAAAGCAACCGACTATATTTAGATCAAGCACGGAATCTGAATATCGCCAACTTGCTAATACCGCAGCAGAAATTTCATGGTTACAATCTCTTTTAAAAGATCTACAACTTTATCTATTTACACCTCACATTTGGTGTGATAATATTAGCTCGATTTCCTTGGCTTCAAACCCAGTATTTTATGCACAAACAAAACATATTGAAGTCGATTATCACTACGTTCGAGAGAAGGTTGTTTGAAAGGAACTTGAGGTTTGCTATATACGAATTGAAGATCAAATTGTTGATATTTTCACCCAAGAATTGTCCAGCGCTCGTTTTACTACATTGAAAGACAAGTTAATGGTCCGCCAACGTCCCATTAGCTTGCGGGGGTGTAATAGATAGCCTCAGATTATGCCAAATCAATTATCTTCATAATCAGTCAACTCTTGGACCAATATCAGTGCACATAATTTGTGCCCACATCACTGCTTTTCAGAATCAACACATGATCCCTTGATTCTTGGTTGTATATGTAATGTCATGATTCTAGGGGCTTGATAGTTTTAATGTTGCCGTTGTAATTTTTAGTTTGAAATTCCTTCAACTTATGCCTTGTAAACAATATATAAAGCAATAGTCATAAACTCCAAGATTCATCTTTTAAACTTAAAAAATTCAACCAATTATCTTGTATTATTTCAACATAGAATAAAATAGGGCTATTAGAATTAAGAAATTGTCTAAAGTTGTTCTTGTGTTCGTTCCATGAACGTCTTAATATTCTTCCATTCAAGAGTGGTAAGTTTAGACCCTATATTCAGTTCGCCAATGTAGAAGTGTTATGAGGGATGACAGCGGGTCGGGTTCGGATGGGTTTTGTAAAATCCAAACCCTCACCTGTGAAAATTTTCCTCACCCACTCCCGCCCTCAAACCCGCGTAGGTAAACGGGTTCGCTGGCGGGTTTGAACCCGCGGGTTATGGCTACACCCATACCCTCACTCGTGAACTCGCGAAACAATACGGGTTCACGGATGGATGCTTCTCCCGCGGGATACCCACAAACCCCCAACCCACAAACCTGCAAACTCATGATTTGTCATTTGTAAATTTCCACGTGTAATCATCTATTTGATACTTAATTGAATTAAATTTGCATTTCTAATTCCCTACTTGATACATTACAAAAAAAAAATAACCATTAAAATAATTTGACCAAAAACAATTCAAATGTCTATGTATGTTTATATACCATTATTTTATTTATGTGGGTTCGTGGGTCCAACCCGCGGGTTCTTTTTTCCAACCCACACCCGCCCGCGAACCCACCAGTTTTTTCATTAAACGGGTTCGCGGGTCGTAAATTCACCATCCACACTCGACCCTACATGATCGAGTTCGGACGGGTGCGGGTCAAATTGTCATCCCTAACTGTTATAAACATTCTCTACTAGAGAACCGTTGTATCCTGGAAGACAAACGCCAAACTCATACGGTGACAGACGAATTTATCTTAAGGATACTGTGTGAAACATGGGCATCGGTTTCAGATTCTTTTTGAATCAACAATTTTTCTTTGATTTACGATCTATACATGTTTTTTTTTTGTGTTTCGTAATTAAAAATTTATATTGTATTTTTATTCTGTTTGTATAGTATATGTAATACGGGATAATAAGTTTTTGTAACAATGTCCCATAAAACACGATTATTAAGAAAAAATAAAATTAATTAACCTCATCTTGAAGCTCAATGAAATTTTTCTTTGCAGTTTCACCAGACCAAGTAAAGAAGCTGCGTTCAAAAAACAAATAATGAAAAGTTGAAATGGAAAGTTATGTGTTAAAGGGTCATCAACTATAAAAGTGGTCACAAATGAGCAACAATTTGGATATGGCATATATAAGCCCGAGTTTAGGCCAGAGATCACAACATTGACAGGAAGAGCACCACAAAATATTGTAAGTTGCCCAAAATACACGGGTTTGACATAAAAACGTTATGCGTAAACTACAAAAGGAATAAGTTGCATGCTACTAGCAATGATGTAATAGATGATACAATTTAAAAGCCGAAATGTAGATTTATGGGAGACTGGTTGGATAAAAGTTTAGCAGTTCTACACGTGATAATCAGTAAACAATTACGAATTATCCAATAAAGAAGTTGATAGATGGATTGCACACAATAAATCAAGTTACAATTAATTTAATACAAAATAAAAGCACAACCGCACAAATTCATTAGATGGTATTATGAGCATCGATTGTTATATGAAATGTTGCATAAAGTAATGACAGTTTATTTTTTTGTAAACAAAGTAATGACAGTTGTACAAACATATTAGACCTAATAACAGAAAGCCTTAGAGCGATGCTGATAGCTTAAACATCTACCAACAATCCAAATTTTTCTATGCAGTTTCACCAAACCAACTAAAGAAGTTGCATTGATCACAAAACAATTAGTCATATGATCAAAGTGTGTAGCACCAATCTAAAGAAAATGAAACTTCGCTATTCTAAATAAGCGAACGGTGATAAAAAGAAAAATCACCTCTCTTCAGCGAATGGTCGTTTAGTTTCTTTTTCTCATGATTGCTTCCATTAGGCATTAGTAGCACCCTTTAATTTTCAAGTTTAAGTCCAGAATCATAAGTTATTAAAGTGTCACCATTACCATTCCATCATTCCACTTAATGGCAGCAGTCAGCTTAGCTGTTACTAATAAATTTAGATACTGGTATATGAATAATGCTCTATATTATTCATTGATCAACAGTAGTATTTATACAAAATATATCACTCTCCTAGTTGTACACGGCAACTAATGTAATTACTGATTACTGAATATACACTCTCCTAGTTGTACACGGCAATTAATGTAATACAGCCAGTTGTTATCCTATGAATCTCTTCATCTAATATGCACCCGCAAGATAGAGCTTCCGGTTAGGATGCCTATCTTGGACCGATGATCTTGGAAATGCTTGCGGGAGAGAGCTTTGGTGAGGGAATCAGCTAGCCGGTCCTTTGTATTGACATGTGCAACACACAGTTGATGGCGCGCTACTTGATCCCGAACAAATAAAAAATCTATGGCAACATGTTTCATGCGGCTGTGGAAGATGGGGTTCGCGCAGGCATATGTGGCACCGACATTGTCACAGTAAATGACAGGAGTGGCAGACACTTGTATTTGAAGTTCACGAAGGAGTTGGCCGATCCAATTGAGTTCTGCAGCTTCTGAGGCTGTGGCACGATATTCTGCTTCAGTGGATGATCGTGCAACTGTGTGTTGCTTTTTAGAACTCCAGTTGATGGGTGTGGAGCCTAGGAAAACAATGTATGCCGTTGTGGAACGCCGATCGTCGGGATCACCCACCCAATAAACATCAGCAAAAGCATGAATGCGAAGATGTGAGCCACTGAAAATGAGCATACCGTGGTCGAGGGAGCCCTTAAGGTACCTGAGGACACGCTTGACTGCATTCCAGTGGTTCGTGGTCGGTCGATGCATAAATTGAGAGAGCTTGTTCACTGCAAAGGAGACATCTGGACGAGTAAGGGAAAGATATTGCAGGGAACTAAGCGCTTGCCTGTATTGAGTGATATCAGTAGGCTCACTTCAATCGTTTAGTTTCAGGGATACAGTTAGCGAGAGTGGTGTCGAAACTGGCTTTGCGTCAAACATGTTAGTTTTGACGAGGAGATCTCGGATGTACTGTTGTTGAGAGAGATATAGCCCATGTGGAGAGCGGTGAGCTTCAACGCCAAGGAAGAAGGAGAGTAGGCCCAGATCCTTCAGGGAGAAGCGATGAGCCAAGGTAACGATGAAGGAACTGATCTGAGAGTCTGAAGAGCCAGTGACAATAATGTCGTCAACATAGACGATGAGATACAATGTGTGCCCTGGGTGGTGGCGAATGAAGAGGGAGGCATCGCATATGGAGTTGGTGAACCCGACAACCAGTAGAAAGGTACGAAGTTTTGTGTACCATGCGCATGGAGCCTGACGAAGACCATAGATTGCCTTCCTTAGTTTACACACATGCTGCGGTTTTGTGGAATGAATGAAATCGGGTGGCTGCACCATGTATACATCATCAGCAAGTATTCCCTGCAAAAAAAAACATTATTGACATCTAGTTGTCGTAGAGGCCAACCGTTAGTGATAGCAATTGTTAAAATAAGTCAAACCATGACAGGTTTCACTACAGGGCTGAATGTTTCATTGAAGTCGACGCCGGACGTTGATGAAAGCCTTTTGCCACGAGTCGGGCTTTACCGTGTCAATAAACATAACAGTTTTCGTCAACTTGGTGTTTTCAAAAAAAAAAAGGGTTCTTGTTGAAATTCTGAATGTTTCATGACAAAGAAAAGTATCACCAATTCATAGTGTTATACCTAAAATTTCTAGCAGCGTTGACAAGTCAAAGCTGATTCTATTATTGCCACATCTTGAAAACATAATTGACAAGTCAAGACTCAAGGGTTTCCATAATCAAAACCATTGGGTTGTCAGGTCATCTTATGGGTCTCTAAAATCTGTTTCAGTTGTAAGCCAGCTAGTTATAGACCTCAATACCATGATGCATGCCCTAATGTTACCTCAGGTTCACAACAATTCACCTAAGCCCTTCAGGACTCATAAATCTCATAACTTCTCATCTAAGTAAACGAGAATTAAGGAGAACTGTTTACACTACCTTGAAAGACGTGTATGATATAGAACATGTAGCTGATTCCTACATGTCTTCGGCGGTGAGACATGTCATTTTTCGGCCAAATTCCATCGTTTAGGTCCAGTAATTTCAGTTTTTACCATTTTACGAAAGTTTCCTTTAAGTCATAAGTTGACTTTGACAAGTCAGAATCGTATGCCGTCAATTCTGTCTTGATTGGGGTCGTTAGAATCTTTTAATTATGCAATTACCGTAATTTCCCTATTTTTTGCTATGTAATCATGTTTCTTGTCCAATAAGTAATCGGATTAGGGTTTAATCACTTTAAATATACTTGTAAGTCAAAAGACTCATTACATTTTAATTAAATAAAATTTCAGAGTTCATTCTTTTTGTTTTCTGGTAGATTCCAGGTTAATACGGAATATAGACGTCGGTCTTATTCGTTTGAGTTTGCTGTTGCATCAGTGTACCTGGACAGTGTCAGCACCGCTGGCTATAGAGACACGTGGCAAACCTACATAGGATTACCCACTTGACACTCAATGTAAAAGCATAAACCTGGACCAATGCATCAAGGGGGGCCGTGTCATGTCTGTCAAAACCAATGGCAAACCCTGGTTTTTACTTGAGTACGGGTTAACATTCACACAACCTAGTCTATAAATAGATAAATGATCCTCATAAACAAGGGGTGAAAAAAAAACAAGGAAGTATTTTTTGGGAGGAATCTAGCATCTCTCTAAATCAAGGTTAATCCTAGCGAAACGGAATATAAACGATGTCCACATGCAACGCTCGGCCTCTTTTTTCTACTCTTGAAACCAACCAATTTCACTTGGGACTACCTCGTCTTAATATATATTTCCTTTTCTTTTCATTGACTATTCAACGATTGCCCACGTGGCGGCGTTGAATCTTTGACCGTAGTGTTAGCAAATTCTACCCATTAACACATAGTAACATAAATAGATTATTCAGCCAATTGCCCTAGAAGATCATAATCCAAAAGGAGGCGGAGAAAGAGAAAGAAACAAACAGTATTATAGGATTCCAAAATAAGAAATGTTATTGTAATATGTTAAACGTATCTGAATATCTACCAAACAAAAATTAAGATTGTAACTTACAAATGTTAACAGTACCCTGATTTCATGTCTTTGAAGTCCTCAACATTAAGAGAGTTCATATACTTGAAAATATATGTCAACATCAAACGAAAACAAATTTATACAAATAAAAAAAAACATTAATTTCCATCTTAATTATGGAAATAATTTGCTAGAACTATATATTTAAGAGTTCTCATTATAAAATTTAGAAAAAATGGTAATTCAAAGAATATTTTGTCAAAAAAAAAAAAGGCAAGTCAAAGAATAGTTAACAACAGATATACAGGTTATGTCAACTAATTTCGAAACATGTGACTAGCCTTTTTGTCTTCGTCATTCAGAAGAGTGCAAAGACGAGGATGATTCAAGAACTGCATTAAGAGGCCAGGTAAATCAAATTGTTATATTAATGTTGGGGTTCCTAATGCATTCTCATATTATTCATCACAAAGATTGGAAAACTTTAGTAGTATTAAAATGAACTAGGAACTAAAAGTACTTCTCGAGATTAAATGGAGCACTAACAGCAGTGAACCAGAAATCATGGATAGATTTGATGATCTCGCTCCGCTTGTTATAATTAGACTAGGAACGGACTACCTAATATATTGAGGTAACCTAAATAATTAAATAGTAAGAATTAACAAAACAGCAACATATAGGATATATTATGAGATCAAAATGAATAATGGATTTTCTTTCCTTAGACCCCGAATCACAAAATAATTTCATGTTTTAGTTTATAATACCCAAATGTCAGCTACATATATATTATCTTGAGAACCATTTAACATATGGATAGAAAAACCTTTGATTCACATCAATATAAAACATTCCAGATATTTAATATGGAAATAAAACTACTTACACGATGGGTTCAAAAACTAAATTGCACTTTTTGAAAGTGACATTTCAACGTTGTCACTATTTTAATAACTTATGTTTAAAAGACACATATTATGGTGAACGAATAAAAATACCCCCAACAGTTGTTCCACATCAGATTTCTTTTATTCATTTTTATGGTGACAAAGTTGTGAAGTAGAGAGAGAAAGTCTCGTTGAAACCCAGACAATCGCTCAAAAGGCGACGAAGTGGCACTACAAAAGGCTTGGAGCCTTTAGTAAAAGTCTCGAAACCTTTAGTAAAAAGCCCGGAGTCTTGACAAAAAGACTCGAACCCAATAAAAAAAAACTTAGGCACTTGACAAAAATACTCAAACCCAATAAAAAATAACTTGGACACTTGGTAAAAAAGTTCGAATCTATT
Organism: Dipteronia dyeriana; assembly: GCA_032871835.1. Taxonomy (NCBI): domain Eukaryota; kingdom Viridiplantae; phylum Streptophyta; class Magnoliopsida; order Sapindales; family Sapindaceae; genus Dipteronia; species Dipteronia dyeriana. Next base: position 2,083,310 of record CM065297.1, read on the forward strand.
AAAAAAAAAACTTGAGCTTCTTTGGTAAGGGTTCGAGTTTTTTTGCTCAAGTTTTTTTACTTAGTGCCTGAGCTTTTTTTTTACTGAGTCGAATTTTTTGACTAAGTGCCGAGTTTTTTTTTACTGGGTTCGAGTTTTTTTGTCAAAGGTTATAAATTTTTTTGGACTATATCAAAAATGCTCGGAGACATATACTAAATGCTCGGACATTAACTTAACAAAAAAGCTCGGTGACAAATCAAAAAAGCTCGGAATCATATAAAAAAAGCTCTGATACTAATAAAAAAAGCTCTGAGTATTTCCAAAAAGTCTCATATAAACACTGGAGATTAAAAGTTCATTCATGTTCATACAAAGACTAAGACAACAAATCATAACGAATGGATACATTGTTAAACCACATAGAAATATATAAAAATATATAAACGAAGATCACAAATATATGTTATCTTCTTATGCAGAATCTGGAGAGAGACACGTTTTTTTGAGAGAGAGAAGTTGTAGATCGATTTTCAGACAACTATTTTGGAGAGAGAGATGAGGGATTATTGTTTTCAAAGTATAGATATAAGCACATGAAAATAAAAAATAGATTATTTAAGAACAATTTTGGTGCCTTTTAAACTTAAGTTATTAAAGCGGTTACATCATTGCAACAAAAAAAAATGTGACATATCTCACAATTTCCACCATATATGATTATACAACTAAATATTCTCTCAAGTAACGATAGTTTACATAATTTAAAACATGACTAAGCACAATTCTATCTAAAATCTAACTTAACCTTTAATATATATAGATTGACAATCTATATACACTTAGAGCATCTCTCAATATGTATTTTTAAGTTTTGAAATAGTATTACATCAACAATTCTCTTGACTATAGATACACGGACTCTGATAAAAAGGAATTATAAAAATAGTGAAATATATATATTTCTATCTTCAATCATCTGAATTCTCCTGATCCTCAATTTTTACAGCCACCTTCAAATTCTTGCCCTTGTTTGTCCGCCATTTATGGCACCAACCCCAATCCTAATTTTCTTATCTGAGTTTCTTAGGGTTTTTTTTCTTCAATCTGAGTTTCTAAGCCAAAGTATGGCAAAACCGTGAAGCTTATATCGGAGATGATCTTATAATATTAAACAAATTAGAAAACCACCATGCTTATCTCTATACATTCCTCAACAAACAAATTTAAAAAAAAAAAGTGATTCATAACAAAACATGAATCAAAAGTCTTTGACAATATATAGACATAGACATATGGAGAAGGTTGATTAAAGCACCTTCTAAAGCACACTGTGAATCTCATCTGAATTCTCCTGATCCTCAATTTTTACAGTCACCTACAATTTCTTGCCCTTGTTCGCCCCCGTTTGTCGAAGTATGAGAAGAACGAGAAGCCTACAAGGCAATATAAGGCAAGACTCTCTAGAGAGATATAAAGGGAGGGTCTTTTAGTTACTGATCAGAAACTGAAATTGGTTTCTGGGGTCTAGAATTTGACTTCACATATAATACATATAGACTGTATGTAGACTATGTAGTTCTACTATCTTAATTTGTATTGACTTGCGATCTAAACAGCTGTTTTGTATTTGTTAGAAACCTAAAAATAAGTGACGTAAACGAATAAACTCAACCAAACGACCAAGATGGACCAAGACAGCCAGAAATGCAACCTTGAAAGAATCATAAATATAAAAATAAAAATTTGATCAAGAGCCAATCAATTGTTACTTATAATATATATATATATAGAGAGAGAGAGAGAGAGAGGGTTGATTAAAGCACCTTCTGGAGTTCATCTTGGACCTCCTGCAACATCTCATTGGAGAAATTGGGCTTAGCTGAATTCTCCTGCTCCTCAATTTTCTCAGCCATCTTCAATTTCTTGCTTTTCTCTGCTGCCATTTTTTTCACAAAATCCAATCCTGACTTTGTTTTCTTTATTTTCTCGAGAAAGTGCAATTGAACGTGAACCCTAGAAGCCTATCAAAACTGAAATCGGATTATGGGGTCTCAAAGTGAAGAAATGTTGTCATCACCTCTAAGTAGAGATGATTGTGTACCTCCCTTCCACACCTAATGATCAGGGGTTCGAGTGTTGGAAATTTTGTGATTTACTCTCAATTTGAGAGCAAAAATTGAGTATGATAAATTCCATAAAGTTGGAAGATTAAAATGGATTCGAATTCTCCTCCGTGAGGACTTCGAAATGGTATACTTAAATTCACAAAATGGTTAATGGGTGAATGTGAAATTGAGTCTCAAAGTGAACTCATTGTGTAGAGATTAAAGTGAATCTCACATTGCTTAGGGAAATCATTTATAAGTAGTTTATAAGTGAATGTGTGATATGAGCTATCAATATGTGTGGCATAGAGGCTCTCTCTCACGCACGCGGGGGGTGGTGTTGCAAATCATGGACCCCGAACTTTCGAATGCAAGACTCGTGTGTGGGCGCAACCTGCGGATACGAATGCCGCTCCGATTGGATCGTGAAAGTCCAGTTGACCTTTGCCACTTCCCTAAGTCAACGTTTTTTTATTGTTATAAATAAAGAAAGTTTTAATTATTTGGATAATTTCTTACTTGATCACTAAGAATACATAATCGGTTTTAATTAGAAGTAAATCTCTTTGGAGAATATTATCTAATTAAATTATTTTCTTATTAAATCAAAAAAGTAATTTCCAAAATAATCCCGAATTAATCATAAAACCCTAGTGTTTCGGTTTGGGTATATAATAGCCATAATATTCTGTTCGAAATACACATGAAAAAATATACAGTTTTCTTTTGAGCAGCCGAATTATTTTCTTCTCTGGTTTTCTTGGTAAGTTCAAACTCGGTTTGAGTTCGCTAGTAGTGGAAAGTGCTTAGGCCTACCACTGTTGAACCGTTGTATCCTGAGAGACAATCGCCTAATACACATACGGTGTTGTCCGACGAAATTGTCTTAAGGACACCGTGTGAAACACGGGCCTCGGTTCAAACTCTGATTTTCTAACGTGATTTTCTAACGTGATTTTCTTGTGCTGTTACTTTCTGTTTTCCTTGATACCAGTCAGGTTTGATTGCAAATTATGATTTATAATCTTAAGGCAATTTTTTTCCTTAAAATTTGCTTCTTCAAACTTTCTGGTATCAGAGTTCTGGTTCAGATCGTAACTGACTTGGAAAAACAATCATTGAATCAGTTTTCAGCTGTGGTAATTGGGTTCCTTTGGAACACTGATTCAATTTGGAAATCGGGTTCTTTGGAACACTGATTTCAATTTTGAAAAAAAAATATCATTAATCTGTGAAATTGGGTCTATTATTAGACACTGATTTCGGAATCGATTGCGATTTCAATTGGGTAATCGGGTCTGCAATATCAGACACTGATTGTGATTTCCATCGTGAAATCTGATTTGATATCAACTGATATCCGTGCTATTATTTCTGTGATACTAAAACGATTTTGTTTTTGTTTTTGTTTCAGATATTATGGCAAACAAATCTAATGTGAACTCCAGTGTTCCACTAGAGACTCCGGAAGTTAATCCAAGTATGGGATTAGATACTTCGCTGTGAACTCTTTGCTTGTGGGCCAAGTACCTGTAGTATTGTCTACTGTGGCCACAACGACTCCGGTCATCAACTCCCTCATGAGAAATAGGCCTGATCCGGTGATGAGCCAGTATATGAGTCAAATGAATGTTCCCATGGTAAATCCCTACATGAATTTAGTACCTTTACCGATGAATCATATGGAGAAGCCTGATAAGTTCAGTGGACCGAATTTTAAACGGTGGCAGCAAAAGATGTTGTTTTATCTGACCACACTGAACCTTGGCAGGTTCGTGACTGAAGATGCTTATAAACCAAATAATGGTCAAGAGCGAGATGTTCAGTTATGGAATGCTATTGATGCATGGAATCACTCGGATTTCCTGTGCCGTAATTACATACTTAACGGGCTGTCAGATTCGCTCTATTCTTTAAAGAAAACAACCAAAGAACCGTGAGAATCATTAGACTGGAAATACAAAACTGAGGACGCTGGTTCCAAGAAGTTTATTGTGGGCCGATTTCTTGATTACAAGATGGGGGATTCCAAGACAGTTATGAGTTAAGTCCAAAAGCTACAGGTGATTCTGCATGAGATACATGCCGAAGGGATAACCCTGAGTGAAACTTTCCAGGTGGCTGCAATCATTGAGAAGCTCTCTCCTTCATGGAAAGAGTTCAAAAACTATCCCAAACACAAGCGAAAGGAGATGAAGATCGAGGATCTGATTCTCAAGCTTCGTATTCAGGAAGATCGCATGAAGTATGATAAGAAAGATGTCAATGCGCCTAAAGCAAAGATCAATGTGGTTGAACATGGGCAAAGTCTAAACTGAAAAAGAACAAGCCTAAACTATCCCAAGCAAAGATCAATTTGGGAAAGAATCCAAATTGGGTCCTAAGGGAGGAGTCTCTAAGAAGCCAAATTTCCAAGGGAAGTGCCTCAACTGTGACAAGCTGTGTCACAAATCTTATGAGTGCAGGTTGCCAAAGAAGAAGAAGAACCACGAGGCAAACGTGGTTACTGGGATCTCAAAAGATGTATCTGAGATCAATCTCTCTGCAGTTGTGACAGAAGCAAACCTTGTTGGGTCAAACCCAAAGGAGTGGTGGTTGGATACTGGGGTCACTCGTCATATATGCTCTGACAGGGATATGTTCAATACATTTGAAGAAATGAAGAATGAAGAAAAGTTGTATATGGGCAACTCAGCCACATCTGATGTGAAGGTACGTGGGCAAGTCATTCTCCAGATGACCTCTGGTATAACCCTGAGCTTGAACAATGTGCTGTATGTACCTAATATCCTAAAGAACTTGGTGTCCGGTTCGTTGCTCAATCAGCATGGGTTCAAGATGGTGATTGAATCAGACAATGTGGTTTTAACCAAGCAGGGAACTTATGTGGGTAGGGGATATGTAACTGAATGGCTGTTTTAGCTTAATGTATATGTTGTCAAAAGAACAATCAATAAAGATAATTTTTCAGTTTATTTGCTTGAGTCTCCCAATTTATGGCATGGTAAACTATGACACGTTAATTATAATACTTTACGTAGATTAATTAACTTAAATCATATTCCCGCATTCAATATTGATCCTAAACATAAGTGTGAAGTTTGTGTTGAAGCAAAACTAACAAGGTCATCATTTCAAACTATTGAAAGAAAATCTGAACCTCTTGATTTAATTCACACAGATATATGTGATTTAAAATTTATACAAACAAGAGGTGGCAACAAATATTTCATCACATTTATAGATGATAGCACCAAATACTGCTATGTATATTTGTTGAAAATAAAGATGAAGCTATAGAGAAGTTTAGTCTCTATAAAACTGAAGTTGAGAATCAACTCAACAAGAAAATAAAGATACTGAGAAGTGACCGAGGTGGTGAATATGTAGCACTGTTTGGTGAATTATGTGCACAACACGGAATCATACATCAAACTACTGCACCATATTCCCCTCAGCAAAACAGTATTGTAGAACGTAAGAATCTTACCTTGAAAGAGATGATGAATGCAATAGTGATAAGTTCTGGAGTGCCTCAGAACATGTGGGGTGATGCTATATTGTCTAGCAATTACCTTTTAAACAAGGTACCCCGAAAGAAAGAAGACAATACCTCATATGAACTATAGAAAGGAAGAAAGTCTTCCTATAAATTCTTACGAATGTGGGGGTGTCTTGCCAAAGTAGCCGTGCCTATACCTAAGAAGGTAAAAATAGGTCTGAAAACTACTGACTGCATTTTCATTGGATATGCACAAAACATTAGTGCTCATCGATTCTTGGTCAATAAATCTGACATATCAGATATACACAAAAACACAATAATAGAATCTAGAAATGAAATGTTCTTTGAACATGTATTTCCATGTAAATCCAATGATGAAGCAAATTCATCAAAACGAACATATGCTGATAGTTGTGAGGACCAAGAACAAGGAAATGAAGTAGAGGATGAACCTAGACGTAGCAAAAGAGCAAGGACGGAAACGTCTTTTGGTCCAGATTTTATGACCTATTTGCTAGAAGATGAACCTTGAACTTTCAAAGAAGTTGTAAGCTCTTCAGAAGGACTCTTGTGGAAAGAGGCAATTAAGAGCAAAATTGATTCCATCCTTCAAAATCATACTTGGAAATTAGTGGATCTTCCTCCGGGATGTAAACCGCTAGGATCCAAATTGATTTTCAAAAGAAAGATGAAAGCAGATGGATCAATTGATAAGTATAAGGCGAGACTTGTAATTAAAGGTTACAATCAACGAGAAGGTCTAAACTACTTTGATACATATTCTCATGTGACGAGAACAACCTCCATTAGAATGATACTTGCAATCGCAACTTTGCGAAATCTTGAAGTACATCAAATGGATGTGAAAACGGCTTTCTTAAATGGAGATTTAGATGAAGAAATTTACATGGAACAACCTGAGGGTTTTTCTGCTCCAGGACAAGAAAAGAAAGTCTGTAAACTGGTGAAGTCTTTATATTACTTAAAGCAAGCATCAAAACAATGGCATGATAAGTTTGACAATGCTATGATGTCAAATGGATTTAAGATCAACTAATGTGACAAATGTGTAATTGTGTGTCTTTACATTGATGACATGCTCATTGTTGGTAGTAATGATAAAATGGTCAAATCTACCAAGGATATGTTGAAATCAAGATTTGATATGAAAGATATGAGATCGACTGATGTAATGTTGGGAATGAAAATCTCAAGGACATCTGACGGACTCATACTAAGTCAATCACACTATATTGACATGTTTCTTGAGAAATTCAACAAAAAGGATTATGAAATTTCCAGAACACCAGTAGATACAAATCTACATCTATCCAAGAATATAGGTGAGAGCATTTCTCAACTAGAATATTCTCGAGTGATAGGAAGTCTGATGTACTTAACAAGTTGTACACGACCAAACATAGCTAATGCAGTCAGTAAATTAAGTAGATACATGAGTAATCCAGGAGCCGATCACTGGAAAGGAATAGTAAGAGTACTGAAGTACTTACGATTCACTCGTAATCATGGACTGTATTATACCAGATATCAAGATGTCCTAGAAGGATACACTGATACTAACTGGATATCTGATATGAAGGATTCAAAATCCACTAGTGGGTATGTGTTCACACTAGGTGGTGTGGCGGTATCTTGAAAATCCTCCAAACAAACATGTATAGCCAGATCCACCATGGAATATGAGTTTATAGCATTAGATAAATGTAGGGAGGATGCTGAATGGCTACGTCAATTCTTAGAAGATATTCCAAGATGGGTAAAGCCTGTGCCAGCAATTTGTATTCGCTGTGATAGTCAAACAGCAATAGGAAGAGCATAGAGCAACATGTATAATGGGAAGTCTAGACATATACGTCGAAGACATAATACCATTAGACAACTAATCTCAACTGGGGTTATCACTATTGACTATGTAAGGTCAAAAGATAACATTGTGAATCCACTAACTAAAGGGTTAAACAGAGAACTAGTTGAGACATCATAAAAAAGAATGAGACTAAAGCCCATTAGATAAAAGGTCGATACAATGGACACCCAAACTAGTTGACTGGAGATCCCAAGATTTAGGTTCAATGGGACAACCAAGTTGTAAGACTCAGTTGGATCACTGTAGGGGGTTACCCTCAAGTCCATTCCTATGATGAAAGAGTGATGCCAGTAGGAAAAAGGTTAAACTATATTTTTAATGATTCTTATGCCTTGAAATTCCTAGCTATGGAAATCCGAGCAGAGTAAAACTTGTTATTCTTAATTAAGAAATCACATATGTGAGAGAGAAGTGGGGTCGTTTCTAAAAGAGAATAGTGAAGGACTATATTCTCCAGAGACTCTCACAGAACCAGGCGCATGTTCATGACCAAAACGAATATAAAAATATGAACCAAATCGGGTCTGGAAGATACATGTGTAAGGTGTGTGATCGTTTACGTAAAACGGCAGAACAGTTCAAGGATATCACATATACTGATCAGCCAGTAAAGTAAGCATACATTTACAAGGGAAGGTTCAAAGGGTAACACCTACCTATCCTATGCAGGTTTCAACCGTTTGAACTTACCAAACATCTTCTTTATGTCTCCTAGGTCAATTTCATTCATGTGTGGGATTGTTGGAAATTTTATGATTAACTCTCAATTTGAGAGCAAAAATTAAGTATGATAAATTCCATAAAGTTGGAATATTAAAATGGATTCGAATTCTCCTCCGTGAGAACTTCGAAATGATTTACTTAAATTCACACAATGGTTAATGGGTGAATGAGAAATTGAGTCTCAAAGTGAATCCATTGTGTAGGGATTAAAGTGAATCTCACATTGCTTAAGGAAATCATTTATAAGTAGTTTATAAGTGAATGTGTGATATGAGCTATCAATATGTATGGCATAGAGGCCCTCTCTCGCACGCGCAGTGGGGGTGCAAATCATGTACCACGAACCTTCGAATGCACTACTCGTGTGTGGGCGCGACCTGCGGACACGAATGACGCTCCGATTGGACCGTGAGAGTCCAGTTGACCTTTTGCCACTTCCCTAAGTCAACGTTTTTTGATTGTGATGAATAATTGGATTCTAATTTCTTAATTGATCACTAAGAATACATAATCGATTTTAATTAGAAGTAAATCTCTTTGGATAATATTATCTAATTAAATTATTTTCTTATTAAATCAAAAATGTAATTTCCAAAATAATCCCGAATTAATCCTAAAACCCTAGTGTTTCGATTTGGGTATATAATAGCCCTAATATTCTGTTCGAAATACATAGGAAAAAATATACAGTTTTCTTTTGAGTAGCCGAATTATTTTCTTCTCTGGTTTTCTTGGTAAGTTCAAACTCGGTTTGAGTTCGCTGGTAGTGGATAGTGCTTAGACATACCACTGTTGAACCATTGTATCCTAGGAGACAATCGCCTAATACACATACGGTGTTGTCCGGTGAAATTGTCTTAAAGACACCGTGTGAAACACGGGCCTCGGTTCAAACTCTGTTTTTCTAACGTGATTTTCTTGTGCTGTTACTTTCTATTTTCCTTGATACCAGTCAGGTTTGATTACAAATTACGATTTACATCGAGTTTCACCATACGTATTTTACAAGCATGTGAGAGTTGTAGTCCATATGTAACTTCTTTCTAATAGTGGGAATAATATTTCGAACTGTGTTTATGGAGTCTAATTAATATTTTCAGATCCCGACAATAGTTTTATTTAAAAAAGAAAAAGTGAAGAAAGGGTTTGTGTTGTATTTGGTGGTGGGCCCCTTTGGAAGTGACTTATAAAGTTATTATTTTAAATATATATAAAAAAAATCTGCGGATATAAAAAAAAAAAAAAATTTGAAACTGCTAATTTGTTACAAATAACTAAAAATCGAAAATTGAAATTATATCTCCATTCCTTCTTAAAAAAAAAAAAAAAATACTTGTCTCACAGTGATAGGTATATCGAAGTCCAACTATAAGTTTTTACAAGTAAGTGTATGAGAAATTCTTTATATAAGGTAATACAGTTCAAATCCTATCATATATATATATATTTATTCATATGTTTAAAATATCTGTAGTTCTTAGGTGACATGTTTTTAAGCGTGTTAATGTAAAACTAGTTTTCTTAAATGTGTTAATGAAATCTATTTTGGAAATAAAATTTTCAAATTTTCAAATATTAAAACTGTTTTTTTAGTGAACAAGAGGGGCTAAAAGGCCAGAAAAAAAAAAACTAAAAACTAGGAATACTCCTAACAAAAGAGGCACCTCACCCCTCTTATAGTCTTCACGAAGATCAACAATCGGGGTGGGCGGAATGTCAAACCAAACGGTACCCAAACCCAAAGAATGGCCGAGACAGATCATGCCATCAGCAACACTGCACACAGTACCTCCAATCTTGCTCCGTATGAAGTCTACAACCTTGAATGAGAAGAAATAGAAGATGGTTCAAAGAGAGAGGAGACGACAGTAACATAACAGCATTCTTAAAGTCTAATTCCACAATAATTTTCTTATATCAAGCATTACAAGCAATCTGAAGACCTTCAAAAATGTCCCACAATTCAACTTCAACAACACTGCCAATACCTTTATTCAACACAAAAACACTCAACCAAACCTTCTTATAATCTCTAAAAACTCCTCCTGCAACAATGACATTTGAATGAATCAACATGCTTCCATCGACATTAAGTTTGACCTAATCTTGAATAGGGGGAATCCAAGAAAGAAAATAGGTAGTCATACTAGAATTCTTATCCAAAGCACTGGTAGCAGTCAACCAATCAGCAATAAATATACGAAGGATCTTCCCACGACAAGAAGACAACTTAAACTCATGATTTAAAACACTCTCACATATCCACTTCCACGTAAACCAAAGAGCAACCGAGAACACAAGAAAGGTAGGCCATTTATTCAGGAAAAGTTTATTGCACTTCAAATTTTGTAGCAACCAATCCTCCCAATTAACATTGTAATTACTATTCTTAGTAACACCCTTCCAATTGTCTTCCAAGTTAGCATTGGAATCCACACAACCGAAGAGTTTCAGGTATGCATGACATTTATAAGTATTGTTCAGATTTTGAAATGACATCTATATAGTAGACTTTGTATACGCAGTACTGGCAATGACCAGCAGCAGCTACTTTAACACATGTATGCATGTTCCAATAACTGAACTCTCCATAAAAACAGGACAACATATAACACATTATTTGATTCGTGCATACTTTTCATTAATATCTTGATCAAATTATTCAAAAAGACAACTTACTTGTCAACTCTAGTATTAACTATTTCATATATTCTCAGTTCAAAAAAAAACTATATCATATATTCTCTAGGAAATTATTAGCCTGATGAGTGATCTAGTGACCTATTGTTTTCTATATATACTACTATTAAATTTCATTTGTTGATTCTGTATAAAAAAAGTCTAGAAAGAACAAAGAGAATAAGAACCAACTTTCACACAGACATTGTGGTGGTTCGACACCTTTTGTGCATCATAGGGTGGATTCAACTACTACTGATGTAGAGCTGTTTGAGATTACCCATTTTAGAAAAAAGAAGAAAACATGGGTGGATGACAAAGCAAAAGCATTACAGGTAAATCAACTCTCCCTTCTTTTTTTTAGTTATTTTTCCCTTCTTTTTTATAAACACTGATAAATTTGCATATATGTAGGATAAAATGAAAAATATGGTGGACCAGAATAATGTTGCAGAGGGGGGTGCCTCTGCGATAAAAAGATATGTCAACTTGTACTTGGACAAAGACCAGTTTATGTAAAAGGATTGGGATTTGGTCCTAAACCAATCCCAATTCATTCAAAAGAGATTACGGAGGACACATAGGTTACAGAACATTGTTGCAACACAAGCTGTAGAAATTGAAGAGCAAAGGAAAGAGATTGAGGAGCAAAAGAAAAAAATTGAAGAGCAGAAGAAAGTGGTGAGTGATATGAAGGATCGTACGTCTCATTTTGAGAAAATGATGCAAATTTTAATGTCCCAGTCCCAATATTCTCAGGCAACATTGACTCAACCATGATCATTCCTTTGAGATTGTTTAATGGTTGTAGGTAATATGGTTTATTTTGAATGAAATTTATTTTTGTATTCTCATTCATGAGAATTGGTTTTTGTACAGGTTTAGATATGATTATCAGGATTAAATTTATATTTGTAGACCAAAAATGATATTATGAATACTTAGGCATTTTATTTTATGCTTTTGTACATTTTGTGGTACTAATTAACACAATATTTGAATATATTGTATGTAGTTTAATCTTTATCTCTCTCATATTTTTGATGATTTTTTTTTTCAATTTTAAAATTACAAAATATAAAATTAATAATAATATGAATCAAATTTATAATTGAATTTGTAATTTTGACCCAATAATGGAAATCCATTTCGCCATCCAAAATTGAAAAAAGAAATGAATTATGAAAAAAGAAATGAAGTATTGAGTTCGTGGCTGCAGAGCCCTTAATGTAACAACATTTGGTTAAAGCCAAAACACTGTTTTGGCTTTAAAAAATTTCGTTATAAGAGAACATTAGTAGCCACGACATCATTTCCGTTACCAAAAGATATCTCTTGTCACGCCAATAATTCGTGCTTAGACATAACATGTGGTAACAAAAACGCTTAACGTCGTTGTCCGTCATCCTTTGGAGACAATGAATTTCATTGTAAGAGCATATTACTAGAGATGATATTGTTGGGTATGACTCGAATTTTCAGTGGTTATCAAATGAGATTCAATCAATGTGGAGACTTCCTGGAGACGTGTGATACGTTTGGAAGTATGAGATTGTGTTTAAGAGATGTTTGAAGACCTTGAAGACTTGAAGAAACGAAGACCAATGAAAAGCGTTGTGGGTAACGGTGTAACGCTATGCAAGGGACAGCTGTTCACACGGTGATGGTCAGAGTTATGCCTTGCGTTGTTTAATTTGCACAACGTCAATGACAACAGTCCTACTCCAGAAACTCACTTTATGCGCTAGACAGTGGTGAGGACAGTGGTTGGCGATGCAGCACATGGATCACGGTTTTCTGAACGGTCAATTTCAACATGGTTTAAGAAGCGGGTGGTTAACCGCAACTCGAATTTTAGTTAATCACAAGCATGTGTTGAATCAAAAACTATTAGCGGAAATGAAATTATATTGTTTATCAAAATTATTATGCTTGAAGGAAAAAAATATCTCACTTGTCACAAAAAAGAAAAATAGTATTTATATGAAATAAGGAAATATTGTATATATAGGAGATAGATTTCCTTATAGGTTTAAACCCTCTGTAATTCCTATAAATAGACCATAATAACTAGTATATTATGTGGGAAGCAAAATAACAAATACAAGAGAGATCTCAAAAAGTGGGCATTGGGTGTAATCGAGTTTGAGGTATTTTAGAGAGAAAATCATGAGTGTGTGGTTGTAATAATTTACTACATAAACTTTCTCTTGTCGTCGTGACGGCCGTAGTTTTTTCCATGTTCTTCTTGGGTTTTCAAGAAAAAAAAATTGTGTTGTATGTGATTGTTTATTTCTTCCATCTAATTTTTTATTTTACTTTTGTTTGTTTGTGTTCTATCCAGCAGTGACTTGTTCGCTAATAAATATATGTTTTGCTGCCAAAAGTTATCTCTTGTCATGCCAATAATCTGTGCTTAGACATAACCTGTAGTAACGAAAATGATTTTTGTGGTTGTCCGCAATTCTAATGCGACGAATGTAGCGATGAAATTATTTTGCTGTTAAAATTCTTTTATGACAAATTGAAGGCTTTGGCGACAAATTTGGTTCATTGCTATTGAACATTTTTCCTGTAGCGTATGAAGGTTTTTCCTCCATAGGAGCTTGTCATCCACCACCATCTCTTCATCTTCCACCCATCTAAAGTAGATTCCAAGAAGAATGAAGACTCTCATGACAAATTCGAACCATGCATGCATCAAGGAAATGGAGAGGCTTTAGAGGAGATTTCTTCAAGGTTTTTCTACAACATATTTCTTCTTTGTATTCTTGTTTCTTTGATGTGTAACCCTCACTAGGGAATATTTGTAAACCTACACTTGTGCTATTTATGTATGATTTATTCTAGATTCATTTCGGTCTTGTTTCATTCTTCATTCATAATGTTATTAATCTCTTATTGTTACATGCATGTGTATGGAGGGTTAAAAATTGATGTGTATTCATGAATGAGATTAGGAGTAGTATAACTTAATTTGGGAGTAGTATAATGTAACATCTCATTCTTGTATGTATGTTGATTGATGATTCAAAATTCCATGTTTGGAATTGAGTAATTTCTTTAATCAAGAGAACGAACCTTTTACTTGAATTGAATGTACTTAATGTTTAACAATCAACTTGATATGTATATTTGTTTGGTGAATGCATTTTTACCTTGTGTATCCGTTACCTTGTATCTCTCATAGCCACCTTTGTTTTCGTAACTCCGGTATCTTGCCTTTAGGAGTAGTTTAATTTAGAAAGATTGTTACTTTTATACTTTAGCTTTAGGTTATTTTTGTTCACATTATCCACATTAAGCTTACACTTCACACACACTATTCTCACATTTTCCATGTTCTATTTACATTGCTTTCAATGGTGCTATAGTTAGAGATGGCTTAATAATGACGACCTTCCCCATGGGAACGACTTGTACTTAGTGCTATACTGCATGTAATGATCCGTGCACTTGCAGGATAAACATACATGCTTATATATTTTAGGGAACCACTTTCGGCTTGTGAATATGTTAGTGTCTTCACGATCTATTTAGATCTTGGAAAACAAACTCCTACATAAACAATTAAAACAGGTTTAAATTGTTTAATTGCAGTTTCTAATGCAATGGTAACAATCTATTCAAAATGCATAAACATGCAATTGGCTTTGCAGGAATTCTCTTCCATGCTAATCTTTGATGCTATTGCCTGGAATTCTATAATATGTGGTTTTGCCCACCATGGAGATGGTAAAAGGCTTTGGAGATGTTTGAAAGAATTAGATTAACTGATGTTGAGCCTAACCACATAACCTTAATTTGTTGGAGTTCTATTTGCTTGTAGTCATGTAGGATTGGTAGACCAATGTAGATACTATTTTGATTATATGAAAAACAAGTGTTTTCTTCAGCCAATAAGTGAGCATTATACTTGTGTTGCTTATTTGGACCTTATAGATGAGGCAATGAGTTTTTTAGATCAAATAAGAACGGATGGAGCTAAAGTTCCTCCAAGTGTTTGGGGAGCTTTGCGCGGAGCTTGTCGAATACACAAAAAGATAAAGGAGGATGCAGAGAAGATTTGGGCTCGAATGAAGGGAAAATGGAATCAAGAAGCAACCTGGTTGTAGTTGGATTGAAATAAACAAAAGTGGGCATGTATTTCTTTTAGGAGATAGATCACATACTATTTATGTGAATCTATTTATTTTAATTTTTACTACTAAGAAATTACCCAACACCGATAGTTATGACTAACTAACCACTGCATCAAGCTTTTATTTTTCAGCTTGCAGTGCATTTAATCTGCTTGTAATAGAAGATATTCTCTTATTTCTACAATCCTTATAGAGCAGTAAATAGGAAAAAGATATATAATTAACAAAGTTGAACGACTGACGCACTGAGATATAAACCATCAAATCTGATTATGCATGTTCATCATGTTAGGTTTTGACTCGTATTGTCAAATGAATCCAATGTTAACCAAATAAGACTCAACTGATATGAAGCCTCCTTGAAACCGTACGAAAACGTTTTGAAGTTAGAGATGATGTTTGAAGGAGATTTGAAGACCAAGAAGAACTGAAGAAACAAAGAATGAAGAAAACCATTATGGGCAATGTTGCGGGTTAGAGAGCGGTTCCCATAGCGGTCGATCCTAGAAAGAAGCTCATAGAGTTGTGTTGTGCCTTGCATTGTGCAATTGCACAGCGATGAGGACACCGCTCCATTTCTAGAGGTTTACACCGTTAAAAGTGTTATGGGTAGGGACAACGGCTTCTCGAATTCGTGGCGCATGAATCACAATCTTCTGAGCGGTAAATTTCAGGTGACTTGTAATGGTGTAGGGTGAACGTGACCCAAACATAGTCAATCATAAGCACAAGTGAAACGAAAAATCTTCAACTAAAAAGGAAGTTATGTCTTTTAGAAAGTTCTTGTGCATAAAGGAAACGGAAAAATGAAAGAGTTTGTCTTCATGCTGAACAGGAAAGTCTTGAGCGTAAAAGAGTAGGACTTTGCGTGGATCAAGAAGACTTGTGCATGTAGGAGAAAATTCCCTTGTTGGTTTCTAACTTTCCTAGTACTCTAGTATAAATACATGCAATATTTATTTATTGTGAGTGAAGTCAAAAGAAACACTTGTAACATCAGTGAGTGTGTTGATCCCAGGGGAGACCCATGGAAATATCTGGGAAGGATCCAAGTGAATATCAATGGATCAAGTATGAGATTTGTGGGTGATATTCAGGGGAGACCTATGAGATATTTTTGGAGTACTTCAGGGGTTCTAATGAGCGTTGTGAGCTAAGAGCCATGATGTAAAGCTCGATTGTGAGCTTAGAGGCATGGTTTTTTCCATGATTAGGGTTTCCAGGTATATCTTGTTTTTTGTGATTGGTTTATTTTCTCTTATCTTAATTTTTTTTTGTTAGTCCTTAAAAACTGACTTGTAAGGAGAGGGTGCCCAATGAGTAATATACCTTGATTAATCGTATACTTAGTCAATGTGAGATCCTAACATTCCACCACGCTTCCGCAATCGTCATCCACGGCGGCCCATCTTTCCCAGCTGGGTGACTCCGCGGATCCCTCTTTCTAGGGTAGCCCAGGTCGCCCCGTCCGCGACGAGCCGCCGCTGCTCGGCGTGGTGTAGGGTGTGATACCAAATGATACGAACCCAATGGATAGAACTCATACTCAAAAACCGGTTTGTATGGAAAGGGTGTCCGTCCAATAAGTTATATACCTTGACTAATCTCATACTTAGTCAATATAGGATTCTAACAAATTATTATGTATAGAAATATTAGGCACGTCGCTTCCATATTTATCGATTCAATTTCTCAACACATCAACCTCTATTAAAAGAAAATACATCATTATAGATAAATATTATACAGCAATCAGTAAGCACAGTTGTTACGAACCAATATATATACAATTATAACAAGAAAATTGAAAGATGCAAAGAACATAATAAAACTCAAGTACTACGACAAACACCATGACATGATGGTGGGACTGTGATGACTAAAGTAAATCACATTATAATTATTAGGACTAATTAAAACAACCCTAAAAAGGCTCTTCTCGGTTATATAAATCAGACCACGGACTTTTCTAAAATCAAAATGCATTCGAAACCATAAAAATAAATTTGATTTTTTTTTTTCGAATGCCTTTGAATCCATTAGAATAAAATTGAGGAAAGTTTTGGATACTTTTGTCTATTAGCATATGTTAGCCTAATAGAAAATTTATAATATAAAAATGAAGGAAGGGAAACACCCGCATATTTGGAGACATTTTTAGTAAAAAAAAAAAAAACAAATCCTGTAATTAGAATCAATTACAGCATTTTTTTTATTAAAATGCCGGTAAATGAATATCATAAAAGGTTAAATTTGTTTTAGTGAATGGTATGTAATGTAATAAACAAAAAAAAATAATTGTAAAATTTATTCAAAGATTTTTTTATGTAAAATTTATAAAAAAGCTACAAATTATTTGACTAATATACTTCAATTTGGATTAAAATTGTTGGAGTAATTAACATGGAAGTCATGGTAGAGGAACTGATCAACCAAAGGAAAGTTCAAGCAAAATTCTGAACAAGGTCGAATAGTCAAATACTATTTTGTAAACTACCAAGAAAGTGGAAATTAACCAAAAATGGAAAGTCCATGACCAATTCATAGAATTCAACTTTCCTTTTTTTTTTTTCACTTTTCGTAGCGTAAGTTTTCTTTGATAATCAAATTTTCTTACTTTGACTATTTTACATGCAAAGAATATTTTGTACTTAAGTTTGACTACAATTGGAATCAATACATCTTGACTAGAAGCACATTAGCTCTTAGCATATTTCACATTAGTTGTTGGGATTCGAGTCTCGTGTTCCATACGCAATTTACAAGTTTTTATGAGTAGTTTTCTTCCTGGTGTTGTAGATAGAGATATCACGTTATGGAGTAGCTATTTAGATCACACATATCCCAATAGATCTCTAACTTGATCGGTATTAGAATATATATTATAATACTTAAAAAAAATGTTTTGACTATGAAATGATAGTATTTATATAATGAGTAACGTTATATTGTTTGAAATTTTGCTAAAATGATGAGTCATAACTAAAAAAATACTCACTACATTCTACCATGATTTATAAGGTGTTGTAAACTCACATATAGGGATGGCAAAATTATTTATGGTGTAGCGATTTATAATTCAAATCTATCGATAAAATAGTAACTAAGTTGGATTCTCATTATTTGAATGTGTAAGCAAATCTATGTAAAAGATGACAACAAAATATAAGAAAGATTAAAGGAGATAAAGAAGACAAGGATTTATACCGGTTCGATTATCAAGTGACAATCTACATCCAATTGAGGAGCAACACTCAATCTACTATGAATCAGAGAAAGGATTACAAACAACAAGTGTAAATTGAAAGTTAGAGAGAGAAGCTCTGGAGGCTAGGACAAGAATAGAGATTTCAGAACTAATTTGGTATGTGTTTTCATCGAGAATTTGAATCTTATGGTGGATCTAAAAGGTCTATAGGGAATTTTTAGAGCTATTGGTCTGGTTAGAGATATTTACCTGTCATGTAAACTAGGTCTAGGAGGAGCGTTTTTGCACTTGTACGATTTGCTACTAGGGAGGAGGCAGACAGAGTGGCAGGTTTGATGGACGGTATGCATGTATACGGTTGGCCTATTATGTCAAAGGTAGCTTCGCGAGATTGGAAGCTTAGAAGATTGGCTGCTGATAAGAAGCCAAGGCGTCTTCATGATGATCCTGTATTTTTTAAGAAGTACGAGAATGTTGCTTCTGATATGAATAGTTTTCAGGTGGGACCTTCCTTTGCTGAAGTGGTTAGAAATTATCATAGAGAAACTCAAAAGATAGATGTTGGTGTTAAAGAAGATCTTCTCCATGGTGAAAGAAAAGGGAATAGGGTTGAGATGATTAATTGGGATGAAAATGACAATGACAATTGTTGGCCTAAGTTATGTGTCGTGAGTGTTCTTAAATCCTTCTCAGATGTTAGTCCAGTTATTATAAGGTTACAAGATAGACAGATCCTTTCGTCTACCTTGTATCTGGGTGATAAAAATATTCTATGGACTTTCCGTTCGATCAATGATAGAGATGAGTTTATAAGAAACAAGCAATTATGGGAGGAGTTCTCCTCATCGGTAGTTTCATGGAATAATACGATCACTCTTCAAATCAGGTTGTCCTGGCTTGAATTTAGGGGAGTTCCTTTACAATGTTGGAGCAAAGACTTTTTTCTCATATTGGGATGGGCAGTAAGGGAGCCACTAGTGGTCGAAGTTGAGACGGCAAGAAGAGAAATTCTGGATAGAGGACGTATTATGCTTTTAACTCCTTTTAGTCTACAATATCCAAAAGTTTTAAAGGCGGCAACTGGAAAAATATCGTTCCTAGTCCAGGTTTAAAAAGATCCGGACCCGATCGATTCATCTTGGATTTTAAAGCAACTGGGAATAGGAATGAGCGTGCAAGGTAATCCCTTAGTTACTGAGTCTAATGATTATAATACAATGCAAGATGCTGTTGGCCTATCTAATTGCTGCAATTGGGTGAAGGAAGACCAGAAGTCTAAGGGAGTGGACATATGTAAAGAAAGAGATTTTCGAGATGGTGTTTTTGTTAATCTTGCAATCAAAGGAGCTAAAAGGGTGCAGTTCAAAGAAAGATGAAAAATGAACACTTTGATGCTGCAATGTCGTAATTCAACAGTCCCACATATCAATAATGAGCGTTCAATATTGGGAAATGAAGGGACGTTGGGTGAAGAGAGTGAGTGGGCCTATGATGAGAGTGGTTTTTTTAATAAAGTAAGGGCATATCAGTAATTTCCTTTTTATGTTGGGGAGTCATCTAAAGCTTGATTGGGCCAGGAATGGGGTGGAAATGTTGCAATAGGTATGAGTAGTTGGCCTGACCATACTCTGGGCCTTATGGCTGGCAGTAATATAGTTATTGATTTGGGTGGAGAAGTAAATATATCTAAAGGCCCAGTTGACATTATTAGTAAGGCTAATGTTGTTTCTAGTCCTCTTCAGTTAGAATCTCAACATACGAGTATCAACAATCAAAACAATCTGGGGTTATCAGAGGAGGGAAGTTTCTCTTCTTCTGATATTTCATTGACTCAAGTCCCTGAAACTCAGTTACAAAGTAGTAGAAACGAAGGCATTGTTTCAATTTTTAAACATAAAAAAGTGAGTAAAGGTGTTTCCTCAAAAAAATTAATCGCTCCTAGAAGCTCTATGAAGAGTCATGGGATGAAGACTCGTAAAGATAGAATTTTATCAGCTGAAGGAATAGAAGACAGAGTTAGAAGAAATGAAAGGGAGCAAAAGTCAACAGAAAGTTGGAATTTTGAGGTGGAAATGGCAAAAATTATTGATAAGGGAGTTTTATCAGGGTATTTTAACACTATGAATAATGGTAATGGTAGCAGGGAAGGGGTTGAAGGTGGTTCAAGGGATAAAGTCGTTTCTGGGAGTGTTAGCAAAGAAGTGGCTAAAATTATCGAAATGGGGGTAGCCTTGGGCTTGGATTTTAATGGTAAAGAGACACACTGGTTTCAAAGGAACTAGCTAGAAAAGAAAGGGAGGATGAGGCGAGGTTTTTGGCTTAGAAGTAGTTTTTAGTTGTGTGAACTGTTGGGAATGTTTTTTTTTCAATGATAGCTCTTTCTTGGAATATCAGGGGTTTAGGGAGAATGGAAAAGAGAAGGGTGGTGAGAAATTTAGATTTGAGAATTAGACCTATTTTTCTTTTCATCCAAGAATCAAAGTTGAATTACTTCGATTCAAGAATTATTAAGGCTTTAGGAGGTTCGCTTTATTGGTATGGAGGCCATTGGTTCGACGGGTGGTATTACTCTATGGAATGATGAGTTTTTTTGAAGCCAGATCGTGCATTCATAATGATATGTGTATCATTATTTCAGGTGTCTTGTCGAAAATAAGAAAAGAAGTTGTTCTTTGCCACCTATATGCGGTTAATCTTGAAAGCAAGAGGGTGAAGTTGTGAAACTTTATTTTGTCTGCTCAAGTCTCTTTGCCAAGGACATGGATTATATTGTGAAGATGTGAAACTTTATTTTGTCTGCTCAAGTCTCTTTGTCAAGGACATGAATACTGTCTTTGAGCCATGCGAAAGAAAGTGTGGGTTTAGTAGTGTATCATCCATGAGAAATTTCAAGGCATTTGCGGATGCTGCTAACGTTGTTGATATTTTGATACAAGGCATGGCTTTTACTTGGTCTAACAGCAGAGAATATGAGTCGTGGGCCAGACTCGATCGTTTCTTATGCAAACCTCTGTTCCTTTCATGGTTCTCGAAGTTGTCTTAGAAGGGTCTTAGCAGAAGTTTATCGGATCACAATCCTGTTGTTATTGGAGAACCATGCTTGGATTGGGGTCCAAAACCTTTTCATTTTTTCAACTGATGGTTGGAAGATAGGAAATTGATGGTGGGTGTGCGTGATTGTTCGAAAAGTTGCAAGCGTAATGGAGCGGTGGGCTTTCAATTTTGACAAAATTGAAAGCTGTAAAATTACACTTCAAAAATCGTGCAATGGAGAGTCTTTCTGTGGGCAGTCAGATAAAAACTTTGGAGAAGGAGTTGGTTATGATCGAAAACAGAGCAGTGTCTCAAGGATGGTTGGAAGCACTATGAAAAGAAAGGATGGACTGTTTGGCAAAGCTTTGGAAATTTATTCGAATAGAGGAAAAATGGTGGAAACAGACTTTTAGGATCCGTTGGTTGAAGAAGGGAGATGGAAATTCTAAATTTTTCCACATATGTTCTAATGTTAGAAGGAAATTAAATTTTATCAATGATTTGATTATTTCAAGTAATCGGTGAAGTGGGCCAAAAGAAGTTAAAGAATGGGTGTTTTCTTTTTTAAAACAACATTTCAAGAAAGTGGTTTTTCCTAGATCTGGATTGTGAAATCTCTCTCTCAGGAAAATTTCGGTAGTGGAGAGTGAAGAACTAGAAGCAGTTTTCTCTGAAGAAGAAGTTTGGAAGGCATTAAATGAGTGTGACGGCAACAAAGCTCCAGGTCCTGATGGTTTTAACTTAAATTTCATCAAATTCAATTGGGATTTAATCAAAGGCGAATTTATGAACTTCTTGCATGGGTTCTATCAAGATGCATCAATTATTGAAGATTTTAATTGTTCCTTCATAGCTTTAATCCCGAAATCAAAATGTCCTGTCTCTCTTATAGAATACAGACCAATTAGCTTGGTGGAATCTTTATATAAAGTATTAGCTAAGGTTTTGGCCAACAGGGTTAAAAGAGTCATGCATTCAGTGATTGATTCGTCTCAGATGGCTTTTATAAAGGATCACTAAATAGTGGACAGTTTTGTTCCGACTGAAAAGGTGATACATTCTTGGAAGAAAGACGATAGGGGTGGTTTTCTTGTAAAACTTGACTTTGTAAAGGCGTACGACAGTGTTGATCACGATTTTTTATTAAAGGTTTTAGCAAAGATATGGTGGTTTGGTTCGAGGTGGCAAGATTAGATAAAATGGTACCTCTCCTTTATTGTCTATTCTGGTTAATGGTAGTCCTACAAACCAATTCGAGATAGGGTGAGGGCTTCGTCAGGGTGACTCGTTATCTCCTTTTTTGTTTAATACGGTTGTTGAAGTTATGAGTTGTATGTTGGAAAAGGCTAAAGTTTTTGGTGTGTTGAGAGGAGCAGGTTTTGGTATTGATTTTGTTCATATTACCCATTTACAGTTCGCAGATGATAAAATATTGTTTTTAGAACCAAAGGTAAAGTATCTCTTAAACGCTAGCAGAATCTTGAGATGTTTTGAGATTATCTCTGGTTTTAAGATCAACTTCCATAAATCGTGCATTGTTAGGGTGGGCAAGAAACGTCCTACTGAGGTTGATTGGGCTTCAATTTTTAGGTGTGTTATGTCTTCTCTTCCGGTCACCTATTTAGGCCTGCCTCTTGGAGGGAATTCTAGTAGGGAAATTTTTGGGGACTATGTTGTTAAAAAGGTTGAGCTTAGGCTTGCTACTTGGAAAAGAGCTTTTATTTCCAAAGTTGGAAGATTAGTTTTAATTAAAGCAATCCTTTCTAGTTTATCGTCCTATTTTATATCAGTTTTCTCTATTTCGGCGGTTGTTACGAAAAAATTAGAAAACTATAGAGGAATTTTTTTTGGAACGACAGTGTTACAAAGAAGAAATTGCATTTAGTAGATTGGGAATCAATTTGTAAAAGCAAGCGTCAATGAGGTCTAGGAATTGGAAGGATGAGAGATAAGGGTGTGAGTCTTATGGCTAAGTGGATATGGAGGTTTGGGATGGAGGACCGTAGTCTATGGAAGAACGTAATATGTGCCAAATACAGTTATGGTCAGAATTCTTTGCTTTGGAATTTTAATTTGGTAAAGCATAGTTCTCAGTTTGTAAAGGAAATTAGCCGATTTTTCGAGGAAGGTCACATAGCCTACGATATTGTTAGAAACGGTTTCAAGGTGGTGGTTGGCAATGGTAAAAGAGTTTGATTGTGGGAGGATTTGTGTTGGGACGATGTTCCACTTAAACAAACTTTTCCTAGAATTTTTACGTTGTCAAAATCCAAAGTTGGTTTGTTGGTTGATTTTGGAAAGTGGGAAAATGATAGATGAGTGTGAGACTTAAAGCTTAGAATGTCGTTGTTTGATTGGGAGATTGAGCAATGGAAGTTTTTATGTTGATGCTAGAAACCTTTACTGTTAGGCCTAACATCGATGATGCGGTGGCATGGTTTTTTTATCCGAATGGCCTTTTCACTATAAGCTCTTTCAAGAGATGTTTGGAGGATAACAATAGTGTGTTTTCTCCTCATGCTTCCTTTATTTGGCGAGGTTTTTGCCCTCCAAAGGTGGAGTTATTCATTTAGCAATTGTTGAAAGGAAGAATTTTGGTGAAAAGGGTCTTGAGTAGGTTCGGTTTGGGTCAACAAATGAGTTTGGATTGTCCTCTTTATGGTACCGGTCAGGAATCTATCAATCACTTGTTTCTTATCTGTAA
This sequence comes from Dipteronia dyeriana, assembly GCA_032871835.1. NCBI lineage: Eukaryota > Viridiplantae > Streptophyta > Magnoliopsida > Sapindales > Sapindaceae > Dipteronia > Dipteronia dyeriana. The sequence goes on from CM065297.1 coordinate 2,107,279, forward strand.
TTGGTCTAGTAGAATATGGAGACATTGTATGGGATGGTGGGGTGTTAAGACTTGCTCTAATTCTTCTTTGGGTGAGTGGTTCAACGATTGGAATGGATTATGTCCATTGCGTTCGAGAAAGAGAGTTTGGAACACTTTGTTTATGGTTGTTTTGTGGACAATATGGGTTACTAGTAATGAGGTGGCTTTCCATGGTTTGCAGGCGTCAATTTGTTCTGCTTTGGACATGATTAAGTTTCGTGTTGCTTTATGGTTCAAACATTATGATGTGGGTTCAGATATTGATTTAACTTTCCTTATATTGGATTTAAAAGATAGGTGTGTGGATTTCAAGCATGCAAAGTTGACTAGGTGTTGTGGGTGGAAGCCCCCTTCCGATATGGATCTGAGTTTTTTCGTTGACGGCTCTGCGAGGGGCAATCCAGGTGAAGCTGGTATTAGTGGCGTTCTTAGAGATTCTAGTGGAAGAGTCGTATGTTTGTTTTCGTTTTACATTGGAATTATGGATCCTAGGGTGGCCAATTCTTTAGCTGAAAGTCTTGCTAAAAGGGGGTCAGGTGGTTTTGGCGATAGGTTGGAATGGGGTAGTGGCTGAATTTTTTGTTGCAGCTGTTGTGTTTTCAAGGGTGTTATGTTTATCCTCTCGTGTTGTGGAGCTGTCTTCTTTTTCGAGTGTCTTTAAGCTTATCGTTTGCTTTTTTCTGCTTGTCTTTTAGCTTGGCTTTTTTGTAAGTGTTGTTTTTGTTTTCGGTTTGGGGTCTTCTTACGCCCCTATTTTGTTTGCTTTCCCCTGCTTTCAGGGTTTTTTCGGTAATAAATTGGTTGTTTAAAAAAAAAGTACAAATTTAACAAGCATTTTCTCACTCTTTTTCTCTTTTTCTCTTTTCTCTGTTTCTCAGCTACAAAACAATCAAGGAAAAGTCTCTCATTTGTCTCGAGGATACACTAAACTAGAAAAGCCTCCAAAATACTCTCTATGACTGACTAACATATATATGTATATTATTTTTATTATATATCAATATTGTCAAACTTTCTTTGGTTTCCCTCAAAAAAATAAAAAATTGAAGAGTATATCATCCATTAAGAAATCATGTTTAAAAATAAAATCATATAGCTACAGTTGTATAAAAAACTTTAGGTTATATTGATCTTGAATTCAATTCTAACTAACACGAGAGATTGAAAACCAATGGTTAATGACCGTTGGTGGTTGGAGACTTCAAAAATGAAACTCCACCCTCTAGGATTCAAATATTGTTATCGTCAATATAATCTCATATCTGTTGATTAAACCGTAAACGTGAGAAGAACCTTCCCTAGAGTGAGAGTTAGGTAATGACATGTTCTAAGAGGCCCCCCTGACCATTTGTTTTCAGAATTTATTGTACTAATCAATAAATAAAAAATGAATGTAACAAAAAAGAAAGAATTTACATATGAAATTTAATTAGTCAACCATAATTTTTATATAAAATAAAAAGCTACAAAATTATTGACTGATGATATATTTAAATTAAGGTCATATTGTACCGTGCATACATGGAGTAAGCAACTAAAACCTGGAAGTCATGCTAAGGGAACTCAACCAAAGGAAATTTCTCACAAAGGTCAATAGTCAATTCTTAGATTTGAACATAATTAAGGTCGGTCTGACTTAACAAGATCAACTTCTATAAATACGGTTCAAAAAGCAACTCTCGCTATAATGGTATAAGTCTCCCCACACTTTATGATTTTATTGATAAATGAGATACTGGAACCTATCACGAACATAGAGGGGAAATACGCAACCACTCAAACATTTGAGCAATTGAAATAAACATTAAGAGCATCTCCAATGTAAAAATGGTTTGCAAATGAATTATTGTTGACATGGCAACAATGTCAAGAAGTTTGCTTTCTATGTGGCATAAATATGGACTTGATAGACGATCAACTTAAAATTTTATCTTCATTGATTTCATTTAAAACACATTTTGTTTTAATGACGAGTCCAATTTTATTTAATATTTCCTTTTATATTTTATTTTCTTACCAAAAATAGAAGAAAAATTAATATCAATTTCAAATGTTTCCTGAGTCAGCCTAAAAAAGGGTTGCGCAACAAGTCGTCTGAAAGTGGACGGTCATGTTGACAATGTCTAAAAAAAAAATTGCCACCTCAGCTTGAGGTTACATTGGGTTGTCAAGTGAACCCAATGTTAACCAAACAAGACTCAACTGATGCGAAACCTCCTTGAAGCCGTAAGAAAATGTTTTGAAGTTTGAGATGGTGTTTGAGGGAGATTTGAAGACCAAAAAGAACTGAAGAAACAAATAATGAAGAAAACCATTGTGGGCAATGTTACGGGTTAGAGAGTGGTTCCCATAGTTGTCGATCCTAGAAAGAAGCTCATAGAGTTGTGTTATGCCTTGCGTGTGCAATTGCACAGCGATAAGAACACCGGTCCAATTCTGGAGGTTTACACTGTTAAAAGTGTTATGGGTAAGGACAACGGCTTCTTGAATTCGTGGCGTATGGATCGCAGTCTTCTGAGCGGTAAATTCCAGGTGACTTGTACGGGGTGACCCAAACCGTAGTCAATCATAAGTATAAGTGAAACAAAAAATCTTCAGCTAAAAAGGAAGTTATGTCTTTTAGAAAGTTCTTGTGCATAAAGGAAACAGAAAAAGGGAAGAATTTGTCTTCATGCTGAATAGGAAAGTCTTAAGCGTAAAAGAGTAGAACTTTACGTGGATCAAGAAAATTTGTGCATGTAGGAGAAGATTCCCTTGTTGGTTTCTAACTTCCCTAGTACTCTAGTATAAATACATGTAATATTTATTTATTATGAGTGAAGTCAAAAGAACACATGTAACATCAGAGAATGGGTTTGATCCTAGGGGAAACCCATGGAAAGATCTGGGGAAAGATCTAAGTGAATATCAATGGATCAAGTATGAGATATGTGGGTGATATTCAAGGGGAGACCTATAGGATATTCGGGGAGTACTTAAGGGGATCCAATGAGCGTTGTGAGCTGAGAGCCCTGATATAAAGCTCGATTGTAAGCTTAGAGGCTTGGTAAGGCTCGATAGTTTGGGGTTTGGATTAGAGAGAGATCTTGGAGTATATGGTTATAAAAATTTATCATATAGTAGAAATTTCTCTATCATCTTGACGGCCTATGGTTTTTTCCATGATTAGGGTTTCCAGTGATTGGTTTATTTTCTCTTATCTTTTTTTTTTTTTTGCTAATAGACGTGTAATTGTGATACGAACCCACTGGATAGAACTCATCCTCAAAAATCTGCTTGTAAGGAGAGGGTACCCAATGAGTTATAGACATTGACTAATCCCATACTTAGTCAATGTGGGATCCTAACATTCCACCACATTTCTGCAGCCGTCATCCATGGCGGTCCATCTTTTCCAGCTGGGTGACTCCGTGAATCCAGCTTTCTCGGGTAGCAGCCTTCTCCAGGTCGCCCCGTCAGCTACAAGCCCGCTGCTAGGTGTGGTGTAGGCTCTGATACCAAATGATACGAACCACTAGGTAGAAATCATCCTCAAAAACCGGCTTGTATAGAGAGGGTGCCCAATAAGTTATATGCCTTGACTAATCCCATACTTAGTCAATGTGGGATCCTAACAAATTGTTATGTATAGGAATATTAGGCATGTCGCTTCCGTATTTATCAATTCAAATTCCCAACACATCAACGTCTACTAGAAGAAAATACATAATTATAGATAAATATTATACGGCAATCAGTAAGCACAGTTGTTACGAACCAATACATATATCTCTTTCAAAAGCAAAAGGTCAGAATCGTGGATACCTCCTCCAAATAATATCTTGATGTTCAATGTTGATGGGGCCGTCAGAGGCAGCCCAGAAGATGCGGGTATTGGTGGAGTGCTCCGGGATTCTAATGGTAAGATTTTATGTTCGTTTTCAACGTTTGTGGGTTTGTTGGATTCTAATGCACCTGAAATTTATGCTATCCATAGAGCTTGTGTGCTGCTGCTGTCGGCTAGTCATTTGCTCAACTGTGAGGTCATTATTGTTAGCGACTCAAAATCGTTTGTTTCATGGTGCAATGGCGAGGACTTTGGTAACATAAAGCTGGTGGACTTTGTTTATGACATCAAAAGCTTCATGCTATCTCATAAAGGTATTTCCATTAAGTTTATGCCAAGAGGAGGAAATTCTTTCGCAGACGCTTTGGCGAAATTAGGCTCCAGCAAGTTAGGGGATAGATTGGTATGGGGAGTGTTTTGAGCAGGGTCTGCAGATATATTCTGTTTTGTGATTTTTGTTTGTCTTGTGCGTTTGGTTCTTGGTCTTTGGCTGTGTCGGTCGTGTGGGGTGGATGTGTTGTCTTGTGCTTTGTGTTGTTGTTGTTGTTTGTTTCCTCTTTGCCCCAAGGGGCTTCAATAAACTTGTTGCTTTCAAATATATATATATATATATATATATATATATATATACAATTATAACAAGAAAATTGAACGATGCAAAGAACATTATAAAACTCAAGTACAACAACAAACACCATGACATGATGGTGGGACTGTGATAACTAAAGTAAATCACATTGTAATTACTAGGACTAATTAAAACAATCCTAAAAAGGCTTTTCTCGCTTATACAAATCAGACCACAATGTCACGGGGTGAGATTTCAGCTAGGTACACCCGTGTGGCACTTAGGCAACTTCCGTGAGAATGTTGCTAAGTAAGCCTTATAAGAGAAACACTCGGGCAAGTTCTTGGACGAAGGTTTCCAAGTGTGAAGATGCGGAAGCGATTTGAAGTGGGGAGAGTCGGGAGAGGGTTGAAATGGGGAGCCCGAAGGCAGAGGATCGGTGGGACTTGCGAAGAAAGACCACGATACTCTGGATCGCTAGAATGCTCATAAGTACTCTCAAAGGAAGAGTTGTATTAATGAAAGAATTCTAGGATGAATTACAAATGAGAAGAGCTATGCTATTTATAGGTGTCCACCTCCTCAATGGACGGTTGAGATCAATTTGATCCAATGGTGGAGATTAAGTCTTCAGAATATTCTACACGTATCTTGCTAAGTACAAGAATGGTGTAGAGATGGTTGAGTTGCTAGAGACTTTCAGAAGCTTGACCAATGCTGGAATTGTGGAGAAGTCTCTAGAATCTTGCAGGAGCTGGACAGAAGAAGGGTCTTTGTTGGACTCCTGGGCTTGTAAGCTTGCGGCCCGTGACAACAGGCTTTTCTAAAATCAAAATGCATTCAACACCATAAAAATAAAATTGATTTTTTTGAATGCGTTTGAATCCATTAGAATAAAATTGGGGAAAGTTTTGGATGCTTTTGTTTAGCCTAATAGAAAATTTGTAATAAAAAAACGAGGGATGGGAAACACCTGCTTATTTCTTTTTCTTACAAAATGATTCTTACAACATTTTAAAACTGCTGTAATAGAAATAAATAACAGTATTTTTTGAAAATCCTTTTTAAAAAGGTATGTGTACGCATCTTTGGCAACATTTTTTTTATTAAATGCCGGTAACTAAATATTGTAAAAGGTGAAAAAAAAAATTAGTGAATGGGATGTTATGCAATAACAAAATAATTTAATTGTAAAATTTATTCAACGATTTTTTTTATGTAAAATTTGACTGATATACTTGATTGTAAAATTTATGTAAAATTTATAAAAAAGCTACAAATGATTTGACTGATATACTTAAATTTGGATCAAAATTGTTAGAGTATGTAAAATTTATGTAAAATTTATAAAAAAGCTACAAATGATTTGACTGATATACTTAAATTTGGATCAAAATTGTTAGAGTATGCAACTAATTAACATGTAAGTTAGGGTAGAGGAACCGATAAACCAAAGGAAAGTTCAAGCAAAATTCTGAACAGGGTCAAGTAGTCAAATACTATTTTGTAAACTACCAACAAAGTGGAAATTAACCAAAAAAGGAAAATCCATGACCAATTCATAGAATTCAACTTTCCATTTTTTTACACTTTTCGTAGTGTAAGTTTGATTACAATTGGAATCAACACGTCTTGACTAGAAGCACATTAGCGCTTAGCATATTTCGCATTAGTTGTTTGGATTCGAGTCTCGTACTACGGGCAATTTACAAGTTTTTATGAGTAGTTTTCTTTCTGACGTTGTACGGTTTCAAAATATATTGTAATACTTAAAAAAAAAAAAAAACATTGACTATAAAATGATAGTATTTATATAATGAGTACCGTTATATTGTTTGAAATTTTGCTCAAATGATTAGTTATAACTAACAAAATACTCGCTACATTCTACCATGATTTATAAGGTGTTATAAACTCACATATAGAGATAGCAAAATTATTTATGGTGTAGAGATTCTTAATTCAAATCTATCGATAAAATATTAACTAAGTTGGATTCTCACTATTTGAATGTGCAAGAAAATCTCTCTAAAAGATGACAAAAAAATATAAGAAAGATTAAAGGAGATAAAGAAGATAAAGAAGATAAGGATTTATACCGGTTCGATTATCAAGTGACAATCTACATACAATTGAGGAGCAACACTCAACACTCAATCTACTATTAATCAAAGAAAGGATTACAAACAACGGAGTGCAAATTTAACAAGCATTCTCTCACTCTTTTTCTTTATTTCTTAGCTACCAAACAATCAAAGAAAAGTCTCTCATTTGTCCTTAGGATACACTAAAATAGAAAAGCTTCTGGAATACACTCTATGACTGATAACGTATATATGTATATTATTTTTATTATATATCAATATTGTCAAACTTTCTTTTGTTTCCCTCAAAAAAAAAAATATCATCCATTAAGAAATCATGTTTAAAAATAAAATCGTATAGCTACAGTTGTGTCAAAAACTTTAGGTTAAATTTGATCTTGATTTCAATTCTAACTAACACGAGAGATTGAAAACCAATGGTTAATGACCTTTGGTGGTTGGAGACTTAAAAAATGAAACTCCACCATCTAGGATTCAAATAGTGTTATCGTAAAATATAATCGCATATTTATCGATTAAACCGTAAACGTGAGAAGATTCATTATGACATGTTCTGAGAGACATCCCGACCATTTGTTTTCAGGATTTATTGTACTAATCAATTAAAAAAAGTGCAATGTAACAAAAAAGAAAGAATTTACATATAAAATTTAATTAGTCAGCCACAATTTTTATACAAAATAGAAAGCTACAAAATTATTGACTGATGATATATTTAAATTTGGGTCAAAATGTAACGTGCATACATGGAGTAGGCAACTAAAACCTGGAAGTCATGCTAAGGGAACTCAACCAAAGTAAATTTCTCACAAAGGTCAATAGAACATAATTAAGGTCGGTCGACTTAACAATATCGATTTCTATAAATACGGTTCAAAAATCAACTCTCACTACAATGGTATAAGTATCCCCACACTTTGTGAATTTATTGATAAATTAGATACCGAAACCTATCATGATTTACGAAGGGAAATACACAACCACTCAAACATTTAAACATTTTAGCACTTTAAATAAACATTAAGCAAACCAAAAAGTACATTTTGCCAACTTCCAAACAACCAGAAATTAACCTAAAATGTAAAAGATGACCAATTCAATTGGACAATACTTGGGTACTGACCATTTGTTTTAATTTGTAAAAAAAAACTATTTATAGTGTTTGATATTAAATACATGGGGTTTGTGGTGAATTTTTCCACCAATAAGAACAAAATAGTCAGCACCTTGGGTACAGTCAGTACCCAAGTATTTTCCAAATTCAACTTTCCATTTTTTTTTTCACTTTTTATAGTAAATTCTTCTTTAAGGAATAGAATACTTCACAATGAGAAAACTCTCTTCGATAATTAATTTTTCTTACTTTATTTTTTTACTTAAACAAGAAGTATGAAGTTGTCATGAATATGCTTGATTGCAAAAGATGATAGGTAATGTTAGGGAGTATTTGACTTTGGGCAGCGAAGAATTTCATTTTAATTTTTAGATTTTTTTGTTTTTTTTTATGTTTCCATCAAAAGCGAAAAGTACATTTTTATGAATCCAATAAGTTAGAGTTTTTGGTTGATACTTGAAAAAATAAAAAATAAAAAAAATAGGACATTATTGAAAACCTTTCTGAGGTGTCTGTTTTTTTAGTTCAAATTTTAAAAGTGATAATTAAGAACTAAATAGGTCTTAATCATTAAGATTCTCTAACCTGTTTATTTATTCTTTTTCTTTTGATGTTTTTACTCAAATCATTAAGATTCTCAAAAAAACAAATTGGGCTTTTTATTAGTTGAAAACATCTTTGAAAGTAATTTTGGATAAGCTTTTTACATATAATTATGAATTTATGATGGGTCGGTGTAGGGATCCTTTTTTTTTTTTGTTGCACAAATAGCACTCGATTAGTCAATTAGATATGCACTTTCAATGACTGAGATGGCATCAAATATTCGTATGACTAATGGGCAACTACTAATGCACACAAAAACAACGCAGTAGATACAATTGTATTTTTATTTTTATTTTTATTTGAATTAGATACAATTGTAACTATTAAAATATAATAATTTTAACATAATGTCCAGGCAGTGTCGTGCCTAATAGCAAGCCCAAAAGATGTAGTTGGTGACTATGTTACTAATGTACTTTTAATTCACATTAAAAATATAACAGCGTTGGATGTAATTTCAACGACACGTCTCCTATTAACTCAAGCTGTTTACCCTTTTAATTTTATGCTTGTGAAATAGAGAGGTTTAAATCTTACCATATTTATTAGTGTTAGATGTAGAAGAGGGTTCAAATTCCACCACAAACATTTACAACATATATGTAAATTAAATGTTGTTAGAGTAGATATATATATTCAAGTTGTATGAGTAGATTATCGAACTACACATATAACGTTTGGAAAGAAGTTTAAGTCCCACTATGTGTGTTTTCATATGGAGTAGATTATTGGACTACACATATAATGTTGGAAAGAAGTTTAAGTCTCACTATGTATATTTTCTTGTATATGAATTAAATGAGATGTCCCACTATGTGTATTTTCTTGTATATGAATTAAAGGAGATGTGGAATCATATATATATATATATATATATATATATATACACTCTGATGACGTAAATCTAGACATGACCACGGTTCCGGTCCGGTTCGGTTCCGGTTCCGATTTCAAACCGTCGGTTCCGGTTCCGGTTCCAGAAGGACCTAGAACCGGAACTGGAACCATCCGAAAGCCGGTTCCGGTTCCGGTTCTGGTTCCAAAGGTTCCGGTCCAGCTCTGACGGTTCGGTTTCTTAAAAAAAAAAAATCTCCTCCATGTGTTCATAACTTCATCACACAGAGTCACAGATTATTACACATTCACACAGATCAAATCAAAATAAAAAATCAAACCCTTAAATCTCTTTTACTTGTGTTTTATCACACAAATCAAACCCAAATAATAAATCCAACCCAAATAAAAATCAAACCTAAAATCTAAATCATTCACCGGTCCACCATCACCACTCACCAGTCACTAGAGATCGAAGAAAAGATATGAGGGACTCAGGGAGTCAGGGAGAGAGATCGAAGAGAGAGGGTTTTTAAGGGAAGATCGTCGGCGACAAAAAAATAAATAAATAAGAAGTCTGGAACCGCCAGTTCAGATCCGGAATCGGAACCGAACCGGCGGTTCTAGACTGGTTTTTTTTTTGGACGAACCCGAACCGAACCGAACCGAACTTTAAAGCCTACGGTTCTGGTTAAGGTTCCCGAACCGGTTCTACGGTTCCGATTACGGTTACGGTTACGGTTACGGTTCATTTTATACGATTACGATTCAGTTCCACGGTTTGAACCGAACCGTGGTCATACCTACGTACCCACGTGTGTATTTAGTAATTTACCGGTATATGAAGAAAGAATTCTCGGTAAACCTCAACAACCCTCTTATTTGTTGGGTGTCAATTTTTATTTTTTTCAAAAAAGCAAGTTCGATGAGAAATATTGAAAAAAAAAAAAAAAAAAATACTCACACGTACTTTTAAAACGAATATAGTAGGAATTGAACCCTCCCTTGCTAGTTGGTACCATTTGATATGAATATAGGATCAATATGTAGTTAAAGTTAATTTTCAAACCATATCAAAAGGTGAGGTCTATGTCAATTTCTAAAGAAGTTGTTTCGTGTAAATATTTCTAAAATAACAAATAAAAAATATTAAAATCTTTTGTAGTTTTTTAATATTTTGACCAAAACACACAGCTTTTAATAATTTGGCCTCTCCATCAAACCTCTGCCTTTCGTCCTTAATTTAACGATTGAAAACTTTTCTTATAAATTGTGGTTCCATAATTAACACATGTATAAAACTAATAATCTTCTTCAAATTTAAACTTTCCTGCATTTTTGTAAAGCTTTTTCATTCGCAATTATAAATAGTGTACAAAAATTAACAACGATATCACCACCTATTATAACGTGATGGTAGTAAATACCATTCATTTAGTATAACATTCTTGTAAATAAATAAGTACAATCTCAACTGCTGAATTGTAATGATCTAATCGTTGAAAATTTACATCAAACTTGTTATTGCATCTTTACATATTTAGTAAATATAATTAATGTAAATGTAAAATTATGCATGTCACATGTACTCTCAACCATTATATTTATGATCTAACGGTTGAAAATTGGCTCAAATAAATACAATTAATCCTACCCAATTATTACAAAGTTCTGATAATAACTTTTATATCATATACACAAAAACTCAATCCAAAAAGAACAAAAAAATTGAATAAAGTAAATTCCTTGTAGAATTTAATGCAATCCATCAACATCATCCATGGAAGAAAAACGAACAAGACAGCAAAATGGCATGTTTAATCTTGACACGTGTCAATATACCATTGGACGAATCCGTAGGTACCGGCCGACCTGTGAGTGTAGTAGTACGGGGGTCGGGGGCGAGAGAGGTAACGCAGAGACTCGCCATATTTTCTGACATTTCCGAAACTACCCTTCCCTCCAACCAAACAAACGCACGAAATAGGGACATTTTAGTAAAACAAGGAAAGCAAACGAAGGAAAGGACCCGAAACAGACTATAAATTCCAGTTCAATGAACTGATCCAAATCCGCCTCTATAAATACCACAACCTTGCACAGTCATTCCCTTGTTTTTTCAGTGTTCATTCATCGTTTCTACTCTCCTCCAGAGAGTCTCAGTCGCAGAGACGAAACAAAACGACAACGTAAAAGCAAAAAAGCAAAAGCTGCTCGTCGATTTCATGGCGATGTACATGTAGATAGAAATAGATATAGAAATTAGAAATTCATGTACATTGTTCGAGTAATAAAAAAAAAAAAAAAAAAGGGTTTCTTAATTTTCAGTGATGGATCTGGTGCGACACCTCCTCCTCCCAACCTTGATTTCATTTTGTTTCTAGTGAGAATTTGTGAAATGAGATCGATTTTCTCTCGATTCTTGTTTCCAAACTTTTTTTTTTCTTCTTTGAGAAAATTGATTTTCTAAGTAAAAATAAATTGGATTTCTTCTTCTGTGAAAGTCACCGAAACGTTTCTTTATTTTTTTATTTTTCTCCATCTCGATTTTATTTTCTTGCACTTTCTAGGAAACTTCAGCATTTTCTCGAGAAAAAAAAAACTGGAACTTTTTCTCTCCAGAGACTCGCCGAAACTTTTTTTTTTCTTTGCTTGGAAAGAGAATCTACGAAAGTGACTTGAATGTGTTCTTCTTCTTCCTTTTCTTCTAAAAAAAAATTCTCTCTGATCTCGATTTTAGTTTGTTGAGTGAGTTTATTTTCTAGCGTTTTATATAAAACTTAGGAATTTTCTCTAGAAAATTTTAATTTTCTCATCGATTTTTTTTTTTGCTTGGAATTTTTGTCGTTTTCTCATTTAAAGAGTGTCTATGAAAGTGACTTGAATGTTCTTCTTCTTCTTCTTTTTTTCTCTCTGATCTCGATTTTAGTTTGTTGTATGAGTTTATTTGCTTGCGTTTTCTATAAAACTTTGGCATTTTCTCGAGATTTTTTTTTTATATAATTTTTTTGGTCTAACTTGCAGGAAATACGGAGATTCAGTTCCACGGAGATTTTGAACTCCGTCTCAAAAAACCGTATACACTCTTCTTCATATACAAATCCAGTAACCGACTTAGAAACAAACCTTATCAAATCAGTCATAGAAGACGACAGAGACCAGCTCATCGTCCTTTCCAAGCACCTCTGCTTCACTACCGACTCTTCACTAGACAAAGACGTCGATAGCCGGAGAAACGCTCTCTCCAAGCTCCTCCACCTCTGCTGTACCCTAGAGTCCATCAACTGTGCAGCCTTGCTGGTCAGCGGGGAGCTCGGGGTTGCCGCGGCGGTCAACATGGTGGACAGCGCAACGGGGAAGTCGCCGTTGCACGTGGCGGCGGAGTCGCACGCTGCACGTTGCGTTGAGATGCTATTGAAGAGACGCGCCCGTACGGACGTGAAGAGCAGGGACGGACGGCGACTGCTTGCTCTCGAGCTGTCTTTGTCTTGTAGCAGGTAGTCGAAACTTGAAATGGAAAAAAATGAAAATCGAGAAAACGTCGTTTTCAAGTTTTTGTGGTTTTAAGTGGTTAAAAGTTGAAATTCTTTCCTTTTATCCTTTATCAACTCTCTCCAGAAAATAGAAAAAGAACTCACCTTTGATGGAAACTATATATATATTAGTTTTAGTTTCTTCTCATTTTTTATTTATTTATTTTTTTGTGAATTTTTCAGGATGAACATGGTTTGGAACCCAGATAAAAACTCCATTGAAGACTTGGTTGTTATGCTTGGTGATAAGGTTGAGACAAACTTGCTCGGTTTATGTTAACAGTTAATTGATTGATGGCCTGACTGGGGTTCTTGATTTTTTTTTTTAAGGATTTGACAACTGTGAAACTATTGAGCGAGAAAACGAAGGAGATCGACAAGGTGGCATATTCATTCGCCATTGGGGGGCGAATAGTGGCGTTGGCGACACTGCTTATAGTAGCGGCGGAGAAAGTGAACGAGTCGATTTTGGTGCTACACGACTCCGAAATAGGGTCTAAGGCGAAGACGACGATTTACGAGTGCGTGATCAGAGAGGCACTGTCATTGGGTCGGGCGGCGGCGACGCCATTGCGAGCCGTGAAACGGACCTGTGCACCGACGAAGAGCCAGTCTGCCGAGAAGAGGAAGCTCTTGCTTTGTGAAATAGAGTTGCTGCAGCTGTTTGGCGCTGTTGCTTGTACGGACAAGAAGGTCACGTCGCCTTTGATCCTTGCAACCCAAGTAAGGACACTTGTTTTATTTTATAATATTTTGTTTGGGTTTGAACTTTCAAGTAACTGTTTACTTCAGTTTCGATAATGATCTCTTGACTATATTATCCATTATTTATTATTATATGGTTCTCGCAACTTGTGTTGATTTCTGGAACATATCTGTCTAATCGGAGATTCTAATCATGCGATTATTGAACAGTGGGGGCACTTTCGTCAATTTGTATTCAACAAAGGACAAACACTTTAATTAATATTATTAATAATAATATCATGTTAACATCTTTGAAATCAAAGTTTCCATTTTAATGACACATAGCAAGGCGTTGAATGTCGAGCCTGCATTTTTAATTACAATACAACAGGTAAGAACTACTGAAGAAACAACTATTTGGTGGTGGTATTGATTTTGTAACTAGGGGCTCTGCTTTTGACTACTTACAGGCTGGAGATGAAACCGTCATTGAGATACTTCTCAAGTCAAATATAGACGTAAATGATACTGATACTGAAGAAAACTCTGCTCTTCATTGCTCGCTGTTCAAGTCATCAGTGGTATCGACTCAACAGCAGAATAGGTCTCTCTCTCTCTCTCTCTCTCAGACACATTCTATTTCCATTTTGATTCATATATATAATTGGCCTGTTTGCGTTTCAGGATTTTATTTCTCCTCCTGAAGCGCGGTGCTCAAGTGAACCAAAGAAACAAGTTGGGGTTAACCGCACTGCACATTGCTGCTGCTAGTGGTAATGTGCAGGCAATTCAGGTATTCAACCAAATTAAATTATGGAAAAGCTTAACATGTGCACTATGTATGTATATATATATATATGTGTGTGTGTGTGTGTTTGACATTTTCTGATGATATTGGGCTGGCAGGTCCTTCTATTGGAAGATCCAGAGTGTATCAACGCTAAAACAGTAACGAAGGAAACCCCACTATTTTTCGCGGTGAAGAATGATCATACAGAATGTGCTGAGCTTCTTTTGAGCTGGGGGGCAATCGCTGAAGTCCTGAATTTGCGGTTCGAACCAACACATCCTTCTTTTAGTCATTGTGATTATCTTTCTATTATGTCTACTAGATTAATTTCTGTTCAAATATCAGTTTCAAATTGCTAACTGGTTTTTTATGCCTATGTGTGTATGCCAACTATTATCATCCCCAGTAGAGAGAGGCCTGTTGACTTAGCAAAGTCACAAGACATGCGTTTCTTGCTAAGTAAATGTAAAATTAGTCACTGTAAGTTTAACTTGACACAATTGATATGAAATGGCTCTTGCTTTCATTCCTTTTCATTCAATCTCATTCCCTTAAGTTTTTTTAATGTGCAGTGAATCGTTCTCTCCCTGTTCGACGCAAGTGTACTACTGCTTTGGTAGAAGGCGATGAAGTCATTTCAGACGCTTGCCAGGTGCTTCTGTCCATGACAGATGAAAGCACCAATACTGAGAGGTGATCACCTTATTGAGGAAACTAAACATATTATATAAACTGTTATTGTTTCCTTCAATATGGTTTTAATGATTTTAATTGCATTTGAACTCCAGAATTTGTTCAATCTCAAGGACAGAGGTCTGTAAGTATTTTGAATCTTCTACTGGATGCACAAGAGGTTCCAAGTGTTTTTTCGCTCATAGCGAAGAGGATCTTTGCAAGCCCAAACAGGGAATGCACGTTCAATCTTCTCTAGAGGAGGAAAACAAAAGAAAAATTTTTGTGGGAGGCCTCCCTCTTACACTGGATTCTGGTTAGATCCCTGTACAATTCATTAAAATCAAAATTTAGAGTTCAATTTATGAGCCATTTTTTTCTTAATTTCATTTTAATTTACACTTTTATCGTATTTTATTTGGATGACATGATTGTCTCCTATATGAATCAGATTCGCTGGGCAAGTTTTTTGAACAGCAATTCGGGTCGGTTGAACATGCTAGAGTTTCTGAAATTCAAAAAGGCAAGGAGATACTATCTAGAGGATTTGGCTTTGTTATCTTTAAAAATGAAAAATCCGTATCCACAGCTGTTCAAGCACACTATGTAACTATTCAGGGCAAGCAAGTTGAAATTAAAAGTTGTGTGCCGAGAAACAATTTACTTGTAGGGAATCAGAAAAAGTCAGCCCTTCCCCGAGAATCAGAACATAATGACCCATCTGAACCAAAAGCAGCGAAGCCAGGCGAAAAAATTGTACAAGAGATGCAGAGTGTCAAGACTACTACAGATGAGGCCAAAACAGAGAAAATGTCTTGGGCTGATAGATTGCTCAATGGGCAACCAAAGACATGTCCCAATGAATCCCAAACTCATATAAGCAGCTACAGTTCCGTGGGCCGCAAGATGCCTAAATGGCTCAAGACCTTGAAAAAGTGGCTGCCGCGCTTCTTAGAAGATGTATATAAGCCTCCAACATCCGAAGGAGGATATGCTCTTTCATCTCTAAAAGCTGATTTTAGGGCTGCATTTGGTCTAGAAATGGATCATAACTCTCTTGGGTACACAAAGCTTAGCGACTTTATGAAAACCTTTCCTGAACTTTGTCGAGTGAAGGTTGGGACCTTATGCAACAGAAATGGATCTCCTAATCACATGGTACTCGTCCTACCTAGTCTTCCTAACTCAACAAGCAGAATGCTCCAACCGCTGCAAATAGACAGCCCATCCTTACCGGCTGAATCAATTGATGACAGTGGTGATGGTGATTCTAATGCTTCCAAGTGTTCTCAGGACCTTCTGTCTGTTTCTAATGGATATTCTGGCTTCGCCACTAGCAGTACGGAGGAGAACCCGTCTCCTGAGGTCCTTGAAGATGATTCAACTCAGAAGAATGCATCCACTATCGTGAATTCAGACGAGAAGAATACATCACCAGACCTCCATTCAATGTCCGTGCTATTTTCGTTGCCAGACCTGTTCTTTGATGCTCGAAAAATGTGGTTATATAATAATAGAAGCAATGGAGGAGGTTCAGGAAACACTATAAATGAAAGAGGAAGATGCCTGGAGGGGTCTAAAGGAGTGAATCTTGTGAATCAAGAAAGGCATTTGGTTCTGGAGGCGCTTGCCAGAAAAAGGAATAACTCATCTGCATTCTTTCTTCGTGAATTTAATTTCTATGAAGTGAGCAATGAACTAACTATATATACTTCGATTCACCATCTTAGCCACCAAAGAAGTTTTAATTGTCAGTATGTTTTATATTCAACATGTGCATAGAAGTGTTCTCTAATTTGGGCGTGTGTGTGTGTGTCTGCAGAATTACAAGGCAAGTATGAAGCAGGGAAGATGCTTCGGATGCAACCAGCGTGAGATGCTCTGGGCCAACATTCCATGCCAACACTTGCTATGGTGTGGTACTTGTAAAATAGAAGCTACAAAAGCAGCCGGCAGCTATGAGCACAAATGCGTGGTGTGTGATATGATAGTACAGAAGTTCGATCTCATCACACCAACAAAAACATACTATCAAGCTCGGATCCCCAATGCCGAGGAGTTCCCTCCTTTATATCCTTCTAACATAGAAATGTAAGAACCCTGAAATTCCCTACTCTCTTCGTTTATTTATTTTTAGCCTTCTAACATTCTTTTACATCATTTTGTAGTCTGAAAAGAAGAAGAAATCTCCTCTGAAGTAGTGAGGTACTCTCTGTGTACATGAAAAAGGCATAGGTAGAACAAGTGGGTGTTTCTGATGTGTGAAGTTGCACCCACCCAGTAATAGAAAAAAACAATATATGGGGAAGTGAAACAAAGTCTCCTTCCCAGCAACAGAATTGTAGAAGAAACTAAATGCTCCCATACCATTTTGTGGTGAAAATAGGCACCTGACATTGTAAGTATGCCTGCCTCAGGACACCCTTCACCGACTTTTTGATTTCTTTTGCTGATTGCGGTGGATCAAAAGAACAGAAAATACAGATCGAGGATATGAAATATAGTCCTCTTATATTTTGCAAATTTCAACAGAATTTTGTTTCCTCCATCATGTTATTAAGAACAATTAAATGATCATATAATCACTCAGGAAATGCTAGCCTCTGTCTGTCATTAGAGCAGTTATGGCATACACCAGATTCTAATTTCTTTCAAGAATGAGCACTATAGTACTCATTTGTTTTTCAACTCTACACCAAATCATAGAAATATTCTTTCTACCAAGTGCATAGTTACGACTGAGCTTAATTCCCCCACATGCATCTTCTATATTTCGGCTTGGTGCACATGCCAAGCCAATCCGTCTGACACGTGAGAGGTGTGCTAGCAAGCTTCGTATCATTGTTTGGACATTTATCCAATAGCTCAAGTTTTTGGGTGGTTTTTGGCTGTTTGATTTTTTCAAGATTTTTCGATACTAGTCATAATAGGAAAGAAACTAAGCATAGTCATAATACCCATTGTCAAGCTGAATGGTACATTTACCCTCAATTGAGTGGTGATTACACTGAATAGTTATTATTTACATGGTGAACCGGCATTTCAACACAATCATAGTATGAATTTATGCCATATTATTTGCAAAAAATTCATATCGGATTTTTTGTTGATCAACATATTTGTTTAATAAAACAAACACCACTCAACGTGCAAAATCAGATTGCTAGCTACAACTATAACAATCAGCCTAACCTATTTGCTATGCTATTTGACAACAACAACAAAAAACCTCTTGCCTTGAAAAGCAAAATTTTATATAAGCTTACTATACAAGTTCAATCGATAACCCATGTATTCAAGCAAGTATCAAAATATAAGTGGTGATTGTTCGAAAAAAAATAAGGCTCAATGTAAGTAGCAATTGTGCAAATATTTTGCTGCATCTCCCAAAGGCTGCCAATTTCAGGATGTCAGTGTCAAGAAACCACAAGGTGGAGATGTTCTAGACCACTCCGTGTGTGTGCCTGATCACGCTGCACGCACATGATGTGCAAGGAAATGTAATAAGTCTACCAGTGGTTTGCGGAATTTCCAGACAATCCTGTGCAGTTTTGGTAGTTTCACCTGCAAGTTTAGCTCGGATATCATCGACTACACCTAAAAATTGCTCTCACAAAATCAAGACAAAGCTTGTAGAAAACATATATCCAAGCAGCAACTACACTTGTCCAGTCACCAGTGTCATTCATTATGTTAAAATGATCAGATTTGGATGTTGGAAACAAGTTTGACTAGAGGATTAGCTCGTTTGTGTGTGCGCACACGCGTCTGGAAATTCATGCCAGAAGGTTGCAGAGTTGAAGGATGTTAGATTTACAAAAATGAAAAACACGGTCCTCTAGGCCCGACTTTAATTACGTCCAAAAGAACTGTTATGGCAAGAAAAGTAGGAATAGATAAAGAAAAAGAGAGGGGTAAACAAAGCAACATAGTCAGGGTAAGCATGGCAATATGGCATAGCAACCAAATCTAAATTGGGGAGTGGTGGTACAACTACCTGAACAAATATTTATGCTGAAACATTCTCTGAATTCCCCGGCGAAGAGGTTTTTTCTTGCTTCTTCCTGCAATAAAGAAAAGAAATTCGGTTGCATTTAAATTCTAATTAATGGCTCCACCTCTGGCCTCACTAAAATGATCATCTGGCCTCAGCTATCTAAAGAATAGATTTTCTGAAACCAAAGATTAAATTCATGGTAGAAGCCTATGCTAGTTCAGAAACTTACTTTTTATATGCCTTGATGAGTGACCTTGGCCGCTCATATCCATCTTCTTTCTGATGAGCCTTTGGTTTCCCTGACTGCCTTGATTCTGGTTTCCAGCAAGCGTTGGTGAGAGACTGACCCAATAAATCAGCGATGTCTGATGCCATTATCTCAGCCTTCTTCACATATGGAAAAACGTCCTTCTCGAATTGGTTGGACAACCAAAGATACATGGACAACACTTGATGCTTAGTCTCAAGATCTAGGAGTTCTGCGTCATTTCTAGCAGAACCCTTTGGCATTCCCATTGCTATGCTAACGGCAATATTCATACTGTAGGATGAAGCAAATCTCAATAGATGGTACATAGCTTTTGGGTCTCTAATATTGACAGGAGCAAAGCAAAAGTTGAAACGATCTTCCAAGGATAACCCTTGAACCTTCTCCAACATATTTGCTACCTTTTTTATGCCATCATGTCGACATAAGAAGTACGATCCATCCAGACGACAATTTTCACCAAACTTTTCAAGCAGCTTGCAGAAAGTAATATTTGGAAGTTGACCGGCAAATAGCTCAATCTGCTCGTAGAAAGGAAAGAGTCCCACTTTCTTAACAACTTCAAAAGGTTCCTTCAAACACTCAATGAGGTAATCGAGATCATCTACATGCAATGTCGTTGTAAGTCCATCTGGGTATATGCTTCCCCTTCTACCAGCCCTCCCTGCAATCTGCTTCACTTGTGATGCTGGAACCGGAACAATCTTGTCACCATTGTACTTTGAAAGACTATAAAAAACAACTCTTCTGATATTAAGATTCAAACCCATCCCCACTGCATCACTAGCAACCAGCACATCAAATTCATTATCTTGATCATTGAATAAGTTTGCTTGCTTTCTGCGAGTTTCTGGAGGCAAAGCTCCGTATATAACACAACAGCGGTGACTGGTTTGCTTCTCAATTGCCAATTTCACCTCAAATATCTCTCTCCTTGAAAACGCAACAACACAGTCCCCAGATCTAACATTCCGAAGATCTCCCAACAGGGTCTTGGCTTCAACAACTAATGGTTTGAACCTCTCATAATGTTGTTCATGCAACTCATCCCCAGTTTCCGAACAAATCTTTTGAACAATATTCAGAACACTTGGATCACCACACAAATGTATTTCATCGGCCATCAATCCAAGCAATGCTCTTGACCATGCGTAACCTCTACATGGGTCTGACATCATCTGGATTTCATCAATAACAGCCACATCGTACACTTCATCGGTTGACACCATTTCCACGGTGCAAGCAGTATGGTTTGAAAAAAAAACATGCTTTTTCTCTTGTCCTGTAAGAAGACTGCAATAAACCCCATTTGCATTCACTTTGTCAAAAACTTCCATAGCCAAGAGCCTCAAAGGACTGCAATAAATACCCTTTTTTGCTTCCATAAATCGCTGCAAAGCGTTGTATGTCTTACCACTGTTTGTTGGACCACAATGATAAATAATCTTACGTTTCATCGCCCGTGCAAAAGGAAACCAAGTATGTGGCTTTGTGAGGTCCGCTGACTGAATCATCCTTCGAAACCGCTTGATCTCATCAGGAAACTCTTCTAAACAGAACTCAACAAATATAGGGAAAAGGAACTTATTAGCCTCTTCAGATGGACCAAGTGATACCAAATACTTGGCAACATCAGCAGGACATTTCTTGAAGAAAAAGCTTCGAAACTTGCTGGCAGCAGTGGGGAAAAATGACTTGCCAATGTAAATTGCAAGCGCTTGATTGGCTGCCCATCCGGAATTAGAAAATAAATGGAAAACTTCCCCTAGTTTATCCCAATCAGACCGTTTTACCTTGGAACCCTTTTCAGCATTTCGTAGCTCCTTATACAATTCTACAGGGTCAGAAGCTGATAACTGCTGAAACCTCGCAATATCATTGCTATCCACTTCATCATTATCACATTCTGATTCACCCGATGTCGAAACATAAATACCACCCTCATCAGAACAATCAATTTCAATTCTATCATCATCCACACTATCTACAGAAATCATACCATTCTCCTGCTCTGCATCCACTATATTCAACTTACAAGCACTGCCATCATCAACAGAACCCCCGTTTTCGTTTTCGACCAATGAAGAAAATGTCCTCGCCTTAACTATATCATACTCTGCAAACTTTGTGTTCTCCGAATGGTACCGAAAACGAACCATGTCTATCAAGCTAGTTGAGAATTCACGTCTGTATACATCAAAAGGGGTACTAAATTGATTTCCCTTCGCCACACACTTGTCCAATTTTCTCACAGAATGAAAATATCGATTCGACAACATAACCCTGACCCTATAAACATTGTTCTTCGATGAACAGACCCGAAACAAAGTCGTTGCTTGGCCTCTCCCCATTTAACAATAAACCCACATCAAAATCAAAGAAACCAACAAAAATTTCGTATCTTTAAGCGTTTCAAGTAATTAACTATTGCAGAACCAAACAAATTACATGTAAAAATATAAATGATCCGACAAAATATAAAGAGAGAATTGTGAGCAAAAAAAAAAAAAATTAGTGGACTTTGGAGCATACCTGAAGGTCAGAGAGAAAGAGAAAGAGAGAGATGGAGAGGAAAGGGAGGGAAATTGGTGGTGAGTGTTAACCCACCTAAAGGCTAAAACCCTAAACCTTGAAGGCGGTTTCTGGTTAACCCCAAACCGGCACACACTGGATTTTTTGCACCTCCAGGCTGGACTGACTCTGTTTGTTTTGCGAGGCCCAACTCTTAAAGTGGGCCAAAATTTCAGACTGTCCAATTATGTTTGTGCTAACATTATACAGTTTGACCCGCTCTGCTTCTCAGAATCTCAGGTACGGATTTTTTTATTATTATTATTTATTATTGTTGTTGTTGAAATCATGGATCTTTAACGTCAGAGAATCGAAAAATGTGCAGATCATGAACCTAAGATGATAAATGATCAAATTAAGGGTCTACTAGATCAAATAAGAATACACTCGATTAATTACTCCCATGAGAAATATCTCGATACTTGTTTCTCTGTAGATAAGGCGAAACTAGAACCTCTATCGGAAGATGCATACAGATTTAATCTAAAGTTGATCTGCATAATTTAATTATATATTTTTTATTATTCTTTTAAATATAAAAAGTGAATTCAAGTAACCCTGTTTGATGGTGCATATGATAGCAAGTGGTGGCCGGTGGGCGGGAGGAATGCATAAAATACATCGGCTGAATTTTTTTTTTTTTTAAGTAAAAGTTGGGTTTTATACAGCTGATATAAGGGATTTGTAAGCCAGAAGTCTATCATAATTGTTTAAGTCAATGTCTACTCATATAAATTTACATGAATATAGACTATTATATTTATATACTTTGATTTAAAATATATATACTTATCAAAACTTCTTCATAATCAACGGTCCACGTGCAACACACTCATGTAAGTTATATCAGTACGCACGGATCAAAGTGAGACCGACATATAGTGGTTTTCTTATTGGTAGTGGTGTAAATATAGGCCGACCCAATATGGGCCAGCCCGTTTGGCCTGCCAAGGAAGGCAGGCCGTGCCTAGCACGGCCCGTTTGGGGGCCAGCTGTGCCAGGCACGGCCCATAATTACAGGTTGTGCCGGGCCTCCAACTGAGGCACGCCGTGCCGGCCCGGCTCGGCACGTCTGGCCGGTGTGCCAGGGCGGACCGTCGGCACGGCGGGCCCAGTTATATATATATATATATATATAAAGTGGGCTGGCCCGTTTGGCCGCACGGCCTGCCATGGCCATGCCCACGTGCCGTACCGGGCCCTGTTTTCCAAAACAGGTCGGCCCTGGCACGGCACGCCCAATGGGCATGGTGTGCCAGGCCCGGCCTGTTTAGGAACACAGGCCGGGCCGGCCCAAACTTACAACTCTACTTATTGGTATGTACTGATATAATTTATATCATTGCGTTGTATATGGACCATTGATTATAAAGAAGTTTTGACAAATACAAATACTTTGAGTCAATGTATATAAATCTAATGATTCATATTCATCATATTATATCAGTACGTACTGACTTGAAAATTTATATATATATTTATATATATATATATATATATATATATATATATATATATATATATATACTCTTTTTTATTAAAGTTACAAGTATACAAAAATTAGTTGATACGGTGTCTATTTTATTAGTCAATTAAAATAAATTAAAATAATACAATACAAATGGACACCAAACATATTATTTTAGTACAATTTTATTGCCTATTACATACTATAAATGGCAATACAACTAGATATCAAACACTATACGGTATTATTTTAATACATTTTAATTATGTGATACAATAAAATATATGTATAAAACATTCCCATAAATATTATTAGAATGCTTAAATACTACTTCCGAACCTTTTTTCTATCACCTTAAGCTTTTAGATCCAATAGTTATCAACATATTATCTCCAATAGTTATCAACATATTATCGGAGACAGATTTGGCAAGTCCTAAACATTTGTTCATGTATTTTTTTTGTAACCTACATGACTACATCTCTATTTAGGCTTCATCCACGTGCCAAGCCGGTCGATCCGGCAAAGTGCTTAAAGGCTAAGCTGCTATCACCTTATATTATTGGATCTGAATTAGCAGCCTGTCAAGACCTATAAAATTAAACACACAACACCACAGCCCAAATATGTACTCGCACTATCAGGAGATATTTCTTTCAAACGACATTTAATCCATATAGCAAGTCAGTTTACAAATCTATCAGAATATTCATGCCAAACATACACAATATCTTGCTGAAAACTGATTGAATCTATTGACTTGATGAATTCAAGATCTTACATTTACATCAATTAACAAACAATCCAATATCTTGCCCAACATTGCATATTATGTCACTCAAAATCCTTTGAAACCGCAGTGTTTATTCCCTTCGAGACAACTTGATATGGATCCAATCATGAATTCTTTTCCTCCAAAATTATGGGCAGTTCCAAGTCCTCATTGCCCCTCTGAATCTTCAAGATTACTTTCTCTCCCACATTATAGTCATCCAATGCTTTGCTTAACTCTGCTTTGCTTTTAACCTGACAAAACATAAAATCAATCAAAAACACATTCATCATCTTGATACATTCATTCCACTAATGTTCTACACAAGTCCACTCTTTTTATAAATTGACGACGGAATAGATTAAGCACGATAAACTCACAGGTTTCCCGTCAACTGCTACAATGATATCGCCGAGTATTATATTACCCGCAAAACCCCTCGCGGTAGGTTGTAGTCCAGCTTTGGCTGCAAGACTGTTTCTTGGTACCTACAGCAATAAATATAGAAAAATCATAGCAGTTCATAGAAAATTGTTGAAAATATAAGATCATGATGTTTATAGAATTCAAGAGTTGTTCTTAATTCCATCAGGATACCTGTAAAATCAGAGCTCCATTCCGCACATTAAGTTGATTTGCAACAAGGTCAGGAGCAATGTCCACATTCAAACCAGCTCGAACAACCTAAAAATGGACCAACCATGAGATAGGACTTATAAGATTTTTGTAGTTTTCAGAGCATAATGTTAACATTTATAAGAACTTGCTTTGCCATATTGGATCAACTGAGGTACAATCTTGAGCACGGTTGATGATGGGATGGCAAAACCTACACCAGCCGATGTCCCTGCAATAACAAGAATAAGAATCCAAGTATAAATATATATATAAATATATATATTTATATACATACATACATATATATATATATATACACATATATATATTCCTTTGAAGGTGGAATTCACTCACAACTAGCATAGTCAGTCACTTGAGTTATATGAACATACACGCTGAAGTTTGACAATGTTGACGACTATTTTAACGACTATTTTAAACATGGAGGTATATCATGGATTTTAATTTTAAAGCTAACAGCTTATAGAATGAAAATTACCTGTTTGAGTAAATATAGCTGTATTAATCCCAACTAAGTTTCCTTTGGAATCCAGCAAAGGCCCTCCGCTGCAACAATTGCTGAATGAAGTGAAGTAGCAGAAAAGAGCTTTATTCAATTATTTTCATACAACAATTATCATGGACTAACCTATTCCCAGGATTGATCGCCGCATCTGTTTGAATTCCCCCACCAATCGTGACACCAGTTTTACTAAAAATATCTCGATTCAGTCCGCTAACAACCCCCACGGTGAGAGTGTGATCGAAACCAAATGGATTGCCAATCGCTAGACATTGCTGTCCCACTTTTAGAGAAGATGACAGCCCCACCTTAATTGGCCTCAACAGATCTTCGGAGGCTTCAACCTAATATATACCATTGACATGAACACTCTTTACAAGAACCAGACAGATATCTACAGGACTACAGTACTCTCGCAACAATAAAATATTCACTAAATCATATACATGGATTTAAATTTTACACCTATTTACGAAAAGAGAAAACAAACCTTCAGGACAGCAAGGTCCTTGGCACGGTCAGCACCAACCAATGTACCCTCGAAATTCTTTTGCACCCTTTTAAGAAATGAATATGATATACAAAATGAGAGAAAAGAGAGCAGCAACTAAAGCTTTAACAGCAATTAATGTTGTCAAATTACCAGCATAGGCTAAAAGGCACTGCAAATCTCACCCTTCTGAAGCTAGAATATTAACTCGAGCAACAACTTGCCCTTGGCTCGGATTTCTTGAAAGAGCATTTCCTATCACTAGACAATACTTGGAATTTCACAATCCAATCAGTATTCATAAAATAAGAAACTTAACATATAATCAATTTCAAAAACACAAATTATTGAACATCCACGCTTTAATCAGTAAGACAGTAACAGCATATGATAATTGAAAGCCAGCCTTTTTAAGAATGAGTCTGATTTATTTTTTATTTTATTTTTTGCTTAAACGAAGACTCTAAATGATAAGCAAGATGTACTGAATGATAAATGGGATCTTATGATCGATAATAAAATTCGACAATGTACAGAAAGTCAGAACGATAATTAAAGAGGTCCAAGGAAGAATTAAATATAAAACAGGAAGCATGACATTTTAATTAGGCATATGGACTCTTTTACATAAAGTAAAAATAATTAGCACTAATATACGATAACTCTATAGAGCATATCATTGCTCTAGAAACCCTTCATAAGTTTTGGAATTCCTAACAGATTATAGAATATATCAACATATAATTCTTTAATTCATCAGCCCTTACCATGATAATTTGTCACAATGTGTCCCTGTTCATCCCAGACTACTCCAGAACCATTTCCTTCAGGAATCTGACAAAATATGTACTATAAGAGTTAGAAGATGCTGACATAATAAAGCACTGTACGCGAAATTAGCAATAAGGTGTAAAAGAAATATTACAAGCATAATGAATTGTAGGTGCTATAGTACCTCAACCACGCCAGTTATATTGAGTTGGGGGCGCAATGTTACATCGAAAATATTGACAACAGCATAAGTATTCTTCTCAAAAAGTTGAACAATTCTTTCCTGCCAAATAGATTATTAACATGCCTTAAACATTCTTAAAATGGTGTTTGCAACTTATAGAAGATCCACTCAACTCCGGAAGTTGGAAGTGTTTAGCTGATATAGTTAATAACAAACCTCAGTAGGGAAGAGTGCCCCAGAAGGAAAAACAGGAGGAGTTACTTGTTCAATTGTCACAGACGGATCTCCTAAAGCTTGTGCTGTACATTTGGAAATTGTACCACATGATTTAAGGCAAATAAAAGTGAGCACAAATATATACCCTTTGGTATTAACCTAAGAACTTTGCTAGTACTAATGAACAACAAACATTGTCATTGTGTGGCATATTATTCAAGGCCTTAAGACTGATTCGCGATTTTTATCAACTATATGAGTTTTTTTAATATACAAAACAAAAATGGCCTTTTTGGTACCTATCTACGGAGTTCATGCTCCTTGCTGATGACACCCATTTAGTTGGATATTTTCTTGAAATTCAAGAAAACATGATGTCACTAACTTAGTAATTGATCCCTAATACAACCAAAATGCTGTGTTTCAGTCATCTACCGATCAATTAACATCATACAAATACAATTCACACGTACCCATTTAAATCTCTGATCAAATAGCAACCTGGACCTCTACTGTTCGTCTCTGCTCCATTCTACTAATTATTCTAGAGATACTTTTTCCATTTAGATGGTTCCCCTTTTCTTAGGTCATAGTCTAATTATATCAAAATATTGCAAGGTCACACAAATTTATGCATTACAATCACCTTGATCAACTTCAACCAAAACCAAATCAAATTCATACATACAGATATTTCAAGTCAACAATGTGATATTCATATTGTCAATAAAATTATCAAAAAGCCAAATATCTTAGAAGAGACCATAAACAAACATAACCAGATCACACAATTAAACGCAGCCAAAAATTATTCAAAGCTGAATTGTGCGGACCTGATAAGTACCTTGAAGGATAATGACACAAATACATGATCAAACTTGTTAGTAACGTCCTCCTTGTCGTGAAAGGATTAACACTTTCGTGTATTACTCGGCCCAAGTCCTCAATACAGTTTCCTCTATCCCTTCTATAATTATCAAAAGGACTAATATCAGAGCTGTTGATAATCAAATCAGCACCAAAAGCTTATCGCAGCATTAATAACAATACATACTTATAAAAGTAACTATCATTAATCTTGCAAATGTATAAACAACATGTATGCAACAATGAATGTATCTATCTGTACATGTAATTTATATATATGCATATGTACAAATAAAATTACTAGCAAAATATGTATTATATAAGAAATTTAGAGAAAATAAAATTCTACCCTACATTGACCATCTAATCTATGTCAAACAAATTGACCTAAAACCAGCATTATTTGAGTTAAAATCACAAACCCATTAAAAGCATGAAATAAAACAATAAGGCTTGAATCTGGAGTATAAAAGAATAATGAAAATGTAACAAGAGAGTAAACAAGAAAGAACCTTTGAGGGGAAGAGAAAACGACACCGTTTTTGTGGTCATGAGAACACAATATCCTACCCAAGAAGAAGCGTTTTTGGAAGCTAAAGATTCTGTTTCCCTGTAATTGCAGTGACCAAGAATTGCATGCTAATATATGCATTTCTTTAATTTTCTATTTGTACTAATATTATTATTAAATATGAATTTTGTGGGTGAAATAAGTTATATAAAGAAGTCAAATTTGAGAAATGAAATAAAAGATTTTATTGAGACGTGAATTAAGTTTTGCAGAAACAGAAGTGGAAAAGCAGAAGTAGAGCAGATAAGGCTTTTTGTGTTGCCAACACTTGCAGTAGCCAGTGCCAGACAGTGGTCTTGTTGTACAATTACCAAAATAACCTCCTAAGTCCTACTGGGCTACTAGGGAATAATTAGAACAAATTTTGGGTCCATAACCTCATTATCAAGAAATATTTAGTTTTTGTTGTAATAGTTCCAAAAATAAAACAATATAATTTCCTCATTAACTGAAATTAATGAAATATTATCTTTAAATCAACACAGTCTGTCACCTTCATGCAAACTAAACATTTGTTATTTACTCGATTCTTTAATATTATAAATTTATAATTATGGTATATACAAGAAGCCAACCCATAAGTATTTATTATTTAAGATACATAATATTGCTGCAAATAATTATAGAGATAGAGTAACGTATTAACGTTAGGTTTTCTAAAAAAAAAAAAACAAATGGTGTTGACACTCAACATCACACCACTTATCAAAATAAAACTTGACTTTTTCCTTTAAATTTGTGAAATTCGAAAATTTGTGAAGAAATTTACAATAAATTTAGTTTATTTGACACCTCACCCCATTCAGGTTTCGGATGCGGAGCATGCCAATTCGACCTCGATATGATATGTTGTGATCCCACAATGGATGTGAACATGAAATCTAAGTGGATTCCATGATGATATTTACACTGATGTCTTGACATGATTGTCTCTATCTACCTTTTGAATTTTATTTTGTACTACTATGTTGAGATGATGTATCCATACAAGTGATAATATACACAAATCTGTGATTAGTAATGTATACTAATTAATCTTGCTAACATTTTTGTTGTGCCGGTTATATATATATAATGATATGGTACACATCCCACTTAAATTTTTATATTTTTCATTTTAATAGATTTTGATCCTCTACTGATCTGATCTTTTTCTTGATTTTTTAAAACATGTGATTAGTTATCGGTAAAGTGGTTGTGAAAACCAATCACATATTAACCACACAATCATTGTAATGTTTATGTGTAATGAGATTAGATGAGGTCAGAAAAAAGGTCAGATCAGTAGAGGATCCAAATTTTATTTCAATACATGTGGCACTTAAAATGTCAAATGGTTAGGGGATATATACGGTAAATGAGATAAAATATTATTAATGTGTATCCACTTTCAATTTGACACCCCACATGTCACATATGTTTTTTTTTTAAGCTTTTATAGCTGGTAGGATTCGAGCCGCTAACTTGGAAGTCATTTGCCCAAGCCTCAAGCTCGTCTATCTACCAACTGAGTTACGCTCCTGGAGACACATACCACATGTGTTAGGATGAAAAATGTGATATTTTAGGTGGGATGTTTAACATTATATATATAATGATTTTCCAACCAGTACGTACTGATATAAGTTATATCAGTGCGTTGCATGTGGACCATTGATTATGGAGAAATTTTGATAAGGGCATACACTTTGAGTCAAAGATCCTATCAATTGTCAATTTAATTGAATAATTTTTCCAATCAACTTCATGCAAATAGCCAATCAAATCCACCTTCTGCATGGGTCTCAAATAAACTATATATTATTAAAATGTATAATTTGATTTAATTGTGACTTATCTCTCTCTCATTTTATATATATGTGGACCACTCATTTATAAAAGAGCTTTAATACGTATATACATACCAAGTCAAAGTATATAAAATGAATGTGAGTCAAAGTGTGTAAAATGATTGACTCACTTTCAATATCCTTCCATCAATGTGTACTTATGTAAAATAATTGTGTGTGTGTGTGTGTGTGTGTGTCATGAATATTTTGGACGAATTTATCTAAGATTCTTTATTGTGTGTCAATATAAAAAGACAATTTTTGGGTTATTTAGAAATGTGGAAATGGTAAGAATTGTCACCTTTTTTTGATGAGTTGCAATGATGTCACCTTTTTTTGATGAGTTGCAATGATGTCACATTTTTTTGATGAGTTGCAATGATGTCACCATATTAATAACTTATGTTTAAAATGCACCTATTATGGTGAACTACCAAAATTGTCCTTAAAAGTTGTATTTGTGCTTTTATCTTCGGTTTCAGAAAGAGAAGTTTATTTCTCTCTCTAAAAAAGTAGTGTGGAAATCGATCTAAATGGCTTTTCAAAAATATTTTTCAAATCTCCAGGTAACTGATTTTTGTGATCTCCCTAATGTTTTGTCATGCTTTTACGAGTGATTTAAGATGTATGCAACAAATGTATGAACATTTAGTCTCTATAATGTGCACTATGTTTATTTTCTTACTTTCCGAGAATATAGGTCGAGTTTGTAGGTTTGTTATAAAAGCAAGAGCTTTTGTAAAAGCTCGGTCCGAACTTTTTTATAACAACTGTGAGCTTTTAAAAGCTCGATCCGAGATTATAAAAGATGCGAGCATTTAAAAGCTCGATCCGAGCTGTTATAAAATCTCGGAGCTGTTATATAAAAGCTCGCAGCTTTTTTAAAAGCTCGGACCGAGCTTTTATATAACAGATGCGAGTTTTTATAAAAGCTCAGAGCTTATATATAAACACTCGGACCGAGCTTTTATATCGCAGCAGTTATCTAAAAGTTCGGATCGAGCTTTTAAAAGCTCACAGCTGTTATATAAAAGCTCGGTCCGAGCTCTTTTACTATGCTTATCCGAGATGTTATTGTATTGGATCGATATTTTATTTTGCTTTTTTGATATTTTAGTATATTGGTTCGAGCTTGTACTTTGATTTTTCGAGTTTTTTTTGTTCTGAAGAAATATTTTTAATTCTGACATTTGTTATTATTTATGAGTTTTTTTATAACTTTCATTTGTTTTTTAATTGTTATTTGAAATTGAATTTAGATATTGTTAATAATGATTTGTGATGTTGATTTTGACAGGAAAATGAATCAGGTGAGAATAGTCATATCTTACAACGATCGATGGAAGCAGTTACCCGATGAAAGTCAGAGGTTTTTAGGTGCTGATAATCAAGGAATGTATGTGTCAAATAGTTTGACTTACCAAGAGTTTAACTTACCAAGAGTTGGTGTCAATCGTGGAAACTGTTGTGAAGTATGGTGTCGACAAATACAGTGTTGATCTACTATGTATATCAATTGTTCCTGTGACTACATGTCGCACGTTTATAAGAAACGAGGATAATGTTCAGTTTATGCTGGGGGAAGATAGGATGATCCCTCAAGTATGTGTCAGTCTAATTGATAGGGTAGCAGGAGGTGTCATTGGTGAAGAAATCCCTCCTCATGATAACACCCAACAATTTCGATCTTTAGACGGAAGCAATCAGATGTTCACAGAAAGAAGTGAGAATGACGGTACGGAAAACCTGTGTGGTGTCCCACCGGAAGTAGCCGACCACGGTGAATTAGTCGGACCTCAATTCGACGATGTGTTTGGATGTCAAATTGAGATGAATGATGGGAAGTTCAACCACTATTATAATGATTTCTACAATGACATGAACAACAAGCAGAACAGTGAACCGAATGTTGGGGCGACACAACAAATGGATGATGAGAAAAATTTGCATCCGGTTGATAATGAAGCTAATAATGAGGAAGAGGAAGAGGAAGAGGAAGAAGCTGTCAAACCGGAAAGACATGCAACACGTGTACAAAGATTGCAGCAGATATAGTTGGGACTTTCGAGGTTCGGCCTAATTTAACTCCATTTGATTCTGATAATGTCAGAACGTGGGTTCTTTCAGGAACAGAATCATACTCGTTTGGTATTGGTGGAAGCAAGAACTCGGTTCAAGAAGAACCTACAAGCATGATATATAAGAGGAAATTTTTTCCTACCAAAAAGGATTTGAAGAGACTAGTTGGGCATTTTGCAATGCGACAGAACTTCGAGTGGAAGGTGAAAAGGTCGAATAAGACAACGTAACATTTGGTTTGTTTGATGGACAACTGTACGTGGAAATTAAGAGCGGTTAGGAGAGATGAAGGGACATTCTTCCAAGTAAGAAATTTTGTGAACGAACACACATGTCCTTTGGAGGAGATTCACCGTCGTCACCGACAAGCTGGTGCAGTCATAATTGGAGAAGTGGTTACACCTAGACTTCAACAACAAGATGGTCGACTTATGTGTCCGAAGGACATAATTGCCGACATGAAAACAATGCATGGCATCCAAATCTTGTACAGTAAAGCACATCAAGCCCTACAATATGTGTTGTCATTGACCTATGGAACGCATGAGGAAACCTTCAAACTACTGTCATCATTTGGTTACGTGTTAGAGTAATAAAATCCAGGGACAATAATTAACTTACAGTGCTAAGAAGATGGTAGATTTCTCTATTTTTTCATGTCGTCGGGTGCCTCACTCATAGGATTTCGGAGGTGTATGCGTCCAGTTATTGCAGTATATGGTACCCATTTAAAGGGAAGATTCGGGGGTACAATGTTTATTGCAACTACACAAGATGGGAACGAACAGGTATATCCAATTGCTTTTGGGTACGGTGACTCAAAAAACAACTTTTCATGGGAGTGGTTTTTGGATTGCTTGAAGGGTGCCCTATGCCATATTGATGATCTGGTTTTCATTTCCGATCAGCATGCAACCATTGAAGCTGGAATTTCTAAAGTTTTTCTTGATGCAACCCATATGATATATTGTTGGTGTTGGGGTTTATCCCCTAAACATGTAATTTGTAATGAATTTATGAAATAAATAAAAAGAAAAATTCAATTCATTCTTGTTGTGTTGTTTATTTTATAACTTATGCATATATTTAACATCCAAGATTGCCGAATGTAATCTTGAACTGTGTATATGAGTGTCATATACAGATGGATACAGTAAGAGACGTGCAATCTAAAGAGTCTATAGATAGCAAATAAAGCTGGGTACTTTATTTGTGGTTAATCTATAGCTGCGGTCCATTCCGTAATGTACGATGATTCTATCCTGAATCATTCATATGAGATATGAGAATGAAGACACCTTGTATGATGTGATCATATAGGACTGAGTCATGATCTATATGAATCTATCACCAAGATCCGTTTACCGATAAGATTCATATATATCAACTAATTATGGCTATATATGGGTGATCTTAATCCTGAGTGTCTTATTGACTTCTTTAGGTTAGATCGTGATCTTTGATATATAATGGGTGAGGTCGGATGCAGTTCCCGATCAATATGCTCCGTATGTTGGGATTGCGATTTGGCTTGTGGCTGGGAAGGTTTGTACACAATAGTGGAATCCACTCCTTCTTATGAGAAGTAGACGGTAGTTCCCTTAAGGGTTGATTCGGGGCTTGGACAATATGAGCGCTCTCCTAGTTCCGTAAGGAAATAGGATTTATTGTTCATTATATAATCAACGGTACTTAAAGGATATATGTAATTAGAGGGGTATAACGGACATTATGACCGAGCTCTAATTATGAACTACTGTGGAGGATCACACCATATGTAATAGCTATATCGATGGACACCGAGCTGTATCGGTCTGTGTAAAAGCGTCTACAGATGCGAGAGTGCAGCTTTAGGTTTTTAGTGGAATAACACCGGAGTTAATATTTAAGGAATATTAATTAAAGAGTTTAAGTAATGATTCCGATGATTATTAGAGCTCAAAATACTGTGGGTCCATTAGGTCCTCTTGCTAGCCCGATCGATTTAGGTAACAAGGGTCATGGTTAATTAATTGGATTGTCCAATTAATTGTGTAATAAAAGTGACACGTGTTTATTCGGGAATTAATTGAATAATGAGATTATTTAATTAATGAATGTTAATAGTTAAATTAATTAAATAATTAGATTATTTAATTATATTGATAATTATGAATTATTAATTAACTATTAATTGGAGGGTGTTAGTTGATATATGGATTTAGAAGAATATAAAATAATAGGATTATTTTATTTTACTAAATCATTTATCTAAATATTTGAATTTAAGTTTAAATTTAAAATACTTATTATCACTTTTAATAAATTAGATATATTTAAAAAGGATAATTAAAAGATATATATCAATTATAAAATAAAGAAATTGTATTGGATGTAAATTAATGTGTACACATATATAAGTGTTTGTATATGATACAAACATTGATATATATATATAAAAGAGATATTGTTTTTATATTTAAAAAAAAAAAACACAGCTGTGCAGCCTGCGCTGCACAATTTTTAAGAAAAAGAAGATATATATTTTGTGAAATAAAAGAAGAAGAGGCGCGTGTGTGGAAGTCAAATATATATATACATATTTGTGAAAGCAAAAACAGGCGAGTGAGTAATAAATATATATCTGTGAATGTGGAAGTTACTAAAAATAACCATAACTATTATGGAAATTTTGTTTTTAATCACATACGAAAATTTATTTGTTAATAACCATTTATTTGAGAAATTATTTGAATGCCCCTATATAAAAACCATCCACAAACATTTTCTCTCTCTTTTTTTTCTCTCTTCTTTCCTCTCTGTCTCTCCCCGATCTCTCTCTCCCGCCGACGAACTGCCGCTGGCATCCTTACGATGGTCGGTGAACCGTCGTCGGCCTCCTTTCTCTCTCACCCAACCTCTCTACTCTCTCCCCGCAGCTCTCTCTCTTCTTTCTCTCTCTCTCTCTCTTTCACTCACATCTCTTTCTCTCTCCTTTTCTTTCTCTCTCACATGTCGTCGACAGCTTGTCGGAGTGCCGTCGTTTGGGCTTCACGACCGTCCAGCAACGCCGTCTAGCTCCCCCTCCTCCAACGATTAGATTTGCTGGAAAAAAAAGAAAGAAAACGAAATACTAGAAACCCAGAACATTTCAAGTTTGAACATTTCAATTTAGTCAACATTTCAAGTTTCAACATTTTAAGTTTCAACATTTTAAGTTTCAACATTTTAAGTTTCAACATTTTAAGTTTCAACATTTCAATTTAGGCAACATTTCAATTTAGACAACATTTCAATTTTCAAAAATTGAAAACGAAAAACTTAAAAACCCAGAACATTTCAAGTTTCAATTTTCAATTTTCAATTTTCAATTTAGTCAAGATTTCAAGTTTCAACATTTCAATTTAAGTAAGATTTCAAGTTTCAAAATTTTATTTTTTAAAACAAGATTTCAAGTTTCAAGTTCCTAGCCGTGATTTCAAGTTTGGATCCAGATTTTAGTCATGATTTCAAGTTTTCTTTCAGTTTTAAAGAAAAAATCAAATCCATAGGTATTTTTATAATTTATGGACATACACTGATTTTTTTTAAAAAAGTGGCTACTAACTAATAAATTTTAGTATGTGGTTAAAAACAAAATTTTCATAATAATTGTAGTTATTTTTTATTTTCTCTCTTTGTGAAAAGAGCAGGCGGCTAGATATATTTGTGTAGGCGTTATATATATAGATGTGTAGGTGTCATATATATACATTTGATATATATTGTTTTTGGAGATACAGAATCACATCTGTCAATAAATTTTTGCATGAGATGCAATTCATGTGTGTATGAAATCAATACACCAAATTGAGAAGAAAGAGTTTCTTCAAGTATTTCTCTACATCCTCCATTCAAGTTCCTGAGACTGTGACGCGCCCACACGCAGTTACCAATCCCAGGAGATATCGAAGAATATCAAGTGGTTCAGACAGGTGCACACCATAAAGTGAAGGAGCTTCCAAACGTTGGTAAGAGTGGTTCACACAGGAGCACATCGTAAAGTGAAGGAGCCTCCAAACGTTGGTATGTTCTTCTTCTGATTTTATCTATTACAATTTCCTGTGTTTACATATTGTTTGTATTAGTTCAGAAAAATAATTTCGATCCAAAGTTCACTGGTCCCAGATACAGATTATGATCTGTATATAAATTTTAAAACCTAGTTCTGCTGAGTGACCGGTGAACGAGGTTTCAACAGCTGGCACTTTTCTGAAAATGTGAAGAAGCGATTTCACAGAAAGGATGTAGCAGCCATAATGGATAAAACAGCTAGATCGTACACTGAGTTGAAATATAATCGCCACATGGAAGAGTTACGTAACTTGCACCAGAATGCATTCAATTATGTCATTGAAGTTGGTCCCCACAAGTGGTCCCGTGTACACTGTCCGCAAAGAAGGTATAAGTTGATGACAACAAATGTTGCTGAATGCATAAACTCATCCTAAAATTTGTACGGCAACTGCCTATGTTAACACTAGCAGAGTTCATTAGGAATATGCTACAGAGGTGGTTTCATGATCGCTATCGTACTGTACAGTCCATACGTCATCAGTTGACCGACGCAACACATATTGTGATCCTAAAACGTGTTAACAAGTGTGGTTATATGACTGTCAATCCAGTTGACTGAAATATATTCTCCGTGAAACGGTCTGGGAAGCAATGGACTGTTGACTTAGCCCGGAAGACTTGCATGTGCAATAAATTTCAAATGGACATGTTTCCATGTTCACACTCACTTGCAGCAGCAATGTATAGTACTTTTATTTAATATATTTTGGGTACTTACAAATGATTTGACACACCATGTAATTGTTGTTGCAGGGAGCGAAACTTGGATACACATCTTTGTGTGCGGACTTCTATAAGAGACAAACACTAATCGATGCATACTCTATTCCTATTAAGCCTATTGGCCATCCGTCTTTATAGATAGTCCCTACTGACATCACCGATCATGTGGTGTTAAATCCAATGTCGAGGAAGCAAGCAGGACGTCCGAGGGGAGGGCGGCGACATGCCTCGTCTTCGAAGAGGACAACCCTCAATCGTGTAGAAGATGTGGAGAATCAGGTGATAATGCTACACAATGTTATAATCCACCTTTGATTAATGATGGTCCGAGCAGAATTGTTCTGCCGGAATACCGGCGTAAGTGTAGCATCTGTCATTCAGTTGGACACAATAAACAGACGTGCCATAATAATGGATCTACCGTAGTATGACTGACCGTATTTGGAAAGAACCCATATTTATTATTTGTAATTGTACGATGTGTAAATGTTGCGTTATTATTTTCAGATTAAATAGGGATGTTAATTTTTAGTTTCCTATTGAAGAACGGGATGTAAAATTTATCAAAAGTGCATCGTAAAAAATGTAACATTTATCAATGAATGAATATTATTGCATAATTTAATACAACTCCATTACTGTACAACATTCAATCCTCGGATTTATGGTTGGGAGTTACAAAACACCTCCACTGTCATCTTCTCCCGTATGGTGGGCATATCGTATTCTGTCCAATTGTACTGGATCCCGTCTGCCAGTATGTACTCTATCAGCTTCAACGTATGTGCCCCACAGTTACCGCTGCAATGCATGCCATATACACGTGTTACAAAGATAATAGTTTTTATTGGATCATGTGTACATACTATTATAGAATAATACCTTCTATGTTGTTACGGTATAGCTGTTTTCGACAGCAGACTCAACCCAAAAGCCCTATTCTCCCTCTTGAACTTCTCCCTACCGGGTGGCCTGTCATCGTGAAACCCAGACTGATGCAACATGAAATGGAGAAACCACCTGAGTGGTCATACATGGCGTTTCCTTATACTGACGGGGACCTCCAGACTGAAAGGGTCTAGGATATGTATCATCTCAGCAATCAAGTCCACGCTGGCCACAAGCCAATGCTGGCGTCCGATGTTGTAAGGAAAATAACATGTACCAGTGAAACATACATATGATAAAACAACTTATGGTGCCCACAATTATGGGAGAAATAAAATTTGGAAATCATTTTATAACACTTACCATGTCAACCTCGTGCCAGGGCCGGGTTCCTACCGGGAGAAATCCACATACGGTCATAAGGTCTTCGGCAGACCACCTGTACTGCAAGACTTTCCACCCCAGCGTCTTGACTTCACCATCAGCATCGCGAGACATTATTTTCTCCCACTGGTACTCCAACAATGGCTGTAAACAAACAAATCATCATTGTGAGTTAGAATCACTTCATTGATAATTAAGTACACACAAACCAACAAACACTTACAAAGAACTGAGTTCCCAAAATGTTTATCCTTTGGTTGTACACAGTGAGGTATGCTCATTGACGCTTCCGTAAGATGGCCAGGTACGCGTCCATATGTTGTAAAAAGATTTGGAAACATTGTTAAAATCCAAGCGTCAAAAAAGTCAAACCCAAATAAATTAGTTGCCTACTTAGTCAAACAACTCCATGTAGTTATCTTCAAATCTGTGGAACCAACCCACGTCTACTGGCTCCAT
The DNA here is from genome assembly GCA_032871835.1 of Dipteronia dyeriana. Taxonomy (NCBI): domain Eukaryota; kingdom Viridiplantae; phylum Streptophyta; class Magnoliopsida; order Sapindales; family Sapindaceae; genus Dipteronia; species Dipteronia dyeriana. Next base: position 2,145,808 of record CM065297.1, read on the forward strand.
GATATCAACATCGCGCCTGTATAAACCATTTTTCTGAATATCAGACAAATTAAAAAAATTAACTTTGGTGTAGAAATGAAGTAACACATTTGATACTTACAAACCCCCTACTGAACGGTTCTTCTTATATGCTTTGTAGGCCTCCAACTACCCAGTATCTACAAACGCTGTAGGATTGAATGTATGCTCTAATTTTGTCAGCATTGTCCTACGCCTCTTTGGGCGAGTCGGATCAGTGTATGGGCTGAGCAGCTTTCACCCGCGCTTACATGCACGGGGGATACGAAGGCCACGGGGGATCCCATGGGATGATCCAAGTGTGTCGGTAGGAGAAAGAGGGATCCCATAAGATGATCCGAATGTGTCGGTGGGAGGAGGAGGCATCTCGTGGGATGATCCGGCTGTGACAGTAGGAGGATAAGGGATCTCGTGGGATGATACGGCTGTGACGGTGGAAGGATGAAGGATTTAGTGGTATGATCCGGCTGTGACGGTGAGAGGAGAAGGGATCCCGTAGGATGATCTGGGTGTGTCGATGGGAGGAGAAGAGGTCTCATACGGTGTAACTGCAGAACCAAGTCCGATGGATGAACCCCTCAGACAGAGATTTGATTCGTACGAAGTCTCTTGCACCTCCAGAAGCAAGGGAAACTCAGGTGTACTATCAGCATGAGTCTCCTGGTGTCGGCCAATGCCTCTAGTGTCTATATCGATACCCTCTATTTCAGGTCTGGCCACCTGTGTATCGGGTACGGTACCATATGTCTCTGGTCCGGTACCCTGCATACCACCTACGTCTCTGGTCGGGTCTATCCCCTCGACAAGACTACATCCACCTACGACGTCTCTGTATGAATCATCTCGATCATGAGACAGTAGGCCCTCTCTTGCTGTCAGTGATGTCGATCCCCACAAAGCTTAGACTAAGACCATCAGTTGCTGATCCTGCTTGTTTCGTTCTTCATCACTTCTCCGCAGATCATCCCGTAAAGCTAGGACTGAACCCTACAATGCTTGGATTCTACGCTCCAACTGATCCTGAAAACAAGTACACAATGTCAATCATGCACATGTACATGCGTTTGAAATAAATAAATGCATAACAACAATTTTAACATACCTCGCACGCCCTTATAGCATCTCCTCGTGAGCTATCTGTGGTATTATGTCCCGTCATCGTAAATGGTACGCGTCGCTGCCTCCAAGGTCTCTCATGGGGCAACTCTTTATCTGTATACATCTCTTCACTGACATGATGTTGCTCTACCTTCGGTAAAATATCTATATCACTCGAACTCACCCTCACTGAATCCAGTATACCTTCTTGTCCGCCACCTAATGGATCCGGTATCGCCTCCGCTATGCCCGCATAATAGGGTTCACCCCTCTAAGCTTGGGTGGCCACCAATTCCGTCCTTGCAAAAATCTGAAAACATTGTTAGAACGTTGTGTAATTGAATCTTTTATTAACATTAACAATTTAGACACTTACATGAGCTGTGAATATATTCAACACCATATCCCCCCTCGGTTGTATCTTTAAAGGCCACTTCAGAATTTGGGGAGACATATCGGTAGCACTCGAGTTCCGAACTGGGTTCCAAGCTCGGGGATCACCTCGAAATCAAATATCTATAAATAAATATATATTATCTCCAAGTTTCGTATAGACGATTACAAACGTAAATGATTTTATTCACAAAACTCTTACCAAAATGGCATAAGATAAATCATAAATGTTGTACGCCACTTGCATGTGTTTGTCACGTCCATTTGCTTGCTGGCGTCTCTAGAACCACTCCCATCGCCCGTTAAGCGCATGCTTGAATGAAAATATGGAATGACTGTACACGTGTGCACCCCATCGGAACGTGTCAAAATCGTCCAGATCATCCACTATCTGTAACTGCCAAACTGGAATTTTCACTCTCTCGTCCAACCCAATTAGTATCCAGTTCAACATATAAATGAGGCATAGTTTCACACTATCGTATGCCTATTGAAACTCACCTCGCCTCAAGACATCTCTCAACTCTAAGGACGAAATCTCATCTTTACCACCAAAGTACCGGTGATGTAGCCCATTGTCAACGCTAACATACCAGCTCGTATATGATAGTACGTCGAACCGTAATCCGGTGATCAACCAGAATTCAACCTTCCAAAACCTCACTTCATGAGTCCCTATTATAAACCGCATCTCGTCTGACGGGTCATTATGATTCACCTCCCTCAGAAGTAACTTGGATAATACCACCCAAAAACTTCACTGGCCGCTGCATAGTCAATAAATGCCCAAAACATGACACCCTTAACCAACGTCGGTCTTCCTCAGCCCATTCTACAGGGACCTGGTTAATGGTGTCGTCTATCTGGCCAAGGGCATCAAAATGGTCATGGCGAATGACTTTGCCCCCGTACCACTCTTCCTCTGAAGTTTTAAGCGACTCCCTCAATCGATTCTTCATCTGAAATTTAACAACAACATAATTATGTACCCTGTGAAATCCTCATAAATAACAAGCTCTAACCTTATAAACAAAAGCTCTGAGCTTTTGTATAAAAGCTCGATCCAAGTAAACTGCTCAAAACTCGATTTCATCTTCCTCAACAACTTTCAACAAATACAAAACCATAACCTAACCCATTTTCATTCTCAGATCTATTTTCATTCTCATATCCACAAATAAAATATAATCTAACATTTCATTCAATTCATCAACAACTAAAACGATACAAATTCTAGCTCAACTAATCTCGATCAATTGCAATATTCTGTTCAACTATCCAGATGACACTGATTTCGAAGTTCTGGTACCGTCGCCGTGAAAACGAAGCCGTCGATTCACTTTTTGTCTCTTTAATTTTTCTCTCTTTCTTCACAACAACAGTGATGGCATGAGTATTTTCGTCTCCACACTTTAAATGGTGCATTTTAAACATGATTTATTAATGTTGTGATATTTCCACAAAAGCCCCCTAAAAGGTGCCATTAATTTTTCAAACCCTTTAGAAATTTATTTAAAAATATATCTTTCTTATAAGTGATTAACGTGACAACATGGGATATATCCAAGAATATGTGGGTTTTAAGTCATATAACTCATATCACCCTAATCTTTCCGATTGCAGTAGATAAAAAAAACATTTAGAATAATATTGATACATAATTCAAACTTTAACTTAAAAATATAGTCATAATGTAACTATGTTGTAGTTTATAAGTTTATTTAATGAATAATTCAGCAATAACTAAGGGTGGAAACCTTCCAACCCAACCCATCCCGACCAACCTGATTAGATTGGGTTGGGTTACTTTTAACCCAACAAATATAATATAATGTAAATTAAATAATGCTCCATTATCATATCACCAACAAAATATCTTCCTACAATCATGTTTGAAAGAATTTTTTTTATTTCTAAAACCACTAATGCTAGACAACCCAAAAATTTGACCCAAATTTCAATCCAAATAAAGTGGCAATTGGTTTTTTCATTAACCATATCATCCGATGTTGTGTGTGGTGATGACAACACTCACTTACCACATCATTTGGGTTGAAATTTGAGTTAATTATTTGGGTTGTATAGTATTACTCTTCTAAAATATCCTTACATTTAATTACTTCAAATATATGGCTTTATAATTATAAATTAAATTTACTTCCTACACTAATAAGTTGAACACCCAATATATCATAAACCCAAATAATATATAATTAATCAAACTCAACATCGCCAACAGGGGTGTAGCTTAGCTGGTAAATAGACGAGCTTTGGGTTTGGACAAATGACTTCCAAGCCAACGTCTTGAATCATACCGATGGTAAACACTTTCAAAAAAAATACATGGTCCTGGATTAATAGATATTTTCAACAACAACAAAAATTCAAACCCATCATCAGCCAGAAAATATAATTTTTTTCACATATAATCAAGGATTAATGGATGAACAAAGATTTGATTTAATGAATTTAGAATGAATTCTATGATTGAATAAAAATTTGTTGCAGTTGTAGTCATGTAGAACTCTTAAAAAAATAATTGTCGAACTCGATCAAGTCTACATGTATCTCAAACACAACTAAATAACTCACTTTACTTTAATTCAACTGTAAATTCTCATTAATTTAATTGGTTTTTATACTAAAAAACTTGGTGGATGGATTTAAAACAAAAAACAAAAATTTTAAATGAAAAAAACCTGGTTTGTTTGGTGATTCAACTACTTTCATGATTTTCTAGATAATTCAATGCATTGATTCAACGGAAAAAACATAATTAGTTTTAGAGTTGAATCAAAATATCAATAAAAACATCCTATAAAATCTGAAACTTATTCTTACAAATTCTAAAACTATAGGTCTAATAAGAAATTGGGTAAAATTAGAAAAATGGGTCTAATGGGAACGGCTATAAGTTTAAAAAAAAAAAAAATACTTAAATGATAGTTTTGATATTTTAAAGGGTGTAGGGGTTTTTAATAGAAAAATAAAAAAATTGGTTTATGTAAGATATTTTATGGAATAGGGCAATCTTTAGTTTTATTATGTAAGATATTTAATGAAATAGAGCAATCCTTAGATATTTTATGAAATATTTGTATCAAAGATTTTGGTTTTGATCGTTCCTTATCAATCTTTTTCTAAACCGACAAAACTACACACAATTTTAATTTATTTATAATTTTAAAAACTAATTTTTTTTTTAAAAAGGAAAAAAGGACCTTCATCGGCTCTCCATGGAGGTAATGGGGGACCTCCATGACGTGCAAACCTCTTTACTAGAGAGACCTCCATGAAGGTATGCGATAAAAAAAAACGTTGCATGTTAAATAAAAAAAACCCTAATATATTTAATTCCAAAAGAAAAAAACGGACGTGTTTAATCTTGAATTAAACATGTAAGTTTACTCTTTTTTCTTCTTCTTCTCCTCAAATTTTTTCTTTATGGAGGCCGATTACGTCCATCATATTTATATTTAAAACAAAATTAAAGTATTTTTTATTTAAAATTTATTAAGAGTAATTTTATCCAAAAAGTAGTTTGTTTATTAAAAACAATCAAAATATTAGAAAGTGACAAATATAGAAATTACCTTAATTTATGGCTATTTATAGATTTGACCCAATACAATAATATAAATGATGAATATCTATACATAGTTTTTAATATTTTGTATATCATAAATACATAATACATTTATTGAAAATATGCAATTATATTGTCTCCTTCTTTTATATTAACCGTCACATCATTGATTATAATTTAAAATGTTTTTTTAAGTAAGTTAATTTAAGATTTGGATCAGTTTAGTATTGTTATTGAAAAGTTAAAATCAGTTTATATTTATAATTTTGATATAAAATGATGTTTAGTGATACTTCTAAAAGTGATTAAATGATAAATTGACGGTGATTTTAAGAAATATATGAGGGATTACTTTTTGAAAGTGTTTATGGAATAATTTATTTCAGCATTTAATGAATCTTTTAAAATTTCATTATTATTCTTATGAAATCAAATTAAAATCATTTATACACCTTATTTCATCTTAAAATTAAATATTTCACTTACCTATTGTTTGATTTAGAAATTATTTTATTGTTCTTATGGAATTTTTTATAATTTAATATATATAATTAATGAAAAAAATGAAATATACTTCTAAAATCATATGTATTTTAGTCATTATAACCATTCTCAATACTTTTATAATAAAATTATCAAACATATATACACACTACTTTTGAGCCATACAGTGATTTTAAAAGTACAATTAACCAAACATCCACCGATTAATATTTCTTCAGCATAGCGATCATTGATTATAATAAAAGTTATGGCAATACCAGTCTGACCATTGGTTACGAATTTAAATTTTAAAAAAAAAACCTTATAATTATACATAAACTCTAACTACCATGTTAATTAAAATAAATAATAGATTGTCCAACCATGAAGTATTTGATAAATTGATTAGAGCATCATCAATGTAAGAGTGGCTTGTGAAAAAAAAAATGTCACATAAGATAAATAAACAGTCTATTAAAAAAATGTATCTCCAATATAGCTGGACATATTAAACCTCACGTTGATATGACAAAAAAAAATATTAAAAATTGTTAATATGACCGTATACTTTCAGAGCGTCTGTTGTATAACTATTTTTTCGATTGATTCAGCACGTATTTAAAATTATCATTAATTTTAAATCTATTTTTGATAAGGAGATAAAATAAAAATGAAAAAAAAAATAAAAAAATTTGGTCACGTCATTAAAATTAAATTTGTTTTAAATAAAAGCAATGAAGACTAAATTTTGAATTGATTGTCTATTGAATTTATATTTATGTCACATAGAAAGTAAGTTTATTGACAATGTTTTCATGTCAACAACTTTTGATATGTAAGTCACTTTTACATTGGAGATGTTTTATAATTGTAAAATTGATGAGAGCCTAAGATGGGGGACTTTTCAAGATGTATAAAATGTTATTTATGGTAAAATTTCACATAAGTTCCATATTTTTCGTGATATGTCACCTTTTTAAATTTCACTACCATATTCATTACTTTAGTTCCTATTTGTTTTTTTTTTTAATTTACTACTTTAGTACATTTGACTAAATATTTAACGGTCAACTTTGATATAATGTGTTAAAGTACACGTTTGCCCTTGTTATTATTTAATTTAACTAAAATGATAATTTTAGCTTTAAATTAAAATAAAAACAATAAAATTATCAATAATTAAATCTTCTGTTTCAAAAAAAAATCAATAATTAAATCTTAAATAAATAAACAATAATAACAACAACAATAACATACCTGTTAACAACTTAAACAAAAATCCATAATGAATTTTTAAAAAAATCAATTGTTGGAGAACCCAAAATTATCCCCAACAACTAAACATAACCCTATGCAACACAACAAAATATCCAAAAACAAACTAAAAAAGGATAACCAAGAAAATATTATTTACAAAATAAAATAAAAATATACAAATTTATAATAAAAATAAAAACTTAAAATGACACAAATATTTTCTTAAAGTTAAAATAAAATAAAATAAATTGCGGAAGTCGAACTGGATGAAGTCACGAATTCCTCCATTAATGGAGGAAATCGCGCATTCCTTCGATTCGGAGGAAACATGACTTTATTTCATTGGAAATGTGTACATTCTTTCTTACATGTAACATTTTTCAAATTATTATTTTACACATGTAAGCATATTTGTGGATATAATGTATTAAGATTAAAATGCCTCTGGATCCATTACTTTTGACAAATTAACATTTGACCGATGAAATAATTAAAGTATTGAGTTTTGGAATACAAAACAAGTACTAAAGTGATGAATATGGTAAAAACATTTAAAAATGTGATTAATCACAAAAAATGTGAGACTTATGTGAAATTATGTATTTTTATTATTTTAATTATCCAACTAACATTTAAACAATTATATTATATGTTATGTTTTGATTTCGCAGCTTTTAAGAAATTTAAACTCCATGTGATATGATGTTAGGAAGAAAACTTATTTGTAATTTGAATTTAATTTGGATATAATGAAATTTGAATTTCAACATTTTAAATAATATATAAAACATTTTTTTTATTGGATTTAAAAAGCTCAACCCGACCCGATAAATATTGGGTTGGGTTATGTTGGTTTCCAATTAATTACATTGCGTTGGACATTTTCACCCCAACCCGAAAATGTCCACTCTTAACTAATAATGGATCATTTGTAATATCACTTGTATTATTTTTAAATTCATAAAAGAAAAATCTTAATATTTCAAAAATTAGTTCTCAAAAATTAATCAAAATCATTCTCTGACATAAAAACGTAATCTTTTTGATAAATTTCTTTAACTCTTTGTTTGATATGATTGGAACCTTAAACTTCACAATCAAAGTGGAATTTAAAATTCAATTCCAATAATCAGGTAGGTGAATACAACATCATATATATCTGTTTCATAGATTCGTATCCTGATCAGAAAATTCCATACTGTTTTTATCCGGGTGAGTCAACTATTTGAAAGAAAAAACAAAATTAGTAGTTTTTTGTTGAAAAATTTCTAATTACAATAAAGCAGTAATATTGAATTTAGGATGATAGGTAGTTAAAGATTATTAATTTAATTATTTGGTGAAGATGGCTACTCAGAACTCTCTAGTGGCGGTATATGTCTCTTACTAAGAGATAAAGTCTGAATAGTAATTTCTGATTATCACTTAGCAGAAAAAATTGAAATTTATTAATAATTCATTAGGATTATTATAAAACAATTTAGTTGCTTTCAACGAGCTAATAAGTTTCATTTAAAAAAAAAAACAGAATATATATATATATAATATTTTTTTTTTAAGTATTACAATATTATATAAATTTAGGATTTTTAGAAAGGGATGACTCAAACCTGCAACCTATTAGTACAGGTGTGAGGGTTTACCGTTTAATCAACATCTTCTATATATATATTGAAAACACGATGCCTATAATACTATAATGTAATGGTTAAATTGTCTTAAACTATGGTTATATTAAATATCAATTGATGGAAGTTGATTTATGGAATTATATTATTATATCATTGGGGTTGCTATAATTGACCTCTAGCTTGACATCATAGTGAAATTGATTTTTTTTTCTTGTCAGGCTAGGTTTAGTTTGAACATGATTTGTTTGAGTTAATGGCGGTGTGTGAATTAATTTAGCAGTGGTTAAGTGCTTAACAAGTTATTAATGAGCTGTGCTTATTGAGTTTTTTTTAATTATAAATTAATTAACTAAGATTGTTGTGTTGATGAATTAATTACTTGGATTTTGGATCCCTCCGATTCGATAAAGATTTTATTGCGTGTAATATATATACATCTATCTAATAGAATTATACCACATAAATAAGAATGTACAAATCATATATGAATTAGTTGGTGGATGAAATGGAAATGATTTCTTATGTTGAATTTGGAGGGTATCATTAGTTTAATAAATTAAATTTAAATGATATCAACGACTAAAATACCTTTATATCCTTCTTTCATTATGTTTGTTCCATTTTTATGTTTTTCTTTTCTTTTAAAAAACCTTCGTTGATGGAGGACCTCCATCGGAGGTTAGTTTGAAATCGACCTCCAATGGAGTCGAAAAGATAACCAACATTCTTTTTTTTTTTTAAATTTTCATTTTAATTTTATAAAATAAGTCTTAAAAATTACAAATGTATATATTCGAAAACTACATAATAAGTCTCGGAAACAACAAAATAAGTCTCGAAATTTAAAAAATAAGTCTCGAAAATACAAAATAAGTCTTAGAAAAACAAAAATAAGTCTCGAGATTTATTTTTGTGAGTATGTTTTAAGAGTTTATTTTTGTGAGTATGTTTTAAGAGTATTTTCATCATATTCATACGTGTTATTAAAACTTAATTTACTAAGTTAATGATAATCTTAAAAACTGATCTTTAAAGAGTGCTATTAAATTTTCAAACGGAAAAAAAAAAAAAAATCTCTTCGACTAAAGAATTGAGAAAAGAATCCCAAGTCCAAGCATAAATTAAGTTTTTTTTTTGACAAAAAAACATAAATGAAGTTGAACCAGTGAATTAGACAAGTTCAAGATTACATGCAAATGGCACTCTTGAATTCATCAATTAAATGTTACTGGAATAGCTAGTAACTTAAATAGAATGCAATTCAAAGATCTCTACTATTCACTGTTGGATTGTACAGTTTAATAAGTTTTTCTTTAATAGGTATATAAATGTGAGCATACGTATAATACACTTATTTACTCTATCACTTTTTTATCAGAAAAAGCAATACAATTGAATTAAATAATGTTTATATGATAAAAATTGATGAGATAGATAGAAATGTTATAAGTATATTTATATTTATATACCTACTAGAGAAAAACTTACTGTACCGATAAAATATATACTAGTAGAAATTTAGCGAAGGTTTGGTGATTAATTAATTTCAAAGTCACTCGATATATTTATTTTATTATGTACATGACCGAACTTTAAAGGTATTGGAGGTTTGATTAATTAATTCCATCACAACTTAGGGCACCTTTAGTGATCACGAATTCTAAGAAGAGAAAGAGAATTTAATTCTAAATTTGTCATTAGAATAGTACTGTTTATTAAAAAATAAAAATAGCTGAAAAATAAACTTAATGTTTCCCCATCTAGGGATCTTTCTAATGAAAGTTGCTTCTCTTCCATTTTCATTCATGTTTAGTAAACACATCTTTAATATATAAGGGACATCATGCTCGTGGTAGATACATATCTACAATAGGCATTGCACATTATTGTAGATGGATATGGATGTGTTTCTTGTAGTGTTTTAACCACAATTAGTTTTAAGTATCCTCCAAGACTCCAAGTGAGCAGCTCACTAGTTGGCCAAAATGTTTGTTAAAATATTTCATGACGTAAGCTACTTGGTAATTATTAATTTATTATTACCACATAGCTCCCGATAATGTAAAAAATGTACAAAGCCTTCAGTGCAAGACGCAACTATAAATTAATTAACATCATAATGAGACAAAGAAGACTAATGTTTTCCTTAAAAAAAGGTTTATATATATAATGCAAAAATAAAATAAGAGTTTTTCTCTTCATTAAATCACTATAAATATATTAATATAATACGAAAATGTGGACATTTTGCATGGGGATGGTGGACAGCTTAAACAATTTTAACATTACATAATAGTTATTAATAAATTATATAATTAGCAAGTATACAAGTCAAATAACATTATTGAACAATACCGTCTATTATTTTTGTTATATGTATATTTTGTCGAATGTACACGTCACTGATAGGTAGGACGATCCTTTAAAAGATTGTCAGGTGGACATCCGAGTTAACATCTAGAAAATACCCTTCAAGATATCACAAAGGAATAAGAACTCGAATAAGTCTGAACGCGGGTATTTGACACGTTGTGCCCTACTCGGGACAGAGTACTTAGCACATTACGTTATACTCGGAACAATACGGGAAATCCGAATAAAGAAATCCAGCACATGATTCACACATGGGTGAACCAAGAATCATGTTCCAATACGCAAGACATCCGTATCAAAAGAATTTCTAGAAGAATAAAATACCAAACAGGAAACAGGTACCAAATCAAGCAACAACTCTACCTCTTCGAGAAAACTGCACATCTACAAGGAAATAAGTCCTAAACGGATTATACCATCAGAGTCTCATTCGATCTCCACACGATCTCCGAAATAGGAAAGAAGATAAAAGACGACCTCAAAAAGCAATCAGCCTTAATTAAAATACAATTACTTTTACTTGTACAACAAGGATTAGGGTTTTATACATGTATAAATAGACCCCCGATCCCATTATTAGAAGATATAGAACGTGTATACAGAAAAAATCACTACAAGAGAGAGGCAAAAGAGATCGAGAGATATAATTCTTCATAAAAATAGTGGATTTGGTTTGGTTGTGTATTCAGCCACCCGTGGACATTTCTCCGATCACCGGAGTTTTACCACGTAAACTTGTGTCGTTATTACTCACATTACATTCTCTTTCTCTTTCTCTTCTCTTTGGACAGGTCATGAAAAAATCCAACGTTGTTGACTTTCTCACCATCGAGAAATCGACGTCAACAATTTTATTAAGGACTAGTTTAGGAATGCTTCCTAAATTGCTTTTGGTAAAAATTTTGGGAATTGTTTTTGGTCATTTTTTGTTTTCCCCCTATAGTAGTTTTGAGAAGCTAGTTTTTGCTGCTTTTGGAAAACAGTTTCCTAGAAAAACAGTAATGAAAACGTAGAGGATATCAAAGATTAATGATTTTTTATCAAATTACATATTTTATTCATTGTCTTTCATGAAATTTACCAAAATATTAAACATGTCCTCACTGCCTCACCTGAATCTCATCTCTCTCTCTCACACACACACATTCTTCATCATCGAATCCCCCTCTCTCTCACCGTAACACAACTTCATCATTATCACCCAAAATCTAACATTTTTATTACGATATCACACTAACAATATGGGTTTAGTTCAAAAATTAAATTTTTTTTTTTGTTTCTTGATTAATAGAAAAATCAATCATTAATCCACATGATCGAAGATCATAAACATTCAACTACAACTTGTGGAAAAAATATTGTGAAGTTGGGCTAAATGGTGTTGTTTGGCCTGATTATAAATCAACATATTTCTTGAAGAAAAAAGAATATAAATTAAGTGGATGAATGTTTATAGAAATATTGCTTGAATTTTTCGTACATATTTTTCTACGGATAAATATTAAATATTCATTTATCCCTTCTAGTCATTTTGCATAGTCACGACACTTTTTATTTACAGTTTATCAAATATCTTGAAATTGTTTTTGGTTCTCACGTTACTTTCAAAAATCAGTTTACCAAACACTCAAGTGATTCTTCCCACAGCAAATCAAAAAACAATCCCCCACAGTAAAACTAAAAGCACTTCCCCCACAACACAACGATATCAAACTAAGGCCCAGTTTGGCATTGCTTCCCCAGCTGCTTTTGGGACCAAAAGTGATTCTGGACCTAAGACAAGGGTGTTTGGTAAAATCGCGGGGAAGTGCTTTTGGTCACTTTTAGCTTTTTCCCAACTGAGTTTTTGAGAAGTTACAAATACACGCTTTTAGATTTTGGCTTCTGCTTTTAGAAAACGCGCTACAGTGATATTAAATGAAATTTTACTAACTTTTCAACTTTGTCCTTGCCTTTAACAAAATTTAACAAAAAAAAATTGACTTATATTTCTATACAAAAAAAAATGTTGTCATAACTGTATAAAAAAAATTTAGATAATTAATTCAATAAAGTAGAATAAAAATGAAATAAAAAAATAAAGTAGAATAAAATAAATAAATAAATAAATGGGGCTAATTAATTAAATAAAGTAGAATAAAAAATGGGGCTAATAAATTCAATAAAGGACCATAATTATATAACACTTAACATTAAACACAAATAAACAAGAAAAATGTCAAGTATAGCACATTAGTACCATTTAGATGTCTATGTCCTTTTAGTAATTTTACACACTCACAACACTTTTTATTTCAGTTTACTAAACACATTGAAATTGTTTTTAGTTCTCACAGCACTTTTGAAAATCAATTTACCAAACACTCAACTGATTTTTCCCACAGCAATTCCAAAAGCAATTCCCCCCACAGCAATTCCCCCCACAGCAATTTTAACAGCACTTCTTCCCCACAGCACAGAAATGTCAAACTAGGTCTAAGCCTAAATTTAACTATTTAAAGAAGACAAAATATTTATAATATTTAAAGAAGACAAAATATTTATATATATGTATATGCTCTCACTGTATGAGTGTCTGGTTACTAACAGAACGGATTTTATATCAGTGATGAGTGATCAAGGAAGTTAATATCAATTTTGTGTAAATATTGGGAATTCAATTTATAGAAATATCTGTGAAAATATCGAAAATATCACTAATATCCGTAAAAATTAGAAATATTTAGGGATATTTTTTTTATTTCAATATCCTGGAATATGAAAACTATCAGAAGTATATCAGAAATATTATTAATAGTATTTGCTTCCTTGTTAGTTATATTGTGATAGTGTGGAACTTAAGTTAGTTTAATAATATATATTATATAAGATTGGAGTTTGGACTAACCACTTGATGGGTTTAGATGATAGAAAAATTGGTACTAGTTTTGAATAACTTTGATAATGTAGATTTTCTTCATAGGGAACATGTTTATTTGCTTAATTAAGAAGCTAATTTTCACACATAAAGATATTATTATATACGGAAAGCTTAAATTAGAAGAGTTTGACCCACAAAAAAAAAAAATCCCCACTTGAGGTTAAACACACATGGGTTCAAAGCCAAGGTCAAAGAACAGACAATAAGGGTTTCAAACGAGGGGTATATTTTTGGGAAAATTCACTATTTTTGGACTACCCATTTGGTCATTTGACCAAACCATCTTCATGTTCATGCATGTATTTTTTAATGTTTCATTGTACTTGATATCCATACAGCAGACATGGTTTTCAAAATCTAAGCAAAGAACACACCTTGGTTCAAATTTTTACTTGGAAAGATATCCCCTAATTGATCAAGCGGTGTACATCTCCCCTTCAACGTTTGTGGTAGAGAGTTTGAATCCCATTATATATATTTTATAAATATTTCGGAAGAGTCTGCTTTCCAATATTGTGTAAGGGTAAATATATATCTTAAAGTTTTAAGAGCAAACATTTAAGTTGTACCATGTATTATTTATTTCGATATATCCCGAAAAACCTCCGATCCATTCACATATTATAGATTTCAGAAAGAAAAAAAAAATCATGTAGTATTTGTTTCACATAAGGATATATATGAACATCTAGCTAGTATAATTGTTATTAATATATACCATAAGTGCCATTGTAGGCAAATTATTTCATTTTGTGGAATGTCCTACCATATTTTCCACTCAAAGTGAGCTAATAGTGTACAGAAGATTACACTGCATGATGTTAGATGACATCACCGGTCAATCCAGTAACCCTAGTAGTTGAGCTGCTCATTTCTTACAGTTTGGTGAACTGTGTCCAATTTTGCACGCACTGAATATTTATTTTTTATATATTTCTTAGAGCACACAATTATCCCACAGCTACATTGTTTGCCTAACACTGCCTTAACCTTCAACTCCTACTATTGCAAATCAAAATCTCATTAATAAGTCCCAAGTACATTCTAGATGCATGAAAATATATATATTTTTTGAAAAAAAAAAAAACTAGTACAATATTCATGTGATTGTTCGTATCCATCCCAAAAATTTAAGTAAACATAGTAAAGGCCATTTAATTTACTTGTCTACAAATTAGTTTTAAGTTTGTCCTTTAAAAGGGTCAAATGGATATTTTCTTTGTTTTCTAAAAGGTTTAAGAGCTGTTTATTATATTAACAAAATCAACTGGTCATCTGAGGAATGAAGAATCTCTATAAGTTCCAATTAAATATCCAATATAGAGGTCACATGCATAATTAATGTTCATATATATGTGGCAAAGAGAATGAGAATAGAAGCTCTGAAAATAATGGGAATAGAAATGGCATTTGTTGATATACCAAAATCGATATTTAATTATCTCAATAATAATATGAGAATTTGCAGATACTCTCATAGATTTTGAAATTTGACCCCTTTTGTATTGGAAAGTGGTCCACCAATATTAAAAATAATACAAGGGTTAACAAAAAACAATTCAAGTAAATAAATAATTTATTTTTAAAGGGAAAAATAAAATAAAATAAAATATTTTGACATGCATGGAATGGAAGCTTGATTTGTCATGTTGTGTTTGGTTTTTTGAAGATAAAAAGAGAGGCTTCACATGCTTTGGTTGCATGAGAAAAAAAGTGTGAAACCAAAAAAGAAATTGGTTATGGAAAACCACAAAACAAAGGTAATTTTTGTAGTCTTATGGAGGAGATCTTTATATTGTGGAAGTCATCATCATCTCCTATTCAAAAGCCAAGTAGAGAGAGACAGAGAGATTTGGCTCTTGTCATCTTGATTTTCTCACAGAAGCACTTTTCTCTATTAGACCCTGAAAGGGCGGCCTAAGCTTCGGAGGCAAAACCCTTTTCAGGAAACAGAGATATTGGCTTTGAATCAAGCGAAAACTGTACTTGATCAGTTCCAACTTAAGCAAAATATTATTGCTTCACAGCTTCAACTTTCTCCAAGAAGCAGCTGTTGCTTCCACACAAGTAGTATTCATCTTCCGACTCCTGAGTTTCTTTCAGGCTTCCAGGGAAGAAAAAAATGGATGAGAAAAATATTGATATGATTGAGAATAAGAACATTGATGAAGTGATGTTGCCTGGTTTCAGATTCCATCCAACAGATGAAGAGCTTGTTGCTTTTTATCTTAAAAGAAAGATTCAACAGAGACCTCTTCCTATTGAACTTATCAAGCAAGTTGATATTTATAAATTTGATCCCTGGGACCTCCCAAGTAAGATAATTTTATTATTGTTCCTGAAAATAGCTTCATTGTTTTACATTGCAATAATTTTTATATGTATTGTTGTTTTTGTACAAGAAGAGCTAGCAACTACAGGAGAGAAAGAGTGGTATTTCTACTGTCCAAGGGACAGGAAATACAGGAACAGTGCGAGGCCGAACCGGGTCACCGGAGCTGGATTTTGGAAGGCTACAGGAACTGATAGGCCTATTTACTCCTCTGATGGCATCAGGTGTATTGGCTTGAAGAAGTCCTTGGTTTTCTACAGAGGCAGAGCTGCTAAAGGGATCAAAACTGACTGGATGATGCACGAATTTCGCCTACCTTCTCTTTCCGATTCATCTCAACCAAAGAAGTTCTTGGACAAAAACATTCCTGCAAATGTAAGTATACTAGACTCCCCGGTGATTCTCCGGAGATTTTAGTTACGTGTCGCCCGATCTTTAGGGTGTGTTTAGTATTTGTTTTAAAAAATGAAAACATAATGTATTTGGTACTGTTTGTTAAACAAACGGAAAACGATGCATATATGATTTTGGTATTGTTTCATAAAATGAGTAATATAGTTGTTTCGGAAAAAAAGTTATGGTTGATTACAAAAATGATAGAAAATAGTAAAGTGTTGTTTTCAACTTTTTGGTTTTAAATTTAAAAACACTGTTTTTCATTTTCGAAACAAGTAAACAAACAACTTTACAACAGTTTTTTTTAAAACGGATCAACTGAAAAACGTTTACAGGACGGGCCCTAAAAATTCAACACAAGCTCGGATCCTTGATTGGCATTTTCTAACACTAGAGATTTGTTTTTTTGGCCTTGGAAAACAGGATGCTTGGGCAATTTGTAGGATATTCAAGAAAACAAACTCCATGGCACAGAGAGCTTTGTCTCACTCTTGGGTTTCTCCATTATTACCAGAACCTACAGGATCTGATAACATACTCAGCCAAGCTCCACACTGCAACCAGTTCAGTTCAGAGAACGTTTCTTGCACAACCGAAATCGGTTCTGTCGTACAATTATGTGACTTACAACAGGCATCTACTGCTAGTTTTTTGCCTTTCGACATTCCCACCAGCTCCTACAGGCCCTTCAATCCTGCCTTCTACAAACCATCTGTATTCCCAGCTGCAGAAATCCCCAGCAACTTCATGTTTTCGCCACTCGAAATCTCAGGATCACACAACAAATGTACAATTGATGCCTCCTCTTCCATGCTACTCAACCCTGCCACAGAGAATATAGACTTTGAAGGGTCACAGCAAGTGAGGGGATTTTCCATCAGCTTGCCTCAGGAAATGCAAGGACACACAATTATCGAAGAAGACGACGAATCAGGCTCCAGGAAAAACCTTCAGGAAAATAACCAGTGGGGGAGCGTTCGATCGATCGGATTCCCCTTCAGTTTGCCATTGAACATGCCTGAAGCTTGGAAGCCTAATAATCTACCATGGGACTCACCACCCTGTCCAAGTGAGATGTCAACTACGTATTCCCCTAACAATTGCTATACTTGATGTAATTAGTATCAATAATGATAATTAAAACAAAAATTTAACCCAAATTTCAACCTAAATGATACGACAAGCGATTTTTTTCATTAACCACACTATCACATGTTTTGTGTGGTGATGACAACTCACTTGCCATATTATTTGAATTGAAATTTGGACTAAATTTTTAGGTTGTCTAGCACTGCTCAATTAGTATACAATACCTTGGGTGATTGAATTGAAGCTAAGCATCACAAACATATTTTCTTTGTCATCTTATTGTACAGTTTTCCTATTTTTCACTTCAAACAATACCTCTTCTAATTTTGCTCTCATCTTTACTGGTTTCTTTTAGCTGTTGCTTCTTCCCCGAACTTTTCCCCATTTGTTTACTTTCTTTTCTTGGACACAAAGTGTTCAACTTCATGGTTTCATTTTTTCTTCTTCTTTGTATATAACACTTGCAGTCTTAAATCAATAAGGTGAAGATCTTGATCAAAATCTCCTAAGTCACTCAAAGACCCATAAAAACTATAAAACTTTTGATCAAGATGATACCAATTTTGTTGAATTCAGTAGATGACTAATTTCTACACTATAACTTACCATTAACAAGTTCTTCATGAACTATATATGTTTTCATGTCTATAAAAATACATGGACTGGCTTTCGAAACAAGTTACAAAACAATAAGGAAAATTCCCAAATTCAGCAGATTTTTATATGATAGTTATTTTATAGATGTTACCCTCGCAATTTTTAATTACTATCATGTAAAGGATAATGGTGACAAAGAGACCATCTTAGACTCAGTAATGATAGAGATATCATAAACTATAACTTGACAATTGATTCCTCTTTCAAATGTATCCCTTGTACACAAGTGATCAAACATCAACCCAACTAAAAATTAAAAACATCAGAATCGCCCATCATTATCATCATCATAATCACACCAAAATTTCTCTCAATCCGCTGCATGCCTTGCAACTAAATAGGTTTAGATACTACCCTTCCAGTTTCTAGCTCTTTGAAGCTTGTTTTTCTTTTGTTTTCTGGATCTTCAAAACCTTCTTCACGATCTTTTGCTCTTCCACCAAGAATGCACGGATTATCCTATAAGGGTTTTAACAGAGTCAATAATCCATCGAATTTACAAAAATAACTTTTAACCAAATTTTTGAAACTAATAGCAAACAAATTCAAGTATTTGCAGCAATACCTCTCCCTAACAGACCCTCCAGACAATACACCACCATATGCACGGTTCACAGTTCTGCAGTTCCTAGGCAATCTGGACCTCTTGTACTCGGTAGGTCTCAAGTGAGGGATCTGCAAAGCAAATCATGCCAAAAATTTAATACTAATGCTCAGTCAAAAGCACATGAATACTAACAAATTGTACTCCTAACATACTGATGCTACTCTGCTAACATAAATTGTACTTCCGAGTAGGACTGGAAAAACTAAAATACAAAAGAGAAAGACACAGAAACCACCCTAGCAAAGACGGCTAAATAAAACTTCTAACTTTAAAGAAACCTTTTCAACTGTCAAATAAAAGTCTCTACGCAACTCAACAATTCAACAAAATAAAAATAAGAATATTCATAGACAAACAGATTATCTTGTGAATAATAAAAATAACTGTCAACCTCTAAAACAATACCTATCAGGCTATCAGAAACATGGGATATATGACCATGAGTCCCAAACCATATAGTATTTGCATGTCCACCCAAATAGATAATCAATTTGAATCCCAAACAGATTATAACAATGTCTTTCATTCAAACAGTCGTCAGTTGTTCATGTTTGAAAGACTCGAGAGAGTATCAGCTAATATGTATATTCACTGAGTTTAAATGCTGGACATTCTATACGATAGGATTTAGAAATCGTATAATTATTCATTCACGGTTTGAAATATGATTTTCTGAAATATTTTACTTGGATCTTCAGAGTTGAAATTTTTTATGGGTTATTTTGTGATAGTTTAATGGGGTCAGTCAAGTCAGGTTTGAGAAGTTACCGTGTTTGCTGGTGGATGAACCACAAAAATAAAAAAAATTATCAAACTTGCAAGTGTGTGAAAGTTGATAAACGGAATTTATATAGTACTCTAAAAATGTGACACATTGTAGATTTGTAGGTAATAAAGATGCATTTACTGACAAAAGCTTGTAGAGTATCAAAAACAAGTCTTGGGTCCTGGAGTGTTTGACATGCTATGCTTTCATTGTGAGATGGACCAAAATTCATAGGCTTAAAATGCTAACAACAATAATTGACGCACAATAATGTAACTAACTAGGGGAGGAACAAACAATAAGTAACTTTGCAACAGCATTGAAGATACAAACATGCCGTAACAATTGAAAACAGAAATTACAACATAACACTCGGCACGTGTTCTTATACACATGTACCAGGCAATGCCTCAAACACTTGTTAGATTACAAAACATGGAAACATGAGATCAGCATCATTATGTTAAAAATTTATGTTCAAGAGTATCATTCAAACTATCCCCACATAATGTAATATGATAGATGATCATACAAAAATATGTTTAGCTTCAGTGTCCGAATTACACGAATCAATTTACAACAACGCAAAATGTGCATCAATACTATCATCTAAACTAGATTAAACTATCATACTATAATCACATATATCACACATTGATCCACAACTGTAAAAATACACCGAACAAATATCAATAAATCAGAGACGTTAAAAGAAACAACATACTCCTTGAATTCTCTTGCCGGTAACAGGGCACTTGGGTCCACTAGCTCTCTTCTTGGTGGTCTGATACACCAATTTCCCACCTTCAATCGCCATAAAAAAATAAACATTTTCAACACTTCAATTCAAAAAGATGAGATTTTTAGGGTACCCAGAATAGACAACAATAAAAAAAATAAAATAAAAAAATTAAGTGTTTCATGAGGATCGTTACCTGGGGTTTTGACGACCCGGTGCTGGTTGGATTTGGTGGCATAACTGTGCCGTTTGCGATAGGTCAATCGTTGAACCATTTTTATTCGACTGATCGATTAGATTTCTCCTCCTGTGTAACACAAAATAGAAGTTGATATATGTATATATGGTTTGATTGAGACCCTAAATCTAATGGCTGAGAGTTCAAGATGTAATCCAACGGTTGAAATTTATTCAAATTGTTTTGGGAATTATCATTCTGGTCCCTACGGTTTTACGAAATATCTGTTTATGACCGTTTTCTTTTGTTAGTGAGTAGTGACGGTGGTCCCTATTATGTTTTCAAAATCCATTAATTTGGTCCCTTTGACCATATTTGTAACGGTCAACCTTTCTAGAAAAAGCAAAATGACATTTGTACCCTTGATCATTTATTTTTTCTTAAAAAATAAAATGAATGAAAACAAAATTGAGTTAAAAACTAAAATATATCCATCAAAATTAAAGAAAATTGAAAAAAAAAAAACTTGATTTTTTCTTATTAGAAAATGAAATGAAAAAATTTGATTCGATCCAAAGTTTAAAAAACAAAAAACAAAAAAAAAAAGTAAAAATGATGGAGATCCAAATCGGATCTCCACCTTTATAGAGATTCAGATGGATCTCTATTGGGATCTCCATAACAATAGACCCTAACGACAGGATCTCTATCCCATGATGGAGAGATGGAGACGCACTCCATCATACGATGGAGTGTGCAGAGTCTCCATCGGTGATGGAGATCTCATGTCAGGATCTATATCACCGATGGAGATCTATCTGGATCTTTATGGAGATAGAAATCCATATTGGATCTCCGTCTTGTTTTTTTTTTTTTTAAGTAATTTGATCACCATTCACCACCATGCATATCTGAAATGGAACGGTAGAGATCCATCTACCTATTTTTTAAAAAATATATATTATTTTATATAAATATATCTACACCGTCCATCTGAGATTTGGATAGTGATATTCGTTTACTTTTTACTTTATTATTATTTTTTATATTATATAGGTATTTAAAAAATTGTTATCTATTTTTTGGTGTTGACACATGGTATCTATTTTGTTTAAAGTCAAAATTTATTTGAAATCATTAAATTTGACTGACGGTTGACTCTTATAAAGATCAAATTAATTGATTTTAGAAAACAATGGATCACGGGCACTAATAAAGAAAGAGATTTTTTTTAAAAAAAAAACACATAATTCATGATAACATATGCACCAAAAAGGTAAGTAAAAAATATTGAGATTAGTTTGGACTTTGGACCAGAACTCTTACCATATGAGATTAAATAAGTTTTTTTTTTCAAAAATAAATAACATATTATTATTATTTTTAAAATAATAACTCAGTTTTGAATTTTGGAATAATTAATATGAGATTATAGTTCTTTAAATTTAATTATAGATTTCATTTGTATGTTTTTTATTTGGAATTTGGGGAGGGATATGACTTGAACAAGTAACCTCAATCTTATGATTTGTAAATTCGTGAAAATACAATTCATGTTACCCTAATCACACAATAAAATATTTAATGTTTATTATAGATTATAAAGGAGTTGGAAAATGTACTGCAATAAATACACAGTATATGATGTGAGATATGGGAGAAAACTGTAAAGTAATTGTTTTTTTTAAGTATATAAAGTAATAGTTATTTATTGATAAATATTTACTTAAAAAGAGTTATTTATTGAAAGCTTGAAGCTGTTGATGAACAAGCTAGGCAGAAATTACTCAATTTCATTAATGATTTTTATATGTATGGTTTACAAGACACAAAGCAAACTCAAAATAAATTTTAATATTTTAATTAAAATAAATAAATAAAATATAACCCGAAAACAAAACAAAAGTCTTTAATTTGTTATTAATCTCTCTGACTTTCACTCTAAATTATTCTTTCCTTATCAAATTTCTCCATCATAATTCCATATTGGGAACATATCTCCATTAGGCTTTGTTTAGCGCATAAGATTAGTTTGAGATCCGACGATTTTAGTTCTTATGTTAGTTTGGTGACTTTTTGTTAGTAATTCTAAATGCAAATTAGTCTTATACTAATGAGATAAAATAAATCCATCTCCCTCTGATCTTTATTTATCTTAGAACTATTTTTGTACCTATTATTTAATTCATCCATCTTTTATATAACAAACCCTACTTGAGCGGCTGAGCCCTACTTATTTATAAATTCAATTAATATATAATAAGTTTTAATTTATAAATTTTATTAACATAAAAATTATACTATTAAAAAGGGTTCTTCTAAATCTTTAAAATGATATTATTATTGAATATTTATTAATAATATTTTTATTTATCAAAATTTACTTATTCTTATTGACATATTAATAATTATAAGTTAGTAATTAAAAAAATGAAACATAATAACATAAAAACTTCTAAATGGAAAATACAAAAACATAAACATATTAAAATAAGGATAACAAAAAGAAAAAGAAAAAGCTTAAATAATAGAAACATAACATATTGATTTTTTGGAAACCAGTATTGATTTATAAATTCACTAGTTTTATACATGTGAAACTAATATTATTTTATAAATGCACTAGTTTTTTTTTTTTTTACAACAAATATATTAGTTTCATCTACGTGAAACTAAAATTGTTTTACAAATGGCATATTTTCATGCATATGAAACCAGTATGTTTAAATATTTTACTCAAAAACAAGTTCACATCTGGTTCCCTAAAAGAAAATTGAATCATATTCAATATCATTTGATCAAGTGACTTAAATCATTGTTACATGAGTTAAAAAAACAGAACTCTAATATAATTGTAATTCATTTTCTTCATAATATAATATTTTTCATATAAGTTCAATTAGTTGAAAATTGTTAGACCGTACAATTAGGTAGAAAATAAAAAATGTTATTAAGATATTATTTGTTAAAATTTAGTTGAAGAATAAATTCATATAAAATTAATTTACTGAAAAAAGTAAACAATAATAATGAAAATATAAATACAAGCTAGAGATATAAAATAGTAGATGGGTAAATTTCAAAGTGAACTAAAATTCTAAAGAATAACGATAGAAGAAGATGGTCATCGGTTATTTCATATTTCAGAATTTTTTTCTTTCAAAGTTTTCACCAGTTGCGGCTGATGAAGAATGAGATGATAATAAAACTACAATAAAAAAAATATAGTAATAAGTTAATTTAAATCATATGAACTAAATTAAATCAATATATATATATATATAATTAAATTAATTTTTTCATTCGTGTTTTTTTTTTCAAGTGTCGGCAATATAAAGTCAAATCAATGAAAGATATGAATTGAATCTAATAAAACTTATCATTAATCTCATATCCCTCGATGTAGATAACAACTGTTTAATCAACAAAATCCAAGATTGCAGAGCAAACCTTTTGGATTTTTCTTTAATATTCAAAACCAGAGCAAACTATATCATTGTAGAAAAAAAAATGATTAAATAAAGGATGGGTTACAAGATACATCCTTGTAAACCGAAATCTAAGTTATTAGTGACGACCCGTTGACACTTAGGGCTAGTTGGTACGCGGGTTGTCGGGATATAATAAGATTATTTTTATGGGATTGAATTAGATTGGATGTGACGTGATAGACAAACAAGTCTTGATATTTGTAGGCGGCGTGGTGAAAAAAAAAAAATAGGTATTATCATACATCAAATGACGAATAAGGTATTATCACAAAATAAGTCTCATGTTTTTTTTTATATATATATTCTATACATATAATTAAAAATAGAAGAGTGTGACACTCCATTAGAAATTTTAAAAGATGAAATTGTGTAAGTACACCCCACATATTATCAAATACACCCTTTCTTTTAATTTATTTTTAAAAAATTGTATAAAATCAACACTTTTTAATGTCAATAGTTAAATTAATCTAAGAGATGTCATTAAGTGACTCATTTTTTCTTTATTTTACATAAAACACAATAAAAAGAAAATTTAGTTAATAATAATAATAATGAAAAATGAAAAACGAATAAACAATAATAAAAAAAATTGAGACATCTTCTACGTTTTCATCTTTGATCTCCTTAAATCCTAGATTAGACTTTTTTTCTATTTTGTGTCGTTTCTTTTATTTAATGTAAAATATAAAATTTAAACCATGCTTTAAAATATAATAGGAAGAGTCGTTGTACTCCCAAAATTTTGAACAAACTGCTATCTAATTTTCTAGTATAGGTCATTTTAATCATAGCTAGAGCTGAGACTTGAGAGATTGAATGAAATGAGATTGGTGGCTGCCGGGTGGAAAGAAAAATAAGGAAGGAAGATTGTAAGAAACCCTATTAGACCTATTGGACTCTAGTTATACTGATATCGATATGTAAAAAGATAAAACATTAACAAACTTTTTTTTTTTGGAAAATTGTTTGTCTTAAATCCAATTTTATTTTATTTTGGGTCATTTATAATTTGGTCCTCTTATAATTTTGAACATTTTATATTCTACAAAAATGGACTCCAAATTAATACTGAAATCATGTAAAATTGAGCTCTTTAAAAATGGGGTCCAAGGCAGCCGCCTCTCCGGGCATAACGAGGGTTGTCCCTAGTGATATGTTAGGACTAAATTAGTTATATGATATTTTTGATACTGTATGAGATTAGATTAAATTAACATTGTCTTTTGTGTGGTGTAGTATGAGATTTGATAAAAAAATAAATAATTTTATCATATATTTAATACGGTGTGAAATTGATTGATACAAAATTAAATTTAATTAATTAATTTTTTTATTTTTTTAAAATAAATAAAAATATTTAAAATTAATATTAAAGAAAATGACATTGTTTTTAACTAATATTTAATATTTTTAAAATATTATGATATATTAAATAAATATAAAATTGTATAATTAAATAAAATAAATAAATAAAAGAATTGTTTTGAAAACATGGGACTAAATAGCCCCACATCACCCAGATAAAATGGTTGTATTGAATTGTACTTAATAAAATAATTATTTAAATTAAATTTTGAAAAAAAAATTGTTTTTTTTAAAATAATTTAAATATTTAAAACCAATTTTAAATAAAGTAATATTTATTTTTGTTTGTTAATATTAAAAATTATTATTTTAAGATTTTAAAAAAAAATATTTTATTAATTATCAAAAGATATTTATATTTTAATACATAAAAATAAAATAAATTTCTAAAAAAAAGTAAAAATGAAAGTATAAAGTGGTGAGACTAATTAGTACAAATCAGAAGAAATTCAAAATATTAAATTCTTCTCTCCTTAAATTTAATCCAACAATCTAAAAAATCAGATAAAACATGACAATAAAAATTATAGTCAACTTATTCTCACTCTTTTCAACTCCAAATCTCCAATTACGGGAAAACACAAGTCACATCATCTATAGAAAAAATATTATAATTATCTCATTTATTCAAGTGAATAAGAGAGGTAATTACATACCGAAAAAGGTAAAATATGTGATTTTTTTTTGTATATATAAATATATAGAGATTGTTAGTCGTTAAACTTGCGGTATGTGTTTATTCAGAATTTTTTGTTAGGGTGGGTTAAAACAAATATATATATATATATAATGGACTTATGATACTAGAAAATTTCATTTATTGAAATACACAAAAAAAACGTAACTAAATAAACAGACATACTTAAAAATACATATAAAGTGAATTTATAATACTAGAAAATTTCATTTATTGAAAAACAAAAATGCACATAACTAAATAAACGGACATAATGAGTCTTATACTTAAAAATGCATATATTAAACAACGTATATAAACTTTCAATAAAACAACATTGTATATTATTCCCTTAAAAAATGAAACGTAAATAAATGTAAGAACTATTAAACTTTGTATTATGACGTAATCTAGGATTTCGTTCATAATATGGATTATTAATATCCGATGGACTGTCAACATTCTCAATTTTAAATCTTTGAAATGAAAAAGATAAACTTGAACCCCCATCTCTAAGACTCTAACATTACATAGAGAACTTGATCCATTCCCACACATTGGTTATCTTTTTTTTTCCCTAAAGTATTAAAGTATAGTCTCTTGTGGTTTTGATGTATGATTGTTTGATATTATAAACTAAAATTATCAAACAAGTTGGTTAAAGCAATACTATATAAATTATAATAAAATATTAGAAATAATAAATTGCAATCGAAAAGTAAATTTATATAAAAAAACAAAATATTAATTTACAATTATGAATTAATAAATCTAAAACTCTAACTTTTTAATTAGGAAAAAATAAATTTTAACAAAAAAATACGTGGACTAAAAAACCGAATATTAATATATTTGTAATTAACGTACAATTTGAAAATAATCATTAATTGGAAGAAAATAGATAACTAGGATTTGGGATCCTAAATAGAATTAGGATATGGACTTGACTCATGAGAGAGTGTATATTTGAATGTGTGTGTTAGAGAGAGGGAGAGAGAAAGAATAAATATAGATATAAATATAAATTATAATGAATGTTAATTTGATGTCGATGTTTGAATTGACATTGTCTTTCTATGGAAAGGAATGATGTGCCATAGTGAGAGAAAACCCCTCTCTAATTAAAATGTTTAAATAGTTAATTATAATTTTTTTTTTTTACAAAACGCTGACCCGGCCCACCTTTACATCCCCCATGCTTACAGGGCAATTGTTTATTATTTTTTTAAAGTTGAATCAAATAACTTTTCCAAATTATAGATATTTGTTGTTGTTCCAAAATCGACTTTGTCACTGCTTTTGACGGGTAAGAAAAGGGTGTAGGAAGAATGATCAAGGTAATTTATGGAAATGGAGGGTTTTATTAGGCAGTTTGAGGGGTATTAATAGAACCACTCATAATCTTATCCAATTTAATTAAATCTCATTCCAATTCAGACCCATACAAAAATAATATAATTATATTTACAATTCTTAAATTGACTTCAAATGTAATTTATTATAGTGAGATTGGGTACTTGAAACTTTGAAAGTGACACGTATGATAAATTTTAATGTTTATGGTTTTAATGTCATACCATATTTATTGTCCTGAAATATTGTTTTGTGTAATGTACAGATGGGATTGCTTTATAGTACTAAATTTGCTTTATAGTATCAGTGGCTAAAGGTGAGCTAGGTTTTAAGGAAGAAGCGGATACGAGTTATATGGCTCATTGTTTTGGTTATAGCAGTTAGGGGTGGGTAAAAATCCATTAAATAGAACCGAATCGATCCAATCGGTTTTTTTTTTTGTTTTTTTTAGAAACCGGTTCAATTCGGTTTGAAATATTAAAAACCGAAATTTTCGGTTCGGGTTCCGGTTTAGTGGCTGAAACCGAAAACCGGTATAAAAGTAAAAACCTTGTTTTTTTTATTGTTCTCTCACTTCTCTCTGCCTCTCAGCAAACAAAACCCTAAATCTCTCAACTTCGAGCCTTCGTCTCTCCCGTCCATCGTCTCTCTCGTCCGCCGTCCGCCGTCCGCCGTCCACCTTCCCTGTTGTCCAACGTTCTGGTGATCCATCTTTCTCTGCTTCTTCGATCGATCAACGACTTGTTCCATTTTCTCTGCTTCTTCGATCGATCGACGACTGGTCTTGGAAGTTGGATCGATTTGCTCGACGACTTGGTCTTCGAAGTTGGATCGACGTTCTGGTTGGTCTCACCCTCCACCAACCGTAAGTCATTTTTATTTTTTTCGATTTCGTTTTTTATTAATAAAACTAATTTTAAATTTTTTTCGGTTTCAATCTTTTGTTGTTTTCGATTTGTATATATATATAAGCACAAATGTATGTTCTGTTTGTTTAGTTGATCCATAATATTTTTCGTTTCCTCAGAAAACAAAGAAAAAAAAATGAAAAACAGATTATGCACTGTATGTGTATGTAGACTGTAGAGAGAGTAAAACAGCTGATAATTATGTTAACAATAGTAACCGATCTTTGTTGTTTTTGTTTGTTTCTTCTGGGTAGCTTCAATGACAATTTCTGTTGTACAAGGTCAGAAAATCATTAATGTAATCTTTTATTCATTTTCATTGATATAAAAATGTCAATTTTCTTATCATTCTGTTGTTCTCTTTACTAATAGATGTGTATATTTTCTAGCTTCTGGAAAAAAAAAATGTCCATCAGATTAATTAAGGAAGCAAATATATAAAATGCACCAAAAGTGTGCATAGTATACAAGGAGTAGCACACTGCACACCTTCATATATTCTTCTCCAACTATAAAAATTGTTGACTAAAGTGTTTTAATTCACAAAAGATCAAAATTTGGTATTAATCTTACAACTCCTGTAGAACTATGACACACATCAGCTTCTTTTTCCTAAATAATTGAAAGGATAGCAACATGGTTTTTCCATCAATGTATCTCTTGTGATTCATTTTTCCTTCATCCCATTGCTAGAGAGCAATCCCGAATTATCATATATAATAACTGCTTGCTGCTATTTCTGCACATTGATCGAATGAAGAACTAAGAGACTGTTAGCATAGATAAAATGTATCATGAGATTATAATGTCAATAACAAACATTAATCGATTGTTTCTTCCGTTCATCATCTAATTATGGCAGCTCTAGTTTTTTGGCTTGTGGAAACATCTAAGATGATTAATTTTAGATTAGAAGCATTAAGTGATTGCCTTGTCTATCACTTGATTCTGCATATTGATGAGTTTCTTCCTTTAAGGGTTTTAGCTTATTCTCGTGTCTTTATGAATTACTTCTTGTTAGTAAGATGCTTCTCTTGCAGTTCTAGCCGCACATACAAACAGGTAAATGAAACGGAAAAGCCAGGATAGTTTGTGCTCTTACCTTATGGACTAACTTAAACGTTTATGAGTCTTGCATGAGGAGAAGTTGTTGTGCTGTGCAGTTGAGTAGTTTTGTTGGTGTCACTGTTGTGTTTTGTTGGTAAATGAGTAGTTTGTTCGGTTTATAACATTACATGATGTCGTTTCTTATTAATTTTGTGGGAAACAGTTCATTACCTATTCAATATCAGGACTACGAAAACTAGAGGAGATTCCACTCCATAGGTGTTGTCTACTGCTATAAGGTATCTATCTCTTTCTCTACAAATTACTTGTTAATTTGTTTGTGTTATGTAGTTATTGTTATAGAGTGTAGAATTTCAATTATGTTAAAATTGTGTTATTGTTATTGCCTTTTGAGTACTCAAGGATTCAAAGGCCGTTGGACATTATAGTTGGAAGGATTCAATGGCTGCCGAACATTATTGTAGTTTGGATTCAAGGTTTTTTTTTTCTTTCTATCATGTACTTATTGTTAGAATAATTTGTAGTTGTTTTTATTTGTATTATGGATTTATTATTTGTATAATTTGTAGTTGTTTTTATTTGTATTATACTATTATAGAGTTATTGTTTGAATTATTTCTAGTTGATTTTAATTATGTTATGGACTTATAGAGTAATTTAATCATATTCGTCTCAATAGACCCCGACATATGAAAAACTTGTGTTTTTTTTTTCAAATTTTTAGACCATATCAGATTTTAAAAATTAAAGCCCATTAATTGGGCCCAATCGGCCCAAAACCGAAAAACCTAACCGAACCGAACCGGTTCAAGTCAATCGATTTTTGATCGGTTGACAATTTTATATCGAATCCAATCGGATCATTTTTTAAAAAACCGAATAGTATCGGTTTTTTATCGGTTCACTTTTGGAGTGAACCGATCCAATCAACGCCCACCCTTAATAGCAGTGTTTTTTCTGGGACGCAACAAGGGAATTAAGTTCATGTATTGACGGATATAATTGTAAAATGTTTAGAAAATTTATATGTGAATTTTGCATCTAAATTGCAAATATGGACTATGCATTGAACTGCTTAAGTATGGAATTTCTTGTATCAAAGATGGAAAGCATTTACAATGCTCTTTGAGATCTATGGTCTCTATATTTGTATGGTTAAAAAAATACTGTATGTTAAATTTCATACGTTTGAATTACATTAATTTGATTTTTTTCAATATCATTGTATGTTAAATTTCATATGTTTTTGTAGTTATTGTTTTTTTTTTTTCCAAACATAGATGATACGATGATAGTTATTAAGGGTGGTGTATTGGATTGAGATTTTAATAGACAATTTTAGAAAGTAAAAGTCTGGTGGTATTGGATTGAGACTTTTTAATAAGTTATAAAAGTCTTGTGGTATTCGATTAGGACTTTTAAGATTTTTTTTTAAAGTCCATATTATCCTGTGGTATTGGATTCAGACTTTTATGAGTTTTTTTAAAAATCCAAAATATCTAATGGTATTGGATCCAGACTTTTCAGATTTTTAAAACAAGTCCAAAATATCTAGTGGTATTGGATACAAACTTTTAAGATACAGGAAATTGTTTGGTGGTATTGGATTGAGATCAAGATTTGTAGGATTTCATGACAATATGGATTGCCTAGACTTTTTAATGATAATTATAAATACCTAGACTCTAAAATTGTCTTGTCACTTTTCATAAGACTTTTCACTCATGTTCATCATGTTTAAGACTTTTCAAAAACTAACAACAAAGGCTGTGAAGAAACTCTAACAACATATCATGTTCGGGTAATTATTATATTGTATCTTGCAGTATTTACAATAATTATTATATGTGAAAACCCAATTATTGTGAATATTCAATCAGATTGTGAGTGGCATGCACTATTATATCAAATTATCTTCTTCTTTTTTTTTTTTGCTTTTTTTTTTGTTCGTGCCTATGTCCAAATATTGTAGAAAAATCAATAATTTTTTTTATCTGATACATCATTGATAACATTTTGATACATCATTAATGATGTTTTGATACGATATAATATATAATAACATATATATTATTCCATCAAATTAGTTAAAATTGTTTTTCAAACCATATGAGTACTATGTAGTTTGATATATATATATATATATATTGCAGATGTTCTGGATAATGACTACACAAGTAATAACACATATATTATTCGATCAAATTAGTTGAAATTGATTTTCAAACCATATGAGTACTATGTAATTTGACATGTATATATATACTGAGCTTTTCTACTGATTATGAGTTTGATATCTTGTTTGAGTTTTTTCAGCTCAGACCAACTACCTAGTTTGGGTTCCTCAACTCGAGTATGTGTTAGTTATAATTACAAAAATAAAAATAAAAAATATCCAAAAAGTCTTTAAATTTTTTTATAGATAATCATAATAGTCTTTAAATAAAGTTTAGATAATCCTAATAGTTTTTAAATAAATTCTAGATAGTCGTAATAGTCTTTAAATAAAGTCAAGAGACTCTTTTTAAAAAAAAAATCAAGAATCCTGAAAGTCTAGTCCAAATAAAACTAATAGTCTTTCAAATCCTATAAATCCTATAAATCCATACAATCCTAATACCCCCAAATTGTCTATTAAAATCCCAATCCAATACACCCCCTTAAATCTAAAAAAATAATAATCTAAATATGGGACATCATGACCTTTATTCCTAAGAAAACAAAATCACTAATAAAAAACAAAACAAAATAGAATCACATTCAATCCAACTAGGGGTGGTCATTAGTCGGTTTGGTTCGGTTTTCGACCAAAACCGTCCATGACTCATTTATATTTGGTTTTTATTTTTTTGAATCGGATTGACTCGTCCCAACAGAGTGACTCGAACTTATTTTTTTCGGTTTGAATCGGTTCAGTTTAATACGGTTTTAGGCTCGATGAGCGTTTTGGGCCTTACGAAATTTTTACGTACGTGTTTAATTTTATGAGCCTTTTGAACCATAACTCAACAACTTTAAGGGTATGTTTATTAATCGGTAATCAAACAAGGGAAAAAAAATATATTCTTGATTTCAGAATTCCAGTGTTTACTAATATTTTAGAGAATTAAGTTACCCGATCTCCACTCTTAAATCAGTAATTAAGTTATGAAAGGTGAACTTGATTCCTCTCACTCACCCCGATGAATCAAGTTATCTTTACTTGATTGAAAAAAGTAATTCATGTCTTTTTACTAAATTATCCTGACTAATAATAATTTAAAAAAAAACTGTATTTCCACTTTATCATTATCTTTTAGGGATTGTATTTTTACTAAATTGTCCTCACAAAAGTACGATTTTTTTTATTGTAGATTTTATGAATATATATATATATATATATATATATATATATATATAAATCTTAGTGATGATTATTATTGACTTGTTGCACCGATTCTATATTTATATATGTCAAATTTAGAATGAAAATAATTAGATATATATAGTGGTTTTCTTATCGGTGTCTACTTATATCAGTGCGTTGCATGTGGACCATTGATCATGGAGAAGTTTTGATAAGTAAATATACTTTGAGTCAAAATATATAAATTTAATGGTCTATATTCAACGTATTGATAAAGTTATATCAGTACGTATTTTTGATATATATATATATATATTATGGTTAGTTTGAACTGATATATTTTATGGATCATTGGATTTAAATACTTTGATTTGGCTGTATGCACTTATCAAAGTATCTTTTAGATCCAATAACCTACATATAAAGAACTATTATATTTTATATTAGTTTGAACTGATAATAAAAAATATATAAAATATTTATTTGGTTTAATTGGATTGATTCCGTTTTTTGTGTGGTAAAAATATCCATGACTCACTTAAATTTTGTTTTTACCTTTTTATTAGATTGACTTATCTCTACTCGAACGTGTATTTTCGATTATGCTAACCACGTATAGTACAAATGTGTCCATCAATCTAACATACCTTTTTAGTGTTTTTTATTAATTTAATTTTAGTTTTTTATTTTTTTTTATTTAAAGAATTGAGACTCTCTACTCTATATGTACCGATAAAAAGACCAAGATCCGAATCCTTTTTCAAAGACCTTCTGCCAAGAATAACTAATTAGTTTTATTTTGAAAATGGAGCATTAACTTTTTATTTCCATTTTACTGAAATAATTTCTATTTCCATTTTTATTGGTTAACATAACTTATAATTTAATGATATGCTTTGGAATCTTACATTTAGTGTTCCAAAAATCCCTATGGCGGCCTAGGCCAGCTTAGGCAGGCTGCGATTATAGCCTAATTGGCCAGCCTGGGCAGGCTCAGCAGGCAGACGCCTAATCTTGCACTTGCTCCTGCCTAAACGCAACGAAATCCGGATTTTAACTTTAGGGGATCGATATAAAACCAATTTTCAAGACCGGTCACGCAAGATAAATATAAATCACTCTTTTATATGTTAAAAAATCATTTATAATTAAATTTATCTAATTTTTACTTTGATTTTCATTTTAATTATGTTATAATAAAAAGAAGTTTGTGACTTTTCTTCTTTTAGTAAAACTAATTTCTATTTTATTTATTTATTTATATATATATATATATATATATATATATAATAGAACTCGGACTAAAACCACATCTTAATTAAAGGAGTAAGTAGAGTTCAATTAAGGGGGTCTTTAAAGGGACCCTTTAAAACCGTAAAAAATACAGTTAGTTTCTTCCTTAATTAAACGAAGGGGCTTGATTTCTCCAGGCCCTTGGAGATGCTTAAATGTTTTGGATTTTGTAGCATTCAATGAAAGTAAGTGGATAAAGAAAATGTATACTTATCAATGTTTAAGAATTATAAATATAAATTGCCAACAAAAACCATCAGTCAAGATGGCCGAGTTGGTCTAAGGCGCCAGTTTCAGGTACTGGTCCGAAAGGGCATGGGTTCGAATCCCATTCTTGACATCTTTTTTTCTATTTTTTTTTAGCAAATTCAATATTTCTACTGTTGACATATAATGCATAAGTATTATTAATAATCGATTTTTATGTTTTTATATATTTTTATTCGGTGTATGGCTAAGTGATACAATCGGGATATTGAATATGTGACATTTTGGTTAACAAATACATTTTCTTTTAACAAGTGTATTTCTTACTACTTGTCATATATTGAATAACCGGGTTTACCACTTAGTCATGCACCTAATGGATCGAAGAATTTCTCTATAATTAGATATTTTAAGACCGTTTGGTTTGAATTTCTTAAATAAAAAATATGAACGCTTTAGAGAGAGCAAACTATATAAAAAAAATTTCCAAACACAGAGCATCTGAAGGTAACACTAGATCAAACAATATATAGATGATATATATATATATATAAAATCTATTAATTAATTAACAAGGAAATAGCAAGAATGATGGTTCTACATGTATCTTCCTGCTAACAAAATTAATCTTGCTCAATTTATTCCTACACCATAGCAGCTGATCCGTCGTAATTTTCGACATCTGCAGAACCCTTGCAACCAGTTTCATGTCAACTTGAGAGAAGAAGTAGAGGACTTGATCTGAACTGTCTTCTTGCTTTTGAAACTTTCTCAATATGCACTTCCCACTCCTCAATATGTCTTTCAGCTTCTTCTCCTTCTGCATTTCGAAAATGAATCAGGAACAATCATACGACATTTTTATATAACTTGGCGTAAGATTACGTACCTTTTGAAGACATGTTCGAACCTCTGACAAAAGTTCTAAATCTAAGGTGTCTTGTGGTTCAATCTGAGTCCCTTTTCGGCTCTTCTGGATCGCGATGTTAGTATCCTTATTGTCAGCTCGAACAAATCGCCAAAATATTCTTATTGATTCTTCCATGATCTCTACTAGCATGTCACTTGTGATTGCATAGTTGTCTCTCCCTTTTGTTCTTGCTTTCTTCCTGTCCTTCAAATTGTCCTCTGCAATACATTCAAATGTTAATTTCTTACGATTTTTTCGCTGTTGAAATCAAGAAATGTGCACCCATTTGGTCACCGATGATGTCCTTAGTTGTTTTTGTTTTACCTCTTATGACGGGAACTTGAAGAAGATTACGAAGAACACATCGATTCTTGATATAATTCTGAACCCTTGGTCCTTCAAAAGCTTCATTCTCTATGAATCTTTGCATAAGCACTTCAAACTGTTGAAATTCACCGGCAACTTCATTATATCTACGGATACCGTAAGGGTCAGATTCCCATAACTCCAACGACTTATCATATTGCCAATGAAGAATTTCCCAGGAAAGGCAAACCTGTCCAACATAGACAACTTCCAAATCACTATGCAACTCTCTAATGAACTTCTTCATCGGGTCGGATTCGGATTTTTTCCTCTTGCTTAGCAGGAAATTCTGTGGAAAAAGAGATGTCATCCCTGGAGTTGATGATTTCAGGCTTGAAATTGAATGAAGTGGGTCCTTTGACTGCAGAAAACCTGTTGAGATTTTCATGAACCACATGAAAAAGTACCGAAAAAGTACCAAAAAAGTACTTTTCTGCAAAGCACTATATAGTAAGTGCCAAATATTATTTTAGATCACATAAAGAAGAATAAATTTTTTTAGATAAAGCAATTCCATAATGAGATAGTGTGTTAATAGATCTGATGGGGAGGCCACATTTGCAAAGTTAAAGTTGGTTGGATGACAATGAAAAGCATGGAAATGAACCTTTAACCAACTAAACAAATATTGTTCAAGTTGGAGATAAAATAAAATAGCATGTGAACCAACTTTTACAGAAAAAGCAAAGCAAAAAAGTGTAAGTATATGCATTTGATCATGATTGTAGAAAAGGGCTTTCAATCCCAAATCATTTAAACTAATGTTATGTGAAATAACTATGCTCCTTCCTACTTATGTAATTATTAGTCTAAAATCTTGTACTTTTTTTGTACCAAATTAATTGAAATTGTAAATGAAGATTAAAAATGAGAATCAAGAAACTGACCTATTGCATACATCTTCTGGTAGTTCAAGATGTCGAATTTGCGCATACGTTCTCGGTAACTCTTGTAGAATTTGTGAAGCTCACCCAATGTATCTTCGTGATTGAACTTGTCATCAATCTTCCAAGGCTTCAAATGTTCCATTATCTTTGGAGACTCAGACTCTTCTTCTAGGATTGTAGGCAGCCCTATAGCCCTGACCTTTTTGATCTCCATTTTCAGCTGCTCAATCAGATCCTGATGCTCCCACAAAGTCTCAAGTCCATTTGCATCCTCAGAATCCTGCAAATTGGACTTTTTAGAAACTTTCCCACCAAATTCTTCACTCTTGGATTCATTCTGATCAGACAGCATTTGAATGCTTGAATTAATAATAAAATTGGACTCTTCTAGTTCTTGAAGCTCTTCCATTATGTGACTATCTTCAACTTCATTTTTACAATCCTTATCCGAAAAGAAACCATCATCATCAACCGAGAACTCATTGCTTGAAGTAATCGAATCGGAGTCAGAATCTACAGCTACAAAGTCATCCTCTGAAAGAAACTGAAAATCATCCCCAGAACCAACTTTTTCTTTCAACACCATGCATGAACTCTCCTTTTCTTCTTCATTGGAATCAGAAAACAACTCTTTCACTGTAAACCTCACATCTTCTGGTTCTTCAATGAAGCCACTCAAATGTTTCTCAGGCTTGAACTCATACTTATTGGTGCTGGTTGAAGGGACTGAATCCAATTTCTCTTTATTGATTTCATTCAATTCCTTGCAAGTCTGAAACTCGAATTTGAAAATGAAATTTGGAGTCTCTTCTTCTTCTTCTTCTTCTTCTTCTTTTTCTTCATAATCATTTTCTGTTTTTTCAGGTTTTGGGACCTCAAATTCAGCTTCAGGCTTCATTGGCTTAGATTCAACTTGATTATTCTCACATGAACTCTCATCTACTTGAGCCCTGACAAGTAATTAAAACCAAATTCAACAAATGAGAAAACAGTAAACAACAATAATAAATATTTTTTTTTAAAATAAAATATAAAGTTCCAAGTTTTTGAATTTTGATTACCTGTATAAGAACTTGCTAAAGAGACCAAACAGAGCAAGAAACAGAGTGGAGACAGAGACCCAAAAGGATCCATCGAAAAGAAACATTTTTTGATAGAGAAACCCGTGAACAGAACCCATTTTTAACCAAAACCCAGAAAGATTAATTATTTAATCAAAAAGTATTTTAGAGAAGCCATCAATTTAAAAACCCATTGTTCATTCATTTATTCATTTTGAAGCAAAAACAAAAAAAATCAAAATAGAGTAGCACTTCATGAAAACTCTGATTTCCAACGTTGAAAAAACCATGCAAGAATGGACCTTTTACCTGTTAAAAACACCAAAACAAAACAAACAAAAAAAAGCCCATCGAAAATTCAAAGACTTGCATTGAATTATGATCACAGAGAAGTTGAAATCCGACCTAATTAGAGAAGATAAAAAAGGAGAGAAAAGAACATATCAGCGAACTGGGGTTCTCTTGATTTGAGCTAATCTTTGGTTGCTTAGAGCCATGGAATTCTCAGTACCGTTATTAGATAGATATACAAAATGAAGATTTAATTAGATTTTCTTCAGTTGAAGTGTCTGTTCTGTCTTGTATTTGGTATTCAAAAGATTTGAGAGGAAAAAGAAATAAAATAAAATAAAAATTGGGTTAAATTGAAACTTTACGTTTTTAATTTATTTATTTATTTTGGTTTGTTTATTAATTTGTTTTTGTTTAAGTGGTTGATAAATTTATGTCGGTTTGATATAATTATTTGCAAGAAAAATTTGACTGGTTTTATCTAAAAAATATACACTGTATATCGGAATTTTCTTGAGAGATTTGAGGTCGGTGGAGATGACCCATCAAAGGAAGGGGCTTGATAAATCAAATGTGTAGTTAATTAGACAATTAAAAAGAATATAAATATGTTTTTTTTTAAATTAATATGAATTAATTAGAAAATTTAAAAAAAAAAAAAGTTTAAAAAAGATATTAAAAAAATAAAATCATTATGAACATGTGATTAAATGAGAAATGAATGCACATATTAATTAACAATAAATTATTCGTGAAACAAACAATAAATTTAGAATATATACATACATATGATATGATAGTATTAACAACAACTTTATTATTTTAAGTGGAAAATAATTAATATATTTACTGTAATGAAATAACAAATATAGTCATTCATATGTGTGTTTATTTTTATTTATAAAAATAAATTAGTTGTTAGACCATCTCCAATACATATGTTATTTTCAATGTTAAATTTAACACATAAAAATATAAAATGTTATATTTGACATAACAATTTAATATTGTGTTCAAATGTACAATTCTATCTAACATGCTATTTTTATTATTTTATTAATTAAAATTATAAAAGTCAACACTTACCATTAATGCATTCATTAAATTTGTTAAAGAATAGTCGGATGAAATAGATTTGGATTGAAACATTATTAATGTACATTAAATTTAAATTATTAACACTACCCATATAAGGCATCGATATATATTTATCGATACGTATTGAAGAGATATTTTTCATATATATATATATATATTTATATATATATATTCTCTCATGAGCTATCCTTTATTTTAATATAAAGTAAGGACTGTTATGAAATCCATCGATTTTAATGAATTTTGATTTGGATTTTTTTATAGGTAATAAGTTCAATAAAATCTATTTATAAACAAAGTTTATTTTGTTTTTCAAGAACTACAACTATTTTTTTCTTCTTATTTTTCATCCCATTTTTTGACTCTTGATTTTCAATAAAATCCGTAAAAAAATAGTTGTGGTTCTTAAAATTTATATCAAAATTCATTAAAATATAAATTCATTAAAATCAATGAATTTAATGATGGTCCTTACTTTATGTTAAAATAAAGGATCCATCATAATAGACTCATTATATATATATATATATATATAACTATTACAGTAAATTTAGGGTTTGAAAAGTGATTAACTAATAACTCACATACCTATAGTCTCACAATATAACTCTGAGGGGCATACAATTGAATAAATCTCATCTCTTTAAGAAGGTAAATATTTAAATATAAACGAATTAAACTGGCAATACTTTAAATGAATTTAATATAAAACAGCCAGTGCATCATGTTCATGGGAATATTATTGTCTTGGCTCGGTAAAATGCAATAATGAGAACACTTTGTTTCTGTGAAAGAAATATAGAATAGAACTAGAAGTGGGTGTTTTGATAGGCACACTACAACACAATACCTAATTAATGCAGATCCTTCTAGGAATTGAAGAATTGAAGAACCACTATCATCAAATATATAAATTACAGTAATGTTTAATGGTTGGACCCCTTAAATCTTAATATATACTATATGCTTTTTGGCATATTATATATTGAAGGCAATTGAGGCCATTCTTTGCTTTATTATGGGAAAACAAACACAAAGAATACTACCAAAGAAATTTATAAGGTAGGAATTCAATGCCTCAAGTTGAATTTTTTATTTGACAAAACTTGTTATGTTATGTGCAATACAAATTTGTTCTATATAGAATATGACAAAAAGACGATATGTTTATATTATAAAATAGGTTAATTGACACTGATACTTTCTGAACTTTGTCTGAATTTACACCTTACATCATATAATTTTTTTTTTACCATTAAACCACCTGAACTTTCACAAATTGACAACATCTGACTGTAGATACTCTCTTATAGGAGGTAAAAAATTCAAGTGTTTGTCAAAAAATGAGAGTTCATGGGTTTAGTGGTAAAAAAATAAAAGCAGAAGAGACATAGTACATATTTTAGAAGAATTTAAGAGGTATTAGTGCCAATTAGCATATAAAATATGCATCTAACGATTCAGATTTGAATAAGGATTAGATATGAATATGGATCGACTAGAGGTAAATATCAAATCAATATATAATCAGGTTGTTTTGGTTTGTTACTAAAAGGAAATTTTGCTTGCCCATTCAATTTCACCTGTCTCTCCTAACTAAACTAACCCATATAAGCCAAGAGAGATGTAAAGAGTGATGAAGTTTCCAACCACCACCTTATGACCCTAACAATATGTAGTTTTTGTACCTTGTCCTCTCTCTCTCTCTCTCTCTCTCAAAAACATATATACATGCACACATTCAATCCACACACACAACAGCATACACTGTGCATGGTTATGAAGATGATATTTCACACTTGTCTTTCCTCAGCAACCAAAAACAAATATGATTCTAAACCCTACCTAATTCTTCCCATCCAAATTGAAAGACCCAAATGGCCACATTTCTAATGGCCACATTGAAAGACCCAAATGGCCACATTTCACACTTGTCTTTCCTCATCCAAATGGCCACATTTCTAAGCATTCGTATTTCCTTTACAAGTTCTACGCACACTTCAAAAGGAAAAACCCAAATTTTGTTCTATTGAACAAGTCAAAACGCACCTAGCTGATTTTTCCTTCTTTTGTATGTGAAAATGCATGACTTATAGATTTTGATAAGAAGTTATCGAATTTTCTAATGATACTTCATTGAATTAACTATGTTAGAAATTTTCCATATATAAATTCATATATCTTTATATACGATGCTTTTGAATGAAAAATAAACCAATTAATTAATTATATTAGATATAAAATGAGGATTCCTAAAGTACTTATAAGCATACTAGTAGTTAATATATATATCTTCATGGTTCGATCCTAACCTAGTTAATTGATTTGTGAGGACTACTACATCATTGTATCAATCATATATTCATACCGTTCATATATCTTTTTATAGGGTTCATAATTAGTATTGATAAGATTTCTTTCTTGTGATTAAAAATGCTAAGTACATACTGATCGTGATTTCATATAACATATCACTAGGCTGAGATCCATAAAGGGTGTTACAATGTTAATTTTCTTATTAATTTCTAGTCAAATAGTATGTAATATGATATAAAAAGACTTTACATAAAGCACGATCACATGCATATTGCAGCATAAGAAGTATATACTCCAGCCAGTCATTATCAGGTAGATTAAGTAAGGAGGACAACCATATTGACCATATCTATGTTAAGATATTGATTTTTGTATGAATCAGAAGAATGTTCTTAATTCTATCATGAAAAACAAACATGATCCGATGTTTTCAAACAAAATTTGTGGGAAAAATATGTGTTCACAACGACCCAAATTTTTAAAAGTGGAAAAATAATAATCTTATTTTATTCAAACAATGAAAAGTATATGGACGACCTGATACATGAGTCAAATTGGAAAGAATGTACATCCATCATCAAATAGAAGAGGCATTACAAATAAATATTACATTTTGTTAATTATAGCGGTCTATTCACTATATATATTGTACTAGAATGTGTAAATTGTACCAATCTCAATTTCTTTTGAGATTTATTATTATTATTATTATTATTATTATTATTATTATTATTACTATTATTATTATTATTATTTTATATATATATATTCATATTTTATGATATACAACTCAATCGTGATTAACCACCCCTCACGGTTATTGTAATCTTAATGTGAGTGAGACTTGATCTTAAGTTTTTTATATGATTATATGACAGATTTTACAGGTTAAACTAATTGATCTACCCATAATTATAATAATTAATATCCCAATTAAGTTGTGTTATACGCAATGAGAAAAAAATCAACATCAGAACTGAATGACGTAGAATAATTCTTATGTTCAACATGAACAAGAAAAGAAAAAATTACCAAAATTCCCAAGACTTTCATAAATGAAGTAATTACACTTTTCTAATTTAAATTCTCACTTCCTCTAACTAATGTCTTCTTCTAGAGCATTGGAAATTTATTTACAATGTCAAATTCCAAACCGAAATATGGGTAAATCTCATTCACACCCTTTGTTCGATAAATTCTATTTTATCATGCTATTTATTATTCACGGCAAAAAACAATTGGCTCCAAAAGAATTACGGCCTATTTGCACTGCCCTGCTACCACTATTTTCTACAAAAGCCCACCACATTTTATATATGATTTCATATATTGAATAAGAGCTTTTTCCACATATGCCTCACTTTTTTTTTTAAAAAAATGGTTAATTGCAATAACATACCTTAACGTTTGGTAATATCACAGCTACATGAAAAAAACTTGAGTGCATCCGATGCACCACAATGGAATCTGATGGTGGTGCATTGGATCCACTCGGTGAATGACATGTGTCTCAACTTAAATTTAAAAATCAAATATTTTTTATTTTC
The DNA here is from genome assembly GCA_032871835.1 of Dipteronia dyeriana. Classification (NCBI taxonomy): domain Eukaryota; kingdom Viridiplantae; phylum Streptophyta; class Magnoliopsida; order Sapindales; family Sapindaceae; genus Dipteronia; species Dipteronia dyeriana. The sequence continues at coordinate 2,188,517 of CM065297.1, forward strand.
ACTTTTTGCTCTTCCTTTCCACCTTGAACAACAAAGCTTATTTTCTTTTGTGAAACAAATTGTTGTCTTGTTCTTGTTGTTTCCATGATAATCTACCCAGATCTCGACATCGACTTAAAGTGATCATCATCGTTCTGTTCTCACTGTCTCCGATGACCACTTACCTAGATCTTGACATTAACTTACTTTGTGATTGAAGCAATGTACATTTCTAATTGAAATTTACTTTTTTTTTTCCAAAGATAGAAGAATCAAGAAATTGGGAATTTTGGGATCTCATGACGTTGAAGATCGTCGAAACGCTTTTCTCCTGGTTGCCGATTAAGATCCATGGCCACGTCGAAGTTATTGCCGCTGAGACGATTTGCCCTATGTTGCCCGATGAATAAACGAGTTCCAAATTTGCCATCCACCTAGCCAAAATGTCACTGGTTTTACCTCCTATATAGGTCTTCCATTCATTTTAGGTTTGCATTTATGCTTTTTCACATTATTATATAATTTCAACTCTTAGTTTCAATAGAATTTGTTTAGATTTTATTTCAGTTTCGCTTTCTGTTGTTTTGTCTTTGATAAATAATGATGATTTTGATAGCCTTGACCATGTTTATTTGATTTACTATATTCGATTTCACGTGAAATATTGGGTTGATATGAAGTCTTTATGATTCTCAGATGTTCAATTATTTCACAGATAATTTGGCAAAGATGTAAAGAAAAATGTAAAAAAAGAATATTTGTAAGAAAGCTTCTCATACAAAAGCGTGAGAAGAGAGTTCTCATTCATCTCTAATATATAGACTTTATAACCAATAGAAGAAATACATTGAAGGAATGTTACAAATATAGTAGTAAATTTGTACATATTGTAATGTTGTTACATAGCTATTTTAAATGAGTAAATTGCTCAACTGATTTCTAGGAGTAGATTGCTCAATTGATTTCCCATTATGTAGTGATTGGATTCCAACAAGATTCCTTGAATTACTCTTCACGATTCTTCTATTTTAGGAAGGACAACCACATCTTGGTCAATTGCCTTATCACTCCAATTCTCATCCTTATCACTCCATGCTATAGACTCAAGGTGGTTGTTAGAGGATGGATTATGTTTAATAAGATGGGGTCTAGCTAATTTCTAGTTTTTCTGGTGTGCCCCTTTGTTCTGCTATGGTGATTGTTTGGAGTAGCTGCTTGTCTGGTCCTCTGTTTTTGCATTTTTGTTTGTCTGGTGTTGTATGTGTGATGTGTTCTGGTGGAAGCAGGGTGTTGTGTTGTGGTGGGGTGATTGGTGTGTTGTATTGTGTTGTGACTAGCTCAGTCTTTGTATTTGTTTTTTGGATCCCCAATAGTTCCAGTGGCTAGTGTTGTGGTATATGTGGTCTTTGTTATTATGGTTTGCTTGGTAGGGGTCTTTTGTTTGCTGTTGTTTTCCCTTCTTTTCAGGTTGCCATTGTGCTTTTTTATGTGAAGAATTTGCATTTTGGTATTCATATTGTTCTTTGTTTTTGCTTTGTGATGTCTAGGCACTCTATCACCATATGATTGGGAAGTGGCTCAATGTCAAATACACAAAAAAGGGGAAACGATGGAGAAACAAGCAGAGATATATATAAATCATGAAAAACCTGTACAAAACTACTTGTAATAAAACCATTAGACTGTTGTATATTTATAACTTGGATACATGTATACAACTAATTAGCTACTTACAATTAGCAGTGTAATTGATTTTTTCCAAGAACATGAGAAAACAGAGAATGCATCTATATATTAGATTTTTTTCTCTGAAATGTTGTATAAGTTTATCAATATAAATAAAGTTGAATTTTTTTTTTCAATACAAATGTTTTTTAGTTTCTCTTATGTATTAGTCTCTCTCCTTATAATTAGCATCCAAACAAAAAAGAGATCGAAAATCCAATATAACAATTCACAAACAATCCAAATATTCTTAGAATTGTTACAATCCAAAAAATATGAACCTTGATCATGTGCTACAAGAGGAATACTAGTCTTAATCTCTTTGTCTTAGAAATGGTATCATAGATTAACCTTCATGAACTCCATGAGTGTAAACTTGTACAAGAAAAAATAAACAACATGAATCTATAACCGGACAAAAACAAAGTCATATACATGTACAAGAACAAAATCACATAAAACAAAAATTCAAATCAACATCTCAAACGAACTTGAAAGACATAGATAAACATACAATTGTAGTTACAAAAAGTATAATAAATATACATCAACTTTGATTTTCTTGATAGTGGCAATGATCAACATCATAATTGTTTGAACTCTACATCACAAATTCATTTTCAGTTTGAAAAATACATAAATCTATATAAATTTACTTCGAAGGTTCAATTCAAACTTGGCTCAAATGAGGCATTTGTTCCATGCTTTGAACTATGCTTGAATAACTTGAGTTATAATGTCCAATAGGCAATTGCAAAGTATCCTAAAATTTAAAAACAAAAATAAGTAAAAGTAAATGAGAAAAAAAAAGGCAACCAAGATACACTATGAACAAAAACGAAATGCATACTAGACTTACCTTATCATAAAGGTTTAAAGTGTCAGACATATTAAAGCTATGGTAAGGTGTTGTATTAAAAACAATAGGATGTTGTGAGCCACTAATAGGCACATGTTTGTGCTGCCCTGTATAAAGAAAAATGTAACATTATATTAATTATAATTATTAGTACTAAACACTTATGTGTGAAGACATATGAGATAATTTTATACATTTAGTCAATTTTTTCTTCCGTTTCTCCAAATTACTCTTCAATCTAGCATTTGTAATTCTTTTAGTCCTTACAATTGGTGGATTCAACATCGAACTCTCATGGATAACATTGTCATGGTTTGGATGATCACTTGCTTTCCTCTTTCCCTTTTCCAAATTGCGTTCCAACACATTGATAATGTCTAAATCTTCTTCAAGTAGCTTTATGATTTCCACTAACTTTTCTTTAACAATTGCAGTTCCAGAATTAGTCATCGAGGCAATGTTATACACATTCATTCCCACGTGCATCAACTCACTAAGGCGTAAGGTTTGGGAAGACTTGATATTGTTACTTGATAACCTATCATAAGTTACAACAATTCCTTTCTTCGCCTCTTTAGTCCATCTTTTTGATATGCAATGAAAAGGTAGACTGGTAGGATTATTCAAATTAAACACCTTCAAAGCATGACGACAAAACATCCTCATGGACTCAAATAACTTACAAGAATATGAAATAGCCATGGTCATTGGATTGTATTGAACTATATACACTTTTTGTTGGCATTCTTCATTTGCTTCGTACACACAAACCCCACGATCATTACACACTTCTTTCAATCTCACAACCATACAATTCACATACTCTTTTTCAAAGAAGCTAAACATTTTGTTAGTGTAAACCCGAGCTGCATGATTCAAAATTCCACTCCTTACTTGGAGACAAGGACAACCTTGTTTGTAATGATAATCCTCTTCCAATTTCGCCAAGCGCATCTCATTCGTCTTTTTTTCATAATGATGAACAAATTTAATGAGATCCATCATTTTGGTTGAAATTTGATGGAAAAAATTATTTGTACTCTCACTCATTTGAGTGAACTTGAAATTTACCGAAAAAGTATATAAGCTAAAAGCCGGGCACCATTTCTTTCGAAGATCATACAATTTCTTAAGCCATGAATGACTCTTAAGATTGAAACTTGTAATCATCTCATTCCATGAGGCTTCAAATTCCAACTCATTATAACAACTATAAACGCACTTGTTGAATTGTTTCTTGAACTCAAGATTATTATAATAACTACTAAGATGTTGTGCAGCGTTCTTATAAATGTGCCAAGTGCATAATCAATGACGTGTCTCTGGGAAAAACTATTTCGATTGCCTTTGACATTGCTTTTTCCTCATCGGTAAATATAGATTTTGGTTGTTTATTTCACATCGCTTCCAAAATGACCGAAACAACCAAACAAATGACTCGGTGCTCTCATCTATTAGAAAAGCACAACCAAACAAAACATTCTTCCAATGGTGATTAACCCCCACAAATGGAGCACATATCAAATTGTACTTATTAGTTCTAAAAGTAGTGTCAAAGCAAATGACATCACCAAAACAATCATAATCTAACTTTGCCATACCATCTCTCCAAAAAAAAATTGGTCATTCGATTATATTGGTCCACTTGTATTGAGTAGACAAATGTAGGATCCTCACCTTGTTTACATTTCAAATAATCGAGCAAACTTTGAACATCTCCCGCTTCTATCATTTCCTCCTTCTTCATTTACAAATAATTTCTTGCGTCTTTTTTAGTGAACTTGATATTTTCAGCCCCTCCAACTTCATTTGCTAAATATGAGTATGCTTGTGTTGGTCTTACACCGGCATCAACCATAGAACTAATGACATTCCCATGAGTTTTTGGTATTTTTTGATCGGATTTTAGAAATTGTCTTTCTTCCGCTTTAGCAAGTTCATGATTATGATTAAGGTTTATATGAGAAATTGCCCATACCCCACTAGTCACAGTAAATCGAATTAGAGCTTTGCACCCGGTTCTTGTCTCTAACTTATTCACTTTGTTCACCTCACATAAATCTTCATCCATCTGAAATCTTTGCTTTGAACATACATATTTCCGTTGTCGAATATTATTTGATGAATCTCTTCTAATGACATGTTTCCTAACACTAAAACCTTTTTTCAGAGCATAATTATTGTACAAATCATAGGCTTCAGCATCAGAATGTACCTCCATTCCCACCCTGAGTTCTCCATCATATTCTTTCTCAAGTATTTCATCCATATCCCTGTTTTAGTTTTTTAAAAATTAGTCATCACTGCCATGCTCAACTTGCAATATAGAAAAAAATATTTCAACGTGCACAATCGATCATCAATATCAACTTGCACAATCAATTGATAGATAACTTTTAAAATTGGCTATCAAGTGTACATTTACGGTTGAAAAGTAAAAATTAAACAAATAAAAATAAAAATGGATACAAGTTGGATACAACCAGACAAGTCTTTTAAATGCTCAATTTTGCACGTATTGTTGGTATCTATAACATATGTTGATAAACAAGAAGAGATGTTTTTAATTTTCAATTCCAAACATTTGACCAAAATCCAAATTTAAAATTCAACATCATTGTATATAATATTACACATTCATTAAAAAAAAATCAAATAAATGTTGTTTAACCGATACACAATTACACATAAAACAAAATTATTGATGATTAGAAAACAAATGAGAATGATTTAGAAGCAAAATATATATAACTAAGAAAAGATTAAAATATTTAGCACTTAAATAAATAAATAACAAATAATCACCTAAAAGTTCGAAACAGTAGTCACCGGAGATGGCACAGACCGACGACAGCGCAGACTGAAGACGGTGATGACTCTCAAAAGTCACTGGAAAAGAAGAGGGAAATGAAAAGCCAAAATGAAAGTGAAGGGAAACATGTTTTGTCGTTCAAGGTAGAAGTCAGGAGCAAACAGTGAAAAGAAAAAATATTTGGTTTTTAAATATATAGATACATGTGTCATTCACTTAGTGGATCCGATGCACCACCATCAGATTCCATTGTGATGCATCGGATGCACCCAAGTTTTTCTCCAGCTATATTGGACTCTTCCTTTAATTACATAAAAGTATCCTTGACTAACCGTTGATTGACATTTGACTAACAGTTAACCGATACTAAATGATGGAATGACCAAATTAACCTCCCTTCAATGTTTTATCTGATATTATAATATTAATTTTAAACATATATTAAAAATAAACAAAATTATTTAAAACAGAAAAAATAAGGAAGTTGTCTAAAAAACAATAGAAAATTAAATAAAAATTATAATCAATTAAAAATAGAAAAATAAGAAAGTAGTCTAAAAATCAATAAAAAAATTAAAAAGATTAACAACAATATCAATGATCCGTCCTAAAAAAAAATCTTGATAAAAAAATCCAAATTTATTTAAAAACAACAACAATATCCAAAAAAAATTTAAAAAAACAAGAATATAATATACAACCAACAACAAATCTACATTTTTGAAAGAAAAAAAAATAACTTTGATGATCATTTTAACAAAAAAAAAAAAAACTGGGTGAACAATCATCTTCATCGATATTCACCATTTTCTCCTATTTCTTGAACTGGGTTAGTATTGAGAGCAACATGTTTTAAAGATTGAATAAAAAACCTTGTGTTGTATGTAAATTTTACAAAGCATACACGTCATTGACATGAAGGAAAAAATAGCCAGGTGGACGTCCAGGTGTGCATTCGGAAAATATCCTATAAAGCATCATTAAAGAGAAGAAAGCCCGAGTAAGCACATATTGAATAAAACCTACTCGGGATCAGTTAACAACATTCGGGACTGGTTGAAACAACGCCTCCACTCGGGCTCAAACGGCACTACTCGAGACCATCAGGAAGGAATCCCAAATAAAATAGAACATTAAGTTAGAAGAGTCCCCAATCAGAAAATAACTTGATTTCTTTACGAAGACTACATTCTTATAAGGAAACAAGTCCAAATTGAACTACACTACTAGAATCCCACTCGATTTCCATAAGAGACTCCGAAACAGGAAAGAAGACAAATCAACCTCAAGCAAGTAACCGAATCACAATTAAATACAAAGATCTTGTATTACTTGTACAAAGCAGATTATGGTTCTATAAGCATATAAATAGACTCATAATCTGGCTCCAAAAGATATAGACAATACAGCATACAACAATTATAGAAAATACAGAGAGAAAAAATAGAGATCGAGAGTTTGTAAATATCTTATTCTCTTAGTGGATTTTGGCTTGGTTGATCCTTCAACCACCCGTGGATGTTTATCCGGCCATCGGAGTTTTACCACGTAAAACTTGTCTTTGTTACTCTCTCTGCATCTCTTTCTCTTTAATTCAATAGCCGAAATCCAATCCTTGTTGGCTTTTTTGGCATAATCCAAAAATCGACGTCAACAATTGGGGCTAGAAGGAGAGGTTGAACATCCGAACTTGTTAAAAAAGCAATGGCAGGAAGCAGAAGTAGTTCAGGGAATGGCCAAAAATCACCAGGCGATTTTCATATTGGCAATACGTCACAAGATCCAGCAGCAAACACGGAAAACCAGCTTGCGCACCTGACAGGGATCCAGCAAGTTCCTCCAACCAGCAGAGATCCTACGCTGCGTTTCCAAGAGGCCCTGCGGCAATTGGTGTCGGACGCAGCAAGGGAAGGGATTGATCTACTGGCCGCAGGAGCACATACTCCCAATCCTCCACCCGCAAGGCTCCGTTCGATGGTGGTGGGGCCAGGAATAACTATACCAGAAACCAGAAGAAACTCTTCCCTAATCAATCCAGCTGGACAGAAAACACTAGAAGAGGAAAATCACCAGAGGCTGGATCGCAATCAAACAATACGAGCCAGACATCGTAAATACGATCGATGCAGAGAACGGTCATCATTAGAATACAGTGATCAACACCATCGTAAACGTCATCATGGAGTCACACGAGGGTTCCAGCATCAGAGTGAAGAATCTGAGGAAAGAATGACAGTTACCCAACGATTCAACCGTCAAGGAAGCCCGGTGGGGGACAGAGATGTCACAATCCAGAGCCTAACTCGAGAAGTAGAGAATAACAGGCGATAGATGGAGGCACTAGTCAGACGTTACGGCTGTAACGATTTATCTGACGATGACTCTGACAATCCATTCACCAGGGAGATTTTGTGGACCCCTTTCCCAGAAAGATTCAGGATGCCGCATGTGGAGCAATTCAAAAAAGATACAGAAGGAGCATGTTAGACGCTATAAAAGTGCCATGGCTAAATATGCCCGCAGTGACCCCCTATTTTGTCTCAACTTTCCGGAAACACTGGGGGACACAGGCTCAAGATGGTTCCAAAGACTACCCCCGGCAAGCATCGAAAATTTCAGCGAGTTGAGCAGGAGCTTTTCAAGGAAATTCCTGAGCAACATTCACAGAAAGAAGTCTGTGGCCTACCTCTCTCAAATAAAACAGGGGATGGACGAGTCATTAAAAAGATGCTTGGGCCGGTTCGGCCAAGCAGTGTCAGAAATTGGCAGCGCTAATGTTGAAGCAATTATTACTGCCTTCACCAATAACTTGCAGAATGGACGACTATCCTTCGATTGAGAAGAGTGCTGCTGACTAGGTATGCCGACATGATTGATATGGCAGGAGGATACACTCTAGCCGAGGAAGAAGAGCTAGGTACATGAGAAAGCTATATGCATGGAGGAAAGCCCGAACAGAAGAATACCGAATCCAAGGGGCAGAATCAAAAGGAAAAACGAAAAGGGAACAACAAGGAGAAAAACAAGGATGGGGGTAATAGGTTCAACGCCGAACGGTCCACAGAGAAATACCAAGGCAGATATACCAATTACACCCCTCTTCGGAAGAAACAAGAAGAAATTCTAGCCATCTTGAAAGAAAAGAATATGGTACAAGAACCGCGGCGACAATCACAGTTCGTACGGAGAGATACAACCAAGTATTGTAGGTTTCATAAAGAAACCGGGCATGAAACTTCAAAGTGTTTTCAGCTCAGAGATTACATAGAGACTCTTATTCGGGAAGGGCACCTGCGGGATATAATCTTGAAAAAAGACGATAGACCAGAAACCAAGAAAGTCAAGGTTGATCACAACCCTGGTCAAAATCAAAGAACCAGCCCCGAAGCCAATCAAGTAATACATACAATTTTCGGAGGACCTTCTACTGGGAGAAGCAACCGAGAACGAACTCAGGAAATCAGAGAAGCAGTAGAAGCAAGGAATAACTTCGACGTAAACTCGGTTGAACCAGACCCGAAAAGGGTAAAGGAAGGATGGGACCCAATAGTCTTTACAGAGACAGATTCCCATGGCGTCGATGTTTGACCTAACGACGCTTTGGTTATAAGTGCCTGGATTGGCCATAAGGAAGTCCGGAGAATTTTAATAGATAATGGAAGCTCAGCAGATATCCTAAGCGTGGCCGTATACGACCAGCTAAGACTAGACCGAAAATATTTAAAGCCTTTCTATACTCCATTAAGAGGATTTTGGGGAATAAAGGTCAAGTCACTCGGGACGGTAAAATTACCTGTGAATATCGGAAAGGTACCATGCCAGAGGACTGTCCTGTTCGACTTCGTGGTAGTTGACTTGGATAATTGGCCGTAAAATGCATTATTGGGCCGGCCATTCCTGAATAAAACAAGGGCCGTGATGACCACTTATGCATTAATGATCAAGTTCCCAACAGAACAAGGGGTTGGGATAGTCAAGGGATCCCAAGAGATGGCCCGAAGAGCAAATCTGTCAGTATACAGAGACAAGCATGATGCTGAACAAGTGTGCACCATAATGCAGCCAAATCAGTGTAAAAAATCCTTATCATTCGAACTGGATCCAAGGGAGAGCTCGAATGAATACAAAACAGAATTGGTTGAAGTTGTACTTGAAGAAGACAAACCGGACAAGAAAATCAAGATAGGGGCCAACTTGGATGGAAAAGTCAAGCAAGACTTAACCAATCTGCTTAGAGAATACAAAGATGTATTCGCCTGGAGTCACGAAGATATGATCAGGATAAATGCCCGAGTAATATCCCACTACCTCGCAGTAAGCTCGAATGCAAAACCGGTAATACAAAAGAAAAGATCGTTCAATCTTGAAAGAAGTCAAGCAATCAAAAAAGAGGTGGAAAAGTTACTAGCAACTGGATCAATCAGAGAAGTCAGCTACCCTCAGTGGGTTGCCAACGTAGTCCTCGTCAAGAAGAAAAATAGATAATGGAGGATGTGCGTAGATTTCACGGATCTAAATAAGGCATGTCCAAAGGATAGCTTCCCACTTCCAAGGATAGATCAGCTGGTGGATGCCACAGCAGGTCATGAATTACTCAGCCTCATGGACGTTTACTCAGGATATAATCAGATCCGGATGAACAAAGCTGATGAAGAAAAATGGACAATGGAGGATGTGCGTAGATTTCACGGATCTAAATAAGGCATGTCCAAAGGATAGCTTCCCACTTCCAAGGATAGATCAGCTGGTGGATGCCACAGCAGGTCATGAATTACTCAGCCTCATGGACGCTTACTCAGGATATAATCAGATCCGGATGAACAAAGCTGATGAAGAAAAATGGACAATGGAGGATGTGCGTAGATTTCACGGATCTAAATAAGGCATGTCCAAAGGATAGCTTCTCACTTCCAAGGATAGATCAGCTGGTGGATGCCACAGCAGGTCATGAATTACTCAGCCTCATGGACGCTTACTGAGGATATAATCAGATCCGGATGAACAAAGCTGATGAAGAAAAATGGACAATGGAGGATGTGCGTAGATTTCACGGATCTAAATAAGGCATGTCCAAAGGATAGCTTCCCACTTCCAAGGATAGATCGGCTGGTGGATGCCACAGCAGGTCATGAATTACTCAGCCTCATGGACGCTTACTCAGGATATAATCAGATCCGGATGAACAAAGCTGATGAAGAAAAAACAGCATTCACAACGGATCATGGTTTATATTGCTACACAGTAATGCCATTCGGTTTAAAAAATGCAGGAGTTACATACCAAAGGTTGGTCAACAAAATCTTCACTCGGTAAATAGGAAGGAACATGGAAGTGTACAGTGATGATATGTTGACTAAAAGCGTCTCAGCAGATGAGCATGCCCACGACCTCCGAGAGACATTTGATGTTTTGAGAAGATACCAGATGGAATTAAACCCAAACAAAAGTTTATTCGGAGTCCATTCAGGAAGATTCTTGGGTTTTCAAGTCTATCAAAGAGGAATCGAAGTTAATCCCGAGAAGATCCAGGCTTTGCAAGAAATGACTTCACCTAAAACATTGAAAGAGGTACAACGCTTAACAGGGTGTTTAGCCTCCTTGGGAAGATTCATCTCAAAGGCTACAGACAGGTGCGCGCTTTTCTTCAAGATAATCAAAAAAGGGAAAGGCCTGGAGTGGAATAAAGAGTGTGAGCAGGCATTCTTAAAAATAAAAGAGTACTTGGGGCAAGCTCCCATCCTCTTAAAACCGCAAAAAGGGGAATTACTTCAGCTGTATCTGTCAATAACCGAGCTTGCAGCAAGTTCAGTCTTAGTTAGAACAGAAGATGGAGTGCAGAAACCAGTGTATTATACAAGCAAGGCACTCCTACCTGCCGAGACCAGGTACTCACAGGCAGAGAAGATAGCCTTAGCATTGGTTTCAGCAGCAAAAAAGCTGAGACCATACTTTCAGGCCCATACGATCCAGGTTCTCATCAATTGTCCATTAAGACAAATCTTACAAAAACCAGAGATATCAGGAAGACTTACTAAATGGGCAATCGAGTTAAGTGAATTCGATGTTCATTATGTCCCCAGAACCTCCCTCAAAGGACAAGCGGTGGCAGACTTCATAGCCGAGTTCACAGAACCAAACCTGGAAACAAAAAGACTGTTGGATAAAAGTTTCCCATGGAAACTATATATTGATGGTTCTTCAAACACTCATGGCAGCGGGGCAGAGATCGTAGTTCGCACCCCAGATAGAGATGATGTTGAATGTGCCATGAGATTTGATTTCAAAGCAACCAATAATCAATCCGAATACGAGGCATTGTTAGCTGGACTCAGAGTCTGTATAGCTCTTGGGGCAGATGAAGTTGAGATATTTAGCGATTCACAGGTAGTTGTCAACCAGGTTATGGACGAATACCAGGCCAAAGATGAAGGAATGATTGTCTACCGTGACATCGCAAAACAGCTCCTCCAAAAATTTAAAGATTCAAAATCGCTCAGATCCCCAGAGAAGAAAATGAAAAGGCAGACGCTTTATCTAAATTAGCGTCAGCAACAACCTCAATCAGACCTTAAACCATTCTAGTCGCACACCTCCTTAAACCGAGTACAGCTGAACCTAAGCATTTGGAAATTTTAGAAATCCGAACACCGCAAGACTGTTGGATGGTCCAGCTGAGAAGGTTTCTGGAAGAAGGCGTGCTCCCGGAAGATCCGGTATTAGTAAAGCGCATCAGGTATCGATCGGCTAGGTATACTATGATCGGAGGAGAATTATATAGAAGGGGGTTTTCTCGAGCTCTCCAGAGATGTATACCGGAAGAAAATGCACATCGAATACTTCAAGAGATCCACGGAGGAGTTTGCGGGAACCACACTGGAGGTCGGAGTCTGGCGCATAAGGTACTCAGGCAAGGCTATTATTGGCCTACACTTTTCTTAGATGCACAGCAATGGTCGGAAAGTTGCAACACCTGTCAAAGAATTGCCACGATATCCGACAACCCCCAGAAAAGCTCAAAAATCTCACTGCCCCATGATCATTCGCCATGTGGGGCCTAGACCTGATCGGGCTAATGCCAGCTAGGACAGGGGGTGGAGCGAAGCATGCCATAGTAGCTGTCGATTATTTTACAAAATGGGCCGAAGCTGAAGCGCTGGTGCATATCACAAAAGCCAACACCATAAATTTTTTAAAGAAAAACATACTTTATAGGTTTGGAGTTCCGGACACTATAATCACCGACAATGGCACTCAGTTTGATAACCAAAAGTTCAGACAGTTGTGCGAGAAGTATCATATTGCTAACTACTATGCGACACCAACTCATCCACAAACAAACGGGCAAGTAGAAGCAGTAAATAAAATTATCAAGCACACTATTAAAGAAAAATTAGATGACAAAAAAGGAAGCTGGGTTAAAAAGCTTCCTGAAGTTTTATGGGCATATCGGACGACAGTAAGGACTTCAACAGGAGAAACTCCGTTCACCCTAGAGTTCGGAACAGAAGCTGTCATCCCCATAGAAACATCGTATGCGTCCCACCGGGTCAGGCTATACGATGAAGAACAAAATGTTGATACACTGCTACAAAGTTTGGATGAGCTAGAAGAAAAAAGGTAAAAGTCCCGAATAAGAAATACAGCCTATCAACAAAGAGTGGCTCGCCACTACAACTCTCGTGTTCGGATCATGAAATTTCAGTTAGGAGACCTGGTGCTCAGGAAGGTGTCACTGAACACAAAAAATAGAGTCGCGGGATCCCTGACTGGCAAATGGGAAGGTCCATACAAGATCGAGGGGATAGCTGGCCATGGAGCTTATTGGATTGCTCGACCCAATGGAGGGGTGTTACCCCGACCATGCAATGCCCAATATCTGAAGATTTTCTATCCTTAATATATATATATATTTATATTGAATATTTTATTCATTTATTGGTAGGATAAATATTAAACTGTAATTTAAATCTGTCGGTTTTTTACAGTAATAAATAAAATTACTCGGAATTTCCAAAAGGATAGCATCTAGTTCGGGATTTCAAAAAAAAAAGGCATATGATAATAAGAACATATGGAAACAGAGCATGATAACAAGAACATGTAAATAGAATTCTCGGGACCATCAAATCCCGAATGGGCGGAGAAGCTCGTAGGAGCATGCCAGCCGAGCAGGGTCAAAATAACCTTCGTAAAAAGGCAAACCCGATGCACTAAACTTTGGAAAAATGCTCGGGACGCTATAGGAAGAAATTCCGGTAAAATACGTAGCTGTGTTGAAGCGACTTTTTTTTTTTAAAAGGAACTCAACGATTCGGCAAAACCCTGCGCATAAAAACTAGGAAGACGTCCTTGGTATTGCGTAAGGACTCGAACGTATGATCATGGTGAGCCTTGATATAATGTTCGGGTAGCAATCAGGTATGAAACACAAGTGCAAACTTGTCTGTTTCAAGATGACTCGGTTAATAATAAAGAGCCAGTTTAATAAGATACTTGGCAATTGAAGTCATTCGGGTAACGACCGGTTTAATAAGATACTCGGTTAAGTTACCCGAACACCGAAGAAGCCAAGTTTAATAAGATACTTGGCAATCGAAGTCATTCGGGTAACAATTGGTTTAATAAGATACTCGGTTAAGTTACCCGAACATCAAAAGAGCCAGTTTAATAAGATACTTGGCAATTGAAGTCATTCGGGTAACGACCGGTTTAATAAGATACTCGGTTAAGTTACCCGAACACCGAAGAAGCCAGTTTAATAAGATACTTGGCAATCGAAGTCATTCGGGTAACAACCGGTTTAATAAGATACTCGGTTAAGTTACCCGAACATCAAAAGAGCCAGTTTAATAAGATACTTGGCAATTGAAGTCATTCGGGTAACGACCGGTTTAATAAGATACTCGGTTAAGTTACCCGAATATCGAAGAAGTTGGTTTAATAAGATACTTGACAATTGAAGTTATTCGGGTAACAACCGGATTAATAAGATACTACGTTAAGTTGCCCGACTATCAACCAGTTTAATACAACACTCGGCAACAATCAGCAAAAAATAGACCAAAACCATTCAACTCAGAACAAAATTAAATTTTATTACTCTTAAAAGAATGGTTACAATTCAAAGAATGGTTACAGTCCAAAGAATGGTTCTTTACAAGTAAAAAATAAAAAATCATAATCTTCTACAAATCTACAAAATTAAGGTTGCGAGGATTTTGAGTCTTTGCCAATACTCGGATCTGGCACCATCTCGTATTCACGAAGCAGACTCTCATTAAATAGCCAAGTAATATTGTCGACAGTATCATCCCTCCACTGGCTATAATCTTCACCCGGGACTGGCCCGACATCCGGGACTACACCCTCAACCGACTCTTGACTTGCGTAAAAGGTCGAGAGAGAGTGCTTGGACGGAATCTCTAAATCCATAGGATGAGGCTCTTTACCTTGACTACGGCAGTAGGCTCTCCATTCCTTCATCTGAATCCGAAGAGATTCCAAGGACCGGTCCACATGGTGTTTGATTGACAGCTCCTAATTAGCACGGGCTTTCTCGGTCGCCCTATTCTTGACTTTGAAGAATTCACCGGCCGAAACTAGCCCACGTTGAAATTCCCGAAGAAGTAGGGCATCGTAAGTAGGGGATCTTTTAAAATGATCCACCCCTTGGACTTCCAGCTCAAACCTGGCCTCTCGGGAAAGGGATTCAATTGTCAGCACTTGGCGCTCCAAATCTTCAATTTTTTGGACATACGCCGACTTTGCCTGCTCCGCCTCCTGCTCCGCCTTAAGCATGGATTCTTCAGCAGAAGAAAGAAGATTTTGAAGCGATGCAACCTTCTCCTCTGCCAAAGAGACCTTATCCTCGGCTTCAACCTGCTTCGCCAGGCAGTGGTCGACAAATATCTGTACAGAGCCGACCTCCTGCCAATAAGCCTGCTCAGCTCGAGCACGACCCTCCTCACTCGCCTTCAGCTGAGCCTCTAGACCCCTTATCCGATCGGCTTGACATTGTTGTGTCTGAACAAGTTCAGCAAATTCGGCCACCATCTGCAAAGGAATATACTTAGAAATCCGGCAGAAGCAAAACAATAAAGGAATGAGAATTAACTGAGTTAGATTTAACATACATAAGATGCACCGTTGAAAATGTTTTGGAGACATTCGGTCAGTGAACCATCTCTAAAACCGCTCCAGCGGTCCTCCCCGATATAAGCCTGACCAGAGGATATCTTCTGTAGCATATCTTGGGGAGAAAGGAATAAAGGAACCCCCGAGGGTTCAGCTCCCAGATTTCCAGACTCGGAGGCAGGAGAAGCCCTATTCGGCTCTAAGGATGGAGAAGGAACCCCCGAAGGTTCAGCCCTCATATCTCCAACTTCAGGGGTAGAAGAAGCCCTACTCGGTTCTGAAGTGGCTGCATCTATTGATGCTCCAGCACCAACACTCGGGGCAATCTCATCCGCAACATCTTCGTCGCTGGAGTCAATGAATGAGACTACCCGAGGAACTTTGAGAGGACGAGACTGCGAACTAACTGCCTTTCGCTTCTCACCCCGAGAACAGTGGAAGTTAAGATCAACAGCAAGATCTTCCTGCTGATCGTCCCGAAAAGACTCAAAGAATTCGGCACCAGCAGGCACTTGATCCGTCGAGACGTTACCACCGTCGCCAGCTTCAAACCTTCCAACAGGCTCTTCACCTGGATCCTCATACTGCCTCTCCCTATTTTCAGGTAGATGGGTGTCAGTCGATTCACTTTGGCCACTTGGACCAGCAAAATCCTGAGTAGAAGGCTGAGTTTCCCGATCAACGCACCCAGGAAATTGCTCAGCAATATCAGTTTCCTCATCAGGGTCGGGTGGAGAAATACCCTCATCATCCTGACGGGAAGCCTCCTTTCTACTCGCTTGTAGAATCGCCTTCACCTGGCGAGCCTGAAGATCGCTGACAACGTCCGTATCAAACACTAAAAAAAATAATTAATTATGTTAAAAGAGAAGCAGAGAAATACAACAAAATGGGCGCCAGGTTACTTACACCGCCTGCGATGGCCCGAATCTGTCTGAAGAAGCCGAGCTTCATCAAGTTATCCTCTTTGAAAAGATAGCTCTTGCTCCTCTTTGAAAAGATAGCTCTTGCTCCTCTTTGAAAAGATAGCTCTTGCTTCTCTTTTCCAGAGTACGAACTGCTGCCCGAGTCAGCCTCTTCAGCTCTGCATCACTATAGTCAATTGTTTTCTTGTTCCACGCTTTGGGGGAACAAAAGAAGCGGGGAGCACTCAACACCATTTGGGAATCCCAGATAGAACAGTTATATCAAGCCCGAGAGCCCCTCCAGCAAAAAACCAACTGTTCTTCCAAAATTTATTGGATGTAGGGAATCCCCATATGAAACCCTTCTTTTTTGGGTCATCAGAAGCATCGACCCCCCGATTTCGCCTTTGCTTCTTTGGGGACCCAACCGTCCAAAGAGGTAGACACAAGAAAATAGGTCCCCGTTTTGCCAACCTGCCTCAGCGTAAAGAAATGCCTGATTTCATTCGGGGAAGGCTGCGAAAGGTTCATTCGACTGAACATGTGCCACATGCACATCAAGACTTTGTAACTATTCGGGGCCAACTGAGCTGTGGCTATCCCTGCTTCAGCCAAAAACCAAGCAACAAAAGGCTGAAAGGGAAGTGTAACACCGTAACAAAGCATCGATCCATAAATCGCGACCATACCCTCAAGAGGATTCCATACGACTCTATCCCCCGCAGGAAACAAAGTGACTGAGTCGGGAAAGTCGAACCGGGAGCGATATTTTTCTATCTCAGCTGGCCCGACCACATTCGGCTCAGTATCATAGCCACTCGGGCAAGTATCAGAAAACAAAAGACGAGACGCCTTATGCACTTCATCAACGTCGCCCTCGTTAATAGTTTGTTCCCTAGTCAGAACGTTGTTCGAGCCATGTTTGTACACCTTACTTGTGCTCTGATGTTTACCCATCCTTCGAAAAGATACCCTGTGATCAGAAATGCCAGAATCAGAACTAGATGGAGAACTCGATACAGGGCTGAAAGTGACGTCAGGGTGAAGCCCAAAAACATCAACCTCTAAGAATGGAGGTTCATCTATTGAGACATCCCCCAGTAATCGTTTAATGCAAGATACTAACTGGAAATCCCCACGTTCTAATGCATCAAAAGCGATTTTAAAGAGACGATGGCGGGAAGATGGCCCCATTAAAACTAACCTTTAATTGAGATGGATGCAAGATCTTCAAGCGGAGAATCGTGAACTTCTGGATAAAAAAATCTGAGTCCAAAGAAATTTATGTTGAAGTTTTGAGAATAAAACCAATAATGTCTCTCAGTGAAGAATTTAAAGATGAGGCAGCACGAAACCCTAGGAATTCAAAGCGGGAAAAAATTTATGACGAAACTCGATGATGTAGGCGACGCTTGGGGAAACGCAAAAATCATTTCTCATAAATGATATTGAAAAACGAAGAGACGAGGGACGCGTGTCGAAACAGGAAGTAGCCCTCAACCGTCAGAACTTCAAAACGTCGCTATCAATTAAGATCTCGCGTGATGGAGCGAATCGAAATTACAGAGTCACCATTAAGACGCACCATTGTGACAAGACAGCTATTATGTCGAGAGAAAATTATGATGATTAAAATACTCTTGCCCGAAATGAAATTTTTCTCGGTAAATTTTTTTTAAGGGGGTATTGTTGTATGTAAATTTTACAAAGCATACACGTTATTGGCAGGAAGGAAAAAATATCCAGGTGGACGCCCGGATGTGCATTCGGGAAATATCGTATAAGGCATCATTAAAGAGAAGAAAGCCCGAGTAAGCACATATTGAATGAAACCTACTCGGGATCAGTTAACAACATTCGAGATTGGTTGAAACAACGCCTCCACTCGGGCTCAAACGGCACTACTCGAGACCATCAGGAAGGAATCCCAAATAAAATGGAACATTAAGTTAGAAGAGTCCCCAATCAGGAAATAACTTGATTTCTTTACGAAGACTACATTCTTATAAGGAAACAAGTCCAAATTGAACTACACTACTAGAATCCAACTCGATTTCCATGAGAGACTCCGAAACAGGAAAGAAGACAAATCAACCTCAAGCAAGTAACCGAATCACAATTAAATACAAAGATCTTGTATTACTTGTACAAAGCAGATTATGGTTCTATAAGCATATAAATAGACCCATAATCTGGCTCCAAAAGATATAGACAATACAGCATACAACAATTATAGAAAATACAGAGAGAAAAAAGAGAGATCGAGAGTTTGTAAATATCTTATTCTCTTAGTGGATTTTGGCTTGGTTGATCCTTCAACCACCCGTGGATGTTTCTCCGGCCATCGGAGTTTTACCACGTAAAACTTGTCTTTGTTACTCTCTCTCTGCATCTCTTTCTCTTTAATTCAATAGCCGAAATCCAATCCTTGTTGGCTTTTTTGGCATAATCCAAAAATCGACTTCAACACCTTGTTTAAATCATTTTTTTAACTTTAAATAACAACAAACGAATGACTTTCAGGGTTTGGAGAGCAACAAACGAACAAATCTGTTTTCTTTAACTTGATTAGAAGCAACAAATGGAAGAGGGGAGATATCCGGGTGATGTGGCGAAAGAGGATGGAGGAAGATGGTCGGATTATTGCAACGAAAAAGGGAGATGAACAATCGACTGAAGCGGTGGCGGCGAAGGAAGAGATAGAGAGACGATCGAATGAAGCGGTAGGGAAAGTGGTGCGAGAGATATGACATTGGAGTATTTCCTCCATATTTCAACCACATCTCCATTGAAGATCTTGTTCAACTAGATTTGGTGAGATTGCACCATTCTGGTACGATCTTAAATGCACTTTCTTTTTATTTTTTAATAATTTACAATTTATTTTTAAAAACTAAAAGGAAAAAATATTTTCAATAATTATTATTTATATAATAAACAGGACATATTTTTTTAAAATTATTATCTAAAAGTCATTTTTACCCTTCTTACAGTTAAGTCTATGTTAAATCTAACTCTGGTCAAACTAATCAAAGGTATGTTTTTATAATTTAAGTTAAAGTACAATATAGCTGTAATATTGAATAAAATGAGGGTTAACATTGCAATTAGCCCAAAAATAAAATAAATATTGTACGTGCAACAAAAATAATTCGGACCCACAGAACACAGCCGCATTCATATATGAAACCGTGTCGGCACACGCGCATTATATAAATCTAGTATTGGAAAAAAAAAAACAGTCAAATATATAATAATATAAGCATATAACACATATGCAATGACCACGAATCAATTGAAAAGAAAATTAAAATTAAAATAAATTAGAGATTTCTTAAGGGTTTTATTTTCTTACCCTCCCACTTCAAAATATTCTTTAAATTTGATGCCTCTGTTGTTGTTGACACGAGAGATTGAGACAGACAACATTTTTGTCTACAATTCTATTTTTCGGCAGAAGAAGAAGAGGAAACTGTCCCACCATATTTGACCTTTATTTTTTTTTTTAGATACAAAAAATTCCAATTCACCCTGGTCAAATCATGCTTGCTCTAGATCAACATATGATAAATATTGCTTCTTAAATCAAAACATCTATTCATCAGGTAGATAATTGATTATGTAATTGAGATAAAATCAAATGTGATCGTCACACCTGAAAAAAAAAAAAAATCAGAAAAATAAAAGGTAAAGAGAGGATTTTAACTCTAGAGTCATACCCTCTTCCCCAAACCACCTTGGATTTAACCGGACAAATTAATTTAGATGCTACAAATGTTCATAAAAGAAGATCCAAAATTAAATTATAGAGCAGTATTGGAAACAGGAAATCCAAATTCTAGACTATAGAGATACGAGTTATTTGAAGAGAAAATAAGTTATTAATTCAAGTATGGACAACATCGTTTGATTGAAAAGTTTGAATTTGAGACCGGAAATTCCTTATTAAAGAAAAAAAAAAGAGTAATATTACACCATTTAAATAATTAATCCAAACTTTAACCTAAATGATGTAGTACAATATGAGATGACGTGGTTAATAAAAAAAATCACTTATCACGTTATTTGGGTTAAAATTTAGATTTTATTTTTAGGTTGTCCGGATATCTACCAACCGGTAGATATATACTTCCAATTACATTTTACGATCAAAAGATATCTATTTGTGTAGAGGGTCACAACATCAGAAATAAAACTATCAAGCACACAATATGTACGGATCATAAATCTACTCTTAATTGGGGAGGGGGTTAAACTTAATATTTAGTCAAAAATAATTCTAAATAAATTAGATCAAATTTTAATTAACTAAGTTAATTATCAAATGTTTACTTAATGGGACTTAGCTAAGTAAATTGTCAAATATTTAAAATGTGAGTTTGAGACTTTGAGCTTTATGATGAGATTTAAAAAAAAAAAAAACTCCACATATAGCATCGACGACTCGATTAAGACATTGTCAGGTTAAATAAGAGTTTTTACCATTAAACCGAATTAGACGGTGATCTTAATGACGAGATGTTGAACTGAATATAAATTAAAATCCATAATTATAAACTTTATAATTTCAAAAAATAGACCGGGCTGTCTACAACCCAGTCTAGCTTCTACTTGCCTCGGTCCTTGGAAAAAAAAATCCTAACATGTCTTTATATAATAGGTATAATGGGACTCAAATCCCAACCATAAACATAGAAAGAGAGATACATACCGCTTGAATTAAGAAAATACGTGTGGAAGAAAGAAAACGTCCTTCGTTGGGTTGGCAATCAAAGTGTTGGGATCTATTTGATAGAGATGGAATATTACCCATTACCATTAATTGAGCAATATAGATAAACATGTTAAGGGTTTTTTTCTTTTCTTTTTATACCTTCCATTTTTTAAGATAGAACAAATATGAATTTTATTAAAATCTGAATAGAGTGCATTTCATCGTTTTGATATTAAGTAAAAAATCATGATTTTTTATTTTTTATTTTCAACTGCTTTTGGGTATTTTAAAATCGTTTGATCATTGCCAATATGGGTGTAACTCAGCTAATAGATGAACGAGCTTAGACCTTAGAGCCTTAGATAAATACTCTCCATGTCAATGACTCGAATCCTACTAATGACGAAAAATTAAAAAAAAAATACATGATCCAATGATTAATAGATATTGTCAAAAAAAATATATTTTGACTATTTAAAAACAAACAAAAACAACTTAATAGATCCGATTCAGACTCATTAAGTATAAAATGTAAAAAAAAAAGAGTCAAATTATATGTAAAATTATATTTGAACCAATTTTTAGGAAACTAGTTAAGGTTCATATTCAGAGCTGATAATGGGCTTGTATTGGGCCCAACCCATGTCACTAACTTTTGTCAATAGACCAACATTTGATAGTCCAAAAACTCCACAATTTCAAGTCTGACATGATCCCAATGGGCCTATGTTTACTAGGGGATTTATTGATGTCACTTAACTTAAATCGGGTTGAGTCAAAAGTGAGACCACAAATTGGAGGGCCTAGAGGGTTGCTACTTTGGCCCATATATATCTTCCATTTTGTCACAAACTTTATACATAGAAGATGATTGATTTATGCATTCTCTCATCTCCATTTTGCTTTGTTCTTCAAACCCTAATTTCCCTAATTTCATTTTTTTTTGAAAAACTGATTTCCCTAAATTCTATCTCCATTGGATTCTTATATATTCACTCTCTTAGTGATGATGAGTTGGATCGAATCGATGAATTTTGTTAGGGATGAGTTCTTACCGAAGTAGGTTTATAATTTATTTTTGAGAAAATAACACTAGACACCATTAATTGGTGGGTGGAGTCTCAAAAAAGCCATTAACTGTTTAAATTGTTTTAAAATCATCATTTTGACAAAACATTGTTCCAAAATCACCATTTTTATGCATTCTATATATAACAATTAATGATTTGATTAATTTATTTTTTTAATGGGTAATAATATTTCCTTTTTATGGGTGACATTAAACTTATTATTATTCCCTGATTAATTTATTATTTAATTATATATATAGTAATGATTTCATTATAAGAATTTTATGGGTAATATTTCCTATTTTATAAAGTAATCATGATATATATATATATATGTTCAAAGTACAGGTAAAAAATAATAATTTAAAACCTGTTAAAAATCAATTAAAAAACCGGTACAAAACATGTTTTACTAATTTTTTATCCATATTCTAACATGTTATAATATAAACAAACTGATTTCAAATAATTAATGGGTAAAATGACAATAATTGATACATTCTTTCCATAAAATGAATAATTTGAGCCATTTTAAAAAATTAATAACCATTTAGAGACTTCCTCACCAAACCAATGACTTTAAATATCACTGACCCTTTATTTTTTCAAAAAAATAAATAAAATGTAAGTAAAATATAATTAATAAGATCATAAATGTTGTTTTAAATATCGTCCCCGTTTTTAAAATTATGTCCTAATTCCAATTCATTGCTCATCTTAGAAAAGACATGATGGGATTACTCAACAATTCTGAAACACAAATTTATTTGAGATCAGAAAAATCAAATAAATAAACAACAAAAAGTTAAGTAGAGAATTTAGTGCAGACAGTATTCAAACTGCTAGTACTTGATTTGTTTTTGAAGGATGGACCACAGAAAATTCAGTAATGTTAACACAAAATGGTCCTCAAAATTTCCATGAAAATTACATTCTAATTATTACACTTAAAAAAAAAAAGAATCAGTGAAAACTTTAAAAACTAAAATAAAAGAAGAAGCATACATGATACCTCCATTTTTGAACTGTAAACTGTTCCTTGGGCATCAACATGCCAGGGGTATGTACATGTTCATATAGTGAGACCATACAGAATTTATATGTGTGATAAATTCACTTATAGTTAAAATGGTTGTACACTTTTCTTTTACATGTGTAGTGGTTCAAGTCTCACCTATATGATAGCGGCAGTTGTTTTTTGGAATTTAAATTGTAATAACGGTTGATTTTTTTTTTTTTTGATATGGTATCTATCTAGACCATATTTTTTTTTTCTAAAGCTTTGGTCATTAGTCGGATTCGAACCGTTAACTTGGGAGTTATTTGTTCAAGTCCCAAACTCGTCCATCTAACAACCGACCTACACTCTTTGGGCATAATAACTGTTCCAGAAAGACCTCACTATCAAACAATATCCAGAGGGACAAAAATTAAGCGTGACCTTTTTGGAGAAATAATGGACTCAAAGTTATCAATTTAAGGCTCAATTATAAATGGTAGGTGGGTGTGTATTTAGTGTGCACACATGGTGGAGATTGAGGAGCACATGGACCATTCCAAAATGGGCTTGAATTAAATAAAGAGCCACATGTGAGAACCCTGACCACTTATGACCCATTTCTGTGTATGATGTGTGTGGTAGGTCAAGGACCATTTTGGTTTTGGGACTGCTGAAATGGGTAGTTTTAGACGTCGAGGGCTCAAAAACCATATAAAACAAACATACTATATGGGAATATATATATATCGAAAAATTTCACCTAAGTGCTGATGGAATTATATAAAAATATTGAATATGAGTCACTCATTTTATATATTTTGATTTGACATGTATGTACATGTCAAAACTCTTTTATAATTGAATGACTCACATTCAATGTCCTTATATAATTACATCAATGCACACCGATAGGAAAATGACATATATATATATAATATTAAAAATCAATTAAATTGATAGGGAATATATAAATATATATTAAGAAATAAAGGATAGAGAATATTTAATTGTTAAATTGTCCACTATTTATTTAGAATTGAATATATATTAAAAATAATATGAGGTGTAGGCATGAGTTAGATCTTGTAGACGATATATATGATTTTAGGTTGATGAAGCATGTGTATATCCCCACTTAACACCCTTTCTTCCACGTAACATTAGTGTCTTAGTGATAGGATTCTAGTTACACTATTTATATTTTAAAAAATATGTGTATATAGTTTTATCCAAATTATAATAAGAAAAAATATCTTAATTGCCTATACAGTATGTGATCTCGGTAGATTTTGATAACCTTTGACACGTTTAGAGTCATATTAAAAAAAAATGAAGTAGCGTTTTGTTTAAATGTTGATTTATATGTATGTATTTATCATTATGATATTAATCAATTTAATTTAATCGAATCCAATTTACTTTAAATTCAAATAGATTTATGATTGGTTTTTTAATAAATAATAACAATAACTTTTTAATTCACTGAATGAATGAATGAATTATATATGTTTTTATTTGATTTCGACATGTTTCGACAGTCATATTGTAATAGTTTTTATAATATTTCAATAAATAAATAAATTGTATTCTCAAATCTCAACATTTTTTTTTCTGTATTAACAGGAAAGAAACTTTGATGTAAGATTGCTAATAATTTAACGTTACAACCGTTGACAAAATGAGATTGATCCAGTAATTTACCCATCGCACCTACATTATAAAGTTGTGGGATTGGTTCATATCCTTATTTCTAAAATCCAGGATTATTGTGATATATAAAATAAATAAAAACAAAACACATTACAATGATACAACAAATTGGTTTTCGTTTTTGCTTTTAAAAAAATCTACAACAAATGAGAATGATTTTTTTTTTTATTTAACCAAATTTATACATTGTGTCTATTTATTTATTTATTTTGGAAAACAGTTTCTATTTACACTTTGTTTTGGTATATTTAACAACATTTTTGTTTTATATGACAGATCACAGAACACGTCAAGTCTTTTTCTTACCTAGAAGACGAAACAAAGAAGAAACAATGAAAAAAGAATTAATTTCAAAATGGAATGTGAAGTGTGAACACATTCAATAATTTGTCATATACCAAATGCGATGGCGACTTACTTTAGATAGTTGTATCTGATTTTTAATTTTGGACGGCTCTATTGCCACCCAAATTTAAATAGAATATTTTGTCACTAAAATGCTTTTTAAAAAAATTACTTATACAAATAAACTAGTTTTGACAAATCTCTTCAAAGTAAAAAAAAAAAAAAAAAGTTTTAAAGATTTTTCTAAAATTTTCTAAAATTCTTCTTTCTCAAATGGTGTTGGCACATGAGTTGTTAATATTGGATCACTCAAAATATAATTTATAAGATGTAGACACCTAACATGCCGACACCATTTGAAAAAGAATTTAAAAAAATGGTTGAGAAACCTAGTATTACTCATAGGGGAGAGATCACGAGATATATTTTTTGACATAAGAATTGACACGATTTTTCAACCATCTGATATATGAGATTTGGATGACTTAGATTTAATAAATTTATTTATCTTATTTATTATTTTATTTAAATCTTCTTTCTTTTCTTTTCACTTTCATCTCTTCCTAATTAATATTTCCTCTTCTCTTTGGTGATATATAACTTTATTTTCAACCATTGCTACAACAAATCAGTTAAAATCCTATGTTTTGTTTCAAGACATTATTGAAAAAAACGAAGAAGGTTTCAACAAAAAAATAAAGGAGAGAAATAAATATATACAAATATACAATTCAACCTAATAGCATAATAACCAGAAGAAAGAAAAAAAGCATAAACAGCCGGAGGTTTCATATATATTTTACTCCATGTCTTGAGTCATAGTTTACTCATATCAAACTCATTGAGTTTCGATTAAGCTCTCTCCTTATGCATGCGAATTTGTCATTCCATAGAAATACTTATTATGTGTGTATTTAAAGAGAAAGAAATACGTGAGAGATAAGAGGAGAAAATTAATAATGAAGAGGAAAAAAATATATGTCAGGGAAAGGAAGAAGAAATATTAATTAGATTTAATTAGGAAAGTGAATTTATGAGAGATGAGAGAGAGAGAGAAAAGAAATTAAAGATAAATAATAGAGAAATAAATAAATTTGTTAAATCTAAGTCATCCAAATCTTATATATCCGATGGTTGAAAAATCGTATCAAATCTTGTGTCAAAAATTGTATCCCCCGATCCCGTTTCACATATATATATATATTCTAATAAGATTGTGGAAATGATGATGATTGTCACCGTTTTTTTCCCTTGTATTGCGATGATGTTACCACTTTAATAACTAATGTTTAAAAGACGCCTATTATGGTGAACTGTCTAAAATGCCCTTAAAAATTGTCTTTGTACTTCAATCAGCTCTTACTTTGAAATTTTCGAAGATTTTATTTTATTCTTTCATCTTCTTTATAAATGTTTGTTCTACAATGGAGGTCAAACATTATAACATTATCTATGTATCTTCATTGAATAATTAGTTTAGTAGGGCTACGTAGACGCATTCGGGGGTCGAGCTCTCCGCCGAGTTTCCGGGGGGGAGCTTTTTATATATATATATATATTCTAATAAGATAGTGGAAATAACAAGGATTGTCACCTTTTTTTTCTTCTTGTATTGCGATGATATTACCACTTTAATAACTAATGTTTAAAATGCACCTATTATGGTGAACTGTCCAAAATGCCCTTAAAAGTTATCTTTGTACTTCAATCAGCTCTTACTTTGAAATTTTCGAAGATTTTATTTTATTATTTCATCTTCTTCATAGAGGTTTGTTCTCTAATGGAGGTCAAACATCATAACATTATCAATGCATCTTCATTGGATAATTAGTTTAGTAGGGATACGCAGACGCATTCGGGGGTCGAACTCCCCGCCGAGTTCACGCGCAGGGGGGTTGGCGTAAGACTGGAAATGTAATTACAAAAACTCGAACAGTCAAATAAAAGCTCGAAGCTTCTGTATAAAAACTCGATTACATGTCAAAATCTCGAAAAATAAAAACTCGAATGCAAATAAAAGCTCGATTTCACTTTTTATCTCTTTACTTTTTCCCTCTTTCTTCACAACGACAGTGATGTCATGAGTATTTTCGTCTCCACACTTTAAATGGTGTCTTTTAAACATGATTTATAATTGTGGTGATATTTCCACAAAAACCCCTTAAAAGGTGCCATTAATTTTTCGAACCCTGAGGATTTTTTACAATACAGACTTTAAGCACCTTTTATGAAATTTAGTAGAATATATTGAATCTTGATATGATTTTTTGTATGGATGATAAAAAAATTTAAATACATTTGTGAAAAAAAATTCGGGTACTAGAACAAATTGTTTCCGATTTTTTTGAAGATAAAACATTTAAAAGTAATGAAATATAAGAAAAATTAGTTCTGAATTCCAATTTTTTTTTTCAATTTTTTACCAAATGTGTATTTTTATTTTCTTTGGATACACAAAAATATCTCATCGAAAAACAATTGAGTAAATATATTACAAAGCGCGTCAAAACCATTGGCACAAGCAACCACAAACCAAAGTGCCCCCAAAAACGGGGAGTCCAAACATGAGGGAAAAAAGGGACAAAAGAACAGAACCCAGACAAAACAGAAGAAGCTGGGAAAACGCACCACACCAGACAAGCAGAGGAAAATGAATAAGCACCTACAAACACACCAGACAAACAGGGAATTTAAGAAATCCTCCCAAACTAAATTATTTCTTTCCATTCCAGACCCATTTTCCCCAAAGAATTTGGAAAAGAACTTGTAGCCCTCTTATTAAACACCACAGACGTGTTTCCAAGAAGCCTAAAAAATCTCTAATGTAGTAAATGAAGTTAACATGCTTCAAGCTCCACATTCCATCATAATTGACCCAAAAGAACACTACCTTTGAAACACTGACTATGGTTACCTCTTTCCCGACCAGAGCTGCCGAATTAGTGCATAACTCATAAGCTTTATGGATCGCCATGATCTCAGCCGTGTTAGAATCCAAGACCCCTATACAAAAGGAAAACAAACCCCACAGATTTCCTCCACAATCTCTCATGACACCTCTTATACCCGCATGTCTTGGGTTCTCTTTTACTGGACCATTGACATTGAACTTCATAGAGCCAAAAGGAGGAAGTCTCCAGCCACCCAGATTCAGAGGCTTAACCTGTTGAACTTCAATGCAACAGTTTTTCACATTTAATAAAATTGTAGCGATCGGGTCAGACAAGCCCTTATGGTGAAATTTGAACCACCAAACGACCGTCACCTTTACCATGTCAACAACCTAAGATAAAGCAATCTGAATTCCTTTAGACACCGTATTATTCCTTACCTCCCAAAATGACCACACCGCAACGAAGAAAAGAGAGATCTAAGCTCGCCTGTACTGGCCAACATGCAAAGACTTGACTAGCCACTCACTCAATTCTTTAAGGATTTATTCCCACAACTCACTCCCACTAATCCATGCAGGCATGCAGCAAGACCACAACTTTTAAATCCAAGAGCAATGTAAAAAGATATGGTCTGTGGATTCCATAACCAAACCGCAAAGGGAATATCCTAGAGAAGAACCTAGATCAAAACCAAACCTTTGCATCACTTGGCAAACATAATTTTGCCTTTTAAGAGTTGCCACACAAATATCTCAACCTTAAGAGGGCATATTCCTTGCCAAATGAACTTGTGATCCACATTAGAATCCAATGAAGACTCTTCCAAACACCTACGAAAATATCCCACCGTAAACCTACCATCAAGAGAGAAAGACCAAGCAAGGATATTCAAAACTGGTCTATGAACTTTAATGCACTCAAGGAGGCTAGTAAAAACCATCCATTGATTCTTCTCCCAATCGAAAAGAGGTTTCAATAAGTGAATCTCCCAAACCCACCTAGCACCATGCCAATTCCCATAATCTTTCACTTGTTCATTTTTATTCAAAGCCAAAGTGAAGATTCTAAGACATGTTTAAAGACATATCAGGACCGCACCTGTCGAACCAAAAACCTATCCTCGTACCATTTCCTACCATAACCTTTAAACTCTCATTTAGAGCCTTGTTCAAAAAGGCTTCGCACGACTTTAATGAAAAAGGAGGCCGGCTTGTTCACTTCCCAATCCCAAGATAGATTATCAAGCAAGACACTGTATTTTGCACAAATAAATTTCCTACAAAAAGAGGAATCATGATTGCCAAATCTCCAAATCCACTTGGCCAATAAGCTATAGCTTTTGTCAACCATCCTTTTTATAGAAAAAACGGAGTGTCCCAAGATAGAAAAAATGGGGAAATTTCAACACTGTCTGAGTGTCTCCAACCGAAAGAGTAACATCGAGTCTGAAATTCCCTTCGGTGAAAAATCAACTATTCTTCCAATACTTGTTGGATGAAGGGAATCCCTATACAAACCCCATTTTTTTAGGGTCATCAGAGGTGTCAACTCCCTGATTCACCTTTGTCCCCTCGGGGACCAAACAATCTGGTAGGTTGGACATGAGAAAATAGGTCCCTGTCTTGCCAAACTGCCTCAGTGTGAAGAAGTGCCTGATTTCACTCGGGGAAGGCGGTACCAAGTTCATCCGACTCCACATGTGCCACATGCACATCAATATTTTATAGTTGTTCGGGGCCAGTTGAGCCGGAGCGATCCCTGCTTCAGCCAGAAACCAGGCAATGAATGGCTGAAGAGGAAGAGTGACGCCGCATCAGAGCATGGATCCATAGATTGCCACCATACCCGGGGGAGGATTCCACGCGGCTCTATCACCCGCAGGAATCAGAGTAACCGAATTGGCCAGATCGAATCGGGTACTATATTTCCCGATCTCATCTGCCCCAACCACATTTGGCTCTGTGTCAAACCCACTCGGGCGACCAGCAGAGAAAGAAAGACGAGATACTCTGAACGCCTCTTCAACATCATTCTCATCAACAGTCTGTTCCCTGATTCGAACGCTGCCCGAGTTGTGCCTATGGACTTCGCTTTTGCTTTGATGCTTTCACATCCTTGATCAAAGTGGTACCCTGTGATTAGAAACGACAGATTCAGAACGAGATGAAGAATCAGAACTGGATACAGAAAAATGGACGTCGGGGTGAAGCCCAAAAACATCGACTTCTAAAAAAGGAGGTTCATCATGGGGGATTTCTCCCAGTAATCTTTGAACACAGGAAACCAACTGGAAATCCCCACTATTGAACGCTTCGAGAGCTATAGTACAGAGTCGAAGACGGGAAGTTGGTTCCATTAAAACTAACCTTGAATGAAATCTGATGTAAAGACCTTCGATGGAGAATGGCAATTTTCTGCGTGACGAAATCTTGGCTAGAAAAATTTTATAGTATTGAGTTTTTTAGAATGAACCAGCGCAACCCCTCATTGAAGAATTTAAAGGGGTAATAACACGAAACCCTAGGGTCTCAAGGCGGGAAAAATCTATGACGAGATTTGATGACGTAGGTGGCGCACGGGGAGACGTGAAGGTCGTTTCTCATAAATGATATCGAAAAATGAAGAGACAAAGGACACGTGTCAAGAAGAGAACCGGCTTTCGCCGCCAGAATTCCAAAACGTCGCCATCATTGAAGATCTCGCGTGAGGGAGCAAATCGAATTTACAGGGTCACCATTAAGACACGCCATTATAATAAAACATTTACTCTAGCACTGAAAAGATATAAAAATTAAAGAATTAATTAAAATATTTTATCCCGAAACGAAACCCTGTTTGACAAAAATATTTTAAGGGGGTATTGTCGTATGTGAATTTTATCAGACGTACACGTCACCGACAAAGAGGATAAAATTGCCAAGTGGACATCCAAATAGGCATTCAGAAAATATCCTGCAAGACATCACCAAAGAAGAGAAAGCTCGAGTAAGCAGGTATTGAACAAAACCTACTCGGGGTCAACTGACGTCATATACTACTCGGGATCAGTTAATAATACTCGGGGCTGGTCGATAACATTTTCTACTCGGGATTAGATGACGTCATTTTGGACCAGCTGATATCATGTTCTACTTGGGACAAACATGAAGAAAACCAAATAAAAAGCTCAGCGCGTAGCTTACACGAATCGAGTCATTAAAATACGCGAAGATATCCATATAAAAGAGGAATTCCAAGAAGAACAGAATATCAAGCAGAAAGGGTTCCTAATCAGGTAACAATTTTATTTCTTCAAAAAGACTACGTTATTATAAGGAAATAAGTCTTAATTGGACTACATTACTAGAGTCTCATTCGATCTCGATACAAGTCTCCGAAACAGGAATGAAGACAAACTACTTCGAACAAGTAGACAATCATAATTAAATACAAAGATATTTTATTATTTGTACAAAAAAAATTAGGGTTATATGGACATATAAATAGACCCATAATCTCGTCACAAATAGAGACAGAGAATATACATAAAATATAGAAAATACTGAGAGAAAAAAGAGAGATCGAGAATCGTAATTATTCTATTCATAGTGGATTTTGGCTCGGTTGATCATTCAACCACCCGTGGACGTTTCTCCGGTCATCGAAGTTTTACCTTGTAAAAACTTACGTCCGATTACTTTCTCCTTCTCTTTCTCTTTGAGATCATAGCTGAAATCCAAATCTTGTTGGTTTTTCTTATACAACCAGAAATCGACGTCAACAATATATATATATATGAACAATGTAGGCAAAGTGATGCCCTAATAAACAATTATCTTTTGGTGAAAAACAAAATCAAAATTAAATATGAAATAATTGATTGGAGATCTTGTAATAAATCAGTTTAATGATTTTACAGCACAAGTCTAGCACACAATCAGATCCAGCTAAACCGATTTGTTGATTTATTTGGGTTAAGTTTAAATGGTTATTTCCAGAATAAGGAAATGGTAGGAAATGACACTCCTTTCATGTTGAAATTTTAGAGTATCACCGGTTAATAAATTAAGTTTAAATGACACTAAATGATTAAAATAACTCCATCTCCTTCTTTTATACCATTGTTAGGTTTTTGTTTTTCTTTTCAAAAACCTCCAATAGAGGTAGAAATCGGTCTCCAATGGAAGTCGATTTGACCTTTAATGGAGGTTTCGACGAAAAAGATGACCAATTTTTGTTTTTTAAAATTCATATTAGTTCAGAAAGTCTCAAAAATTATAAAAAATCTTACAAAAGTCTCGGAAACATCAAAAAAGTTTCAGAAATTACAAAAATATATCGGAAACACCAAAATAAGTTTTGAAAAATACAAAAAAATAAGTCTTAGAAAAAAATACAAGACCTAATTTTATGAGTGTGTTTTAAGGGTATTTTTGTTGGATCTACACTTTTGGTGTTATTAAAACTTAAATTATTAATTTAGTGATAT
Organism: Dipteronia dyeriana; assembly: GCA_032871835.1. NCBI lineage: Eukaryota > Viridiplantae > Streptophyta > Magnoliopsida > Sapindales > Sapindaceae > Dipteronia > Dipteronia dyeriana. The sequence goes on from CM065297.1 coordinate 2,221,132, forward strand.
TCTTAAAACCGACTCTTTAAAGAGTTCCATTAAATTTTCAAACCCTTTCCAGAATTTTGCTTGGGTTTCCTAAAATGATAGAATGGGTTTAGGGAGAAAAATAATCCAATTAAATTATACTTGAACTTTAGTGTTAGTTTTGGCAGTGATTTAAATTTAATTATACTTAAAATTTAAGGTTAGTTTTGGTAGTGATTCAAATCATGGATATTACCATTCTAAATGATATTTTTTACCACTAAATCACACTTTTGATTTTTAAATTTAACGATCGGTGAGAATAAAGTGAGTGGGAATAAATTTTGTTTTGGACGGCAATAAAACCACCTTTTAATTCCACCGATAAATAAAACAAATTTAAGACTAAATAAATTTACAAATTCAATCTAAAAAATAATTGAACCAAAAATTAAAAGAAAATTCATTTCTATTTCTCTAGTTTCGATGAAATTTTATGTAAAATCTTTAAATATTAATTTCAATTACATTTTTATAAAGTCAAAAACAATTTTTATTTTTTGAAATAAAACAATATATTTTTTAGGGTATTCAGTTGTCTACGTTGCAACTTATTATTCAGAATTTCAGAATGCGATACCATTATTATTGATTTTGAAATAAGATATACATGACATCTACATACTACATATGATGAATTTGATTGTAAGAAACCGCCGGCCGATTATATATGTGTGTTTTTTAAACTCTTTTTTCAAAATCAGAAACTAACAAAACACGAATCTTTTTTGTTTTTAATCTGACCGGAAAAATGGAGAAAAAAAATGATAACAAGTCAGATTTGTCAAGACAGAAGCTAACATATTTATTGTATGTTTTATCTATCACGTGTATTGTGATTTAAAAATGAAACAATTTTGTAAACCGAAAACTTAAACGAAATGATCGTATTCTTTCATTTGTGAAATGTCTTCAATCATTCCAATTAAATATATAAAAGTAATGTTATTTTTATCGAAATTTAGTATTGAAATATGGTATCCAACTAGTATAACATTATAATCCATTTATTTAAATCATATAAATAAAATACAATTTAAATGAATGGATTAAATGATGCCACATCATTTTGACAGTAAATTTGGATACCAAATGTGGGTACTAAATTTGGACACTAAATTTAAATAAAGTAGTATTATTGAATATATATTATTAATCAAATGCATGCACCAAAAACCCCCTAAAATGATATATTATATCAAAGGAACAACATCCACAAAGTCTTTTTATAAATACAAATTAATTTTGAATTTAGTATTATGATGATGTGTTGTATTAACCCATATATTTTTTTTTCTTGTATAGTGTTATCGGTTGGTGTGTTTTAATGGAATGGGGTGAAGTGATTGATGTGATGTATTGTATTGTGATGTTGAGATTCAAATTTTAAACTCTATTCTCCTAACTCACCTTTATCTGTCATTTATATCATTTATTTTTGTATTATATCTATATTTTAATAAAATAATACATCATTAGAAAACAATTTACCTTGATTCAAAGCATAGATTTGAAAAGCTCAACCTTTCTTCCTATTTCTTTTTCTTCCAACCAAACTAATATTATTTTCCTATCTCTGATTCTTTCAATTAACCTGATACTTATTTGTTTACTTGTTTTTTTTCTTCATATTATTCTTTTTCAAGTAATCGATGCACCTAAACATAGTCTATAGATAGACTATGCATGTAGCGATAGAGTGCAAGCTGGAAGCTGGAAGAAGATAAGAACAGTCCATTGCCACCGCCATCTCTCATGTAGTTGTTTATTAATTTTGTTTAATAATGTGGGTCCTATATAAAATTTGTTATAGGTCCTCTAAACAATTGTATAAAGATACATTTTCAATTTTAAAAACAACATCAGTTATAAACAGAAAATAACAGTATTATCATCTTTAATTAACTATTTTGTATAAGTTTTATATAATTTGTTATGGGTCCTATGAAGGAGTTTGTTATTTTTTTACTGTTACAAAATCAATAAAATAATTTTAAATTTATAAATTACTTTTTCACTGCGTTAATAAATAAACTATTCATAATTAATTTGAAAATAATAATAAGAACAAAAATATATATATCTTTTTACTATTTAAAAAAGATTACAACAAAATAAATGGGTTTAACTCACTCTTTTTATATAGAGTGTATAGATAAAAATTAAATGAAGGAGAAGATAACAGGGTGGCAATTATACGACATGAACCCAAACATGAAATAAGTAGGTTTGAATCATTATTGTGTGACTTGTGTCAACTAATTAAACCCATTAAATAAAAGAATCCTGTTTGGGTTGAGTTACATTTAACCCATTAACATATTTGCAATGATTACATTTTATGTGAAATATTTCATTTGGAAAAATAATGTAATAATTAAAATATTCACGATACATTATTTTAAATTTAAATGGAGATTATAATATAAATTTTTATTTCTATTTATTTATTATAAATTTTTATTTTTATTTATTGAAAAGAAATCATGTAATTAAGTCAAAATATTATAGATTTTTTTTTTAAATAGCTAAATTGTCAAACTTATGAATTAATAGGTTAGTTGGATCAAAATGGGTAACCTGTTAATTTGATAGAACGTGTTTGTGTTTTACTCGATGACACGGCAATCTTAAAGAAGAAAAACCTCGACCAGCTAACGCAAAATAGAGCCTTTAAAGAGGCAAGAACGCAAGCTGGAAAAGCAAAGAACAACAGAAAAACAAGACTAAATACCCAAAACAGCAGACAAAACCCGAAAAAGCAATAAATCACCAAAAACAACATCTAAATGTTGTAGGTTAACACGTCCCCACCATCCCCTGATCCTTTTTTAGTCAACTGGTCAGCAAGTCATGAATTTGAAGCTCTTGAGCAGTACACTCCTGAAGCATGTCCCATGCTATGAATACAGTTTCATATATTGTAAATGGATTGCACTGCTACTGTTTAAAGCAATAATAAATGAGTTATAAAGTTAAATATCTTAATTTGAGGGTTAATTGCACAAACCCCATGAGTTTAGATGAAAGTTCATATATATTTGACATTTTTCTATTACACAAACCTCCTCGGTTCCCTTTAAAAATGTTGACCGACGTTTGACTAACGGCCAATTTAATAGTCTAGAGTTGGTGTAGAGGTAAATTTATGTAGCCAATAAATAACTATAAAATAACCCTAAATATTTACAAAACCATTGGTGTTCTAGAGGCAGCCAAAATTGTTGGAAGAGTTCGCAAGCCTCCTCCATGTAAAGGAGGCATCGCAATTTCTTCCCATGCAGACCTCGTCCCAAAAGGAGGTCGCGATGCCTTTGAATTTGTGAGAGGCTTCACTCACGCCTTTTTTCCTTTTTTTTTCTTTTACATGGACTAGGCTCACGACATCTTCCTTTATATGGGAAGAAGAGGCTACATGAGCCCCTCCACCAACCATTTTGGTCGCTCCGTAACACTAATGGTGGTGATAACGGATGAGGAAGAAGAAAGTGGTGGGTTGTGTGAATTTTTAGTTTTGTAAAGTTTTGTGGTTAACTTAGGTAGATTTATAATTATCGACATAATAGTCAAGGGCATTTGTGAATTTTATAAATTTTGTAAATTTTATACTTTGGCCCTCCTATATTTTCTAATATATTGGTCCGGTGATTTCTAAGTTTTGGTAAATTTTATACTTTAGCTCCTCTAAATTTTCTATTTTAATATATTTGTCCCTCCAATAATGAATTTATAACTCCATCCCTTAAGGGTGCTTATTTTGTCCGGAAATGTGACTTCTAAAGTATTAACAGTTCATATATTTAGGACCTATTTAAGCATTTGGAAGAGTGCTTTTAGCTTTTGGGACCTAAAAGCAACTTTCATGAGTGTTTGGTTGTATCATCAAAGGCGTTTTTTCACCTTTTTAAAAGCCCTTTCACGGGAAGCTAAAAATTTGTTTAGTGACTTTTTTATTTACCATTTTATCCTTCAAAACCAAACTCAAAATCCCACTAGAATCCTTTTTTTTTTTTCATTTGTCACCTGCATTTCCAGCCATCTCTCACAAAATCAACACAAAAAATAATCAAACCTATAAGTAGATTTAACCTATGGTGGGTGGGGTTGGATTGTTGGTGATGACAGCAGTTGTGTGAGCAAAACAAAATATTTAGATTTATTATTTCTTTTATTTTATTAATTATATTTATCTTTTATTTTTTTTGAAATATATATTACCATATGTAGATTTATCATTTAACTATTATTAAATTTTGTTGAGTTTATTTCAAAATTATTATTATTATCAATTATTTTAATTGAAAAAAAATAAATATAAATAAAATTTAGCTATTTTATTAATTAATAATTTATTATAATCAACGTATAATGGGTATTCTATAACCGGTAGATATTTTCAAATGTTTTAACCAAACAGTCCTAAAAACACTTTTGGATACAAAAGAGCTTTGGAAATACACCATTCAAATGATAACCGAAAATTTTAGACTTTTACTTATTTTCTTCAACTGCGAAAAGTCAAAAATAAAAGTTATCTCAAACGAGTTCTTAGTGTTTATTCTTGATTTTCTTAAGGGGGATTTTCAAAACTAACCATTTGATTGAAGGCAAGTATTGTTTTTAACCATTTCTTTTTTCAAATATTGTTTTTGGTATTGTTAGGGGTATATAATATAAAATACCTCATATTTAAAATAAAAAAACAAAACAATTTTTTTTTTTCCTAATGTTACGTTATCAAATAGTGAAAGAGACGACATGTTTGACTCTTGAAAGTCAAACCATGCTATTTCACTTTTAAAGAGTAAAAAGTTTTATCTATTAAAGGTTACTATATATATATTTATCTTTTTCAATATTTGTTTTTATCATTTATATATATATCATTTAACATTTGTTGTGGTGGCAATACGAATCTGATATTGATTATTGCTTCTTTTTCTCCATATTAAATGCCACATGAAAAAGTTAAGCGTGACGATTAATTTGAGTATATTGGAGATTTAAAATAATATGAAATCATATTTATTTATTTTTTTTATAAAAAAAGAAAATGAAAGAGTCGGAGAGTCTGTTTTTCAAATTTTATCTGTAAACACATAATATATATAGGTATATTTATAATATAAAATATAATAATAATATATATTAATATATATAACACGTTTATGAAAGAAAAATGCGTTGCTTTCGAAGTCCAAATTTAATTATTTGCAGAGATGTTATTCCCTGCCAATAAATTGGCAATAAATAATCACTCGAAAGGATTCGAAGAATACAAAAAAAATTAAATTAAAATGGTGGAAATCGGCAGCCGAATATAATTATGTACAAAGGTCAAAAAGATCAGATTCATGTAATGGTTGTCTGACAATCTCTGTACACAATACACTCACTTCTTCTTCGTGTTCTAGAAATTTATTGACCTCCCTTTTTTTTTGTTGTAAAAAACAATAATAATAAAAAAATCGATATTGTCTTGAGAAATACATTTACATTTTTTATTCGCTCTTTTAAAAACTTTAACATACTAAAAGATGTTGAGTGCAGCAGATGTCTGATGCAACGCAAGTAAATTTGTTTACAACATCACAGTCCATCCATAAAATTTTGTTATAGCCTAATATATTAATATGAAATATTTAGGGGATAAAGTTAAAATAGAAAAATATTTATTAGTAATATATCATAGATCATATATATTACAACATCACAGTCCATCCATAAAATTTTGTTATAGGCTAATATATTAATATGAAATATTTAGGGGATAAAGTTAAAATAGAAAAATATTTATTAGTATAACTTTTTTTTTAACAGCAAATGATATATATAATAATATAATAATAATAATCCTTTTTATCTAGAAGATGACATGTATAATAAAATAATCATATAATAAATATTTCTTATGAGGAATATCATCCATTTAATGTGATTAATAAATTGTTTATTTATATCAATATCATATTATTATATTATATATATATTAGTAAAAATACCCTATTTGAGGGGATGAATTGTAAACCTACCCTCAAAATTATTATTATTATTAGCAAAATTGCCCATAAAACAGTAAAAATACCCTATTTGAGGGGATGAATTGTAAACCTACCCTCAAAATTATTCTTTTTTTTTTAGCAAAATTGCCCCTAAAACACTAAACTACCCTTAATAATGTATTGCCCTCCAATTCCTCAATCAGTTGTCAGTAGCCTTAGTCATACCTACTGCACATCCCAATTGCATATTTGTCATCTTGGATCATGGTAAATTTAAAATATTGATTATCAATTAAAAAAAAAAAATTAAGTCAAAAACTTTATTTTTTTTAAGAAAAATTGTTCTTGTTCTTTGGGTCCACGGTGATCCAATATCGGGTATCCATGACCCGAAGAACAATTTTAAGGCTTCGGGCTGCCCCCTTCCTCCGGAAGAAGCTTAAAAATTATTTTTCGGATCAATGGTGACCCGAAGAAGAATATAAGGGCATCGGGTTGCCCCCTATTCGAAGCTCAAAAATTGTTCTTCAGGGTCAATTGTGACCCGACATCGAGTTATCCTTGATCCGAAGAATGTTTACACTTTTTTATTTATTTTAAAAAACTACCTATATTATTTCTATCAATATGTGGATGTTGATGAAAGAAAAGAGTTTTTTTTTTTTTTTGGAAAACTCATATTGTCACCATTTCATTAAATTTCTTCAACACTGTTATGCATCCAAAAAGAAAAAAAAAATTAGAAGAGTTCTAGCTCATTAACTTATTAAAAAAATGCACAATTTACTTCTCTTCTTTTATTTTTGTATCATTGTTAGTAAAAAGTAGTGTTAATAGTCAAATTTGAACAGGGGTCAAAGAGAAAATTTTCACCCATAATCGGCAATCATGAAGCCCGAAAAAGTCGTAAAGCCACCCCGCCAGAGCAGGGAAGGCCGGCTCGGCTTCAAGACTACCAGAAAACAAGTCAGGCGCAATCAGGACGAGCCCCCCACGAGAGTACTGGAACCCGGGCTTCTCCAGGCCATCTATCGGGGAACCTCGGCTCTGAGATCGAGCTCTACAACCGCCCCGTAAATGCCAGGGGAAGTCCCCAAGCTCAAGAGACATTCGAAAGAAGCCCGCCAGCCTCTCCAGAAGCCCGCTGTCCTTGCTGGACATAAAGGAAGAATTACGTCTAAATCTACACTACCTCAGCTACCTCCCAGGAGGGTTTACAAGAGCACCTAAAGCCCCCAAAGGTCAGGAAAAATCCATCTTAAGCTTCTAAGAACAGAACCAGAGCAGGGATCTACCTCTCTCTACGGGGCAACAGGCAGCTGGCAGAGTGACCTCCATGGAGATTCATGGCACGAGTGCACATAGGATCGTCTCCATGTAATATTTACATGCACGTCAAGAGTTTGATTCAAATAATGGAACAAACTTATCTCCGTCAACGATATCATCAAATCCCGTAACAATTCAAATTCAAATAACGAATCTTGTCTGATAAGGAAAGAACAGATTCATGGGACCACGGTAAAGTATTTGCGAATTAAAAACCTACTTGGACGATATAAATATGTGAAGCCAAGCATGGTAAAGGAAAGAAAGGAACAACGACAGATACAAAAGGAACAACGATAGATAAGAAAGGAACAACGACAAATACAAAAGGAACAACTACAGATACAAAAGAGAGGACATATACAAAGAAAGAAGAAAAACAGAGAAGAACCTACAAGAATAGATATATGTACAAAAAAATACAGAGACAGGGGGGAAAGCCTAAATTCTGTATTCAGAACACGACTACCTTCATTTCCACTATTCGACAGGCACCGAGTTGCCACCATCCTACACCTTCGAGAGACTGTGAGCATACAAGAGAGCGATTTGTACTTTAAAGCAATATATCAATAATAAAGCTCCCATTTACTGATCAGCCTCTCGTCTACCTCTTAACCAGGTCGGGAACCAACGGTACCGACCCCGGGCACCACTTTCGTGGTAGTGATCTCGAGGGTGTTAACAAGAATTTCTCATCCCGAGTAAATTTCCCGTCAACAAGTAGTAATGGTAATAAATGTGGTGGTTATTATTTACGTGTGGGTATTTTTGAAAGTTTGGGATAGGGGTGGGCACAACTCGGTTCGGTTCAGTTTTGACCAAAAACGTATTGAATCGACATTTATTTGATTTTTAAAAATGTGAATCGGTTTGAACCGTTTTGAACCTGAAAACCGAATCGAACAGAACACATTTATCTCGGTTCGGTTCGGGTTGGCTCGGTTCAGTACTGTTTTGAACCTATTGGGCTTTGAAAGTTTTTTTTATATGTTTTTTTAAATTTTTTGGGCCTTTAGGCTTTTTTTTAAAGAAAACATAATATATAAAAAATAATTTAAACAAAATACAACATAATTTTCAATCCAAATCTAAAATTTTAATCATATTCGGTCTACATACTCAATCAAAATATAAAATCTTCATCACTTTTGTAAAATAGAAGTAAAAAACCCGTAGTAAATAATGTAGTCCAAAAATAAAACACCATCAACAAACAGTCCATAATAAAATTGAACCTTACAAAATATTTAATTGTGATAATTTAGTTTATTCGGTTTGGTTCGGCTTTGTATGTCCAAAACCGAAACCAAATCGATTTTTAAATTTCAAATCGGTTTGAACTGAATAGAAGCTATGAACCGAACCAAATATCCTTTTTCGATTCGGTTCGATTCGGTTCGATTCGGTTCGATTCGGTTCAGTTTCGATTTTTATACTCACCCCTAGATTTGGGTATTTTTACATGTTTTTGACTACATATGATATATTAGCAATTTAGGCACGTAAAATAGAGTATTTTTACTAAAATTCCTTACATATAATACTTTATAATAATAATAATAATAATAATAATAATAATAATAATAGTCATACGTCATTTCATTAATGTTCTTATAATCATAATGCACTAATGGTCTCTTAATGGTTATTATCATAATTATTGGTCTTTTAATTGTTATAATTATCATGATCAATAATACAAAAAACTATCGTATTCTTTTTTAAATGTAGATGCACTATACCTCTCTTAGTAGTTATTATCATGATTAATAATAAATCATCAAAAACCACATCATATTCTCTTTTAAAAGCATAATTAATACGTCAATCACAATCTTTATTCAAAAACCCTATTCTCTCCCTCAAATTTCTCTATAAAAACCAACAAAAAATCCCATAATATTTTCTCCATCTCATTCCATTGGTTTTCGGTCACAGAAAAACTCAAAAGTCAAAACACCCAAAAGATAGGGAATTGGATGGTATTGGGTTATGAGCTATGTTTGGCTGAAGAGAAAATGTTTGGTGGTGGGAAAAGTATTTCTACGGTTTTTTGAATATTTTAATTATATTATTTTGTTGAATAGTTTTAATCTTAGTTTTTATTTCTTTTTCTTTTTCAATTCAATTCACACTGATTTAAAAAGTCATAAATTATTCTTAAATATCATTTTCTTATTTAAATTAATCATATCTATCTATTTTCGGATTCAAACACTTTAGATGTTAAAAATGTATTTTTTTATTGATTATTGTTGTGACGAATTTTTTTATTTTTTATTTATCTTTAAAATGTAAGTTTTGGTCAGCAAAACATGAAACATAGAAATTAAACCTCAACGGAATTGGATTTTCAAGTAGATGTCTATTACGGTGTTTCAAACCTTAACGGAATTGAATTTTCAAGTAGATATCTATTATGGTGTTTCAACTACGGTTTCGACTGCATTGTCAATTGAATTTGGAAATATTATGTTATTTTTTGATATTTTTAAGGTTTTGTCCAAATTCGATTCATTACATACATATGCTAAATCCTTAAAAATAATTTGGAAACGACTAAACCTTGCGTGTTTATCACATTGCAGTGATAAGAGAAATAAAGTTAGTGGTGGTGATTGCATTTCAAAAACTTGGAGGTTCGATGAACGTAGCACTCGGCGACTTTCAGTTTCGATTTCAATGTTAAAGCATGTAATTATTGCTATTATTTTAATAAGAAAAGAAGAATAATAAATGTTCTATCGGTTGAATGCTAAGAGTTATTTAATATATAAATAGTGTGGTTTTCTATCGGTGTGTACTGATATAATTTATATTAATATGTTACACGTAGATTATTGATTATGGATAAGTTTTGACAAGTACATATATTTTGAGTCAAAGTATATAATTCTAATGGTTTAAATTGAACGTACTGATGAATTTATATCAGTACGCAATGATTTAAAATTTATATATATAAAGAATGATATGGTTTTTTTTTGTAAAGATGATATGGTTTCTCTTTGCATTGCTTTATTGTTACCATTTTATGCATTCAAGACAAAATTTGATGAAGAGTTGTTTAATTTAAATTTATAAATTAATGAAAAAATATTTGAAAGGAATAAAGAAGTGAGTCATAAGAAGAAAAGACTCTAAATCTCTTTAGAAAAAAAAATTATATTATAACAATATTAACTAATTAATATATTGTTTTTAGGAGGAAACTAATTAATAGATATTATAAAAATGGATGAAATGAGATGAATATAAAATGTTTGGGTAACGAGAAGATGTGTCTTTCAATCTTTTCGGTACAAATAAAATATACTTACATAATTATTTTTATAATTAATTATGGAATAGGAAATGTTAGTTAAGGTCTGTTACCTGATAGTGGTATTTATGATTGGGTTGTGAATTTCATTGAGGATTATCGAAAAGCAAATATTAAAGTGTTGACGAAGCATCTTCTGAGTACTCTTTGGAGGGTACCTCCTGAAGGTTTCTTTAAAATTAATATGGATACGGCTTTAAATGTTCAAGATAAGGTTTAAGGTCTAAGAGCAGTGATTCAGGACAATAGTGTTCGTGTTATGGTTTCCTTATACAGGAATGTTGGGGGTTGTTATGTGCCTCAACTTGCTTAAGCCAATTCTTTATGGATTTCGGTTGGCATTGGAATCGGGTCTGGTTCCAATAATTTGGAATCAAATGCTTTATGTCACGGTCCGTCCAATTTTGATCCAAGGAGTCCAAACAAAGCCCAAAGTTAGGCACAAGTCCTTGGAAGATTCTAGAGTCTTCTCCACTCATCTAGCAAGGTCATCCTTGGAAGACTCTAGTAACATTCTAGAACTCTCTTGTAAATATCTAGGGTTATGAATACTTGTAGAGAAACCTAGATACATGTAGAACATTCTAGAGACTCAATCTTCTAGAGTAGTCTAGAACATTCATTGAGGAGGTGAACCACTATAAATAGGTAGTCCCTCTCATTTGTAAGGCATCCAAGCCAAGAATACTCAAAGCATTGTAAAGCTTTCTCATAGCAATACACTTTGCCTTATTTTCCTACAAAGCTCTTCTAGTCATTCTCTAGTCTCTCTAGCCTTTGAGAGTGATCAAGCAAGGCTTACTTAGCAATCTCGCCCAGAAATTGTCTAAGTGCCGCACGGGTTAGCTGCGCAAACTTTAACCCCGTGACAGTTGGTATCAGAGCCTGGTTAAGCAACCACAGCTAGTTCGGGAAGCAATGGCATCCGACAGCGAAGTTGCTGCTAGAGCAGAAGAGCAAGGGCGTGGACGTGATGAGCAACGTTCCCACGCCAAGCGGAGTAAGTCCAAGGGTCCATCCACGGATGCCTTGGAAAATCGGATTGTTGGCTTGGAGGAAGCTGTATCAGGGATGGAGTCTACCTTGAGCGACGTTGCCGACCATCTTGATTGTGTGGAGACGGACTATGGCGAAATCACTCAAGCAACCAAGTCTACCATCCACGAGTTCCAAAAGAGCCTCAAAGAGGACCTCACACGTGAGTTTCACAACATCCGCAGCTTTGTAGAACAAGAGTTGCGGGCTATACGCTCGAAAGTGTCCGATGTTCGCACTAAATGGGCTACACACAAAACCAGCCCAACCGTTGGCTTTACTGCCACCTCTAGCACTAGCACATTGAGTGCCATTCAAGTGCCCAAGCCGGCAACATACCATGGTACTCGCAATGTCACAGAGGTTGAAAACTTCCTTTTTGGTCTTGAACAATATTTTGAGGCCAAGGGTGCTCGTGACGATGCTACCAAGATCACAAACGCACCCACATTTCTTCGGGATGCCGCTCAGCTATGGTGGAGACGTAAGCATGGCGACATGGGCAAAGGCATCAACCCCATCAATACATGGGAAGAGTTCAAGAAGGAACTTAAAAGACAATTCTGTCCCAAAAATGCGGAGAAAGAGGCCCGAGGCCGTCTTCGTCGATTGAAGCAAACGGGTAGCATTAGGGATTATGTCAAGGAGTTCACTACACTTTCTCTTGAAATCGAAGACATGTCCGAGAAAGATTCGCTTTTCTACTTCATGGATGGTCTGAAGGATTGGGCAAGGGTGGAGCTAGAAAGGAGAAATGTGCAAGACCTAAACACCGCTATTGCCGAAGCCGAAGCACTCACCGACTACTCCACCCAATCGAAAGAAAAGAAGGCCACCCAAGGCAAAAGTGGGGGAGACAGATCCGGGCAGAAGAACCAAGGCCGCAAGTATGAGGGACAACGAAAGTCTTTCAACTCGGACAGACGTAAGCCTAACGGAGGTAAGTCCGAAGCCCCTAAACCTAAGTCTCCTTGTTTCATTTGTGACGGACCGCATTGGGTGAAAGATTGCCCCAAGCGGAAAACCCTTAATGCCATAATGTCTCAACACGAAGAAAGCCAAGACGGAGGACACGAGACTGGTATGGGGTCACTCAGACAGCTTGGTGCACTCAAGAGCAACAGTGCCCCGTCAACTTCCACCAAGAAAGGGCTCATGTTCGTAAATGCCTCAATCAATGGCAAAGCTGTCCGTGCAATGCTAGATACAGGGGAAACTCATAACTTTGTCTTCATAGACGAGGCCAAGAAGCTAAGCCTCATTATCACTAGTGGAGGAGGCACGATCAAGGCTGTCAACTCACCGGCAAAACCAATCGCAGGCATTGCCAAGGCTATTCCAGTTGGCCTTGGAACCTGAAGTGGAAAACTTGATTTCTCTGTCGTACCCATGGACGACTTCCAAGTGGAGTTAGGCATGGAATTCTTCCATCAGGTGCACGTCTTCCCCTTCCCAGCCGGGAAATCCCTCAGCATCCTTGATGGGAGCAAGACTTGCATGGTCCCAGCGGAACGCACAACCAAGGCAGAGTCCAAAGCGTTGTCCGCCCTGCAGTTCAAGAGGGGATTGAAGAAGGATCCTAGCTTCCTAGCCACCCTCCAGGAGCTCAACGATGGAGAAGACCAAATCACTTCCTCATATCTGATGCCGACCAAGGTCCGAGACATTCTTGGAGAATACAAGGACGTTATGCCAAAAGAGCTTCTGAAAAAGCTCCCACCTATGCGAGAGGTGGATCATCAGATTGAGTTGGAGCTTGGTGCCAAGCCTCCCGCCATGGCTCCTTATCGCATGGCACCACCAGAATTGGAGGAGCTTCGTAAGCAACTCCAAGACTTGCTAGACTCGGGCTACATTCGGCTCTCCAAAGCCCCATATGGTGCTCCGGTCCTATTTCAGAAAAAGAAAGATGGGACGCTCCGCATGTGCATCGACTATCGGGCCTTGAACAAGATCTCCATCAAGAACAAGTACCCGATACCTTTGATAGCTGACCTCTTTGACCAGCTAGGCAAGGCGTGCTACTTCTCTAAGCTGGATCTTCGATCAGGATACTATCAGGTGCGCATTGCGGTCGGAGATGAACCCAAGACGGCATGTGTGACAAGATATGGTGCTTTCGAATTCCTAGTCATGCCATTTGGCCTCACCAACGCACCAGCCACGTTCTGCACTCTTATGAACAAACTCTTCCATCCTTTCCTAGATCGGTTCGTGGTAGTGTACTTGGACGACATTGTGGTGTATAGCCAGACACTCGAGAAACATGTTCAACACCTCAAGCAAGTCTTCCAAGTACTTCGGGAGATCGAGCTCTACGTCAAGTTGGAGAAATGCTTATTTGGCCAACGAGAGGTGGAGTTTCTTGGCCACCGGATACGGGATGGGAAGCTTATGATGGATGGTGCCAAGGTGAAGGCAGTGCAAGAGTGGGAACCACCCACCAAAGTACCGGGGTTGAGATTGTTCCTGGGGCTAGTCAACTATTATCGGCGGTTCATTCAAGGCTATTCAGCCAAAGCCGCCCCACTGACGGACATGCCCAAGAAGGATAAGGCATGGCAATGGTCTGACAAGTGCCAACTTGCGTTCGAAGAGTTGAAGAAGGCCATCTCAAAAGAACCGGTACTTGTCCTCCCTGACCACACCAAGGCATTTGAGGTGCACACAGATGCCTCAGACTTTGCTATTGGAGGTGTCCTTATGCAGGAAGGCTGCCCAATTGCCTTTGAAAGCCGCAAGTTAAACGACACGGAGCGACGATACACTGTCCAAGAAAAGGAGATGACTGCCATCATCCACTGCCTTAGAGTTTGGCGACACTACTTGCTTGGAGCCACCTTGGTCATAATGACTGACAATGTTGCAACAAGCTATTTTCAGACACAAAATAAGCTTAGCCCCAAGCAAGTACGATGGCAAGATTTCCTAGTAGAGTTCGACTATCGACTTGAGTACAAGCCAGGTAAGGCCAATGTTGTGGCCGATGCACTCAGTCGGAAAGCAGAGCTTGCAACATTGAGTGCAAGTCAACCGCAAAGCACTCTGATCACCCGCATCAAGGAAGGTCTACAACAAGATCCTCTAGCCAGGAACCTGATCAAGCTAGCCAACGAAGGGAAGACAAGGCGATTTTGGCTAGACGACGGAGTCCTCCTCACTACCGGAGATCGAGTATATGTGCCTAAGTGGGGTAACCTCCGGAAGGAAATCATTAAGGAGTGCCATGATTCCAAGTGGGCTGGTCACCCAGGAATGACACACACATTGGTGCTCCTCCAAAACTCATACTATTGGCCTCAGATGCGGGATGATGTCGACGCTTATGTGCGGACCTGCCTGGTTTGCCAACAAGACAAGGTCGAACAACAACGTCCAGCAGGGTTACTTGAACCCCTACCTATAGCTGGTAGACCATGGGAGAGCGTCTCTATGGACTTTATTTCTGCACTCCCGAAATCTGAAGGGTGTGGGAGCATCATGGTGGTAATCGATCGGTTCAGCAAGTATGCCACCTTCATACGTGCCCCTAGGGATTGTACAGCCGAGGAAGCTACCCGCCTCTTCCTCAAACATGTTGTGAAGCTATGGGGAGTTCCATAGAGTACAATCAGTGATCGTGACCCAAGATTCACCAGGAGGTTCTGGACGGAGCTCTTCAAGATGTTGAGGACAGATCTAAACTTCTCAACTAGCTTCCATCCCCAAAGTGACGGACAAACTGAGCGCTTCAATGGGCTATTGGAGCTATACTTGAGGCATTACGTAAGCGCTCATCAACAAAATTAGGCAAAGTTGCTTGATGTTGCCCAGTTCTCTTTCAACCTTCAAAGGAGTGAGGCTACCGGCAAGAGCCCATTCGAGATAGTCATGGGGCAACAACCAATGACCCCCCAAGCCATTGCCTCAACTTATGGAGGAAAGAGCCCCGCGTCTCACAAGCTCGCTAGAGAGTGGCACGAAGAAGCCGATATCACGCGAGCATGCTTAGACAAAGCCGCCCGGAAAATGAAGAAATGGGCGGATACAAGGAGGAGACACTTGGAGTTTAATGAAGGGGACTTGGTGCTTATCAAACTCCTACCCCAACAGTTCAAGGCACTACGCCGAGTGCACAAGGGGTTGGTGAGAAAATATGAAGGCCCATTTCCTGTCATCAAACAAGTAGGCAAGGTCTCCTACCAAGTCCAACTTCTACCAAGACTCAAGATCCATCCAGTCTTCCATGTAAGTTTCCTTAAGCCATACCATGCAGATATGGAAGACCCCAGCAGATGAGAGTCTAAACGGGCGCCAACTGCCTAGTCACCGCATTCGATAAAGACGTGGAGTGCATACTGGCGGACCGGGTGATTCGGAGAAGAGGTGTCCCAAATTACACAGAGTACTTGGTGAAATGGAAGAACCTCCCCGATAGCGAAGCGAGTTGGGAAAGAGGGGATACACTTTGGCAATTCGCTGAGCCAATCCGACGATACAAGGATGAAGGCGCGACGGGGACGTCGCGAGCTTAAGTGGGGGAGGATGTCACGGCCCGCCCAATTTTGATCCAAGGAGCCCAAACAAAGCCCAAAGTTAGGCACAAGCCCTTGGAAGATTCTAGAGTCTTCTCCACTCATCTAGCAAAGTCATCCTTGGAAGACTCTAGTAACATTCTAGAACTCTCTTGTAAATATCTAGGGTTATGAATACTTGTAGAGAAACCTAGATACATGTAGAACATTCTAGAGACTCAATCTCCTAGAGTAGTCTAGAACATTCATTGAGGAGGTGAACCACTATAAATAGGTAGCCCCTCTCATTTGTAAGGCATCTAAGCCAAGAATACTCAAAGCATTGTAAAGCTTTCTCATAGCAATACACTTTGCCTTATTTTCCTACAAAGCTCTTCTAGTCATTCTCTAGTCTCTCTAGCCTTTGAGAGTGATCAAGCAAGGTTTACTTAGCAATCTCGCCCAGAAATTGTCTAAGTACCGTACGGGTTAGCTGCGCAAACTTTAACCCCGTAACATTTAGATGTGGTTAATATGATTAAGTCGAATTTTGTTCCCAATTTTGAGCTGGGTGTATATCTTAAATATTTTGGATAATCCCTATTTTTCTTCTATTTGTTTTTTCCTAGGTTGGTTAATAAGATGACACATGGCTTTGCTAAACTTGCTTTAGATTATAGGGGTGAGTTCGTACAGAGGGAAGATTGTCCTCTGTAATCATTACTTCTTTTCCATTGAAGTTCATTTTCAACAACAAAAAATATTAATTATGAGATTTATTAAGTGAATTTAGCCATTATCCCATTTTTTTAATTTATGGGTTGTCTCTTAATTTTTATTTATTAGATTGATTTATGATTTTTGGGCAAGGATGAGCCTCCTATTCATACTTAAATTCTTATTAATTAGTTTTTTTTTTAAGTATTATTAATTAGTTATATATATATATATATATATATATATATAATATTTAACAAGTTTTAAAGATAAATCATAAATTCTTATTAATTAGTTATCAATATAAATATATATAAAAATATATAAAATATATAATAATATTTCATAATTTCAAGAGAAAAAAACATAAATTCTTATTAACTAGATTTTTTTTAAAGTATTATGAATTAGTTATATATATATTATAACAATCGGTAAGTTTAAAAGTTCAGCATAAACTCTTTTTTATTAGTTCTATTTTAAGCATTGTTAAGTAGTTATTCGAACTTTTGTAAGATCTACTTAATGTGATATGTGTATAAAGTTTTTTTTTTGAAGGGGATTCAATTGTTTTTAATATTCAAAAAGTATAATATCATAATTTAAATAATAGAAATGCTTCAGATTTTACCCAATAATTTTATTTGTCAAAAGCCTATTAAAAAAATATTAATCATATGGTAGCAAATTTTGAATAGGTTGTGCATTTTTTTTTACAACTTATTTTAAATATTTTTTTTAAAAATCTATGCATCGTATAGGTTGGTACACTAATAACAAAAATATATATATATATATATTATGAGTGAACCTCTCGTAATGATTGTCTAATTTGAATTTCAGGGGAAGTAGCTAGAGATTTTTTTTGGAATATTTTTTTTTTCTTTGATTAAAATCTTATCTAAATAATAAATTATATATATATATATATATATATAATGATTTTTTTTAAAACCAAAAATTGCGTTTCAGAGATTTTATTGTTAAAAACACTTGAAGTTTATTGGAGCACAATACTATATTTTCTGATTTTTGTTGAACATAGAAAATCACAAAAGTATACAAATATTTAAAAAATAATTATAGTGCTTAAAAAATTCAAAATTTATTTATAAATAGATTTCATTTCATGATAAAAATCATAATAAATTATTGAAATATAGTGAATAAAATTATAGAAAAAAATAATGATTTTTTTTTGGAGCTTAGGGACTATTTATTTTAAAATTTTAAATCTAACCCATTGAAAAATGAGAAATCGAAAAAATTAAAAAGAAAAATTAAAACAATACCAGACCGAATGAGTACCCTTTATAACCGAGAGAGCCATTAAATTAGTAATATTATGCGTGTGATGTTTAAACATTCATTTCTCCCATGTTCATCTAATAATAAGATAATTTTAAAATTATAAATTGAATATATATGTCATTAATATTAAATATTATTCACTTTTATTACTAAATCAAATAAATGTTGATGTCAAATAAGGCTTTTAATTTATTTCCAAACCTTTTTACATATATAATTTTTTTTTTTCCAAAATCTTGGCTAGGGTGCAGGTTAGCCAATGTTGGGTATGACTCGAATTTTTAAAGGCTACCAAATGGAATTCAATAAATACGAAGACTTCTTGGAGACGTAGAAATCGTTTGGAAGTAGGAGATCGTGTTTGAGGGAGACTTGAACAACAAGAAGAATTGAAGAAATGAAATCTGGAAGGAACCCCGACGTAGTGCTGTAAAAATGGGCCGATCCAGGGAGATAACGAACCGTGCTTGGCACGACCCGTGGGCCCGCCACGGCAAGCCAAGCCAAGCCGACCTGTCGGACCGGCCTGTTGGACCGGCCTGTCGGACCCGTCGGCCAGTCTGTTCGGCCAAGCAGGTTTATTTTATTTTTTCAAAAACCCTCCAACGGCTGGAATTTGAATTCCAACCGTTGGAGCAAAAACATTTTACAAAACCCCCCTGAAATCTTTTAAATTATATTTTGACCCACAAATTAAATTTTTCTATAAATACTTCCATCCATTTCATTTTCCATTCACTCTCTCTATCATTCTTTCAATCTCTCATTCTCTCAAATCTCAATCTCTAATATATTCTCCAATTCTCTAAACTTTTTCATTCAATTTGGTTATTACTCTCTCTACAAAATTCTCTACATTTTCCACCAACATACCAAATTTTAAAGGTACAATTTTGTTATTAATTTTGCTCAAACATATTCTCATAGTAAATTTATTTGTTTATGTTTAGATTTTAGTTACTTAATGAAAACATTTTTATTTAGTTAATTAGTTTATCAATTTTTGGGCTTTAATGTTAATATTATTTGTTTAGTATATTAAGATATTTAAGTTTAGTAGTAATTTTAATATTTGTTATTAGTAAATTTAGAAAGTTAATTTGCATTACTGAATTTAATTTTTATAATAAGTAAATGATAAATGTCAAGTGTAGTAATTACGTTTGATATTGTTTTTTTTTCATAAATTATGAATTTTTAGTGTAGTTGTTTATTTTAATATTTTTGGTGAGTATATTATGAATTTAAAGTGTAGTAGTGAATTTAAAATTTTTTGTTAGTAGATTATGTTAGTAAATTTAAGAGTAGTGGTTCAATTCATCAATTTTATGTTAGTATATTATGTTAGTAAATTTATCAATTTTATTTGTAGTAGTGAATTTAATATGTTTTGTTAGTAGATTATGATTTTTTTGTTTATTTAATTTGTTTTTGAAGTAAATTAATTATTGTAAGTGTCGTATTATTTATAGTAATTATTGTTAGTAAATTAAGATTACTGTTAGTAAATATTGATTTTTAATATGACTATTAGCTACTATAGTGCTCATATTTTTACTTCAGATAATGGATCCTAACCAGCAGCCCTTATTTTCTGAACGGTTTGAATATGTTCAACGATGAATTTGATATTTCAGAGCCGACCCATACTCAAGCGGGACCTTCTGGTTCCGACGTTACACCAACATCACTTCCTAGAAAATTAACATCAGATGTGTGGCAATGTTTCAACATAGTCCAAATGACACTCTCAAACGGGACGTCTAATAGGTCGGGCCAGTCCATTTTTACACCGGGGCCCGGTGTGGACTGCGGTGCGAACAAGCGCATGGACCGCAACATAGGGAATGGTCAACACCCGTGAGATCAATGTGGTGGAGGCAAAGACACCAACCGTGGTATTCTGAGCGGTGGACTTCAGTGCTTAATGCGGTGTAGGCTCGGGTGGCCAACCACGACCCAGACCGCAGTAATAACGGATATTGCCCGAATCAAGAATGTTGCACGAATATATGAAAGAGTTTTATTCTAGAAGTTTTTGTGCTAATCGGAAAAGGAAAAAGAGTTTGTCTTCATAAAGAATAGGAAAGTGATGTACTTAAAAGAAAATGATTTCTTTTAAACAATAAGACTTGTCATAAATAAGAAATAGTATTTATATGGAACAAGTAATTCTTGTACGTTTAGGAGTATGATTTTCTTTATCTTAAACTCCCTATAATTCATATAAATTGACCATAATAGCTAGGCTATTGGGGGTGGAGCAAATTAGCAAATTAAGAGAGATCTCAAGAGAGCACTGAGTGTACTTGGGTTTGGGTTATTTTAGAGAGAGAATCTTGAGTGAAGTTGTAACAATTTTCTTCATAGTGGATTTAATCTCTTGTTAACCCAACGGCCGTGGTTTTTTTTCCGATTGGGGTTTCTGCGTAAAATCTTCTTGTGTTGTGTGTTTGAATTTATTTTCTCTTCCCTCTTATTATTTCTTTTGTTATTGTTTATTTGTATTCTATCCGACAACGCTTCCGCGTAGTGACGATTTGTTCGCTGACAACCAAACCATTGAGGAGCTCCGTTAATGGATGAAATCACATCGATTTTTATGAATTTTGATATGATTTTTTTTTGTGGATGATAAGTTTTTGTGAATTTATTTTTCATAAATTTTCCTATATTTCGCCAACTTTTCTAATGCCTTCATATTTAATAAAATTGGGATGAATAACTCTATTGCTCTAAAAAATCCAAATTTTATTCATAAGTACATTTCATTGAACTTATCATCCACAAAAAAAAATTCAGATTAAAATTCTTAAAAATCGATATGACTTCATGAAGGTTCTTATCCAAATTAAAATAAATGATCCTTTATGAGAGACCCACTCAATATATATATATAAGTTCAAGTGAGATATCCCTTACTTTAATTTCATTTACAAGTGATGTATTGCTCGAGGTGCCCCTACCTTCTTTGCTTGATACATGCGTTTATATAGGGGTTATGGTGCTGCTCTAGCCCTTGGCATGTTAGCAAAGATCATTATTAGACGAGATTCTTTGTTAATCAAGTCTTCATGAATTTGTGGTGCAATGATCTTTATTTCTTATGGGAGTTGCCTTTTGAATCTTTATAGTTATTGCTTGATCTGTCAAGTGCTGGATTGTTGGTAATTGTTTTGTCTAATTTAAGGCCAGATTTCGTGGAAGATATGCTGAGATCCAATTCTGTAATGATATGGAGGAATCCTTCTATTAAAAGCAAAAATTGGCTAGGGGATCGAAAAGAAACTTTCCATTCTCTTAGCTCGAATCAAAGCCCGAGTTCACCATTCATTGAACCCCGGACAAGCCATAAAGCTACCTCGCAGAGGCGAGGAAGGGTCGTCGGGGTTCAAAACTATCTGGAATGAAGCTCGACACGATCAGGTTGAACCTCTCACGCCGACACTAGAATTCGGGCAAAGCCCGATGTGCGGTTATCCGGGCTTCTCGAGATCACCTATCCTGGAACCTCGGTTTCTAGGGCCTGGCTGGCTCCGGAACACCCCGTGAGAGCAAGGAAAAGGTCACCGAGCTCATGAGTCATTTTAGGTGAAGCCCGACATAAAAAAATTGAGCTCCTTCCAAATCAAGGCTTTCCGAGGTCAAGATTAACTCGTAGCCTAACCAAAAGCCCGCCAACCTCTACAGAAGCCCGTTATCCCCTCCAGACACAAAAAGGGGGGCCCTTAAGGGGATCAGATTCACGTTATAGCCATGCTCCAATTCGCTAAGGAAAACTTGAACCTATCTGGATAAGAAAAAGAAAGCCCGCCTAAACAGTACTACCCCCAATAAGAGCCCACAAGGCCTCCTCGAGCTTTAAAGGACCAGAGAGGGCTATGCTAAAGCTTTTGGGACCAAAACCTAGGTAAGGGTGTACCTCGCTCTGTGAAAAAAAATGAACACCTAACTCGACAACCTCCACGAAGAATCATGTCATGAATACACACAAGATCATATCTACACTCTAACGAACATTAAAACTCTGCATACTCGTAAGGCAAGAGATTGAGTACAAAAAGGAAACAAATTAATCTCCACCAAAGATTTTCTCGAATCCGTTATTAACTCAAAGTTAATGATTTTTAAATAAAAGATCTCGCCCGATAAGCAGGGAAGGGATTCAGAGAATCAATGCGGGAGATCCATAAGTTTAAACCATCTGGGCCATGTATAAAGGTGCTTAAGCATGATCGATAAGAAAAGAAAGAGGGGGTCGACAGAAAAGAGAGACATAGCGAGAAGAGTTATTGATTGAGTCTCCGGCCTAAATTCTGTCATCAGAACATGACCTCTACTATTGTCTACTATTCGACAGGCACGAGGTGGCCACCCTACTTAATCCTAGCAAGATTGAGAGTATTTGAGAGATTCTTGTACGATATGTGTGATCTATAAAAAAGAGAGTTATATTCTCATTCCCATTGTATTCACATTCAAACAACCACCTTTGTTCAAACAAGGTAGGTACCTGAGGTATTAACCCTGGCCACCACCTATGCGATAGTGGTCTCGAGGGTGTTAACCATAATTTCTCACCTTGAGCAAATTCTTTGTTAACACTTTCTGGCGCCGTCTGTGAGAATCGAACCCACACCGTAATTTTTACACTTACAAGTTTGTTGCTTTGTAGTAATCATGAGGCTCAACTCTTCTCAAGGATAACCCAAAACCTCAGGACATCCATCTGCCCCCTCAACCCAGAAAGGGTAGTGTTGACGGAAAATTTACTCAGGATGAAAAATTTCTGCTAACACCCTCGAGACCACTACCACGTTCCCGACCTGTTAAAAGATAGACGAGAGGTTGGATCATAATAACAGTAAATGAGAGCTTTTATTATTGATATATTGCTTTAAAATACAAATCACTCTCTTATATGCTCACAGTCTCTCTAAGATGTAGGGTGGTGGCAACTTTGTGCCTGTCGAATAGTGGAAACGAAGGTGACCGTGTTCTAAATACAGAATTTAGGCATTCCCCTATTCTTTTCTTTCTCTCTTCTTTCTGTTCTCTGTTATCTCTGTTTCTGTATATATTTTTCTGTCTATCTCTGTGGCTATCATGCTTGGCTCTATTTATACATGGTCCAGGTTGGTTTGTGTTTGCTGATTTCCAGCCACGATCATTTGAATCCGTTTCCTCCTTATCGGGCGAGATCCTATATTTAAAAGTGGTTGACCCAGAATAAATAGCGGAAACAATTAACGTGAATGAGTTTGTTTCCTTTTTGGAATCAAACTCTTGGTTCGCACGTATACGAGATTAATGATGGTTATCTTCTAGAAATGATCTTGTATGTTATCGCGGCATGGGGTGTCATGGAGGCTACCCAGCTAGTTGCCCGTCATCCCATAGAGCGAGGTAGATCCCTGTTTCGGCTCTGTTTTTAGAAGTCTGGGACGGATTTTTCTTGGCCTTTGGGGGCTTGCGGTGACCCTGCAAACATTCTGGGAAGTAGCCGAGGCAGTGTAGGTTCAGACGTGATTCCTCTTCATGTCCAGCAGAGACATCGGGCTTTTGGAGAGGTTGGCGGGCTTCTCTCAGATGTCTCTTGAGGTTGGAGGCCCCTTCTGGAATTTACAGGGATGATGTGGAGCTCGACCTCAAAGCCGGAGTTCCCCGATAGGTGGCCTGGAGAAGCCCGAGTTCCAGTACTCTTGTACAGGCTCGTCCTGGTCACGCTTGGCTTGTTTTCTAGTAGTTTTAAAGCCGATCCGACCTTCCCTGCTCCTGCGGGGTGGCTTTATGGTCTTTTCGGGCTTCATGATTGTCGATTATAGGTTTCGACTTATGGCTGAAAAGTGGAGAATTTCTCTTTAACCCCTAGCCAAATTTTACTATTAACAGGTAGAAAAAGGGAAAGAAATCCAAACACCATAAGTCAGCCTCGCATCAGCCAGGTGTAGAGCGGGCTCCAACTTTTCTGGCGATGGATCCAACCGTGTTCAATCAACATGCAATAGTCATTGTGAAAAATGTCCACCTCTGCCTTTCTGTAGAAGGAATTGATCATCAACTGGCAGATCTGGGAATCCGAGGAGAAGCGAGCCGACCCGCTACTAGGCAGTCTGCTTTCGATCGGCTGGGACCCCTTACCGATCCCTGCCTACCATAGGACAAGGCTTACAACTTCCATCCGGGAAAGGCTAGGGCCCATGTCCCCAGTCTCTGACAGGCCGACCAACTATCGACCTAGGCAGGTTAAGTCGGCAGTCGATGTTCCACCAAGGGCACATCACAGCCCTCATCGGCCGGTGACTTCCATAAGGGAACCTTAAGCTGAAGCCGAAGGTAGCTGGCAAACCGCGCATGCAGACCCCATTCTTGAGGATGAAAAAATGGAAGTATCCAGCTCATCGGGAGATCTGACAGTGAGAGCTCCGAGGTCGACTCTAAGAAGCATAAAAATAATCGTCTGAGGAACCAGCTGGCCAAGATGCTGGAGGAAATCCAGCAACTGAAAAGAGGGAAGGGTAAAGAGGTCAAAAAGAACCCACTGAGCGAGATAAACCCCTTTACCAGAAGAATCCGGGAGGCAGAGCTCCAACCAAAATTTTAGACGCCATCAGACAAGTTCTCTGGCATAGAGGATCCTTTAAGCCACTTGGAGAGCTTCGTCCAACAGATGTGGAAGTCCATAACACAACCAGGGCCGCTATATGCAGGATGTTCCCAGCTACGCTAACTGACTACGCCAAGACCTGGTTCAGAAAGCTACATGCGGGTAGTGTGGACTCCTTCACAAAACTGTTAACTGATTTCTGCTCGTAATTCCAGGGAGTCAAATCCAGGACGAAAGATCCCATCCACTTGCAGTATGTGATTCAGGAGAGGGGGAAACCCTCTGAGCTTACGTGAAGTGATTCCACAAGGAAGTCATCCAGATGAGGGTCTTCACTGAGAAAGAGACCCTTACTAATTTCATACGGAACCTGTGGGCGGGTAAGCTATTCAGATACTTTGCCAAACGACCACCAGATACCTACCAAGAGGTCTATGATCGGGCTCTAGAGCAAGTCGAAGTTGATGAACAACTCAAGGTCAAAATGGAGCAAGACGACATAAGAACAACAAAAAGATAGAAAAAGGACTCTCTCAGACATAAACCAGTTCAGAAAAATAAGAACAAACCTCCCAATAGGTCAACCTTCCGTTTTCCTATTTTTTAACCCAAGAAAGAAAGGTACCTAGCAAGGCAAACCCCTCCGCGGACTTTGTCTCCTCCCAGGACAGTAGCCCCTATCAAGCGAGATGAGAAAGGATACAATCACTACACCCCCTTAAATACATCCCGTGAAATGATCTACCTCACCATCCGGGATAAGGGGCTACTACAGAAGTCAGCACCCATGAAAGCCCCCGTCGATAGAAGGAATCAGTATAAGTACTGTGACTTTCATGAAGACATAGGCCACAACACTTAAGAGTGCTATAACTTACGCAACCAGATCGAGGCTCTGGTAAGGGGAGGATGCTTGATAGAGTTCTTGCAGCAAGTTAGGGATAACATTCAGACTGGGAAGGAAGTACAAGCTGAGATTCGCGAGCACGATGATAAGAGAAAATGGGAGCATGCGGATCTGATGCAACAAATTCAGGTGATACATACCATCAGCGGAGGTCCTACATTGGCTGGCACCTCCAATAATTCTTGAAAAAACCATGCAAGGAAGGTCCCTCGTGTAGATAAAGGGCGAGGTATCTTTATGGTCGACCAGAGCCCAGCTGACCCTTCCCAGTCGGCACAGATTATTTTCACCGAGGCTGATGTCTACAACACCGTGTAACCTCATGACGATCCCATGGTGGTCACGGTACAAATTGCCAACTGTATGGTCCATCTTGTGCTTGTTAACACAGACAGTAGCGTCGACATCCTCTTCAAAGATACCTTGAAAAAACTGAACTTGAAACAGCTGTGTTACAATAGTTGCATAACCCCGTTGCATGGATTTGCTAGGGACTCAATCATACCTGTGGGTCGAAGATCCTTTCAGTAATCGCAGGAACTGCCCCCCTCTAGCAAAATATCATGACAGACTTCGTGGTGGTAGATACCCCATCAGCCTACAATGCGATATTAGGAAGACCTTTCTTGTCATCCTTGAAGGGGGTTTTATCCATTTACCACAACGTCCTAAAGTTTCTAGTAGGAGACAATGTGGGGGAAATACGCGGTGACCAGCTAGCAACCAGGAAGTATTATGCAGTATTTGCCAACCCGATAGCTTTAGCTAAACAGTTTGCTCAGGTTATGATGATACAGGATGGGGTAAACCTCGGGACGACCCTGTAGGATCTAGAGCCCACAAATCACCAAGAGAACGATCCTAAGATTCCAAACGAAGAGGAGCAAATCAGGGAATGAGCCAGCTGGCATCCAGTGGATGAGCTAGAAGAGATACCCATCTGGACGGATGACCATTCGAAGGTCGTCAAGGTCGGAGCAACCTTTGAACCAGGGAGTGAAGGAAGGTCTGATCGGGCTCCTCAAAAAACTCAATGACAACTTCGTTTAAAGCCACGACGAGATACTCGGATCTTGATATCATTGAATGCTCACCGTTTGACAGTAAATCCGACCTTCAAGCCCATCAGATAAAAAAGGCTCCATTTTAACGTCGAAAGAAATGTCGTGGTTCAAGAAGAAATGGACTAGTTGATCAGAGTAGGCTTCATCAGAGAGGCGCTTTACCCCGAATGGATCGCTAACATAGTCATGGTCATGAAGGCGAATGGGAAGTGGCGTATGTGCGTCGATTACACCAACCTCAATCGGGCATGCCCAAAAGACAGTTTCATTTTACCAAAGATCGATAAATTGGTTGACTCCAAATCCGAAACAAGCTCCTTAGCTTTATGGATGCATTCTCGGGGTACAACCAGATCATGATGCACCCCACCGACCAAGACAAGACCAGTTTTATCACTGGGCAGGGCCTGTACTGCTACAAGGTGATGCCGTTTGGGCTTAAGAATGCGTGTTCTACATATCAACGGTTGGTCAATCGGCTATTCAAGCCTGAGATTGGATGATCAATGGAAGTATACATCAATGACATGATTACCAAGTCACCAACCATAGAAGAACATCAGGACGATCTTCGTAGAACTTTCATGATCCTAAAGGAAAACCAGATGAGATTGAACCCCTCCACATGTGCCTTCGGGGTAACTGCGGGAAAGTTTTTAGGCTTCATGGTTCATGAGAGAGGAATAGAGGCTAACCCAGAAAAGATCAAAGCTATCTTGGAACTAGAAACCCCTACGTCACTTAAACAGGTTCAAGTCTTGACCGGACAGATATCGGCGCTCAACAGGTTCATTTTTCGATCCATCGATAAATGTTTCCCTTTCTTCAGAGCTATCAAGTAGGGAATGAACATCAAATGGGACCAGGAAATCGAGAAAGCCTTTCAAGCCTTGAAAAAGTATATGTTAAGCCCTCTGTTACTGGTCAAGCCAAGTCCGGAAGAGAAGCTGCAAATCTACTTGGCCTTTTCAAAAACGGCAGTGAGTGGGGCCTTGTTTAAGGAATATGGAGATAGGGTCCAGCGACCTATCTACTGCGTAAGTCATGCCCTAACCAAGCCAGAAAAGAATTACACCATTCTAGAGAAACTCGCTTATGCCTGGGTGTCCTCGGCAAGGAAGCTCCGTCCCTACTTTCAAGCTCACACAATAGCAGTAGTGATGGACCAACCTCTCCGTTAGTTCCTACAAAGGTTGGACGTGTCAGGAAGACTGGTCTTATGGGCCCTGGAACTCACATAGTTTGATTTAAGGTATAAACCTAGGACCACAATTAAAGCCCAGGCTTTGGCGGACTTTGTGGCAGAGCTCTCAGTTCCCCTAGGCCAAGCGACCTCCACAGACACAAATATAACTCCTAAGAAGATTCTAGAATCTGACAACTGGTCGGAAGACTGTAAGTCATGGATCCTCCATCTGAGGGAGGAGCGAGCATAGTCCTGATAGACTCAGAAGGGGTCGAGTGTCGTCACTGTTTCATATTCGAATTTAAATTCACTAACAATGAAGTAGAATATGAAGCCCTCCTAGCTGGGATGAGGGTGGCCACCGAGCTCTGGGTCGATTTCCTTTAGGTCAAAAGTGACTCATTACTCATAGTCAATCAGGTTTTTAGGGACTATTAGGCCAAATGAGATAACATGGTCGCCTACGTGAAGTAAGTTTAGCTGCTTAAGAATAAATTCAAGGGATTTAAGATCGAGCAGGTGCCTCGACAACAGAATTGTCGAGCAAACGTCCTAGCCAAGATAGTTACGAATGAGGGCCAAGCATTACCATAGGGAGTCCCTCTCCAAGTGATCTCCCTACCGAGCACAGTAGCGGGCAAGAAGTCTTATTCCTTGGATCGACAGCCATACTGGATAGACCCAATAGTAGATTATCTCCAAAAAGGAAAGATCCCCGAGGAGCCCGACCAAGCTAGAAAAATTAAGAGGCTCTCAGTCCGATATTGCATAATAGATGGGTACCTTTACAGGAGGGGTAGGTCCCTTATCCTGCTACGATGTTTACATCCTGATGATGTCCAATGGGCATTAAGAGAGGTTCATTCTGGGGAATGCGGAAACCACATTGGTGGTGAAGCTCTGGCATATCAGGTACTCCGTATGGGGTATTACTGGCCAATTATCCATCACATAAAAAATTTTGTTCAATCCTACGAACCGTGCCAGAATACCTCCAATCTGAGCCACCTCCCACCAGAGCATCTGTTATCTCTCAACTCGCCTTACCCATTTGTTATGTGGGGGGTCGACCTCATTGGTCCACTTCCAACTGCTCATGGACAAGCCAAATATGCTATTATGGCAATCGACTACTTCATAAGATGGGTTGAAGCTGGACCACTCTCCTAGATATGGGAAAAGAATACAACGAGGTTCATCAAAACAATATGGTTTGTAGGTTCGGGACCCCTCTTATCATTATAGCTGACCTCTGAAAGCAGTTTGATAACGGTCGATTCAATGACTTTTGCAACGGCTTGGGAATCGACCTTAGATTCGTCTCAGTGGCCTATCCTCAGACCAACGGGCTGGTGGAATCCACTAATAAGACTATCAAGAAGCTGTTGAAAAAGATGTTACAACAGAGAAAAGGTAGATGGGTTGAAGATCTTTCCGAGGTCTTCTGGACTTACCGTACTACAAGAAGAACAACCACCAGAGAAACACCATATTCTTTAACCTTCAGGGTT
Source organism: Dipteronia dyeriana (assembly GCA_032871835.1). Lineage (NCBI taxonomy): Eukaryota > Viridiplantae > Streptophyta > Magnoliopsida > Sapindales > Sapindaceae > Dipteronia > Dipteronia dyeriana. The sequence continues at coordinate 2,250,637 of CM065297.1, forward strand.
GAAGCAGTTATTCAAATCGAGCACAAACTAGCCTCCTCCAGAGTTGAACATTTTGATCTTGGAAGCAATGAGGACAAGCTTCGAGCCAGCCTAGATCTCTTGGAAGAAAAGCAAGACCGGGTAGCTGAGAAAGTAGCGATTTACCAGAGCAAGATCGCTAGGTACTTTAACAGGAGAGTTAAAGCCCGAATCTTCAAGGAAGGGAACCTAGTTCTTAGGAAAGTAACCTTGAATACAAGGAAGAGGTCAGACGGGGTCCTAGGGCCCAACTTGGAAGGACCTTATTTGGTAAAGACAGTGATCCACAACGGGGCATATAAACTCGAGGACATGAATGGTTGATCCATGGATTACTCCTGGAATGCAGATCACCTAAAGAAGTATTACCCTTAGATAAGGAACTCGTGGGCAGACTACTTCCATTTAGGATTCAATAAAATGTCGAACAATAATGTACTTTTTTTTCATCAATAAAGTCGGTTTTCTCTATCTTTGAATATATTCTACATTAATTTTTCCGTACCTAACCAGGATCTACACTTTTAAGTCCAACATAGTCATCTCAAGACCAAGGATTAGCCGGGGAAGCCCCCTTGCTATCCTTGATGCCTCGACCGGGCACCACCCCCTACCAAGAAGGGTCTGAGTGTAAGAGCATAGTTGCCATCCAGATATCGAGACCAAGAAATAACTAGATAGTCTTCCTGATGCCTTGGTCGGGCTACTACCTCCAAGAAGGGTCTGAGTGTAAGAACCTAGTTGCCATTCAGATCTCGAGACTAGGAAATAGCTAGATGGCCCTCTTGATACCTTGGTCAGGCTACCATACCCAAGAAGGGTTTGAATGTTAGTGCATAGTTACCATCCAGATTTCGAGATCAGGAAATAACTAGATAGCCCTCCTACTGCCTCGATCGGGATATAGCCCCCCTAATAGAGCCCGGGATTGGAAAGCTTTCCTACCTAAATCTCAATGTCCTAGTTATTACTAGCTATTATTCCCTCATGTGTATATGATAGCTTTCTGAGACAGGTACAAACTAGCCCATAATCACATAAGAGAACTACTCATCAAGCTACAAGTTTCTTCTGAGAGTTAGGACTACCTCCACACATAAACAAAATTTTACATCTCGCAATCTTTGCCAAAGTTTGAGTAGGACAAGTTGTTTCAAAGGTCGCATCTAGGTCGGGGGCAGGAATGAAGCGAGAGAATGTCAAATCAAAATTTATTGAGGAAATCAAGAATTAAATTTAAAGTCAGGATCCATTAATGAAATGGGAGCTTATCCCCTGGAAAGGCTACAGTCGTCAAACAGGGAGCCCAATCCACTGTTTCGGGCTATAAAAAAAATGAAAAATGACGATGATCAAGCATGGGTAGAGTGGGGTGCCCACCCCCATTTCCGGGCTACAAAGGCAAGCTGTGAATAAAGTGTATCAGGCTCCTACTTCTTCTTGATTTCCTTCTACTACTTCCCCTATCTGCTGGACCTCGCTCCCAGCTCCTCCTACCCTCTCTTAGGTATTCGTTCACCATATCCGCCTTCCCCCGTTACCCCCTTCTCCGGGGGTCCTCCACTGCATGCTGCTTAGCGGGGTCTTCCTCCAAGACCTCATTAGCCACCGCTATAACCTCAAGAGGGATGGTTACGTCAAGAAGGTTTGCTAAAGATTCTACTCGGCTTTGTTTAGTATCTAGTCCCTCTTCAGAGGTTTTATCCAGGTGATTATGGATCACTCCTCGGGCTTCTAGAAGGTCCCCTCCAGGTTGAGCTGACCGAACCCCGATAGAGGTCTCTACGGGATTTGAGACTGGAAAGACTAGGGGAGGAAGAATAGGATCTGCTACAACTGCTTGCTTCCCAGCTCAAGCCCCATCACCTTCAGGATGGGACATCCATACAGCCTTCGTCATAATCTCCTCTCTATCCCAGTTGGCAATAACTGCTAAGGTGAAAGCGGAAGGGAGGGCTTCAGCAACCTGGTAGGAAGCATAGAAGTATCCTTCAGTGAAAGAGGCATCCGCCTTAGCCTGAGCTTAGCAACTTGGGCTTGCAAACCTTAGTTTTCAATGTCAAACGCCTTTGCTTCTTCCTTCCAAGAATCTCATTGACTGGCTCGACGTTGAGAATGGAGGGTTTCTTGATCAAGGGATCGCTTCAACCTTTCATGGTCACACCGAAGTTCGGCTAACTCCGCCTTCATCCCCCTCTGACTAAAGGCCATCTCTTGTACCAAGTCTTAAGCCCATGCCAACAATTCCATTGCCAGTTCAGCTTCAGCTTCAGCCTTGGTTGCCTGGTCGAGGAGAGAAGCCACCTGGTGGCCTATGGCCACTTGGAATTTGAAGGCATGCGAAAGAATTCGAGTTAGAAAATGATAAACCAAACTATTGCATGAGAAAATAAAAATTGATGACTACCTCGGCCAAGAGGGCAGAACCCTTGGTAATCAGAACATCTATGGGTATTGAAGCCATCATAGAAAGACTGCCCCCGGGGCAGGAAGGAACAAATTGCCCTATGACCTTATCTTGATAGGCAGAGCTGGATTGATTTTGAGGGCGAACAGGGGAAACCCCTTCAACACCAACCTCGTGGTCCTTTGAAGCTTAGGAGGCTGAGAATATAGGTGGAAGGGCATAAGCGTCTGGCAAGCTTAAAGCAGGGGCGACAGGAGCAGAAGCAGGTGTAGGGGCAATTAGAGCAGGAGCTGACGTTGCTGCATCAGCGGCTTAAGAAACGGAGGCCCTATTACCCCATACCTTGGCAACCTTAGATGCGAGAAGTGACAACTTGGACCTGTGCTGGGAAGCGGATGGGGCAAGAGCAGACAAAACCCCAGCTGGAGCAGGTGGCCCCTCCTTCTCTGAGGAAACCAGAAAGATTTCCCGATCTGACTTGGCAAAATGGAGAGGGGTGCGAGCTTGTTGAGCTTCACGGGAAGCTGGAAGCAACAACAAAAACTGTTAAAAAAAGAAAAGAAAGAAAGAAAGAAAGAAAGAAAGAAGAAGGATATGAGAAGCGAGCTAGCTAATGGAACGAAGCATAGTAACTCGGTGTTACTTACGAGGGGTAGCATCAGAGATCTGCAGGTATCAATTCACCCTGTGGGAATCGAAGAGATCAACAGTTGGATACTTCAAGTTCAGGTAGTTCCTGGCGAGGAAAGTCTTCAGCACAACCTCAGACTCGGCAGGCAAGGAGTTTCGGTCCATCGAGGGTTTATCGTTGAAAGCGGTGGGAACCGCGAACTTATACCCTCCGATAAATATGGAGCTTTCCCAGTCACCCCCCACCAGTATCCACTATTCCTTCCAAGCAGGGTTCTTCCTCGAAGTGCCAGAGATGATGAAGTTGAGTTTGTTCTTAGTCTTCGCGTAGAACTGACCCTAGGGAACTCCAGACAAACTCCTGATTTGAAAGAGATAGGCTAGTACTTCTGCTCTAGGCTTGCGAGTGACCTTGCCCAGCTCGTAATGTTTCTTCCACAGCACGAGGAAGTCAATCAAATGCCTCTAGAAGCCGGGTGTCAGCTGGAGGGAAGCTAGCTGTAGGGCGTTAAGAGCCCCGCAGAAGAGTAGGATGAAGAGGGAGCCTGACCCCATTTTTGAAGGCCGTAATGTGGATTAGGATCACGCCTTTAGACTGATTGAAGACATCGTAGTTCTGGTGGGGAACTGTGAGGGTGATGCTGTTAGGAATCCCATATTTAGTTCTCAGGCGGTCGATCGAATGCGGATCAACAATAGAGTCGGGGATGACTCTAAAGTCATAAGGAAGAGGTCTCACTGGAGGGGTTCCAGCAACCGTGACTTGATCCGTCCAAGCAGCGTCGGCCATTTCTCCCCCGTCAGAATCTTCATCGACTAAGTTTAGAGGGTTGTAGGATTGATTTGAGAAACCGGAGCCAATCGAAAGTGTTGACGGGAAATTTGCTCAGGATGAGAAATTCCTACTAATACCCTCGAGACCACTACCACGGAAGTGGTGGCAGGGATAAGTACCGTTGATACCTGACCTATTTAGAGGTAAACGAGAGGCTGGATTGCAATAATACAAATAGGAGCTTTAATTATTGATTACCTGCTTCGATATAAAGATCACTCTCTCATATGCTTACAGTCTCTCTAGGATCTAGGAAGGTGATAACTTTGTGCTTATCGAATAGTGGAAACAAAGACGGTCGTGTTCTGAATACATAATTTAGGTCTTCCCCTCTTTTTTTCTTTTCTTCTATATGTCGTTCTCCTTCTGTTTTTTGTCTATTTCTACTGTATTTTATATATCTCTCTTTTCTCTGTCATGCTTGACCCTATTTATATCTGGTCCAAGTAGGTTTGAATTCGCTGATATCCCACCATGATCCTACTAATCTGTTTCCTCCTTATCGGGCGAAATCCTTTATTTAAAAGTTGTTGACCCCGAGTAAATAGCGTAACCAATGATGTTGTTAACGAAAATGAGTTTGTTTCCTTTTAGAAATCAAACTCTTGATTCACACAAAAACGGAATAAATGTTGGTTATCACATAGATATGATCTTGTATGTTATCGCGGTATGATTTTTATGGAGATCACCGAGCTAGCTGCCTGTCGTCTTATAGAGCGAGGTAGATCAATGCTTCGACTCTGTTTCTTAGAAGCTTGGGATGGATTTTCCTCGACCCTTGGGAGCTTGAGGTGTCCCTGTAGACATTTCTGGAAGGTAGCCGGGGTAGTGTAGATTTAGGCGTGATTCCTCTTCATGCTCAGCAGGGACAGCGGGCTTCTAGAGAGGTTGGTGGGCTTCTGTTTAAGACTACTGTTAAGTTTGTCCTCTGAAAGGCTTAACCCGGAGAGGGCCTACTTTGCTTGTCGGGCTTCTTTCAAATTTTTCTTGAGCTTGGAGACCCCTTTGGCTTTCACGGGGTGGTTGAGGAGCTCAACCTCAGGAACCGAGGTTCCCCGATAGGTGGCCTGGAGAATCCTGGGTTCCAGTGTTCTTGTGGGGGCTCGTCCTGGTCACGCCTAACTGTCTTTCTGATAGTTTTGAAGCCGAGCCGGCCTTCCTTGCTCTTGTGGGGTAGCTTTATGGTCTACCCGGGTTTCATGAACGTCGATTATGGGCTTCGACTTGTGATGGGAAAGTGAAAAATTTCTCTTTGACCTTTGGCCAAATTTTACTATTAACAGAAGTCCCCTCCGACTTGAACACCGAAGGTAGAGTTGGGGTTGGAGTCAGATTCCTTATTTAATTGGGAAATTTTTCTGTTATAAAACAATTAGTGAGAATTTTGAACGATATCTTCTCATTAATTATCCAATATTGAATTTGAATTAGTGTGTTCTTCGCGGAAAAACGACTGCACTACAGCTCTCTCCGTGGCTCCAGGTGATCTTCCCGAGGATATCACCGACATTATTACTCTTAACCTCTATTTAACCCCGACCTCACCATCCATTTCTTCACGCTTTCTTTCAATTTCCAAATTTTCTAATTCCTTCTTTCTTGCTACCCTCTGTCGATTTCTCTTTATCTTTCACTTATTTTCAAGTTCTTTTCACCCATCAATGTCGAATTCTAAAATATCATCGAAGTCTTGGTCGAGGGCATTAGAGGCTCTAACCTGATTCCTCAGAAATAGGTGCGAAGGAATTTCAAGCGACGAGGATACTTCCCCGACCTGTCAGTGACGTCGTTCTAGTAGGAATGTCTTCATCGGCTCCGACTTCTCGAATCAGCCTGACAACCCTCTGGAGTTGGTTGATGAAGGCTTTGACATGAGAGAGAAGGACGACACCGCTAGGAGTGGTCAAGTCACGGTAGTCAGTCCTCTTCCGATGGGGCTTCCGCCGTACGATCTTAGGGTCATTCCCAACTCCACCGGTTGACCCGGACTCCCCCAGTCGCATCAGATCTAAGTACGGCATTCTGACAACGTCTCCCTCGCCATTCCCTACAGAGACTATGATGTCTTCAATCCTCCCTAGGGGATCCCTCTGATTCACGTGGCGGCCCCCGATAGTAGGGTCAGGTTTCCCTTCCATCTTACCTTGCGGCGAGCCCTCAACTCCCTTAAATTAGCTCCTCTCCAGTTGACGCCTGGCTTCTGGAGGCATCTAATCTGCTTCCTTATGCTGTGGAGGGAGCAATACGAGCTCAGTAAAATAACCCGGGAACCCGGAGCGGAGGAGTTGGCTTTCCTCTTCCAAATCAGGAGTCTGGCTAGGGTCCCTCGAGGTCAATTTTATGCCAAGGCCAAGAACACGCTCAACTTCATCATACCTGAGCTTCAAGAAGGATCCAACCTGGAAAGAGGAATGGATACTGGCCGGCGATGATTGGGGGGTGCTCAATCATCATAGGTGGGTATGAGTTTAAGGTCTATACAGCTTTCAATGACAAACCAGCGTGGGATCAGGGATTCCTTATCTGCAGAATCTGAAACAGTGTTGAGGGCAATCCTTGCCAGGAACTACCAGAACTTGAAATACCCCACCTGCTGATCCCTTCGATTCCCGCCGGGTGAAATAATATCTGCGGATCTCTGATGCTACCCCTCGTAAGTGATCTCAAGCTATTATGTTTTAATCTATTAGCTGGCTCGCTTCTTAAATCTTTTTTTTTAACAGTTTTTGTTGTTGCTCCAGCTTCCCGTGAAGCTCAGCAACCTCAGACCCCTCCCCCTCCAGCTAGATTGCCCCGAAGGGTCTTCTCGATTACCTCAGAGAAAGGGTGACCTGTTACCCCAGCTGCTGCTTAGTCTGTTTCAGCTCCATCTTCTACCCCTACTAGGTCCAGGATGGCCATTCTTACGTCGCGGGCTTCCAATGCGCTAATCAAAGGAGGCCCTGCTGCCCAGGTTGCTACCATGACTACATTTACCCCTTCATCACCGGTCCCTGCTACATATACCACTTCTTCAGTTACATTACCCGATGCTCTAATCGACCTACCTACCCCCCATTCAGTTCAGGCTACGAGGAATCCAGAGGCTGATGTTCTTGAGATCCCTCTTTCTCGCCCCCACCATTAGTCGGGCTCGACTAGGCCAGGACAAGGTTCTAAAGCAGTTCGTGGCGTCTTGCCCAGGTGGAGGGCTTTCCTGGATTACTTCAATGCCTGTGGACATCATGCTTACCAAGGGGGTCTGCCCTCCTGGCCGAGGTAGCCATTGTCATTGTTTCTTGTGATTGCAAGCTTTGGTTGCTCTCTAACCTTTGTTTCATGTTTTGTAGGCTTTCAAGTTTAATGTCACAATGGGTCGACAGGTATCCCTTCTTCACGATCGGGCTTCCCAGGCTGAGGCTGAAGCTGAAACTGAAAGGGTCATAGGGATTCTCGTGCAAGCTCGGTCTCTTGTAGAGGAGATGACCTCCAATCAGAGGGAAATGGAAACTGAACTGAGCGAGCTTCGCTGCGACCATGAGAGGATGAAAAGATCCTTTGACCAAGAGACCCTTAAGTCAGAGCGACGAGCTAGGCAGAGAGACTTCTGGAAGGCCGAAGCCAAGAAGCTGGACGCTGAAAATCAAGATATGCATGCCCGGATTACCAAGCCTCAGGCCGAGGTGGATGCGTCCTTCAGCGAAGGTTATTTCTACGCTTCTTACCAGGTCGCCGAAGTCCTCCCCTCTCTTTTTGACCTGTCAATCATCGCTAATTGGAATAGGGAGGAGATATTGGCCAAGGCCACAGAGATGTCTCCCCCCTTAGGTGATGATTTGTATCCCTTTAACGTGTTCGAAACGTGGAAGCAAATAGCTGGATTAGACCTTCATTCTTCTCCCTTCGTCTTCCCAACATCGGATCATGGAGAGTCTTTGATGGGGGCTCTACCCACAGAGCCAAGATGAGTTCTTACGGAAGCCTGAGACCTCTCTAGATTTGCTTCAGAGGAAGAAACAATAGAGGAAGAGAGCATGCCAGAGTCAATAGCCATTTTTTTTATGCAACCATACCGCCTGAGGTTGTGACGGTGATCAATGAAGTCGTGGAAGAGGACCTTATTGATCATGAGGCAGTCGAGGAGCATCCCTAGGAGGAGGTGGCGGAGGCAGTAAAGGCAGCTAACCAAAATGAACGACCACCAGAAATAGGAGCAGGGGGCGAGATTCATCATGTGGAAGAGGAGACTGGAGGATATCGGGTGGATGCAGCAATTTGAATTCTCTTTCTTGTAGTTTATTTTTAACGCCCGGAAAAGGGGGTAGGCATCCTATCTTTACCCGTGCTTGATCATTCACCATTTCATTTTTTTTATAGCCCGGAATCAGGGGTTGGGCTCCTTGTCTGCTGTAGCCTTACTAGAGAATAGGCTCCCTCATTAATAAAACTTAACTTGAGTTCTGGTTCATATTTTGACTTACATGTACTTGCTTCTTTTCCGATCTCCCTCTAGGTTCAGCCTCTATTGCAAATTGACTTAGCTCGGGAAAAATAACAAGATAAGAACATTGCTTAAGCGTGAAAGCAGACAGCTAGCTCGAGCTTTCTGACTACAAAGATTTGTAGCTCAATGTCTTTAGTCGATAGTCCTCTTGTTTGATCGCAGACCTGTTATAGTAAGCAATCACATTTATATGGAAAATTAGTAACCAGCAATAACTGGGATATTTAGAGTTTAAGTAAATCGAGCCCTCCATCCTTGAGCCCTTTTATGGGGTTGTAACCCAAGTGATGCATCAAGTAAAGAACTGTTTAGCCCTTCTTAGGCTAGGGATCAGGAGGGCTTCCGCACTCTTAAACTCGAATCCTTCTTTGTGGTGGTAGCCCGACCAAGGCATCAGGGGGGCTTATCTAGCTATTTTCTGGTCTCGAAATCTGGATGGCAACTATGCTCTTACACTCGGACCCTTCTTAGTGGTGGTAGCCCGACTAAGGAATCAGGAGGGCTATTTAGCTATTTCCTGGTCTCGAGATCTGGATGACAACTATACTCTTACACTCAGACCCTTCTTAGGGGTGGTAGCCCGGCCAAGGAATCAGGAGAGCTATTTAGCTATTTCCTGGTCTCGAGATCTGGATGGTAACTATGCTCTTACACTCAGACCCTTCCTGGGGGTAGTAGCCCGACCAAGGCATCAGGAGGGCTATTTAGCTATTTCTTGGTCTCGAGATCTGGATGGCAACTATGCTCTTACACTCAGACTCTTCTTGGGGTGGTCGCCCGACCAAGGCATTCGGAGGGCTATCTAGCTATTTCCTGGTCTCGGGATCTGGATGGCAACTGTACTCTTACACTCAGACCCTTCTTGGGGGTGGTAGCCAGACCAAGGCATCAGGAGGGCTATCTAGCTATTTCCTGGTCTCGAGATCTGGATGACAACTATGCTCTTACACTCTGACCCTTCTTGGGGGTGGTAGCCCAACCAAAGCATTAGGAGGGCTATCTAGCTATTTTCCGGTCTCAAGATTTGGATGGCAACTATGCTCGATTTTGAATCTGCTCTTAAGTTGTTGAACCAATTTCAGGTAAGCGATCATATTATCCCCTTTTGCCTGATAATCCCCGGAGACTTGGTTAACCACGAGCGAAGAGTCGCTCTTAACATTCAGGTATTAAACCTCGAGCTCTATGGCTGCCCTTATTCCGGCTAGAAAGGCTTCGTACTCTGTCTCATTATTCGTGACTTTAAATTCAAATCTGAAACAGTGGCAGCACTCAGTTCCTTCTGGTTCGATTAGGACTATGCCTGCTCCCCCCCCAGCTTGTCCGGAAGCTCTATCAGTATAGAGGATCCACGACTCGTAACCCTCCAGCCAGCTATCAGATTCTGGAATCCTCTCAAGGGCTACATCTGTTACAGTGGGGGTTGCTTGGCCTGAAGGATTGAGAGCTCTGCTACAAAGTCTACTAGTGCCTGAGCTTTTATTGCGGTCATAGGCTTGTACCTTAAATCAAACTGGGTAAGCTCCAGATCCCATTAAACCAGTCTTCGGAAACATCCGGCCTTTGTAAGAATTGACGGAGGGGTTGTTCTGTCACCACTGTTATTGAATGAGCATGGAAGTAGGGATGGAGCTTCCTTACCGAGGTCACCAAGGCATAAGCGAGCTTCTTCAACAGGGTATAGTTCTTTCAGGCTTGGTTAGAGCGTGACTTACGTAGTAAATAGGTCACTGAACCCTATCCCCGCATTCTTTAGCCAATGCCCCACTTACGACAGTTTATAAAACAGTCAAGTATATTTGAAGCTCTTCTCCAGGACTTGGCTTAACCAGCAGTAGAGGGCTTGATAGGTATTTTTTCGAGGCTTGAAAAGCTTGTTCGCTCTCATGATCCCATTTCATGTTTCTTCCCTGCTTGATGGCTTTGAAGAATGGTAGACACTTGTTGGTAGACTTAGAGATAAACCTTTTGAGTGTTGTTACCTGACTGGTCAATGCTTGAACCTGTTTAAGAGACGTGGGGGATTCTAGATCCAGGATAGCCATGATCTTTTCCGGGTTAGCCTCTATGCCTCTTCATGGATCATGAAGCCCAGAAACTTCCATGCAGTTACCCAAAAGACGCATTTGGAAGGGTTCAACCTCATCTGGTTCTTCCTTAGGATCATGAAGGTTCTACGAAGGTCACCCAGATAACCTTCCGAGGTTAAAGACTTGGTGATCATGTCGTCGATATACACCTCCATTGACCTCTCGATTTTGGGCTTGAACAACCGATTGACTAGCCGCTGATAAGTAGCTCCAGCGTTCTTGAGCCCGAAAGGCACTATCTTGTAGCAGTTCAAACCTTGTGCTGTGATGAAACTGGTCTTTTCCTGATCCGCATGGTGCATCATAATTTGATTGTACCCTGAAAATGCATCCATGAAGCTTAGGAGCTTGTTTCCAGAGGTAGAGTCGACCAACTGATCAATTTTTATGCCCGGTTGAGGTCGGTGTAATCAACACACATGCGCCACTTTCTATTTTCCTTTGTGACCATGACCACGTTGGCGATCAATTTCAGGATAACGTGCTTCTCGAATGAAGCCCGCTCGGGTAAGTTTGTCCACCTATTCCTGAACCGTAACATTTCTTCCGGTGTTAAAGTGACGCCGTTTTTGTTTAATGGGTTTGAAGGTCGGATCCACTGCCAATCGATGAGCAGCTAATGTCATCGGGAACTCTGGCATCTCAGCATAACTCTAAGAAAAAATGTCGTTGAACTCCGTGACGAGCCCGATCAAACCCTCTTTTGCTCCCGACTCAAGGGTGGCTTCGATTTTGACGACCTTCAAGGGATCGCCCACTCGGACAGGAATCTCTTCTAACTTATCCATTGGATGGCCGCCGGCCCATTCCCTTCTCTGTTCCATCATATCGGGCATTATGAGGTCGTCTTCAGGGTGATCGGTGGACCCTACATCTCCTAGGTTTAATGCAGGGGTTGCCCTGTCTTGGATAGTTATCACCTGAGCGAGTTGTTTTGCTAGGGCCGCTGGGTTGGCCGACACTGCGTAGCATCTCCTGACTCCTTGCTGATCACCCCGAACTTCCCCCACTTTGTATCCTACTGGAAACTTCAGGACGTTGTGGTAAATGGAAAGGACCCTATTCAAGAATGATAAAAATGGCCTCCCTAATATTGCATTGTAGGCCGATAGGGTATCTACCACCACGAAGTCGGTCATGATATTCTGTTGGAGAGGTGTGGCTTCAATGATCACTGGTAGGATTTTTGATCCTACGGGTGTGATTGAGTCCCTAGTGAACCCATATAGCGGGGTAGTGCAGCTATTGTAATACTACTATTTCAAGTTTAGCTTTTCCAAGGTATCTTTAAATAGGACGGCAACGCTGCTACCTATGTCGAGGAGCACACGGTGTACCATGAGGTCATCATGAGGCTGGAAAGTGTTGTAGACATCTGCTTCGGTGAAAATGATCTGTGACAGTTAGGAGGGGTTGGTCGGTCTCTGGTCGACCTTAAAGATATCCCACCCTTCGTCCGTACGAGGGACTTTCCTAGTATGGTTTTTTCCTGGAACTGTTGGAGGTGTCGGCCAGAGTAGGCCCCCCACTGATGGTATGTATTATCTGAATCTGTTGCATCAGGTCTGCCTGCTCCTCTTTTCTTTTCTTGGCATGCTCTCAGATCTCGGCTTGCACTTCCCTTCTAGTCTGAATGTTCTCCCTGACTTGTTGCAAGAATTCAACCAGACATCCTCCTCTTATCAAATCCTCGATCTGATTCCGCAGGTTGTAGCATTCTGAAGTCACAATATTTATAGCGATTTCTCTTACTGACCGGTGCTTTCATGGAAGCGAGCTTCTGTAGGAAACTCTTGTCCTGAATGGCGAGATAGACTCTTTCATGGGACGTATTTAAGGGAGTGTAATGATCGTACCCCCTCTCATCACCAGATATTGGGGCCACTGTCCTGGAAAGTGGTGTAGCTTGCGGGGGAGCTCGTTTTTTTGGGTACCTTTCCGATCTGGGTTGAGAAAGGGGGAAGCTTTATGTTGATTTATTTGGGGGTTTGTTCTGGCTTTTCTGAGCTTGCTTGGGTCTGGGAGCTTCATTCTTTTGTCGCTTTACGGCTCTCATGTCTTCGTGTTCCATCTTGACCTTAAGTTATTCGTCGACCTCAATCTGCTCTAGAGCCCGATCATAGGCTTATTGGTAGGTTTCCGGAGGTCTCTTGGCAAAAGACTAGAAAAGTTTTCCCACCCATAAGAACCTTCTGAAGTTGGCGAGGGTTTCTTTCTAGGTGAAGACCCCCATCTGGATGACTTCCTTGTGGAAACGCTTGACATAAGCCCCGAGGGTTTCCCTCTCTCTTGGATCACGTACTGTAGATGGATTGGGTCATTCAATCGGGGCTTAACTCCCTAGAATTGTAAGCAGAAATCAGTTGATAGCTTGATGAAGGAATCCACACTACCAGCAGGTAGTTTCCTAAACCAGGTTTTAGCTTAATTCGTGAGTGTAGTGGGGAACATTCGACACATAGTGGCCCTGGTCGTGTTCTGGACCTTCATCTGTTGAACGAAGCTCTCTAAGTGGCTCAGGGGATCCTCAATCCTAGAGAATCTGTCAGTTGGCATTTTAAACTTAGGTGGGAGTTTCGCCTCCCGGATCCTTCTGGTGAATGGAGCATTCATTTCACTTAGAGGATCTTTCTTGTCCTCCTTGTACTTTCCCTTCTTCATCAATTGGACCTCTTTTTGAAGCTCTGCCAACTGGTCTTTAGGCGTTTGCTTTTGGATTGTCTTGAGTTGATCTCAGTTTCCTCACCATCGGATCCTTTTGACGAACTAGCGATCTCTACCCGGTTCCTTCTTCTGAGGGGGTCTGCTAGGGGGCTTTGCTGACTTTCTTCTTCTCTACTTCGAGCTTCTCTCATTGAGGTCGTTGGGTGGAGAAACTCTCCCCACTCTCGGGGAAAGATGTCCGCCATAGATTTGACTTGCCGTGGTTGGTAGCATGGCAACGCTTTGGGAACGGGGTGTATAGGCTCTAAACTATCCAGGATCGAGGTTGGGAGTCCCGTTCTATTATGAGCTGGTTCCCTAGGGGTAGGTCCCAGGAGATCAAATGCAGGTTGCCTAGCCCCGGGCCTGCTTGACTCCCCCCGATTGCAAAGGTCTGCTTGCTAGATAATAATACCTTCAGAGAGAAGCCGAAGGCGGACATTTTCTACGAAGGCTGTCACTTGTTGGTCAAGCTCGACCTGATTTCCCAGAGGGGGGTCCAGAGCCTACCCAGTGGCTGGCTGGGCTGGAACCTGGCTATAGAGCCAGGATTTTCTCCCTTTCTTCGGGACCTTTCATGTTGATGTAGCAGAAGGTTGTCCCGATGCGCCCGGCTGTACTTGTGAGGAGCAGAGCCTCATGATTCCTGTAAAATAACAAACATTTGAAAATAAAGATGGTGATGTGAGAGTTTCCCACAGACGGCGCCAGAAAGTGTTAACGGAAAATTTGCTCAGGATGAGAAATTCCTACTAACACCTTTAAGACCACTACCACGGAAGTTGTGGCCGGGGTCGTTACCGTTGATACTTGACCTGTTTAGAGGTAAACGAGAGGCTGGATTGCAATAATACAAATGGAGCTTTTATTATTGATTACTTGCTTCGATATATAGATCACTCTCTCATATGCTCATAGTCTCTCTAAGATCTAGGAAGGTGGCAACTTTGTACTTGTCGAATAGTGGAAACAAAGGCGGCCGTGTTCTGAATACAGAATTTAGGTATTCCCCTATTCTTTTCTTTTCTTCTATCTGTCGTTCTCCTTCTGTTTTTCGTCTATTTCTACTTCTTCTTTTTTATCTCTCTTTTCCCTGTAATGCTTGGCCCTATTTATATCTGGTCCAAGTAGGTTTGAATTCGCTGATATCCCGCCACGATCCTACGAATCCGTTTCCTCCTTATCTGGCGAGATCCTTTATTTAAAAGTTGCTGATCCCGAGTAAATAGCAGAAACGATGATATTGTTAACGAAAATGAGTTTGTTTCCTTTTAGGAATCAAACTCTTGATTCACACGTTTATGGAATTAATGTTGGTTATCACATAGATATGATCTTGTATGTTATCGCGGGATGATTTTTCATGGAGGTCACCGAGCTAGCTGTCTGTCGTCTCATAGAGCGAGGTAGATCCATGCTTCGACTCTGTTTCTTAGAAGCTTGGGATGGATTTTCCCCTACCCTTGGGAGCTTGAGGTGTCCCTGTAGACATTCCTGGGAGGTAGCCAGGGTAGTGTAAATTTAGGCGTGATTCCTCTTTCATACCCAACAGGGACAACGGGCTTCTGGAGAGGTTGGTGGGCTTCTGTTTAAGACTACTGTTAAGTTTATCCTCTGAAAGTATTAACCCGGAGGAGACCTACTTTGCTTATCTGGCTTCTTTCGAATGTTTCTTGAGCTTGGAGACCCCCTGACTTTCACGGGGTGGTTGAGGAGCTCGACCTCAGGAACCGAGGTTCCCCGATAGGTGGCCTGGAGAAGCCCGGGTTCCAATATTCATGTGGGGGCAAGTACTGGTCGAGCCTAGCTTGTTTTCTGATAGTTTTAAAGTCGGGCCGACCTTCCCTGCTTCTGTGGGGTAGCTGTATGGTCTACCCGAGTTTCATGAACGTCGATTATGGGCTTCAACTTGTGGTAGGAAAGTAAAAAATTTCTCTTTGACCCCTGACCAAATTTTACTATTAACAGAAACGTTCCTACCAGAGCGACGATGCTGACATAACGGGGAAGCATCCTCGTCGCTCGAGTTTTCTTGTGCCCGCTTACTAGGAACCGGGCTGGGGGCACCAGTGCCCTCAACCGTAGCCTCAATACTATCAGCAGAATTCGTCATTGTTAGGTGTGGGGCTTGAAGAACAAAGAAAACGACGAAAGAGCTTCTCAAAGGTAGCGAAAAATAGAAATATAGAACTTGAAATTTGAAAGAAAGTGTGGGGAAAGTGATGATGAAGCCTAGTTTAAATAGAGGTGGAAGAGGCGTGACGTCAACAAAATCTTCGGAGGGATTGCCTCGAATTACGGGAACGGCCGTAATGTCTCCGGATTATTTCAGGAAATACACAGGTCTTTTCTTGCCACATCACAGGTACAATTTCCACCCAGATTTGGTAACGGTAAAAGAGGGAAAATTTTCCAATTAAAAGCAAGGAATATGACTCCAACCTCAACTCAATCGCCGGTGTTCAAGTCAGAGGGGAATTCTGTTAATATCAAAATTAGGCTAGGGGACCAAAGAGAAATTTTTCACTATCATATCTTGAATCAAAGCCTAAGTTCACCATTCATTGAACCCCGTACGAGCCATAAAGCTACCCCGCAGAGGCGAGGAAGGGTCGTCGGGCTTCAAAACTATCAAGAATGATGCTCGACACGACTAGGTTGAACCCCTCATGCATACACTAGAATTCGGGCAAAGCCCGATGCGCGGTTATTCGGGCTTATTTGTTTTTTTTTAAATAGCCCAAACTTTATCAAATAAAAAATAACAAAGCTCAATCATCACTCATCTAATCCCATTTTGATTCCCCAATAGCCTTATTCACATTATCAGTAGCCGGTAAGCATTTTACCCTGAACAGCTCTGAAGAATATCCTGTGTATCATATATAGAATATCCCTTGTGTATCAGAGGAACAGACTTGTCTGATTACCTTTCTTCTTTTCTCTGTTTTTATGATGCTTTTGTAAAAAAAAGTTGTATTACATGTATATCTTTGTAAATTTTATATGCTATTAGCAACTATTTTAATGCATGACAATGATATTAATAAATAACTTGGTACTTCTAATGAATCTATCCTTTTTTGATATATTTATCTTTAATGAAATTATCATTTTCGGACTGAATATGTTAAAACAGGTTATATATTTGTTTATATATTGAAAACTATGAATATATATAAGGGTGCTAATTTTTTGATTTCGTCTAAGGGTCTCGAAATAGTTAGGAACGACACTGATTTCTTAGTTTTCTTAACATTAAAAAACAAACAAAACAATTTAACGAGCTAAATTCATATCTATTAAGATTCAAGTGAAAAAAAAACAAACACTCTTAACTATTTAGATTAGCCCCCATTAGTTAAAACTTATGGCTCCACTGTTATTCTTGATTACATTGCATAACGAATAACATACGTCAGTCATTTGTACTCTTTCTAATAACTTAAGCTTTTAAATCTACTATTTAAGGGATCGTTTGTTTTTTTCACTTAAAACTTAATATGTCTGAATTGAGCTCATTAAGTTGTTTTGTTTGTTTTTTAAGGGATCAAACAACTTAAAAACATAAAAAAACAACTTAAAATAAAAAGTAAGAAATCCTGACTTTTAACTTAATTCCAAATCATTGGATTACAATTAAAATATTCTCTTCTAAGTTTATTTGCTTAAAAAATATATTTTTTCAAATTTATCCTGATTTGATATGGTATGAAATTCTTTCTTTTAATATATTTCTTATTTTAAATTGCTTTTCGAACGGAAAAAAAAAACCTAATCACTTTAGAAAGAAAAAAAAAACTCTCATAAATCTTCTTGGGATTGAACAATTGAATCTCCTACTAAATCCGGGTAAGAACTCTTTATTTATTATTATTTTTTTACTATTTTGTGGTTTGTAGATGTTATAGAATAATTGTTTATATACATAGAAATCGACGCATATACCCGAACCTTTTTTTTTATAAATAACTTTTTAAAAAAAAATCGGTTTTCTGTATATATGATTCAGGAAACAAAAAAAAAAATAGTTTCCTGAATTATATATATCAAAAATGTGGACAACGTGAAAATTGAACTTGAATATTTTTTTATCAATAAATTGAACTTAAACTTTATTTACAGAACATGCAAAATTATATTCATTGATGGTTTTTTTTTTGTTAAATTGAAATTTGTTTGTAAAAGAACATACAAAATCGTATAAAGAATAGTGCATGTTAAATTACTTCTTTTAATTAAAGGTAAAATTATTTATTTTCAGACAATTTTATTTTTTAAAAACAAATATGTTAACAGTATATTCAGATGTACAAAATAAAAAAAATCAAATATATCATTTAGATTCAGATTTCATTACCTATTCAGTCTACAAAAAAATTCAAAATCATTCGGTCTTCAAAAAAAAACAAAAAACAAATAACCCTTAAGAATTGATCATACTCAACCAATCTTGATGATCCTTCGAAAAAAAAATCCAATTTTGTCGAGAGAATGAATTTAAAGACATAATATAAAAATAATTATTAAGTGTAAGATCTCATATGATTTCATACAAGATCTCATTTATCGCATTTGATAAATAATATGAAAAAATATAGAAAATCCTGTACCAAATAATTACTCGATTTATAGAAGGTCATATTTTAGTTGGAGAACGTCAGTATAATGTTAAAGCTCTTTTTATATCAACATGTCGAGTTGGATATACTATAACTCTGTTGAGAGAATGGTTTAGTAGTATACATACTACCAACGAAATCACATAACATAATTTGAATCGAAAATATATAGATGGTTTAAACTAGTGGTGTAAAAATGGGTCGGCCGGTCCAGGAAGTTCACGGGCCGTGCTGGGAACGACCAGTGAAGGAAGAGGGCCAGGCCACGTACCGGGCCACTGGGAGGAGGCCCGGCAGGTCGGCCTGCCTGCCACGCTAATCCGGCGAGCCAGACCTGTCAGACCGGCATGTTGGACCTGTCCGTTTGGCTTTTTTTTTTTTTTTTCAAAAATCCTAAAACGGCTGCAGTTGTTGTCATGGAGACAAAGTTGAAAAAATATTGGGCTAACGTTCCTCTACTTTATGCCTTAAGTGCTATAATATATCACAGGGTTAAATTATCTGGTTTAGAAGTTTTACTTGAGTTTATTGGTATTAATTTGTCAATAGATTATTCAGAACAAATTACTGACATTCGAACCAAGTTGTTTGAGATTTTTCGTATTTATGAGACCAAGTTTGGCAACATTGACATCCCCCAATCAACACGGCCGGAGACAAAGCCGAAGCAAATAGTTTGGAGCCTTCTGAAACGATGAAAAAAAGACAAATCAGCAAGTATTTCTTCAGGGCAAAGATCTAGCCCATCTTCTTGTACCGAACTTATTAGGTACCTTGAAGCACAGTTCGATGCTGTTGAAGACAAGGAAGAGTTTGATTTGTTGTTATGGTGGAAGACCTACACGTACAGGTATCCAGTTCTGTCACACTTAGCACGTGACGTACTGGTTATTCCAGTGTCAACGGTGTCTTTAGAACAAGCTTTCAGCACCGGTGGACGCATAATTGAACCAAGAAGAAGCTGTTTGTCTCTGGAGATGGTGGAGGTATTAACATGCCTTCGGGATTGGGAGCATGCTAAAAAAAGGTTACAAAATCTAACTGTAGATAAAGAACTTAATCTAAATTTCGACAATCTATATATTGATGACCCTTCAGGTAGTGGCCAGTGCCAGAAATAGGTTATACTTTTACATATGTATTTATTATTTACTTGTAAGTTGTAAAACGGTTGCACTCTTTTTCCCTTACCAAGTTTTTATCCCACTGGGTTTTTCTTGGTAAGGTTTTTAATGAGGCAATCATGTAGATATGTATTACTGAATTCCATAAGTGAAAAATAAATAAATAATTAAAAAATTATTTGTTCTCTTTATTCATTTTAAATCATAATAATTGTTCGTTCTCTTCATTCATTTTAAATTCTAAACCCTTAAACCTAAACCCTAAACCCTAAATCCAAAAAAACGTAATTTAGAAAAAAAATTGGACCAAAAAACTAACCTGCAGGACCAGACCCGTTAAGCCTGGCTCGCCAGAGGGGGCCGGTGGGCCGCCCTGGCACGGCATGCAGGCACGACCCGCCTGAGGCAGGCTGACGTGCCGTGCCGTGCCGGGCCGGGCCTACTTCTCTGGAAACAGGCCAGGGCGGGCCGGCCTGCGACACCGTCGCGTGCCAGGCTCCGCCAGACATGTTTTCACAAATGAACTGGCCAGGTCGTGCCTAATGGGCCGGACCAGTCAATTTTTACACGACTGGTTTAAAAGGATTTAAGCAAAATATACTATTAAACAATAATAGTATATTTTTTAATTACTTTCATGCCATTCGACGTGACGTACACCTATATATCAATAATATTAGAAGACCCAAAGCAATTACTTGAGCAAAATTAATAATCCTAAACACAACTACTACCCTAAACACAACTACTACCCAAATATGTATCTTTATTTTAAGGCTATAGTTTAATTTCAGTACTATAAATCGTTTGTCAAATCGATTGACTTAAAATCCTAAAATAAATAATGATGACATGATAATTGATGTGATGATTAATGTTCTAGAGCATACATTAAAATAAAAATAATGTGGTAATAATGGAAAAAGTATGAAAATATAGATTATCAATTTATCATCTAATGGAGATGGTGATAGAAAGGCTTGCAGTTCCATGAATTAAGGTACTCAAAGTCAAGAACATAAAAGATTTTCACAATTTGTTAATTACATACATGTTGTCATTGATCTTTCCAAGTTTACCGGATATTGTGTCCTTTTATCATTGGTCTACAGTGCGCACCGATTAATAATTTTATTTTCACAGCTATTACATTCATCATCTCCTTCGATTTAGTGAACATAATTGGCTTTATAAACTTTTTATTCAGGCACATATATAATAATAATCCACTATGTACATGATTTTCACATATTTTTCTTACGGAATAATTATATAATAGAATCAACTATATAATATTACATAGTAAAAAATGTAACATTACAGATTGATTTATATGTTTTTTTTTTAAGTGACCATGATACTCTATACCGAAAATCTTTTATATATATATTCTCACTGACTACTTTAAATGACCTTTAAGAAAAATTCAATTAAATATAACAATCAAAACGATTTTAAAAAGTTTCGACCGCTAGAACTATTTGAATTTCGAATTTCTTGAATATGAGGTATTAAAAAATGGAAAAACATTGGGAAAAAAATAATGAAAAACAACAATTCCGGTACTCGAAATTTTCGTAAAGCTTCTTATAAACATGTCTCCTGAACTTATCATTCATAACTTAAAAAAATTACATCAAGATTTATTATAATTGATTGAATTTTATTAAGGTCCAGAAATCGATTAGTATATATATATATATATAAACTTTCAAATAAGAGATTTCTTATTTTAATTTCGGTAAAAACGTTGATGAAATCATAATGATTATTATGAATTTTGATCAAAAACTTTTATAGATGATAAGTTCATTAAAATCAATTTATAAATAGAATTTGAGAAATTTTCAATAACTATAACTATTTTTGAATTTTATTATATTTCTCCCATTTTTTCTATGTATTTATATATATTTTTTAAAAACATTATAAATAGTTCTAGTGTCTGAACAAATTTCAAAATTTATTTATAGGTAGATTTTATTAAACTTATCATCTAAAAAAAACAAAATCAGATCAAAATTCTAAAAAATCGATATGATTTCATCAAAATTCTTATTGAAATTAAAATAAGGGATATCTCACTTGAAATTTATTTTCTCTCTATATATATATATTATAGTTATTAAAGCTAAAAAACAAAATAATGATATTGACAGTAAAAGAGTAATACTGCTTTATCCAAACTTGGTTTCATTTAAATCATATAAATATAATACAATTTAAATGAATAAATTATAGTAATGCTATATTGATCGGATATTAACATTATTTTATTTTATTTTTAAGAAAAACAGATATTAACATTATTGATAATAAAAAAGAATGCAAATCCTAAAATGAGACGGTCACTTTTTCGCAAAAAGAAGATTAAATATAAGTTATAATTATCTATTTAAAATAGTTGTATGAAACCATAATAATAAAAATACTGAATTAGTCACCTTCGTTGACTTTGTCTGTGGCTCATCCCGAAAATTAAAAATTTAATCAAAAAAATCTATAAAGGGGACCATGTCTCATTAATAAGCCGGTTCTATTAGTGGCAAAAGCCAAGCTTTAACCCATTAACGATCATTTTCATGATTTATGGTTGATAAGTTATGGGTCCAAGCCCATTATGATGCTTTAGTTACGTGTCCCAAAAAAAATTAATATTGCTACTCTCTCGTTATTGGACAAAATAATCTTAAACGAGATCTCAACCTTCATAGACATAGTTCAACGAGATCTCAACCTTCATAGATATAGTTCAATTGATAGATAAACGAATATGAAATTATATAAATCACTCTCTAGTCAACGAATTTGAATCCTATCAATAATAAAAAAAATTAAAAAAATATATGATTTAGATAAATGGATACAGTTGATAATAATAATAGTGAGTAAATATAATTAATTAAAAATAATAGCTCCTTAAATTTGAAGGAAAAAAACTAGATCGATTATATTACACATAATATCATCTTGTCTATGAATATTATCTTTTGACCACAAAAATCGAATAAGTAAAAAAAAAAACATTTACTTACTCTTTTGAATAATTATCTTATTAGATAAGGGCATGTTTTCAAAACTAACCATAAAATTATATGAAATTTTAAATTTATCAATTCTCAAAATTGTTACTGTTTATGTAAATATTTTAATTTTTTGGACAAAAATTTCCTTAATAAATTTTCAAATTTTGAATTCACTGAATTTTTTTTAAATTTTTTTTTCCTATATTTCTATAGTTTTTCAGATGCCTTTATAGTTAATAAAATCAGGATAAATAGTTTTAATATTTGAAAAATTCTCAAATTTTATTCATAGGTAGATTTCAATAGACTTATCATTGATATAAAAATTTAAATCAAAATTCATAAAAATTGATGTGATTTTATCAAAGTCCTTACCGAAATTAAAGTAATAAATCCAACACTTGAAAATTAATATATATATAATTTTGTAAGTCAGTGAACACAGATATAATTTACATCTGCATATGGACCATTCGATTTATATCTTTTAACTTAGTGTGTATGTATTTGTCAGTACTTTTCTATAATCAGTGATCAATATGTAACATACCAATATAACTTATATCAGTACGTACCGATCAGAACGAGACTATATATATTTAAAAGGAATTTTTAACCTTAAATTTAAAAGATATTTATATTTTTATTTTTATATATTAGGAGGTTTTTTAATTTAATATTAATATTATCTATAAATAAAAGTTAAGAAATAAAACAAAAATGAAGTACTAAAATGTTGAAGAAATTTAGGAGGTGTAAACAACCACCTAGCTTGTATATTGCTTCAGCCGGTTCTGATGGACTATAAGTCTACAACACTATGCAAGATGATGTGAATCATCATTATAAACGTACCATCAGACTCTTAATCATTAATATTGATCTGTCAAAGTTGGTCATAAACTTTTAGCAGTTAGTTGTATATTTTTATTACCTATGTGATCAACTCGGTATACAAATTGATTTCTCATTGATATATTATTAAGAACTTAAATTTGCCGATGAGAGATCATATATTCATATCATATCCCGTCATTTGTAAGTTTGTTCAATAAAAATATGGCTTATATGTATTTATTTATAAATTTGATGGACGATCATAGGATGCCATTCGCGACTGTTCCAATGAAAATTTTCTTCTGTTTCTTGTAGACAAGTAAACGATGGAAAATGTTAACCCATGGACCACATGATTATTGGGTGTGCATCCAAAGTCCCACGTTGTTTAGACATGGAAATAATCATGGGCATATAAGTAGAGATATTACCTCCATTGGTACAAGGCCTTTTAGGTAGAGTTCCAAAGTCAAATCCTTTTGGACAATATTATACTAATGTGGAAAATGTGGTTTCATACTTGCAACTAGGCTTGACAATTTGGGTCACGACACGACGGGTTGATACGAACCGAACGAATTTGGGTTGGGTTGGGTTGGGTTGGGTTGGGTTGGGTGGAGCTAAATGGGTTCGGGTTGGTAAACATGTTGACCCGTTTAACCCGTTTAATAAACGGGTTGGGTTGGGTTTTATAAACGGGTTGACACAGTTAGTTTGGGGAAAATGTGTAACTTAAAATTAATTGGGAGAATACTTGCAACAACAATTATGGTTCAATAATAAATCAGTAATTTTTACATTGTTTTAACTTTCATCTTGCAATTGTCAATATTTTATGGAATATGAAGCTTGAAGACCTCAACAGTTGAACTATCGGTCTTTATTTATCGTTTTTATTAGTTTTAATTGTTTGGTATTTTTTTATATATTCTATCATTTGTGGATTGTATAAACTTTATAGTCTTTTTATGGCTCGTCTAAATTGAGATGTGGTTTAGTTGGTTATTATGTTTGTTTTTTAAGGATATTTTTAGTTTAGATTTATATTATATTTTTAATAATTATTAATATAGACAAAATCAAACTTATTATAAACGGGTTAAACGGGCTGGGTTGGGTTATACGTTTATTAAATGGGTTGGGTCAGGTTTGAGAAGTTCAACCTGCCCGACACGACCAATTTAAATGGGTCGTGCGGGTTGGGTTGGGTTATACGTTTATTAAATGGGTCGTGTCGGGTTTGGTCCAACTCGACCCACAAACCCGTTTTGCCAGGCCTACTTGCAACAAGTGGTATATATCAGAGCCATGCTCTTGACTTGGCCAGACGTAGTTGGAGGTGGTGGGCCCCAGTTAACTCACGATGGATCCGTGATGTAAGACATGTACTCTCGACGTGGTAGAGAGGAGTGACCTTAATGGAGGTATCACCCTAGCATTGACGGATGGATATGATTGCTTAAGAGGGGGCTCAGACCATGAAGATAATGATGGTCCTTTGTTCAATGGGAGGATTGTTGGGTGTGCAATCAAAAGTCCCACATTTGCTAGACATGGGGATGATCATGGACATATATATATGGATACTACCCTCATTGATATGGGACCTTATGGGTAGAGTCCCAAAAGTAAATCCATACAGACTTAGACCTAAGAGGACAAAATCATACCAATGTGGAGAAGGTGAAATCCTTACTTATAACAAGTCATTATTGGGTTTTTTGAGGCATAAATTCAACCAAAAAACCCAAATCTGGAAGGAAGATCGATGTAGACCACGACATAGACAGGAGGCACAGAGTGCGGCACACACAACAGTAGATTCCAAAGAGCTAAACACGGTGTAAACGGCAGCCAAAGCAAAGATGCGCATACTGTGGTATTCTGAGCGGTGGTTTCCAGATGTTTTGTCGCGGTGCAGAGTGCGAGCTGTAGACCGTGGCCTAGAACGCTATGACTACGAATTTTGTACAAAACAAGAAATCTTGTGCAGGAAGAAAAGTACTCATTGTAGGTTTTGGCTTACCCTAGTGCTCCCATACAAATACTATTGTTTCCTATTGTGATGATAAGTGTAGAAAATAACAAGTGAGGCTGAGAGCAACTTGTAGAGAGATTGAAAGATAGAGGTAAAGAGATTGTAATCAACTTTGAGACAAAGAGATTGTAATCAACTCTGATAGTGGATTAAGTATAGGGTGAGCTCCGTGGATGTAGACAAATTATTGAACAACGTAAAAAAAATTCATGTCATATCCTTCTTCTTTTTTATATTGCTTTCATATTATCTGTGCGTGTAATTGTGATTTGT
The DNA here is from genome assembly GCA_032871835.1 of Dipteronia dyeriana. NCBI lineage: Eukaryota > Viridiplantae > Streptophyta > Magnoliopsida > Sapindales > Sapindaceae > Dipteronia > Dipteronia dyeriana. The sequence goes on from CM065297.1 coordinate 2,275,726, forward strand.
GTAACCTGTGATTACGGATTCTCTACAATAATTGATATCAAAGCCTAAGTCAGGAGGATTTAGGGCTTTAAACAAATCTGGGATTTCTTGAGGTCGAATTTTTTTTTCTCATCAAATAAAGATGATGGGATCATAAAAAAAATCTTATAGGATTGAGAAATTTGATGGGACGAATTTCAATTTCTTAAAGATACATATGGAGGATTTTATGTACCAGATGACCATATTGACTGATAAAGGTGAAGCCGAGGAGTATATATGATGTAGATTGGATGGTCAAGTTGATGCCTCTAAGGGCATGGACAACGAGGAATGGTTAAATCGGTGTTAACTTATCTTCTTTGTAATGCTTTTTGTTCTTACTTCTCTCTCTCTCTTTTTTTTTAATCGGTGTTAACTTATATTACCTGTTATGCAGTTTTAGAAAGAAACATTATTCTTATATAAAGAAGATATTGATATTATGTAGGATAATAAAATTGGCTTAGTGGGGATTACATATGATAGTTGAAATATTGAACTTTAATGAAAGTTGTAGTGCATATAAACATTTAAATGTTGAAATTGGATGAAATTGCAATGTTGAATTTAACTTAGGTTTTTTTTTTTTGGGTTTTGAGATGTACCTAGATTGTTTTTGAATTTGAAAGAATAAATATTTAAATTTAATGAAAAAGAAAATCAGTTGTATTGTGAGTTTTAATGAATGTATAATTTTTTTTTGGATACTTATTGTATATGATCTAATTATCTAAAAACAACCTCTTTTTTTTTTAAAAAAAAGAGAGAAAAATCATATTTTGATCAAAAGTAATAAACAAATCACCTTTTTAATTAAAAAAATATTATGAAGATAAGTATGAAAAGCTACGGACTGCTGAGATTACAGGTGACATGGTATTCGTTGTCCGAGTCAAGAGCCCCACAAATGGAACAGGGCCACATGTCAGCTTGGTCTTGGGAGTCCAGTAGATAAGAATTCTGAAAAGGGTGACGACTTCTTGTTGGGTCCCGTGGGACATCTGGAAGGATGAAAAGGACGTCTGTTTTGTCATTATTGACGTCACAGAGGAAATTGAGGAGAGGAATCTGGATACCGGTTTGGTACAATCGTTCGTAGTCGTACGTAGTATCCCACTCATAGCTGGTATTGGAGGTCCAAAGGAGCCGGGTCTGTGGATTGTGCCTGTAAGGCCGGTTGAAAATCCAAATGCAGCATACCTTGGCGGCTGGTTCTGGGTCCATTTTCCAAAGATAGTATTGGCCCATAAGCCTGGTAAGATCAGTATGCTAGACGGATAAGGGATTGAACCACTATAGGAAGGTTTGGAGGCCATAAGAGGTCGGGTTCTGGACAAAACCGTATAATGCCTGGAGAGGAAAAACTTTGGCATGATGATGGAGGACTGATAAACACCATAAGAACCATAACACCTGTTCGGAGTAATAGTAGAAATGTGGAGATATAAAAGGGTCGAGGAACGGTTTGGAGGGATTGGCTAACTGATGATGGCAACCTTGGTCATTGATCTTGGCAAGATATATTGGGAGATATGTTTTTGCAAAATCTTGGACCTGTTGGACAGAGGGTAGTTGACCTGGTGGTAGGGTAGCCATAAATTCTGGTGGGAACAGAGGAGGTGGTGGAGCAACAGGCGGAGCTGATAAGGATGAGGCCTGAGATGATATCATGTAAATTAATAGGATTGGTCCAGCAAGGGAGATCAGGGTGACAGGGTGAGGCCTTGAAAGCATATCTGGAATGATGTTGTGGTGTCCCTTAATGTGCTTGACTGAGAAGTCATATCTAGAGAACTAGTCTTTGAGCCAAAGAAGCTGGGGATTTGGAGGGAGCTTGTTGTGGAATTCGAGGACTTTCGGGAATGATGAGTTATCCATTTCGATGATGAAGTTTTTTGTCCTGAAGTGGAAATCAAACCTGGAGATCCCATTTTTTACTGCAAGGATTTCCTTGTAGACCGTGTGATAGTGCTTTTGGGCGTCTTTGAACTGTCCACTGGCATGGCCACAGTAGTGGCATTTTCTATTGGATTCTTCAAAGAGGACGGCTCCCCAGAAGTGGTCACTGGCTCAGTCTGTAGGATGAGTTATCCCGAAGAAGGGATATGGAGAGGGAGAGGTTTCTGAGAGACTTCTTTTAAGTGGGCCACAACATTAGAGTGAGAGGTATCCCACGGAGGGGGATCTTTCTTGAGGAGCTTGGACAAACTTGTCGTGTAATGACTCGCCTGGGGGATAAAGTCTCTGATGTAATCGACGATGCCAAGGAATTGTTGAACCTGTTTTTGTGAAAGTTTCGAATCTGGGAAGAGAAGGAGTTGTCTTGCCAGATGAGGTCCAGGAACATAGGAACCATCTCTAATTTTCATGCCAAGGAACTCAATTTCAGAAACACCAATTGAGCTCTTCTTCTCGGATAGCATGATTCTATACTTGTTAATGATCTGATGGAATTGTTGTAGGAGCTTATCGTGGGATTCCTTGTCAGGTGAAAATAACAGGATGTCGTCGATGTAGCAAGGCAGTATGGAGGATAGGACGGAAAATCCTGGTGATGGTCTTTTGAAAGAGCGAATGGACTGTTTTTAGGCCAAAATGTAGGACTGTCCATTGGTACTGGGCATTCGGGAGGCAGAAATCTGTCTTGGGCCTGTCATCAAAATGGATACCGATCTGCCAGAAGGCTTCTTTCAAGTCAAACTTGGAGCAAACAGTGGCGCCAAGGAGCTGGGAAAACAAAGTGTTGGCTCTGGGGACTGGGAACTTGTCGTCAAAGAGGAAGAGATTGAGAGGCTTGTAATCAATTACGAGCCTTTTCTTTCCTATAAGTTGTTCTGACCTTTTTTCAACTTAGAAGGCTTGGCAAGCCCATGGGGAGGAGGTAGACTCTATCAGGCCTTGCCTGAGGAGTTCTCCACATTCTTCGGTGGCTAGGGATAGGTCAGAGGGGGACATCCCTGAGTGGGATGCTTTTGTTCGGTTGATATCCTCATTGAGTTTGAAGGGTAGTCTGATGAAAAAATCAGGGTTTTTCCACAGTGAGTACAGATGTTTGAAGTCTGCATGGCTGTTGGTACAAAATGTAGGAGTTTTTCTTAAATCCGATGAAAATCAGGATTGATGACCGAGAGGGGGAAAATCTTGGGGATGTCGATAAAGGGTTTGAATTTCCTTTTGTAGCGGATTCCGTTTGGGAGGATCCTGATGGCTTTGGATTGGCTGTAGATGTCCCATCCGATGAGGATATCTTTGTCTGGAAGAGGAGTTCCAATGACATGAATCCAAAAGGTGAACGAAGGGAAAACTGTATGTCAACCTTGTGCTTGGAGATCAGGTAAGTAGTAAAAATTTGTCCATCTGCTGCTAGAAACTCATTTTTTTCTTCTTTCCAGGCATTTGAAGGTAGGACGTTAGGATTCATCATCGAGGAATGTGCTCCAGTATCGAAGTAGGCAATGACAGGGACTGGCTTGGAGTACTTGGTCGTCAGGATTTGGATTTTAACTTGGGGGCCTGTACTACCATTGCTGGTGGCCTGGTAGGCTTATGAAGGGGAATCAAGATTTGTATATTCTGTATGTTCTGATGGAGTGCTGGAGTCGTCTGAATCTTGAACCATAAAAGAGGTCAACTGGTTAACATCTTCTTGTTCTGAGATGATAGATTCAATGTCCACATCGGAATGGATTTCATCAGCCACTTGTCTAAGCTTAGTTGATTTTGCTCTTTTATTAGGGAGTGACCCTCTTGTCCACAGGCAAAGCACTTGTTGGATTTGTTCTAAGATCTCATGGCCTTCTTCCTGTAATATTTATATTTTCTATTCCTCTTGGGGTTTGAGGAATCCCTTTGCTCTCGGGGATGGTACTGGAAGGCCGTCTTCTGTAGGACCTGTTTGCTTTGAAGTTGCAATGTTCTATGGAGTTGCATTTGAGGTGGTATGTAGAAGGAAATTTGCAATACCTATCATACTTTCTACCTTCTACCTTCTTTGATCATTTTGGCAAAGACTCTTTGTGTAGCACAGAGCTTGTCTAATTCAGTGTGGCTGAACATGTGGATTTCTCCTAGAGTGATGTCTCGTAAGCCTCTGCCTGAGAATTCAATTAGCCTTTGGAGTTCTCCCTGAAGCTCTGTAGGGAGAGAGTTCAAATATATCTGTCTTAAGGTTTCATCGTTGATTCCACCGAGTGCATGGTACCTAAAAGACATGCGCCTGTAGTGGTAATCTATGTCTCTTTTGCCTAGTGAACAGCATCGCATTTCGAAGAATTCTTGTCTGGTCTGTTTGTAGAATTGAGAGGCATCTCCGAGGAATTCTCGAAAAACAATCCATATCTCTTGGGATACGGACCCACATTGGACCAGTTTCAATTGTCTGTATTCTCCGAGAGCTTGGTACCAATCTTTGAGAGATCCGGTAACTCTGGAAACGAATTCTCTCAAGATGGTTTCTGTGTTATTTTCTCGCTTTGCTGTCTGCAGGTCGAGCCAGACGCTCATTTCTGACATTTTTTTTCTCCATTGGCGAGGAGCTATGTCGTCAAAGTTAAACCATGGACCGTTTGTGGGTTTCTGAGGAGGAGCCTGGGCTCTGGGTCTATGTTTTGGCGGTTCGTCTACCATAAGAGTTGGTTCTTCAGAGGTTTCTCCTGAGGATTCAGATGTGTCAACTGTTTGAGTTGATGGCTGAGGGTCAGCTTTGGACTCTAAGAAGATCTGGGAAAGATCTGGCAATGCATCTGGGTCTGAGTAATTCGCATGATCTGGGGAATTCGGAGAGTCTGAGGAATCTGGGGAATACGTTTCCCACGAAGAGGGGGATTCATAAGAGGATTCTATGGGCTCTGTAGAAATGTAAGAGGTTTCTGAAGAGGAAAACTGATGAGAAGCTGCATAAAAGGCATTCTTCCGGTGGTCTGGTGGTGTATGCCTGTGGTGGCTTGGTGTCTTCTTCTTTTGGGGAGATGTTCTTTTAGTTCTGCTTGAAGATGGCTGGTCTGGATGCGGAGATAAAGGTGGGTACCTGAAAAGATCTCCGGTTGGCTTAAAAAACTGGGCATGGTCAAGAGGCCTGGAAAGAGGAAGTGGCGATTGAGTTGGGAAGATCAAGGATGGAGAATAGGGATGTATGAGGTAGGCATGATCGGGACGGTAGGCATGGTTGGGAGGGTAGGCATGGTCGGGACTGTAAAGTGGTCGGGAGGGTAGGCATGGTCAGAACGTGGTCGAAATTCTACTCGGTTTGTTCGGCCTACTTGACCTATTCGGCCCACATGGCCTATTCGGTATACTCGGCCCACATGGCCTATTCGGTATACTCGGCCTACTCAGATTTCTTAATCGGCCTGTTCGGTTTCCCACTCGGGATGGACTGGTTACTTAGTTTTTAAAGTGATCGGTGTTTTGTCCGATCGATCAATTTTGATACTTTTTGTAAATAACGAAAATATATGAAAAGAAATTGCAATTATGTACATTTTGCACTCTCCTTACATTTTATTTGTTTAATAACAAGTATTTTCTATGAAAATTTCAGTAGAAAGTCTTTTTATCATGCTAGTAAATGTAGAACCCATAGTGTTTCCCTCGTACTCAAGAGAGGAGTCGGGGCAGCCCACAGGGCCTCCCTCGTACTCAAGAGAGGAGTCGGGGTGGGTCCTGTCAACTTGGTATCAGAGCCACGGTTTATAAATTCCTTAGACCACAATAATTGTTTGCATTTAGTTTCATGCATTTGAGCATAACGTTAATTTTGTAACAATATCATGTGTCGAGTTGGCCGCCTACGCACAAGACCGGTAGCTGACCTTCTAGAGAGGAGTGGTAACCAAGGTGAAAACGAGATAGAATCACACCCTCAACCACCTATAGCTCAACCTCATGTACTGGAACCTAGGAAAGAACCAATGGATAGAATTGCAGAACTATTGACTGCGATGGTCCAGTACCAAACGCGAGTGCCTGAAAATTCAATTGAGCGTGTACGAAAGTTGGGAGCTACGAATTTTGATGGAACAGGAGATCCAGATAGTGCTAGTTCTTGGTTGAATGAACTAGAATGTGTATTTGAAGTTATGAGTTGCATCGATGAATAGAAGATTTCTTTTGCTACATTTTTGCTAAAGGAAAAAGCATATGATTGGTGGGCCTCAGTTCAACGAAGAACTCCTAAAGGAATTACTTGGGAGGATTTTAAGAAACAGTTTAATGATCATTATTATCCCCGTTTCTATCAAGATTTGAAAAGAGCTGAATTTTTCAAACTAGTACAGGGATCTATGACAGTAGAAGAGTATGAGAAGAAATTTACAGAACTTTCGAGGGTTGCTTCGTATGTAGTCGCTGATGAAGAAAATAAGTGTAGAAAATAAGTGTAGAAAATTCGAAGATGGACTTCAATCGGAAATTAAGACAATAGTGATTACTTCGGGACATGTTGAGTTTGGTAAGTTGTTTGAAGCTGCATTGAGAGTGGAGAGAGGCCTTAATGACTCTCGCGGATTTGAACAACATAAGCAAAAGCGTAGTAACTGGTCAGTAGGAGGCTCTTATGGCAAAATGCCTAAGGCAATAGGCAGTTTTTTAGGCCAGACTAGTAATTATCAACAAAGTTGTGGACCTGGTTCTAGCCAAGCCTCAGTCCAGCAACCAATGGGTAGTCGGCAACAGAGTGCTAGTATGGGTGGAGGTTGGCGTCCTCTATGTTCGACTTGCGGAAAACACCATGATGGTGACTGTTATTTGGGGAGATCAAGTTGTTATCAATGTGGGCAACCTGGAAATTTAAAAAGAGATTGCCCCGAGTTAGTTCAGATAGACAATGAAGAAAGAAAGATAGGTTTTCAACCAATGCAAAGTGGCGCTGGTCAGATTCTAGGACAAAGGGGATCCTGAGTAGGAGGATCTACAACTACAGAGAAAACCCAAGTTAGTGTAGCAGAAGTTGGAAGCAACCAACAGAGAGGTTAGTCGGGTAGACCTCGTACTCAGGTAAGGATTTTTTCCATGACTCAGCAAGATGCCGAGACTACTCCAGATGTCGTTACAGGTATGTTAACAATTTTTGGCCACGATGCTCATGTTCTCTTTGATCCTGGATCTACTCATTATTTTTTTTATCTCGATCTTTTATGGTGTATGCAGATGTAAAATTAAGTCCATTAGATTTTAGTATGGTAGTGGCTACACCTACTGGTGAATCTTTATTGGCTGAGAATATATATAGAAACAGTAAGGTCATAGTCGGTAAGCATGAGCTACATGTTGATTTGATCCCGCTTGATATACATGATTTTGATGTTATTTTGGGAATGGATTGGCTGGCTATACACCATGCTACTGTAGATTGTTTTCGAAAAGAGGTAAAATTTACACTTCAAGGAGAGTCAGATGTTATTTTCTGTAGTGAACGTCGGATTCTTCCTTCTTGTGTTATTTCTGCTATCATTGTCCGACGGTTGCTCAGGAAACAATGTTCAACTTATTTGGCTTATGTAATTGATACTCGGGATAGTCAGGTAAGATCAGAAGATATATCGGTGGTAAGAAAATTTCTAGATGTATTTCCTGAAGATCTTCATGTATTACCACCAGATAGAGACATTGAGTTTGTGATAGATTTGGTCTCAGGCACAACTCCAATTTCTATTCCACCTTATAGAATGGCTCCAACCGAATTGAAAGAGTTGAAGATTCAATTAGAAGAATTGGTGAACAAGAATTTTATTAAACCTAGTGTGTCACCATGGGGAGCGCCAGTTCTGTTTGTTAAGAAGAAAGATGGAACGTTACGTTTATGCATCGATTACCGGCAACTGAATAAAGCAACGGTGCGTAATAAATACTCACTCCCACGTATTGATGACTTATTCGATCAACTTCAAGGAGCAAAGGTGTTCTCCAAGATAGATTTACGAACAGGTTATCACCAATTGAGGATTAAAAATTGTGATATACCAAAGACCGCTTTCAGAACTCGTTATGGCATTATGAGTTTCTAGTTATGCCATTTGGATTAACAAATGCTCCAGCAGCTTTTATGGATTTGATGAATAGGGTATTTCATCCTTATCTAGAAAAATTTGTTATCGTATTCATTGATGATATTTTGATTTATTCTAAGGATGATGTGGAGCATACAGAGCATTTAGAGATTATTCTACAAGTCCTGAGAGAGAATCAACTTTATGCCAAATTTAGCAAGTGTCAATTCTAGCTCGATAGAGTTACATTTTTAGGCCATGTGATTTCTGGTGATGGTATTTATGTTGATCCTTAAAAGGTTGAAGCTATAGTGAATTGGGAACGACCAATCAATGTGACAGAAATTAGAAGTTTCTTGGGTTTAGCAAGTTACTATCGAAGATTTGTAGAGGGATTTTCTGAAATAGCTTTACCATTAACAAGATTGACTCAAAAGGATGTGAAGTTTGAGTGGTCAGAAGCTTGTGAAAAGAGTTTTCAAAAACTCAAGGAGAGATTGACTTCTGCTCCAATACTTGCTCTTCCAACCGAAAGTGGTGGATTTGTTGTTTATAGTGATGCATCTAAACATGGTTTGGGTTACGTTTTGATGCAACATGGGAAAGTAATAGCTTATGCATCAAGACAATTAAAGAAGCATGAAAAGAATTACCCAACCCATGATCTAGAGCTTGCTGCAGTGGTGTTTGCACTAAAAATTTAGAGGCATTACTTATATGGAGTTACTTGGCAGATTTATACAGATCATAAAAGCTTATAATATCTTTTCACTCAAAAAGAACTGAATTTAAGACAAAGAAGATGGATTGAGTTGATTAAAGATTATGACTATACGATTGAATATTATCCTGGTAAGGCAAATGTGGTGGCAGATGCACTCGGTAGAAAGTCTACAAGTTCTATGGCTCATTTGAGGATGAAGTGGAAGGTAAATCATCTTCAGCTTCCATTATTAGCTGAATTAAGAATGTTGAGAGTTAAGCTAGAATCACGAGATTGTGGAGCATTACTGGCTAACTTTCAGGTTAGACCTATTTTGATTGATCGTATACGGGAATTGCAAACTCAAGATTCTTATTTAGTTAAATTGAAGGGAAAAGTGCAGAAAAGTATACGAGCTGATTTTGTAGTGAGAAGTGATGGTACATTAGTTCTAGGTAACAGACTGTGTGTACCAAACATTAAAGAACTCAAGAATGAAATTTTAGAGGAAGCTCACTCTTCAACTTATGCAATGCATCCAGGAAGTACTAAGCTATATCGTACTTTGAAAGAGCATTACTGGTGGCAAGGTATGAAAAGAGAGATAGCAGAATTCGTCTCTAAATGTTTGATTTGTCAGCAATTCAAGGCAGAACATCAGAAACCAGCAAGACTATCACAACCACTTCCTATTCCAGAATGGAAATGGGAACATGTTACCATGGATTTTGTGGTAGGACTCCCTCGTAGTCAGAGTGGTCACGACAGTGTATGGGTGATCGTTGATCGACTTACAAAGTCTGCACATTTTCTGTCAATCGGTATTACTTACTCTCTTGACAGATTAGCCAAAATTTATGTGGATGAAATAGTTCGTCTTCATGGCGCACCAGTATCCATAGTGTCAGATAGAGATCCTCGGTTTACATCTAGATTTTGGCCCAGTTTACAAGAAGCTTTGGGAACTAGATTGCATTTTAGTACTGCTTTTCACCCGCAGACTGAGGGTCAATCGGAGTGTACTATTCAGACATTAAAGGATATACTTCGAGCTTGTGTGATGGATTTCAAAGGTAGTTGGGATGTATATATACCTTTGATAGAATTTGCCTACAATAACAGTTATCAGGCTAGCATCGAAATGGCACCTTATGAAGTTCTGTATGGGAGACAATGCAGAACACCGGTGTGTTGGGATGAAGTAAGCGAGAGAAAGTTGTTAGGTCCAGAACTTGTTCAAGTCACGACAAAAAAGATTAAAATAATCAGAGACAGACTAAAGGTTGCTCAAGATAGGCAGAAAAGCTGTACAGATAAGCGGAGAAGGGAACTTGAATTTAAAGTAGGTGACTATGTATTCCTACGAATTTCACCTTGGAAAGGTATACTTCGATTTGGAAGACGTGGTAAGTTAAGTCCACGATACATTGGTCCGTATGAGATCATTGCCTGAGTAGGAGTAGTGGCATACCGTTTAGCGTTGCCTTCAGAACTTTCAAGAATTCATGATGTATTTCATGTTTCTATGCTTCGAAAATATATAGTCGACCCTATGCATGTTTTAACCAAACAACCAGTGAGGTTAAGAGAAGATTTAACTTATGAAGAGGAACCTATTGAGATTCTAGATAGAAGGGAACAATTATTATGTACAAAGGTCATTTCTCTTGTAAAAGTGTTATGGAGAAATCATACAGTGGAAGAGGCGACTTGGGAACATGAAGATCAGATGCGGACTCAGTATCCCCATCTGATCGGCTAAGTGAGTAAATTTCGAGGATGAAATTTTATTATATGGAGGGGTGAATTGTAACACCCATGTCTTTCAGGCCCAATTGAAAGGCCCAATTTGAAAAAAAAAATTGGATAAGCGTAAAATAGAAAAGGCATCATGTGAGTAAGCCTAGGTGATTGCATGGCTGACAGGCAGCTGTGAGCTTAGTTAATTAGCACACAACTTCAGTTGTGTCCTTCCATAAGTATATATATATTGGAGGATAAACGTTGAGAGCTAGAAAGCAGTAGAAATCCAGCGGAAGAAAGGAAAGAGAAGAAAGAAAAGAGAAGGAGAAGGCAAGAAGACGAAGGGAATCTAGCATATTCAGTCTGAATTAAGCTTGACTTCTAAGTAGTGAGTGAATTAAGTTTCAGTTTTGTTTTTAACTCAAGTTTACAGTTTTATACTTTAATTGCTGCAAATCATTTTAAGCTTTTTATTGCTTTTTATGATTGATGGTGAGTATACAGAGAACCGAAAATATATATTTTATGCTTATATTAGCATTCAGAATCAGTATATTATTTTTATGAATTATCAAGAAGAGATTATGATTTCTATAAAAGCACCATGTATGTACCTTCCCAGTTATGATTATGGTTGGCTTTTGGTGCCGTTCTACACATGTGTATGTCATGAGTCGCTCTGCATGTGTATTGACCAGAGAAAGAGTAATTGAGTCGCTCTGCACGTGTATGACCAGAGAGTCGCTCTGCCCGTGTATTAACCAGAGAAAGAGTAATTGAGTCGCTCTACACGGGTATGACCAGAAGTTATTCATGACTCTGCGTTTGTCCGAAGTATTTCGGCTTACGTATTGAGGATATCCCAGGTACGAATTTGGTGCAGATTAAGATTTTATAAAGTATTTATTCTTGTTCAGCAAAGAGAAGCATTCAGTTTATTCAGTTTATTTAGCACGAAAGTAGATATATTATCTTATACCATGTATTACTGAATGCTTATTGTAAAGTGGTTTAGAAAAGTGTTTTTAAAAGTTTCCATTCACTCACTGGGCGTTAGCGCTCATCCTTTCACTTTTAAATATTTATCCAGGTAGCTGCTCGGTTGTGCGGACTTAGAAGTTTTGAGGTGGGCCACTCGATGATATCATGAAGCGTAAAAGTCATGCATTTTAAATTTTCATGTACATATTTAGAAATATGAGGTAGGCATGATCGGGACGGTAGGCATGGTCGGGACGGTAAAGTGGTCGGAAGGGTAGGAATGGTCAGAACGTGGTCGGAATTATACTCGGTATGTTCAGCCTACTCGGCCTACTTGACCTACTCGGCCCACATGGCCTATTCGGTATACTCGGCCTACTTGGATTTCTTACTCGGCCTGTTCGGTTTCCCACTCGGGATGGACTGGTTACTTAGTTTTTAAAGTGATCGGTTTTTGGTCCGATCGATCAATTTTGATACTTTTTGTAAAGAACGAAAATGTATGAAAAGAAATTGAAATTATGTACATTTTGCACTCTCCTTACATTTTATTTCTTTAATAGCAAGTATTTCCTATGGAAATTTCAGTAGAAAGTCATTTTATCATGCTAGTAAATGTAGAGCCCATAGTGTTTCCCTCGTACTCAAGAGAGGAGTCGGGGCAGCCCACAGGGTTTCCCTCGTACTCAAGAGAGGAACCGGGGTGGGTCCTGTCATAGAAAGTATGATAGGTATTGCAAATTTTCTCCTAGATACCACCTCAAATGCAACTGCAAAGCAAACATGTCCTACAGAAGACGGCCTTCCAGAAACCAGCCCAGAAAGCAAAGGGATTCCTCAAACCAAGAGGAATAGAAAATATAAATATTATAGGAAGAATGCTAGGAGATCCTGGAACAAATCCAACAAGTGCTTTGCATGTGGACAAGAGGGTCACTATGCCAAGCAATGTCTTAATAAGAGAGCAAAATCAGCTAAGCTCATCCTACAGCTTAGACAAGTGGCTGATGAAATCCATTCCGATGCGGACATTGAATCTATCTTCTTAGAACAAGAAGATGTTAACCAGTTGACCTCTTTTATGGTTCAAGATTCAGACGACTCCAGCACTCCATCAGAACATACAGAATATACAAATCGTGATTCCTCTTCATAAGCCTATCAGGCCACCAGCAATGGTAGTACAGGCCCCCAAGTTAAAATCCAAATCCTGACGACCAAGTACTCCAAGCCAGTCCCTGTCATTGCCTACTTCGATACTGGAGCACATTCCTCGATGATGAATCCTAACGTCCTACCTTCAGATGCCTGGAAAGAAGAAAAAAATGAGTTTCTAGCAGCAGATGGACAAATTTTTACTACTTACCTAATCTCCAAGCACAAGGTTGACATAGAGTTTTCCCTTCGTTCACCTTTTAGATTCATGTCATTGGAACTCCTCTTCCAGACAAAGATATCCTCATCGGATGGGATATCTACAGCCAATCCAGAGCCATCAGGATCCTCCCTAACGGAATCCGTTACAAAAGGGAATTCAAACCCTTTATCGACATCCCCAAGATTTCCCCCCTCTCGGTAATCAATCCCGATTTTCACCGGATTCAAGAAAAACTTATACAATTCTGTACCAACAGCCATGCGGACTTCAAACATCCGCACCCATTGTGGAAAAACCCTGATTTTTTCATCAGGCTACCCATCAAACTCAATGAGGATGTCAACCCAACAAAAGCATCCCACTTAGGGATGTCCCCTTCTGACCTATCCCTAGCCACCGAAGAATGTGGAGAACTCCTCAGGCAAGGCCTGATAGAGTCTACCTCCTCCCTATGGGATTGACAAGCCTTCTACGTTGAGAAAAGGTCAGAACAACTCAGAGGAAAGAAAAGGCTCGTAATTGATTACGAGCCTCTCAATCTCTTCCTCCTTGACGACAAGTTCCCAGTTCCCAGAGCCAACAATTTGTTTTCCCAGCTCCCTGGCGTAACTGTTTTCTTAAAGTTTGACTTGAAAGGAGCCTTTTGGCAAATCAGTATCCATCCTGATGATAGGCCCAAGACAACTTTCTGCCTCCCGAATGCCCAGTACCAATGGACAGTCCTACCTTTTGGCCTAAAGACAGTCCTACCTTTTGGCCTAAAAACAAGCCTGCTATACATTGACAACATCCTGTTATTTTCACCTGACAATGAGTCCCACGATAAGCTCCTATAACAATTCCATCAGATTATTGACAAGTATGGAATCATGATATCCGAGAAGAAGAGCTCAATTGGTGTTTATGAAATTGAGTTCATTGACATGAAAATCAAATATGGGTCCTATGTCCCTAGACCTCATCTGGAAAGACAACTCCTTGTCTTACCAGATTCGAACCTTTCATAAAAACAGGTTCAACAATTCCTTGGCATCGTCAATTACATCAGAGACTTTATCCCCCAGGTGAGTCATTACACGACAAGCTTGTCCAAGCACCTCAAGAAAGATCCCCCTCCGTGGGATACCTCTCACTCCAAAGCCATGGCCCACTTAAAGAAGTCTCTCAGAAACCTCTCCCTCTCTCTCTCCCTTTCCCTCTCCATATTCTTCTTCGGGACAACTCATCCTACAGACTGATGCCAGTGACCACTTCTGGGGAGCCATCCTTTTTGAAGAATCCAATGGAAAATGCCACTACTGTGGCCATGCCAGTGGACAGTTCAAAGACGCCCAAAAGCACTATCACACGGTCTACAAAGAAATCCTCGCAGTAAACAATGGGATCTCCAGGTTTGATTTCCACCTCAGGACAAAGAACTTCATCATCGAAATGGATAACTCATTCTTCCCTAAAGTCCTCAAATTCCACAACAAGCTCCCTCCAAATCCCTAGCTTCTGAGGCTCAAAGACTGGTTCTCTAGATACGACTTCTCAGTCAAGCACATTAAGGGACACCACAACATCATTCCAGATATGCTTTTAAGGCCTCACCCTGTCACCCTGATCTCCCGTGCTGGACCAATCCCCTTAATTTACATGATATCATCTCAGGCCTCATCCTCATCAGCTCCGTATGTTGCTCCACCACCTCTTCCGTTCCCACCAGAATTTATAGCTACCCTACCACCAGGTCAACTACCCTCTGTCCAACAGGTCCAAGATTTTGCAAAAATATATCTTCCAATATATCTTGCCAGGATCAATGACCAAGGTTGCCATCATCATTTAGCCAATCCCTCCAAACCGTTCCTCGACCCTTTTATATCTCCACCTTTCTACTATTACTCCGAACAGGTGTTATGGTTCTTATGGTGTTTATCAGTCCTCCATCATCATGCCATTGTTTTTCCTCTCTAGGTATTATACGGTTTTGTCCAGAACCCGACCTCTCATGGCCTCCAAACCTTCTTACAGTGGTTCAATCCCTTATCCGTCTGGCATACTGATCTTACCAGGCTTATAGGCCAATACCATCTTTGGAAAATGGACTCAGAACCAGCTGCCAAGGTATGCTGCATTTGGATTTTCAGCTGGCCCTACAGGTACAATCCACAGACCCAGCTCCTTTGAACCTCCAATACCAGCTATGAGTGGGATACTACGTACGACTACGAATGACCGTACCAGACCGGTATCCAGATTCCTCTCCTCAATTTCCTCTGTGACGTCAACAATGACAAAACAGACGTCCTTTTCATCTTTACAGATGTCCCACGGGACCCAACAAGAAGTTGCCACCCTTTTCAGAATTCTTATCTACTGGACTCCCAATACCAAGCTAACACGTGACCCTGTTCCATTTGTGGGGCTCTTGACTCGGACAATGAATACCACACCACCTGTAATCTCAGCAGTCCGTAGCTTTTCATACTTATCTTATCTGTATAATTATTGGTGCGTTTACCAGCTGCCAGACAGCTTCTTGTTGTTTTATTGAATTTTGCGAAATTATTGTTGTATGTCAGCCATCTTCTTTGGCCTTACCCCTTTTGTAAGATATGCTTGCTGGCCACATGTTTTAGGCCTTATCTTTCTGAGGCTACCCTTCCCTATATAAGGAAGTGTTGCTCTCTTTGTAAAGCAGTCAGAAAAATCATAATAAAATTTGAGTGTTTGTTTTCACATGGCTTTCTAAAGTTTCTCTCGTCCCAATCTTCAGACAGCTCTATATCTTGATCTACGATTCGTCATCAAAGTCTCAGTATGCTCTATGCTTACCTCTTATGAGGACCCTGCATATCAGAACAGATTTTGGTTTTCTAGTCTAGTATATCGGCTGGAATACCTGGACATATCCGTAACCAGAATGCTATTGGCTAGGATAAACTCAAGTTTAACAACGTCACGTACTGATCAGATTTTGGCTTAAGATCTCCACCCGTCTCTGGTTGTATTTTCGAGTGAGTACCCTATTTAGGTCGTTGAGGAAAGGCCGTTTGGTGGGGAAAACGAAGCTAAATACTCTCCGTGAGATGGTCGTGGTGCTCTCTGCCGACGACAATGGTGTATTGAATTTTATCTGATCATCACTTTTAAGCAATTTCTATTAAAGATTGTTTTTAAGATCATTTTAATAGAGATCGTTTAAAGAAAAACAAATCTATAAATGTTTTCAGATCATTTTATAAGTGAACTTTATGAATGTTTTTGTAGTAGTATTATATATTTTCTGTAAAAATATCTATGCAATTTTCTTAAATAAACGCAGAATTTCCATTAAGTATTGATATTGTGAAACATGTAGTGTATTTTTACATAATATCGTGGAAATTTCTATGAAATATTAACGATATTTTCTACTATTTTTATCGACTTTTTTGTTTTTTGATTTTTTAATTTTTATATATATATATATTGAACAGCAGAACTTTAAAAGGGGCCAAGGAGACCACCACAAAACAACAAGGAAACACAACCGAAAACCCCCAAAAAAACAACAGAAAAACGACCAGGACCAGAAGAAGACAAGAAAGAAACAACAGCAGACCCCCAAAAAGAAAAGCTCACAAACCAAAGCTCTTACAACTCCTAAATAACAAAATCTGCACCTATACCAGAACCATTCCTGACTAAACTATCAGCCAAAGAGTTACTAGATCTGAAGTTAAAAATGACTCGCGTATTACCTAGAATGGACAAACACTGCTGAATTTCCTGTATAATGTTCATGAAAGCCAAATTCTCACCACCAGCTGCATTCACCTATGAGACAGCCTCAGCAGAGTCACTTACGATGTCAATCTCCTTACCAATAAGAGCAATCGAGTGAGCACAAAGAGAGATAGCCTTATGAATTGCTAACATCTCTGCCATTCTGGAGTCACCACTTCCCACATAGAGCGAAAACATACCTAACATCAAGCCCGAACTGTTCCTCAGCACCCCTCTTATGCCCGCGTTACCCGGAGCTCCTGAAGCCGACCCATCCACATTAAACTTCAAGGCACAAGCATGAGGCGGAGTCCAACTAGACGGCCCTTCTGCTTTTAACTTGATGAGACACAACGCAACTCTCTCTAATGTTGAGAAGCATATAGGAAATAGGGTAACTATTGCCTTTCCCATGGTGCTTAAACCACCAAGCCACACGAAACTTGACGGAATCGGAAGCTTGATAAATCGAAGTCTGCGTGTTACGAAACACCAGATGATTTCGAGCCTTCCAAATGGTCCAAGAGACCGCTGAAAAGAGAGTAATCCACGCTAGTCTATACTTCCCCTTCGGACACAATCCAGACCAGTTGCTAAACCAATCCAAAAAGGTATAATTTGCACAACATAACACACCCCACCAATTCATGCACCCTAACCATAAGCTCCAAGACCATTGACAGGAAGGAAGAGGTTATCAATTGATTCCTCTTCCTTCTAACAAAAAGGGCACAAAAAATTGGATGTCGGATCAAAACCAAAACGATGCAAAACTTTTCGAACCAGTACCCTTCCCCTTAAGAGTTGCCACAAGAAAATTTCAATCTTGGGAGGACACACACCTTGCCAAACGCAATTGTAATCTGAAGTGGAAAATGAAGAGCAATCCTCTAAACCATAACGAAATGATCTAACAGTGAACCTACCATCGGGGTTGTAAGTCCAGGACAAAATGTCTGAAATTTCTTTTCGAATAGGAATGGCATCCAAACAACTCTTAAACATTCTCCATTGCTCTTTCTCCCAATCAAAGCACGACCTACGCAATGGAATTTCCCAAATCCACTAAGAACCTTGCCATTTCCCAAACTCAGCTAAGTTCCCTTCTTTACGAGAAAAGAGATCAAAAATTCTAGGGCACGCCTCTCTTAAACATCCTCTAGCCCCTGTGTTGATATCCCAAAAAGAGCTTCTATTACCATTTCCAATCACAATCTTCATCCCACATCTAAGCATCGTTTTCGAATTGGAGTCTTCGGAAAAAAAGACTCGCCACAGCCTTTACAAAAGACGAAGGACAGGATGCAGTATTCCAGTCCCAGATCAGAGTAGCCAAAGGTAAACCATACTTAGCACAAATTACTCTCCTCCAAAGAGTATTCTCCTCGAAGCCAAATCTCCATATCCATTTATCCAATAAACTCCTATTCTTATCGTCCATACGATCTATGCCTAATCCGCCTAGCTTCTTGCTCTTACACAACACCTCCTAGCTCACCGCATGATACTTTTTCTTAGCAACCTCATCACCCTAAAAGAAACTTGGTTGCAGTTTCTCGATAGTTCTAGCCACCCCTGATGGGAGCTTAAAAATTGATAAATAATAAGCAGGGATGCTCGCTAGGACGGCTTTGATGAGAACCAACCTACCTCTTTTATTCAAAAACTTTCTTTTCCAGGGAGCCATCCTATGCTCCATTCTATTCACCACCGGGTCCCAAAACCGTTTTGAATAAGGACTTGCCCCGAGCGGAAGACCGAGGTAATTAGTGGGAAGGGAAGAATGGCGACAGTGAAAGGTGGCCGCTCACTCCGCACTATCAGGACCAGCTCTGCCAACTTTAACAAGGCAGGTCATGTGCCAATTAAGCTTCAAACCTGCAGCCAGTTCAAAGTACCTTAAAAACCTCTTAGCATTGATAAGGTATTCTGCCTTCGGTTTGAGGAAAAACACAGTGTTGTCCGCGAACTGAAGATGACTAATATTAATTGACTCCTCCTCGTCGAAAGTGGCTCCTTTCACTAAACCGAGCGCAACTAGTGGTATAAAAATGGGCTGGCCGGTGACAGGCCGGTTCGGCCGGTCCAGGAAGTTCACGGGCAGTGTTGGGAACGGCCCATGAAGGAAGAGGGCAAGGCCGCGGCCTAGCCCGGGACGGGCAGCGTGCCGGGCCGCTGGGAGGAGGCCTAGCAGGCCGGCCCACCTGGCACGCTAATCCGGCGTGCCAGGCCTGTCGGACCTGTCTGCCGGTCCGTTAGGTTTTTTTTTTTTTTTTTTTTCTAAAATCCTCCAACGGCTGCAGTTGTTGTCATGGAGACAAAGTTGAAAAAATATTGGGTTAACATTCCCCTACTTTATACCTTAAGTGCTATAATAGATCCAGGGTTAAATTATCTGATTTAGAAGTTTTACTTGAGTTTATTGATATTAATTTGTCAATAGATTATTCAGAAGAAATTACTGAAATTCGAACCAAGTTGTTCGAGGTTTTTCGTATTTATGAGACCATGTTTGACAACATTGATATCCCCTAATCAACACGACCGGAGACAGAGCCGAAGCAAACAAGTTAGAGCCTTCTGAAACGACGAAAAAAAGACAAATCAGTAAGTACTTCTTCAGGGCAAAGATCTAGCCAATCTTCTTGTACCGAGCTTATTAGGTACCTTGAAGCACAGTTCGATACTATTGAAGACAAGGAAGAGTTTGATTTAATGTTATGGTGGAAGACCTATACGTACAGGTATCTAGTTCTTGCACACTTAGCGCGTGACGTACTGGTTATTCAAGTGTCAACGGTGTCTTCAGAACAAGCTTTCAACACCAGTGGACGCATAATTGAACCAAGAAGAAGTTGTTTGTCTTCAGAGATGGTGGAGGTATTAACATGCCTTCGGGATTGGGAGCATGCTAAAAAAAGGTTACAAAATCTAACTGTAGATTAAGAACTTAATCTAAATTTCGACAATCTATATATTGATGACCCTTCAGGTAGTGGTCAGGGCCAGAACTAGGTTATACTTTTACATATATATTTATTTATTATTTACTTGTAAGTTGTACACTATTTTTCCCTTACCAAGTTTTTATCACACTGGGTTTTTCTTGGTAAGGTTTTTAATGAGGCAATCGTGTAGATATGTATTACTGAATTCCATAAGTGAAAAATAAATAAATAATTAAAAAATTGTTCGTTCTCTTTATTCATTTCAAATCCTAATAATTGTTCGTTCTCTTCATTCATTTTAAATTCTAAACCCTAAACCATAAATCCAAAAAAACGTAATTTGAACAAAAAATTGGACCAAAAAACTAATCCGCCGGACCAGACCCGTTAGGCCTAGCCCGCTTGGCCAGCCAGAGGGGCCCGACGGGCCGGCCTGGCACGACACGCAGGCACAGCCCCCCTGAGGCAGGCCGACGTGCCGGGCCTGCTTCTCCGGAAACAGGCCTGGCCAGGCCGGCCCGCGATAGGCCAGGTCGTGCCTAATGGGCTAGGCCAATCCATTTTTACACCACTAAGCGCAACTGCCCTTCTAATTAAGCTGTTAAGACCTTCAGTGACAATATTGAAAAGGAAAAGCGATAGAGGATCGCCCTGTCTGAGACCTTTCTCCGCACCAAATTGGGAAGTGCGACTTCCGTTAACCAAAACCGAGAGAATCTTAACCTATATATAACATAAAAGTTCACGACACGAACGTGAAGTAGAACCTATTATAACTCTAAAGTAAATGATGAAAGACAGAACTGTAAATTGTAATAGTTATTCATATATACCAAAGAAAAAAACAAAAAAAAACTTGTAAGAATACATAAAAAAAAATGCAAGAATTTTCAGCTTTAAGTCTTTCTTACAATACGATGGCAATGATGAAGACGATGATGGTATGGTGATGGAAGATGAGGAAGTAATTAGGCGTTAACTCAAAAAAAAAAAATTGCTATTGAAATATAAGTAGAATTCACTCATTGCACAGAAAGATGAAAACCGTGGGTGTAGAGCCGGAGGTTCATGCATATATACATTGAGCTATTGAGGATATTGGTAATAAACTAAGGATTACACGTAGAGAAATCATGAAATGCAATCAAGAATGCCACCATCCGATTAAGATAACTTTTCAATTAATTTTGAATCTACGAGTATGGGAACTCATCGTCCTCACTCATCAAATGAACATGTTTATACTTTTTATATACAGTGTTAAAATCCCTATATTATTTAGAATGACTTTTCAAGTAGGGTTTCTATTGAGTAGAACTTTTAATAAAAAAATCCTATATTGTTTGGTATTCAATTAAAAAAACGTTTTTAAATTAATAGATTGTTTGTCAAAATATCTTTAAAGATCTTTTATCATTAAAAATTATAAAAATGAACAATAATAAAGTATTTATAATTTAAAGGTATTAAAGAGTTTTTATAGTTAAAAATTATAAAAATGGACACTAATAAAGTATTTATAATTTAAAGGTATAGACTGATATATTTACGGTTATAAAGAGTAGTTAAGACTATTAAACTCTTTTAAAAAAGTTTAAAAAGAAATTCTTGAGATCTAAAGACATAAAATAGTTTATTTTAATATTAAAAAAAACACTTTTCTATTTTACCAGACCAAAAAAAAAACATCAAAAAAGCTCCTAATATTTAAAAAAAAAAACATTTTTAATCCCTAAAAAAGTTAAACCAAACACACATTAAATAAAGACAGTTACGTAGATTTTGAGATCTTTATAATTATCTTTCCACATAATTATCGACCGAAAAATATGTTTTTATATTAGCTTATTGATTATTATAAATTTTTATTTTATTGATACTATGTTGATAACAATATTTTCATTTGTACTGCCGATGTAGTTCTAAATAAGCACAAAAGTTTTATTTATTACCAACAGAAAAAAAAAACAATGTACGTTTTATGTTTATTTGGAATATGTGTAAGGGTAGAGTTAATAGTGCACGTATTAAAAACATAAAAGTTTCTTTTATAAGAAATTCAACTACTGTATTTATTGAAATAAGATAATAAATATAGTATATTTTCTTTTTATAATAATTTCTATATTTTTAATATGTGTCCCACCGTATTTTGAAATGAAAATTCAACAATTTCGTGCCTCACGAGAAAATGACATTTGAAAACTCTTTGATGGACAAATTTAAGGGGGTGAATTTGATCTAAACTTTTAGAAAAGTTTAAGATTTGTATGAAATTAAAAAGTCCAGGTGTATTCGATATAAATTTTTAAAGACTTTATAAAAGTCATGATGTATTCAATTATGATAAAAAATCTAAAAAAATTAGAGGTATTCAGTCATGATTTTTTAAAATCTAAAAAGTTAAGAGGTATTCAAAATGACAATGAATTTTAATGACTTTTAAGTTATATCAAACATTAAAATTTCTTTTTCACTTACACCATAGATTTTGGATGACTTTTACTTAGTGAAAAAAAAACATAATATTGCTTGAAAAAATATGTGACATTTTATTTTCTAATAAATAAAAATGAGCACATTCATTCTTATTAATAAAATCACAAATAAAATAAAAAGGTCATTATTTTTTTACTTTTCAAATGAACAAATTATGGAAAAAAAAATATACAAACATTTGCGATCTATAACAAAAAAAAAATATAATATAAAACCACTCTATCGACTATGCAATTAAAGATGATAAATTTCATTTTTTGTACCTCAATTTTCCCAACAACCGAACAACATAGAAACAAATCAAATGAACTTCATTTACATTAATTAAAAATAATAAAAGGCAAAAACCGCTACTCAACCATACCAATATGACATAATCAAAGTTGCGTATCAATGTAGCTTTATGTAATTATGATCAATATCAAAATATCCACTTTTAGCCATGAGTTTTGTTGAACTAAGTATGGTTTTTAGGTTTAATCTTATGTAACTCCAATAATTATGGGCAAATTTTTTATACTCATTGTCTTACTTTCGTAGAGATATGTAGATGTTTATACTTAGGGGATGGGCATGGTTCGGTTCGGTTCGGTTTTGATCAAAACCATATTGAACCGACATATATTCGGTTATTAAAAATGTGAATCGGTTTGAACCATTTTGAACTTGAAAACCGAATTGAACCGAACACCTTTATTTCAACTCGGTTCGGTTTGGTTTAATTCGGTTTTTGACCTATTGGGCTTTGAAGGTTTTTTAATATGTTTTTCAATTTTTTGTGTCTTTAAGTTGCATTTTTGGCATTTAGATTTAAACTTTTTTAAGAAAACATAATATATAAAAAGTAATTCAAACAAAATACAACTCAAATTTGAATCTAAATCTAAAATTCCAATCATATTCGGTCTACATACTTAATTAAAATATAAAATACTCATAACTTCTATAAATAGAAGTAAAAATATGTAGTATATAATGTAGTCCAAAAATAAAACATCATCAACAAACAATCCATAATAAAATTGAACCTTACAAAATAATTAATTAAGACAATTCGGTTTATTCAGTTCGGTTTGGTTTTGTATGTCCAAAACCGAAACCGAACAGAATTCAATTCGGTTTTCAAATTTCAAATCGGTTTGAACCGAATAGAAACTATGAACCGAACCGAACACCCTTTTTCGATTCGGTTCGGTTCGGTTCAATTCGGTTTCGGTTTTTATGCTCACCCCTATTTATACTATTGTCAGTTTGCTACCTTTATTCTAAAAGAAAATTTATAATATTTTGACTAATAATCATATAAATCAAATAAGAATTTAACAAATTATATTTTACATACGTGTTTTGACTAGTTATAAAAAAATTAGATGCATAATTGTCTTTATATTGCAAAATATAATAATAAAATAAATATTTTCTTAATTCTTTGGAAACAAAAAATTATTGACATGAGAAATATTTATAGTTTTGTTAAAACAAAGTATATATTATATTTAAAAGTCTATAAATGTCTATGAAAGTATTTTAAAATGAAAGTTTTTAAAAACTTTTTAAAATGAAAGTCCTTGAAGTTTTTTCATAAATCTATAAAGTCTATAAAAGTTCATGAACTCTGCAAAAGCCATCAACTTATTTTTTTTTTTTTGAAATCCTAATTGAATACACCCACTAAGAACTGAGCTGAGTTGATATTTATAATTATAACTAGGGGTGGGCAAAAAATCAATGAACCGAATCGAACCGGTGAACTGAACCGATCCAATTGGTTTTTTTTTTTCAGTTTTCTTACGTTGGCCAATTCAAGTCCGTTCATTTAAAAAAAACGATTTGATCGGGTTTTTTTCCGGTTCGCTATCTCGAACCGGAAAACTGAACCGAGATACAACATATATAGAAAAAAAAAACCTATTTTAATATTCACCGGTCTATGAAACTATGAAAGTGTGTCACGATAGATTTTTTTTTCTGAATATTATTTTAAACTAGTATTTTATTTTTTTTAAATCCATAATTTTACTTGGTTTGAAAGCCTAAAATGATTAAAATATAAAAAATCTATGTAATATTTAAATCTCATTAATTTGATCCAAAACTGAAAAAATCAAACCGAAACGCTTCAATTCGATTGGTTTTTTATCGTTTAACATTTGTAAATTTTATTGGATCGATTTCTTATTTACGAAACAATTTTTTTTTTTTTTTTTATCGATTCTATTGAAAAATAAACCAATTCATTAAACTTAATCATTATCATTAACCATGCAACATGATCATCATCTTCAAGGTAGTTCTTACGCGAATCACGAAGGTTATAATTATATGGTAAAAAAAGACCATAAATTCTCTCAAACGAGAAACCTTTTTTTTCCCATTGAAAAAAGCAAAGAAATTAATTTGTATTGCTCACAATACAAGTAATTTTGGTGACATATTGGGTTTGGAGAATTAAAAGCAGACTTTAGGGTTTCCCCAAGAGAGCAAGCCCTCATTGAATGCCACGCGGTTTTGCATTTGCATTTGCACCACACACAGACACAGCTTATGAGCTGACTTTGGCTTAGCTATAATATTATAGCCTCCCTCTTCAGTTAATGCATTTGCTGTCATCTTTTGACTCTTTTGTGTTACCACCTCCACCTCCACCATCTATTAGGTCAGCGTCTCTTGAAGGGTCTCTCTCTTTTTTTCTATATATGCTCAACACGCCACTGACCTCTGTCCTTGGATAAGTCTTAAGTGTCTTTTGCTTTATTACTCTTTTGTTTTCTTGTTTCACTTTTTAGTGAGGAAGTTGAAGAAGAAGTTAGAAGAACAAGAAGCTAGAAGACATTAATTTTCTGTTGAGAGACTAAGTAGACTATATTTGTAATTTTTGTATTAGATGGGTCGACCACCTTGTTGTGACAAAGTGGGTGTGAAGAAAGGACCATGGACACCTGAAGAAGATATCATTTTAGTGTCTTATATCCAAGAACATGGCCCTGGAAATTGGAGAGCGGTTCCTTCCAATACAGGTTAACTAATTAATTCTTCATATTTTTCTTTTCTTCCTTTTGATTTCTTGATTTGGCTGATGATTGATGATTTATTAATTGGTCTGAATAATGGTCCCATGGGAATACATTTTTGAGCTAAAAAGCAGTTGAATTTGATCATGATCTGATTTTTGACCAATTTTTTTGTTTTGTGTTTCAGGATTGCTTAGATGCAGTAAGAGTTGCAGACTTAGATGGACAAATTACCTGAGGCCAGGAATCAAACGTGGTAATTTCACAGATCATGAAGAGAAGATGATAATTCATCTTCAAGCACTTCTAGGCAATAGGTGATTTTTCTATTAATTATCTCTTCTTTTTTAAAAAAAAAAAATTGAGCTCATGAAGTGCTTTTGTTCCAAGTAATTAATTGATAATTTGTGGTTGCAGATGGGCTGCTATAGCTTCATATCTGCCACAGAGAACAGACAATGACATCAAAAACTATTGGAACACACACTTGAAGAAGAAGCTGAAGCTCCAAACAGGCACTGAAGGTCATGAGTCTAGAGATGATGATGGGTTGTGTTCATCAGCTTCACAGTCTATTTCAAGAGGCCAGTGGGAGAGGAGGCTTCAAACTGATATTCACTTGGCCAAACAAGCTCTATGTGAGGCCTTGTCCCCTGAAAAACCAAGTATTTTACCTGATCAATTGAACCCCACCTCCAATATTGGGTTCATGAACTTTGCAAAATCAGAATCACAATCATCATCAACAACAACCTATGCTTCAAGTACAGAGAACATAGCCAAATTGCTCAAAGGGTGGGTCAGAAATTCACCAAAATCAGCTTCTTCGAACTCAGCTGTCACTCAACAGTCATTCAACAACAACAATTTTACTGATGGGGGAGGAACTGAATCTACTTCTAGTGATGAGACTCCAAGCACCAAAGCAGACAACAAAAACAACATCAATTGCATGGAGCTACCCGAGGCCTTTGAGTCACTGTTTGGTCTTGAGTCTTTTGATTCTTCAAATTCTGAGTTATCTCAATCCATGTCACCAGATGAGTCCTGCAGCTTCTTCCAAGACCACCACCTCCCTGACTGCAAACAAGAGCCCAGTACTGCTCAAATGTCATTGCTTGAGAAATGGCTCTTTGAGGATCAGCAAGTGAAAGATTATAACCTTATTAGTGATCTTAAATTAGATGAAAATACTCATAATATTTTCTAGTGTGGATCATCTTCTTCTTTTGTTGTAACTTATTATTATTATTATTATTATTATTATTATTATTATTAGTATTAGTAGTACTACTACTACTTTAATTTGCTCTCTAGGGTATTATTGATCAGCAATGATCATGATCATATAGAATATCTTCTTCATATTTGGCCTTATTTATTATCAAACAGAGCCTAATTGTGACCTCTTCAGCACTAGGAAATCAAAAAGTGTACATTTCACAATATTATTATGTCAGATGTTTTTGAATATTTGAGCAATAAATAAATTAATCTTTATCTAGAATGTGTTAATTAATTCACTTTGTATGTATTTTTAACCTTTGTAGCCATTTGGGATCTTATGTTTTGTGAACATTGCTACTCCCATGTGAACTTGCTCAGTATTTCTTATGGGATCTGGCTGTTACTCCTTTTATGAAAATCGAACTCTTATAAGGTTGTATTAAAATAAAAAAATAAGGTAAATGTCACTCTTTTTAAAAATTAATTTTAAAAAGATATACTATTCAATGCGGTAGTTTAGTTCCTTTAATGGATTGTTATATTTTTACCGTCACTGTCGCTTTTATTGGATTGTAAATATTTTTGGTATAATTAGTTGGAAACTTAAGTATTATCCAAAAAAAATATATTCAATAATTTAACAATATAATAAAAGAAATCGTTAAAATGTGCTTTTAAAACATATTTAATGCAAAGGTTATAATTTTCAAAGACGTCAGAAGTTGTGCATTTATTGTATAAATAAATAAATAAATATGAATTATTAATTTAAAATCTGTCCTAAAGATGGGTTTGTTGGTAAATCAAATCACATTTATAATGATTTAACACATTAAAAATGATTTATTTTGCACGTTAACAGATGATTATCTTATTTTCCATATTATAGGTTCAATAAACTGTCATATCAAAAGTTGAGATAAGATTCATGATAGTCAGACTGTTCATTCAAAATTCCCTTGTTATAGTGGGAAAATCATAAGATTGTTTTTTCTATTTGATGAAATGTCATGGTTTTTCTGGAATTCTTCCATACTTTCTTGATGTTAGATAAAGAATGGGTAAAGAGAAAAAAGTATTTAATATAAACGAGCAATCTAAGTAAAACAGGACACATGCTTTTATTTATTACATGTTGTGAAGAATTAAAGTTTGACGTTGCTTTCTTATGAACTTGTGCATGCCAAGAAAGGGAACAAAGTCAACCACCATGCAGCTGTGATAATTAAAAGAGTTAAATTGAATATGAAGTACAAGGTTAAATATGCGAAATAAATTGTCAGCTAAAAATGGAGAAATCTTGATTGCTAAAAATGGAGAAATCTTGATTGCTTTATTTTATTATTTGATCTAGACAAATCTAAGTAGTTCTATGGTAATATTTCAATAAAGAATATCACAACTTAAACAAAAAAACCGAGTGAAAACTATTAATTTCATGTCATAAGAGCATCTTCAATATAAATATGTAATTTTGAGTTTCTAAATAGTATCACATCAGTATTTATATTCACTATGAATCCACTTTTGAGCCAATAAAATTATATAAAGTCAAATATGTACCTATTTTATGACCGGTTATAATAAAAATATTATTATATTTCCTCTTATCTTTTAGGAGATTTTAGAATTAGAAATTCAACTCCATATTCTCTATTTTTTTTTTACCACGTCATCTCCATATTCAATTTAGATAATTGTATTGGAAATAGGTTTTATAACTTCTTTAAGTGGCTTTCCATTTTCTCATATTGCAAAATAGCTACCATCTCAAAGAATGGAAAGCATAATCAATGAATACAACAATTTACTTTTGGCAAACTTAAAAAAAAAAAAAAAAACATGCTCATTTAGAAAAAAAAAATTATTACTTTTATTTTTTTCTTTGCATTTTGAGTTGTAATTAAACACTAGTAAATAAATATAATTAAAATTAAAATAGTTTGTATGATGATGAATATTGAATGATGATAGTAGAAAAAGTATTGAAAACTAAGTGAAGGTCACAGGATGCTCTTGTTGTGGTACTTTCACTTTCAGTCTCTCTCACTGTGTGTGTGTGAATTGTTTACCGGCAGTGAGAATTTGTGGATAGAAATTAAATTGCTTTGGAAATATGCAGATTGTTATTAAATGCACATGTGAAGAGTCTAAGTTTTCTTTCCTTCTTTCTTTTCTTTCTTATTATTATTTTTTATTGTACAAATTGAAAAAAATAGCATTCTGGAAAAGTCATGAAGGCATAAGCCCCTCATGAGCACCATTACCCAATACCCAATACCCAATACCCAGATGCCAACAAGAATGAAGAATAAAGAATATATATATATATATATATATGAATACGATCGAATAGCTACCAATTGCCCTAACAATATAATGGTATTGTAAATTATCCAAACCTAAAAAAGCAACCCCTTTTGGCTGTTTTTTGTTTTTGTCTTATATATATACCACTTACTCTATATTTTGTAATTATACGTATACCTTTTCATTTTATCACACAAAATGTTAGTACTAAAAGTGTCAAATTAATATTATTATTGTCTGTGCATCAACTAATATATATATATATATATATATATATATGAGTACTGTATCTAACATTGCTCGTAAATCAATTTGATAATAACATTTAATCTTGAATGTTGTAGATAGGGTTTTTATATTGGTAATGTAACAAGAGTGGAAATTATGAGATAATGTCACCTTTTTTATTATCTTTTGTGATGATGTCACCGATTTAATAATTTAAGTTTAAAAGGCACATATTATGGATCAAAGTTGTCTCTAAACTTTTATTTGTAAAAGGTAAGTTTCTAAACTTTTATTTGTAAAAGGTAAGTTTCTAAACTCCTCTGTATCTCTCCAAAAAAGTTGTCTGAAAACTTGTATCTCTCTCTAAAAAAGTTGTCTCGTTCCAGAATTTGCACAAGAAGGTAACTAATATTTATGATCTTGTGTATTATCTTTTTTGTTTTCATGCATTTCCGATTTTTTGCATGCATTTCTGTATTGTAAGAACATGTATGAACATTTAATAGATCCGAGTATTTTTCATATGTGACTGAGAATATTTAAAGAAAAATCGAGCATATTTGTTATTGGACCAAGGTTTGTATAAATTTTGAAAAAAACTCGATTATGTGGAAAAAAATGCTCGATCATTTTGAAAAATGCTCGATAATTTGAAGAATATTCTCGATCCATTGAAAAAGTTCTCGATCCCTTGAAAAAGGTCTCGATCCCTTGAAAATGTTATCAATCCCTTGAAAAAGGTCTCGATCCATTTGGAAAAAGCTCGATCCCTTACAATAAGTTCTCGATCCGCTACCAAAAAGCTCGATCCCATTGATAATGTTCTTGATCTCTTACACTTAATAAATATTTTTAATTCTTAATAATTGTAAATTTAATTTAATTTTTTAATTTGTTAATAATGGTTTGTAATGATGATTTTCAAAGGACAATGGATCAGGTGAGAATAGTCATATCTTACAACGGTCGATGAGAGCAATTACCTGATGAAAATCAGAGGTTTTTCGGTTCCGATAACCAAGGAATGTATGTGTCAAATAATCTCGATCGTTTGAAAATATTCTCGATCTTTTGAAAATAATCGCGATCGTTTGGAAAATATTCTCGATCGTTTGGAAAATATTCTCGATCGTTTGAAAAATAATCTCGATCGTTTGAAAAATATTCACGATCTTTTCAAAATGAACTCGATCATTTGAAAAATATTCTCGATTTTTTAAAAAGAATCTCGATCGTTTGAAAAATATTCTCGATCTTTTCAAAATGAACTCGATCGTTTGAAAATATTCTCGATTTTTTAAAAAGAATCTCGATCGTTTGAAAATATTCTCGATCTTTTGAAAATATTCTCGATCTTTTGAAAATAATCTCGATCGTTTGAAAAAATATGCTCGATTCTTTAAAAAATCTTCTCGATTCTTACTTAA
Organism: Dipteronia dyeriana; assembly: GCA_032871835.1. Taxonomy (NCBI): domain Eukaryota; kingdom Viridiplantae; phylum Streptophyta; class Magnoliopsida; order Sapindales; family Sapindaceae; genus Dipteronia; species Dipteronia dyeriana. Next base: position 2,305,940 of record CM065297.1, read on the forward strand.
AAATCCTTGATCTAGTTCCAAAAAACCTCGATTTCGCTAAAAAAAATATCGATTTCAAAATTTCTCAAAATTACAATTCATCGATACCCATAATTTCATCTTCCTCATCACATATTCAATCTAATTTCAAACCCCAACCATTCTCAAATCTCGTTTTCAACCCTAATCTACAAATTCAATTAATAAAACATAAGTCTCACATGCAATGGCAAGTTATCAACTACAAAATTCAGAAGACAAAAAAATGAACAGAAATTACATCTGTCAATCGTAATAAATCTGGTGTATTCTCGTTCGCGTTCCGGTCACTTCACCGTCGATTCTGTTGACGTCGGTCTCTTTCTCACTCTAGTTTTTTTCATACAACAAAATGATAACTTTATATCTTTTTCAACAGTTCGCGATATTTTTATCCGATCACACTAAATGGTGTCTTTTATATATACATTAGTAAAATGGTGATATTTGTACGACACACCCCCAAATGGTGCCAATAATTTATCAACCCCTGCAACAAGACCCTTTTTCGGTTACAAAATTGTCAATATTTTTTTTCAATTTCATCACAGAAAATGTGATTTAAAGTGGCAAATAATAATATTATTGTAAGATATTGTATTTAAAATCAATTTGATATATATGGAATAGTTGAATGTTATTGTAGATAGGCAGCTAGCTAGCAAGACCTTTTCCACGTTTGAATAAAGATAGAGAGGGTATATTAAATAGATATGCTCCCTCTTGATGTATCAACAAGTGGTGTCATGCGTGGAGATGAAGGGTTGGATAGATGCAGCATTGCAACCTAATTAACTCTCTCTGATGATCACCAAGAAAAAGTCAAGATCTGAATCTGATGGCCTTTCCTTTTCAATATGAGATTGAATTTGTTTTTTCTTTAATTAATTTAGACATTGCAATTACTGCATTTACGTGGAGAAGTGATTGATGGATCCATGTCATGATCATGCTGGCCTGCATTTTAATTCAATCTGCACTGCACACACACACTATATCTTCATATATTATTCATTCATAATTTCATATATATTCAACTTAAAAAAAAAAAATCATATATATTCATTCATGCATGCATATATTGCATGCTTTTCAAAATATTTCTCTAGCACTTTAAGATCAGCCTTGTAATGAGAGCCATATATATAGTCAACCCCATTTAACCTAACAAGTAAATAAATCATGTTCTTGTCGGTTTGAATCATTTAACATGATTAATTTCAAATTTTACACCAGTGGGTTTTTTTTTTTTGTCAATGGTATCATGCGACGGTGCAACTTTAACAATTTCAGTAAAATAAATAAATAAAATAAGTGGATTAATTGTATTGGGTCATGACTCATGTGAACAACCTGATCAACCTCGAAAACCCAAAAGTTTTTCAAAGGTACAATTAATTCTATATAAAATAAGGGACTTTGAAAGAGAAGTGATGACTCATTTTTCAAAAACTTTTGTTAAATAGTGTGATTATATCCAAATTAATTAAGTCTCATACGTGTTTTTAATTTTATAGCATTTTAATAATTCACAAAAACTATTGCAAAACACTTATAATGATATTATCCAAGTATCCAACACAAAACAACGATCGAACATCTTGTCTCCACAAATATTTTCAACGAAACCATGCACCATAGCATATGATTAATAAAATACACGCGGTTTAGCAGAAATGTCAAGTACGTAATCTAAACTTTGTATTTTATTTTATTTTAAATCTGTATTTAAAGTGATTTCTACAGAGTTTGAAGTTTGAATCCTCCTATATATCGGTACTTAAATAAGATCATAGTTTATTGTTTCCGGCCAAAAAATTGTAAAACCCTAATTTTGAACTTAAAGTTCACACTTCATACTATATGGTTTCAGAGATTTTTGAGTTATACATAAATAAAAAACACAATAAGATCTCAATTCTCAATATATATGACGAGATGAGATTGGTTCAGTGGTAAACCTTTCACATCTATATCATAAATTTGCAGATTCAAATTCTTCCATAAAAAAAATGAAGTAATATAATACTTAAAAAAAATCTCAATGCACATATAGCACATTTGTTTGGATGACTCGACTCATTTATTAAATAAATTATATTGGTAATGTCTTGTTGTTTAACAAATGAGACATGTGTTAATTATATTCTAACAGTGCCGGCTCAACAATATTGGAGGTCCTAAACGAAAACTTTGAATAAGACCTTATCTTATATTTATCATAAAATCCTTTTTTAGTGAATAAAAATTACTAAAAATTTATTTATCTTCCTTTGTGTGATACAAAAATATTAGTTATAGAACCCGAAAAATACTAATGTGGAAAGAATGATCCTCCTAAACAAATTGCTTTGAAAGAACTTAAAATATTAAGATTTGATTTTGAAGAAAGTTATTGAAATAACTTGGAACTAAGTTAGGGAGAAAACAAAGTTATAGATATGTGAATACAAAATTATTAGAAAATAAAATAAATGAATAAAATAGATGTAAGATAAAAGTTTGAACCTAATTGCGTGTTTTTTTATTAGGATCATTAAATGAATATATTTTTTTTCATGTTACTATGTTATTTAGGACCATTTAAAAGTAAGAAAATATTAAGAGTTCTTTTGAACCAGGAAATAATTAAATTCTTAATAAAGAGTTTTCTATTAAAAAAGTATAAAGAGTTATTTTCGAATTAGGAAGCAATTAAATTTTAAATAAATAATATTTTTTCTAAGAGAAAAAAAAATACATATAATAAGTTGTTATATAAAAGAAGTTAATATATATTTAAAAAGAATTTTTATCCTTAATTTTAGGAGATATTTATATTTTCATTGCTATATATTAGAAGGCCTTTTAATTTAATATTATCTATAAGTAAAATTTGAAAAATAAAATAAAAATGAGGCCCTAAAATTTTGGAGAAATTCAGGAAGCCCTAACCAACCGTCTAGTTTGTCTAGTGCTTCAGCCGGCTCTGTATTCTAACATTGATTTAGGATACGAATATTCTTTTAAAATACTTCAACACACAACACAAACCGAAATCTAACCCTAGAAAAACAAATACCGACCAAGTTTTTAAACTAGCACAATGAACGTTCCCAACAGTACAAATGTACAATATTACAACATTACAATATATATACTGACTAGAACCCTAATAGATTCTTGATGTTTTTACTATATATATATCCTTGTCTTTGGGATGTAAAAAAGAAAAGAAAAGAATAATTCTAGCATACAGGCCCTTTATTACTTTAAATGTTTATAATATTATAGGGTTTGGACCCATGTGTATGGTGTGTGGTGTATGGTGTGTGGTGTATGGTGTGTGCATGTAATTTTGACAACTACCATATTTTGTGTCCCTACAAGTATGACCTTTTCCTAAACCCACCTTAGCTTGCTGCATTAAAGTGCATGTGGAGACAGTACGAGTTAGCACTTAGCACACAAGATAGACTTAGCACATAAGATCTGGCCAGAATCGATTCAACCAGGATTAATATAATAAAATATCCGACGATCTCTACGTACTAGTAATAACTAATAGACTCAAAGGTTTACGTTGTCGATAAATGAACAAACAATGATATGAATCAATCTAAAACACTTTGTATTTGTTCAAAACATATCATATCTCTATATCTCAGTAACCAATAAATCCAAAATTTATGCCAAGTAAAAGCCCGATATATTAATTACCAGGGGCAGAATAGTGTAAAGGCCACCCCTACTGACCTTTCAAAAAAGAATTATGTAATTTAAGTTAGTATTAAAAAAATCCAATTATTAATGTATACTAAATATGTCGTAAGTGGAAATTGTGAGATATGTCACATTTTTTTGTGTATTGTAATCATGTCACCGCTTTAATAACTTAAGTTTAAAAGACACCTATTATGGTAAACTACCCAAATTGTCTTTAAATAATCTATTTTGTATTCTCATTATACTTTTATCTACACTTTGAAAACGATAACTCCCCTCTCTCTCTATCTCCAAAATAGTTGTCTGAAAATCGATCTACAAATCATCTCTCTCTCCAAAAACTTGTCTCTCTCCAGATTCTGCACAAAAAAATAACATATATTTGTGATCTTCGTTTATATATTGTCATTTATTTCTGTGTGGTTTAACAATGTATCTATTCGTTATGATTTGTTGTCACAATCTTTGTATGAACATTTAGTCTCCAGATTCTGTTCGAGACTTTTTTAAAATACTCCGAGCTTTTTTTATTAGTATCCGAGCTATTTTGATATGATTCTGAAAAAAAAAATTATATTCCTACGAGCTTTTTCGAATTGTCTCCTAGCTTTTTTGTTAAGTTAATGTTTAGGATTTGTCTCCGAACTTTTTTGATATGGTCCAAAAAAAAATTCTAACACTTGGTAAAAAAACTTGAACCCAATAAAAAAAAGCTCGAACACTTGACAAAAAAGTTCGAACCCTTACCAAAAAAGCTCGAGCTTTTTTTTTAATGGGTTCGAGCTTTTTTACCAAGTGCCCAAGTTTTTTTTAAAGGGTTCGAGTTTTTTTGCCTAGTGCCCAAACTTTTTTTTACTTGGTTCGAGCCTTTTTGCCAAGTTTAAAAAAAGCTAGAACCCAGTACAAAAAAGCTCGGGCACTTGACAAAAAAGCTCGAACCCTTACCAAAAAAGCTCGAGCTTTTTTTTAAAATGGGTTTGAGCTTTTTTTTAATGGGTTAGAGATTTTTCGCCAAGTGCCCGAGCTTTTTTTTAGTTAGTTCGAGCTTTTTTGCCAAGTTAAAAAAAAGCTCGAACCAAGTAAAATATAGCTCGGACACTTGGTAAAAAAGTTCGAACCCAGTAAAAAAAGGCTCGGGCACTTGGTAAAAAAAGTTCGAACCCATTAAAAAAAAGCTCGAGCTTTTTTGGTAAGAGTTCGAGTTTTTTTATCAAGTGTCCGAGTTTTTTTTTACTGGGTCCGAGACTTTTACTAAAGGCTCTGAGCCTTTTGTAATTATATTTCGATCATATTAAGTACTGACTAGAAAAAAAAAGCTCTGGGGGCATTGCCCCCTGCCCCCCCACCAGCTAACCGGGCAGCTCGACCCCCGAATGCGTCTGTGTAGTGCCACTCCGTCGTCGTTCGAGTGATTGTCTGAGTTTCAACGAGAGTTTCTCTCTCTACTTCAAAACTATCACTGTAAAATAAATAAAAGAAATCTGATGTGAAACAACTATTGAGGGTATTTTTGTCCGTTCACTATAATATGTGTCTTTTAAACATAAGTTATTAAAGCAGTGACAGTATTGATATGCTACCTCCAAAAAGTGCTATTTATTTTTTGAACCATATACCGCAATGTCTTTTTAATAATTATATGTATAATAAATATATATTTAAAAGTACTTTAATTTCCCCACTTTTAATATAAAAAAAAATAACAGTACTCATTCTGTCACCACATGTCTGGTATCCTTTTCATCAACAAAATCTTTTTTTTTTAAATAAAAGAAAGTATAAAAAATAAAATTAACTCACAAAATCCCAATTCAATAATTCAAAGACGAATTACATTCTCATGACCTATTTCTAAATAGGTACGCTTTTACTTTTTTTATTTTATCCAACGTATAATAAATTGTTAATTTGATTATTTGTCATCATTATGTATACCGGAAAAAATTCGTTAGATAAATTTTGACCCCCCAACTTTACACTTCTAGTTCCGCCCATGTTAATTACAGATGTCAATGGAGCGATATGGGGTTGGATACCCTATATTTATCTCCATATCTATTTTAGAATTATAGCCAAAGTTTCAAAACTCTAAAGGTGGTGTGAGGCGAGAAGTGTTAGAGATATAAAACATATCAGCATGCATGCTAACATCTACAGCTCAAATATGGATGGTGAATGTTCTAACTCAGGTGCTACACCATATTCAGGCAATACTACAATGCTAGCATATCTAGCAAAGGAAAATGTAGATAACACACTGAAAAATCCCCACCATCGATCATGATGATCAGACCATGATTATCATAGTCATCATCAAAACAGAGCTTCATAAAAGTGGTGGGAAATCCAATTGTTAGTTATAACAGAATTATGCCAAGTGGCAAATTGTCAGAGAATCCATATCAGCATGGAGTCTGTTAGAATTAGAAAGACTAAGATATATATAAATTAGCCTTTGGCTACTCATATTCGTTGTAACAAACATTCATGAAAATGCAAAGAATGTAAAAATTCTGTCTCTTCTAAATTGCCATTAATAGAGCAATAAAGCTATGTTTCTCTTATTCATTTCTTGTTATTAGTATTTGTCCTGGTCATTCAACAAATTTAACTTGGTATCAGAGCTTTCAAGAGACTAATCGTCCATGGATTTGATCGCAAGTTTGTTCACTAATCACGAAGAAGGAAATCAAGAAGTGTCATCGTCTTCAATGATGACTGGAGGATTCTCATTGCTCGCAAAAGCCTTAAACTTCAATCTCCAAGTGAAGCTTGATAATGACAACTACATAACTTGGAAAGCACAAGTATTACCTATAATCAAAGCCTTTGAATTAGAGGATTTCATCTCTAGTTTGAAATCAGTGCCACCAAAATTTGTAGAGATAGATTCTGGTGATGGCAGTGGAAAGCAATCTGTAGTAAATAAAGAATATACACAATGGAACAAATCAGATCAGCTACTCTTGAGTTGGTTGTTTTCTTCGATTAATCAAACATTAATAGGCCAGGTTACAGATTGCACTAGCTCTTTTGAAGTTTGAATTGTCTTAGAAAATTTATTCTCACAACAATCAATGGCTAAGGTTCTTCAATTGAAGTATCAGTTACAGAATGCTAAAAAAGGATCTAGTTCCATTAGTGATTTTGCCTTGAAAGTTAAAACAATTAGTGAGAGTCTAAGAGCTATAGGACAGAAGATTAGTGAATATGATCACATATTGACTATCTTGAATGGAGTTGGGCGTGAGTATGATGAAATAGCAGGTGTTATAACATCTCAGCGTGAAACAATGAGTCTACAAGAGGCTAGTTATTTACTGATGATTCATGAACAACGAATGGCTCAGCTGTACTCAGTTGGTCAAATAGATGTATCTCAAGCAAGTGCAAATTTTATATCATCAGGAAATTAGTATGATAAGAGAAACCAAAGAGGAGGTTATAACAACAACAATGGAGGCAGATACAATGGAAATAAGTATAGAGGCAGAGGAAGGAATAATGGAAGATGGAACAACAATAACAGGCCTACTTGTCAATTATGTGGGAAAATTGGGCATATTTCATACAGTTGTTACCATCGTTTTGATCGAAATTTTCAAGGCAACAATAAGACTAATACTTATCAGATTTCCTCATCTCAACCACATAACAGTCAGTCTTTTGGACACAATATTCCAACTCTTACAAACTCACCTCATTAGGCAAATTTACACCAGTCAACAGCTTACTATGCAACACCTGAGACAATTGGTGATTTAGCCTGGTATGCAGATAGTGAGGCTACTAATCATGTTACATCCGATCTAGGCAACCTTTCCTTACACACAGAATACCAAGGTCCAGATCGTTTGGCTATTGGCAATGGACATCAGTTGCAAATTACACACACTGGTAAGACAATCTTGCACTCAACTAGATTGTCTTCTAAGGTTTTGCATCTAAATCATATTCTTTGTGTACCTAAAATAGCCAAAAATTTATTAAGCATCTCTAGAATAACAAAAGATAACAATGCATATGCTGAGTTTACTTGTGATTCCTGTGTAATCAAGGACAAGAGTACCAAGGAAGTTTTGCTCAAAGGCAAGCTTGAAAATGGACTCTACAAGTTATGCTTGGAAGGAACTCACAAAACTTTAGATGCTCTACATTCTCTGAAGCATAATTCATGTTTTGCTCTTTCTACTTCAAAGAATAATACAGCCAATTTACCTTGTACAAACAATTTGAATAATGGCAGCACATGTAATCGTTTTCTCTTGAATGAAAACATGTGGCATTTGAAACTTGGTCACCCAGCCCCTCTTGTGCTAAGAAAGGTTATGAATACTTTGCATCTAAAATTTAATGATTCTCATCTCAGTTTTTGTGATGCATGTAAGTTAGGGAAATTACATCAGCTTCCTCTCCAACATTCTTCATACAAAGCCTGTGGTCCTATTGATTTAGTCTTTACAAACATTTGGGGTCCTTCTTCTATACCATCACTAGAGGGTCATAAATACTATGTTGTGTTTGTGGACTCTTATTCAAGATATAGCTGGATGTATCCCTTGAAACTAAAATAAGAAGTGTCAACAATATTCTTCCAGTTCAAGAAATATGTTGAGTTACAGTTCAACAACAAACTAAAATGTTTGCAAGCTGACCTTGGAGCTGAATAGAAACCTCTAATTCCATTTTTGAAAGATAATGGCATTCACTTCAGAACTTCATGTGCTTATACACACCAACAAAATGGTGTACCCGAGAGAAAACACCGCCATATAGTAGAGACAGGGCTTACGCTTCTTGCTCAAGCTGATATGCCATTGATGTTTTGGGTAGAAGCTTTTCAAACGGCAGTTCTTCTTATCAACAATCTCCCAACACCAGTCCTCAAGATGAAATCGCCTTATGAAATGTTGTACCATAGACAGCCCAATTACAATTACTTCAAAGTATTTGGATGTTCAGCCTTCCCCGTATCTCAGACCTTACACACATCATAAATTCAACTTTCACACCTCCAAATGCATCTTCATAGGATACAGTCTCAGCCAAAAAGGATACAAATGTTTTCACTCGTTTGGAAAGATCTACATATCAAGAACAGTGGTATTTAATGAGTTTGAATTCCCATATCGTGCACTATTTCCTCCTCCAAAAGTCCTTGATTCGTCACATGCTAGTCTTCCTACATCAATATTATCAGTTGCCTCCCTTACCAACAACAAGGCTGTTGTAGCATCATCCAGTCATACTTTCAACAAGAATACTGATATCTCATCATCTGATACACACCTTAGTGCTATTCCAGCTCAACATTTTCACATCGATTTATCCTCAAATCAAATGTCTCATGAACCACCAGTCCAGTCCACGCATCCTATGATGACTAGACTGAAATCAGGTACAATCAAGCCTCACACTTATCCTTTGGCTTGTCAGGTTACAAAGACTCCTCTTGTTCACACAGAACCGAGAAATGATACGGAGGCTCTTGCTAAACCACATTGGCATAATTCCATGACTGAAGAGTTTTCAGCTCTCTTAAGAAATCAGACCTGGATTTTGGTTCCCTATTCACAATCTATGAATTTAGTGGGCTGTAAATGGGTTTATAGAACGAAGTACAAGGCTGATGGTTCTGTGCTAAAGCATAAAGCACGCTTAGTTGCCAAAGGCTTCCACCAAACTCCTAGTGTTGATTTCCACGATACCTTCAGTCCAGTTATCAAGGCTTCTACCATTCGTGTCATTTTCAGTTTAGCTGTCACTTATGGATGGGATATCCAACAGGTCGACATCAATAATGCCTTCCTCAATGGTGATCTTTTAGAGGATGTTTACATGGTTCAACCTACTGGTTTTATACATTCTCAGTATCCTCATCATGTTTGCAAACTAAACAAAGCTCTTTATGGCTTAACACAGGCACCGAGGGCCTGGTTCACCAAACTTCATGATGCTCTCCTTAGCTGGGGCTTCATCTCTTCTCAATCAGATGTGTCTTTGTTCATCAAAAGACAAGGCTCCAAAATTGTTTATCTTCTAGTTTACGTTGATGACATATTGCTCACAGGGAATGATCATAATCTGATCACTCAAACTATTGACACTCTTAATGCTTCCTTTGCCTTAAAGTCTCTTAGTTCAGTGAACTATTTCTTAGGCTTCGAAGCTTTTAGATCCTTAGAAGGTTTATTCTTGACACAAACTAAATACATTGTGGACATATTGGAGAAAACTGGTATGTCCAATTGTAGTCCTTGTTCAACACCTTTGTCAGCAGGTACCAAACTCATCAAGGTTGGGAAACCCTTCTCTGATCCTTCGAGGTATAAAAGCACCATTGGTGCTCTCCAATACCTTACATATACGAGACCTAGCATATCTTTTAGTGTTAATAAGGTCAGTCAATTTCTGGCCTCCCCAACTGAAGATCATTGGAGGGCTTGTAAACATCTTCTTCGATATCTTAAGGGCTCTACAGGTTTGGGTTTACACTTCAAACCATCAGCCTCCTTATCCATTGAAGTCTTCTCTGATGCAAATTGGGCTTCTTGCCTTGATGACCGCAGATCAACAAGTGGTTGTTGTGTCTACTTAGGAGGAAACTTAATTGTTGGAGCTCCAAGAAGCAAAGTGTTGTGGCTCGTTCCAGTTGTGAAGCTAAATATCGGGCACTTTCGCAAGCCTCTACTGAGGCATTATGGTTAACTTCGTTGCTTGCTGAACTTGGCATTAAGCTCCCTCATTGTCCTGTGTTGTGGTACGATAATCAGGGCGCTGGTTCACTTGCTAAGAATCATGTGTTTCATGCTCGAACCAAGCATATCGAAATTGATGTCCACTTTTTTCTAGAGAAGATTGCCTCAGGTCTGCTTAAAGTTCAGTATGTTCCCTCAGAACATCAATGTGATGATATTTTAACTAAAGCTCTCACTTCATCTCTTGTTCATTTCCTTCGTACCAAACTGAACTTGGCTATCTCACCTACGTTCAGTTTGCGGGGGGATGTTAGAGATATAAAACATATCAGCATGCATGCTAACATCTGCTGCTCAAATATGGATGGTGAATGTTCTAACTCAGGTGCTACACCATATTCAAGCAATACTACAATGCTAGCATATCTAGCAAAGGAAAATGTAGATAACACACTGAAAAATCCTCACCATCGATCATGATGATCAGACCATGATTATCATAGTCATCATCAAAACAGAGCTTCATAAAAGTGGCGGGAAATCCAATTGTTAGTTATAACAGAATTATGCCAAGTGGCAAATTGTCAGAGAATCCATATCAGCATGGAGTCTGTTAGAATTAGAAAGACTGAGATATATATAAATTAGCCTTTGGCTACTTATATTCGTTGTAACAAACATTCATGAAAATGCAAAGAATGTAAAAATTCTCTCTCTTCTAAATTGCCATTAACAGAGCAACAAAGCTCTGTTTCTCTTCTTCATTTCTTGTTATTAGTATTTGTCCTGATCATTCAACAAATTTAACAAAAAGACCTCCGCGAGGTGAGGCAAGCGCCTCAAGGTGAACGAGGCGGCCGCTTCAGTTAGAAAATTGAAAAAAATAAAATAATAAATTAGTCATATTCAACAATAAAAATATAAAATATCTCAAACAAATTAAACATTACTAAAAAAAACATCATCTCAACGATAAATGACCACTATATATCTAATGAATCTCATCAGCTATCATTTGTGTAAATTGGCTTGAAATGTGGATCCAAACTATCATCCCCTCCATGTCATCATCATTTGAATTCCAAAAGAGTCATATTGGTTTGAAATGCCCTATCACCTACGTTCTTCATCCACCCGTTGCAAAGCCTTTCTTTTATCAACTAAATAATATAAAGTAATATTATAATTAAATATATCATTCTATCTAAGTAAAACATATTAAATTTAATTGAAGAATTACTTACTTATATTTCTCTTTCTTTTTCCTCCTACTTGTTGGTTTCCACTCGATCGACTGACTCAATTCACATCTGTAGACGTCTATATCTTCCCTAACCATCCACTCATCACCTAAAGGCACATATTTAGTAACCAATGGATCATCATAATCCTTTAATTCTTTTTATTTAAGAATTTATACTGCAACATTTTATAGTACATGTACACCATAAAATTAAATTTCTTCGTTCTTAATCGATTCATCTTCTTAGTATGAATTTTTAAAAAAAATGTAGGAAATTATTAATTAGGGAATACTAAATTTCTTTTAACATAGTATTTAGAATTCTAAGTAAACCCGTACTAAATTAAATGCACCAAATTCCTCTCACAACTCGAGGATGAGCAAGTGAGACTTAAAACCTTCACATCAAAACTTGTAAGTTCCAGAGCCTCGTCTCCATATAGAGTCCACCAGTGAGCTACAATGAGAACAATAAACACTATTCAATTAAGATAATACTATAAATTTCATAAAGAAATTGATACATGTAAACAATAACTTTCCATATATGGGCTAAGATTTTCAATGAGACCTTTTGCACGTCCATAGGCAAATAACCTTTGCTTATGCTTAAAGAGATAAAGTGATAAATTAGCCTTTAATCTTGCATCCTCATTAGGAATAAGTATTTCCAGAGACACCATCAACCCAACTTTTATCTCTAGATAAGTGGAAAAATCATTTGTAAATTTGAATCAGGGATTCAGATAGTACGCAACTACGTGCAAATGGCAGTGCAATTGAAATTCCCACTCATCATTAATGATTTTCCATATCTTCTTGTAATTTCCTTCCTCATTTCCTAAATTTTTGGCTAGCTTCTCATTAGCCTTATCCATGGCATCATAAATGATCTCATTCCAGGCAGTTGTTCAGAATCAGTCATCGTCAACATACTTACAAAACATCTAGTTATCTTTAATGCATAAGACATTCTACCCCCAAAACTGTCATTGAAGATGATCTTCCTGATTTCCCTTCCCTCGACCTTTTCTGCCCAATTACATCCATTTCATTTCATTCCTTTGAAGTAAACATTTGCTCCAAAGGTTGCTTTAACTTAACATTATGTCTAACGTCAAGAATACAGTAGTAAATCGTGTAGGAACAAGACGAATCAATTCTTTTTTAGTGTGTTTCCTCATCAAATCCAACATCCATCAATGGTTGAAGTTACTCACCTATTACAACACAAGAATAAAAACATTAACATATATGAAATGATTTATACTAAATATAAAGCATTTTTGTAATGATTTTTACATTCTTCGCTTTCTTCGATGCACTTAGGTGTTGAGTTAGAGATCCAATTTTCTCAAGTATTATATCAATATAATGAGCAGTACACGACATCCGCCATACCTGTGTCCACTTCTTCATCAACAATTCACCTGTTTTCTTGTAATTTGATGCATTATTCTTCACCACTTGAACCACAAGGTCATCACCAACTTCATCAACCACTGAATCTAGTAGGTTAAACAATAGTGTAACATCTTAAACTGCATCACTAGCATCAACCGACTTTAAGAACACCATGCCACGCAGATTGTTTACAAGGAAGTTTATCAAAGGTCTTTCTCTTATATCCTCTCACCCATCCAACATAATGGACACCCATGTTTGACTCTATGTTTTCTTTACTTCGGCAATAATTGCTAGAGTATTGCTTTCTTCCTTGATCAATAGTGATGTGCTCAACTCATGTGTTATAGATGGTTTTAGACCACGCCCGTAACTCCCAACCGAACGGAGCATTTTGACCAACGATGACTACTAGCAATGTTAAAGGTGAGTCCATTCTCTTAGAAGATATTGGTTATGTCCAAACATGTGTTTTCACGTACCTCATTCTCAAGTCCCTTTTTGCTTGTTCCCCCCAAATTCCCACCTTATCATTTTTGACATTTAGGACAAATCTATCCATCGGTCATTTGATTCCTCTTTTAGTAATGTTGTTTGAGCTTGAATCTTTTTTGATAGACCGTTAAGGGTGACACAATTGTCGATCCTTTATTCATGCATCAATGGTGTCCTCCTTTTCGCATTATCATTTTTCAGCAAAAATTTTTGATTTCTTCTCTCGCTTCTGGTGTGAAACCCTAAACACTTGTAAGGTGTTCTTTCATCTGATACACTCTCTCCTTCAATACTTTATCGTAGAATTTGCTACTTATTTTACCACTCATATGCATGACTTATATACTGAAGTGTGTCGTCAAATAGCATTAAGTAATGATAACTATAAATTGGTTATTGATGTGCATTGTAGACCGTTAGAATTTAGTGAGGGTGACTTTGTCATGGTTCGCGTATGTCCTGCCCATTTTCTCCTGCATTCTGTTAAAAAATTACATGCATGTGCCATTGGGCCATTCTTTGTTCTCAAACGACTTGGGTCTAATGCTTATTTACTTGATTTACCAACTAATTTAACCATTAGTCCAGTGTGTATCCTTACCAAGGTATGTTCGAGTCTCATGTTATTTCCTCTAATGTCTCTACAAGTTCTTCTAATAGCTCATTGCCTTGCTTTCCGACTGTTGCAACTAATCATATCGATCAGGTTAAGTAGATTTTAGATGATAGCCTTATGGCCACTGCTCAGAGTGGTTGTCAACAATTTTTGGTTCGTTGGCACAGACGTTCTTCAACTGAGGACACTTGGATTTTAGAGTCCTAGATTCTTGGTCTCGTCCCGTCCTTGTTGGAAGATTATTTACAACACCATTCGCCAGAGACGAATTATTTTCAACCGGAGGAGAATGATGGGGAAGTGATTAGGGATTTGAGAACTTACGTTAGACGTAAGTTTAAGAAAGATAATTAAGGCTTTTAGGATATTATCATTTGTTTATGTTTATTAGTATTTATCTTTGGGATATTATCTCCTTCTGAGATAATGGATTCATGTTATTATCTTTGAGTATTTGTTTTTCATTTAAACTCTTTGTAATTATCTCTTGTATCTTATCATTATAAAAGGTTCATCTAGGGCCTTTTGTAGGGTTAGACTTGATGAATTGAAATAATAAAGAGTTGTTGTGTTTTCCGGTCTCATTTTCTTTCTATTTCCTTACTGGTTCTACATCACATTCTCAAGTCCATTTTGCTTGTTCCTCCCAAATCCTCCACCGTATCATTTTCGACATTCAGGATAAATCTATCCACCGGTCCTTTGATTCCTCTTTTAGTAACGCTACTTGAGCTTGAACCTTTTTGGATAGACTCTTAAGGGTTACACAATTGTCAATCCTTTCTTCATGCATCAATTGTGTCCTCATTTTCACACTATCATTTTTCAGTATATAAGTTTTGATTCTTCTCTCACTTATGGTGTGAAATTTGTACACTGGACAACATTACCCTAAACACCCGTTGATGTAGTATTTTTAATCTTACTCAATTTAAAAGATTTGTTCGTTCACTGGTATCGGTGATTCAAGGTAGTTGAAACCAATTAACACAATTAACCCTACTAAATGTAATAAAAGTAGACGGCATAATGATTGTTTTGGATTGGTATTTGAATTCACTAATATGTAAAAATGCAATAAACTAAATGACACAAAAGCTCACACGAAAATATGAATATGAGGGAAACCCTAGGGAATCAATGCAATCTAATTAAACTACTCAATGTAATCCACAGGTCTCATTAAAACACTTTAATCCAATTGATATGGTTTGTTTCATGAAGCACTTAATCCTTCCTATTGCTCACACACGGTCATGTAATGATCAATGGTTAGAATTAATTTTTAATTAAAACTCTAAACCAAATCACACATAGCATGGTCATGCATATGGAAAGTTTCTCAATTATTAAGCTTGTAGTTAATTATCAAATAGGATGGTCACCCACATCTAACTCTCGACATCATATATAAAAATCCTAATACAAACATTCATTGAGGTCTCATTTGAATAAAAGTAAAGGAATTAGAGCAAGTATTTCAATAAAAGAGACTAACAACGAATTTAATTAAAAACTATTAGAGTATAGGATTACAAGAGTTATTCAACCGGTTACATTAATCCTCTAACTTAGAAATTAGTTACACATCAAGGAAAAGAAATAAAACAAAGAAGAATTAAAGAAGAAACCCAAGTTGGTCATTTGAGGTTCCTTGATTTGTAATCTTCCTCTTCTTGTTTTCTAAGGTTCCAAGATGGATGGAGGAATGAATAATGTCTAAGGATGGTGATGAAAGGGTAAGGGTGTACAAAAGTTCGTGTGGCTGAATTCCATCACCAGAATCTAAGATGGGTATTTATATGGATCCAAAAAAAGGTCAAGAATCAACCTAGAAACGCATGCTGGCGGACTGTCGCCTCCCTGTATGTCGTGGTCTTCCATGATAACATCACGAACGACACTGGTTAGAAAAGTTGCTCTCGCCTGATGTATCGCGGTCTCCCATGAAGACACACCATGACCGTGACATCTCGTGTCTTTTGTCTAAGTTTCCAATTTCCAGCTCTTTTGGGTCCCAACTTCACTCATTTCTCTCATATGATGCCCCTAATACAACATCCTGTAAAAACACTTAATCGAGTCATTAAACACTTGATTTTACCCAGGAATTGGGTAATAAGCATAGGAAAGGGGACTCAAAATCTAATGTTATCATGACTCGATCACCCGCAATGTGTTCTTTCATCTAATAAACTCCCCCTTCAATACTTTATCGTAGAATTTGCATTGGATGTAGAGTTAATAATTACATAATAAATTTTTATATTTATATAATAATAAAATTAATAATGGAGCTAGATGAGGATGAATATCCATAGATAATATCCATCATCATTCCCGAAAATAAAATTGATATTGGTATTGTATTCATCCTGTCACATCCTTGATATAATAGTATTCATCTACATTCTAAATTGAGCAGGGAGCCTAATAAATATCTGTATCTATGGATAATTTTGCTATCTTCATACATCGTTTCTTTTACAAAATACCGTCTGTTAGGCCAAATGTTAGGCCCAGTGGATAGATTGGGCTTTTGGGCCCATATTGTCACCACAAGCTGACCAGCGTCAGCCTCAAAAAATTTGGGGATTTGTATAAATAGCCTTTCCAAAGTTTAAAAGGGTAAAAATATCCATTTTTGAAAAAAGTTGTAAAAATGTCAAAAAAAAAGATAGTTACTAAAGTGCCCTTTAAAATGAGTTTTCAAAAATATATTATATAAGGGCGAGATTACAAGATTGCCCTGAATATATATACCCCTGTTGTAAGTTGTCTCATTGTCAACAACAGGCCATTTATGCAATCGTCCCCAAATCAAAAAAAAAAAAAAAGACAGACTGGCGAGACCTAGCGACACGGTGGTTCCTGTTCGACGACCGTGGTTTGCGACGACGGTGATTCCTGTTCGACGACACGAGAGCCGGAGAAGATACGACACTGTGACACCCCACTTGAAGTTGGAGAGACGCAGGTGGTTTGCGACGACAAGAAGATTGAAGAAGACTGTGGTTCCTGTTCGACGAAACGCGAGTGTGAGAAGAGACGACACTGTGACACCCCACTTGAAGCCGAAAAAGACGTCACGACGACTTTAAGTCGGAGAAGACGCCATCGGACGACAGCCAGTTGTTCAAAAATGGTTTCAAAACTTCTAGTTCAAGCGAGTAGAGGTAGGCATTTTGGTTTTTCATCTCAATTGATTCACAACTCATAATATTAGGCATTTTGGTTTTGTTTACATTGCTACTAATTTCGATTGTGAGAATCGTTTTTTTAGGGTTTCAATTGAGATTTCGATTTATGAAATGTTGTCAAACCCACAACTATCTGGGAATCTTGTGAAATGCTGTCAATCGTTCTTTAGGAGCATAATTACTTGTTGCGGCTAATGCTTTTGTTGGTATACTGCCTTTTGTTGCTTGAAATCAAGCAGTGCTTTTCCAGGTGCTGTTATTTTTACGCCAGTGGATACTTTGCTAATTCTGGAATGCTTTTGTGTTTGCTGCTTCCTAAGAAGTTTTTGCAAGTGGACGTTTATATAGAATCTATACACAATTCTTTGTTTCTTATAGTAATGAATACTAATAGTTTTTTTTATTAAAAAAAAAACAATTTTTAATACAATTTTTTTAAAAAAAATGTTCAGGAACTATTGATAAGGACAAGTTTTAATCAAGATCATTTACAAAAACTCAAGTATATCTTAGTTTCTGGAAACTACTTTTCTGTCACCTACCCGTAGTTTTCTTTTAACTTTCTTGAAATTGAACGCCTTTATGCATAGCAAGGCAAAGTACGGCCGGTTACTCGTATCGAAGCCCATCTGTTGCCAACAAAAACGTCTCCATCTTCATCATAATCATAAAAATAAAAAGACAGACAAAGAATTAAGGTACTTACAGAGGATAAACCGAACCAAAAAGAGGCCTGCAAGTAAATCGTAAACGACATCGAGAGTGTGAAAACAATGTCTTAAAAAAGATAACATGGATAAATAAAAGCCAAATCAAACCTAGATAAAATTAAGAGAGACAAACCTTGGCAGTCTTAGATTTCGTCTAGAAGCAAAAAATCAAACCAGCCACCAATTTGATTGCAGCATTCTGTTCATACGACAGCAAAAAAACAAAAGGATAGAAAATAAACTTCCAGTTAAGCATTCTTGAAAGTCTTCAAAATCCTTAAATAGCCAAAAACACATTGCCGCAACCAATCATCTCCAGTAGATTTAATGTGAGAAACAAATTTCCAGATGATCACAGCACAAAAGTTGTGCTTTTTCATCATCACAAGCACCCCCATAAAATTAATATTCCTCACTATGCAACAATAATTCAAGTTTCACATAGACACATAGTCTACCAGCTAGTCTTTCCCAGATAAAATTAAGAGATTCAGATAGTCGAACCAGCAAATGCTGTGCTCTGTTGATCTTCCCAAGTGACATCCGTATAAGATTTTACACCGAAAGAAGGTTGTTAGGTTTGAGTTTGAGCAGTCGAAGAACCCAGAAATGAATTGGAGAAGGGAACGAATGGACGATGAAGAACTGTAAGATTAGGGTTTGGGTTTGATCAGTCGAAGAACCCAGATTTCAAGAGAAGAGAGGGGGTGACGAAGAACTGAAGAAGGGGGAGGAAAATCCCATACGAGTTGGATTGTAAGGGTTGTTTCGTCAAAGGAAAATTTTGGGGGTTAATTTGGTCATTACGGTTCCTTTAAGTGAGAAGGGTATTTTAGTCCATCAGAGGCTATTCCATGCAAAGTAATTTTCAAGAAGGGCCATTTTTGCAAGTTTTTTAAAGTTTGACATTTTTGCTCTTTCAAGTTTCAATCTTTGAAAAAGTCCTTGTTGCTTCAAGTGAATCAAGTCTCGCCTTAACAACTATTCGTCGCATCACATAGGTACGTACTTCCACAACTCTCGCTTTGTAGTTTCAATTCTTCACTGTCATGGGCATTCTCCAAATGAACTGGATAAACAGCAAGCCGCAGATAATGTTTCACGTTTTTAACGAAAACACAGACTGCACAGAACCTGCTTGAAAAAATTGCTCAAAAGAGAAAAAATTTCTTTTTCTTCCTTGTTTTTTCATTTTTGAATGCTTTAATGATAGTTCATGGTGACCCAGATGGGAATTCTATTATTTTGAGGCTGTTAGTGCTATCTTATGCAAATTCAAAAATGACTAGCTGATGTTTCATAGGTGTTTGATCAAACGACGGTTCATGTGTTTAATGTCTCATTTACACGCTTGTACTGTGTTTTTGAATTCATTGATCAAATTGGGTCATGTTTATATGTTTTCCTGTACTATATATGTTACATGCATACATGATTTCAACTGTCTTTTAGGAATAAAGCCATAGTTGGGTGTTTTGTTAAATGTCCATTTCCTTAATAATCTCTATAAACAATTCCTTGGAATTTGTTACTAGGATGATGTCCTTTTTTTGGTGTAAAATTTACGTTTTTTGTTTTCCTTTTACTTGATGAGGCCAGAACTCTTGCAATTTGGCTGTGACCGAATTAAATGCTATTTTCGTTAAAAGCGGATTAATGTTTTCTTTTGAAGGCTGTCTTCTTGGTTTTAGGATTTGATTAAAAGGGCAGGAAAATGCCTTTGGGACTTATACTACGTATAGGAAGATCAATGCGAAGAAAGCGTACATCATCACTAGACATTCTCTCATCAAAGCGTGCACCAAGAGATTATTACAAGGGAAGCCCACTGGTTTCCACACTCGCAAGGGTTTGACAACTCTCCACTTTTATTTTGCATTTTGCTGTTTTGCTTCTAAATTTGTACGTACTGGAGAATTTGAGGATGTTAGTTACAAGTTCTTAAGTTTAAAGAAGTTACTGATCTTTCTTTTGTTTTTACTACTATTATAATGTTTATGTGCATTTAAATAATTTAGTGGGAAAATCATAGTAATACAAGCTTATTTAATATTGGATATTATTTGGTTAGTTTAATTGATCTGAATTTCATGATTGTAACATAACACATGCTGATTCTCTTGACTTACTTCTATGCCGTCACTTTAGATTTTATTAGAGCATGGAATGTGTTAGTTTCTAAGAGTGCCTTTAAGTGCAAATAAAATGGCATTCTCTTATTCAAAAAAGGCATTCTCATACACATCAAGCTTTTGCCTAAACGTGTTTGATGCAATTTGTAATTCTTTTTGTCTTTATTGTACAAAAATAGAAATTAACTTAACGTAGAGCTAGTACAGTAGTACCTGTGTTCTTCAACCTTCTCTGGGGTAATGTTAGCACATTCTCTAAAACCAACAGTAAGCTTTTCAGTGCATCAATATAGTGTTAGGGGGCATTGGATGCCAGCCATTTCACTTGACATTTTTCAAACTGCTATTGAGTGTCAGATTTCTCTGACTATAAGTTAATACATTTCTCCAACTTGTCTGCAACTTCGCTTGTGCTATGCAAACTGGCCTATCATTTTCTAAAGCCAAACTTGTGTGATAGCAAGAATTCTTAAACTTGTGTAATTTTAAGAATTCTTGTTGAAGATTTGCCTAACATTGTTCAAGATTTTTGTTTCTAATTCAAAATGAAAAACGGCCACGTAGGAGATCATAGCAAACTCTGAATGATTCCGGCAGGTTAAGATAGTATGTCCTTAGAACCTAAATATTAGTTGACAAAAATAAGGTCTGATTTCCTGAAATTTGAACCACCACTATGTAGTAAGCTGAACTATTCCATGGCTATAATTTACATGCTTACGGCTTATATAATTTTGTTGTTTCTAATGTAATTAAACTATTTATGCAGGTGGGTATGTTGTGGTGCAAGAGGAACTGCCAAACTATGTGGTCCCTGATTTGACCGACTTCAAGGTTCTCATATTCTACCTTTCCTTTAATTTAAAATTTTCTTTTTAATTTATGATTTCTCCCTTCCTTTTGCGTTGGAATTTGCATAAATGTGGAGGACATATTAGTTTGGAGATTGAATGACCTAGTTCTGTTGCAATATAGAAATGAATTGTTCTCCCAAAAAAAGGCTGCAGCAATTAGTCCAAACTTTTTGGATTTTCACTGTCGGTCTTGTGATTAAATTTGTATCTTCTCCATACCCCTTCTGCTGTAGTTGTGCATTCCTAGGTTGTGCGGCAAGGAAATTGGTAGAACACCTTGAAAGTTAGCCCTAGATATTCAATTTTGTTAAATGTTTATCCTGTAAGTAAGAAGCTAGTAAGCTACCATGAACAAATATCGAGGTTTACCGCACAATACACATTTGAGTTAGATATGTACTCTATGAACTCTAGAATTGGAGGTTGACTCTGACCTCTGATCACATAATAGAAGCTCAAGTTTATCCTCACCTAAAAGTCCTTCACATTTGTGCTAATTACTAATTCTACATTTGTAGTTGGTATAAATATTTCAGCATTTAGTTCCACTTCTAGAATTCACTCTTGTAATCACCCAACCAGCCCGAAAACATCCTTCCCTATATTGCATTTTGTGCATTTTCGGTAGAATATGAGTCTGGAGCTCCAAGCCTCCAACCTGCATACTGCTGACATGATGCGGCTTGCAATGCCAAGCTTTGATGTGGAAAACAGTCTAATCTGACAAGATGTTGGGATTGCCTAATCTCGATTTTCTCGAGGGGCATTCCTGTTTCATTAGTTATCGAACATTAAATTTGGTTTATAACTCAACATTTGATCATGTACTAATGAAAGAATTCATGGTTCATGAACACTTCATCAAATCATATACGGAATAGGCTGGTAACACGAAATCACACATAATGCACTGCTACCCGGCACTAATGACTCCTTTTTGTTTTCCAGATGATATTTGAACTCTTAAGTTAGCAAGTGAAGTGATCAATTACTTTTAATAAATGGAGAATTGTTTCATGTAGTGCTGATTCGGATTGCCCTTTCTTGCTTGCAGCTCAAACCGTATGTGTCTCAGTGCCCGAGAGAAGTTAAAACAACTGAGGCTGCTGAATCCGCCAAATAATTAAACAAAAAGAAGGGTAACAGATTTATTCCCATGCTGTCAAACTCTTCAGCCTTGTGCAATGTGTTCTTCTTGTGGAACATGTTATTTTGACTTGAAACTACATGGAGACTTGTTAGTTTTCCTAATTTTTTTCGACTTTTTCGAAAATCCATGACCATTTGCATTGTATTTAGCATTTGAATCTCTAGAGTCTAAGTAGTATCTTACTTGTCCTGAAGGGAACTTGCAACAAAATCTAATTTACAAAGTCGATCTCTGTCATATAATCGAAAATGCATGAAATTTTTATGAGAAATCAAATTTTGCTATGATTTTTAGCCTGCTACAATATGCTAACATAGTATATTCAAATAATTAAGGAGAAACCAAGCCATAAATTCAAACTCAGAGCTCAGCAACAGATCTCAAGTATTCTATGCTACACACAATTATAAATGTATTCATTCCAATAATTTGTAATAAAATTTAAAGATAGAACAAGAAAAACAGGTGTCAGATATAACAATGACTTTTAATTGTGAAAAAACATATAGATGCACGAAATTCAGGTGATGTAAAACTTATCACCAAAATAGTAAGCAGAATCTAAAGAAATTTGGCAGCAAAATCTTTTTTTACAGTCCTTTCACTGAGAAATTGCGGTTAATGTGTTGCTCTGCATCAAATGAAGATTTTCTTCTGCATGATTACAATTTGAAAGATAAGAGTTTTGAGGACAAGTTGCAATCAATCAAAACCAACTTTCCTTATTTATGTTAAAAACTTTCCATCTAATCAGAAATTATTAATGGGTTTTTATTTATTTTTATTAATGGCCTTTGTTTTTGAATGATTTTGAATGTCAATCAAGGTTTTTTTTTTTTTTTTTTTTTAAGCTTAAGATTCTTTTTTCAGTGACCCCCAAAAAGCCAAAATCAAAAAGGCTTTTTTACTGTTAATATCACAGATGGGGTTGGGTTGTTGAGAAGCAAATGGCCTCATCTTTCATTATTATCCTCCCAAAAACACACAATCACACTTGAGTCTCCATCAAACCCTAGCTCTAACCTAACCTAACTTTATTAGTTAGTTACACCCTTTTTTTTTTTTTTTTTCCTTTTTCAAGGTCTCTACTTCTCTATTACATACATGTGTGCCGGTGTGAGTTTACTGCGTACACATACATGTCCATACGAATGTAACATTCGATTTTGCATGTTTAGTGAGACTAACGTACCAAATCATTTATATATGTCAACCAAATTTATCATAAGAGTGTTTTTCTCTTTTTTGAAAAACCAACAATTTCAACATGATTTTCACACATTGCAATTGTTATTACATAGGCATAAAGAAAAAAAAAATGCCAAATTCGATCTAATTTACTGTAATCGATTAGCTACATGTCTAGTTAAAATATTTTTCCTCAACCATAATCCTTAATGATATAAAATATAAGGAATATGCTTCTTATAATATATATAATTGCATAAAAAATCACCTATTCAGGTTCTTCAAGAGAAAAACTAAATATGGATCACAAGGTAGCAAAAAATGGAAAAAAAAAAAAAAGCAGATAAACTCATATATATATATATTCAAATCAGTTCGCACTGATATAACTTCATCAGTGTATTGAATGTGGACCATTAGATTTACATACTTGGATTCAAAGTGTATACACTTGTCAAAACTTCTCCATAATCAGTGGTTCACATGCAACGTACTGATGAAAATTGTATCAGTACGCACTGAGGAGAAAATGACTATATATATATATATTTAAATTACTGATATAACTTTTTCAGTACGTTGGCTATGAACCATTAGATTTATATACTTTGACTCAAAGTGTACACTTGTCAAAACTTCTACATACCTAATGGTCCACATGCAATCCGTTGATATAAGTTATATCAGTGCACACTGATAGGAAAACCAATATATATATAATTATAGAGTAATGATAGGATTCATAATTATTTTTTCCAAAAAACTTCTTAAACCATGATTTACAAGATGTTGACACAAATGCCATATCATTTGAGAAGTTTTTTCAGAATTTTTTTTTAGAAAACCTAGCATTACTAGTAATTAATATAGCTAGTTTCTCTGAACAACATCAAATACCAGCATTGCCTAACAAGCAAAAACTTATAGCTAGCTAGGGAGGAGCACATCATTATATTTTGTTGGGTGTAAAAATGTTGGCTACAAGTGACAAATTTTATAGAAGAAACAAAAACTTTAATTGAAAAAAAAAAGGTTAAAAAGCAACCTAAAAGATTTACATGTTTCATTTCAAGTTTTCACATTAATTGAAATACTATATTAAATATTAAGTATCGGCAGTGTAACTCATAGGACAGTTTGGCCGAGTGGTCTAAGGCGCCAGATTTAGGCTCTGATCCGAAACGGCGTGTGTTCAAATCCCACAGCTCTCAATTTTATTTTTCTGTTTTTAGTTTCTTTTTTAATAAAATCAAAACAAAAGCATAGGTTGCAATTTGGAAGTAGAAATCAATAAATTCCTTTTTTTTTCTTATTATTATTTGCATAAATTTAAAAACAAAACAGGTCGAAAATAGAAATAAAAAAACTCCTCTTAAAAAAAAAAAATCTAAAACCACTTAGATAACTAAGGATTTATCGAGATCTAGCGACATCGACCGCTAAAAGCATAAGAGATTATAGTAGTAACAACACTTTATTTTTGCAATAATGGACAAATGAGATAATCGAGTTCCTGTAAAATGAGAAGTGCACAACCTTTTTGTTAAATATGATTATATTATATATATATATATATATATATATATATATATAAAGGTTGCATGTGTTTAGTTCACCTCTTATAGGCTCATAGCATAATTAATATTGTAATTATATAGCATATTTAGAAAGGAAATTGGCTTTGGCATATACTTAACTTCAAATAAACTCGTTTAATCTCTGTGGAATGTTTTGTTTTCTCATAGATTTTCTTTAACTTGATTCCATATCCGAAACTTTTAAGGTTTTCTGTTTGAAGAATTGGAATTCTGTTATTCTATAGAGAATCCGGAATATAAAAATTACGTTAGGATCTAGCACTTACCACTAAGTCGAAACGTGCCCAAATTCTTATCTAGAACTAAAATGTAGACACATGGGCACCACTACAAAGATATGCCGGGCTGTTCTTGTGAAAATTGCATCTAGGCAGCCTAACCCAGTTGAGACATATAGATTGTCTTTGTGCCCATCACATGCATCAAGGCATATAAAATCTATTACCAGACATATAATCTCCAAGCCAAGTTTGGTGAAGAAGATCAATTCACACGATCAACATGT
Organism: Dipteronia dyeriana; assembly: GCA_032871835.1. NCBI lineage: Eukaryota > Viridiplantae > Streptophyta > Magnoliopsida > Sapindales > Sapindaceae > Dipteronia > Dipteronia dyeriana. The sequence goes on from CM065297.1 coordinate 2,331,456, forward strand.
GTGCATTTTCCACCTTCAAATTTTGCCAGATGTTGACCTTTACCCTTATTTATCAAATATACCAAATTATAATATCAATGTGTATGTCTTCGTTCATGAATTGTTGAATCTCATCAGGTTTTGAGATTGAGCAATCAAATTATAATTACACATGCAAGAATGTCATTTTATGTGAATATTCCCTCAGCTAACAATTTCTCCTCTTGAGACAAGGATTGTAAACAAATGTCAAAGTTGTTTCCTCATACACTAGAAATTGAAAAGACAACTTTTTTTTGTTGGTTGAAATTTTGAATGTTCTGTTCTTTTCAGGAACGCAACTAGTGTGTTCTGTGTTGTCACAGAGATATTAATTAATAAATAAGTAAATCAATATTAATTAAAAGTGCATTAATTAAATAAAAATCAAAGTAACAGTGTGGCTCTTACTTGATTACTGTTGTTAATTGATCACGTTCAGTTTTTTTTTTCCTTTTCTTTTTAAGATGTCTTGCAGTACTCTAAATTAATTTTTTGTTAATGTTAGGTCATGATATATCCAAAAGTCATCACACTTAAATACATCTTATATAAGGTTTGTTTCAATTTAATTATTTATTTTCAATTAGAGAATAGACAAGAAATAAGAAAGAAAAATACTACTCATTAAGATCTATATATGTTTCTTTTTTAAGCTCAACAGGAGATCAAAGAGATCAATATTGATTTTTTCTTTTTCTTTTGAAATCTATTCTCACTATCGGTAGATATCTATTGTTACAATATCAAAAAGAACACTAGGGCTCGATAACTACCCACACTAACGTGAAAGAAGAGGTATACACCACCTAAGTTAGAGGAAATATGTGATTGATTCTAATACCCAATGATTAAAACAAAAGATAAAAGATATATATTCTTCGAATAAACACTGTCAAAATGCTTAATTTGAAACAATTAGAGGAGCTAGCCTAGGCCCCATATAATGAACATATCAGCAGATTACACACACTAAACAATATGCACTCTAGGATTAGAAAACTCTAAATAAATCACAGCTAAGAGTTTGACAGAAAATGACCATGAAACTAAAAGCATAAAAAAAATTCTTTTGAACCATGAATTCACCAAACAAAAAGGAAAGAATATATCCCATATATGTAAATGCTTCTGGCTTCTAATACCGTACTAGTTTGGCTAGTTTAGTTATCAAACCTCACGTTTTTAGGTCAAGTTAGACAAGTGTTGTTGGCAGAAAATTAATCAAAGCATATGGCACCCCACAACCTGCCTTTTAGGATCTGTTTAGAGGCCACCATATATATGAGGATTAAAGCTCAGCTTAGTTGGTCATTCCATTTTAAATCAATCACTTTGTTGGGTGAAAACAAAAGCTTCTTCATCATTTTAGGGTTTTGCACTCCTTTAATTTAATTTTATTTTTATTTTATACTAATAAGGGTTGTTAAGGCAGTTGGACCATCAATTCACAATGACCATTCTAGGGTTTATTCTCAAAAAAAGTAATTACAAATTAAAACCAGTAATACAGTAGAAAAAAAAAAGGCAGTGATAGAAAAAATTTCACTGCTCATAAAAAATAAAAATAAATAAGTCAATATGACTTGTTTACACTATAAATATGCACTAGGGTTAGGGCATGAGAGTAAGTTATTTCAAAATTTGTTGAGAAAATTGATAAGTGTTTGGTGAAGAAGGTAGAGAGAAGATCGAATTCGGAGTCGAAGAGATGAGGAAACGTCAAGTTGTTGTGAGAAGAGAGGAGCCTTCAAGAAACACAACCACTTCATCTTACACAATTAGGAGTGTGAGATATGTAGAGTGCCAGAAGAACCACGCGGCAGGCGTCGGGGGATTCGCGGTGGACGGTTGCCGTGAGTTCATGGCCAGTGGGGAGGAAGGAACCCCAGCTGCACTCACTTGTGCTGCCTGTGGCTGCCACCGGAGCTTTCACAGGAGGGAAGTAGAGACTGAGGTTGTTTGTGAGTGTTCTTCGCCGCCTGCGAACGACACCTAGCTGGAACACTCACATATATTGTTCCTGTTATAGCTTATCAATGGAGATTGATGTGATGTGTGTTATTGACTTGCTTGTAATTTTCTGTATCTGGGGTTTGTTAATTGTTATTGATCTTCGAGTTTAATTTTCGTGTACGGATTTTGAGATTAGTCTCTGGTTGTGTTTAGGGTTTCATGGGCATCACTAAAACCTAGCTGTCCTTCTATGATATCTATGTACAAAGAGAAGAAAAAGAGTGTTGTGTTTTTTTCTTGATCATGAATGAACAATTCACCTTTTTTCGATTTTAAATCAGTAGTTTGATTGTTGATACTAGGTTGAACCATAGAGTTTATTTTTTTTAACGAACCTAAATAGAATAACACGTTTTTACTTCTTTTACTGAACCTGGATAGAATAAGATGTTTCTATAAAGAAGACGATGAAATCAAACGATGAAAGAAAGTAATTAATACAAATTCATTCCCAAATTATATGAATTAATAAAAAAACAATATAAAAAAAACACAAAGGTGGTCACCACAGAACATTGTTGCTTAATTTCTTGATGATAATTATTAGAATTGAATTCTTTGCCGTTTCAAACAAGTTCAGCTTTTATGTAAGGAAATTGGTTTGTTCATATATGTCTTGCAAATTAAAGCTGCAAAATTGATTAATTATTTTCAACTACTATGTATATATGATATGAGGTATCATTTCAATCAAATTCATTGATGTAATAATTGGTTTTCCAAACTACACTCAATCAGATTTTGCAAATGTTAATTATTGTTATGGATGGATCAAATCCTGATGATAGATATTTCAAGAAGAAATAATCCTAAGGAAGGAATATTATTAATTCTCCAAGTGCAGAGCAGTCTAATCTGTGTAGGTAAGATCACTTTGTATTTGAGGTTTCAGGCCCACACATATCTAATCATGTTGGTTGTTATGATAGAAATTTTGCTTAGTGATGTACTTAAAAGGGAATTAAAGCTTAAACTATAATATATTATAACTTTTCTTATACTTGGTCAATGCAACTCATTAATTCAACACCAAAGCTAGGAAAGAATGTTAATTTTTTTAATAAAGTCCACAATTCAACTAGGGTCGGCTCATCAACTTAATTCCTTTTGGTCTCTACTACTTTTTTGTTTATTGATACATAAAAAAAAATAGAAATAGAAAACCTACTATGCCGGTTCGGAACTACAAAATTTTGTATTTTTTTTTCCATTTCAAGCTCTACTGAATACGTCACGTTTCCGATTTCCTGTTTTGTGAAACAAAAAATTGTTTTTGAATGAGTAATACTATTTTATTCAAATTTGGTATTCAAATCCAGTGTCCAAATGATGTGGCGACACTCTAATTCATTTATTTAAATGTAAATCTAATACAATTTAAATGAATAGATTATAATGTTATCAAATCACTTGAACACCAGATTTGGACATCAAACTTGGATAAAGTGACATTATTGTTTTCGAATACCGTCTTAATATTTTCCTAGCCAAACTTATGATCATATCTAGAAAATAAAATTAAGATTCAAATTATAATAGGTCAGCTATATATATATATCTTCCATGTGAGAGTTGTGGAAACAAAAACGTTCAGGTTAGGCAGTGAGGTAGAGTATGGATAACAAACATTCAGGTAGAGAATTGTATTGAATTGGGCAGACGTCAATTCAAAAATATAATAATTAAGTTGATTCATCGGTAATTTTCGGGGTATTAATGATTACAGAATCAGAGAGAAAAATATCTGTTTGTCATCAGTCCTGTAATTAGATTATCCACCACAAGTTTGATAAGTGTACTAATTTGCTTTTTATATGTGTACATCTCAATATATTTAAGTTTTTGGCTTTCTACATTTGTTGGCATCATGATTTTCTAAAAGTAGTATCTTCATTTTGAAATTTGAAGAAATATAAATTAGTTTGCTATATGAAACAAATTTTAATGTTTTGATGTACAATTTGCATACTATTTCACAAGAAAAAAATATTAACTTATTTTTTTGTTTTAATCTTAATACTATAGTTCATAGGGTAATTAGTTCAGTTCAACCTTTAGCTAAAGAAAGTTTACAACATCTTTAATTACGACCATAACATATGTAACATTCAACTACATATGGACACCATTTGAACTTAATATTAAATATCGATATATTTTAATTTTTAACACTATTTGCACCGGGTAAAAATTATATGGTTGAATAATATTTACTGTTTGCTATATCATATCACCTCAGCCAAAACATATATAATTTCTTAAAAATCTCACGAATTTCCTTAAATTGAAAATTAAAGAAAAATCCTAATTTCTATGAATATGTCTGAGAAACAAATTAATAAGAATCCACAATTTGAAGAAAAGTCAAATTGGTCAATATATACCGAAAACGATCTGGGCATGTTAAGTAACTTCACTACCTTACAATGCAATCGTAGCCAGTTTTGTTAATGTACCGCATAGACTTTGTTAATAACTTAAATAAAATTGATTACAGATCGATCTGTACTGGGAATAGACAATTGTCTTAAAACTTTATTTAAGTAAAATTTCATAAAATTTTATTCTTCCAGTAGTGAGAATATAACGAGTTGGCTGGTATCCCACGTAACATGTACACTTAAGGCGAGCACATTTGCATATAGTTCACAAATCTTTCCAAGCAACTACATAAAGACCGAAGTAGTAAATTAAACTTTTGGAAGCCTGCGGAAGGAGCAAACGTGTGATATCGGATTAAATTTGGATCTATAATATATTGTTGCAATTGTCTTGACAAGCCCTATCGTGTCCCAAATTTCGTCATTTTGACCTTAAATTTTGCATTTTTTATTTCATTTTAGGCCGTATTTTCAGATCATAATAATTTTTCGTAGGAATGTCTGCTTGGCAGTAAAGTTTATTTTGTTGAGTTAGTTCATGAAAGTTTTTTTAGAATTTGTCAGTAATTCAAATTTGTCTTTCTTTTTTTAAAAAAATAGATATTTTCATAATTCCAATCGGTTTAGGTCCTATTTGGAGTCAAGTTTTGTTTTTCTATTTAACGACCAGCTTGGCATTTGCTTTTCAAAAATTAAATCCAACGTATTTTATAATTTTGATACAAAATGATATTTGGTAAAACTTTTAAAAATAATTAATTGAGAGCATTTACAATATAAAAGTGGTTTGCATACCAAAAATCATTGAAATGATAACAATGTCAAGAGACTTACTTTCTATGTGGATAAAGATAGACTTGATAAACAATCAACTCAAAATTTGGTCTCCAATATTTCTATTTAAAACACATTTATTTTTTATAACATATTCAATTTTTTTTATTTTTTTATTTTTTTATTTTTTTTCCTTATTAAAAATAGATGAAAAATTAATATCAATTTTAAATACTTGCTGAGTCAACTAAAAAAATAGTTACGCAACATGCCGTCTAAAAGTAGACGGTCATGTTGACAATGTCTTAGAGCATCTCCAATGTAAATATGTATTTAAAGAAAATTGACTGCCACATATGATAGATAGTTAAAAAGTTAGAAAAACTATCTTCAATGCAATTATCTAACTGTAATATGGAGATGATGTGGTATTAGAAATACATTTTTTAATAGACTGTTTATCTATCTATGTAGCATCTTTTTTTTATCAAGCCACTCTTGTGTTGGAGATGCTCAGATAATCTGAAAGTTTGGATAGAGATTTTAAGATATAGGTGGGGGCTACTTGTAAAAGTGATTATGAAATAATTTATTTCAATATTTAAGGAATCTTTTTAAAATATCATCATTATTCATTTATCCTTCTAAAATCTAATTAAAATTAAAATTAAGGTTAGGCTTCCCAATTTTTTTCCTAAATTTCTTCTCAAATAGTGTTGGTACGTCAGATATCAACATCTTGTAAATCATGAGATTATGTGGTGAGCGATGTGGCCAACACCATTTGGGAAGGAATTTGGAATAAAAAAGTAGGAAGCCTAGTATTACTCTAACATTAAATATTGATTTGATTTATAAAATCTTTTTATTGTTAAAATGGGTTTTTTTTATAATTTAAATATTGATTTTTTTAAAAGAAAAACTTAAATATTGATTGATAGAGAGAGAGAGCTTTTGAGCTTTGTAGTAGTTTTAAAAATACAATTACCTAAATATCTGATGATTAACTTCACGGTTGATTATTCCTTCAACACAACTAATAATAATTATTATAAAAGTTACAGTAATACCAAACTGACCCTAAGTATAAATATGAAGATTTATGGTTATCTTGTATTATCTTGTATTATTAGTAATAAAAAGTTCATTTAAAGTAATTTCTAGCGTATATACGACTTACTTTATCACTTTTTTTTTCTGTCAAAACTCTTGTTCACTTACATTGAAGATAGTTTTGGTATCTCATATTATGCATTTAGAAATTGAGTTAATAGGATAAAATAGCACTTTTTGTACTGATTTCGTGGGGTTGTCACTAACTTAACAAGTTAAGTTTTATTCGCACCAAAATAATGAAATAAATGTGTATACATATATACGTATAAAGAAACGTGAGAAAGGAAAATTAAGTCTCAATCAAAGGTTTGAAAAAAAAAAAAAAAAACCTAATAAGTCTCGATCAAAGGCAAGACTTTGTTTTTTTTTTAAATGGTATTTTTTTTTCATAAACACATTTTGTTATTATTAAAACTCAAGTTATTAAATAGGTGTTCTTTACACGTAACAAGAACCAAGAGGTGCTAGGAAATGTACAAGTTGTGAACCTTACATGTTGAAATCTTGAGTATATATATATATATGTGTATGCATTGGCTCTCTTTTAAAAGATTTTTTATTTTAATTTCGGTAAGAATTTTGATGAAATCACATCGATTTTAATGAATTTTGATCTGATTTTTTTGTGGATAATAAATTTATTAAAATATACATATGAATAAAATTTGAGAATTTTTCGAGCACCAGAACTATTTATTCCGATTTTGTTGAATATGAAGACAATCGAAGAATGAGCGAAATATAGGAAAAATCAAGAAAATAGCTTTAGTACTCGAAAAATTATCAAATTGCGTTCATAAGTAGATTTTAATAAAATTATCATCCATAAAAAAATCCATATCAAATTTAATTAAAATTGATATAATTTTAATAAAATCCTTATCAAAATTAAAATAAGGGACGCGACGACTCAAACTTGTAACATTGTGTGACCAAATAAAAGCTCTTTTCGTCAAGCCACATTAATTATTAGAAGCTTGCCTATAATATGAAGCAAAACTTGTTAATCCTACCCGAATGATACATAATAAAACTCACTATTATCAAAAGTCTACAAATTAAATTTATTGTTTTTACTAATCAATTGTTATAGTACTAGTATTACTTCTTTTCTCTTTTAATTAATGAGGGACAATATGAGGTTGACTCAATGGTAAGTCTCTCACATCTACGTCTATGAAATTGTGGGTTCGAGTCATACCGTTTGCCTTTTCCGGTGTCGAACGTGTCTTGGTGGTGAAGGAAGCTCATTTAGTCTAATAATATCTCAAGTTCAAATCGTCATCACATCATATAATATGTATGTATGTATGTATGTATGTATGTATGTATGTATGTATCTATCTATCTATCTATCTATCTATATATATATATATATGTATATATATATATAGTTTTTTTCTCCTCAGTGCGTACTGATATAACGTATATCAGTGCGTTGTATATGGATCACTGATTTTGGAGAAGTTTTGAAAAGTGTATACACTTTGAGTCAAAGTATGTAAATCTAATTATCTACATCCAACGTACTGACTTGAATTTTTTTTTATATATATAATTTTTCTATTGTCAGTTCGAACTAATATAAGATATATCAGTTCCTTGTATGTGGGCTATTGGATTTAAATCATTTGACTTGGTTGCATGCACTTGTCAAAACATCTTTTAAATCCAATGGTCCACATGTACGGAACTGATATATTTTATATCAATTTGAACTGGCAATAGAAAAACTATATATATAATATCAATTTCCTTAATGTTTCCAATCTACCAGAGTTCTTAAAAAGATTACCCATCCTGTAATTTCTGAAATTTATCGTGTTATATATGTCCAATAATTTTTTACATAAACAATAAGCTCTATCGAGTTTTTTTTATTAATAATAATAAAAATAAAATAAAAACGAAAGCAGAAGGACGTGCGTGCTCTAAAACACATTAATCTAAAAATGTATGCAGGTCTTGACAACATATAGAAAAAAAAAACATAAAACCTAATTAATCGGACTGGCAGAATTATTCCTTTTTGCCTCAATATGTGCAGCCAATTAGCGACAAGATTTAATTCTGATTGGGCCGTTGTAGCTTCAGAATCAAGACGAATTTTAGTCTCATCTATATGAAGGAGTTTAGAACTTTTCTTACTCATTTGAGACTTAGAACTAGATAAAATCTTAAAAGTTTGTTTCATTTTTCTTTTTTATTTGGTTACCACGATAATCCAATCATTTTCAAACATTGAATCTTCTGATGTATTCTCCAAATTAATCTCTCTTTTTTTATCTTTTGAAATCTCATCCAAAACTTGCTGATCAGAATTCTGGATGTTTGTAATCCTTGGATTGTCAAGAATAATTCTATTATTATACAAATATTCTCTAGAGAACATTGATGATTCTCAATATTATCTTCTAACTTTAAATACTTGGTAATCAAATCATTTGAGATATTAACATTAATTCATGCATTTTGATTAGGAAATTGTTTAGGTGTTTGAATTTGAATTGGAAAAAAACTCTCAATTAGATCTCGATCTTCCGTAAGTGCATTAAATGTGTCAATCGTCATCGGAAACTGTACTTCATGATTGGGTCAACTTCTTGAAACCCAAATTTGTCAACTTCAAAATTGGTTGTTGTTTCCTGATTCAGTTCCTGAGTATCAATCACATTTAATTCAAATAAATGTGGAGATAATTGTATGCTACTATTTTTGTCTTCTATAGTAATTATGGGATTTTTAAAATTTTGAATCTCCACAATTTCCTCTCCCTCTATCGTTTCCTGATTTTGTGAGACTGTTTTGTAAGGTTGTTCCTCCACGGCAACCTACCCATTATGGTTACCTAAAAAATCATTGTTTGTTACATGACATCTTTAATCTTGAATTTTGTATTTTATACCACTAGTCATACCAGTGATAATGGTTTTCTTGATATGCCAATAGGTTTGCCTCGGATTTTTTTATCGCGGGCGACCTTTATCAAAATTAATCTCCTTATTCTTTTGATAGCATCTAGTAGAGTCATGACCAAAAGCTTTACACTTCGTACATCTCTCTGAAATATTTTCATTTATAATATACATAGAGAGACCTCTATGGTCATCTCTCTCCACATTAAAAAATGATGGATGATTCGAAGTTAAATCAATGTCTACAGGAACTCAGGTATAAAACCCATATGCTTGATCCTTTGTACCTTGATCTAGTTGCAGAGGGATGCCAACTCTTCGTGCAATCTCCATGATTGTAGTTGGATGCCATTATTCTGAGCATATACCGTAAAACCTCACTCAAACTTGAGCATGCGATAATTGTTGATTATATGGAATAAAATCCGATTGACATTCAAAAATACAAAAAAAAAAATACCGTTTAAACTGAGCAAGAACCTCCAGTACTCCAAACTCTCTTTAAATATTCTTCACTAGAAAAATGAATATCAAAATATCCTTTGGAAACAGAGTAACCTTTCAAGGATTTTGGAGTTGTCAAATCGATTGCATCACAGATTTTAACTCACTAGGTTTCAAAGATATAGAACCTTTTCTTAAATGCAAATGTTTGAAAAGATTTTTTTGACAATATTTCGGTCTTTCTTTGACATATTTTTGGTTGATATGAAAACACGTGATGTCCATTTTCACAACTGGTAGTGGGAGAATATTTGGTTAAACCTATGCTTTGTCGGTTTTGAATAGAGCTACAAAAGTTTTCAGCTTTTATGATGGTTGTGGTAAAATATCGGAAAATTTGAGAGAGGGGCAAGGAAATTCTACGACATACTTTTGAAGGATCAATATGGACAAGAACAAAAGTGAGAGAAAATTCAAGAGGGAGAGAAAGTCATCCATTCCCTGTTCACATATTCTTGTCCTTCGTAGTAAATAAATTATTCAGTTTGTTGAATAAAATCTGTTAGTTAATTTTGTGTGGTTGTCATTAAATAGCATTAGCATAAAAAAATGAGAAAGAAAATAATATGTGGAAATTGTGAGATATATCACCTTTTTTTTGTATGTTGCAATGATGTCACCGCTTTAATATATATATATATATATATATATATATATATATATATATATATATATATTGAAAACATGTCACTGCTTTAATAACTTAAGTTTAAAAGGCACCTATTATGGTGAACTACCAAAATTGCCCTTAAATAATCTATTTTATATTCTCATTGTACTTCCATCTACACTTTGAAAACAATAACTCTTCTCTCTCTCCAAAAAACTTGTCTCTCTCCAGATTCTGTACAAGAAGATAACATATATTTGTGATCTTCATTTATATATTTTCATATATTTCTGTATTGTTTAACAATGTATCCGTTTGTTATGATTTGTTGTCCAGTCTTTGTATGAATATGTATGAACATTTTATTTTTCAAAGGATCGAGCATTTTATTTTTGAAAATAAGGTTTAATTAAATCGAGTATATTTGTAGCCAAATCGAGCATTTTTTTAATATGATCGGGCTTATTTTTGAAAGAATCGAGTATATTTTTGAAAGAATTGAAAGAATCGAGTATATTTTTGAAAGAATTGAAAGAATCGAGTATTTGTCAAAGGATCGATAATATTTTTCAAAAGATCGAGAATATTTGTCAAAGGATCGAGAATTTTTTTCAAATGATCGAGATTTTTTTATAGAAAATTAGATTTAATTAAATCGAGTATATTTGTAGTGAAATCGAGCATATATTAGAAAGAATCGATGATTTTTTTGAAAGAATCGAGCATATTTTCAAATGATCGAGAATATTTTTTCGACCCCCGAATGTGTCTGCGTAGCGCCACTCCGTCGTCATTCGAGTGATAGTCTGGTTTCAACGAGACTTTCTCTCTCTACTTCACAACTCTGTCATTGTAAAATGATTAAAAGAAATCTGATGTGGAACAACTATTGGGGGTATTTTTGTCAATTCACTATAATAGGTGTCTTTTAAACATAAGTTATTAAAGCAGTAACAGTGTTGAAATACTACCTCCAAGAAGTGTCATTTATTTTTTGAATCCAAAAAATATACAAGTATGAATTTACTTATGAAATTTCTAAAAGAAAAAATGGATATCGATTGGGTTAAAGGTTTGTCAAAATGTAAGGGAGTGATCTCCTCACATTTTATGTTTTAATGGGTAGGGGTGGACCTCGAACCCTCTCTGACTGCCACAGATGTGAAAGGGATCAAAAGTGTACAATCACTTTACCAGAAGAGAAAATGTTACTTACTATGCACTTGTGTACTATTGCATATCATTGATCCGTAAAATGCATGAATCATGATCACAATGGTATACCGGTGCACCGGTTGATCACTAAAAGAGGCCCATATGTATATATATTAGAATCCAAAGCTATATGGAGTTCAATATGAAGTATGAACCCAATAGACATGATCACAATAAAGATGCGTTTGGTATGTGGGACGGGATGGGACAACGTTTTGTTGTCCCACGTTTGGCGCACTATTAGCATGGGACGGGACGGGACGGGACAACGTGGAACAAAAACCTCAAAAAATTATCCTACCCCAGACCCTAGGCCAGACTTGTCCCATGCATGGGACAAGTGCTAAAACGACTATTTTACCCTTAATAATTCTAAAAATTACAAACATAAATATACATAACCTGAATCTTCTCTCCCTCTCTCTCTCTCTCTCTCTCTCTCTCTCTCTCTCTCTCTATCTCACCACAACAATAATCTACAAACCCTCCCTCTCACTCTCACTCTCCCACCGTCGAAACCAAGACCACCAACAAACCCAAAACCCAAATCAAACCCCTTCGATCGTTGTTGTCACGCCACCAACAACCAAAACCCCTCAACGAAATCAAATCGAATCCAGTACTACCAACACCCAAATCAGTTGGTTGGGTTACGAAGAAAGTTGTTGATGTTGTGAGGGTGGTGGTTGGTGGTGTTGGTGTTATTATGGTGGTCATCGAAGGATTGTGTCATGACCTAGGTATTTTAATTGATTTTCTGTTGTGTATTTAGGTGATTTGCAAGTTTGTGGAGAGAATATTTGTGGATAATGGAGGTTAAAGATGAAGAACAAAGGTTGAAGATAATAAATAGTCAACAGATCAGTGAAAGAGAAATTGTAGAATTCGAGAGAGATTAGAATTAATGAGGATTTGTTTGTAATAATTCTTGATGAAAACTCTATTTCTCTCTCTCTATCGATTCTCTCGATCTCTCCCTCTGTTCCAGATTCTCATTATCTTAAATATCTCCATCTTCCTCAATTATTCTTCTTCAAACCTTGTTCTTCAACCTCCAATTCTAGAAACCTGTAAAATCAAGCCCAAACAAATCATAAAATTATACAAAAAAAAAAAGCCCAGGGCACAACAAATTGGTGTTGGTGGGCATCTCATTCAATTGATGTTATTAATGATCGTTATCAAAGAAATTATTAATTTTTTGCTTTAATTTTTTGCTCTTGAGAAAAGAAGAATAGGAAAATATGGGGAATTTCCCAGATCTCTAAAAAATAATTATTCATTTTTTATATATTCATTAATTTTATATTTTTTATAAATCCATTAAATTAATAAATTCCATACAATTCTACGTAAAATCTAACCAACTCCATATAAAAATAATTTTCAATTACAATATTAATTTTGTTAGATATGATATATAGAAATATTTATTTATTTAATAAAATAAAATAAATATTGTCTTGGGGCACTCTGGTCATTTTAACATTTTGTCTCGTCTTGTCCCAGCTATATCAAACTTATAATAGTACGGTTAACAGTTCTGTCATATGTCTTCAAAACACAATACAGAACAACATGTCCTGTCATGTTCTGTCCCTTATCGTCCCGCCTTGTCATGTCTCATCTCCGTGCCAAACGCACCCTAAAGCAGCAGCCCAAGAACTGATTCCACTAACAAGGCCTTTATATTATAAAAACCATATGATCTTTTTTATGATCAACTGTGTATTCAGAGTGCAAATGGCGGAAAATATCATCTTATTGAACTTATTTTACATTATACTTTAATAAGTTATGTTTAAAAGATATCTATTATGGTAAACTACTAAAATTATCCTTAAATAATTATTTTTTTATCATGTTTGTGCTTCCATCTCCACACTTCCAACACTGAACTCAGTAACTCCTCTCTCTTTTTCTAGTATAAACTTGTCAGAAAATTAAAATCCCTTATAGCAAAAAGTTCAAGGTTCCCGCCTCTTTCTAGACCTGAGTTTCTGAGTCTTGTAAGACTTTATCTGATCATTTTTATTTGTTCTCCGAGTTTTTTGTAAACCTTAAGCTTGTTGTGTGAATTATGAATCTCCGAGCATTTCTAAGCTCTGTCCGAGCATTTTGTATACTGACATGAGCCTTTGTAATTACATTTCGAGCATTTTGTAAGTGTGTTCGAGTCTTTTTTATACTGACCCGAGCCTTTGTAATTACATTCCGAGCCTTTTGTAAGTGTATCCGAGCCTTTTTTGTACTGGCCTGAGCATTTGTAATTTCATTCCGAGCCTTTTGTAAGTGTATCCGAGCCTTTTTTGTACTGGCCTGAGCATTTGCAATTACATTTCAAGCCTTTTGTAAGTGTGTCCGAGCCTTTTTTGTACTGACCCGAGTCTCATTTCGAACCTTTTGTAAGTGTGTCCGGGTCTTTTTTGTACTGACCCGAGCCTTTGTAATTACATTTCAAGCATTTTGTAAGTATTTTCGAGCCTTTTGAATATTGGCCCGAGCCTTTGGTAATTCATTTCGAGTAGAGGTGTGTATGATCCGATCCAATCCAATCCAATATGATTCATTGGATTGGATCGGATCTAGGGATTTTATTGGATCGGATTGGATCCTAAATTCTTAAATCCATTGGATTAGATCGGATCTTGGATTTCCATTTGAAAATCCTCTAAATCCGTCTAAAATATTAGGCCTTATTTTTATATTTGACAATTTATTTTATCCACTACTTTCAAAGGTAAAAGCCCAATCCAAATACAATTTGATTATCTGAATATCTATAAAGGCTCAACCCAAATACAATTGTTAATGCTACTATTTTGGGTTTTCGTTCTCAATATCTCTACAACCAACAACCACCATCTTCTTTTCTTCTATTCTTCTTCATCAACATAACAGCTTATTAAGTTATGTTATATATTTTTTTAATGATAATTTTATTTGAATTAATTGGTAATGTTTGAATAATTTATTTGATATTATTTATTTCAGATTATAACTTTTATATATTAATAACAACTTTATATTAATTAGATCCATCAGATCATATTGGAACGGATTAAAATATCTTACAGTCAGATCGGATCAAATAGTAATTGGATCGGATTATAATTTCTTTGATCCAATCGGATCAGATCGGATCTTGGATCATGGTAAATCCATTGGATCTGATCCGCCGCACACCCCTAATTTTGAGCATTTTAAGTACTGACCCGAGCCATTTGACATGAAACCCGAGCCTTTGTAAATGTAATCTGAGCCTTTTGAAAACAATTCCTAAGCCTTTTCTTAACATCTCATTCAGACATCTGTGAAAATATTGTGTAATATTGTCCATCATCTTCCTCACTCGAAAAAAATAAGCTCTGGGGGGGACTGGGACAGTGCCCCTTTCGAGCTTTTTGTAAGTGTTTCTGAGTCTTTTGTAATTACATTTCGAACATTTTAAGTACTGACCAGAGCCATTTGACATGAAACTCGAGCCTTTGTAAATGTAATCTTAGCCTTTTGAAAACAATTCCTAAACCTTTTCTTAACATCTTATTCAGACATCTATGAAAATATTGTGTAGTATTGTTCATCATCTTCCCCACTCGAAAGAAAAAAGCTCTGGGGGCGTCCCCCCCCCCCCCCCCCCTCCCGAGTGCGTCAGCGTAGTGCCACTTCATCGACGTTCGAGTGATTGTTTAGGTTTCAACGAGATTTTCTCTCTCTACTTCACAACTCTGTCACGGTAAACTGAATGAAATAAATCTAATGTGAAACAACTATTGAGAGTATTTTTATCCGTTCACCATAATCGGTGTCTTTTAAACATGAATTACTAATGTTATGTTATTCGCGTGACCCACCCAAAAAATACTATTTAATTTTTGAATCATATATTCACGAGTGATCACGACCCCAAGTTAAGGAAAAATAAACACTGAATTAACTAAAAGCTTTTATCAAATATTGAGATTGATAATAGCTAGAAAAGATAAAAGTAACTTATACCCCGCAAAAAATCAAAAAATTATCAATGGGCTTAACTTTTTACACTTCTATGACACAAATTTTGAATCTTTACTATGCACATTATTTATTGTAGTACACTTGACACAATGGAGTGGATTTATTTGATTTGACTGTATTTTACTCTACTAGACTAAATTTTAGTTTATACAGTATATTTGTGTAAGACCCTAGATCGTATAACTTGTAAGAAAGTGGTTATTTATCATGTTTTGAAATGATGTTTTAACCGGTTTAATATTGAATGTAATTCAAAATATGATGATATATTCTAAAATTTCGAATAAATGTGCACATCACTTTTGTATTTTTGCGATTGTATCTTCGAATTAGTAAGATCCTTTTAACGAATTCATTTGAATAAAAAAAAAATTTATTAGTATGACTACTTACATATATGTTCAATGTTAAATAGCTCATTAGGATTCATACAATCCAAGCATAAATGAGAGTAAGAAATTCCATTATTTGATTCGATGATTAAAAAGCAGTCACACTACTGATTTTTTTTTTTTTTTTGAAACGGTACATTTTATAAACAGAATCCACGAGGCCGAAGAAAATAACCAAGAAAATCAAACAAGAAAAAAATATTATTATAGTAATAATGTTCAAGTTCAACTATAATACTAATTAAGTTCATAGTTTGAGTAAAACTAATTAAGTTCATAGTTTTAGTTTTACTCAATATCTCATTTCACTTGGGCTTGGGTTAGGTTTGGTTTATGGGCTTAATCTTAAGTTAAAGCGTAAGAAAGGGAATAGGTCTTGAGTGGCGATATTTACATCCTTAAAAAATTGTATGTACGTTCCAATTTAGTATACTTTTAAAAATCCAATATTACCCTTGAATAAAATTACTTATATGACTAAGTGTATACTTGGTATGGCTTTTGAAAGGACTAAAAATGCTTTTTTAATGTTAGAAGCTGTTTTAGAGTTTTTTTTTTATTGTTTGATAGAATTCAAAACAGATTTTTTTAATATATGCAATTGTCTTAACTACCCTTTATAAAAGCTATTTTATGTCTATTCCAAAAAGTTTTTTTGAGCTTATTTAAAACATATGAATTGTCTATACTGCCCTAAATTTTAGATATTCCACTATACAACTCTTTTATTATAAATTGTCAATACCCTTTTTTGTAATTCACACAACCAAAAGCTATTTTTAAAAATATATTGTCAACACCTTTTTTGTTAGAAGCTTTACTACAAAAAGATCTACTCTAGAAACTCTACTTAAAAAATCATATCAAACACACTTTAAATGGTTTATAAGTACACACCAATAATTACTAATTGGTTTTATATCAATCAATTTGAAAAAAAAAATTTCCTATTTATTGTTTGATATCACAATAAAAACATTTCTATTTTATCAAACCCTAACTTCTATTTTAAACACTAATTTCAATTTCCTTTAAGAAAAACAAATTGATTGAGTTGACCAACAATTTACTGATTGAGTGAAACAAAAATCAATACAAAATATAAACTTTATATTGTAAAAAAAAAACAATAAACTTTCTTAGGAACAATGGAATTGAAATACACTATTATATGTTGAGAGCTAGTAGTTTTTTAATATCGTGGAATCAGAGAATTTTGAACTTGAAAAAATTAAAAGAATTTAAAAAAAGTTTTAATGCAATGATAAAGTTTTTAAAAAGTTATAAAAAAAGTTTTTCAAACAATTTTTTAGTGACTTAAAATGTTTTTGTACGAGTTAGAATATTTTTTAAAGATAAATTGTTTATTTGAATAAAAAGATATAAAATAATAAAATTTTAAATAAATATAATTAAATAACAAAATATAATATAATATAATAAAATTAAAGAAAGAGTATTTTTAACATTAAGTGTGGTTTATTTATGAAACATCAATTTTTAAAATATTTTAGGGATGTATTTACGAAATAGATATACGTACAGTTTTGTAGGAGTGTCTACTCGTAGGTCTCTCAAATGTCAACCCAAAACTTGCCAACTTTTGTGATAAAAAATGATTCTGAAATGAAAATGGTCTGCTAGATGAAACCCAATTTGTCAAGTTTAAACTAAATCACTAATTTTGTTCTCATCCTTATATATCTTAAAAACCTTGCAAATAATGTTGAAAGAAACCCATCTTGCCAAGGGTCATTTGTCTCGGTCGGTTGGAGTCTTCAAAATGAAACTTCACCGCCAGGGTTTAAACTCTAATATTATATATATATATATATATATTCATATTTACCTATTAAATCCCTACAAAAAAAAACCTTCACTTTAGTGAGAATAGATACCTCGATTATGCTCCGTACCTTAGATCTCTTTGAGTTAAAGCAAAAGAAGTTGGAATTTTTTTTTTCTCTTGGAGATCACCCAACTTGCCCAATTGGGTGCTAAAAATCTTTCACTAATAAATTCTGAAATGAGAGTAGAGCAGCTGGTAGACCAAAACCCAAACTTGTTGGGGCTCCTACGGAATGGGTGCCTATTAATTCCACAATGGATTTGGCCTGTGAATCTCAAATGAATTCAAAAATGGGCATAATGTGAATAAGATTAAGGCCCATTTTGGTATTGCTTTCCTAACTGATTTTGGGGCTAAAAGTGATTCTGGACCTAAGATAGTGTGTTTGGTAAAATCGTTGAGAAGTGCTTTTGGTCACTTTTAACTTCTTCCAACTGAGTTTTTGAGAAGCTACAAATACATGCATTTGGATTTTGGATTCTGCTTTTAGAAAACGCGTTACAGTGATATTAAATGAAATTTTACTAACTTTCCAAATTTGTCCTTACCTTTAATGAAATTTAACAAAAAAAATTGGACTTATATTTTTATATAAAAAAAATGTTGCCATAACTGTATAAAGAAATTGGGATAATTAATTAAATAAAGTATAATAAAAATGAAATTAAAAAATAAAGTAGAATAAAATAAAGAAATAAAAAAATAAAGAAATTGGACTAATTAATTAAACAAAGCATAATAAAAAATGGGGCTAATTAATTCAATAAAGTACCATAATTATATAACACTTAACACTAAATACAAATAAACAAAAAAAATGTAAAGTATAGCACATTAGTACTATGTAGATGTCTATGTCCTTTTAGTAATTTTACACATTCACAACACTTTTTATTTTAGTTTACTAAACATATTGAAATTGTTTTTAGTTCTCACAGAACTTTTGAAAATCAGTTTACAAAACACTCAGCTGGTTTTTTCCAAAGCAATTTCAATAGCAATTTCAAAAGCACTTATCCCCAAACTGAATACCAAACTGGACCCGATTATAATCAGGTCTCCCACGTTCTATAGATTATAGTTTCCAATTTTGGGTCAGACATATCATATGGGGTTCTTTTCCTTCTTTGTTTTCACACGTCATGGGTCTATTACTTGATTGGACTTTACGTAGCTTTAAATGCATCTTGCTTTTTAGACCTTTTGATCAATCAATCGAAATAAATTCAAATATAACTTATAAATTATGTTAATTTATCTGTGTAAATTCAAACAACAAAATTTAACCATATCAGTTTTTATAAATAACCTTTAACCACATGTATTAGCTTGATTGTCACCAATCAAGCATTAAAATAAGAAATTCACCCATAGCAATACAGTTACTAAAATACCCTTCAACATAAGATATCATCTTCTTCTTTCAACCTCTTTTCCTATCACTTTTATCACTATTGTCTCTCACTAATTTCTCACTTATTGCAACTAGATTTGTGACCGAAATTCGTTCAATTACTTTGAAACATCATACATTTCATGGGATTTTGTTTTTTTCATTATTCAAAGATTTGGGAAAATCATTTACAGCATAAAATTATGCCCTTATAATATGTTAAATACGTGAAACCATCATACACTCTATATTACATAAAATGATTCATATACAGGTTGAAATCATTCAAACTTAGATGAGGGGTATTTGGGTATTTTCATTCATCAATTGGTTTAAAAACAATTACATTTTTCATGTGGCTAAGCGTAATTTTCTATATTTTGAAAGGGTTACTTATGGAATTTTCCTATTTTATGCTGCCCAAAAGAAAGTTTACATATCTTGTAACCAAAGCCAAATATCGAAAAAGCATTGTATATATTTTAAGTATTTTTAGAGTTATCATAAAAGAACATTCAAATAATAATTTTTAAAAAAAAAAGCATATGTATCTTGTACAGTGTTTGATTGAAGTAGATAAAAACATTTTTCAACGATAACAATAATTATAAAAAAAAAACAAAATCTGAGTTTTAAATCTATAAAAAGAAGAATAATTCAAATTTAACAAAAAAGTACTTCTATTTGCAAATATTTTCTATAAATTAAAGCGTTTTCAAAAACATTTTTTCTTTTTCTTTTAATCTGATATCAATCGAGTCAAAGGTTTTTCGGAGACATGACAAGATCAGCAGCTACAAGAACGATTTAAAATACTACTTCCACTATAAGGATTGAAATGTCACTCATAATATGTGATTTAATAGATGGAAGTAATACTCGATCTCTATCCCAAAAATAAAATAAAAAATACTTATTACTATTTATTATTGAGATAATCGGTAGAGGTGTCAAATGGACAGATCAGGCCGAGCTTTAAATTTTTTGGTTAGCTCGGCGCTCTGCATGAGCCTTTTCGAAAGTGGGTTCGATCACACGGGTTTGGGCGACCAGACAGACCTTACCTCGTTTTATATGGAATACCAATGTACCATTATATTATTTCCATTTTTTAAACTACCTCAAACTAGTGAAAGCCCAGCCCTTTACACTCATAGGCCTTGATAGTCAAGCCTGACAACCCATTCAACGGGCTTGGATATGGGCTTGACCCGCAATTTGAGGGTCAAGTTCGGGCTGCCCTGCCCATTTGACACCCCTAATAATGGGTCTAAATAGCATTTATGTGTGCTAATTTAGTGGGTTTATCACTAAGACCAAAGGCTATTAAAGCTACGTTTGAGATTGTTTGTACTCAATAAATAATTACTTATTTCTCAAGTTTTGAACAAATGAGTGTTTGATAAACTTCTCAAAAGCAACTTATTTTACAATTTGCTCTTCCAATAATCAGCTTTTAAGAAGTTGGGTGGGGATTACTTTTGGAAGCAGAAGCTGAATTTTTGCTTCATAAATATCTAAAATATCTTCACTATTTTATTAAAAGACAACATTACCCCCTACATTTAATGGAACTAAAAAATAAAAAATAAATAGATGGTCGTTGGTGGCCACCGTCGAACTAGAGGTCGTCGCCGGAGAAGCATGCTCCTCCACCGCTACGGCTCCGTTTTGAGTTTTGGAGGAGACAACATCCTCCTTAAAATCTGAGATTGAGGTTGGGATCCTACGAATCAGCTGAGAAAGTCGTTCGTGCTTTCGTCAACCAGAACAATCCACCTCCGGCGACGACAAGGCGGTAGAAAGCAACGCCAAAACAACCCTCGCGAATACAGAGGGCGGCGACGGCTGACGGAGACGGAACCGATGACGACACAGGACGAGTGGCGAGCCTACTCAAGGTTGAACAAGCAGCGGTTAGGTGTGGGGTGGCAGCGGGTAGGGTATCAAGCCAACTGGGTCGAAATCACGGGTCAGTTTTTTTTAAGTCCCTAGTCAGGTTGGTTTTGACCCTCTATTATGTTTTTTTTTTTTTTTTGCCTCTAGTCTGTAATGCCTCTAGTATGTAAGACTGTAATAATGTAAGTTCAAACATGTTAAAATGATTGTTAATGACCAATTGATTATTTTTCTTATTAAAATGATGTATATTTTTGTCATTGTATCAAATATATTTTCCACATTTTCAAAAGCAAAGCAATTTTAAATTTTAGTTTACCAAACACCTATCTACTTTTTTGTTAAGTTGATTATTATTTCTAAAGTTAAATTATAAGTATATTTTTTTTAAACAAATCAATCGTAAACATAACATAAATCTTGTGTTTTTCTTTTAAGTATCTAAATGGTATTTTTACTTGAAACATATTTTTAATACTATTAAAACTCAAGTTATTAAATCGGTGATAATTTAATAAAAACAACCTGTATGAGATACTAGAAATTTAAAGAAGCCTTTATTATTTTAAAATTCTTTCCGGAATGATGAATAGTATAAAATAGATTATTACATAGGGATATGACTGTAGAATATTTTGGACCACATTTTATAAAGTGCACACTAATCTAATCTGTTATATGCTGTAAAAATAATTGTGTGGTCCTCTGTTGACTTGCAATTAATGTTACTTTCAGAGTTATGTTGTTTACATGCTTTCTTTTTTTTCTTGAAAGAATGTGGTCAAGCATGATTGAGGAGGATTTAAAGTCTTACAACTAGTTTTGTCACAATTTTCAACTAGCTTTGACACATATATATATAAAAGAAAGAATAATATTATTTTATTTAAATTTAATGTTTAAATCCGTATCCAAATAATATAACAATATTTTAGTCCATTCGTTTAAATTGAATTAGATTTATATAAATTAAATGAATGAACTAGATTATTAGTACATCGTTTAAACACTAAATTTAAATAAAATAGTATTATTCATATATAGAATAGTATCTTTCAAGTTGGATGATATATATATATATATATATATTCGGAATATTGAAAAGATAGCAATACCAACTTAAAAAGTCGGTCATTACAGCCAACTAGCCAAGTGATTAAAAAAACAATCATAAGTATTTTTAGTATAGTTTTATAATTTAAAAAAAAACGAGAGAGAGAGAGAATTGTTTTTCTTCCAACTTTTAACATCCAATAATATATCAGTAATAAAAACAACAAAAAAACCGAGGACTTTTCTGAATATTTTACCTGAAAATTAATAACAGAAGTTTCAAAATAATTTTAATAGTGTAAAGTAGAGCTTTTGTTAGAGATTAAAAAAATCATTGATCCAGTTGGTGAGTTAAAAAAATGAAATCATCCATCCTGGATAAGTGATTCAAACGAAAACCGTTACTAATTTTATTGTAAAAGAGATAGAATTAGTTATGATAATTAAATTAGATATGATTTTAGAATATATTTCTTTTCATTAATTATATAAATTAATTCAATATTTAAATAGAATATTTAAATTGTAAAAACAAAATCCTATAAGAAAAATAATGATATTTAAAAAAGATTTTATAAAAAAAATCAATATTTAAATAGAATATTTAATTTTAAGATGAAATAAGATATAAATAATTTAAAATTGATTTTATAAGGATAATAATGATATTTTAAAAGATATTAAAATAAATTATTATATAATCACTGTCTTCAAGAAACAATTCATTATCTACTTCTTAAAAGCACCGTACAAAATATATCAGACAAATTAATTATTTTGAAAAATTTTACCAAATATTATTTTATATTAAAATTATAAAATAAATTGATTCAATAATACTAATTTGGTGAAATATTTTGAGGCTTGTATATTACATCCACTAACACTAAGTGCTTGAGAAAATAGACTGCTGAGATGTCTTGAATCTAATTGTGAAGGCGAGGAATAAGTTTAAAGCAGCTTTTGAAGAAAGTCCCATTAACCAAGAAAAGGCCTACTTTAAATAAAATAAAAAATAAAAATATATATGGTATATAACAAGATTGTTAAACAAGTGATCCAGGTTATAAAATCAGTAGTTTAATATCATAGAGATCATGATCTAGGTCATGAAACTAGTTATCCAAGTTATAAAACCGAACAAAAATCAACATGTACTAACCTGCACTTGATTGTAACTTTTAATCGTTAAATAGTTAACAAGATAATTGTAACATTTAATCGTTAAATAAGTTAACAAGATTACGGCTTCTGAAAGTTGGCATATATATAAATTTAAGTCAGTGAACACTGATATAAATTCATCAGTTCGTTAGATGTAAACCATTAGAGTTACATATTTTGATCCAAAATTTATACACTTGTTAAAGATCATAATCAGTAATCCACATGCAACATACTGATGTTATATTTTAGTACACATTAAGGATAAAAAGACTATATATATATATATATATATATATATATATATATATAATCACAAACGATTAATCAACGGTAGAGGAGAATTGTACGATAAAAAGAAAAGTTGAAAATGTATGCAATTTCACCGCAACTTATATACAACTTATATATAAGTTGTGTCCTCTCAACATGATGTCTTGTTTTGTATTATATATTTGTATGTCTCAGTTAGATATGACCGCGGTTCGGTTACAACCGTAGAACTAAACCTGAACCGGAGACTACAGAATCAGTTCGTGAACTTGAACCAGGGAGGTTATAGTTCCGGACTCCGGTTCCTTGGTTGTCAAAACCGGACTCGAACCGCCGGTTCCATCAACTAATTTTTTTAAAAAAAATCGTTGGCTTAGCGTCATTGAGGCCCAACGATCACCCGAAGAGGATACGTAAACAACTTAATTGTGATAAAAATTAAGTGCATGACCAATTTTACATTTTTTAAGTTTTATTTTAATTTCTTTTTTTAGTTTCTCATATATTTATTTTATTTTAATTTTGGGTTACCCAATAAAATCCATTTACATCATTACATGTCTAATAATTTTATTTTTATTAGAAAATAAGAAAAAAAAATCCTTAAGGAGGTTCCAATTCCGGATTTGATTCCCCCAAAATCGGAAGTGGTAGTTCAAAACCGAGAACTAGAACCGAACCGAACCGAGGCATAACTAGTCTGTGTGTTAGGATTCTGAAATGTCTTTCAACGTTTGCCCTCCAGATAAGTTGAAGCACTCGGTAGTCAGCACTCATCCTTATAAACACATTCATCGATCCATTCATTTAAAATAGAAAGACAGGGAGAGGGTGATATTTTTGTACCAAAGCAAATAGTTTCATTAGTGACAGGGATCGATCGCTAAACAACTTTGCCCCTACAACAAGATGTTGAATGACTAACTAATGGGTTATATTTTGATGCGATGGAAATGTTTTTATTTTTCAAATTTATCAAGTGTTTCTCTGAACTAAAATTCAGTCCAGCAGTTTTTCTTATTTCAACTTAAATATATTTTTATTGATTTTAATCAAACACTATAAGATAAACCAAATAAAATGTTTTTAATCCATCTACAAATACCGCTAACACGATATCAAAAATGATCTGTATTAAGTAATAACCATATTTCCTTTTAGATTAGGGTGTACCTCCATTATCATATTAATAGTAGGAGTTCGAGTTTCATGATATGTATTTTATAAATATACGTGATTATTAATTTTTTCTAATTGTATAGGAGATTCTTGTATATTGTGCTTAATCTTGGTAAGATTTAATAAAGCTTGACCCATTTTTTATGGATTTCAAAAATAAATAATGAAAAAAAAAACTCTATAATTCCCAAATTATGCAAATGGGGTGTCCTATTTTTGTTGATTTTGACCCAAAAACAGAAGAATTTTCCACATTAAAAAATGGATTGTGTGCGTGTTAGACAATACTTCACCACACAACAAGTGTTATAAATGACCCTCCATATCGGCGGGGTCCATAATTAATTTACTTACCAGTGAAGGGGTAGCGTGTACCATGAAAACTACCAACCACAATTTTTCCAAAGAGTTTCAAATTTCTAATCATGAATTTATTTATTTTTTAGGTCAGACTCAACCATGCACAGCAATTGTAGTTGTCACAGTAATTTCAGTTTCAGTTCTCTCTTGCAGCTTGTTCGTTGCTTCAAGTTAACTTCATTTGCTAAGCAATTCTTGTTTATTAAGATTTAAGGTTAATATTTGGTGCAATTGGCAAAAGCAAGTATTATAGCAACATTAAGGATTTTAATATTGCTATTAACTTGTTTCTTACATTAATTATTGCTATTAATTTTTTTATTTTTTTGCTTTTTTTTAAAGAAGGCAATAGAAGCATAGTAGTAATAAATTTTAAAAAATTGAACATAAGATTCCAATGAAGACCCATATGACATGACACCTACCATTGGTTTAAAACATCATTTTCTGCTATCAAAGTGAAGGATATATGGGAATATATGGCAACTTAATGTTCTCATGCATCTTTCACCTTTAATTTTCTTTTCCCTTTTTGATACACAATTTTCTCCTTTTATTTTTTATTTTATTTTTTAACTTATGGTCAATTTCATTCATTTACCTTTCTATTTCAGTCTAATTACATACAAACCCACCTACTTTTGAAAAATAAACCAAGACCCCTTTCTAGGAAAGGATTTCTTATAAACTTGAAACAAATATTTTTAAAGAATTGCACAAAGGTATCATATAACTTCCAAAACCCTTGTTAGGTTTGATCCAGGATCGAAAAAAAAAAAGACAACTTTTTATTATGTGAAGATTAGGTAAAAACTAAATCGGGGTTTTTACCGTGTGTTTCGATTTTCAAAATTCACCCTTGATATAAATGTTCTTTTATAATGGTTATTATTATTATTTAAAAATATATATATATTACAAAAATTCGGGTTTTTTTTTCATTCAAGGAAGAGTACTTCAACCCATAACCTCAATTTGTCTCGTTATGGGGTCTTAAGGACACTGTTTAGAGCCCTCCATGCTTTGGGCAGTTAGAGCCATCAGAAATTGCCTCCCCACAAAAACAAGATCACTGACTTCATCAATGACCCAAATTCAAAACAAAAATCACAAGAGGCTGGTGCTACAATAAAACACCCTACATTTAATTCAAATGTGTCATCACCATCATCTTCATCAACATTCCATCCATCCACCACCCCATATATTTTAATTAGTTTAATAATATTTTATACCCATCACTAATTTTCTTCTCTCAACTCAATCCCTCCTACTTCCCTTAAAAGGAAAGTTAAATAAAATATTTTTTTAATAATGATTCTATGATCATATTAGATCATCTCTTAATCACAAAGTTAATTAATATTAGGTTGCATCTTACATTATCCAATACACCCACTAAAAGAATGCAAATGCACACCTTTTTTAACACTTACAAGAAGAATAAACAAAGCATTATCTTAGTATTAAGATAATCTTAAGATAATAATAAAAGTATTAGAGGGAACAAAATCAACAAATCAATGATCATAAAATGATGCATTTAGCAATATAAAATGAACTATCAAATCTCTCTTGTCAAATTATCAACTTCTGCACACACAAAAAAACCAAACATTAAAGTATTTGAGTAAAGTTAATAGGATACAATAGAATATTAAGTTTGTAACCGCTCTCTAATCTTTCTTTTTTGGTTCTTTGCAAGAAGAAGCACTTTTTGCTTCTTTCTCTCAGACATAAGATCAGGAAGAAGAAGCACTTTTTCTCTCTCTCTCTCACTTCCTGTGTATCTGAGGAGACATTAGATTCAGACAATTTGGAGAAGAAGAACTGAACAACACTTGATAATTAATTTCCCACAAAAAAAAAAAAAGAAGAATTAATTAATTAAGCTATAATTAACAAAATAAAAACTCAAGAACAAGCAAGAGAAATTAAATTAACAAAATAAATTCCCTTTTTTTGGATCAAATATCTCTCCCCATGTTATCCTCAACAGAGTGATCGATGATCGTCATAATTAAACTAAAAAGAAAAAAGAAATGATTGAAAGAAATTTAAAAAGAGAAGATTAAAAAAAAAAGAAAACAACTAAAATTAATAACAACCGTAGTACTTAGTAACAGTAGTAATACTCTCTATCTCTAAATCACCTTATTAATTAATCTCAAAACGACGGCGTTTTAAGATGAAGACGACGACCCACCACCTCCACCATTCGCCGCCGTCGCAACAACAAGACTGGCACTCTGGAAATGATGATTCAAGTTCTGGCCACCACCACCACCACCACCACCATTGCTGTTGCCATTCTCTTCTTCTTCATGACCACCACCACTACCAGTCTCGTTGTCGTCGTCGTCAGCGTCGTTGATGCCATTGTTTTTGCTTCCGTTGATTTGAAGATCGATCGACCTAGTGGAGGTCCCATTGGAGTCTCGTTGTTGTTTAGCGAAAGTGTTTTTGTTGTTGTGCATCCAAACTTTCAAAACAGTCCTGTCGACGCCGACTTGGTTGCAGAATTCATGTACAATCTCATCGTCTCTCTTCTGCATCTTCCAACCAACTCTCTCGGCGAATTCGAACATTTTCTCCTTCTGGGCTTGACTGAACTTGGTCCGAAACCGTTTCCTCGAGTTCGACCCGACAATCCCCAACCTGGACCCGACCATATTCGTGTTGTTGACGATGCTATCAGGAGGAGGGTTTTGAAGGTTTCCGGAGAGAGCGAGAAGCATGTGGGGTGCCGAAGGGTAGTAGGAAGAGGAGATCGGCGGAGGCGAGGAGGAGTTCGGGCTACGGAGAGGTAACGGATGCTGGGTCGGAGGCGGAGGCGGGTGGTGGCGGTGGTGTGGTTGGTACTCGATTGTGGCCGTAGCGTTGGCGGCGTTGGCGCTGTTTGTTGCAGTTGCTGCTGTGAGATTGGCGTTGTTGTCCTCTGGCTCACGGCGGTGGAAGTTGCGGTGGCAGCCACAAGCGGCGCATTTTAAGGATGTGGGGTCGGCGGAAATAGCGTTGGGAGACGGCATGAACTCGCCACAGCCGTCGAGCGCGTGACCACCCATGGTGGCTGCATGGTTCTTAAGACATTCTTTGTAAGTAATAACAATAGGGTGGTGGTGGTGGTGATGGCCATGGCGGTGGCGCTTCAAAACACCGTTTGTGAAACTTATAGGCTTGGCTGTGGCGGTGGTGGTGGGTTGGATCCGAGGAGGAGCAGTTTCAGTGCTTTCAGCTTCTGGAGATTTGGTGGTTGTTTGAGTGTTTGTTTGTGTAGTCGGAGTCAAGTCCATGGCAGCTCCTCAAACATTTAAAAAAAAATGAAAATTATAAGAGAAATTTTATGTTCTTATGGTTTTTATGTTCTTGTAAGAAATCATTTGTGGGTTAAATCAAATGAATTTTTAGAAGAGAAATGGAGATGGAGGATGTCGAAGATGTGCAGTGATGACTACTGTTGATAATAAAAAATCTGGGTTTTGTGGTTGTCCCTTCTTAACCACTTGTTTTTTTAACTATGGTTCTAATCCATGGTTAACTTCCTCACCTTATTTGACCCCACTTTTGGGTTAACACTCTTATATACTCTAATTATTATACCCTTGCTCTCCTTTTCTTTTCTTTTTTTCTTTTCACGGCAGTATTTATCCAGTAGATCTACACCACTGGAATTAATATAAACCGAAAATCTAATTAATATAAATGTTAATGGTCCAAACCCTATTATCTTTTTAGACAATTTTATCCCTCCATATCCATATATCATATTTTTAGAAAGGATTAATGGTGACACCTTAGAAGGGTGAATAAAAACCACTTGAATTAAGGACAATGTAAAAACAAATAATTTAAACCAAAAATCTAATTAATATAAGTGTTAATGGCATAGCAACGAGACAGCTTCAACTTGGTGACGACACCTATATGTTTTCCAACTAATTGCCCTAGTCAGAACTCAGAAGTCAGAACCCACATTTATGATATTGTAAACACCGAGTTGACTCACTAGAAGCCTACACTTGTGAAATTTGACTGTAACCTGTTTAATATCATATCATACTCTCATAAAAGCCCCAAGTAGATTTTGCCTTATCTTATTAAAAGGACCAAATTACCCTCAACAAGCAATGTACCATTCGGATAGTTACGAAAACAAGGGCAGTCGGGAAGTGGTAAAAGCGTAATTCCAAATTCAATCGACCGAATCCAGGGTGTTATTATTATTATTTTCACCAAAAGAAAATTAAAGGCATCTTTGTCGACTTGAGAGAATTTTCGGGGATTGAACGGAGCGACACCGTTTTTGTCCGCGCCCCTGAACCTGACAAACGCACGTTTTGGTGGACAGAAGAACAGAAAATAATGACAATAAGACTGATCATTAGTCATCACACTAATTATCGAGTCCCTTTTTGTTCACCCGGTTGAGAGTCGGCGAGCATTATCCCGTTTCCGTATGAATGATATTTATTTCGAAGAAGATAAATTTGTCATACTTTTTTAAAAATTTATCCATTTCTGATTATCATTAACAAGCAAAACACACCTTCTTATTACATGCCACATGTAAATCGAAAAACCCACGTGGCATGTCTAGAGGACTACACTACACTTTTTTTCATTTTTTTAAGCTCTCACGTGCTACTGCATTTTTTAGTTTTAGGATATTATATTTTTAGTCCCTTTAGTTTATGTTTATCTTAAATTAGTCCATTAGTTTTTAAAATTACTTAATTCAGTCATTCCATTAGAAAATCAATCACAATAGACAGACTGTCAATGTCAGACACTGTAATGACCGAAATACCCTTACAATTAGTGATGAGTTTAAAAATACAATTATACCGTTATTAATATCTGTGATGGAAAAGTATGAAACCACAATTTTACCATTTTACCGCTAATTTCTAAAATCTAAAAAAATGAAACATTCAAAACAAAAGCAAACACAAATTAAAATTAAAAAAAAAAATAGGAAACTGATTAAAAAATATTATTATTATTATTAAATTAATTAAATTTTAAAAAAGGACGGTAGAGATCCACTAAATCTTTTTTTTAATATAAAAATAGGTCGGAATTTAAAAAAAGAAACCATCATAGATCATCATCATCATCATCCATCACCAACATCATCATTCATCACCATCATCGATCATCACCATCATCCATCTCCAATCACCAAACCTTAACCCTCAAACCCAAATCCATCTCCAACCATCCAAACCCAAATCCAAACAAAACCAAGTGCAAATCAAACTAAACTAAAATCAAACCAAAATCTCAAACAAACAAAAAAAAATTAAACCCAGGAAACAAAAATAAACCTAGAAAAAAAAATTAAAACCCATAAAATCAATCCAACCTAGAATCGAACCCAAATCTGGGTTCGAACCAACACACCAACCCAACCCCACACCCAATTGACCACCACCCAATCCACCCCCACCCAGTCGAACCCAGAAAACTCTCGCACCCAAACCCAATCGATGGCAATGAAGAAGAAGAAAATAGAGAAATCGATCGGTCAACTTCATGCTAGTGGTTGTTAGAAGGCGGTGGCTAGGGATTTGATGATGAAGATAAAGAGATGTTAAGATGAGAGAGAAGATAGATTGTGAGAGAAAGAGGAGAGAATTTGTTTATTGAGATGGAGATGAGAGAGAGAAGACAGCCGTAAAAGAGAGAGATTTTATTTTGTTCTGTTTTTCATTTTTCATTTTCCATTTTTCATTTTTAATATTGATTTATTATTGATTTTGTTAGTTTAAATTACTATTATGCCCTTGTTCCAAGCATTAATCGAATTCTCTATAATGCCCCTTTGACCTAACGAAAGTCAATAAAAAACAAACGGAATCGGATGGAAATGACTTGATTATTCATTGTCGGAGAACTAGTGGACTGAATCAAATAATTTCAAGAACTAGTGGACTAAACCCAGATAATCGTAAATTGGAGGGACTAAAATAATAACCATTAATTTTGACAATATAATTTTTGACAAATTTTTTTAACAATATTGAAATTAATTACATAAAAAAAAACCCTTACATGGTTTCAAATCTCTTGGATATTGAAAAGTAAATATTTTTTAAAATAGAAAAACAGATTAGAAGAAAAAGAGAAATGATAGTGTAGCTCCAATAGTAGAGTATTAGAATGATTTAGGATGAGGAGAAGAGAAGAGTTGGTTGAACTTGAGTTTTTGAGGAGGAGAAAATCGGTGGAACAGTTTTTTTAACGTAATAGTGACACGGTCTAATAGATTTGTAGCCTTTTTGAGTTTTAAAATATATTATGATGTTTTTAATCTAAATACTATATATCTATTAGAAGATCTCACCACCACATGTTAATATTTTCTCTGGCACTGACTTTGGTGGGTATTTGTTTGGAAGGATATTTGATTATTGATTAACGATAAACGAGCTAGTTAGATTTGTTTGATTAAATCAATGAAGAGGGATTTGATGACGTAAGCAAACCAATCATGGTGCAGCTAAGGTTTTAATCATCGAATAGTATGTAAACCTAACCGTTGCATTGAAACTCTCATCTTCAGCAGAATTTATTACTATCTTGGAAGCTGATGTAACATTGTACACTTACATTTTTATTTATTTTATAAACAAACAGTGACACGTTAAATTTGTAATAAAATATCTAAAATTCGCAAAGAAAGACAATAAATATTTTTACCTTATATTATTTAAGATAATAAATATTTTCTTTTATAATTTATTTATAGTTATTAAAATGTAACTTTATAACACAGATCAATACTACCTTTAACATTATTCATACATAAAGTTGTATATTATGATAAGTGTGATCTCGAAACTTGGACCATAGCAAATTAATTTTATAGATTGATAATCAATGGCGGATCCTTAATTAACCCACGAAACGTTAGTGAAATGGTTAGATATGTTGTTTATTTGGACAAGGTACGGGGTTTCTAAAAAGGGCCTCCATTTCTAATTTGGGATTGCTAAAAGGGTTAGGGGCGTTTCTGAATTATATAAAAAATAATAATAATTATAAATCATGAATAGGGTCCATAGCTAGGCTTAAAAAGTTGTGATTGTATTTTGTTGGGTCCCAAGTCCCAACTAAGGAGCAAGTTGAGACTTGAGAGACGTGTGCCCCCTTGCTGCTACACTGCATTATAAGGTGCTGATATAAGGACTTGCCACCATACACCTAAAAGCTAGCCTTGAATCTTTATACTACTTACAAGGGACACAAGTCACATTGTGTGACAATTACCTCTACCACTTCATTTTTTAATTCTTTAATATATATTGATTTAAGAAATCGAATAAATTTTGAATATCTGTATTTAATCAGAACTATAGGGAAGCTTAATGATTGTAATTAACCATAGTTAATATTTTCTTTGGGTGTTTCGTACTTCCATTGGGTCAAAAGTGATTTTAAATTACGGGACAAGATTGACTTAATAATGTTTGTTTCACAGGTTATAGCCACACCATTTTGAGGGCACGGTTTCGAGTAGAAATGGACATGGGGCCCCCACCTCATTTCTCAACTCTCCCCCCACCACTAACCTCAACCCCAATCCTAATTCTTAAACCCTATTTTTTTTTTATTCTTTTCATCTTTATTTCCAAATTTTCAACTACTAATTTGAAAATTGAAATTCAAAATTAGGAATCCGAACATTCAAATATCTAATTTGATTCTTTTAAAATATTCAATCCAAAGGTACTCGAAATATTTGTTCTCAAATATATATATATATATAATTGGTTAAAGAAATCCATAATAAATGCAATTACATCGAATAAAGTATTATACAATAAAAGTCAAAACAAATCAAATACTTATGTATTATGTATTAACTAATAACTACTCACTCATGTCAATATTATAATATATTAAGTTTTTCTAGTTATTAAAACTTTAGATATAAATAAAAATAATTATATATATTAGGAGAAATAGACGAATGGGTTTGGGTGAGGTCCTCCCACCACCTTCCCATTTATAAAATGGGCGACAAATTTACACCCAAAACCCCATGGGGGTAGCGGTGACCACAGTTCGGTTCTGTTTTGGTTTCGATTTCGATTGGAAACTGGCGGTTTCAGTTTGGTTGAGGGGAGGAACCGTAACTGAAACCGTCCAAACCGGTTTGAACCGATTTTGAAACCGCCGGATAGGCGGTTTCAGTTTCAGTTAAATCGACGGTTTAACAGTCGGTTTTGATAGGTTTTTTTTTAAATATAAACTGGTGGTTAAACCGTCGGTTTTGGTCAGTTTTGGAAAGAGCCAAAATGTAACCGAACCGGTTCAAACCGATTTCCAACCGATTTTTAAACCACCAATTCCGGTTTCGGTTTGTGAATTTCGGTTTCGATTTTTAACCGTCGGTTTAACCAAACCGTGGCCACTCCTAATGGGGGGTCGTGGGTGATGGGGCCCCATGGGGAAACATCCTTCCCTAGTTTTGAGTTGTGCAATTCTCCCCAAACCCTTAATTATATAACATTGTTAAAATAAATTGTGATTTTAAATAGTGTGGTATCCATTTGAAGTGTTTAGTCTAACATAAACCAAACATTTAATATTTTAGATCAAAGGAGTACTTATTACAAGCATTTGACTAACACCACCCAATATGACAATTTGCTAGTAAATATCGATCATCCAGTGGAGTAATGTTTCCGGTTAGAGTTGTCATACCCGTAAATGGTATATATATATAAACATTTGATTGATATTAATAAAAGAGTCAAGTTAATTTTATGACTTCAATATTTCAACCATTGGATTAAAGAATACATAAACATATTAGTGGTTGAGATGTAAAAAATTAAAAATTAAGTTAGAAATTTAAGTTGATTTAACCTAAACCTTAATAAAAATATTAACATGTATTCTTAGGGAACAATCTAAAGATTGAAAAAATTAAATAAAGAGAGTTTCTCCTTACAAACCATAAATTATCTATATACATTCCAATTTATTTATTTTTATTAATAACAATTTTAACCTGAATTAAAATACTAAACAAGATAAAAAATTCCAAAGAACTCCAAACTAATTAAATTATTAAAAAAAATCTCTCTCCGAAATTATTAAATTAAATATCACTTATTAAAATCTCTCCTA
This sequence comes from Dipteronia dyeriana, assembly GCA_032871835.1. Taxonomy (NCBI): domain Eukaryota; kingdom Viridiplantae; phylum Streptophyta; class Magnoliopsida; order Sapindales; family Sapindaceae; genus Dipteronia; species Dipteronia dyeriana. The sequence continues at coordinate 2,365,725 of CM065297.1, forward strand.
GAAATCTGTTATTACCATATTAACACTTTCTCCTAATTACTCTCTCTCTCTCACCATTTTTTTTTAATAAAAAAAATCACATATCCATATTTTCTCTATCAATCTATGCTTAATAGTTTAAAGGAAAAAAAAAACTTATGAAAAGAACTTATGATATTTTGATTTTTTACTAAAGTATTATATATATATATAATAAAAGGTCAATACAAATACCTTGATTTTTTTGTTTTTTGTTTTTTGTTTTTAAAAGATATATGACAACTTGATTTGTTGCAATTAGATTCGATTAAATTCAGATTTTCTAAGAATAATAAAAGAATTAAAGTTCTCTAGGCAATTATATACTTACAAAGGTAACAAAAAACAGTTTAATACTTCAATAATTTTTTTTTTTGAAAAACACGGTACTTGTTTTTTGAGTTTTTTTAATATATACATATATATGGTTTCAAAAAATTAAACTTGTTGACGTCAATTTATGGATGCGTGAGAAAAGTCAACAAGATTGGATTTTAGCTATGATTTCAAAGAGAAAGAGAAAGAGAAAGAGAAAGAGAAAGTAAATGGACACAAGTTTTACGTGGTAAAACTCCGATGACCGGAGAAACGTTTACGGGTGGTTGAATGAACAACCGAGCCAAAATCCACTATTGAAAAAGATTTACAACTCTCGATCTTTCTTTTCTCTCTCTGTATTTTTCTGTCTCTTTGTAACGAGATTATGAGTATATTAATATGTGCATAAAACCTTAATCCTTTTTGTACAAGTAATAAAATATCTTTGTATTTAATTATGATTGGTTACTTGTTTGAATTAGTTTATCTTCTTTCCTATTTCGGATACCTGTATAAATATCATACTCTAGTGATATAGTCCGGTTAGGACTTATTTCCTTATAAATGTGTAGTCTTTTTTAAAGAAATAAAATTGTTGCCTAATGTGGAACCCTTTCTGTTTGGTATTCTATTCTTCTTAAAATTCTTCTTTGATATGGATATCTTTACATATTTTAACGTCTCTTGACTTGTGTGCGAGTTATGCGCTGGGCTTTTTTATTCAGGTTTCTTCATGTTTGTCCCGAATAAAGCATGATGTTAGCTGGTCCCAAATGACTTCATCTGATCCCGAGTAAAACATGTCATTAGCTAACCCCGAATGACGTCATATGATCCCGAATAGTAAATGATGTCAGCTGACCCCGGGTAGATTTTGTTCAATATTTGTTTACTCGGGTTCCCCTTTGGAAATTCTTACGAGATATTTCTGAATGCCTATTTGGATGTCCACCTGGCAATTTCATCTTTTGTCAATGACGTGTACGTCTGATAAAATTTACATATAACAATACCCCCTTAAAATATTTTTACAAAACAAGGTTTCGTTCCGGGCAAAAATATTTTAATCAACCCTTCAATTTTTACATCTCTTTAATGCTAGGGTAAATGTCTTGTCATAATGGCGTGTCTTAATGGTGACCATGTAAATTCGATTTGCCTCCTCAAGCGAGATCTCAATGATTGCCATGTTTTGGAGTTCTGACGGCCTTGGCCAATTCTTCTTTTAACACGTATCCTCTACCACTTCATTTTTCGATACCATTTATGAGAAATGACCTACGCGTCTCCTAGTGCGCCGCCTACGTCATCAAATTTGTCTTTGATTTTTCCCACCTTGAGGTCCTAGGGTTTCGTGCTATTACCCCTTTAAATTCTCCAATGAAAGGAGTTACGTTGGTTCATTTCTTAGATACTCAAACCAAAAATTTTCCAGCCCAGATTTCTTTAGGTAAAAAATCCCTATTCTCCGTTGAATATTTTGCATCAGGCTTCTTCATTCAAGGTTAGTTTTAATGAATCCGACTTCCCATCGTCGACTATGTACTATAGCTCTCGAAGCGCTTGATCGTGGAGATTTTCAAATGGTTTTTTACACTCGTAGATTATTGGGGGAGATTTCCTCTGACGAACCTCTTTTTTTAGAATTCGACGTTTCTGGGCTTTACCCTGACGTCCGTTTTAGTTCTGAATCTAGTTCTGAATCATCTAATTCTGAATCTGTCGTTTCTGATCACAGGGTACCTCTCCAATCGAAGATGAGAAAACATCAAAGTAAAAGTGAAGTTCATAAGCACAACTCGGGCAACGTCCGGACCAGGGAGCAGATAATTAATGAGAAGGACATCGAAGAGGAGTTCAAAAAATCTCGTTTCTTTTTTTCTGTCGATTGCCCGAGTGGGTATGACGCCAAGCCGAATGTGGTCAGGGAGGATGAGATCGGGAAATATCGTGCTCGATTCGACTTGGATGATTCAGTTATTATGATTCCTCCTGATGATAGAGCCACGTGGAACCCTCCCCCGAGCATGGTGGCAATTTATGGGTCCATGTATTGTTGCGGCGTTACTCTTTCTCTTCAGTCGTTTATTGTCTGGTTTCTGGCTGAAGCAGGGATTGCTCCAGCCCAATTGGCCCCGAATAGCTACAAGATCTTGATGTGCATGTAGCACATGTAGAGCCGAATGAATATGTCGCCGCTTTCTCCGAGTGAAATCAGGCACTTTTACACGCTGAGGCAATCTGGTCGGACACGGATTTATTTTCACATGTCTAACCCGCTAGATTGCTGGGTCCCCAAGGGGGCAAAAGTGAATCGAAGAGTTGATACCTCTAATGATGCTAAGAAGAGGGGCTTTGTATGTGGATTCCTTTTGTCCAATAAGTACTAGAAGAACAGTTGGTTTTTCACCGGAGGGAACCTTGGACTGGAAGTTACTCTTTCGGCTGGGGAGACTCAGACGGTGCTGAAAGTTTCCCGTTTTTTATGTTTCCTAGAGGTATGGAACGAGAAAAAACTTGAATTTAGCGATACTGAGCTGACCAGACTTGCTCGGGCAGCAGTTTGCACTCTAGAAAAAATGAGCAGGATTTATCTTTTTAATGAGAAGAATATGATATATCTTGGTTTCTTTAGCCAAATCTCAGGCTATCGCAGGCAATGTAAGTGTTCTTCCTATTCCACCCCCCCCCCCCTTTTTTTCCTTTTTCGTGTTGCTTTTTATACTGAAGCTATTCTCTCCTTTTTTTAAAGTGTATGACTCAGACATCGTCTGCGACATTCAAGCTCGTCAGGTGAAGTCAATCCTCCAAGCGAGCCAAAAAGAAGCTTCTCGTCAGAGCAAAGAGGGCATTGCCCCACCTGAGTCAGATGAGAACCCTGATGAGGCTGACGAACAGATTCTCAAAAGTGTCCCCGAGGAAGTCATCCGGTCGACCGTATGGGAGCTTAGTGGTTCGAGTGGCCATACTCAGGAATTGCCTGAAGACGGAGGGAGGTAGAACGATGGTCTTGGTGAGGGGCCTGGTGAATCGAGCTCCCGGTTGTGGTCCCTATTGAGCGGAAGAACGCCGGTGATGGAGGTAAAACCTCTAAGGGGTAAGTAAATACAGATCCCGACTTTTTTGAATCCTTCCTGGATGATGTTCAGGAAGACCACTCAGCTGATCTCGATTTTCATCACTCTCGAGCTGAGAAAGGGAAGGTGGTCGATTCTCCCGCTCGTCCTCATAAAGTTCTTCGGGTGGTTTCGTTCATTGACTCTAGTGATGAAGACACCGGGGCCGAGATTCCCCCGAGCATTGATGTTGAAGCGTCGACGGGTGCGGAGACTTCTGACCCGAACATGGGCTCTTTCCCCCCGATGTTGAAGATCTAAGGGCTGAATCTTTGGGAGGTCCTTCTTATCCTTCTCCCTAGGATATGCTTAGGGTGATGTCATCCGATCGGGCTTTCATTGAGGATGATCATTGGAGCCATCTCAGGGACGCTTCTTTGACGAGTCGTCTTCAGAATAAGTTTAACGACACATCTTATGTAAGTTATTCCAAACTCTTCAATCGTCTTGCTTACTTGCTAGATTTTTAACTTCATTTCCTTGTAGATGGTGGTCGGGTTTGTTGAGCTGGTTCATTCGCAGCAACATCAAACTGATCGAATAAGGCGTCTTGAAGCTCAGCTGAAAGAGAGTGAGGATAGCCGGGCTCGGGTTGAATCAACTTATCAAAAGGAAGTTGGGTCCGCCCAAGTGTTTGATGACCACTGTTTGGCGAAGCAAATGGAGGCCGAGGAAAGAGTTTCTTCGGCAGAGGAGAAGGCTATGTCACTTCAAAACTTGTTGTCTTCTGCCTAGGAATCAATGCTTAAAGCCGAACAGGAAGCGGAGCAGTCCAAGTTGGCGTATGAAATGAAGATTGAAGACTTTGAGCGCCGAGCTTTGAAAGTCGAATCCCTATCCAAAGAGGCCAGACTGGAACTCGAAGTCCAAGGGGTTGACCATTTTAAAAGATCCCCTGCTTATGATGCCCTTTTCCTTCGGAAATTTCAGCGAGGGCTAGTTTCAGCTGGTGAATTTTTTACGGTCAAGAATCAGGCAAATGAAAAAGCCCGAACCAACTGGGAGTTATCGATCAAGAATCATGTGGATCGGTCCCTAGAATCTCTTCAGACTCAGATGAAGGAGTGGAGAGCTTATTACCGTAGTCGAGGTAAAGAGCCTCATCCCATGCATTTGGAGGTTTCATCAGAGCACTCCCTCTTGACCTTTTACGCCAGTCAGGAGTCGAGCGTAGAAGGTTTGGTGCCTGATGTTGGACCAACCCCGAGAGAAGATTACAGCAAATAGATGGATGATTCGGTCGATACGATTGCTTAGCCTTCCAATGAAAGTCTTCTCCGTGAATACGAAATGGTTCCCGACTCGAGCATCAGCAAGAGTTCTAAATCCTCCTAACCTTGATTTATTTTGTAGAAATTTAATTGTAAAGATTCTTTGTAAAGATTCTTTGTAAAAATTCTTTGTAACGATTCTTTGTAAAGATTATCAATGAAATTCCGAGTTAACTGTAATTCTGAAAACCGAGTGGTTTGATCCGATTCATTGCTCAAGAAATTTCACCGATTCATTACTCAAGAAATTTCACCGAGTATTAATTTTTTTTTTTGGTTGCTTTTAACGCCGAATATCTTTCTGAACTGGCTACCGTAATCTTTTGTGTCAAGTGTCTTATTAAACTGGCTAATGCAATCTTTTGAGCCAAGTATCTTATTAAACTGGTTGTTGCAATCTTTATGCCAAGTATCTTATTAAACTGGTTGTTTTTGTCCGAGTAACTTCATCGAGTATCTTTTTAAACTTGGTTTTGTTACCCAATTATTTTCAATGCCAAGTATCTTATTAAACTGGCTTATATTTACCAAGTCATCTTGAAACAAATAAGTGAGTTTACTCGTTTCATACTCAGGTTATTACCCAAACATTACATCAAGGCTCACCATGATCATATGTTCCAGTCCTTACACATTATCGAGGACGTTTCCCTAGTTTTTCTGTGCAAGGGTTTGCCGAATCGTTAAGTTTTTCGAACCGCTTAACATTGCTACGCATTTCACCGAAATTTTTTCCGATAGCGTCCCGAGCCTTTCTCCAGAATCTGGTGCATTGAGTTTGCCTTTTTGCTAAGGTTAATTGACCTTGCTCGGCTGGCATGCTCCTTCGAGCTTCTCCACCCATTCGGGAATCAATGGTCCCGAATATTCTGTTTGCATGTTCTTATTATCATGCTCGTCTTTCATATGTTATTATTATCATATGCTTTATTTTTTGGAAATCCCGAATTTGATTTTTATTTACAACTGCAAAACCAACAAAAATTTAAATTCCAAAGTTAAAATTGTCCTAACTAAAAAGGAAACAAAAAATAATTTATGGATAGAAAATCTTTAGATATTGGGCATTGCTTGGTCGGGGTAAAACCCCTCCATTGGGTCGTGCAATCCAATATGCTTAATGACCAGCTATTCCTTTAATGTTGTACTGGCCTTCCCACTTATCAGTCAGGGAACCTGCAGCTTTGTTTTTTGTATTCAATGACACCTTTCTGAGTACCAGGTCTTCTAGTTGAAATTTTCTGACCCGAATATGAGAATTGTAGTGGCGAGCTACTCTTTGCTGATATGCCATATTTCGTATTCGGGACTTCTCCCTTTTCTCTTCTAGCTCATCTAGACTTTGTAACAACATGTCAATATTCTGATATTCATTATATAGCCTGACCCGGGGTGATGCATATGACGTTTCTATAGGGATAACAACTTCTGTTCCAAACGCTAAAGTGAATGGAGTCTCTCCGGTTGAAGTTCTTGCTGTTGTCCGATATGCCCATAATACTTCGAGAAGTTTTTCAAACCAACTTATTTTCTTGGCATCTAGCTTTGCTTTGAGTTTGTGCTTGATGATTTTTTTCACTGCTTCAACCTGCCTATTTGTTTGAGGGTGGGCAGGTGTGGCATAGTAATTGGCAATCCGGTACTCTTTGCACAACTGTCTGAATTTCAGGTTATCGAACTGGGTGCCGTTGTCAGTGATTATAGTGTTTGGAACTCCAAACCTATAAAGTATATTATTTTTCATGAAATTTGTGGTATTTTCTTCTGTGATATGCACCAATGCTTCAGCTTCTGCCCACTTCGTGAAATAATCAACGGTTGTTATTGCAAGCTTTGCTCCACCCCCCGCCCCTGCTGGCATCGAGCCAATTAAATCCAAACCCCACATGGCAAATGGTTATGGGGATGTGAGGTTTCTGAGTTGTTCAAGGGGCTGTCGGATATCATTAACAATCTTTTGACAAGTATTGCAGCTCTCCGAACATCGTTGTGCATATGAGAATAAAGTAGGCCAATAATATCCTTGTTTGAGTACTTTGTGTGCTAAACTTTTACCTTCAGTAAGGTTTCCGTAAACTCCTCCATGGATTTCCTGTAATATCCGACATGCATCCTCCTCTGATACACATCTTTGGAGTGTTCGGGAAAACCCCCCTTCTGTATAGTTCTCCTCCAACCAACATGTACCTTATTGATCGATACCTGATACGTTTTGCTTGTAAGGGATCTTCTGGGAGCACGCCTTCTTCTAGGAACTTTCTCAACTGAGTCATCCAACCGTCTGGCGGTGTTCGCATTTCTGAAATTTCAAAGTTTTTTGGTTCAGTTGTGCTCGGTTTGAGGAGATGTACGACCGGAATAGTTTTTGGCCTGATTGTGGTTGTTATTGATGCTAGTTTGGATAAAGCGTCTGCCTTTTCATTCTCCTCCCTGGGGATCTGGGTAATCCTATATTCTTTGAATTTTTGGAGGAGCTATTTTGCAATGTCACAATAGGCTATCATGCATTCATCCCTGGCTTGGTATTCGTCTAGGACTTGGTTGACAACTACCTGTGAATCGCTAAATATCTCGACTTCATCTGCCCCGAGAGCTATGCAGACTCTGAGTCCAGCTAGTAGCGCATCGTACTCGGCTTGATTATTGGTTGCTTTGAAGTCAAACCTTATGGCACATTCGACATCATCTCCTTCCGGAGTGCATACTACGATCCCTGCCCCGCTGCCGTGAGTGTTTGAAAAGCTATCGACATAAAATTTCCATGGGAAATTTTTGCCCAACATCTTTTTTTCTTCCAGGTTGGTTCTGTAACTCTGCTATAAAACCTGCTACTGCTTGGCCTTTGAGAGATGTCCTAAGGACGTACTGGATATCGAATTCACTTAGTTCGATTGACCATTTGGTTAGTCTTCCTGAAATCTCTGACTTCTGTAAAATTTGCTTTAATGGGCAGTCGGTGAGAATCTGGATTGTATGAGCCTGAAAGTATGACCTTAGCTTCCTTGCTGCTGAAACCAATGCTAGGGCCATTTTTTCTACCTGTGAATACCTGGTCTTGGCTGGTAAAAGTGCCTTGCTGGTAAAAGTGCCTTGCTGGTATAATACACTGGCTTTTGTACTCCATCTTCTGTTCTGATTAGGACTGAGCTTGCTGCTAGTTCTGTAATTGATAAGTATAAGTGAAGTATCTCTCATTTGTGGTTTCGAAAGGATGAGAGTCTGCCCTAGGTACTCTTTGATTTTTAAGAATGGTTGCTCGCACTCTTCATTCCATTCGAGTCTTTTTCATTTTTAAATTACTCTAAAAAGGGGTGCACATCTGTTTGTGGCCTTTGAAATGAATTTACCCAAGGAAGCTAAACATCCTGTTAAGCGCTGACTTCTTTTATTGTCCTTAGTGAAGTCATTTTCTACAGGGCTTGGATCTTTTCAGGATTGACTTCGATTCCCCTCTGGTGAACTTGGAAACCCAGGAACCTTCTTGAAGGAACTCCGAATAAACACTTGTTCGGATTCAGCTTCATTTGGTATCTCCTCAAAACATCGAATGTCTCTTGCAGGTCTGAGGTATGCTTGTCTGCCGAGAGGCTCTTGGTCAGCATGACATCTATGTATACTTTCATGTTTCTTCCTATTTGTTGTGCGAAGATTCTGTTGACTAGCCTTTGATATGTTGCCCCTGTATTTTTTAATCCGAAGGGCATTACTGTATAACAGTACAAGCCCTAATCGATTGTGAACGGTGTTTTTTCTTCGTCAGCCTTGTTCATCCGGATTTGGTTATATCCTGAGTAGGCATCCATGAAACTGAGTAATTCGTGGCTTGATATAGCATCCACCAGTTGGTCTATCATTGGGAGTGGAAAACTGTCTTTTGGGCATACTTTGTTCAAATCTGTGAAATCTACGCACATTCTCCATTGTCCATTTTTCTTTTGGACAAGGACTACATTAGCTACCCATTGAGGGTAGTTGATCTCTCTAATCGACCCTACAGCGAGTAGCTTCTCCACTTCCTGTTTGATTGCCTGACTTCTCTCGAGATTGAATTACTTTCTCTTTTGTATTACTGGTTTTGCATTCGGGTCTACCGCGAGATGATGAGATATTATTCGGGCGTCTATCCCGACCATGTCTTCATGACTCCAGGCGAACACATCCTTGTATTCTTTAAGCAGATCAGTGAGGCTTTGTTTGACTTTTTCTTCCAAATTGGCCTTGATCTTGATCTTCTTATCTGGTTCATCTTCTTTCAAGATAATTTCTTCGACCGGTTCATTTTTGGACTCCTTCGACTCTTCCCTTGGATCAAATTCGAATGACAGTGACTCTTTGTTCCGACTCGACTGCGTTATAATGCATACTTGTTTACCATCATTTTTGTCATTGTATACTGATAGGTTAGCTTTTCGGGCCATCTCTTGGGACCCTTTGACTGCACCGACGCCCTGTTCGGTAAGGAATTTGATCATCAATGCATACGTGGCTGTTACGGTCTTAGTTTTATTCAAGAATGGACGACCCAACAACGCATTGCACGGTCAATTGTCTAAGTCTACCACTACGAAATCGAGCAATACTGTTCTTTGATAAGGTGCCACTCCAATTTTTACAGGTAACTTTACCGTCCCGAGAGACCTACCTCAATTTTTCTGAATCCTTTGAGTGGGATATGAAAAGTCTGTAACTCCTTTCGGTCCAACCTGAGTTAATCGTAGACGGCTACATTGAGAATATTTGTCGAACTTCCATTGTCTATCAGGATTCTCCTGACTTTTCGGTGACCAATCCAGGCACTTATGACCTAGGCATCATTTGGTCTAACATCAACCCCATGTAAGTCAGCTTCTGTGAATATTACTGGGTCCCATCCTTCCTTTACCCTTTTCGGGTCTGGTTCGACCGAGTTCACATCAAAATTCTGTCTTGCCTCCACTGCTTCTCTGATTTCCTGTGTTTGCTCTCGGTTACTTCTCTCAGTGGACGGTCCTCCAAAGATTGTTTGTATTACTTCATTGGCTTCAGGGCTGGCCCTTTGATTTCGACCGGAGCTGTGATCGACCATGGTCTCTTTCTTTGTTTCTGACCTTTCGTCTCTTTTCAAGATTACATCCTGAAGGCGTCCTTCCCGAATAAGGGTTTCTATGTAATCTCAGAACTGGTAACACTTGGAAGTCTCATGACCAGTTTCCTTGTGGAATCTACAGTATTTTGTTATATCTCGTCGAGTAAACTGAGACTGTCGGTGTGGCTCTTTTACCATATTTTCCTCTTCTCGTATGGCTAGGATTTCCTTCTGCTTTTTCCGAAGGAGGGTGTAGTTGGCGTATCTACCTCGAAATTTCTCCGTGGTCTGTTCAGCATTACGTCTGTTTCCTCCGTCCTTGTTTTTTTCTTTATCGTTTCCTTTTTGTTTTCCCTTTTGGTTCTGTACCTTTGACTCGGTGTCCTTTTCAGGTTTTCCTCCATGCTTGTAACATCCTCATGTGGCTAACTCTTCTTCTTCGGCTAGTGCATATCCTCCCGCCATGTCCATCATATCTGAATATCTTGTTAGACGGGATCTTCTTAGGTCAAAAGATAGCCGTCCATTCTGTAAATTGTTGATGAATGCAACGATTATCACTTCGTCGTTTGCACTGCCGATTTCTGATACTGTTTGGCCGAATCTTCCTAGGTATTTCTTCAACGACTCATATTTCCCTTGTTTCAGCTGAGAAAGGTAAGCCACTGATTTTTTTTCTATGAACGTTGCTCAGAAATTGTCTTGAGAAACTTCTGCTTAGTTCATTGAAGCTTTCGATACTCGCTGGGAGAAATCTCCCGAACCATCTTGAGCATGTGTCTCCTAGAGTTTGTGGAAAGTTGAGGCATAGTAAGGGGTCGATGTGGGCATACTGAGCCATATCACTTTTATACCGTCTGACGTGTTCTTTAGGATTCGTATCCTTGTTTAACTGCTCCACGTGCGGCATCCTAAATCTTTCTGGGAATGAAGTCTGCAGGATGTCCCTAGTGAATGGACTTTCAGAATCTTCATCAGATAAGTCATTGTACCCATAACGTCTGACCAATGCGTCCATCTGACGCCTATTGTTTTCAACTTCTCGGGTCAGGCTCTGAATTACGATATCTCTATCTCTCACCCAACTTCCATGATGGTTAAACCCCGGGTGACTGTCATTCCTTTCTCTGGCTCTTCCCTTTGATGCCGAGTCTCACGGGTTGATTCTTACAGGCGTATGGTTCCGTGATGATGTTTGTGATGGTGCCGATCACTATCTCCTGATGACGACCGATCCCTGTGTCGGTCGTGCTTGCGGTGTCTAACACTGGTTATCTGATCATGGATCTGCCTCTAGAGTGGTTGCTCATCTTCGGGTGTTTCACGTTCAGTCTGATTAATTGGAACAGAGTTCCTTCCGGTGCATCTAATCATGACCCAACTATAATTGAGCAAAGCCTTGTAGGTGGGAGGTTAGAAGGTTGTGCTTCTTCTGCAGCTAGTAGATCAACTACTTCCTTTGCTGCGTATGCCACCAGTTGTTGCAGCGTCTCTCAGAAGTGTCATGTCAGGTCTTCGTTGGTCAGAGGGATTTGTTGGATCCCCCCCCCCCCCCCCCAAGGATGTTGGTTGGTTCTCAGTGGTTGTGGTAAAATCTCGTGAACTACTGCCAATATGGACATTAACTAGAGATTTTTGGACATCCTCATAACTGTTTCTACTTCCCTCTGTTACCTTTAATTAAATCGGAGGTTCGAGACCCTCCTTCTAACGTCAATTGTTGACGTCAATTTCTGGATGCGTGAGAAAAGTCAACAAGATTGGATTTTAGCCGTGATTTCAAAGAGAAAGAGAAGGAGAAAGTAAATGGACACAAATTTTACGTGGTAAAACTCTGATGACCGGAGAAACGTCCACGGATGGTTGAATGAACAACCGAGCCAAAATCCACTATTGAAAAAGATTTACAACTCTCGATCTTTCTTTTTTCTCTCTTTATTTTTCTGTCTCTTTGTAACGAGATTATGGGTCTATTTATATGTGCATAGAACCTTAATCCTTTTTGTACAAGTAATAAAATATCTTTGTATTTAATTATGATTGGTTACTTGTTTGAAGTAGTTTATCTTCTTTCCTATTTCGGAGACCTGTATAAAGATCGGACTCTAGTGATATACTCCGGTTAGGACTTATTTCCTTATAAATACGTAGTCTTTTTTGAAGAAAAAAAAATTTGTTGCCTGATTTGGAACCCTTTCTGTTTGGTATTCTATTCTTCTTGGAATTCTTCTTTGATATGGATATCTTTGCGTATTTTAACGTCCCTTGACTTGTGTGCGAGTTATGCGCTGGACTTTTTGATTCAGGTTTCTTCATGTTTGTCCCAAATAGAACATGATGTTAGCTGGTCCCGAATGACGTCATCTGATCCTGAGTAAAACATGTCATTAGCTAACCTCGAATGACGTCATCTGATCACGAGTAGTGTATGACATCAGTTGACCCCGAGTAGGTTTTGTTCAATATTTGTTTACTCGGGTTCCCCTTTGGAAATTCTTACGAGATATTTCTGAATGCATATTTGGATGTCCACCTGACAATTTCATCATTTGTTAATGACGTGTACGTCTGATAAAATTTACATACGACAAAACTTATTGATAAGTTTCTTTTTTTTTTGTAACTGTTAGTGTTGCTTGGGAAAGATTGAAGATGGAAAATTAGAGATATGTGTTGTAGGAGAACGAGTTTAATAATAATTAAAAATTTAGGAGATAGTGTTTAATATGTAATATTTAATTTAATGATTTTAGAGTGTCAAAAGATAAAAATGATAACCTTGGAACAAAAATAAATATCTATAGAATTTCATTATATTTAAATTTTGAGGATATGGTGTATTTAGAAAGGAAGTGTCAAAGGGCAAAAATTGAATTGTCAAAATAAGCTCTCTTAATAAAAAAAAGTTATATTTGTTTTTTTGAAACACATGTTAACATGACAATTTTCCTTGTAATAATATAAAGTAGCATATGTTAAAGAGTTCTTATCACTGGCCTAAAGCTGATTAAATGCATTTTTTGGTATTAGAGAGGATGGGGTTAATCAGGTTGTTTAACCCAACATATCCACACTACGAGGTATATGTTCGAATCTCTCTCGAATCCTAAAAAACCCAAAATAATGTAATATTCACATATATATATATATATATATATATATATATGATATCATAGCATAATTTGATTAAGATGTTTAACCAATTATAATTTCTTATTTTGTTAGGTTGTTACTGTAATTAAGAGTCAAAATATATCACTATATTCTATATATGTCAATACATCTATTATTAATATATTAATGAATTCCAAGTTCCCTAATAAATGCACAGTATTAACAGTTTATTTAACCAAATTATTTGACAAAAATTTAAAGAATAGAGTTTACACTCCATCAAAAATTTAATGAAAATGTAGTTAACTTAACCCCTGAAAATTCCCTATATCCATCACTCAACATCCTCCAAATTTTTATTTATTTATTTTATGAAATATTCTCAACATCCTCATTAACAAGACTTTATTACGCTAATTTGAACAGCAAAGATCCATCCCGGTTTTTATAAAATAATATTTTGAAAATCATTAGAAGATTATGTTAAAAAATTTATTACAATTATCATTTTGGTTCCTATGCTTTTTTTAAAAACAATTATCTATTTTTAAATTTCTTATCCATCTGGCTTGGTCCATATTTTCAAAAAGTGTAATGCTACACATCTCAAATTTCTTTTCCAAATTATATCTCAAATGATGTGGCACATAAGGCGTTGACAACTTATAAATCAGGTATCGACATTTTATAAATCATGATATTATACGGTAAATTATGTGATGTTGATACCTCACTTGTCATATCATTTGGGACAGAATTTGAGAAAGAAATTTGGAACGTCTAACACTACTCTTTCAAAAACTCATCAATTTTGTCCCTTTGTGAATCAATCGTTGGTCAAATTTTTAATAGTTATAAGGATATATATATATTTTTTAAATGTATGCCATGAGTTAATACCATAAAATAGATAACAATTTTTTAAATATTAATATAATAAAAAAGGAAATAAAAAAGAAAAAAAACTATAAATCCCCACCGATCAAATCTTAGATAGACAGTGGAGATCTATTCATATATATATATATATATATATATATATAATATTTTTTTTTTAAATAGATAGATTGATCTCCACCCCCATTTTATATACGGATAATGGTGATCAAATTAAAAAAAAATGGAAAAAAAAAACTAAAAATCAGAAATACTAAGGAGGTGATCCAATCACCTCCACCTAGATCTCTATCTATATGGAGTGTATCCCCATTATGTTATGGAGATCGATCATCTTTCATCTCCATCGCACGAAGGATACGATTTCCTTCATACGATAGAGATCCAAAGACCCTTATTTTTGTTCGTTATGTTTTATATTTTTGAATCCAATCCATTTTTTCTTTCCATTTTCTTTTTAGAAAAAACCAGGTTTTTTTGTCCAGTTTCTTTAATTTTTATGAAATATTTTATTTTTTAATTCAATTTCTTTTTAAAAAAATAAATGATCAAGGTAAAAATATTATTTAGTTTTTTTGTATCGTTGTAAGTTTTGACCGTTAAAAAATTGGTTAGTTATGGACCATTATATTTACATATTTTAACTTATAGTGAATATAATTGTTAAAGATTCTCTATAAACGATGGTGTACATACAGCATACTAATATAAGTTATATATCATTATGAATCATAGTAGAGCAAAAGAATATATATATATATATATATATATATATATATATATATATATATATATATATATGTTCAAATAATATTTTTTCTAAAATTTAATAAGATTAGTTTTTTGTTAGTTTTTTAAAATCTTGTTTTCCAAATAAGCCCTGAAATCAAGGTTTGTGTTTCAACGATGTTTGGAAGAAAGCTAGTGTCATTTCAAAATGAAAAGAAAGAACAACAACTTTGGAAATAAATGACTAGACTCTCAATAATTTGTCATTTTTATCTTGGGAATGAAAAAGAATGTTATGTCACTTCATATCTGTTCAACATTTTATTCAGTCTAATCACATCTTAATTTTGAAATGGAGTAGTGTTGACCAAATGACAAATGTTATTGACCGATTATATTTATTTATTTCGAAATTTGACGACCAATGTATTAGGTATTTATCGAGATTAGTCAAAATATATCAATACATATTCTAAATTTTACACATTATAAAATTTTATTTTTATATCTATCATATATAAAAATAATTGATCTTAATTTATGAGTATGGTTGGACCGGAAAGTCTTACACAATCATTCCAAAGTTTAAACTTCATTTAAAAAACAAAAATAAAAAAAAAATAGAGTACTACTAATTTTTTGATGTGCAGTTGCATGAATGAGGAAGGTTCCTCCAACCCATGTGTTGTTCTGTGAAATAAAATAAATATTGTCTCGCTCTTATGGGAAATAAATGAATTCAAAGTTCAAAACAATTTATATATATATAAATAAAATAATTTTATTAATGAAGAGTACTCATGAATTTTTAAATAATTTTTAACACATTTTGCAGTAGTTTTCAAAGGAATCTAATTAAGTTTTCATTAAGTGTACTTAGTTTTTTTTTTTTTTTAATAAAGCAAAAGTGTTAAAAATCTTTTAACGTGTTATAATAAAAAAGAACATAAACTTTATTTAAAGTGTATATATATATAGTATTTTTCTCTCTCAATATGTACCGCATATTGATATAAAAAACATTAGTGCATTTCATTTTGATCATAGATTATAGATAACCACCGATAAATGCATACCGATCGAGTTAAAGTAATTGAATCTAATGATTCAAATACAAAACACTTAATTACTGGTATATATTTATTGGTACGTACTAAAAAGAAAAGTTATATATATATAGTACATCCTTATTTTAATGCAATGAACACTTTTAATTCAATTGTATACAATTAAATATTTTTCGATGAGATTTTTTGTATGCATCATAAGAAAATTAAAATACACATTTAGTAAATTTTGGATTTTTTTTTTAATTTGAGAACTATTTTTCTTATATTTCTCTAGTTTTAAATATTTTATAATAAAAAAATCAGAGAAAAATAGTTTTTATACCCCAAATTTTTTCACTTTTTTTTTCTACAAATGTATTTCAATGATTTTTACCACAAAACTATTTAATTTTTTTATAAATAAAATAATTTTATTAATGAAGTGTACTAATGAATTTTAAAACAATTTTTAACACATTTTGCAATAGTTTCCAAAGGAATCTAATTAAGTGTACTTAGTTTTTATTCTTTTTGACATAAAGCAAAAGTGTTAAAAATCTTTTAAAGTGTTACAATAAAAAAGAACATAAACTTTATTTAAAGTACACTTTACACACACACACACATATATATATATATATATATATATATATATATATATATATATATATATATATATATATATTTCTTTCCCGAAACACAACACGTATCAATATAAAATATATAAGTGCATTACATATCGATCATAGATTATAAATAAACACTGATAAATACATGTAAACTGAGTTAAATCAATTGAATATAATTATTCACATACTATATATATATTCCTATTTTCACACCCTTATTTTAATACAATGAACACTTTTGATTCAATCGAATGCAATTAAATATTTTTCGATGAGATTTTTTGTATGTATCATAAGAAAAACAAAATACACGTTTAGAAAAATTGGATTTTTTTTATTAGAACTATTTTTTCCTTATATTTCCCTATTTTTAAATGTTTTATAATTAAAAAAGTCATAAAAAAATATTTTTTGTACTCGAAATTTTTTCAGTTTTTTCCCACAAATGTATTTAAATGTTTTTATAATCAATACAAAAAATCACATCAAGATTCAATATATTCCATTAAATTTTATAAAAGATACTTAAAGTGTGCGTTGTAAGAAGTCATCAAGCAAAGTTTATATATATATATATATATATATATATATATAGGGTGTCGATTTTACCACCTATAAAATTAATTAGTACACTCATATTTTATTAAACTTTTTAATTATAAATATTTCTCAATATAAACTTACCAATAATGACAAATTGTTTTAATTAAAAATAAATCAAATACTATATACATTCAATAATTACACACATATCTTTAACTTTATCTCTTTATTAATAAAAAAAACTTATGATAATCCATAGTTTTTATGATAAAACGTATTAAACTCTAATTTTATTTTAAATATCAAACTTTCTCATTGTCACATTATATTCATATAACAAATTAATGGAAAAAGAATTTTAAAATAACTCTGCTCAATTTCTTTTATGTATAGTTATGAATTCAATGATAAACAAAAAGTGATAGAATATTTTTTTTAAAAGATAATTGTATATAAAAGAGAATTCTAAATCAAAGGTTTCTTGACCACATATACAATATAATTATACATCTTCTCTTTCATAAGCCTCATACGTTCCACACATTTCCAACGGTAAATGGGATCATCATTAGAAGAAGATTTGATTCCAAAAATAATATGATTTTATTTTTATCATTTTATAAATTGGGTGTGTTAATAATTAAAGCAGATTTATAAATAAATGTATTAAAATAAATATATTCATTTCAATAAGGGTTCTATTAGTATTAGGATGAATGATTATAGTAATGATTTATTTTAAATTTTAAAGATGAGTGTACTAATTAATTTTTTTGAGTGATAATGTTAGCAGCTATACCTATACCTCTCCCTCTCTCTCTCTCTCTCTCTCTCTCTCTCTCTCTCTCTATATATATATATATATATATATATATATATAAAAGTTATTATAAATAAATATTATTAGGGATTTTAGATGTTAGAATTTAGGGTGTCATTTTAGATGGATGGTACAAAGATGTCACACCAGATGCTTCGACAATTTGGGTCATTTGTATTCCCATTTCAATTCAAGATTCCAATTTTAATTGAACTATACCCAATTGACTTTTCTTTTAAAGCATTCTTCTTTTTTGTTTCGATGAATATTAAAGAAACCCAATGCATTTTTATTTTATTTTTTTAACGAAAATTTTATTTAATATAAGCATATCAATCAAAATTGAAAATTTTCAAAATGGTGTGCTTCTGTTTTTGCATATTTTCCCCTCATTTAACTCAAGTGACATCTCCACTTCTAAGTGTATGTCATGATATTTTTTCCTATTGTTATCTCCGGTATTTTGAGTCTAGATATTTAGGCATCTCATATTCTCATATATTGTTTGATCCTGTTAGAACTAAACACCCAAACATAAATAAATAGTATTCATCTATCTTTTTACTCAATAAGTTTTCTTATACCATCAAATTTTGTAAAATAAGTAAATAAATGAGGTAAATTGAGTTGTTAATTATTATTATTATTATTATTATTATTTTGAAATCTTAGACCCGTTGAGATTAATCATTATATATGTGACCTAAATATCTGTTAAGATTTGACTTGTATTCCAATGTGAATCAAACAACTGCAATTGATGCGAAAGTAGTCCAAATGGATTTGGATAATTGCGATTCAGGTGGTGTTGGAAAAAAGCGTTTGAGAAAAAGTCAACGGTGAAAACAGAACCGGAACTTGGTCCCAAACATCGGAATGCGCCTGTACGAGCGGCGGAAGATTGCTTCCCATCTCCTGCGTGTTGTTGTGTGCCGATAGTATTTGGGCATGTGAGTTCGAATGAGAAATTATTTTTAAGGCTCGATTTGGCATGTGGAACTCCTAGAAGACGTGGAAAAATAGGTGGGAATTGGTTTTCTTGTTGGGAAAGGTTTTGTTTCGGGATTGCTTGTTTATAAAAGACTTGTTAGATAGTTTCCAACTACTTACGAGGGTCTGATTCCTTAGAGACCAAAAACAGTGACCCTATAAACAGTGAGACTTATTCTTTGGTTGATAACACTTTGAAAGACACCCGAGAACATCAGAGAGTGAATGAATTTGAGGGGTGGGACCTGGGGAGACCCTATGGATGTCCATGTTGGGATTTGTGAAGCCTGAAAACAACTGAAGAAGTGAAGTCTGCAGGATTCCGCGACACAGACCGTTGTCAATTCCAAAGGTTTTACCGCGGCGTGAGCGCAACACACACACCACGTTTTTTTGAGCATTGGAAAATAGAGGAAGACTACGCTTCGGGCACAGGATGTTATAGTGAGACTGAAAAAGAGAGACAGATAGATTGTAATCAACTCTGATAAGGGATTGAGTGCATGTGCACACTGTGGACATATGTAAATTGTTGAACCACGTAAAATCTTTTTGTCTTCTTCTCTTTTATTGTTTTCATATTATCTACCTGTGTGATTGTGATTTGCGTAACTTGTGATTGCAGATTTTCTACAACAGTCTAAGGGGTGGTAGACCCAAGGGAGATCTATGGTTGATATTCAGTGGAGACCTATGGTATATTCGGGGGTGCACTCGGGGAGGACCTGGTAGTGCTATGAGATAAGAGCTAGGATTTGCAAGCTTGGGTTTAGTAAGACTCCATTGTAATTGGAGTTTGGGGTTAGAGAAAGAATATTGGAATTGTATAGTTGTTTAACAATTTTCTACATAATGATATTTTCTCTTGCCTTCACGGCCATAGATTTTCTCTGTTTTGGGTTTTCCACGTAAAATCTTGTGATTGTGTGATTGAATTCTCTCAACCTTATTTTTTCTGTCAGTAGACGTTATTTGTTATGTTGTGAGTATTAGACATACGTTTCCGCATCACCTTCTTTTTTCAATAATATCTGCTATCATAATAACGAAAAAAAATTGTTTTTAAATATTTATAAAATATGAATAGTGAGATTTGAATCTCTTCTCACCAACTTATGACACCTAAGTTAAGAGAGGACTTACCAATAATGTAAATTGAGTTGTTACTTCTAACTTTAAACTGTCTGCCACTTGTGAATAATCAAAAATTGGCCAGTACGTATAGATAAACATCAATAAATAGCAGAGTAGTTGACTCTATAATAGAAGTTAATTATGGATTGCCCATGATAAAGATTGATCATGATCATAATAAGTTACGTGACACTTAGCTGTGTACGTGTTTTTTTTTTTTGTAATCTCTGACCCTACTCATGACATATTTATGAATCTTAATTACAATTTCAGAATAAGGCCCCCTATCCCTACAAAACCCTACAAAACAAATAATTAAAATGACAATTCGGGTCAATTGTCAAACGTTCTTAAGTTTTTGTTCCAACTTTTATGTTCTAGTCAAATGCTAGATGTTCGATCCATAGCATATACACAATTTGCATCAACGATTCATTCATCCTTTAATATTCATAGTATATAGTTCGAAACTAAGAATCATCTCGATAAACCCTACAAAAGTCACAAGGGGACTCCCGTGGTGTACAATCATTTTCCAAACTCAAATTTTCATTCTCATTTTTAGGAATTATTTTCGAATCCTAATAACTTTTAGTAGGAATTTTTGTTTTAAATACAATTTATTTTGTTGGGATCATTTATGAAAGTTCCTTTGGAATTTGCTAAAAACACTTCTTTTCTTTTTCTTTCAGGGGTTAGTTCGTTGGGATCATTTATGAAAGTTCCTTTGGAATTTGCCAAAAACACTTCTTTTCCTTTTTTTTGAGGGGTAAATTTTGAGATTTTTCTTATTTTAATCGATTTAGGTGTCCGAAATCCTAATCCTAGTTGGGTTGGTTTTATTTTCATATTTAAGCTTGAATCCAAGGACATTGTTATTTATTTATTATTAATAATAATAAACGACCGATCATTTGGAACAATTAGTCATGAATTTGACTAACCTGTCATTTTTGCTTCACCACATCCCCTGCCACGTACAATATACACACACAATAGTTATACCATCAATATACACAGATGTATTAGGTCAGTCCAATTCATATGAATCACCGATTAAGCATACACCAAAAAGAAAAAGAATTTTATATATAATAATTATCAAGGGTGGAATCACGTAAAAATTTTCATACGGGATCAACTGATCAAGGTTTAACACATGTGATGTACCTCGATTTCCGTATATAAAATTTGTACGGGATTCCACATTAGAAAGTGACAATATATATAGATTCTCAAGTGCATACCTCTTTACATAAGTTTATGTACAAAGTTATTTATCGGTCTTCGGATCAAAATCTAAAGGATGATATATAATTGGTGAGTCAGGAGAGAGAACAAATAACATCCTTTGAATTTTGATCCAGAGGCTAACAAATAGGTTTGTATATGTAAGAAAGTATACACATGAGAAGCTCTATTTTATATATATATATATATAATATCACAAAATTTTGATATTAATTTTGTTGAATAGTTGTATAGATAGATGAACCCAAGTGTTTACTTACATGTGTAATGGTGGTGTGGGATTTATAAGCTATTAAAAAAGATTATATATATATAACTTTTCCTATAAATATCTCTTATTTTAATACAATGAACACATTTGATAAAATCACATGCAATTGAATGTGTTTCGGTGAGATATTTCGTATTCATTCCGAGAAAATTAAAATATACATTTGGTACAAATTTGAAATTTTTTAGGACCGGAGAACTATTTTTTCCTGATATTTCTCTATTTTTAAATGTTTTATCTTTAAAATAGTCGGAATAAAATAATTCTATATCCGATTTTTTTTTTTTAAAAAAGCTACAAATGTATGTAATTATTTTTATCATCTATAGAAAAAATCACATAAAAATTCAATAAATTTTATTAAATTTTACCAAAGGTGCTTAAAGTGTGTATTGTAAAAAGTCCTCGTTAGAATATATATATATATTATATGGAGAACTTTAAAAGTAGCCAAAAAATTAGTGTGTTTATTGTTTTTACCAACATTTCCACTATTTGGACAAAATTGCCCTTCAGTCAAAATGAATTAAAAAAAAGAGCAAAAGACAATAAAAATGGATTAATAAACAAAATAAAGGTAAAAAAGTAAAGTAAATACCTTTCGGTGTTTGAAACAAACAACAAAGAGAGACCAGTCACCAAGATCCAACGACGAGCAACATTCGACGACGAACAAAACGATCAAGGCCCGATGACGATGACGGTGAAGATGGAGAGACGAGCAAGACCCGACCCGACCCCGATATAGAGATGACAGAGAAACGAGCGAGAGAGACGAGAGACGACCGGCTAGAGATAAAAAGAGAGACGATAGGCTACCAGAGAGAGACGATAGGCGACCGACTTTGATTCGAATCACCGGTGTGTTCCACGGCGACGTGGAAGAAACGAAAAGGTTTTCATTTCCTCTTTACATTTGATTTTAGGATTTCCTTTGATTTGTATTTTTGGTTGCATTTGTGCATTTGAGATGGAGTTGATTCCGATTTCGAATTTGATTTTGATTTGGATTTGGATTTGGATTTGGGTTTTGATTGGATAGGAAAATCATTGATTGGTTTGATACCAGTGTTTAGTTAAGACAAAAGTTTGGGGAGAAGTTTGATTTGTCTTCGTTAATTGGGGAGATGTTTGATATGTCTTCGTTTTGTTTTTCTATATCTCTTCTCTTTCAGTGGCATGATGTTGCTGTTATTATTGTTTTGGTCTCTTGCCAGGGTTCCTTATTTGCTCTGTTTATGTGCTTTGTCTCTATCAATAAATTCCCTTTATTTATTTTTTTTGAAATAATTGTCCTATAGAACCAATTGCTTGTGTTGTATCTTGCAGTTGGTGAACTTGGATCAGATGTGCTCAAATTAGTCAATATATATGGATTTGAGTGTTTTAACTTATGTTAAGTTTATTTATTTTAAAGGATTTGGATACTTTAGATAACTAGAGTGAGATGATGAGAACTCAGGTTGAGAAATATGATTTTTTTTTGGTGAGATACTTTATGTCATGTTTAGAAATCTAACTATTTTTATATGCAACATCAGGTTCTTCTAAGAGGACCAAAGAATGCATGTAAAGCAGTGAATCACTTTGGACCAAACTTAAGGGAAGGAGGTTTGATAAGGCTAGAGGAAAGAGGAACAATAGGGGATTCAGAGTTAGAGTTAAATTTAGTACTTAATTGTGCAACCGATTTGTCATTTCTGACTTTTGACAACCAAATTTTCCTAGACTTTAGGCATTTATTGTGTTCATTATTATATTTGTGCTACCTTCTTGCTTTACTTTACATAATGGATGCCTTGTTTGAGACAAATTTATTACCTCCAATGTTATGAATGAATTAGTGTTTTATTTCAAGCATCTTTATGAATGGATGAGCCTCAAAATCCCTTAATGAGTGCTTTAAGCTTTAGATGAACCGCTTTGTTGTGTGGTATATTTGCTCAGAATTTGAATCTCAAGATAACATTTTTATCATATTTTGTTGCCCAAGAGGCCAGGACCATTGTTTTAGAAGAAGATTTAATTGAATTTTTAAGAGTGTTCACTTTTCGGTTTTCATTAACTGAAAAACACAGCAGTGTTAAAACCAACTTAACAAGAAGTATTAGAAATGTCTCAGTTCAAGTTTCCAGGTTTGGGTAGGTTCAAATTGTTCAAATGGTGTGTTTAATTGTTTAACAATGATGTGTTTTTTAGTGTGTTTAATTGTTTAGCAACCAAGACATGATCATGAATTTCTTCTTCTTCTAGTGCACTTGTGAATCACAAGTTGTGATGTCATTTGTTGTTATGTTTTTTTATATTTTCCAATTAAACAATTAAAGTTAGTTGGAATGAAATCTAATGAACCCATATGCTGAAATAACGACCCACCTGCCAATGAAATTGATATTATTTTCTCTTAAAATAGAAAACAACCCACTTGTGTATCTCAACTATGTGGTGCTGAATTGGTGGAAAGAAATTTGTGTAGTGTCTTAATGAGGTCATTCAGTCTTGTAGAGAAGAAAATACTCAGATTTGTGAAGCATTGACAATTATGAAACTAAGTTTTTGTTTGTAACTAGGCAAACCCAATCTTTTGTAACTGGTTGTTGATTGAGCATTGACAATTATGAAACTAATTTTTCATTTTTTCAATGAATAGAATAAGGGCCAAAAACGTGAACCCCGAGGAGAGGAGATTGTCTGTCCAACCTCAAAACTGGTATACAATTGGTAGGCAGAACGGAACCGATAAACAGGTGAATGTTCGGAAGGATTTTTACTAATTATGTCAAAATGCATGTCTTCTTTGCTCCATAGACCTGGCGGTTTTGTGTAGAAAATTCAAGTCGGTGGGGTGATTTAGTGACTATGCCTAAATATATTCCAGTAATGTTGAGTATTGTAATTTTTACATTTCAATTTGTCACTTGTATTTTTTCTACAAATTAATGCAGAATTTTTAGTGTTTAGACATCATGGTCATATCATATAATGTTTAGGATTATAATCGTGTTGTTGCCTCAATTTCAATACTTGAAAAATCTTTAGAGTAGAATTTTATCATGTTATAATTTGATTTTTTTTTCCTTGATGGAGTTGTAGCAAATCTGGTAATTTTGGTAGATTGTGGCAGATAATTAACACACCAAAATTTTCCATTTTTAACACATCAAATCTGTTAACAAATGACATGTTTCATACAAAATGCAAAATCCTTTATAAATAATCTGTTTTATCAATAAATAATCATTAACATTAGTTTCATCACAATTTCAAAACAAGTGTTTTCAACAAAATACAAAAATCCTTACTAACAGTCTATGAAATATAATTTCAATATAGTTCATGAAATACAACTAAATTCATAACAATTTCAACATAATCCTTAATAATACAAACACGATTTTTCGAGAGTATTCCATTCGCTTGGGTGTCCAATGGGAAAGATGACACTGTAATAGCTTTCCAACCAGGTGCTTGTTTTGTAGAAATCAGAACTGAAGTAGACAAATTTCGTTTTACAAAACCTACAAATTTCGTTGGTTATATTCCTGCATTTCAACCAATAAAAATCTCACTTTTAGATGTCAATTTATTAAATCAGTCATACATTAAACAAGATGCAACCAATTAAACATACTGGGGCAACCCAATTAAACACACCAATGCAACCCTAATTAAACACACAAGGGCAAACCAAATTAAACATACTATGGCAAACCAAATTAAACACACCACGGTAAACCAATTAAACACACAATGGCAAATCAATTAAACACATCGGTGCGACCCAATTAAACACATCAGAAGGAACTAAATTAAACACATCACTGTACACTAAATTAAACACACCATAGCAAACTAGTTAAACACACCGGAGCGAACCAAATTAAACACACAACGACACACTAAATTAAACACACTAGGACAACCCAATTAAACACACCGGTGCAAACCAATTAAACACACCGTTACAAACCAATTAAACACATTGGGGCAACCCAATTAAACACACCGCACTCAATTAAACACACCAGGCCAAATCAAATTAGACCACATGCCAAACAAATTAAATACACCACAATTAATCAATTAAACACATCGATGCAAACCATCTTCTTCAACATAAATTCACCATCAAATCTACAAATGAAACAAATTAACATAGGGTTTCAAAATCATAACTCTAGAAGAAGGACTTGCATCATCTCGATTTATCATGAAATACGAAGCTCAATCCGTGAAATATGAAGTCAAATCCGTGAAATACGAAGCAAAATTCGAAGCTCCTGATTAACACTAAAAAGTGTATGTTTACTAAGGGATAATATCATCATTTTACACTTCCAATATGATTAATTCCCTAATTCAGACATAATTTTGTTCGTTCACTTAAATAAATGTGTTGTGTAGTAATCAGTGTATTTTCATTGTATTTCATAGGTAATTCGATCAATTCAGAATCATGGAGAAGTCAGATGACAAAACAAACATCGTTTTCAAGTTTAGAACGTCAAAAAACCTTAAGAAGACCATGAAAGACATTTTCATAATTTTAACTATTCACTGTTCACTGTTCACTGTTCACTCATTGATGTGTTACTGTTCACTGTCACTGTTCACTGATGACATGGCAAAATCTGGAAGCTCCATTCTAAATTCATCCGATGGTCAATTTTCATCCATATTTTGTATAAATAGGGGTCTCTTCCGCCTAATTTTGATGTTCTGAATCCAGATCTGATGTTAGATTTGTGAAATTCTCTCTCACTTGTTCTCAAATTCTCAGTTTAAATAAAATAGCTATTTTCTAGTTAAATTATGTCTAGCTAATTTTATATAGCTGGGGCCAAAGGTGATATTGTTGGTATGAAAAATATGATCCAATTTTGGTAAGTTTATTATTTTTATGCTTTCTCCCCTCTGATATTTGTGAGTTTTTGACTCACTATAGATAGACAAATATTGTCTAGCACAATGAGTACTTTTAACCATATCTATCAAAGAGTGATTTATCCCTTCTAATATTTGTGGAGTTTTTGACTTACTGTAGACAGACAGATATTGTCTGGCACAGTGAGTACTTTTACCCACATCTATTAGAGAGTGGTCAGTGGAGTGGAATACCATCCCATTAATCTGGACTAAATATTTATAATTGGGTTATATTCGAATTACCAACAGTGGATCCCTTAGCCCCAGTATTAATTTTAATTGATTTACATTTTTTATAACAAGCTTAGTAATTAATCTAGATAATTAATTCTATAAGGACAACTGAACAACCTCCCTGTGGTTCGACCCGGTCTTACCGGTTAATTTATTACTTTGACACTCTTATACTTGAGAGTAAGAACACTTCTTTCGGACGTGTCAGCTCCTATATGGTTTTTTTGTCATTACATAGAAAAATAAATGGTTTAGAACAATGGTATAGATTGAACGAAGATTCTAGATGTGGGTTTTGTGTTTCAAACAAAGATTGAACGAAGAACGAATATTGAAAACTGATTGTCAATACCTAGCAAATCGAAACCCTAAGCTTCAATTTTTGGTGCCATTGGTTATGGGTTTATAAGGTCTACAATTTGCTTCTCGCATGAATGAGTCTTATTGTTGTAGCTTCCTTGCAAACAACTATGTATATATCTCTCTTAATGGAGTGCAATATTGATGTCATATTCTTTAGATCTATGGTTGATGAAATTCTTAGCTTCCTCCAAAATTAATTTGTATTAGTTGGTAGATTTATCACGTTTAGAACTTCTTTTTCCATTATATATATGAAAAATGTAAACCTTTAAATGATTATTTTTATTAGTGATTAGTGATGTATAAATTAAATGTGGAAAAAACGTATAGTTGTTTTAAAAAAAATCTTCAAACTAGTTGGTGATTTTTTTGTTTTTTTTTTAGAGAATGAGGTAAAATAACAAGCTTATAACTTCCTGCAACTATTGTTTGATGTGTTTGATTGATGTGAGTTGTTATCTATTTTGCATCGGTTCTTGACACTTATATTTATGTCACATATTAAACAAGGTGTAACCAAATTAAACACATCACTGCAACCCAACTAAACACACATGAGCAACCCAATTAAACATGCCGGTCCAAATTAATTAAACCCAATAGTGCAAACCAATCAAATACACCAAGGCGAACCAATTAAACACGCTGATGTAAACCAATTAAACATACTGGGGCAAATCAATTAAATACATCAGGGCATCACCATGTATAAATCAATTAAACACATCATGTAAAATCATTTAAGCACATCAGTGCAACCCAATTAAACACACTAGGACAGTCCAGATTAAGTACACCGGGTGTAATCTAATTAAACACACTATAGCAATCCAAGTTAAACACACAAGGTGTAACCCGATTAAACACACCAGGGCAAATCGATTAAACATACTAGAGCAACCTACTTAAACACACCAAGTGTAACACAATTAAACACACCAGGTGTAACCCAATCAAACACATCGGACAAATATATTAACCACACAACTGCATATCAATTAAACACATCATAGTAAATCAATTAAATACACCACTGCAAATGGGTGGCTGCAATGAAATACACCATATGGCACCAACAATTAAACACACCAATTCCTAATAAGCAGTTAAACCCAATTAAACACACACCTATTTCGAACTCAATTAAAAGTATACATACATATTTTCAACCCAATTAAACACACTTATTTCCTACCCAATTAAACACACCAGTACTATCTGATCAACCATGCCTATTTCCAACCAAATTAAACATACCAGTACTACCCAATTAAGCATATACATATTTCCAACTCAATTAAACACATCTGTCACAAATCACTTTCATTATCTATAAATACATCCACTATCCAGTCATTTCATTTAGATCATTTGGCCACATCCAGAAAGTGATCAAATTGTATGATGCAACACACAACAAACAATATAAAAGAGAATTCTTAAAATTTTAGCGACGACTATTATTGTGAATAGGCAATATAGAATAGATTATTACAGTGCATATTAGTCTCTACCTTAACCAACATCCTTATGAAGAAATATGTTTCAAAAGTGGTATCATGATAAGGAAAATTAAACATGAAAATGCATTCAAATTGTCATGAAAAGTATAAAAGCATAATTGATCCACAAATTTTCCATATATGGAAACAAACAGATAAATTTTCCTGATGGCTATCTCTTTGTTTTCATAAGATACATAAAGCATTATTATCATCAAGAACCCTCAATAGTTCAGAGAAGCAAGAATACTAGCTTTGACAAATCAAAACATGTCCATATAACTTGAATACTATTCATTCAACAGCATGCCAATTAATTTTTATAGAATACAATGAGTCAATTTTAAAAATCTTATTTGATTCAGAATCAATAGAGCAACATTAAAAAAAAATCAGAAAACTTTACACCATATATATTCTCCCAAAATTAATGTTTACTAAATTTGGCATTTATCATTACATTTGCATATGAAACAAATTAAAATAGGGTTTATAATACATACCTCCAGAAGAAGGACCTGTAGAATCTTGATTTATCATAACAACCTAAGCAAAAATCCGTATAATACAAATCGCAATCCCTGAAATTCGAACCAAAACTGAATCTCCTATATATGGGTTTTATGTGATTTATAGAGATAAAAAAATGGCTTTACAGTTTCAACAATGGTAGAAATTGAAGTGAGATTTTTGATTTAATTATATTTCGGACATGGGAGACAACCGATTGCAGAAATTGAAGGACGAAGGAGCAAAAATGAAGATCGAAAATGGGAGACCTGTACTTGAACAAAATGAAGAGAAAAAAAAATAAGACCTGTAATTTGGATATGGGAGACAACTGATTCAAGAAATTGATGGACGAAGGAGCGGAAATGGGAGACCCACGATGACAAAATGAAGATCGCAAATGGGAGACCGGTGGTTCGAAGAAAATGAAGAGAAGAAAATATTTCAGACAAAAAAAATTGTAGATCGTGAACAATAAAAGAGAGAGAAGAAAACTTTTCAGACAAAAAGAAATGGTATACCGTAACCTAACAAATAGAGAGAGAAGACAAACTTTTTAGACAAAAAGAAAATTAATAAAACAAATAATGAATAATAAAATAAAGAATGAATAAATGAGGGGTATTTTGGTCTTCACAGCTAAAGATTGGGTAAAAACAATAAAATTATTAATGTTGGGTAGAAATAATAAACCACCTTAATTTTTGATTAAAAAGATATATTTCCTATATATATATATATATATATATATATATATATATATATATATATATATATATAAATTCTATTGTCAGTTCAAACTGATATATGTATGCTATTGAATTTAAATGTTTTGACTTAACTATATTCACTTGTTAAAGCATCTTTTAGGGTGCGTTTGGCACGAAGATGGGACAGGACAAGGTGGAACTGGACTGGACAGTACATGTGGTTCTATGTTGTGTTTGGAAGGCTTGGACAGACCTATAAATTGTATTGTTATGCCTATAAATTCCGTCCTGTCACAGCCATTTCAGCCTCTGCAACTGAACAATATGTCGACCTAGAAATTGGTCAGCCCTTAATTGACCAATGAATCAAAGAAGGATACTCCCATCGGCATATCGAAGCCATAAGGATAATCATTACCCTACATGGTAGAAAAGGACTTCCGGTCATAACCAGAATTGCTCTTCTCAACACTATCTACAAGCAGTACGAACACGCCATCATCGGAACTTGTCTGTCAACCCTTCATGCGGGAAGTATTTCACTCACCTACTATCCCAATTTCAACATCCCTCTCAGGGACCAGAATCTTCACAACTGCCTCAAGATTCAACTTCAAATAGTAGGAGCTCCCATGATACCTAACTCCTATATGGCAACACTGCATCACTAGATTGCTTACAGACTTCAAGATCATTCCCTCGATCTCTCTATCCCTGGACATACCGGAGATACCATCTTCATAAAAGCCGAAAGAGAAGATGAAGTTCCCACTATTATCCAGATTCCTAAGCAATTTCCCAGAGAAAAGCTCACAGAGATCATGCCTCTAAAGTGGATCACTTACTATGAGAAGGTCTTCCAAAACACTACCCTTGTTGTCGCCACAGACATCAAGTTCGTCAAGTTAACCGATGGTTCCATCCAGACTACGTATGAACATATCGGCACTTCTGCTGGACATTTAACCAACACTCCAGCTATAGATTCAACATCCAGCACTTCATCGCCCAGTGCCCCTCATGTGTTCCAAGTCCTCATGATCCAACCTGTGACCATTTCACCAGTACACCTTATGTTCCAAGACCACATCCCTATTCCCCATCCTTGATTTTCCCAACCCAATCTTCACCGCCTCCTTCCAGGCCCCCTGATCATTCCCAATTTTTCAAATCAACTGGAGATCTTTTCAGAAAATACTCACCTTTATTTACACACCCTGACCAACCGTCTCCAAGCAGAGTAAAAAGAACATCTCCCCAAAAAAAAAAGCTCCAGACCATCATAAGCACACGACACCAGACCACAGTAAACATGCCCTTTATACAGCCTCCCATCAATTCCCCTCTATGAATGACCGCACCCCTTCAGAAACCTCCTACACTCCTACAGAATCCTCTTATGAATCTCCCTCATCATGGGAAACGTATTCCCCAGATTCCTCAGACTCTCTGGATTCCTCAGATTGCGCAAATTACTCATACCCAGATGCATTGCCTGATCTTTCCCAGATCTTCCTAGCAACCAGAGCTGATCCCCAGCCATCCACCCAAACGGTTGATACGTCCGAATCCTTGGGAGAAAACTCTAAAGAACTAGCTCCTATGGTAAATGAACCACCACCAGACCGTAGGCCCGGGGTTCAGACCCCTCCTCAAAAGCCTACTAATGTCCCATGGTTCAATTTTAACGACCTAACTCCCCGTCAATGGAGAAGAAGAATGTCAGAAATAAGCGTCTGACTCGACCTGTAAACAACAAAGCATGAAAATAACACAGAAGCCATCTTGAGAGAATTCGTTTCTAGGTTCACTGGTTCTCTCAGAGACTTGTACCAGGCCCTTGGAGAATGCAGACAGTTACAACTGGTAAGATGCGGATCTGTATCCCTAGCAATAGGAATCGTCTTCCGAGAATTCCTAGGAGATGCCTCTCAGCTCTACAAACAGACCAGGCAAGAATTCTTCGAAATGCGATGTTTTTCGATAGAAGAGACATAGACTACCACTACAGACTCATGTCCTTCAGGTACCATGCTCTTGGTGGAATCAATGATGAAACATTAAGGCAGGTATATTTGAACTCTCTCCCTACAGAATTACAAGGAGATCCCCAATGTCTGATTGAACTCTCTAGCAAGAGCTTACGTGATATTTCCTTAGGGGAAATACACACGTTCACCCACACCGCTTTAGACAAGTTTTGTGCTACACAAAGGGTCTTTGTAAAAATGATCAAAGAAGGCAGAAAGTATGATAGGTACTGTAAATTTCCTCCTACATACCACCTCAAATGCAACTCCACAGAACATTGCAATTGTAGAGCCAACAGATCCTACAGGAAGCGGCCTTCCAGGAACCAGCCTTGGAAGGAAAGGAATTTCTCTAATCCTAAGAGAAATAAAAAGTATAAATATTACAGAAAGAAGGCAAGGAGATCCTGGAACAAATCCAACAAGTGTTTTGTCTGCGGGCAAGAAGGCCACTATGACAAAAGAGAAAAATCAGCAAAACTCATTCAACAGCTCCGGTAGGTCACCGATGAC
Organism: Dipteronia dyeriana; assembly: GCA_032871835.1. Lineage (NCBI taxonomy): Eukaryota > Viridiplantae > Streptophyta > Magnoliopsida > Sapindales > Sapindaceae > Dipteronia > Dipteronia dyeriana. Next base: position 2,397,728 of record CM065297.1, read on the forward strand.
ATCCCCTTCGATACAGACATCGAATCTATCTTCTCAGAATAAGAAGATGTCAACCAACTGACTTCTTTCATGATCCAAGACTCAGACGACTCTGGCACACCCTCAGAATCTACAGGATATAAAGATCCATATTTCCCCTCAGAAGCCTACCAAGCCACTAGCAATGAGGGTACAGGTCCCCAGGTCCAGATCCAAGTCTTGACAACAAAGTACTCCAAACATGTCCCAGTCATCGCCTATTTCGACACTGGAGTGCATTCCTCAATGATGAATCCTAAAGTTCTAACTACAGAAACCTGGAAAGAAAAAAAAATGAGTTCCTAGCAGCAGATGGAAATTTTGTTATTACCTACCTAGTTTCCAAACATAAGGTTGGGATACAGTTCTTCCCCTCGTTCACACTCTGGACACACGTCATCGGAACACCCCTCCCTCACAAAGATATTCTTATCGGATGGGACATCTACAACCAGTCCAAAGCCATCAGAATCCTCCCTAATGGAATTCGTTACAAAAAAGGAATTCTAACCTTTTATAGATATACCCAAGATCTTCCCTCTCTATGCCATCAATCCCGACTCTCGACAAATACAAGAGAAGCTTCTGGAATTTTGTACCAACAACCACAAAGAATTCAAACACCTACACCCCTATGGAAAAATCCAGACTTCTTCATTAAGCTTCCCTTCAAACTCAATGAAGATGTCAACCAAACAAAAGCAACCCATTCGGGAATGTCCCCCTCTGACCTCTCACTGGCAACCGAAGAATGTGAACAGCTCATCATGCAAGGACTGATAGAACCTACCTCTTCCCCTTGGGCCTGCCAAGCCTTTTATGTTGAAAAAAGGTCAGAACATATCAGAGGAAAGAAAATGCTCGTAATCGATTACAAGTCTCCCAACCTCTTCCTCATCGATGACAAATTCCCAGTCCCCAGAGCCAACACATTATTTTCCCAGCTCACTGACGCCACTATTTTCTCCAAGTTTGATCTAAAAGGAGCTTTCTGGCAAATTGGTATCCACCCTGATGAAAGGTATAAAACGGCATTTTGCCTCCCGAATGCTCAATACCAATGGACGGTCCTTCCTTTTGGCCTGAAAACAGCCCCTTCGCTCTTCCAAAAGGCCGTTACTAGGATTTTTTGTCCTGTCTTCCACTCTGCCTTGTTATACATCGATGACATCCTGCTCTTTTCACCTAACAAGGAATCCCATGATAAACTCCTACAGCAGTTCCACCAAATCATTGACAATTACGGGATCATGTTATCCGACAAAAAAAGCTCAATCGGTCTTACTGAAATTGAGTTCATTGGCATGAAAATCAAAGACGGGTCCTATGTCCCTGGACCTCATCTGGCAAAGCAGCTCCTTATTTTCCCAGATTCAAACCTTACCCAAAAACAAGTTCAACAATTCCTCGGCATCGTCAATTATATCAGAGACTTTATCCTTCAGGCGAGTCATTACACTACAAACTTGTCCAAACTCCTCAAAAAGAATCCCCCTCAGTGGGATATCTCTCACTCCGACGCAGTAGCACATCTAAAGGAAGTCTCTCATAAACCTCTCTCTTTGCATATACCTTCTTCGGGACAACATACCCTATAGACTGATGCCAGTGACATCTTCTGGGGAGCCATCCTCTCTGAAGAATCCAATGGGAAACAACACTACTATGGCCATACCAGTGGACAGTTCAAAGACGCTCAAAAACACTGCCACACTATTTACAAAGAAATCCTTGCTGTAAAAAATGGAATCTTCAAGTTCGATTTCCATCTTAGGACTGAGAATTTCATCATCGAAATGGATAACTAATTCTTCCCAAAAGTCCTTGAATTCCACAACAAGCTCCCTCCAGACCTCTAGCTCTTGACACTCAAAGACTGGTTCTCTCGGTATGACTTTTCAGTCAAGCACATCAAAGGGCACCACAACATTATCCCAGACATGCTTTCCCGACCTCACCCGATCACCCTAATCTCTCGAACTGGACCAATCCCTCTTCTCTACATGATATCCTCACAGGCCTAGTCCTCATCAGCTCCGCCTATTGTCCCACCATCTGCTCCGTTCCCACCGGAATTTATGGCTTCCCTACCACTCGATCAACTCCTTTCGGTCCAACAGGTCGAAGAGTTTGCCAAAATATACCTCCCAATATACCTTGCCCGGGTCAATGACCAAGGATGCCATCACCAACTAGCCAATCCCACTAAGCCATTCCTCGACTCTTTTATATCTTCTCCCTTTTACTATTACTATGACCAGGTGTTGTGGTTCTTATTGTGTTTATCTGTCCTACACCATCATGCCATAGTTTTTCCTATTCAAGCACTATATGGTTTTGTCCAGAACCCATCCTCTCATAGCCTCCAGACCTTCCTCCAATGGTTCAACCCTCTGTCCGTCTAGCGAACTGAACTTACTAGGCTCATGGGGCAATACCACCTCTGGAAGATGGACCCAGAACCAGCCTCAAAGGTATGCTGCATTTGGATCTTCCACAGGCCCTATAGATACAACCCACATACTCAACTCCTTTGGACTTCCAATACCAGCTACGAATGGGATACTTCGTATGACAACGAAAGACTGTACCAGACCAGTATCCAGATCCCTCTCCTTAATTTCCTTTGTGATGTCAACCACAATAGAACAAATGTCATTTTCATCTTCCCTGCTATCCCACGGGACCCATCAAGAAGTTGTCACCCTTTCCAGAATTCTTATTTTCTGGACTCTCAATATCAAGCTGACACGTGGCCTTGCTCCATTTGTGGAGCTCTTGACTCTGACGATGAATACCATGCCACCTGTAACCTCAACAGTCTGTAATCCTTAAGCTTATCTTATCTGTTTAATTATTAAAGTGTTTGCCAGTTGCCAGACAGTCCCATTTTGCTTTGTTGATAGCCTGTCATTTACCCGACATGATTTATCTCTGCTTTTGTAGTATTATTGTGTCGGCCATCAGACTTGGCCTTATCTTTGTAAGATAAGTGTGCAGGCCGGAGGTTTTGGGCCTGATCCCTCCTTCCCTATAAAAGGGAGTGAGGCTCTCGTTGTAAGATATTCAAAAATCTGAAGAAATAAAGATTTGTGTGTTTTGATCTATATGGCTTTCTAAAGTTTCTCTCGTCTCAATCTTCCTAAGGTTCTATTTCTAGATTTATGGTTCTTCAAGATCCTAGTATGCTCTATGCTTGCCTCTCATGAGGACTCTGCATATAAGAACATATTTTTGCTTAAGATCTCTACCCATCTTTAATTGTGTTTTTGAAAGTGAGTACCCTATTTAGGCCATTGTGGTAAGACCGTCAGTGGGAAAAACAGATGACTTAGCTTTCAGTGAGATAGTCGTAGAACTCTCTACCGCCGCAATGGTAATACAATATTATATATACATTAATATATTTGATATTATTATATATTAATATAGAATATGACATATAATATTAAATATTAGTATAGAAAATATAATATTTATATATATTATACAATGTATAATAATAATATATAATAATAATATATATATATATATATATTATATTTACATATGTATACATAATAAATATATTATATATATTATTATAATATATATTAATTATATATTATAATTTATTGGACATGATTATAATTGTTTGAAAATTTAAGTGTAAATTGGTATTTTGACACATGTCTCATGTCATGGGACAAGTTGTCCTAGGGTCTTGGGTGGGACAAGTTTTTGTGATTTTTATCCCATTTTATCCCGTCCTGTCTCATGCTAAGGACGCGCCAAACGTGGGACAAAAACAAACTGTCTCACGTTGTCCTGTCCGTTCCCGCGTACCAAACGCAAGGTTTGTTCTTGTCCCACGTTTGGCGCGTCCTTAGCATGAGACAAGGTGTGACAAAAATTATAAAAAACTTGTTCCACCCAAGACCCTAGGAAAACTTATCCCATGACATGGGACACTTGTCAAATAGACTAATTTACCCTTTAAATTTTCAAACAATTACAATCATTTTCAATAAATTATATATTATATTATGTATTATAATTACATATATAATATATATTATATTATATTATTAAATATATATATATATGATATATTAAACATTATTATTATATATAGGATTTATACATTAATATATATATATATATATTATAATAATATATATAATATAATATATTTAATTATACTTACATAAATATATATTTATGTATAAATAATTTAATATATATTAATAATATACTCTATATATATTATATTTATATATATATTATAATATATATACATATGTAATATGTAATATAAATATATATATATTCAGGCAGGAAGAATCATAGTAACAGTTATAAACTAGATGAAGAGAGGGAATTTCAAAAACAATGGCAAACAACACTGATAACACTCCATCTAGACTTTCTTCTGCTATTTCTATTCGTCAAACCTAAACCAACAAAATCCAGAACCTTGTTGAATATATCCATATCCCAGAATATGCACAAATCACTAAAATAGCTCTGCCCTTATTAAATCTCTATACCGTGTTCAAACGCAGCAGATCACTCTCCAGAAGAGTTACTGCCTTAGTCCAACATCGTTCTCCTCCGATAAAGGAATATATCCAATCTACGGCTTTGGATAATTGCCTAATTCCAGCCTCAGCAACGGAACAATATGTTAACTTAGAAATTGGTCAGCCCTTAATTGACCAATGGATCAAAGAAGGCTACTCCCACCTGCATATCGGAGCCATTAGGATAATCCTTACCCTACATGGCAGGAAAGGACTACCAGTCACGGCTAGGGTTGCCCTTCTCAACACGATCTACAAACAGTATGAGCACGCCATCATCGGAACGTGTCTGTCTACCTTTCATGCAGGAAGCATTTCGCTCACCTACTATCCCAATTTCAACATCCATCTCAAGGATCAGAATCTTCACAACTGTCTCAAGATTCAACTTTAAATAGTAGGAGCTCCTATGATGCCAAACTCTTATATGGCAACATTGCACCACCAGATTGCCTACAGGCTTCAAGATCATGCCATTGATCTCCTCATCCCTGGACATACTTGTGATACCATCTTCATTAAAGCTGAAAGAGAAGATGAAGTTCCCACTATCATCCAGATTCCGAAGCAACTGCCCAGAGAAAAGCTCACAAAAATTATGCCTCTCAAGTGGATCACCAACTATGAGAAAGCTTTTCAAAACATCACTCCGGTCGTCGCCACAAAAACCAAGTTCATCAAATTAGCAGATGGATCCATCCAGACCACCTATGAACAAATTGGCACTTCTGCGACACAAGTAACCAGTACCCCAGCTATAGAAACATCACCTAGTGCTCCTCATATTTTCCAGGTCCTCATGATTCGATCTGTAACAACCGAAAAGGAGATTCTCATCCATCGTTTCGAACCTGATGGAAATCCTGTCTATACAGACAAGATCAACGGCCATTTCATATGGGACGTTGACCCTGAGATGTGTGATGCAGACTGTGAATGCAGAGCTTGTTACAAACCCCGAAAATCACCTTGTAAACCCATTCGTTCTCACTGAGATCCTAAGGACCCTCACAGTTCTTGGATTGGTTTACAACCAATAAAGAACAAGCCTTTCTCTATCTATGATAGAGCTCTTCAAATCCTGAAAGATGAAGGATCACTTCCTGATGAGCCAACAGAACCAGAACATATCCTGCCTCCAACTCAGGCTCATGTGCCTTGCTTCATGGCCTCCAGCTATGATAAGGATTTTTTGCCTCTGGAGTCCTCTTCAAATCCAGTAAGGAATCTATTTTCCAGACCATTTGTCCAATCGACTGAGGTCTTACCTGACGGATCTCTCAAACAGCCATCCCAGGCTGAGCAAGTCCTCAATTGGCACACTCGTAACGCTACTGTCCAGAATAGAGTTCTTCACTCTATCGACCAGAAGATTGACCAGGCCTCACATCATGTTTCCCAGCATGACCACAACTTCAACATCTCAATTCAACACTGCGTAACATGTATACAGATTTACAGTCGAGAGTTTCCCGGTTAGATGTTGATCTCCACCAGTACATCAACCAAGGATACTTTGGCCCTGAATTCGACAGCAAAGAAAGGGAAATCAGACAGCTCAAAGACCAGTTAGACCAAATAACTCGAGACCACTTTACTAGCACACCTTATATCCCAAGGCCACATCCCTATTCTTCATCCTTGATCTTTCCAACTCAATCGCCACCACCTCCTTCCAGGCCCCCTGATCATACCCAGTTTTTCAAATCAACTGGAGATATTTTCAGAAAATACCCACCTCTATCTACACATCTTGAACAACCTTCCTCAAGCAGGACGAAAAAATCATCTCCTCGATGAAGTTTTGGAAAAGACGAGTTATCCATTTCAATGATGAAGTTATTGGTCTTGAGATGGAAGTCAAACTTGGAGATTCTATTTTTTACAACAAGGATCTCCTTATAAATGGTGTGGTAGTGTTTTGGGGCATCTTTGAACTGTCCGCTGGCATGGCCACAGTAGTGGCGTTTTCCTTTGGATTATTTAAAGAGGACGGCTCCCAGAAGTGGTCACTGGCATCAGTCTGTAAGATGAGTTGTCATGACGATGGGATATGCAGAGGTGGAGGCTTCTGTGCGACACTCTTTAGGCAGGTTATTGCCTCGGAGTGAGAGGTGTCCCACAGAGGGGGATTTTTCTTGAGAAGCTTGGACAAGCATGTGGTGTAATGGCTTGCTTGTGGGATAAAATCCCTGATATAATTGACAATGCCAAGGAACTGCTGAATCTGTTTTTGTGAGAGGTTCGAATCTGGGAAGGCAAGAAGCTGTCTTGCCAGATGAGGTCCAGGGACATAGGAACCATATCTGATTTTCATACCAAGGAACTCAATCTCAGTAACACCTATTAAGCTCTTTTTATTGGATAGCATGATTCCATATTTGTCAATGATCTAGTGAAATTATTGCAGGAGCTTATCATGTGATTCTTTGTCTGATGAAAATAGTAGGATGTCGTCGATGTATAACAGGGCAGTATGGAGGATTGGACGGAAAATTATGGTGACGGCCTTTTGGAAAAGTGAGGGGGCTGTTTTTAAGCCAAAAGGTAGGATTGTCCATTGGTACTGGACATTCGGGAGGCAGAAAGCCTTCTTAGGTCTGTCTTCTAGGTGGATACCGATTTGCCAGAAGGCTCTTTTCAAGTCGAACTTAGAGAAAACAGCGGCTCCAGGAAGCTGGGAAAACAATGTATTGGCTCTAGGAATTGGGAACTTATCGTCTAGGAGGAAGAGGTTAAGAGGCTTGTAATCAATTACGAGCCTTTTCTTTCCTCTAAGTTGTTCTGACCTTTTCTCAACTTAAAAGGCTTGACAAGCCCATGGGGAGGAGGTGGACTCTATCAGGCCTTGGCTGAGGAGCTGTTTACATTCTTCAGTTGCCAAAGATAGATCAGAGGGGGACATTCCCGAGTGAGTAGCTTTTGTTGGGTTGACATCCTCATTGAGTTTGAAAGGGAGTCTAATGAAGAAATCAGGGTTTTTCCACAGTAGGTGAGGATGTTTGAAGTCTGCATGGCTGTTAGTGCAGAATTGTATGAGCTGTTCTTGAATTTGCTGGAAATCTGGATTGAGAATCGAAATGTGGAAAATCTTGGGGATGTCGATGAAAGGCTTGAATTCTCTCTTGTAACGGATTTCGTTAGGGAGGATCCTGATGGCTCTGGATTGGCTGTAGATGTCCCATCCAATGAGGATATCCTTGTCTAAGAGAGGTGTCCCAATGACTTGAGTCCAAAGGATGAATGAAGGGAAAAACTGTATGTCAACTTTGTGCTTGGAGATCAGGTAAGTGTTGAAAATTTGTCCATCTGCTGCTAGAAACTCATTTTTTTTTCTCCTTTCCAGGCATCCGAAGGAAGGACGTTGGGATTCATCATTGAGGAATGGGCTCCAGTATCAAAATAGGCAATGACCGGAACTGGCTTGAAATATTTTGTTGTTAAAATCTGGATTTTGACCTGGGGGCCTGGACTACCATTACTGGTGGCCTGATAGACCTCTGAAAGAGAATCAGGATCTGTGTATCCTGTCTGTTCCGAGGAAGTGCTGGAGTCGTCAGAATCTTGGACCATAAAAGAGGTCAACTGGTTGACATCTTCTTGTTCTGAGATGAAAGATTCAATGTCAGCATCTAAGGTGATTTCATTAGCAACCTGTCTAAGCTGTTGGATGAGCTTAGCCGATTTTGTTCTTTTATTTGGGCATTGCTTGGCATAGTGGCCCTCCTGGCCGCAGGCGAAACACTTGTTGGACTTGTTCCATGAGCTCCTTGTCTTCTTCCTATAATATTTATATTTCCTGTTCCCCTTGAAGTTTGAGGAATTGTTCTCTTTTCGAGGTTGGTTCCTGGAAGGCTTGCTTTTGTAGGACCTGTTTGCTCTGCAGTTGCAGTGTTCAGTGGAGTTGCATTTAAGGTGGTAGGTCGGAGGAAATTTACAGTATCTGTCATACTTCTACCCTCTTTGATCATTTTTGCAAAAACTATTTGGGTAGCACAAAGTTTGTCTAATGCAGTATGGGTGAACATGTGGATTTCTCCTAGAGTAATATCTCGTAGGCCTCTGCCTGAGAATTCAATTATTCTTTGGAGTTCTCCCTGAAGCTCTGTAGGGAGAGAGTTTAAGTATACATGTCTTAAGGTTTCATCGTTGATTCCACTGAGTGCATGGTACCTGAAAGACATGCGCTTGTAGTGGTAATCTATGTCTCTTTTGTCTAGTGACCAGACTCGCATTTCGAAGAATTCTTGTCTGGTCTGTTTGTAGAACTGGGAGGCATCTCCGAGAAATTCTCGGAAGATTATTCCCACAGCTTGGGATACAGACCCACATCGAACCAGTTGTAGTTGTCTGTATTCTCCAAAAGCCTAGTACCAATCCTTGAGAGATCCAGTGAACCTGGAGACAAACTCTTTCAATATGGATTCTGTGTCGTTCTCACGTTTTGTTGTCTGCAGGTCGAGTCAGACGCTCATTTCTAATATTCTTTTTCTCCATTGTCGAGGAGCTAGGTCGTCAAAATTAAACCAAGGGTCATTTGTAGGTTTCTGAGGAGGGGCCTGGGCCCTGTTCCTTTGGTCAAGCGGTTCTATATTATATATTATATATTATATATTATATTTTGTTATATATATTATAAATTATATAATATATATAAATATTATATTATATTATTTGATATTATTATATATTAATATATAATATTATATTTTTATATATTATATTTAATATATAATATTATAGTCTATGTTGTTATATATATAAGAGGGGTACTCTGGTCATTTGAATCTCTTGTTTTGTCATGTTCCACCCATACCAAACGCATAACAGTACAGTTTATAGTTTTGTCAAAACCTTTCAAACACAACATAGAACAATATGTCTAGATCTGTCATGTACAGTCCAGTCCAGTCTAGTTCAGTCTCACATTGCCCTGTCTCATCTCAGTGTCAAACGCACCCTTAAATCCAATTGTCCACACGTAAGGAACTGATATCAGTTCTAACTGAAAATAGAGAGACTATATATATACACTATTTTTCGGATTATATATACTATCTTTCATTTACCTATTTTTATATAAAGAAAGGTAATTATGTCCAAGTAAAACGCACAATTCATAAAGTGGGACATATAGAGAAAGTATTTCTTTTAATGGGTATTTTATTTTTTTCAGTGTGTATATAAGTATGTTTATACAAATTAATAGGTGGGGACGTGTAGAATGGGATAACTAACAATAAATATTTGTTTCCCGTAGATGAAATAACAAGAGCGATGGTCAAGGCAACAACCTGCACAGCTTATGAGCAATAATGGCATGTTTTTTTTTTTTTTCCAAGGCGATCATGTGTAATCTACAACCACGACATGGATAAAAATACCCGTCGGAGAAAAAACTCATCCGTCATTACGCATATTTATAAAATATATATAATAGAATTTAAAACCCCCACATAAGATGTGATAATTATAATTCATATACAATATCATCGTAACAAAACATTTAGAATAATATGATCTTGCCGACTAATTGGGTTGGGTTGTTTAAACTTATATAAAACAAATATTTTGAATAGTATGGAAATGGATTTAAATCATGACTTATAAATTTTACTATATGTAAGAAACTTATTGAGATTTATTAGAAACTTCACTACGTACATTAAGAAAATTAAATCAAAAATTGGGGAAAATATGTGATGAATGTTTCTAAACTAATTAAAATCATAATATGTAGTTTTTTATATATATAATTTTTATTTTTTAAAAGAATGTAGATGGTTTTTATTAAAACGAGAAAAATTAAACTGTAAAATAAGGGATATAATCATTTCCCCCCTTGTAGTTTGATATACTAGACACTTTACCCCTTCTAATTTCAGTAATAATCATTCTCACTCCTAAAACCAAAATATTAGACAATTTACTCCATCCGGTTTCAGTAATAGTCATTCTCCCTCTATAAAAACCAAAATATTAGATATTTTACCCCTTAACCGCTGTGAATTCTATTAATCAAATACTTTGACCGTTAAAAAATCAATTAAATGACCTTAATACCCCTGAACACATGAGTTTTTCCCCTTAATGACACCATTAATTGTTTTTAAAGAAAAAAAATCAGAAATAAAACAATAAACACAACTTAAAGTATTTTAAAAAACAAAATTGAAAATAAAATATTTATTTAAACAAAAATTAATAAAAGAATTAAGTGTAAAAATAAAAAAATAATTTAAAAACATTAATAAAAAGAATGAAATGTAAAAAAAAAAATAAAAAATAAAAAATTAAATAAAATAATATAATTGTAACAAAACTAAAACAATATTATATTTTATTTTGAAATATTGAATTGTATTTTTTAAATATTGAATTTTTTTATGCTAATTTTTAATTTTTTTAATTTTTATTTTCAATTATGTTTTTTAAAATACTTTTATTAGTTTTTATTGTCTTATTTATGATTTTTTTTCTTTAAAAATAATTAGTGGTATCATTATGGGGAATAACTCATGTGTTCAAGGGTATTAAGGTTATTTAATTGATTTTTTAATGGTCAAAATATTTGACTAACAGGAAACTCAATCATGTGGGACTTCTTAATAGATATGTCTAGGTTTTGGTCCCGGTTCCGGTTCCGGTTCCGAACTAAGCCAGAACCGGAATCGGAACCAAAACCGTTGGTCCACGGTTCTGGTTCCGGTTCCGGTTCCTCTGGTTTTGGTTCGGTTCCGACGGTTCGTCCGGTTCGGTTCTTTTTTCTTTTCTTTTATTACATTTTAGATTAAGAAAATTAATATATATATATATATAATATTTTTTCTGAAATCGGTGGTTCCAAACCGAAGCCGAACCACCGGTTCCTACCCGGATTTTTTTTTTGTAGAAGAACTGGAACCGAACCTTCACCCCCATGATTACGATTACAGTTTCGGAACCGATTCCACGGTTCCGGTTCATTTCACACGGTTACGGTTCGGTTCCACGGTTCGAACCGAACTGTGGACATGTCTATTTCTTAACGATAATAATTCATCTAAAAACATAATTTTAATCATTTTATGTCATGTTCTTTCTGCAAAGATATTTTGAAAGGAAAACAGAGAAATTGTGTCAACGACATGTATGTATATATTGTCTAATGTATTGATAATAAATAGATAAATAAATAAATCATCCTTCGAAGCATTAAAACTATATATTAATGTTTTGAATGAGAGAAAAAAAGATTGTGTAATGGCATGCATTAATTAAAAAAAATCACAGTAAAATTTTATATTTATTTTAAAAATATATTAAAATTAAACATTAATAAAAAATAGTTTTTAATTCAAATGATATACACATTCTTTTCAACAACGTTTATGGTGGGGATTTGAATCTCACTATACACATTTTGTAAATATACATTGAAATTTGTCTGTTGTATGAGAGTAACATAGTATTTAATTTTAGCAACTTCAAGACAGTAACATGTTGGATATAAGATTTGATAAAGAAAGAAAAAAAAAATGAAATTAATGTAAACTTGTAGGTAAGGAAACAAAATAAGGGGGAGTTTGATGGCATGGTGTTTACCTGAAAATTGTACAAACAACTATAGGAAAAGTTACATGTAATTATTAGAAAAATATTTCCAAAGTTATAGTACAATTAAGCTAGAGGAGTAGCATATTTGGAGGACAATTATTTGCCTAGTGTCATGTCTCATACTCTCATGCCTCTTTTTTTAAAGCAACATTCCCGGCATGAAATAAATAACCTTTGACATGCAGGTTAACCGTGTTTATTAAATCTAACAATATTTCAAAAAGGAGCCTTCAAATAATACAAACATCCCTTGCCATCAAATCTATCGGTTAACTTTAACGATCGACTAACATTCACAATTAGAAAGCTAAATATATCTTTGTCATATCATCTCAAATATAAAATATTTTTTTAATTAAAATTGAAAAATCTATTTTTTTTATATAAAAACAAGATAATCTATCTGTGGTGGAGCTTCACCGCTGAAAGAAAGAAAAGATCTTTGACAATCTCCTACTTACTGGAAGAGAACTTTGTCGATTTTGGAGATTGACCACCTGCAGTTCACAAAGAGGTTCCTCCATGAATTGAAGATGTTTCAGTAGACGGCTGATATATTATCTTTTTTTATTTATTTCTTTTTTATGTTTGAGATAATGTGGCATGTGTATATTTGGTTTTCCGTATGTTAAGGTTAGTCAACCGTTAAAGTTACTAGACCCCCGCTATGAAAATGGGTGTTTGTTTTAATTTAAGGCATCTTTTTTTGTAATCTTACCAGATTCAATTAAGTATGGGTAAGTTAGTGCAATTAACCCTTAGCATGCTCTGTCTATTATTTCTCTACATCTCTTCCACCCATTTAATTAAGGTTCGATCAAAATCGAAAAATAATTTTGTAGTTTGTAAATTACCAATAACTTTCATGCCAATGAATTTTTCACCTAATTCTGAAATTACAGAGTTGTTTTTTATTTGGGTCAAACTTAACAGGGTTTTCATATTCTATAGTTAATCTTTTTAGGATTTGGCTTGTATTCCCAAGTGAATCCAATATTAAAAAAACGAGACTCAACTGATGTAAACTTCCTGGAGACGTGGAAAATGTTTGAAAGTTGGAGATGGTGTTTAACGAAGGCTTGAAAACCTAGAAGAGCTGAGAAACGAAGTTTTGTGAATAGTGCTACAAGTAGTGTTGTGGAAAGTGTTGTGGCATTGACAGTGGTTCCCAAAACGACAGAAAAAGCGATGTGGGTAATGCAGTGGAATTGGACAACGTTTCCCACAGTGGTCCAATTCTAGAGATGAACACAGTCAAAAGCGTCGTGGGAATGACATCGGTTTCCTAAAAATGTGGCACACGGATAGCGGTTTTCTGAGCGGTTAATCACTACTAAATGAGCACCCGCAATAGCACGGAGTCGTGGAAGTAGTACAATGATAACAAGTTCGTTCCACAAGGATTCATGAATTGATTAACACAATTGATTGATTGACTACTATTTAGACAAGTAAATATTTGATGACTAAATTATGCTACTAACACCAATTAAATTAAACTACTACTATAATGCAATTAATGAAACTTAAATAAGCAAGTAAACAAGACAAAGTCACATACAAGCAAGTAGTTGTATTTCTATTAGGAAACTAGGCTAAGACTTTAAATCCACCTAACCAATTCTCACCAATTTATCGACACACCATTAAAGATAAATTGTGCAAGTGCATATGTAGACTCGTGACTCCTTAAATTAGTCTCTACTCTCTCTTGAGTAATAGAAATAACACCAATATGCACCAATAACCTATCTCTTGATGGTCATCCAAAATGCACACAAGTTCATTAAGCTTAATGGTTCACTAATTGAGTCCTAGAGACTAACCTCGATAATTTTTACCTTACTAGGCCTCTATCATGCATTTCATTAAGCACGTTGTGTGCTTCTCCTCTCGGTACATCACACAACAAAAACACAAACATTAGATGCTAGTTAGACACTCAATGTTAATTAAAACATGAAACACATATACATAACACAAGCAATAGTGATAAAGTGGTGGTCTTTATTACTAAATCATGGTAAATGTTTCATCTTCGCCTTAGCCAATATGGATTTAGTTCATAATGAAAGGAATGGCCATATAATAAATGAGATAAATACAAGCCATAAATGAAATATATGTAATGATAAAGAGAGAAAGGGAAAGAGTAAACTAAGTGAAGAACTCCTCGTCTCTTACTTGGATATGCTAGACTTCTTCTCTCTTTGACTCATCTTGCTCCAAGATATGGCTTTGGTGGTTGTTTTAGATGAGAAGATAGGGATCTTAGTGGTTGGTAAGGTGATATTTAAGCCTATATGGTGGTTGATGAAGGTTTTTAAGTGATTTGGTGAAGGTATTGGGTGATTTGGTGAAGGATTTTGAGTGAAATGTGGTGATGGAGGTATTGGATTGTAATGGGAGGGTTTGGAGCTGAATGGTCGGGATAGAGGTGCCAAGAAGAGCTGAAATGGGGGTATTTATATGTTTGGAGTTAGGGCACAAAACTTTAGAAATTCTGATGAGTTGGACATGTGTGTTGGTCGAGTGGCGCTTCACTAACTCCACCCTACTGATGTTGTTGCGCTAGTGAGGGTGCGTTGGTCTAGTGGCGCCACCCTACTGATGTTGTTGCGCTGGTGAGGGTGAGCTGGTCGAATGGTGCCTCACCAGCGCCACCCTTCTCCACCTTAAGTCTTCACTTCTTCTGTTTGACTCTAACTTTCTTCAATTTCTCACTATTACCCCTGGATTGCTTAAGAACCCTATAAAAGCTTATTAAAGTGTTAAATACTCGATTTTTACTTGGGAGCGAGTGCAATTGATAGGATATGGAGGCTACACCGAGTGTAGAAATGGGAGTTATCAGGGGTCGTCTTTATAAGGTATTTCACGGTTAAGGGCGTGAGCTGCAGACTGCGGCCCAACACGGTAATGACAAAAGTTGTGCTACGTGAAACAGGAAATCATGTGGAACAAGAAATCTTCTGTGGAAAAGGAAACGAGTTTCTCCTTGTGCTAAATAGGGAAATTTTTAGCGTAAAGGAGTAGGACTTTACATGGATCAAGAAGACTTGTGTGTGTAGGAGAATACTTCCTTGTTGGTTTCTAACTTCCCTAGTACTCTAGTATAAATACATACAATATTTTGTTATTGAGTGTAGAGCAAAAGAACATCTGTAACATCAGAGAGTGGGTTGGATCCAGAAGAGACGTCTGGAAATATCCGAGGAGGGATCTGGGGAATAATTAGGGATAAAGAAGGGAGATCCGTGGGTGATATTCAGGGGAGACCTATGGAGATATTCGAAAGGGGTGTACTTGAAGGAGGACTCGGTGAGCGTTGTGAGCTGAAAGATAGGATGTAAGCTTGGTTGTGAGCTTGGAGGCTTGGTTGTTTGGGGTTTGGGTTGTGTGAGAGAGAATCATGGAGTGTGTACTTATAACAATTTACTATATAGTGAAACTTTCTCTGTCATCCTGGTAACTCGTGGTTTTTTTCCTGATTTAGAGTTTCCACGTATATATTGTGTCGTGTGATTTGTTTATATTTTCTCTTATCTTATGTTTCTGCTATTAGACATTTATTTGTTATGTATGGAAGAATATTATACATGTTGCTTCCGCGTTCTTCGGTCAAATTCCCAACATAATCTATTTAAGGATTTCGAAGTGGGTTATGTATAATTTTGTATAATTGTTTCTAGAAATTACATAATAAATTTGAAAATTAAAGATCCGGAAAAAAAAAGTATCTTGATTCTTGAGGTATATTTTGTAAACAGTTTTTATTTGTAAGAAAATAATTATTTTATTTTATTTTTCAAATACTCCACTTGAAACATTTTTTATAATCTACTTTTAGATTATAAAACATTATAACATAAAAGGTAATGTTGTTTGGTCCAAATTTTTATTTCAAACGTATGTTAAATGATATGCTATGTAATTGAAACCACGATACTACTCACTCATATATATAATAACAATTCACTATATTCTTTCGTAGCGAGGGTGGCGTGCACTTCTTCTTCACTTTAGTGGTAGAAAGGTTCGAGTCTCAAAAAAGATATATGGGACATATATGTAATGTTCAATTTCGTCAATGTCCGTCAGTTCCATGATCAATGTGTTGCCCGTTTTTTTTTTTAAAAAAAATAATTGCTAAAGTTCCATTTGATTTTTTGTCTGAAAACTGAAAACAGAAAAACATGTTTGTTTTTTGTTTTTTTAAGTTATAAATATCTGAAAATTAATACTTTTACATTTATGTTTTTCTAACTATTTGTTATGTATTTACATTTTAATATATTAAGGATAACTATAACAAGTAATTTAATAATCGTAAAACAAAATTATTTAGTTATTAATAATATTTTAAATTTATATTAATAATATTATTTAGATGCAATCAAACTCTAAAATAAAATTAATAAAACTATTATCAAATTATGAGAAAAAAAAAAGAACGAACCCTTACCGGAAGCCGAAATATAGTAGGAAAATCAGTCTCTAATTGTTTGAGTTTTGAATCAATTAGGTTTTGTGATGTTGTAGTTGTTTTTGGTGAGAAAAAATATATATTAATATGAATAATAGTTTGACAGAAGATAAAACTGGAAATTAGTTAGATTGATGAGGATAGTTTTGGAAGTAAAATATTGTATAATGGACTTTTGTTTTCTAAACAAGTGGTTTTAAGGATTCTTTAAGTGATTTTATTATATAAAAAAAAAACTTAATAGAGCACATTAAGTGTCATTAAGTATTAAGTGGAAAAATCAAATAGGGCCAAAGTCAA
This sequence comes from Dipteronia dyeriana, assembly GCA_032871835.1. Lineage (NCBI taxonomy): Eukaryota > Viridiplantae > Streptophyta > Magnoliopsida > Sapindales > Sapindaceae > Dipteronia > Dipteronia dyeriana. Next base: position 2,414,690 of record CM065297.1, read on the forward strand.
TCATCCTTTCACTATTTCTTTTGTTTATTGTCATTATAATCCAACACACAACATCAACAACAACAACAAAAAAAAAAAAAAACTTGACAATTACACATTATTCTCATGAGAAATAGGTCTCCTAATTTCTTTTTCCTTTTTTTTCGATATCGAAAATCTCGGACTTCATCCAGACACCCATCCGTCTGTCATCCCCAACAGGGATGTAACAAGAATTGAAGACTATGGTAGGCTATTTTTTTTTTCAATGAACATCGACATCATCTAGTTCGAAAGAGATAGTAGACGACCCCGTAAAATGTATATTCTAAATAAATGCATTACAATCTTAAAAAAAAAATACGTTACAAAATTTATTTTATTTTTGAAAAATCAAACTAAATGATAAGAGAAACATGAAACGCAAATGCGAACACTAATTAAATTATACAATATTCTTATATTAGTTTGATTCATTCGAAATAATACTAATACAATGTTTTGAGAAATTTAATGAAATTCATTTAACAATATCGCTAATTTGTAAATTTAAAATTGGATTAAGTAATAATTGGTTTACTCCTAAAATCTCAGTGTCTATATTTAACAATAACTCTAAAATTTCAAAACAAAATATAATATTTTTTTTAAGTAACAAAATAAAATATTTAAAATCATAATATTCACTCAAACATATCTAAATGTTGATATTGAAAAATAGATTGAACCAAGTTTAAAGAATGGGAAGAAATAATTGTTATTATAAAAGAAAGAAAAAAAGATATTTTTTTTTACTCTGACTAGAAATTAAAATTAATTATTTAATTAATTTAGATTTTTACTTTACTATTTTAATTTTTGTAAGGGGGTTTAGGGTGGACTCCCCCATGCTCTCCAATTGCATGACACACCCATAATCAATATACTGGTCTGACAGCCTATTTGTTGGTTGTTGTGGAGTATGACAGTATCATAACTCGCCTTCACCGGGTATGATTAGAACTGTTGACAGCCTATTTGTTGGTTGTTGTGGAGTATGACAGTATCATAACTCGCCTTCACCAGGTATGATTAGAACTGTTGACTAAAAAATTACATGTGTCCCAAGCCCGTCTTTCCACCAGCTAAGTTAGCGCCTTGACGATTGACTCAATGTAATTGCTAAACCTAGAACCAATGACTTGGGTTTCATCCCAAGCCTTGGACCACTAAGGCAATCATATCGTGGTTAATAATAATAATAAATAAAATAATAAATAAATGGGTCTTCTAATTTCACTTACATGGGTTTACAATATCTTTAAAAAAAATTCCATGAAAATAAGGAGAGTGGGGTCCGTATCAGGCCAGGCTGGACCAATAGAAAATCTCCTCGGAACTTGGGCCCAAAGAATCCTCTTCTAATTTTTTTTTTTTTTTTTTTGAGTGAAAATGAGGCTGCCTATACTATTTCCTTGGACCTCAGAACCAGAAAACTGTCTGTCATTACCAGTACTGTGCCGAACAGCAATTTTTTGAACTGTTGTTGAAGAATCAAATTTCAAAACCAAAAGTGAAGTTAGACCCAGAAACAAAAGCATAGACAAATAAAAGGGAAGATTGAAGCAGTTTATTCTTGGAGATTGGTTTCCAACACCCACTATGTTGCTTGTTTTAAGGCAATAGAAGATAGTTTCGATCCAATGAGCTTATCATATCATCTGTGCGTTTATGAAAATAAGATCGTATCATGTATATATTATGTTTCGTTAAAATAATAATACAAAATTAACAAAAATGTCTTTTATTTCTTTATAGTAATATATACAAGTAAAATCAGTTTTTGAAAATAATGTTGGGGGTTTTCAAGAGCCATGATGCTGAGTTTTGAGCAGATGAAGTGGTGGTCATAAAATAAACCAAGGAAGAGAAAATTAAATTTACTTTTCTTAAAATAATAATAATTAAAGAAATTAAAAGAGAAGTGAAGTAGCCTTATAATAATGGCTTCTGACAAATCTACCTAATGGTCCTTTACAATTGTACAGTTTTAATAAATTTCTGCAAGTGAAACCAAAATTATGATGTTTGAGTAAGAGAGAATCGCTATTACATCTGATATTGGACCCACATGCTCCTTTAAGATAGTGCAAACATTAGTGTCCACTTTAAATTCCACAATTCAAACTTTACATTGATTTACTCCCAAAAGAAAAAACAACAATAAGCATCACTGATTTATTTTTATTTTGATTAAATATGAATTATTTTAAATTTTCAACACATTCAAGAAATCAAAGAGAAATGTATGATGAATTCGTTGGGTCGTAAAGACTGAAATCGTAATATCGTGGGTTCACGATATTAAGAGAGAGAATTTGATAAACAATGATTTGATAGTGAAAGATAAGTATTGGTGTATTTGAATCCAGTAAAATCTCATTATTTTTTCTTTATTTTCGCATGATTTGATTATTATATTGGATTTACATATGTATTTCATAACAGAATTCCCAAGTTGTTCGAATTTATCGGTATCCTTAACTACTACGGATAAATTTGGATCGAATCTCAATCTTACAAGGGTTAGTGGTTCATAAGGGTTCATGAGGATTGAATTAAAAAAACAAAAACAAAAACAAAAAAAGGGAGAGAGAAGAAAATAATAATAGAGGAAGAAATCATTGAGATTATTAATAAGTGGAAATAACAGAAAACGAGATGTCATAAGGACAGCTAGCAAGGGTACAAATGATATGTTTGTATAGGGAGCAGGGTTTGCTTGGACTTGGAAGAAGGTATCAAAAGTGATTGTGTGTGTGTGTGTAATGGCTTAACCACCAAAATTATTGACTGTTTGTAGGGCAACCCTCCCATGTGATGGGTAATCACCCCATTTTCTCTCAATATGCTTTACAAAGGAATGGTGTGCAACACTAAAACACCAACAGAATCTATTACAAAAAGATTGCTACTTGTGTACCTGACATTTCCATATATGCCTCCTTTTAGATCACCCTTCAACTGTTGTTAACCTAAATCAAATAATTATACCACCTGTGGAAGAAAAATAAGAACGCAACAATGCACAACACACATGCAATTCTTGGCCAAAATAATAATTGCAAGTGCATATTTAAAATCAAGCAATGCTATTGTACCTAAATGACATGACAAGTAGATTTGTAATATTAGTTGGACAAAGTTTTAGACAGCATTGACGTGTAGCATTTTTCTTTAATAAATTTGGTATAGAGAAAATTTCCAACCCCAAAACTCGTCTGAAATCTCCTATATAAGACGTGCCAGAATTTACTATATTATTTTCATCTAACCTCAATGAAGGATCTGAAATAACTTACCCTATTAAAGATGATATCGGTTTGTGCTCGTTGAAATTGCGCCCATGTACTTTATATTGTAGAAGATCCTGCAAAACTCTCACACTGGCCACTTCAATAGTTTATTATTGCTCGCGAACACAAACACACACAGACACTTGGTGCATAAACCATTTATCTTCTTCCTTGATCATTTGATTTCTTAAAGTGACTGTGTGTTACTTGCCCAGCAAACCGTCAGTACTTGTCCTTCTTCAATTAAATCACGGTTAAATCGTATTTTAGTATCTGTAGTTTATCTTAATCTGTGTTTAGTCTACGAGTTTTTTGAATTGTAACTTTTAGTCCATACTTATTCTAACAATCTGGATTGTAGTCTCTACCGTCCAATTCCATCAAGGTTTCACTGAATTCCGTTAAGTCAACGAGGGTAGATAGGTAAATTTACGAATCAGTTTCTAGAAGCTTTTCGTAATTAAGGGTAAAAATGGTATTTAACAATGTAAAATTTTAAAAAAATTAAAAAATATACTAAAATAATTAATATCTCAAATAATTAAAAAAAGCAAAAAAAAAAAAAAAACAGAAATTAAAACAAAAAATTAAAAACAAAAATTGTATCCGATCATCACTCATCAGTTCCATCTCTTTTTTTTTCTCTTCATCTTCCTCACAAAACCCAGCAGCTTCTTCATCTTCATTCAACCAAAACCCAGCCATCCCCCCAAAACAGATCACCACCACTTCTGATCTCTTGCCCGCCTCCACCTCTCTCTCTCGACCAACACATTATCAATCACCCAAACCAAACCACCCACACCCATTGTCAATCACCAACTCAAACCCAGAAAAAAAATCCACGCCACACCACCAAAGCCACGTCGTCACAACCACCACGACCAAACAGCCATCAAAGGAACCAAATCGGCGGCGATTAGAACCAGACCCATCCCTTCCATCTCGTCAGATCCAGAACCACCCATTCTATCTCGTCGCATCAGAGACACAAACCTAGTTGGATCTTCAATCTTCATCTCAGAGCGGAGGATGAACGATGGTGGAGCCTGATCAGAGTTCGATCGCGGCTGGAACAGGAGAGACGATTGCTTGGTTGAAGGTGGATTTCTTTTTAAGAGAAGATGAAGAGAGAATGAAGATAAGATAAAGATGAAGATGAGGGGGAGAGATGAATATTTTTCTGGCTTGAAATTTGTATCAGTTCTTTGTTTGGATTTCATTTTTGCTCGGTTCGAAATTTGGATTTCTGGTTTTTCTGGTTTTATGGTTTTGCTCGGTTCTCGAATCGAAATTTGGATTTCGTTTCTTTGTTTTTGTTTCTGGGTTTGTGGTGATGAATAGATGTTGTCGATGATAAGATGAATAGATCTACCAATAGATGTTGTTTCTGGGTTTGTTTCTGTTTTTGTTTCTTTTCTTTTTTTTTTGGAATTATTTTGGTTTTTGTATTTGCCAATTTATGTTTTGGATTTCAATGTGTTTTGGATTGGAATATATTTGAGTTTGTAATGATTTTGGGTGTTTGAAGTTGATATACTGTTTTGATTGATGGTATATGAATACTTGATGAAGATGAGTATTTAAAGATTGATTATCTGGGTAAAGATTAAGGGTGGTCTGGAAAGTGGAATCATTATTGTTCATGGTGGTGGTCAGGTGGAGGAGACGATGAAAGGGAGGTGGTGGTGGTGGTGGTGGTGTGGTGGAGAAGATGATGATCAGTTTTTTTGTTTGTTTTATTTTATTTCTAATTTAAAACTTAAATAAAAATAAGGGTAAAATTGTAATCTCAATGTGGTCAGCATCCATTAGGGGCATTAAGGTCATTTCACACGCCTGACATGCCAGAATACGTATTTTTGACGGATTCTGTTACGGAAGATTAAAAGTTACAATTCAAAAAAATCATAGACTAAACACAGATTAAGATAAACTATAGGGACTAAAATATGAGTTACCCTTAAATCATCCATTACTTATGTAATTAAAATGGGTACGAGAATCAGACTCAGAAATTTAATACCATGTTTGACCACACAAACCGAATTCAATTTTGTGGCTGGCCCAAGAATCTCTCGATCATTACTAATCCAGGTACTCTTGGAGAAGTTTTCAATCTATCAAACCGACGTACAATATCAGCTAAAAGTATATATATCTAATAGTTTAGAACATACTAGATATTCTAAAAGTATGTATGTATGTGTATGTATACAAAATTTAACAAAATATTGAGTCTGGAATTCTTGACCTTTAATGCATCTAACAACTGGATATTTGTTTGTCTCTCTTTTGTTTTGTATAAAACATGTTTTTTGTAGAAAGATGGTACATCCAACGGTTGAGATTTGACGTTCCAGTTTTTGTATAACTTGCATACGTTCATTAAAAACGGATGATGTGACATGAAATTTTATTTAAAAAAGATTTGCTCCTCTTCATCTCGGCTACCAAATATACTTATTAGGAGGTCTTATCTTATGTGTGTGAGGTTCTCGATTATTTTATATGTACCACGACGACCACCAATTTTGATTAATTCGGGAGGGGGCACCAACTCACTGATATAGCCATATAGGTGTGACGAGTATACCACCGGATCAATATTTTCTCATCAACAATGATTAATAATTGATAATAAAAAGTATATATTAATATGTGCTAACTTGAAGGGTCGAGTTAAAAATGAAAAAGTGTCCTGGAATGTAAAAAATGTGGATTGATATTTTAAACGAATAAATAGGTCTTTATTCGTTGTTTAGATAGTAATGTGTAACACCCACACTTTGACCAAGCCCAAAACACATCACCCAACTCAAGTCCAATCCCAAAAGCAATCAGCATAAACTTCCAACCCAATTCTTCCAACCATTTTCAGCCCAACAAGACCAGCCCAATTGAGATTAAACAAAAATGTCTATCAGGCAACCGGCAAAAGAAGGCAGCAGCTTGTGACATGTGGCCAGATGGTGTAAGAGTATCTCCGATGTCAAAAAATTATATGTCAAATATGATAAATAAACATTGTGTTCAAATATATATCTCTCTAATGCAATAATTGCTACTCAATATCAATCTTATGTGGCATACAAAAAAATATAAATATTGTTTGGGATGATAATTTCATCCGAACCAGCAATTCCCAAACCTCTACCCAAACTGTATGGGTCAGGTCTGGGTCGTGGGCAAAGGACAAACTATGAAAACCGTATCGGTTCCGGGTCTGGTAAAACCTTGATTATCCATTTTCTCAATTTTTATTTTATTGAATTGGTTTATGTTAGTTATAGTATAAATAGTTGGTTAGAAATCCTTTATTTTTTTCAATCTAACCACTCTTTTGATTTTGGAAAACAAAATATCTTAATCAATACTACTTCTACACATTCATCTCCAACTCATAATAGGGACAAACTAATAGTTAGGACTCGACAAAAAAATAGCCCTTCCCCGCATTAGCAACTAATATCTTTTTAACGTCTAATTAGATCGGGGAATTATTCAAATTCAATTCAGAATATAAGCTCGTTACTTTTTATTTCACTAGAATTAGAACCATAATACTCTATTCATTTATTCACTCGACCCAAATTTGAATTCAATTTTTATTCTCAAACCCTATTTTGAAGCTATTGACTCATAATAAAATATTCTCAAAATTTTCCATTGATACGACATGTTGGTTTTTCCATTCATCCCTTTCAGGATCAGTCGTGGTCTTACAAACTCTTCCGACGGTAGAAACGAATCCTTTATTTCATATAAATGTGTAAAAAATATGTTAGCCATACTTAAAATCCGAGTCCTTTATCGTTGAGTTAGCAGCCCAAATAATTCAAATGGGCAGATACAATCAGAACAAAAAATAAATAAAAGAAAAGAAATTAAATTGCACAACGGAATCAAAATATTAAACTAGCAAGAAATCGAGTAATTGTGATCAGAATAGAACCAACATCTCTTTGTCTTTGAGGGTTTTAATCATATTATGTAGAGTAGAAGTGGCACCCATACACACCCAATTCAACGGTAAATTGAGAAATGGAGCGAGGAAGAAGGCAGCAGCAGTTCATGAAAAACTAAACAGAGCCAACAAAAGATACTACTCATAGTCATCGCTTGCATGTCCTCAATAAAATTCTTAAGCTTATATCTCTTGTATTATTAGTTTTATGTAGAAAAATAAAAATAAACAGGTTTGGGTAAAAAGAAAAAAATGTAAAATGTTAGAAGTTTGGCCAATCCGCGGATCCAAATCCGAGCCTAAGTAAATTGTCAAGTCCGTAGGGCGGGTCTAGACCCGAACCCAAATCTACAAATATATCCGGGTGTGGTATTGGGTCTCAAAATATTTGGTAGGTCCAGTTATGACCCGAACCTGACCTATTACCAATTTACCATCCCTAAATATTATCAAGTTGATTGTCTATGTTGAAAGGGTTGTTTGGACAGTTATGTGGTAGGTTGATTCAACATTAGAGATTAATATACAAAGTTAATAAAGTTGTTTTATTAAAAATAAAAACAAAATAAAATAATCAAACATGTCATTATTAGATTAGTATTTTAAAATTTAAATAGAAGCACCGGAGATCGATTATTATTATTATTATTATTATTATTTCACAGTCAATCTAGTATATTTTTATGTTACGTAAGAAATATATCTTTTATTATTGTTGACATGTCAATAATTATTGAAATGCAAGCTATTTTTGTATGAAATATGCTCTAAGTGGTGGCAAGAAGATAGGAAAAATAAATTAAAGATAAAGAGAAGAGAAAAATGGATTTTTTTCGGCAGAAAAAAAAAACGAAGTTAGAAAGCAAGAAAGAAGAAAAGAAGAACTGAAGGAGAAAGAAAATCTGACCGCCTGAGAAAGAGAGAAGTAAAAGAAAAATTGAGATAGCGGTGAAGATGAATAAATATGAAGATTAATTGACTGAGAAATTCAGATAAGTGGTGTTATTGATGTATTCTAGACTTCCCAAAAATTATAAATCGAGTTTTATATGATTTTAGGGTGGATATCCAACTCAATCCCATAGCAGATTTGAGTAAAGGAGTTCTCCAGTTGTATAGTTTTATTTATGATTATGTTAATTAATTTGGACTTACATGTTAGTTTCAATTATTAGAAATAAATAATTTATTCATTTATTAAGTTAACATATTTTCAGATGATTTGATATGCTTTAAGCGATGAGAATATTTTAAAAAATAAGAATTAGAATTATTATTGAAATTGTTAAAAATAAGAATTAGAATTATTATTGAAATTGTTGAGAGTATTTTGTAAAATACATAAGCTTTGTTAAAAGTATTAGAAAATGAAAGAATAAAATTTTATTATTAGATGAAAACGTGAACAGAATATGTATAGGTATTTCCAAGTATATTTCCAAATTTTCAGATCCAAGATACTTATGATATTAATTCAGAGAATTTCTAGTAAATAAAAAGAATATTTATTCATGCTTTTAGAAAATTATATATATATAGCAGAAAATGATTTTATAAAGATTATTACAAATTTTTAAACAATGGAGATGTATCCGCCCCGAACAGTATCAAATTGGGATTATTGGTTTTTGGAAATTATGGCTATATATATATATATATATATATATATATATATATATAAGATGAGTCGTTGACCGGTTATACATGTGTAACCCTTAAGGCTATGGCAGATCAAATCAGCCGAGGACATGTGAACATCGAGTTAGTTCAGTTTTAGAGCTAATACTAGACTTGATAGAATAACATCCAACCAACTAACTCGATTCAAATTCACTTGTCAAAAATTGTCGATGAGTCTAGCTTTATTGGGTCCAGTAATTAATGGGTTGTGTTATTTAAGTCTGAAAATTGTTGGGTTGTGATGCATGGATCTTATTATGTTTAGGATTGATTCTCTATTTTACTTCGGAGTGTTTATAATAAGCTATAGTTTATGTCGATTTGTCGTGAATATGTGAAAACCAACACCACCAGTACACTTAGTGTGATCCAATCTTCTAGATTTGGTACCTTTGATGTTGAAACAGAAAGTTTAAGAATTCAACTCGATTCCGTCATATTTTGACTTTTTTGTTGACTCGTTCAGATTTCTTGTATTTCTTAGTTTAAGTGGGAGCAATAGGGTCCGAGAAAGATAAATACAAGATAGAGAAATTTGACGGTACGAATTTTAGCTTTTGTAAGATGTAAGAGAAGGATTATTTGTACCAAAAAGATTATTATTTACCAATATTAGAGAAGTCGAAGGACGTCTTATGAAGATTGGGTGGTCCAACGTAGTCAAATAACATGAATGGAGTGCAATGGATGGTTTTGGACTGCAAAGCATTGGTAGTGATTCAAATAAGTTTGTCAAAATCAGCTGCCTTCAACATCAAGGGTCAAGAGACAGCGAAAGATTTCATAAAGGCCCTATCGAATTTATACGAGCAGCCTTATGCAGGAAGGAAGATTCATCTGATTAAGAAGCTAGTAAATTTGAAGATGTAAGAGAATCAGAGTTTCAAGAAGCATATGAACATGTTCAACGAGGTAACAAATGTGTTAAATTCGGTTTCCATAATATTCAATGATGTGGTGTTGGCATGCATAATTCTCAGCCAGATGCCGGAGAGTTAGAGTACGAAGTGTCAATCGATCGCCAATTCGTTCAGAAAAGAAAAGTTAGTCTTCCAATAAGTCAGAGACACAATTATGACCCAAACGATCAGGATACGTGAAGAGAGATCTTGGGCATCATCTTCAGCACTGAACATGGAAGGTAAAGAAGGAAGAAACAAGAAACATAATGAAAATCAATGAGGAAGATCAAAGTCAAGAGGAAGATCTAAGTCCATGAATCGTTAGGGCAACAATTCGAGTAACCAGTAGCGAAGCAAGAAGGATATCAAGTGATGGCATTGAGGCAAGATGGGTCATTACTCAAGTGAGTGTAGGTCCGGAATAAAGACGATGGTAAGAGCAATGTATCAGAAGAGTCAGACGATTGCCTCATCTATTCTTTGGAAAGCAAGACGGAGTCTTGGGTGTTAGACTCAGGAATTGTTCCATGCCACCTCACACGAGGATTTGTTCGAGAATTACGTCTACAAAAATTTGGGTAATGTGTATCTTGGTAACGATCAAGCATGTGACATTACCGAGAAGAGATATGTGAGGATTCAGCTGAATGGCTCAGTTTGGAATCTTGACAATGTGAGGCATGTATCGACTTAAGGAAGAATTTGAACTCCATAGGTCAACTAGCGTTAGATGGTTATGTGACGACTTTCACAAATGATAAGTGAAAGATCTAGAAATGAGCTTTGACAGTAGCCCGAGGAAGTAAGAAAGGGTCTTTTTACATGACTACCGATGGGTATGGTTCGATCATAGCGACAAAAGGTAAAGAGGATCCTAATATGTGTTACTAGAGGCTTGGACACATGAGTAGTCAGGGGCTAAAGTTTATGCATTCAAAAAGGAAGTTGCTAGGGTTGAAATCTGATGAAGTAGATTTATTTGAGAGCGGTATTCTCGGAAAGTAGAAGATAGTGAGCTTTAAGAAGATCGAAAGAGTACCGGTAAAGGAGAAGCTGGAACTAGTGTACATCATATGAAGTCCATATCTCATCGACCAGAGGTAAACAGTACTTCATCATGTTCATCGACGACCACTCAATAAATATGTGGGTTTACTTTCTAAAACACAAGTCTAAGGTGTTTGAAGCTTTTAATATGTGGAAAGCTAGGATCAAGAATGAGACATGTTTGAAGATCAAAAAATTGCATTCAGATAATAGAGAAGAGTACGAAGACAACGAGTTCAAATTTTTTACTACCAGAGCGAGATAAAGCTTATAAGGACGGTACCGGGGACACCGTAATAGAATGGTATATTAGAGCGAATGAATAGGACATTGAATGAGAGAGCCAGAAGCATGCGACTATAGTTAGGGTTACCGAAGCAGTTCTGGACAGAGGTAGTCAAAACAATAGCGTACTCAATCAACAGAGGATCTTCTCCTTTGGACATCGCTATACTTAAGGAGATCTAGACTGAAAATAGGTAAAACTTTCTCATCTGAAAGTATTTGGTTGTGTTTTTTATGTACATGTTAGTGATCATATCATGAGCAAATTGGAAGCCAAATCAGTAAAGTTCATGGTAAAGATAAATTGTGTATAAACTCTAGGAAGATCAAAACCGTAAAATGATCAAAAGCAGAGATGTTGTCTTCAACGAAAGGGTCATGAACAATGACAAAAACACAGAGATGTTTGAGCCGGAAGAGCCAGACTACTTTGGGCCAGATGATGTATCGGATTATAGGATCGTGGAACGTGGAACGTGGAACGTGGAACGTGGAACGTGGAGAAAATTAGCAAGATGAAGAGTAATGTGTGCAGCCTAGGGTCGAAGAACTTATACAACATGAATATGTTTTAGTACCACAAAGTCTGATCGGCCAAAAAGTACTAAATCAGTAGATTATGAATGCTTTCAGAAGATCCCCACATACCTAAAGTGCATGGAAATGAACCATTCACCCACATAAGCCAAGTACGGAGCATTTGAGTTACTTGTTGCTAACATATGTGGGGGATCCTGAATGCTATAATGAGGCATATCAGGGTAAAGATGCGAGCAAGTGGGAGTTTGCTATGAAGGATGAGATAAAGTCGCTTGTATTCCATCAGACTTGGGAGTTGATCGAGTTACCTAGAGGAAATACAATCCTATAGAAAAAATGAGTATTTCGAATCAAGGAAGAACATTATGGTTCCAAGAGATACAAAGCGAGACTGGTAGTCAAAGGCCTTCAGCAAAAGGAAGGTATTGACTACACTGATATGTTTTCTTTGGTTGTTAAACTAACTACTGAAAATAAACAAAGTGTGTCTAATACAACCTAGAGAAGAGGGTGGTGAATAGATTTTAATCAAATTTAATTACCAACTTTCGATTAATCAATATTACAAAAAATTAAATCATATCACCCAATTACAACAAATAAACAATCAATGAAATATAAGTATGGAAAACAAAAAAAAAAACACATTGATTGATTTACTTGAGAAACCCTCAAACTTAGCAAAACTCATGGGTTATCCATCTAGCCACTATCAGTCCTCAAGTCCACTATTTTACAACCTAGATTGACCTCTAATCACACCATCCTTGGTCACTAACATATTTCATTCTACCATCAGGCCTTTAATAGTTATTCTAGACCAAATGCTTGTACAATAACACTTTTAGTCACAAGACTTGACTCAAGAAGAGATAAAACCATCTAAGTGAATATATTAAAATATTTTAAATTCAATTAATGCTAGGCAAACACTAAATGCTTTATTAACAAATTAAATATGCAAATAATAATTCCTAATTATCAATGTCTAGATGCAAAACATAAAGACTTAGCTTGAGAGGGTAAGAATGCCCTAGATGCAAGCTATCATGAAGAGACAATCTCAATCAACAAACAATGACTCAAACATATTCAAAATAAGCTTAAGAAAATGAGCCATGCATTTAATCACACAATAAATGTTAAATCTATACAGTATGAACAATAATAGTAATAATGAAATCTAAGACATGTTCAACTTTCCTATCATGAAAACAAAGAAAATCCATACTTGGATGACGAATGGAGATGCTTGATGCACATGGGTTTTGAGATTGATTGGGTAAAGATGAAATCTTGGAGCTTCTCTCACTAACGGAACTCTTTCTCTTTCTAAGATCTAGGTTTTAAAGCTCTAAGAAAAGCCAAAGAAAGAAGATGATGTATTTATATGATCCAAAAACAAACTGGTGTGTAAAAACCCAAAATGCCCTAAAATCGAGCTATTCTACAGTCGGTGGCTGTCGAATACTCAAACTATTGAATCCACTAGAATTTTTCAACAGTTCACTCGGTGGTCCCTAACCACCAAACGCTAACCGCAAAATCCTCTGGCCTCAAATGGCGGTTAAAAACAACGGTTCCCAACTGTCGATCAGCGACCGCAGAAACACACTTGGAACTCACTAGTTCTATTCTACGGTTTGTATTTGGCGGTCCATGACCACCGAACAGCAACTGTCGATCATCAAAATTAGGGGAAATCAAACGGTCGATCATTGTGCTCATATAAGCTTATTATTGTGCATGCACGGATATTTTTTATTACACAAACGGAAACGAATTATACCATACTTAGAAATATAAGTGAAGTGCAAGTGTGTTTGCGTAATCAATGCACAACACTAAGAAGAAAGAGCATAATGAATGAGAAATTCTAAATGCAAGAAAGTAAGTGTGTGTGTGTGTGTAACTAGATCTTTTCAAATAGTCAAGAACAAGTTAAAAATACACAAAGTGTGTCTAATACAACCTAGAAGGGGTGAATGAGTTGTTAATCGATTACTTACCAACTTTTTCAATTAGCCAATATTTATTACAATTAAGCCAAACAAACAAATAACAAAAATCAAATGTAAAGTGCGGAATTAAATACTTGATTTTTATGTGGAAAACTCTCAACAGGTAAAAACCCGGAAAACTCTCAACAGGTAAAAACCCACAGGACTAACCTTGCTAACCACTTAGTCACAGAACCCCACTACTTGAATAATTGTTTACTACATAAGTTGACAATCTAGTCACACTTCAAGGTTCGTAACACAATCTAACCAACCCGCGGGCCATTAATAATAAGCCTTGATAAATGCTCGTCAACCAACCCTTTGATTGCAAGACTCTCTTGCTTGTACAACTTCACTTATATGCCACAAGACTTTGAATCTTTGAAGAGAATTAATGGTCTAAGTGAATATATGACAATATCCAAAATGCAACAAGGTGTAAGATCACACACAAAATGTTTAACTAAATGTTATAATGCAATGTAACAATCTAGTTATCAAAAATGTCTACATGCTCATATATGAGGTCTCAATTAGATGTATAGAGAAATTCTAACAACCTAATTGTCAATTAAACAACCATGAATATTCAAGAGGGCTTAACTAGATAGATAAACATAAATCTATCAGCTTAGTTATCAAACAATCTCACAAGAATATTTTTGGCTTAGCTATTTAGGTAGAAACCAACCCAATCATACAAGTTATCACAAACAAATCTCAATCATGTTATAACTTCATTATATATAATAAATATGAAGATTTGTTAATTTAAGCAATGAATAACATGTCTTGATGAAATAGAACAATAAATGAGATGAGATATTTGTTTTACTTACCAAGTGAAGATATTAATGAAGACTCATGCTAGATGATGCAAGATGAATGTGGGTTTTGAGATTCGGAGAGTAAAGGAATAGAGCTTGAAGCTTTCTTTCTCTATAATCACTCAATCCCTCTTTCCCGGGTTTCAATTTCGTGGGTTAAATGAAAAAGATGAGAAAGAGGGGTTTAAATATGTGCCCTAAGTGAATCTACGTCTTCAAAAAAAAAAACTGATTGAGTGACCTCAAAAGCAACTTGATTGACATGTCACTTCTCAGGTTGCTTTATTCTTGGGAACAAATATGCTACAGCGCAACAGCTTCAGTTTTGAGTGACCTAAAATATGACCAAACGACATCGAAACCTTTCGTATCTTGCTGCTACTTCAAGAAGGTTAAGTCGAGTTTAATAATACTGCTAATTTTTGTTGATGACATGTTAGTGGCAGAAGCAAATTTGGAAGAGATTAACAATTTGAAGAAGCAATTGTCGAGCGAATTCAAGATGAAGAATTTGGGTGCAACAAAACAGATATTTGAATGAAGATTATCAGATAATAAGAGAGAGGTACTTTGCAGTTGTCTCAATCAGAGTACGTTCGCAAGGTGCTAGAGAGGTTCAACATGGGCAATGCAAAGCTAGTCAGAACTCCATTAGCTAGTCACTTCAGATTGTCTAAGAAGCAGAGTCTAGAGACGGACAAAAAGAAGGACTTCAAGGCTAGAGTTCCACATGCTTTAACCATTGAAAGTCTGATGTACGTCATGGTTTGTACAAGACCGGATATTACCAATGTAATAGGAGTTGTGAGCAGAAACTTGTCCAATCCAGGTAAGTAACACTATGAAGCAATGAAGTGGATCCTAAGATACATATGGGGTACGATAAAGAAGTGTATGACCTTCAGAAGATATGAGATCAAGTTGAAAGGTTATGTGGATACCGATTTTACTGGCAAGGTGGATCACAGAATAGCACTACCGGATATGTGTTCATTGTATGGAGTACCATTATTAGTTGGGTTTCTCAGTTGTAAAAGATAGTGACGATGTCTACTCTTGAAGCAGAGTTTGTGGCTATAAAAAAAGCTAGCAAGTAGCTTATATGGTTACATGGGTTGTTAGCAAAGTAGGGATTTGAGCAAATGATGAATGTGTTGCACAATGATAGTCAGGGTGCGATACACTTGGCCAAAAATTCGGCATTCCATTATAGGAAAAAGCATTGAGTGTTAAACCTTGTGAATATCACAATGAGTAAGAATACGGCTAACATGTTAACCAAGCCAATCACTACTAAGAAACAAGAGTTGTGCACAACTTCAATGGGTCCTCAAGGTTGAAGACAAAAGAGAATGAGCGCATCATACATATACATAGTGGTGGCAAAACGGGTCGGGCCAGGCCCAGCCTGTTAGGGAGACAGACAGGGCTGGGCCGACCTGATTAACATAATCATTCTAATATATTATTAATTTAAAAAAAATCAGATTAAATTTCTCCAAATTACCATTTTCTTCTTAAACTCTACAAAATAAAACATAATCTTTCTAATTTAATAATAATTTCAAAAATTATGAAAATATTAGAAAATAGAAATTAATTTTTTAAAATTATTATTTTGTTGTCAATCTCATAAAAATACATAAAATTAACATAATCATTCTAATATATTATTAATTTTTTATAAAAATATAAAATTCGGATTAAATTTCTCCAAATTACCATTTTCTTCTTAAACTCTACAAAATAAAACATAATCTTTCTAATATAATAATAATTTTGAAAATGAAGAAAAAATTGAGAATTAATTTTTTTAATTTATTATTTTGTTGTCAAACTCACAAAAATACATAAAATTAACATAATCATTCTAACATATTATTAATTTAAAAAAATCGGATTAAATTTCTCCAAATTACCATTTTCTTCTTAAACTCAACAAAATAAAGCATAATCTTTCTAATATAATAATAATTTCAAAAATTATGAAAATATTAGGAAATAGAAATTAATTTTTTAAAATTATTATTTTGTTGTCAATCTCATAAAAATACAAAAAATTAACATATTACTAAGTAGTAAGTACTAACTCTCTAACGACAATATTAATTAACACACATGACACATGCTAATCACTAAATATTAAATAATAACAATTACTATATAAACAATAATTAATAATAAAAGTAAAGAAGTAGACGTACTAACCTTAAATTCGAGGCTTGAGAGTTGAGAGTGTTGAATTAATTAATCAATTGGGTACCTAGCAACATAACAAATAATAACATTAGTTATAAACATATTAAAAATAAATATAGTGAATAACTAAATAACAAATGAAAGTATTTTTTTTTTTTAAATAAGACAATACCTTAGAGTAAGTGCCTTAGAATATGTAGCAACTATAATAGTATATAATATATAATATATAATGTATAGTGTATAGTACTATACTACTATAATATTAGTATATTAATGTAATAGTATATAGTATATAATAATATAATATATTAAATAAATAAAATAAATTACAAAATAGTTGAAAGAGTGAGTGAGAGATGTTGAAGATTGTAGAGAATAGAGAGAATAAGAGAGTAGGGAAGTAGAGAAAATGTAGAGAACGAGGTGAGGGTGATGAGGGTATTTATAGTAAAATGTTATATTAGGGTATAATTGGAAAAAATTGTAAAAGATTTAAAATAATGTAAAATTTAAAAGTTTGGGTATTTTTGTAAGCCCTCAACGGTCAATAACGGTTTCTGAATAATTACAAAAGGCACCCTTCGATTTAAAATTTAAAATTTAAATTTAAAAAATCAATTTTTGAAATCTGATAGGCCTTAACGGGCCGGCCCACGGCACGTTAGGATTCATTTTTTCAATTTTTCGAAAAGCCCACTGGCCTAACGGGCCGGCCTGCGGGCCGTATATCCTGGGCACAGCCCGACCCACCAGCTTAACGGGCTTGGGCCTGGGCCGTTAAGCCGGTGGGCAGGGCCGGGCAGCCCATCGGGGCCCGACCCATTTTGCCACCTCTACATATACACTAGTCCTCAAAAAAGAAGAAAGAAGTCTACTCGAGTTTCAGTCTTCAAGTGGGAGATCGTTGGGTTGTGAACCCTGAATCATATTATGTTTATGATTGGTTTTCTATTCTATTTAGGAGAGTTTTATTGTTTTAGTTAAGACAGGATTCCTACTAGTTTTAGACTATAGCTCATTATAAATACTCATGTAGGTCTAGAGCTTTTGTGTGATGTATGCTGAATGGGTGTGATGTGAGTGATACACAAGAGAGAAAAGAATATTGAGAGTTATATGGAGAGAGATAGTGCTCCACTATTGTAAACACCGATTTTATAGTGGAAGTTAAGTGTAGGTGCACTTCGTAGATGAAGACTTACGCTGAATCACGTAAAATCTCGTATCTCTTTATTTTCTTTACTTCTGATAAATATTAATATTTTGGTGAGCTTCATTCATCAATTATTACTATTCATTAAAGTATGATTTTTTTTTAATGGAAATGAATATTTAATCATTACTTCATGATAGTAGAGACAATATTGTGGATAAAGGATGGACACTCACTGAGCCAAATCTAGTCCCCATGTAGCAATCCTATCTAAAAAGTGAGCAACCATGTCGCCTTCCCTTGGAACAAAACTACAGTAAATACATCTCATGGAGTATACATGTTACAAATCTCCTCAATAATAAGTTCACTAACAAGTAACAACAAATGGATTTCAAAACATTTAAATCCAATAACTCACATATAAGGAACTGATATATCTTATATCAATTCGAACTGATTGTATAATATATATATATATATATATATATATATATATATATATAAAAGATAAAAGAAATCTCCTGTTAAGACCTATAAAGCCGGTACGTGGGAAGACACGGCACGACACGTCTACACAGCTCTAACGGTTGTGCCGTGCCCCAATATTTCTTTTTGGGCTGTGTCCGGCACAGCCCAACACCATAACGGTCCGCACGACACAGTCTATTTAGATGGCCAGACCTTAATGGGCCGTACCTTATGGGATCCAGCTAACAGGTATTGACAGCATTAATATGACTTGAGTTTGGACATAAAATACCAACTTACAGCAAACTTATCGATATATATTTCCTAATTAGGTCAATTTTGCTATTCTTCATTGAGCAGAGCTTGTCAGATTCTTGGTGTTTTGGACTCATGTTTTCAAAGCAATCATGTCATGAAAAATAGAAATTTAAAAATTACCATTGATTCTTCTTTCTCAAGACTATTCTAATTGCTTCTTTTTTTTACATTATTTTTCTATCAATTCTTGACCTAGTATAAAAGTTTTTATGTGTTGTTACTTAGTTAACACACATTCTTAATTCACCACTTGGTTTCTATTGTAATAAAATAAGCATAAATTTTCTACTAATGTTCATATAAAATTATGGAATCAATTAAATAATATTCAATTTATTATGTTGGATTCTTAATGTGTCATTAAAATGTATAACATGATATATTTTTTTTCTTGTCCCAATAGATGCCGGCACATCAATTATCTTCTAATCTAAACTTTAGATAAATATAAATCAAATAAATTAAAGATGATAAAAATTCCAAATAATAGTATATATATAAAACAAATTATATACACCGCCCCTCAAATTTTATATCATGTATTTATATTCTTTTTAAATCTATTTTTCTTCAACGTTATTTTAAGATATAAAAACTTAGATCAAGAACCGAAAAAAAAAAAAGAGAAGAAGAACGGACCACACCATCTATTCAACATAATTCAATATATTTTTTTTAAAGTATTTTTTGCTTTACATAAACAGTATGAGAAAAGATTCAAAAGAAAAGGAAAAGAAATAAAAAGTTATTGAATAATAACAAGCGGGTATTATTATTATTATTATTGTTATGAGCTATCAAGATATTTTGGAGGCAAGAATGATGAATATCTGTTAATGGAACATGCCCCCATGTGCCCCCCACATGGTCAGGAACATGAAATATATCAGTAGTGCCCCATATGTTTTATATATAATAATATTAATAATAATAATAATCTTACACTGATATTAGATAAAGTTTAGACAAACTATAAAAAAGGTTCGGAAAACTTCTAATAAATCTTTTTATATTTTATGATTTAATAGATAAATATGATATTTGGATCCTAATTACAAATGTAGAAGAGAAAGTTGTAATTTTATTGTGAGGTCCAATCCTAATTTATATATAATCTTATCTTATCTAATTAGATTGTAATTTTGATTAAATTCCATCCAGTCCAATTGCTCGGAACTTAAATCTAATCCGTTTTGATTCTAAAAAATTTCAATTAAATTAAATTAGCCTTAATATCTAGAAATTAAAACATGCATATCATTATCAAAACAAATCATTATTTTACTTACAAATTTGTCCCAATACTTAAATTAACAAATATTTATTTGAAATTATAAAACTAATAGTCATTTTCTCCTCAATACGTACCGATATAACTTATATCAGTGCAGTTGTATGTGGACCACTTATTATGGAGAAGTTTTGATAAATGCATACACTTTGATTTAAAATATATAAATTTAATGGTTCACATTCAACGCATTGATGAAGTTAACAAATGATATATACTAACTATATGATAAACCTAACAAATGATAAATACTATCCGATAAACTTAACAAATGATAAATACTAAACATCCGAATGATAAATCCAGCTAATATTTAAATTGACAATTAAAAAATAATAAGAAGAATAATTTGGTTTAATCCTACAAATCCTACAAATCCTACAAAACTCAATATGACATTTTTACTTGTGATCTTGCTTAAAAATAGCTAAAAAAAATCAGTATCGAGGGTTCAAGACTTCGTCTAGACACCTATACGTATGTCCTCCTCCAATTACATGACACGGCATGACCTATTTATTGGTATTTATGAGGTTGGACATATTGGAAGCCCTGGTCCTTGAGGTGTCCACGGTTCGATTAAACCGTTCGAAACCGTCTTCCAAAAACCGTAACCGTCGGTTACGAAACCGGTTGGAAACCGATTCCTCGACGGTTCGGTTACGGTTATCCAATCCTAAAAGCTGTCTCAAAACCGGCGGTTTAACCGCCGGTTTTGGTGTATTATATTATTAAAAAAAACTAACCAATTGAATTGCGACATATGGCAATTCATTTGTAAAAAAAAAAAAAAACAGAAACCGAAACCGAACCGTAACCGCCAAACCGGCGGTTACGTAACCGAACCAAACCAAACCGTCCCCCTCCGGTTACGGTTACGGTTACGGTTAGACCATTTTACGGAACCGAAACTGAAACCGAACCGTGGACACCTCTACCTAATCCACAACTCCAGCCACACAAAGATACAATCATATAAGCGGGTAAATCAGAACTCGTTTTCATCTGGATAGAATTCGAACAGCTAATCTGGAAGTCACTCGTGCCCTAAACTCGTTCGAACAGCTGATCTGAAAGTCATTCGTACCCTTAACTCATCTGTCAACTAGCTGAACTAGCACCCTAATGACTGACCTCAAGGTAATTACCAAGAGTAGAACCATGGGCCAAGTCTTAGACCACCCGGTTGGTTAAAATAGGTCCATGTTAAGGTGGGCATGCACGGTGAGTAAACAAACTTCTTTGTCTACTTGCAAATTGCAACAATATCATGATAGAATAGAGAGGGAGAGGGAGAGGGAGAGAATTGGGGTGGGGGGGCAATTACATGTGCATTGCAGGCTTGCAGCGTATCATTAACCACACCACATGCCATTTGAAAAAACTTGCTGGCACCCTTATTTACACCACAGCTCTGACCAACCACAAATATATTACTATCTCCCTTCTCCATCAATTTACCGACACGATAACATTACTGTATTGTATTTTTTTAATAACACAGTTTTCTTTTAGATAAGATGACTTGTGAATGCACCAATTATGTACACTTATTTAGAATATTTTTATAATGGTGAAACCGCACCGCAAAATGAAAACCGAAAAACGATACAATAATACAATCATTGAGCTTCTATATAGTCACATGAAGATTGTTGTTGGATTTTAAAAATACAAGAGTGAAGGAAAGATTGGCTATGATTATTGAATTGCAAGATGCAAGATCATCTCATGCTACAGAAACATTTATATATATACACATAGGATAAAAGGATATAAATTTAAATATGTCTCTCCGATCCAGTTTATGCTATTCAATATCAGTCTATTCAATATCAAACTGATGATACAACAAAAATTATAAATACTATCTAAGTTGTCTGTTTATTTTCAGAGACTTTGTTAAATATCCATTTTATAATAAATAATTAGACATATCAATAATTATTGAAATGTAAATCACTTTTACATTGAAGATACTCTAAGGTATCAATTATTTGTTGGTGTGAGTGGTTCGGCACTCTCATCCCTTAAGAAAGGTCGTGAGTTCAACTCTCATTGTGAATGGAGTTACACATATTTAAAGCATTTTACCTCTTAATGGGCCGACCCGGTGCGAGTCCGACAGGGTGTAATCAGGGCTGATTGCACTGTATAGTGAATCCACCTCACCCGAAAACCAGATGATTTAAACCAAAAAATAAAAAAATATACTCTAAGGTGTATTATGGGAGGACTAAAAAATTAAAAGAAAAAAAAATGCTTAGTCATCCATTCTTAATAAAGGATTGTAAATGAATTTGATTCGTCCCACTCTATGGGAAAATTTTGAAACAGCTCTGCTTTATCGAAAAATATCTTTTATTTTTATATTTTAGATTATGTAGAAGTTCAAATGAATAGAACAATGCATATATAAATCATCGTATTAAATTAATAAATGGTAGTGTTAACTTTTGTTTTAAATGTATAGATTAAGATATTATAAAAAAATATTAATACTGTATTTATTATTTTTAATTATGATAAACTTTAACTTTTTATTTATAATGTTTTAATCTTAACGGACAAATATTAATATTATTTATTAATAAATAATTAATACTCTTAGAATTAAATTCGTAAATTCATAAAAATCAAATAATATTTTTGTTATCATTAAAAAAGAAAGAAAGCGAGAGTCAAGTCAGGAGTCAGGAGTCAGGAGAAGGAGGATGGTATCCAGCGCATGGTGCGCACTTTTGTGAAAGCGGCGCAGGTTTGGGTCACGTGCAGCGGTCAGCAAAAGCACATGGCGAAGAGACAAAAAGGTTTCAATTTTCGAATAATCAAAGGCAGAGAATGCGCTCTTTTTGACTTTTCTGCCCCTTGTGGGCCCCTTATCCACAACCTACTTTTACAACTAGTAACTACCTCTGCTCTATTAACTTCCCTCCCATTTTTCAATGCACCGCCACTGTCCTTCTTCGCAAATATTATATATATATTTTTAATATAATACCACCGATCACTCCTGTACTGCACCTATCATCTGTCACTACAATTATATACGGGGAATAATCTCATTAAAATCCCTTCTTTTAAATGAAATATCACCTAATTTAACGTTTTTGTTATATTAATAACTTAAGGGTCCGTCCTGTAAATGTTTGTATTCGTTGTTTTTCAAACAAAATAAATGATATTTTTTGTTTCAATTTCGAAATCAGAAAATATATCTGGTAGCATATGAAAAAAACTGGATTGTGAAAATAAGAACGGAAAAAACACGTCTGGTAAGTTAGCCGAAAATTTTAAAAATTAAAATATCATTCTTACATTTTGTTTAGAAATTACAACAAAGCAAAATAAATAAATAAACATAGAAACATCGAAGATCAAAGCCACTCAAATGGACATTCAAATCAATCTATCTTTATGAACCTCAAACTCATTCTATCATAAATAAATGCCATAAAATCACTCCATATAAATCACATACACATACGCCAACCAATTCTAAAACAACTAGAGAAACAACGAAGATCAAAGCCAAAAAAATTACAATATCAACTGAAGAAGAAGAACCAAATCGATTGAAGAATAAGACAAAGGGGAAGAAGAAAAAGAATAATAGCAGATCGACGGTAAAGAAGTAGATTTGGGGGCTAATCGGCGGCAAAGAAGGCTAGATCGACGGTGATGAATGAGTGCAGATCGACGGGTCAATCGACGAGAAGAAGAAGGGTGTCACTAGAGAAGAAAAAGAAAGTGAAGAAGATGAAAGTTTGGAAGGAGATGAAGAAGAATATAACATTTTTTGTAAAAATAACATTAAAAAAAAAGTAAACACTAAATCAAAAACAAAAAACAAGTATTTTTTGTTTTTCAAATCTTTCACTTTTAACACAGGTTTTTTTTTTTTTAATAAAATGAAAAACTGTTAACAAACGAGTTTTCGAAATCGTTTTTGAAAAATAAAAATGAAATAGACTGAAAACAGCTGTATGATTGGGCCTAAGTCTATTGTTTTTTTTATACGTTATTTTAGTCCATTTGATCAAAATATTAATAGTCATAACTATATATAAGTACAATTTCACCCTTGTTAACATGATTTTTTGAGTTTCAAGAATAAATAATATTAAAATGGTTTAAAAAAAAATCTAAAACTAAAAAATAAAAAATCTAATGGATTATGAAAAATATAATGTTAAAATATAAAATAAATTGAAAGTATTTTTATAAATTTAAAAAACAAAAAATAAATATAAAGCATTTCGAAAAATTAAAATAAAGTTTTTTTATTAAAAAAAAAGTTAATGGATCTCCACCATTTGATCGATCCAAATCCAACAGTCGAGATCCATTTACTGAAAAAAAAAACACTTTCTTTTTTCAATTTGAAAAAATTATAATTTTTTCAAAATATTTTCAATTTATTACTTATTGTAACTTTATATTTTCCACAGTCCATTAGTTTTTTTTTTCTTTTTTTAGAAATTAAATAATTATGAACCATTTCAATATTATTTATTTTTAAAACTTAATAAATCATTTAGACAGGGTAAAATTGTACTTTTACATATATAGTTAGAGGTAACCATTGATATTTTGGTCAAATAGACTAAAGAGAAGTATTTTTAAAAATCAAGTGATTTAAGTTACTAATATAATAAAAGCGTTAAAATATGTGGCATTTCACCATAAAAAATAGTGACTTTAGTGAATCTGCCCCCTATATAAAAGGTTTCTCACTTACAAACCCCTTATAAAATTATATACAAACTCATTTTTTATCATTTGGATCTAAACCCAATGGTTGTTGTGTATCAAATGTTCAGTTCCGGTTTAAAACCGTTGGTTCCGGTTCCATGGGATGCTCAAATCGAAACCGTAACCAGCTGAGCCGATTTGACGGGTTACACTTTCAGCTTCGTTTCCAAAATCGCTTCAACCCTTTTTTATATATAAAAAAAAAAAACACCATGTGTCGTCGCCCGATTGGTTGAGTATTTTTTATTTTATCTTATTTTAAAAAAAATAGATATAAAACCGGCAACGGTTTTTGAACATCTCTAATTGTAACTGTCAATTTCAGTTACGGTTTTGATTCTGATTTTTTCCATTCGGTTTCAGTTTTTACCATCGGTTTCCAAACCGTGGACACCTCTAGCCAGGAGAGAATACACAACAACCCTTGAATTTCGTGTATAATTTTATATCAAGGATTTGTAGGTAATAAACCTTAAATATATATTTTAATCATAGTTAATTTTTTATTTGAGGTTCACCATATATCTTCACTAAAAATGTTATTTTGTAGTGAATTACATATTATAGTCACGAGTCTCATGGCAATAATTGAGCGTTTAGAATTTATCTCATGCGGTGGCTGTTGGATCAATGCACATGATGATTTTGATTGACGAATGTGAAATTCATCAATTAGTTTCCATTTTTACATTTTCAAATCTTTATATTAAAAAACACAATTTTTTAATACCCGTTTGGACGAGTTTGTCTATTAATTAAAAGATTAAAAAAACTCTTTTAAAACAAATTGTACCGTTTGGTTGTCATTCAGTAGAGTTTTTAGATGATTAAAAAAATTGTTTTACGTCTATTTGGAGAATCTCAAATTTTAGGCTTTTCCCAGTAGATCTTTTTGAGTTTTTTTAATGACATTAAAAAGTCTAATATAACCCTATCATTTAAAATAGTTTTTGAATATTTTGGTAATCTTACCATTTAAAAAAACCTTTTTTAATTGACAACCAAACGACCAACATCTTCCTATTAAAACCCTACTTGTAAAATGTTTACTTTAAAAGATCTACTCCTAAAAGATCTATGTGAAGAAACTCTTCCAAATGGAGGATATACCATGTCATTAATCAGATTGTATCCATATGCATATTTGGCTCCCATGTATTTTTCTAATCCCAATCACATAAACCAAGAAATGAACTTTCTTTTTTGGGGAAAGAAACATGAAAACAAAGATAATGAGTTTTATTTGAGGATGCCTATTTAATTAATACTAAGGTCTTTTAAATGAATTCAAAATTAATTAATTAATTAGTTTTTAGAAATTTAAGAAAGATATGGTATTTTTATTATTATTATAATTAATTCGAGATTAGAGAATGGTAACACGATTTGAATCCACATTTTCTATACCGTAATACGAATGGTATACGATGAACTAAAATTATCTCATTTATTTTGTTCATTATGCATTTTAGGTGAATTTAATTGTCTTCCATTTAAATTCATTTGACACTACAACTATTTATAGCAATCGTTTGATTTTTATAATCCAAGATTATATTCAAATATAATCCCAATTTTATTTGAATTTATGATATAAGAATCATGATTTTATTTTTTTATATATATATATAAGAATCATGAAGACAACATCTCACATGCAATACATGTTATTTCAGGTTTGATTGTTCACATATATTTAGCAAAATCCTTTTACATATATAGATATATTAAAACTATTTTACTAGATCGAGATCTAACATTAATATAAATCTTGTAGATCAACAATTTTTCTGGTGAAGTTTTTTCTAATGATAGAATTTAGGTAAGAATCTAGTTACCTAACTCGATGTTTAAAATCTATATATTATTTATTATTAACTCAACATTAATTAAAATTATGATATCTTTATGAAAATAAAGTACCCTGTTTTAAAAAAAAAGAAAAAAGAAATAAAGTACCTGTTATGAATAGTAAATAATCAAATTAAATTTATAGTTAAATGGACTCGATATCAAGTTATAGATTATAAATTCATAATCCTAATTGAATTTCATTTTGGATGGAACATACAATATTTACTAATTCTTTCATTCCATTTAGCAAGATGGATCTTTAACTAAGAAGCCAAATGAATCCTAAACTAAAATCTAGACTTCATAAGCTAACTAGAAGCTAGAATAAGTTATCAAGTAAAATTTAATTATCGAGTTCATTGATATTCCTCGTATAATATATGCTACCACATATATGATTATATTCAATTCCATGAAATTGATAGTGTTGACGTTAATTTTTAGATTACGTAAGATTAATCACGCGTCTAACAAGTTATTATAAATTGACAACGATATTATGAAAAAGATAGGAAAAAGTAAAGTATGTAAACACAAGTTTACATGGTAAAACTTTAAAATTGGAAAAACATCTACGGTTGTCTAAAACTTCAAGGTGGAGAAACATCCACAGTTACCAGTGACGACGTTACACACTCTATTCTTTTTTTTTCTTGTATATTTTTTGTTTCTTTGTCTACATCTCTCCGTTTTGTACCGTGAGTTTATGGATCTATTTTCCTATTCCTAAATCTCTCTATTTTCCTAGATGCTATGATAGTCTTCTTACTCTTGATTGAAAAAGTTATTATCACTTACTGGTTACTATGTCCTTCTTCTCTTTAATTCATTAACCATGAATGAATAGCTTGATATTATTAGCTGATATATATTGTTACAATCAATTCAATCAAGGCATTAATTGTGGGAGAATTCAGTGTTACAATTATCCCAAAATATATATTTTCTTTTTCCCTTTAACAACATGTCAAATTGTCAATGTCCAAGAAAACACAAATGACGAAAAAATAATAAAAATAACTCACTACAGGAAAAAGACATTTGCAATCACATCTCAAAAGCCCATCTGCGAGCATCATTAAATCTGAAGGAACACGTGTCTTTCACATGAAAAAAAAAACACAGTACATTATGTACGAGTAGAAACACACAAGAAATCCTCTATAGAATAAAATTTTCGAGATTCTATTTATACCTTACACCAGAAATCAATTTATTTTCAACCAAACCCCTCCCTCTGTTTTCCTCCACCTGCCCTGTTTCTTTTACTCTGCAAAATTTTCTCTCGTTTTCCCACTTGAGAGGGGTCTGTTTCTTGGAAAACAAACACACTATGGCCAAGTCTGTAGCTTTCTTCCTCCTAACTCTCCTCGCCATCTCCATGCTCCAAACCATGGTAAGATTTTCACTCTCTTCCCAAAATGCACTTTTTCTGGAAGTGCTTGTGACAAGTGACAAATCTCTCTGTATTTTTTATTTTTTTTGTAGGTCATGGCTTCTAATGGTCGTGGAGGTCACCACTACGATCAGGTACTGATTAATCAATCTTTGATTATGTTTTTATGTTGTTGAACATATAGCTTAATGTGGGTTGTTGAAGCTCTTGGATCTTGAACTTGGATGTGTTTTTTGACAACATTTTATTTATTTATTTATGTTTTTTTGTGATTTCAGAGACGTTATGGACCTGGGAGTCTCAAGAGCTATCGTAAGTACTGCAATAAAAAAAAACGTTTTATAAATTTTGTTTCTCAAAAACATATTAAACAATAAATTAAAAAAAAAACTTTTGATTTATTTAATTTTGAAAATTGAGCAGAATGTGGAGGAGAGTGCAACCGGAGATGTGGGAATACACAGTACCACAAGGCCTGCATTACATTCTGTAACAAATGCTGCAAAAAGTGTCTGTGTGTGCCTCCAGGGTATTATGGGAATAAACAAGTTTGTCCTTGCTACAACAATTGGAAGACCAAGGAAGGAGGACCCAAGTGCCCTTAGAAACCAGTCAAATCACTCATCACCCAACTCCTCTTTTCCTAAATTGCCCCTTTAACTATCATGTATTTTTTTTTCCCTTTATTTTACTATTACTGCTTCTGCTGCCCTTACTAAAAGCTCAATATTGTCACTCCTTGAGGACTTTGATTTCCTCTAAATGAGAGTGGCTAGTCTCTCTCTCTCTCTTATATTATTAATTATTATCATCAATGAAATTCATTTTCTATTAGAAGCATTGTTTTTACCATATCTGCTTCTTGTTTTTTCTATTTTGTGCATAATAGTGTTTGAGACTTGACTTTATTTTGGCTCATTATCTCCAAAAATGAAAATTGGGATCTCACATATACAAGATTGGTTCATACAAACCTTAAAAGCCATTCTTATATAGTTACATCTATCAAGAAAAGAGGAAATAAAGAAAGCAAACCAATGCCAATGTGAATGTTTTTGTTGGAAGTAAAATCGTTACTACTTTTCAAGTACAACTATGTTAAGTTAAAAAGCAGTAGAAACAACCTAATTTTGCATCTTAATTTGAATAGACCAAACTCCAAAGCATGAGCATTTGCTATATATGCCCTACTACTACATGTGCCCGGAAATTAAGGGTGAATAGCAAAATTCATGACAAGTGAAACATGGAGGTGGGGCCTAACTATTATGAATTATCTATCATGAGCATAGAAGATTGGGCTAATCACTCTGCTTTTTTTTTTTTTTTTGAGACATTGTGGGGTAAATGAGCATATGATCAATTGACCATGCACCGATCATACGTGGATACATATTAATTTTTCACAGGATTAGATCATATGAACGCATCTCAAACCGGGTAGTTCATCCGATTTACCCTAAATCTAAAGTTTGGATCCCCTTTATGTTTTTTTTAATATAACTACTATTGAGGCATGACAGATTAATTATGCTCTATAAACATGGTTCAGAATACTACTCTCACTATCGGAAAGAGTTTACATACGGACTACAACTCTCACAAACTAGGAAAAAACTCTTTACATATACTTGTAAAATATACATGATGAGACTCGAACATTTGACCACAAGATATGGAAATGAGATAAAAAAACATCACTACTAAAAAGCGATATACAAGTTTAGACTCACTTGGCTATATCTATATGCTACAATGGTCATTCTTACAAATGCTTCGTAGAAAAGAAAGAAAAGAAATTAACGGGTCCAATCTGCATACTGCATATCAGTAGGGTTACTCTGGCCCATGAGTGTAGATTTACCCTGATAGGCTGATATTCAGTTTTAGTACTCCTGAGATTCTTAGGTTTAGGATTCCGAATTTAGTTATGTAAAGAATAATAGTTTTGAACCATTTCTCTAACTGTCCAACATTAGATGCAGGGTCGGTCTGGTCCCGATTCAAGCGTTAGAGAAACGTTTCTCTAATGTTAAAGAACAGTTACTCAAACCTCTAGCTTCCGTGTGGGCTATATTGTAAAGGTAGAACTGCAAAAGATAGTAAAACAAATAGGATCCGTAGCTCAGTTATATTTCATTGCACACATGGGTGCGTTTGGTATTGGAATGGGACAGGACAGGACAGGACATGACGAGACAGTTGTTCCATATTGTGTTTGGAATGTCTGTGACAGAACTGTGAACTGTACCGTTATACGTTTGGTATGACTGGAACAGGACAGAACAAGATATTCAAATGACTAAAATGTCCTTCTTATTATGTCCAATGTTTGTTACCACGTATTTTATTCAAATGACCAAAATGTCCTCCTTCTCATGTTCACAATTCCCCGGTTTACCTATTTTATTTGATTAGATTTATTATTTTATTTATGTGATAAAAAAGCTTAATAAAAAAAATCAACCCACGTTTTTTACTTCATTGAATATTCATCAGACCAATTTCTTCATTAGATTCAAACACATCCAAATCTTCATCAGATTCGAAAGTAAATCCAGATCTTTATGAACCTCTTCTTCATAAATATGTAATCAACTTATATACACAAAATCTTAAAAAAAAAAATATGAATATGAGAAGTTGAAGAACTCTGAAATTGAATCTTGAAAAGTACACAGAAATTGAAGAACTCTGAGAATTTTGTATTGGGTAATTGAAGCCGTATAAATGATGCATCAGACCAGTCAACCACCAGATCCAACAACGATTTAACGCGACACCGACTACGACGAGGACGGAGCTGCGACTGATGGTGAGAGACAGACCAGTCAACCACCAGATCCGGCGGCGAGTTAACGCGACACCGACCCCGATGAGGACAGAGCTGCGATTGGTGGTGAGAGAGAGAGAAAGAGAAGAGAAAGAAGCGATGTGTGAGTGAGGATGAGAGATCTGTTAGGTTTTTAATTTTATAGTTGTAATTTTTGAAAGTTTTGAGGGTAAAATTGTTTTTTTAGCTCTTGTCCCATGCATGGGACAAATCTGGCCGAGGGTCTAAGGTGGGACAAGATTTTGTGGTTTTTGTCCCATCTTGTCCCCGTCCCGTCCCATGCTAATAGCGCGCCAAATGCGGGATAAGAGAAAAGTTGTCTTGTCTCGTCCCACGTACCAAACGCACCCATAGGGAACAAACCATATAAGTTAGAGATGGCAATGTGATGGGTAGGGTAGGGTGGCTTTTCTCGTACCCTGCCCCATTTATTTTTTAAAAACCCATTTCCTCATAAAACCCCACAAAGATGAAGTAGGGCGGGGCAGGGCGGGGTGCTTATCCCCATCCAATTTAACCCATTTAACAAAACTATTTATTAAAATTTTATCAAAAAATAATATTTATTATAAATAATAAATATATAAACTAATAAATATGATATAATATACAAAGTAATTCTAAAAAACAAATTGAAAATCATCGTATAAACATAAATTTCAAACTAAAAAAATAAATTCAATTATTTTAAAACATAAACATTGAACTAAATAATTAAAAAAATAAGTATTATATTTTAAATGGGACGAAGATTATAAAACTCATCCCCACTCCATACCCATTGCGGGTTGTACTATCCATTTCCATCCCCGTCCCAGTCCCATTCTCACCTAATTAAAATTCATCCCCACCCCATAAGTGCAGGTTCCCGTAGGGCCCCATCACCGCATGTTTATTTTGCCATCCCTAATATAAGTTTTACTAAATAAGTAAATATACTAAACATCCAGACAACAAAACTAGAACAAAAGTGTTGGAAGATAAAGAACATAAAATCAAGGTAATCAAAAATCTCAAAATGAAAGATTCAGAAGAGTCATTGATGTTGTCAACCATTAAGGGGCCGTTTGGTATGGGGTAATCAAAATAATGTGATTCCCGGAAAAGTTAAACACAGGAATGTGATTCCTGAAAAACTTGTACACATGTGTTTGGTTGTGTATGAGAATATTTCGTAGGATTCCTGGGAATATCAATTAACCATGTTTGGTTATACATGGGAATTTATTTTTTTATTATTAAAAACTAAAAAAAAAAAATCAACTTATATGGTTAAAAAAATAACCAGATTCATTTCTCAAACATCATCACCATCATCCCTTTCTTTCCATCTCTCTATGTCTTTCTTTCCATCTCTCTATGTCTTTCTCTCCAAATCATCTCCACGTCGTTGTCGTCGTCGTCGCCACCTCCGGCCGGTCTTGTCTTCGTCATCGAAGCTCGCCATCATCGTCGCCATCATCGAAGCTCCCCGCCGCTTCTTCATCGAAGCTCGCCCTCATCGTCGTCATCATCGAAGCTTGCTGTCATCGTCTTTGTCGTCGTCTTCGTTCGCCGTTGCCTGTAGTTGTCTTCATTCGCCGTCGTCGTCTTCGTCTCCGTCATCATCGAACCTCATCATCGAGCAACCCAGATTTATAGTTGTTGTAATTTTTTTTTCCTTTTTCTGCTGCTGATGATGTTTGAGAAATAGATTTGTGGGAAAAGATTTAATAGAAGATTATTTGAGTTATTACTGTGTTTTGATTAGGGATTTCAAAAATGAAATTAGGGATTTTGTTATTAACGTGGAGAAGGATTGTGAAGAACAGAGAAGAATAAAAAAAAA
This sequence comes from Dipteronia dyeriana, assembly GCA_032871835.1. Taxonomy (NCBI): domain Eukaryota; kingdom Viridiplantae; phylum Streptophyta; class Magnoliopsida; order Sapindales; family Sapindaceae; genus Dipteronia; species Dipteronia dyeriana. The sequence continues at coordinate 2,447,356 of CM065297.1, forward strand.
TAATGATGGTGGAGCCCACAGTGGGAATCAGATGGAGGTAATCTGAAACCCACCTATTTTGATAGGAATCACATTACCCCTCTGGAGGGTAATGTGATTCCCATGGGATTCACTTTTTCGGGAAACAAAAAATCCAAACCTGTTATCAAACATGGGAATGCTCTGAGATTCTCATTCCCATGCAAATATACCACCATTCGCTGAGAAAATTATCTATGAATTTTTTTAAAAAAAAATCTATTTTATCAATTAATAAATCTTGATGAAAAGCACATGTGATATCTCTTTCAATGTAAATAACCATAAATTTTAAAATTAAATTCATTTTCCATATTATTGTAATTAAATCCAACCAAAATAATACCAATAAGATGTTCATTAAACATACTGTTACTTTGTAAAATTAAAATTAGATTACACTTAAAATTCTATAAATTTGAGATTATAATAAGTGGAAATGGTGATGAATGTCATCTTTTTTTTTGTCCCTTGCAGTGATGTTACCGTTATAATAAGTTAAGTTTAAAAGACACATGTTATGGTGAGCTACCGAAATTGCCCTTAAATAATCGATTCTTTATTCTTTAAAAATTGTTGTCCAAAAAAGTTATCTGAAAATCAATCAACTACTCTATTTTTTCTTCAGAAAACGAGCTCCATTTCAGATATTACCCAGAATCAGGTCGACAGTCACCACCAGCCAATGTTGACCCTCAACGTTGCACGGAATCAGGACCTGTAATAGTATGCATACGGTATTAGGTCAGGATATACGAACAGCTTAGTTTTTAAATCATTTCTATCATTTAACACTTACCAGGTCAACCTATTTCCACTCGTGGTTGCTCCACAGACCTTCAGAAGGTCCTCTTCCAACCATCGGGACTGTAACACATTCCACTTTACCGTGGTCACAGCCCTGTGCGAATCACGAGGCATCATCCTCTCTCACATGTACAACATAAGTGGTTGTACATACAAGCATTGACAATATCGTATTAATAATACAAAACCAGAAAATGCGATTCAATTCCAAAAATTTATAACTACTTACATAAAATTGTGTATCCAACACGTTGATCCTCTGGTCGTACACATTGGGGAATCCTCGCTGACGCTTGTGAAGAATATGGAGGTATGCATCCATATGCTGAAAAACAATAAAACCATCGTAATTGTTAACAATATAACATTACTTACACAAACGTTAATATGAAAATCACGTAAGTACGTACCGTGTCCTCCAAGTCCATGAAGTTGGACTGCATACGCATGAACCATCCCGCGTCCACTGGTGCCAGCACGTCCACATCACGTCTGTTTAATGATTGAATTAACTTCGGTTTACATAAATTTGAATAAACGTTAAATATACAACCATTTTTATTATAAAAAGTTGGACTCACAGTTCCCCGTTGATGTTCCTCTTGAAGGCTTTGTATGCCGCAAGCTGGTCAGCATCCACTAGTCCGTGGGGGTCAAAAATATGTTCCACGGACTCGGGCCGTGTCCTAAACCTCTTTGGACGACATGGATCTGTTTAAGGGCTCATCAACTGCCATCTGCGCTTAACTAAACGCTTCGATGTAATGGCCAGTGGAGGGGACCGCAATTCGATCCTATGATAAAAACGCTAGATTCCATAACACAAAAGCTCGATCCCTCAGAAAAAAAGCTCGACCCTTAAAAAAAACTCGATTTTATGAAAAAATGCTCGATCACATAACAAAATAGCTCGATCCTATGTAAAAACAGCTCGATCCCACGATGAAAAAACTCGATCCATTGTAAAAAAAGCTCGATCCTTTTCAGAAAAGCTCGATCCTATTCAGAAAACGCTCGAACCCTTATATATATAAAAAGCTCGACCCACCAAAACCTAATTATTTCACAAAAATTTATAAAAAAGCTCGATCATATGAACAAACAAGCTCGATCCTATGTAAGAAAAGCTATATTTATTTAAAAAAAAGCTCGATGTCATGATGAAAAAACTTGATCAAATGAAAAAAAAACTCGAACCTATTGAAAAACGCTCGAATCCTTTTCAAAAAAGCTCGATCCCTTTCAAAAAAGCTCGATCCCTTTCAAAAAAACTCGATCCCTTTCAAAAAAAGCTCGATCCCTTTCAAAAAAGCTCGATCCAATTAAAAAAAAAGCTCGAACCTATTGAAAAAAACTCGAATCCTTTTTAAAAAAGCTCGATCCCTTTCAAAAAAGCTCGATTCATTTTCAAAAAAGCTCGATTCATTTTCAAAAAAGCTCGATCCCTTTCAAAAAGCCTCGATCCAATTCAAAAAAAGCTCGACCCTATTGAAAAAGATCGATTCCTTTTCAAAAAAGTTTGATCCCTTTCAAAAAAGCTCGATCCCTTTCAAAAACATATTGACTTACCAAAACCTAATTTTCACGAAAATAAAAGCTCGACTTAACAAATAAGTTCGATTCTCTTGTAAAAAGTCTCGATAACCCAGATTTCATCTCCCTCAACTGATATTCAACCAAATTACAAACCCTAACCTAAACCACAACCATTCTCACATCTCTATTTTAACTGGTTTCTACAATTCCTATCAACAAAACCCAATTCTAACATGTAATGCAAGTTAACAAGAACAAAAACAATGAAAAAAAATAATTATCTTACCTTTCTCAATCGCAGCTCCTCCGGTCACTTCACCGTCGATTAACTTCCCGTCGGTTTGACTGTTGCTTCTCTCTGACTTTGAAAACGACAAATTCCTCACTGTTTTAATATTTCAGGGGATTTTCGTCTGAACACGTTAAATGATGTCTTTTAAACATACATTAGTAAAGTGATGATATTTGCACAACACCCCCCTCAAATAGTGGCTTTAATTTTTTGACCCCATTATAATAACCCTAAAATTTCTAAACAAAATTACATATTTAAATACATAATATTTACAAAACGGTACCTAATTTGAATACCAATTTTTAATGTTGACAAAGAGATTGAGTCAATTTTTAGCAAATTATTTTGAAGAATGGAGGAGACAATTTTTTCAATATATGATCGCTTGTGATGCTTTTTTTCTCTAGGTTAGTACAATTATATATATAAACTATTAAGTCTCTTCATCCTAGCCTACCCCAGCCGCATTACGGTCCGTGTCTGGAAGCACAGTGGAGAGGGATCAAGCCTTTAGTGAGACATCTTAAATTTTTTGGTGAAAAATGTATTTTAAATGGTTGAAAGAGAGAATAAAAGAAATAACTTATTAAATCTTAGCCATCAAAATATCAAATATTCAATGGCTACAAAATCGTGTCCAAAATAATGTCCCCCGATCCCTCCCTATATATATATATATGTACATGTGGGTGTGGGGGGAGGGGGACTTCTCACATTCATGATGAAATTTTATGAATTTTAATGTATATAGATAATGAACAAAAAATGAATTATACTTGTGGGACAAATTTTATTTTTTTCTAAATTTGTCCAATATTTTCCCACTTTATAAATTTATTTTGTTTACAAAATTTAGAAAAAAAAGTTCTCTAATTCAAAAAATTATGAAAGTTTCCATGTAAGTATATTTCTTTTTAAATATCATCCATAAAAAAAGATTCATTAAATTTCATCTTGTTATTAATGGTTTATACATAAGATTTATGGAAGTGAGTTTACATACGAGAAGTCTCGTGTATATATAAGGTTTGTCGTTCCTTTATTAGCTATAATTCTCTATTCATTCGAACTTTGGTCAAATAAATATATACCTTTAAAATAGGATGTCAAAAAATGAAATACAATAAACAACATGATCTGGATCAAGAGTTATGGTTAAAACCGTAACGATCACATGTCTAAAATAATATTTTGACGTTACAATTTAAAATAAATTTATCTTTTCTTATTTTCAAAATTCAAGTTGGTTTTTTAACACTTATTTCACAAGTATATGTCGATAATATATAAACTCGTCCGAGATTTTAGCCATCCATAAGGCTTGTCATTTGTGCCCTACCAAAACTATGTTAGCATGCCATGAGATTGAAATTGTTAATGACTCCAAAGTTACCGTGACTTTGATCAATAACCAAACCCCAAACATGTCGACATTCGTAGTTCTTTGAGTATTTTGAGAGGAGCCATGGTAACTTTTAACTCTAGAGTTTCGAATTTTTTTGCTGACAAGCTTGCAAAGATGGGCTCGAGCAACGATGGAGACAAGATTATTTGGGGAGATATCTCATAGTGTTTGCTGTTTTTGTCTTTATCGGTCTTTGCTCTGTTTTGCTGGGTATGTGGCCGTTTTTGCTGTTGTTGGTGGCTTTGTCTCTGGTTGTTAGTGGGCGGGCCTGTGGGCCTTTTTGGTTTCGTCGGCAGGCCTGTGCTTCGTCTTTGCATTTTGAGCCTTTGCTTTTGTTTTGGTTATACTATTCTTGATTAGTGGGCGGGCCTTTGGGCCTTTTTGGTTTCGCCGGCAGACCTGTTCTTTGTCTTTGCATTTTGAGCCTTTGCTTTTGTTTTGGTTATACTATTCTTGAGGCGCATTTGCATCGTTACATTTAAGTTTTTGAGCTTCTCCTCAACCAAATCAAATTCAACAATAATACGGTTTGGACTCACATGATTATAAGCCACCCAATGGAGAGCTTCATTTAGAGGAATACTTTGGTTTGAAACAAAATAAATATCGCTTTGATGTCCATCCATAAATCTTTTCAAGGAGAGTATACCCAAATAGATTTTGTAAATTCATTAAATTCCACATACTTATAGTCGTCAATAGACTCAACATATTCCAACATATTCCAAGCCGCATGTAGAATATCGAGATTGACCATCTAATATTTCCTTGTGTTTTTAGTCAAAAGATTATATTCCAATAGACTATGTAGTAAGAATTATACACCAATAGACTATATAGTCTAATTATACTATATAGTGTAATGTTGTATAATCCTTCGACTAACAAACACAAGGAAGTACTAGATTATCAATCTCGATATTCTATATAAGGTTTGAGTTATGTTAAGTCTACTGACGATTATAAATATGTGAAATTTTATGAATGTACAAAATCTATTATGACCTACTATCATTAAAAAAGATTTATGGATAGATATTCAAAGTGATTTTTATTTTGGTTCAAACAAAGATATTCCTCTATATGGAGCTCTCCATCGGATGGCTTATAATCTTGCAAGTCCAAACCGTGTGATTGTTGCAATTGATTTTGTTGAAGAGAAGATCAAAACCTTATATGTATCGATGTAAACTTGCCCCAAGAATTTATATACCTAGACAGTCAATTAGCAACAAAAAATCATAATTAGTTTGTTAATCGTGTGTGTATATATATATAATTAGTTTGTTAATCGTGTATATATATATATATATATATATATATATATATATATATATATATATATATATATATATATATATATAGTAAAACCAACTTGAAATTTGGAAATAAGAAAAGATAAAATTATTTTAATTTGTAACATAAAAACATTAATTGAGACATGTGATCATTATGGTTTTATTCTTATATTATTATTTGTATTATACTGATTTTATTCTTAAACTATCATAGGTGTTATCTTGTTATGTGTGCAATATTTATTAACACTAATAAATAGTATAAAAAGGTGTTTTAGCTTCAAAAATAATTTTCCTTTACCCGCCCCTTCTAAAAGTTTATATATTACAAAAATCTTATAATTACTCCAAAGTTTATAAATAAGTATAGTATTTTTAATTCCATGAAAAACAATTCGGTTAAAAACATATTCTTCTATGAAATACACATCTCATAATTTTGTGTCTAAATGTCCCTTACTAAACCCTTTTAAAACTTTATATTTAATTTTAAGAATATCATAGAATTACCTTACATTTTATAAATAGGTAGAGTAGTATTTTAAATAGTTTCATGAAATAAAATTTTGTTAAATAAATGTGCATCATGTAATGTTTTGTTCAAATTGCCCTTAAATGTGTATATTTTACACATGTCTTAGAACTATCCCAAATTTTATATATAGGTAAAAGAGTATTTTAAGTAGTTTTATTTTATTTTATTTTATTTTATTATTATGATCATATTCTGCAATAAAATATGCATGTGACTCGTAATATTTTGTCCAAATTTCCCTTACTAATCCCTTATAAAACTTTATATATTGCAAATATTTTAAAATAACCCCAAATTTTATAAATAGGTATACTAAAGTATTTTAAGTAGTTTCATGAAAAAAATGGGTAGAAAGGCATTCTTCTATGAAATACGTGTCTCATATATTTTTGTACAAATTTCCTTACGAATCACTTTTAAATATTTTTATTTTGCAAAGGTCTTAGAATTATTCCAAATTTTATAAATAGGTATAGTACAATATTTTAAGTAGTTACATGAAAAACAATTTGGATAGAATCACATTCTTCTATGAAAATATGCATCTTGTAACCCTTGTAAAAGTTTATATTTTACGAATGTCTTAGAATTACCCACAATTTTATTAATAGGTAGAGAAATTTGGATAGAATTGCATTCTTTTATGGAATAGGAGTCTAGTAAAATTTTGCACAAATTCCCCATACTAATCCATTTTAAATGTTTATATTTTGCAAAGGTCTTAAAAATTATCCCAAATTTTATAAATAGGTAGAGTAGAGTATTTTAAGTAGTTCCATACAAAATAATTTGGATAGAATCACATTATTCAATGAAATCTTAGCCTCGTATATTTTACTCAAATATCTCTTGTTAACCCCTTTATAAATCTCTTAGGATTACCTCAAATTTTAGAAACAGGTAGAGTAGAGTATTTTAAGAAATTTCGTAAAAATCAATTTGGATAAAATCATATTTTTCAATTAAATATGAGCCTTGTAACATTTTTTTTCTCAAATTTCGCTTATTAACCCCAATATAAATGTTTATATTTTGTAAATTTCTTAGAATTACCTCAAATTTTATATTTTTCTTTTTGAAAGATTTTAATTATTTGGGTTTTTTTTGGATTAACTTACTAAATATATTTTTTATATTTTTATTTTCAGAATACTGTTTTCCACCGGATGCGTTTTCGAACTTCAAAACTTAAACCAAAATGACTGTTTTTATTTTTATATTTATTTATAAAAAACAATAAATAAAAAACGTTAAATGAATAACGGTCGTTCCATTTATATTTTACACTTTTTTTTCTTTAATATTTTTTCATTTTTCATTTTTTTTCTCCAAATGGGCCCAGTTCACGGCCCACGACTCCTCCCAAAAAATCTCAACTATTTTCAAATTCCCGCTAAAACCATACTTTACCAAAAACTTTCAAATCAAAACAAAAAAGACGGAGTGAGAAGAGAGATCTTCAATTTATTGAAGCATCTGAGTTGAATCCAAAAACAAAATGGTGATGGAATCGGAGGACGGCTCGGGAAGACGAGTGAGGCTCTTCATCAAAGAGATGGTCATGCGAAACTTCAAATCCTACGCCGGCGAACAGCGCGTCGGTCCCTTCCACAAGGTTAGTACTTTTTGTTTTCTCAGTTCTGTTTGGTTTCCGAGAAAGCTCCGGTAAATCTGTAAAAGAAAGTTATAAAGTAATTGGACTAAACAGTGTACGAGTGTGTGTAGGAACTTAAAAGAAGTATATTTGTTTTTTTTTGACGTGTAATTGAAAGCTAGGGCTCTGTTTGGTTGCTCGGAAAATTGTGGAAAGTAGAAGGAAAATTCAATTGAGGCTACAGATTGGAAAACAAAAAGAACTCAGTTTGGAAAACAGTAGCTAATAAATTAAATGATTCATTTTTACTTTTACTAATTTTTCCAATTGCTTTTCTTTGTGTTTTGCGGCCACTGAAGAGAAAAAAAGAAGCATAATCTTGATTAGTTTTTGTACTTGGCTTCTTTTTCTTTATAAGGTTGATTTTATTTGGTTAATAAATTTATTGTTTTGGTGGGTGATAGAGTTTTTCCGCTGTGGTTGGACCAAATGGAAGTGGGAAAAGCAATGTGATTGATGCAATGCTTTTCGTATTTGGAAAGCGAGCCAAGCAGGTGAGTTTTGGACATTTCACTTTTTTCGTGATATTTTATTTATCGAAAGAAGCATGTGGTAGATTGGGTTTTAGAATTGGTTACCATTCTTTTGGTAGCATTTTTTTTTTTACATTTTTTTATCTTCTATATGTAGTAGAAGTACTTATTGTTTTTGTATTGTTGTGTTAATATAAATGTGCAGATGCGACTTAATAAAGTTTCAGAGCTTATTCACAACTCTACTAATCATCAGAATTTGGATAGTGCTGGCGTTTCTGTTCACTTTCAGGAGATTGTTGATCTGGTAAAGTTTTAGTCTTCCTACTGGAGTTTTTGCTTGTAAGAAATTGTTTTTGTTATTTATGGGCTTTATTGTGATGAATTTGCGGTCTCAATAAATTGCGAAATGGTATTAACTTGGGTATTATATTTTACTGTTACCTTACAGTATTTGAATACTGCCTTTAGAGTAATTTACTGTCAAAATTCTCTTAATTGAGTTTGTAATGAATACAGGATGATGGAACATATGAAGCTGTTCCAGGAAGTGATTTTGTTATTACCCGTGTCGCATTCCGTGATAATTCCTCTAAATATTATATTAACGACCGTGCAAGTAATTTTACTGAAGTTACTACTAAATTGAAAGGGAAAGGGGTTGATCTGGACAACAACCGTTTTCTGATTCTTCAGGTTCAGTACTGTCACACAACAATTTCAGTTCTGAGTCAAGATTTTATTTCTATGCATCTTAGACATTTGCTTCATGGTTGTCTACAGGGTGAAGTTGAGCAGATTTCACTTATGAAGCCTAAAGCTCAAGGGCCACATGATGAAGGCTTTCTTGAATACCTTGAGGATATAATTGGAACTGACAAATATATTGAAAAAATTGACGAATCTCATAAGGAGTGAGTATTTTTCCTGAATGCTAATCAAGTAGGAAACTTTACCCTGTAGATGGTCTTATCCCTGCTTCCCTTCATTTTTACTTGAGAGCATCAATAATGTATATTACTTGTATGAGTGTTAAGGGAGACTCAGTTTATTTTGGTCATGAAAACGATGCTTTTATCAGGATCTCAAATGCAAAAAAAAACCCTTGTAAAATGGGTGGTTTATTGGGGGAGTTCAGGAACTACTTTCAAGTATGTTTGAAATGAAATAGCAGTGTAAATTTTGCAGCATTCTTGATTAAGATTTGAAGGTATATCCTTCCAGATGATGCGACTGATATCAAAATGGCATTTTCTACTTAATACATCATGCCTTTCAATACGATTTTTGTAATTTTTGGACTACCGTGGGCCTGAGATTGTTCTGCTGCTGCCATACTGAAAGAATGTAGTTTCATGACTAACGTTGTATGTTGTTGTCATTGTTCTTATAGGCTTGAATCTCTCAATGAGAAACGATCTGGTGTTGTCCAAATGGTGAAGCTAGCAGAGAAAGAAAGAGATAGCTTGGAGGTTTGTATGTGTTTTTGTGTACTTGTATATCATTTTGCACATATTCAGCAATCTCTTAATGAATTTCTATGCAATAGGATGTAAAGAATGAAGCGGAAGCCTACATGCTGAAAGAGTTGTCACTATTGAAATGGCAAGAGAAAGCTACAAAATTGGCTTGTGAAGATACTAGTGAGAAAATGGTTGACCTACGGGAAAAGATGTCAAAATTAGAAGAAAATCTGAAGAATGAAAGGTAATATTGGTCGTCATAATAGTGGGTTACATGATCATATAACACTAGAAACCGCCATGAAGATTTTGACATCTTGTTCTAGGGAGAAGATCCAAGATCACAATAAATCATTAAAGGAGTTGGAGTCTGTGCACAGCAAATATATGAAGAGACAAGAGGTTTGCATCATATCGTTATAACTGTCTAAATAATTGTTTGAAGTTATTTTTGATGTACAGCTGATATTAATTTCTCTCTTTTTTTGTATTTTTTTTTTGGGTGGGAGGGAAGGGAAATTTAAGTGTATGAAATCATATGCCATATTATATTTCATGTCTACTTTTAAATTTTCTCATAAGATATTCTGTGAGTTTATCCGAATTTTAGCTAATCAATTGTTTTTGTTGCTGATTAGGAACTTGATAATGATCTCAAAGTTTGTAAGGAAGAGTTTAAAGAATTTCAAAGGCAGGATGTTAAACACCGGGAAGATTTGAAGCATACAAAGCAGAAGATAAAGAAACTTGAAGATAAGCTTGAAAAGGTAGTGAAAAGACATGATTTATGGGAACTGTATATGTACTTCATCTGACTTGTGGCTCGTGTCTGCAGGATTCCTCAAAGATTGATAATCTAACGAAGGAGTGTGAGGTCTCAACAAATATGATCCCAAAACTTGAAGACAATATTCCTAAGTTGCAAAAGCTTTTGTTGGATGAGGAGAAAGTCCTAGAGGAGATTAAAAAGAATTCTAAAGGTGATATATCTATTTTTATCTTTAGCTGTATATATGTCTTCGTTGCTTGTGAATATTGTAGCTCTTCATTGTTGATACACTAAACACTATTAAGTTATGGTAGTCGTAAATGTGATATTATTGTCTGTGAACCTACATATTTTATGTTAGTGTACTTTTTTGTATGCTTATCTTATCTCGAAAAATTCTAGTTAAATATAGTTCTTCTAATAGACGTTTAACTCCTATTAGTCTATTACATTAATTTGCAGTCTTTTTGGGTTTTTTATGCAAAGATTGCTCAAATAAAATTTTATCTATGCTACATTATAGCTGAAAACTTATATAATCAGTTGTTTGAATGTAATGCAGCAAGAACAGCAGAGATGAATTAAGTTTGGTCAAAGTCATATATTTTTCGAAAGTTGCCTAGGTGAATTTTTATTTGGTGTTCGAATTGTCACCTCTTTTTGGTTCCCATGACATTAATTAGTATTGGGAATATCCTAACTTAATTTAGAAGTTAAATTTTTTTTTTATTCTGTAAGAAAATTTTAGTGCATTTTGCGTTGTATTGTGACTCCATTGTTAAAGGTTATTTAAGATCGTATATAGTAGTGCTGTAAGCCTTCTCATGCACAACTTTTGAAGTGTTGGCTGTATGCTTGAATCAAACAAATGAAAGTTTCTATTTTACTAATATAGTCCGTTTCCCTTGAATGGTTATGTTGTGTGGATAATGTTGTCTTTTTGCCTAGTTCTTTGGATCCTATTTGAGGACGATTATCATGAATTACAAAGTAGTCTTTGGATCCTATTAGAGGACGATTAACATGAATTACAAAGTAGCCTTTATTTATATAAAAATTCTTAAAAAGGTTTTCTATGGCACACAAATGTGGTCTCATTTTGTTTTGAGGCAAATTAATGAAATTATTGTTGAAAATTATTAACTTCTGGTTAAATGGGACAGCTTTTGGAATGTGGCACATGGTTTGGGGTTATACTGTAACCTCATTGGTACAATCAGCATGGGTAATATGTATAAATATAATCTTATAAGGTCATCATGGAGAGCTAAGCATTAGATGTACACTGTCTAGGAATTGCTGAAAGTGTGCTGTATCCCTTGATTTATGAGTTTCATGGCAATTAATTTTGTAACTTCTATTATTGTCTTTTGCAGGTAGGACGAGGAATTATATTACATCAGTAATGATTACTTGATTTAGTTAAGCAAATATTAGCTGAATATATATTCTTAAAATTTCATTTGGTTTATGATAAGTATTTACTATATGCCTGATTTGATCAAGGAGTTTCATACTGGCCAGTGTTCTGGAAATGCCTTCATTCTTTGAGCTGAAATCAGTAATATGCCTACATTTTCTCTTCAACATTCTTTGATTTAGTTTGAAGTTGGTTTGCTTTTACAAAAACATGTTCTTTAGAAGTTTAAAGAAGATAAATTCTTTCATTGGAGAAATGGATGTACAGATAATAGAATGTGTTTCAATTCAAGAAAATTGATAGAAGCTACATACATCAACGTTTGAATATAATTCCAAATCCTTGGGTTTTTCTGCACTGTATATGAGATAAAGTCAGTGAGCTGGAGACTATTATTCTTTTTAGGTGTTTTTCACGTAGATGTTCCTTCAAGGGTACTGGAGTTGGGGAACCAATAAATACAGAAATTGATCCATTTTTACGTTGCTGATGCCTTGTAGATGTGTATCTTTGCATTTAATTTGCTAAACTGTTGCTTTCTTCCGATTGATTGATAAACAGTTGAAACCGAGAAGTATCGCTCTGAACTTGCAACTGTTCGTGCTGAATTAGAACCTTGGGAAAAAGAGCTGATTTTGCACAAGGGAAAACTTGATGTTGCATGCACAGAGAGCAAGCTTTTGTGTGAGAAGGTGTGGTTGATATATTTTTTAACTGGTTAACTGGTATTAAAGAAGTTATGATAATTGTAGTGGAAAACTATCCTTACTGTGTAGTTGGATATCAATTATTGTATGTTTCCTCTCTTCTTTTCACAGCCTAGGAAGTTGTATTACTACTCTCTAATTTCTTAAGTCTGCAAATTTTCCATTAATTATAGAAGTCCAGCATTTCATGAAAATCCTCTTGAAATATCTGAGTTTCTTTATTTTGATTGTTAGTCTTCAATACTCAGAAAAGAAATGCTCTTCTCAGTTGGAAGTCATGCTTAGTTCTTCATCGGATACAATTGCTCTGCAGAGTAGTTGAGTAAGAAAGTGCACTACCTCCTATAAACAATCTTGAAACCCCAAATCTAGAAATGAAATTGTTCTGCTGACATACTTGTACAATAATATCTTTTTTATTCTGTTTTGACATTTTGTAAGGTTTCTATCTCTTCTGAAAAAAAAACGTGGTTTTATTCCAACTAGTAGGAAGAATTAAGTCTATTTTTTCTAATTTTCTTGCCATGATAATTCTTGGAATTGGCTGTGTGAATATATATATATATATATAATAATAATAATAAGTTACTAAACTTCAAGATGGAAGATGAAGAGGAATAGTTGGCTGAATGTCCTTGTTGATTATTCTAGCATGAAGCTGGCCGTAATGCTTTTGAGGATGCTCAAAAGAAAATGGATGACATATTGAGAAGACACAGCATTAAGACTGCAGAGATTGCAAATATGCAGAGTGATTTAGAAAAAAACAAGCTTGAAGTTCTGGAGGCTCGTAAAGTGGAACAAGTTAGTAATTTTATGATAACTATTTGAACATCATTTTTTCTTTTCAGTTATTCTTCTCTTGTGGCTGGATATGACAACTGCCAATAATACCTGAACCTTTTACAGGAGTGCATTAAAGAACAAGAAGCACTGATTCCTCTTGAACAAGTTGCAAGACAGAAAGTTGCTGAACTTAAGTCTGTTATGGATTCTGAGAAGAGTCAGGGATCAGTTTTAAAAGCAATTCTGCAGGCTAAGGAGTCCAATCAAATTAAAGGAATATATGGCCGAATGGGCGATTTAGGAGCCATTGATGGTGAGTGTTTGCCCTGTTGTTGGTGTATTATCTTCCTTCAATTTGCCATCTTTTCATCTTTCTAAAATAATTCTTGAAATTTTATGTACAATTTCAAATCCAATTTCTTGGATCAGTAGTTGGGATCAGTTCTGTTTCCTATCCATTTGGATTTTTTTACATTTCTTATCCAGCTTGTACAGAATAATATATGAATTAGTTCAAGCAGAGTTGAGATTTGTTCATGTCTTTACGTGCTAGTGCATTTTATACCCATGATCTAAATTTTACCTCTACTTTCATTTGATTTTTAGGTATGAATGTAACACTTAATGGGTCAAAAATATTATTATTTTCTTTATTTTAATAGATTCTGTCATTCTGATATTCGATGTATTATTCTTGTTATTTTTACTTTGTCTATCAAGTTGCACTTATTCTCTGCCTTAATTTATCTTTGCAGCAAAATATGATGTTGCTATATCAACTGCATGCCCCGGACTTGATTATATCGTGGTGGAAACAACTGGTGCAGCACAGGCATGCGTTGACTTACTACGGAGGGAGAAACTTGGTGTTGCGACATTCATGATATTGGTATAAAGAATTTATTGGATCGAAACAATTTGAAAGTTTCTGCTGTAAAGAATTTATTGGATCGAAACATGTCTTGGTGTGGTTGACCTTGACATATTTGATATGTGGAACAAAAGGTCAAAATAGTTTAAATTATCTTTTTAATTCACAAATTAAATATTTAGCATCTTTGACTTAAGCGTTTCGATAGAGAGGAAATACGCATTTGGTATCCTTAAGTTCCTATGGTATGCAATGTGGCATGTACACGTAAAAGGAATATAGACTGATGACCTTTATTAGATGTGTGGAACAAAAGGTTAAAACAGTTTTAATGATATTTTAATTCACAAATTAAATATTTTAGCATCTTTGCTACAGTGATTTAGTGAAGGAATGTACATGTTTGGCATCCCTTAATTTCTTATAGTATGAAATGTAGTGCATACATGATAAATGGATCTGGAAGACAGACTGATTAATTTTTTATTTCACTTTTGATGTTTTTTTCCTGCAGGAGAAACAAGTTGATCATTTGCCAAGGTTGAAAGAGAATGTAAACACTCCAGAGGGAGTTCCACGTCTCTTTGACTTGATTAAAGTTCAGGATGAAAGAATGAAACTTGCTTTTTATGCCGCAATGGGAAACACTCTGGTAGCAAAGGATCTTGACCAGGTACACCCAAACACACATGTTCTCTTAATGGAGTGTGTGATATATGTGATGCCATTACCTTATAAGATCCAATTAAAATTCGATATGACCCTGTCATGACATTGTAGCTCACCATGAAGTGTGTCACAAACTCAGTCCTAAATAAAGATGTGTATTAATTCCTTATATGCGGTGATAGTTTTAGCCCTGCACTGGTTATTTTCATCAGATTAAATGCAAAGATGTAATCATTATGTGGACCTCATACATATAAATATATAATTGAATCCTATCAAGCTTTACGCTTTAGTTGGATTTGGCAAGTCTATATAATTGTATTTCTTCTCTAATCCAGGCAACACGCATTGCTTATGGTGGAAACAGAGATTTTCGTCGAGTAGTAACACTTGAAGGTGCACTTTTTGAAAAATCTGGTACTATGAGTGGTGGGGGAGGTAAGCCACGAGGTGGTAGGATGGGGACGTCTATTCGATCTGCTAGTGTGTCTGCTGAAGCTATTACCAATGCCGAGAAGGAGCTCTCTGGTATTGTTAATACGTTAAATATTATTCGCCAAAGAATTAATGATGCAGTGAGGCGTCACCAATCCTCAGAAAATACAATTAAACGCTTAGAGATGGAATTAGCTAAAAGCCTGAAAGAGGTACTAAATTTTTTGATTGTATAGGGTTTTTTGGATTATTATGTATTAAATGAAAATTGGATTGTTATGTATTAAGTGAAAATTGATGCAATACCATTTTTCTGTAAAACAGATTGAAAGTTTAAATTCAGAACATGGTTACCTTGAGAAGCAACTTGATTCCTTGGAGGCTGCATCACAGCCAAAGAGAGATGAAATTGATAGGCTTGAGGAGCTCAAGAAAATTATTTCTGCAGAAGAAAAAGAAATTGAACAACTTAAACAGGGATCTAAACAGCTGAAAGCGAAGGTGGGTAAAGGCAACTGTAAAATTCAGGATATGGAGAACTATGTCAGTTCTAAGTTTTATTAATTTTGTTTACTGGATATTTTATTTTATTTTTTGATTTTTCTATTGTGCCTTTTTCAGGCTGTGGAGCTCCAAAGGAAAATAGAAAATGCTGGGGGTGAAAAGTTGAAAGCACAGAAGTTGAAGGTCGACAAAATTCAGTCTGTAAGTTACGCGCCACTTTGAAGACTTTAAATTACTATCATGTGCGGTTTTTGTTAATTCTTGCTTCCCACTCAGGATATTGACAAAAATAGCACTGAGATCAACCGTCACAAAGTTCAAATAGAGACAGGACAAAAAATGATTAAGAAGTTGACAAAGGGAATTGAGGATTCGAAGAAGGAGAAAGAACGACTTCTTGAAGAAAAGGAAAAAATGCTAAGCATTTTTAAAGAAATAGAACAGAAGGCATTTACTGTTCAAGAGAATTACAACAATACACACAAGGTTTATCTTTCTCTTCCTCTTCATGTACCTCAGGTGAATTTGATATCATAGTTGGTTTTGTTATATATATCCAATTTCTTCGTCTGTACTACAGTTGATTGATCAACATAAAGATGTGCTGGATAAAGCAAAACATGAATATGAACAAGTGAAGAAAACTGTGGATGAGTTGCGAGCATCAGAGGTACAGTTTGAAGAGATGCATGTTCTATTGTTTGATCCTTTATCTATTACACCATGTTAACATGTTGTCTATAGCACAGGTTGATGCTGACTACAAATTACAAGACATGAAAAGACTATACAAGGAGCTGGAAATGAAGGGGAAGGGTTATAAGAAACGACTTGATGACTTGCAAGTTGCTCTTATGAAGCATTTGGAACAGTATGTTGGTTAAAGGAAATTCTTTAGAATAAGGAAATACATATGACTTTTCAATTTCAATCATGCTTTTGTTGTATGTTACAGAATTCAGAAAGATCTAGTGGACCCTGAAAAGCTTCAAGCGACCCTCACAGATGTGACTTTAACCGAATCGTGTGACTTAAAAAGGGCCCTTGAAATGGTGGCGTTACTGGAAGCACAACTGAAAGAGATGAGTCCAAATCTGGATTCAATTTCGGAGTATAAATTCCTCTGGGTGTTTGTTCAATGTGATTTTCATTCTGCTGTGTATTTTTACTAAAACTATTTTGTTGTTATAGTTATCGGAAGAAGGTGGCATTGTATAATGAACGAGTTGAGGATCTTACCACAGTAACTCAACAGCGAGATGGCATAAAAAACCAGTATGATGAATTGAGAAAGAGAAGGCATGGATTTCCTTCATATTATATGTGCCTTTTCCCTCTTCAATTTTCCTCTTTCCCTGTTAGTCATATCTGTCTCAACTGAAATGTCTTATTATTTTAATTTTAGGTTGGATGAATTCATGGCCGGATTTAATGCAATATCTTTAAAGTTGAAGGAAATGTATCAGGTTTGTGAACTTGTGCCATTTTCTGTGAATTTAAGAACTCCACTTTGATTTTTCTTGAATCTTTATTGCTCATTTATACACAATCAGTTAGCTATTTTCATTTTTTATGCTGCCAGTTTAACATTCAGGTTTACTTGCTATCTGTTATCTAATTTCTCTTTAAGTAACACTTCTCCCTTTTGTATAAAATGAGCTCGCAGATGATCACACTAGGAGGTGATGCAGAACTTGAGCTAGTGGACTCTTTGGATCCTTTCTCTGAGGGTGTGGTTTTTAGTGTCAGACCGCCTAAGAAGAGCTGGAAGAATATTGCTAACCTATCTGGTGGTGAAAAGGTTATCTCTGAATTTGATTTTCAAAACTCACGAATTTAGTTGGCCTTTATTTATTTTTAATGTGTGCGTGCCAAGTTAAGTATGCTCATTTATTATCTCAGAATTTATTTGTTATGTTTATTTTTAATGTTAAGTATGTAACAATGGTTCTGTAACATTTTTCAGACTCTCAGCTCATTAGCTCTTGTTTTTGCACTACATCATTACAAGCCTACTCCACTTTATGTCATGGATGAAATTGATGCTGCTCTAGGTAGTTTTGCAGAATCATGAGCTTTAGTTTTTTGTTTCATGAAATTGTCTTTTATCTATTTTCTGTTTTCTTTTGGGCTTCTTTACCTTGACGGTTCATATGGTGTGCTAGATTTCAAGAACGTCTCTATTGTGGGTCATTACGTGAAGGACCGAACAAAGGATGCTCAGTTTATAATTATAAGGTAGGTTGGATGCTCTCTGTGGATTACTATTTAGTGGGAAATCATATATTTGCTCAAGCTGTTTTCTGTTTTATACACCTGCAGCCTACGGAACAACATGTTTGAGTTGGCAGATCGGCTTGTGGGGATCTATAAAACTGATAATTGCACTAAGAGCATTACCATCAACCCTGGGAGTTTTGTGGTGTGTGAAAATGCCGCTTAATAGATATGTAAATTTCTCCCGACATGAAATTGAGACTGGTAACTCACCATAAGCTCAATTTCTAACAATTTGAGCTTACAAGCTCTTCTCACTTATTTACTGATGATGTATAACATTGATATATTGTTTTAATATTTGAATGATGTAATTAACTGTCCAGTAGGTGAAATATAAATGCAAGAGCACATTATTTTCCTTTGATCAGTTGGTTTCTCTGCTATGTTTCATGACCTTTCCAGTTAATTGCTTTTGATATTGCTTTGATTTCCTTGGACTTTATTTAGGTTATGCGTCAAGTCATTACATATATGCCACAGTTGCTGTGAGGGGCTGCAATTTCGATTTTTTGGTAGATTTGGTTATTGCACCCTTGGACATCCTAGTTGACAGTGCCTATATACATATTACATCTGAAACTAACATTTAACTGTGCTTGGTAGCATCACAACCTTGAAAATTTTCAGCCAGACGTGAGAGTGAAAGCTAACGGGCTTATTCACGACAAATCTCTCATACTGCATCAAGAGGGTCTTTGTCGGGAACCTGGCTGTCATTGTTCTTCACCCGGTGGAGTTTGAATGAAGGCTGAGACATGTCATGGTCCCGGATAAAATTGTAAGACAATGCTCCCATTAAAGTTCCCGTTACTGGTCCGACAAAATACACCCAAAGCCCCTTGTAGTATGAACTAGCAATTGCTGGTCCTATTGTCCTTGCTGGGTTCATAGATCCACCTGATACTGGTCTGAGGTTCACTACAGAACTTAGTTTCATGGGGACTTTTGTTTGGACTATTTAGTGTGTTTTTGGAAAATCAGTTTTTGAAAACGGTCTTTAACATTTGGATACACTTTTGAAAATGTTTTCAAATTTTAAAGGAAGCAAAGTGCTGTTTTTTTTTTTGCTTACCCTGCCAAGATAGATGTGATGCAAACAGCAGAACCAACTGCAACTCCTGCTAGCTCTCCTACCTGCAAAAAACTAAATAGTGAATTATTCTTCTATGAAAATTTATGACTCCGAAAACATTGAACTAGAATGTGATGTTTACAGCTTTAGAGTCAGTCGCGACCGCGGCAGTTATGAACATCATAGAAAAGGTAACAACAATTTCCATGATCAGAGCTTGGAGATCTGTTCCAGCAGGTGAAGTAGTTCCAATATGTTCAATTGGGTGCAATAGTTTACGCAGTGTGAGTGCTGCAGAAATTGCACCTGTTAATTGAGCTGCTGCATAAATTGGGACCTGCGAGAAAATATTATTAAAAAACATTATGTGGAAATATTGTGTATTTCAATTATAATTTATAAGATAGGATTGGACATAATAATAATAATAATAATAATAATATAATAACACCTCTTAACAGTGATACATGTGCACCTCCTTTTAACATTTAGTGGTCAAGATTTTAAATTTCACCATACACATTTTACGAACATATTCTAATTAATGTAACCTCTCCCCGCTACTTAAATTTTTGTTAAGTTTTCTTTAATAGATATGTTTCAAAATAGAAAACATTGTTTTTGCAAATGAAAAATAATGTTTTTTTTATTGGAATAAATTAAAATTAAAATGTTAAGAACAATTTGATGTTTCCTTTTATTTTTAAAGTGTATTAAAATAATCCATAATTTTTCCTTCAAAATAATTATTTTACACATTTTAAAAAGCAATACTAACTATTTTTAAAATGCAATAAAATGGATTTTCAGTTTTACATATTAATTGAACGATTTCTAAATATTTATTCAGTTTTATAAATTAATTCATAGAATATTATAAAATAATTCTGATAAATTACATAAGGTCCTAAATTTCTTTATTTGAAAATGGCCCATCCACATAAATTCTCATAAATTAAAACTTCAAAAGTTTGGGGAACATACCAGAACTAGTAGATCTACATGATAATTACATCATTTGTAAAACCATGCGAATCTGTGATCTGTCTCATCAACAATCCCTTGTACAAGTTTCAAAAAAAAAAAAAAAAACAGAAAAAAACAAAAATCCCTTGTATTATTTTCATTTCTAATATACATTTTCTCATAAACAATTAAACTCGTACTATCTTTCTTATATTATTTTCATTTCTTTTTTATTTTTTTTTATCTGAACTATTTTAAATTTCATTTATAATATATAATTATATATATTTCCCTGTCTGCTCTATCAATAACAGCCATATAATATATTTTTTTTCTAAAAAAACAACCATATAATAAACACATATAATTCTGTCATTTATTTGGCTTATTTAGAGGATAAAAAATTGTTGCCCACCATGTGGTTGGCTTTGTATTTATTATTTAATACGTATCATGAGAAAGATTCCCATGCTTCAGCTACTGTTCTTTATTTATTTATTTATTTTTTAAAATTGACATCTAAAGAATTAGGGATTTATCTGAACCTATCAAGATTAAACACTAAATATTAGGATAACCAGTGAACATATCCACGAAGTGGTATGACTGTCTGTTCGTTAAGTTTGGAACTCAATTTAGCCACACAAATTTTCTACTTTCAACGTATGTTATGAAAATTCAAATCCCACGATACCTATTTTACAGGTAGGTATAAAAGGTTTTTTGCTTGTTATTACAAGAATAAATATCTTATGGTTCTGAAAGTGAAATTTTAATGAATTTTTTTATGCCCAAATTGAGATGGGGTTCCAAAACAAAACGTTGACACTTGATGGACTCACTTGGTGTGGTCCAAGTGAATCCATCCCACTAATGTCATGTGCCTCTATCTCTATATATGCATGGCATGTGTCGTGCACATTAATTTCATTGTCCATCGATGAAACCTAATTATTCTTTGCCAATTTTTCTTTTTGGAATTTTATCTATTTATTTTTTATAATTTGCTAACCTAACATGGGTATATCAGGAAACTAATAATGGAGTACTAACATATATATATATATATACCTGTTCCCAGGGAAAACGTCTGATAGCTGCAAATGCAAGAGTGACAGCAGGGTTCATGTGTGCACCAGATATGTGACCAACTGCATAAATCATAACAGTCACTATAAGTCCTCCTGCAACTGAGGCTCCTAGTTTTGCAACTTTGTGTTCATCGCTTGCACTCAGTGCTGCAGACCCACATGACACAAACACCAGCAAGTATGTTGCTATTGTCTCTGCTACCACCTGTTATTCATTTTTTATTTTTCGTAAAAATTAACCAGTGTCAGTCAAGAAATCCAATTGTTGATCACTTGTCTGGTTTACTATATAGTATTATATATCATCAAACTTTTCTGGTGGTGTGGATGTCTGCATCTTTATTCATAATAAAAAAACATTCATGAAGATTTTCATGCAAGTTTTTTGAAGATAAATCAAGCCTGGATGACTGGATGAGAAGACAAAGAATCAAGATTACAAAGAAATATGTGTATTAATTAATTACCTTTCTGAGAAAACCAGGAGGATAGAGTTGTTCAAAAGATTTCCAGATGACAAAAGACAGTTGCTTGCTGTGAGATACTGGGGTTTCTATTGATGATACATGCTCAATATTGTGTCTCTCAGTTTGTCTGTTGAGATTTAGATCAACATTTGTCGCCATTTCTCCCTACTCTCTGGAGATAGAGACAGGCAAAAAATGATTTCCGATCAAAAGAAAACGATGAGTAGGGAAACTGTTCAACAAAATTCAAACGCCTGATCAATTGCATAAACTCATATACCTATTTATACTACAAAATGATTGACTTTCTACTATATTTTTTTTAATCATAGAAATTATCAAATGCTGACCAGTAATACGATTTTTGTCCGGTCACGTTATCTAGACAACGCCCTTAATGTTTTGCTCGACCTATCAGGTTTACCCGCACCTGATAACATGACTCTATTTAACTTGATAATGAATCTATTAATTAATTGTATTTCTTACTGCTAGTGGACTGTGTCCCGAATGTGTTAAAAAAGCATCAAGGTATAAAAAAAAGCATTAGATACTTCGGTCCATAGTTGGTCCTTTTATAATTGGTTTAGGGAATAGATATTTTTTTTTTTTAAAAAAAAAACTTGGTTTAGTGCCCATCCTATAAGTGTTTTTCAGTTACTGTTTTTCGAAAATAAAAATGAAAAACGAAAACAGTATTTTTGGTTTCAGTTTTAAATTCTGAAAACGTGTCTGGTAGCATATACTGAAAGTTGTATTTTGAAAATGAAAACGGAAAAAGCGCTTCTGATAGGTTAACCGAAAACTATCAAAGATTGAAATATCAATATTGGTATTTTATTTAATATTATTACAACAATAAACAAATTGATTAAATAATTAACCAATATAACTTTTGTGTTATAATTTTTAAATTGAACAAAAATAACACATAAAAAATTAATTCAAAAAACCATATCAAAAAATGAATTAATCAAAACTAAACTCTTAAATTATAAATAAATAATTATTATATATATATTTATATATTATTATATTATATTTTTTAATATATTATATATACATATATAATATAAATATATATATATATATATATATATATATATATATATATTATTGTATGAATGCTTTTAGTTCTAGTTGGAAATAAATTATTCTGGAAAATATATATATAAGAGGGGCACTTTGGTCATTTAAAAATCTTGTCTCGTCTTATCCTAGCCATATTAAACGCATAATAGTACAATTAATAGTTTTAAAAAAGATTTTTTTATATAAAAAAAGTGAAAAAAAAAGAAAAACGAAAACGAAAATAAAAAACAAGTATTTTGTATTTTTCAAATCTTTCACTTTTAACACTGATTTTGTTTTCGTTTTTCGAAAGTAAAATGAAAAACGGTTAACAAACGCGTTTTCGAAATCATTTTTTTAAAATAAAAACGAAAACGGACTGAAAAACAGTTGCAGGACGGAGCCTTAAGGGCCCGCCCGTCCTGTAAGTGTTTTTCAGTTACTGTTTTTCGAAAATGAAAATGAAAACAATGTTTTTTGTTTCAGTTTCGAATTCTGAAAACGCGTCTGGTAGCATATACTGAAAGCTGTATTTTAAAAATGAAAACGGAAAAAACACGTTTGATTGGTTAAACAAAAACTATCAAAAATTGAAATATCAATTTTTGTATTTTATTTAATATTATTACAACTATAAACAAATTGATTAAATAATTAACCAATATAACTTTTGTGTTATAATTTTTAAATTGAAAAAAAGCAACACATAAAAAATTAATTAAAAAAAAACATATCAAAAAATGAATTAATCAAAACTAAACTCTTAAATTATAAATAAATAATTATAATATATATATATATATGATATATTAATATTAATATATACATAAAATATATTATATTATAATATTATATAATAATTATAATATATATATTATTGTATGAATGCTTTTAGTTCTAGTTGAACATAAATTATTCAGGAATATATATATATATATATATATATATATATATATATATATATATATATATATATATATATATATAAGAGGGGCACTTTGGTCTTTTGAAAATCTTGTCTCGTCTTGTCCTAGTCATATCAAACGCATAACAGTACAATTAATAGTTTTTTTTTAAAGTTTTTTTTATATAAAAAAAATTGAAAAACAAAATAAAAAACAAAAACAAGTATTTTGTGTTTTTCAAATCTTTCACTTTTAACACTGATTTTGTTTTTCATATTTTGTTTGTTTTTTGAAAATAAAATGAAAAACGGTTAACGAACGCATTTTCGAAACCGTTTTTGAAAAATAAAAACGAAAACAGACTGAAAAACAGCTGCAGGACGGAGCCTTAGGGTCCACAGTTTTAGAAGATTTTTTTTCCAATTTTTTTTTAACCAGAAGATGAGCCTGAGTAGTTGATAATAATGGACTCATAAACTATATCACCAAATATCTCATATTCCTCTTAAGTCAAGTGGTGTGCACCTCCAATATTTTCACGTTAGTGGTCGGAGGTTAAAATCTCATCATACGCATTTTACAAGTATATATATGGAATCAAGGGCGACTCCAGGATTTTAACCATAGAGTGACCGAATGAAAATAATTATTAAGTTTTATTGGTTATTTTATGGTTGAGCTTAAGTTTCATTCACCCCGTATATATTACGGGGTTATAAATTTCATTAACCAATGTTATGTTTCTACTTTTTTGGTATTTATATTGGATCATGATCCTCTACCGATTTTTTACCTATCTAAAACATTGAGAATAAGAATCTGCATTTAAAAATAATGAAGGTTAAATAAATAAAAGAAATAAATTAGGCCATGGATTATAAGTGTCAACAGAAAAAATAATAATTCAAATGATAATTATTCACATCTTTTTCTTATAATTTAAATTTATCATCACAATTATCAATAAAATTGACTTATAATAGCAATCAACAAATTTTAAAAAATTAATTGAAATAAAAAATATATAATTTTATTAGGGATGGAAAAAATAAATAAATTGGTTGGTGTATGGTAATAAATAAAATTAATTAAAACCTATGTTACAAGGAACGGATAAAACAACTATATATATAAAATAATAAAAAGGATAAATGAGTTTTGATTATTTACATTGTACATATTATAAAAATTATATACACAAAATATTAAGAGATTTCATTGGTTGGGAGGCCAAGGCTCCTATGGGCCCTTCTTCTCCTCCGCCAATGTATGGAGTTTTCTTCGGTTACTGTGGGGCTAAGGAAGTTCTTGGTTTGACTTTTCAGGTAGGCCTTTTGAAGTACATCATTTTCTAGAAGAGTTTTTTGTTTACGAAGATTATATAGTTATGTACCGATGGAAAAAGTAGTGATATATACAATTCAATAATTTCATACCATTTTTAGATTTTAATTAATTAATTATTTATTTTCCATATTCATTGCAAGGTGCATCGATTATTATGATTTAAAGATTCAACCACTAAAGTTTTGTTTGTCTTCCACTTCCCTTCTTCATGGGAATGTATTATTTGGTACTCTTGTCGTTCCCTTTCTCTTTTATTTAAGGATTTAAATCAGCCGTTTAAAAATTGTATTTTAATTTGTGTCTAACCAATCAAATTGATATATGTATCTGTATTTTTTTTTTCAACTTCTTTTATAAATGTAAACACATATCACAATTTAATTATTTAAATATAAATTGAAATACCATTTTTGGATGACTAGTTTAAGTCTTTTTTTTGGTATGAGTTTTTCTGAATTGGAAAAAATATTGTGATACATGACTATTATCATTGATATATGATTGAGATATGATTTTTTTTTAATAAATCATTTTTTCTAACTTTTGATTATAATTTAGTCAAAGTTCCCACGGATATAATGTATATCATGTGTACCTAAAAAAAAAAATGTATATCATGTGTAGATATTATAATAATTCTTTATGATCAACCTGATATTTTTCCTGCTAGTTTATTAATTACCTTATGTAATAATAAATGTATTATGCTACAAACTTATTATCACATGGTGCAAATATTACTACCCATAAAAATAATTAGTACATTCAATTTTATAGTACAACCATATTTAAAATTTTAAAAATAAATATTACTATAAGCATTGATATTAATACCAATAGTACCCTTTATTGAAATGAATATATATTCATTTTAATACTTTTTATTTATAAACCCTCTTCAATTATTAACACACCTAATTTATATATAAAACAATCATATTATTTTCGGAATCACTCTTGTAATGATGGTCAAATTTACTTTTGGAAATGTCTCGAATGTAGAAGTCTTATGAAATGGAAGATGTATAATTGGATTGTATATGAGGTTAAAAGATTTTCAAACTGGAAATCTCTTGTATATACGTCTATCTTAAAAAAAAAAACGATTGATATTTACAGCTATCTTTAATTTTTTTTTTTTTTTATTGATAGAGTTCATAACTAGACATAAAAGAAAGAAAGAAAAAGACAAAATAATACATACCTTTATATGATTAGAGTCCTCTGAAAAGTCTTTTTCCATTGCTTTGTCATATGACAATCATGTAATGATGAGAAAATTTGTTAATTAAAATAAAATTAGAGTTTAATTAAGGTTTATCATAATTTTTTTTTTAAAATAAAGAAATATAGTTGAAATTACGAATGTAATTAATGAGTATAAATAATATTTGATTTATTTTAATTAAAGTAATTTGTCTTTATTAGTAAATTTCTATTGTGATATTTTTATAATTTTTCTTAATAAAATATGTGTATACTAATTAGTTCTCTGAGTGATAATATCACACCCATTATCACAAAATAACCTTAGATACTAACTAGTTTAAATAGTTGTTGTACATTCTCTCTTAGTTCAAATTATACTTTCTTTTGTCCAATTGTGATAGCGGTTTCAATTTTACTGTGCATATTTTACAAATACAAGTAAGAGAATTTTTTTTTCAATGTAGTGGGATCACTTGTTGTATTAAGATTATTAGTATTGTTTTTAATATTAATAGTTAATTATATATATACGTTCTCTCGTAGGAAATCATTTATTTTATCATAAAGTAAGGATTTTCATAAAACCCATTGAATGAATTTTGTTCTGAATTTTTTTATTGATAATAAATTCAATAAAATCTACTTGTAAACCAAATTAAAAATATTTTCAAGTACTACAAATCCTGGTACGAGTGAGATCCGAGCAGTATTCACTATCCTCTCTTATAATTAGAATTTGATAACTGTTTAATGGGAGAAAAGTGGTCAATGTTCTCCATGGAAAAGCAATTCGGTGATTAGGGAAGACCTACTTCCACTACATAACTACATTATAACCTGTAAAAAAAAAAAAAAACTTAAGGTAGGGACTTAGTGTAAGACCTACTTCCACTACATAACTACATTATAACCTGTAAAAAAAAAAAAAAAAAACTTAAGGTGGGGACTTAGCGTAAGACCTACTTCCACTAACATAACTTCATAAGTTCATAATAACCTCATAATTATAACCTGAATAAAAAAATCTACTTCCACTTACACAACTTCATCATAACATTAAAAAATAAAAATCTTATGGTAGGGAGTATATATATAATCAAATCAGTAGATACTCATATAATTTTATCAGTACGTTGGATATATACCATTAGATTTATATATTTTGATTCAAAGTGTATGAACTTATCAAAAGTTCTTTATAATCACTGGTCCATATGTAACAAACTGATATAAGTTATATCAGTACATATTAATAAAGACGGGACCATATATATATACCGACCCATGTGAAGATCAAATATGACCCGTGCCTTACCTCACTTTTTTCTTTAAGAAATTGATTTTGTATATACTTTATATATATATTCATTAACAACAATTGAAACATATTTCCTTTAGCACGACTAGTAATATATCTTCTCTCTACACTTGAACTACTTAATTTAAGTCCCATCTCAAGCAAATGCATCTTTTTTAATTCAAAAAACTTTTTCAATTCCTTTCTCAAGTTTTCACTTCTTCTCAAACAAAATAATTCATTCTTATTTTATATTAAATTATCTATTATTATTTTAAATTTTTATTATTTATAATAGTTTTAATTTGACATACCTAACACGTACAATCAATAAACTATAAAATCTCAAATTTTATTTTATTGTATTAAAATAGTCAATCTATTATTACGATTCATTTTCTTTTATTTTTAGAATTTTTCTTTATTTTATAATTTTAATTTATTTAGAATCAATAAATCAATAATTTACCAATAATTTGAAGAATAAAAAATTTATAAACATGTCTAGTAATACTTATTCATAATTATTTTTACTTAAATTTAAATTGAATTCATTATAAATACAAAAAAAATTCTTATTATAAAATTAGATTGTAATTTATTCTTTTAATTTTCTTCATTATTTATATTGTTTTTCTTCTTATTATTTAATTTTTATTATTTTTTTCCTATTTTTTTCAATGTAAGATTATTTAATTCATTTGAGTAAGTGTTTTATTTGTTTTATGTTATCTATAAAAACTCATTTTACTGCGCTTTTAACATTTTTTTTATATACATTCAAATGCCCTACCCGGTTAAAATTGATAGGTCCACCACTATATATATATATATATATATATATATATATATATATATATATATATTATAACATATAACAGGTCTAGAAGGATCAATGATGTATAATATCTTCTAAGGGGATTCTAAATGAAGTTCCATCACCAGGGTTCAAATCCTATATATAATAGAACCCCTGTAAATTAATCTCTTATAAATTAATATCCTATCTAAATTAAAAAAAAATCCCGGTCTCGAATCGGGCCAATATAAAAAATTAATAAACCACTCTATCGTAATAATTAATAATTTCTTTTTGAAACCCAATGTAAAATTTCGATCCCAACGGTCACATAAATTATTAATTCTACAAAATTACAAAATATATTACATAATAATAAAGAACTAGAAAAATACTTCAAGATACTAGTTTGCACAAGATCATCATGCTTGGTATTTTTGATTTCATCATTCATCTTTTAAATTGTCCTCTTGTTATAACAAAAAAGTTAGAAAAGAGAGAATTTTTAAGAGCGGTTAGAAATAATTTTATTTTTTGTATATTATGAGATCTCTCTTGTTATCTACAACCAAAAAATAAGTCTCACTATTTATAGGGTGAGTATATTTGGTCATTTAGTAAACACATTCCCAAAAGGAATTGAAAATTTTCTTCATAAATCTTTCCTAAACAAGGAATCCTGAAAAAAAAAATCAAGAAAAAGAAAACAAACTAAACAAGGAATCCCGAAAATGAACATTCTCTAAACAAGAAAACTGACTTCCACACATTTTCTAAGACAAAATAACACTTTACAATGTCAAACCCTTAAAATTAATAACCTTTCTAAACTAATACTCAAGGATGGGTCTCAAGAATATTAGTTTAGAGGGGTTCTACTGTACTAAATATAATCCAAGATGTATCTCTTCTGAAGTGAGGGTACTTGTATTCAGAATCGTGCTTTCGTTAGGTCTCGGAAGACCCTTGACTAACAATTGTGTCCTTTATAAAACAAGTAATAACCCTAATTATTGATAAAATCATTCCTTTCAAATGGTATATAAAAAATATATCATAGAATTGATATTGTTAATATGTGACTTAAATTAATCAGTAACCTTATTTGATATAGATTCCTATTTTGTCCCAACCCATATTATAAATATACGGTTATAGATAGTAGGGATAATAATTTGACCTGCACCCGCGGGCACCCGCTTGAACTTGACCCTGTAGGGTTAGGCTTGGGTGATGAATTTACGATCCGTGAACCCCGTTTAAAGAAAAACTGAGCGGGTTCGGGTGCAGATGTGGGTTGAAAAAACGAACTCGAGAACCCGTATAAATAAAAATTATTTAATATTTACGTATAAATAAAAATTATTTAATATTTATTATTTAAAATATTATAAATTTAAACTCCAATGGAAACATTTTAATCATATAGTGAGTAACATATAAAAACTTCACCCATTTTAAATTTAAGAATTACAATTCTCAACTTTCATTTATATATAGCTAATGGTAGAACCTTGCACTCCTGTATTTTCAATGTGGGACTTTTGAAAGTCGCACATTGAAAAAACAAGAGTGCAATGTTCCACAATTAGCTATATATGTACAGTCATTTTCCTGTCAGTGCACACTGATAGGAAAAGGATCGTATATATATAACGTGTTTTGCCTCTTGTCTCAACTAAGAAACACACTTGAAATGAGTTGAGATTTGTACTCTTTTAAGTGTTTTTAATTTTTTAAAATCATAGTTTTTCATATATTTAAATAATATAAAAATATTATTAAAAAAAATTACGGGTTTACGGGTGCAGGTGTGGGTGTCATCAAAACCCGCGGGAACATAAACGGGTTCGCGGGCAGGTGTGGACGATAGAAAGTTTCACGAGTGCGGGTTTTGATTTTACAAAACCCGCTTGAACCCAACCTGTTGCCATCCCTAATAGATATGGATGGCAGTTTGACCCACACCCGCCCGAACCCGACTCTGTAAGGTCAGGTTTGGGTGGAGGATTTTCGACCCCCGAACCCGTATAATGAAAATCCCAATGGGTTCAAGTGCGGGTGTGAGTTGGGAAAATTAACCCGCGAGTGAACCCACGAACCCATACAAATATAAAATATTTAATATTTATTAATTAAAATATTAAAAATTTAAACTCCAATGGAATATTTTAACCATATAGAGAGAGTAAAATTTAAAAACTTCACCCATTCTAAGTTTGAGAATTACATTTCTCAACTGTAATTTATATGGGTTAGGCTAAACCAACTTAATAGTGACTTAAAATTATGACTTCAATATCTCATCCACTCATGTGCTCTTAATCTAATGGTTGAGATTTGAATACATTTACAACTCTTACCTTAATAGTACATGGGTGATTGAGATGTTGAAGTCAAAGTTTTAAGTCACAAATTTAAGTTGGTTTAGTCTGACCCAATTTATATATAGCTAATGACAGAACCTTGCACTCTTGTTTTTTCAATGTGGAACTTTCAAAAGTCCCACATTGAAAAATTTTAAAAAACAAAAGTGTAAGGTTCTACCATTAGCTCTCTCTCTCTCCATATATATATAATGTGCGTTGCCTCTTGTCTGAACAGAGAAACACACTTGACATGAGTTGAATATTTTACTCTATTAAGTGTTTTTAATTTTTAAAACTATAATATTTCATATATTTAAATAATATAAAAATATTATTGAGAAAAATAGTTAGTGGGTTCGCGGGTGCGGGGTGCGGGTGTGCCCGCGGGTGAAACTCGTCCGCTAACCTGTAAAAATAAACGGGGTTTGCAGGCAAGTGTGGGTAATAGAAAGTTTCACGGGTGCGGGTTTAGATTTTACAAAACCCACCCGAACCCTACCTGTTGCCATCCCTAGTTATAGATTTATAGGATCTTTTAGAAAATAAGTCTCTTTTGAAAGTTTTTTTTTGGTGTAATAGGGTTTTGGGTTTTGAGAGTGATTCTGAATTACTCTTTTGTAATCTCCATCGATCATAGTGAATTTCTTTTCATCTTTGCCCGTGGATGTACGCTTTACGCTGAATCACATAAATTTCTCTTGTTCCGCTTGCTTTTATTTTGTTTCTTGACAATTTTCATAACTAATCGGTATCAAAACCCTAGGTTCTTGAGTTAGGTCTTTGGGATCCATTATCGAGCGTTTGTTACATTGACTGCCAAATCTTTTGGGT
Source organism: Dipteronia dyeriana (assembly GCA_032871835.1). Taxonomy (NCBI): domain Eukaryota; kingdom Viridiplantae; phylum Streptophyta; class Magnoliopsida; order Sapindales; family Sapindaceae; genus Dipteronia; species Dipteronia dyeriana. The sequence continues at coordinate 2,478,705 of CM065297.1, forward strand.
TGTGTTGGATTGACTGTCAAATCTTTTGGGTTATATATCTAAAAAAAAAAAACTTTACGATAAAGACAAAATTTGAGATCTATACATTTGATGGAAGAAATAATTTCGGCCTTTGACAAGTGAAAATGAGAGCCTTGTTTACTCAACAAAGGTTGGCCAAAGCACTCGAAGGGAGGAAGAAGTGTCCTGAAAACATACTCGAAGAAGAAAAAGATGATATTATGGAGAAAGCATTCAGTGCAATTTTATTATCATTGTTTGATGTCGTGTTGTATGAGGTGTCTAATGAGAAAACTGCAGAATCATTGTGGCTTAAGCTGGAAAGCTTATTTATGACCAAATGGAATAAAATATCGATATCAATAGCGATATCGGACATCTAAATTTATAGATATATCGACGATTTTATCGATATCGGTGGGTATTCTGTCAAAATTTTAAAAAATGATGGATATTTACATTTAAAGTTAGATTTTTGTGTGTGAAATTTTAGGACAAGCTTAAACAAGTAATTATACATCAAATGAATCATATTTCAATGATAAATTAACATAGTTATGAGTTTATTATAAATTATAACATAGATAGCGTCTGTATATAATTTTTAAAATTCAGCATTTAATAGAACAATATTTTGTTTCACTTTTACAATATTATATACAATATAAAGATATTAAATATTTAATAAACAAAATTATTATTAAAAAATATATAGTTTCATACTTCCAAGATTCTATCATAAATCATTATTCATACATAACATTACATTGCATGTCTGAAATTTAAAACCAAAATGAATTCTTTGCTGGTTCAGATACATAAGATACATTTCTATCTTGATTTGAACAATAATTTTCTTAATAAAACGTGTTTGCATAGTTTTCAAGGTAGATATTAATATGCCACACGTTTGTTACTTGATTTCTTCCAACTGATCATGAATTGGGTAGTTTGAATTTACCCAACTTGGTAGATATTGTTAATCTGCATGCATAGGTATTGCATATGGTATTTATGGAGAAAGATAATCAAATATATTGCAACAACTATAACTACCATAATATGGTACATGAGAACCTGATATTGTCTGTGAATCACCCAAATAACTATTTTCTATGTCTATACTCATTGAGGAGAACGTCATATTTAAAGAATTTTCATCAATTTGACTTTTTCCTCCATGTTGTCTTCCACGATTATGATTAAAGTTACCCGCATGAGCATTCTAACCTGCCATACTAGCATTACAACTTGTTGCATCAACATCCCAACCTCTGGTACAAACATCCCAACCTGTTGCACCAGCATTCCAACCTCCTGCACCAGAATCCCAACCTCTTGCTTTATCCCCACCATCCCCAGCATCTCTATCATCTTTTCCTCTACTATTTCCCTTACATATATGTTGGTCATCGGAAGAGCTGGTAATAATAACTCCACTATCTACACCAACTTCTTCTCTAATCACTTGTTCAACATTTATTCCCATGTCTCGAGCATAAAAAACAATATGTGGATTAGAATTTCCCTCATCATCACCCAGTCAAAAATATGATTCTCCTTATCATCTCCTGCTTTAGTAGTTACTTGAACTAGATCCATAAAATCTGTTCATTTACTTTATCTTTTTCAGCTGCCATATCCCAAAGTTTCAACTTCATATTATAATAACAATAAACAAGTTGTTCAAGCTTAGAATATGCAACATGGTTCCTTTGTTTCGTGTGGATTAAAGCAAATGTGGACCAATTTCTTTCATGAAATTCCCTAGAAAGTGTGTATCTATAACCTAGAGGGGGGGGGGGGGGGGGGGGGTGTGAATAGGTTTTAATTCGATGAATTACCAATTTTGCGAATTAATCAATATTAACAATTCTACCCCATTCTACTTAAATGCTCAATTAAATGACAACAAACATAAAACAATAACAACACAGAAAATATACATGGAAACCCTCCAAATGGGAAAAACCATGGGCTATTTAGAGCGCCACCCTCGATATTCAAAATCCACTATTGAGTAAAAGTTTACAACCTAGGTTGACCTCTCGTCTAACCCTCCAGTTACTAACCCTTTCACTCTACCCAACGGGCCTTAATAGCGATTTTGGATCACTAGCCTTGTGCACTAACCACTTAGCCATAAGCTAACTCAACAATGAAGAGATAATGACAACCTAAGTGAATATGCAAGAATATTCAATATGCAAAAAATGCTAGGTCAATACATTTATGCTTATCTAGGATTAATAATGACAATTAAAGCAAATCCTAGATATCAATGTTCTAAATGCAAAGGCAAGAAGAATTAGCTAGAAGGGCAAAATCGTCCTAAATGCTAGCTATCACAAATTAATGCATCTCAACCAACAATCAACACACAAGCATGTCATAAAAGCAATTAAACAACCAAGCAAGCAATTAATATGCAATAAAGACTAAAACCCTAGGTATACATGTCTTAGTAATGAAAACATAAAGTCTAGAACATGTAGAGAATACTTAGTCATGAACACAAAAGAAACCCATGCTTGGAAGATGCTTAATGATTTGGATTTTAAGGATGGTTGAGTAAAAAATGGCTTCTTGGAGCTTCTCTCTTTAAAGAACAATATCTATCTCTCAAAAATAGGTTTGGAAGCTCTCAAAAATGAGTTGGGAAGAAGATGATGGATATATATGAAGCCTACATGAAACTGCGTCGTTTTTGGCAAAACGTAACCAAAACGCGTCAGGACTGCTGGCTGTACCTCGGTCCAGGCAAGTGTTCAGACCGCGGCATAGAGAATGGTGTATCTTCTAGACAACGCCGCGCTGTAGGCCGCTGTGCATGCAGCGTGCACAGACCGCGGTCTGAACAACATGTATCCTCTGTGAAACTCCGCTTGGGAGGCCGCGGTGTAGGCAACACGCACAGACCGCGGTAGACACAACGTGCAACCTCTGCCACACACAGCTGTGCAGGCCGCGGCGGGGGCACTACACGTAGAGCTGTCTAGACCGCGGTCAAGAGGAAAAAATCCTCTTTCTAAGGCACAAACATACATTCACACTCAAATAAAAAATTAGACAAACAAGGCACTCAAAATGGCAAATAAGCATGCAAGCAAGATAATTAACATAAAATGCACGAGTGTGAGTGTGTGCACTAAATCTCTTCAATGAAGTTAAGCAAGTGATTTTACCTTTGATGCTTGAGCTTGGTTACGAACAATGAAGCCCTAAACTACCCTTACAATATTGATCCCAAAACGTGGTTGTTAACGAAATAAGCCAATAAAAAATCGAGGAACTTACAATCTCCCCCTTTGGCTATTTCGTGACAAAACCACTCACTCACAAAGTATCATCACAACAAATAACAAGAAATAAACAAGAGGTCAACAAACAACCATTAAATGTTGCAAGAGATACATACAACTAAATCTTCAAATCTTTCATCTCTTGTAGCATGATTATCCCTACAAAACAAAGAACTACACTTTCCAAGACAAGTGTATGAGAGGGATCAAGAAAAAATAAAAACAAGTGCAATTTGCATGAAATAGAAACAAGTAACATGCAATCAACAATGTACAAAACAAATGCTCCCCCTAAATAGGTCAACTCCCTCACAATAGGTCAATCTCCCCTTAAAACATGCCAATATCAACCCCCCTAGATCCAACACTACTCCCTCTTTTTGTCACAAGATAGGCAAATGAGTATTCCCCAACCGGGATGCTATAACAAAGAGAGGTATTTTTAATGTAAATGCATAATCATATACAACAACTTTATGCAGGATAATTAAGAGAGAGAGAAATTTATGGAAGTTTTATTGATTGGAACATGTGCGAAAGATTTTCCTTGAATGAAGTACATGCAACATCAACTTCCAAAAGCATGGTATTTGGCAAAGGAAAATAACACATGAGGTTCCAAGAGAAGTCAAACCAATTTGCACCAGATTGACAATGGAAAACAAGATATAGTTCAATCAAAAACATAAGAGCAACTATCAAACTTTACAAGTTGAACAAGACATGAGCGACTATTGCGCCCTATTAGATTTTTCTGGACAAGATGCCTGTATGATAGTAGCCTTGTTCAAAAATTAAAGAGAGAGAGACTATAGGAAAGTGAAAATCCTTGAAATGGATACAATATCCTTATTGAATGAAGTCTCAAAAGACACTTGCACACAGATTTGCAATCATTTAGTAAGCATTCAATAAATTCATCATGCATAACACTTTAAGCATGTTAAGATCAAGTTTTCACAAACATGGAGATAAACTTTGGATCAATCAAATGTACTTCCCAATCAAGTTTCCTAGTCCAAAAATACATGTTTGAGCATAAATGAGACAAGCATTTCAAATAAGGCAAAAACACACTTATTGAATAAAAAGACATATAATAATATATGCATCCAAGATACTCATGCAATTAATTAAAGAGCATAAAATTGAACAATTGTTTGCTTATTAAGATGCAAGTTTGCTCTTTTTGCTTGAGCTCCCCATATGGGGTCAACCACCAAAACCCATCAATGCATATGACAAATCCCAATAGATCTACTAAGAGACTTAAATCTAGTTAAATCTAATGGTTTTGTAAACAAATCCGCTAGTTGATCATGTGTGCCCACGTGTTCAAGTGCAATGCATTTGCTCTCAACTAGCTCCCTTATGAAATGATGTCTAATGTCAATACGCTTAGTTCTAGAATGTTGGACATGATTTTTTGAAATATTGAGGGTACTCATGTTATCACAATAAAGGGTTAGAGTACCTTGCTCAAAGCCATAATCCACAAGCATTTGTTTCATCCAAAGGAGTTATGTGCAAGCACTCCCAGCTGCTATATACTCGGCCTTGACTGTGGATAATGAGATGGAATTTTGCTTCTTGCAAAACCAAGACACAAGATTGTTCCCTAGGAAGAAGCAACCGCCCGATGTACTCTTCCTATCATCACAATTACCTGCCCAATCTGCATCACTAAAGCCAACTAAACCAGCATTAGTGTCAAAAGAGTACCATATCCCATAGTTGGATGTCCCATTCACATATCGAATGATTCTCTTCACAGAGGAGAGATGGGATTCCTTGGGATTGGCTTGGTACCTAGCACATACACCAACACTAAAAGCTATATCGGGCCTACTAGCAGTCAAGTATAGCAAGCTCCCTATCATGCCACGATATAGACTTTGATCCACACTTTTTCCACTAGCATCCTTGCTAAGTTTCAAAGTGGTACTCATTGGTGTGTCACAATGTTTAGCATTCTCAAGGCCAAACTTCTTCACTAGGTTCTTGGCATACTTAGCTTGAGATATGAAGATCCCATCATGCATTTGCTTGATTTGCAAGCCTAGAAAGTAATTGAGTTCACCAACCATGCTCATTTCAAACTCATGAGTCATGGCATCAATAAATTATTGAACTTTCAAGTTGTTGGTGGAATCAAAAACAATGTCATCAACATAAATTTGAGCTATGAATAGCTCATCTTTAGTACACTTGATGAACAAAGTCTTGTCAACACTACCTCTAGAGTAGTCATTGTCAACAAGATAAAGAGTGAGGCGCTCATACCAAGCCCTCGGTGCTTGTTTCAACCCATATAGCGCCTTCTTGAGGCGATAAACATGATTGGTGTGGTGAGGATCCATAAACCCCTTAGGTTGCTCAACAAACACTTCCTCTTGCAAGATGCCATTGAGGAAAGCACTCTTAACATCCATTTGATACAATTTAAATTTGTGAACACACGATATGGATAAGAGAAGCCTAATGGACTCTAAACTGGCAACCAGAGCAAAAGTCTCCTCAAAGTCGATACCCTCAATTTGAGAGTATCCTTGTGCAACAAGTCTAGCTTTGTTCCGCACAATGTTGCAATCCTTATCTGATTTGTTCCTATAGACCCACTTGGTGCCTATTACATTAGTGTTCTTAGGCCTAAGAACTAGAGTCCAAACCTCATTTCTTTCAAATTGATTTAACTCTTCTTGCATAGCAAGATCCCAAAACTCATCACTTAAAGCTTCATCTACCTTTTTGGGTTCAATTTGAGAGGTGTAACTAATTTGATTTGCTAATTGATGTCTAGTCCTCACACCCTCATTCACATTTCCAAGAATGTCACTCTTGTTGTGGAGATACCTAACCCAAGGAGCGGGTTCCTTAGAGTCCAAAGTAGGATCTCTATCAAGAGATTGAGTGATCTCTTTGTCAAGCTTAGATTTTTCATCACTAGAAATCACATCAATCCTCACCAAGGGAGTATCATCAATCAAACTAATCTCCTCATCATGGTTACTAACATTAGGCCTACAATCATCTATGACCACATTAGATGATTCCATAACACTTCTAGTTTTCAAATTAAAAACTCTATAGGCCTTACTATTTAGGGCATAGCCAATGAAAATCCCCTCATCACTCTTAGCATCAAACTTGCCAAGTTGATCACGGTCATTTAGAATGTAGCACTTGCTTCCAAATGAGTGGAAGTAGCTAACATTTGGCTTCCTACCCTTCCACAATTCATAGGAGGTTTGCCTAGTCCCAGGCCTAAGAAAAACCCTATTGCCTATATAACAAGCCGTATTGACAGCTTCAACCCAAAGGTTCCTAGGCACATTGTTGCTATGCACCATCACACGGGCCATCTCTTGGAGGACTCTATTCTTCCTCTCTACTACCCCATTTTGTTGAGGAGTTCGAGGAGCTGAGAACTCATGGGAGATTCCAAGACTTTCACAAAAATTTTGAAAGCAAACATTTTCAAATTCTCTCCCATGATCACTCCTAATTCTCTTAATGCATTTTATGTGAGAATCCTTCTCATTTTGAATTTTAGTGCAAAGCATTTTAAAAGTTTCAAACGTTTCAGATTTTTTTCTAAGAAAGTAAGTCCAAGTAAATCTAGAAAAATTATCCATACACATAAAAATGTACCTCTTGCCACCGAGACTTTCGGTTTGCATGGGACCCATAAGGTCCATATGAAGAAGCTCTAATGGATCCTTAATGGCAAGATACTTACCCTTCTTATGCACACTCTTAGTTTTCTTTCCATGTTGAAAAGGTCCACAAACTTCCTCAATTCTATTTCTAAACTTAGGAAGGCCTCTCACAACTTTCAACCTCTCGAGAACTTTTAAGTCTTTGAAATTCATATGACTTAACCTTTGATGCCATAATTCAGCTTGATCACAACTAGACATATTGCAAAATATGCCATTAGAATCAAGACAATAACAATTGTCACTTGATCTCTTGCCTTTGTCCATCTTCTCTTAGAATAGAGCAACCAACTTTTCCAAACAAAACTGAAAGCCCTTCATCACTTAGATGTAATATACTAATGAGCTTGCAAGCCATCTACATAGAGAGCATTAGGTAAGGAGGGCAAACTGGGGATGGAGATGTTTCCTTTTCCTAGAACCTTTTTACGTGAACCATCACCAAAGGTAACAAATCCACCATCCCCCATCCCCCATCACAAGAGTTTCAAAGAAACTCTTGTTCCCGGTCATATGCCTAGAACAACCACTATCAAGGTACCAAGTGTTAGAGGCTTTCGCCTTGAATGCCACTTGGGCCACATGACAAACATACTAATTTGTTTTAGTCCACCTAGTAGCAACATTGTCATTTCTAGGAGCCTTGGGTTCATTGGCTCTAAAATTCCTAGGTGCGTGCATTTTGGATCTTCTAAGCATATTCTTCTCAATCATGCTTTCAAAACGACACAACTTAATAAATTTAAAACAATTCGGCCTTATGTGACCTTCAACACCACAATAATGACAAATGGGAGTAAAGTAAGAATTCATACCATATCCTTGTGCAACCATGGAAGACTTCCCTCTCCTTTGAGTTGTCCTTTGATGCTGAGCCGAATCTCTTATTTGAAACATCCTTTGTGGTTGAGCCACATTAGCTTCTCTTCTTGGTTATGGGTGAAAAATTCTTTGTTGAATTTGAGAGCTCATTGGAGGTTGTGGTCTTGTTTGACGAGCTCTAGCTTTTAGTGAATGTGTTTTGGCTTGAGACTTTGTTTGTGCTTGCTTTGATGATTCACCAACCTCATTTGATCTCATTTGTTAGTGTGACTCTTGAACCTCTTTGTCCTTTAGACTCTTGACAAATATGGTATTCTTCAAGGAAGTGGCATCCTTGCCTTCCATATATCCTAGGCCCGTTTTATCACTAGGACTCTTCCCACAAGATAGCATCTTGTCAAGTCTCTCGGTTCCGGATGTCTTCTTGGCAACCAATTATTTCGCTTCCTTAAGCTCAATCTTCAAGTTTTCTTCACTCTTCTTAGTGATCACAAGCTCTAACTTTAAACTCTCTTCTAACTCTTTTCCACTCTTTACCTTCTCACTCAAGTCGATAATCTTGAAGGTCAACTCTAAATTCTTCTTTTTCAACTCTTGAACCTCCTTCTTCTTTTTCAATCTAGACTTTTCAAAAAACTTCATAAAGTCTACATAGTCCATTTCCTCATCAATATCAAATCTAGAGTTAGAAGAGGTACTCTCATCACTAGAGTCATCTACTTCTTCCTTGTCACTCACAACTTCCTTGCCATTATAAGATATTGTGAAGGCAATGAGGTTTGCAACTCGATCTTCATCATCCGAAGACTTTTCTTTCTCTTCTAAGTCTTCACTATCACTCCAAGTAGCCACCATTGCCTTCCCCTTTTTATTTTTCTTCAAATTTGCACATTCTGGAGCAATGTGACCAAAGCCACTGCATTCATAGCATTGAATACCCTTCTTGGAGTCGCTTTCTTAAAACTTTTCAATCTTCTTGAAACGAGTTTTCTTTTTCACTTCCTTTCCCTTTGACCTAAAACCTTTTCTCTCAAACTTCATGAATTTCTTGAATCTTTTAACCATGAGGGCCATTTTTTCATCTGAGTCCTCCTCCTCTTCTTCAACCTTAGTGATCTTCAAAGAAATACTCTTTTGCTTCTTTGGAGGTGTGGGTGAGGTGTTCCATCTAGACTCATAAGCTAGAAGTCTTCCAATGACTTCACTCGGCTTCATATTCTTGTACTCACTATTCTCTTCAAGTGCCATCACTTTTGATTCGAACCTTGACGAAAGTGACCTCATAATCTTTTGCTTGACTCTCCTATCTAAATAAGGGTCACCAAGTTGATGGTTTTGGTTGACAATATCCATCAACTTCACTTGGAAGTCATTGAAACATTCATGCTCTTCCATTCTAATAATCTCAAACTATATTTGAAGGACTTGGAGCTTTGAGTCCTTGACTACCTCGGTTCCGTCATGTGCCGTTTGAAGAATGTCCCAAGCCTCCTTTGCAATCCTAGTGTTTTGGACCAGCTTGTACTGATTATCGTCTACGACACAAAGAATGGCATGCATAGCCTTGTTGTTCCACTTGGATGCTTCAAACTCTTGAGTACTCCAACTGGATTTGGGCTTAAGAGCTTCTACACCATCGTTAGTGGTCATTGTTGGAGGAGTATAACCATCTTTAATAGCCATCCAAGCACGGTCATCTATTTGGCAAAGATAGGCTTCCATCTTGCCTTTCCAGGTAGCATAATTCACCCAATTGAGCAAAAGGGGTCTTGTGCTTGAAGCTCCCTCATGACTATTTTTGTTTCCACTCATTGTGTTTGAGGGTAATGAATGATATGAAGATGCAAATGTAATGTGCAACACACAAGATGCAAGTAACCAAAATGCACAAGGTAGGACACACACAATGCACAGATCACCTAAGTATATCTAGGCACCGGCTTTGATACCAATTGAAATTCCCTAAAAAGTGTGTATCTATAACCTAAAGGGGGTAAGGGGTGGGGTGAATAGGTTTTAATTCGATGAATTACTAATTTTACGAATTAATCAATATTAACAATTCTACCCCATTTTACTTAAATGCTCAATTAAATGACAACAAACATAAAACAATAACAACACAGAAAATATACGTGGAAACCTTCCAAATGGGAAAAACCACGGGCTATTTAGAGCCCCACCCTCGATCCTCAAAATCCACTATTGAGTAAAATTTTACAACTTAGGTTGACCTCCCTTCTAACCCTCCAGTTACTAACCCTTTCAATCAACCAAACGGGCCTTAATAGCGATTTTGGATCACTAGCCTTGTGCATTAACCACTTAGCCACAAGCTAACTCAACAATGAAGAGATAATGACAACCTAAGTGAATATGAAAGAATATTCAATATGCAAAAAATGCTAGGTCAATACATTCATGCTTATCTAAGATTAATAATGACAATTAAAGCAAATTCTAGATATCAATGTTCTAAATGCAAAGGCAAGAAGAATTAGCTAGAAGGGAAAAATCGTCCTAAATGCTAGCTATCATAAATCAATGCATCTCAACCAACAATTGACACATAAGCATGTCATAAAAGCAATTAAACAACCAAGCAAGCAATTTATATGCAATAAAGACTAAAACCCTAGGTATACATGTCTTAGTAATGAAAACATAAAGTCTAGAACATGTAGAGAATACCTAGTCATAAACAAATAAGAAACCCATGCTTGGAAGATGCTTGATGATTTGGATTTTAAGGATGGTTGAGTAAAAATGGCTTCTTGGAGCTTCTCTCTCTAAAGAACAATATCTCTCTCTCAAAAATATGTTTGGAAGCTCTCAAAAATGAATTGGGAAAAAGATGATGTATATATATGAAGCCTAAATGAAACTGCATCGTTTTTGGCAAAACGTAACCAAAACGTGACAGAACCGCTGGCTGTACCGCGGTCCAGGCAAGTGTCCAGACCGCGGCACAGAGAGCGGTGTATCGTCTGGACAACGTCGCGCTGTAGGCCGCTGTGCATGCAGCGTGCACAGACTGCGGTCCGGACATCATGCATCATCTGTGAAACTCCGCTTGGGAGGCCGCATCGTAGGCAACACGCACAGACCGCAGTAGACACAACGTGCAACCTCTGCCAAACACTGCTGTGCAGTCTGCGGTGGGGGCACTGCATGTATAGCGGTTTAGACCACGGTAAAAAGGAAAAAATCCTCTTTCTAAGGCATAAACATACATTCACACTCAAATAAAAAATTAGACACACAAGGCACTCAAAATGGCAAATAAGCATGCAAGCAAGATAATTAAAATAAAATGCATAAGTGTGAGTGTGTGCACTAAATCTCTTCAATGAAGTTAAGCAAGTGATTTTACCTTTGATGCTTGAGCTTGGTTATGAACAATGAAGCCCTAAACTACCCTTACAATATTGATCCCAAAACGTGGTTGTCAACGAAATAAGCCAACAAAAAACCGAGGAACTTACATTTCACATGTAGAAGAGGATGATTTTTGTGATAGTATGCGAACTGTTATTGCAAGCAATGATGGAGCAGATTGTCCATACACTACCCACCAATCAGTTGTAATAAAAATTATTAAGTATTATAAGTATGAGTATTATTTTAATGATATTATTATTTATTATTAATATGTAAATTTTTGTAATAAAAGTTATATACCCGGTTACATTTTGCTTCTAGCTGCAATGACTGCTCATTCACTAAAACTTTTCCTTCCATCCTTAAAATATATGAGATACATTCATGTGTAGGCATGTGTCTACGTCGTGGTCCTTAACGCTTGACACCTTTGGAGAAAACCGCCCCATAGGCCGCGGTGTGTGCACTATGTATGTGCCGCAATCTGTACAACTTGTCACGTCTGGACACCACCGCTATGTGTGCCACGGTCTAAGCTCCTGTATACTTCGCGGTCTCCACCATACCACCTGCTGGAACTTGTTTCTCTGCTAGTTTCTGGCTTTACATATCCTAACAATCTCCCACTTGAAGACTGAAACTTAATGGACATCCTTCATCATTCCTTGATGATTTAGTGTATCAATAACGATGCGCTCATTCCCCATGCCTTCACTCTTGAAGACCCACTGAAGTTACGCACAACTCCAGTTTTTCAGTAGTGTCTGTCTTGGTTAACATGTCAGCTGGATTCTTAGTTTCTGCAATCTTTACTAACTTCAACACTCCTTCCTCGATTAACGATCGAATAAAGTGGTAGCACATGTCTATATGCTTGGTCCTAGAATGGAACACCGAATTCTTGGCCAAGTGTATTACACTCTGACTATCATTGTGCAACACGTTCATCACTTGATCGAATCCCAACTTAGCTAACAACCCTTGTAACCATATCAGCTCCTTGCTTGCTTCTGTCATAGCCACATACTCTGCTTCAGTTGTAGAGATTGTCAGTATCTTTTACAACTGGGGCACCTAACTAATCGCAGTACTCGCTATTGTGAACATATATCTGGTGGTACTTCTTCTATTGTCCACCTCTCTGGTAAAATTTGAATCCACATAACCTTCTAGCTTGAGTTCATCTCTTCTAAAAGTTAGACATCTCTCCATCGTACCCCGCATGTATCTTAGGATCCACTTCACGGCCTCCTAGTGAAGCTTGCCCGGATTGGACATGTATCGGCTCACAACTCCGACTGCTTGAGAAATATCTGGTCTTGTACAAGTCATGGCATATATTAGACTTCCAATGGCTGAAGCGTAAGGAACTGTAGCCATGAAATCCTTCTCCTCTTCTGTTTTCGGACTTTGATCCTTGGATAACCTGAAATGACTAGCCAAAGATGTTCTAACCGCTTTCGCATCTCCGATGCTAAATCTTTGTAACACCTTCCGAATGTACTCTGCTTGTGAAAGCTTCAATGTACATTCATGTTCATCTATGCTAATCTTCATTACAAGAATCTGCTTTGTTTGACCCAAATCCTTCATCTCGAATTCACTCAAAAGTTGCTTCTTCAAGTTGTTAATCTCTTCTAAATCTGCACCAACTACTAACATGTCATCAACATAAAGTAGCAATATTATGAAACTAGACTTAACCTTTTTAAAGTAGCGGCTGTGGTCATCATTGCATCTCAGGTAGCCATTGTTTTGCCCATCAAACTTCTTGTACCATTGTCAGGGAGCTTGTTTTAAACCATACAAGCTCTTCGTTAACTTGCATACCAATTCTTCCTTGCCAATTTTCGCAAACCCCTATGGTTGCTTCATGTATATCTCTTCCTCCAATTCTCCATGAAGAAAGACAGTCTTCACATCTAACTACTCTAGATATAACCCTTTTGCTGTGACAATACTCAACACTAACCGGATGGTAGTTAGTTTAACAATGGAAGAGAAAATTTCAGATTGTCAATACCTTCAAATTGTTGGAAACCTTTGACTACAAGTCGTGCCTTGTATCTCTTGGACCATCATGTTCCTCTTTGATCCAAAACACCCACTTATTCTGTAGGGCTTTCTTTTCTTTAGGCAACTTGGCTAACTCCCAAGTTTGGTTAGATATCAACGACTTCATCTCATCCTTCATTGCAAGATCCCACTTGCTTGTATTTTCTCTTGACAAGCTTCATCATAGTTCTCAGGTTATCCCGCGTTTGTCAGCAGCACATATTGCAAATACTTTCTATTTGGTGTGGGAGTTCGAGTTGATATTCTCAATGTTTTCTGAACCTGTGTCCCTGGAACATCTCTAAGTGGGATAGGTTCTTGTACTGAGGGCTTCACACCTTGCTCATCATCATTCTGTTTAATATGTTCCATGATCCCTCTATCCTGTACATCATTCGGTCCAAAATACTCTGGCTCTTCTGGTTCAGGCAACTGTGTGTTCCTGTCTTTGTACAAAACCCTTCCGTTGAAGACTACATCTCTACTTCTGATTATCTTACGATTTTGGTCATCCCATAGTTTGTAACCAAATTCATCTTTTCTATAGCCCACAAGGGTACACTTTACTGACTTGGCGTCTAGCTTAATCTTAGCATGATCACCTACATGTACATAAAAAACACACCTAAACACTTTAAGATGAGAAAGTTTTACCTATTTTCCAGTCAAGATCTCTTCTGGTATAGCAAGGTCTAAGGGCTTTGATGGTCCTCTATTGATCAAATATGCTACTGTATTGACTGCTTCTGCCCAGATATGTTTTGGCAACCCTGAATGTAACCTCATACTTCTAGCTCTCTCAGTCAATGTCCTATTCATCTGCTTTGCTATACCATTCTGCTGTGGAGTTCTAGAAACTGTTCTACTGAGCTTTATCCCAATATGGTAGCAAAACTTCATGAACTCATTGTCTTCATACTCTCCACCAATGTCTGAATGCAACTTTTTGATCTTCAAACCTGTCTTATTCTTAACCATAGCTTTCCCCTTCTTGAAAGCCTCAAACATATCAGACTTGTGTCGTAAGAATTAGACCCATACCTTTCTTTAATGATCATCAATGAATGTGATGAAATACTGTTTAACTCAGGTTAATGAGACTGAAGCTGGACCCCAAACATCGGTGTGCACTAGTTATAGCTTCTCCTTTACCGGTGCTTTTCTGGTCCTCGTGAAGCTCACTCTCTTCTATTTTCCCATAGTACAACTCTCACAGAAATCAACTTCAACGGATTTTAACTCTGGCAATTTACCTCTCGAATGCAGACACTTCAGCCTTTGAGTACTCATGTGCCCAAGCCTCTGGTGCCACAAGTTTGGATCATTTTTACCTTTCACTAAAGTGACTGAACAATAATCATCCGTGGTTGTGTAAAGTGACCCAGTCTTACTTCCTCGGACGATTGTCATAGCTCCTTTCTAGATCTCCCACTTATTACTTGTGAAAGTTGTCACATACCTATTTAACGCCAGTTGCCGAATGAAGATCACATTCTTCCTCAAGTTCGGTATATGCCTCACATTGTCGAGCTTCCAAACTGACCTTTGTAGTTGAATTTTCACATCTCACTTACCGGTAATGTCGTATGCTTGATCGTCACCAAGATACACCTTACCCAAATTTCTAGAGACGTAGTTCTTGAACAACTCCCTGTGATATGTGGCATGGAAATACACTCCCAATGCAGAACCCAAGACTCCGTCTTGCTTTCCAACGAGTTGAAAATATAGTCATCTAACTCCTCCGATACATAATTCACACTGCTTTTGCCCTTATCTTTCTTCCTAGATCTACACTCATACGAGAAGTGGCCTTTCTTACCACAGTTCCAACACTCTACATCATTTTTGTTTCATTGCTGGTTTCTCGAATAGTTAGTCTGATTCTTGGATTTCGACTTTCCCCTAAACTATGATCTTCCCCATTGATTCGTGTTTTGATTTCTGCTTCTACCTTCCCTACCTTCCAAATTAAATGCTGAAGATCTAGACGCCCCTGATCCCTCTTCACTCATCCTGATCTCTTCGGTCATGATCATGTTTTCAACCTGTTGAAGATTCAAATTGTCTTTCCTGAACGAGTTGGCAATCTGACAGACTTGTCGTCTTCCAACTTTCTGGTAATTGGGTGAAAAGAAACACCACCATAAATTCCTCATCAAAACCGATATACAAAGAACACAACCCATCCTTTACTTCGTTGAATTTATTCAGAAAATCTTTAAAGTTCTGACCCTCTGCCTTTTTCAAGGTTGATAACTTCTTAACAAGATAAACTTTCCTTACCATAGAAGGCTGTTCGTATAGGTATGATAGAGTATCCATTAGATCTTTGGCAGTCTGTTGATCCTTTACGTTGAAGGCAACATGCTTTGTCAAAATGATACAAATTGTTCCTAATACTTTCCAGTCCAGGAGTTCAAAATCATCATCATCCATGTTCTTCGGTTTTCGTTTCTTTTCCCATTCTTCATCGATCATATCCTTTGGTTTCTCTTTTATCGGCCAATATAGATTCTTCTGGTACAGATAATCCTCAATCTACATCTTCCAGAACCTGAAATTTGACCCATTGAATTTCTCAATCTTATGTGTTTCCTTCTCTGTCTCTATCTCTACGACGAAATCGATGACCTCGAGAAGAACAAGATTTATATGTGAAAAGTGATCTGCCCCAACCCGGAGCTCTAATACCAATTGTTGTTGAGAAAAAAATCGTACACACACAAATTCAATTACAGACACAAATAATAGAAAGCAATAAGAAGAAAGAAGACACCAAAGATTTTATGTGGTTCAACAATTTGCCTACGTCTGTAGAGTGCATCGCACTCAATCCATTATTTCTCAGAGTTGATTACAATCTTTTTATCTCTCTTTCAGCCTCTCTTTAATTGCTCTCTCTCTAGCAATTTTTCTCGCACATTACACACTTTTCATAATGGTAGTATTTATATAGGAGCACTAGGGTTAGTCAAATCCCAATTGGAATTTATTTTTTTTAACTACTTCTCTACATAGAATTTCCTATTTCTCATGAAATCTGCAACTACTGCTGTCTGGACCATTGTGTAGGCATGTGTCCGCGCAACGCTTGACACCATTGGAGAATACTGCTCCATAGGCCGCGGTGTGTGCACTATATATGTGCCGCGGTCTGCACAACTTGTCACGCCTGGACACCACCGCTGTGTGTGTCGCGATCCAAGCTACTGTATACGCCGTGATCTCCTCCACGCCACCTACTGGAACCCGTTTCTCTGCTAGTTTCTGGCTTCACATATCCTAACACATGAATATCACAATAATATATTAAATCATGGATATAACAAAAAATAGGACAAAACCTAAAGAATTTAAAAACAATTATAAATATATAGCATAAGTGTAGGTTTAAATTTTTTTCAGGTGATACACATCAAAGAAAACAAGATATACAAAGAAAAGAGTAAATAAGAGACAACCCTTGAAGAAATCTCCTCCAAATAGCTCATTGCTTTTCTAGCTCAAAAGTGGTCCAAAGACCTCTCATTTCTCTTTATAATCTACTTTAAGAGCAACTCCAACGTTTTACACCAAATTTTACCCCAATTTGGTGTTAAAAGAGCATTTTGGGAGAATATGTTTACACCATTATTTTTTCACTCCAATGTTTCACACCAAATTTTACACCAAAAACAGATATTTTAAGAATATTCTTCCAATAAATCTTTAAATTATTAAAAAATTAATTAAATTAAACATATATATATATATATATATATATATATATATATCAATATAGGTGTCATTTTGAAGATCTCAATGAGATCTTTTCAATGGTATATTTTTTAAGAATACATATTGTTATAATTAAGTATGAGAGGATTAAATTAGTAGTTGTAAAAAATAAAAAGTGATTGATGTGGCATTTACAAGAAAAAAACAACAAAAAAAAGGTTTTGGTGTGCACTGTAGCTACACCAATTTTTTTTATGTGTTTAGTGTGTTGGTTGGAGAGAAATTTTACACCAAATTGGTGTGTTTGATGCAAATTGTGTGCTGGTTGGAGTTGCTCTAAGATGGGTGAAAGATGTGTAAAAGGTGGTGTTGGAGATGTATGGTGAGCTCCCGTGGAGGTAAAACCTCAATGGGAGCTTGAATCTCTCTCTTATTTGGGGATGAAGAAGGAAAAGATGAATAAGGGTTTGTGTGTGGTGGGAGGTCTGTGGTGAGGTGATTTTAGCGTATTTGGATAGGGATTCCACTATTTGGGTGTAAAAATGGAAGGTATTCATAGATAAGATGTTTTTAGGGTAAAAATCCATCATTTGACAGAGAAAAATGCCACTTGGAAGCGACCTGGTGCTCAGTTCCCATTCAAGTCGCTTTCCCCTCTGGTGAAGATTTTCTATATCGCGCACTGTTACGAAAACGAGCATAACTTTCTCAAGAAAATCCGGAATTGTAATCCGTAAAAGTCGCTGGAAACTAGGGCCCTGTCTTGCAGCTGTTTTTCAGTCTGTTTTCGTTTTTATTTTTCAAAAATGATTTCGAAAACGCCTTCGTTAACCTTTTTTCATTTTATTTTCGAAAAATAAAATGAAAAAACAAAACCAGTGTTAAAAGTGAAAGATTTGAAAAACACAAAATACATGTTTTTTGTTTTTGTTTTTGTTTTTCATTTTGTTTTTCACTATTTTTATATATATATTTTTTAAACTATTAATTGTATTGTTATGCGTTTGATATGGTTAGGACAAGACGTGACAAGATATTCAAATGACCAAAGTGCCCCTCTTATATATATATATATAAATATTTATTTCAGAATAATTTATTTCTAATTAGAACTAAAAGTATTAATGCAATAATATATATATATATATATATATATATATATATATATATACACACATTATAATTATTATATACATATATATTATAATATTATATAATATAAAATAATATATTTTATGTATATTATAATATACATTATATATTAGAATATTATTTATATATATTATAACATATAATACTATAGAATATTATTATATAAAATAATATATATTATAATATTTACATAATTTGTATATTAATATTCTATAATATATAATATTAAGATTATATATTGTTGACGGGTAATTTACTCGAGATGAGAAATTTCTATTAACACCCTCGAGACCACTACCACGAAAGCGGTGGCCAGGGTCGGTACCGTTGGTTTCCGACCTGTTTGAGAGAGATACGTGAGGTAATAACAGTAAATGGGAGCTCTATATTTGATATATTTCTTTAAGATACAAATAACTCTCTTATCTGCTCACAATCTCTCGGAGGTGTAGGGTGGTGGCACCTTGGTTCCTGTCAAATAGTGGAGATGAAGGTGACCATGTTCTGTAATCAGAATTTAGGCCCTCCTTCTATGTGTATGTCTGTTGTTTATAATTTTGTCTCTGTCGTTCGTTCTTTTTTGTCCATCTCCTTCCCCTTGCTTGGCTTTACATATATATATCGTCCAAGTAGGTTTTTAGTTTACGAATACTCTACCGTAATCTCATGAATCCGTTCCCTCCTTATCGGGCGAGATTTGTTATTTAAATTTGAATTGTTTCCGGAATTCGATGACATCGTTGACGAAGATAAGTTGGTTCCCTTATTTGAATTTAAACTCTTGACGTGCATATAGATATCATGTGGAGATGATCCTGTGTGCATTCGTACCATCGATCTTCATGGAGGTCACCCTGCCAGCTGCCCGTTGCCCAGTAGAGCGAGGTGGATCCATGCTTTGGCTCTGTTCTTAGAAGCTTAAGATGGATTTTCTCTGACCTATGAGGGCTTGAGGTTCTCTTGTAGACCTCTCCGGGAGGTAGCTGGGGTAGTGTAGATCCATGCGTGATTCTTCCCTCATGCCCAGAAAGGACAGCGGGCTTCTAGAGAGGTTGGCGGGCTTCTTTCGAATGCCCCTTGAGCTTAGAGCCTTCCCCTAGAATTTACGGGCGATTGTGGAGCTCGACCTTTGAGCCGAGGTTCCCCGATAGATGGCCTGGAGAAGCCCGGGCTCCAGTACTCTTGTGGGGGCTCGTCTCGGTCGCGTCTGGCTTGTCTTCTGGTAACTTTGAAGCTGAACTGGCCTTTCCTGCTCTTGCGGGGTGGCTTTACCGGGCTTCATGATTGTCGATTGAAGGTGGGAAATTTCTCTTTGATCCCTAGCCAAATTTCCCTATTAACAGAAGTCCCCTTTGACTTGAACACCGGTGGTAGAGTTGGGGTTGGAGTCAGATTCCTTGTTTAATTGAGAACGGTTTTCGCCATAAAGATAATTAATGAGAGCGAATTTTTCTCATTAATTACCCAACATTTTGAATTTGAAACTGAGTGTTATTCGAAGAAAAATGACTGAAATACAGTGGTGATCTTCTTGAGGATATCGCCCATAGACCTCTATTTAAGCCTGGTCTGACCTTCACCTTCTTCATACTTCCTCAAATCTCAAACTTTCAAATTTCTTCTTCCCCGTTTTCTTTGCCGAAATCTTTCACTTGCTCTCTTACCTCTCTTTCCCATCGATGTCGACTTCCACAGATAGTGTTGATGCCTTGGTGGAGGGCTCCGGGGGCCCTAACCTAGCTCATCTTAAGCGGGTGCTAGGGATTTCAAGCGACGAGGAATCTTCCCCCCTCCGCCAGCGCCGTAGTTCAAACAGGAACGCTTCTATCGGCTCTGGCTTTTCTAACCGGCCTAACAACCCTCTGAACTTAGTCGACGAAGACTCTGACGTCTGGGAGAGATTAGATGCAGTAGGAAGGGCTTAAGTCATGGTGGCGGAGCTTCCTCCAGTGACAATCCTTCCTTTCAAACCCAGGGTCATCCCCGACTCTACTGTCTATCCTCAGTCGATCGGCAGTCTACGGGACAAGTATGGTATTCTTGATACCGTTTCTCTAACAGTTCCCCATCAGAATTACAATGCTTTTAGCCCACCCAAAGACGTGGTTCCTATCCATGTCGAGGCTTTTGAGAGCGGGGTGAGGCTTCCTCTCCACCCCACCCTACGGCGGGCTCTCAATGCCCATCAGCTGGCTCAGCTTCAACTGACGCCCGGCTTCTGGAGGCATCTAACCGGCTTCCTGGTATTATGAAGGGAGCAATAGGAGCTGAGCGGCGTAACCAGGGAGCACGATACTGAAGAGCTCACCTTCCTTTTCTAGATCGACAGCCTAGCAGGAGTCCCACGAGGCCAATTCTATGCCAAGGCTAAGAATATGCTCAATTTATCATCCCCGGGGCTTCAAAGAAGGACTCCGCTTGGAAAGAAGACTGCATATTGGTGAAGGAGACTAGGGGAGCTCCATCTTCGTCGGTGGGCATGAGCTCGAGGTTCCCACCGCATTTAGTGACAAACCAACATGGGGTCGGGATTCCTTGCCTGATGAATCTGAAGCCGTGCTGAAGACCATCCTAGCTCAGAATTATTTGAATATGAAGTTTTCGACCACCGTCCCCTTCGATCCCCACAGGGTAAACAGGTGCCTGCTGATTTTCGGTGATACCCCTCGTAAGTATCTCGATCTATCTTGTCTTGTTTTGTTTTGTTTTATTTGAGGGTTCAGTTATGATAATCTTGATTCTTTTCTCTAACAGTATTTGTTGTTGCTCCAGCTTCTTACGAATCTTGACAAGCTGAGATACCTCCTCCTCTTTTCAGATTGTCTCCGGGAGCTCTCCCGACTGTTCCAAAGAAGGGGGGGGGTCAACCACTAAGGTAGCTGCCCCGTTCGTCCCTTCCTCTTCTCCTTCCCAGGTGAAGTCCAAGATGGCTCTTCTAGCATCTCGGGCTGTGAAGGCTTTAAACCGAGGAGGGTCTGCTTCCCAAGTCTTCAATAAGTCTGTCCCTGCCCCTCATGTAGAAGTTACTGCTCCAAACGATTCCTCCCGAGTCCCGCTACCCCTCTCTACAGATCCGATTGTATCTCAGGTAGTCGAGGTTCCTGATGAGCCCGATGCCGATTTTTCTGAAGTCACCCCTTCTCGCCCCCACCAATAATCAAGCTCGGTGGGTCAGGATGAGGTTCTGAAGCAATTTGTCTCATCTTGTCCAGGCGGCGGGCTTTTGAGGATGTCCGCGATGCCCGTAGACATCTTGATCACCAAAGAGTCCTCCCTTTTAGCCGAGGTAAAATGTCGCTTTTACTTCTTCATTGAGCTACTTGACTTGTCATTTTCTAACATGATTTTCCTTTGCAGGCTTTAAATTTTCAGGTGGCGATGGGGCATCAGGAAGCCTTCCTCCTTGGTCGGGCAGCCAAGGCTGAGGCTGAAGCTGAGCGAGTCATGGGGTTACTAGTGGGGGTTCAGACCCTGGTCAAAGAGATGACCTCCAGCTAATAGGGAATGGAGACGCAGCTAGCTGAGCTTCAATACGATCATGAGAGGCTGAAGCGAGCTTTTGATCAGGAGACTCTCCAGTGGAAGCGGCGGGCTAGCGGGAGAGGCGAATGCCCTAGATGTTGAAAACTAAAATTTGTAGGCTCGAGTTACTTAGCTCCAAACCGAAGTGGAAGCCTTTTTTAGCTAGGGGTACTTCTAT
Organism: Dipteronia dyeriana; assembly: GCA_032871835.1. Taxonomy (NCBI): domain Eukaryota; kingdom Viridiplantae; phylum Streptophyta; class Magnoliopsida; order Sapindales; family Sapindaceae; genus Dipteronia; species Dipteronia dyeriana. Next base: position 2,500,556 of record CM065297.1, read on the forward strand.
GCCTCATATCTGGTTGCAGAGGCTCTCCCTCCTCCATTCGATCTCTCCAGCATTGCAGGCTGGGATAGAGCGGAGGTCATGTCACAGGCTCTAGAGATGTCTCGCCCCGAAACTGATGAAGCTGGTCCTTTCGGGGAGGGAGTTGAGAAGCATTTGGAAATGCCAAATCTGCTTTCTTCTGTTCCAGTCTTACCGGCATCTTGTCCTGACGAATCCTCAAAAGGAGTTCACAACGAGGAACCAGAAAGAGGACTCGCTAAAGCCAGAGATTCCTCCGCAGTGCTATCAGGAATGGAGTTAATAGAATGCGGGAACGTGCCTGAGTCGGTGTCCATCCTTCTCGAAGCAGCCATATCTTCTAAAGTTATGACGGTGATCAATAAAATTGTGGAGGAGGATTCTGCTGAACCCGAGGCAGCCGGGGTTGATCTGCAGGACTAGGTAGAAGAGGTGGCTGATGCAGCTGGCCAGGACGAGCTGCGACCGGGGAGGGGAGCAGATGGCGAGGTTCATCCTGTGGAAGAGGAAATTGAAGGCCCTCAGGAAGACGAAGAAGCTTGAGTTCTCTTCCATGTAATTTATTTTGAATGCCCGAAAAAGGGGGTGGGCATCCCATCTTCAACTGTGTTTGATCTCTTATTATTTTTCCTTTGTAGCCCAGAACCAGGGATTGGGCCCCCCTTGCTTGTAGTAGCCTTGTTGGGGGATAGGCTCCCTTACTTGATAATAAAAGTTTAATCTCAGATCTAAATCTTGCTCCCATGTACTTGCTTGATCGTCCAGCTTTTATATAGAAGCGAGCTATCTTTGGGAAAAATTAAGATAAGAAAAACAAGTTATTGGCATTGAGCCCCCATACTGACAGTCCCCTTGTTTGATTGTAGGTTTGCTGTAGTAAGTAACCCTGTATCAAGGAGAGCTAGTAAAATAACAGGAGCATTTAGAGTTTAAGTAAGTCGAGCCCCTTTGGGAGGTTGTAGCCCGAGTATAACATTAAGTGGAGAATTGCTTAGTCCCTTCTTAGGCTCCGGATCAGGAGGGCTTCCGGGCTTTCAAGCTCGATTCCTTCTTGGGGGTGGTAGCCCGAACAAGGCATTAGAGGGCTATTTAGCTATTTCATGGTCTCGAGATCTAGGTGGCAACTATGCTCTTACATTCATATCCTTCTTGGGGGTGGTAGCCCGACCAAGGCATCAGGAGCGCTATCTAGCTATTTCTTGGTCTCGAGATCTGGATGACAATATGCTCTTACACTCAGACCCTTCTTGGAGGTGGTAGCCCGACCAAGGCATCGGGAGCGCTATCTATCTATTTCCTGGTCTCGAAATCCGGATGGCAACTATGCTCTTACACTCAGATCCTTCTTGGGGGAGGTCACCCGACCAAGGCATCAGATGTGATGAGGGGGATTCCCCGATCAATCCCTGGTCTCGAGATCTGGATGGCAACTATGCTCTTACACTCAGACCGTTCTTGGCGGGGGGTGATGCCAGGCCGAGTCATTAGAAGCAGCGAGGGGGCTTCCCCGGCTTACCTCTAGTCTTGAGGCGATAATATCGAAACTTTCCATGTAGACCCAAATCATTGTAGGACATAGTCGAAGATAGAGTAAACAAGAAAACAGGCGAGCTTTATTGATATGGAAGATGGAGTACAATACTGTCAGAAAATAAAAAGAAGCTAGTCAGAGGTTGCCTGCTCCTGAGTCTTCTGTTTAAGGGTAGAATTTCCTTAGGTGATCCCTCTTTGGTAGCTCGCTACTTTCTCAGCTATTCTTGTTTTTCCTCTAGGAGGTCCAAGCTAGCTTGGAGCTTGATTTCGTTGCTCCCCGATTCGAATCGTTGGACTCTAAAGGAGGTCAATTTATGCTCTACAGGTAGGACTGCTTCAACCCCGAAGGCCAGCGAGTAGGGCGTTTCCCCGGTAGTTGTTCTCTTTGTAGTGTGGTAAGCCCAGAGGACCTCGGGAAGCTCCTTTACCCATATACCTTTCTTCATACTTCTATGTCGGGCATCACGAGTTCTTCTTCGGGGTAATCAATGGATCCTGCATTTTCCAGGTGTAGTGTAGGGGCTATCCCATCTTGGATAGTCGTCACCTGTGCGAGTTGCTTTGCTAGAATTGCTGGGTTAGCTGACACTGCGTAGCATTTCCTAGCTGCTTGCTGATCACCCCGAACCTCTCCCACCTTGTCTCCTACCGAGAACTTCAAGACATTATGGTAAATAGAAAGGACCCCTTTCAAAGATGACAGAAATGGCCTCCCTAATATTGCATTGTATACCGACGGGGTGTCCACCACTACGAAGTCAGTCATGATGTTCTATTGGAGAGGTGCGGATCCAATGACCACTGGTAGGATTTTTGATCCTGCGGGTGTGATGGAGTCCCCAGTGAACTCGTATAATGGAGTAGAGCAACTATTGTAGCACCAATGCTTCAAGTTCAGCTTCTCCAAGGTATATTTGAACAAAATGTCGACGCTGCTACCTGTGTCGACGAGCACGCGATGCACCATAAAGTTGGCAATTTGTAATGTAATGACCATGGGATCATCATGTGGCTGCACGGTGTTAAAGACATCTGCCTTAGTGAAAATGATCTAAGACAGCTGGGAGGGGTTGGTCGGTCTCTGGTCGACCTTGAAGATATCCCACCCTTCGACCGTACGAGGGACCTTCCTCGCATGGTTTTTTCAGGAATTGTTGGAGATGCCTGCCATAGTGGGACCTCCGCTGATAGTGCGAATTACCTGAATCTGTTGCATCAGGTCTGCCGATCTTCCTTCCTCTTCTCAGCGTGTTCCCGAATCTCTGCTTGGACCTCTCTTCCAGTTTGAATATTCTCCCTAACTTGTTGTGAGAACTCTATCAAGCATCCTCCCCTTATCAAAGCCTCAATCTGGTTCCGCATGTTGTATCATTATGAGGTGTTGTGCCCTACGTCCTTATGAAAGTCGTAATATTTATAACGATTTCTTTTGTCGACCAAGACCTTCATGGGAGCGGGCTTCGGTAACAAACCCTTTTCCCGAATAGAGAGGTAGATTGTTTCTCGAGATGCATTCAAGGGAGTGTAACGGTCGTATCCACTCTCATCGCGGGCTATAGGGGCCATTGTCTTGGGAGGTGGTAAAGATTGAGGAGGAGCCTGTTTATCTAAATACCTTTTTGGTCGGGGCTGAGGAAGAGGGAAACCGTATGTTGATTTATTGGGGGGTTTTTTCCGGTTATTTTGATCTTGCTAGGGTCTGGGACCTTCCTTCTTTTGTCATTTTTCAGCTCTCATGTCGTCATGCTTCATCTTGACCTTGAGCTGTTCATAGACCTTGATTTGTTCCAGAGCCCGATCATAGGCTTCCTGGTAGATTTTCGGAGGTCTCTTGGCAAAAGACCGAAATAGTTTTCCTGCCCACAAGTTTCTCCTAAAGTTGGCGAGGGTTTCTCTCTCGGTGAAGACCCCCATCTGGATGACCTCCTTGTGGAACCACTAGACATAAGCCTGGAGAGTTTCCCCTCTCTCATGGATTACGTGCTAAAGATGAATCGGGTCCTTCAGTCAGAGCTTAACCCCCTGGAACTGTGAGTAGAAATCAGTTGATAATTTGGTGAAGGAATCTATGCTCCCAGCGGGTAGTTTCCTAAACCAAGTCTTAGCATAATCCATGAGTGTGGTGGGGAGCATCCGACATATAGCGGCCCTGGTTGTGTTCTGGACCTCTATTTGTTGAACGAAACTCTCTAAGTGGCTCAGCGGATCTTCAGTCCCTGAGAACCTGTCGGTTGGCATTTTGAACTTAGGTGAGAGCTCTGCCTCCCGGATCCTTCTGGTGAAGGGGGCATTTATCTCACTTAGAGTATCTTTCTTGTCCTCGTTGTACTTCCCTTTCTAAATCAATTGGACCTCTTTCTGTAGCTCTGCCAACTGGTCCCTTAGTCGCTTGCTTTCAGACTTTCTTGAGTCTATCTCAGATTCCTCACCATTAGATCCCTCTGATGAACTGGTGACCTCTACCCGGTTCCTTCTTCAGAGGTTGCTTGCTCGGGGGCTTTGCTGACTTTCTTCATTTCTACCCCGGGCTTCCCTCCTTGTAGTTGTTTGGTGGAAGAGCTTTTCCTTTCCCCGGGGAAGGACATCTACCGCGGATTTGACTTGTCGTGGTTGGTAGCGTGGCAGCCCTTAGGGAATGTGGGGCATACGCCCTAGCCTATCCCGGATAGAGGTCGGGAGCCCTGCTCTGTTACGAGTTGATTCCCGAGGGGCTGGCCCTAGGCGATCAAATGCTGGTTGCCTAGCCCCAGGCTTGCTTGATTCCCCTTGATTGCAGAGACCCGTTTGTTGGATAGCTATACTCTCAGCGAGTAATCGAAGACGGACATTCTCTACAAAGGCCGCCACTTATTGGTCAAGCTCGACCTGGCTTCCCAGAGGGGGATCCAGAGCCCGCATAGTAGCCGTCTGGATGGGAATCTGGCTATGGAGCCCCGATTTTTTCCTTTTCCTCGGAACCTTTCGTGTTGATGTAACAGAACGTTGTCCCGAGGTGTCCTGCTGCCCTTGCGAGGAGCGGAGCTTAATGGTGATTATGAAATAAATAACTTTTTGAATGTAAAAAGATGGTGGTGTGAAAGGTTTCCCACAGACGGTGCCAGAAAGTGTTGACGGGAAATTTACTCGAGATGAGAAATTTCTGTTAACACCCTCGAGACCACTACCATGAAAATAATGGCCAGGGTCGGTACCGTTGGTTCCCGACCTGTTTAAGAGAGAGACATGAGGTAATAACAGTAAATGTGAGCTCTATATTTGATATATTGCTTTAAGATACAAATAACTCTCTTATTTGCTCACAATCTCTCGGAGGTGTAGGGTGGTGGCACCTTGGTGCTTGTCGAATAGTGGAGATAAAGGTGACCGTGTTCTGTAATCAGAATTTAGGCACTCGTTCTATGTGTATGTCTGTTGTTTATAATTTTCTATCTCTGTCGTTCGTTCTTTTTTGTCTATCTCCTTCCCCTTGCTTGGCTTCAGACACACACACACACACACACACACACACACACACACACACACACACACACACACACACACACACACATATATATATATATATATATATATATAGTCATAGTAGGTTTTTAGTTTATGTAGATGTTAACGGGGAAATTTGTTTAGGATGAGAAATCCCTATTAACGCCCTTGATACCACTACTGTGAAAATGGTGGCCGGGGTCGGTACCGTTGATACCTGACCTAATCTTGTATGATTATGAAGGAGGGTGAAATCATAGGTAGGAGACAAGCCATCTCTCCCATGAGGTTCCCTTGCTGGTTCGAAGGGGATGATAATGGACCTTGTTCCTCGGTCGGGGTCGGAGCCCGTCCTGGTACCCAGAGCCTGGTTGTGGAGCCCGATTGTTTCCTATAATACCCCGACCTCGATAGCAAGTAAGAAGGGGGGCTTATCTAGCTCCAGTGTCCGAAAGCTCGATTTCAACCATAGAGAGGATACAAGAGAGCTCTTCGACTCCCTTCAAATTGATCTGGGTGGTTTCTCTTCATCTTGGTGTGCAACTTTGGCGTATAGATGAGAGGATAAGAGTGTTAGGTCCAGCAAGGTAGGAATCTAGATTTGGTTCCTCTCATGTAAGAAAGATTAGAGAGCTAGGTCCAATGAGGTCAGTTCCTAGCCCACATACATACATGCATAACAAAGTAGATAATAGGAAATACACAAGTCTTAAGTTGATGAAGGTGGACTGACCAAGGGGGGAAAAAGCATCACGAGTGATCACATGCTGAAAACCCTCAAGGCAGTTTCCGGAGGAAGGAGGAATACCCTTCCTTATGTATATATCAAAGAATGCTCCGGGGAGCTTACAAGGATGGTAAAGTAATACAACGTAGTTGCTCCGGAGAGCTTACAATGGTGGTCGAATTTAGACCGATATTTTCCTGGTCGGGGTACCCATACAATGATGATGTAGAGAGAACTTTAACGAAGCATGTGTCTTCTGTTATTGATCGGAGCCCTCCTTAATATGCCTTTTACAGGCATATTTATACATGATGACCAACTTGGCGTGCAAGTCCGGGACTCTTTAATTAGCCTTTGTTTTTTTATCGAATATGATCTTTCTTTTAATCTAGTTGATCGGCTTGTAGCTATTATATCGGAGAAGATATGATTTTTTCCTCTTCGGACTCTTCTTTCCTTGATAGGCATGATTTTCTGTTATAGTTGACCCTCAATAATCTGTTGTGGAGGATATCTTGGAGAAAAAGGTAATTGTTTCCTCTTTGGATTCTTTCACTAATGATGACCATTAAAGAGTTGAATATTCTCTTATTAATGGTGTTGATCATGTCATTAACTGGGTTGACTGCCTCCATTAATGTGGTTGACCTCATTAATGTTACTTTAAATGTCATGGAAGTCAATCCTCTCTTCCTACGTTGCCGAAAGGAGAGCTCTAGTTCTGCATGTCACTTTAGAGAGGTACTTTATGGAGGTTACCCGAGGTGACATTTGATATTCCTTGAGAGCGAGGTACCCTAGGATCTAGTACACTGGCAGGATCCCCCGGGGACCTCTCGATTGTCACGGAGCTAGATGCTGGTTTTCTTATGGAGCTTGTACTAACCATTTTAGAGGCGAAATATTCCATTGGTTTCCAACCTTTTAGTTGGGAGCTCGGTTTAGCTACATCGAGCTTTATCATGGAGCTTGACCTAATTATGCAGGCTTCCTAGCGGGGCAGCGGGCTTGGCTAGCAGGCCCTGGTAAGGTGTTTGCCATAAACAGGCGACCTTGGCTCACTTTTGGAAGGGTGGAGAGGTACGTTTGAGTACTACTCTTGCTACTTGATTCAACCATACCAGGATCTACAGTGGATCTTGGCGCTTTTGGTGACGATGAGGCTTTACGAGATTCTTCCTTTAATGCACAGACAGGTCGATATTATACCTCGACGAGGCAGGAGGGTATTTGCAAGACAAGTTCGGCACCTTGAAGGTCTCCTAGTGAAAGTAGAGATAGTAGCATGCTCTAGGAGATGTCGGGGGACCCATGTCCTTTCACGTCGACCTAGCTTCTAGCTTTATCCTGGTATATGGAGCTTCACGCGGTTTCATCAGGCTTTATATGGTAAGCCTGGACACATGCGAGATGCTCAGATGGTATGAGTGCCTTGCTCATGTAGGATTGCGTGGTAGCTCAACCTCGGGGACCTTGATACCCCGTCATACAAGCCCGAAATTTGGACCCTTGCGGGAAGGCTGGGAAGTTAAAAATTCTTCTTTGGTTCCTAGCCAAATTTTCTATTAACAGAAGTCTCCTCTGACTTGAACGCCGGTAAGTATTTGGGGTTGGAGTCTAGATCTTGTACTACATGAAGAATTTTGCTTGACCCTTTTTATTGGTAACCAGTATCGTTCCCAGTGATTGGTTTAGAGAACCAGGGTACTATTCATTCCTGTAAAATAAATGAGCGTACTGCTCGATCATGTCGGATGAAGCTTCTGTGGTTAATATGGGTACCTAGAGTTTCTTTTCAAGGAATCACGGTAATTAGACGAGCTGGCGAAATGATTATTATAGGGATCTATGCCACCTAGATCCTTCCTAGCGGGGTTTGCCCGGCCAAGGCAGTAGGATGACCTTTTGGTTGTTCTGATCTCAGATCATTCTTGGGGGTCGTAGCCCGACCAAGGTATCATGAGCACTATCTAGCTATATCCTGGTATCGAGATCTGAATGGCAACAATGCTCTTATACTCAGACCCTTCTTGGGGGTCGTAGCCCGATCAAGGCATCATGAGCGCTATCTAGCTATTTCCTGGTCTTTTGATCTGGATGGCAACTATGCTCTTACACTCAGACCCTTCTTGGGGGTCGTAGCCCGACCAAGGCATCAGGAGCGCTATCTAGCTATTTCCTGGTATCGAGATTTGGATGACAACAATGCTCTTATACTCAGACCTTTCTTGGGGGTCGTAGCCTGACCAAGGCATCATGAGTGCTATCTAGCTATTTCCTGGTCTTTTGATCAGGATGGTAACTATGCTCTTACACTCATACCCTTCTTGGGGATCGTAGCCCGACCAAGGCATCAGAAGCGCTATCTAGCTATTTCCTGGTATCGAGATCTGGATGGCAACAATGCTCTTATACTCAGACGCTTCTTGGGGGTCGTAGCCCGACCAAGGCATCAGGAGCGCTATCTAGCTATATCCTGGTATTTTGATCCGGATGACAACTATGCTTTTACACTCGGATCCTTCTTGGGGGGAGGTCACCCGACTAAGGCATCAGTGGTGATGAGGGGGCTTCCTCGATCAATCCTTGGTCTCGAGATCTGGATGGCAACTATGCTCTTACACTCAGACCCTTTTTGGCTGGGGGTGGTGCCCGGTCGAGGCATCAGAGGTAGTGAGGGGGCTTCCCCGACCAGTCTCTGGACATAAGGAGATCACTGTCGAAATACTATGGCGATCCTCCTGGAGGGATTAAATCAGCCAAGGGGATTAGGAGGGCTACCTTGCTCTCCTAGTCAAGATGATCATCCTGGAGGGATTCGATCCGGTCTAGGGCATCAAGAGTGCGGTGTAGCTCTCCTGGTAATGGTGATCCTCCTGGAAAGATTTGATTTGGTCTAGGGCATCGGGAGTGCGGGGTCACTCTCCTGGTGACGGTGATCACATGAGATCTACTACGGATACCGAAATCGAAAGAGATGCAAACTCATGGCGAGCTAATGCGAAGTTGTATCAATGCATGATGGTGTCGGTTGATAACCAGTCTCGCTCTAGGAGTTTTTTAACGAGTAGAATCTCTTGAGATGATCTGCATTATAAGTGTAGATAGTAGAATGGCTTTCCGTAAAAGACGCTTTTTATTACGAACTAGAGGAAATTGTCTCACGCTAGGGTCATCGCTCCTCACACTAGAATACTGAGAAAATATTGAGCTTACAGTCCCCAAGTGATATAACCGGTTTGGAAGTCTGCTTGCGGTAGATGAGAGTCTTCAACAATCATAATAGAGCTCGAGACCCCACTGTGAATGAATCAGGACCTTTGGGTGATCCCCAAACGGATCGAGACCTCGATGGCTCACTAGGGTATTGGAAGGCCCCGTACAAATGGAGAGGAGCCATCGATATGATAATCTCAGAGAGCAAGCTGGTGTTTGCTAAGGTCGAGCTCATGCCAGCCAAGGAGGATAGTTACTTCTTCAACCCACGACCACAATGTGGGAGTGGTTTAAATTCTGCATGGCAGCTTCTCTACCTTGGGAACCAAGGACGCTTCTGTGTTGCTTGCTAGGTAGCTCGAGCTCTTCTTCCCTCTGACCTGATCATCATTGGAGGATGGATACCTTGAATAGATCACATAGAAAGTTGAGAGTTACCTGGGTCTGCTCTGACTGAAGCTGGAAATTATTGAGATGGTGGATATGCAGATGATGAGGAAGACTTGGTTCCCATTTCTGCTTTCATGTTTAGTCGTGTTAAGGTATGAACTACCTTGAAGTCCTCTGCTGCTGTAGATGCATGGGGGGCTTCAAATCTGCCTACCTTTCCATATGAATCTATCAAAGTAGAGGTCCAGATCGGTGTTACCAAGGTAGGAGAGGTAAGAGAGGTAAGAGAGATCTCGATTGATCCAACTGAGGAGATGGAGGTCAAGGCTGATTGAAGTTGATCCAACCAAGGTGATGAAAGCTGGCTCTAAAGTAGCAGTGTTAAGGGATGGTGACCCGTCCTTCAACCAAGCAATACGACTAAGGAGGAAGAAGCTGCTACTGTTGAGGAGACTAACCAAAGAGGTAGATCGGGACAAAGGTAGCTCGCAAGGGCGATGAATGGCCCTATACAAGTGGAGAGGAGACACCGGCCTAGTAACTGTCTGGAGACATGCTCGGAATTCTAGAAGTTTCCCACGACGGAGAGAAGACTTTGGACCCCTCCGGGATGAGTGATGACTCACTTGAGTGTTGGATGACCTTATATGAATGGAGATGGGCTACCTGTCTAGTACCGGTCCAGTGGCATACTTGGGATTTCAACCAGCCACCAACAACTGAGGGAAAACTCTGGACCCTCCTGGAATGAACCAAGAATTTAGTGGTTCACTTGGGCGTTGACCGGCCCTGTATAAGAAGTGAAGAGCCACTTGGCCTTACAGTGAGGCTGCTGCTCCAGAGGTTAGCTTAGGTATGTAGGAGGCCTTACCAAGAGTTGGAAATCTCTATGCTCTCTTCGATCAAATCAGGCTTCGATGGCTTGCTAGGGCGATGAATGACCTAGTACATATAGAGCGAAGCCATCGGTCTTGTAGCGGTGCTACTGCTCTAGAAGCTTGCTTAGGCACGTAGGTGGCCTTACCAAATGAGGGAAGCTTCTGAGACCTCCTCGATCGGATCGGACTTCAGTGGCTTGCTAGGGCGGTGAATGACCTGGTAAACATGAAGCCACCGGTATGGTACTGGTCCAGAAGCATGCTTGGGGTCTTTGGAGTCCTCTGTAATTGAAATGAAGCTCTGGACCATGCTGGAAAGAAATAGGTGCTCAGTGGCTCAATTGGGCGTTGACCGGCCCTGTATAAGAAGTGAAGAGCCACTTGGCTATACAGTGAGGCTGCTGCTCCAAAGGTTAGCTTAGGCATGTATGAGGCCTTACCAAGAGTGGGAAACCTCTTGGCTCTCCTCGATCAGATCGGGCTTCGGTGGCTTACTAGGGCGATAAATGACCCGGTACATATAGAGCGAAGCCACCGATCTTGTAGCGGTGCTACTGTTCTAGAAGCTTGCTTAGGCACGTAGGTGGCCTTACCAAATGGAGGAAGCTTCTGAGACCTCCTCGATCGGATCTGGCTTCGGTGGCTTGCTAGGGCGGTGAATGACCTGGTAAACATGAAGCCACTTGTCTGGTACTGGTCCAGAAGCATGCTTGGGGTCTTTGGAGTCCCCTGTAATTGAAATGAAGCTCTAGACCATGCTGGAACGAAATAGGAACTCAGTGACTCAATTGGGCGTTGACCGGCCCGGTGCATGAGGCGTGGAACCACTAATCTTCTACTGGTCGTGCTTCTCTAGAAGCTACACAACTGAGTTGGCTTCTTAGATTCATGGGTCAGCCCGCTACCTCTACCTAGGAGCTTCTGAATGGTGGATACAGTGACAAGAAGGGTCCCGTATGACCAGGTCCAAGTTCCACCGATCTACTGGATAAGAGGTCTACCGGTAGAAGAGCAAATCTTCTGTAAAGAAGCAGGAGAGGTGCAGTTCTACTGTATAGGAGCTCTCGATGTATCTGAATGGTTCAACTATATAGGAGATCTTCAAGTGGGGAGCTACTGTATTTTAGCTCCATGATTATCTGAGCAGGTTCACTTCATAGGAGTAGTATAATGATCTGGTTCAACCAGGAATCCCACGTACCATATTTACTCCACAATGAACGAAACTAGTTAAATGATAGAATGAGCAACACATGCGATGCATAGGCGATATAGACAAGTATGGAGAAAAGACATTGTATAAAGTAAATGATATTCCATGAATAATGAATCTGTTACGTCGATAGTATAATGATACTCATGTAGAGACATAGAGGATTTCAAAAAGGGTCTGGCCCACAGACGTTGCCAGAAAATGTGAAATCCCTATTATCGCCCTCGAGATCACTACCATAAAAGTGGTGGCCGGGGTCGGTACCGTTGATACCTGGCGTGATCTTGTATGAATATGAAGGAGGATGAAATCGTAGGTAGGAGACAAGCCATCCCGCCCGTCGGGCTTCGTGTTTCTAAAGTAGAGCTGGGGAGATCGAGGTTCCCTTGCTGGTGCGAAGAGGATGATCCTAGACCTTGTTCCTCGGTCGAGGTCAGAGGCCATCCTAGTACCCAGAGCCTGGTTCTGGAGCCCAATTGCTTTCTGTAATACCCCGACCTCGATAACAAGTAAGAAAGAGGGCTTATCTAGCTCCAGTGTCGGATAGCTCGATTTCTCCCGTAGAGAGGATACATGAGAGCTCATAGACTCCATTCGAACTGATCTTGGCGGTTTCTTTTCATCTTGGTGTGCGACTTTGGCATATAGATGAGAGGATAAGAGCGTTAGGTCTAGCGGGGTAGGAATCTAGATTCGATTCCTCTCATGTAAGAAAGATTAGAGAGCTAGGTCCAATGAGGTCTGTTCCTACCCCACATACACACATGCGTAACACAGTAGATAATAGGAAATACACGAGTCTTAAGTAGATGGAGGTGGGCTGACTAAGAGGGGAAAAAGAACCCCAAGGCAGTATCCGGAGGAAAGAGGAATACCCTTCCTTATGTATATATCAAAGAATGCTCCAGGGAGCTTACAAGGATGGTGAAGTAATACAACGTAGTTGCTCCGAAGAGCTTACAATGACGGTCGAATGTAGATCGATATTTTCCCGGTCGGGGTACCCATACAATGATGATATAGAGAGAACTTTAACGAAGCATGTGTCTTCTGTTATTGATCGGAGCCCGCCTCAATATGCCTTTTACAGGCATATTTATACATGATGACCACCTTTGCGTGCAAGTCCGGGACTCTTCAATTAATCATTGTTTTCTTTTCAAATATGATCCTTCACTAATGATGGCCATTAAAGAGTTGAATATTCTCTTATTAATGGTATTGATCATGTCATTAACTGGGTTGACTGCCTCCATTAATGTGGTTGATCTCATTAATGGTACTTTAAATGTCATGGAAGTCAATCCTCTCTTCCTATGTTGCCGAGAGGAGAGCTCTAGTTCTGTATGTCACTTTGGAGAGGTACTTCATGGAGGTTACCTGAGGTGGAATTTGATATTCCTTGAGGGCGAGGTACCTTAGGATCCAGTACACTGGCGGGATCCCCCAGGGACCTCTGGATTTTCACGGAGCTAGATGCTGGTTTTCCCATGGAGCTTGTGCTAACCATTTTAGAGGCGAAATATCCCATTGGGTTCCAACCTTGTAGTTGGGAGCTCGGTTTAGCTACGTCGAGCTTTATCATGGAGCTTGACCTAATTATACAGGCTTCCTAACGGGGTAGTGGGCTGGCTAGCAGGCCCTGGTAAGGTGTTTGCCATAAACAGACGACTTTGGCTCGCTTCTGGAAAGGTGGAAAGGTACGCTCGAGTACTGCTCTTACTACTTGATTCAACCATACCAGGATCTATAGTGGATCTTGGCGCTTTTGGTGACGATGAGGCTTTACGGACTTCTTCCTTTAATGCTCAAACAGGTCGAGATTATACATCGACGAGGTAGGAGGGCCTTTGCAAGACAAGTTCGTCACCTTGAAGGTCTTCTAATGAAAGTAGAGATAGTAGCAAGCTCTAGGACAGTGTCACGAGATACCTTGATGTCGGGGGACCCAGGTCCTTTCACGTCGACCTAGCTTCGGGCTTTATCCTGGTATAAGGAACTTCACGCGGTTTCGTCAGGCTTTATTTGGTAAGCCTGGAAACGTGCGAGATGCTTAGATGGTATGGGCGGCCTCGCCTTGCTCCTGTAGGATCGCGTGGTAGCTCGACCTCGGGGACCTTGATACCCCGTCATACAATCCCGAATTTAGACCCTTACGGGTAGGCTGGAAAGTGAATAATTCTTCTTTGGTCCAAGCCAAATTTTGCTATCAACAAATATAATAATATATTATATATTATTATATATACTAATAAAATATCATATATTATATATATTATATATTTATATAAGATATATATGTAATAATATATATAATATATGATATTTTATTATTATATATAATAATATATAATATATTATTATATATATATAATTTATATATAGTATAAAAATATAATATAATATAATATAAAAAATATAATAATATTTAATATATAAACTATAATATATTATAATTAAATATGTTTTATATATTATTATAATATATACAGTTTTATTTTTATTATATAATATTTATAATTTAAGAGTTTAGTTTTAATTAATTCATTTTTTGATATGTTTTTTTGAATTAATTTTTGATGTGTTACTTTTTGTTAATAGTGAAATTTGGCCAGGGATCAAAGAGAAATTTTCCATCCGTAATCGACAATCATGAAGCCTGGAAAGATCGTAAAGCCACCCCGCAGGAGCAGGAAAAGCCGGTTCGGCTTCAAAGCTACCAGAAGACAAGCCAGGCGCGACCGGGACGAACCCCCACAAGAGTACTAGAAGCCGGGCTTCTCCAGGCCATCTGTCGGGGAACCTCGACTCCGAGGTCGAGCTCCATAACCGCCCCGTAAATGCTAGAGGAAGTCTCCAAGCTCAAGAGAGCTTCGAAAGAAGCCCACCAACCTCTCCAGAAGCCTGCCGTTCTTGCTGGACAAAAAGGAAGAATCATGCCTAAATCTACACTACCCCAGCTACCTTCCAGGAGGGTCTACAAGAGCACCTCAATCCCCCAAGGGGTCAGAGAAAATCCATCTTAAGCTTTTAAGAACAGAGCCAGAACAGGGATCTACCTCGCTCTACGGGGCAACAAGCAGCTGACAGGGTAACCTCCATGAAGATCCATGACACGAGTGCACACAGGATCATCTCCATATAATATTTACATGCACGTCAAGAGTTCAAATTCAAATAAGGGAACAAACTTATCTTCGTCAACGATATCATCGAATCTGGAAACAATTCAAATTTAAATAATTAATCCCGCCCGATTAGGAGGGAAAGGATTCATGAGATTACGGTAGAGTATTTGCGAACTAAAAACCTACTTGGACTATATATATATGTGAAGCCAAGCATGGTAAAAGAGACAAGAAGAAAACGAACGACAGAGACAGAAAATCATAAACAACAGATATATACATAGAATGAGGGCCTAAATTCTGATTACAGAACACGGTCACCTTCATCTCCACTATTCGATAGGCACCAAGGTGCCACCACCCTATACCTCCGAGAGATTGTGAGCAAACAAGAGAGTTATTTGTATCTTAAAGCAATATATCAATAATAAAGCTCCCATTTACTGTTATTGCCACTCGTCCCTCTCTTAAACAGGTCGGGAACCAACGGTACCGACCCTGGCCACTGCTTTCGTGGTAGTGGTCTCGAGGGTGTTAACAGAAATTTCTCATCTCGAGCAAATTTCCCGTCAACACTTTTGTTTAATTTAAAAATTACAATACAAAAATTATATTGGTTAATTATGTAATCAATTTGTTTATAGTTGTAATAATATTAAACAAAATGATAAAATTGATATTTCAATTTATGATAGTTTTCGGTTAACCTACCAGACGCGTTTTTTTTCGTTTTCATTTTCAAAATACAGCTTTCAATATATGCTATCAGACGCGTTTTCAGAATTTGAAACTGAAACCAAAAACACTGTTTTCATTTTTATTTTCAGTTTTATTTTTAAAAAACAACAACTGAAAAACGTTTACAGGATGGGCCCTAGATATCCGGGGCTGTCCAAAAATACATGGTACAAAACCCATTTCGATTTGAGGAGGGAGATCTGACCCCCAATATTTGGTTGTTCTGCACGAATTTGTACAATTTCTTCCCTTTTAGCCTACAAATCTTTTCAATTAAGCTCAATATATTATTTGATGGAATATAACCTAGAAAAATCTCACAAAACACATTATATACATAATTATGCCCGAAAACAAGAATAAAATATAGGAAATGAGGACCTCAAATAGGTATATAAATCATCCGATGACTTTGGAAAGTAGTAATGTATTAAAGCTTTATCGGTTAACTCATCAGAATGGTGGGTCAAGCACCAACATTGCTTCGCCAAAAGAGCTTTATTAAATATGAGAGGTCACAGAAACCTAGTCCACCCACTCCTTGCCAACATAAAGTTTCTCCCAATTACACCAGTGAATCCTTCGTTTCTCCTCATAAGAACCCCATCAGAAACAGGCACTTAGTATGTGAAGATCATTAATTAAACCCTTCGACAAATGAAATTGTTAAGAGTGAAATTTGGCAAGGGGTCAAAGAGAAATTTTCCACCCATAATCGACAATCATGAAGTCCGAAAAGACCGTAAAGCCACCCCGTAAGAGCAGGGAAGGCCGGCTCGGCTTCAAAACTACCAGAAGACAAGCCATACGCGACCAGGACAAGTCCCCACAAGAGTACTGGAACCCGGGCTTCTCCAGGCCATCTATCGGGGAACCTCAGCTCTGAGGTCGAGCTTCACAACCGCCCCGTGAGTGCCAGGGGAAGTCTCTAAGCTCAAGAGACATTCGAAAGAAGCCTGCCAACCTCTCCAGAAGCTTGCTGTCCTTGCTGGACATAAGGGAAGTATCACGTCTAAATCTACACTACCCTAGCTACCTCCCAGGAAGGTCTACAAGAGCACCTCAAGCCCCAACTGGTCAAGGAAAAATCAATCTTAAGCTTCTAAGAACAAAGCCGGAGCAGGGGTCTACCTCGCTCTACGGGGTAACGGGCAGCTGCCAGGGTGATCTCCAGGATCATCTCCATATAATATTTACATGCACGTCAAGAGTTTAATTCAAATAAGGGAACAAACTTATCTTCGTCAATAATATCATCGAATCCGGAAACAATTCAAATTTAAATGACGAATCCCTCCCGATAAAGAGGGAACGGATTCATGAGATCAAGGTAGAGTATTTGCGAACTAAAAACCTACTTGAACGATATATATGAGGGGCCAAGCATGGTAGAGATTAGAGACAAAAAATCTTACACAGGAAAACAGAGAAAAACAGATACAAAAATACGATAAAGATTCAACAGACTGGGAATGCCAAAATTATGGATTCAGAACACGGTTACCTTCATCTCCATTAATCGACAGGCACTGAGTTGCCACCACCCTACACCTTCGAGAGACTGTGAGCAAACTAGAGAGCTATTTGTACCTTAAATAAATCAATAGTAAAGCTCCCCCTTACTGTTATTACGTTCCAACCTCTCGTCTCTCTCTTAAACAGGTCGGGAACCAACGATACCGATCCCGGCCACCACTTTCTTGGTAGTGGTCTTGAGGGTGTTAACAGGAATTTCTCATCCCGAGCACATTTTTGTCAACACTTTCTGGCGCCATCTGTGGGAAACCTCTCACACCACCATCCTTTACATTCAAAAAGTACGTTATTTCAAAGTCAGCATGAGGCTCCGCCCTTCACAAGAGCAGCAAGGCGCCTCAGGACAACCTTTTGCTACCTCGATATGAAAGGTTCCGAGGAAAGGGAGAAAATCCGGGCTCCAAAGCCAGATTCCCATCCAGCCAGCTACTGTGCGGGCTCTGGATCTTTTTCTAGGAAGCCAGGTCGAGCTTGACCAACAAGCGACGGCTTTTGTAGGGAACGTCCACCTTCAACTACTCACTGAGGGTATCGCTATCCAACAAACGGGTCTCTGCAATCAGGGGGAGTCAAGCAGGTCTGGGGCTAGGAAATCCGCCTTTGATCTCTTGGGACCTGCCTTTCGGGAATTAACTCGTTACAGAATGGGTTTTCCGACCTCGATCAGGGATAGGTTAGGGCCCATTCCCCATGTTCTTGAAGCGCTGTCACGCTACCAACCAAGACAAGTTAGATCCGCGGTAGATGTCCTTCCCCGGGGACTGGAAGAGCTCATCCACCCAACAACTACAAGGATGGAAGCCTGGCGTTGAGAAAAAGAAGAAAGTCAACAAAGCCCTCAAGCGAGCCCCTTCCGAAGAAGGAACCGGGTAGAGATCGCCAGTTCATCAGAGGGATCTGATGGTGATAAATCCGAGATCGACTCAAGGAAATCCGAAAGCAAGCGACTGAGGGACCAGTTGGTAGAGCTACAGAAAGAGGTCCAATTGATGAAGAAAGGGAATCACAAGGAGGACAAGAAATATTCTATAAGTGAAATGAACGCCCCCTTTACCAGAAGGATCGGGAGACAGAGCTCCCACCTAAGTTCAAAATGCCAGTTGACAGATTCTCCGGGACTGAAGATCATCTGAGCCACTTAGAGAGCTTCGTTCAACGGATGGAGGTCCAGAACACAACTAGGGCCGCTATGTGTCGAATGTTCCCCACTGCACTCACGGATTATGCTAATACCTGGTTTAGGAAACTACCCGCTGGGAGCGTAGATTCCTTCACCAAGTTATCAACCGATTTCTTCTCACAATTCCAGAGAGTTAAGCCCCGACTGAAGGACCTGATCCACCTACAATACGTGATCCAGGAGAGAAGAGAAACCCTCCGGGCTTATATCGAGCCTTTCCATAAGAAAGTCATTCAGATGGGGGTCTTCATCAAGAAGGAAACACTCACCAACTTCAGAAGGAACCTGTTGGCAAGAAAAGTTTTCCGATCTTTTGCTAAGACCTCTAGAAACTTACCATGAAGCCTATGATCGGGCTCTGGAGCAGATTGAGGTTGACGAGCAGCTCAAGGTCAAGATGGAACATGACGACATGAGAGTCGTAAACCGATAAAAGAAGGAAGCTCCCAAACCCGAGCAAGCTCAGAAATGCCAAAACAAACCCCTAACAAATCAACATACGGCTTCCCCCATCTTCAGCCCAGATTGGAAAGTATCCTGATAGACGAGCTCCTCCTCAAGTTTTACCACTTCCCAGGACAGTAACCCCTATAGCCCACGATAAGAGAGGGTATGACCATTACACTCCCTTAAATGCATCCCGAGAAATAGTTTACCTCGCCATTTGGGACAAGGGTTTGTTACAGAAGCCCGCTCCTATGAAAGCCCCGGTCGATTAAGGAAATCGTTATAAATACTGTGACTTTCACGAGGACGTAAGGCACAACACTTCAGAATGCTACAACCTGCGGAACTAGATTGAGGCTTTGAAAAGGGGAGGATGCTTGATAGTGTTCTTACAACAAGTCATGGTGAACATTCAGACTGGAAGGGAGGTGCAAGCTGAGATCTGAGAACATGCTGAGAAAAAAAAGGGAGAACAGACGGACCTAATGCAACAGATTCAGATAATACATACTATTAGCAGGGGTCCCACTCTGGCTGTCACCTCCAACAATTCCTGGAAAAACCATACGAGGAAGGTCTCTCTTACGGACGAGGGGCGAGATATCTTCAAGGTCAATTAGAGACCGACCAACCCCTCCCAACTGTCACAGATCATCTTCACCGAAACAGATGTCTATAACACCGTGCAGCCTCAAGATGACCACATGGTCATCACAGTACAAATTGTCAACTTCATGGTGCACCGCGTGCTCATCGACACATGTAGCAGCGTCAACGTTATGTTCAAAGACACTTTGGAAAAGCTAAACTTGAAGCAATGGTGCTACAACAGTTGTACTACTCCATTATATGGTTTCACAAGAGACTCCATCACACCTGTAGTATCAAAAATCCTGCCAGTGATTATCAGATACGCACATCTCCAGCAGAATATCGTGACCGACTTCGTGGTGGTGGATACCCCGTCGGCCAAAAACTTAAAATTAGGGAGGCTGTTCCTATCATCCCTAAAAGGGGTCCTTTCTATTTACCATAATGTTCTGAAGTTCCCGGTAGGAGACAATATGGAAGAGGTTCGGGGTGATCAATAAGCAGCTAGGAAATGCTTCACAGTGTCAGCTAACCCAGCAGCTCTAGCTAAACAGCTCACCCAAGTGACGACTATCCAAGGTGGGATAACCCCAGTACTAAACCTAGAATACGCCGGCTCCACCGATTGTCCCGAAGAAGGTCTTGTGGTGCCCGACACGTAAGAACAGAGAAAGGAATGGGCCAGCGGCCATCCAGTCGATAAGTTAGAAGAAATTCCTGTCCGAATAAGCGACCCTTCGAAAGTCGTCAAGATCGGAGCTACCCTTGAGCCAGAAATGAAAGAGGGCTTGATTAGGCTCCTCACAGAGTTCAACGACATTTTTGCCTGGAGTCATGAGGAGATGCCGAGGATCCCGATGACATTAGCTGCACATCGAATGAAGGTGGATCGGACCTTCAATCTCGTCAAACAGAAAAGGTGCCACTTCAACACTGAGAAAAATGTGGCAGTTCAAGAAGAGGTGGATACACTCACCCAGACAGGTTTCATTCGAGAAGCCCGCTACCCCGAATGGATTGCCAACGTGGTCATGGTCACGAAGGCGAATGGGAAGTGGCGCATGTGTGTCGACTACACCGACCTCTACCGGGCATGCCCAAAAGACAGTTTCCTTCTCCTAAAAATTGATCAGTTGGTCGATTCCACCTCTGGGAAAAAGCTTCTAAGCTTCATGGACCTGTTTTCCGGCAACAATTAGACTATGATGCATCCTGCGAACCAAAAAAAGACCAGTTTTATCACCGCACAAGGCCTGTACTGCTACAAAGTGATGCCCTTCGGGCTCAAAAATGCTGGAGCTACTTACCCATGAACACATGATCACTAAATCTTCAACCTCGAAAAACCACCTGGATGACCTTTGTAGGACATTCATGATCCTAAGGGAAAATCAGATGAGGTTGAACCCTTCCAAATGCGCCTTTAGGGTAGCTATGGGGAAGTTTCCGGGCTTCATGGTCCATAAGAGAGGCATAGAGGCTAACCCAGAAAAATCATGGCTATCCTAGATCTGGAATCCCCCATATCTCTTAAACAGGTTCAAGCCTTGACCGGACAGGTAGCAGCGCTCAACAAGTTCATCTCCCGGTCTACTGATAAGTGCCTACCATTCTTCAAAGCTATCAAGCAGGAAAGAAACATGAAGTGGGATCAGGAGAGCGAACAGGCTTTCCAAGCTTTGAAAAGATACCTAACAAGCCCTCCACTGCTAGTCAAGTCAAATCCTAGAGAAGAGCTCCAAATATACTTTGCCGTTTCAAAAACTGTTGTGAGCGGGCCCTTGATCAAGGAATGCGGGGATAGGATCCAACAACTTATCTACTATATGAGTCACGCTCTAACCAAGCTCGAAAAGAACTATACTCTGCTGGAGAAGCTCGCTTATGCCTTGGTGACCTCGGTAAGGAAACTCCGTCCTTACTTTCATGCTCATTCAATAGCAGTGGTGACGGACCAACCCCTCTGTCAGTTCTTGCAAAGGCCAGATGTTTCTGGAAGGCTGGTTCTATGGGCCCTAGAGCTTATCCAGTTTGATTTAAAGTATAAGCCTAGAACCGCGATAAAATCTCAGGCACTAACGGACTTTGTAGCAAAGCTTTCAGTACCTTCAGATCTGGCAACTCCCGTGATAACAAATGTCACCCTTAAAAGGATTCCAGAATCTGGAAACTGGCCGGAGGGCTGCGAGTCATGGATTCTCTACACTGACGGAGCTTCTGGGCAGTCTGGGGGAGGAACAGGTATAGTCCTCATCTACCTTGAAGAAACTGAGTGCTGCCATTATTTCAGGTTCGAATTTAAAGCCACGAACAATAAAGTGGAATACGAAGCCCTGCTAGCTGGGATAAAAGCTTCCATAGAGCTCGGGGTTGATTACCTGAATATCAAGAGTGACTTTTCACTCGTGGTCAACCAAGTTTCCGGGGATTATCAGGATAAAGGGGATAACATGATCGCTTACCTAAAATTGGTGCAACAACTTAAAAACAGATTTAAGGGGTTCATAATCGAACAGATACATCGACAGCTAAATCATAGGGCTGACGTCCTGCCATGATAGCTGCCTATGGTGGCCAGACCCTACCTCACGAAGTCCCTCTTCAAGTAATCCCCCTACCTAGCATTATGAGAGGTAAGGAAGTTTGTACCCAGGACCGACAGCCATGCTGGATGGATCCAATAGCAGAATATCTATAGGACGGGAAACTCCTTAGGGAGTCTGACCAAGCGAGGAGGGTTAAAAGGCACTCGGTCTGGTATTGTATGGTGGAGGGATATTTATACCGAAGGGGGAAATCCCTTCCCCTGCTCCGATGTCTACACCCTGAAGATGCCAAGTGGGCTTTCAGAGAGGTTCATTCCGGAGAATGCGGGAACCATATTGGCGGAGAGGCCTTGGCACATCAGGTTCTCCGCATGGGGTATTATTGGATGACTATCCATCAAGATGCTAAGGACTTGGTGCAAACCTGCGAGGCATGCCAGAAGGCCGCAAACCTGAGTCACCTCCCTCCGGAGCGTTTTTCATCCCTTAGCTCGCCATACCCCTTTGCTATGTGGGGAGTAGATTTGATTGGACCGCTTCCTACAGCTCCGGGACAGGCCAAGCACACTATCGTAGCGATTGAATACTATCCAAGATATCGAAAGAGAACACAACAAGGTTCATCAAGACCAATGTAGTCTATAGGTTCAGAACCCCTTTTGCCATCATAACCGACCTCGAAAAATAGTTCGATAATGGATGATTCAGAGATTTCTACGAAGGTTTGGGAATCGACCTTCGGTTTGCTTCGGTAGCCCACTATCAGATCAATGGTTTGGTAGAATCCACGAACAAAACCATCAATAAGTTGTTGAAGAAAAAGCTGTAACAAAAGAAAGGCAGATGGGTAGAGGAGCTTCCCCAGGTCCTCTAGGCTTACCGTACTACAAGGAGAACAGCTACCAGGGAAACGCCCTACTCGCTGGCCTTCGGGGTTGAAGCAGTCATACCTATAGAGTACAAGTTGACCTCCTTTAGAGTCCAACGATTCAAACCGAGGAGCAATGAAAGCAATCTTCGAGCTAGCTTGGACCTCCTGGAGGAAAAGCAAGATCAAATAGTTGAGAAGGTAGCAATCTACCAAGGTAGGATTGCCAGGTACTTCAACAAGAGGGTTAAAGCTCAAAGCTTCAAAGAAAAGGATCTAGTCCTCAGGAAAGTGATGTTGAACACCAGGAAAATGTCAGACGGGGTCCTAGGGCCCAACTGGGAAGGACCCTACATAATAAAAATGGTGATCCATAATAGGGCGTACAAGCTCGAGGATATGGATGGCCGACTTATCGACCATACTTGGAATGCGGATCACCTAAGGAAATTCTACCCTTGAACAGGGGACTCAGGAGCAGGCGACCTCCGAATAGTTTCTTTTATTTATTTTCAGACAATAATGTACTCCACCCTCCATATCAATAAAGCCTGCTTTCTTGTTTACTCCTTCTTCGACTATGTCCTACAATGATTTGGGTCTACATGAAAAGTTTTGACATTATCGCCTCAAGTCCAGGGGTAAGCCAGGGAAGCCCCCTCGCTACTCTTGATGCCTCGGCCAGGCACTACCCCCCGCCTAGAAGGGTCTGAGTATAAGAGCATAATTGCCATCCAGACCTCAAGACCAAGAAATAACTAGATAGCCCTTCTGATGCCTTGGTCGGGCTACCGCCCCCAAGAAGGATATGAGTGTAAGAGCATAATTGCCATCAAGATCTCGAGACCAGGAAATAGCTAGATAGCCCTCCTAATGCCTTGGTCAGGCTACCACCCCCAAGAAGGATCTGAATGTAAGAGTATAGTTGTCATCCAGATCTCGAGACCAGGAAATAGCTAGATAGCCCTCCTAATGCATTGGTCGGGCTACAACCCCCAAGAAGGATCTGAGTGTAAGAGCATAGTTGCCATCCAGATCTCGAGACCAGGAAATAGCTAGATAACCTTCCTGATGCCTTGGCCAGGCTACTACCCCCAAGAAGGATCTGAGTGTAAGAGCATAGTTGCCATCCAGATCTCGAGACCAGGAAATAACTAGATAGCCCTCTTGATGCCTTGATCGGGCTACCACCCCAAGAAGGATCTGAGTGTAAGAGCATAGTTGTTATCCAGATCTCGAGACCAGGAAATAGCTAGATAGCTCTCCTGAAGCCTTGATCGGGCTACCAACCCTAAGAAGGATCTGAGTGTAAGGGCATAATTGCCATCCAGATCTCAAGACCGGGAAATAGCTAGATAGTCCTCCTGATGCCCTGCTCGGACAACCACCCTTAAGAAAGATTCGAGCTCAAGGGATAAATCCTTCATTAAATACCTCACTCGGGTTTACAGCCCCTTAGAGGGACTCAAAGATAGAAGGCTCGACTTCCTTAACTTCTAAATATGCCAGTAAGTTCAGGTTACTAGCTCTCTTTGATACAAGGTTACTTACTACAGTAGACCCACAATCAAACAAGGGGACTGTCAACTGAAGAAGTTGAGCTACGAGTTTCATTAGTATGGGGGCTCAATGTCAATAGCCTTTTTTCTTATATTATTTTTTCCCCGAAGATAACTCGTTTCAATATAAAAGCTGGACGATCAAGCAAGTACATGCAAGCCAGAATTAGATCTAAGATTAAAATTTTATTATCAAGTAAAGGAGCCTATCCCCCAACAAGGCTACAACAAGCAAGGGGGGCCCAATCCCTGGTTCCGGGCTACAAAAGCAATAATAAAATGGTAAACACAGTTGAAAATTATCCTCGGGGTCAACATGGTCCTCCTCTATGATTTCATTGATCACCGCCATAACTTCAGGCGGTATAGCTGCATCAAGAAGGCTGGTCACGGACTTAGGCACATTCTTGCCTTCTGTGGACTTCATTCCTGAGAGCACTGCGGGGGGATCTCAGGCTTCAGCAAGGCCTCCTTCTAGCTCCTTATTGTGAACCCCCTTCGAGGATTCACCGGGACCAGATGCTGGAATGGCTGGAAAAGAAGGAGGCAGATCTGGCACCTCCAACTGCTTCCCAGCTCTCACCCTGAAAAGACCAGCTCCATCTGTTTTGAGGTAAGACATCTCCGCAGCCTGTGACATGACCTCCTCTCTATCCCAGCCGGTGATGCAGGAGATATCGAATGGGGGAGGAAGAGCTTCTGCAACCTGATAGGAGGCATAGAAGTACCCATTGCTAAAAGAGGTTTCCACCTTGGCCTGGAGTTGGGTAATTTGAGCCTGCAAAGTTTGGTTTTCAATATCCAGGGCCTTCCCCTCTCCCCTCCAGTCATCCAGCTGGCTAGCCTACCGCTTCGATCGGAGAGTCTCCTGATCAAAAGCTCGCTTCAACCTCTCATGGTCGTATTGAAGCTCAGCTAGCTGCGTCTCCATTCCTTGTTGGCTGGAGGTCATCTCCTGGACCAGGGTCTGAGCCAGCGCAAGCAATCCCATGGCTCGCTCAGCTTCAGCCTCAGCCTTGGCTGCCAGGTCAAGGAGGAAGGCTACCTGATGCCCATGGCCACCTAAAACTTGAAAGACTGCAAAGGAAAATCATGTTAGAAAATGACAAGTCAAGCAGCTGAATGAAGAAGAAAAAGCGACAATTACCTCGATTAGAAGGGCGGACCCTTTGGTGATCATGATGTCCATAGGCATCACGGTTATTCTAAAAAGCCCGCCGCCTGGATAGGATGCAACAAATTGCTTCAGGACCTCGTCCTGACCCGCCGAGCTCTATTGCTGGTGGGGGAGAGAAGGGGTAGCCTCAGGAATATTGGCATCGGGATCCCTGGGAACCTCGACTGCTTATGATACAACTGGATCTACAGAGAGGGGTAATGTGACTTGGGAGCATCGTTTGAAGCAGTGACTACAGGTGAGGGGGCAGGAATGGACTTATTGACGACTTGGGAGGCAGACCCTTCTCGGTTTAGAGCTTTCACAGCCCGAGATACAAGAAGAGCCATCTTGGACTTCACCTAGGAAGGAGAGGGGGAAGGAACGAACGAACGAACGAACGAACGAACGGGGCATCTACCTTAGTGATTGACCCCCCTTTATCGAAACATCCGAGAGAGCTCCCGTGGAAGATCTAGAAGGAGGAAGAGGGATCCTCGCTCGTCGGGCTTCGCGAGAAGCTAGAGCCACAACAAACACTATTAGAGAAAGAAATCAAGATCATCAAAACTGAATCATCCAATAGAAAAAAAAAACAACAAGATTGATCGAGATACTTACGAGGGGTATCACTGGATATCCGTAGGTACCTGTTTACCCTGCCGGGATCAAAGGGGGTCAGCGGTTGGAAACTTCAGATTCAAGTAGTTCCGAGCCAAGATGGTCTTCAGTACAGCTTCAGACTCATCAGGCAAGGAATCCCGACCCCAGGTGGGTTTGTCATTAAAGGCGGTGGGAACCTCAAGCTCATGCCCGCCGATGAAGACAGAGCTCCCCCAGTCTTCTCCCGTCAGTACCCATTCTTCTTTCCAAGCGGGGCCCTTCTTTGATGCCTCGGGGATGATAAAGTTGAGCCTATTCTTGGCCTTGGCATATAATTGGCCTCGTGGGACCCCATCCAGGCTACCGATCTGGAAAAGAAAAGCGAGCTCCTCAGCCCCAGGCTCCTTGGTTACGCTGCTCAGCTTGCATTGCTCCCTCCACAATACCAGAAAGCTGACTAGATGTCTTCAGAAGCCGGGCGTCAGTTGAAGCGGAGCCAGCTGAAGGGCATTAAGAGACCACGTAAGGGTGGGGTGAAGAGGGAGCCTCACCCTGCTCTCAAAAGCTGCGACGTGGATAGGGAGCAAGCCTTTGGGCGGGCTAAAAACATCGTAATTCCAGTGAGGGACAGTTAGGGAAACAGTGTCAGGAATACCAAACTTGTCCCGAAGACGGCCAATCGACTGAGGATCAACAGTGGAGTAAGGGATGACCCTGGTTTCGAACAAAAGGGTTAAAACTGAAGGAACCTGGTCCACTGTGACCTGAGCACTCCCGACCGTATCTAATCTCTCCCCGACATCAGAATATTGGTCGGCTAGGTTCAGAGGATTGTCAGGCTGGTTCGAAAACCCAGTGCTGATAGAAACGTTCCGGTTAGAACGACGGCTCTGGCAGAGCGGGAAAGATTCCTCGTCGCTTGAAATCCCTCGCACCCGCTTAAGAGAAGCTATGTTAGGGCCCTTAGAGCCCTCCACCAAGGCAACAACATTATTTGTGGAAGTCAACATTGATGGATAAGAGAGGTAAGAAAGCAAGCGGAAGATAGAGGCAAAGAAAGTAGGGAAGAAGAAATTTGAAAATTTGAGATTTGAGAGAGTATGAAGAAAGTGACAGTAAGACCGGGTTTAAATAGAGGAGTATCAGCGATATCCTTGGGAAGATCACCTAGAGCCGTATTACGGCTGTTTTTCTTCGAATAACACACAATCTCAAATTCAAATATTGGGTAATTAATGAGAAGATTTCACTTTCATTAATTATCTTTATGGTGAAAAACTTTCTCAATTAAACAAGGAATCTGACTCCAACCTCAACTCTACCATCGGTGTTCAAGTCAGAGGGGACTTCTGTTAATAGTAAAATTTTTGCAAAGGGTCAAAGAGTAATTTTCCACCCATAATCGACAATCATGAAGCCCAGAAAGACCGTAAAGCCACCCCACAAGAGTATGGAAGGTCGGCTCAGCTGTAAAACTACCAGAAGACAAGCCAGACGCGACCAGGACAAGTCCCCACAAGAGTATTGGAACCCGGGCTTCTCCAGGCCATCTGTCGGGGAACCTCGGCTCTAAGGTCGAGCTCTTCAACCGCCCCGTGAGTGCCAGGGGAAATCTCTAAGCTCAAGAGACATTCGAAAGAAGCCCGCCAACCTCTCTAGAAGCCCGCTGTCCTTGCTGGATATAAGGAAAGAATCACGCCTAAATCTACAGCTACCTCTCGGGAAGGTCTACAAGAGCACCTCAAGCCCCTACTGGTCAGGGGAAATCCATCTTAAGCTTCTAAGAATAGAGCCGGAGAAGAGGTCTACCTCGCTCTACGGGGTAACGGGCAGCTGGCAGGGTGACCTCCATGAAGATCCATGGCACGAGTGTACACAGGATCATCTCCACATAATATTTACATGCACGTCAAGAATTTAATTCAAATAAGGGAACAAACTTATCTTCGTCAATGATATCATTGAATCTGGGAGACAATTCAAATTTAAATGATGAATCCCGCCCGATAAGGAAGGAACGGATTCTTGAGATCACGGTAGAGTATTTGCGAACTAAAAACCTACTTGGACGATATATATAAGCGGCCAAGCATGGTAGAGATCAGAGACAAAATCATACACAGGAAAATAGAGAACAACATATACAAAAATACGACAAAGATTCGACAGACTGGGAGGGCCTAAATTATGGATTCAGAACACGGTCACCTTTATCTCTACTAATCGACAGGCACCGAGTTGCCACCACCCTACACCTTCGAGAGACTGTGAGCAAACTAGAGAGCTATTTGTATATTAAATAAATCAATAATAAAGCTCCTCCTTACTGTTATTACATTCCAGCCTCTCGTCTCTTTCTTAAACAGGTCGGGAACCAACGGTACCGACCCCGGCCACCACTTTCGTGGTAGTGGTCTTGAGGGTGTTAACAGAAATTTCTCATCCCGAGTAAATTTCCCGTCAACAAAAATAATGGCATTGAATACGTATGAATGGATTGAACCACCGCTTTCATAAGGACTTCTTTACCCCTAACTGAAAAAAGCTTGCTTTGCCACCCTTTAATTTTACCCCACACACGGTCTCTCAAACTGGTAAGCAAGGCTATTTTATTCTTGCCCACATGGCTCGGAAGACCGGGATAACGACTCATGACAACAAATGAGTTGAACATCCAAAATCCTTGCCAAAAGAGATGCCCTACACCCATGAACACATTTACTAACAAACTTGGCTGACTTCTGGAAATTAACAAACGTGTCGAGGTTGTTATGTTATCATCTAGGATTCGTTACTGGCTCAACAATCCCTCCCTATCGCTCGAGTGAATAACATACTGTCATCCATAAAAAACAAGTGAGCAATTTTAGGACCCCTTACTACATCTAAAATATATCACATCCTCACGCTACTCTACATTAAAAATAATGCCTAAAAAGGCCTTCTGCACAAATTAGGAACATGTATGAGAATAAAAGTGTTAACGGGAAATTTGCTTAGGATGAGAAATCCCTATTAACACCCTCGAGACCACTACCACGGAGGTGGTGGCCGGGGTTGGTATCATTGATACCTGACCTGATCTTGTATGAATATGAAGGAGGATGAAATTATAGGTAGGAGACAAGCCATCCCGCCCGTCAGGCTTCGTGCTTATGAAGTAGATCTGGGGAGCTCGAGGTTCCCTTACCGGTACGAAGGGGGGATCCTGGACCTTGTTTCTCGGTCAGGGTCGAAGCCCGTCCTGGAACCCAGAGCCTGATTCTGGATTCCGATTGCTTCCTATAATACCCTGACCTTGATAGCAAGTAAGAAGAAGGGCTTATCTAGCTCCAGTGTCGGAGAGCTCAATTTATTCCATAGAGAGGATACATGAGAGCTCATCGACTCCCTTCGAACTGATCTGAGCGGTTTCTCTTCATCTTGATATGTGACATTGGCCTATAGATGAGAGGATAAGAGCGTTAGGTCCAGCGGGGTAGGAATCTAGATTCGGTTCCTTAGGTCTTCGTTGTTGTTTCCCGATCTCATGTAAGAAAGATTAGAGAGCTAGGTCCAATAAGGTCGGTTCCTAGCACACATACATACATGCGTAACACAGTAGATAAAAGAAAATACATAAGTATTAAGTAGATGAAGGTGGACTGACCAAGGGGGGAAAAAGCATCATGAGTGATCACATGCTGAAAAACCCCAAGGCAGTATCCGGAGGAAGGAGGAATACCCTTCCTTATGTATATATCAAAGAATGCTCTGGGGAGCTTACAAGGATGGTGAAGTAATACAACGTAGTTGCTCTAGAGAGCTTACAATGGTGGTTGAATGTAGACCGATATTTTCTCGGTCGGGGTAATCATACAATGATGATGTAAAGAGAACTTTTAACGAATCATGTGTCTTCTGTCATTGATCGGAGCCCCATCACTATACCTTTTACAGGTATATTTATACATGGTCACTACCTTGGCATGCAAGTCCAGGACTCTTCAATCAGTCTTTGTTTCCTTATCGAATATGATTCTTCCTTTCATGTAGTTGATCAGCATGTAGCTATTATCTTGGAGAAGATATGTTTGTTTGCTCTTCGAACTCTTCCTTCCTTGATAAGCGGGATTTTCTGTTATAGTTGACCTCTAATAATCGGATGTGGAGGATATCTTGGAGGAAAAGGTATTTGTTTCCTCTTTGGACTCTTTCACTAATGACGGCCATTAAAGAGTTGAATATTCTCTTATTAATGGTGTTGATCATGTCATTAAAGTCAACCCTCTCTTCCTACGTTGCCGAAAGAAGAGCTCTAGTTCTGCATGTCACTTTGGAGAGGTACTTCATGGAGGTTACCTGAGGTGACATTTGATACTCCTTGAGGGCGAGGTACCCTAGGATCCAATACACTGGCGGGGTCCCCCGGGGACCTCTCGATTGTCACGGAGCTAGATCGATCATAAGCTACGTCGAGCTTTATCATGGAGCTTGACCTAATTATACAGGCTTCCTAGCGGGGTAGCGGGCTTGGCTGGCAAGCCCTGGTAAGGTGTTCGCCATAAGCAGGCGATCTTGGCTTGCTTCTGGATGGGTGGAGAGGTACGCTCGAGTACTGCTCTTGCTACTTGATTTAACAATGCCAGGATCTACAGTGGATCTTGGCGCTTTTGGTGATGATGGGGCTTTACGGGCTTCTTCTTTTTATGCTCGGACAAGTCGAGATTATACTTTGGCGATGCCGGAAGGCCTTTGCAAGACAAGTTCGGCACCTTGAAGGTCTCCTAGTGAAAGTAGAGATAGTAGCAAGCTCTAGAAGTGTCATGAGATACCTTGATGTAGGGGGACCCAGGTTCTTTCACGTCGACCTAGTTTCGGGCTTTATCCTGGTATAAGGAACTTGACACGGTCTCGTCGGGCTTTATTTGGTAAGTCTGGACACGTGAGAGATGCTCAGATGGTATGGGCGGCCTCGCCTTACTCTTGTAGGATCGCATGTTAGCTCGACCTCGGGGACCTTGACACCCCGTCATAAAATCCCGAATTTGGACCCTTATAGGAAGGCTGGGAAGTGGAAAATTCTTCTTTGGTCCCTAACCAAATTTTGCTATTAACAAAAGGGTTCCCCTGCCGTAAACCGCTGGAAGGTTTAAAGAAGCCATAAATCGAACCATTAACCAAGAAAGAAAATAAATCGATGTAATGAGCCGTATAATCCGGTCAATCCATGTTGTAGAAAACCAAAGCTTACACATCATGTCTACTCAATCGTACGCTTTGGACATGTCGAGCTTCAACATCAACACTCTTTTTTCCCGTTCTTTCATCTTTTTAAGGCATGTATACACTCCAACTCTATAATTGCGTTGTCAGTAATAAGTAGACCTGGATGAACGCACTCTGCATTTCGAAAATAACCTTTCCCAACACCCCCTTAATCTGTTAGCAACAACAGTGGTAAAAACTTTGTAGAGTACGTTATACAAACTAATCGATCAAAATTCTGTCATCTTCTTAGGTTTTTTAACCTTTGGAATTAAAACCATAAGTTTTCTATTGATAACCTCCAGATTGTGACCATCATTAAGCACACCAAGACAAGATTTGGTAACTTCTACACCCACACTCGACAAAAAATTATGGCATAAAAGGGCGGAAAGCCCATCGATCCCTAGCGCTTTGGTAAGAGACATCAAAAATAGCATGCATGATTTCATCACTAGTGAACTAGCATCCAAGAAATCCCGTTTACCAACTGAGAGAGACGGATGAACATGATATAGCACCACATTCATATCAGAGCCGTTAGGCACACTAGAGGAAAAAAGACTATCAAAATATTGTTGCACCATACTATCAATACCATCTTCATCAAACATTTGAACTGTTAAAAATGTTGGAATTTTGAATAGAATTCAGGAGTCATGTCTATTCACTAGAAAATTGTGTCTCTTCTTCAAGAGATGCAACTCTTCCAAAAGATGTGTGTTAACCAAGAGACACATTTGAGCTTATAAATTGGAATGAAATTCATTCCAAAAATACAAGAGTTTTAAGAAGAATTTGATACAGGGTTTTTTTTAGTTAGTTTGTCTACATAAACTATAAGTTTACTGCATTGAGAGGAAATATACAAAGTTTGCTAGAATTAGAATACAGATAGTTGTATCCTGGGAAGCAGTCACATGTAGAACTTCAAGCATAGGAGAATGGGTGAAACACACTGTTTTATGACATTGCAACCATTTGTAAGCCTCTATATACTTATCAAGCCAGTATTTTAGTTTTACTACATTATTTATTTATTTATTTGTTATTATTTGTTGTTATTTAATTGCAGTAGGTTATTGAAAGAATAATTTTTCGGTATCTTCAAAATTGTTGTTTACATTTTCTTGTATAAACAATTATATTATTCTTCTATTTTCTTTCACTGATTGTTGTGTCCCCAACAATCTAAAACAGTACTTTATTATGGACTCATAATCAATGACATTAAATGAAATTGTAAAGATGCATGAAAATACATTGAGTGTATTTTAAAGGCACAAGTGAAATAATTATTTGTTACAAGCATCAAACTATTTTTTTAAAACAATCATCCAATGTGATGAAATCGGTCAACATATCACTTTAGCCTTCTCGAAGCATGTATGTGAAGCAAATCATTTCAACTAAAAATTTTGATTTTGCCTTATGTAAGTGATAGTCTAATTGTACACTATCAAACACACAGGTGTATGTTGATCGAACCGACATGATTTTGAACATGTTCGTTCAAGATAAAACAGTGTCTTCTATAGTGTGATTCTATAGTTAAGAATTGCACACTATATTGCTGTTGTGTGATTCATAAAAAGTTATGACGAGAAAATATGATATTGACAAAATTTTCTGATTATAATTGGAAATTTGAGGCCAATTATTGTACTTTACTCATCTTTAAAATCATTGTAAATGGTAAGAGATCAGATTGGTACAGTGAATGTGTAATTCAGGTGTTGTACACTTTCAAACATTCACATGGACAATGTTGACCAAATTGTGACCACAGTCAATGTTGCTCGACGTAAAAAAATAAAAATAAAAAATTGGTATCCAAAATATTACATGAAGCAAAATGCTTTGGTCAAATTCTAAACAGAATTTGAAAAGCAGAATAGTGAGTCTTGAGATTTCCATTTGTTAATTTTGCACTAGTTTTACAAATACGATTAGTATAGTGCAAATTGGTTAATAAAATTCAAATCATGCTTTGAATAGAGTTCCACATAAGAAGACTAATCAATCTCCTAATGAAGTGTGGAAAGTACGGATACCCAATTTATAAGACCCATAAAGTGTAGAGTTGCCTTATAAAAGTTGAAGTTCTTTTCCAAGAAAGAACTAAACTGTGAATTAAGATGGTTGATTGTGTTTTCATAAAATTTGCAAACACAAGTGCAACATATAGGTTCTTAATTATTAAATTTGATGTCAATTAATATACATCATAAATTAATTAAGCAATTGCTCTGAAATAGAGTTATATCCATTGAATATGTGAAATCGAATGGAAAAATTATAGATCCTTTGACAAAAGGCTTACAAAGAGCAAATTAAATTTATATCATGGGGAATGAGTTTAAAGCCACTTAATAAGTCGTACCGGACGGAAACCTAACCTAGTTGATTGGAGATCCCATGGTCTAGGTTCAATAGGCAAACTGGTTTGGTAAGACTTAAATTGTAGAACACACAATATAGCTCATTCCTATGATGGTTGGTGTGTTGTATGCAGTTGTTAAGAATATGCTATGCATTTAATGACACTGATATCTTGTTATCAAGAGAAGTTAAGCATAAAACTTTTAATTAGTGTCACCTATATGATAGTAAATGTGGGGTCGCATTTATGAGAATAAAAAAGGCTAAATTCTCTAAAGCTATCATGAAAGTCAGGATCTGTTCAGGACCAGAATGAACAAAAACGTATGAACTAACGTATATTAAGTTGTGTTATGTGTGAGACATATTGTCTTGATTTATTGAAACGGTGAACAATTCAAGATCATCTATATCCATTGCATCACCAAGTAAATCCGATATGTTTTCACTAGGGTAAGTTCCAGTCCAAAAGACACTTCTCCCGATGCATAACACTTCTGTTCCTCTAAAATCATTCATTTAGTAGTCTAAGGTCGTATCATAAGTATAGAATCTTGAATTTCGATTCAAATGTAGAGTATTGTTGGAATTTTGAATAGAATTCAAGAGTCATGTCTATTCACTAGAAAATCGTGTCTCTTCATCAAGAGATGCAACTCTTCCAAAAGATGTGTGTTAACCAAGAGACACATTTGAACTTATAAATTGGAATGAAATTCATTCCAAAATACAAGAATTTTAAGAAGAATTTGATAAAAGTTTTTTTTAGTTAGTTTGTCTACTGTTAATAGCAAAATTTGGCTAGGGACCGAAGAAGAATTTTCCACTTCCCAGCCTACCCGTAAGGGTCCAAATTCGGGCTTGTATGACGGGGTATCAATGTCCCTTTGGTCGAGGCTTACCATCTAAGCATCATACCATCTAAGCATCTCGCATACCATCTAAGCATCTCGCACGTTTCCAGGCTTACCAAATAAAGCGTGAAGTTCCTTATACCAGGATAAAGCCCGAAGCTAGGTCGACGTGAAAGGACCTGGGTCCCCCGACATCAAGGTATCTCGTGACACTGTCCTAGAGCTTGCTACTATCTCTACTTTCATTAGAAGACCTTCAAGGTGACGAACTTGTCTTGCAAAGGCCCTCCTACCTCGTCGAGGTATAATCTCGACCTGTTTGAGCATTAAAGGAAGAAGTCCGTAAAGCCTCATCGTCACCAAAAGCGCCAAGATCCACTATAGATCCTGGTATGGTTGAATCAAGTAGTAAGAGCAGTACTTGAGCGTACCTTTCCATCTTTCCAGAAGTGAGCCAAAGTCGTCTGTTTATGGCAAACACCTTACCAGGGCCTGCTAGCCAGCCCACTACCCCGTTAGGAAGCCTGTATAATTAGGTCAAGCTCCATGATAAAGCTCGACGTAGCTAAACCGAGCTCCCAACTACAAGGTTGGAACCCAATGGGATATTTCACCTCTAAAATGGTTAGCACAAGCTCCATGGGAAAACCAGTATCTAGCTCCGTGACAATCGAGAGGTCCTTGGGGGATCCCGCCAGTGTACTGGATCCTAGGGTACCTCGCTCTCAAGGAATATCAAATGTCACCTCGGGTAACCTCCATGAAGTACCTCTCCAAAGTGACATACAGAACTAGAGCTCTCCTCTAGGCAATGTAGGAAGACAGGATTGACTTCCATGACATTTAAAGTACCATTAATAAGGTCAACCTCATTAATGGAGGCAGTCAACCCAGTTAATGACATGATCAACACCATTAATAAGAGAATATTCAACTCTTTAATGGCCATAATTAGTGAAAGAGTCCAAAGAGGAAACAAATACCTTTTCCTCCAAGATATCCTCCACAACCGATTATTGGGGGTAAACTATAACAGAAAATCCCGCCTATCAAGGAAGGAAGAGTTCGAAGAGGAAACAATCTGTTAATAGCAAAATTTGGCCAGGGACCAAAGAAGAATTTTCCATTTCCCAGCCTTCCTGCAAGTGTCCGAATTCGGGCTTATATGACGGGGTGCCAAGGTCCCAGAGGCCGAGCTACCACATGGTCCTACAAGAGCAATGCGAGGCCGCCCATACCATCTGAGCATCTCACACGTGTCCAGGCTTACCAAATAAAGCCCAACGAGACCGCGTCAAGCTCCTTATACCGGGATAAAACCCGAAGCTAGGTCGACGTGAAAGGACCTGGGTTCCCCGACATCAAGGTATCTCGTGACACTCTCCTATAACTTGCTACTATCTCTAATTTCACTAGGAGACCTTCAAGATGCCGAACTTATCTTGCAAAAGCACTCCTGCCTCGTCGAGGTATAATCTTGACCTGTCCAAACATAAAAGGAAGAAGCCCGTAAAGCCCCGTCGTCACCAAAAGCGCCAAGATCCACTGTAGATCCTGGTATGATTAAATCAAATATCAAGAGTAGTACTCGAGCGTACCTCTCCACCCTTCTAGAAGCGAGCCAAGGTCGATCGTTTATGGCAAACACCATACCAGGGCCTGCTAGCCAAGCCCGCTACCCCGCTATGAAGCCTGCATAATTAGTTCAAGCCCCATGATAAAGCTCGGCGTAGCTAAACCAAGC
Organism: Dipteronia dyeriana; assembly: GCA_032871835.1. Classification (NCBI taxonomy): domain Eukaryota; kingdom Viridiplantae; phylum Streptophyta; class Magnoliopsida; order Sapindales; family Sapindaceae; genus Dipteronia; species Dipteronia dyeriana. Next base: position 2,536,590 of record CM065297.1, read on the forward strand.
TCCTAACTATAAGGTTGGAACCCAATGGAATATTTTACCTCTAAAATGGTTAGCACAAGCTCCATAGAAAGAACAACATCTAGCTCCGTGACAATCGAGAGGTCCTCGGGGGATCCCACCAGTGTGCTGGATCCTAGGGTACCTCACCCTCAAGGAATATCAAATGTCACCTCGGGTAACCTCCATGGAGTACCTCTCCAAAGTGACATACAGAACTAGAGCTCTCCTCTCGGCAATGTAGGAAGAGAGGATTGACTTCCATGACATTTAAAGTACCATTAATGAGGTCAACCACATTAATGGAGGCAGTCAACCCAGTTAATGACATGATCAACACCATTAATAAGAGAATATTCAACTCTTTAATGGCCATCATTAGTGAAAGAGTCCAAAGAGATAACAAATATATTTTCCTCAAAGATATCCTCCACAACCGATTATTGGGGGTAAACTATAACAGAAAATCCCGTCTATCAAACAAGGAAGAGTCCGAAGAGGCAACAATCACATCCCCTCAGAGATATTAGCCACGATCCGATCAACTACATTAAAGGAAGAATCGTACTCAATAAGGAGAGGAAGGTAGAAGTATCATGGACTTGCACGCCAAAGTAATCACCATTTATAAATATGCCTGTAAAAGGCATAGAGGATAGATCCGAGCAATGATAGAAGACAGACATGTTTCGTTAAAAAGATCTTTCGACATCATCAATGTATGTGTTTCCTTTACCTAGAATATACCGGTATCGGCCTACATTCGACCACCATTTTAAGCTCTCCGGAGCAACTACGTTATATTACTTCACCATTCTTGTAAGCTCCCCGGAGCATTATTTGATATATACATAAGGAAGGGTATTCCCCCTTTCTCCGGATACTGCCTTGGGGTTTTTCAGTATGTGATCATTCGTGATGCTTTTTCCCCCTTGGTCAATCTACCTTCCTTTACTAAAGATTTGTTTTCTCTTACTTGTGTCCTGTGTAATGCATGAGTATATGAGTGCGAGCTAGTTTCCTACCTCGCTGGGCCTAGCACTCTTGTCTTCCCATCTACATGCTAAAAAAGCATGTCAAGATGAGGAGAAACCACCCAGACCAGCTTGAAGGAAGATGGGCTCTCCTATATCATCTATATGGTGGAAATCGAGCTTCTCTGACACTGGAGCTAGATAAGCCCCCATCCTTACTTGCTATCTAAGTCGGGGAATTACAGAAAGAAATCGGGCTCCAGAACTGGGCTCCAGGTACCATGACGGGCTCCGACCCCGACCGAGGACCAGGACCAAGACCAGGACTAAGATAAACCCCTTCACACTAGCAAGAAAACCTTAAGCTCCCCAAATCTACTTCATAAGCACGAAGCCCGACGGGTGAGATGACTTGTCTCCTACCTACGTTTTCATCCTCCTTCATATTCATACAAGATCAGGTCATGTATCAACGGTACAAACCCCGGCCAACACTTTCGCGGTAGTGGTCTCAAGGGCATTAATGGGGATTTCTCATCCTAAATAAATTTCCCGTTAACACTTTCGGGCGCCGTCTGTGGGAAGTTTCCACACCCTTTTTGAAAGCCTCTATGTCTCTACATGAGTATCATTATACTATCGAGGTAACAGATTCATTATTCATGGAATATCATTTACTATATACGATATATTTTCTCCGTACTTGTCTATATCGCCTATGCATCGCATGTGGTGCTCATTTTATTTTTTAACGAGTTTCGTTCATTGTGGAGCAAATATGGTATGGGGGATTTCTAGTGGAACCAGTTCATTATGCTACTCCTGTGAAGTGAACCTGCTCAGATAATCATGGAGCTCCAATATAGTAGCTCCCCGCTTGAAGATCTCCTATTTAGCTAAGCCATTTTGATACATCAAGAGCTCCTATACAGTAGAACTGCACCTCTCCTGCTCTTCTACAGCAGATTCGCTCCGCCACCAGTGTATCTCTTATCCAGCAGATCCACTGGGCTTCGACCTGTTCAGATGGATCCCCTCATGCCTCTAGGTCCGCCCTTCTTAAGCTCCTAGGTAGAGGTAGCAGGTCGACCCATGAATCTAAGAAGCCAACTCAACTGTGTAGCTTCTGGAGCAGCAGCCTCACTGTAAGGCCAAGTGGCTCCTCACTTCTTATACAGGGTCTGTCAACTTCCAAATAAGCCACTGAACTCTCGATTCATTCCAACAGGAGCCTTCTCTCAGTTGCTGGGGACTTCTAGGATCCCGAGCATGCATCTGGACCAGTACCTCTGGTGGCTTCACTCCATGTTTATCAGGCCATTCACCGCCCTAGCAAACTACCGAAGCCCGATCCGATCGAAGAGCTCTCAGAAGCTTCCCACATTTGGTAAGGCCACATACGTGCCTAAGCAAGCTTCTAGAGTGGTAGCATCGCTACAAGACCGGTGGCTTCGCTCTATACATATCAGGCCATTCACCGCCCTAGCAAGCCACTGAAGCCCGATCTGATCGAGGAGAGCCTAGAGGTTTCCCACTCTTGGTAAGGCCTCATACATGCCTAAGCTAACCTCTGAAGCAGCAACCTTACTGTAAGATCAAGTGGCTCCTCACTTCTTATATAGGGCCTGTCAATGCCCAAGTGAGCCACTGAACTCTCGATTCATTACAGCAGGGTCCAGTGCCCTCTCTCAGTTGCCGGGGACTTCTAGGATCCCGAGCATGTATCTGGACCAGTACCTTCAGTGGCTTCGCTCTATACATACCGGGCCATTCACTGCCCTAGCAAGCCACCGAAGCCCGATCTGATCGAGGAAAGCCTAGAGGTTTCCCACTCTTGGTAAGGCCTCCTATATGCCTAAGCTAACCTATGGAGCAGTAGCCTCACTGTAAGGCCAAGTGGCTCATCACTTCTTATACAGGGTCTGTTAATGCCCAAGTGAGCCACTGAACTCTCGATTCATTCCAGCAGGGTCCAGAGCCTTCTTTCAGTTGCTGGAGACTTCTAGGATCTCGAGCATGCATCTGGACCAGTACCTCCGGTGGCTTCGCTCCTTGTTTACCGGGCCATTCACAGTCTTATCAATCCATCGAAGTCCGATCCGATCGAAGAGGTTTCAGAATCTTCCCATATTTGGTAAGGCCACCTATGTGCCTAAGCAAGCATCTAGAGCAGTAGCACCGCTACAAGACCGGTGGCTTCGCTCTATTTGTACTGAGTCATTCATCACCCTAGCAAGCCACTGAAGCCCGATCTGATCGAGGAGAGTCCATAGGTTTCCTATTCTTGGTAAGGTCTCCTACATGCCTAAGCTAACCTCTGGAGCAACAGCCTCACTGTAAGGCCAAGTGCCTCCTCACTTCTTATACAGGGCCGGTCAACGCTCAATTAAGCCACTGAGCTCCTGTTTCGTTCTATCATGGTCCAGAGCTTTCTCTCAGTTGTTAGGGACTCCTTGAAATCCCAAGTATGCCTCTAGACCAGTACTAGACAGGTATCCCATCTCCATTGATATAGGGTCATCCATTGCTCAAGTGAGTCTCTACTCATCCCGGAGGGGTCCAAAGTCTTTTCTCCATCACCGGAAACTTCTAGAATCCTGAGCATGTCTCCAAACAGTTACTAGGCCAGTGTCTCCTCTCCACTTGTATGGAGACATTTATCACCCTAGCGAGCTACCTTGGTCCCGATCTCCCTTTCTAGTTAGTCTCCTTAACAGTAGCAACTCCTTCCTCCTTATTCTTATTGCTTGGTTGAAGAACGGGTTATCATCCTTTAACACTGCTACTTCAGAGCGAGCTTCCACCACCTTGGTAGGATCAACTTCAGACGGCATTGACCTCCATCTCCTCAGTTGGATCAATCGAGACCTCTCCTACCTTGGTAACACCAATCTGGACCTCTACTTTGACAGATTCAGATAGAGAGGTAGGCAGACTTGAAGCCCCCATGCATCTACAGCAGCAGAGGACTTCAAGGTAGTTCCTACCTTAGCATAACTAGACATGAAAGTAGAAATGAGAACCAAGTTCTTCTCATCATCTTCACATCCATCATCTCAATAATTTTCGGCTTCAATCAAAGCAGACCCAGGTAACTCTCAACTTTCTCTATGATCTATTCAAGGTATCCATCCTCCAATGATGATCAGGTTAGAGGGAAGAAAGAGCTTAAGCTACCTAGCAAGCAACACAGAAGCGTCCTTCAGCAAATGAAGCACCCACCTTGGCTCCCGAGGTAGTCACGCTGCCATACAGAGTTTAAACTACTCACGCCATGTTGTCATGGGTTGAAGAAGTAACCATCCTCCTTGGCTGGCACGAGTTTGCTCTTGGAGATTATCATACTGATGGCTCCTCTCTATTTGTACGGGGCCTTCCAATGCCCTAGTGAGCCATCGAGGTCTCGATTTATTCAGGGAGCACCCAAAGGACCTGATTCGTTCACAATGGGGTCTCGAGCTCGATTACGATTGTTAAAGGCTCTTATCAACCCTAAGCGGACTTCCAAACTGGCTATATCACTTGGGGACTAAAAGCTCAATATTTTCTCAGTATTCCAGTATCATCTCAAGAGATTCTACTCGTTAGAAAACTCTTAGAGCGAGACTGGTTATAAACTGACACCATTATACATGGATACAACTTCGTATTAGCTCGCCATGAGTTTGCATCTCTTTTGATTTCAGTATCCGTAGTAGATCTCATGTGATCACCGTCACCAGGAGAGCTACACCGCACTCCTAATGCCCTGGACAGGATAAAATCCCTCCAAGAGGATCGCCATCACCAGAAGAGCTCTATAGCCCTCCTGATGCCCTGGACTGGATAAATCCCTCCAGGAGGAATGCCATGGTATTTCGACAATGATCGCCTCGAGACCAGGAAATAGTTAGATAGAGCTTCTGATGCCTCTGTCAGGTACCACCCCCCGCCAAGAAGGGTCTGAGTATAAGAGCATAGTTGCCATCCGGATCTCGAGACCAGGGATTGATCGGGGAAGCCCCCTCATCACCCCTGATGCCTTGGTCGGGTGACCTCCCCCAAGAAGGATCAGAGTATAAGTGCATAGTTGCCATCCGGATCAAAATACTAGGATATAGCTAGATAGCCCTCCTGATGCTCTGGACTGGATAAATCCCTCCAGGAGGAACGCCATGGTATTTTGACAATGATCGCCTCGAGACCAGGAAATAGCTAGATAGTGCTCGTGATGCCTCAGCTGAGCACCACACCCCGGTCTGGGTGTAAGAGCATAGTTGCCATACAGATCGTGAGACTAGGGATTTATCGGGAAAGCCCCCTTATCACCCTTGATGCCTTGGTCGGGTGACCTCCCCCAAGAAGGATCCGAGTGTAAGAGCATAGTTGCCATCCAGATCAAAACACCAGGATATAGCTAGATATCCTTTCTGATGCCTTAGACCGGATTAATCCCTCCAAGAGGAACACCATGGTATTTCGACAATGATAACCTCGAGACCAAGACAGCTCGCTAGCGTTCCTGATGCCTTAGTCAGGCTACCATGCCCAAGAGGGATCTAAGTATACGTGCATAGTTGCCATCCGGATCCCAAGAATGGGTAGCTAGCATTCATGATACCTTGGTCGGGTGACCTCCCCTAAGAAGATTCTGAGCACAAGAGCATAGTTGCCTGCTAGATCACGAGATCAGAACAACCAAAAAGGTCATCCTGCTACCTTGGCCGGGCCAACCCCGCTAGGAAGGATCTAGATGGCACAAATGCTTACTGGGATCATTTCGCCAGCTTGTCTAAGTACAGCGATTCCTGGAAAAGGAATTATAGGTACCCATGTTAACCACAGAAGCTTCTTCCGACATGATCGAGCAATACGCTCATTTATTTTGTAGGAATGAATAGTACCCCGGTTCTCTAAGCCTGGGAGCAATTTTGGCTACAAGTAAGAAGCGACAAGCTAAATTCTTCATGTAGTATAAGATTCAGACTCCAACCCTAAATACTTACCGGTGTTCAAGTCAAAGAGGACTTCTGTTTATAGCAAAATTTGGCTAGGGACCAAAGAAGAATTTTTTACTACTCAGCCTTCCTGCAAGGGTCAGAATTCGGGCTTATATGACCGGGTACCAAGGTCCCCGAGGTCGAGCTACCACACGATCCTACAGGAGCAATGCGAGACCACCCATACCAAATGAGCATCTCGCACGTGTCCAGGCTTACCAAATAAAGCAAGACGAGACCGCGTCATGCTCCTTATACTAGGATAAAGCCCGAAACTTGGTCGACGAGAAAGAACCTAGGGATGGCTTGTCTCCTATCTACGTTTTCATCCTCCTTCATATTCATACAAGATCAGATCAGGTATCAATAGTATCGACCCCGACCACCACTTTCTCGGTAGTGGTCTCGATGGCGTTAATGGGGATTTCTCATCCTAAACAAATTTCCCGTTAACACAATCATATCTTCTCCGTGATAATAGCTACAAGCCGATCAACTACATTAAAGAAAGGATCATATTCGATAAGAAAACAAAGACTAATTGAAGAGTCCTGGACTTGCACGCCAAGGTGGTCATCATGTATAAATATGCCTATAAAAGGCATATTGAGGAGGGCTCCGATCAATAACAGAAGACATATGCTTCGTTAAAGTTCTCTCTACATCATCATTGTATGGGTACCCCGACCGGGAAAATATCGGTCTACATTCGACCACCATTGTAAGCTCTCCGGAGCAACTACGTTGTATTACTTCACCATTCTTGTAAGCTCCCCGGAGCATTCTTTGATATATACATAAGGAAGGGTATTCCTCCTTCCTCCGTATACTGCCATTTTTCAGCATGTGATCACTCATGATGCTTTTTCCCCCATTGGTCAGTCCACCTCCATCTACTTAAGACTTGTGTATTTCCGATTATCTACTGTGTTACGCATGTGTGTATGCGGGCTAGAACCGACCTCATTGGACCTAGCTCTCTAATCTTTCTTACAAGAGAGGAACCGAATCTAGATTCCTCCCCCGCTGGACCTAACGCTCTTATCCTCTCATCTATACACCAAAGTCGCACATCAAGATGAAGAGAAACCGCCCAGATCAGTTCGAAGGAAGTCGATGAGCTTTCCTGTATCCTCTCTATGGAAGAAATCGAGCTTTCTGACACTGGAGCTAGATAAGCCCCCCTTCTTACTTGCTATTGAGGTCGAGGTATTACAGAAAGCAATCGGGCTCCAGAACCAGGCTCTGGGTACCAGGACGGGCTCCAACCCTGACCGAGGAACAAGGTCCAGAATCATCCCCTTCGTACTAGTAAGGAAACCTCGAGCTTCCCAGCTTTACTTCATAAGCACGTAGCCCGACGGGCGGGATGACTTGTCTCCTACCTACGATTTCATCCTCCTTCATATTCATACAAGATCAGGTCAGGTATCAACGGTACCGACCCAGACCACCAATTTCGAGGTAGTGGTCACGAGGGCGTTAATAGGGATTTCTCATCCTAAACAAATTTCCCATTAACACTTTCTGGCGCCGTCTGTGGGAAGTTTCCACACCCCTATTGAAAGCCTCTATGTCTCTACATGAGTATCATTATACTATCGAGGTAACAGATTCATTATTCATGGAATATCATTTACTATATACAATGCCTTTTCTCCATATTTGTCTATATCGCCTCTGAATCGCATGTGGTGCTCATTCTATCATTTAACGAGTTTCGTTCATTGTGGAGCAAATTTGGTTTGTGGGATTCTTGGTGGAACCAGTTCATTAAGCTACTCCTATGAAGTGAACCTGCTCTGATAATCATGGAGCTCCAATACAGTAGCTCCCCACTTTAAGATCTCCTATATAGCTAAACCATTCTGATACATCGAGAGCTATACAGTAGAACTGCACCTCTCTTGCTTCTTTACAGAATATTTCCTCTTCTACTGGTAGACCTCTTATCCAGTAGATCCATGGAACTTGGACCTGTTCATACAAGACCCTTCATGTCACCGTATCCACATTTCAGAAGCTCCTTGATAGAGGTAGCAGGCCGACCATGAATCTAAGAAGCCAACTCAGCTGTGTAGCTTCTAGAGTAGCACGACCAGTAGAAGATTAGTGGTTCCACGCCTCATGCACCGGGCCGGTCAACGTCCAATTGAGCAACTGAGCTCCTATTTCGTTCCAGCATGGTCCAGAACTTCATTTCAATTGTAGGAGACTCTAAAGACCCCAAGCATGCTTCTGGACCAGTACCAGACTGGTGGCTTCATGTTTACCAGGCCATTCACCGCCCTAGCAAGCAACCGAAGCCCGATCAGATCGAGGAGGTCTCAAAATCTTCCCCCATTTGGTAAGGCCACCTACGTGCCTAAGCAAGCTTCTAGAGCAGTAGCACCGCTACAAGACAGGTGGATTCGCTCTATATGTACCGGGTCATTCATCGCCCTAGCAAGCCACCAAAGCCTGATCTGATCGAGGAGAGCCTAAAGGTTTCCCACTCTTGGTAAGGCCTCCTACATGCCTAAGCTAACCTCTGGAGCAGCAGCCTCACAGTAAGGCCAAGTGGCTCCTCACTTCTTATACAGGGTCAGTCAACGAACAAATTGAGCCACTGAGCTCCTATTTTGTTCCAGCATGGTCCAGAGCTTCATTTCAATTGTAGGGGACTCCAAAGACCCCAAGCATGCTTCTGGACCAGTACCAGACCAGTGGCTTCATGTTTACGAGGCCATTCACCGCTCTAGCAAGCCACCGAAGCCCAATCCGATCGAGGAGGTCTCAGAAGCTTCCCCTATTTGGTAAGGTCACTTACGTGCCTAAGCAAGCTTCTAGAGCAGTAGCACTGCTAAAAGACCGGTGGCTTCACTCTATATGTACCGGGTCATTCATCGCAATAGCAAGCCACCGAAGCCAGATCTGATCGAGGAGAGCCCAGAGGTTTCCCACTCTTGGTAAGGACTCTTTCATGCCTAAGCTAACCTCTGGAGCAGCAGCCTCACTGTAAGGCCAAGTGGCTCCTCACTTCTTATACAGGGCCGGTCAACGCCCAAGTGAACCACTAAATTCTTGGTTCATTCCTGAAGGGTCCAGAGCTTTCTTTCAGTTGTTGAGGGCTCTTTGAAATCCCAAGTATGCCTCTGGACCGGTACCAGATAGGTAGCCTATCTCCATTCATATAAGGTCATCCAACACTTAAGTGAGTCACCACTCATCCCGGACGGGTCCAAAGTCTTCTCTCCGTCGCGGGAAACTTCTAGAATCATGAGCATGTCTCCAGAAAGTTACTAGACCGGTGTCTCCTCTCCACTTGTATGAGGCCTCTCTGGTTAGTCTCCTCAACAATAACAGCTCCTTCCTCCGTAGTCTCATTGCTTGGTTGAAGGACAGGTCATCATCTCTTAACATTTCTACTTCAGAGCTAGCTTCCACCACCTTGGTTGGATCAACTTCAATCAGCCTTGACGTCCATCTCCTCAGTTGGATCAATCGAGATCTCTTTTACCTCTCTTACCTCCCTTACCTTGGTAACACCAATCTGGACCTCTACTTTGACAGATTCAAAGGTAGGTAGACTTGAAGCCCTCTTACTACCTCTGATGCCTCGGCCGGGTACCACACCTCGCCAAGAAGAGTCTGAGTGTAAGAGCATAGTTGCCATCCAGATCTCGAGACCAGGGATTGATCGGGGAAGCCCTCTCATCACCCTTGATGCCTTGGTCGGGTGACCTCCCTTAAAAAGGATCCGAGTGTAAGAGCATAGTTGCCATCCGGATCAAAATACCAGGATATAGCTAGATAGCGCTCCTGATGCCTTGGTCGGGCTACGACCCCCAAGAAGGGTCTGAGTGTAAGAGCATTATTGCCATCAAGATCTCGATACCAATATATAGCTAGATAGCACTCCTGATGCCTTGGTCGGTCTACGACCCCCAAGAATTGCTGAGTATAAGAGCAATGTTGCCATTAAGATCTCGATACCAGGAAATAGCTAGATAGCGCTCCTGATGCCTTGGTCGGGTTACGACCTCTAAGAAGGGTCTGAGTGTAAGAGCATAGTTGCCATCCAGATCAAAATACCAGGATATAGCTAGATAGCGCTCATGATGCCTTGGTCGGGCTACGACCCCCAAAAAAGGTTTGAGTGTAATAGCATTGTTGCCATCAAGATCTCGATACCAGGATATAGCTAGATAGCGCTCCTGATGTCTTGGTCGGGCTACGACCCTCAAGAAGGGTCCGAGTATAAGAGCATTGTTGCCATCCAGATCTCGATACCAGGAAATAGCTAGATAGCACTCATGATGCCTTGGTCGGACTACGACCCCCAAGAATGGTTTGAGTGTAAGAGCGTAGTTTCCATCCGGATCAAAATACCAGGATATAGCTAGATACCGCTCATGATGCCTTGGTCGGGCTACCACCCCAAAAAGGATCTGAGTGTAAGAGCATAGTTGCAATCCAGATCAAAATACCAGGATATAGCTAGATAGCGCTCCTAATGCCTTGGTCGGGCTACTACCCCCAAGAAGCGTCTGAGTATAAGAGCATTGTTGCCATCCAGATCTCGATACCAGGAAATAGCTAGACAGCGCTCATGATGCCTTGGTCCGGCTACGGCCCCCAAGAAGGGTCTGAGTGTAAGAGCATAGTTGCCATCCGGATCAAAAGACCAGGAAATAGCTAGATAGCGCTCGTGATGCCTTGGTCGGGCTACGACCCCCAATAAGGGTTTGAGTATAAGAGCATTGTTGCCATCTAGATCTCGATACCAGGAAATAGCTAGATAGTGCTCATGATGCTTTGGTCGGGCTACTACCCCTAAGAAGGGTCTGAGTGTAAGAGCATAGTTGCCATTCGGATCAAAAGACCAGGAAATAGCTAGATAGCGCTCCTGATGCCTTGGTCAGGCTACGCCCCCCAAGAAGAGTCTGAGTATAAGAGCATTGTTGCCATCCAGATCTTGATACTAGGATATAGCTAGATAGCGCTCCTGATACCTTGGTCGGGCTACGACCCCCAAGAAGGATCTAAGCGTAGGAGCATAGTTACCTGCTAGATCACGAGATCAGAACAACCAAAAGGTCATCCTGCTGTTTTGGCCGGGCCAACCCCGCTAGGAAGGATCTAGATGGCATAAATGCCTACCAGAATCATTTTTCCAGCTCATCTAAGTACCGTGATTCCTGGAAAAGGAACTCTAGGTACCCATATTAACCATAGTAGCTTCATCTGACATGATCGAGCAATATGCTCATTTATTTTATATGAATGAATAGTACCCTGGTTCTCTAAGCCAATCACTGGGAACGATTATGGTTACCAATAAAACGGATCAAGCAAAATTCTTCATGTAGTACAAGATCTAGACTCCAACCTCAAATACTTACCGGTGTTCAAGTCAAAGGGGACTTCTGTTAATAACAAAATTTGGCTAGGGACCAAAGAAGAATTTTCCACTTTCCAGTCTTCCCCCAAGGGTCCAAATTCGAGCTTGTATGATGGGGTATCAATGTCCCAGAGGTCGAGCTACCACGCGATCCTACAGAAGCAAGGCGAGGCCGCCCATACCATCTGAGCATCTCACACGTTTCCAGGCTTACCAAAAAGCCTGAAGAAACCGCGTGAAGCTCCTTATACCAGAATAAAGCCCGAAGCTAGGTCAACGTGAAAGGACCTAGGTCCCCCGACATCAAGGTATCTCGAGACACTCTCCCAGAGCTTGTTACTATTTCTAATTTCACTAGGAGACCTTTAAGGTGCCGAACTTATCTTGTAAAGGCCCTCTTGCCTCATCGATGTATAATCTCGACCTGTCTGAGCATTAAAAGAAGAAGCTCGTAAAACCTCATCGTCACCAAAAGCACCACGATCCACTGTAGATCCTGGTATGGTTGAATCAAGTAGCAAGAGCAGTACTCGAGCGTACCTCTCCACCCTTCCAGAAGCGAGCCAAGGTCGTATGTTTATGGCAAACACCTTAACAGGGCCTGCTAGCCAATCCCGCTACCCCGCTAGGAAGCCTGCATAATTAGGTCAAGCTCCATGATAAACCGAGCTCCCAACTACAAGGTTGGAACCCAATGGGATATTTCGCCTCTAAAATCGCACAAGCTCCATGGGAAAACCAGCATCTAGCTCCGTGACAATCCAGAGGTCCTCGGGGGATCCCACCAGTGTACTAGATCCTAGGGTACCTCGCCCTCAAGGAATATCAAATGTCACCTCGGGTAACCTCCATGGAGTACCTCTCCAAAGTGACATACAGAACTAGAGCTCTCCTCTCGGCAATGTAGGAAGAGAGGATTGACTTCCATGACATTTAAAGTACCATTAATGAGGTCAACCACATTAATAGAGGCAGTCAACCCAGTTAATGACATGATCAACACCATTAATAAGAGAATATTCAACTCTTTAATGGCCATCATTAGTGAAAGAGTCCAAAGAGATAACAAATATATTTTCCTCCAAGATATCCTCCACAACCGATTATTGGGGGTAAACTATAACAGAAAATCCCGTCTATCAAACAAGGAAGAGTCCGAAGAGGAAACAATCATGTCTTCTCCGATATAATAGCTACAAGACGATCAACTACATTAAAGGAATGATCATATTCGATAAGAAAACAAAGACTAATTGAAGAGTCCCGGACTTGCACGCCAAGGCAGTCATCTTGTATAAATATGCCTATAAAAGGCATATTGAGGCGGGGCTCCGATCAATAACAGAGGACACTTGCTTCGTTAAAGTTCTCTCTACATCATCATTGTATGGGTACCCCGATCGGGAAAATATCGGTCTACATTCGACCACCATTGTAAGCTATCCGGAGCAACTACGTTACTTCACCATCCTTGTAAGCTCCCTGGAGCATTCTTTGATATATATATATATAAGGAATGGTATTCCTTCTTCCTTTGGATAGTACCTTGGGGTTTTTTAGCATGTGATCACTCGTGATGCTTTTCCCCCCTTGGTCAGTCCACCTCCATCTATTTAAGACTTGTGTATTTCCAATTATCTACTGTGTTACGCATGTGTGTATGCGGGCTAGGAACCGACCTCATTGGACCTAGCTCTCTAATCTTTCTTACATAAGAGGAACCGAATCTAGATTCCTACCCCGCTGGACCTAACGTTCTTATCCTCTCATCTATACGCCAAAGTCGCACACCAAGATGAAAAGAAACCACCCAGATCAGTTCGAAGGGAGTCGATGAGCTCTCCTGTATCCTCTCTATGGAAGAAATCGAGCTCTCCGACACTGGAGCTAGATAAGCCCCCCTTCTTACTTGCTATCGAGGTCGGGGTATTACAGGAAGCAATTGGGCTTCAGAACCAGGCTCTGGGTACCAGAATGGCTCCAACCCCGACCGAGGACACAAGGTCCAGGATCATTCCCTTCACACCAGCAAGGGAACCTCGAGCTCCCCAACTCTACTTCATAAGCACGAATCCCGACGGGGGGGATGGCTTGTCTCCTACCTACGATTTCATCCTCCTTCATATTCATACAAGATCAGGTCAAGTATCAACGGTACCGACCCCGGTAACCACTTTCGCGGTAGTGGTCTCGAGGACGTTAATAGGGATTTCTCATCCTAAACAAATTTCCCGTTAACATCTACATAAACTATAAGTTTACTGCATTGAGAAGAAATATATAAAGTTCGTTAGGGTTCTAATTTCTAGTGCTAGAAATTAGAATACAGATAATTGTACCCTGGGAAACAGTCACCTGTAGAACTTCAAGCATAGTAGAAGGGGTGAAATACTGTTTTAGGACATTGCAACCATTTGCAAGTCTCTATCTATTTATCAAGTCAGTATTTTAGTTTTAATACATTATTTCTTTTTATTATTATTGTTTGTTGTTATTTAATTGCAGTAGGTTATTGAAAGAATAAATTTTTGGTATCTTCAAAATTGTTGTTTACATTTTATTGTATAAACAATTATATTCTTCTTCTATTTTCTTTCACTGATTGTTATGTCCCCAACAAAAAATACCTCTGATCACATTACAAGACATTCACACGGATGCCTTAGAATGGAAGAACTTTGTGTTTTTATCACCACTCTTAAGCCACTCCACACGAGACCGTTGCTTCCAATAAACCTCTTCTTTCTCTAACAGGCTGTCTAGATCCTTATCAATTCGTCGAATACCTCTCCAAGCCCCTTGATCAATATGCTACGAAGTATTCAAAAAATTCAAGAAAAAAAACTAATTAACAACATCATAGCGTACACTTTCAATTCTTATTTATTTATTTTTTGACATTTTGATAGGGGTGAAATATTAAAGAAATATCAGAAAAGAAGAAAGGAAAAAAAGGATTTAAGATAGTGAGGAAAGAAGTCACGTAGAGTGAGATGAGTGAGGGAACAAAAGGCAAATATAAAAAACAACTGAGGACAGATAATGAAAGATAACATTAAAATTTAGGAGAGAGATTGGAAAAAATTGGAAGTAAGTAAAAACACTAATGAAAGAAAGAGAAAGATGATTAGGGAGTATTAAATTTGGATAATTCAAACTCCTAGAATCCAATGGACACAAAAGTATACCAAATCCCGTGTAAAAAATGGAGCCACAGGTCCCCGGGGGGGGGGGGGGGGGGGCTCGTCGCCTGACTAGCATCTTGTGAGTTTCGCAATACTATAAATAAATTGTTTGACGCATATTGTCAACGACTTTTATATTGTATCTTCGACTACAATTACAAACGTTGTTATTTGAGTTGTCAATATCTTATAAATCATGAGTTTATGTGATGAGGGCTGTGATACATACTATCATCATTTGATATGTTTTTTAAAAAAAAAATTGGAAAGCCTGATATTACTTTTTATAATGAAGTCATATCATTTTATCGTGTCAATTTAAATAAGTTTGTTCAATATATAGCTTGTAAAATATTCAAATCTTTGTTGTATATGTATATTTAAGTTCAAACAAATTTAATATATATACCATTTCGCTATCAGGTGAACCAAATATAAATATTATTTTTAATAACAAAATATCTTGTCTTACAACGAACCAAAAAATTACAGACCATTATAATATTTGCTTTGCTTGTGGAAAACGATGAAGTTGATAGCAAAATGTTTGTTTTTGTAATTGTGTTACCTAGGCGGCCGCTATTCAATTTTTTTAATACCACATTAATAAATTAAATATATTGACCATTTCGCTACCTGGTGAACCAAAAATAAATATAATCTTTAATAACAAAATATCTTGTCATACGATGAACTAAATAATTTCAGACCATTAAAATAATCACTTTGCTGGTGGAAGATAGTAAGTTGGTAGCAAAATAATTGTTTTTGCAATTGTGTTACCTAGTAGGCCATTATTTGTTTTTTTTGATACCATGATCGATAGTAGTGACTTGAATATAAGATATCGATAAACTGAATGAGTACTCATACCGTCACTACTCTTCGGCAAACCGTCAGCTAGTTGGCGTCTAGTTGGCCCTAGTCAGCGACTAGTCGCTGTTGACTGACTAGACTGACTTTTTTTTAGAACATTGAAATAAAAAATTGGTTCATTAAACAACCTTCAATTTGAGGTTCTCAATAGTCAATATTAATTTTTTTGGAATATGATTTTCAATTTGTGGCTCATTATATGAAAAATATAAGAAATATTATGAAGATTTACTTAATTATATATATATATGAGCGGCTCAACATATTTTGAGGTCCTAAGGAAGAAAAAAAAAAGAGACCCTATATATATTAAAATAAAAATATATATATTTTTTAAAAAATTAACTTTTCATGCTTTTTGAGATGTAAAATTTTTAATTAAACTTTTGTTTTCAAGATTTTCTAAAAACTCTTTTTCAATTGATAAAAGAGCTAATCCATTTATGATCTTAAATAAGTTTTTATTATTTCTAATTTTGAAAAATTTCTTTCCGTTGTAGCAACTGTTACACGTGTTTTTAATAATACATTTATTTGGAAAAAAAAAACATTTTAAATATATATATATATATATATATATATTTCAACTGCAGTTTGTATTTAATCTCTTTTAAGATTTTTAACTCAGAAAATAAATAATATTATCTATATTAGAACAACTATCATATTTTAAAATAAATTCAAGATTAAAAAAAATAGTTTTTAAAATTAGGATTTTTAGCAAAAATACCCTATTTTAGGGGCTTATAAGCAAATCTACCATAATATCAAAATGAATTGCAAAACTACCCTATTTTTCCCTAAATACTCTCACTCGTCACCCACCATAATTATTAACCTTATTAACTACTTTTACCAACCATTTACTAAACAAATAAACTAAACACTATCTAAGTCTAACCCTTTTCCTACTCAACACCACTTTGTTTACTACATTTTTCTTTTTCAAATTTTATGTTTTAAAAACATTGGAGAAGAATATAAAAAGTAGATTGAAGGTAAATATTACATTTTAAAATGAATTTTTCAACTCCATAATCCTTATTTTGATGGAATTTACGTTCTAGAATTGTTTTTTGTTTTTTTTTTCTTCATTCCAATATAGATTAGCCATTTTAATGAGTATCAGACGGGTTACCCTGTCTAGAGGATATCCTCTGGACAGGGTGACTCGACATCAAGTCACCCTGTCCTGAGACTTTTTAATCCTCCAGACAAGGTGACCCGACATCCTGAGGTTTTTTTTTTCAAGGCTTGAAAAAAGCCTCGGGGTAAAGGTGATCCGATGTCGGGTCACCCTATCCAAAGGATTAAAAAGTCTCTGGACAAGGTGACCCAACATCGGGCCACCCTTTCCCGTGGTTTGTAATCCTCTGGATAAGGTGACTCGATGTCGGGTCACTCTGTCCCGAAACTCATTTTTCATGGCTATTTTTTTTTCAATTAAATTTTTCAATCACTTATATTTTCTTTGAAATAATAAATATTTTGTGGGTTGATTATATTCATTGTTTTTTTTAGTATTGAAGATGACAAGCGTGCAATTGGTTTTGAATTGGGGTGGAAAATGGAAAAGTTATCATAACCAATATTGGTATGAAGGTCGAAGAGCAAATGCGTTGGATTTTCCAAGAGATTCAAATTATGATCAATTGTCAGATAATGTATACCATGTCATTGGAATTGATAGAGATCATTATTGGGTCAGTATGACGACTCATGCATAAACATTCCGTTCTAGCATGCCTATTAAGATTGTTGATGATGAAGACATTACATTGTTGCTTTGTTGAGAGAATGTTGACCCATTAGTTTGCGTCAGTGTTGATCAAATCTCCACGAGTCTCCAGAAATGAAACATAAGCCACCAAAGTCCACTCACAATCCACACCATGTAACTCCTCAGTATCATACACAAAAAGCATTATACAAGTTAGTAAAATGGATGAGTTTCAAAGATAGGATGTACCAAACATGGGTGCTCATTTGGATGCTATTCAAGAGGGTTTTACACCAACTGCCAACATTGATACATTTCCTCCTCGTCATTTTATTTTCAAAGATACGACTGGGAACCATCATATTCCTGAACATTATGAAATAAAACCACAGTTCAATCCCCTTCCTGATCGAGTTCCCAACCGGTATGATGAGCAATTTGCTCATGTCTAGAGGTCTGTTCCACCTTCATGTGCATTTTATTCAATTAATTCGGGTGAAGTTTCACCCAGACCTATTACTATGCATATTGAAGTAGGTGAATTGTTTCCAAGCAAGCAACAACTACAATTGCAATTAGGTAGTTATGCCCTTGCCAACCGATTCCAAATTAGGGTGTTCAAGTCAGATACAACACATTATCAAGTTCGGTGCATTGTTGAGGATTGCAATTGCCAATTGCATGCGGCTAAGGTCCCAAATTCAAATTATTTCCAGATTACAAAATTTGACAATCAACACATATGCTTCACAGAAGCATGATTTCTGCATCAAAGGAAAGCAAACGCAAAGGTTATAGGGGAACCCGTAAAGGAAAAATTCTGTGATCATCGTTTATACAAGCCTAAGGAAATTATACATGACATGCCGAGGGAGTTTCACATCTCTTGTAGAGCCAGACTTATTGCCTTAGATGAGGTTCAAGGAACACCGGTTGAGTCATATACTATTTTGTCATCGTACTTGTCCATATTGGTGTAAACAAATCCTGAGACTATTACATACTTCCATATAGATTCGTCTTAAAGGTTTATGTATACCTTCTCATGTGAACCAAAAATAATTATTATCTTTAATAACAAAATATCTCGTCTTACAACGAACTAAATAATTATAGACCATTATAATATTTGCTTTTCTTATGGAAGACGATAAAGTTGGTAGCAAAATAACTAATTTTGCAATTATGTTACCTAGTTGGCCACTGTTCATTTTTTGAGTACCACATTAACAAATTAAATATATAGATCATTTCGCTATCTGGTGAACAAAGATAAATATTACCTTTAATAACAAAATATTTTGTCTTACAATGAACTAAATAGTTATAGACCATAAAAATATTCACTTTGCTAGTGGAAGATGGTAAGTTTGTAGCAAAATATTTATTTTTTGCAATTGTGTTACCTAATAGGCTATTATTCATTTTTTAATATTACATTCGGTGGCGGCGACGATTTGAATCTAAGATATTGGTAAACTGAATGAACACTTATATCGTCACTACTTTTCGACAAACCACCTAGTTGGCAACTAGTGGGCCCTAGTCAGCGACTAGTCGCCGTTGATCTACTAGGCTGACTTAAAAAAAAAAAATATTGGTACATTAAACAACCTTCAGTTTGAGGTTCTCAATAGTCAATATTTTTTTTTTTGGAATTTGATTTTCAATTTGAAGCTCATTATATGAAAACTATAAGAAAGATTATGAACATTTACTTAATTACAACTGTATATGTATATACTGAAAAATAAATTCCGGCCAGCAGGACTACTTCAGGCTAGCCACCTAGGCACTAGGAGAAGGGTCGCTGCACGACTAGCACCTAACGACTTTTGTAACACTGCTAATAAATCGTTGGATGCATTTTGTCGACATTTATATTGTATTTTGTATATATATCTTCAACTACATTTACAAACTTCCCAAATAATATTGGTATGTGAGTTGTAACTTTTTGTAAATCATGAGTTTATGTGGTGAGGGACGTGATGTTGACAACTCACACATACTAACATCAGTTGAGTATTTTTTGAAAAATAAAATTGGAAAGCCTAATATTACTATTTATAATGAAGTCATATCATATTATCATGTGTCAATTTAAATAAGCATGTTCAACATATAGTTTGTAAAAAATTCTAATCTTTATTATATATGTATATTTAAGTTCAAACAAATTAATTATATAGACCATATCGCTATCAGGTGAACCGAAAATAAATATTATCTTTAATTACAAAATACCTCGTCTTACACCGAACCAAATAATTATAGACCATTATAATATTAGCTTTGCTTGTGGAAGACAATAAAGTTGGTAGCAGAATAGTTGTTTTTGCAATTGTATTACCTAGTCAGCGCTATTCATTTTTTTTAATACCACATTAACAAATTAAATATGTAGGCCATTTCGCTATCTGGTGAACCAAAAATAAATATTATCTTTAATAACAAAATATTTTATCTCACAATGAACTAAAAAATTACTGACCATTAAAATATTCACTTTGCTTGTGGAAGACGGTAAGTCGGCAGCAAAATAATTGTTTTTGCAATTGTGTTACCTAGTAGGCCATTATTCGTTTTTCAAATACCACGTTCGGTGGTGGTGGCTTAAATCTAAGATATTGGTAAATTGAATGAGTACTCATAACATTACTACTCTTTGACTACTCTTAATATCGTCCTTGATAATATAAGATAAACTTTTAAAGCGTTCATTAAAACAGTGTTGTAAAAATCCCTGACTAGGACCAACTACGCACAATCTAGTTTCTAGTTGGTGGCACTAGTGCTGTAATAATGGGCCGGTCCGTGACAGGTCAATCCGGCCGGTCCAGGAAGACAACGGGCAGTGCTTGGCACGGTCCGTGAAGGAAGCGAGCCAAGTCGCGGCCTGGCCTGGCCCATGACAGGCCGCGTGCCGGGCCGCTGGTAGGAGGCCCGGCAAGCCAGCCCGCCAAGGCCCGCCAAGCCAGCGTGTCAGGCCTGTTGGACCGGCCTGTCGGACTGGTCGGCCGGTTCGTTCGGCCAAGCAGGTTTAATTTTTTATTTTTCAAAAACCCTCCAACGGGTGGAATTTGAATTCCAGCCGTTGGAGCAAAAAAAAATTACAAAAACCCCCATGAAATCTTTTAAATTATATTTTGATCCACAAATCAAATTTTTCTATAAATACTTCCATCCATTTCATTTTCCATTCACTCTCTCTATCATTCTTTCAATCTCTCATTCTCTCAAATCTCAATCTCTAGTATATTCTTCAATTCTCTAAACTTTTTCATTCAATTTGGTTATTACCCTCTCTACAAAATTTTCTACATTTTCCACAAACACACCAAATTTTAAAGGTACAATTTTGTTATTACTTTTGCTCAAACATATTCTCATAGTAAATTTATAGGTTTATGTTTAGATTTTAGTTACTTAATGAAAACATTTTTATTTAGTTAGTTAGTTTATCAATTTTTGGGCTTTAATGTTAATATTATTTGTTTAGTATATTAAGATTTTTAAGTTTAGTAGTAATTTTAATATTTGTTATTAGTAAATTTAGAAAGTTAATTTGTATTACTGAATTTAATTTTTGTAATAAGTAAATGATGAATGTTAAGTGTACTAATTACGTTTGATATTGTTTTTTTCATAAATTATGAATTTTTAGTGTAGTTGTTTATTTTAATATTTTTGGTGAGTATATTATGAATTTAAATTGTAGTAGTGAATTTAAAATTTTTTGTTAGTAGATTATGTTAGTAAATTTAAGAGTAGTGGTTCAATTCATCAATTTTATGTTAGTATATTATGTTAGTAAATTTATCAATTTTATTTGTAGTGGTGAATTTAATATCTTTTGTTAGTAGATTTTGATTTTTTTGTTTATTTAATTTGTTTTTGAAGTAAATTAATTATTGTAAGTGTCGTATTATTTATAGTAATTATTGTTAGTAAATTAAGATTACTGTTAGTAAATATTGATTTTTAATTTGACTATTAACTACTATAGTGCTCATATTTTTACTTCAGATAATGGATCCTAACCAGCATCAATATTTTTCGGACGGTATTCAGAGCCGACCTATACTCAAGCGGGACCTTCTGGTTCCGGCGTTATACCAACATCACGTCCCAGAAAATTAACATCGGATGTGTGGCAATGTTTCAAGATAATCCAAATGACACTCCCAAACGGGCCGGACATTTGAGATGGCATATGCACAAATGTATGCCTGCACATGGACAGGTAGACACTACAACCCAGACACAACTTCAATGGCACCTAGACGGGTCTGTTACGACGTGGCAGTTCGACGCCATGCACGCTAGAGAGTGCTTGGCATGATACATTGTACAAACTGATCAACCGATCAGTATTTGTGAGAGTCTATTTTATAAAGAATTAATCACATCTGCATATAACCCCCAATTTGAACCTGTTTCTAGAACCATTACTAGAAATGATTTGATACGATTGTTTGAAACCCAAAGGGATGACTTAGTTGCTGAAATACAGCATTTAAATGTCTCTGTTGCATTAACTTCTAATATTTGGAATGCATGTTCCAAACAGGACTATTTATGTGTCACGGGACACTATTTAGATTCTGACTGGAGGATAAGAAAAAGAATTTTTGGTTTTCCTATGGATTTTGCACATACTGCAGAAAACATTTTTAATGTCATAATGGAAGTTTTAGAAACTTATGAAATCACACATCGCATCCTTTCGATCACATTTGATAATGCATCTGCAAATACTAGCTCTATTGCATTGTTTGTTGTAAGAAATATCTCGCAAGATGGAGGTTATTTCTTCTATCAACAGTGTGCATGCCATATTATAAATTTAGTTGTACAGGCTGGTTTAAAGCAGGTAAGTGACCAAATAGATCGCATCAGAGATGCCATTTCTTGGATTTGCAGTTCTAATCCTAGATTCAGTGAATTCAAGAGACATTGTAAATTAAACGGTCTCAAACCCCGACTATTTCAAATTGATATGCCGGTAAGGTGAAACTCTACTTATTTAATGTTGCAAAATTGTTTGGAATATGATACAACCATTAAATGTTTTTATAACATGAAATTTTTCAAAACAGGTCAACACAGTCCAAAAATACTTACCACAGACGATTGGTATGTGGCAAAGATTTTTGTTCAATTTTTATAGATTTTTTACAATGCCACTGTAACTCTTTCCGGGGTATATTACCCCACATCTTCCCAGGTAATCCATCATATAGTGGAAATGTCTGAACTGTTAAACAGTTATAGAGAAGATGAACATCTAGGCGCTGCAGTTGTTTCCATGGAGACAACGTTGAAAAAATATTGGGTTAACATTTCTCTACTTTATGCCTTAAGTGCTATAGTAGATCCTAAGGTTAAATTATCTGGTTTAGAAGTTTTGCTTGAGTTTATTGGTATTAATTTGTCAATAGATTATTCAGAACAAATTACTGACATTTGAACCAAGTTGTTCGAGATTTTTCGTATTTATGAGAGCAGGTTTGGCAACATTGACACCCCGCAATCAACACAACCGGAGACAAAGCCGAAGCAAACAAGTTGGAGCTTTCTAAAACGCCGAAAAAAGGACAAATCAGCAAGTACTTCTTCAGGGCAAAGATCTAGCCCATCTTCTTGTACCGAACTTATTAGGTACCTTGAAGCACAGTTCGATACTGTTGAAGACAAGGAAGAGTTTGATTTATTGTTATGGTGGAAGACCTATACGTACAGGTATCCAGTTCTGTCACACTTAGCACGTGACGTACTAGTTATTCCAGTGTCAACTGTGTCTTCAGAATAAGCTTTCAGCACCAGTGGATGCATAATTGAACCAAGAAGAAGCTGTTTGTCTCCAGATATGGTGGAGGTACTAACATGCCTTCAGGATTGGGAGCATGCTAAAAAAAGGTTGTAAAATCTAACTGTAGATAAAGAACTTATTCTAAATTTCGACAATCTATATATTGATGACCCTTCAGGTAGTGGCTAGGGTCAGAACTAGGTTATACTTTTACATATGTATTTATTATTTACTTGTAAGTTGTAAAACGGTTGCACTCTTTTTCCCTTACCAAGTTTTTATCCCACTGGGTTTTTCTTGGTAAGGTTTTTAATTAGGCAATCATGTAAATATGTAATACTGAATTCCATAAGTGAAAAATAAAAAAATAATTAAAAAATTGTTCGTTCTTTTTATTCATTTCAAATCCTAAACCCTAAACCCTAAACCCTAAATCCTAAATCCAAATAAACGTAACTTGAAGAAAAAAAAATTGGACCAAAAGACTAGCCCGTCGGACCAGGCCCGCCAGAAGGGGCCCTTTGGCCGGCCTGGCACGGCTCGCCTTAGGCAGGCCGACGTGCCGTGCCGGGCCTGCTGTTCCGGAAATAGGCCAGGTCGGGCTGGCCCGCAACACCGTCGGGTGCTAGGCCCAGCCAGGTCTGTTTCCACAAATGGACTAGCTAGACCAGTCCATTTTTACACCATTAGGTGGCACGCCGCTTGGACTTCTATAAAAACCCCGTGACTAGGCAGCGCTAGTTGGCCCTAGTTAGCGATTAGTTGCTGTTGATTGACTATGTTGACTTTTTTTAAAACAATTGGTTCTTGAAACATCCTTCAGTTTGAGATTCTCAATAGTCAATATTGAGTTTTTTGGAATTTGATTTTCAATTTAAGACTTAATATATAAAATAGTATGAACATTTACTTAGGGGTCGTTTGTTTTTTTGTCTAAAACTGAATAGTCCTGAAGTTTTCCGAAGACTGAAATCTAAACCTGAATGGCATATTTTTTTTTTCTCAAATCTGAATGTATTGTCAACGCATTTGTTTTTTAAAAATAAAATTGTCTAAAAATAAGTAATGTTACAATTATACATATGTTAAATAATTATACATATAATATAGAATAAAAACTATCCAAAAATAATAATTATATATGAACACATATGATCATGATCTTCTTCTTCGATTACAAATAAACTTCATTTTTACTAAGAAAATATTTTTTTTTCTTTCAAAAATGAAAAGGGTAGCAGTAAAAACTCATACAAAGTATTGATATAAAAGACCAATATGAGAAGTTATTAAGGTTCTTTTTTATTTTGAAAGCTATTTAAAATAAGCAATATATTAAAATAAAAGATTTATATACCATATATAATTATGATGAAATTGGAAACATGTTATATATGGGGGGATAGTATCGGAAGAAAAGATTTTTGATTGCATTTAATGCAATTCAGTGATTTGCAATTAAATGAAAAGTCATGATTTTTTACTTTTTATTTTAAGTTTTTTTTTAGGATTTTTAAGATGTTCGACCATTTAGAAAAACAAACAAAACAACTTAATAATTATGATTCATACTCATTAAGTTTTAAGATAAAAAAATAAACGACCCCTTAATTGCAAAATATATATATAAACTAAAAAATAAATTCCGGCCAACCGCCTAGACGCCTAGTCTAGACTAGGCGGGTTAGGTGATAGGCGGGGGGTCACCACCCGATTAGCGTCTAGCGACTTTTGCAACACCGGCACACCGCTAATAAATTGTTGGACGCATATTGTTGACATTTTTATTGTATTTTGTATATATATATTCGACTATATTTGTAAACTTTTCAAATGATATTGATATGTGAGTTGTCAATCTTGTAAATCATGAGTTTATATAGTGTGAGATGTGATGTTGACAACTTACATGTAACATCATTTGGAAAGTTTTTTGGAATTTTTTTTGAAAACCTAATATTACTCTTTATATTTTTTTGACACTAATTTTACTCTTTATAATGAAGTCATTATCATGTGTCAATTTAAATAAGCATGGTCAACATATAGTTTGTAAATTATTCAAATCTTTATTATATCGGTATATTTAAGTTCTAACAAAACAATAGACAATTTCGCTCAGTGTCGGCCCATATGGGCAGCAAACCCAACATTTTACTAGGCCTCCCAAATGGTCCAATCCGTTTATTCTTCTTTTGGGGTCTCAGATCCAATTTATTTTAGTATAAGCAGAGCTCAATTTCAAACATTGTTTTTTTTTTTAATAAGATCTAATTATCTATATCTTGTTCAATTTAATAGAAATAAATATCATATCCCAATTGATTCAACATATCAAACTTAGTTTTACATTATTTGAGAGTCCAATTTTTATTGTTAAAGAGAGTCCAATTGAATAGCTACATTTATTTGCTAACCTAGTCAAAATCGTCACTCACTCAGTTCGTGACTCCGTCGTAATCCACTTTATTTACGAACCTAGTCCAATTGAATTGATAACATTTCTTTAATGATAATAAATTTTTAGAACAATACTCGGATACTGACCCGACAGTACCCAATTTGTGAGAAATATGTAAAAAGTAAAAGAAAAAAAAGACTCGTGTTGCACTCCCATTGGTAGGGTCAGTATTTTGGATACTGACTGACATTGTTCTAATTTTTATATGGGATCCCGCTTTTTGTTAATATCATTAAATGGCTCGGGTTCCAAAATGTCTAGAGACGGCCCTGATTTCGCTATCAGGTGAATCAAAAATAAATATTATCTTTACTAAAAAAATATTTCGTTTTACATTGAACCAAATAATTATAATTCATTAAAATTTTCGTTTTGCTTGTGGAAGACGATCAAGTTGGTATCAAAATAATTGTTTTTGAACTGTAAATCATTCTTTTTTTTTTAATACCACGTTATGTGGTGGTGACTTTAAATCTAAGATATTGATTGACTAAACCTACGTTCATACCATCATTATTGTATCAAAAGATAATTTATGATAAACTTTTAAAGCCATTCACTAATAAATAGTTGGACGCATTTATTTTGTATCAAAAGATATTCTAAGGATGACTTTTAGCTATTTTATTACGTTGCGGCCACCAACATGATGCATTAACGGACGAAATTTTGTACAATAAGGTATTCTAAGACTGAAATTTCGTTTTAGAAAGTCATTTTTCTTGTAGCTATTGTGATTGATAAGACTATTCCTGATTGTAATTAGTTGGCCATGTCTTTAGCCCAAATTAATTTGGGCCTGATCATTAATCAGTCTTTTTGTCCAAAATGTTGTATACCATCCTCCTTGGTTCACCATAGTGTGAGACTATTTGACATGCACATCATGGTTTACTTACCTATGCGCATTAATACAAGACAAACATAGTACACACATTATCGGTGGTGTTATTATCAATACGTACACATTGATATTAAAAAAACATAGGTTGTCTAAATCAAAACATTGGTTTCATCGGATGGTTAGATTTAATTAATTAATTAATTATATATATATATATTAAAAAAAGATTTTGGTTAGAAAATTTTACCTTAGAAACAATAATCTTTCTACTATATATAAAATTTGGGTTCTTAATTTTTTTAGCACTTTTGGGTGCTGGTTTTATGGGATTAGTACCAAGTTAATAATTTATATTTTAATAGCATCAAAAATATGTTTTCGATAAAAATACCCTTCGGACACAAATTTTAAAATAAGTGGTCATTTTTTTTAAAAGTCTTTGATCGAGACTTAGGGATTGTTTTATTTTGTCTAAAGATCGAACATTTCTGAATTTTTCTAAAGACTGAAATCTGAACTTGAATGATATGTTTATTTATTTTTTCCTCACATTTGAATGTATTGTCAACACGTTCGTTTTTTAAAAGTAAAATTTTCTGAAAATAAGTAATTTTACATTTATACTCAAGTTAAATAATTATACATATAATATGAAATAAAAACAATCTAATAATACTAATTATATATGAACTCATATGATCATAATCTTCTTCTTTGATTACAAACAAACTTCATTTTTACTAAGAAAAGAAAATATATTTTTCATAAAAAAATTAAAGGGACAGTAGAAAAATTCACACAAAACATACACACACACACACACACTATATGTATATATATAAATACATCACTCCAATATCATAATAAAGTACTGATATTAAACACCAATATGATTAGTGATTAAGGTTATTTTTTTATTTTTAAAACTATTTAAAATGTGCAATATTTTAAAATAAAGACTTCTATACCATATTTAATTATGATAAAACTGGAAATATGTTATATATGAGGGATAGTATTGGAAGAAAAGATGTTGGATTACATTTAATTAAATTAAGTGATTTGCAATTAAGTGAAATGTCAAGATTTTTTAATTTTTATTTTAAGTTGTTTTTTGATATTTTAAAGTTGTTTGACCACTTAAAAAAATAAACAAAATAACTTAATATTTATGATTCAGACCCATTAAATTTTAAGTGGAAAAAACAAATTTCCTTTGTTCGAGACTTATTTCATGTGTTTGATATTTAATGTCTGTGACTTATTTTCTAGAAGTTTTTTAGATTGGTTTTCTTCATATTTTCTTTTGATTTATGTTTTTTCGTGATTTTTTTTTGTTCCCTCTTCCCATTGATTCCTATTCTTTGTCTCAAACACTTACAAAGAGATATAAAATCGCTATTCCTCTACAATTTTATTGGGAGAATCTTCGTTTTTCTTGAGAGAAAGGGTAGGAAAAAGGAAAAGTGAAGTCAAGAGCATTTTTGTCAATTCCTTTACTTTGAAGCTAATAAAACTTATTAATATTTTCTTTATGTATTTTATTTACATCTTTCTAATTATTGATCATCTCTATCTCTCTCTTTTTACGTAACGAGATGAGGTTGATCCGATAGTAAACCTCTCACACTTGCACCATGAAGTTGTGGGTTCGAATCCTCTTCTTAAAAAATCCTTGAATTCAGGCTGATTTTATCCGGCTATTTTTCTTTACCGGTTTGCATATCGTAAACCACGTCTGATCAAATACTGCAAGGAAAAGATAAAGTCACAACAAAATTCGTTCAAATAAAAAACAGGCTAAGTGTGGATAAAGTGCTCACAGCGCTTCCGCTTGAAAGAGCTGGCAACAAAAGTTCGGCCTTGATATTCTCCTCCTCGTCGAATAAATGAGGTTGACCTATTTTCTCCAGCTTTCAAATAGCAGATTGGGTCAAACGTTCGACTTCCCTATCTTTCAACGTAAGGGTGTCTTGGACCCTGTATCCGGAGAAACAAAATAGGAGGCACAATGCCCTCAGCGAGCTTGTTTTCAATACCTTGGGCACAGTTTAACCCCATTCACCATCCACGAAGAACTACCTATGTTTTCATCATTTTTTAAGAAGGGAATCCCCATATAAATCCTTTCTTATTTGTATCAGAAGTCTCGACCAACTTAGTGTTGGTAGCTTTTACGAGGATCCAGCACTTTGGATTGGCCGAGGAAAAGTAGTAGGTTCCACTGCCACCTAATGGTCCCAACGTGTAAAGGTGAAGAATTTCTCTATAGGTCGGAGGTGATTGGCCCATATCTTTTGTAAGTTTTTAACTTTTAATTGGCGTATTTCATTGACAAACCACATCGGAGATTTTCTTGTAAGGGTAGATTATGCATCTTTGTTCGTGATCAGGTTTCGATGACTTTCTCAACCTCAAGAGTACTTCAAAGGAATATCATTGGTGCTTAACTCTTTGAAGAGATTTAGTTGCACACACTCACAACTCATGCCTTGTCATATCACATATATTTGTTTTGTGTTTCAAGAGTGTTCATCCTCTTGCTATATATTCCCTCGTGTTTTCTTGTCACAATTGTATAAAAGTTGGTTGTTTGAGGTTTAAGGGTGCCTGCATTGTTACCGTTGTGATGTTTCACAGCGGTCACACAGTGGTTAACTTTTTAGAAGAAACCGTTGTCATGATGATGTTGGTACGTTGTGAATTATCACATCAACATGTTTCCAGTAAGTTACTGGTGTCATATCATTGTGTGAGCTACATCGGTATGTACAATGGTTTGGGCTGATTATTTTGTGATTTGGCTTACAAATGTGTGACCGCTGTGTCTCCCATAGCGGTTTGCCTTGTTTTTACCCAAAAAGATACTGTTTAAATTTTACCTTTTATATATACTTTCTCTTCTCTTCTATTTTGTTTTTATGAGTTCAAGAAGTCATTTTTGAGAATCCAAGCTTCCACTAAGAGAGGGAATCTCCCAAGAACCCACCTTTACTCAACCAAACACATTCCCATGAGCATCTAGCTTCATTCTTGCATCCTTTCTTCACGGGTCCTCATGCTCTTCTTGACTAGGTAATTGAATATGTCTTAAAACTTCTAGTTCCATATTTACGTTCTTGTTTTTCCTAGGGTTAGCAATTATTTGTTGATTAATTGCATGTTTTCTTTAGTTAAGCATGTAATTGAATATGCTTGAGTTGTTGTTTGTTGGTTGAGAATACATTTTCATTGATAGCTAGCATTTAGGACCAAGTTGCCACTAGCTAAATCGTTTTGCTTTGCATATATATATTAATATCTAAGATTTGTACTTATTACCATCTTCATATCTCTCGATAAGCATTTAGTGTAGCCTAGCATTAATTGCATGTTAGAATATTTTCACATATTCACATAGGTTGCTATATCTCTTTATTGATTGTCAAGCCTTGTGACTAAGTGGTTTGGTGCACAAGTTAGTTGGTCTATGTTCACTATTAAAGACCCGTTGAGTAAAGTGGAAGGTTAGTGAACAAGAATGGTGTGACTGGAGGTCAACTTAGGTTGTAAACTTTCATTCAAATAGTAGATTTACGGACCGTATGTGGCTAGATGGATAGCCTGTGAGTTTTGCCTGGTTGGAGGGATTCTCACGTAAAACTACTTGTGTGTTTTTATTGTTTTTCGCTTGTCTTGTGTTTATTGATTAATTGCTAATATCAGGTAATTTTCGGTAATATTGATTAAGTCAAAAAAGTTGGTAATTAATCAATTAAAACCTAATACCTTTCCCCCCTGCTAGGTTCATCTAGACACATTTTTTTTCCAATTGGTATCAGAGCAGGTTCCTAGATATACTTAGGTGATCCTTGCTCTTGTTGTGTGTGTCTCTTGCATTTTTGCATTTTGATTGTTGCATACACTTGCACTCATCTCATCATACCCAAGCACAATGAATAGGAACAGGGGTGGACACGAGGGAGCTTCAAGCACAAGACCCCTTTTGCTCAACGGGGTGAACTATACCTCATGGAAAGACAAGATGGAGTCCTACATTTTTCCAAATAGATGACCAAGCTTAGATGGCAATAGAAGATAGCTCTACACTTCTTCGAAAAAGACTCTTGAAGAAGAGAGTGTGGTTCCCAAGCCAAAGTCAGAATGGACAAATCAAGAGTTCGATACATCCGAGTGGAACAACAAGGCAATACATGCCATTCTTTGTTCAATGAACGACAACCAATACAAGTTGATCCAAACAAATAGGATCATAAAATAGGCATGAGAGATTCTAAAGATGACCCATGAGGGAACCGAGGTAGTTAAGAACTCCAAGCTTCAAGTCTTCCAAACACAATTTGAGCAAATTATAATGGAGGATCATGAGTGCTTCAATGACTTTCAAGTGAAGTTGATGGACATTGTCAATCAAAGCCATCAACTAGGTGACTCGTACTCAGATAGAAGGATCAAGCAAAAGATCATGAGGTCACTTCCCAAGAGATTCGAGTCCAAGGTGATGACACTTGAAGAATATAGTGCCTCAAGACTATGAAGCCAAGTGAGGTGATTGGAAGGCTTCTAGCCTATTAGTCAAGAAAGGCCTCTACACCTTCACCTCCTGAGAATCAAAAGAGCATAGCCTTGAAGACCTCCAAAGTAGAAAAGAAGAAGGATGACTCGGATGAAGAGATGACACTCATGGTGAAGAGATTCAAAAAGTTCATCAAGTTTAAAAAGATGGGTTTTGGATCCAAAAGAAAAGAAGTGAAGTAGAAAACTCATTTTAAAGTAGATTGAGTCAAGTCAAGTCAAGAGAAGATCATAAGGAATGGGATCCAATGTTTTGAATGTGGAGGATTTGGACACATCTCCACGGATTGTGGCAATTTGAAGCACAAGAAGAAAGGAAATGCAATAGTCGCCACTTGGAGCGATATTAATGACTTGAAATAATAAAGAGGATCCTCGGATGATGAAGATCATATGGCAAACTTAATTTCATTCACATCCTCTCTCAAGAGGAAAGCAACAAGTCATGATGAAGAGGAGGATAAACATATTGAAGATGACTCAAGTGATGAAAGCTTCTTATCTCATTCCATAAATGAAAATGTGGAATGCATGGACCTTGAAAGGTTCATTGAGCACTGTCAAAGTTCAAGGTTAAAGATGAAGAAAGAGATTTAAAGACTAAAAATAAGAGAATCTCAAGCTATCAACCGAGATTCACTTGAATTGAGAAGTAAAGATAGCTAAAAGGAATGAAGACATGGTGGAAAAGGAACTTGGAGAAGCTAGAGAAGTAATTACTAAGATGACTTCAAGCATAAAGAAACTTGACCAAATGATAGGTGTTGACAAGATCCCAAGTGATAAGAAAGGTCTTGGATTTAAACAATATCGATCCATATTATAGCAAATGTTCTAACGGAAGGGTTTTAAATAGTTCTATCACTAGCGGGAAAAGTTGAACTGACTCGAGTAGATCAAGTCTACCCCAATATTGGCTAATCTTGCCCTTGCTGACCATATTTGGTTCATAGTCGAAAGAACTCATTCGCTTGGTGGAGAATATGATTAAATCTTTGCAATTTTTCTTCTCAACCTCCCACATAAACACAATTTGAGATTGGATGTTAGGCTCCCTTGGCAGAACTGATTCTTCTGCATCTGTAGATTTTCTACCTTGACAAGTTTGGCTTGTTTAGTCATATCTGGGGAAGTGTTCATAGAAGAAAAATGAGGGTTAGCATTCAGATATTGATATTCAGGACGAATATAAGAATAATTGACATTAAGAGGTGTAAGTTGGGGTGGATTTCTCAATAACCTCTATATTCTATGAACATTCTCTCTATCCTCAATTCCACGACACTAATAAGAAGATTATCAAGATGAATATTAGTATAAGGGTCTATGAAAACTCACCAAAAATTTGAGGAAGACTGGAAGTTCTGGACTTGAGTAAAATTAGATGTTATGGACTTGAAATCTCAAGGTTTTATGTTCTAGGTATTTTACTTTAAAACGAGCAGAGTTTCGATGCAAATGAAGATGTGAAGAAGATGAAGAGGTTTAAAACTTATATAGTGGACAAAGGAAGCCCTTACGTATGTTGACGTCACTTTTTGCACGGGAAATTGAAATGATATAGGTGACGTGACCGGAGTACCAAGACATATGAGAGTCGCACCAATCATGCCCACTTAGAAGGTGACACACATCGAGCAAGGAGAATTTCCAGCCTCAAAATATTGCAAACAATGATCTAATCATCAGGTCAGCCAAATGTTTTATGCTTGATATTTACACTTAGCAATTAAGGCGTTTAATAGAATTAATGAGCTTGGTGACAAAATTCATGGAACCTTTTCAAATAAGCTTCGCAGCGAATCGATCGTTAAGAGTTAAAAATAGTTTGGCCGATGATCGGACCAAAATTGTCATACATTTTGGCCTTCAATTCCATATCCTTTAGTTTGTTTCAAGCATATTTTGGTGTCTTATTGCTCTATCCTTGTCATTCCGGGCATTCAATGTCTTTTCAGGCAAAAAGTGAGATTTGGTGGCAAAAGGGCTGAAATTGTAAGAAAATCTCTTGCAACACATCCAACTTCGGAAGGGCATATCTATCTCCTCAGATCGAACCATGTTTTGGTCTACATATATTAAGAAATCCCTAGAAGTTTTCTTTCCATTGGTTTTTACGGATCGTAATTCCGGATTTTCTAGAGGGAAATATACATGTTTTCGTAACAGTGCACGAGATTAAAAATTACTATCGCGAGAAGCGACACACCTGATTCCGGACAGCGACATGATGATTTTTTTGGCCATTTTGGAAGGGAAAATGTTTCCTTTTTCATCCAAATTCATCCCCAAACTTTCCCTAACTATAAATACATCACTTTGCCACAAGACCTATAATCTTTGAATCCTTTAATCTTTAAATCATCTTAAAATCCACACTTCATCTTCTCCACCAAATTAAGAGAGAGAGAGAGGAGCTTCCAAAGGCATCCATGAAGGTTTTTACTCCATGGATGCCTCTTCACCATCACCTTCTGCCTTCAACCACCCATCTTTGGAGGAGTTTCAAGAGGAAAGAGCACCTTACCTTGTCTGTGAGGAGGAGGAGATTCAATGGAGCTTAAAGATCCGAGATTGACAACCTTGGGTTAATCTTTTACTCTTCTCTTGTTATTTTATTCATTGATATGTATCCCCACTTGGGAAATATTGTAAACCTAATTTTTGCTCAATATGTGTTGGTTGATTTTATATTCATTTGGGTTTTGATTTGTTCTTGCTATTATTGAATAATCTCTTATCTTGATATGCTTGTGTATGGAGATTGGAAATTGATATGTGTTCATGGATGAGATTAGGGGTATGTTATTGGTAAAATCTAAAGAATGATGAATCAATATAACTATCCAAAGATACAGGAGTTGGAAATGCCACATCACCAAGAGTCAACCTTCTTAAACCTACTTAAGCTGGCCAAAAATGGTCTCATAACACCCGGTCAGGGCTATCGACATGGTCGGGTCAAAGCATCTGGTCGGGATTGAATCATTGGTTAGGGAGAATAAGGCTTGGCCAGGTTTTGGTAGATGATCCGAAGATTGAAACGTGGATACTAAAAATTTCAACAGAATAAGTCATACTCCAATACGGTGTCTCGAAGAACACTTTGATAAGGAAGCGAGTTTCCCTATCTACGCCAGAATCCAAACTAAGCAAGAGACCTAATGAGTGAAGAACGCGAAACAGGAAAGAAGAATAAAACGACTCCAACACATCAACTTCACTCACTTGTATAACACGAATTAGGGTTCTATGCATGTATAAATAGATCCTAATGACACCTATGAAAGAGAGAGAAAATTAAGATTCTAAAGAGCACGAGAGACTAAGTGTATAATCAATTATTCATGGTGAATTTCTTTCCTCGTCGGTTTTCGACAACCGTGGATGTTTCCCCACTCTTGGGGTTTTACCACGTAAAATCCTTGTGTTTCTTTCACTTTCTTAACTATTCGTAATTAGCAATTGAGTGGCTTTAGACACATTCTATTCGACGTGTGATCCATCCAAAAATCACCGTCAACAACTGGTGCTAGAAGGAGGGGGTTGAACCTTCGACGTTATAATTAGCTAGAGATTTAGTCATACAAAGTAAAATCATGGTTTCTAGCACTAACAGAGATTTGTCCCCGCGCAACGTAGATGTCTCACGAGAGGAGAATGTCATGGATGCCGATGCACTGGGAACTTATCCACCTTCAAGAACTCCACAATCAAGCAGAGAGGACACCGTCATAACCATGGGCTTGACTACAAGGATATCTTCAAATGCATTCAGGCAAATTCAAGAATCCTTGCAGAGAGTCATGGATGATGCCGTTAGACAGGGAATTACCATAACAACATCCCTGATACTCACTTTTTATGTCGTTACCAAATTGCGATTATCAAAAGAATATTTACAAAAAATCCTATGCAATGTGCTCTAAAGTTTTGAAAACTAGTAAAGCGGTAAGCGAGGGTATCGTCCATAAGAAGGAGTTGTCCGTTAATCACCTCATGTTCTAGAGTTTATTGAAAGAATGTAATTAAGAATACGAATGTGGTGAGAATGGTGTGTATGAGAAGTGTATGCATATTGCGGGTGTGTGCAAAGGAAATAAACCTAAAAAAAGAATGCAAATAAAAACAAAGGAATATGGAGGGGTGAGAATGGTGATTAAAGTGACAAATAATAAAAGGGTGGATAAGAGAGATGCATGAGAATGATCATACAAGGTTCCTAAAGCTCACCATACATAAGTGCACAAATAGTGGTTGTTAAGCATTAAGGACATCCAATTCAAGATACAAGGAAATAATACAAAATGGATAGAAGGAGACTCCTCATCCGTAATCGGGAATCGAACACCGGATCTTCTGGGGTGTCAATCCGAGATGTCCTTACCACTGGACGACTACGGTGTTCTCCAACATCATGAATGCACAATCCCTCTCAATTAAGGACATTAAATTCAAGCTAAGGGTTTGTTCTCTCAATTGAGAGATTTATAAACTCAAATCACTCCCCTAGGTCTCGGTGAAGTAATTGTGCCTTAAGTCCCTACCATTAAGCATATGAATATAAGCCAAAACCTACTCTAGTAAGGTCTTTCATAGAACAAGTTTCATTCATTCTTTAGAGCTAATTGGTTAAGATTATACCTGGTTTGGTCCTCCTAGGTACAACCAAAACCCACAAACACTTGAACCCATCCATACAAGTTAATTTTGACCTTCCAAAGACATACACACACAAATAGGATATTTGATTACAACTATTCCTATAATTAAGTTAATCTACTCCTAATCCCATCCATGAACAAATATCAATTTCCAATCTCCATACACAAACATATCAAGAGAAGAGATTAATAAATAATAGCAAAAACAAATCAAAACCCAAATGAATATAAAAACAACCAACATATATTAAGCACAAATAAGGTTTACAATATTTCCCAAGTGGGGATTACACAATCAAGAAAATATGAAATACAAAGAGAATGAGTTTAAAGGAGACAACCGTTGAAGAAATCCCTCCTAGAGCTCCATGAAACCCTAGCTCAAAATTGGTCATAGACCACTCCTATCTCTTTCCAATCAACTCTCAAAAGTGACAGATGATGGGTAGAAATGGACGGTGGTGAGCTTCCCATGGAGGAGGACCTCCATGGGAGCTTTGGAAGCTTCTCTCTATCTCTTGATTTATGAAGAAGATGAAGAAAATAATGGGCTCTCTTGTCTTTGTTGTGTGTAGAGAAGAGGAGAAAATGATGTATTTATAGTTATGGAAAGTTAGGGGATGAATTGGGGTGTAAAAAGACACATTTACCCCTCTAAAAATGCCCTAAAACTGATATGTTACTGTCTGGAATCAGGTGTGTCACAGTCTTGCAAGACGACACACGAGGCGATAGTGATTTTCGTGACTTAGTGTCGCGATCGTGACACCAGTTTCTAGCCTCGTGCACCCTTACAAAAATGTGTATATCTCCCTCTAGAAATCCTGGAATTGCGATCTGTAAAAACCACTAGAAAGAAAACTTCTTAGGCTTTCTAAATATATGAAGATCTGAATGTGATTCAATTTGAAGAGGGAGATATGCTCCTAGAAAGTTGGGTATTCTGCATGGACACTTTTAATTTTCAGCCCATCAACATTTGGAAAACAGAGTTGACCGGTGTCGCGGTCTCTGTGTTGCATTCTGGTTCAATGACAAATCCACCATGGACCTTGCCATGGTTGACCATGAATCACACCACGGTTTGGATCAACGGTGAGGCCACGACAACTCTGAATACTTTCATTCTTGACTTTTTTTTGCTCATTTGACTTCCCAAACTTGACTTTAAGCTCAAAACCTAATTGTAGGGAATATGTACCTACAGAAGGCTTAACAAACACATTATATACAAAAATACGCTCGAAAATGAGAACAAATGATAGGTAATAGGGACCTCAAATAGGTATAAATATCATCGATCAAATACCCCCAAACCTATATTTTGCTCGTACTCGAGCAAAACTAAAAATGTAAAACACAAAAACAACACATATAATAATAAAAATAAATGAAAAGCCACTTTTATAGGGAATACAGTGGCATTTAGCGTATGCCACAAGCCTTTTGAACCTCTAGGTGGCCCTAGCAAGAGGAGTATAGTTTCCTGAGGGTTTACAGCTACGACACCCACAAACGTATACTCTACAAGAAAATGGTTGAGTTGCATTTCAAACATGCCAAGCAAAGACAACACGTGTATGCTAGAATCTCAAATATACCAATTAATAACAATGCACCACATAATGCAAGTATACCAATACTTAGGATGTTTTCGATTTACAAAACAACTACACTCGAATACCCAAGATAAAATTTGTCTCGACTCTAATCCTCTCCAAATTTTAGTCATATATTTTCACTTAGAACCTAGGCGATAACACTCATCAACATATGCGAAATGGAGTTTAGGTATATGGAATCAAAATGTATTCGCATAATCATAAATTGAAAGATGCTCATATAAGTGTACAAGATCTCATGAACGAATCAAACATTAAGAACAAAGATAGAGCACATGCAACTTCACTCTCAAGCAAGCATTACCAAAAGATCCGCTAGGTCTTTCCCTTTGGTTGTAATGGGGCCATGGGGTTAGATTTGGTGAACAAAGAAATAGGAAAATTTTGAGTTCAAAGATCACCAATCATATCTAAACATACTCACACACCCCACACAAAGCTCTATTACACATTAATACACTACATTCGAGTACTTACAATTACTTGCAAGACTCTTTTCTTTTCTTTGCCATTTCTTTTTCTTTTTATTTTTTCTTTTTCTTTTCTTTGCTTTTCTTTTTGCACACTTACGTATGTCATCTTGACAGTTAAGCTCATAAGTGCAAATTTGGACACTTTTACATATTGAGCCATTTCATGCACAATTACATGGTTGCCTACATACATGTTATTCTCGATTAGAGCTTTTATCTTTCAATCCAAACACATAACATACCCCCCACATGATTGGCAATAAAGGTAGGCTTGTGTTTGGCTATGGTTATATGGTCATTTTGGTTCCAAATGAAAGATAAGTGTTTGGCCGTAAATTTGGCTATGAAGCACACATAAGGGATAAAGGAAAGTGTTTAGGCCTTTTAGTAGTTTAAGCACACATTGCCTAGCATCACTTCTCAAGGATCAACCAACACAAAAGCAAAGTAAACACACATGTGATATCTTAAGATGATTGTTCTTTAACATCCAATGCAAAACCTATAGAGATCTATCTAAACATTTGAAGAACAAGAAAAATGTTTAAGAGTAGAAACGAAATTGATGCAGGAGATATTACTGAAGATATTCTTGAAGATTTTAGATTTTAAAAATATTATTGTAATTAAAACAAATTATTTTATATTTAATTAGGTGTTTTTATTCCTTTTTTTATTAGAATTTATTTTTAGCCTTTATTTTAGCCTTTTAGTTTATTTAGGAAACTATGTTATGTTTTCCCTATTTTTCCTTTTAGTATTTTAGTTTATTTGAGAAATTTCCCGTTTGTGGATTTTATTGTTAGTCAAGTTTTGTAATTCTATTTAAGTAGGTTGTATTAGTGTTTGAAAGACAGTTGTTGAATTAATAAAAAATTTAGAGTTTTATCTAATTATCTCCTAATTTCGGTACCCTGCGTGGATCAACGATCTTGAAGCCTATTTTTTTAGTATCCGTACGCGGATCAACATATCAATAGTAGGGTTCGCTTCCGGTATTCGTGTATCGGCAGAGGTTTTTGTTGATTTTGATAAACCACCGATATATGATGAAGAAGTGTTTGAGAAAGTATCATATGAGAGCAATTCATATTTAATGGGTTGTTTTTATGAGCCACATATTCATCACCATAAAATTTTCTCAGTTTACCTTTTGTTGCAGGATTTGATGATTCAAGAATTTGTGTCCATCTATTAGAGTGATTGGATGGACGTCACGACAATGATCGGGAAATATACAATTCGTTGTAGATGATTTTGTATATAATACTACATATTCAGGAAATTCTAGCAATCAAAATTCGAGGACGAATTTTCTCCAACCGGAAGAGAATGATGCAGTAGATATTATTGAAGATATTCTTGAAGATTTTAGATTTTAAAAATATTTATAATTAAAACAAATTATTTTATTTCCATCTATTTTATAATTAATTAGGTGTTTTTATTCCTTTTTTTATTAGAATTTATTTGTGGCCTTTATTTTAGTCTTTTAGTTTATTTGGGAAACTATGTTATGTTTTCTCTATTTTTCTGTTTTAGTAGTTTAGTTTATTTGAGAAATTTCCCGTTTGTGGATTTTCTTGTTAGTCAAGTTTTGTAATTCTATTTAAGTAGGTTGTATTAGGGTTTGAAAGACAGTTGTTGAATTAATAAAAAATTTAGAGTTTTCTCTAATTATCTCCCAATTTCGGTACCCTGCGTGAGTCAACGATCTTGAAGCCTATTTTTATGGTATCCGTACGCGGATCAACATATCAATATTAGGGTTCGCTTCAGATATTCGTGCACTAATCAACGGATTCGAATCGGTTACCCTTTATTTTATCGATTGTTGTTTGCGTTGATTTTTTCCGCTGCATAAGAAATACACCCTAAAAATGAACGTTAGTAAGACACAAAATTCTCACAAGGCCAGTCTCCACAATTTTCTTAAGCTAAACAAGAATAGAGGTCTAATCCACCTCACCATCAAAAGATTGACACTGTACAAGCATATTTAAAGCGATGCACGAAGCTAAAAGCATACATGATATGTTTCTACCGGCACACAAAGAAAAACAACTCAACAAAACCGGACATTATTTATAAAAAAAATAATTCAAAATTGATCGGTTTGTGCAGATATTTGAAAATTTTCTAAACGTAACAAAAAAAAATGAAAGTATCCACACCCCCAAACCTAAACTCAACATTGTCCTCAATGTTGCTAAACTCATAAAATATGGATAATGTTTAGAAATATTCGGAGATAAGAACACAATCATCACAAACACAACAAACATAGTGTTTTAAACATTTAAGCACAAGGGCAATTTCTGCCCCAAATCAACAACTATCGACAAGCACACCATTTAAGTACAAATTTTAGAGGATACCTCTTGTGGCTGAAGCCAACGCGTCCGTTAAAATGTCGTCGTTTCACTTGAGGGTTGTTGGGTGCGATTAACGCACTCTTACGATGTTCCAAGAGTTGTGTGGTTCATCCTACCTGAAAATTGCCTTTCATAGTACACCACAACTCAAGTATCATTAAACGCATATGCTATAAATAAAAAGAAAATAATAAAAAAAAAAATCCTAACCGCATACATATATATTCACAAAGCAATTAAATATAAATATCTATAGAACTTAAGTTAAAACAAGAAACAACCAATGAATAGCCACCTTCCCAGCAGCGGTGCCATTTTGATACTTGCTTTTTGTGTAGTTAAAAAAATTGTAATTATCAAAAGAATATTTATAAAAAGTCCTACACAATGTGCTCTAAAGTTTTGAAAACTAGTAAAGCGGTAAGCGAGGGTATCGTCCACAGGGAGGAGTTATCCGTTAATCGCCTCATGTTCTAGAGTTTATTGAAAGCATGTAAATAAGAATACGGATGTGGTGAGAATGGTGTGTATGAGAAGTGTATGCATATTGTGGGTGTGTGCAAAGAAAAAGAACCTAAAAAAATAATGCAAATAAAACAAAGGAATATGGAGGGGTGAGAATGGTGATTAAAGTGACAAATAATAAAATGTTGGATAAGAGAGATGCATGAGAATGATCACACAAGGTTCATAAAGCTTACCATACATAAGTGCACAAATAGTGGTTGTTAAGCATTAAGGACATCCAATTCAAGATACAAGGAAAGAATACAAAATGGATAGAAAGGAGACTCCTCATCTGTAATCGGGAATCGAACACCGGGTCTTCTCAGGTGTCAATCTGAGATGTCCTTACCACTGGACGACTACGACGTTCTTCAATCTCATGAAAGCACAATCCCCCTTAATTAAGGACATTCAATTCAAGCTAAGGGCTTGTTCTCTCAATTGAGAGATTTATAAACTCAAATCACTCCCCAAGGTCTCGGTGAATTAATTGTGCCTTAAGTCCCTACCATTAAGCATATGAACATAAGCCAAAACCTACTCTAGCAAGGTCTTGTATAGAACAAGTTTCATTCATTCTTTAGAGCTTATTGGTTAAGATTATACCTGGATTGGTCCGCCTAGGTACAACCAAAAACCCACAAACACTCGAACCCATCCATACAAGTTAATTTCGACCTTCTAAAGATGTACACACACAAATAGGATATTTGATTACAACTACTCCTACAATTAAGTTAATCTACTCCTAATCCCATCCATGAACACATATCAATTTCCAATCTCCATACACAAGCATATCAAGATAAGAGATTAATAAATAATAGCAAGAACAAATCAAAACCCAAATGAATATAAAAACAACCAAATATATTGAGCTCAAATAAGGTTTACAATATTTCCCAAGTGGGGATTACACAATCAAGAAAACATGAAATACAAAGAGAATGAGTTTAAAGGAGACAACCCTTGAAGAAATCCCTCCAAGAGCTCTATGAATCCCTAGCTCGAAATTGGTCATAGACCACTCCTATCTATTTGCAATCAACTCTCAAAATTGGTGGATGATGGGTAGAAATGGATGGTGGTGAGCTTCCATGGAGGAGGACCTCCATGGGAGCTTTGGAAGCTTCTCTCTATCTCTTGATTTGTGAAGAAGATGAAGAAAATAATGAGCTCTCTTGTCTATGTTGTATGTAGAGAAGAGGAGAAAATTATGTATTTATAGTTAGGGAAAGTTTGGGGATGAGTTGGGGTGCAAGAGGACACATTTACCCCTTTACAAATAGCCTAAAACTGACATGTTATGGTCTGGAATTAGGTGTGTCTCGGTCTTGCAAGACGACACACCAGGCGACAGTGATTTTCGTGACTTAGTGTCGTGGTCGCGACACCAGTTTCTTGCCTCGTGCACCTTTACAAAAACAGGCATATCTCCCTCTCGAAATCCTGGAATTACGATCCGTAAAAACCACTATAAAGAAGACTTCTGGGGCTTTCTAAATATATGAAGATCTAAATGCGATTCAATCCGATGGGGGAAATAAGCCCCTAGAAAGTTAGGTATTCTGCATGGCCATTTACAATTTTCAGCCCATCAACATTTGGAAAACAGAGTTGACAGATGTCGCGGTCTCTGTGTTGAGTTCTGGTTCGATGACGGGTCCACCATGGACCTTGCCATGGTTGACCATGAATCACACCACGGTTTGGATCAACGGTGAGGCCATGACAACTCTAAATACTTCCATTCTTGACTTCTTTTTGCTCATTTGACTTCCCAAACTTGACTTTAAGCTCAAAACCAAATTGTAGGGAATATGTACTTACACAAGGCTCAACAAATACATTATATACACAAATACTCTCGAAAACTTGAACAAACGGTAGGTAATGGGGACCTCAAATAGGTATAAATATAGTCCGATAAATCAGTGAACCTGAGTTCACCATACCAGCTCTCTACACCCGTGGTAGCTTAAGGACCCAATGTGCGCTCTGAGATCTTGGCATCTACTCCAGGCACGCCCCAAAAGTCTGAAAGAAATAGAACAGATAAACGGGACAAAATAGGGTATTCACACAGAAGAAGCAGCCCACATCAGGATAGAAGGGTGGAGGGACATGGAGAGTCAAGCTCACACGATGATATCATAGGGTATAACGACGCGAGATTATATCCTAAGAAGGAAGATAGGTTTGATGGACGCAGTAAGAAGCCTCGATCGGCTCTTCCCAGAAGGTGAAGGGACCTATATGGGATCACAGTGCACCAAAGGTTAGACAGGCATGGTGAACCAGAAGGGGAGCACGAAATCCTTCTCAAGAGGATAGAAGCTTTGAAGAAAAAGTAAAATCAAGCAAGGAGTCTTGGGAACCCGTTCACCGATGCCATAAGGTAGGCTTGCTTTTCGGAGAAATTTAATATGCCGCATGTGGAGCAGTTCAAGGGTAACACCTATCCACATGAACACGTCCAGAGATACCACAACACCATGGCTCAGTACGATTATGACGACGCTCTCATGTGTCATATGTTCTTTCAGACATTAGGAGATCAGGGATCCAGGTGGTTCAGAGGATTATCATCGGGGTCCATCAAGAGTTCCAAAGGATTGCCACGGGCGTTCACCAGATAATTTATAGGGAATATCCAGAGGAGAAAATCAGTGTTTGCTCT
Organism: Dipteronia dyeriana; assembly: GCA_032871835.1. Taxonomy (NCBI): domain Eukaryota; kingdom Viridiplantae; phylum Streptophyta; class Magnoliopsida; order Sapindales; family Sapindaceae; genus Dipteronia; species Dipteronia dyeriana. Next base: position 2,579,720 of record CM065297.1, read on the forward strand.
TTCTACCTTAAGGTAAAAAAAGGACGAAAAGCTAAAAGATTACCTGACCAGGTTCTCACAGAAGCTATCAGAGGTTCAGGACCCTAACGACAACGCGGTGGTTTCCGCATTCATAAATAGCTTGCAACATAGTCATCTAACCTTAAACCTGAGGCAACAGGGACCCACCACATATGCAAGCATGATATATCATGTTAGGGGATACGCCATGGCAGAAGAAGAACAGATTGCCCACGGGGGAGAATTTATACATGGAGGTCATCCAGGTCACAGTCAAAAGACCCAGGAAAGTGGTTCGAAAAATAATTACAAGAATGACCAGAAGGGCAACGAGGAAAAAGGGAAAGACGGACGAAGAGATGACGATAGAACATGAAAGAACTCAAGGCCCTAGTACTCCAATTATACACAGTTAGCCAAAAAGCAGGAGGAAATTCTGAATGTGATAGAAGACAAGAACTTATACAAAAAACCCCCTAAGAGGGATATCACCAAGTATTGCAGGTTCCACCAAGAGAATGGCCACGAAACTTCTAAATGGTACCAACTTAGGGATTACATTGAGAAGCTAATCCGGAAAGGTCATCTTACTGATGTCATCCTCCGTAGAGGTAAAGATCGGTAAAAGGATATCCACACGGGGTATCGAGACATGAGTTATAGGAGCCCAAAGAAAGACTCGGATAGCGGGGCAATCAACACCATTTTTAGTGGCCCATCTACCGAAAGTAGTAGCTGAGAAAGGATGTCCGAAGTTAGGAAAGCCATGAACAACCAAAGAAGTATGGAGGTGAGTCGTCTAAGTCCCGATCGAAAGAAAGCAAAGCAAGGATGGGGACCAATAATTTTAACTGAAGCAGACGCGCACGAGTCAGAGGTCAGACCAAACAACGCGATTGTTGTGTCAGTTCGCATCGGGCATAGGCAAGTGAGAAGGATACTGATCGACAATGGTAGCTCAACAGACATTTTGAGCATAGAGACGTTTGATCAACTCGGACTACAGAGGAGTGATCTCCAACCACTGAAGGTTCCATTGAGGGGTTTTGGAGTAACTAAGGTCACCGCGTTGGGAACCGTTAACATGCCGGTAGAAGCTGGAAGCTTTCCTTGTACGAAGACAATATTGTTGGATTTCATGGACGTAAATGTCGAGAATTGGCCATATAACGCTATGTAAGGCCAACCCTTCTTGAACAAAATAAAAGTCGTAACTGCAACCTATGCGCTTATGGTACAATTTCTGACCGAAGCAAGGGTAGGGATCATGAAAAGCTCACAGGAGTGGGCCAGGAAAGCGAATCTTGCAGTATACAGGGAAAAGGCAGAGTCAGGGGTAATGCAAGTAGATGTCGTCAAAAAAGGTGAAGACCTAAAAGTAGACCCAACAGAGGCAAAGGCCGAAACCTCGACCAGGTTCGATTTAGACCCAAGAGAGTCAGCGCCAAAAAGTGACAAAAGCCCGGAGGAACCGACCATGGAAGTTGCCATGAACAACGATGACCCCAAGAAGACTGTTAGGCTTGGGTCCCAACTTACAAAGCACGATCAAAGTAAGATGGTTGAACTCTTAAAAGAATACAAAGATGTATTTGCTTGGGAGCATGCATACATGCTAGGGATCGATCCAAGGACAATTTCACATTACTTAGCAGTGAATCCCGATCAAAAACCAGTTATCCAGAAGAGGAGACGCTTCAACCCTGGAAGAAGCAAGACAATCAAGGAAGAGATGGACAAGCAGTTGGCTACAGGATCCGTTCGGGAGGTGAAATATTCCGACTGGGTTGCCAACGTAGTCCTGGTGAAAAAGAAAAATGGCCAATGGAGGATATGTGTGGATTTCAGCGACCTTAACAAAGCATGTCTGAAGGACAACTTCCCTTTCCCTCTAATTGATCATCTGGTAGATGCAACGGTCGGTCATGAACTGTTAAGTTTCATGGACGCCTATTCAGGTTATAACCAGTTTAGAATGTTCGAACCAGATTAGGAAAAAACCTCATTCACAACTGACCAGGGATTATATTGCTATAAGGTCATGCCGTATGGGTTAAAGAACACCAGGGCAACTTACCAAAGACTAGTAAATAAAATATTGGCTCGACAGATTGGCAAAAATATAGAGATATATATGGACGGTATACTAACCAAAAGTGTAACGTCCAAAGATTATCTGACCGACCTAATGGAGACGTTCGAAGTGCTACAAAAATATGGGATAAAGCTAAATCCAAAGAAGTGCGTATTCGGGGTACCATCAAGCAGGTTCTTGGGATTTCAGGTTCACCAAAGAGGGATCGAAGTAAACTCGGAGAAAATAAGAGCCTTGGAAGAAATGAGGTCCCCCAAGACATTAAAGAAAATCCAAAGAGTGACGGGTTGCCTGGCGTCACTAAATTGGTTCATAAGTAAATCAACGGACAAATGCCTACCTTTTTTCAAAGCAATTAAACAGGTCAAGGGGGTAGAATGGAATGATGTGTGCGAGCAAGCGTTCAGAAAAATCAAAGAATATTTGGGAAAAGCTCTGATATTATCTAAACCTCTTGAAGGGGAAGTGCTCTACCTCTAACTTTCCGTAACAAACGTAGCGACAGGGTCAATACTTGTTAGATTGGAAGAGGGAACGCATAAACCTGTACACTACACCAATAGAGCTTTGTTACCGGCGGAAACAAGATATTCTCCAAATGAACAAATGGCTTTGACTCTAGTAACGGCAACGAGAAAGCTGAGACAATATTTTCAAGCTCATAAAATTAAAGTGTATACCGATTGTCCATTGAAATAGATTTTCTCAAAACCCGAGGTGTTAGGAAGACTTCTAAATGGGCAGTAGAACTCAGCGAGTTTGACATAGTATACTCATTAAGAGCAGTGATCAAGGGGCAAGTTGTAGCGGATCTAGTTACGGAATTGGCTGAGCCAAACAGCGAAGTGAACAGGATGTTAAGAGATAAAGATCTATTCGCTTAGAAACTACATGTAGATGGATCGCCAAACATGTACAGCATCGGGGTAGGCATAGTTATATCTACGTCAGAAGGTGACTAGGTGGAATGTGCCTTACGCTTTGATTGCAAAGCCACTAACAATATGGCAAAATATGAGGCACTTCTGGCGGGCCTTAAAGTGTGTCAACACTGGGAGCAGATGAGTTAGAAATATTCAGGGACGTATAGGTGGTGGTCAATCAAGTTCTGAATGAATACCAATCCAAGGATAACAACATGGATGCGTATTTAACTATAACCAATACACTCCTCGAAAGGTTCAAAGCATACAGAATCACCCAGATCCCGAGGGAGAAAAATGAGAAAGCAGACTCGTTGTCAAAATTGGCATCAACCACCAGTGTATGGTCAAAAATAGTCTGGATCGCCCATCTACAAAAACCAAGTATCGAGACCAAAAATCAAGCGGAAGCGTCGGAGACAGAATTGATTGAAAGGGAACAAGCTACATGGATAACCTCGATCGGAGAATACTTAGAGGATGGAGTGTTCCTGATGGAGATAGCTAAGGTGAAACGTCTCAGCTATAAAGCCATAAGATATTTGATAGTAGAAGGAGAGCTATACAGAAAAAGGTTCTCCAAAGCCATTCAGAAATGCGTGGACCCGATCAGAGGTAGGCAAATATTAGAAAGTATCCACAGAGTAGTCTGTGGGAATCACTCAGGTGGTAAAAGCTTGGCGCATAAGACTCTCAGGCATGACTTTTATTATCCGACTCTGTTTAAATATGCACAAGGTGTTGCAAGTCAGTGCAGAGGTTGTCAAAAAGTAGCTAATGACATCCGAAAGCCACCCGAGCAGTTGAAGAGTTTGACATCACCATGGCCGTTCGCCATGTAGGGAATAGATCTGATTGGCCCAATGCCTACTGCAACTAAGGGAGGAGCGAAGCATGCAATGGTAGTCGTTGACTACTTCACAAAGTGGGTCGAAGCGAAAGCACTGGTCCATATCACCGAGGCTAATACCACCAGTTTTGTGAAGAAAAATATCATCTATCGGTTTGAAATCCCAGAAACTATAATCACAGATAATGGGACTCAATTCGATAGTGACAATTTCATAAATATATGTCAAGACTTTGTGATAAAGAACTATTATGCCACACCAGCGCACCCTCAGACCAATGGCCAAACGAAGGCGGTGAACAAAATAATCAAGCATACTCTGAAGGCGAAGCTGGAAGGAAAGAAGGGAAACTGGGCAGATAAGTTATACGAAGTCTTATGGGCTTATCGGACCACAGAAAGAACTTCGACAGGCGAAACACCTTACTCGTTAGAATTTGGGATGGAAACAGTGATTCCTGTTGAGATAATTCACAAGTCCCCTAGGGTACAACTCTTCGATCCCGAAAGAAATATGGAGATGATAAAACAAGACTTGGACGAGTTGGAAAAAAGAAGAGACATGTCCAGGGTAAGAAATGCCGCCTACCAACAGAGGGTAGTGAGGTATTACAATTTGCATGTCAAGGTTAGAGGATTCCAGCTCGGAGACCGAGTCCTGAGAAGGGTGACACTTAATACAAAAGACAAGTACGCTGGATCATTAGCTGACAAATGAGAAAGACCATACCAAGTGGTCGGGATAGCAGGACATGGAGCATAACGCCTTTCCCGACCCGAGGGGACCGAGCTGCCCAAGCCATGCAATGTGCAATATTTAAAGATCTTCTACCCATGAGGAGATTCTTACTTTTGTTTTCTTTTATTTCCATAACTTAAGCTTTGAATTGTTATTAGCTAATTGTCTTTTATTTTTTGAGAAATCAATAAAAACCCCCGAGGGAAGTTGTTATAAATAATCCAGTATAGTGTTCAAAACCAAGCGTTTGCTCATAAGAGCGTTCACATGATACCTTAAGATATTGGTCAAAGCTGATAAAGGATCCCGAGTAGCCCAGTGAGGGGGCCAAAAACATATGTCGCCATGACAATGCACATTCACCGAAACTAACTGGGTACGTATGAAGCATTGTTAGGACGCCTTCGGGCATACAAACCCGATGGGATACGCTGAAAGTTGGATAAGACACAAATCCTACTTATAAGATAAGGTAAATACGACCATAGATGCTTATAAATTTGGTAGGACAAGTAACGCCTTATCGTAACAAATCTTGACCAAAAACTGTTGGGAGACATCCCAATGACCTAGTTAGCAGATTAAAGACAAGAGTCTACAAATAAAAATCGCACAATTGGCTTATAAGTGAATACTGCCCAACATAAAGATAGACAATAAGGCAATCGAAAAAAACAGCCCGAACGATAAAATTTAAGGGGTTTACCCGAGGTGGACCCAAGATCATTACAAAGTATGGTCCAATCTTCCAAGGGCATTTAACCACCAAAAGTGAGGCAATAAAGCGACAAGTAAGTGGCGACGCGGCCTTAGACGAGTGGTTTATCTAGCCCATACGATCGGGGATACAAGTGGTTTTGCTTAGCCTAGCTCATAACGATCAACTTGACATGGGTCACCATGCATAGCTCACGTTGCAGTAAAAATATAAGTAAATGCAAGCATAAGAAACCACACACATAAAACCAAACGTGTCCCGAAAACAAGTAATAAGTAGAAGATGTGCATTGACTGTCATAGTAGGTTAAAAATTACAAGATTAAATACATTTGAAATAGCTACAAAAGCAGAGATGCGTCAATTTGTTCCCAGCAGCTGAGGAGGCCCTCGGGCCGGAATGAGGGGCATCATCGTCTTGACCTTCACCAAAGTCTCCAAAGTCTGGCCAGGAGATATCATCATCAGGATCAATAGACACAAAGGGAGAGTAATCCACATCGGTTGAAGGACCAACGTTGGCCCCTTTGGTGAGGGTGCCACTGTCCTAACCAACATGGAAGGACATAAGAGACACCTTCGAAGGGAGTTCGAGAAGCATAGAGTGGGGATCCTTTCCAATGGATTTATTATAGGCCTTCCACCAGATCCGCTGGTTCTTGATTGCTTCCAGGGACTCTCTCCAATGCTTAGATATTGTATGATCCCACTTCAAGCGAGCCTCTTAGGAAGACCTCCCCTTCACACTGAAGAACATCCTTGCGGTTGGTAGGCCTCTCTCAAACTCCCTTAGCAGCGTAACATAAAAAATGGGGGACCTCTTGTACCGATCAACGTTTTGAACCTCGAGGTCTGATCTCGTCTCACGAGAAATAACTTCCATACTGACATGTTGTTGCTCCATGTCTTTGGCGAGGTGCTCATAGTGAAGTCGAGCCTCCTCAGACGCCTGCTGCACCTCTAGAGTCTTCTACTAAGTTGAGGCAAGAGATTCCTAGGCAATCCGAATTTCCTCATGAGCCTTCTTCTTTGCTGTCTCAGTCAAGATGGCCCTTGATTCAAGTTCAACGCCCCGTAGTTCAACCTTGGTAACTTTTTTCTCCAGCTCAACGTTCCTTGTAGTGAGCTACCTAAAAGCCTGATCGGATGCTGCTGCTCTACTCTAAACGTTCACAAGCGTCTTTCTCAAGGCCATCTTAGTTGTTGTATGTGCCTTCAGCTTCTCTACATACTGGCTAGCCTTGAAGGCACTGGAAGCAGAAGACTTTAAAGCCTCATCCTTCTCGGTAAGAGCCAGCTTCAACTACGAAATCTCAGCAGCCTGTTTATTCTTCTCAGAGAGAGCCCGAGTTAACGCTTCCACCGCTTGCAAAGAATCGACGAAAGGCAAATTAGATAGGTAGAGGGTGAAATAAATATTATGGTGTGTTTAATATTAATCTAGAGGGGGGTGAATAGATTTTGAAATAATTTTACCAAATTTTCGTTAATGGTCAAGTTGACGAAAATACCCCTAGTTAGTTACAATAATATCACAAGTGTAATAAGTGCGGAAATAGTAAAGACACTTTAGATATACGTTGAAACCCTCCAAATGGGAAAAACCACGGGCTGATAAGTGCGCCACACTCGAACCTCGAATCCACTAATGGCAAAGGAATCCGGTTTAAAATCCACCACCACTACCTAATCCCGGTATAAGTGAACCTAGTCCATCTTGCTTGCGATTTAAGCTACCTACTCCTGGAAGCAACACAAGTCTTACTTCTCAATGAAGAGATAAAATGGCCTATGTGAATATATGATGATATTCAAATAACAAACAAGGCTAGGAAACCTTATACGCTTATCTAGGACGATGAGATGACAATTAATGCAATCCTAGATATCAAAAGCTAAATGACATGTTCAAAAAGCTTAGCTAAACATAGATCAAACAATCCTATGAAGCTATCACAATACAACACTCAATCATGTCATCACAACAATCTCTAATTTGTAACTTGAATGTATTCTAAGAGCATACAAATGATTAAAGAGATGGCTTAGCAAGAAGAACACTTAACTTGTAAGAAGATAGTGAGAAACTTACCAAGCAAGATGTGATTATGCAAAACTATCCATAGATGCACTCTAAATGACTTTAGATGATGCAAGATGAAGTTTTATGCACATGGGAATGCTTTGAGTGTTTAAAGATGAGTTCTTGGAAGATTTTTCCTTTTGAAATGTGTTCTAAGGGAAAGATATGATGTTCTGAACTCATTTTCGACCTGAATACAAAGAGTTATATGTATATAAGTTTCAACCAAAGTGAGGTTATTTTGAAAAAAATGTTCCAGCTTCCGCTATGTGCGCTGGTCGAGTAGCGCACCACCAGCGCACAGCCTAAATTTTCAATGGGTGATGGTCGAGTGGCGCAGCTCAGTAGCGCATGACATGCGACGATCCACTGGAATGTTACGCTGGTGAGGCTGCGCTAGTCGAGTAGCTCACCACCAGCGCACTGCCCACTTTTTTAATGTTACGCGGGTGGAATGGCGCAGTTAAGTGGGGCATGACAAGCGACGATCCACTGGAATATTGTGCTGGTGAGGTTGAGCTAGTCGAGTAGTGCACCACCAACGCACTGCCCACTTTTCAACACTCAAACACACAAAATCAACAAGTCCTAGAGTGATGAAAATGCATCATATTCTAATGCCTAACATGACATAAAACTTTAATTACAAGATGCAAATGAATCAACAAGAGTCATTTAAACCAAAATGCACACAAGTATAAACACACAACATATATGAATAAGAGTTATGCATGAATTTGTGAGTGTGTGCAACTATCTCTTCAAATCAAGTAAGCATAAGAATTTTACCTTTGGTGCTTCTCCTCTTGAAGTTTTGAGAGCCTAAGCTACCCTTGCATAAACCCTAAAAATGTGGTTTGTACACGAAATAAGGTAATCAACGAATGAGGACTTTACAGAAGGATCAGAAGAAAAACAAAAAAAATGATGGAAACGCTTACAAAAATGACAATGTAAAATATCATGCGGACCCACTCAAAATCTACAACATCTTTGGAATCCTTCTAGAACCCGTCGTCGATGTATCCAACTCCTGATGACATTGAGCGAAATATGGAAATGGGGTCAATCTGAGAGTTGCTGGATAAAGGGGGATGAGAAAGCTTAGCAGCGAAAACGACATGAGTAGACTGATCCCGAAAGGAGGAGGGGATAGCATGGTCAACAGTGATTGGAGTTTTCAAAATCCCAACATCTTCCTCAAGAAGATTAGCATATGCAGCAACCCGAGGGCCTTCATTCTCAGAAATCTGACTTTGATAGCGCCCTTAGGAGGAAAAGACCCAACATGTATAGTGGAAGGAGCTCCAACAGGCTCACTAACCCTCATAATCCCCTCCAATTATAAATGCTCTTTCTCCTGATTCCAATGCAGATTAAAGAACCTGTTCCTCTGTCAAATCCATGAAATCTTCATTAGCTACCTTTTCCTCCTCGTCGGGACCACCATCATCACTTTCGGAGTAAAAAAAAAAGATCTGACGCCTAACGGTAAATTACATAGGAGCATTCCCAGAACGTTGGGAGGGTGGTACAGCCTGAACTTGGGAAGACTCATTGGAAGGAAGTGATTGGTCCGCGATCTCGATTTGTTCGGGATGGATGGAAGACAAGTTTGATACACCCCGATCGCTCCTTTTCTTAGATCGCAGTTCTTGTGAGTCAAGGTCGGAAACCGTCTGCTAATCCTCCCCATTTTCTAAAAGGATGGGATCAACCACTGGAACATGTAGTGCTAAGTCAACCATATATGAGAGACTTGTCTTCTTACGAAGGGCATCGGGAGCAGACGACCCCTCAACAGTCTTAGCTATTTTATGTCTTGGGGATCTGTCTGCCACACGCGCCTCGTTAAATTTCTTCCTTTTCGAATCATCTCTTCCCCGACTCTCTTGTTCAGGCATATCTCGACCATGCTTCTCATGGTCAAGTACCTTAGAGTTGGACCGCACCTGACCGACTCTTTCCTTAGAGCGGCCCTGACGATTTCCTCGAGCTCGGAAAGGATGACGAACACTTATCCCAACTTGTTCAGCAAGAATAACTAAAGAATAACAGTCAGATTCATACCTATGTTCCACCGGATCATGTTCAGGTAGAACAATTCCCTGAGCGACCTGATTAGTTATAGTCTTCATATTGACCTTATCGACATGCTTGGCTTTCTCAGCCTGATCACCTGTAACGATATCCACGTCATATACTGAAAAGAAAAAGTGCCACACAGTAATCAGCAATCAGTGTAGAGGAAAGGTACGCATGTCAGGTTACATTAAAAATAAACCAAGGGTGACTTACATCATTTACGACATACAGAGATCGCAGAAAAAAGCCCTACCTTGATCAAATCTGCTTCAACATAAAGGTAACGGTGATCCCTCTCTTCCCAATAAGTCTCAGCCGCCTTGACCACCGTCTCAGCCGCCTTGACCACCATATCAGCCAGGCTTTTTGACAGTGAGGGAGAAGTCTTGTTCCAATGCTCAAGACTACAGAAGTGCCTTGCAACCCTGTTTCGTATCAACCCTTGTACGGGGTCAGCAACGACTACTTCACCCCAATCACCCCCAACAAAGAACCAACTGTTCTTCTAGTATTTATTTAAGGAGGGGAACCCCCAAGATAAAACCCTTACGATCTTTTTCCAAAGGGGTTACAGGTTTCCCCTTATGCCCATTAGGAATCCACAAGCTTTGAGATGTGGATAAAGGTAAAAAGTTCCCCTACTGTCAGATCGGTTCAGCGTATAAAAATTATGGATCTCTTATGGGGTCATGGGATGTTTCGCCCTAAGTTTTTTCCATAAGTGCCCTAAACTGATCAACACCCAGTAAGAATTGAGAGTCAGTTAGGCGGGGGCAACACCAGCGTCCGCCAGGAACCCTGAGGATAGCGTAGCCCCGTATATAGCGACTGCACCGTAGGGAGGATTCAATATAGCCCGATCGTCGTTACAGTATAATTTTTACGCACTGGTCAAATCAAAAATGTCCTTGAACTTCGCTAGCTCGATCTCTGTCACAACGTTTATCTCCTAGTCGAAAGAACAGGGATGGTCGATGCTGAACTTCAGCATCCAAGCTTGCTGCTCCTGTGGTACGTCTTTCATCTTGAGAAGTTGTGAAGATATCTTCAAATCGATCGCTGCACATGCAGATTCCTTAGGAGAGGCCCTAAAGGTTCACCTGGAGCTGCTTTGTTTCGACATATCAACATAAACATCAACCGAATTAGAGTCAAAGATCAGAGGAGAAGGGAGCGAACTCTGGGTGAACCATAGAATAATCCATGTTTAATGCAGTAGGTTGGTAAGAAGCAGGAAAGTGACCCTAAAGAATGGACTCGAGCCTAGCAATATTCTCATTATCACCAGCCTCATTGGCATGAAGAAGAAGCTCAAAATATTGATGATGAAGAATAGGATCCATACCTTGAAAAACACTTGAAAGGATGGAAAATCTGACAAGAGCAAGGGGCTAAATGGAAAAGAAAGCTAGGGATTGTTTTTCGCTAAAGAAAGATGTCGAATCGTAAAAAGAAAAGTGAAACGCCTCAAGACAATATATAAAGGCAAGTGACGTCACCAAGGTAAGCATGCGTCATCAGCCAAAAGTGGGGAAAGGTGTGCGAGAACTGAAAACCACTCCTCATTTGAATTTCGAAAAAGATGCATAATGATTGCATCAGCCGAAATATACGTGGTTGATAACTCTAGCGCATTAAAGAGCAGTAATGGACTAAAACACAAAAAAGGATAAAGTGAATTAAACACACGCAGCCGGACGCATCCTACTTGCGATAGTTGTTTATCTTACCTCGTATGTTTAAGGGGGGTGTTGTTATTGGTAAAATCTAAAGAATGATGAATCAATATAACTACCCAAAGATGCGGGAATTGGAGACGCCACATCACCAAGAGTCAACCTTCCTGAACTTACTTAAGCTGGCCTAAAATGGTTTCATAACACCCGGTCGGGGCTATCGAGATGGTCGGGTTAAAACGTCCAGTCGGAATTGAATCATTGGTCGGGGAGAGGAGGCTTGGTCGGGTTTTTATAGACGATCGGCAGATCGACATGTGGATACTAAAAAATACCAGCAGAATGAGTCATACTCCGATAAGGTGTCTCGAAGCACACTTTGATAAGGAAGCAAGTTTCCCTATCGACGCCAGAATCCAAATTAGGCAAGAGACTTAATGCGTGAAGAATGCGAAACAGGAAAGAAGAATAAAATGACTCCAACACGTCAACTTCACTCACTTGTATAGCACGAATTAGGGTTCTATGCATGTATAAATAGACCCTAAGAAAACCTATGAAAGAGAGAAAATTAAGATTCTAGAGAGCACGAGAGACTAAGTGTATAATCAATTATTCATAGTGAATTTCTTTCCTCACCTGTTTTCGGCAACAATGAATGTTTCCCTGCTCTTGGGGTTTTACCACGTAAAATCCTAGTGTTTCATTCGCTTTCTTGACTATTCGTAATTAGCAAATGAGTGACTTTAGACACATTCTATTCGATGTGTGATCCATCCAAAGATCACCGTCAATGGAGTAGATTAACTTAATTATAGGAGTAGTTGTAATCAAATATCCCATTTGTGTGTGTATGTCTTTGGAAGGTTGAAATTAACTTGTATGGATAGGTTTGGGTGTTTATGGATTTGGGTGTTTATGGGTTTTTGGTTGTGCCTTGGAGGACCAATCAGGGTATAACCTTAACCACATAGCTCTATAGAATGGATGAAACTTGTTCTATGCAAGACCTTGCTAGAGTAGGTTTTGGCTTATGTTCGTATGCTTAATGGTAGGGACTTAAGGTATAATCACTTCTTTGAGACCTTGAAGCGATTCGTGTCTCGAATCCCATAGTTGAGATTACAAGTAGAATTACTTCACCAAGACCTTAGGGAGTGATTTGAGTTTGTAAATCTCTCAATTGAGAGAACAACCCTTAGCTTGAATTGAATGTCCTTGATTGAGGGGGGTTGATTGGAGAACGCCGTAGTCATCTAATGGTGATGACATCTCAGATTGACACCCGAGAAGACCCAATGTTCGATTCCCGGTTACGGATGAGGGGTCTTTTGTATTTACCCTTAGCTTGAATTGGATGTAATTAATACTTAACAACCACTATTTGTGCACTTATGTATGGTGAGCTTTATGAACCTTATGTGAATATTCTCATGCATCTCTCCTATCCACCCTTTTATTATTTGTAACTTTAATCAACATTCTCACGCTTCCATATTCCTTTATTTTTATTTGCATTCTTTTTTAGGTTCATTTCCTTTGCACACACCCGCAATATGCATACACTTTTCACACACACCACTCTCACCCTTGTCATGTTCTTATTTACATTGCTTTTAATAAACACTAGAACATGAAACGGATGACGGATGACACCTCCCTGTGGACGATACCATCGCTTACCGCTTTACTAGTTTTCAAAACTTTAGAGCACATTGCATATGAATTTTTATAAATATTCTTTTGATAATCACAATTTGGTAACGACACAAAAAGACGAGTATCAAAAATGGCTTCGTTGTTGATGAGGTGGCCTATTAGTTAATTGTTTATAATTTTAGCAAATAATGTAGGTATGTTAATAGTTTATAATTATCTATTTGTAGGATGTTTATGTTTGTGCTTTGAGTTCTTGCCTTCCATGCTTCATTTATTCATCGTCCATGCATCTCATGTCATACAAAATTGAAGACAATGTTTAGATTAAGTTTGGGGGTGTGAATTCATTATTTGAGTCATTTTTCATTTTTCATTTTTATGTTTTTCTTTGACCTTTGCGAAAGTGCCGTGTTTTAAAAATTTTGAGGCCAAATGTTTCATTTAAACTGTACCATTTGGTGAGGAAATAAATTATTTTGTCCACTTATCATTCTTTGATTTTTCGATATGGTTTCAACTATATAAAGAACGTAAAATTCAGGGCAGGGGTTTAAAAGTTACGAACATTTCTTCTACCAAAGGTCATGGGCAATGCCCTATTTTGAAAATCTGCATGTGACCCATCTTCGACGTCCGTTTACACACTTTTTCAATTTGAATTTTAAAACATTTTCATATGAAAAGTGTAAATTTGTATGTCTAGTTTCCTGTGCTAGAATTTGATCAAATTTAATTGACTATATTTGGAAATATGCATTAAAGAGCGGACATAGGTCGATTTCGAAAGTCAATAATTTTTTTTGGAATTTTATCCTCCATGCTGAGATGTTCTTTCGCATTGTGTTTTTGTTAAAGTGTTTCAGCTCAAATAAGTGGTGTTTTGAGCTCTTGTTATTTGCATAAATTGAATTATTCTTCTTTGTCTGGACTTTCTAATGGATTTTATGAGTGTGCAAATTGTCTATAGCTTCTCTAGGAAGCATGTTTTTACAGCTTGTGCTTAAAAGCGAGGTTTCTCATCTCTTGGGAAGAAACACCGACCACTTGCGAATCTTAGAGGGATAAGCAAGCCAAGAGTACTCATAAAAAGGGTAAGAACCTCATTTGGAAGGAGAACGGCAAATTGGAGTTTGAAGAGCAGATGTGCCACAACGTCTTACCTAGACGATAAATAGAGCACTTGTGGCAGGCAACCCACCTAAGTTTACATTTCCATTTTTCTTTCTCTTATTTTTGTTTTTATTTGCTTTGATTAAATAATTGGTGGTGATTTTTGTGTGCTTATTGTGTGGATTGCATTTTTGATAAATCACTTATAAATGATGATATTTGATTTTTGGACATAATTGATTTATTCATTTGTTAAGGATTGAACCGAATGCTCTTATGGATGATTGCATGCAAGTGTACAAATTTTATTGCCATATATAACCCAATTCGGTTTGGGGGTTCAATTGCATGCATTGTTTTTATAGAGGTCATGATGCATATGGATAGATTCGGTTTAGGGGTTGTTATGCCGCATTCCATCATTTTTAGTAAATGCATGATGTAGGTCTTAAGCATGAGTTTATGTGCTTTCGTGCTTAATTGGTAATTGCATTGTTTGTCTTATTTTATGATAAGCCTTTTGAGTCTTTTTTTTTGTTTTTGGGCAATGATTGTGCATGGTTAGTGCCTAGGTTTGTTTGATTCGTGTTAGGTGAGCATCACTAGGGCGGACTCTCATGTCCAACATCGAGGACGATGTTGAGTTTTGGTTTGGGGGTGTAGACGCCTTTGTGGGTCGTCTTTGTGTGTCTTGAGTCTTTTTAATGGCATTTTTTTTTTCAAATTGTCACATGGCTAAAATTTTTGAGCTTTAATTAGCTTGGGCGTGATGCCTTGAGCATGTGCTTATGGCGTGTTTTTTTGTGCTTAGTGTGCATAATTGAGTAACTTGTTGTCACTCTAGGGCCTCACTTGCACTTCTTGGGCTAGTCCCATCTTTTTTGTGTTCAAGTTAAGGGGACTTAGTGCTCAATCACCTTGTTCTAATAGTGGAGACACCCGTGCGTTCACAAACACAAGCCTATGAAAAAACATAATTGAGTGTACATTTTGTTCTATTCTTTACAACACTCTTCTCGTCATAAGTGTCACATGCCAAAGAACATACATTGCATATATATTGTGGATTGTTTGATGGATGCATTCATTCCCTTGATAGACTAATTATGGAAATGATTTTAGGCAATGTAAGTGATTAACTACTAAAAATGCCTAAACACGTTCCTTTATGTGTGCTTCATAGCCTAATTTGCGGCCAAACACTTATCTTTCATTTGGAACCAAAATAAACCACATAACCATAACCAAACACAAGCCTACCTATATTGCCAATCATGTGGGGTGTGTGTGTGTGTGTGTTATGTGTTTGGATTGAAAGATAAAAGCTCTAATAGAGAATAACATGTATATAGGCAACAATGTAATTGTGCATGAAATGACTCAATATGTAAAAGTGTCAAATTTGACTTATGAGCGTAATTGTCAAGATGGCATATGTAAGTGTGCAAAAGAAAAGAAAAATCAAAAGGAAAGAAAAAGGCAATGAAAAGTAAAGGAAACAAAAGAGCCTTGAAAGTAAATATTAAGTACTCGAATGTATAGTACAATTTTAAAGCACAAGTGTGTGTATGTATATGCCTAATTGCTAAAGTGTACTATTGTGTAATAGAGCTTTGTGTGGGTTGTGTGAGTATGTTTAGACATGATTGGTGATCTTTGAACTCAAAATTTTCCTATTTCTTTGTTCACCTCATCTAACCCCATGACCCCATTACAACCAAAGGGAAAGTCCTATTTGATCCATAGAATGTCTTGATTGGGAATGTTTGTTGAAGCATGATCTTCCACGTCCATGACATTTGATTCATTTCCTAGGCTAGTTCACCAAGAAAATAGCGTTATTTCATTGATATCTTGTATGCAATGCATTAGATTCCTATGCATAACTCTATCTTTGCATACCTTGCATGAGTGTGAACATTAGGACTCTGAGCGGAAAGAAAAGAAAAGAGAGACTCCATGTGAGGCTTAGAGTATAAATGAATTACGTTCGAGGTGTGAGAGTGAGTAGTTCCTAATATGAGGGCACTTTTAAGTGTGGGATTCGTGTTTGTGTGAGTTTCCCGTGAGTGCCTTCGAGTTGCCTTAGAACATTTTGCATATGTCTACTTCTCTCTTTCACACATCCTTGCATCTTACCAGTATTTGGACATGCGACTTTTTGTTTGGTCATTTTGTTTGAGTCTTTTGTTTTGTGTTTTTTGTTGTTTGCTCGAGGAAGAGCAAAGGCTTGGTTTGGGGGTATTTGATCGGACCAAAATTGTCATACATTTTGGCCTTCAATTCCATATCCTTTAGCTTATTTTCAAGCATATTTTGGTGTCTAATTGCTCTATCCTTGCCATTCCAGGCATTCAATGTTTTTTCAGGTAAAAAGTGAGATTTGATGGCAAAATGGCTGAACTTGTAAGAAAATCTCGTGCAACATATCCAACTTTGGAAGGGCATATCTCTCCCCTCAGATCAAACCAGGTTTTGGTCTACATATATTAAGAAAGTACTAGAAGTCTTCTTTCCAGTGGTTTTTACGGATCGCAATTCTGGATTTTCTAGAGGAAGATATACATATTTTTGTAACAGTACGCGAGACTGAAAATTACTGTCGCGAGACGCGATATACCTGATTTCGGACCACGACATGACGATTTTTTTAGCCATTTTGGAAGGGTAAATGTGTCCTTTTTCATACTGATTCATCCCCAAACTTTCCCTAACTATAAATACATCACTTTTCCACAAGACCCATAATATTTGAATTCTTTAATCTTTAAATCATCTGAAAATCCACACTTCATCTTCTCCACCAAATTAAGAGAGAGAGGAGCTTCCAAAGGCATCCATGAAGGTTTTTCCTCCATGGATGCCTCCTCACCATCACCTTCTGCCTTCAACCACCCATTTTAGAGGAGTTTCAAGAGGAAAGAGCACCCTACCTTATCTGTGAGGATGAAGAGTTTCAATAGAGCTTAGAGATCCGGGATTGACAACCTTGGGTTTTTTCTTTTACTCTTCTCTTGTTATTTTATTCATTGATGTGTATCCTCACTTGGGAAATATTGTAAACCTAACTTGTGCCCAATATGTGTTGGTTGATTTTATATTCATTTGGGTTTTGATTTGTTCTTGTTATTATTGAATAATCTATTATCTTGATATGCTTGTGTATGGAGATTGGAAATTAATGTGTTCATGGATGGAATTAAGAGTATATTAACTTAATTATAGGAGTAATTGTAATCAAATATCCCATTTGTGTGTGTATGTCTTTGGAAGGTCGAAATTAACTTGTATGGATAAGTTTGGGTGTTTGTGGGTTTTTGGTTGTGCCTAGGAGGACCAATCCGGGTATAACCTTAACCACATAGCTCTAAAGAATGGATGAAACTTGTTCTTATAGGGAAAATCGGTTCAAAAACCCAACGGAAGCGTGAGAAAATTTTATGAAAATTAGGGTTTGCGTATAAATAAATAAAAATTCCCTTTTAAATAACAAGATCCTTAACCTTATATTAATTGATGTATATAAAAGTGTCATACCTTTTTTCTCGTGACGATTGAACAAGCGCCGAATTGATTCCGTAAAATCTTCCAATCTAATCACAAATGTGAATCACCTAGGAGTGTGGGCTCCCTTTCTTTAAATTGTATACCTGAGGATGGAAACAAACAAAATCTATTTCTTTGTTAGTTACAAATATCCTCCAAGAAAAAAATGAAGAACGTCCGACCACTTGTGAATTATCAATCAATTTGATTGAAACTCGCATGAACCTTGATTCGATGTTATACACAAAACCCTTTTGATATAAAGGATACTAGTGTACTATCGAAAACAAAAACGTTCTCTTTTTCTCTTTTCTCCTTGATCGAATTCCACACCATATATCTTAGAGTTGATTGAATTTTTTCTAGAGTAAAATACTAAATTTTTCTCTCTAAAATTCTCTCTTGCCAAGAAAAATTCTCTCTTAGAAAAACCTTAAGTTGGCCGAAATTTTACTCCAAGAATCATCAGGCTGGCCGAAATTCACAAGGGTATATATATATAGGATCACAAATCCTTTCCTAAGAAGGATTTACTTGGTTGACAAGAATCCTTTCCTTATGTGGATTTATTTGGTAGTTAAGAATCCTTTTCTTAAAGGAATTCTATCCTCATATATATATATATATATATATATATATATATATATATATATATATATATATATAAGCTGGCCGAAATTCGCAAGAATATATATTAGGATCACTAATTCTTACCTAAGAAGGATTTATTTGGTTGTTAAGAATCATTTCCTTAGGTGGATTTACTTGGTGGTTAAGAAACATTTTTCTAAATGAATTCTATCCTACACCAAGACTCCTAATCCAACTCAATAATGTATTTGTAACCATATTAAAAACTTCCTAATTTGATTAGATAAATAAAATGAATTATTTATCTACTTATCAAATATAGTCTTTAATATTAAGTATACTACCAACAATAATATAATTTTAGGAGACCATCTCCTACTAGGAAAAAGATTTTAACTTTTAATTAAATAATTAATTAATCAACAAATTAATTAATTTCCATTTAATTAAATAATAAAATAAAAAATAATATAATTAAGCTATTCTAAATAGCCTTGCCGCCCATACCATATATATGGGCCATATATTATTTTTCTTATTTTATTAAATTCATTGAACCTTAATAAAAAGTTCACATGTGAACTAGACCTATTCTTACAAAAAGAAACAAGTTCACATGCCTTAATACAATTCTAGATGGACCCCTAAATTGGTCCGGTAGAATATATCAAGTGATCCATGTAAGTTCGTGTGGATTGGAGATCTTGGCCGGCTATCTAAATTTAAGCTCCAATAGAAACAACCCAATCACAATCAACAAATGATTCACTTAGGTCCGATCTATTTAATTTTAGTTCATTCCACTAAAGAACTAAAATTGAACTCTTAAATAAAGATAGAATAAGTTGATGTTTACTCATTCATACCCTAGACAACCTTATTGGAGAAAGTGTATCCTCTTGAAGAATACCAGTAATCGCCAAGAGCTGATAGACCGCCTATAGCTCTCCAAGTTACCATATTTACTCATATAACCACATTTTGAACTTGGATATTTTGACTTGTCCATAAGCCATGTTTCAATAGACACTATTGAAAATTTAACGTTAAGATTTGATATCCAATACCACAAAACATCCATATGATGATATTTTACTCTTATTTGATTAAATGGAGCCACGATGTCCATATCTATAAATGAAGTTCTCTATCGATTAACAAATGAATACCACCAAACTATCGAGGATATACTATGCTATATAATCATACGCATTGATAGCTCAAATGATAACACTTGCAACCATAAGTCCATCATTTATCTCAGGATTGAGATAGACTCTCCGATTGTCTTCAAATGAAAAACTTTAATCTATTGACGGTTCTAGATAACGTATTTCATTGTGATCCTATCCAATGCACCCAGTGCACTAGATTCTTTTACCCAAAGACACCACACTTTGATGATTTTAGACTCATCATAACACATTTAATTCTACTCAAATGCTAGCAAAAGAATCTACAACTTTAACAAGATAAAGGTGCCTAACCTTTATCTTAAGTTGTGAATATTATTCAAGACTAACTAAAGAATTGTGTCTACTTCATACATATCTAGATGTATGAACAATTCTTCTTTTCTCATAGTCTTTTGACCTTATGATTATTTACTTTTGACAATTATAATAATTAAACTATAAATGCTATAAGATTTGTTAAACTAGAAATCACTTTATTAATATGAAAAGATTGTCAAATATATTATTATACTCTTGCTATCGAGCATAATCATAACAATCTCCCACTTGCTCTATAGAAAATGTGTCATATCTCTCATCCACATGTTCTTTAGATGTCCATCAAAACTCTTTTGTGGAAGAACCTTTGTAAAGGGATCTGCTAGATTTTCTGCTGACGCGACCTTAGTAATAGTCATGTCACCCCTATGCACAATTTCCCTCAGAAGGTGATACTTTCTTTCAATGTGTTTCCCTCTCTTATGACTTCATGGTTCTCTCGAATTAGCCACTGCTCCACTATTGTCACAATAGATAGTGATCTGTTTATTCGCATCAGGAACCACTTCCAAGTCAATCAGGAATTGGAGGAGCCAGATAGGCTCTTTAGCAGCCTCGTATGCGGTAACATACTCGACTTCCATGGTGGAATCAGCAATACAATATTGCTTGATACTCCTCCATATCACTGCCCATCCTCCAATAGTAAACACAGATCCTGATGTTGATCTCCTGGAGTCATAATCTAACTGAAAATCAAAATCTGTATACCCAACGGGAATTAAACCCCCTCCAGAGTATATAAGCATATAATCTCTCGTTCTCCTAAGATACTTGAAAATATGCTTGACTGCCGTCCAGTGATCAGGACCATGTTCCGATTGAAACCTACTAACTATGCCCATAACAAAACAAATATCTGGTCTAGTACAGAGCATTGCATACATGAGACTTCCAACTGCCGATGCATATGGAACCCTACTCATGAATTACTCTTCATGATCATTCTTAGGAACTTGTTCCTTAGAAAGTTTGATTCCGTGTCTGAAAGGTAACATACCTTTTTTGGAATCTTGCATGGAAAACCTAGACAAGATTTTATCTATGTATGAACCTTGGGATAATGCAATCGTTCTATTCTTTCTATCCCTTATGACTTGGATACCAAGAATATAACTTGCTTCTCCTAAGTCCTTCATATCAAATTGTTTTGATAACCATTCTTTTATTGATTTCAATACACCTACATCATTTCCGATGAGTAGTATATCATCAACATAAAGAACCAAGAAAACCAACTTGTCGCCCTTAATCCTTTTGTATACATAAGGTTCATCAAGGTTTTGAATAAATCCAAAACTTTTCACGGTTTGATCAAACCTTATGTTCCAGGATCTGGATGCTTACTTCAATCCATATATGGATCTTTGCAACTTGCATACCCTTTCCTCTTGGCCCTTTTCAATGAATCCTTCTGGTTGCATCATATAGATGTTTTCGTCAAGACTTCCATTAAGGAAAGCTGTCTTGACATCTATTTTCCAAATCTCTAGGTCTAGAGATGTCGCAATGGATAAGAGTATCCTAATGGATTTAAGCATGGCCACAGGAGATAAGGTTTCTTCATAATCGATACCTTCTTTCTGTGTATAACATTTAGCTGTCAATCTAGCTTTAAAGGTTTCCACCTTTCCATCCATTCCTCTTTTCCTCTTGTATACCCACTTGCACCCAATGGGTTTTATCCTTTTAGGCAAGTCTACAAGTGACCAGACTTTGTTTTTGAACATAAATTCAATTTCGGATTGCATTGCCTTTTGCCAATGGTAACAATCAACATCTTCCATTGCTTCCTTGTACGTACAGGGATCATCGTCGTCCGGGAGATTCTCTATAAATTCTCCTAGACCGATGTATCTCTCATATCCAACATTTTATTATTTGTAACTTTAATCACCATTATCACCCCTCCATATTCCTTTGTTTTTATTTGCATTCTTTTTTAGGTTCATTTCCTTTGCACACACCCCGCAATATGCATACACTTTTCACACACACCACTCTCATTCTTGTCATGTTCTTATTTACATTGCTTTCAATAAACACTTAAACGTGAAACGGATGACGGATGACACCTCCCTGTGGACGATACCCTCGCTTACCGCTTTACTAGTTTTCAAAACTATAGAGCATGTTGCGTAGGACTCTTTATATATATTCTTTTGATAATCGCAATTCGGTAACGACACAAAAAGACGAGTATCAACCGACCAAAACGCCCATCTTAGGTATTTGAGGGGGTATTGTTGTATAAGAATTTTGATTGGTTGACACGTCATCGAACTAGCGAGAATGTCAGAGAGAGGATGTGCCATGTCATTGAAAGTCAACTAATCAAACCTAGCAGAACGCTAACTAAGTACACGTTATCCGAGTGAGCAAGTCTTCGAGCAAACAAACGAGTGTTACAACATGCGCTGTAGGGAGAGTGGTTCGACCACAAGGGAATCTTGGTGAAGCAAGATTTTGGTCGGCCAAGATATCTCCTCTAACGAAGATCACTCGCCTAAATCAGGATTTAATAACACCATTGATGCCTGGTGACTGGAAAAGGAAATCTCACCGAGATATGGGATCAATAATCACACTTCGATAAGGAAACAAACTTATTTCTTTCGTAAGATACCATAGTCCTAATCAAGCACAAAATTAACCGCATTTATTACGTGATACGCATCAAACAGGTAAGATATCAAGATAATCAAGGGAGTTCATGCAAGAAGAATCATAACAGGATTCTACAAGTCAACTACCTGCATAACAAATTTAGGGTTATTAGTGGGTGTAAAAAATATAACCACACTTTCATTGTAAAAACTATATAAAAAGAGTAATGTTATTTTGTCCAAATCTAGTATCCAAGTGATGTGGCAACACTCTAGTCTATTCATTTAAATCATACAAATCTAATCCATTAAGTGAATAAACTAGAGTATTGCCACATTATTTGGGCACCAGATTTGGACACTAAATATGGGTAAAGCAACATTACTCATACAAAAAAAATATACACAAGCATTAAGAGAGAGAGAGAGAGGCAAGTTGAGTGTGTAATTTATTTTTCTCATAGTGAAAACTTTTATCGTCGTTACTGACAACCGTGGACGTTTCCTCTAACTAAAGGTTTTACCATGTAACAATACACAAATTGTAATGTTAGCCGTTTGATATTTCATAACAACGAAAAATTATCGTCAACAAGTGGCTATATGTAATAACTATAAAACAAAAGTGGCTATATTCTGGAATTAACCGAATTTAAAACAATAACAACAAAATTTTTATATTAGTAATTTGGAACCTTGTGTTTAAGTAAATGTATGCATAAATTGAGACTAGATATTTGTAATTTTCTTATCAAATACTGCATCGAAAATGAAAATTTTGTTTGATAAATCGTACGTGACGAATTTCAACGTAGGTCGAGAATATTTAATGAGATTGATTCTAACCCACACCCTATGTTCAATCCTTGTTACATCCATACAGATTTTGGGAAAAATCTTTAGATTTTCATCGTCCATATTAAGATATTTAAAATAATTAATTCGTATGAAATTGTTTTTAACAGAAAATTTTGATCTCCTTCCATAAGGTGAGGTTTAAATATATATATATATTTAAAAAAATAGATGGGTGGAGTTCGAGATTGGATCTTCGTATTGTTCTAATTGATTAATTAATTATTATTTTAATAGCCAACGTGTTTTGTTGTGTTACTTAAAAAAAAGGAAAAAAAGCCCAAATATACATTCGAAAAGGACACTTCATTTTATATTTTATTATTATATAGCCCAATGATCTTAATCTATCTTTTTAATTTGCTAAAAAAAAAAATAAGGGGTACAAAAAACGTGGTAAGAGTCTATTTTGATTCCTTGCAAACAAAGATAGTTATTTTATTTTATGTTTTTACTATAATTACAAAATCAAACAGAGAAAAATTCAAACGTATTATGGTTTGGACAAAATATAAGGATTTTTTGTTACTCATCAACGTCTCATAAAAATGCGAAAAAAAAAACCCTGATTTGATGCATTACAATAAGAGCTTCATTGGTACATATTTGTTTCTTGTTAAATTTTGAGAAAAAAACAAAACAAATTCTATCACCTCCAAATTCCTTACGCTATGACCACAAGGTACCAACGCACTACAGCTGCTGTGCTCACTGCTCTCCACAGCCTATAATCCGGATCTCTAATGATATTGTAATTTTTTCGTTTATTTATTTTTAAGGATTTATTATTTTATAATAAAAATATAATTTTTCTGTACTAACCTTTAAAAGACCTTTTTCACCTTTCACTATTAAATCTACCGTTAAATCTAAAATAGTCAAACCAATCGACAGTCAGTCAATGATATGTTTCTATAATAAATACAAAGTAGAATATATGTGTATTATTGCAAAACATCGGGGTAAGTTATTACAATTAACCCTAATAACAAGATAAAATTTCTTATTATAATATTAGATTGTAATTTATTTTAAAAATGAATATTGTAACTTTACGTTGTTTATAGTATTTTTCTTGTTATTATTTATTTTTTGATAACGTGTTTCTTATTTTTATTTATTTTTGAATGTAAAATTATTTAGTTTTTTTGGAAAACGAATTCATTAGAAAAAAGCACTATTACAAAAAACTCGAGATATCTCCCAAGACCAGACTCTCCACAGACAAAAGACAGTCTTCCATTCAAACAAATTCACCTCTATAAGCTAAAGTCAACTTAGCCAGACCATGAGCCACTTTATTAGCCAATCTTGGAACAAAATTAAAAGAAAACGAACATGAGTGATCCACAATATTAGAAATATCATGAATAACGACACCAATCTTAGAATCGGGGACCACTTTCAACTTAAGCAAATTAACCACCCGTAACGCGTCAAATTCTAAAACAATAGGAACCAGACAAGACTCCAGAGCAAAATGCAACCCCAGAAGAATTGCCATAGCTTCAGCAACTCGAGGCTCAAAACAACCCTCAACATTCCGACACAAAGAAGCCATAGCACGACCACAATTGTCCCGAATCACCACTCATAGATCAAAGACCTTATCGCTTTCACTCAACGCCACATCCATATTAATCTTAAAAAAACGGTCATGAGGTGGCTCCCAACGAGAATGCACAGAACACTTCCTCACATCACCACCCATAACCACATTAGCCTACCGAAAATCATCAAGAAATTGCACAACCCAACCAAAAATATCAGTATCAGGTAACAAAACCGAAGCATGAACGAACTGATTTCTTCTATACCAAATACACCACCAAATAACACACAACAACTCGAAATCCATCACCTTATCTCTATCCCAACAAGACATCACAAAATTGAAGAAAGAGACACAATCCAAAGCTTTACCAAAATGACCAAGACAGGAAACCGAACGAACATACCTGAGTGAAGAACATTGCCACAGTGCATGCAAAGAAGATTCACTCTTTTGACGATCCACAAGGCACCACGATTCCAGCTTCATTCCATGAGAAACCAGATTTAATATTGCAGGAATCCAATCATTACAGGCCTTCCAAATAAAAACCTTAACTTTAGTTAGCTAATTAAGATCCTTAGAAACTTCCACCAAGAAACCAAAGGCTTAAAATCAAAAACACTAGGATTGGAAATAGAATTCCTGGCAAGCCAATTCCCACTCCGAACCAAATAGTTTCCGACTTTGTCGTGATGCCAAAACAGACTATCTTCCAACCCAGAATCACTAAGAGGAATACTTAATATAGCCTCCGTCTCCTCCTTAAAGAAAACCTGCCGCACTACAGCCTCTTCCAACCTCCATTTGTTAAAAGTAACTGATCGACAGTCACCAAATCACCCAAGACAGGCGGAGAACTGATCTTAAAGGTGGACAACTACGGAATCCAACGGTCTTCGTACATAAAAATGGACCGACCATCACCAACTCTCCATCGACAGTCTCGATCTATAATCTGTATTCCCCACACAAGACCCTTCCAAAGAAATGATCCATACTTACATAACCTAACATCAAACAGGGAAGTATCGGGATAATAACAAGACTTGAGAACTCGCGCAACCAGAGAATGAGGATGTTGAAGAAGTCTCCAACATTGCTTATCAATAAGTGCTTGATTGAAAGCACCTAAATCTCAAAGCCAAGTCCCCCCTTACACTGAGCCTCACACAAAGAATCCCACGAGCACCGGTACAATTTCCTCTCCGATTCACCTCCACCTCACTAGAATCTCACACTCAAACGATGAAGATCAGAAATGAGAGACACCTAAAGCCTGAAAAGATTCATAGAATACACTGGAATAGACTGAATAACAGCTTTAAGAAGGACCTCCCGCCCACCATTATAAAAAAATCGATTCGACCAATTTTGAAGTTCTTACCAAACTCGCTCTTTAATATCATTAAAAAGAAGATGATTAATTCTACTAGAATTACATGGAAGCCCTAAATATTTAAATTGATACTCCACCACTTCCATCTCTAATACCCCAGCCAACATCCCTATACCGAAAATCGAAATCTGCTTACTAAAACAAACAATGGACTTTTGAAAGTTAACGCATTGACCCGAAGCCTATGAATAAACCTTTAGTAAACTCTTAATTTGGATGCATTCATTCAAAGTAGCCCAAGTGAAGAGTAAGCTATCATCTGTAAAAAACAAATGAGTTATCTTTGGACCATTTTTACTACATCTAAACCTAGAATAATTTCCACACCTGTCCGCAGAATAAATTAGACTTAAAAAGATAAGGCGAAAGCGGATCACTCTGTCGCAAACCCTTAAAAGGTTTAATATCACCTCTGATTGACCCATTAAGAATAAAAGAATATCTGAAGGAAGAAACACAACCCATAATAATCGAAATCCAACATTCAGAAAAACCCATCCACTTCATCATCAATTCTAAAAAGCTCCACTCTACCCTGTCGTATGCTTTAGACATATCAAGTTTGAGAGACATAATCCCCTTATCTTTTGTGTTAACTTTCCCCCTTAAAGCGTGCATACTGTCAAACCCAACCATCACACTATCTGTAATACATCTCCCAGGAATAAAAGCATTTTGTGTTTCCGATATCACACTATTAAGCAAAAGCCAGAGACAATTCGCAAGTGCCTTTGAGATGCAATTATAAATTACTTTACAAAGACTAATAGGACGTAACTCTGTCATTCTAACCACTTTCTTCACTTTCGGAATAAGAAACGGTAAATAATGGTTGGTCATACCTACCGAACGCCCCTCGTTAATACACTCCAAACATAAATTCATAACATCATCACTAACAACTGACCAAAACTTCGGATAAAAATCCATCAAAAAACCATCACTACCAGGAGCCTTCAAAGGACTCATCTGGAACATAACACTATGAATTTCGTCCGCCATAAACTGACCATCTAGAAACTCCCTCTAGTTAGGCGGCAACCTTCTCGCAACTGTGTTAAAAACTTCATTCAATTGTTCTCTAGAGGGGTTAGAACTAGTGAACAAAGAAGAGAAATAACTACTGATCACACCAACCATATCTGTATCTCTAGAAGCCCAAACACTAGTATCATTATACAAGCCACTCAAAAAATTCCTTTTCCGCCGCGAAAAGGTCTTTGCATGGAAATATTTGGTATTACGGTCCCTCTCTTTCAACCACGAAACTCTGAATCGCTAACATCACAAAGTCTCTTCTTCCTGTAATAAAACCTCAAGACTCATCTCCACCATTCTATACTGACCCCAATTAACCACATCATCGTTCTCACTAAGCGGTGACAATTCCCTCATATTCAACACAATATTTTTTTTGAGCTCTAGCCTATTCACTTGATTCCATCTTTGAAGTTGCTTAGCATAAGATTGTAACCGGCTGACCATACTAACCATTTTATTATGGCCATTTGCACATTTCCATGTTTTCTCAACCAACTCAAGGCACCTTTCCTTATCAGCCCAACAACACTCATAATGGAACCGAGCTCGGTGAACACCCTTTCTATCCAAATCCTCGACTATATCAAGAATAATAGACATGTGATCTGATCTCCAGTAAGGTAAATGTTTAATCGAAAAGACTGGGAAAAGTTCTCACCACTCCACGTTACCAACATAATAATCTAAGTGTTCTTGTATCAAATGTTATTCGTCACGACAGTTGGACCATGTAAATGGTGATCCCTCATACCCCATATCCTTTAAACTATAATCGTCTAGAGCAACTCAGAAATTGTCCATTAAATAATCCTAACATAGAGCTCCCCTAAGTTTCTTAGACAAACATAAAATCTCGTTGAAATCCCCACCGACTAACCAAGGAAGAGATGATAAACCAGCCAACCTTCGTAACAAAGTGCAACCATGATACCGTTGAGACGATATTGGATGACCGTAAAACCCGATCAATCTCTATTTTTTACCTGAAAGAAGTTATTACCATGTCAATGTGAAAACGTGAAAACGATAATAAAGAAACATCAATACCTCTTTCCAAAAAAGTCATAAACCACCACTATGCGCATCTTGATCCACCAACAATTTTACGTCAAAACCCAACTTAATCCGTAAAGACTCCATAGTGTTATGGTCATAAAAAGTCTCCATCAAGAAAACAATCACAGGGCGATGTTTCTACACCAACGAGTGCAGTACTCGAAACGCTCGGCACCCTCCTAAACCCTGAGTGTTCCAAAACAATGTTTTCATTGTGTCTAGCAAGCCAGGGATATCTCCCTATTTACCGATATTGTAATTTCATAGACTTATGTCTCTTCAATTTCGTAACAGAATTCAATCTTCTCGACTCATCAACACTTCTCTTCCCCATATGAACTTCCCCAATCGACACCATTTCTCGTATCCCTCATTCTCTAGCCAACATTTTCCACCTGCCCTTCTTTTTACGTTATTCCAACTCATCCCCAACTTTATTAACCTTTATAGAAATCCTCAATCTCTTCTTCCACATCAAAACCAACATTAACCGTCTTATCCGTAATATTTGATCCCTCGACCAAACCATCCACATGCAAACCAATACCAGATGTTAGCATGATATCGGCCTCCAACATCTTCTCATGCTTGTGAAACTCATCGCCACTAGATGACACCATGATCGCACTAAGGCTCTCCTTTAGACTTCGTTTTTCGTACACATCTTCACCATTGTTCGATTTCCATAAAATCTGCATGTCCCCAATCCTGCAGTCCAACCCACAAATACCGCCTACCACCAACATTCCCTTATCTGTTCCATCTATCCGGTCCATCCAGTCGTGAGATGATCTGTGATGCAAGACATTGATACCTTTTTGTTTCTCCCTGTCGGAGTCGTCTTCCTTATTTCGACTCCCATAACCCATTAAGGGATTACTACGATATTTACCACTATGTTTATTTTGTCCCGACAGACCCGAAGCTCTCCTCCATGTACCAAACTCAAAATCCATATCCCCTCTCCTGGCATTCTCCTTTCGGATTCGACACTCCTAATAAGAATGTCCAATTAAACTACAATGGAAGCAGTATTCTGGTAACCTTTCATACCGCAACAGTAAAATTGATTCTTTCTCTTTTCCAGCTCCAAACGCAGAAACCTCTTTAAGGGTTTCAACATATCAATAACCACCTTCAAGTGCATAAACTTCCCAAAACACTCTTCAGTCACCCCAACATCGATCTCAACAAGATCCCCTATCAACTGACCCAAAAATTCACCCATCTCTTTTGTCATACAAAGTAATGGCACATTAGGTATTTGGATCCAAAACACCACTTTGTTAAAAGGTAAACTAGTAATATCACCTACTCCAGTAGGTTTTTCTAATACCAAAAAACAATTATCAAAACTCCAAGGCCCTCCTGTCCAAATCCGGAATCTATCCCCCTGATTACGAAAATAAAAAAGAAAAGTATTATCGTGCACCATTTAAATGTCCAGAGTTGTTTGCCAAATCCTAGGCATCACTGCCCGAAAAGCCTCCCTGTCAATATGCTTCTTTGACAAGACTTTCCAACAAGACATAACTCAAGTTTCTTCCCCGCTGAAACCTTTAAAGCATCGTGGACGCTCTAAAGTTTCTTCTCCGGACTCTTGATTGAAAGTGAAGCATATAGACTTGCAATCTCCTCAGAATCCATGACTAAAAACACATAAAGATAGACAAAGCCGCTGAACTCTAACCCCCACCTAGAAAACCGCCTACTTCTACACTAGGGTTTTAAAAGAGAAAACCCGGGAGAAGACTGCATCAATCTGTAAGATTATTTAGTTTATCTTGAATAAGTGTTCTATTTGTTTTATATATATAAACGTTATTATTCTATCAATATATATATATATATATATATATATATATACATATATAGTGGTTTTTCCAGTCAGTGCGTACTAATATAACTTATATCAGTACGTTACATGTGGATCATTGATTATGGAGAAGTTTTGACAAGTGTATACACTTTGAGTCAAAGCATGTAAATTTAATGGTCCACATTCAACGCACTGACGAATTTATATTAGTACGCACTGACTTGAAAATTTTCGTATTTATATATATATATATATATATATATATATATATATATATATATATAACCTCCTTTTTACTATGATCTGGATTTTCAACATTTTTTTTTTATAAACTATCTTTATTTTGTTCAAGTGTACCAACTCTAGAGATAGACAATTTGTCTGAAATCCCCATCCCCAATTTTTCAAAAAGAAAAAAAGCATCCTTAAATAAGGAAATGGGAGAAGATGAGGATGAATATCATTCCCAAATTAAAATAGGAATGAAGATAGGATCCAATATCTATCCCCAGTTTCTTAAAACCCATTTCTAACCATGTCGTTAAATTTTTTAGAAACCATCTATTCGTGCAATTATGAGCAAATATTGCACGCCATGCAATGAGGTCAAATGTTAGGGTTGTTTGGGCAATTTAACCTAAAACAAAGGCAAATGTCTATTTTTCTTTTGAAATATTATAATAATGTGTGAGTTTTGTGGGGGAAAGGGAGATAAACAAAAAAAAAAGGTGGATGTCCTTTTGAATATATAAAAATAATTTTAATAATCGCCTAACGTGACCAAGCATGAGAAGAGAATATCTTGAATAATATTATCTGATTGTCTCGGTTAAGATAGTAATTCACTAATTTAAAACTATGAATACTATAAAATCAACATCATTTATTACGTGATAAACATCAAATGGGAAAGATATCAAGATAGTCAGAGAGTTTATGTAAAAAGAATCGTAATAGGATTCTATAAGTCAACACTTACATAACAAGTTCGGGTTTTTCCGTAATCCGTGAGTGTATAATTATAATCACACTTTTATTGGAAAGTATATACAGAAAAATATATACAAACATTAAGGTGGCGTTTGGTTACCATGATGGAATGAGAATTGGAATGGGAATGAGAATTGGAATGGGAATGAGAATGGTAATGGGAATGAGAATTGGAATGGTAATGGGAATGAGAATTGGAATGGTAATGGGAATGAGAATTGGAATGGTAATGAGAATGAGAATTGGAATGGAAAGGAATGGAAAACTGATTTCTTTGTTTGGTTGGGACTTTAAAATCAATATCTGAATCGGTAATATTTTGTTTGGTTAACAACTGAATGGAATGGAATCAACTGTATTTTGACCAAAATACCCCTAATTACAAAATATTTATAATAACATTATATATTAATATATCATATTCTTATTATATATTATATATTATATATTATATATTAGAAAATATATAAATATTATATATAATTATATAATGTGTATATATATGTATAATAATATATATAATTAGAAAATATAATGTTCATTTTGGATTATAATCATAAAATATAAAAGTATAAATTATATAATAATATATATTATATATAATTATATAATGTGTGTATATATAATATATATATATATATAATTAGAAAATATAATGTTCATTTTGGATAATAATAATAAAATATTAAAGTATAAATTATATAATAATATATATTATAATTTATATATACATAATGTATATAATAATATATAATATATAATATAAATAATTAATAATATAATATAAAAAATATATTATATATAAAAATATAATATAAACAGTTATATTTTTATTATATAGTAATATATATATATATATTGAAATTATTTATTTATAATTTAAGATTTTAGTTTTGATTAATTCATTTTTTGATATGTTTTTTGAATTAATTTTTGATGTGTTACTTTTTTTTTATTTAAAAATTACAATACAAAAATTATATTGGTTAATTATGTAATCAATTTTTGATAGTTTTCAGTTAACCTACCAGACACGTTTTTTCCGTTTTCATTTTCAAAATACAATTTTCAGTATATGCTACCAGACGTGTTTTCGAAATTCGAAATTCGAAACTGAAACCAAAAACACTGTTTTCATTTTCATTTTTATTTTTTAAAATCAGCAACTGAAAAACGCTTACAGGACGAACCTTAAGATTTTAGTCCTTCTAATTTACGTTTATTTGGATTTGGTCCACTAGTTTTTAGAATTACTAATTTTTAGAATTACTAATTTTAATCTTTCCGTTAGAAATTTCGTTAGAATACACGGAATGTCATTGCCAGAGGATAAAATGACTAAAATACCCTTAATGAAGGATTCTGATGAAGGGTAGTATGGTAATTTTTATTTAATTAAATAAAAATGAAAAAAAAAACAAATTAAATTAAAATTAAAATTAATAATAATAATAATCACCGAAATTAAAAATAAAAAAGAATAAAAAGAATAAATTATAAAATAAGATCAAACATTGCAGAAATTAAAAACAAAAATTAAAAAATAAAAAAAACAAAAATAAAAAAAATAAAAAAGGAAAAAAAATTAAAAAAATTAAACTATCGTCTTCAACAGTCTTTAACCATCATCTTCATCAAACTTCAACCTTCTCCACCACCATCATAAATAACCTTCAACATTTCTCACACACCAGTCACCATCCCTCTCTTGATCTACAATTTTTCTTTTACACACAGGATATTGAAAACATCAAACTTCAAAATTAAGCTAAATATGATTATCAACAAAGTCATCAAAGTAATAACACTGTATAATTAGAACCAAATACAACACAAATCATTTCAATTAAATAATTAAAGAAACCCCACATCACATTTGATTCATATCCATCTAAAAAAAACTTACAAAACAGATCTTGAAACCCAACAAAAACTCAAAACAAAATATCTAATTTTTTCCCCTACTGAAACCCTAACCAATCCAAACTCTCTCCGTCTCAACCGGCGACAGTGTTCGGCACCTGCAAACTCCACATTCTAGCAGCAAGCTTCCTGTCCGGGATCACTCACACCATTCTCTCTCTCTCTCTCTCTCTCTCTCGATCTCGATCTCGATCTCCCTCTATCTCTAATCTCACACAATCAGATCCAAACCCATCAATCTTATTCTCTATCTCTCACCACCACCATCAACCACCCACTGTCAACCACTCGAAGCCTAGAAAGAAGAAGAAGAAGAGAGAGATCGAGAAAGAAGAGAGAGATCGAGAAAGAAGAGATCGGCACTCGATCGGGCTTTCGGTCGCCGTCGTCGTCGCCGTCGTCGTCGTCGCTTCTTCTATTTTGAGTGTGGATGGGTTCTGATCTGGTTGAGACCACTATATTCTCTCTCATCTCAATCTCACTTCGATTTGGGTGGGTTCCAGTCGGGTTTTTGTTTGGTTATGGATGATGATGAAGATGGAGATGGAGATGGAGATGGAGATGGAGTGACCAGAGTTGAAGGTGGTTGTTTGTTTGGGGTTGGTGGTGAAAAATCCAAGTTTCTTTTTTTGGTTATGAAACAAACCTGGTTTATTTTTATGGATTGTAAGATTTATCGGTGTTTAAAGGCCGTTTTTTATGATGATGAATATGGTTGATGGCTGATGAAGTTTAATTTGTTTTTTATATATTTTTATTTTAATAATATTTATTTGTTTTTAAAAATTAACTTAAAATTACTATTATACCTTTCTTTTAGACTGGTTTCTAGAAGATTTTGAAGAATTTTCTATAATGCCCCTTTGACCTAACGGAAGTCAATGAAAAACAAACGGAATTGGACGGAAAGGACTGGATTATGTATTGTCAGAGAACTATTAGACTGAATTAAGTAATTCCAAAATCTAGTAGACTAAACTCAAATAAACGTAAACAATAGGGACTAAAATCATAACTTTTTTTTTTTTAATTTGAATCCTTTTCTCACATCATCTTATCCTCATCTAAATTAATGGTATAAAACATAAAAATTTATAAAAATAATCTAGACCATTGATGTACTCTATTAGATATATATCAATAGATTACAAATATAAGGACAAGACGAGGAGAAAAAAGGTAAAGGATTGCATGTCCTTTTAAATAGCCAACGTGTTTTGTTGTGTTACTTTTTAAAAAAGAAAAATCCCAATTCCCAAACATACTAACTCTTTCGAAAAAGACACTTCATTTTATATTTTTTTATTATATAGCCCAATGATCTTAATTGATCCTTTTAATTTGCAAAAAAAAACATGCAAATCACAGCTTAATTAAATTTAACAAAAGTGAATAAAGATTCACATAAAATTATTAGAATTGTTAAAAAATTGATAATTTTACAGATCTAATAAACAAAATGAAACAAACCATATCAGTAATAAAAACAATAAAATTTAGTCTGATATAAGCTTTTTGGGATGACTGCATATATTCAGTAAAAGTAACAACAAAAACGAGCCTGATGATAGTTTGTTACAGAATATATATACGTACCCAAAATAGATTTCCTCACTTTGACCTTATACCCATTTTTACTTTTCTAAATAAAACCACAATAGTATAAGCCTGTTGAAATTGTTTTACATATTAGATCAAAATGATTTCCAATTTGTGTGAAAATTAAATACACTTAGCATAAAACTTGTTAAGTTTAATACACTATTCCATAATAAAAAGAAAAAAGAAAAAAGAATAAGTGAAAAGTGTTTGTCTAGTTTTCATTAGTCCAGCTGAAACTGTTTATGGTGGTTTCAATTGGAATGTATGTTTGAGAATATTAGGCTTCTTAACTAAAGTACTGAAAAAAACGTCGTTTTATATATATAAAAAAAACGCATAAGCCGATTAATCGGCTTCACAAGTCGGGATAGGCGGAAGCCTAGTTGGCACTTGGTTAGGCGCCCGACTAGGCGTTCAACCGCCTAGGAAGGCTGATTAAAGCAAAATCGTGGCGGCCGAAGCCGCCTAATGGCTAGACGCCCGTCTAGACCAAATACTAGAACACCGGTTATATTTATTTTATTTTATATAAGCTTTATTATGCATCAATTATATATATATATATATAACCTCATTATACTGTGATCTTGATTTTCAACATATTTTTTTTATATAAATAATCTTTATTTTATTCAAGTGTACCATTTCTAGAGATAGACATTTTCTTTGTAATCCCTATCCCCGTTTTCTCAACAACAACAAAAAAGCATCCTTAAATAGGGAAATTGGAGAAGATGAGAATGAATGTCATTCCCAAATTAAATTAGAGATGGAGATGGGTCCAATATCTATTCCTATTTTCCCAAAACCCATCTCTAACCTTCTCGTCAAATTTTTTAGAAGCCATCAGATGTTCGTGCAACTATGAGCAAATATTGCACGTCATGCAATGAGGTCAAATGTTAGCGGTGTTTGTGCAATTTAACCTAAAACAAAGGCAATGTCTATTTTTCTTTTAAAATATTATAACAATATATGAGTTTTGTAGGGGTAGAGACACACTTAAACCCAAACCACAAAAAAAAAAAAAAAAAAAGGCTGTCCGTTTCGATATATAAAAATAAATTCAGTGACTGCCTAACATGACAAAGTACGAAAAAGGAGTGAAGAGAATATCTTGAATAGTATTCTCTGATTCTCTGGGTTAAAATAGTAATTCTTGAAACTATGAATTCTATATTAATATACATTTCATAATAAAAGAGAAACTGAGTGTGGGACTGGGGGATTTCATGTCTACATTTATTTACATAACTACTTTGCATACGATTACATGACACCCTTTTTTTTTTCTTTCATTTTTTAAAATAAATTACAATTAAAAGTGGCGAATGATACCATAAAAAATAAAGGGCGATTACCAAGTTAATCCTGAACTTTATTCAAAATTTTAAATTATTTATGACATTTATAAAAGTGATCAAATTCATCTATAATTTTAATTGACATACCAGATAGGTCCCTATATTAATTTTCCATCAGCCAAACTTAATGGTCCAAGGGTATGTTTGTCTTTTTATAATATGTAAACAAAATCTAAACTAAAATCTAAACTATAAAAAAAACTAAAATCATTTTATAATTATAAAAATAATTATAAAATCTAATAATTCATGAGATAGAGGATTTGCAACCTATGAATCTATGATCAGCTCTATTTCTGATGAGTTCACATGAAAATATGTTGTCATTTATGATTTGAAAGGAAAAACTTAGCCCTTGGCCTGCTGCCGTTTTTCAATCCGTTTTTGTTTTTATCTTCCCAAAATGATTTCGAATCCGCGTTCGTTAATCATTTTTCATTTTTTTTAAAAAATAAAATGAAAAAATGTAAAACAAAAACACAAAATACTTATTTTTGTTTTTGTTTTTCAAAAAAATTAACAATAACATTATTTTCTTTTTTCTTTTTTCTCTTCAACCGTGAGTTCTTCGTGTTCTTCATCATCTTCTCTCTTCTCATCTTCATCTTCTTTCTTCCTTTGTTGTTCGCTGTCGCCGCTGATCAGCTCCTACTCACCACCACCGATCTTCTTCAACTGGTCTTCAACTTCTTCTTCTTCTCCTCCTCCTCCTCAGCCAAACATATATTTGTAGGTTTTGATATTCTTAATTGGGTTTTGTATTATATAAAATAATTGAAGTTCTTGGAATTGTTTGGTTGGACATTGGGGTTTGGTTTTACTAACGGGAGTGTCTCGCCTGAACTGACATTTTTTTTTTTAATATTTTTGAATTGTATGAATTGGTTTGGATTGACGAATGCAGATGTGGTGTTAGACTGACGGATCTGGAGTGTGCATCAATGTCTCATCATTAGAAGCATTCACCGTTACGATCCAATTGTAACAGATTTCAGATTTTGCAGTAAAAATGAAGACTTTTTCTTCTTCATCGTTTGGAATGAGCTTATGTACAATCAATTAAAAGAAAAAAACACCGGATGATGAGACTCTAATTGGATCGTAAGATTTTTTTTTTCAATCGAATGCCTATCAATTAAAATGAAGCCTTTTTTTATCCAATCGAAAGACTTTATTATTATTTTTTTTAGTAAAAAATTAAAATTTATTTCTCAATTATAAGATATTTGATAAAATATTGACTCACGTTATATTCAAATTTAAAAAATAAAAAAATTACGATTTTTGATATTTTTCGGTTAATCTATCAGATACGTTTTTTTCGTTTATAATTTCATAATCCAATTTTTACGGTACGTTATTAGACGTTTTTTTAGATTTTAAAATTGAAATAAAAAATATTATTTTTATTTTCATTTTCCTTTTTAAAAAATAAAAAATGAAAATGTTTATAGAAAGGTCCCTTATATCCAACGTGCAATACCTCTCTCTCTCCACTAAATAATATATGGATTTAAGATTGATTTGATTGTATTCTAGAAACGGGCTTTCCACATATAACAATTAATCTGCAGAATAAAAATAAAAAAAAAACAAACTGATGATAAGATCAAAACACATAAATGATGACACATGATAAGATTAAAGCATCATAAACACCTGTACTGCCTATCTTACCGTCCATTCATTAACTATATCCATAACTATTTGTAGTTACTAATATACCTTTTTTTTTCTTTTGATGTAGATTAATAAAATTATATAAAGATATTAAATATGAATAATTTATTTATAAAATAGTTTTGATAAATATATAGATGTCAAATTAAAATATATAACATAAATAAATATTTTTATATAATTTCATAAATATATACTTATTTAAAAAAATTCATATATATATATATATATATATATATATATTATTGTTATCGTTAATGAATTGACAATAAGATAGGTAGTACAGGTGTTTAAGGTGCTTTAATCTTATTATATATGTATATAAAATTTCAATTCAGTACGTACTAATATAAATTTAATTTATTAGTACGTTGGATGTGAACCATTAGATTTATATGTTTTGATTCAAAATGTTTATAATTATCAAAACTTCTTCATAATCAATGATCCAGATACAACTCACTGATAAGTTATATCAATACGTACCGACAGAAAATCAATACATATATTAATAAAATTGGACTTATTTAAAGAAAAAAAACATTACAAACAATCACACAGAAAAACCCATTAGACATCGAAAAACCCTTAGACATCATGCATATATATTTTAACTTTGTGAAATCCGGATTTATATCGGTATAAATTGGGTTCCGGATAAAAAGACACGTGTAATCTTGGTAATTTATATATAAATAAATATATAAAAAAATTGTTGTGCACTACATGTTGCAATATAATTTATATAATCTGTAGTTATCTGTTACGATATTTTATGTGCATTGTCTCCTCTTTTTTGGACACATTTTTTATAAATTTCAAGAAAGTCTAAAGATGACTTGTTACATGTTATATATCTCCAATTACATGTTTTCAAATAATAATAATAATAATAATAATAATCTCCAACTAGATAATGGAATTGTATTGTTGTAGTTATCTGTTGGATTTATTAGTGTTTGTTGCTTTGTTTTAAATATTTGACCAATGTAGGCCTATATTATTGCTAATAACCTTCAAAACTAGTGCAACAATTACAGATTATTTTGGTCATAACAAATTTAAGAATTGATTCCGGTGTACGAACTATATCAGCTTCCGTCATGATAATTTTTTTTTTTTAATTGTTTATAAACAAGGTTTTCTACAAATTTATTTTTAATTTTTATATGGAATGAAAATTTATTAAAATATCCCTACTTTTTAACAATTTATTAGTAAAATTTGAAAAGCTAAGTTTTTCCACCTTATTTTAAAAGCAATTTGACAAAATATAATATAATTTTGTGATTAATCGATGATAATAAATAATTACATTTCACATTCATTCAATTAATTTGGTATATTAACTCATAACTTGAATGGTATGTTTACAATAAATTGATTTCATCAAGTTTCAATCAATTCTTGATTTGACCGATATCAAAGTTAAAATAAAATAAAAATGGAGAGGAGTACGGTATATAGGATTTGGGTAGGTGGTATAAAATAATAAAATATGAAACTGGAAACCTATTTATATAAATTTCTTTCTTTCTTGTAGTTGCATAATAAATAATGTTGAACAATATGTGAAATATTTAATTAGCATATATTCATTTATAATGACTGACAAAA
Source organism: Dipteronia dyeriana (assembly GCA_032871835.1). Classification (NCBI taxonomy): domain Eukaryota; kingdom Viridiplantae; phylum Streptophyta; class Magnoliopsida; order Sapindales; family Sapindaceae; genus Dipteronia; species Dipteronia dyeriana. Next base: position 2,618,812 of record CM065297.1, read on the forward strand.
ATTAAAACTCTACACTTGGAGTTTTATTTTATTTCTTTAACAAACCTCAACTCTTAGTTAAAAAAAAAAATAAAAAAATCTCAACAATAAAAACAAATTTGTTAAAAAGAAAAGAAATACCACGCACACCGAATCTTGTTATAAACAATATACAAAATTTGTGATTGACAATTAATAAATAAAACGAAAAAAAGAAGAAAGTAATCTCAACCGCTCATCATTAATAATACTGACGTAGTGACGTGTGATTTACCACGCGGTGACAAAAAATTTACCCAAAAAACTAGTTTAATCTCATGCCAGGTGGCTCCATGAACAGAGTGACAGCTTTGATTATTTGAATGAAAATTACTAGTTTAGTGCCATGCAAAGGTTTAGTACTATTAAACCCTAACAGTATATATAGAATTATAGATGGATGTTGGATATGCATGAAACCTTTAAAAGAATTTCCACTTGCTTTACAATTAGTTTTTTTTTTCTTTTAAGTTGATTCACATTAAAATTATAAATCCAAATCAAATTACATTAAAATTCTCTTCTTCTTACAAGTTGCGTCTCTCTTTTGACCACCCCCATCGATCACAATACATATAAATCGTTTGGAAATCTCCCTCTTCTCTTGGCTTCTTCAGTTCTATATAATCTCCTCTTTGTCAGTATATCGTCTTCTTCAATGGAGACTAAACAATATGGTGATCCATCGAATTCTCTAAATTCACCTCTCATTATTCAAACTAAAAACCATCAAGAAGTAGAGAATTTAGAAGCAAATAACGATCACCATCATCGAGAACCCAGTTCAAGCTCTGGTTTCTTCAAGACATGTTTCAATGGACTCAATGCCTTGTCAGGTATTTTTTTTTTCTCTGTTTTTTTTTTTTTGTATTTATTATTAATTGTCCTTAATCTTGAAAGTGTAAGCTGTCACATATTTGTAAGGTTTTCGATTTGCTAATTGACAAACAGATTGTTAATTTATTATTATTTTTATTTGCTACAATCTGTATCTGGGTTTAATATTTTCTTTGACTTAATCCAGATGCATATATATATATATATGGTCCAAGATTTGAGTCAATAATTTTTGAATTGAGAGGTTGGAGGACCCTTGATATGATTTTATATGAAATATTTTTGTTGAATTTCAACCTAATGTTTGCTCTTCCAATCTAGCAAAGAAATCAACTAGAGATGATAATTAAAATAGAAATATTCATAAAAAAAAATAAAGACTATTAATCTAAATAAAAAAAAAAGAGTTGATATGAGTATCAACTTATAAACTAAAAAATTTCTTATATGATAAGAGCAATAAAGATTCAAATGCTTGAAATATGTGAAAAAAAAATTATAGAACTCGAGCATACCGTATTTTGAATTATTGCTGACATTTTATAGTATCCTGGAAATTATGTCGACAAAGAGATGTAGATCATTTATAGTTTAAATTTATGTATGGATGAAACCAGAAATAAAATACTATACAAAAATAAAAGGTAAAAGAAATTAATGATATATAGAAATGGCAGCTGTAAAATCTAATATCCTGGTGAATGCATGTTTGTTATTATTTCAATATTTTAATTATGATCATGTGTGGTTTATAATAATTTGTGGCTTCTCGAGACTTGCAAGTAACTATCAATTTTTTAATTGGCACAGCAAAAAAGGAGAAATAAAAACTTTTAGTTTGGTGTCACAACTTAAATTACAAACACTGTTAATCTAAAGAAAAAAAAAATCGAGTTGATATAAGTATCAACTTATAAACTAAAAAATTTCTTATATGATTATTGCTGACAAATGTTTACAAGATGTGAAACAAATTATACCATATTTTGAATTATTGATGACATTTTATAGTATCCTGGTTGCTGGAAATTAAGTCAACACAGATATAGATCATTTAGTTTAAAGTCATGTATGGATGAAACCTAGAAATAAAATACTATAAAAAATAAAAGGTAAAAGAAAATAATAATATATAGAAATGGCCGCTGTAAAATCTAATATCCTAGTGAATGCATGTATGTTTTTCAATTTTTTAATGATGATCATGTGTGGTTTATAATAATTTGTGGCTTCTCGAGACTTGCAAGTAACTATCAATTTTTTAGTTGGCACAGCAAAAAAGGAGAAATAAAAACTTTTAGTTTGGTGTCACAACTTAAATTACAAACACTGTTAATCTAAAGAAAAAAAAATCGAGTTGATATAAGTATCAACTTATAAACTAAAAAATTTCTTATATGATTATTGCTGACAAATGTTTACAAGATGTGAAACAAATTATACCATATTTTGAATTATTGATGACATTTTATAGTATCCTGGTTGCTGGAAATTAAGTCAACACAGATATAGATCATTTAGTTTAAAGTCATGTATGGATGAAATCTAGAAATAAAATACTATACAAAAATAAAAGGTAAAAGAAAATAATAATATATAGAAATGGCCGCTGTAAAATCTAATATCCTAGTGAATGCATGTATGTTTTTCAATTTTTTAATGATGATCATGTGTGGTTTATAATAATTTGTGGCTTCTCGAAACTTGCAAGTAACTAACAATTTTTTAGTTGGCACAGCAAAAAAGGAGAAATAAAAACTTTTAGTTTGGTGTCACAACTTAAATTACAAACACTGTTAATCTAAAGAAAAAAAAAATCGAGTTGATATAAGTATCAACTTATAAACTAAAAAATTTCTTATATGATTATTGCTGACAAATGTTTACAAGATGTGAAACAAATTATACCATATTTTGAATTATTGATGACATTTTATAGTATCCTGGTTGCTGGAAATTAAGTCAACACAGATATAGATAATTTAGTTTAAAGTCATGTATGGATGAAACCTAGAAATAAAATACTATACAAAAATAAAAGGTAAAAGAAAATAATAATATATAGAAATGGCCGCTGTAAAATCTAATATCCTAGTGAATGCATGTATGTTTTTCAAATTTTTAATGATGATCATGTGTGGTTTATAATAATTTGTGGCTTCTCGAGACTTGCAAGTAACTATCAATTTTTTAGTTGGTACAGCAAAAAAGGAGAAATAAAAACTTTTAGTTTGGTGTCACAACTTAAAGTACAAACACTGTTAATCTAAAGAAAAAAAAAATCGAGTTGATATAAGTATCAACTTATAAACTAAAAAATTTCTTATATGATAAGATCAATACAGTTTCAAATGTTTAAAAGATGTGAAACAAATTGTACCATATTTTGAATTATTGATGACATTTTATAGTATCCTGGTTGCTGGAAATTAAGTCAACACAGAGATATAGATCATTTAGTTTAAAGTCATGTATGGATGAAACCTAGAAATAAAATACTATACAAAAATAAAAGGTAAAAGAAAATAATATATGTAGAAAAGGCGGCTGTAAAATCTAATATCCTAGTGAATGCATGTATGTTTTTCAATATTTTAATGATGATCATGTGTGGTACAAGTAACTGTCAATTTTTTAATTGGCAAAGCAAAAAGAAGAAATAAAACACTCCCACACACTTCTAGTTTGGTGTCACAACATCACTGGCTTATAATAATATTATAAAAATCAAGCCATTCACTGGCTTTAACTACAGATTTTTGTTGGCTTCTGATTCAATTTATTAATTATTATAGGATTCTAGCCAATGATAAAGTGATCATCTTTTCCTTGGTAGTCAAGTATTTGATTTGTTAAACATATGTAAAATATATAAGTTTTGTGTTGTATATATATTGATTGCAAGTTTAGGTGGAGAATACTTCTAACAATTATAGGAATTGCCTTTCATATCAACTATATCCTGTTAACATTATCACTAATATTCTAACATTTTCATTTAATTAGCATGATAGTTGAATTGATACTCTCACATCATTTCTGACGTCATTTTTGTAGTGTTGAAAACAGTTAGTATTGTTGTGCAACAGGATTATATATTTTAATGGTTGTTTTTATATATAAACTGTGACTTCAAGATAGATATATTATACGGTTAGGATATTCTACTGCTCAAATTGTTTGATTGTATTTAATGAAGCCAAAGAACCTAAAAGGTGTGGCCATATAGTGAGTGATGAGAAATGAGAAAATATATATGATTGCATGATGACTAGTGACCACTTGAATGGGAATGTGTGGTGCTGTTATCATGATAATGCTTTTTATCTTCTTATATTTGTGATGACATGATGAAGTTAAGTTTGTAATTCAAAACTTAAAACAATATTCCAAATACATAGTAAAAGTATTGATTTTTTTTTTTTTTCATTTTCTCCCTTTCTTGTTATTAGGGTTATATAAGTCTTTCTCTCGTTTCAAATTCCATATTGTTTTATATCTTTACATTAGTAATTATTTCGAGGAATGATATGAATCCGAAATTTTATACCTCTGATAACACGGCTCGTAACTGCATGTATTAGCTCTAAAACATTGTAGAGATTTAAAGTTTCTTAAGAGATTTAGGCCCCGTTCAACAGTTATTTTTCAGTATGTTTTCGTTTTTTTTTTTTTAAAACGATTTCGAAAACGCGTTCATTAACCGTTTTTCATTTTGTTTTCAAAAAACGAAAAAAAAATGAAAAACAAAACCGGTGTTAAAAGTGAAAGATTTGAAAAATATAAAATACTTGTTTTTTGTTTTTGTTTTTGTTTTTGTTTTTGTTTTTGTTTTTGTTTTTCACTTTTTTTATATATATAAAAAAATCATTTTTTAAACTATTAATTATACTATTATACGTTTCATATGGTTAATATAAGACATGACAAGATTTTTAAATGACCAAAGTGCCCATATATATATACATTATAATTATTATATATATATATATATATATATTATAATATTATATATTATAACATATAATATTGGGAAACGTATTCCCCATATTCCTCAGGCTCTCCAGGCTCCTTAGATCATGCGAATTACTCTGATCCAGATGCATTGCCAGATCTTTCCCAGATCTACTTGGCTACCAGAGCTGACCCTTAACCATCCACCCAGCCGGTTGACACATCTGAGTCTTCAGATGAAACCTCGGAGGAACCAGCTCCTATGGTCAACGAACCGCCTGACCAAAGGCCTAGGCCCCAGGCCCCACCCCAGAAACCTACAAATGGCCATTGGTTTAATTTTGACGACCTAGCACCTCGGCAATGGAGAAAAAGAATGTCAGAAATGAGCGCCTGACTCGACCTGCAGACAACAAAACGGGAAAACAACACAGAGTCCATTTTGAGAGAATTTGTCTCCAGATATACTGGATCTCTCAGAGATTGGTACCAAGCCCTTGGAGAATACCAACAACTACAACTGGTTCGATGTGGATCGGTATCCCAAGCAATGAGAATTGTCTTTCGAGAGTTCCTCGAATATGTCTCTCAATTCTATAAACATACCAGACAAGAATTCTTTGAAATGAGAGTATGTTCACTAGACAAGAGAGACATAGATTACCACTACAGGCGCATGTCTTTCAGGTACCATGCACTCGGTGGGATCAACGATGAAACCTTGAGACAGGTGTACTTGAACTCCCTCCCTACAGAACTTCAGGGAGAACTCCAAAGATTAATTGAATTCTCAGGTAGGGGCCTATGAGACATTACTCTAGGAGAAATCCACATGTTCACCCACACTGCATTAGATAAACTCTGTGCCACCCAAAGAGTTTTTGCAAAAATGATCAAAGAAGGTAGAAAGTATGACAGATACTGTAAATTTCCTCCCACCTACCATTTCAAATGCAACTCCACTGAACACTGCAACTGTAGAGCAAACAGATCCCACAGAAGACGACCTTTCGGAAACACACTCCGAAAAGACAACAGTTCCTCAAACCCCAGGAGGAATAGGAAATATAAATATTATAGGAAGAAGGCAATGAGATCATTGAACAAGTCCAACAAGTGCTTTGCCTGCGGACAAGAGGGTCACTATGCCAAGTAATGCCCTAATAAAAGAGCAAAATCTGCTAAGCTTATCCAACAGCTTAGACAGGTTGCTGATGAGATCCCCTCAGATGCGGACATTGAATCTTTCTTCTCAGAACAAGAAGATGTTAACCAGTTGACCTCCTTTATGGTCCACGATTCAGACGACTCCAGCACTTCCTCAGAACAGACAGGATATACAGATCCTGATTCCCCTTCGGAAGCCTACCAAGCCACCGGTAAGGTAGTACAGGCCCCCAGGTTAAAATCCATGTTCTAACAACCAAATACTCCAAGCCCGTCCATGTCATTACCTATTTCGATACTGGAGCACATTCCTCGATGATGAATCCCAAAATCCTTCCTGTTGATGCATGGAAAGAAGAAAAAAATGAGTTTCTAGCAGCATATGGACAAATTTTCAATACTTACCTGATCTTCAAGCACAAAGTTGGCATACAATTTTTCCCTTCGTTCGCCCTTTGGACTCAGGTCATTAGAACCCCTCTTCCAGAAAAAGACATCCTCATCGGATGGGATATCTACAGCCAATCCAGAGCCATCAAAATCCTCCCTAATGGAATCCACTACAAAAGGGAGTTCAAACCCTTCATCGACATCCCCAAGATTTTCCCCTTTCAGACATCAATCCAGATTTCCAGCAAATTCAAGAAAAACTCCTACAATTCTGCACCAACGGCCATGCAGACTTCAAACATCAACACCCACTATGGAAAAACCCCGACTTCTTCATTAGACTCCCTTTGAAACTCAATGAAGATGTCAACCCAACGAAAGCTACTCACTCGGGAATGTCCCCTTCTAACCTATCCCTGGCAACTGTAGAATGTGACGAGCTCCTCAGACAAGGCCTGATAGAGCCCACCTTTTCTCCATGGGCTTGCCAAGCCTTTTACGTTGAGAAAAGGTCAGAACAACTCAGAGGAAAGAAGAGACTCGTAATTGATTACAAGCCTCTCAACCTCTTCCTCCTAGACGATAAGTTCCCAGTTCCCATAGCCAATTCGTTATTTTTCCAAATTTCTGGAGCCACTGTTTTCTCCAAGCTTGACTTGAAAGGAGCATTCTGGCAGATTGGTATCCATCCAAATGACAGACCCAAGACGGCTTTCTACCTCCCGAATGCCCAATACCAATGGACAGTCTTACCTTTTGGGCTAAAAATAGCCCCTTCACTCTTCCAAAAGGCCATCACCAGGATTTTCCGTCCAATCCTCCATACGACCCTGCTATACATCGACGATATCATACTATTTTCACCTGACAAGGAATCACATGATAAGCTCCTACAACATTTTCTCCAACTCATTGACAGATATGGAATCATGCTATCTGACAAGAAGAGCTTAATTGGTGTTACTGAGATTGAGTTCCTTAGCATGAAGATTAAAGATGGGTCCTATGTTCCTGGACCTCATCTCGCTAGACAGCTTCTTGCCTTTCCAGATTCAAACCTTTCACAAAAGCAGGTCCAACAATTCATTGGCATTGTCAATTATATCAGAGACTTTATCCCACCAGCAGGCCATTACACTACAACCTTGTCCAAACTCCTCAAGAAAGATCCCACTCCGTGGGACACCTCTCACTCTGAGGCAGTAGTCCACTTAAAGAGTGTCTCCAAGAGACCTCTCCCTCTGCATATCCCTTCTCCGGGACAACTCATCCTACAGACTGATGCCAGTGATCACTTCTAGGGAGCTGTCCTCTTTGAAGAATCCAATGGAAAATGTCACTATTGTAGTCATGCTAGTGGACAGTTCAAAGATGCTCAGAAACACTATCATACCATTTATAAGGAGATCTTTGCTGTGAAAAATGGAATCTCCAAGTTTGATTTCCATCTTAGGACCAAAAACTTCATCATCGAAATGGATAACTCATCCTTTCCAAAGGTTCTTGAATTCCACATCAAGCTACCCCCAAATCCCCAGCTCTTGAGACTCAAGGATTGGTTCTCCAGATATGACTTTTCCGTCAAACACATTAAAAGACACCACAACATCATCCCTGATATGCTTTCGAGACCTCACCTTATCACTCTGATATCCTGGGTTGGTCCAATCCCCTTGATTTACATGATATCCTCACATGCCTCTTCCTCAACAGCTCCGCCTGTAGTTCCACCACCTCCTACTTTCCCGCTAGAATTTATGGCTACTCTACAACCGGGCCATATTCCCTCTGTTCAACAGGTCCATGACTTTGCAAAATTATACCTCCCTAGGTATCTTGCCTAGATCAACGATCAAGGTTGCCACCACAAGTTAGCCAATCCTAGCAAACCTTTCCTCGATCCTTTCATATATCAACTATTTTACTATTATTCCGACCAAGTACTATGGTTCCTATGGTGCTTATCGGTCTTCCACCACCATGCCATAATTTTTCCTCTCCAAGCATTATACGGTTTCCTCCAGAGCCCGACCTCTCCTAACCTCCGAACCTTCCTACAGTGGTTCAATCCTCTATCCGTCTGGCGTACCGAACTTACCAGGCTTATGAGCCAATACCATCTTTGGAAAATGAACCCAGAACCGGCCTCCAAAGTATGTTGCATTTGGGCTTTTAGCAGGCCCTACATGCACAACCCACATACCCGGCTTCTTTGGTCCTCCAATGTCAGCTACGAATGGGATACTTCGTATGACTACGAAAGACTGTATCGGACCGGTATCCAGATTCCTCTCTTCAATTTCTTTTATGACGTCAACAATGACAAAACAGACGTCCTTTTCATCCTCCCAGAGGTCCCACGGGATCCAGCAAGAAGCTGTCACCCCTTCCAGAACTCTTATCTTCTGGATTCCCAAGACCAGACTGACACGTGGCCCTGTTCCATTTATGGGGCTTTTGACTCAGACGACGAATACCACACCACCTGTAACCTCAGCAGTCCATAGTTGTCTCGCCTACCCTATCTGTATAATTATTAGTGTGTTTGCCAGCTGCCAGAACAGCTTTCTAGTGCTTTGTTGACTTTTGTATAATTATTGCTGTATGTCGGCCTCCGTCTCTGGCCTTATCCTTTGTAAGATAGGCTTGCCACTTGTTTGCTGAGTGCTTCCTTTTCCTATATAAGGAAACCCTGCTCTATTTGTAAAATCATCAGAAAATCAGAATAAAGCTTGAGTGTTTATGGCTTTCTAAACAGTTTCCCTCGTCCTAATCTTCAGACGGTTCTACGTCTAGAACTATGATTCTTTAAGATCCCAGTATGCTCTATGCTTGCCTCGTATGAGGACCCTGAATATCAGAATATATTTTGGTTTTCTAGTCTGGTATATCGGCTGGAATACCTGAACATATCCGGAACCAGAATGTTGCTGGCTAGGATAAACTCAGGTTTAACAACGCCACGTACTGACCAGAATTTGACTTAAGATATCCACCTATCTCTGTTAGTATTTTGTAAGTACCCTTTTATTATTATATATCATAATATATATTTATGTTATATATATATAATATTATAATATATTATTATATAGTAATATATATATATTGTAATTATTTATTTATAATTTTAGAGTTTAATTTTGATTAATTCATTTTTTGATATGTTTTTTTAAATTAATTTTTGATATGTTAATTTTGTTTAATTTAAAAATTACAATACAAAAATTATATTGATAATATAGGCGAACTCGTAACTATAATACATAGCCGAGAATTAAAGTTTCTTAAGAGATTCAATCTCAAAGCCTATATACATCATGTTGCCTCTAGTTTTCCAGACACTAGTCACAATTAAAAGAGGTACTAAAAAAAAAACCTCAACAGTATCCATCTTAAAAACACGGCTTATATATATAATGATATGGTACTTTAACTAATATTTTGGCTACTAGTGGAAGCTGACATCGCGGTGCGTTCCATTGTGCTTCACATGTTTCATATTTTATTTATGTTCTTTTGAATGGTTCAAAGTACAAACTCATGTAATCACATCATAGTTGGGTATGAGTGTTACAAACGAAATGGGAGTCTAGTTGTTAAAATTAAAATTGGGTAGGAAGTATAATTAGTGTCTAACTATTTTTGTCGAGATTTAATTATTTCCTGGTAGTGTTATTTCGTTAGCTAGTTTAGCTGATTAAGAGAGATGATTAACATAAAAGAATATATCTATTTATAAATTTCAATATTCTAAAATAACATCTAATTGTCTTATTTCGTTAACTAGTTTTGTCGATAAAGAGAACAGCAAAGAAAATATCTAATAAATTTTAATATTCTAAAACAACACAATAAAAGAAGCTTTATATTTGTCTTTTTAGACATATTTTTTATTTATAGTACTCTTGTTAAGGAGAAGAACATGGATGATAAAATTTATCATGTGACATCATCATAAAGTGTGTTTTAGATTTTGAACTAGTCAAGATATGAAGGATGATGAATCTATGTTAAAAAGCAGGAAGTGGGTCCTTAGAATTCATAAAGCATGTGATGATCGAATAACGACCAGAACTGTTCACTAGAAGTTCCAGGAAGTTGACAAGTCCTGAAGCCTTTGAAATGTGTTTTTTTTCACTGAAGTTTTTCTAGTAAGCAATAACACTTTATAAGAACAGCTAAGACAATACATGAACATCTTCAAAACTCACTTTTGTTAACTTTATAAAAGATATATTTAATTTCTCCTTCGATTCCTGCCTCTTCTGTGCTGCAACTCTCTTTCTCTCTCTCTCTTAAGCACAAACCATGTCAAACGATGGCTCAACCTTGAAGGTGCCTCTCATTGTTGATGAGAAGCAACAAGGGGTTGGGCTGAAGCTAGAGGATGTAGAGTCAAACTATGTTCATCCAATAAATACGCACACCACCTCCTTCTTCAAGACTTGCTTCAATGGACTCAGTGCTTTGTCAGGTTTCATTAGACTTCTCCATTTCACAAATAGCTCTTCATTAGCTTCTGCTTTTGTTGTCGGATATATTAAGTACTGCATGTGTTCTTCATTTTTGTGGTTTTGCATACTGATAATTATTAATTTGTTGCAATAATTATTTGGCAACCTACAGGAGTTGGAATATTGTCAACCCCATATGCACTATCATCAGGAGGATGGTTGAGCTTGATTCTTCTGTTCGTTATCGCCATTACAGCTTTCTACACTGGCTTGTTGATCAAAAGATGCATGGATGCGGATCCAAACATCAGAAGTTATCCGGACATAGGCGAACGAGCATTCGGGAAGAAGGGGAGATTCCTCATATCCATTTTCATGAACTCTGAGCTCTACTTAGTCGCCACAGGTTTCCTGATTCTCGAAGGAGATAATTTGCAGAATCTGTTACCGAACGTGGAATTTACATTAGGAGGGTTGACAATTGGTGACAAACAAGGCTTTGTTGTGATTGTTGCTCTTATAATTCTGCCTACAGTTTTGTTGGATAATCTAAGCATCCTCTCGTATATCTCTGCCAGTGGAGTTTTGGCTTCTATTATCACACTTGCATCCATTTTCTGGACCGGTGCGTTCGAAGGAGTTGGATTCCATCAAAAGGGAACCTTTGTTAATTTGCAGGGACTTCCTACTGCTATAAGCTTGTATGCCTTCTGTTATTGTGCTCATCCAGTCTTCCCTACTCTCTACACTTCCATGAAAAACAAAAACCAGTTCTCTCTCGTAAGTAAACGCTAACGTGTCCATTTCATATCTTAAATACTATCGCATTATATTATCCTGTGTGTTGAATAATACTGATGGTGGACACTTTTCAAGGTTGAAGATTGAAGCAAGTTAGTGCTTGATGAATTGCTAGGGATGCTGACTTGAATACATATTGCAGGTTCTGATGGTGTGCTTTTTCTTGTGTACTTTTATCTATGCATCCATGGCGATTTTCGGGTACTTGATGTTCGGGTCTGGGGTCAAGTCACAGATAACTCTAAATCTTCCAACCAATAATCTTAGCTCAAGAATGGCAATATACACAACTCTGGTGAATCCCATTTCCAAGTATGCACTGATGGTCACACCAATTGTGAATGCTACTAGGAATTGGTTTGCAAGTCACCGCAACAAAGAGCCTTTTAGGCTGCTGACCAGCACTGCCTTGGTTATAAGCACTGTCATTGTAGCCCTCACTGTCCCGTTCTTCGCGTATCTCATGTCCCTGGTTGGAGCATTTTTGAGTGTCACAGCTTCAATCATATTGCCATGCTTGTGCTATCTGAAGATTTCAGGCACTTATCAGAGACTTGGATTTGAGATAGTGGTCCTTGTGGGAATTATTATTATTGGTGTTGCAGTTGTAGTAATTGGTACTTACACATCTCTCGTACAAATTATTGGGCATTTATAGATGTACTAGTTCTCTTTTGTCAATGCAATTGTTGGTGGCCTTTTCTTCTATATAACTTTCCAGTTAGTTCTTAACTATAATCACTAAAAGATTGGCAATATACACAACTCTGGTGAATCCCATTTCCAAGTATTTTGTTGAATCCCATTTCCAAGATTGGCAATATACACAACACTGGTGAATCCCTGAACAAGATTTGGAGCCTACTTGATGGACTATGTGCTTATAATTTATAATTTCGATTATCCTCTCTGTAAAGGGTGTTAATTTATAATTTTGTTTATCATCAGGACTGCAATTCAAGGTAAACTGACAATGGAATGGTTTAAAAGGTAAGCCATCCTGTAATCACATGGTCACATATTTGCTTCTTCTTTTTTACTCTTCTTCATTTTTTATAATATCCAAAGTTTCTTGATTTGTTTTTATTCATTCGACTCTATACTAGACCCTACACTAGACCCTAGTTATCGGAACCTATATGCTTTATAATGTTCCACTAAGTGAGAAAATCTTCCATGCATCTGGTGCACCTAGCCACTGAGGATGAAATTTTTGATTGGTTCATCCAGCTATTGAAGATGAGACATGTAGCTGTCTCATGTGTACTCGGTTAACCAAAGATTTTCTCCCGCAAAGCATACATGATCATCTGCATTTTGTAGCGGCAATTATGTCATTTTCATTTCCTGATTTGACGTTGAACGGAAGTGTAAGAGTTTACCAACGTAAGCCTTGAGAACGTATAAACTGGAATCCACTCGAAAAGATAATCGAAATTCAACTAAAACTTTTATTATCCTCCTCAAAACAAAGAACAAGAGGATTAAATAGTCTCTGGAAACCCTAACTTAAACAAAAATACCAAATTGGACATTCACTAAACAAATAAAAACTAAAAACAAAAAAACAAAAAAATTAAAATAAAACATCAAATGCCCGACAACATGCATTAATCAGCGATTTTGAGGATGCAAATGGCCATAACCGGGAAACTCTGGTTGTTATTACGTAGATTGCGAAAATCCCTCTCCAAAAACATATTGTAGTAGGCAATCAGACAACGACCTAAAAGTTATGTCCGTTTCTTCGAACCAGCTCTTTTAGTCGTGCCTATTTATCTTTTTGTCAATTTTCTATCCTACTCTTTTTTAAACTCCAAAGCTAATTGTCCTACGTTATGATTACATGTGTGTAATGTACCTGTTAGCAGTCTCTTAATGTGCAAAACTTTACTCAGAGAAGCATAGACATAAATTTTCGATTAATTAAGGATCAATCCATAGTTTTGGAACGAAATGATCATCACTTCGAGAAGAAAATTTGTTAAAATGTCATTAAATTTTTCATTGCAAGACACGAAAAAAAAACAATGAAATAAGGCAAGATCAAACAATAGGAATCACAATTTGGATAAATTGTAAGATTTTTATAAAAATTGTGAGCAACATATGACATAATATTTTGAGTTTATGAAAAACCGAATTGATTGGAGTGTTTAAGTAAGTAAGAGTTGACCGGATAAAGCACGTTATTAATGTGATCAATATTTGTTGGGCTCGGTGCACCTTAACTAGATTAAATATATGTAGGATATGGTATGGGATATGGTATGGGCTATTGTATATGTGTGGATCTAGTATTCCTATTAGGACTAGTCACCCTATTAGGGTTTTGAAAATCCTTTATGGATTAGGATTCTAGGAAATTATACTATATATATGGGGTCCCTATTCTCACTCACAATGAACGTTTTATAGAATTGTCTCCTCATTAGACAATCTGAGGAAGGTGAGAAGAGAGTAGAAGACTCTCTATTGTTTTCTTTGTTTTCTTTTCAGGTTATTGCATTGTTATGGATTCAGGATTAAGACTCGATGAATTGGACTGTTTTCGCTGCGCTTCTAGGTACGCGTTTATTCATACTTATGTATACAATACGAGATATATTTAATTATATCTTTATATAATTCTTACAGTGGCATCAGAGCCAATCACGTTGTTGCATAGGTTGAATGGTTTTGTTTTCGTATCTCTATTTTGCTTTTTTACACACTGGATTGGAGTAATTTTTACTATTGTAATAAATCTATGTTTGCATTCAGGATATGTATGGCATGTTGTTATACTAAAGATTCGTCTCTTACATGTTAAATCGTTAACAACAAAAATTAAAATATAAGTTTTATTAGGTAATGTTTTGACATGTTTATCGGTAATAGTTGTTAATAATAACAAGAATTAATAGTAAAACATGCTTTTATTTTATGTTGTTAGACTTATCTGGTATATGGTGTGTGTTCTTGTGAGCAAAAAGAGTTGTGTTAAAAACCATGTTTGTGTGAAGATGGTATGGATTGGATTGTTGTTGGATCAGACCTAGGTCACACCTGGGTTGATGGGCTTGGTGGGTTATCTGCATCAGATCTGTTGTTAGAAGCGGGTCGTTCTTCTTGCCAGACCTGCACGCAGACACGGGTCGATCATTTGAGACCCGCATCAGACCCACCCAGATGGGGTCGTTCTTCTCTGATCCACACGTTGGTGGGCGTCGCGATTTCGTCTGAACCTTGATTGGCTGTCCTATTCCCGGCGACGACATGACTTGCTGACGTTGAAGAGATCGTCGACATTCCGGATCTCTCTTGGACCGATTCGATCCGTAAATATTTGCAAATCTCATGATATGGAACCGTTTCGGGTGGCTTGCCGCTGTCTTTGCTACCATTTTAGTGGCCGTGGGAGCAAGAATGGTCGGCAACATGAAGATTAGGGTTTTCTGGTTTGTTTTGGTTGTGGGCCAACTTTTGTGAATTAGATATAGTTTTGGACTTTTATGATGTTTTACTAGGTTCTTTTTGAATTAGATATAATTATGGGCTATTTTGCAATTTTTCAGCGGTCTGTTTGAATTAATTAAAACATTAATGTGTCCATATGTAATTGCGTATATGTTGGGGCAAATTTATAATTTCAAAAGATATTTGGGACCAATTTAATATTTTGATAAATATAGGAGCCAATTTAAAATTTACCAAAATCATGAGACAATTTCAAAATTTTCCAATTTTTTATTATGAAAAATAATTGCAGTTCATAAATAATTATTATGATTTCGGATGATTATGTTTCACGTAGTGACTAATCATTAAGATTTCATAATAATCATTAGTTTGTTTAAAATTAATAATTGATAGAATTTTTTCAAGAATTGGATGACTATGTTTTCACGAAGTAAACTAGTCATTAGGATTTTGAGAAATTCGTCTGTTATCAATTATTAATGATTTTGATTCAATAATTGATAGAATTTTCTCATGAATCAGATGATTATGTTTCATGTAGTGACTAATCATTAAGATTTTAAGAAATTCATCGGTTATTAATTATTGATGAGGTTAAAATTAATAATCTGTTTTTAATATTCTCGTGAATCGAATGATTATGTTTCACGTAGTGACTAGTCATTTCGTTTTTGAGAATATAGTCGGTTAACGATTATTAATTTGGTAAGTTTTAATAATTGATAGGATATTCTTGCGAATTAGATGATTATGTTTCATGTAGTGACTAATCATTAAGATTTTGAGATGTTCGTTGATTATCAATTATTAAATTTGAACCGTAAAGATGGAAATGCATGTGTTAATCATCTCCGTAGGAGGGTTATCACATGTGATAAGTGATGTTCATTTCCATAGGAGGTTCATCATCTTGAGGTATTCATCTATAGAACTGCAATGATGGAATTACATGCATGTGACAGGTGATGTTTTTCTCCGTAGGAGGTTTATTATCTCGAGGTATTCATTTATACAATATGTTGTGAATGTTAGACACATGTGATGAGTGATGTTTTTCTCAGTAGGAGGTTCATCATCTTGAGGTATTTATTTATATAATGTGATATAAATATTAGAAATTTTGGAAGTTGCCTCTAATATATTTTCATTTAATTGAATGAAAGTGTCCAACACTTAATGATGCCTACATATTCTATATGTTCACAAATAATATCTACTCAACATAAATTTAAGAAGGTTATATATTTCTCACTATTTTACATAATTTGAAATAAAATTATGTGTGGCCGTGTCGGATTGATTAAGAGAAAATATATAAATTTATGTTGGATGCTATGATATTGGATTTGTAGTTCTTGGTTTACAAATGTATAACCTATGAAATTATTATGGAATTAGGTGGTTACGTTTATATGTAGACTAACCATTAAGATTTCATTATAATTTGTTTATTTCATCGAGAACATTAATTGATTATTTTATAAATTATTTATAAAGTTGGATGATTGTGTTTCTAAGTAGTGGACTGACCATTAAGATTTTATAATAAGTTGTGTTTGGAATATTTATGGGGTTGGATGAATATGTATTCACATAGTGAACTAGTTGTTAAGATTCCATAATATTCGTTGGATTATCAATGATTCAGGTTTTGAACTGCATTGAGGTAAAACTATACATGTGTTGATCATCTGCCTAAGAGAGTCATTACTTGTGTAAGTTTTGTGAGCATTGAAGAATAAAGAGTGATGTTCATCTTCCAAAGAGGTTAATCACTTGTAGGAAAGTTTTAACACGTGCATTGTGGTCTTTGTCCAAAAGACAGATCATGATGTTGTGTTGGATTTCCATGAAGGTTAAATCATTATTTATAATGATTATGAAAATCGGTATGAGCATGAATATACTGTGATTTAATTTCTTTTTAAACACCACTACTATTTTTAAATACATGTCATTAAGATATTGGTTGATGGACCTTTTTGGTGGATTAGATGAGACGCTACAATTGGTTTTTACCTTAATGAGGATTAAATGATAAATAAAGTTTAGTGAACCCACTGTCGAAAGTTTGTCAAGGTCTAGTGCCTTATAAATAGATGTAGATTAATCTATTAGGGTGCGTTTGGTACGCGGGGCGGGACAAGACAGGACAACGTGAGACAGTTTGTTCTTGTTCCACGTTTGGCACGTCCTTAGCATGGGACAGGACGAGACAAAATGGGATGAAAATCATACAAACTTGTCCCACCCAAGACCCAAGGGCAACTTGACCCAAGGGCAACTTGTCCCATGGCATGGGACAAGTGTCAAAAAGACCAATTTACCCTTTAAATTTTTAAAAAATTAAAATCATGTCCAATAAATTATATTATATATTATATATTATAATTACATATATAATATTATATACTATATAATAATATATTATATTATATTATTAAATAATATATATGATTTATATATATATTAATATATATATATATATATATATATATATATTATAATAATAATTGTCGTATGTGAGTTTTATCAGGCTTACACGTCATCGACAAAGAGGATAAAATTGCCAGGTGGATGTCCGAATAGGCATCCTGCAAGGAACCACCAAAGAAGAGAAGCCTGAATAAACAAGTATTGAACAAGACCTGCTCGGGGTCAACTGACGTCATATACTACTCGGGGTCAGTTAAACATACTCGGGGCTAGTTGGTGACATTTTATACTCGGGATCAGATGACGTCACTCGGGACCAACTGATATCGTGTTTTACTCAGTACAAGCATGAAGAAAACTGAATAAAAAGCGCAGCGCGTAGCTCACACAAATCGAGTCATTAAAATACATGAAGATATCCATAACAAAGAGGAATTGCAAGAAGAACAGAATTATCAAGCATAAAGGGTTCCTAATCAGGCAACAATTTTATTTCTTCAAAAAGACTACGCTCTCATAAGGAAATAAGTCCTAATTGGACTACATTACAAGAGTCCCATTCGATATCAATACAAGTCTCCGAAACAGGAAAGAAGACAAACTACTTTGAACAAGTAAACAATCATAATTAAATACAAAGATCTTTTGTTACTTGTACAAAGAAGATTAGGGTTCTATGGACATATAAATAGACCCATAATCTCGTCTCACAGGGATATACAACAATCATAGAAAAATACAGAGAGAAGAAAGAGGGATCGAGAATTGTAATTATATTATTTCATAGTGGATTTTGGCTTGGTTGATCATTCAACCACCCGTGGACGTTTCTCCGATCATCGGAGTTTTACCACGTAAAAAACTTATGTCCGATTACTTTCTCCTTCATTTTCTCTTTGAAAACACAGCTAAAATCCAATCCTTGTTGGCTTTTCTCAAACATCCAGAAATCGACGTCAACAATAGGCGCTAGAAGGAGGGGGCGGTAGAATGTCCAATTTAATTAAAGTGGCAGGAAGCAGAAGCAGTTCTGGGGATGTCTAAAAATCTTCAGATAACTTCCATGTTGACAGTAGCTCACGAGATCTCGCTGCAACCACAGAGAACCAACCTATGTTCCTGGCGAGGATCCAGCAAGTTCCTCCGACCGGTGGAGACCTGACATAACACTTTCGAGAGGCGTTGCAACAATTGGTGGCAGACGCAGCAAAGGAAGGAGTTGATCTACTGGCTGCAGAAAAAGCAACACCTCCTAACCTTCCACCTGCGAGGCTTCGTTCGGTTGTAGTAGGGCCAGAACTAAATGCACCAGAAGCCAGAATGAACTCTGCTCCAATCAATCAGATTGGACGTGAAACACCTGAAGAGCAACGACCACGCCAGAAGCAGAACCAGGACCAGACAGTCCGTGCTAGACACCTCAAACATGACCGTCACAGGGATCGGTCGTCATCAGAAGATATCGATCGGTACCATCGTAAGTGTCATCACAGAATCATACGTGAAACCCGACATCAAAGTGAAGAGCTAGAAAGAGGAATGACAATCACCCAGCGGTTCAACCATCAGGGAAGTCCGGTGGGAGACAGAGATGTCGTAATCTTGAGCCTAACTCGAGAAGTCGAGAACAATAGGCGTCAAATGGACGCACTGGTCAGACATTATGGGTACAACGATTTATCCAACGAGGATTCTGACAGTCCGTTCACTAGGGACATCCTGCAGACTTCATTCCCAGAAAGACTCAGGATGCCACACGTGGGGCAGTTCAAGAAGGATACAGACCCAACAGAACATGTCAGATGCTATAAAAGTGCTATGGCCCAGTATGCCTATAGCGATCCCTTACTATGCCTCAACTTTCCACAAACTCTAAGAGACATGAGCTCAAGATGGTTCGGGAGATTGCCCCCAGCAAGCATCGGAAGTTTTAGTGAACTGAGCAAGAGTTCCTCAAGGTAATTTTTGAACAATGTTCACAGGAAAAAATCAGTGGCTTACCTTTCTCAAATAAAACAAGGGAAAGATAAGTCGGTGAAGAAATACCTGGGGAGATTTGGCCAAACAGTATCAGAAATCGGCAGTGCAAACGATGAAGCGATAATTGCTGCATTCATCAACAACTTATAGAATGGACGGTTGTCTTTTGACCTAAGAAGAGCCCGTCTGACCAGATATGCAGATATGATAGACATGGCAGGAGGATATGCACTAGCCGAAGAAGAAGAGTTAGCCACGGGAGGATGCTACATGCATGGAGGAAATCCCGAAAAGGACGCTGAGTCCAAGATGCAGAACCAAAAGGGAAAACAGAAAGGAAACAACAAAGAAAAAAGCAAGAACGAGGGAAACAGATGTAATGCCGAACAAACCACAGAAAAATACCGAGGTAGATACACAAACTACACTCCTCTTCGAAAAAAGCAGGAGGAAATCCTGGCCATACTGGAAGCAAATAATCTATTACAAGAGCCACGATGACAGTCTCAGTTTTCCCAGTGGGATACAACTAAATACTGCAGATTCCATAAGGAAACAGGTCATGAGACTTCCAAGTGTTACCAGCTCAGAGATTACATAGAAACACTCATTTAGGAAAGACATCTACATGCTGTAATCTTGAAGAGGGATGAGAAATCAGAAACAAAGAAATAGATCAGAGCCGATCACAGCTTTGAACAAAATCAAAGGGTCAGTCCATAGGCCAATGAAGTAATACATACAATCTTTGGAGGACCATCCACTGGGAGAAGTAACCGAGAGCGAACATAGGAAATCAGAGAAGCAGTAGAAGCAAGACATAATTTTGACGTGAACTCGATGGAGCCAGACCCGAAAAGGGTAAAGGAAGGATGGGACCCAATAATATTTACAGAAGCAAACTCACATGGGGTCGACGTTCGGCCAAATGACGCCTTAGTCATAAATGCCTAGATTTGTCACCGGGAAGTTAGGAGAACCTTGATAGACAATGGAAGTTCGGCAGACACCTTCTAAGATCAACTCAGGTTGGACCGAAAGGATCTACAACCTTTCCATACTCCACTCAGAGGATTCAGTGGAATTGAGGTCAGGTCACTCGGGATGGTAAAGCTACCCATAAAGATCGAAATGGCACCGTGTCAGAGAACTGTATTGCTCGACTTCGTGGTAGTAGACTTAGACAATTGGCTGTATAATGCATTGTTGGGTTGGCCATTCTTAAATAAAACTAAGGCTGTAACAGCTCTTATGCCTTAATGATCAAATTCCCGATCGAACAGGGGGTCGGTGTAGTCAAGGGATCCCAAGAGATGGCCCGAAGAGCTAACATGTCAGTATACAAAGACAAAAATGATGAACAGGTTTGCACTATAATGCAGCCGAGTCAGAACAAAGAGTTACTGTCATTCAAATTCGATCAAAGGGAAGAGTCGAATGAATCAAAAACTGAACCGGTCGAAGAAATTATCTTGAAAGAAGATGAACCTGATAAGAGGATCAAGATTGGGGCCAACCTGGAAGAAAACTTCAAACAAAGCCTCATTGATCTACTCAAAGAATACAGGGATGTGTTCGTTTGGAGTCATGAAGACATGGTCAGGATAAATGCCCGAATAATATCTCACCATCTCACAGTAGACCAGGATGTAAAACTGGTGATACAAAAGAGAAGATCATTCAATCTCGAGAGAAGTCAGGCAATAAAACGTGAAGTGGAGAAGCTACTCGATGTAGGGTCGATTAGAGAGGTCAACTACCCTCAATGAGTAGCTAATGTAGTCCTCGTCCAAAAGAAAAATGGACAATGGAGAATGTGCGTAGATTTCACAGAATTGAACAAGGCATGCCCAAAAGATAGTTTTCCACTTTCGAGGATAGATCAATTGGTGGACGCAACATCAGGCCACGAGTTACTTAGTTTCATGGACGCCTACTCAGGATGAAAAAGGCTGACGAAGAAAAAATAGCATTCACAACTAATCAGGGCTTATACTGTTACACAGTGATGCCCTTCAGATTAAAAAGTGCAGGAGCAACCTATCAAAGGCTGGTCAACAAAATATTTGCACGGTAAATAGGAAGGAACATGGAAGTGTACATTGATGACATGCTGACCAAAAGCATCTCGGCAGACAAGCATACCTCAGACCTGCGAGAGACATTTGATGTTTTGAGAAGATAA
This sequence comes from Dipteronia dyeriana, assembly GCA_032871835.1. Lineage (NCBI taxonomy): Eukaryota > Viridiplantae > Streptophyta > Magnoliopsida > Sapindales > Sapindaceae > Dipteronia > Dipteronia dyeriana. The sequence goes on from CM065297.1 coordinate 2,640,499, forward strand.
CAAAGGAAGCTAAATCCGAACAAGTGTTTATTCGGAGTTCCTTCAGAGAGATTCCTGGGTTTTCAAGTTCATCAAAGGGGAATCGAAGTCAACCCTGAAAATATCTAGGCCCTGTAGAAAATGACTTCACCAAGGAAACTAAAAGAATCACATCGCCTAACAGGATGCCTAGCTTCCTTGGGTAGATTCATCTCAAAGGCCATAGACAGATGCACACCCTTTTTCAAAGTAATTAAAAAAGGAAAAAGGACTCGAATGGAATGAAGAGTGCGAGCAGGCTTTTTAAAAAATCAAGGAATACCTAGGGGAGGCTCTAATACTTTTAAAACCACAGATGGATCAATTACAGAACTAGCAGTAAGCTCAGTCCTAGTTATAACAAAAGATGGAGTACAGAAGCCAGTGTACTTTACCAGCAAGGCATTTCTACCAGCCGAGACCAGGTATTCACAGGCAGAGAAAATGGCCTTAGCATTGGTCTCAGCAGCAAGGAAGCTAATGCCATATTTTCAGGCTCATACAATCCAGGTACTCACCGACTGCCCATTAAAGCAAATTCTACAGAAGCCAGAGATTTCAGAAAGACTGACCAAATTGGCTATCGAGCTAAGTGAATTCAATATCCACTACGTCCTCAGGACATCCTTCAAAGGGCAAGCAGTGGTAGATTTTATAGCAGAGTTCACAGAGCCAAACATGAAAGTAAAAAGGATGTTGGGAAAAAATTTCCCACGGAAATTGTATGTTAATGGCTCTTCAAACACTCATGGCAGTGGGGCAGGGATCGTAGTATGCACTCCAGAAGGAGATCAAGTCGAATGTGCCATGAGGTTTGACTTCAAAGCAACCAACAATCAAGCCGAGTACGAAGCGCTACTAGCTGGACTCAGAGTCTGCATAGCTCTCGGGCAGACAAAGTCGAGATATTCAGCGATTCACAGGTAGTTGTCAACCAAGTCCTGGACGAGTACCAAGCCAAGGATGAAGGCATGATAGCCTACCGTGACATTGCAAAACAGCTCCTTTAGAAATTCAAAGAATATAGGATTGCCCAGATCCCCAGGGAGGAGAATGAAAAGGTGTACGCTTTGTCCAAACTAGCGTCAGCAACAACCACAATCAGGCTAAAGATTATCCCGGTTGCTCATCTCCTCAAACCGAGTACAGCTAAATCGAAAAACTTAGAAATTTTAGAAATTTGAAAACCGCCAGACAGTTGGATGACTCAGCTGAAAAGGTTTCTGAAAGAAGGCGTGCTCCCGGAAGATCCCTTACAAGCAAAACGTATCAGGTATCGATCAGCAAGGTACACATTGATTGGAGGAGAACTATACAGAAGGGGGTATTCCCGAACACTCCAAAGATGTGTGTCAGAGGAGGATGCATATCAAATATTACAGGAAATCCACGGAGGAGTTTGCGGAAACCATACTGGGGGTAAAAGTTTAGCACACAAGGTACTCAGGCAAGGTTATTATTGGTCTACTCTATTATCAGAGGCACATCGATGTTCGGAGAGTTGCAATACTTGCCAAAGGATTGCTAACGATATCCGAAAACCCCATAAACAGATCAGAAACCTTATATCCCCATGGCCATTTTCCATTTGCCATGTGGGGTTTCGATTTAATCGGCCCAATGCCAGCCGGAAAAGAGGGTGGAGCAAAGTATGCCATAGTAGCCGTTGACTGTTTCACGAAGTGGGTAGAAGCTGAAGCATTGGTGCATATCACAGATGCAAACACCAAAAAATTTCATGAAAAAAAATATAATTTATTGGTTTGGAGTCCCAAACACTAAAATCACTGACAACGGCACCCAGTTCGATAACCTGAAATTCAGACAGCTATGCAAAGAGTACCGGATTGTCAAAAACTATGCCACACCTGCCCACCCTCAAACAAATGGACAGGTTGAAGCAGTGAACAAAATCATCAAACACACAATCAAAGCAAAGCTAGATGCCAAGAAAGAAAGCTGGGTTGAAAAGCTTTCCGAAGTATTATGGGAATATCGGACAATAGCAAGAACGTCAACAGGAGAGACTCCATTCACTTTAGCCTTTGGAACAGAAGATGTTATCCCCATAGAAACGTCATATTCATCACCCCGGGTCAGGCTATATGATAAAGAACAGAATGTTGATATGCTATTACAAAGTCTAGATGAGCTAGAAGAGAAAAGGGAGAAGTCCCGAATACGAAATATGGCTTCTCATCAAAGAGTAGCCTGGCACTACAACTCTCATGTTCGGGTCAGGAAATTCCAACTAGTAGACATGGTACTCAGGAAGGTGTCATTGAACACAAAAAATAAAGCTGCAGTTCCCTGACTGATAAGTGGGAAGGCCCGTACAAAATCGAAGGAATAGCTAGCTATGGAGCATATTGGATTGCATGACCCAATGGAGGGGTTTTACCCCGACCATGCAATGCCCAATATCAGAAGATTTTCTATCCTTAAATTATTTTTTCTTCTTTTTTCTAGTCAGGACAATTTTAGTTAGGTCAGATATTAGCTGTGGAATTTAAATCTTTGTTGATTTTGCAGTTATAAATAAAAATCAAACTTGGGATTTTCGAAAGATAAAGCATACGATAATAAGAACATATGGAAGACGAGCGTGATAATAAGAGCATGCAAATAGAATACTCGGGACCATTGATTCCCGAATGGGCGGAGAAGCTCGAAGGAGCATGCCAGCCGAGCAAGGTCAATTGACCTTAACAAAAAGGTAAACCCGATGCACCAGATTCTGGAGAAAGGCTCGGGACACTATCGGAAAAATTCTGGTGAAATACGTAACTGTGTTAAGCTATTCAAAAAGCTTAAGGATTCGGCAAACCCTTACGCATAAAAACTGGGGAGACGTCCGTAATGCGTAAGGACTCGAACATATGATCATGGTGAGCCTTGATGTAATGTTCGGGTAGCAACTGTGTATGAAACACAAGTATAAACCTACTTGCCTGTTTTAAGATGACTCGGTTAATAATACTAGCCAGTTTAATAATATACTTGGCATAAAGATTGCAAGAGCCAGTTTAATAAGATACTTGACATTAAAATTATTCGGGTGACAACCGGTTTAATAAGATACTCGGTTAAGTTACACGAACATCATAAATAGCCAGTTTAATAAGATACTCGGTGTTGAAAATTATTCGGAGAATGAAACCGGTTTAATAAGATACTTGATTAAGTTACCCAAACATCAAAAATAGCTGGTTTAATAAGATACTCGGCAACAATAAAGTTAAGTTGAAGGTAAAATTCCTTGACGCAATAAATCAGATCAAGACCACTCGGTTCAGAAAAGCTAAACTTGGGATTTTATTAATCTCTCCAAAGAATCGTTACAAAAATATTATTGCAAAGAGGTCTTTACAAAAGAATTGTTTCAAAGAATTACAAAGAATTGTTACAAAGAATTTCTACAAAAAACTTCGAAAAATTCTACAAAAATCAAGGTTATGAGGATTTTGAACTCTTGCCAATACATGGGTCGGGCACCATCTCGTACTCGCGGAGCAGACTTTCATTGGAAGGTAAAGCATTCGTGTTGACCGAATCATCCATCCACTGGCTGTAATCTTCTCCTAGGATCAGTCTGACATTAGGGACCAAACCCTTCACGACCGACTGTTGACCGGCGTAAAAAGTCGAGAGGGAGTGCTCAGATGGAACCTCTAAATGCATAGGATGGGGCTCTTTGCCTCGGCTACGGCAGTAAGCTCTCTATTCCTTCATCTGAGTCCGAAGAGTTACCAAGGACCGATCCACATGATTCTTGATCGATATCTCCCAGTTGGTTCGGGCTTTCTCAGTTGCCCGATTCTTAACCTTGAAGAACTCGCCAGCTGAAACCAACACATGCTGAAACTCCCGAAGGAGAAGGGCATCATAGGCAGGGGATCTTTTGAAACGATCTACCCCTTGCACTTCGAGTTCCAGCCTATCCTCCTTGGATAGGGTCTCGACCGTCAGAGCATGAAGTTCCAAGTCTTCGATCTTCTGCTCATACACCGACTTAGACTGCTCCGTTTCCTGTTCAGCTTTAAGCATTGATTCTTGGGTATAGGATAAATTTTTTTAAAGTGAATATGCCTTCTCCTCTGCCAAAGAAGCTTTCTCCTCGGCCTCAACCTGCTTCACCAAACAGTGGTCGGTAAACACTTGGGCACTACCGACTTCTTTCTGATAAGTCGATTCGACCAGAGCACGGCTATCCTTACTCTCTTTCAGCTGAGCTTTTAGATGCCTTAATCGATTAGCTTGATGTTGCTGCGTCTGAACCAGCTCAGCGAACCCGACCACCATCTGTAAAGGAATATAATTAAAAATCTGGCGAACAAGCAAAACAGTTGAAGAAGTTAAGGATAACTTACATAAGATGCACCGTTAAAAACGTTCTGAAGATGGTATGTTAGGGAGCCATCTCAAAAACAACTCCACCGGTCTTCCCCGATGAAAGCCCGACCAGATGACATCTACCCTAGCATATCCTGGGGAGAAGGATATGAAGGAACCCCCGAGGGTTCAGCCTCTTGATCTTCAATCTTAGGGGGAGGGGAACCCCTGTTCGGCTCCGAAGTCTCCACATCCACCGATGATCCAACATCAACGCTCGCTGGAGTTAATGAATGAGACCACGCGAGGGACTTTTAGAAGGCGAGTAGAAGAGCCGAATGCCTTCCGCTTCTCAGCTCGAGAACGATAAAAGCTAAGGTCAGCTGCGGGATCTTCCTGAGCATCATCCCTGAAAGATTCAAAAAATTCGAGACCTGATTGTCCCGCGGAGGTATTATCTCTATCATCGGCTTCTGACCGCTCGGTAGGCTCCTCACTAGGACCCTCACTCTGCCCCTCCTTGTCATCAGGCAGTTGAGTGTAATCAGTCAGGCCACTCAGACCACTAGTCTCTACGGCGGTCGGCGGAACAACGTCCTTCGGGACAAATTTGGGGATTTGCTCCTCGGCCACATCGATTTCCTTGTCAGACACAGGCGGAGCAATACCATCATTGCTCTAACGAGAAGCTTCTTTTCGGCTCGTCTGAAGAATCGACTTCACTTGGCTAGCTTGAAGGTTGCAGACGATCTCCGTATCATGCACTTAAAAAAAAGAGGAATTGCGTCAGAATACGAAAAGCAAAAAATAACAATAAAAAAGAAAAAAGAAAAAAGAAAAAAGAAAAAAGAAAAAAGAATAGAGTTACAAAGATCACTTACATCGCCTGCGGTAAGCCGAAATCTGGCTGAAGAAGCCGACCTATATCACTTTCGTCTCGTTGAAAAGATAAGACCTGCTCCTCTTCTCCAGCATGCGAACTGCTGCCCGAGCAAGTCTGGTCAGCTTAACGTGTCTTAATTCAAGATTCTTCTTATTCCAAACCTCGGAAGAACAGAAGAAGTGGGGAACTTTCAGCACCCTTCGAGTTTCCCCAGTCTAGAGGGTGACTTCAAGACCCAGATTCCCTCATACGAAAAACCAACTGTTCTTCCAGAACTTGTTGGATAAAAGGAATCCCCATACAAACCCCCTTTTTTTGGGGCCATCAGAGGTGTCGACTTGGCGATTCACCTTTGTCCCCTCGGAGACCCATTAGTCGAGAGGATTAGATATAAGGAAATAGGTCCCTGTCTTGCCAGACTGCCTCAGCGTGAAGAAATGCCTGATCTCACTCGGGGAAGGCGGTGGCAAGTTCATCCGGCTATACATGTACCACATGCACATCAATATCTTGTAATTGTTCAAGGCCAGTTGAGCCGGGCCGATCCCTGCTTCAGCCAAAAACCAAGCAATGAACAGCTGAAGAGGAAGTGTGACGCAGCAGCAGAGCATAGATCCATAGATTGCCACCATGCCCGGGGGAGGATTCCACGTAGCTCTATCACCAGCGGGAACCAGAATAACGGAGTCATCCAAATGGAATCGGGCACAATACTTTCCGATCTCTTTTAGCCCGACCACATTCCGTTCGATGTCAAACCCGCTCGGGCGATCAGTAGAGAAAGAGAGACCAGATACTCTGAACGCCTCTTCAACATCATTCTCGTCAACAATCTGCTCCCTGATTCAGACGCTGTCCGAGTTGTGCTTGTGGACTTCGTTTTGTCGTATGTGAATTTTACCAGGCGTACACTTTATTGACAAAGAGGATAAAATTGCTAGGTGGACATTCGAATAGGCATTCAGAAAATATACTACAAAACATCACCAAAGAAGAGAAGCCCAAATATACAAGTATTGAACAAGACCTACTCGGGGTCAACTGACGCCATATACTACTCGGGGTCAGTTAAACATACTCGGGGCTAGTTTGTGACATTTTCTACTCGGGATCAGATGCCGTCATTCAGGACCAGCTGATATCGTGTTCTACTCGGGACAAGCATGAAGAAAACTGAATAAAAGTCCATCGCGTAGCTCACACGAATCGAGTCATTAAAATACATGAAGATATCCATATCAAAGAGGAATTCCAAGAAGAACAGAATATCAAGCAGAAAGGGTTCCTAATCAGACAACACTTTTACTTCTTCAAAAAGACTACGCTCTTATAATGAAATAAGTCCTAATTGGACTACATTACTAGAGTCCCATTCGATCTCAATACAATTTTCCGAAACAGGAAAAAATACAAACTACTTCGAACAAGCAAAGAATCATAATTAAATGCAAAGAAGATTAGGGTTCTATGGACATATAAATAGACCCATAATCTCGTCACAAAATTATATACAGGAATCATAGAAAAATACAGAGAGAAGAAAGAGAGATCGAGAATTGTAATTATATTATTTCATAGTGGATTTTGGCTTTGTTGATCATTCAACCACCCGTGGACGTTTCTCCAGTCATCGGAGTTTTACCACGTAAAAAACTTACTTCCGATTACTTTCGCCTTCTCTTTCTCTTTGAAATCACAGCTAAAATCCAATCCTTGTTGGCTTTTCTCATACATCCAGAAATCAATGTCAACAATTGACTCTAGAAGGAGGGGCGAACCTTTGATTTAATTAAAGTAATGGCAGGAAGCAGAAGAAGTTCTGGCGATATCCAAAAATCTCCAGATAACTTCCATCTTGGCAGTAGCTCGCGAGATCTTGCTGCAACTTTAGAAAACCAACCTACATTCCTGACAGGGATCCAGCAAGTTCCTTCGACCAGCAGAGACCTGGCACAACGTTTCCAAGAGGCGTTGCAACATTTGGTGGCAGACGCAACAAAGGAAGGAGTTGATCTACTGGCTGCAGAAGAAGAACAAACTTCTAACCTCCCACCTACGAGTCTTCGTTCGGTTGTAGTGAAACACCTGAAGAGGAACGAAATGTACCAAAAGCCTGAAGGAACTCTGCTCCAATCAATCAGGCTGGACGTGAAACACCTGAAGAGGAACGACCACACTAGAAGCAGAACCAGGATCAGACAATCAGTGCTATACACCGTAAACATGACCGGCACAGGGATCGGTCATCATTAGAAGATAACGATCGGCACCATCATAAGCATCATCACGAAATCATACGTGAAACCCGACATTAAAGTGAAGAGCTAGAAAGAGGAATGATAATCACCCAGCGGTTCAACAATCAGGGAAGTCCGGTAGGAGACAGAGATTCGTAATCCAAAGCCTAACTCAAGAAGTCGAGAACAATAGGCGTCAAATGGACGTACAGGTCAGACGTTATGGGTACAATAATTTATCTGACGAGGATTTTGATAGCACGTTCACTAGAGACATCCTGCGGACTTCATTCCCAGAAAGATTCAGAATGCCAAACGTGGAGCAGTTCAAGAAGGATACAGACCCAAAAGAACATGTCAGACGCTATAAAAGTTCTACGGCTCAGTATGTCCATAGCGATCCCTTACTATGTCTCAACTTTCCATAAAATCTAGGAGACATGGGCTCAAAATGGTTCTGGAGATTGCCCCCAGCAAGCATAAGAAGTTTTAGTGAACTGAGCAGGAGTTTCTCAAGGCAATTTCTGAGCAATGTTCACAGGAAAAAATCAGTGGCTTACCTTTCTCAAATAAATAAAGGGAAAGATGAGTCGCTGAAGAAATACCTGGGGAGATTCGGCCAAGCGGTATCAGAAATCGGCAGTGCAAACAATGAAGAGATCCATCAACAACCTACAGAATGGACAGTTGTCTTTTGACTTAAGAAAAGCCCGTCTGACCAGATATGAAGATATGATGGACATGGCATGAGGATATGCACTAGACGAAGAAGAAGAGTTAGCCATGGGAGGATGCTACATGCATGAAGGAAAACCCAAAAAGGACGCTGAATCCAAGGTGCAGAACAAAAAGAGAAAACAGAAAGGAAAAAACAAAGAAAAAACAAGGACGGGGGAAAAGGGAGTAAAGCTGAACAGACCACGGAAAAATACCGAGGTAGATACACCAACTATTCCCCTCTTCGGAAAAAGCAGGGGGAAATCCTGGCCATACTAGAAGCAAAGAATCTGGTACAAGAGCCAAGACGACAGTCTTAGTTCTTCTTATGAGATACAACCAAATATTGCAGATTCTACAAGAAAACCGGTCATGAGACTTCCAAGTGTTACCAGCTCAGAGAATACATAGAAACCCTCATTCGGGAAAGACATCTACAGGATGTAATCATGAAAAGAGATGAGAAGTCAGAAACAAAGAAAGAGATCAGGGCCGATCACAGCTCTGGTCGAAATCAAATGGCCAGTCCAGAGGCTTATCAAGTAATACATACGATATTTGAAAGACCATCCACTGGGAGAAGTAACCGAGAGCGAACACAGGAAATCAGAGAAGCAGTAGAAGAAAGACAAAACTTTGATGTGAACTTGGTGGAGCCAGACCGAAAAGGGTAAAAGAAGGATGAGACCCAATAATATTTACAGAAACAGACTCACATGGCGTCGATGTTCGGCCAAATGACGCTCTGGTCACAAGTGCCCGGATTGGTCACCGGAAAGTCAGGAGAATCTTGATAGATAATGGAAATTTAGTAGACATTCTCAATGTAACCGTCTACGATCAACTAAGGTTAGACCGAAAGGATCTACAACCTTTCCATACCCCACTCAGAGGATTCAGAGGAATTGAGGTCATGTCACTCGGGACGGTAAAGCTACCTGTGAAGATCGGAGTGGCACCTTGTCAAAGAAATGTATTGCTCGACTTCGTGGTAGTAGACTTAGACAATTGGCCGTATAATACATTGTTGGGTCGGCCATTCTTAAATAAAACTAAGGCCGTATTAACCACTTATGCCTTAATGATCAAGTTCCCAACCGAACAGGGGGTCGGTGTAGTCAAGGGACCCCAAGAGATGGCCCGAAGAGCTAACTTGTCAGTATACAAATACAAAAATGAACAGGTTTGCACTATAACATAGTCGAGTCAGAACAAAGAGCCACTGTCATTAGAATTTGATCCAAGGGAAGAGTCGAACGAATCCAAAACTGAATCGGTCGAAGCAATTATCTTAAAAGAAGATGAACAAGATTAGAGGATCAAGATCTGTGCCAACCTGGAAGGAAAAGTTAAACAAAGCCTCACTAATCTTCTCAAAGAATACATGGATGTGTTCGCTTGGAGTCATGAAGACATGGTCGGGATAGATGCCCTAATAATATCTCACCATCTCACAGTACACCAGAATGCAAAACCGGTGATACAAAAAAGAAGATCATTCAATCTCGATAGAAGTCAGGCAATCAAACAGGAAGTGGAGAAGCTACTAGCTGTAGGGTCCATTAGAGAGGTCAACTATCCTCAATAGGTATCTAATGTAGTCCTCGTCCAAAAGAAAAAATGGACATTTGATAATGTGCGTAGATTTCACAGATTTAAACAAGGCATGCCCAAAAGACAGTTTTCCACTTCCGAGGATAGATCAGTTGGTGGACGCTACATCATGCCATGAGTTGCTCAGTTTCATGGACGCCTACTCGGGATATAACAAAATCCGGATGAACAAGGCTGACGAAGAAAAAACAGCATTCACAACTGATCCGGGCTTGTACTGTTACACAGTGATTCCCTTCGGATTAAAAAATATAGGGGCAACCTATCAAGGGCTGGTCAATAGAATCTTTGCATGACAAATAGGAAGGAACATGGCAGTGTACATTGATGACATGCTGACCAAGAGCATTTCGGCAGACAAGCATACCTAAGACCTAAGACCTGCGAGAGACATTTGATTTTTTGAGAAGATACCAAATGAAGCTAAATCCGAACAAGTGTTTATTCGGAGTTCCTTTAGAGAGATTCCTGGTTTTTCAAGTTCACCAAAGGGGAATCGAAGTCAATCCTAAAAAGATCTAGGCCCTGTAGAAAATGACTTTACCAAGGAAACTAAAAGAAGTACATCGCCTAACAGGATGCCTAGCTTCCTTGGGAAGATTCATCTCAAAGGCCATAGACAGATGCACACCCTTTTTCAAAGTAATTAAAAAAGGAAAAAGGACTCGAATGGAATGAAGAGTGCGAGCAGGCTTTTTAAAAAATCAAGGAATACCTAGGGGAGGATCTAATACTTTTAAAACCACAGATGGGAGAGACACTTCATTCGTACTTATCAATTACAGAACTAGCAGCAAGCTCAGTTCTAGTTAGAACAAAAGATGGAGTACAGAAGCTAGTGTACTATACCAGTAAGGCACTTCTACCAGCCGAGACCAGGTATTCACAGGCAGAGAAAATTGCCCTAGCATTGGTTTCAGCAGCAAGGAAGCTAAGGCCATATTTTCAGGCTCATACAATCCAGGTTCTCACCGACTGTCCAATAAAGCAAATTCTACAGAAGCCAGAGATTTCAGAAAGACTGACCAAATGGGCTATCGAGCTAAGTGAATTCGATATCCACTACGTCCTTAGGACATCCCTCAAAGGGCAAGTAGTGATAGATTTTATAGCAGAGTTCATAGAGCCAAACTTAGAAGCAAAAAGGATATTGGGAAAAAATTTCCTATGGAAATTGTATGTTGATGGATCTTCAAACACTCATGGCAGCGGGGCAAGGATCGTAATATACACTCTAGAAGAAGATGATGTCGAATGTGCCATGAGGTTTGACAGGTCGAGATATTCAGCGATTCACAGGTAGTTGTCAACCAAGTCCCGGGGCAGACGAAGTTGAGATATTCAGCGATTCACAGGTAGTTGTCAACCAAGTCCTGGACGAGTATCAAGCCAAGGATGAAGGCATGATAGCTTACCGTGACATTACAAAACAGCTCCTTTAGAAATTTAAAGAATATAGGATTGCCCAGATCCCCTGGGAGGAGAATGAAAAGGCATACGCTTTGTCCAAACTAGCGTCAGCAACAACCACAATCAGGCTAAAGACTATCCCGGTTGCTCATCTCCTCAAACCGAGCACAACTAAATCGAAAAACTTAGAAATTTTAGAAATCTGAAAACCTCCAGACAGTTGGATGACTCAGCTGAAAAGGTTTCTGAAAGAAGGCGTGCTCCCAGAAGATCCCTTATAAGCAAAACGTATCAGGTATCGATCAGTAAGGTACACATTGATTGGAAGAGAACTATACAGAAGAGGGTATTCCTGAACACTCCAAAGATGTGTGTCAGAGGAGGATGCATATCAAATATTACAGGAAATCCACGGAGGAGTTTACGGTAACCACACTGGGGGTAAAAGTTTAGCACACTAGGTACTCAGGCAAGGTTATTATTGGCCTACTCTATTCTCAAATGCACATTAATGTTCGGAGAGTTGCAATACTTGCCAAAGGATTGCTAACGATATCCGATAACCACCTGAACAGCTCAAAAACCTCTTATCCCCATGGCCATTTACCATGTGGGGTTTTGATTTAATCAGCCTAATGCCAGCCTGGACAGGGGGAGGAGCGAAGTATGCTATAGTAGCCGTTGACTATTTCACGAAGTGGGCAGAAACTGAAGCATTGGTGCATATCACAGAAGCAAACACCATAAATTTCATGAAAAAGAATATACTTCATAGGCTTGAAGTCCCAAAGACTATAATCACTGACAACGGCACCCAGTTCGATAACCTAAAATTCAGACAATTGTGCAAAGAGTACCGGATTGCCAATTACTATGCCACACCTGCCCACCCTCAAATAAATGGGCAGGTTGAAGCAGTGAACAAAATCATCAAGCACACAATCAAAGCAAAGCTAGATGCCAAGAAAGGAAGCTGGGTTGAAAAGCTTCCTGAGGTATTATAGGGATGTCTGACAACAACAAGAACTTCAACAGGAGAGAGTCCATTCACTTTAGCTTTTGGAACAGAAGCTGTTATCCCCATAGAAACGTCATATGCGTCAACTCGGGTCAGGCTATATGATGAAGAACAGAATGTTGATATGCTATTAAAAAGTCTAGATGAGCTAGAAGAGAAAATGGAGAAGTCCCGAATATGAAATATGGCATATCAGCAAAGAGTATCTCGCCACTACAACTCTCATGTTCGGGACAGGAAATTCCAGCTAGGAGACCAGACACTTAAGAAGGTGTCATTGAACACAAAAAATAAAGCTGCAGGTTCCCTGGCTGACAAATGGGAAGGCCCGTACAAAGTTGAAGGAATAGATGGCCATTGAGCGTATTGGATTGCACGATCCAATGTAGGGGTTTTACCCCGACCATACATTGCCCAGTATCTAAAGATTTTCTATCCTTAAATTATTTTTTGTTCTTTTTTCTAGTCAGGACAATTTTAGTTAGGTTAGATATTAGCTGTGGAATTTAAAACTTTGTTGATTTTGCAGTTATGAATAAAAATCAAACTCGGGATTTTTGAAAGATAAAGCAAAGCATATGATAAGAACATATGGAAGACAATCATGATAATAAGAACATGCAAATAGAATACTTGGGACTATTGATTCCCAAATGGGCGGAGAAGCTTGAAGGAGCATGCTAGCCGAGCAAGGTCAATTGACCTTAGCAAAAAGGCAAACCCGATGCACCAGCTCAGGACGCTATCAAAAAAAATTCCGGAGAAATACGTAGCTGTGTTAAGTAATTCAAAAAGCTTAACGATTCGACAAACCCTTGCGCATAAAAACTGGGGAGACGTCCTCGGTAATGCGTAAGGACTCAGACATATGATCATGGTGAGCCTTGATGTAATGTTCGGGTAGCAACCGTGTATGAAACACAAGTATAAACCTACTTGCCTGTTTTAAGATGACTCGGTTAATAATACTAGCCAGTTTAATAAGATACTTGGCATAAAGATTGCAAGAGCCAGTTTAATAAAATACTTGGCATTAAAATTATTCGGGTGACAACCGGTTTAATAAGATACTCGGTGTAGTTACTCGAACATCAGAATTAGCCAGTTTAATAAGATACTTGACATAAAGATTGCAAGAGCCAGTTTAATAAGATACTTGACATTAAAATTATTCGGGTGACAACCGGTTTAATAAGATACTCGGTGAAGTTACCCAAACATTAGAAGTAGCTGGTTTAATAAGATACTCAGCAACAATAGAGTCAAGTTAAAGGTGAAATTCCTTTAAGCAATAAATCATATCAAGACCATTCGGTTCAGAAAATCTAAACTCGGGATTTTATTAATCTCTCTAAAGAATCGTTACAAAAAAATTGTTATAAAGAATTCTTTACAAAAGAATTGTTACAAAGAATTACAAAAAATTGTTACAAAGAATTTCTACAAAAAACTTATGAAAATTCTACAAAAATCAAGGTTGTGAGAATTTTGAACTCTTGCCAATACTCGGGTCGGGCACTATCTCGTACTCGCGGAGCAGACTTTCATTTGAAGGCCAAGCAATCATATCGACCAAATTGTCCATGCACTGACTGTAATCTTCTTCTGGGATTGATCCGACATCAGGAACCACACCCTTCACGATCAACTTATGACTGGCGTAAAAAGTCAAGAGTGAGTGCTCGGATGGAATCTCCAAATGCATAGGATGGGGCTCTTTGCCTCGGCTACGGCAGTAAGCTCTCCATTCCTTCATCTGAGTCTGTAAAGATTCCAAGGACCGATCCACATGATTCTTGATCGATAACTCCCAGTTGGTTCGGGCTTTCTCAGTTGCCCAATTCTTAACCTTGAAGAACTCACCAGCTGAAACCAACCTACGCTGAAACTCCCGAAGGAGAAGGGCATTGTAGGTAGGGGATCTCTTGAAACGATCTACCTCTTGCACTTCGAGTTCCAGTCTGGCCTATTGGGATAAGGATTCGACCGTCGAAGCCTAGCGCTTCAGATCTTCAATTTTCTATTTATCCGCCGACTTAGACTACTCTGCTTCCTGTTCGGCTTTAAGCATTGATTCTTGGGCAGAGGATAACAAATTTTAAAGTGAAGCTACCTTCTCCTCTACTAAAGAGGCTTTCTTCTCGGCCTCAACCTACTTCGCCAAACAGTGGTCGGCAAACACTTGGGCACTGCCGACTTCTTTCTGATAAGCCGATTCGACCCCGAGCATGACTATCTTCACTCTCTTTTAGCTAAGCTTTCAGAAGCCTTATTCTATCAGCTTGATGTTGCTGCGTCTGAACCAGCTCTGCGAACTCGGCCACTATTTGTAAAGGAATATAATTAAAAATCTTGTGAACAAGCAAAACTATTGAAGAAGTTAAGGATAACTTACGTAAGATGCACCGTTAAAAATGTTTTGAAGACAGAGTGTTAGGGAGCCATCCCGAAAATAACTCCAGCGGTCTTCCCGATGAAAGCTCGACCGGATGACATCTCCCGCTGTATATCCAGGGGAGAAGGATATGAAGGAACCCCCGAGGGTTCAGCCCCTTGATCTTCAACCTCGGGGGGAAGGGAACCCCTGTTTAGCTCTGAAGTCTCCACATCCACAGATGCTCTAACACCAACGCTTGGGGGAATCTCAACCATAGTATCTTCATCGCTGGAGTCAATGAATGAGACCACCCGAGGGACCTTGAGAGGGCGAGTAGGAGAGCTGACTGCCTTCCGTTTCTCAGCCCGAGAACGGTTGAAGCTGAGATCATCTATAGGATCTTCCTGAGAATCATCCAGGAAATATTCAAAAAATTTAGGACCTGAAGGTACTTGTCCCGTGAAGGTAATACCTCCATCACCAGTGTTTGACAGCACAACAGGTCATTCACCAAGACCCTCACTCTGCCTCTCCCCATCATCAGGCAGTTGAGTATCTGTCGGGCCACTCAGACCACTAGTCTCCCCGGTGACCTGCTGAACAATGTTTTCCGGGACATATTCGGGGATTTGTTCCTCTACTACATCGGTTTCCTCGTCAGACTCAAATGGGGCAATACCATCATTGCTCTGACGAGAAGCTTTTTTTTGACTCATCTGAAGAATCGCATTGACTTGGCGAGCTTGAAGGTCGTAGACGATGTCTGTGTCATACACTTAGAAAAAAAAGGGACTGTGTCAGAATACAAAAAGCAAAAAATAAAAATATAAAAAAAATAAAAGAAAAAAGAAAAAAGAAAAAAGGAAAAAGAGGGTTACAAAAATCATTTACATCGCCTGCGGTAAGCCGAAATCTGGCTGAAGAAGCCGAGCTCTATCATTTTCGTCTCGTTGAAAAGATAATACCTGCTCCTCTTCTCCAGTGTGCGAACTGTTGCCTAAGCAAGTCTAGTCAGCTCAACGTCGCTAAATTCAAGCTTCTTCTTGTTCTATACCTCTGGAGAACAGAAGAAGCGGGGAACTTTCAGCACCCTTCGAGTTTCCCCAGCCCAGAGGGTGACTTCGAGACCAAGATTCCCTCAGTGAAAAACCAACTGTTCTTCTAGAACTTGTTGGATGAAAGGAATCCCCATACAAACCCCTTCTTTTTAGAGTCATCAGAGGTGTCAACTTCTCGATTCACCTTTGTCCCATCGGGGACCCAACAGTCGGGCAGATTAGACATGAGGAAATTGGTCCCGGTCTTGCCAGACTGCCTCAGCTTGAAGAAATGCCTGATCTCACTCGGGGAAGGCGGTGACAAGTTCATTCAGCTATACATGTGCCACATGCACATCAATATCTTGTAGCTGTTCGGGGCCAGTTGAGCCGGGGCGATCCCTGCTTCAGCCAAAAACCAAGCAATGAACGGCTGAAGAGGAAGTGTGACGCCACAGCAGAGCATGGATCCATTGATTGCCACAATGCCCAGGGGAGGGTTCCACGCAGCTTTATCACCAGCGGGAACCAGAATAACCGAGTCATCCAAATCGAATTGGGCACTATACTTCCTGATCTCTTCTACCCCGACCACATTTGGTTTGGCGTCATACCCACTCAGGCGATCAGTAGAAAAGGTGAGACGAGATACTCTGAACGTCTCTTCAACATCGTTCTTGTTAACAGTTTTCTCCCTGATCCGAACGCTGCCCGAGCCTTACTTATGGACTTCACTTCTGCTTTGATGTTTTCCAATCCTTCGCAAAGGTACCCTGTGATTAGAAACTTCAGATTCAGAACTAGATAAAGAATCAAAACTGGATACAGAAAATTGGACATCTGGGTGAAGCCTAGAAACGTTGATTTCTAAAAATAGAGGTTCATCAAGGGGGATTTTCCCCAATAATCTTCGAACACAGGAAACCAGCTGGAAATCCCCACGATCGAGCGCTTCAAAAGCGATAGTATTGAGTCATTGAAGAGAGGGCAGATTCATTAACACTAACCTTGAATGAAGAAATCTGATAAGGTAAAATCTTCTACAGAGAAATGACGATTTGCTGCGCAAAGAAATCTGGGTTGGCAAAAATTTTTGGTTTTTGAGTTTTTTAGAATGAACCAGCGCAACCCTTAAGTGAAGAATTTAAAGAGGTGATAGCACGAAACCCTAGGGTCTTAAGGTCGGAAAAATCTGTGACAAGACTTGATGACGTAGACGGTGCACGGGGAGACACGAAGGTCGTTTCTCATAAATGGTATCGAAAAATGAAGAGGCAAAGGACACGTGTCAAGAAGAGAACTAGCTTTCACCGTCAGAATTCTAAAACGTCGCCTTCATTGAAGATCTCGCGTGAGGGGGTAATCGAATTTATAGGGTCACCATTAAGACACGCCATTATGATACTACTTTTACTCTGGCATTGAGAAATAAAATTAAAGAATTGATTAAAATACTTTTGCCTGAAATGAAACTCTATTCGGCAAAAATATTTTAAGGGGGTATTGTCATATGTGAATTTTACCAAGCATACATGTCATTGACAAAGAGGATAAAATTACCAGGTGGACATCCGAATAAGCATTCAAAAAATATCCTAGAAAACATCCGAAGCCCGAATATACAAGTATTGAACAAAACCTGCTCGGGGTCAACTGACGCCATATACTACTCGGGGTCAGTTAAACATACTTGGGGCTAGTTGGTGACATTTTCTTCTTGGGATTAGATGATGTCATTCGGGACCAGCTGATATCGTGTTCTACTCGGGACAAACATGAAGAAAACTGAATAAAAGTCTAGCACGTAGCTCACATGAATCGAGTCATTAAAATACATGAAGATATCCATATCAAAGAGGAATTCCAAGAAGAACAGAATATCAAGCAGAAAGGGTTCCTAATCAGGCAACAATTTTACTTTTTAAAAAAGACTACGCTCTTATAAGGAAATAAGTCATAATTGGACTACATTACTAGAGTCTCATTCGATCTCAATACAAGTTTCCGTAACAGGAAAGAAGACAAATTACTTCGAACAAGCAAACAATCATAATTAAATACAAAGACCTTTTATTACTTCTACAAAAAAGATTAAGGTTCTATGGACATATAAATAGACCCATAATCTCGTCACAAAAATATATACAAGAATCTTAGAAAAATACAGAGAGAAGAAAGAGAGATCGAGAATTGTAATTATATTATTTCATAGTGGATTTTGGCGTGGTTGATCATTCAACCACCCGTGGAAGTTTCTCTGGTCATCGGAGTTTTACCATGTAAAAAACTTACGTCCGATTACTTCCTCATTCTCTTTCTCTTTAAAATCACAGCTAAAATCTAATCCTTGTTGGCTTTTCTCCTACATCCAGAAATCAACATCAACACGCTTCTACTTTGATGTTTTCCCATCCTTAACCGAAGTGGTACCCTGTGATTAGAAACAACAGATTCAGAACTAGATGAAGAATCAGAACTGGATACAGAAAAATGGACGCCAGGGTAAAGCCTAAAAATATCAACTTCTAAAAATGGAGGCTCGTCCGGAGGGATATCCCCTAATAATCTTCGAGCGCAAGAAACCAGTTGGAAATCCCTACGATCAAGTGCTTCGAGAGCAATGGTAAAAAGCCGATGACGGGAAGATGGGTTCATTAAAATTAACCTTGAATGAAAACTGATGCATAATCTTTAACGAAGAATGGCGGTTTTCTGCGTAAAGAAACCTGGGCTGGATTTTTTTTTTCTGGTGTAAACTTTTTAGAATGAACCAGGGCGGCCCCTTAGTGAAGAATTTAAAGGGATAATAGCACGAAACCCTAGGGTCTCTAGGCGGGAAAAATCTATGACGATATTTGATGATGTAATTGGCGCACGGGGAGACGCGCAAGTCGTTTTTCATAAATAGAATTGAAAAACAAAGCGGCACAGGACAAGTGTCAAGAAGAGGGCTGACTTTCACCATCAGAATTCCAGAACGTCGCCATCATTGAAGATCTCGCGTGAGGGGGGAAATCGAATTTACAGGGTCACCATTAAGACACGTCATTATGATAAGACATTTATTCTGGCACTGAGAAATAAAATTAAAGAATTGAATAAAATACTTTTACCCGAAACGAAACTCTATTCGGCAAAAATATTTTAAGGGGGTACTGTCGTATGTGAATTTTACTAGGCGTACACGTCATCGACAAAGAGGATAAAATTGCCAGGTGGATGTCCGAATAGGCATCCTGCAAGGCACCACAAAAGAAGAGAAGCCTGAATAAACAAGTATTGAATAAGACCTTCTCGGGGTCAACTGACGTCATATACTACTCGGGGTCAGTTAAACATACTCGGGGCTAATTGGTGACATTTTCTTCTCGGGATCAGATGACGTCACTCGGGACCAGCTGATATCGTGTTCTACTCGGGACAAGAATGAAGAAAACTGAATAAAAAGCCCAGCGCGTAGCTCACACGAATCGAGTCATTAAAATACACGAACATATCCATATCAAAGAGGAATTCCAAGAATAACAGAATTATCAAGCAGAAAGGGTTCCTAATCAGGCAATAATTTTATTTCTTCAAAAAGACTACACTCTCATAAGAAAATAAGTCATAATTGGACTACATTTCTAGAGTCCCATTCGATATCAATACAAGTCTCTGAAACAGGAAAGAAGACAAACTACTTCGAACAAGTAAATAATCATAATTAAATACAAAGATCTTTTTTTTACGTGTACAAAGAAGATTAGGGTTCTATGGACATATAAATAGACCCATAATCTCGTCTCACAGGGATATACAACAATCATAGAAAAATACAGAGAGAAGAAAGAGGGATCGAGAATTGTAATTATATTATTTCATAGTGGATTTTGGCTTGGTTGATCATTCAACCACCCGTGGACGTTTCTCCGGTCATCGGAGTTTTACCAAGTAAAAAACTTGCGTCCGATTACTTTCTCCTTCTCTTTCTCTTTGAAATCACAACTAAATTCAATCCTTGTTGGTTTTTCTCATACATCCAGAAATCGACGTCAACAATAATATATATATATATATATATATATATATATATATATACATATAATAATAAATTATAATATAGAATATATTATATATAATATAATATATATATATATTAATAATAAATGTTAATTTATATATATATATATATTATTGTTTTAATATATGTATATAATATAGTATATATATATATATAATTTATATTAAATATATTATAATATATATGATATATATTAATATATATATATATATATTTAAATAACACATAATATATATATATATATATATATATTATATTTATATATTATATAATATATTCTATATTATATTTTATTAGTATATATAATAATATAATGTGTATATATATATTATTTTCTATATATACTAATGTTCTATATTAATATATAATAATATCAAATAATATATATACTATTATAGTCTATGTTGTTATATACATAAGAGGGGTACTCTGGTCATTTGAATATTTTATTCCTCCTGTCCTAGCCATACCAAACGCATAACAGTACAGTTTATAGTTCTGTCCAGGCCTTCCAAACACAACATATAACAACATGTCCAGCCTATCCTGTTCGGTCCAGTCCCACCTTGTCATGTCCTATCTCCGTGCCAAACGCACCCTTATGGAGTTATGTCTTTTGTTTGTCATTTTGATAAAGTTTATAGGGTACAAACACCATAGGAAGTAGTCTGAAAATTTTGACAATTCAACATAGCAAGTCAAGTAAAATACTGAGGACATAAAATAATTTGCCATTGCAAGAAAATATGCCCCTTAATTTATGTTTTGAAATATTTTATTGATTATCAATTAAGCTCTTAGTTGGTTATTTCTTGTGATACATTTTATATTATAAATTCTTCCAAGGAACTCAGTATTTAATAGGGACCAATTGAATAAGAGATTTTATTTGAATTCATATGAATTCATGGTAATATTTATATTATCTTTAGCCTCTAAACGTTTTATTGGATGATATTTTCGATTTTGGTCCTGTAATGCATAGTACAATTTTCATAATAGGACTGAGAATTTAAATTAATATCTTGAAGCTTATTCAAGATAATAGATTCTTTCTTATGATTTTCACCTAGTGAGTTATATGGTAATTTCTGTAAATAATAATCTTTATGGGTCTTCGAACTCTTCTCGTATTCTAAGTTCTACTTTTAGGTTTTAGAAATAAATTGATGATAATTCTTATAGTTTAGATATAATCTTTTTAATCACATGACCAAATGTAGAATGAAGATAATTGATTCGTAGGGCATTTTGATTATTTCTAAATTCTCGGTTTTAAGTCTTTTGATTAATTTTATTAAAAGTGATATCATAAAATGTAAGGATAGAACTGTAAATATTAGAAACTATTAGGAATAGTTCATAGAACTTGTTCTGTTTTATTTATGAGAATAGATGTATCTATGAATTATACATTCTTTAGGGGGAGAGAGTGATGTTGTTAAGAATGTATAATTTTAAATACTTGTGTTTAAGGAAGAAAACTTGTGTTTGAGATATTTATGTTAAATAAATGTCATGTTTGTTGAATTGTAATTTTGGATGTCATTGGGTTTTGACTTAGTTGTCGAATAGTTGCAAACTAATTGGTTGAAAGTCATATGGTCAGATTTATGGCTTCAAGGTTTTACTTGGAAAACGAGTATTAAGAAAACTTCATTGACATAGTTAATCAAGTTTTCAGATAATGGTGTTTAGTTTAATAATATTGTAGCAATTTAAGACTTTGTTAAAAGTTTTATTTTGCCATTAGACATAACTAAGGGTCAGTGAGAGTAAGTTTGTTTTATATGTGCTCTATTTTGTCAATGGTGTGACATTAAGAATTTTATCTCTAGTATTTCGAGATGAAAAATCTCGAACAACTTTTTTTGATAATGTTATTGAGAAAATATATTAATAGAGCACTTAAAGGGTTAGTATGATTACAAGTTTACTTGTTTGAGGTACTTCTTGGTAAAAGTGATAAACTTACATAAGTTTTTAATTCCTCAAGTAAATTGGAGCGTTCTCATAAGAAAAAGGTTATGTATGTATCCATAAATGACAGTTTGATGTAAGCTTAATATATATGTATTTATTCTATTATTACATTAGTAAACTTTACGGATTTCAAACTAATTTAGCATGTATTATTGAATAAATAAAAAAATGGAAGGTTTCATAGTATTTGTAGAGGTTAATTGTTTCATGCTCACGTGTATGCATAGATAAAGAAATATGTGGCTTTATATATTGCAACTCTTAAGAATTTTGATTGTGAAATCATATTTTGAGATAGATTGTGATAATTTCACTGTATTTATCTTCTCTGAATATGCTAAGAGATCTCGGAGGTTTAACCATATGGATATTGTGGTGAGAGAAGATTTAAGAGTTGCGACTTTCTAATAGCCATAAGTAAAATAACTCTTGATACACTAACCAAGATATATTACTCCGGAGCTTTTGTGGAGCATGTTATATCATGTATTGGATAATTGATATTTTTGATGTGTTTGGTTAGTGGGAGTTGTCTTTTATTAGATTAACTGCATTTATTCTATGCATGTTTGTTTCATATTCTCAAAAAATGTATTGTATATGCATGTTAAGATGTTTGCCATATTTGTTATTGTGTGCACACGGATGGTTGGTTATGGTAAGAAATCTCAAGCTTTTAGCTTTGAGGGGACAATTCACTCATAAGGTATAAAGTTTTCATCGATGAGTGATCATTACTTAAGATAGAAGGATTTGCCCATCTTAAGGGAGGTTTAACTCATGGTCAAATTGTTTGGCCAATGAGTATAAGATTCTTAAGACATTAAGTTGCTCATCTTAAGCTTCTTCATATAATGCAAAGTTGGACCTATATGGAAATAGACATGATGATCACATCTGCATGTAATTTCCATACCACACATACATACCATTTTACCCAGGTAGGTAGAGCTAAGGGTATTTTGATTACATATGGTCTTATGTCAATTAAAAATGTAATGATCTTTGTAGTTGGATACTTAAGGTTCTATTGGACTAAGTGGAAGGAAGGTGTTACTCTCTTAAACATTCTTTATGGCCACATATAATTGTTTGTCAATTCGAAGAATTGTTTTCTAAAATGAATTTTTAAATCTAAGATAATAATGTCTATGTAGCTAAAGTGGAGAATGTAAGATTTTTATAAAACTTGTGAGCAACATACGGCATTATATTTTGAGTTAATGAAAAACCGAATTGATTAGAGTGTTTAAGTGAGAGTTGACCAGATAAAGCCCGTTATTAATATGATCAATATTTGTTGGGCTTGGTACACCTTAACTACATTAAATATATGTACGATATGGTATGAACTATTGTATATGTGTGGGCCTTGTATTCCTATTAGGACTAGCCATCCTATTAGGGTTTTGAGAATCCTTTATGGGTTAAGATTCTAGGAAATTATACTATATATAAGGGGTCCCTATTCTCACTCACAATGAACGTTTTACAAAATTGTCTCCCCATTAGACAATCTGAGGAATGTGAGAAGAGAGTAGAAGACTCTCTATTGTTTTCTTTGTTTTCTTTTTAGGTTATTGCATTGTTATGGATTCGGGATTAAGACTCGATGAATTGGACTGTTTCCGCTGCACTTCCAGATACGCGTTTATTCATACTTATGCATACCATACAAGATCTATTTAATTATATCTTTATATAATTCTTACATCAATCACTCCATGCCATAAACATAATAAAAGATTTTTATGACAAGAAGTTCACCATCTTTATGTGCAAGTTCAATGATTCAAGCAACACGTATCTTCCTTCATGATCAACATGGGAATCATCCCCAGAATAGAACCTACGGATGGACTCACCTAACTCAATCGAACTCACCTCAACAATCTTCTTTAACCCTACATCTTTTATAACCCTTTTTACATTAGCCGCTTTGTTCCACTTTCCAACTTCAACATACATAATGTTTGCAATGCTCACCAAATTCCCACTACTTTTTGGCTCCAATTCAAGCAGCCTTTTTCTCACCTCATCTTGTGGTTCTTTAACGTCATTGGCATCGTGGATGCTACATGCACTTAACAATGTTCTCCACACAATTGGGTCAGGCTTAATAGGTATGTTGGTTATAAAGTTATAAGCGGATAAGCCTCTTTTAAAGGGCTAGCATGAGCCAAAATATCCACAATTTTACCTTATTGTACCATCATCGGTTTGATCCCATGCACACACTCCATCTCATGAAAATATCGATACCCGTCATCAACCATTCCAACATGGCTACAAGCACAGAGAACCCTGATAAAAGTGACATAAAACTCTCTTCTTCTTATTATACCATATTTTGATTTATTGCTGACATTTTATAGTATCCTAGTTCCTGGAAATTAAGTCAACACGGAGATATAGATCATTTAGTTTAAAGTCATGTATGGATGAAACCCAGAAATAAAATACTGTACAAAAATAAACGGTAAAAGAAAATGTTAACAGAAAATTTTCTAAGGATGAGAAATTCCTATTAACACCCTCGAGACCACTACCACGGAGGTGGTGGCCGGGGTCGGCACCTTTGATACCTAACCTGCTTAGATGAGAATGAAGATTTTTATAAAAATGGGAGCTTTTATTATCGATCACTTTGATATATAGAATTCTCTCTTATACATTATCTAGGACGTAGGAAGGTGGTCGCTTTGTACTTGTCGAATAGTGGAAACAACGGCGGCCGTGTTCTGATTACAGAATTTAGGCATTCCTCTCCTCTTTTTCTTATCGTCTAGATCTCGTCTTTCTCTTCTCTTCTTTCATATATCTCTCCTTACCATGCTTGGCCTTATTTATATTTGGTCCAAGTAGGTATTAATTTCACGAATATCCTGCCACGATCCCATGAATCCGTTCTCTCCTTATGTTGACGGTGATAAGTTTTTTTCCTTTTTGGAATCAAACTCTTGACTTACACGTATGTGGATTTAATGTTGTTTGTTACATAGATTTGATCTTGTGTGTACTCACGACACTTTCTTCATGGAGGTCGCCGAATTAACTAGTCGTTATCTTTTAGAGCTAGGTAAATCCATGCTTTGGCTCTATTCAGAGAAGCTTGGGATAGACTTATGGGCACTTACTATAGGTAGTGTAGACTAGGCGAGATTCTTCTTTCATGCCTAACGGGAACGGCGGGCTTCCGGAGAGGTTGGTGGGAATGAGAATTACGTTTGTCTTCAAAAAGCCTTAACTCGAAGGGGGTTTGCTTTGCTTGTTGGGTTTCTTTTAAATGTTTCTTGAGTTTGGCGACCTCCCTGACCTTCACGGGGTGGTTGAGGAGCCCGACCCCAGGAACCGAGGTTCCCTGGTAGGTGATCTCGGGAAGCCCGGACTCTAGTTCTCACGTGGGGGCTCGATCTGGTCGTGCTTAACTTTTTCCTTGATAGTTTTGAAGGCTGATGCCCTTTTGGTGCTTCTACGAGGTATTTTTATGGTACATTCAGGGTTTCATTTATGTCAACTTTGGGCTGAGAGAGTGGAAAATTTCTCTTTGACCTCTGACCAAATTTTACTATTAACAGAAGTCCCTCCCTGACTTGAACACCGGAGGTAGAGTTGGGGTTGGAGTCAGATTCCCTGTTTAATTGAGAAATTTTTCTGTTATGAGATAATTACTGAGAATCTCGAATGAAATCTTCTCTTTAATTGCCCAAGTGATGTGTCGAACTTGAATTGGTGTGTCGAACTTGAATTGGTGTGTTCTTCGAGGAAAACCGGTTACACTAAGGCTCTCTCTATGGCTCGAGGTGATCTTTCCGAGGATATTGTCGATGTCATTACACCCCTAACCTCTATTTAAATTCAAACTTATTGCTCATTTCTTCACACTTTCTCTTAATCTTGAACTTACAGATTTCTTCTCCGTTACTTGTTTTTTCCGACCACCTCTTTATCTTTCGCCTACCTTCAAGCTCTTTTCATCCAACAATGTCGAACTCCTCTGATAGCATTGAAGCCTTGGTCGAGGGCACTGGAGGCTCTAACATGGTTCCTCAGAAACGGGTGCGAGGAATTTCGAGTGATGAGGACCCCTTTCCGGTCCGCCAGCGTCGTCACTCTAGTAGGAACGTCTCAAACGGTTCTCGCTTTTCGAATCAACCCGATAACCCTCTAAACTTAGTTAACAAGGATTCCGATGCTGGAGAGAGGGTCGATGTCGTTGGGGAGGTTCAAGTTATGGTGGCGGGGCTTCCTTCATCGATGCCTCTTTCTTCAGAATCTAGGATTATTCCCGATTCTATCGTTGACCCACAATCGATTAACCGCCTTCGGGATAAATACGGCATTCCCGAGGGTGTTACCCTTACAGTTCCCCATCAAAACTATGATGTTTATAATCCTCCTGTGGGTATGCTTCCCATTTATTTGGCGGCCTTTGAGAACGGGGTCAGGCTCCCCCTTCACTCCACTCTTCGGCGGGCCCTTAATACCCTTTAACTAGCTCCCCTTCAACTGACGCCTGGATTTTGGAGGCATCTGATTGGCTTCCTCGTGCTATGGATGGAACAATGCGAGCTGGGCAATGTCACTTGGGAACAAAGGGCAGAAGAGCTGGCCTACCTTTTCCAGATCGGGAGCTTGTCCGGAGGTCCCTAGGGAAAGTTCTATATGAAGGCCAAAAACAAACTCAACTTTATCATCCCCGCCGCTTCTAGAAAAGACCCAGTTTGGAAGGAAGAGTGGATACTAGCAGGGGAAGGGGGACTAGAGGAGCTCTGTATTCATCGACTGGCATGAGCTCGCTGTTCCCACTGCTTTCAGTGATAAACCCTCATGGGATCGAGACTTTCTTCCCGCCGAGTCTGAGGCTGTGCTGAAGACTATCCTCGTAAGAAATTATCTGAACTTGAAGTTTCCAACTACTGACCCCTTCGACCCCCGCAGGGTGAACAAGTATCTGCGGATCTCTGATGCTTCCCTTCGTGAGTAATTTTAAGCTATCATGCTATGTTTTCATAAACTGATTTGCTTATGACATCCTTCATTTCTTCATTTTCTTTAAAAACAGTTTTTATGGTTGCTCCAGCTTCTCATGAAGCCCAGAAAGCTTAGACCCCTCCTCTTCATTTCAGGTCATCCCCAGGAGCCTTCTCGGCTACCTCAAAAGGGGGGGGGGGGGGGGGGGGGAGCAATCATTATGGCCGCTGCCCCACTTGTTCCTGCTTCATCGCCTTCCCATATGAGGTCTAAGATGACTGTTCTCATATCTCGGGCAGCAAAGGCTTTAAATCGAGGAGGGCCCGCTTCCCAATCCACTAATACGTCTACCTCTGCTCCTTCACCAGTGGTTCCCGCTTCATCTGCTGCTTCCCCAGTTACACTACCCCCTCCTTCCACTGATCCAGCTGCATCCTGGGTAGTTCAGGCTCCAGGGGATCCCTAGGCTGGAACTCCTGAGATTCCCCCTT
This sequence comes from Dipteronia dyeriana, assembly GCA_032871835.1. Taxonomy (NCBI): domain Eukaryota; kingdom Viridiplantae; phylum Streptophyta; class Magnoliopsida; order Sapindales; family Sapindaceae; genus Dipteronia; species Dipteronia dyeriana. The sequence goes on from CM065297.1 coordinate 2,667,653, forward strand.
CTCGCCCCCACCATCAGTTGGGCTCGGTTGGCCAGGATGAGGTTTTGAAACAGTTCGTTGCTTCATGCCCGGGTGGTGGGCTCTCTAGGGTGGCTTCCATGCCCATGGATTTTCTAGTTACCAAGGGGTCTGCCCTTCTGGCCGAGGTAGTCATTGCCTTTATTTACTGTGATTGTGAGATTTGATTGCTTTCTAACCTTAGTTTCATGGTTTGCTGGCTTTCAAGTTCAATGTAGCCATGGGCCACCAAGTATAATTTCTTCAAGATCGGGCAGCTAGGGCTAAAGTTGAGGCTGAGTGGGCCATGGATTGCTTGAGTAGGCTCAATCCTTGGTCCGGGAGATGACTTCCACCCAGAGGGAAATGGAAACAAAATCGGCTGAGCTTCGGTGCAACCATGAAAGGCTAAAGCAATTTCTTGACTAAGAAACTCTTCGGTCTAAGCAATGAGCCAGCCAGAGGGATGACTGGAAGGAAAAACCGAAGGTGTTAGATGCTGAGAATCATGCTCTTCAAGCCCAAGTTGCCAAGCTTCAGGCTGAGGTGGACTCTTCCTTTTACGAGGGATACTTCTATGCCTCCTACCAAGTCGTTGAGGCCTTCCCCTTCCCCTTTGATCTGTCGATTATTGCTAACTCGGATAGGGAGGAGATAGTGGCCAAGGTCGCAGAGATGTCTCGTTCCTCAGGTGATGACCTGGATCCCTCTAACGTGGCCGAAGTAGGGAAGCATCCAGCTGGGTCAGACCTCCCTCCTCCTCCTTCTGTCTTCTCAACATCAGATTTTGGAGAATCTTCGAGGGTGGTTCTACCCATGGAGCCTGAAAGAGATCTTACAAAACCCTGAGGTCCCCCTAAGGTGGCTTCTAGAGAGGAGCCAGTAGGAGGGGAAATCATGCCAGAGTCAATGGCCAACCTTCTTGATGTAGCCATACCTCCTGAGGTCATGGCGGTGGTCAATGAGGTCATGGAGGAGGACCCAACTGAGCAATAAATTTTTGAAGAGCATCCTTAGGGCGAGGTGGCAGAGGTGGCAAACCAGAATGAACGGCCACCGGAAAGGGAATGAGGGAGTGAGGTCTATCCTGAGGAGGGAGAAGCTGGAAGAAATCGGGAGGATGCAGAAGTTTGAACCCATCTTTCTGCAACTTGTTTTCAATGCCCAAAAAAGGGGGGTGGGCTCCCCATCTTTACTCATGATTGATTGTTATTCTTTCTCTTTTTATAACCCGGAACTAGGGGTTGGGCTTCCTGTTTGCTGCAGCCTTACCGGGGAATAGGCTCCCTAATTCATCAATGAAATTTAGCTTTTAGACTTAGTTTAAATTCTGATTTGCATATAGGTTCAGCCTCTGTAGCACCCTGATTTAGCTCGGGAAAAGTAACAAGATAAGAAAACTGCTTAATTGTGAACGTAGATAGCTAGCTTGAGCGTTTGACTCTCAATAGAAACTTGCAGCTTGGTGACTTTGGTTTACAGTCCCTTTGTCTGATCATAGACCTTGATCTTCTTTAGGAGGTTATAGCCCAAATGAAGTATCAAGGAGAACTATCTATCCCTATCTTAGGTTGAGAGGGCTACCGCGATCTTAAACTTGAGTCCTTTTTGGGGGGTGATAACCCGACCAAGGCATCATGAGGGTTATCTAGCTATTTCGTTGTCTTCGAGATCTGGATGACAATTATGCTTAAGCTCAGACCTTTCTTGGGGGTGGTAGCCTGACCAAGGCATCAGGAGGGCTATCTAGCTATTTCATAGTCTTGAGATCTGGATGACAATTATGCTCTTACACACAGACCCTTCTTGGGGGTGGTGGCTCGACCAAGGCCTCATGAGGGCTATCTGGCTATTTCCTGGTCTCGAGATCTAGATGGCAATTATACTCTTACACTCAGACCCTTCTTGGGGGTGGTAGCCCGACCAAGGCATCATGAGGGCTATCTAGCTATTTCCTGGTCTCGAGATATGGATGACAACTATGCTCTTACACTCAGACCCTTCTTGGAAGCGGGTAGTGCCCGGCCAAGGCATCAGGAGTGGCGAGGGGGCTTCCCTGGCTAACCTCTGGTCTTGGAATGATAATGTCAAATTTTCCGCGTAGACCCAAATCATTGTAGAACATAGTTGAAGATTGTAAGTTCCTCAGTTTTTAATTGGCTCATTTCATTGACATCCACTTTTGAGGATTAATGTGTAAGGGTAGTTTAGGCCATCATTGCTCAAGACCCAGCTCAAGCTTCAGAAGGTAAATCACTGGCTTAACCTTTTCTGAAGAGTTTTTAGTACACACACACACACTCTCATGCATGTCTTTGATCATCTTGCATGAATGCTTAATTGCCTTAATTGTGTGCCTCTTTGCCATAAATCTAGTTAAGTCTTTATGAACATTCATTTAGACATTGATATCTAGGAATTGCATTTAGTGACATTCTTTAATTTCTAGATAAGCATTTATTGTTGCCTAGCATTATTTGCATTTAGAATATTTTTACATATTCACATAGGTTGTTGACTCTTCATTGAGGTTAAGTCTTGTGACTAAGTGTGTAGTGCATAAGAAATTCAAGTCTTGCAACCAGAGGAAGGGTTGGCAAGCAATTGGTCGGGTGCCACTGTAAATGTCCCAAGGGGGTAGAGTAGAAGGCGTTCACGCCAAGAGTAGTGTATCAGAGGATATCACTTGGGACTGAACCAAGAGTGGTGAGTGGCATTGTCCATAGCCTGAGGTTGTCGAGAGTGAGAGTCCGAGAATCACTTGAGGGTGTAACCTTTTACTTATATAGTGGATTTCTGCGATCGAGTGTGGCGCACTTACTAGCCTTGGTTTTTCCCATTTTGAGGGTTTCCACGTAAACATCAAGTGTTATTTATATTTCCGCACTTTATACTTGATGTTGTATGTTTGTTTTATTGGGTGAATTTTGAATATTGACTAATCAAGAAAAATTGGTAATTGGCTTGATTAAAACCTATTCACCCCCACCCCTCTAGGTTTAGACACACGTTTTTAGGGAACTTTCAAAGATGGAGAAAACAAGAAAACATGCTTTATTGATAAAAAGGATGAAGTACATTATTGCCAAAGATTAAAAACTAGGTGGAAGCAGCCTGCTCATGAGTCCCCTGTTCAATGGTAGAATTTCCTTAAGTGATCTGCATTCCAAGTATGATCGATGAGTCGACCATTCATGTCTTCGAGCTTGTATGCCCCATTATGGATCACCGTTTTTGCTAGGTGTTAATAGTAAAATTTGACCAGGGGTCAAAGAGAAAATTTTCACTTTCCCACCACAAGTCAAAACTCATAATCGACGTTCATGAAACCCGGCTAGACCATAAAGCTACCCCACAGGAGCAGAGAAGGCCAGCCCGGCTTTAAAACTATCTGAAAGCAAGCTAGGCATGACCAAGACTAGCCCCACATGAACATTGGAACCTGGGCTTCTCTAGGCCAACTATCGGGAAACCTCGGTTCCTGAGGTCGAGCTCTTCAACCACCCCGTGAAAGCCAGGAGGGGTCTTCAAGCTCAAGAGACATTCGAAAGAAGATCGACAAGCAAAGTAGGCCCCTTTCGGGTTAAGACTTTCTGAGGACAAACTTCACAGTAGTCCTAGACAGAAGCCCACCAACCTTTCCAGAAGCCCGTTGTCCCTGATGGGCATGAAAGAGGAATCACGCCTAAATCTACACTACCCCGACTACTTCCTAGGAATGTCTACAGGGACACCTTAAGCTCCCAAGGGTCAGGGAAAATCCATACCAAGCTTCTAAGAACAAAGTCGAAGCATGGATCTACCTCACTCTATGAGACGATAGGCAGCTAGCTCGATGACCTCCATAAAAAAACCATGCCGCGATAACATACAAGATCATATCTATGTGATAACCAACATTAAATCTGTATGCGTATGAGTCAAGAGTTTGATTCCTAAAAGGAAACAAACTCATTTTCGTTAACAATATCATCGTTTCCGCTATTTATTCAGGGTCAAACAACTTTTAAATAAAGGATCCCGACCGATAAGGAGAAAACGGATTCGTAGGATCGTGGCAGGATATCAGCGAATTCAAACCTACTTGGACCAGATATAAATAGGGCCAAGCATGACACAGAATGGGGAGATATGAAAAAAAGATAGAAAAACAGAAGTAGGCAAAAAACAGAAGTAGGCAAAAAACAGAAGAAGAACGACAGATAGAAGAAAAGAAAAGAAAAGAAAAGAAAAGAAAAGAAGAGGGGAAGACCTAAATTCTGTATTCAGAACACGGTCGCCTTTGTTTCCACTATTCGACAAGCACAAAGTTGCCACCTTCCTAGATCCTAGAGAGACTGTGAGCATATGAGAGAGTAATCTGTATATCGAAGCAAGTAATCAGTAATAGAAGATCCCATTTGTATCCTTGCAATCCAGCCTCTCGTTTACCTCTAAAACAGGTTAGATATCAACGGTACCGACCCCGGCCACCACTTCCGTGGTAGTGTTCTCGAGGGTGTTAGTAGAAATATCTCATCCTGAGCAAATTTCCCGTTAACACTTTCTGGCACCGTCTGTGGGGAACTCTCACACCACCATCTTTATATTCAAAAGTTTGTTATTTTAGAGGAATCATGAGGCTCCGCTCCTCGTAAAGATAGCCAGGCGTATCGGGATAACCTTCTGTTGCATCTATATGAAATGTCTCGAAAAAAGGGAGGAAATCTGGGCTCCATAGCTAGGTTCCAGCCCAGCCAGCCATTGTGCGGGCTCTGGATTCCCCTCTGGGAAATCGGGTCGAGCTTGACCAACAAGCGGCGGTGTTAGGTTTTGGTTTGTGTTGGCATTAATTCTATATCAAAATAATATTTACTTGTAATGATTTAGTTGTTTAAATTCATGATGATTCAAGCTTTAAGGAAGAAGAAACAACAAGTCAAAGCAAGTTCTAAGTCTTCAAAGAGAAAGGATGCAATTTGATTCTATAAAGGTATACTAAGACCTTATCTTTCTCTTATAAGACTTAGGCACACAGACACAATTCATTCATATGTGTCCCTGCAACGTTGTGCACCATTATAGGCACACACATACAATTCATTCAAATATGTCCCTACATCGTTGTGCACCATGTATAACACATTCACACACATTGAAGATGAATGCTCATGCATTGGTTTGAAAATAACATGTTTTGGAAAATGCATGATTGGAAACTATCTCTATGTAGTTTGCATTCTAGTGTGAATTGTGTTTGTATGTGTATATGTTTGTGTAATATGGATATTGAACTTGGATTTAGTCTTAAATCATTCTTGATTGAGTTCCAGTCATTTCGGTTTCTCATACTATTGATTTCAAATTCTAAGTCAAAAGATACTACACTTTCAACTCATGTTGCATACATTGTCTTCATATTCATATATTGAGATGAAGTATTATTTTTTGGGTTAATTATCTTATATGTCCATGTCCATGTGAGAGTTATGGTTTGTAATCCTCAAACGGATTCAAATTCCGAGTTCGGAGGTAGGAGAACGGTTGAAGAACGAGAAGGAAGGTCGTAAGAGAAAGAAGCAAGCAAGGACTTCTTTCCCGAGATGGCGTGTGGCCATCTCGGGGCAGAAGGCTTGCTGCCCCGAGATGCCCACATGCCATCTTGGACAACAAGCTTGCTTGGCTACTTCTTGCCCCTCTTGGTCATTTCACATGTCCAAGTTTCCCTCTCCTTTATAAACTCTTTCCCTCTCACATTTTATTCTAAGAAGAAATTTAAAACAAGTGTGCAAAAAATTTCTCTCTAAATTTTCTCACCTACCAAACACCTTAACCTTTTCATTTGAAATCCGATTTGAGTGATTCAAAAATGAGAGTGTTCATCTATTCTTTCTCCATCTTTTATCTGACGGTTTGAGTAAGTTTTGCTGCTGTTTTTAGTGTCTAATCATACAAAAACGGGACTGCGCCTAAATCAACTAAGGTATTGATTTTCTCTCAAAGTTTTCTCTTAAAACTTGGTCAATTGCCTTGGGTTTTCTTCTTCAACATATATTTGTATATTGTGAGTGTTTTGATTTGAGTTTTGAACTCTTATAAAGCTAGGTTGAGTTTCAATTGAAATCATTCATGTTGAGTTAGGTTTTGATTTTACCTATGTTTCACATGTTTGGGATTGTATTGTGCTAGCTTTGATTCTAGGACTATTTTATGATTTTTGATTGATTGATTTTGTGAAAAATAGTTCCTCACATGTATTAGGCTCTCTTGGCCGAAATTCTCACATAATACATGTGATTATGTTCTTTTGAGCTATTAATGTGATTTGTTGAATCTATGATTAAGAATATGCTTTAGAACTTTAGCTTAAATCTAATTGACTTTGTCATATGATTTTAGCATGTTTTAGGTTTATGTGATTTAAACTTGATCTTGTGATTTATTGAACATATTTTGTGATTCAAGTTTAGATCTATGCATGTATCTAGGTTTTGATTAATATTTAACATATCTTACATAATCTAGATTGATTACACATGCATGATTAACTAGACTATATGTGATTTGTGCATTCATGCTCATGTCTAGTATTTTCCATAGGATGTGTTGATCATAGCATTCTATGTTGCTTATTTGCATTTTGCATTCATGGTCACCTAGATGCGTTGTGAGAAGGAAGTCTTGACAATAGGTGTGAGACCTACAGTGTTGAGCAAGAAGTCTTGGCAAGAGGTGTGAGGCCTTGGATTGTCGAGCAAGGAAGTCTTGGCTAGGGTCGTGAGGATCCAGATAGTCGAGTAAGAAGTCTTGCCTAGAGTTGGGAGCACTCGGATAGGTGAGCGAGGAAGTCTTGACTAGAGTTGTGAGGACTTAGTTGAGCAAGAAGTCTTGCCTTGGGTCGTGAGGATCCGGATAAGGTGAGCGAGGAAGTCTTGACAGGAGGTGCGAGACCTCGGATTGTTGAGCATAGGGCGATAACTTCTAGAGTAGGATAAGAGGGTAGTTTTTAGGTAAAGAGGTCACTTGAGAGATTGTACTTGTCTTATCTACTAGTGGATTTTGTTTGCCGGTGGCTGCTAGCCCATGGATGTTTCCTCTTCGGAGGTTTACAACGTTATATCTTGTGTCAACTTTTCTCTATCCCTATCTCTTTAGCATTTGTATTGTGGATAGAACTCTTTATGTATGTTGACTTCCTTTCTATAATGTAGATTGTGTATGTGTTACAATTACTTGTTTGTATCACACTTTACTTGTGTTTATATATTGATTAATTGTCTTTAATTAATATATATATTGTGATACAAGCAATCTACCCCTTCTAGGTTTTTTCTTGAGCATTTAACCGTGATTGTATTTTCAATTGGTATCAGAGCAGGACACTAGATTGCACTTAGTGTGAGTCCGGGGTGATATATTCACAGTTTTTGCAAGGCGTTTGAAGTCATGGGTTTACAAGATGATGTAATGGCGGAAGGAGCCTCAAATACTAGGCCACCATTACTTCGTGGTACTAACTACGGGTATTGGAAGTTGAGGATGAAAGCCTACATCCGCTCTGTTGATGAAAGAGCTTGGATGGTAATGGAAGATGGTTATAGTCCTCCTACCAAGGTTCAAGAGGTTGGAACCATGATACTCAAGCCAATGAGTGAATGGAAAACGAATGAGTTTGAGGTTGCTAAATGGCACCATCGTGCTATGAATGCCATCTTTGGAGGAGTTGATGGGCATCAATTCTCCTACATTCAAAGTCTTGAATCCGCAAAGGAAGCTTGGGATACTCTCCAAGTTACTAATGAAGAAACCTTAGCGGCGAAGAAATCGAGGCTTCAAATGTTGGCATCACAATTTGAAGGTTTAAGTATGAGTGAAGAAGAAAAGTTCAAAGACTTTCAATTACGGCTTCTTAACATAGCTAACCAATGTCAAGCACTTGGAGTACCTATCTCAAAAGAGCGTTTAAATTGGAAAATCCTTAGGTGTCTTCCTAAGAGATTCAAATCAAAGGTGACGGCCATTGAGGAAAGCAAGGATGTGGATAGTATGAATATCGATGAGTTGCTTGGGTCTCTCCAAACTTATGAGATGTGCTTGAAGCCAAAGATTAAAAGTAAGAGAATCGCTCTCAATGCAATTGAGGAGGAGAGTGATGATGAAAATGAAGAGATGACACTTTTGGTTAGAAGGTTCAAGAAGTTACTAAAGTAGAATGCCATGCCAAGAGGCAAGTCTTTTAAGGAAAAAAGAGTCAAGAGAACATCATCTCCAAGGATTGAGAAGAATAGTCAAGCCATGAACAAGAAAGAGGTTCAATGCTATAATTGTCATGGTTTTGGTCACTTTGCTAGTGAGTGCACCAAGAAGCCATCTAAGAAAGACAAGAAAGGCAAAATGTTGGCGGCTACTTGGAGTGATGATAATTCTAGTGACAATGAGAGCTCTAGTAGTGAGTCTTCAAAAGATGAAGAGTTGGTGAGCAACTTTGGAGCTCTAACGGCTTCTCATTCTCCACTGGATGTTGATGGTACAATATCTTTGAACAAGAACTTTGATACAAATTATCATGGAAGCTCTAGTTCCATTCCTACAAATCTGAGTTGTTGAAAAAGATAGAAAAGCTTGAAGAAGCTAGAGATAATGCTCAAAGAGAAGTAGTTGAGAAGGATGATTTGATCAAGAAGCAACTAGATGAGTTTGTGGTTGTTACTCGTAGACTTCTTGGTGAAAATGTGATATTGTGAAGAAGTTTAGAGAACTTGAAAAGATAAACCCTGAGAAGGATAATGTGATATCTTCTTTGAAGAAGAGAGAACAAGAATTGATGGAAGAGATAGACACGACTAAGGAGGCTATCAAAGACTTAGTAAATGATTCGGTTAGTGTGTCTAGTGTTAGGAATCTTGTTAACTCTCATAGTGGTGAAGACAACTTGGTAGTTGAAAAGGAGCTCTTGGCAGCATCACTTCCTACACACTTTGATGAAGTCATGATTGATAAGAAACCACACAAGAAGAGAAGATCTAAAACCAAGAAGAAGTTGGCGAACAAGGTATCTTTGCAAACTCCTAGTGAAACCAGATCAACTCCAAAAGGTACAATCTCATCTTTTATTCCAATTTTCCATTATTGCAACACAATAGGTCACATTAAGCATATGTGTTATAAATATATTGAAAAATGCAAATTAGGAAATGAATTTAGGGATAAGGAGATTAAACTTCAACTTGAACATGCTAAGGTTTTGAAAGTTGAGAAACATGATAATATTGTTAAGCATGAGAAGAAGTTGTGGAGTAGAAAAAATACTAATCTTGTTCAACTTGACAAAGTTTGTGTTGATAATTTTAAGGAAGAGTGTGTTAATGATATTCTTTTTAATCAAGTCATTGAAGGACTTTACTCTAGATTTAACATTGTTGTCAAGGATGATATTAGAAATGTTTGTGTAGGTAGACCCAAGAACAAGTGGTTCAAGGGTGAGTGCTCTTATCACTAAAATAAGAAGCACATGTGAGATAGCTTTGAGGCTATATATCAATTGTGTTGAGAATTATTGCTTGCTAGCTTTGAATACTCCATGTACTAATATGAACTTGGTTATATAGCTTTGAACTCATAATGGTCGACATGGAGGAACAGAGAAGGGAGTGGGCCAACGGTCATCCAGTGGATAAGTTAGAAGAGATTTCTGTCCGAGTGGGCGATCCCTTGAAGGTCATCAAAATCAGAGCCACCCTTGAGCCGGGAGTGGAAGAGGGCTTGATCAGGCTCCTCACAGAGTTCAACAATATTTTTTCTTGGAGTCATGCTGAGATGCCAGGGATCCCGATGACATTAGCTGCTCATCGATCGGCAGTGGATCCGACCTTCAAACCCATTAAACAAAAAAGGCACCACTTTAACACTGAAAAAAAATGTTGCGGTTCAGGAAGAGGTGGACAAACTGACCCGGGCGGGCTTCATTCAAGAACCACGTTATCCCGAGTGGATCGCCAATATGGTCATGGTCACAAAGGTAAATGGAAAGTGGCGTATGTGTGTAGATTACACCGACCTCAACCGGGCATACCCGAAGAACAGCTTCCCTCTACCAAAAATTGATCAGTTGGTCGATTTTACTTCTGGAAACAAGCTTCTGAGCTTCATGGACGCATTTTCAGGGTACAATCAAATTATGATACACCCCGCGGACCAGGAAAAGACCACTTTCATCACAGCGCAAGGTTTGTACTGCTACAAGGTGATGCCTTTCGGGCTCAAGAACGCTGGAGCTACTTATCAGCTGCTAGTCAATCGGTTGTTCAAGCCTAAAATCGGAAGGGTCAATGGAGGTCTATATCGATGACATGATCACCAATTCTTCAACCTCGAAAGGTCATTTCGGCGACCTTCGTAGAACCTTCATGATCCTAAGGGAGAACCAGATGAGGTTGGACCCTTCTAAATGCGCTTTTGGGGTAACTACGGGGAAGTTTCTAGGCTTCATGGTCCATGAGAGAGGCATAGAGGCTAACCCAGAAAAGATCATGGCTATTCTAGATCTAGAATCCCCCACGTCTCTTAAACAGGTTCAAGCCTTGACCGGACAGGTAGCAGCGCTCAATAGGTTCATCTCTGGGTCTACCGATAAGTGTTTACCGATAAGTGTCTACCGTTCTTCAAAGCCATCAAGCAGGGAAGAAACATGAAGTGGGATCAGTAGAGCGAACAAGCTTTTCAAGCATTGAAAAAATACCTATCAACCCCTCCACTGCTGGTTAAGCCAAGTCTTGGAGAAGAGCTTCAAATATACTTGGTTGTTTCAAAAACAGCCGTAAGTAGGGCCTTGGTCAATGAATGCGAGGATAGGGTCGAGCGACCTATCTACTACGTAAGTCACGATCTAACCAAGCCTGAAAAGAACTATATACTGTTGGAGAAGCTCGTTTATGCCTTGGTGACCTCGGCAAGGAAGCTTCGTCCCTACTTCCATGCTCATTCAATAGCAGTGGTGACGGACCAACCCCTTCATTAATTCTTACAAAGGCCGGATGTTTCCGGAAGGCTGGTTTTATGGGTCCTGGAGCTTACCCAGTTTGATTAAAGGTACAAACCTAGGACCGCAATAAAAGCTCAGGCAATAGCAGACTTTGTAGCAGAGCTCTTAATACCTTTAGGCCAAGCAACCCCCATGGTAACAGATGTAACCCCTGAGAGGATTCCAGAATCTGACAACTGGCTGGAAGGTTACGAGTAGTGGACCTTCTACATAAATGGAGCTTCCAAGCAAGCTGGGGGAGGAGCGGGTATAGTCCTTATCTACCCAGAAGGAACTGAGTGTTGCCACTGTTTTAGATTTGAATTTAAAGTCACGAACAATGAGGCAGAGTACGAAGCCCTTCTAGCGGGAATAAGAGCAGCCATAGAGCTCGGGGTTGATTACCTGAATGTTAAGACCGACTTTTCACTCGTAGTCGACCAAGTCTCCAGGGATTATCAGGCAAAAGGGGATAATATGATCGCTTACCTTAAATTGGTTCAACAACTCAAGAGCAGATTTAAAGGATTCAAAATCGAGCAGATACCTCGACAACTGAATCATCGAGTAAGCAGATACCTCGACAGCTGAATCATCGAGCTGACGTACTTGCCAAGATAGCTGCATTTGGTGGCCAGACCTTCCCTATACCTAGCACGATGACAGGTAAGGAAGCTTATACATTGGATCGACAACCGTTCTGGATGGATCCAATAGTGAAATATCTATAGGATGGGAAACTTCTCGGGGAGCTCGATCAAGCTAGGAGAGTAAAAAGGCTCTCGGTCCAATATTTATTGGTGGATGGGAATCTATACCGGAGGGGAAGATCCCTTCCCCTGCTTCGATATCTACACCCTGAAGACGCCAAGTGGGCTTTGAGAGAGGTTCACTCCGGGGAATTCGGGAACCACATTGGTGGGGAGGCTTTGGCATATCAGGTTCTCAGCATGGGATATTATTGGCCAACCATCCATATAGACGTGAAAACCTTTATGCAAGCCTGAGAGGCATGCCAGAAGGCCGTAAATTTGAGTCACTTCCCTCCAGAGCGGTTGTCGTCCCTTAGCTCGCCATACCTCTTTGCTCTGTGGGGAGTCGACTTGATAAGACCACTTTCTACCGCTCCGGGTCAGGCCAAGCATGCTATCGTGGTAATTGATTATTTCACAAGATGGGTCGAAGCCGAACCGCTCTCCGATATCAGAAGAAAATATAACAAGGTTCATCAAGACTAATGTAGTTTGCAGGTTTGGAACCCCTCTTTCCATTATAGCTGACCTCGGAGAACAATTCGATAATGGTCGATTCAAAGATTTTTATGAAGGCTTGGGAATCGACCTTCGGTTTGCTTTGGTAGCCCACCCCTAGACCAACGGTCTGGTGGAATCCATGAACAAAATCATTAAGAAGTTGTTGAAGAATAAACTACAGCAGAAGAAAGGCCGATGGGCAGAAGAGCTTCCCGAGGTTCTATAGGCTTACTGGACTACAAGGAGAACAACTACCGGGGAAACGCCTTACTCGTTAGCCTTCGGGGTTGAAGCAGTTCTACCTTTCGAGCACAAATTGACCTCCTTTAGAGTCCAACAGTTTGAACAAGGAAGCAATGAAAGTAAGCTCCGAGTTAGATTGGACCCCTGGAAGATAAACAAGATTGAATAGTTGAGAATGTAGCAGTCTACCAGAGCAGGATTGCTAGGTATTTCAACAGGAGGGAAAAGACCCGAAACTTCAAAGAAGGGGACCTAGTTCTCAGGAAAGTAACGTTGAATACCAGAAAGAGGTTAGATGGGGTCCTAGGGCCCAACTGGGAAGGAATATACCTAGTAAAAATGGTGATCCGTAATGGGGCATACAAACTCGAGGATATGAATGGCTGACTCATCGATTATACTTGGAATGCAGATCACTTAAGAAAATTCTTCCCTTGAACAGGGGACTCATGAAAAGGCTGTCCTAACTTAGTTTTTTTTTATCTCCGACAATAATGTACTCCATCCTTCGTATCAATAAAGCCCTTTTTTTCTTATTTTTCTCCATCTTTAACTATATTCTACAATGATTTGGGTATACGTGGAAAATTCGACATTATCACCCCAAGACCAGGGGTAGGCCAGGGGAAGTCCTCTCGCCACTCCTGATGCCTCAGCAGGGCACTACCCCCCGCCAAGAAGGGTCTAAGTATAAGAGCATAGTTGCCATCCAGATCTCAAGACCAGGAAATAGCTAGATAGCCCTTATGATGCCTTGGTCAGGCTACCACCCCCAAGAAGGGTCTGAGTGTAAGAGCATAGTTACCATCCAGATCTCGAGACCAGTAAATAGCTAGATAGCCCTCCTAATGCCTTGGTCGGGCTACCACCCCTAAGAAGAGTCTGAGTGTAAGAGCATAGTTGCTATCCAGAAATTGAGACCAGAAAATAGCTAAATAGCCCTCTTGATTCCTTGGTCGGGCTACCACCCCAAAGAGGAGTCTAAGTGTAAGAGCATAGTTGCCATCCAGATTTTGAGACCAAGAAATAGCTAGATAAGCCCTTCTGATGCCTTGGTCGGACTACCACCACCAAGAAGGATTCGAATTTAAGAGCACGGAAGCCCACCCGATCCCTAGCCTAAGAGAGGGCTAAACAATTATTTACTTGATGCCTCACTCGGGCTACAACCCCTTAAAGGGGATCAAGGACGGGAGGCTCGATTTACTTAAACTCTAAATATCCCAATTATTGTTGGTTACTAATTTTCCTTGTACATGTGATTGTTCACTATAACAGGTCTACGATCAACAAGGGGACTATCGACTACAGACGTTGAGCTACAAGTCTTTGCAGTCAGAAAGCCCGAGCTAGCTGTCTGCTTTCACGCTTAAGTGATGTTCTTATCTTGTTATTTTTCCCAAGCTAAGTTGATTTGCAATAGAGGCTGAACCTAGAGGGAGATCAAAAAAGAAGCAAGTACATGTAAGTCAAAATATGAACCAGATCTCAATTTAAGTTTTATTAATAAATGGGGAGCCTATTCCCCAGTAAGGCTGCAGCAGACAGGGAGCCCAACCCCTGATTCTAAGCGACAAAAAAAATGTAATGATAAATGATCAAGCACTAGTAATGATGGGATGCCCACCCCCTTTTCCGGGCATTCAAAACAAACTACAATAAAGAGAATTTAAACTGTGGCATTCTCCCGATACCCTCCAGCCTCCTCTTCCACCAGATGAACCTCGCCCCATTTTCCCCTTTCTAGTGGTCGCTCATTCTGGTTAGCTGCCTCTACTGCCTCCGCCACATTCTCCTGATGAAGCTCCTTGATTGTCTGATTCTCAGCGGGGTCCTCCTCCACGACTTCATTGATCACCGTCAAAAACCTCAGGCGGAATGGTTGCTTCAAGAAGATTGGTCACTGACTCTGGAAAAATCTTGCCCACTGCTGTCTTCTCTCCTGAAAGCACCATGGACTTGACGCTGGGAAGGTCAAAACATGAGGAGGCGGATCCGGTACTTCAAACCACTTCTCAGGTCGAAACAGAAGGAGACATCTCTGTAGCCCGAGACATAACCTCTTCTCTGTCCCAGCCGACGATGCTGGAGAGATCAAATGGGAGGGGGGTGAGCTTCTGTAACTTGAAAGGAGGCATAGAAATACCTCTCACTAAAAGAGGTTTCCACCTCGGCCTGGAGCTTGGCAACTTGGGCTTGTTTCTCGACATCCAACTCCTAAGCCTCCCCCCTCCAGTCATCCCGCTGGTAGGCTCATCGCTTCGACCGAAGAGTTTCCTGATCAAAGGACCGCTTCAACCTCTTATGGTCGCACTGGAGCTCAGCAAGTTGTGTTTCCATTCCCCTCTGGCTAGAGGTCATCTCCTGGACCAGGGCTTAAGCCTGCGTTAGCAATCCCATGGCTCGCTCAGCCTCAACCTCAGCCTTAGCTGTTCGGTCACAGAGAGAAGCTACCTAATATCCCATGGCTACTTGAAACTTGAAAGCCTACAAAGGGAATTCATGTTAGGAAATGGTAAATCAAACTACTGAATGAGGAAGTAAAAGTGACGATTACCTCGGTTAGAATGGCAGACCCTTTGGTAACCATGACGTCTACGGGCATTGAGGTCATCCTAGAAAGCCCACCACCCAGGCAGGACGCATCAAATTTCTTGAAGACCTCGTCCTGACCCGCCGAGCTCGACTGCTGGTGGGGGCAAGAGGGGAGGATCTTAGGAGTACTGTCCTCGGGATCCCTGGGAACCTGAGCTACCCAGGATGCAGCTGGATCATTAGAAGGGGATAATATGATTGGGGAAATGTCAGTTAAAGAAGGAAACCATTGATGAGGGGGGGGGGGGGGGTGTGGATGTATCAGTGACTTAGGAAGCGGGCCCTCATCGGTTTAGAGCCTTTGTTGCCCAAAAAGCAAGAACAACCATTTTGGACTTCACCTGGGAAGGCGATGGATAAGGAACGAGTGAGGTAGCAGCCATAATGGTTGACTCCCCTTTTTTCAAAGCAGCCGATAAAGCTCACGGGGATGATCAGGAAAGAGGAGGAGGGGTCTGAGCGTGCCGGGCTTCGCGAGAAGCTAGAACAACAACAAACACTGTTAAGAGAGTGGTTAAGACCATCAGAACTGAACCATTCAACAACCCAAAAGCAGGATAGAGCAAGATACTTACGAGGAGAAGCATCGGAGATCCGCAGACACTTGTTCACTCTGCGGGGGTCGAAGGGGTCAGCAGTTGGAAACTTTAAATTCAGATAATTTATAGCGAGGATAGTCTTCAGCACAGCCTCAGACTCAAAGGGCAAGGAGTCCCGATCCCATGAGGGTTTGTCACTGAAACAGTAGGAACCGCGAGCTCATGACCACCGATGAATACGGAGCTCCCCCAATCTCCCCCCGCTAGTATCCACTATTCTTTCCAAGCAGGGTCCTTCCTTGAAGCTCCAGGGATGATGAAGTTAAGCTTATTCTTGGCATTGGCATAGAATTGACCTCAAGGTGCCCCTGTCAGACTCCCGATTTGGAAGAGGAAAGCCAACTCCTCTGCACCAGGTTCCCGGGTTATTTTGCTGAGGTCGCACTGCTCCCTCCAAAGCACAAGGAAGTCGACTAGGTGCCTCCAGAAGCTAGGTGTTAGTTGGAGTGTAGCCAGTTGAAAGGCGTTGAGAGCCCGCCGAATGGTAGGATGAAGAGAGAGCCTTACCCTACTCTCGAAGGCTGCAACATGGATAGGAAGTACGTCTTTGGGTGGGCTGAAGACATCATAATTTCTTTGGGGGACTGTGAAAGAGACGGTGTCAGGGATGCCGTATTTATTCCTAAGGCGACCAATCTACTAAGGGTCAACAGTAGAATCAGGAATGACCCTGGATTTTAAAGGAAGAGTCGTCGTTGAAAGAAACCACGCCATCGTAACCTGAACCTTCCCGACGGTGTCGACCCTATCCCCAGCATCAGAATCCTCGTCAACTAAGTTTAGAGGGTTATCGGACTGATTCGAGAATCCAGAGCCGATGTAGAAGTTCCTACTAGATCGACGACGCTGGCAGACCTGGGAAGAGTCCTCATCACTCGGAATTCCTCGCACCCGTTTCTGAGGAACCAGGTTAGAGCCTCCAGTGCCCTCGACAAGAGCTTCGATGCTATCAGAAGAGTTTGACATGGCTGAACGAGGAGCGCTTGAAGGTAGATGAAAGACGGTAGTGAGCTTAGAAAGAAGAACGAGCAAGAAAGAAGGAATCTAAAAATTTGAAAATTGAGAGAAAGCGTGAAGAAAGTGATAGTAAGTCCGGGTTTAAATAGAGGTTAGGACTGTAACGACGTCGACGATATTCTCGGGAAGATCACCTAGAGCTATGGAGAGAGTCGTAGTGCAACCGTTTTTCCTCAAAGAACACACTAATTCAAATTCAATAGTGGATAATTAATGAGAAGATTTCGTTCAAAATTCTCATTAATTGTTTTATAACAGAAAAATTTCCCAATTGAACAAGGAATCTGACTTTAACCTACCTTTGGTGTTGAAGTCAGAGGGGACTTCTGTTAATAGTAAAATTTAGCCAGGGGTCAAAGAGAAAATTTCCACTTTCCCGCCACAAGTCAAAACTCATAATCGACGTTCATAAAACCCGGGTAGACCATAAAGCTACCCCATATGAGTAGGGATGGCTAGCCCGGCTTCAAAACTATCAGAAAGAAAGCTAAGCACGACCAGAACGAGCCCCACATGAACACTCGAGCCTAAGCTTCTCTAGGCCACCTATCGGGGAACCTCGGTTTCCAAGGTCGAGCTCCTCAACCACCCCGTGAAAGCAAGGGGGGTCTCCAAGCTCAAAAGACATTCAAAAGAAGCCCGACAAGCAAAGTAGGCCCCCTCCGGGTTTATACTTTCAGATGACAAACTTAACAGTAGTCTTAGACAGAAGCCCACCAACCTCTCTAGAAGCCCGTTGTCCCAGCTGGTCATGAAAGAGGAATCACACATAAATCTATACTACCCCATCTACTTCCCAGGAATGTCTACAGGGACACCTTAAGCTCCCAAGGGTCAGGGAAAATCCATACCAAGCTTCTAAGAACAGAGTTGAAGCATGTATCTATCTCGCTCTATGAGACGACAGACAGCTAGCTCGGTGACCTCTAAGAAAGACCATGTCGCGATAACATACAAGATCATATCTATATGATAACCAACATTAAATCCGTATACATGTGAGTCAAGAGTTTGATTCCTAAAAGGAAACACACTCATTTTCGTTAACAATATCATCGTTTCCGTTATTTATTCGAGGTCAACAACTTTTGAATAAAGGATCTTGCTCGATAAGGAGAAAACGGATTCGTAGGATCGTGGTGGGATATCAGTGAATTCAAACCTACTTGGACCAGATATAAATAGGGCCAAGCATGACACAGAATGAGGATATATGAAAAAAAGATAGAAAAAATGAAGTAGGCAAAAAACAGAAGAAGAACTACAAATAGAAGAAAAGAAAAGAAGAAGGGAAGACCTAAATTCTGTATTCAGAACACGGCCGCATTTGTTTCCACTATTCGAAAGGCACAAAGTTGCCACCTTCCTAGATCCTAGAGAGACTGTGAGCATATGAGAGAGTAATCTGTATATCAAAGCAAGTAATTAATAATAAAAGCTCCCATTTGTATCCTTGCAATCCAGCCTCTTGTTTACCTCTAAAACAGGTCAGGTATCAACGGTACTGACCCCGGCCACCACTTCCGTGGTAGTGGTTAAGGGTGTTAGTAGAAATTTCTCATACTGAGCAAATTTTCAGTTAACACTAGGTATAACCCTTCCCAGTTTGGCCCCAGAACCCCGTCTGACCTCTTCTTGGTATTCAATGTTGCTTTCCTGAGAACTAGGTCCCCTTCCTTAAAGTTCAGAATTTTACCCTCCTGTTAAAGTACTTGGAAGTTTTGCTATGGTAAACCACTACTTTCTCAGTTGCTCGATCCTGCATTTCTTCAAAGAGATCTAAGCTAGCTCGGAGCTTATCCTCGTTGCTTCCTGGTTCAAAATGTTGGACCTTAAAGGACGTCAGTTTATGCTCGATAGGAAGAAATGCTTCAACCCCGAAGGCTAGAGAATAAGGTGTTTCCTAGGTGGCTGTTCTTCTCGTGGTGCGGTAAGCCCAGAAGAGCTCGGAAAGCTCCTCTACCCATTTACCTTTCTTCCGCTGCAACTTATTCTTTAACAACCTCTTAGTGGTTTTATTCGTGGATCACACCAAACCATTGGTCTGGGGGTGGGATACTGAAGCAAATCTTAGGTCGATTCCCAAGCCCTCACAGAAATCCTTGAACTGGATGTTGTCAATCTGCTTACCGAGGTCGGCTATAATGACTAGATGGGTCCCGAATCTGCAAACCACATTGTTCTTAATGAATCTTGTTGTGTTTTCTTCCGATATCTGGGATAGTGGCTTGGCTTCGACCCATCTTGTAAAAAAGTCAATTATCACGATAGCATGCTTGGTTTGACTAGGAGCAGTAGGAAGAGGTCCGATCAAGTCGACTCCCCACATAGCAAAGGGGTATGGTGAGCTAAGGGATGACAACCACTCTGGTGGGAGGTGACTCAAGTTCACGGTTTTCTAGCATGCTTTGCAAGATCGTACTAAGTTCTTTACGTCTTGATGGATGGTTGGCCAATAGTACCCATACAGAGAACTTGGTATGCCAGAGCCTCTCCTCTAGTGTGGTTCCCACATTCCCCGGAATTGACCTCACTTAATGCCAATTTCGAGTCTTCCGGGTGTAAACATCGAAGCAGAGGGAGGGACTTGCCCCTCCTATACAAGTAACCATCTACCAAGCACTACCGGACTGAGAGCCTCTTGATTTTCCTAGCTTGGTCAGGCTCTCTGGGAAGTCTCCATTCTTGAAGATGATTCACTATTGGGTCCACCCAGCATGGTTGCCAATCCAGGGTATAAGTCTTCTTTCCTGCCACTATATTGGGTAAGGGAATCACTTGAAAAGGGACCCCTTGAGGTATGATCTGGCCACCATTTGCAGCTATCTTGGCTAGGACATCAACCCGCCGATTCTGTTGTCGAGGTACCTGCTCGATCTTAAATCCTTCAAACTTTCTCTTAAGTTGTTGGACAAGCTTCGGGTAAGCAATCATGTTATCTCGTTTTGCCTGATAATCCCCAGAAACTTGGTTGACTATGAGCAACGAGTCATTCTTGACCTGCAGGTAATCGACCCCGAGCTCTGCGGCCACCCATATCCCGGCTAAAAGGGCTTCATGCTCTACCTCATTGTTAGTGGCTTTGAATTCAAATATGAAATAATGGCAACACTCGGCCCCTTATGGGTCAAATAAAACTATGCTCGCTCCTCTTCCAGCTTGCCCGGAGGCTCAATATGTGTAAAAGATCCATGATTTGTAGCCTTTTAGCCAGCTGCCGGATTCTAGAGTCTTCTCAAGGGCTGTGTTCGTCGTTGCGGAGGTCGCTTGGCCCGAGGGCATTAAGAGCTCTACTACAAAGTCTGCCATAGCCTGGGCTTTATTGTGGTTCTGGGCTTATACCTTAAATCAAACTGGGTGAGTTCTAGGGCTCATAAGACCAATCTTTCAGATACATCCGGCCTTTGTAAAAAATGGTGGAGAGGTTGGTCGGTCACTACCGCCACTGAATGAGCCTGAAAGTAGGGGCAGAGCTTATTTTTCACGGTCACCAAGGCATAAGTGAGCTTCTTCAAAAGGGTATAGTTGTTCTCGGTCTTGGTTAGAGCATGGCTTACGTAGTAGACAGGTCGCTGGACCCTATCTCTACATTCCTTGACCAAGGCCCTACTTACGGCGGTTTCTGAAACAACCAAGTATATTTGAAGCTATTTTCCAGGGCTTGGCTTAACCAGTAGTTGAGGGCTTGACAGGTATTTTTTCAAGGCTTGAAAAGCTTGTTCACTCTCCTGGTCCAATTTCATGTTTCTTCCCTGCTTAATGGCTTTGAAGAACGGGAGACACTTATCAGTAGATCGAAAAATGAACCTGTTGAGCGCTGCTACCTGTCCGATCAAGATTTGAACATGTTTTAGCGACGTATGGGACTCTAGATCCAGGATTGCCTTAATCTTTTTCGGGTTAGCCTTTATGCCTCTCTCGTAGACCATGAAACCTAGAAACTTTCCCGTGGCCACTTTAAAGGCGCACTTGGAAAGGTTCAATCTCGTCTGGTTCTCTCTTAATATTATGAAGGTTTTAAGGAGGTCATCCAGATGGCCTTCCGAGGTTGATGACTTGGTGATCATGTCGTCGATATACACTTCCATTGACCTTCCAATTTCGGTTTTGAACAGCCGATTGACTAACCGTTGATAGTAGCTCCTGCATTTTTAACCCCGAAAGACATTACCTTGTAGCAATATGGACCCTGTCCGGTGATGAAACTGATCTTTCCTGGTCGGTGGGGTGCATCATAATTTGATTATACATTGAAAATATGTCCATGAAGCTCAGAAGCTTGTTTCCAGAGGTGAAATCGACTAGCTGATCAATTTTTGGTAGAGGAAAACTATCTTACTCGCATGCCCGATTGAGGTTGGTATAATCGATGCACATGCGCCACTTTGGATTGGCCTTTGTGACCATAACCACGTTGGCGATCCATTCGGGGTAGCGTGCATCTCTGATGAAGCCCGCTTGGGTCAATTTATCTACTTCCTCTTGAACAGCAACATTCCTTTCGACGTTGAAGTGACGCCTTTTATGTTTGATAGGTTTGAAGGTCCGATCCACTGCCAATCGATGAGCTTCTTAAGTCATCGGGATCCCAGGCATTTCGTCATGACTCTAGAAGAAGATGTTATTGAACTCTTTAAGGAGCCCGATCAGGCCCTTCTTCATCCCTGGCTCAAGGGTGGCTCTAACTTTGACAACTTTACAGGATGGCCGCTGGCCCACTCCCTTATTCGGATGGGAACCTCTTCCAGCTTATTCACTGGATGGTCGCTGGCCCACTCCCTTCTCTGCTCCTCCTCATCTGGCACTACAGGTCATCCTCGGGGCAATTTATAGGCCTTACATCTTCTAAAGTCAACACTGGTGTTTCCCCGTCCTAGATCGTTGTCACCTGGGAAAATTGTTTTGCTAGAGATGTTGGGTTGGTAGACACTGTATAACATCTTCTGGCTGCCTACTGGTCACCTCGAAATTTCCCCACCTTGTCTCCTACTGGGAACTTCAGGATGTTATGGTATATGGATATGACCCCTTTCAATGATGATAAAAACGGCATTCCTAATATTACATTATAGGTCGAGGGGGTATCTACCACCACAAAGTCTGTCATGGTATTCTACTGGAGAGGTGTGATGTCGATAATCACTGGTAGGATTTTTGACCCTACAGGTATGATTGAGTCCCTAGTGAACCCATACAGCGGGGTGGTGCAACTATTGTAACACCACTATTTCAAGTTAAGTTTTTCCAAGGTGTCTTTAAATAAGACGTCAACACTGCTGCATGTGTCAATGAGCACTCGGTGTACCATACAGTTGGCAATCTGTACCGTTATCACCATCAGATCATCATGAGGCTGTACGATGTTGTAGACATCTGCCTCGATGAAAATGATCTGTGACAACTGAGAGGGGTTGATCGGGCTCTAGTCGACCTTGAGGATACCTATATGGATTTGTTGCATCAGATATGCATGCTCCCCCTTTCTCTTCTCAGCGTGCTTGAGATCTTAGCTTGCATTTCTCTTCCATTTTGAATGTTATCCCTGACTTGCTGTAAGAAATCCACCAGACATCCTCCTCTTATCAAAGCCTTAATCTGATTTCGTAAGTTGTAGCACTCTGATGTGTTGTGCCCCATGTCTTCATGGAAGTCACAATACTTATAACGATTTCTCTTATCGACAGGAGAATTCATGGGTGCGGGCTTCTGTAGCAACCCCTTGTCCCAGAATGGCGAGATAGACTGTTTCGTGAGATACATTTAAAGAGGTGTAATAATCATACCCCCTCTCAACTCGAGCTATTGGGGCCACTGTCCTGGGAGGAGGTGAAGCTCGTGGAGGAGTACGTTTCACTGGATATCTTTCCAATCTGGGTTGAGAAACGGGGAAACGATATGTCGATTTATTGGGAGGTTTGTTCTGGCTTTTCTGAGCTTGCCCAAACCACTTCCTTCTTCTGTTTCTTTACGACTCTCAAGTCGTCGTGTTCCATTTTGACCTTGAGTTGTTCGTTGACCTCAATTTGCTCCAGAGCCCGATCATAGGCTTCTTGGTAGGTTTCTGGAGGTCCATTGACAAAATATCGGAAAAGCTTGCCTGTCTACCCACAAGTTCCTTCTGAAGTTGGCAAGGTTTCTTTATTGGTGAAGACCCCCACCTGGATGACTTCCTTGTGAAAATGCTCGACATAAGCCCGGAGGGTTTCCCCTATCTCCTGGATCACGTACTGTAGATGGGCTGAGTCTTTCAATCAGAGCTTAACTCCCTGGAAATGTGAGCAGAAATAGGTTGACAGCTTCGTGAAGGAATCCACACTGCTAACATGTAGCTTTCTAAACCAGGTCTTAGCGTTATCCGTCAGCGTAGTTGGGAACATTCGACACATATCGACCCTGGTCGTGTTCTGGACCTCCATCTGTTGAACGAAGCTCTCCAAGTGGCTTAATGGATCATTAGTCCCAGAGAATCGACATTTTGAATTTTAGCGAGAGCTCCGCCTCTCGGATCCTTCTAGTGAAGGGAGCGTTCATTTCATTTAGAGGGTCTTTCTTGTCTTTCTTGTACTTCCCCTTCTTTATTTGTTGGACCTCTTTCTGAAGTTCAGTCAACTGGTCACTCAAGCGTTTGCTCTCGGGTTTCCTTGAGGTGATCTCAGTCTCCTCATTGATAGACCTTTCTGATGAGCTGGCGACCTCTACCCGACTTCTTCTTCGGAAGGTGTCTATCTGGGGGCTATGCTGACTTTCTTCCACCTTAGATAGGGTTTCCCTCATTGAAGTCGTTGGGTGAAGAAAATCCCCCTGCTCCCGGGGATGGACGTCTACCGCTGACTTGACTTGACTTGACTTGACTTGCCTGGGTTGGTAGCGTGGCAACGCTTCGGGAACGGGGGGTATGAACCCTAGCCTATCCCGGATTGAGAGTTGGAGTCCCGTCTTATTACGGGCTAGACCTGGAGGGGTAGGTCCCAGGAGATTGAAGACGGGTTGCCTAGTCCCAGGCTTGCTTGGTTCCCCTTGACTGCAGAGGTTTGCCTGCTGGATAGTAATGCCCTCAGCCAGCAGCCGAAGGTGGACATTTTCCACGAAGGTCGCCGCTTGTTGGTCAAGCTCGACCTTGCCTCCCATAGAAGGATCCAAAGCCAGAACAGTGGCAGGCTGGTCTGGGTCCTAGCCACGAAGCCCAAATCTTCTCCCTTTCTTTGGGACTTTTCATGTCGATGCAGCTGAAGGCTGTCCCGATGCGTCTGGCTGTCCTTGGGAGGAGCGAAGCCTCATGACTCTTGTAAAATAAGAAACTTGTGAATGTAAAGATGGTGGTGTGAGAGTTTCCCACGGATGGCGCTAGAAAGTGTTAACGGGAAAGTTGCTCAGGATGAAAAATTCCTACTAACACCCTCGAGACCACTACCACGGAGGTGGTGGCCGGGGTCAGTACCTTTGATACCTAACCTGCTTAGATGAGAATGAAGATTTTTATAATAATGAAAAACGGGAGCCTTTATTATCGATCACTTTGATATACATAATTTTCTCTCATACATTATCTGGGACGTAGGAAGGTGGTCACTTTGTACTTGTCGAATAGTGGAAACAACGTCGGTTGTGTTCTGATTACAGAATTTAGGCCTTCCTCTCCTCTTTTTCTTATCATCTAGATCTCGTCTTTCTCTTCTCTTTTTTCATATATCTCTCATTACCATGTTTGGCTTATTTATATTTGGTCAAAGTAGGTTTTAATTTCACGAATATCCTGTCACGATACCATGAATCCATTCCTTCCTTATCGGGCGAGATTCGTCATTTGAATTTGACTTGTTACTGGATTCGGTGATATCTTTGACGGTGATAAGTTTGTTTCCTTTTTGGAATCAAACTATTGACTTACGGCGTACGTGGATTTAATATTGTTTGTTACGTAGATTTGATCCTGTGTGTACTCACGGCACTTTCTTCATGGAGGTCGCCGAATTAACTAGTCGTTATCTTATAGAGCGAGGTAAATCCATGCTTTGGCTCTATTCAGAGAAGCTTGGGATAGACTCATGGGCACTTACTAGAGGTAGAGTAGACTAGGCGAGATTCTTCTTTCATGCCCAACGGGAACGGCGGGCTTCCGGAGAGGTTGGTGGGCTTCTCATTCAGGCCATGAATTACGTTTGTCTTCTAAAAGCCTTAACCTGGAGGGGGCTTGCTTTGCTTGTTGGGTTTCTTTTGAATGTTTCTTGAGTTTGGCAACCCCTCTAGCCTTCATGGGGTGGTTGAGGAGCCCGACCCCAGGAACCGAGGTTCACAAGTAGGTGGCCTCATGAAGCCCAGACTCCAGTGCTCGCGTGGGGGCTCGACCTGGTTGTGCCTATCTTTTTCCCCGATAGTCTTGAAGCCTGACTCCCCCTCCGTGCTTCTGCCGGGTAGTTTTATGGTACATCCGGGGTTTCATGAATGTCAACTTTGGGCTTCGACATGGACTGGGAGAGTGGAAAATTTCTCTTTGATCCCTGACCAAATTTTACTATTAACAGAAAATAATAATATATAGAGATGGCAGCTGTAAAATCTAATATCCTAGTGAATGCATGTATTTTTTTCAATATTTTAATGATGATCATGTGTGGTTTATAATAACTTGTGGCTTCTCGAGACTTGCAAGTAACTGTCAATTTTTTAATTGGCACAGCAAAAAAGGAGAAATAAAAACTTTTAGTTTGGTGTCACAACTTAAATTACAAACACTGTTAATCTAAAGAAAAAACTGATAAACTAAAAAATTTCTTATATGATAAGATCAATACAGTTTCAAATGTTTAAAAGATGTGAAACAAATTATACCATATTTTGAATTATTAATGACATTTTATAGTATCCTGGTTGCTGGAAATTAAGTCGACACAGAGATATATATCATTTAGTTTAAAGTCATGTATGGATGAAACCCAGAAATAAAATACTATACAAAAATAAAAGGTAAAAGAAAATAATAATATATAGAAATGGCAGCTGTAAAATATAATATCCTAGTGAATGCATGTATGTTTTTCAATATTTTAATGATGATCATGTGTGGTTTATATAATTTGTGGCTTCTCGAGACTTTCAAGTAACTGTCAATTTTTAATTGGCACAACAAAAAAGGAGAAATAAAACACTCCCACAACACTGGCTTATAATAATATTGTAAAAATCAAGCCTTTCACTGGCTTTAACTAAAGATATTTATTGACTTCCGATTCAATTTATTAATTATTATAGGATTCTAGCCAATGATAAAGAGATCATTTTTTCCTCGGCAGTCAAGTATTTGATCTGTTAAACATATGTAAAATATATAAGTTTTGTGTTGTATATATATATATTGAAATGATTGCTGTAAAATATAATATCCTGGTGAATGCATGTATGTTTTTCAATATTTTAATGATAATTTGTGGCTTCTTGATGCAACAGCGGTTGAAGATTAGACATTGGATTACTTGAAGGGATGGGATATGAAAAAGGGCAAGAAAAAGAGCAAATCAATCCTACTAATCCGGATGAGGGAGTAGAAACGGCGTGAAACTTTCACAAGTTGAAGTGAATCGTCGAGATCTTTCAAAATCACAACCTTTGGTTGTGAGGCATGCCCTTTTTTGGGTAAATTTCGTCGTTTAGTTTCCAAACTTATCGTTTTTACCGTTTTAGGAAAGTTTCGTTTTTACAATAACTTTAGTTTTCCAAGTTCAAATTGACTTCCGTCAATTCAGGCTTGCTTAGGATTCTTTTTAGAATTAATTTTCATGTTAATCTTAATTTTGCCTTTTTTGGTAATTTTTCGCATTAGACATCTTTTTTCTTGTTTTGTAAGGAATACGATTAAGGTTGGAATTTGTTTGCTATGAATAATCTTGTAAGCGGAAAGGTTATGCAGTTTTTTGATTAATAAAAATTAAAGTTTATCTATTATCTACCAAATTTCAGTCTTCTTTGTGAATCAACGAATTTGAAGCCTAAAATTTTGGTATTCGTGAACGAATTCAGGGAACTTGAGTACGTTGTTTCAATTTGTTTCTTCCAGGTTTTTCTCGATGGAGCTTACGTTTCATCAATTTGGTATCAAAGCTTGGTTCGTTCGGGTCGACATCAACACGCCTCAGAGATGACGCCCACGAAACTAGATCCTCGTAGAAGAAGCCATCGAACATGACCGCATGGCATAGTTAGAGCGACGAGTTGTGCAATTATCAGAACAGCTTGCGACGTTGAGGGCCAACCAAAACCCTTTTCAGAACCTAAACCTGAAACGGGTGGTGACAATGATGAAGGGAAAAATCTATGAAGGGGAAGAGATACCACAACGCCGACACAGGGCGTCTGAAGCTGATGACAGCAGGCGATGGGAAGTAGGGATGCAGACAGAGGTACCAGAATTCCAGGGTAGTTTGCAGCCAAAGGAGTTTCTTGAGTGTATTGTGATCGTTAAAGAAATCCTAGAATTCAAGAAAGTTCCAGAAAAAAAAGGTGGCGCTAGTGGCCACCAGGTTTCAGGGTAGAGAAGTGGCATGGTGGCAACAACTTAAACTCACTAGGAACCGTTTGGGAAAGCCCAAGATTTCTGATTGGGAGAAGATGAAACGAAAGTTGCATGCTGAGTTTTTACCTTACAATTTTCAACAGCTGATGTATCAGAGATTGTAGAATTTACGACAGGGCATGAGATCCGTTGATGAGTATATGATGTAACGTGGAACGGAACTCACACGCGTCCAACACACAAGGTTTTCTAATTTCCTATAATCCCGCAGTATTCCAGAAAAGAAGAGATAATTTGAGTTTAAACTGCTCAAAAAGTTATAATTTATTCAACTCTGTCAAAAACAAAACGATTACAACTAAATCAATAGAGAAGCTAAACCCTCAGACTCCTAAAACATCTCCACTAAATCGGGGAACTATCCCGGATTAAAAGCAAATAAATACCGATGACGAATCTCCATGGAAATGAACCAAATGTTTCACATTAAATACATCCGCAGTACAAATATGACTAGGCAGCTTAAGATGGTAAGCATTTGAATTAATCTTCTCAACAATCTCAATAGGATCAATATTACGAGCAGATAGTTTATTGTATTCACATATGGGAAAACGATCTTTTGTGAGTACAGCCCAAACAAAATCACCCACCTCAAAATCGGTAAGACGTCTCTTCCGATCCGTATCCTGCTTGAATTTGGCAGTAGACACCATCAAGTGGACACCACTGAAGAATTCTGTACACTATCTCAAACGGAATGAACTTGGTGCTCCGGTTGACCGTATGGTTATGAGCAAATTCTGCCTGCCCAAGCTTCTTGTCCTATGATTTTAACTCATCACCCACCAAGCTGCGAATGAGGTTACCCAGAGACCTGTTCACTACTTCGGTTTGCCATCTGACTGTGGGTGGTAAGCACTGCTGAAGTTCATGTGAGTATTAACCATCTTCCAAAGACTTCGCCAAAAGTGTCTCAAAAAACGAGTGTCCATATCTGACACAATTGACTCTGGTAGCCCATAAAGTCGATAAATTTCTCGAAAGAATAATTCAACCACATTTACAACATATGTCATCTTTTTGTATAGGATAAAATAGACCATTTGAAGAACCTGTCCACCACCACAAAAATGGAGTCGAATCCTCGTTGTGTCCACGGAAGACCCATAACGAAATCCATGATGATGTCAGACCATGGCTGTGTAAGAACAGGAAGTGGCATGTACAAGCCAGTATTTGTGGCCTTTCCCTTGGAAACCTGACAGACTCGACATCGCTTGATAAACCGACCAACCTCTCTCCGTAAGGATGACCAAAAGTAAGACGCGTCCACCAACAGGTAAGTTCGGTCTTTTCCCACATGTCCTTCTTCTTGCAGTTCTTGAATGATCTTGGTTCGGAGACTGTACTCGGGTATGCATAACTAGGTGCCTTTAAAAAGAAACCCGGCTTGAAGAACAAAATCACTTTGGTTGTTGTCCTGTATTTTCTCTATCACAACAGCAAAGAAAGAGTCAGAAGAATACATATTTTTAAATAAGTCGAAACCTAATGACTTGACACGCATGTCAACCAGTAAATTTCTCCAACGGCTGAGGCCATCGGCTACTCGGTTTAGTGTACTCGCCTTGTGTTTGATAACAAAAGTGAATTGCTATAGGTTCGCAACCCAATATGCATGTTGAGATGAAACATTGTCTGGGCTCCCTATGTGCTTGAGAGCATCATGATTGGTGTACAACACAAATTCATGCAGAAGCAAATAATGTCTTCAATGCCTCACTGCTTGAACCACTGCCTAAAAATCAACGTCATAGGTGTTGTATCGTAGCTTTGCCCCTGAAAGCTTCTCACTAAAAAAGGCTACATGCCTACCATTTTAACTTAGAATGGCTCTGATTCCTAACTTTGAAGCCTCACGATGCAGTTCGAATGGGTTTGAGAAGTCTGGCTGCACAAGTACTTGGTAGTAGTCCACCGCCGCTTGATCTCTTGGAAGGCAAATTCGGCTTCGAATGTCCATGCAAACTTGTTATCGGTCCTCATATAATCAGTCACTGGGCCATTATACTACTAAAGTGGGGAATGAAGCGACGATAAAATGATGCTAAACCGTGGAAACTTCTGTTAACGGGAAATTTGTTCAAGATAAGAAATTTCAACTAACACCCTCGAGACCACTAACACGGAGGTGGTGGCCGGGGTCAGTTCCTTAGATACCTGACCTGTTAGGATAGAAATTAATATTTGAATGCTAATATGATGGAAAATGAGAATTTTATTATTGATCACTTATGGTATACAGAAATCTCTCAAATACACTTACAATCTCTCTAGGGCATAAGAGGGTGGCAACCTCGTGCATGTCGAATAGTAGATACAATGGTGGCCATGTTCTGATAACATAATTCAGGCTCAACTTAATTCTCTCAATCTCTATTCTATTTGTTGATCTATGTGTGTGTTGCTTCCGTTCTCCTCATATCCTGTCTCCTTCCTCGTATTTATACATGGTCCAAGTAATTTGAACGGGTGTATCTCCCTCCATGATTCTCTGAATCTGTTCCCTCTTTATCGGGCGAGATCCTCTATTTAAAATTCGTTGACTTCGAATAAATAACGGACTCAAGTCAATACTATCATTGGTGGAGATAAGTTTGTTTCCTCTTTGGACTCAATCTCTTGCCTTACACATATGCAGAGTTTTAATGTTCGTTGGAGTGTAGATATGATCTAGTCATATGCCTTAGTTCTGGTTCCAGAAGCTTGGAACGACCTTGTGTGCACTTTCTAAGGGTAGTGTGGATTATACGAGTTTCTTCTTTCATGTCCAGGCAGGTTACAAGTGTCCCTTAGCGAATTGGAGCATTAACTATAGCACGAATTTGATCCACCAAAAGGCTCTATTTTTGTATCTAGTGGAGATAGCGGGCTTCTGGAAAGGTTGGTGGGCTTCTGGTTTAGGTTACGAGTTAAATTTGACCTCGGGAAGCCTTAATCTGGAATGAGCTCACTTTGTTTGTCGGGCTTCACTTCGAGTGCTTCCTGAGCTCGGAGACCTTTTCTTGCTTTCATGGGGTGGTTTTGGAGCCTGACCCCAGGAACCGGGGTTCCAGGATAGGTGATCTTAGGAAGCTTGGATAACCACGTGTCGGGCTATGTCCGAATTCCAAGGTAGGCGTGAGTGGCTCGACCTGATAATGTTAGGCTCCCTTCCTGATAGTTCTGAATCCCAAAGACTCCTCTTTGCTTCCGCGAGGTATCTTTATGGCTCTTCTGGGGTTCAATGAATGGTAAACTTGGGCTTTGATTTGAGCTAGGAGAGTGGAAAATTTCTTTTTTGGTCCCCTAGCCAAATTTTGCTATTAACAACTTCTAACATCAGTCACGGTCCACAATTGTGGCCGCTGCTTGATTGCTTCAATCTTCGAATCGTCTACTGACAACCTTCAGGGGATACTACATAACCCAAAAACAAGACCTGATAAGTAAAAAACTCACATTTTTTTTTACACTGCAAAGAACTTTTCCTTGCGTATCACAATCAAAACATCCCGAAGATGTTGTCGGTGTACCTCAGGATCAACGCAGTAAACCAAGATGTCTTCAAAATATACCACCACGCTCTTACCGATATAGGGTCGTAGAGCATGATTCATTATCATTTTTTGACAACCCAAAAGGCATGACCAACCACTCAAAAAGCCCCTCTCGAGTCTTGAAGGCCATTTTCCACTCATCTCTCGGTCGGATACGAATCTAGTGATACCCGCTATTCAAGTCCATCTTCGTGAATATTGTGGTTCCACTCAACAGATCCAACTAGTCATCTAACTGTGGGATTGGAAATCTATATCAAACTATGATCTTGTTGATGGCTCTACTGTCCACACACATGTTCTAGGTTCCATCTTTTTTTAGGTTCAGGAGGGCAGACACTGCGCTTGGACTGAGACCAAGAGAGCGAGCAAGCTTTCCAAGCTTTGAAGAAGTATATGTCAAGCCCTCCATTGCTGGTTAAGCTAAGTCCCCCACGTCGCTCAGACAGGTTCAAGTCATGACCGGATAGATAGCAGCGCTAAACAGTATCATTACTCTGTCCACCGATAAATGTTTCATTTTCTTCAAAGCTATCAAGCAGTGAAGGAACATGAAATGGGACCAGGAGAGCGAGTAAGCTTTCCAAGCTTCGAAAAAGTATCCGTCAAGCCATCCATTGTTGGTTAAGCCAAGTTCGGGAGAGGAGCTGCAAATCTATTTGGTCGTTTCAGAAAGGATAGTGAGTGGGGCCTTGTTCAAGGAATGTGGAGATAGGTTCCAGCGACCTATATACTACGTAAGTCACGCATTAACCAAGTTGAAAAAGAATTATACCATTCTAGAGAAACTCACTTATGCCCTGGTAACCTCGGTATGGAAGCTCCGTCCCTACTTTCAAGCCCACTTAATAGCAGTAGCGATAGACCAATCTCTCCGTCAGTTCCTGCAATGGTTGGACGTATCTGAAAGACTGGTCTTATGGGCCCTGGAACTCACCCAGTTTGATTTAAGGTACAAACCCAAGACCGCAATTAAAGCCCAGACTTTGGCGGACTTTGTGGCAGAGCTCTCAGTACCCATAGGCCAAGCGACTTCCACAACAACAAATATAGCTCCTAAGAAGAATCCTGAATCCAACAGCTGGCCGGAAGGCTGCAAGTCATGGATCCTCTACACTGATGGAGCATCCAAGCAAGCCAAGGGAGGAGCAGGCATAGTCCTGATAGACCTAGAGGAGGCCAAGTGTTGCCACTATTTCAGGTTCGAATTTAAGGCCATAAACAATGAAGCAAAGTATGAAGCCATCATAGCTGGGATAAGGGCGGCCGCCGAGCTCGGGGTCGACTACCTTCTGGTCAAGAGTGATTCATTACTCATAGTCAATCAGGTTTCTAGTGACTATCAAGCCAAAGAGGATAACATGATCTCCTACTTGAAGCTAGTTCAGTTGCTTATGAGTAAATTCAGAGGATTTAAGATAGAACAGGTGCCTCGACAACATAATAGTCGTGCTGACGTCCTAGCCAAGATAGTTGTGAATGGTGGCCATGCCTTACCACATGGAGTGCCTCTCCAAGTAATCCCCCTACCAAGCACAGTAGCGGGCAATTGGTCCTATACCCTGGATCGACAACCATGTTGGATGGACCCGATAATGGCTTATCTTTAAGAAGGAAGAATTCCTGAAGAGCCTGATCAAGCCAAAAGAGATAAGAGGCTCTCAGTCAGATATTGTCTAGTAGATGGATACCTTTACAAGAGGGCCAAGTCCCTTCCCCTACTGCGATGTTTACACCCGTATAATGCCAAATGGGCACTAATAGAGGTTCATTCTAGGGAATACGGGAACCACGTTGGTGGTGAAGCTTTGGCATATCAGGTACTCCGTATGGGGTATTACTGGCCGACCATCCATCAAGATGCAAAGAGCTTTGTTCAATCCTGTGAACCATGCCAGAAGACCCCACCTCCCACCGGAGCGTCTGTCATCTCTTAGCTCACCTTACCCCTTTGCTTTGTGGGGAGTCGACCTCATCGGTCCACTTCTAACCGCTCATGGACAAGCCAAACATGCTATTGTGGCAATCGACTATTTCACAACATGGGTCAAAGCCGGATCACTCTCCCAGATATCGAAAGAGAATACAACGAGTTTCATCAAAAACAATGTAGTCTGCAGGTTCGGAACCCCTCTTATCATTATAGCTGACCTCGAAAAGCAGTTTGATAATGGTCGATTCAAAGACTTTTGCAACGGCTTGGGAATCGACCTTAGATTCGCCTCAATAGCCGATCCTCAGACTAACGGACTGGTGGAGTCCACCATTAAAACTATCAAGAAGCTGTTGAAACAAAAGTTACGACAGAAGAAGCGCAGATGGGCTGAGGAGCTCCCCAAGGTCATCTGGGCTTACTGTACTACAAGGAGAACAACCACTGGAGAAACACCATACTCTTTAACCTTCGGAGTGGAAGTAGTTCTTCCCATCGAGCATAAACTAACCTCTTTCAGAGTTCAACACTTCGAGCATGGAAGCAATGAGGATAAGCTCCGAGCTAGCCTAGATCTCTTGGAAGAAAAGCAAGATCGGGTAGCTCAGAAAGTAATGATTTACCATAACAAAATCGTTAGGTACTTTAACAGGTGAGTAAAAGCCGAAACTTCAAGGAAGGGGACCTAGTTCTTAGGAAAGTAACCTTGAATACAAGGAAGAGGTCAGACCTAGTCCTAGGGCCCAACTGGGAAGGACCTTATTTGGTAAATACAGTGACCCGTAACGGGACGTATAAGCTCGAGGACATGGACGGTCGATCCATCGATCATACCCAGAATGCAGATCATCTGAGGAAGTATTACCTTTAGACAGGGGACTCATGAGAAGACTACCTCCATTTAGGATTCAATAAAACCTCGAACAATAATGTAATCCATTTTCCATCAATAAAGTTTGCTTTCTCTATCTTCGATTATATTCTACATTAATTTCTCCATACCTAACCAGGATTTACACGAGTAAGTCCGACATAGTCATCTCAAGACCAATGATTAGACGGGGAAGCCCCCTCACTATTCCTAATGCTTAGGCAGAGCACCACCCCTCGCCAAGAAGGATCTGAGTGTATGAGCATAGTTTTCATCCAGATCACAAGACCAAGAAATATCTAGATAGTCCTCCTGATGCCTTGGTCAGGCTACCACCCCCAAGAAGGATATGAGTGTAAGAGCATAGTTGCCATCCAAATCACAAGACCACGAAATCGCTAGATAGCCCTCCTGATGCCTTGGTCGGGCTACAACCCCAAGAAGGATTTGAGTGTAAGAGCATAGTAGCCATGCAGATCACAAAACCAGGAAATAGCTAGATAGCCCTCATGTGCCTTGGTCGGGCTACCACCCCTAAGAAGGGTTTGAGTGTAAGAGCATAGTTGCCATCCAGATCTCAAACACCAAAAAATAGCTAGATAGCCCTCCTGCTGCCTCAATCAGGCTTTGACCCCCTAAAAGGGATAGAGGGTACAAACTATCCTATAATCACATACGGGGACTACTCATAAAGTCACCGAGCCACAAGTTTAGCTGAAGAGCTGAAAGCTCGAGTTAGCTGTCTACTTTCATGCTTAAACAAAATCTTTGTTCTCATTATCTTCGTCAAAGTTTGAGTAAGTCGAGTTGTTTCAGAGGTCACACATAGGTCGGGATCAAGAATGAAGCAAGAAGATGTCAATCAAATTAAAATTCATTGAAGTAAGCATGAACAAAATCAAAAGTCAGTTTTCATTAATGAAATGGGAGCCTATCCCCTAGAAAGGCTACAGTTATCAAACAGGGAGCTCAATCCCCAGTTCTGGGCTACATAAACAAAAAATGATGATGATGATAATCAAGTATGAATAAAGTTGGGGTGCCCACCCTCTTTTCTGGGCTGAAAAGGTAAGCTATGAATGAAGTGTATCAGGCTCTTGTTTCTTCTCGATTCATTTCTTCTGCTCCCCCTTCCTGATAGATCTCGCCTTCTACTCCTCCCTCCGGTGGTTGCCCATTTTGGACGGCCATTTCTGCTACCCCTTCCACATGAGGATTTCAGATTGTCTGCTGCTCAGCGGGGATGGTTGGTTAAGAAGGTTTGCCAAAGATTATACTTGGCTTTGCTCAACATCTAGTCCATCTTTAGAGGCCTCATCCTGGCTATTGAGGGTATTTCCCTAGGATTCCTGAATGTCCCCCTCGGTTTGCATTGACCGAACCCCGTTAGAGGTCTCTCCTGGACTTGTGACTGAAAATACTATAGGAGGTAGAAGAGGATCTGTTACAACTGCTTGCTTCCCAGCTCCAGCTCCGCCACCCTCAGGATGGGACATCTCTACAGCCTTCGTCGTAATCTCCTTCCTATCCCAGTTGGTACTAACTGATAGGTCGAAAGAAGAAGGGAGAGCTTCAGTAACCTGGTAGGAAGCATAGAAGTATTCTTCATTGAAGGAGACGTCCGCCTCAACCTGAAACTTGGTAACTTGGGCTTGCAGACTTTGGTTTTCAATGTCAAGTGCCTTTGCTTCTTCCTTCCTCAAATCCCGTTGACTGGCTCGACGTTTAGACCATAGGGTTTATTGATCAAAGGATCGCTTCAACCTTTCATGGTAACACCGAAGCTCGGCTAACTCCACCTCTATCCCCCTCTGGCTAGAGGCCATCTCTTGTACTCAGTCTTGAGCCCGCGCTAACAATTCCATGGTTCTCTCAGCTTCAGCTTCAACCCTAGTTGCCTGGTCACTGAGAGAAGTTACCTGGTGGCCCATAGCCACTTGGAATTTGAAGGCCCGCAAAAGAATTTGTTAATAGCAAAATTTCGCTAGGAGACCAAAGAGAAATTTTCCACTCTCCTAGCCCGAATCAAAGCCCGAATTCACCATTCATTGAACCCCGGGTGAGTCATAAAGCTACCCCGCAGAAGCAAGGAAGGTTCATCGGGCTTCAAAACTATTAGGAATGAATCTCGACACTAACATGTCGAGCCCTTACGCAAACATTGGAATTCGGTAAAGCACGATACGTGGTTATCCGGGCTTCTCGAGATCACCTATCCTGGAACCTCGGTTTCTGGGGCCTGCCTCCAAAACCACCCTATGAAATCAAGGAAAGGTCTTCGAGCTCAGAAAGCACTCGAAGTGAATCCCGACAAACAAAGTGAGCTCCTTCCAGGTTAAGGCTTCCTGAGGTCAAATTTAACTTGTAGCCTAAACCAAAAGCCCACCAACCTTTCCAGAAGCTTGATGTTCCCACCAAATACAAAAAGAGAGCCTTTAAGTGGATCAGATTCGTGCTATAGCTAATGCTCCAATTCGCTAAAGGACATTTGTAACCTACCTGGACATGAAAGAAAAAACTCGTTTAATCCATGCTACCCCCATTGAGTGCCTACAGGGATGTCTCAAGTTCCAAAGGACAGGGAAATGTCCAACCAAGCTTTTGAGACCAGAACTAAAGCATGGGTCTAACTCGTCCTATGAAGCAGCGAGCACCTAACTCGATGACCTCCATGAAGAATCATGCCATGAATGCGTATAAGATCATATATACACTCCACCGAACATTAAAACTCTGCGTACGTGTAAGACAAGAGATTGAGTCTAAAGAGGAAACAAACTTATCTCTACCAACGATAGTCTTGAGTTCGTTATTTATTTGAAGTCAACGACTTTTAAATTGAGAATCCAGCCCGATAAGGAGGGAACAGATTTAGAGAATCATTGCAGGAGATACACCCGTTCAAATTACTTGGACCATGAATAAATACGAGAAAACATACATGTAATGAGAAAAACGTAAAAAAAAGGGGGGAGGTGCGAGGACGAAAGCAACTCACACATAGATCAGTTTATAGAATAGAGATTGAGAGAATTAAGCCAAGCGTAAATTTTGTTATCACAACATGGCCATCATTGTATCTACTATTCGATAGGCACGAGGTTGCCACCCTCCTATGCCCTAGAGAGATTGTGAGTGTATTTGAGAGATTTCTATACACCATAAGTGGTCAATAATAAAATTCTCATTTGCCATCATATTAGCATTCGAATATTCATTTCTATCCTAACAGGTCAGGTATCTAAGGTACTAACCCCGGCCACCACCTCTGTGGTAGTGGTCTCAAGGGTGTTAGTTGGAATTTCTCATCTTAAGCAAATTTCCCGTTAACACTTTCTAGCACCGTCTGTGGGAACAAACCATACCGTTATTTTTACACTTACACATATATTATTTTACAGTAATTATGAGGCTCAGCTCCTCACAGGAACAACCTGAGGCTTCGGAACATCCTTCAGCGGCATCAACAAGAAAAGCACCAAAGAAACGAAAAAAATATGGGCGCCGTCGTAAAATTTCGGTCCAGCCAACACTTGCACGGGCTTTTGGTCCTCTTATGATAAGCCATGCCATGCTCGATCAACAAGCAGTGGCCATTGTGGAAAATATCTGCCTTCGTCTGCTCACTAAGGGCATCGCGGTCCAGCCAGCAAACCCTAACACACAGGGGGATCTGATCAGGCCCGGAACCAGGACACCTGCCATTGATCGCCTGGGACCTCCTCCTCCAGATCCTGCCCGCGAGGGGCCAGACTTCAACCATCAATCCGGGATAGATTAGGGTCTATGCCCCCAGTTCAAGGTAAACAATCACATGACCAACCCAGGCGAGTTAAATCTACAGCAAATGCCTTACCGCGGGAATAAAAAGAGGCTCATTTCCCGTTAGCCTCAGGGAGAGAAGCCCGAGCTAAAGAGGAAGGTAGACGAAAAAGCCCCCGAGCAGACCCTGCTCATAAAAATGACCAGGTGGAGGTCACCAGCTCATCGGATGAATCTGATAGCGAGGAATCCGAGGTCAACACAAAGAAACCCAGAAACAAGTGCCTGAGAGATCAGCTGACAAGACTGCAGAAAGAGGTCCAGCTGATGAAGACGGGAAAGTACAAGGAGGACAAGAAAGATTTGTTGAGCAAGATGAACGCTCCCTTCACCTGAAGGATCTGGGAGGCAGAGCTCCCGTCGAAATTCAAGATGCCGACTGATAAATTCTCCAAAATGGAAGACCCCTTGAGCCACCTAGAGAGCTTTGTCCACTAAATTGAAGTCCAAAATACCACTAGGGCTGCTATGTGCAGGATGTTTTCTACCACCCTGACTGATTACGCAAAGACTTGGTTCAGAAAGCTGCCTACTGGTAGCGTAGATTCATTTACAAAGCTGTCAACCAATTTTTGTTCTCAGTTCCAAGGGGTCAAACCGCGTCTGAAGGACCCCAAACACCTACAGTATGTGATTCAAGACCGAAATGAGACGCTCCGGTCATATGTTGAACGTTTCCATAAGGAAGTCATCCAATTTCTGGAGGACCCTGTGGGCGGGCAAGCTTTTTCGATCCTTTGCCAAGCGACCTCCGGAGACCTACCAGGAGGCCTACGACCGGGCTCTAGAGCAAGTCGAAATCGATGAACAACTTAAGATCAAGATGGAACATGACGATATGAGAACGGCAAAGCGACAGAAGAATGAGGCACCCAAACCAGAGCCATCTCAGAAAAACCAGAATAAACCACCCAATAGGTCAACGTACCGTTTCCCCTTTTCTCAACCCAGGCAAGAGAGGTATCCAGCAAGGAGAACTCCTCTGTAGGCTTCGCCTCCTCCTACTAAGACGGTAGCCCCTATAACTCGAAATGAGAGAGGGTACGATCATTACACCTCATTAAACGCATCCCGTAAAACAATTTATCTCGCCATTCGGGATAGGGGAGTACTACAGAAGCCCGTACCCATGAAAGCTCCGGTTAATAGGAAAAATTGATATAAATACTGCGACTTCCATGAAGATGTGGGACACAACACTTCAGAGTACTATAACCTGCACAATCAAATCGAGGCTCTGATAAAAGTAGGATGTTTGATAGAGTTCTTGTAGCAGGTCAGGGACAATATTCAGACTGAAAGGGAAGTACAAGCCGAGATCCGTGAGCATGCTGAGAAGAGAAAAGGGGAACAGGCGGATCTGATGCAACAAATCCTAGTGATACATACCATTAGCGGAGGCTCCACTCTAGCTGGTACCTCCAATAATTCAAGGAAAAACCACACGAGGAAGATTCCACGTGTAAATGAAAGGCGAGGCATCTTTAAGGTCGACTAGAGCCCAACCAACCCCTTCTAGTTGTCACAGATCATTTTCACCGAGGCAGTGTGAAAATACAATCACTGTTAAATGCTCAAGGCTAACCTAGAGGGGGGGGTGAATAGGTTAGGCACCTTTTTCGACTCCGTTAGAAACAAACAAAAGTTTGTCCCTCTAGATTGCTTGTATTACAATATAAATATTAATTAAAGACAATTAATCAATATATAAACACAAGTAAAATGTGATACAAACAAGTAATTGTAACACATACACAATCTATATTATAAAGAGGAAGTTAACATACATAAAGAGTTCTATCCACAATACAAATATTAGAGAGATAAGGATAGAGAAAAGTTGACACAATATATAGCGTGGTAAACCTACGAAGAGGAAACATCCACGGGATAGCAGCCACCGGCAAACAAAATCCACTAGTAGATAAGACAAGTAAAATCTCTTAAGTGACCTCTTCACCTAGAAACTACCCTCCTATCCTACTCTAGAAGTTGTCACTCTATGCTCAACAATCCGAGGCTTCACACCTCTTGTCAAGACATTCTTGCTCACCTTATCCGGATCTTCACAACCCAAGGCAAGACTTCTTGCTCAACTATCCGAGTCTTCCTGACTCTAGTCAAGACTTCCTTGCTCACCTATCCGAGCTCTCCCAACTCTAGGCAAGACTTCATGCTCGACTATCCAAGGCTCCACACCTCTAGCCAAGACTTCCTTGCTCGACAATCCTAGGCTTCACACCTCTTGCCAAGACTTCTTGCTCAACATCATAGGTCTCACACCTATTGTCAAGACTTCCTTCTCACAAGGCATCTTGGTGATCATGAATGCAAAACGCAAACAAGCATGCAACATAGAATGCTATGATCAAAACATCCTATGGAAAATACTAGACATGAGCATGAATGCACAAATCACATATAGTCTAGTTCATCATGCACGAGTAGTCAATCTAGATTATGTAAGATATGATCAACATTAATCACAAACTAGATTCATGCATATATCTAAACTTGAATCACAAGATATGATTAACAAATCACAAGATCAAGTTAAATCACAAAAACCTAAAACATGCTAAAATCATATGACAATGTCATATAGATCTAAGTAGCATATTCCAAATCATAGATTCAACAAATCACATGAATAGCTCAAAAGAACATAAGCACATGTATTATGTGAGAATTTCGGCCAAGAGAGCCTAATACATGTGATGAACTATTTTTCACAAAATCAATCAATCAAAGATCACAAAATAGTCCTACAATCAAAGCTAGCACAATACAATCCCAAACATGTGATAACATAGGCAAAATCAAAATCTAACTCAGCATGAATGATTTCAATTGAAATTCAACCTAGCTTTGAAAGTGTTCAAAACACAAATCAAAACACTCACAATATACAAATATATGTAGAAGAAGAAAACCCAAGGCAATTGACCAAGTTTTAAAAGAAAACTTAGAGAGAAAACCAATACCTTAGTTGATCTAGGTGCAGTCTCGTTTTTGTATGATCAGACACCAAAAACAGCAGTAAAATTAACACAAACCTTCAGAGAAAAGATGGAGGATGAATAGATGAACAGTATCAATTTCAAATCACTTAATTCGAAGTTCAAATGAAGAAGTTATGGTGTTTGGAAGGTGAGAAAATTTAGAGAGAAAATTCTGCACACTTGATTTGAATTTCTTCTTAGAATGAAATGTGAGAGGGAAAGAGATTATAAAGTAGAGGGATAAGAATGAATTATGAACAGACCAAAACACCCTTAAGAGCCCAAGAATGCATGATCCCCAAGATGGCACGTGGGCATCTCGGGGCAGCAAGCATTCTGTCCCGAGATGGCCACGCGCCATCTCTGGAAAGATTGCTTGGATGCAATCTTTTCCTCTCGCGCTCCCTTCGCTTTCTTTGACCGTTCTCTGGCCTTCGAACTCGGAATTCGAATCCGTTTACGGATTACGAACCATAACTCTCATACGAACATGGACATATAAGATACTCAACATGCTAAAATCATATGACAATGTCAAATAGATCTAAGCATAAGTTCTAGAGCATATTCCTAATCATAGATTCAACAAATCACATGAATAGCTCAAAAGAACATAAGCACATGTATTATGTGAGAATTTCGGCCAAGAGAGCCTAATACATGTGATGAACTATTTTTCACAAAATCAATCAATCAAAGATCACAAAATAGTCCTACAATCAAAGCTAGCACAATACAATCCCAAACATGTGATAAAATAGCAAAATCAAAACCTAACTCAACATGAATGATTTTAATTGAAATTCAACTTAGCTTTGAAAGTGTTCAAAACACAAATTAAAACACCCACAATATACAAATATACGTAGAAGAAGAAAACCCAAGGCAATTGACCAAGTTTTAAAAGAAAACTTAGAGAGAAAATCAATACCTTAGTTGATCTAGGTACAGTCCCGTTTTTGTATGATTAGACATCAAAAAAAGCAGCAAAATTAACTCAAACCTTCAGAGAAAAGATAGAGGATGAATAGATGAACACTCTCAACTTCAAATCACTCAAATCAAAGTTCAAATGAAGAGGTTATGGTGTTTGGAAGGTGAGAAAATTTAGAGAGAAAATTCTGCACACTTGATTTGAATTTCTTCTTAGAATGAAATGTGAGAGGGAAAGAGATTATCATGGAGAGGGATAAGAATGAATTATGAAAAGACTAAAACACCCTTAAGAGCCCAAGAATGCATGCTGCCAGAGATGGTGCGTGGGCATCTCTGGGCAGCAAGCATTCTGTCCTGAGATGGCCACGCGCCATCTCGGGAAAGATTGCTTGGATGCAATATTTTCCTCTCGCGCTCCCTTCGCGTTCTTGTACCGTTCTCCGGGCTCCGAGCTCAGAATTTGAATCCATTTGCGGATTATGAACCGTAACTCTCACAAGGACATGGACATATAAGATACTCAACCCAAAATATAATAATTCGACTCGATATATGAAGATGAAGACAATATATGAAACATGAGTTGAGAGTGTAGTATCTTTTGACTTTGAACTTGAAATCAATAGTATGAGTAACCGAAATAACCGGAACTCAATCAAGAATGATTTAAGACTAAATCCAAGTTCAATATCCATGTTATACAAACATATACACACACAAACACAATTCACACTAGAATGCAAACTACATAGAGATAGTTTCCAATCATGCATATTCCAAAACATGTTATTTCCAAACCAATGCATGAGCATTCATCTTAAAGTGTGTGAATGTGTTATACATGGTGCACAACAATGCAGGGACACATATGAATGAACTGTATGTGTGTGCCTATAAAGGTGCACAATGATGCAGGGACACAAATGTATGATATGTGTGTGTGTGCCTAAGCCTTGTAAGAGAAAGATAAGGTCTTAGTATACCTTTGTAGAAACAAATTGCATCATTTCTCTTTGAAGACTTAGAACTTGCTTTGACTTGTTGTTTCTTCTTCCTTGAAGCTCGAATCATCATGAACCTAAACAACTAAGTCATTACAAGTAAGCATCGTTTTGATATGGATATCATGCCAACATAAACTAAAACCTAACAATCTCCCTATTTGGCAAATTCCATGTCAAAACACCTACACATTTACTACAAACATAAAAATGAAGATAGGTCACAAAATCACTCCCTCACATTACAATGAGTAGGATTCCTATAACTAATCTTCACCAACTCTTGAACTTCATCTTGATCTTCTCTTGACGCAATCTACAAATCATCTTAAAGCACAATGCATATATAAGAGAAAGACAACAAATGGCAGCATATAATATGGATAAGAATATACAATTAAGTCCACAAATACATGTATCTCCCCCTCAATACATGCCAAATACAAGAATTCTTAACCAAATCTTAAGACTAATTATTACAAGCCATTGAAAGTCCAAAAGTTCACAAAAACAACATAAAAAGGAAACTAAGTAACTAGCATAAGTAACTAGCAATTCATAATAACTCTTTCTCCCTCTTTTTGAGATGAAATGATGCCAAAAGGTAAGAAACATACCATGAGACTCAAATACTAGCTACTAGATCCACCAAAGAAAGATGTGTGTGTAGTTGACCTAACATAATGCTTGAGAGGTGGTCTTGAACTTGATGCAATACACTCCTCCAACTCTTTTATTCTAGCATCTTGTTTTTCAACTATAACACTAAGCTCATCAACCTTCTTCTTCAAATGCAAAGCCCAATCCGGAAGAATGTTTATGCTAGTCTCTTGACAATCAACTTGTGAACTAAAAAGTCCAAAAGTATCACATGTCTTACCCTTATCCTTATATGACATGTATGACACACGTTTATCACTATACTTTTCCAATGGTTGTACCAACATATCATCTCCACTACTTTGAACACCACGAGCTAAACACAAAGAAGTTATAAACCCCGGTAATGCAAGCTTCTTATCTACTCTAGTTGAGAAAGCCGCATTATCCAAATAAAACATAAATAAATCCCCAAGGTTTAAAGGTTGATTAGTCACTAAGGCATATACTATTTTGATCTTGTCTTTATTCAAATCGGTTGAATTCGAAGATCCAATAATATTTGTGCAAATGAAAAGATGCCAAAATGCACTTGCCTTAGTTAACTCATGTTGACTAATATATGCTCTACCTTTCCACTCAAAAGAAGCATTGTCACATAGAGTTCTACCCATGATATTAAGATTCTCAATGATATCAACATCTAGAAAGTTTGAATCAATATCACTAGAT
Source organism: Dipteronia dyeriana (assembly GCA_032871835.1). Classification (NCBI taxonomy): domain Eukaryota; kingdom Viridiplantae; phylum Streptophyta; class Magnoliopsida; order Sapindales; family Sapindaceae; genus Dipteronia; species Dipteronia dyeriana. Next base: position 2,711,362 of record CM065297.1, read on the forward strand.
AGCCCAAGAAACTTGTTAATGTTTACCGGGTTAACTCTAAACACAACACCCCTAACATCCATCAAAGCATCCAATAAGGTGGCACTCTCTCTATATTCATGATAAAATTCTCTAACAATAGTGACATTCACTATTCCTAGCATGCTCACCCAAGATTCCCAATTTCTATCCTTAATGCATTTAAGAACATAAGAATATTTACATTTACCTAAGTCAATGCCTCTCTCTTGAAATATCTTCTTAGTTGCAAAGATCCCTAAATCCTTTGATCTTGAAGCTTTAGATCGCTTTAAGGTTGACTTGGCTTTCACAATGGGATTCAATTGATTTCCACTTCCGGTAACTTTAGTTCTTCCCATTTGTTCTTGTGAAATAAGATGCTATAAACATTCAAAAGTGAGTGAAAGACAAAACAAGCTTATAGTCACAAATATATAAAACAATGACATATGACTTAAGAATGAATCATCATGCAAGACAAAGATAGTGAGTAATATCTTACAAGTATCATTAAGTCAAAATATGCCAACATGTAACAAAATGAAACATGTGAACATATCATAAAAGAGAACAATGTCTATCATACAATGCTCCCCCTTGATAAATGACATGACTAAGATTCATGATAGCATAAGGTTCACAAGGAAGGTCACACAATCACACATTCAAGCAATTTGAAGAAATGTCAATAAAATAAGCTTCATATGCTAAGAGAGATACACAAAGATTTTTCAAGTTCTATCATAATTCTTCAACTATTGCAAAGATATCATCATACTCATAAACAAAGTGTGCATGAGAGAGGTATGCTTCAAATATATATCAAGAAGTAGTTTGATAATCAACATGCAAACAATTTCCAACAACTATTCATCTTAAGCTTTTTCCATAAAAAGTCAAACCAATTATCATCCGGAATTTTTGCTTTTAAGAGAATAGATTTTCAACATATAAGCGTGTGTGTGCATGTGGCTCATCATTCCATTTCTGTTTTTCAACCCGAGCTCATTTGATTTTCAACTAAACTTCTTTTTAAGCCTTCCTTCTTTTCTTTTTAGGCTTTGAATCAAAGATTTTTTTATTGATTTCATTTCAACACTTCTTTGATTTTTCCATTTTTTTTTACATAAACAAAAATTCACTTCATGACGGCTTTCACTCATCACAATGGTGTAGCTCTTTCCAACATTAGGTAGCTTTCACAACCAAGGTGTGTAGCCCTTTTCATGAAGGTGCTCGTTGAGTTCTATATAATTGCCGAAGCAAAATGGATACTAACCAAAGGTCATTTTAAATGTACTTAAGCACAAAAACTTCAAGGTGTATCCAATGTTTACATATTAGTAAACTCAACCTACTAGCAAAACATATAAGAGAAGCAAGGTGCAATTTTAGAAAACTAAGATTTTATGGCTCATAAGCACATGATCTAAGAGCAATAAGTAGAGACTTATTCAAGATCATTACTTCTCTAATGAGTAACTTTCAAAGAATATGAAAATCATATGAAAATGTCAAATAGATCTAAGAATAAGTTCTAGAGCATATTCCTAATCATAGATTCAACAAATCACATGAATAGCTCAAAAGAACATAAGCACATGTATTATGTGAGAATTTCGGCCAAGAGAGCCTAATACATGTGATAAACTATTTTTAACAAAATCAATCAATCAAAGATCATAAAATAGTCCAAGAATCAAAGCTAGCATAATACAATCCCAAACATGTGATAACATAGGCAAAATCAAAACCTAACTCAACATGAATGATTTCAATTGAAATTCAACCTAGCTTTGAAAGTGTTCAAAACACAAATAAAAACACTCACAATATACAAATATATGTAGAAGAAGAAAACCCAAGGCAATTGACCAAGTTTTAAAAGAAAACTTATAGAAAAAATCCATACCTTAGTTGATCTAGGTACAGTCCCGTTTTTGTATGATTAGACACCAAAAACAGCAGCAAAATTAACTCAAACCTTCAGAGAAAAGATGGAGGATGAATAGATGAACACTCTCAACTTAGAATCACTCAAATCGGGGTTCAAATGAATAAGTTATGGTGTTTGGAAGGTGAGAAAATTTAGAGAGAAAATTTTGCACACTTGATTTGAATTTCTTCTTAGAATGAAATATGAGAGGGAAAGATATTATAAAGGAGAGGGATAAGAATGAATTATGAAAAGACCAAAACACCCTTAATATCCCAAGAATGCATGCTACCAGAGATGGCACGTGGGCATCTCGGGGCAGCAAGCATTCTGTCCCGAAATGGACAAGAAAAGATTGCTTGGATGCAATCTTTTCCTCTCGCACTCCCTTCGCGTTCTTCCACCTCCAAACTCGGAATTCGAATCCGTTTACTGATTACAAACCATAACTCTCACACGGATATGGACATATAAGATACTCAACCCAGAATATAATAATTCGACTCGATTTATGAAGATGAAGACAATGTGTGAAACATGAGTTGAAAGTGTAGTATCTTTTGACTTTGAACTTGAAATCAATAGTATGAGTAACCGAAATGACCGGAACTCAATCAAGAATGATTTAAGACTTAATCCAAGTTCAATATCTATGTTATACAAACATATACACACGCAAACACAATTCAAACTAGAATGCAAACTACATAGAGATAGTTTCCAATCATGCATATTCCAAAACATGTTATTTCCAAACCAATGCATGAGCATTCATCTTAAAGTGTGTGAATGTGTTATACATGGTGCACAACGATGCAGGGACACATATGAATGAATTGTATGTGTGTACCTATAAAGGTGCACAATGATGCAGGGACACAAATGTATGATATGTGTGTGTGTGCCTAAGCCTTGTAAGAGAAAGATAAGATCTTAGTATATCTTTGTAGAAACAAATTGCATCCTTTCTCTTTGAAGACTTAGAACTTGCTTTGACTTGTTGTTTCTTCTTCCTTGAAGCTTAAATCATCATGAACCTAAACAACTAAGTCATTACAAGTAAACATCATTTTGATATGGAATTGATGCCAACATAAACTAAAACCTAACTCGATGTTGGAACCCCGTTCACCTGTCACGCAGTGGAACTAGGTTTTAAAAATTTTATACTGATCGTAATCTGTATCTTGGACCAGAGAGCTTTGGATCCTAATTATTTTTCGGAACTAATAAATACAATATGTAAACATAGGAAATTGTAATCGATAAAATTAGAAGAAGAAAATACCAACGTTTGGAGGCTCCTTCACTTTACGTTATACTCCTGTCTGAACCAATCTTACCAACGTTTGGAAACTCCTTCACTTTACGATGTGCTCTTGTCTGAACCACTCGATCTTCCTTTCTATTTCCCGGGACTGGTAACTGCGTATGGGCACGTCACTGTCTTAGGAACTTGAGTGGAGGATGTAGAGAAATACTTGAAGAAACTATTTCTTCTCAATTTAGTGTATTGATTTCATGCACACATGAATAGCATCTCATGTAAAAAATATATATTGATTTTTTTTTGTGTATCAGGTATGCACCTAAGCCAAAACAAAACAACTTAAAAAAAAACATGCCTGCATCTTGCATAATATGCAAAATCAATTTTTTTTGACTATAATTGTGTTGACTTAATTCTGCACACTTGAATTTGTATCTAATACAAATTTAAAGTTCACGTTTTTTCTTTTAATATATATATATATATATATATATATATATATATCCTTGTTTGTATTCCATACAAACACTTATATATGTGCACACACCAATTTGCATCCAATGCAATCTCTTGTATTATAATTGATATATATCTTTTAATTATCATTTTCAAATATATCTAATATATTAAAAGTGATAATAAGTATTTTAAATTTAAACTTAAATTCAAATACTTAGATAAATGATTTAGTAAAATTAAATAATCCTATTATTTATGTTTACCTAACTCTATATATCAACTAACACCCTCCAATCAATAGTTAATTAATAATTCATAATTATCAATATAATTAAATAATCGAATTATTTAATTAATTAAACTATTAATATTAATTAATTAAATAATCTTATTATTCAATTAATTCCGGATATATATACGTGTCACTTTCGTAACACAATTAATTGGACAATCCAATTAATTAACCGTGACCCTTGTTACCTAAATCGATCGGGCTAGCAAGGGGACCTAATGGACCCACAGTATTTTGAGCTCCAATAATCCTCGGAATCATTGATTAAACTATTTAATTAATATTCCTTGATTATTAACTCCGGTGTTATTCAACTAAAAACTTGAAGCTGCGCTCTCTCAACTATACACTCTTTTACACAGACCGATACAACTTGGTGTCTATCGATATAGCTATTACATATGGTGTGATCCTTTACAGTAGTTCAAAATTAGAGTTGGGCCACAATGTCCGTTTTACCCCTATAATTATATATATCCTTTAAGTGCCGTTGATTCTATAATGAACAATAAATCCTATTTTCTTACGGAATTAGGAAAGCGCTCATATTGTCCAAGCCCCGAATAACCCCTTAAGCGAACTACCATCTACTTCTCACAAGAATTAGTGGATTCCACTATTGTGTACAAACCTTCCCAGCCATAAGCCAAACCGCAATCCCAACATACGGAGTATATTGATCAGGAAATGCATCCGACCTCACCCATGGTATATTAAAGACCACGATCTAACCTGAAGGAGTCAATAAGACACTCATGATTAAGATCACCCACATATAGCCATCATTAGTTTATGTATATGAATCTCATCGGTAAACTGATCTTGGTGAGAGATTCATATAGATCAGGGCCCATTCCTATATGATCAAATCATACAAGGTGCCTCCATTCCCATATCTTATATGAATGATTCAAGATAGAATTATCGTACATTACGGAATGGACCGCAGCTATAGATTAACCACAAATAAAGTACCCAGCTTTATTTGCTATCTATGGACTCTTTAGATTGCACGTCTCCCACTGTATCCATCCGTATATGACACTCATATACACAGTTCGAGATTACATCCGGCAATCTTGTATGTTAAATATATGCACAAGTTATAAAATAAACAACACAACATGAATGAATTGAACTTTTCCTTTTATTTATTTCAAAAATCCATTTACAAATTACATCGTTAGGGCCTAAAGCCCAAAAATCTCCCACTTGCACTAAAGCATGTGAGGCATGTTTCGTAAACCTAGACCATCTAGGTGACCTGAAAACACTTTAGCCAGTAAGGTCTTCGTAAATGGATCAGGATGATTGTCTTGTGAGGCTATATTTATGACGATCATATCTCATCTCTACATTATCTCTCTAATGAGATGATACTTTCTCTCTATATGCTTCCCTCTCTTATGGGTTCTTGGTTCTTTGGAATTAGCCACAACACCACTGTTATCACAATAAAGTGTGATGGGCTTATCCAGATCTGGAACAACTTCCAGATCACTCAAGAACTTACAGAGCCAAACAGCCTCTTTAGCAGCTTCACAAGCAGCTTCATATCCGGCTTCTATGGTGGAGTCAGCGATGCAAGATTGCTTTGATACTTCTCCACACAATGGCTCCACCACCTAGGGTGAATACTGATTCAGACGTGGATTTCCTAGAATCTCTGTCTAACTGAAAATCAGAATCCGTGTATTCTAACGGGATCAAATCCTGCCCGGAATACACTAGCATATAGTTTCTCGTTCTCCGAAGATACTTGAGAATTATCTTGACAACAACCCAATGATCCAATCCTAGGTTGGACTGGTATCTACTGACTACTCTCACTGTATAGTAGATGTTCGGTCTCGTGCATAACATAGCATACATGAGACTACCTACTGCCAATGCATAGGGTACACGTCTCATATCCTTAACTTCTTGAGGTGTCTTAGGACATTGTTCCTTAGACAAGTTAACTCCATGCCTAAAAGGTAAATTACCTATCTTAGAGTTTTGCATCAAAAATCGCACAAGAATCTTGTCGATATATGATGCCTGAGACAGTGCTATGAGTTTGTTCTTACGATCCCTTATAAATTGGATCCCTAGAACGTAACTCGCCTTTCCAAAATCTTTCATTTGGAATTGGCTAGCCAGTCAGCCCTTTACATCAGACAACACTCCCACATCATTCCCAATGAGTAGGATATCATATATGTATAGGACCAAGAAAACTATTTTTTTTATCAATGATGCGCTTGTAGACACAAGGCTCATCGACATTTTGCTCGAAGCCATAGGTTTTGATCACATCATCAAACCTAATGTTCCAAGATCTATATGCTTGCTTAAGTCCATAGATGGACCTTTACAGCTTGCAAACCTTTTGCTCTTGATCTCGAGACACAAATCCCTCTGGTTGCATCATATAGATGCTCTCATCAAGATTGCCATTCAAGAATGCAGTCTTGACATCCATTTGCCAAATTTCGTAATCAAAATAGGCAGCAATGGATAAGAGAATCCTAATAGACTTAAACATGGCTACTGGCGAGAAGGTCTCTTCATAATCGACCCCCTATTTCTGGGTATAACCCTTGGCCACTAGCCTTGCTTTGAAGGTCTCTACCTTCCCGTCTACTACTCTCTTTCTCTTGTAGATCTACTTACACCCTATGGGTTTTACCCCATCCGGTAAGTCTATAAGATCCTAAACTGAGTTAGAGTACATGGACTCCATCTCGAGATTCATGACTTTAAGCCATTCCTCTTTATCAGGATCTTCCATTGCATTCTAAAATGTCAATGGATCATCCACACAATCAGCAGAGACAATATCTTGTCCCTCACCTATACCTAAATAGCGTTCAGGTTGTCTCACAACACTCTCACTACGTCTAGGTGGTAGTGTATCCTGATCATGAACCATCTGACTCTTAGATGTTTATGGATCAACAACTCTTGTTGATGAAGCACTAGTCTCACCAGGCTTCAACTCATTCAATACAATCTTAGAACGAGGTTTATGGTCACTAATGTAATTGTCCTCAAGAAACGTTGCATTTGTCGATACAAATACTTTGGTGTCTTCAGGACTATAGAAGTGTCCACCTCTGGTCTCCTTGGAGTATCCTAAAAACAAGCAGACAATAGACTTGGAGTCTAGCTTTCCAGTTTTGTTCTTCAGCACATGTGCTGGACACCCGCATATGCGGAAATGTTACAAACTAGCTTTACGACCATTCCTCAACTCTAAGGGAGTCTTAAGAACAAATTTGGATGGCATTACATTCAAAATGTATGCCGTTGTTTTCAATGCATATCCCCAAAAAGAATTTGGTAATGATGACAAACTAATTATAGATCTTACAATTTCCATCAGGGTTCTATTTCTCCTCTCCGCTACACCATTTTGATGAGGTGTACCGGGAGCTGTGAGTTGGGAAACTATCCTATGCTTGACCAAGAAGTCTTCAAACTCTTTGTCAAGGTACTCGCCTCCACGATCTGATTGTAGTGACTTAATAGTCCTACCTAATTGATTCTCAACTTCAGCTCGGAATTCTTTGAACATTTCAAACGTTTTCGATTTCCGTTGCATTAAGTAGACGTATCCGTATCTTGAGTAGTCATCTATAAAGGTGACATAATACTCATAACCACCCCTATCTTTAACTTTCATCGATCCTCAGACGTCTGTATTTATAAGCTCTAGCGGTTCTTTAGCTCTAAGCCCTTTTCCAGTAAAAGATCTCTTAGTCATCTTACCTTCCAAACAAGATTCACAGGTAAGGTGCCAACCTTTAACTCACTTAAAGGTCCGTTTTTTACTAGTCTGTCTATCTGGTCAAGATTGATATGACCAAACCTTAGATGCCAGAGATATGTGTCATTATCTGTAGAAATCTTGTGTCGTTTAGTTTTTGGTTTTTCAACCTTAAACATTTCTGTGTTGAGCAGTGTAGTATGTATTAACGGTCTTAACACATACAAATTATTTTCATTAATTCCTAAACAAATATTCAGACCATTCTTTCCAATAATAACAGACTTATTATTAAATGAAACATAATATTTTTGTTCTAAAAACTTAGAAAAGAAAATCAAATTCCGTGTAAATCCAGGAATATAAAATACATTGTCTAACAATATATAATTATTACAAAAACATAATCTAATTACACCCACTGCTCGTGCCGACACGACATCCCCTGACCCCACAGGCATTGAGAAGGCTTGTTCATCTAGCTGTGTCCAAGAATCAGTCCATTGTAAAGAAGAACAAAAATGGTTAGTGGCCTCCGAATCAACTATCCAGGGTGAAGAATCATCTTCCACTAAACACGACTCAAGAACAAGTAAATCATATTTACTTTTCTTGGACTTCTTCTTGCTTTGGCCTTTCTTGGGTTTGGGCTTACCCTTAGCTTTCCCAATAGACCTCTTTCTCTTCTTATTATTAGAGTAGAAAGATGGTTCAGCAACATTTGCCTCACTGGTCTTTTAAGCAACCGTGTGAGATTGAACCTTAACTTGTTCATCGCGTAGTTGCTCTTAAACTGATAGAAACTCTTAGAAAGAGTCGTCAGTATAATGCTCACTTGACTGGGTTCATCAATGGCCTCGCCATTGACTTCTTCCTTGTTGAAGTAGGACATCATGCTCAGGACATGTTCCCGAACTAACGTATTTTCCTCCATACGAGTGAGCATAGCGGAACGAACAACTTCATGTAGCTTTTGCTCGAAGGGCTGCCCGAACATAGCTTGCAGTGACTCCATGATTTTGAATGTTGAAGTCATTGCTTCATGCTTTGTGACAAGCACGTCTGTTATAGAAGCCAACAAATATGTTCGGGTCTTCTCATCAGATGAGACCCATCGCTCGTATGCCTCATGAACAGTTCGTATGGCATTGGCAGCAGGCGCTGGAGGACATTCCTCTGTAAGCACAAACTTGAGGTCTTTGGTGACCAATATTACATTAATGTTAAGTTTCCACTTAGTGTAGTTATCACCAGTTAATGTGTCGTTTGCGAGCATTTAAAGTAATTCTGAAGACATTGCTGAAATAAATAAAATATTCATTCAGTCATTTATTTAAAACAAGTGCGAGTGTTTTGGTATAAATTTAAACATGATGCATGAACATGTTTAACGAACTAGAACTACCCTAAAAATAGTTACTATACCAAGACAATCCAACATACCATAAAAAAGTGCCGCCTTAGGGTCGGTCAAATCTTTGCATGTTGGACCGAGACATTCTCAATCAAATGATATTCTAGAATAACTCTTATTCCATACCATTCGACCATCGTTTATTCAGTCAAGTTTTTAAATAACAAACTTAATCAAAACCTTCGTGAGTATAACCCACCATTTCAGATCTCACGAGCTTAACTCGAGAATTGAAACCTTAGGGTCAGTCAATCCCAAAATACCCTCAGAAATCCTATCCGTAAGGAAGTCAACCTTGGTATTGACCTTTGTGGAAACCCTTCTTAGGGAGGACGAAAGCAAAGCCGTCACGAGGCCTCACTCGGATCTCACGGTGTTGAACTAATGATGGAGATCAGGGGATATATATGTCATATATCCCTTACCCACTCACTATTTTAAAATTAGGGTTTTCTATTAACCGTTAATGCACCTAGATTCTACAGGATTAAACGACTAACTTTAATCAAGTTATCTAGCGCATTAACTAATTAGAAACAAATTCTAATTAACTAATAAAGTATTAATGATTTTTAACAGTTAAAAATCTAATCTATTAGTGAATAATCTAAGCTTTTGTAAACTATTTACTAAGGTCGGATTATTATGTTAGTGTTTACCAAATTTTAACTATTAAAACTCTAACTCTTTATTCGGTTCATTTATTATTAGGTAATTAATCATATTAATCCTAATTACAATAAATGACCCTATTAATCTAACTTATTAAATTCTTTAATAACTAGATTAATATTAATGAGAATTACCAAGTTTTCTAACAATTAAAAACTAATCTCATTATTCATAGCTAATTATGTATATTGCCCATTTTAATCACATTAAAAAAAATACATAAAATATTAGGCTATGATGCATGTTTGACATATCAAATATATTTGTATAGGCACATCTAATCTAAATGACATACGTATGCATGACAATGCTTTTATCATCACATAATATAAAGCATACATGAATTGATCGAGTACTATGGATTATTTAACCTAAAAAATTGGAATCTAAAATTACAAAAAAATTCCCAAGGCATTCATTGGTCTTCTAGTAACTTCAGATATCTTCTAGTCTTTTCAGGTCACTCTGATTCATCTCATGAATCCATTTTCGTGATTTTTCAAGGCTTCAAAATAGGTTACATTTTTTTTACAATACAATAACAGTAAAAAAAATAAACAAAAAAAATAAAAAATAATAATACAACCCATAAACCCTAAATCCACAATACCATATAATTAACGATCAATCATGTTTTTGTAAATTAAAATATATATATATATATATATATATATATATACATACAAAAACATCATACAGTCAACTTAAATTGTGTCTACACAATTCATACATACAGGAGCATCGAAAACAATTTTCTGTTCCGAAAAATAAATTGGCTCTGATACCAATTGTTGGTACCAATTCCCATCTCATGCGTGTGGGCACGGTCCCAACTCCTTGGGGTGACACCTACAGATACCTACCAGAGCACTCCTCTAAGAAGCCCCCAGGCGGAGAGCCACGCTTTGTCACACGATCACGGGTGAGAGTTCCTGGGGATTGGCCAGTCGTCACTGCATTTGCTCTAATACCAATTGTTGGAACCCCGTGCACTGGTCACGCAACAGAACTAGGTTTTAAATTTTTTATGTAAATCATAATCTGTATCTGGGACCAGTGAACTTTGGATCGTAATTATTTTTCGGAACTAATACATACAATATGTAAACACAAGAAATTGTAATCGATAAAATCAGAAGAAGAACATACCAACGTTTGGAGGCTCCTTCACTTTATGTTATGCTCCTGTCTGAACCAATCTTACCAACGTTTGGAAGCTCCTTCACTTTACGATGTTCTCCTGTCTGAACCACTCAATTTTTCTTGCTATCTCCCGGGACCGGTAACTGCGTGTGGGCGCATCACGGTCTTAGGAATTTGAATGGAGGATGTAGATAAATACTTGAGGAAACTCTTTCTTCTCAATTTGGTGTATTGATTTCATGCACACATGAATAGCATCTCATGCAAAAAATATATATTGATTTTTTTTTTTTTTTTTTTTTTTGTATCAGGTATACACCAAAACCAAAACAAAACAACTTTTTTTTAAAAAAAAAATAATCAAAAACACTCCTGCATCTTGCATTATATGCCAATTCAATTTTTTTTACTATAATTGTGTTGACTTGATTCTGTAAACTTGTAAAGTTCATGTTTTTCCTTATATATATATATATATCCTTGTTTGTATCCTATACAAACACTTATATATGTGTACACCAATTTGTATCCAATACAATCTCTTGTGTTATAATTGATATATATCTTTTAATTATAATTTTCAAATATATCTAATATATTAAAAGTGATAATAAGTATTTTAAATTTAAACTTAAATTCAAATACTTAGATAAATGATTTAGTAAAATAAAATAATCCTATTATTTATGTTTACCTAACTCTATATATCAACTAACACCCTCCAATTAATAGTTAATTAATAATTCGTAATTATCAATATAATTAAATGATCTAATTATTTAATTAATTTAACTATTAACATTCATTAATTAAATAATCTCATTATTCAATTAATTCCCGAATATATATACGTGTCACTTTCGTAACACAATTAATTGGACAATCCAATTAATTAACCGTGACCCTTGTTACCTAAATCGATCGGGAACGCAAGGGGACCTAAAGAACCCACAGTATTTTGAGCTCCAATAATCCTTGGAATCATTAATTCAACTCTTTAATTAATATTCCTTGATTATTAACTCCGGTGTTATTCCATTAAAAACCCGAAGCTGCACTCTCTCAACTGCAGACGCTTTTACACAGACCGATACAACTCGGTGTCCATCGATATAGCTATTACATATGGTGTGATCCTCCACAGTAGTTCATAATTAGAGCTGGGCCATAATGTCCGTTATACCCCTCTAATTACATATATCCTTTAAGTATCATTGATTCTATAATGAACAATAAATCATATTTTCTTACGGAATTAGAAGAGCTCTCATATTGTCCAAGCCCCGAATCAACCCTTAAGGGAACTACCTTCTACTTCTCAAAAGAAGGAGTGGATTCTACTATTGTGTACAAACCTTCCCAGCCATAAGCCAAACCGCAATCCCAACATACGGAGTATATTGATCAGGAAATGCATCCGACCTCACCCATGGTATATCAAAGACCATGATCTAACCTGAAGAAGTCGATAAGACACTCAGGATTAAGATTACCCATATATAGCCATCATTTGTTTATGTATATGAATCTCATCGGTAAACGGATCTTGGTGAGAGATTCATATAGATCATGGCACATTCCTATATGATCAAATCATATAAGGTGCCCCCATTCCCATATCTCATATGAATGATTCAGGATAGAATCATCGTACATTACGGAATGGACCGCAGCTATATATTAACCACAAATAAAGTACCCAACTTTATTTGCTATCTATGGACTCTTTAGATTGCACGTCTTTTACTGTATCCATCCATATATGACACTCATATACACAGTTAGAGATTACATCCGTCAATCTTGGATGTTAAATATATGCACAAGTTATAAAATAAACAACACAACATGAATGAATTGAACTTTTCCTTTTATTTATTTCATAAATCCATTTACAAATTACATCTTTAGAGCATAAACCCCAACAGGCAGATGTCTATAACACCGTACAACCTCATGATGACCCCATGGTGGTCACAGTACATATTGTCAACTGCATGGTCCGTCGCGTACTTGTTGACACAGGCAGCAACATCGACATCCTCTTTAAAGATAAATTAGAAAAACTGAATTTGAAACAATGGTGTTACAATAGCTGCACCACCCCGCTGTATGGATTCACAGGGGACTCGATCATGCCTGAGGGATCAAGATCCTCTCAGTAATTGTTGGAACATCACCCATCCAGTAAAATGTTATGACGGACTTCGTGGTGGTAGATACCCCATCAGTCTATAATGCGATACTAGGAAGACCTTTCCTGTCATCCCTGAATGGGGTCCTATCCATTTACCACAATGTCCTAAAGTTGCCAGTAGGAGACAAGATGGGGGAGGTATGGAGTGACCAGCAAGCAGCCAGGAGTTGCTATGTAGTGTCTGCTAACACAACAACTCTAGCAAAGCAACTTGCACAGGTAACAACGATCCAGGATGGGGCAACACCTGGATTGACCTTGGATGATGTAGAACCCACAAATCACCCCCAGAGGATGACCCCATGGTGCTAGACTAAAAAGAGCAGAGGCGGGAATGGGCCAGCAGTCATCCTGTGGATAAGCTAGAAGAGATTCCCATCCGGATGGGCGATCCCTGAAAAAGGTAGTCAAAGTCGGAGCCACCCTTGAACCAAGAGTGTAGGAGGGTTTGATCGATCTCCTTAAAGAATTCAATGACATCTTTGCTTGAAGTCATGATGAGATGCTCGGGATTCCGATGTCTTTGGCTGCTCACCGATTGACAGTGGATCAGACCTTCAAGCCCGTCAAACAAAAAAGGTGTCACTTTAACGCCGAAAGAAATGCTGTGGTTCAGGAAGAAGTGAACAAATTGATTAAAGAGGGCTTCATCAGAGAGGCACGCTACCCCGAATAGATCGCCAACATGGTCATGGTCATGAAGGCAAATAGAAAGTGGCATATGTGCATCGATTACACCGACCTCTACCGGGCATGTCCAAAATACAGTTTCCCTCTACCAAAAATCGATCAGTTGGTTGACTTTACATCTGGAAACAAGCTTCCGAGCTTTATGGATACATTCTCAGGATACAACCAGATTATGATGCACCATGCCAACCAAGAAAAGACCAACTTCATCACCGGACGTGGTATGTATTGCTACAAGGTGATACCGTTCGAGCTTAAGAATACGGGAGCTACATATCAACGGTTGGTCAATTGGTTGTTCAAGCCCGAAATTGGAAAATCAATGGAGGTGTAGATCGATAACATGATCACCAAGTCATCAACCGTTAAAGGCCTTCAGGACGACCTTCGCAGAACTTTCATGATCCTAAAGGAAAACCAGATGAGATTGAACCCCTCCAAATGCACCTTTGGGGTGACAGTGGGGAAGTTTCTAAGCTTGATGGTTCATGAGAGAGGCATAGAGGCTAACCGAGAAAAGATCAAGGCTATCCTAGACCTAAAGTCCCCCACATCACTTAAACAGGTTCAAGTCTTGACCGGGCAGGTAGCAGCGCTCAACAAGTTCATTTCTCAGTCTACTAATAAATGTCTCCCATTCTTCAAAGCCATCAAGCAGGGACGGAACATGAAATGGGACCAGAAGAGTGAGCAAGCTTTTTAAGCTTTGAAGAAATATCTGTCAAGCCCTCAGTTACTAGTCAAGCCAAGTCCTGGAGAAGAGCTGTAAATCTACTTGGTCGTTTCAGAGACTGCAGTAAGTGGGGCCTTGGTCAAGGAATATGGAGATAGGGTCCAGCGGCCTATCTACTACGTAAGTCATGCTCTAACCAAACCAGAAAAGAATTATACCCTTCTAGAGAAGCTCGCTTATGCCTTGGTGACCTCGATAAGGAAGCTTTGTCCCTACTTTCAAACTCACTCAATAGTAGTAGTGACATACCAACCCCTCTGTCAATTCTTACAAAGGTCGGATGTGTCCGAAAGATTGGTTTTATGGGAATTGGAGCTTACTTAGTTTGATTTAAGGTATAAACCCAGAACCGCAATTAAAGCTCAAGCTTTGGAAAACTTTATGGTAGAGCTCTCAGTTCATCTGGGTCGAGCAACCTCCGCAGCGATAGATATAGCTCCTAAGAAGACTCTAGAGTTCGACAGCTGGTCGAAAGGTTGTAGATCATGGATCCTCTACATGGACGGGGCATCCAGGCAAGCCGGAGGAGGAGCGGGCATAGTTCTAGTAGACCCAGAGGGGATTGAATGCTGCCACTATTTCAGATTCGAGTTTAAGGCCATCAACAATGAGGTAGAGTATGAAGCCCTCCTAGTTGGGATGACGGCAGCCACCGAGCCCGATGTTGATTACTTACAGGTAAAGAGTGACTCATTACTGATAGTCAATCAGGTTTTGGGGGATTATCAAGCAAAAAGGGATAATATGATTGCAAATTTGAAGCTAGTTCAGCTACTTAAAAATAAGTTTAAGGGATTTAAGATCGATCAGGTCCCCCGACAACAGGATCGTCGAGCTGACGTTCTTGCTAAGATAGTTGCCAATGGTGGCTAGGCCTTGCCACAGAGAGTTCCTTTCCAAGTGATCTCAAACCAAGCATAGTAGCGGGCAAGGAGATTTATATCTTGGATCAACAACGATGCTGGATGGACCCAATAGTAGTTTATCTTCAAGAAAGAAGGCTTCCCGAGGAAGCCGACCAAGCCAGAAGAATCAAGAGGCTCTCTGTCCGATACTGCCTCTACAGGAAGGGCAGGTCCTTTCCCCTGCTTTGTTGCTTGCATCCTGATGATGCCAAATGGGCGTTAAGAGAGGTTCACTCTAGAGAATGTGGAAACAACGTTGGTGAGGAAGCACTAGCATATCAGGTACTCCGCATTGGGTATTACTAGCCAACAATCCATCAAGATGTTAAGAGCTTTGTGCAATCCTGTGAACCATGCCAGAAGACATCTAACTTGAGTCGTCTCCCATCGGAGCGACAGTCATCTCTCAGCTTACCTTACCCCTTTACTATGTAGGGAGTCAACCTGATCGGACCACTACCTACTGCTTCTGGACAAGCCAAGCATGCTATTGTAGTGATCGACTATTTCACGAGATGGGTCAAAGCAGAACCACTATCCTAGATATCGGAAGAGAATACGATACCGTTTATAAAAAAAAACGTAGTTTACAGGTTCGAGACCTCTCAATCATTGTATCCTACCTCAATAAGCAGTTTGATAGCGGTCGATTCAAGGACTTTTGCCAAGGCTTGGGATCCGACCATAGATTTGCTTCAGTAGCCCACCCTCAGACTAACGGGTTAGTGGAATCCACCAATAAGACTATCAAGAAGTTGTTAAAAAAGAAGTTACAGTAGAGAAAGGGCAGATGAACTTGCCTAGCTTCACTCATGATGGTTCTGATGCCCAATGATCCTTCATCGATTCTGCTGGGTAGCTCTAGGGCTTGCCCTAGGTCCCTATGAATAGCAATTTCTGGCTTTAATTCGAGCTAATTGAGTGGAAAATTTATCTTTGACCCCTAGCCAAATTTTACTATTAACAGAAGTTCTCTCTGACTTGAACACCGGAGGTAGAGTTGGGGTTGGAGTCAAATTCCTTATGTAATTGGGAAATTTTCCGTTACGAAATAATTGTTGAGAATAGCTTGGATTGGTGTGCTCTTTGAAGAAAACTGGTTGTGTTACGGCCCTCTCCATGGTTCGAGGTAACATTCCCGAGGATTTCATCGATGTCATCGTCATCCTGACCCCTATTTAAATTCAAGTTTACTGTCGTTTCCTCACAAATTCTTTCGATTTCGAATTTTCAGATTTCCTCTCTCTTGCTACCTTCTATCGATTTTCCTTTTTCTTCAACCCCTATAACCTATCCTACCATGTCGAAGATTAGTCATGACTCCATTGACTCCCTTGTTGAAGGCACATTGGTCTTAAGTCTTGCCCACAAAAAATGGGCTCGAAGAGACCTAGGCGGGGACGACTCTCCTCCGTCCCTACAACGTCGTCGATAGAACAGGAATGTAGCCATCAAGACTGAATGTTCTAACCAACTGAACAACCCCCTGAACTTGGTTGATAAGGACTCCGACAAAGAGAATAGGATCGATATCGCTGGAAAGGACCAAGTCATGGTCGTCGATCCTTCCCTGGAGAGGCGTCCTCCATATGACTTTCGAGTCATTCCAGATTCTACAGTTGACCCAAAGTTGATTAGCCGCTTGAGGTCCAGATACGGCATTCCTGACAGCGTCTCCCTAACATTCCCTCACAGAAATTACGACATCTTTAACCCACCCAAAGGCGTGTTCCCCATCCATGTTGCTGTCTTCGAGAGCAGGGTAAGCCGTCATTTTCATCCTACCCTTCGACGGGCTCTCAACACCCTTCAGCTGGCTCCCCTCCAGTTAACACTTGGCTTCTGGAGACACCTGATTGGCTTCCTCGTGTTATGGAGGGAGCAGGGCGAGCTAAGCAAGATAACTAAAGAGCCTGAGGCAGAGGAGCTTGCTTTCCTTTTTCAAATTAGGAGCCTGATCGGGGTCCCCTGAGATCAGTTTTACGCCAAGACCAAGAACAAGTTTAATTTCATCATCCCAGGAGCTGCAAGGAATGACCTGACCTGGAAAGAAGAATGGATATTGGCTGGCAATGAATGGGGGAGCTCGATCTTTATAGGTGGGCTTGAGTTCGCGGTTCCAACCACCTTTGTAAGTTCCTTAGTGTTTGATTGGCTTATTTCGTTGACAACCATATTTTGGGATCAATATGTAAGGGTAGTTTAGGCCATCATTGCTCAAGTCCTCTTTTAAGCTTCAAAGGTAAAATCACTTGCTTAACCTTCATTGAAGAGATTTAGTGCACACACTCACTCTCATGCATGTTTTGATCACTTTGAATTTGTGCTTAATTGTCTTGTTGTGTGCCTAATTTTGTTCTCTTTTGCTTGTTTAAATTGATTACATACTGTGATTAAAATGTCATGTCATGTTAGGCATTAGGATGCATTCCCTTCATCTCTTTTCTCTTGCATAATTTGTGTGTGTGTGTGTGTGTAAAGATCGTTAGCAGTGCGCCACTCGAGTAGCGCCAATACCAGCGTAGCATTCTAGTGGTTAATCGCTGGTGGTGCACTAGTCGTCATGCGTACCTCACCAGCCTAACTTGTCCAGTGGTTTGTCGCTAGTCGTGCGCTACTCGACCAGCGCACAATGCGTCTTTTGGACAGTTTTTATCAAAGCGACGTAGTTTCACTTTAGGCTTCATATAAATGTACCATCTTCTTCCCAACTCGGGTTTTAGAGCTTCCTAACCTATTTTTTAGAGAGAGATAAGGTTTTTTAGTGAGAGAAGCTCCAAGAAGCTCAAGCCATTTTTACTCAACCAGCCTTTAAATCCAAATCATTAAGCATCTTTCAAGCATAAGTTTCTTGTTTGTTCATAACTAGGTATTCTCTACATGCTCTAAACTTTATGGTTTCATTACTAAGACATGTATACCTAGGGTTTTAGTCTCTATTGCATATTAATTGCTTACTTGTATGTTTAATTGCTTTTATGACATGCTTGTGTATTGATTGTTGGTTGAGATGCATTAATTTGTGATAGCTAGAATTTAGGACGGTTTTACCCTTCTAGCTAATTCTTCTTGCCTTTGCATTTAGAACATTGATATCTAGGATTTGCTTTAATTGTCATTATTAATCCTAGATAAGCATGAATGTCTTGACCTAGCATTTTTGCATATTCACTTAGGTTGTCATTATCTCTTTATTGTTGATTTAGCTTGTGGCTAAGTGGTTAGTGCACAAGGTTTGTGATCCAAAATCACTATTAAGGCCCGTTGGGTAGAGTGAAAGGGTTAGTAACTGGAGGGTTACACGGGAGGTCAACCTAGGTTGTAAACTTTTACTCAATAGTGGATTTTGAGGATCAAGGGTGACGCTCTAAACAGTCCACTGGTTTCCACGTATACATTGCGTGTTTTTTATTGTTCTATGTTTGTTATCTTTTAATTGAACACTTAGTAGAATGGGGTTAAATTGATAATATTGACTAATTCGTAAAATTGGTAATTTGTCGAATTAAAACCTATTCACCCCCCTTATAGGTTATAAACACACAATGTCTAGGGAATTTCAATTGGTATCAGAGCCGGTGCCCAGATATACTTAGGTGATCCGTGCTCTGTGTGTGTCTTGCTTGGTGTAGTTTGATTGTTTTCTTTTACATTGCATTTGCATAACATTCATCATCCTCAAACACTATGAGTGGAAACGGTAATAGTCATGAGGGAGCCTCAAGCAATAGACCCCCTTTACTCAATAGCGTGAATTACGCTTCTTGGAATGGCAAGTTGGAAGCCTATCTTTGCCAAATAGATGACCGTGCTTGGATGGCTATTGAAGAATGGTATACTCCTCCAACAATGACCACTGACGATGGTGTAGAAGCTCTTAAGCCCAAGTCTAGTTAGGAGTACTCAAGAGTTTGAAGCATCCAAGTGGAACAACAAGGCTATGCATGCCATCCTTTGCACCATGGATGATAATTAATACAAGTTGGTCCAAAACACTAGGATTGCAATGGAGGCTTGAGACATTCTTCAAACAGCACATGAGGGAATCAAGGTAGTCAGGGACATAAAGCTTCAAGTCCTCCAAATGCAATTTGAGATGATTAGGATGGAAGAGCATGAATGCTTCAATGACTTCCAAGTGAAGTTGATGGATATTGTCAACCAAAGCCATCAACTTGGTGACCACTATTCAGATAGGAGAGTCAAGCAAAAAATTATGAGGTCACTTCCGTCAAGGTTCAAATCAAAGGTGACGGCACTTGAAGAGAATAGTGAGAACAAGAATATAAAGCCAAGTGAAGTCATTGGAAGACTTCTAGCTTATGAGTCAAGCTGGAACACCTCACCCACACCTCCAAAGAAGAAAAAGAGCATTGCCTTGAAGACCACTAAGGTTGAAGAAGAAGAAGAGGACTCAGATGAAGAAATGGCCCTCATGGTTAAAAGATTCAAGAAATTTATGAAGTTTGAGAGGAAAGGATTTGGGTCCAAGGGAAAGGAAGTGAAAAAGAAAATTCTTTTAAGAAGATGGAAAAGTCTTAAGCAAGTGACTCTAAGAAGGGCATTCAATGCTATGAATGCAGTGGTTTTGGTCACATTGCTCCAGATTGTGCAAATTTGAAGAAGAAGAAGAAGGGGAAGGCAATGGCGACTACTTGGAGCGATAGTGAAGACTTAGAAGAGGAAGCAAAATCTTCGGATGATAAAGATAGAGTTGCAAACTTCATTGCCTTCACAACATCTCATAATGATAAGGAAGAAATAAGTGACTCTAGTGATGGGAGTACCTCTTCTAACTCTAGATTTGAGATTGAAGAGGAAATGGACTATGTAGACTTTATGAAGTTTTTCGAAAAGTCTAGATTGAAAAAGAAGAAGGAGATTCAAGAGTTGAAAAAGAAGAACCTAGAGTTGACTTTCAAGATTACTCACTTGAGTGAGAAAGTAAAGAGTGGAAAAGAGTTAGAAGAGAGTTTGAAGTTGGAGCTTGTGATCACTAATAAGAGTGAAGAGAATTTAGAGGTTGAGCTTAGGGAAGCGAAATAATTAGTTGCCAAGATGACATCCGGAACCGAGAGACTTGACAAGATGCTATCATGTGGGAAGAGTCCTAATGATAAAACAGGCTTAGAATATGTGGAAGGCAAGGATGCCACTTTCTTGAAGAAGACCATCTTTGTCAATAGTCAAAAGGATAAAGAGACTCAAGGTTCACACCAACAAATGAGATCGAATGAAGTTGGAGAATCATCAAAGCAAGCTTAAATGAAGGCTCAAACAAATTCTCAAGCTAAAGCTCATCCACCAAAAACTAAAACTCATCAAACAATACCTCAACTTCCAAAGAGCTCTCGAAGTCAACAAAGGAGTTTTCACCCATAACCAAGAAGAGAAGCCAATTCGGCTCAATCATAAAGGATGTTTCAAAGAAGAGATTCTGCTCAACACCAAAGGACAACTCAAAGGAGAGAGAAGTCTTCCATGTTTGCACAAGGATATGGTATGAATTCTTACTTTACTCCCATTTGTCATTATTGTGGTGTAGAAGGTCACATAAGGCCGAATTGTTTTAAATTTATTAAGTTGTATCGTTTTGAAAGCATGATTGAGAAGAATATGCTTAGATGAGCCAAAATGCATGCTCCTAGGAATTTTAGAGAAAATGAACCCATGACTCCTAGAAATAGTAATATTTCATCTAGGTGGACTAGAAAGGATGAATTTCATTGTCATGTGGCTCAAGTAGCCTTGAAAGCCAAATCCATCAATACTTGGTACCCTGATAGTGGATGTTCTAGGCACATGACTGGAAACAAGAGTTTCTTTGAAACTCATGTGATGGAGGATGGTGGATTTGCCACCTTTGGTGATGGTTCACGTAAGAAGGTTCTAGGAAAAGGAAACATTTCCATTCCCGGTTTGCCCTCCGTGCTTAATGATCTTTATATAGATGGCTTGCAAGCCAATCTCATTAGCATATCACATTTAAGTGATGAAGGGCTTTCGGTTTTGTTTAGGAAAGTTGATTGCTCTATTCTAAGAGATGATGGACAAGTTCTATTGAAAGGCAAGAGATCAAGTGACAACTGTTATTGTCTTGATTCTAATGACATCTCTTGTAATTTGTCTAGTTGTGATCAAGATGAATTGTGGCATCAAAGATTAGGTCATATGAATTTCAAAGACTTGAAAGTTCTTGAGAGGTTGAATGTTGTGAGAGGTATTCCTAAGTTTGGAAATAGTATTGAAGGAGTTTGTGGACCTTGCCAACAAGGAAAGCAAACTAAGAGTGTGCATAAAAAGGGTAAGTATCTTGCCACCAAGGTGCCACTAGAGCTTCTTCATATGGACCTTATAGGTCCCATGCAAACCGAGAGTCTCGGTGGAAAGAGGTACATCTTTGTGTGTGTTGATGATTTTTCTAGATTTACATGGACCTACTTTCTTAGTGAAAAATCTGAAACGTTTGAAATTTTTAAAATGCTATGCACTAAAATTCAAAATGAGAAGGATTCTCACATAAAATGCATTAAGTGAATTAGGAGTGATCATGGGAGAGAATTTGAAAATGCTAGCTTTGAAAACTTTTGTGATAATCTTGGCATCTCTCATGAGTTATCAGCTCCTCAAACTCCTCAACAAAATGGGGTAGTAGAGAGGAAGAATAGAGTCCTCCAATAAATGGCCCCTGTGATGTTGCATAGCAACAATGTGCCTAGGAATCTTTGGGCTAAAGCTGTCAATATGGCTTGTTATATAAGCAATAGGGTTTTTCTTAGGCCTGGAACTAGGCAAACCACCTATGAATCGTGGAAGGGTAGAAATCCAAATGTTAGCTACTTCCACTCATTTGGAAGCAAGTGCTACATTCTAAATGACCGTGATCAACTTGGCAAGTTTGATGCTAAGAGTGATGAGGGGATTTTCATTGGCTATGCCCTAAATAGTAAGGCCTTTAGAGTTTTTAATTTGAAGACACGAAGTGTAATGGAATCATCTAATGTGGTCATAGATGATTGTAGGCCTTAAGGTTAGTAACCATGATAAGGAGATTAGTATGGTTGATGATTCTACCTTGGTGAATATTGATGAGATTTCTAGTGATGAAAAATCAAATCTTGAAAAAGAGGTCACTCAATCTCTTGATAGAGATCCTACTTTGGACTCTAAAGAACCCGCTCCTTAGGTTAGACATCTCCACAACAAGAGTGACATTCTTGGAAATGTGAATGAGGGTGTGAGGACTAAACATCAATTAGCAAATCAAATTAGTTATACTTGTTACACCTCTAAAATCGAACCCCAAAAAATTGATGAAGCTTTAAGTGATGAGTTTTGGGTTCTTGCTATGCAAGAAGAGCTAAACCAATTTCAAAGAAATGAGGTTTGGACTCTAGTTCCTAGGTCTAAGAACACTAATGTGATAGGCACCAAGTGGGTCTATAGGAACAAATCAGATGAGGATGGCAACATTGTACGGAACAAAGCTAGACTTGTAGCACAAGGATACTCTCAAATTGAGAGTATCAACTTTGATGAGACTTTTGCTCTCGTTGCCCGATTAGAGTACATTATGCTTCTCTTATCCACATCGTGTGTTCACAAATTTAAATTGTATCAAATGGATGTTAGGAGTGTCTTCCTCAATGGCTTCTTACAAGAGAAAGTGTTTGTTGAGCAACCCAAGGGGTTTGTGGATCCACACAACCCCAATCATGTTTATCGCCTCAACAAGGCGCTATATGGGTTGAAACAAACACCAAGGGCTTGGTATGAGTGCCTCACTCTTTATCTTGTTGATAATGGCTATTATAGAGGTAGTGTTGACAAGACTTTGTTCATCAAGTACACTAAAGATGAGCTATTAATAGCTCAAATTTATGTTGATGACATCGTTTTTGGTTCCACCAACAACTTGAAAGTTCAACAATTTATTGATGTCATGACTCATGAGTTTGAAATGAGCATGGTTGGTGAACTCAATTACTTCCTAGGCTTGCAAATCAAGCAAATGCATGATGGGATCTTCATATCCTAAGCTAAATATGCCAAGAACCAAGTGAAGAAATTTGGCCTTGAGAATGCCAAGCATTGTAACACACCTATGAGTACCACATTGAAACTTAGCAAGGATTCTAGTGGAACAAGTGTGAATCAAAGTCTATATCGTGGCATGATAGGGAGCTTGCTATACTTGACTGCTAGTAGGCCCACTATAACTTTTAGTGTTGGTGTGTGTGCTAGGTATCAAGCCAATCCCAGGGAATCCCATCTATCCTCTGTGAAGAGAATCATTCGTTATGTGAATGGGACATCCAACTATGGGATATGGTACTCGTTTGACGCTAATGCTAGTTTAGTTGGCTTTAGTGATGCAGATTGGGCAGGTAATTGTGATGATAGGAATAGTACATCGGGCGGTTGCTTCTTCCTAGGGAACAATCTTGTGTCATGGTTTTGCAAGAAGCAAAATTCCATATCATTACCCACAACCGAGGCCGAGTATATAGCCGTTGGGAGTGCTTACACACAACTCCTTTGGATGATGCAAATGCTTGTGGATTATGGCTTTGAGCAAGGTACTCTAACCCTTTATTGTGAAAACATGAGTGCCATTGATATTTTAAAAAATTCTGTCCAACATTCTAGAACTAAGCATATTGACATTAGACATCATTTCATTAGAGAGCTAGTTGAGAGCAAATGCATTGCACTTGAACATGTGGGCACAAATGATCAACTAGCGGATTTGTTTACAAAACCATTAGATTCAACTAATTTTAAATCTTTTAGTAGGTCTATTGGGATTTATCATATGCATTGATGAGTTTTGATATGGGGAACTCAAGCAAAGAGAGCGAATTTGCCTTTTAATAAGCAAATAATTGTTCAATTTTATGCTCTTTAATTAATTGCTTGAGTATCTTGGATGGATATATTATTACATGTATTTTTATTCAATAAGTGTGTTTTTACCTTATTTGAAATGCATGTCTCATTTGTGTTCAATCATGTATTTTTGGACTAGGAAATTTGATTGGGAAGTACATTTGATTGACCCAAAGTTTATCTCCATGTTTATGAAAACTTGATCTTGACATGCTTAAAGTGTTATGCATGATGAATTTTTTGAATGCTTACAAAATAATTGCAAATATGTGTGCAAGTGACTTTTGAGACTTTATTCATAAGGATATTGTATCCATTTCAAGGATTTCACATTCCTATAGTCTCTCTCTCTCTTTACTTATTGAACAAGGCTACTATCATACGGGCATCTTGCCTGAAAAAATCTAAAAGGGTGCAATAGTCACTCACGTCTTGTTTGCTCTTTTTTTTTTTTTTTTGTTAAACTATATCTTGTTTTCCATTGACAATTTGGTGCAAATTGGTTTGACTTCTCTTGGAACCTCATGTGTTATTTTCCTTTGCCAAATACCATGCTTTTGGAAGTTGATGTTGCATGTATTTCATTCAAGACAATCTTTCGCACATATTCCAATCAATAAACTTCCATGAATTTCTCTCTCTCTTAATTATCCTGTATAAAGTTTTTGTATATGATTATACATTTACGTTGCAATATCTCTCTTTGCTAAAGCGTCCGGTTGGGGAATACTCATTTGCCTATCTTGTGACAAAAAGGGGGAGTAATATTTGGATTTAGGGGGAGTGATTATTGGATTTAGGGGGAGTGATATTGGC